>JAPVLV010000001.1:0-2500000 GCA_029168935.1 Oxyria digyna | reverse complement strand
ATCGTTGGATGTATCCATTTGAGAGGTAAAACTTATACAAAAGTATCTACAACAATTATAGTTCTTATCTTTATCTTACACTTTTTGTCATTTCATTCAGGTTTTTACATCATTTGAAGAAAAAAAAATCAACAATAAAGCACAAGTGGAAGCTTCAATTTGTTCTTCGTATCTTATTGAAGAAATTTCAACATTAGCAGAACAATACTCGGAGCGCCAAAGTACATCTAAACGAAGGAGAACAGAAAAAAATGATCAAGGTTTACCCATAGACCAACCAAAGCATATTTCCATCTTTAATCATCCTGGTAAGAGATCTGGTGCACCAAAAAATCGATGGCTTACTAATAAAAATGAGAGGCATGCAATTGAGACATTTATTTTGTTGAATTGTGATGAGGTTAATGATATTGTCGAGTAAGTATCTCTAAACTCTCTTCTTGTTAATGTTTTTAATAATTTAAAATGTTATTATCAGACTAACATCTTATATCAAAATATTAGGATATTCTCTAAAGAGATGGGTGGGGCAACCAATGAAGACTTTGATAAAAAATTCACTCCTTGGTTTAAAACATATGTATGTACTTTATTATGGCTTACTAGATACGGGCATCGCGCGAGAAAAACTACGGATTTTCGTATGTGATTTAATATAGTTATACATTATTTGTTAATATGTTGTTGTTGTTATCAAATTAATTAATATTTGAAAATATAAGTATTTTTTATTTCTTTATATTTATGTTTGAAGTAGTTTTAAAACATAATATTAGAATAAGTTTGCATTGTCATAAGAGAAGCTCACACATTAATTTAATTTGTGACTTAAACAAATAGACTATAAATAAATATAATATAGGGATATAAGAAAAATATTTAAATACATGCCCAAAAGTCCAATATGAGGTGATTAAGAAATGAGTAATGCATTAAATTGATACCAATTTCATTCAATTTTGGCAATGGATAGCCAACTTTTATATAGATAAGATTCTTGTTAATGCATGATTTTTTTATAATGAACTTATTAATCTAATATGTTTGTTAACAGATACAAAATAAACACATGGAGGATGTATTATTGAACAGTTTAGTTGTGGGTCCAAGTGCTAAAGTAACCATGTTTCCAGCTTATTTCATCAATGGATACACTTTTCATACCTTGGAGAGAGGAGAAGGTAAATTTGCGATGAATAGTAGAGTTTGGGTCAGAGGATCGTATTCTGAAGAAGAAGCGTATGATTTTTATGGTTTGCCTGAAGAGATTATACAAGTAGAGTATTCAGCGTTTCCTGCAAAGCAAGTTGTTCTTTTCAAATGTCGGTGGTTTGATCCAACTGACGGGGTTGAAGTGAACAAAAAATATGATATTGTGGAGGTTAACACCTCAAAATTTTATAGATCAGATGATCCCTTTATTCTGGCTCCATATATAATATATTGGAGTGGACTAGCAGATCAAAATGAGTGTATGCTCTTCTAGGGTTTTTAGAGCGCAGCCGCAGCCATACCTCTCTTCCTTCAAATTCAAGCTTGCAGATCAAATTGAAGCTTGCACAAGGAGATCGTACTCGCCGGTCAACCTTGCTATGGCTCGTGTAAGGATCTTTATCAATTTGGTCTTATGCTTTATTTTGAGCTATAAACGTGGGTTAGTGTTGTTAAATTTAGTTTTGGAGGGAAACCTCCCGCTAAAGATTTTCTATCATCTATAACCTCTTTAGAAACCCCTTACATTCCGTTTCTATTTCTCCCATCTTCTGCGTTTTGATTTTGGGTAACCGACCTCTTCCGGAAGAACCTAGTAACAAAGAACGATTACTAATTTTTTTCTTCACTCCTTTATCTTTGCAGAAATGCAGCGAAGAAGAATTCAGGCACTTACAAACAGGCAACCACGAGATGTTGACATCGATGGTGAAATTCAAGCAGGTCTTCCAGATTTACAAATTCCCGTATCAAACCAGAGTCAGGAGTTACCATTACCTTCTCCCAGCATCAAAGCAGTAACTCTAGTGCCTCCTAGCATTGGTTTGAGCGGTGAAATTGACTCCCAAGAAAGATCAGGTATTTAATTTCCCCCCTGATGTAGACATAATCTTGTTCTACCATACTAGTATTTTTGATGCTGAATGCTTTTTTTTGATGCTAAATGATTTTTTTGATGCAATGTCTATTTTTATTTTTATTTTTATTCCTACTTATGTCTTGACCCCTAGAGTGACCCTTATTGTTTAATTGGTTGCCTAGCACCTCTAATCTCCAATATATATAAAAAGTTCAACTTTACAATCTGATTTGAATCAGTACAAAAAATAATTCAGTTGGTATTCAATTTTTAGGTCTTGGTTTTCTGTGTGCAATTCACTGCTGACATTTTGAATGCAAGTATTGGTTTCTTGAATGATTATGATCTGAATCAGTATAAAAAGTTGCAGTTAGTATATCATATGTTTGTTTGTTTGTTTGGTTGAACCCAATAACTTTCAAATCTTTTGTGTCCCTTTTATCATCTAGCTATATATATATAAAGTTAAACTATTATCACAGAATTTGCTATTACTAATGTAAATATATGAATTCAATTATGAAATTGGAGACCCGGATACCTCGGAGGATGAAGAAGACAATGGAGTTCTCCCGAGGATAGGTTACAATCCCGACACTTCAGACGATGAAGAGGGAGTAGTGCGGGATGCTAAAAATCGTATAAGAATTCGGCCATTCGAAAACACGTATGTATTCTGATATCTCTTTTATATTTTTCAGTACTTTTTTGCATCATATTCTTTTCTTGGTTACCATTTTGTTTTCTTAATTCTGCCTATATGAAGTTGATAACCTTAGGAGTGTGATCTTAGGAGTGTTGAGAACTTCAGCTGGGTTCATAAATACCACCTTTAACTTTGGTGACTGATTTTTCCTGGTGCATGCAACAATATAGCATGAAAAGCTGCCATCGATTAATTGTCAATCTATCAAGATTGATGGATTATTATACATACATATATGGAGCTTCATCACTGCTAAAACAGTTAAAATTTAAAATACATCCCTTGCCTGCATATTGATTCAATTTGATGCTGCCATTTTGCTGCTGCCATTTTGATGCTGCCATTTTGTACTCTGTAGAATATATGCATTTTGATGCTGCCATTTTGATTTAATTTTGGTCAGTAAAATAGTACTTTTCCATTCTGCACCCATATACACACACTTAGTCACTAAGCATTATTCTTACATATTTATGGTGAAACTGAAAGCTTTTTTATAGATTGATTCAGACTGATCGTGGAAATAGTAATCATGCATATCTATTTGTCTTCTTCATGTACTATATATCATATATGTATGTAGTTCTTATATTGTCTTACTCATCTGTGTATGTATGAACATGCTCATCTACTTTGTATTAGGAGCGCAAACATGGGAAGAGAATGTCACAAGAGAAGCTAATTGAGAAAACTTATAAAAAAAGAAATGGGAAATGGTCTGGTACGAGGCCACAGATTGGGCTAGTAAGTACAATAATGTTCATATTTTTTGAGTAAGATAAGTATATTACGATATGAAGCTAATAAAAAAATGATTGTTGTGCAGCAAAACTACAAAGTTTTATGTGAAAGATTCATACAATCTCATCCTGAAGGGTTAACGCAAGAAGATGCGGAGAGGTTGTGGTTAGAGGTTGTTGGTGGGCAAAAGAAGAAAAACATCTTCGGTCTAGGATCTTTCAATAGCCTGGGGCCAAATTCTCGAAACTCGGCTGCTGTCGGGCCTTGTCTTCATAGAGATCAGGTGAATCCAAGTCAAATGGAGGAGCTAAGGAAAACATTTGAGGAAGAGGTGAGGAAACAAATAGAAGAGGACGTTAAGAAATCAATGGAGGAAAGAGTTCAACACCTTCTGATGAAACAAAGAGAAGAAGATGCCCAAGTGTTCCAAAAGATGATGGAAATCCAGCTATCTTCTCGGTATGCACACCCAACTACTCCACAGGTTAATGATTCGCCATTTTTATCTTTATTGAATTCCACCGCACCACCTCCTCTCTATGGATCTCCTAGCTATCCTGCTGCTGTTGGTTCATTTGCTGCTACTAATCCTTTTAATTCATTTGCTCATCAACCAACTGGATATATGCAGCAACTGCTTCGTTCTTCATCTCTTTTGACTGATCCATCTGTGTTTTCTACTTCCCGGCACAACCAAGGTGGTACGTCTTATGCTGCAACTGATGATGTTGGTTTACCCGGTAGTAGCGATGTGCAGTAACTAAGTTATTCCATTTTAACTGTTAGTGTGTTTGTTCGTTTTTAACTGTTAGTGTGTTTGTTAGATGAACTTTTAACTTGTTAGTGTGTGTGTGAATTTCTGCTGAAGTCATGTAATTTGTAATTGAACAGGCTTGTTCTCTCGATATTTATGTAAATTTCAGTTTTTATATATAATTAATGTAATTTCTTTCTTATTGTTAATTAATACCAATTAAAGGATTAAAGGATAATTTGTAAAATAATCATTAAAAAAAACAATTAATTAACAAATTAGCAAACCAACGAATTGTCAGTAGTAAAATTGTCATAGTTGTTTTCATTGAAAATTAAAAAAATTTAAAATAATAATTAAATTTGAAAAAGTTGGTTGGGGTAAAACCCACTTTCTCAAGACCTTTTATCCACTATTCATCCTCTGTTGGAATTTTCACTGCATTTAATTATTCATGTCTAATATCCACTTAAAAAAAAGTTCTAATTTATCTTTTTTTCTAGCAGTGCTAAACCAAAGTAGCTACCGAAATTTCCAATGCATGTATTTTTTGGACTAGGATCAAAGTCACAAAGCCAAAGTTTTTCCATACAAGTACACCTACTTTGAAATTCTTACAAATTGCGTATTACTCTCAACTTCCTAACAGAACTAACACCAATATATTATGCTTTTCATTTAAACTCAATTATCATAAACAAATTTTAATTATATTCCTAGATAAATATACGATTGTTATAACACAGTTATATTCCTAAGTATCCCTGAATTGTTGACTGGAAATTAGCCAATCATGTACGTACAATGCAATCCAACTTATTGCACTAATTTTACCTATATTTGTACCTTATATAGTCATTAGTCAGCTAAATCAAGCTTAACATATGAAGGCGGATTAAGTCAAAAAGTAATGCATAAATTAATATGAGTTTGTTGGAGAGAAAGGTCGACCACCAAAATTTCCACTAGTCTTCACCAAATCCCATAAGACTTTAGAATAAAGCCTCGATAGATATTTACATGAAAACTGAATGTTATTATGTAACTTATACTATATTCTATAAGTTTGACAAAATTTCCAACAGTACACACATCTTTATATCAGCTATCAAATTCCACCCACCTTCGTTTATTCATTGTTATTCAAGATAATTAGAACGTTTGTTTTGATCCTTGTTCGTTAAAGTAACGTGTAAACATACATGACCACACAAACATTGATTTGATAATATTCTTTTGAATACTAGTTAATTTGAGAAGTTCACTTTTAGTAACGTGACATATGGATTTTTTTTGCTCATGCCACACTGCTTTTGCAGCATGGGAATGATAATCGTCTCTTAATAAGTTTTAACCATAATAATATCATATATTTAGTTCTTAATTATCTTAATATATTTTTTGAAATGTAATAATTTAATATGAATTCCTTTCTTGATAAAAGAAATAGAAAATGCACTCTAAGAAAATGGTTAACAAAATCGAGGAAAGTTATGGTGTAAATAACTCTTGATGTAGGAAAAACCAACAGATCACGCTCACAAATTGCACGTCGATGTTCATATTCTGGATGGTAATGTTCATATTGCGGGCCATAATTTTTTTGAACGTTTTTAGTGAGTGATGCTGAGACATACTTGTAAATAATGCGAATTTTGATTTGTTTTTGTTTTTTCTCAAAATGACCTCAATTTTTTTATCGCCCAGATTATGAACATTACCACTCAAATTAATTACGAACATTAATTTGTTATCCATGAACGCAAATTTTTTTATTTCTCATCCATTAAGTCTTATTCTAACCGAAATTTTTCTCTAACAAAAATCAAGTATATAGGGTATATAAATTCAACAATTACCGTTCTTAGTAATGAAGTTGTCAACTAATTAAATATTCGATAATCAATAATGGGTCAAAGAAAACAAGCGCTAGATTATTCCATAATCACTTTACTTAGCTTACTTTTGGCTATGAAGGAATCAAAGTAAATTTCACCCATGCAATACAATTGTACAATGCATGGAGATGAAAAGTAAAACACGGTTTAGATTTTAGTTGGTGAAATGGGCTCACTAAATTTTTTAGCTCTTCGCCTATAAATTTTGCAACAATTCCTCTTTGTCTAACACAACCCATTTACAACACAAATTTGTAACATTCCCTAAGCTAAGGAAGGAAAAAAAATGGCTTCTTCTAGCTACTCTTTTGTTTTGGCCTTTGCTTTTGTGTGCCTTTGTGTTGGAAGCTCAAATGCTCAACTCTCTACCAACTTCTACTCCAAGTCATGCCCTCAACTCTACAACACTGTTAACTCGGTCGTTCGATCTGCAATCAGCAAGGAATCTCGTATGGGCGCGTCTCTTCTTCGTCTCTTCTTCCATGACTGCTTCGTCAATGTAATCCAGTCATTTCCTACATAACTTTTATAAATGTACATCATATGTTTATAAGTTGTACGATACATATGATCGATTTATTTTTTATAGGGATGTGATGGATCAATCCTACTAGACGGTAGGACGAACGAGAAGTTTGCAGCTCCAAACTTCCAGTCAGCAAGAGGCTTTGAAGTGATTGATAACATCAAAACTGCTGTTGAAAAAGCATGTCCTGGTATTGTCTCATGCGCTGACGTTCTGGCCATTACTGCTCGTGACTCTGTTGTTACTGTAAGTCAATTCATCCTATGTTATGTTTTTTTGTCATTTACTTTATGGTTTATTGTTCCAGTGCATACTTTCTGAAGGTTCTGGTCCCTCGGAACAGAACCTTCAGAAATATACACAGTGTACGTTGTAAGTTAACATATGTTCATATATGATGATGATGTATAGCTTGGAGGACCAAACTGGAATGTGAAGCTTGGAAGGAGAGACTCAAGAACCGCGAGCCAATCTGGTGCGAACTCGAGCATTCCTCAACCCAAGTTTGGGTTGAGTCAACTCATCTCAAGCTTCAGCGCACAAGGGCTTTCTACTAAGGACATGGTTGCTCTTTCTGGTACGTAAATATATGCATATACACACACAAATACATATAGTTGATTGCTTAGCAAGAAAACAACCTAAAACTTAAGTTTATATTTGTAGTAAACACATTTCTAGAACTATGTTTTGAGTAATTTGAATGTCATCAGAAAAGTAAACGTGCTAATTAAATCCCGAAGAATTATGGATTGATGATACTACAAGTGTTAAGTAAAGGTGGTTGGAAAAACTTAGAGACTATATATTAAAGTCAAACTCTTTGTTGATGTATGTATATAATGTAGATAGATAAGTCAACATGCATGTTACCAACTTAAATCTAGCAATCAATCAACTTAACTAATTTCCTTTTTTGGAATGGTTTCAATATTTTTCTTCTTGTACGCTACGAGTCTTATATCTGGGCTTGTCGGGATTGTCCACATCTGGGGCATCTGACCTTGACTCGGCAGGAATATACTAAGTCGATTGTTGTTATTGTTGTAATTTGGTTCATGTCATGAGCTTAATGATATGAAAATGTGTAGGTGGACACACCATTGGACAAGCAAGGTGCACAAACTTTAGGGCACACATATACAACGACTCGAACATAGATTCATCATTCGCTAGAACCCGAAAATCCAACTGCCCTAGCAAATCTGGTAGTGGAGACTCGAACTTGGGACCTTTAGATCTGCAAACCCCAAACCGGTTCGATAATGACTACTACAAGAACCTAGTGAACAAGAAAGGACTCCTCCACTCTGACCAAGAACTCTTCAATGGTGGCTCAACCGACTCATTGGTTAAGTCGTACGTCTCTAACCCCTCGACGTTCGCCTCCGACTTCGTCTCTGCAATGATCAAGATGGGCGATATCAAGCCCCTCACTGGATCCAATGGTGAGATCAGGAAGAACTGTAGGAAGGCCAATTAAATGCAATTGGACTCGGTTTTTTTTTTTGGAGGTGAGGATTTGTAGTACGTGCGTGCATGATATATGTGCTCATTATGGTGTTTCTAAAATTGAATAAGTTAAGTAGGGTTGCCAAGCTTATAGTATTGTTTGAAGTATTTCTTTTGTAGAGGATAATAGTTTGGTGTTAAAGAGCTTATACTTTGTTTTGAGGTTTTGTAATGTGTGTTTTTTAATGAAGATTACGAAGTGCGAATTTATATGGCAAGATATCAATCAATTATAAATATGAATTGCCAATCATATTTTTACATGTATTGAATTGATCTAGTGAAGTTTACTGCATTGAATATAGTTTACTGCATTGAATATTGATATATGTTTATATCAATGATTTGTTTTTAATTTATTTTTTTTGTGAAAGAAGAGACGAAACCCTTCGAAACTATATAAATAAAGAGGGCAACGCGCATAACTATATTGAGATAATCTTACACCATTCTCTGTAAGAGATAAAATACAATTAGGAGGCAAAACCAACTTTGAGTATCCCAATGGGAAAGACAAGGCCACCGAAGCGATGTCGTCCACAATAAAATTGGCTTCCCTATAAACATGTACGATGAGTATGAATAGACCGTACTCTATGAATAAAGTCTTGACATTAAGTGACAAGGCTAGTCAGAGGATGATTGAGACGGATAGAGCGTTGAATGAGATCAATTGTCAGGTTGGAGTCTTCTATGATGACTTGCCTATAGCCTTGGCTCCATGCGATTTTGAGACCGTTGAGGATGCCCCACAACTTGACCATAGGGATTGTGCAAGGGCACAAGTTGTGGGCAAACCCCGACAACCAACCAACCAGATGAACATTAGTATATAATTTATGAACGCTTCGCACTGTAACTTATTTCCTACCAAAACCCCTTTCTTATATAATACTAATATTATTGTATTTTGGTTTTGATACCAAACAAAGTCTCAAGTATATGGACAAATATGCAAGCAAAATATTCCAAATTTAGGGTAAGTAACCCTTTTTTTTATTTTGAATTGTATTTTCTAACCCTAAAAATTTCTAGTGTGGTAACTAACCTTTTGGGTTGATGACAGTTTGTATTGATGACAATAATTTTTTTGATGACAGTAATTTTTTTTTTATGACAGTTTGTGTTGATGACAACAATTTTTGTTATGACAGTAATTTTCATTGATGACAGTAATTTTTGATGATGACAATTTGCGTTTCGAATATTTGATATTTTTATATCATATTTGATTATAATTTTTGTCATCGTTTTTATTAATATTGTCATCGTAAGATAAATAAAAAGACATCGACCACATGAACCGTCATCCGATATGATTATGAACTCTCATCCGACGACATGAATTGTCACCGATGACATGAATTGTCATCCGACAACATAAAGCGTCATCTATTAAAGTGTCATCCATATGTTTTGATCGACGCACCATTTTATGACAATCTCATGAGATTTGATAAATTATGATGACAATCTCACATTAATTAATATGAATCTTCAGCAAATGAAAATATTACTGGCGCACATTGATTACATATCTGAGCAAATGACAATCTCATGAGGTTTGATATTTTACTAATGGAGCTCACATTGACTACATATATGAGCTTCTTTCTGCATATTATTACTAATGGAGCTCGGTCAACATAATGAAAGTATTAGTCTATTTCAAAGTATTGCTGATGTCACTTAAGCAATAAAAAATATCAATCTTCAGCAAAGGTTTGTATGCTTACTTTCAATAGATTATCATATTTTGGAATCATAAAAGCATTAAAGCATGAAATTGGATTGAAACACTATCCACATTCAAACACTAGGATGCCATGAGATTCACCCAATCTAAATGTAAAAACTAGACAATTATTTACTTATCTCATGTTGAATGAAAAAAGACATGGATGATGACAGTTTATGTCATCAGCCAAGTCTACATGTCTTCATCCCTGCATCTTCATCCCGCTGAAATCCGTTCTTCCCTTCTCCTCCATCGTTGACGGCGGATGTGACAGTGAGGCAACGACATGGGAGGATCGGCTCGACATTCTTTCCGAAGATCAACTTCCGTAGGTAATCGTGAGGATAACGCCAAAAGTCGTGACTGCAAAGGAGATAGAGTGAGCGGTCATGGCGAGTCGTGGAAGCCGAGATCTGCAAGGATCAGGATGATGGAGGCGAAATGAGAGACCGATGGCCATCGATGAGCCTCGAAGTTGTTCTAGAAGGAAGAGGCGAAGCGAAGATCGACGACAACCGTGACTGCAATAGAGATAGAGTGGCCACGGCGAGATCTGCACGGATCCGTGACCATGGCGAGATCTGCACAGAGCGAGAGAGGAAACGAGTTGGGAGAGGAGTGAGCGAGAGCGGATCGGAGCCGAGGAAGGAGACAGGAGGGATATGGAATAGAAATGAGAGCGAAGGCGGAAGAGAAGGGAAGGAGAAGAAGAATTAAATTAGGGTTAGCGTTGGAAAAAGGTTAATTTCCCTAAATCAAATGGAGTGGGGTTAAAATCTCTTCCTGTTATCCAAATAGGGTTAATGGGCCCCTTAAAGTCCAAAATAATAGTATGTGAGAATGTGTATAATATACTTACATTTGCATAATTATTTCAACGACCAACATTGCACGACACTCTACCATAAATTTTCTTAGAAATTATGTCCCTTAATATATAAATAGCATCACTAAAGAATGTAATTAATCAATAATTATAAAATAAAACTCCATGTAAAAAGGAAAGCGAAGGAAGCCTTTGTTTTCAATTTCTTTCATTTTAGCCTCGAACCAAACGAGCACTAAGTGACATCCTTTTAATTCTGGGGTGCAGTTCGAGTAAGAACAATTTTTATGGTGAGAACGTAAAAATGATTGATGTTCATTAAAATGTACTTAAATGTCCATCAAAATACACTCAAATGTCCATCAAAATACACTCAAATGTCCATCAAAATACACTCAAATGTTCATCAAAATATTTGATGTATATTCTCTGAAAAAATGATGCACATATGATATTTTTCCTTAAATATTCTTCGGCTTCTCAATTAATGTTCTTTTAAAAAAAAGGTTCTTTTAAATTTTTTATGTCTTAAGTTTGTCAACAAATGATCGCCAATTTATACTAGATTTTCACCAATCTACTACTAAATGTTCATCATTCTCACGTTCTCATTTTAAAGTTTATCATCAACGAATACTTTTCCTTAATTATCACAAACAAATTGTAACACAATTATATTCCTAAATAACTATACAATTAGATGCACATATGCCTGGATTTTTGCTTGTAAATGAGCCAATCATGTACGTAAAATACAATCCAACTTATAACTATATATGCTTTGACTAAATCAAGCTTAAGATACGAAGGCAGATTAAGTCAAAAAGTAATGCATACATTAATATAAGTTTGTTGGGGAGAAAGGTCGACCACCAAAATTTCCACTAGTCTTCACCAAATCCCATAAGACTTTAGAATAAAGCCTCTATAGATATTTATATGAAAACTCAATGTTATTATGTAACTTATACTATATACTATAAGCTTGACAAAATTTCAAATTAACAGTACACGCATCTTTATGTTTGCTATCAAATTCCATCCACCTTCTATAATTCATTGGTATTCAAGATTAGGGATGAAAATAGATCGGTGGTTGGTGGATTTACCCATACCACCATCCAACCCGTATAAATTTTTACCATCCAATCCATTCGTCATCCGCGAAACCCTCAATCCACATCCAACCCATCTTAATCCATCGGATTCACGGATGGATCGGGTGAGATATGCGGATTTTCTTATTTTATATTCTAAAATGTATATAACATATAAAAAAAAACAAAAATATAAGCATACGAAAGAGGCACAGTGAATTGAACGGAGAGTCGAGCACTAGAGGAGAAGAATGGAGTAAGAGAGGAGAGAAGATAACTCGGAACTAAGATCAGTTAGTGTTTATGGCGTTTGAGAGAACTAAGAGAACATGAAATAAAACATTACAATTAAGTTACAACTTAGAAGAGTTTTTTTATTTTTTATCATATAAATTATATTGTAAAATTTATAGAAATAAAAAATATTTTATATATGTTAAAAATTATATGGATTATGCGGGTAGGATCGGATCGCGGATCATGGATCGGATCGTGGGTTGGATAAACCTCAATCCATATCTGCTCCATGATCCATCCATCAATCAATTGATCCATCATTATCCGTTTATCTTAGGATATCAATCCGTATATTTGGATCGGGTTTGTGGATGGATCGGACATCCGTGGACAATTTTCATCCCTAAAATCAAGATAATTAGAACGTTTGTTTTTATCCTTGTTCGTTAAAGTAACGTGTTAACATACATGACCACACAAACATTGATTTGATAATATTCTTTTTAATACTCCGTAGTTAATTTGAGAAGTTCACTTTTAGTAACGTGACATATGGATTTTTTTGCTCATGCCACACTGCTTTTGCAGCATGGGGATGATAATCGTCTCTTAATAAGTTTTAACCATAATAATATCATATATTTAGTTCTTAATTATCATAATATATTTTTTGAAATGTAATAATTTAATATGAATTTCTTTTTTGATAAAAGAAATATACATGGTTTATAAATTCAACAATTACAGTTTTTATTTTTAGGGGCAAACAATTGAATTTATTAAGAGTAAGTTATAAGGCGTATACAATAGATATCATAATATAAATTGATATCATAATATAAAGAATCTAAATCTAATACAACCAAACAATAATCTTTTTCAAGAAAACTAAGAATCTTGTAAACATCAAATGCTTCTGCATACCCTCGTTTAATCTTCATTGTCTCAACATACAGTCATCTATGAAAATGTCTATTGATTCACCACAGTTTTGAGAAAAAAGATGATAACTTGATTCGTCAGATTCCTACGAGAAATTTAAAATCTGTTGAACAAACTACTAACAAATTACATCAAACATAAGAGAATAATATACCGGACCATTGTTTGCATCTCTTCTTATACATGAGTTGAAACCACCACCCATCAAAAGAAGAGACTGAAAATCGCATACCATATGAGAGACATAATACTCTCATATAAGGAGAGATCAATACCAACTAGAAAACAACTAACAAACACACTAAAATACATAAAACTTGTAATTTTTAAAACTTATTATCGACATATACAATGACGAAGAATCGATGATAGCCCTGAAACCCACGTTACCAACAATTACAGTTCTTACTTATTAGTAATGAAGTTGTCAACTAACTAAAAATTATTCGATAATCAATAATGGGTCAAAGCAAACAACTTACTTTTTGCTATAAAGGAACCAAAGTAAACTTCACCCATGCAATACAATTATACAATTATACAATGCATGGAGATGAAAAGTAAAACGCGGTTTAGGTTTTAGTTGGTGAAATGCCCCCACTAATTTCGCCTATAAATTTTGCAACAATTCCTCTTTGTCTAACACAAGCCATTTACAACACAAATTTGTAACATTCCCTAAGCTAAGGAAGGAAAAAAAATGGCTTCTTCTAGCTACTCTTTTGTTCTGGCCTTTGCTTTTGTGTGCCTTTGTGTTGGAAGCTCAAATGCTCAACTCTCTACCAACTTCTACTCCAAGTCATGCCCTCAACTCTACAACACTGTTAACTCGGTCGTTCGTTCTGCCATCAGCAAGGAATCTCGTATGGGCGCGTCTCTTCTTCGTCTCTTCTTCCATGACTGCTTCGTCAATGTAATCCGGTCATTTTCCACTTAACTTTTTATAAATGTATATCATATGTTTATAGGGTGTATGAAACTTATGATCGAGTTATTTTTTTGTAGGGATGCGATGGATCAATCCTACTAGACGGTAGGACAAATGAGAAGTTTGCAGCTCCAAACTTCCAGTCAGCAAGAGGCTTTGAAGTGATCGATAACATCAAAATTGCCGTTGAAAAAGCATGTCCTGGTGTTGTCTCATGCGCTGACGTTTTGGCCATTACTGCTCGTGACTCTGTCGTTACTGTAAGTCAAGTCATCCTATGTTATGTTTTTCTGTCATTTACTTTATGCTTTATTGTTCTGGTGCATACTTTCTGAAGGTTCTGGTCCCTCGGAACAGAACCTTCAGAAATATACACAGTGTACGTTGTAAGTTAACATATGTTCATATATGATGATGATGTATAGCTTGGAGGACCAAACTGGAATGTGAAGCTTGGAAGGAGAGACTCCAGAACCGCGAGCCAATCTGGTGCGAACTCGAGCATTCCTCAACCTAAGTTCGGGTTGAGTCAACTCATCTCAAGCTTTAGTGCACAAGGGCTTTCTACTAAGGACATGGTTGCTCTTTCTGGTACGTATATACGTGCATATACACATACAAATATATATAGTTGATTCATTAGCAATTAAACAACGTACAACTTAAGTTTATATATGTAGTATAAACACATTTCTAGAACTATGTTTTAAGTAGATTGTACGTTATTAGAAAAGTAAACGTGCTAATTAAAGCCCAAAGAATTATGGATTGATAACACTACATGTGCTAACTAAAGGTGGTTGAAAATCTTAGGTAAAATATATTAAAGTCAAACTCTTTGTTGATGCATGTATATAATGTAGATATATAGATAAGTCAACATGCATGTTACCAACTTAAATCTAGGAATCAATGAACTTAACTAATTTCCTTTTTTGGATTGGTTTCAATATTTTTCTTCTGGTATGCTACGAGTTTTAGATCTGGACTTACATCCTCCCGACAGGTTGTTTGGGGTAGGGATTTTCACATTTAAGCCACATGACCCTGCCGAGGCGGGAATATACTGAGTCGATTATTGTTATTGTTGTTGTAATTTCGTTCATGTCATGAGCTTAATGATATGAAAATGTGTAGGTGGACACACCATTGGACAAGCAAGGTGCACAAACTTTAGGGCACACATATACAAAGACACGAACATAGATTCGTCGTTTGCCAACACCAGAAAATCCAATTGTCCTAGCAAATCTGGCAACGGAGACTCGAACTTGGGACCTCTAGATCTGCAAACCCCAAACTGTTTCGACAATGACTACTACAAGAACCTAGTGAACAAGAAAGGACTTCTCCACTCTGACCAAGAGCTCTTCAACGGTGGCTCAACCGACTCATTGGTTAAGTTGTACGTCTCTAACCCCTCGACGTTCGCCTCTGACTTCGTCTCTGCAATGATCAAGATGGGTGATATCAAGCCCCTCACTGGATCCAATGGTGAGATCAGGAAGAATTGTAGGATGGCCAATTAAATGGTATTTGGACTTGTGTTTGTTTGAAGTATTTGTTTTTGAGAGGATAATAGTTGGATGTTAAAGAGCTTAATTATACTTTGTTTTAAGGTTTTGTAATGTGTTTTTTTAATGAAGATTACGAAGTAAGAATTCATATGTCAAGATATCTATCAATTATGATTGTTAATTGTCTATCATATTCTCATATGTATTGAATCGAATAAAAGTTCGGGTGAGAATAAAGCTTAACATAGGAAAAACGAAGTTTTTCGCGTTTACAGATAATAAGCTAATGTTAATAATTTGGGCAGTAATGTTCATAATCTGAGCGATGAAATTTTTTCATGTCATTTTGAAAAAATAATAATAAAATAATCAAAGTTCGCAGAAATTACAAGTATGTCACCGGGTTCCCTACTGAAAACGTTCAAAGACTTTCATAGCCCAGATTAAGAACATTACTATCCAGAATATGAACATTGATGTGTAATCTATGAACCCGAATTGTTCGTTTTTCCTACGTTAAGACTTGTTCGCACCCGAACTTTCCTCGTTGAATACATGTTGATGACAAATATTTATCTTTATTTTATTTTTTGGTGAAAGAAGGGACGAAACCCATCAAAACTATATAAATAACAAGGGTAGCGTCCAAAACTATTTAGGGATAACCAGGGGTGTAGTTCGACCACTTACATCACCCTCATGAGGAAAAGCAAACCCCGAGTATCCCAACGGGAAGGACAAGGCCACGGAAGCGATGGCGTCCACAACGAAATTGGCTTCCATATAAACATGACGAACTTGGATGGACAATACTCTACGAATAAAGCATTGACATTAAGTCACAAAGCTAATCAGAGGATGATTGAGACAGATGGGGTGTTGGATGAGATCAATTGCCAGCTTGGGGTCTTCTATGATGACTTGCCTAGCCTTGGTTCCATGCGAGTCTGAGACCGTTGAGGATGCCCCACAACTCGACCATAGGGACTGTGCAAGAGCGGGCAAACCCTGACAGCCAACTATCCAGATGGTCCCGAAGGACGCAACCAACATTGGCTCGAACCTTATCAATCAGTGCTACATCTGAGTTCAATCTAACCCATAGTGATCTCTTCAATCCTAACTCCTTTAAGTGCACCATCCAGCACGAACTTCTTTTTGTCACCATTGAAAATAGGCTTTCAAAGATCTTCCTGTTTCTCCATTATAAAACCTCACTATAAAAAATATCACCATCCATATTATGAACATCACTATATATGCAAAACATGAACATTGGTATATAATTTATAAACGCGAACGCTTCAAGTAACTTATTTTCTACCGGAGCCTCCCTCTCATATAATACTAATAGTATTGTATTTCGGTGTTGATATCAAACAAGTCTTAAGTCTTAAGTCTCAAGTACATGGACAAATTAATATGCAAGCCATTTTGCGAGATTACAATAGTGTCTTTGTTCGTGCTTTTGTGGCAAAAACAAGGGGCAGTACACCTCTTATGGCAAAGTTTTTTGGTCTCCTGCAAGGCCTTATAATGGCCAAGGATTTGAAAGTAGAACGATTAGAGGTGGAGGTTGATGCTCTTGAGGTGGTCTATGCAATAGATTTAACGAAACCTATCCCTCCTCGCTACAGGATATTGACTCGCAAATGTCGCGATATGGCTGCCATGGAGGATTGGGAAATTGTAATCCGCCATGTTCCTAGATCTTGTAACCACGCCGCTGATTGGCTTGCACACTACGGTGGAAGCTCGAGACCTCGTGTTGTTCCTAGATCTTGTAATCCGTCATGTTCCCCAAGTCTCGAACTCGAGACCTCGTGTTGGGTGGTTGGGGTCCCTTACCACCCGACCATCGGCGAACATTACCAATTTTGCTAAGCACATACACATTGATATTGTTTCATGAATGGGGTTAGGATTAGACGTGGTAGCACATTATAAGCTATGTGGGCTAAGCCCTAGTGATCGAGTAATGTATATAACTATTACGTTATTTAATCATTGAATTAAATATTATAATGTCTGATAATGTGTATACTATACTTGCATTTGCAATTGCATCATCTAACCCACCTCTCCAGGTGTGGAGCTTAATTCACTAGTAGAAAAAACACCTGTTGCAGCCCCCCTGTTGAGGCGGTCACCTTAAAAACCGACGCAAAAAGTCTTATTCTACTATCTGTTGAGGCGGTCAGTCGTTTAGTTCGCTGCAACAGGTACTTTAGAGGCGGGCAAATATCCGTTCGCCTCAAATAATATTTGTGTTTTTGACTTGTTGAGGCGGTCAGTCAGGCGCCCGCCTCAACAGAGCCCAAACATTAGAGGCGGGCAGTAAGACGCCCGCCTCAACAGATGCGTAAAAACAATTAGAGACGGGCAGTCATGCGCCCGCCTCAAAATATAACAACAATTAGAGGCGGGCAGTCATGCGCCCGCCTCAACAGAGGCTGCGTAAAAAACATTAGAGGCGGGCAGTCATGCGCCCGCCTCAACAGAGTGTTAAAAAAAATTAGAGGCGGGCGCATGATACACGGATCATCAATTTTGAGCGTTGATTAGGTGTAAATATTTTAATCTAACGGCTTAAATTATTTATGCTTTCTCTCTTGTTAACGCGTCTGATTCCCATCTCCTTCCTCCTCCCATCATCTCCTTTCTCTCTTCCTCTTGTTAACGCTTCTCTCTTCGCAGCAGCATCGCAGACCACCCACGTCCTCCATCTCCCTCCTTGAAGCATGTACATCCGCTCGCCCACCCGCCGTCGTCTGGGCCTCCGAAGCTCGGAACGAAGCTCGTAGATCTGCACAGCTGTCGTCTGGGCCGTCGACTCGGGGTATTCTCCGCTCGCCCTCAACCAGATCTGCCGGAACGAAGCTCGGAACGAAGCATC
This sequence comes from Oxyria digyna, assembly GCA_029168935.1. Classification (NCBI taxonomy): domain Eukaryota; kingdom Viridiplantae; phylum Streptophyta; class Magnoliopsida; order Caryophyllales; family Polygonaceae; genus Oxyria; species Oxyria digyna. The sequence continues at coordinate 2,481,611 of JAPVLV010000001.1, read as the reverse complement.
ATCGCAGGCCACCCACGTCCTCTTCATGCTTCCTCTCCCGAATCCAGCGCCGAACCCTAGCAGCCGAGCATTTTTCAGATCTGGAGATCTGGAGAATCAGAACCCTAGCGCCGAACCCTAGCGTCGAACCCCCTTCTTCGACGGAGACCTATTAGCCAACGCCCCGTCGTGCATCTGAATCCGAGCGCCTTGTCAAGCAACTTCAATCTTCAATCTTCAATCTGTTCATGTAATTGTTTTATATGTTCATCATCGTTTCAATCTTCAATCTGTTCATGTAATGGTTCAATCCTGTTTATTCATTAATGAAATCAGATCTGCAAAACTCGTTGTTGAGCTTCACTTGTTCGTTGATGAATGGTTATGATGTTTTAATTTGTTGTTGATATTCGTTTAATTTGTCGTTGATGAATGGAATAACTTTAGCGACCGCCTCAACAGACCCCCTCTGTTGAGGCGGTCGCCCTTCTGCCCGCCTCAACAGACCCCCTCTGTTGAGGCGGTCGCCCTTCTGCCCGCCTCAACAGACCCCCTCTGTTGAGGCGGTCTCCCTTCTGCCCGCCTCAACAGAGGTAGAAAACGTGCCATCTGTTGAGGCGGTCACCCTCCCGACCGCCTCAACAGATCATGACCTGTTGCAGCCCCCCCTGTTGCAGCGACCCCTGACCGCCTCAACAGGGGGGTTTTTGACCGCCTCAACAGGTGTTTTTTCCACTAGTGATTATTTCAACGACCAACATTGCACGACACTCTACCATAAATTTTCTTAGAAATTCTGTCCCTATAGGATAGTATTAATAATGCAAATAACTCTTAACTCCCAACTCTTAACGTATATACGTAGTAAAAACGAACAGTTCGCGTTCACAGATTACACGTTAATGTTCATATTCTGGATGATAATGTTCATAATTTGGACCATGAAATTTTTTCGACGTTTTCAGTGGAGAATGCGGTGACATACTTGTAATTATTACGAACTTTGACTTTTTTTTGTACTTTTCTCAAAATGACCTCAAAAAACTTAATCGCCAAGAATATGAACATTACCGCGCGCACAAAGTGTGAACATTAGAACATTAGCTCATGTGAACGCGAAAAACTTCCTTCTTTCTACTTTAAACCTTGTTTTTTCACCCAAGCTCTGAACTTTTCTCTGAACTATTGAGGCAAAAATACTACTTTTTTCTTTAAAAGACTAAAATTAGAAATAACTATTATCTCATTTTTATCAAATAAAAGAATAATTATGTCAGCATGATCTATCGTTTTTTTAAAATTTTGATTGATCCTTTTTTTTATCAAAGAAAATTTTGATTGTTCTTGAAACGGAGAGATACCCAAACCCAATCTAGCTAACATGCTTAATTGACTACATCACGTGATTTAACAATAACATGTAATCACGATACGGCACGTAAAAAATAAGTATTATATATTTATAGAGGAGGTTTTTGGTTAGTCGTATTTCGTATTTCGTACCGTGTAGGAATTATGTTCACCTAATCATCCCTCAAAATGCTCAAGTGAGATTTGTTTAAAATCTCATGTCTCAATTTTGATTTTTCCAAAATCCAATTTATCGACCCGGAACTCGATTGACCCGAAAACCGACTGACCTGAAATCCTATTGACCCGAAATCTTATTCAATCCAACCCAACTGAAACCGATTTAACAAAAACTCGTGTCATCCATAATCTGAAACAACTCACCCGATTTGATCCGATAACCCAATTCCTCCGCATATTAAAAAATCTGAACCGGAACCGATCTGACCCGTACTGACCCGTACAGATTAATTACAAGAAAATATACCTAAATAATAAGATTGATGTATACATCACATGTAACGTCGATGTCATGCACCTAGATGCAGATAAATATCGATACATATTGCATTAAATTTATCGAAAACCTTGCTTGCAACTAATTTCAACCATGATTAATTTACAAAATCAAATTAAGTGCAACACAATTAATCAACGTACTAACTCGCCCTTATGATCTCCGGCAAGCCACAACCGAGAACACGAACCCTAGACAAAACCTCGTCTTCTTCTTCCCCTTCCTCGACTCCGTCTCCGACTCGTCGTACGACGAATAATAATCCGCCACGTGGCTTGAGTTTCGCCTAATCAGCCTCTGAATCGACCCCGATCTCTTCTTCCTACAATACTTCCTCATAGGAGAATCTTCTCCGGCGGCCGGAGAGTAGTACGCCGGCGGCGGGGTTAGCGGCGGGAGGGAGGCGCCGCCGGAGAGCGGGTGTTTCGGGGTGCCTGGTTCCGACTCCCATTTGAACGGGACCGCGGCTCCGGTGCCGACGTAGTAGAGGATCCGAAAAGACGGCTCGCCGGAGTCGGGTTTTCGCGACGGAATGTTTTTCTCCGGCGAGTTTTTTCCCATGAGGTTTGAGAGTGTGATGTGTTTGTTTGGTGTGAGGAGTTTAGTGGAGTGTGTTGTTACAGTTGCCTTTATATAAAAGAATTGAAAACATAGAATGGTTTCTAAGTATAAATTAAATAGGAAAGTTCGATTGCAAATAACTCTTAATGTAGGAAAAACGAACAGATCGTGTTTACAGATTACCCGTCAATGTTCATATTCTGTATGGTAGTGTTCATAATAAAGGCCACAAAATTTTTTGAACGTTTTAAGTGAGGGACGCGGTGGCATACTTGTAATTATTGCAAACTTTGATTTTTTTTTAATTATTTTTTCAAAATGACCTCAAAAAAATTTATCGCCTAGATTATGAACGTTACCGCTCAAATTATGAACATTAACTTGTTATATGTGAACGCGAAAACTTCGTTTTTTCTACGTTAAACTTTGTTCTCACCGAAACTTTCCTCTATGTATATCGAGAATGAAGAGAGTCTAGTATAGGAAAAACTAAGATTTTCGCATTCACTGATAATAAGTTAATGTTCATAATCTGGGAAGTAATGTTCATAATCTAGGCGAAAGTTTAGTAATGTTCATAATCTGGGCGATGAAACTTTTTGAGAGGGAAAAAGATATCAAAGTTTGTAATAATTACAAATATGTCACCGCATCTCTCACTGAAAATGTTTAAAAAATTCATAATTGATCCAGATTGTGAACATTACTAATCATAATATAAACATTGACGTCTAATATGTAACATGAACCTTTCGTTTTTCCTACGTTAAGGTATGTTCGCACTATAAGTTTCTAATGTACATGAATATTCGAATATGAAAAAATGTAGATGTGTTATACGTTCATCGAATATATTTGTATCAGATCTTTACCGGAAAGAATAAAAGAAATAGTAATATTGATGTTATTGCAAGTCCTTATGTTAAGGTAGTCTGCACATGCGATCGATATGGGTCTAATCTATCTATCTATATATATATATATATATAGAAGTGATGGGTTTGAAGAAATAAAAGCAACATGTACCTAATAAATGTTACTCTAATATTTTAAATCTTTATTCTAATTACATATTATATTAAATGTTAATTTCATCATCAACTAAGAAAGCACCAACTTCGTCTCCTTCCTGTACCCGTTTATCAATTCTTTCGTTTCATTCTGACGCCCCTTCTTGCCCGATTAAAAAATAATCTGGATTAATTAGATAGTTTTATCTATATATTGACAACACCTAAGATTGATTCATATGCGCCAAAAAATCTAACACGCCAAACAACATTGGCCTCAGTAAAACATGAACATCATATAAATACTTTATGTTGCAGATTTCGGTTGTAACCGACTGTTACAATAGTTGTATTTGCATTTTACTAGTTTGTAGAATTGTATTATATCATTGTTCACTCATTTTGAATTTAAGGCCTATTAAATAACTACCCGCAACCGGAAAACCGTAATTTCCCCGCGCGAAGCGCGGGATTCCGGATCTAGTTACTATAAGTATTAAAAAATGTAGGTGTAGATGAAATCGATATTTATGACGGTCGAGATGCAATCTTAGCTTGCTACGTGTATAATATAATAACAGTTTAAGGAATTTTGTTTATAAGTCTGAACGTCAGAAACTTGTAACAAACCCTAGCAAAGTTTTACGACATATATGTTTTTATTGTACAAAGCTAGGTAATTCGATGTTGATAAATGTATCATCCTACATTATTTCAATTTAACCCTAAAATGGAATTTCACCTCTATCATAAATGTTTGATGGTTATATTTGAGAGATGGTCCATGGATGAAGTAGATTAATTTTAGTAACAATCTATCTATTTATATATAAAACTTCATAGGTTTGAGAAAGTAATGGTAATTAGGATTCATTAATGTTTAAACTTAATTTTTTTTCTTTCTATTTCTCATTATCCAATAATAATTGAGATTTATTAAATCTTTAATAAAACCATAATTATGTACTTAATTAGTTAGTATTTCCACCATTTTCATCTTTTTTTTTCTTCGCCCTTCACCTTCAATCCGTACGACGATGAAGAACAATCCGAGCAACGTAAACGACTATGTGATTTTGGTACATATATAAGAGATATTCAATTCATTTTATTATAATTTACTAAAAATACGTATATGAAAAAATACATATATGAAAAAATACATTAAGTATATGAATATAGAAAAAAATAAAAAGTGTTTGGCTCGCGCAAAGCGCGGGTAATGACCTAGAAAGTTATCATTAAGTCGTCATTACTATGTGTTCTCTTGAATTCCTCTTCTAATTTCAACTTTTGATTTTCCAACTTCTCCGAATGAGATTTCGTATTGAATTCTCCTATCAAGTCGTTGTTACTCTTCTGCCTATTGTATTTCGCCGTTACTCATGGTTATTGTCAATTTGTAAGTGAACCAATCAATTTGCTATTTTCATCACTTCTATTGTTCGTTTATTTTTGTGTTAATGTCTTGATCTGCAGGTTAGATTTGCTTTGGCCTGAATTAGATAAAATATGCCTTAAAAAAATTGTAAATATATAATTAGCCCAATCCAATTTTGAGACGAAAAACCGTAATTAACCCGCGCGTAGCGCGGGGGTCCGATTCTAGTTCATATATATTATTATATTGTATACCCTACTTGTATTAGTTGTATAGGGGACCGTTATTTTTGTACAATTATAATTAAGTATGTTCTACCCAAAAAAAGGGAATTATTAATATATGTAAGCTAGCTATATTGCAAAATATACATGGAAACAATATATATTAGCATTTGATGATATTAATTACGTACCAATTAGTAGTGTCTTGGAATATGATACCAAATGGATTTAGGTTCTCATGAGAACAATGCTTAGGGTGGAAAGTAAGAATACCAAATGATACGAGCATTTAATTTCGTACCCAAAAAATTATATCTTGTACTTGTTTTGGGCGCAATCTGGATGCGCCCAACGAACCGGGCGAGTTTCTGGGTGCATTTATGATGAGCCTTTTTGCCTTCAAAATGTATAAAAATGTTGTTTAGTTAGGGCACAATTAGGATGCGCCCAAAACTAAACCAGGTTTTTAAGAAACGGTTTTGGATGCATCTTTATTATGTCCAACAGTGGGTGCAAGTTATAATATTTCGGATGCGGGTTTTTCACCTGAATGATATTTAGGTTCCCATGAGACCCATGCTTATAGGGTTTGAACTAGGATGTAAGAACTTTAATATGGACCATTGGATGATGGATAATGGAAAGCTAAGATTATAAATTAATTTTTTTAAGTGATTTCACGCGGTAATAATTGGTATGTTTTGTGAAATTTTTATTTTGTTTTTTTGTGAACACGACCTAATTAATTAATTAATTAAAAGAACATGATCGTCATCATTGGATGATGGATAATGGAGAGCTAAGATTATAAATTAATTTTTTTAAGTGATTTCACGCGGTAATAATTGGTATTTTTTGTGAAATTTTTATTTTGATTTTTTGTGAACACGGCCTAATTAAAAGAACATGATCGTCACCGCTCAGATTATGAACAGTAGCTTCCCTCTATAAAATGATAGATCATATCGTTCTAATACATAATTGTACATATAATTACAATTTTTTGACGGAAAGAAGTATTCGATACACCCTATTTATACATATAACTAGTACTTTCTCGCCCGTGCTACGCACGGGCTTTAATCAAAATATATCACATTTTTAAAATTAAATTAATAAATATAACATTATTGGTATATTTCTCATTTTATAACATACCTTCCTGCTCGTGCTACGCACGCGCCAAATGAATTTAAATAAATAAAAATTTAGTACTTTATATATATGAATTAGTATGTGTAATAGTGTCCCGTATGTTTCACTTATATTTTACTTTGAATCCTGATAATAATTTTGAAATCTATTATTGCGTTCAACTATTTTGTTATATTTTTAAAAGAATTAAATATAATTTGAAAAATATAAGCTAAAACTTTAATTTTTTATAATTTAAATTATAAATATATATTCTTCTTTTTTATTTATTCAGAAAACATATTACTTATAAATTTAATATATCATTTTTTCTATCTTAACCCGTAATTTTAATAAGTTGATATGATTTATGTTGGCTTATTTTTTTTTATAATACATTTTATCTAAAGAAAATTTTATTTATGCATATTTTTGATATCATTTCCAATTATATGACCCTTAAAAATAAAAATTCTTTTATTAAAATAATTTGTGAAAATTTATTTATTTCAATTATATGAGCCTTAAAAAAATTATTTCTATTAAAATATGATTTATCATGTTTACAAAATATCATTTTTCTTAATTTGATTTATCGTTATATTTTTTATTATATCCTTTAGTTTTGATATTTTCCAATTATAAAAGGCAATATTATATTTTGAATTGAACTTTTTTTATAGGTTAAGCAAAAGCTCAATCCAAGATGAATATATTCATAAATATCTTTGTGATTATTTTGTGTTGAATATTTTTAAAACACCTCCAAAAATATTTTTTCAATTATATAATCCTTATAAAATATAATATCATTTTTAACTTTGTAAAATATAGAAAGATAATCTTTTATTTAATAGTAATAGATTTGTTTGAAAAATATATGTGGAAATTTCTTTTTAAAAAAATGTAAACTTTAAGAATATCTTTGTGATTATTTTGTGTGAATATTTTTCAACCACCTCCAAATTTTTTTTTCAATTATATAATCCTTATAAAATATAATTTCGTTTTTAACTTAGTAAAAGGTAAAATATTTATTAGGAAATAGATTGGTGTAGTTTCTTAAAAGATAATCTTTTATTTAATAGTAATAGATTTGTTTGAAAAATATATGTGGAAATTTATTTTTTTTAAATGTAAACTTTAAGAATATCTGTGTGATTATTTTGTGTGAATATTTTTCAACCATCTCCAAAATATTTTTTCAATTATATAATCCATATAAAATATAATTTCGTTTTTAACTGAGTAAAAGATAAAATCTTTATTAGGAAATAGATTGATGTACTTTATTAAAAGATAAAATTTTATTTAATAGTAATAGATTTGTTTGAAAAATATATGTGGAAATTTCTTTTTAAAAAATTTAAACTAAGAATATCTTTGTGATTATTTTTATGAATATTTTCAACCACCCCCAAAAATATTTTTTCAATTATATAATCCTTATAAAATATAATTTCGTTTTTAACTTAGTAAAAGCTAAAATCTTTATTAGGAAATAGATTGGTGTAGTTTCTTAAAAGATAATCTTTTATTTAATAGTAATAGATTTGTTTGAAAAATATATGTGGAAATTTATTTTTTTAAAATGTAAACTTTAAAAATATCTTTGTAACTATTTTGTGTGAATATTTTTCAACCACCCCAAAAATATTTTTTCAATTATATAATCCTTATAAAATATAATTTCGTTTTTAACTTAGTAAAAGATAAAATCTTTATTATCTAGTTTCTTAAAATATAATCTTTTATTTAATAATAATAGTTTTGTTTGAAAAATATATGTGGAAATTTCTTTTTAAAATATTTAAACTTTAAAAATATCTTTGTGATTATTTTGTGTGAATATTTTTCTACCACCCCAAAAGTATTTTTTCAACTATATAATCCTCATAAAATATAATTTTGTTTTTAATTTAGTAAAAGATAAAATCTTTATTAGGAAATAGATTGATGTATTTTCTTAAAAGATAGTCTTTTATTCAATAGTAATAGATTTGTTTGAAAAATAAATGTGGAAATATTTTTTTAAAAATGTAAAATTTAATATTGAACTTTTATTCATATGGCCCAAGGTAAAGTCCAACCCAAGATGAATATATTCATGAATTTCTTTGTGATTATCTTGTGTGAATATTTTTCAACCACCCCCAAAAATTATATATATTATGATAACATCGAGAAACCGATAAATCGATGTCAGGGCTAAAGGAATTATACGTGAAACAAGTACTTGATTGCAGGGGGCATATACATCCGTCGGAATTTCGGGGCATAATTAATAGATCGACCGAGTTTGTAGATTGATAGTAAATCGTTCGTAAAATGTCAAAGATACTGCACATGCGACAATTAAGTGTAACTAATTTATTTCATATGGTCCTAGCCAAGAAATATCCGTATATGATAAATGATTGTACGTAAATTAATTGGGCAAGCTGGCTACGTTGCTCATATATGCTTGCATGATACTCTTTTTTTCTTTTCTTTTTCAAAGATAATTGAATTCGATCAATTGTACACCTGTGATTAATTAACTTTTTTTTACATATATATTCATTTTACCCTACAAAGTACAACTAAAATTAGTTCGTTCTCGATCTGTTTTTGTCAAGAAATTAATACTGTCCGGACATTATCATTTGGTTGTAGGCACGATGATTTGGCGATTTGGAGACCGATCATTTCGATTACAATTAAGGATGATATAAATATCGATGATTTTAGTGTCATCGGTCGTTATAGTTTGATCGAAATTCGCTCAAAATTTGAGAAGCTTAGTTTACGTTTTATTAGTCTTGGGAGTGCGGAGTGCACAACTCGGATATGTAAAATAAAGCCTGGTGTACATTGATATGTCGGGAGGTACATAAGTATATGTCGAGTTCGTATGGTTTGAATCCGGGAGCCAAAAGACGGAAAATGAGACACTATAAGGAGTGACACGGTTTGTCACATTTCGGAACGGTTTGTCACAAACCGTGCAGGTGTCCCGACGCCTTAATTTTGGGACCTGTAAACGGCACGGTTTGTGTGTCACATGATAGTTTTGGACGGTTAGTCTGTTTTGAACTGGTTTTAACCGCCTTATGCATTAGATAACGTCATAGTAACAGAATAACCAACCCTTGGGTTTATACAAGGGTGATGTTTGATCAAGTTTTGGCCCTAGTTCTTCGAGAACAATAAGGAATTCTCTACATCTTCCAATAACCGAAAAACTTCGAGTGATTCTTGTAGATTGTCTTGATCTTCTAGAGTTTGCAACGTCTTATCTCATTCCAAATTTCGTGTAACCCAAAGACAAGTGAATAAGGTCGAAATATTAATTTTGAAAATTGCGTTTAGCATGATTCGTTTGTGTATCAAAACACCAAGATTAATCAACGACACGCCTTTATAGAAAAAGAAATATACATCGATCAATATATGTTGTATCAATGTCAATTTGTTAATCAACACAAGCTAAAAATCATGTAATATATATTGTTACTCGATTCTTTTTTCTATAATTATTCACTATTTATAATATATTAAATGAAAATAAATACAGTGTATGGTGTAAATGAAGGCCAACGGTGCCCATCTCAACTATCACTAATTAATTACTCATCATGTAGGTCCATTCTACTCGATCAATACGAGTCTAATTTCTTATTGTAAAGTTTGAATTTTACGTCCATAAATGTGCATGGATATTTATATGTTTTCATACCTAAAAAATACACAAATATATTTATATTCTAATTGGATTAATGTTTATATATACAGACTAATATAGTAATAATACAGTCCAATTCAATTGCAAAGTCAACCGTTCTCATAACTAGCATCTTTTTATTTATCGACCGGTTGTTTTAAGTAGATAGATTTTTTCAAAAAAAGTTATTAGCAAAAAATAAATAATAAGCTAATTAATTACTCCGTTTGTTCTTTTTTAATTGCAGTTCAGCTAGGCTACTTTTTTTATTCTCATTTAAATGTCGTTTTAGCTATTTTGGTAAGATTTTATCATATATGTCTCATGTTTATTATTACTTGATTAGAAATCAAAAATAATTACTATCGTTTTAGAAATTACTAATTAAAGAAATTAAGTAAGAAAATTATGAATTCTCATTTGTCTTAAAAAACTAGAATGACAATTATAAAGGGACCAAGAGAGTATTATCTCAATGTTCACTAAAAAGCATAATTTTAACCTCTCATTTTTATTTTGAAAATATTATTGTTACATAGCACACATGACGAGTCAATGCTTGCCCACCTCTTATTTTGAAAGTAATATCATTTTAGATATTTAGGTAGTAAATTACGAACTTTGTCATATAAAATACAAGTCGTGGCCGAATTAACTCCGTTCGTGAATGGTTTACAAATTAAAGTCCCTTGTTTGATGATGTTTTGTCTAAATATCGATTAGACTAACCATGTTACACTTATTGGGCATGTTAACTCTATGCGCTTATTTGGATGAAATCGCACAAATTAGATGAACACTGAGATAATACTTTGGCCCATTTCGAGATAATACTTTGGCACAAATTAGATTAATAGAGCATGCAGCTTTGTAAATCACATTAATTACACAAGTTGCATGCTCCAGAAAGAGCTGTTAAGATGACATTCATGCAAGTTTATGATGAGATTCGGTCACCATTCCGAAATATGAGGAAGTATTGTAGGAAGAAGAGATCGGGGTCGATTCGGAGGCTGATTAGGCGAAACTCAAGCCACGTGGAGGATTATTATTCGTCGTACGACAAGTCGGAGACGGAGTCGAGGAAGGGGAAGAAGAAGACGAGGTTTTGTCTAGGGTTCGTGTTCTCCGTTGTGGCTTGCCGGAGATCCATAAGGGCGAGTTAGTACGTTGATTAATTGTGTTGCACTTAATTTGATTTTGTAAATTAATCATGGTTGAAATTAGTTGCAAGCAAGGTTTTCGATAAATTTAATGCAATATGTATCGATATTTATTTGCATCTAGGTGCATGACATCGACGTTACATGTGATGTATACATCAATCTTATTATTTAGGTATATTTTCTTGTAATTAATCAGTACGGGTCAGATCGGTTCTGGTTCAGATTTTTTAATATGCGGGGGAATTGGGTTATCGGATCAAATCGGGTGAGTTGTTTCAGATTATGGATGACACGAGTTTTTGTTAAATCGATTTCAGTTGGGTTGGATTGAATAAGATTTCGGGTCAATAGGATTTCAGGTCAGTCGGTTTTCGGGTCAATCGAGTTCCGGGTCGATAAATTGGATTTTGGAAAAATCAAAATTGAGACATGAGATTTCAAACAAATCTCACTTGAGCATTTTGAGGGATGATTAGGTGAACATAATTCCTACACGGTACGAAATACGACTAACCAAAAACCTCCTCTATAAATATAGGTTGCGTCTAAATGCACACGTTTTTTTTTGCTAAATGCACACTTTTCTGTGCGGTAAGAGTTACAGTACAGAACGGTGCGGTAACTGTTAACGCACTCGTTGTTCCAGGGGCAATTTTGGAATTTTTTTGAAAACGTTTATTAATCTTGTGCGTTAACTCTTACCGCACAGATCTGTGCGTTAAGATTTAACGCACGAGATTAAGAAAAGATTAACTAAAAAAAATTAAAATTTTGATTAAAAAAATTCCTGTGCGGTAACCTTTACCGCACAGATTTTTTTTTTAATTAATCGCGCAGATTTATTTTTAAATAAAATATATTTGTGCGGTAAATATAACCGCACAGATCTAATAATTATCGCTTCAGTCTCATTGCTCTAGTGGTAAGGCCTTGTGCATCCTTTGTAAGGTCTCAGTTCGAGTCTCAACTTCAACACTAAATCTTTTATTTTATTTGTGAAAAATAAATAAAAAAAGAGTCTGAGAAGGATTGAACTTGAGACCACAAATATTTGGTGTGAAACCACCACACTAATGAGTTCTCATGATATGTTTGTAATTTTATTATTACATGTTACAATAGAACTTGGTTTCATCTTATTTTATTATTAATTTTTTTTTATCTTGGTCCCATATAATTATTGAATTAATTATAATAATAAATTCAAAAAAAAATATTATTCAAATAATCAGATGTTTAATATTTTATTATTATTATTTTAGGCCTTGTTTTAATATATTTATTATTATTTGAATATTTTTACTATTTTTCATGTTTTGATAAATCTTTTTATATAAAAATACTATAATTATAAAACAATAAAACCTATATTACTTTTTAAGATAAAAATATTATGATAATCAATATTGTTCTCAATTTAACCTTTCTATAAATTCTAGACTTGGCAAACGACCCAAACGATGTGAGAATGGTTTGAAACTTGGTTTCTATGACTATTAGAGGTATTTGACCATGTGGGTTACTCTCAACCACCACTTCGTATTTTTCAAGTAACACGTCCTTTGTAATACCAAACATCTTTTACCTCTCTAACTTGTCGATATACATATTGCGACAAGTTAGAGAGTTATCACTAGTTTGGTTTTTACAAAGGAGGTGCTCTTCGAAAAATTAGAAGTTGTGATTGGAAGTTACCTACATGATCAAATATCTCTAATAGGCATTGAAACCAAGTTTCATTCCATTCCGACATCGTTTAGGCGTTGTTTTGCAAAGTTGGGCCTTAATCTCATTTAAGGTCTTTTAGCGTTTACGCATAATTTTGAGCCTCGTTTTGTTTGGGCGAGACCTTATTGGTACTTTATATGCCTAATAAGACTAAGTTGTATAATTTTGTCAACAATAATAATCATCAATGTTGTAGACCATACATATTGCGACAAGTTAGAGAGTTATCACTAATTTGGTATTTACAAAGGAGGTGTTATTTGAAAAGTTAGAAGTTGTGATTGGAAGTTACCCACATGGTCAAATATCTCTAATAGGCATTGAAATCAAGTTTCATTCCATTCCGACATAGTTTGGGCGTCGTTTTGTCAAATTGGGCCTTAAGCCCATTTAAGGCCTTTTAGCGTTTACGTATAGTTTCGAGCCTCGTTTTGTTTGAAAGAGACCTTATTGGTACTTTATATGCCTAATAAGACTAAGTTTTATAATTTTGTCAACAATAATCATCATCAATGTTGTAGACCATACATATTGCGACAAGTTAGAGAGTTATCACTAGTTTGATATTTATAAAGGAGATGCTATTTGAAAAGTTAGAAGTTGTGATTGGAAGTTACCCACATGGTCAAATATCTCTAATAGGCATTGAAATCAAGTTTCATTCCATTCCGACATCGTTTGGGCGTCGTTTTGTCAAATTGGGCCTTAAGCCCATTTAAGGCCTTTTAGCGTTTACGTATAGTTTTGAGCCTCGTTTTGTTTGAACGAGACCTCATTGGTACTTTATATGCCTAATAAGACTAAGTTTTATAATTTTGTCAACAATAATCATCTTCAATGTTGTAGACCATACATATTGCGACGACAAGTTAGAGAGTTATCACTAGTTTGATATTTATAAAAGGAGATGCTATTTGAAAAGTTAGAAGTTGTGATTGGAAGTTACCCACATGGTCAAATATCACTAATAGGCATTGAAATCAAGTTTCATTCCATTCCGACATCGTTTGGGCGTCGTTTTGTCAAATTGGGCCTTAAGCTCATTTAAGGCCTTTTAAGGCCTTTTAGCGTTTACGTATAGTTTCGAGCCTCGTTTTGTTTGAGCGAGACCTTATAGGTACTTTATATGCCTAATAAGACTAAGTTTTATAATTTTGTCAACAATAATCATCATCGATGTTGTAGACCATACATATTGCGACAAGTTAGAGAGTTATCACTAGTTTGATATTTATAAAGGAGGTGCTATTTGAAAAGTTAGAAGTTGTGATTGGAAGTTACCCACATGGTCAAATATCTCTACTAGGCATTGAAATCAAGTTTCATTCCATTCCGACATCGTTTTGTCAAATTGGGCCTTAAGCCCATTTAAGGCCTTTTAGCGTTTGGGTCGTTTGCCATGTCTAGAATTTATTGAAAGATTAAATTGACATTAATATTGATTATCATATTTTTTTTTTATCTTAAAAAGTAATATAAGTTTTATTGTTTTATAATTGTAGTATTTTTATCTAAAAAGATTTATCAAAACATGAAAAATAATAAAAATATTCAAATAATAATATATATTAAAAAGGCTAAATAATAATAATACAAAATATCTGATTATTTGAATAATATTTTTTTTTGAATTTATTATTATAATTATTAATAAATTAAAAATCAGAGCGATTAATTAAAAAAAAAATCTGTGCGGTAAAGGTTACCGCACAGGAATTTTTTTAATCAAAATTTTAATTTTTTTTAGTTAATCTTCTCTTAATCTCGTGCGTTAAATCTTAACGCACATATCTGTGCGGTAAGAGTTAACGCACAAGATTAATATACGTTTTCAAAAAAATTCCAAAATTGCCCCTGGAAAAACGGGTGCGTTAACAGTTACCGCACCGTTCTGTACTGTAACTCTTACCGCACAGAAAAGTGTGCATTAAGCAAAAAAAACGTGTGCATTTAGACGCAACCTATATTTATAGAGGAGGTTTTTGGTTAGTCGTATTTCGTACCGTGTAGGAATTATGTTCACCTAATCATCCCTCAAAATGCTTAAGTGAGATTTGTTTGAAATCTCATATGTCTCAATTTTAATTTTTCCAAAATCCAATTTATCGACCCGGAACTCAATTGACCCGAAAATCGACTGACCTGAAATCCTATTGACCCGAAATCTTATTCAATCCAACCCAACTAAACCGATTTAACAAAAACTCGTGTGATCCATAATCTGAAACAACTCACCCGATTTGATCCGATAATCCAATTCCTCCGCATATTAAAAAATCTGAACCGGAACCGATCTGACCCGTACTGATTAATTACAAGAAAATATACCTAAATAATAAGATTGATGTATTAAATTTATAGAAAACCTTGCTTGCAACTAATTTCAACCATGATTAATTTACAAAATCAAATTAAGTGCAACACAATTAATCAACGTACTAACTCGCCCTTATGGATCTCCGGCAAGCCACAACGGAGAACACGAACCCTAGACAAAACCTCGTCTTCTTCTTCCCCTTCCTCGACTCCGTCTCCGACTCGTCGTACGACGAATAATAATCCGCCACGTGGCTTGAGTTTCGCCTAATCAGCCTCCGAATCGACCCCGATCTCTTCTTCCTACAATACTTCCTCATAGGAGAATCTTCTCCGGCGGCCGGAGAGTAGTACGCCGGCGGCGGGGTTAGCGGCGGGAGGGAGGCGCCGCCGGAGAGCGGGTGTTTCGGGGTGCCCGGTTCCGACTCCCATTTGAACGGGACCGCGGCTCCGGTGCCGACGTAGTAGAGGATCCGAAAAGACGGCTCGCCGGAGTCGGGTTTTCGCGACGGAATGTTTTTCTCCGGCGAGTGTTTTTCCATGAGGTTTGAGAGTGTGATGTGTTTGTTTGGTGTGAGGAGTTTAGTGGAGTGTGTTGTTACAGTTGCCTTTATATAAAAGAATTGAAAACATAGAATGGTTTCTAAGTATAAATTAAATATACAATCAAGAGGAAAGTTCGAGTGCAAATAACTCTTAACGTAGGAAAAACGAACAGATCGTGTTCACAGATTACCCGTCAATGTTCATATTCTGTATGGTAGTGTTCATAATAAAGGCCACAAAATTTTTTGAACATTTTAAGTGAGGGACGCGGTGACATACTTGTAATTATTGCAAACTTTGATTTTTTTTAATTATTTTTTCAAAATGACCTCAAAAAAATTTATCGCCTAGATTATGAACGTTACCGCTCAAATTATGAACATTAACTTGTTATATGTGAACGCGAAAACTTCGTTTTTCCTACGTTAAACTTTGTTCTCACCGGAACTTTCCTCATGAAGTATATATGTATATCGAGAATGAAGAGAGTCTCGTATAGGAAAAACTAAGATTTTCGCGTTCACTGATAATAAGTTAATATTCATAATCTGGGAAGTAATGTTCATAATCTAGGCGAAAGTTTAGTAATGTTCATAATCTGGGCGATGAAACTTTTTGAGAGGGAAAAAGATATCAAAGTTCGTAATAAGTACAAATATGTCACCGCATCTCTCACTGAAAATGTTTAAAAAATTCATAATTGATCCAGATTGTGAACATTACTAACCATAATATAAACATTGACGTCTGAACTTTTCGTTTTTCCTACGTTAAGGTATGTTCGCAATATAACTTTCTAATGTACATGAATATTCGAATATGAAAAAATGTAGATGTGTTATACGTTCATCGAATATATTTGTATCAGATCTTTACGGGAAAGAATAAAAGAACTAGTAATATTGATGTTATTGCAAGTCCTTATGTTAAGGTAGTCTGCACATGCGATCGATATGGTCTAATCTATCTATACATAAAAGTTGATGGGTTTAAGAAGTAAAAGCAACATGTACCTAATAAATGTTACTCTAATATTTTAAATCTTTATTTTAATTACATATTATATTAAATGTTAATTTCATCATCAACTAAGAAAGCACCAACTTCGCCTCCTTCCTCTACCCGTTCATCAATTCCTTCGTTTCATTCTGACGCTCCTTCTTGCCCGATTAAAAAATAATCTGGATTAATTAGATAGTTTTATCTATATATTGACAACACCTAAGATTGATTCATATGCGCCAAAACATCTAACACGCCAAACAACATTGGCCTCAGTAAAACATGAACATCATATAAATACTTTATGTTGCAGATTTCGGTTGTAACCGACTGTTACAATAGTTGTATTTGCATTTTACGAGTTTGTAGAATTGTATTATATCATCGTTCACTCATTTTGAATTTAAGGCCTATTTAATGACTACCCGCAACCGGAAAACCGTAATTTCGCGCGGGATTTCGGATCTAGTTACTATAAGTATTAAAAAATGTAGGTGTAGATGAAATCGATATTTATGACGGTCGAGATGCAATCTTAGCTTGCTACGTGTATAATATGATAACAGTTTAAGGAATTTTGTTTATAAGTCTGAACGTCAGAAACTTGTAACAAACCCTAGCAAAGTTTTACGACATATATGTTTTTATTGTACAAAGCTAGGTAATTCGATGTTGATAAATGTATCATCCTACATTATTTCAATTTAACCCTAAAATGGAATTTCACCTCTATCATAAATGTTTGATGGGTATATTTGAGAGATGGTCCATGGATGAAGTAGATTAATTTTAGTAACAATCTATCTATCTATATATAAAAATTCATGGGTTTGAGAAAGTAATGGTAATTAGGATTCATTAATGTTTAAACTTAATTTTTTTTCTTTCTATTTCTCATTATCCAATAATAATTGAGATTTATTAAATCTTTAATAAAACCATAATTATGTACTTGATTGGTTAGTATTTCCACCATTTTCATCATTTTTTCTTCGCCCTTCACCTTCAATCCGTACGACGATGAAGAACAAACTATGTGATTTTGGTACATATATAAGAGATATTCAATTCATTTTATTATAATTTACTAAAAATACATATATGAAAAAATACATTAAGTATATGAATGTAGACAAAAATAAAAAGTGTTTGGCTCGCGCAAAACACGGGTAATGACCTAGAAAGTTATCATTAAGTCGTCATTACTATGTGACCTCTTGAATTCCTCTTCTAATTTCAACTTTTGATTTTCCAACTTCTCCGAATGAGATTTCGTATTGAATTCTCCCATCAAGTCGTCGTTACTCTTCTGCCTATTGTATTTCGCCGTTACTCATGGTTATTGTCAATTTGTAATTGAACCAATCAATTTGCTATTTTCATCACTTCTATTGTTCGTTTATTTTTGTGTTAATGTCTTGATCTGCAGGTTAGATTTGCTTTGCCCTGAATTAGATAAAATATGCCCTAAAAAAAAATTGTAAATATATAATTAGCCCAATCCAATTTTGAGAAGAAAAACCGTAATCCCCGGGGGTCCGATTCTAGTTCATATATATTATTATATTGTATACCCTACTTGTATTAGTTGTATAGGGGACCGTTATTTTTGTACAATTATAATTAAGTATGTTATACCCAAAAAAAAGGGAATTATTAATATATGTAAGCTAGCTATATTGCAAAATATACATGGAAACAATATATATTAGCATTTGATGATATTAATTACGTACCAATTAGTAGTGTCTTGGAATATGATACCAAATGAGATTTAGGTTCTCATGAGAATAATGCTTAGGGTGGAAAGTAAGAATACCAAATAATACTTCGTACCCAAAAAATTATATCTTGTACTTGTTTTGGGCGCAATCTGGATGCGCCCAACGAACCGGGCGAGTTTCTGTGTGCATTTATGATGAGCCTTTTTGCCTTCAAAATGTATAAAAATCTTGTTTAGTTAGGGCATAATTAGGATGCGCCCAAAACTAAACCAGGTTTTTAAGAAACGGTTTTGGATGCATCTTTATTACGTCCAACAGTGGGTGCAAGTTATAATATTTTGGATGCGGGTTTTTCACCTGAATGATATTTAGGTTCCCATGAGACCCATGCTTATAGGGTTTGAACTAGGATGTAAGAACTTTAATATGGACCATTGGATGATGGATAATGGAGAGCTAAGATATAAATTATTTTTTTTAAGTGATTTCACGCGGTAATAATTGGTATTTTTTGTGAAATTTTTATTTTGTTTTTTTGTGAACACGACCTAATTAATTAAAAGAACATGATCGTCATCATTGGATGATGGATAATGGAGAGCTAAGATTATAAATTAATTTTTTTAAGTGATTTCACGCGGTAATAATTGGTATTTTTTGTGAAATTTTTATTTTGTTTTTTTGTGAACACGACCTAATTAAAAGAACATGATCGTCACCGCTCAGATTATGAACACTAGCTTCCCTCTATAAAATGATAGATCATATCGTTCTAATACATAATTGTACATATAGTTACAATTTTTTGACGGAAAAAAGTATTCGATACACCCTATGTATACATATAATAACATCGGGAAACCGATAAATCGATGTCGGGGCTAAAGGAATTATACGTGAAACAAGTACTTGATTGCAGGGGGCATATACATCCATCGGAATTTCGGGGCATAATTAATAGATCGACCGAATTTGTAGATTGATAGTAAATCGTTCGTAAAATCTCAAAGATACTGTACATGCGACAATTAAGTGTAACTAATTTATTTCATAAGGTCCTAGCCAAGAAATATCCGTATATGATAAATGATTGTACGTAAATTAATTGGGCAAGCTGGCTACGTTGCTCATATATGCTTGCATGATACTCTTTTTTTCTTTTCTTTTTCAAAGATAATTGAATTCGATCAATTGTACACCTGTGATTAATTAACTTTTTTTTACATATATATTCATTTTACCCTACAAAGTACAACTAAAATTAGTTCGTTCTCGATCTGTTTTTGTCAAGAAATTAATACTGTCCGGACATTATCATTTGGTTGTAGGCACGATGATTTGGCGATTTGGAGACCGATTATTTTTATTACAATTAAGGATGATATAAATATCGATGATTTTAGTGTCATCGGTCTATAGTTTGATCGAAATTCGCTCAAAATTTGAGAAGCTTAGTTTACGTTTTATTAGTCTTGGGAGTGCGGAGTGCACAACTCGGGTATGTAAAATAAAGCCTGGTGTACATTGATATGTCGGGAGGTACATAAGTATATGTCGAGTTCGTATGGTTTGAATCCGGGAGCCAAAAGACGGAAAATGAGACACTATAAGGAGTGACACGGTTTGTCACATTTCGAAACGGTTTGTCACAAGCCGTGCAGGTGTCTCGACGCCTTAATTTTGGGCCCTGTAAACGGCACGGTTTGTGTGTCACATGATAGTTTTGGACGGTTAGTCTGTTTTGAACTGGTTTTAACCGCCTTATCCATTAGATAACGTCATAGTAACAGAATAACCAACCCTTGGGTCTATACAAGAGTGATGTTTGATCAAGTTTTGGCTCTAGTTCTTCAAGAACAATAAGGAATTCTCTGCATCTTCCAATAACCGAAAAACTTCGAGCGATTCTTGTAGATTGTCTTGATCTTCTAGAGTTTGCAACGTCTTATCTCATTCCAAATTTCGTGTAACCCAAAGACAAGTGAATAAGGTCAAAATATTAATTTTCAAAATTGTGTTTAACATGATTCGTTTGTGTATCAAAACACCAAGATTAATCAACGACACGCCTTTATAGAAAAAGAAATATACATCGATCAATATATGTTGTATCAATGTCAATTTGTTAATCAACACAAGCTAAAAATCATGTAATATATATTGTTACTCGATTCTTTTTTCTATAATTATTCACTATTTATAATATATTAAATGAAAATAAATACATCTTATCTATATAAAAGTTGGCTGTCCATTGCCAAAATTGAATGAAATTGATACCAATTTAATGCATTATTCATTTCTTAATCACCTCCTATTGGACTTTTGGGCATGTATTTAAATATCTTTCTTATATCTCTATGTTATATTTATTTATAGTCTACTTGATTAAGTCACAAATTAAATTAATGTGTGAGCTTCTCTTATGACAATACAAACTTATTCTAATATTATGTTTTAAAACTACTTCAAACATAAATATAAGGAAATAAAAAATACTTATATTTACAAATATTAATAAATTTGATAACAACAACAACATATTAACAAATAATGTATAACTATATTAAATCACATACGAAAATCCGTAACTTTCTCGTGCGGAGCGCGAGACCCGTATCTAGTGGTGTAAATGAAGGCCAACGGTGCCCATCTCAACTATCACTAATTAATTACTCATCATGTAGGTCCATTCTACTCTATCAATACGAGTCTAATTTCTTATTGTAAAATTTGAATTTTACGTCCATAAATGTGCATGGATATTTATAAGTTTTCATACCTAAAAAATACACAAATATATTTATATTCTAATTGGATTAATGTTTATATATACAGACTAATATAGTAATAATACAGTCCAAGTCAATTGCAAAGTCAACCGTTTTCATAACTAGCATCTTTTTATTTATCGACCGGTTGCTTTAAGAAGATAGATTTTTTCAAAAAAAATTATTAGCAAAAAATAAATAATAAGCTAATTAATTACTCCGTTTGTTCTTTTTTAATTGCAGTTCAGCTAGGCTACTTTTTTTATTCTCATTTAAATGTCGTTTTAGCTATTTTGATAAGATTCTATCAGATATGTCTCATGTTTATTATTACTAGATTAGAAATCTTAAATAATTACTATCGTTTTAAAAATTACTAATTAAGGAAATTAAGTAAGAAAATATTGAAGAAAATTATGAATTCTCATTTGTCTTAAAAAACTAGAATGACAATTATAAAGGGACAGAGATTATTATCTCAATGTTCACTAAAAAGCATAATTTTAACCTCTCATTTTTATTTTGAAAATATCATTGTTACATAGCACACATGACGCGTTGTCAATGCTTGCCCACCTCTTATTTTGAAAGTAATATCATTTTAGATATTTAGGTAGTAAATTACAAACTTTGTCATTAAAAATACAAGTCGTGGCCGAATTAACTCCGTTCGTGAATGTGAATGGTTTACAAATTAAAGTCCCTTGTTTGATGATGTTTTGTCTAAATATCGATTAGACTAACCATGTTACACTTATGGGGCATGTTAACTCTATGCGCTTATTTGGATGAAATCGCACAAATTAGATGAACACTGAGATAATACTTTGGCCCATTTCGAGATAATACTTTGGCACAAATTAGATGGACAGATTAGATGAACGCACAAATTAGATGTTAACTCTATGTGATTATACTTTGTAAATCACATTAATTACACAAGTTGCATGCTCCAGAAAGAGCTGTTAAGATGACATTCATGCAAGTTTATGACGAGATTCGGTCACCATTCCGAAATATGATAAGCTCCAAATGTATAAGTTGACGTCTCCCGTTAGAATCCGGATCCGGTGAGAATAATTATTATTGTGCGAATATGCGAATAAATGCACATTTAGGCGATTGACATGCACTTTCTTCAGTAATTACATGCACATTTAGGCCATTGACATGCACTCTGTCAGATTTGCATGTCATTGATAATTTGTCATTGACATGCACTTTCGGGGTGTGTGCATGTACTTTTCACATATTATCAATGACATGCAAATCTGACCGAGTGCATGTCAATGACATAAATGTGCATGTCATTACTGAAGAAAGTGCATGTCAATGGCCTAAATGTGCATCCATTCGCATATTCGCACAATAATAATTATTCTCACCTGAATCTTTTCCCTCCCGTTAACACGACGTGCTCTACGTTAGATATTATATTTTTATATTTTAATTATTTCCTATGTTAGTATTTTTATTTAGGGATTGTCTCATTTATGCTTAAATGGGCAGACTCTTTAATATGCATTTTATTTTGGCCCAAACCAATTAGGGTTATGTTTCACTTATTCTTTGTGGTTTCCTTGACCTACCTATATAAAGGGTTGTCATTGTTTGCAAGTCTCATGGTGAATTTCATGCATTTTTGAATCTATCCCAAGTTTTATGAGTTTGTGAGCGAACCTCTTCACCTAGTTTCAAAAGTCTTGAAATCCCTCATCGCCGGAAAACGAGCCTTCTAGTCCGATAAATCACCTAAGGCAATCTCCCTTACAGTCCTACAAGCTCAACGCCTGAGTCCAATCGTACAAATGTGTGGATAGAACATACATCTCCCCAACACTAGAGTCTGATAGGTTTATCGGAAAAATAAGTAAAACAACATCAGTTTTTGGTGAGTTTGGGTGGGCAACAGTGCAGGATTATCTTGATGCAACAACCAAACTTGATAAGGTCTTCGATTTTTACTACAAGAGGGTGGATGGAGTTCAGCAGTCCATGAAGTCTGGACGCTTGAAGAACTTCAGAGAAGGCTGCATCACATTCACTCCAACGGGTCGAACGCATAATCTTCCGAGCCGAAGATCATGACCGAGTGAAGATCACTCGGTATGATGTGGTGAGCACAACCCCTGATGCATGTAAAATGCTGTTGAAAATTCACTCTAGAATGCTTTTATAATGCTTTGCTGCGAGCCAACTGAGACTCATATTGTTTCTTTCTTACTTGACAAAAAAAATGATTCACCTTAATTTGGTATGACTTGTTGATAGAATATGAATAAGACAATAAGCAGGAACCAGAAATATTTTGGTTTCAAATTCTTTTTTCAGAAAAAATCATAATGCCCAAATATTGTTTTTAAAATACAGAAACAGAGATCATGTCCGATCTCATAAAGTCAATTGGTTATTGTTGTATTTATCACCTAAATCAACAAAATCTATATTTAGATAAAGTATCTACGAACAAAGTAGCAGTTTCCCATGCTTTGCATCCTTTAAATAAGTACACAATGAGAGAATGGTGTAGTCTTCAGTTTGTTAGGCGATTGGGTTCAGTATACTATCAAGGCATAGAGATCATAATTTCAGCACCAAGATAAACCTAATAGATCCATATAATCCACAAATGCAGATGGAGATTATAATTCTTTTCATTGGATCGACAACCACATAATAAAATTACAGTAGATAGAGTCTCTGAATGAGAGGGAAAAAAAGCACCATTTACACCAATTCAAAATCAAACTAGCAGGTCAGCAGAAGTCAACAAATTCGATACTCAGTGAAGAGTCAAATCCATAACATTCTAGATAGAACTTACAATATCATCAGATAGAAATATAATGAATCAATACACTGCTATTTTTCATAATTTTAGCGAGCTTTCCAACAATATTCAAACAAGGTACTGCTATGATTCCCGACATATAACACCAGATCATCTATCCTTTAAAACTATATTTGTTAAAGTTGGTATTGCTATTGATTTTCATAATGAAGTTAGCCAATTTTCATAATGGTTTAGAATCCATTACATAATTATATGGTTCCTCTAAGATTACTGCTATAATATATTTTTTTTTGGTCATAAAGAGGGCATGGCCCATATACTAATACTGAAATTGGAAAGAGTCATCGCCGTTAGAGTCTACAGCAGAAACTGGAGAGCTCTGATGTTATGTTGAAGTCTAAAGAGTTCCTATCTTTCCATATGTACCAAATAAGAAAGGAAAAATGAGAGCTCCAATGTTGATCTTGTGAAGGTTTATAAAAAGCCAAGTTTCCATAGAAGATGTGAAAATATTGGATTGTTAGGAGCACATGAAGACAACTTTCATGTGCAGCAAATCTGTTCCCAAATTGGATTGTAAGAAGATGCCTAAAATGGTCCATTTTCTTTTGGTTAAATACTAAAAGAGATGATCATGATAGATTACGGAGAAATCTTTATTTGATCCATCTGAGACACTGGAAGCATTCAAAAGCTGAGTTTAAACCAAAGTGATACGACCGTTCTCTTTGAGGTTTAGTTAGATTGCTTCAGAATCAAGCTTTTCAATTCCCATGAATTAACTGAATACTGATGTTGACAGAGTTTTTATGTACAGTAGTCCTACTTTAAGGCTGGATTACTAAGTAACTGTAGAAACTTTGATAGCAAACTTTGTCAATTTTCACCTTTTATGATGCTCAGTTCTTTGTCAAACTTTAGTTATTTTGCTTACTACACATAAAGATATATAGGCGTTAAACAAGTTAGCTTCAAACCGAACACAAACGGCTAGCAGAACACAAGAAGTAATATAACTGTAAGATATAAAGAACAAAAACATCTCCATCATAATATATATGCAAAAACGAAAATCCAGTTCATCGTGCCCTACGAACAATGCATGATTGTGTTCCATTGTAACTATGGGAATATGTGGAGTTATACTTATTGACGTGGCATGGTAGCTTGTATATATAGTTAATTAGCTATGTAAATATACCTTACCAGCTTTATTACAGTTATACAGTAGCAAAACTAAATGCTCTTTTCTCTCTCTCGTGTGCTTCTTCCATGGCTTCCCTCATTGATCTAGGTTGAATGCCTAGATTAATTCTCTTCTATTGTACTGATTTTACAGTAACAAATGGTCAAATCTAATGAGCATGAATATAAAGCACATATTATGAATTCCAACCCTAATATGTACTCCCTCCGTCCCCAAATGTTCTTCTCATCACCAATTTTTACACTATTCACGTTTTAAGAGAATCTTCGACATATCTTCCAATATATAAAAAAATATATATTAATATGAGGTCTTGTTTGATCGTCTCATCAAGAGCTTTAACAATATCAAAATTTTATAATTTTTATTAATGTGTATTTAAAGATAATAATGCTATAAAATGTGTCTCGACGAATGTGTCGGAAAGAGATGAGAAGAACATTAAGATCTATCTACTCATTAACCAATATCAAGCTCTCCACGTATAGATATGCATAATATAAATAGTTTTTCTCATCTCTCTCTATCAAAACCTTCTCCTTGTGAGTTTTAAGGTTTAAGGACACCACACAAATCTCATTCTTCTTAAATGACCCCCACATTGACAGTATCTCATCAGGATTCTTAAGGTATAAGAAATTTATGACATTAAAACCCCTCCTTTGGTAATCAAAGGTGTGAACTTTATTCCAAGTCATATGATCCGCTCTTAAACCACCTTGACCTGACCATATCCATCCTTTACCACTATCAATGAAAAGCCAAACCAATGTCAAAGAAGACCCGACCAATGTCAGATTATAGGTGCCAAATCCAACATCAGACTCATCATCGTCGCTATCTTTAATTTCAAGCAAGTTTCCATGACTAGACTCCGCACTTCTCAAATCGTATGAGGCTACAAAGTCTCGTTCAACGTAGCCTTTGATAATGAAGTACATAACACCTCCAAAACAAACGCTTTTTGGTGAACCAAAATACATACCCGGAATAGCTTCAGGGCATCACTTAGAGACTAGATTTTTCTTCCATGAATGAGTACCAAACGTGTAAACCAAGAACGAATGCACATTAGAGTAGTTGGAAACAACGACTGTAACGTACTTATAGTCCTTGATTGACGGATCAAACCCTAATCCGATATCATAAAAGCAGTTTTCAAGGGTAGGCGGCTTCAGAGAATATCAGTTTTGTTCTTGGGCTTAGGGTGGATTAGCGCTATATATAGCCGCTTATATGCAAACCCTAATTATACCGAAATCTGTAATCCGCCTCTAATACAATCTGATCTCCCTCTTCCCGTGGACGTAGCCATTCTTCTGAACCACGTAAATCTCTGTGTCTTTCTTGCGTTTATTGTTCTCGTTTCGATTCTGTTACAACAACAAGAATAAAAGTAGTTCATTATTCTGAGAAGCTTTTTCAACTGAAAATCGAAATTTGACACACACTATACATCAAAATCAAAATATACTCGAGATTTAGGCAAATCTAACCTTAGAATCGTATCAATAAAGCCCAACAGCGAGACCCTTGTGCTACCTGTCGCAGTGTGTGATTCAGATTCAAGGCATACTAACAAATCTCCACCTTGACTTGAATCCTCCAGGTAGACTCTCAGACGCACCATGACAGTGCCAGATAACAGACATCCCCCTCTCCTCGGAATTGCCCCTCAGGGCAACTAATGATCTCTGATGTTGAGCAAGTCCCAGCAGTGTTTGAACTTTCTCTCAGGAACTGGTTTGGTGAACATATCAGCAGGGTTATCAGCTGTCCCTACTTTCTTCACCTGGATTCTCTTCTCATTCCTCAGAAAATGGTACCTGACATCAATGTGCTTCGTCTTCTCATGATGGACCTGATCCTTGGTTAAGCATGTTGCACTCAAGCTGTCACAATATACTAAAGCCTGATCCTGATGTAGGCCTAAATCATTAACCAGCCCCTTTATCCATATTCCCTCCTTAGAAGCTTCTGTCAAAGTCATATACTCTGCCTCTGTAGTAGACAAAGTAACTGTAGGCTGTAGAGGTGCCTTCCAGCTTACCACAGAACCTCCTAGAGTGAACACATAACCAGTCATAGATCTCCTACCGTCCACATCCCCAGCATAATCAGAATCTGAATAGTCAGCAACCAAACACTGAGTGTCATTCCCATAACAAAGACCAACATCAGAGGTACCTCTAAGATACCTGAAAATCCTCTTCACAGCTTGCCAATGTTCCTTCCCAGGGTTGACCATGTATCGACTTACCACACTAACAGCGAATGCTAGATCTGGTCGAGTGCAGACCATAGCATACATCAAACTCCCAACTGCACTGGCATATGGGACTCGAGACATGTACTCCTGATCCTCATCAGTCTGAACAGTGTACATTTCCAACTTGCTGTTAGATGCCATTGGAGTATCTATAGGTTTTGTTGAAGACATTCCAAACCTGCTTAATATCTTCTTGATGTACCCTTCCTGTGAGAGGAAGAGTTTTCTCTTCTCCCTTTCCCTATAGATTTCAACTCCCAGAATCTTGCGAGCATCACCTAGATCTTTCATATCAAATTCTGCACTGAGAGAACCCTTCAACTTCTGAATATCAGACTTATTCTTAGCAGCAATCAACATATCATCAACGTACAGAACCAGATAAATGTGTGAACAACCATGCAGGTCATTGTAGTACACACAACAATCATACGGACTTCTGGTGTAACCAAGCTACTTCATATAAGTGTCAAACCGCTTATACCACTGCCTCGGGGACTGCTTTAGCCCATATAAGGACTTCTTCAACTTGCAAACATGATTTTACTTTCTTGGAACCTGAAAACCATATGGCTGAGACATGTATATTTCCTCCTCCAACTCTCCATGTAGGAAAGCTGTTTTCACATCTAGTTGCTCAAGTTCCAGATCCTGATGTGCAACTATCGCTAGTAGCACCCTGATTGAGGTATGTCTGACTACTGGTGAGAAGATCTCATTGTAGTCTACTCCCTCTCTCTGACTGAAACCTCTTGCAACCACTCTTGCTTTGTACTTTACACCCTCTGCAACAGACATTCCTTCTCTCAGACTGATCTGTATCTTGCTCATCAGTAACTGGTTGTGGTACTGGTGCCTCAATTTGCCCTAGAATAAATGGCACCTCCACCTCCTCAGCAACAACCTCTTTTTCTGCTATATCACTGGTCTTGGATTTCAGCATAGAACTCTCATCAAAGACTACATTTCTGCTTAGTATAATCTTGTTATCAGACCAAATCCTGTACCCTTTCACACCATAGCCCATGAAAACTCCCTTCTTAGCTCTCGGCTCTAACTTACCCTCACTTACATGATAATAAGCAGTGCAGCCAAAAACTCTCAGATTTGAGTAGTCAGCAGCTCTTCCAGACCACACCTCATAAGGTGTCTTGCAATCAATGCTTGTGTGTGGACTCCGATTTATCAAATAGCAGGTTGTTGTTACTGCTTCAGCCCAGAACCTCCTAGCAAGACCGACATTAGAAAGCATGCATCTTGCTCTCTCTAAAAGTGTCTGATTCATCTGTTCTGCTACACCATTCTGTTGTGGTGTAAACCTGACTGTGTGATGCCGAGCAATACCCTCATCTCTGCAGAACTTATCAAACTTAGATGAACAGAATTCCAGACCATTATTTGTTCACAGCCTTTTGACCTTCTTTCCTGTCTGATTTTCAACTAAGGTCTTCCATTCCTTGAATCTACTGAATGCCTCTCCTTTATGCCTCATCATAAATAACCACGTCATCCTAGAGTAATTATCAATAATAGACAGAAAGTACTTGTAGCCACCCAAAGGCTCAACACGGACAGGACCCCAGCAATCTGAATGGATGTAATCCAACGTGCCCTTAGTTCGGTGAACTTCCTTAGGAAACTTGCAGTGATGTAGTTTCCCAAACACACAATGCTCACAGAACTCTAGACTCTTGATCTTGTGACCTCCCAGAAGGTCTTCTTTGGACAGAATCTGCATTCCACGTTCACTCATATGAGCAAGTCTCATATGCCACAGTCTGGTCAGATCAACACCATTAACCACTGATGCAACAGCTGCAGAACCTATTACTGTAGAACCCTGTAAGATATAAAAAGTTCCCTGCTTGACGCCTCTCAGAATCACCTCAGAACCCTTGCAGACAACCGGAATTCCATCTTCACCTTCATATCTGAAACCCTTACTATCCAGAAGGCTTAAAGATATCAGATTCTTAGTCATGTGTTGAACATGTCTGACTTCCTTGACTGTGCAGAAATTCCCGTTATGCGTTCTGAACCTGACTGAGCCGATCCCAACCACTTTGCAGACAAAGCCGTTTGCCATAGAGACACTTCCTCCATCTATGCAGCTATAAGTTGTGAACAACTCTCTTTTTGGACAGATATGATACGATGCCCCAGAATCAAGAACCCACATATCAGAATGATGAGTGTATTCCTCAGCCATTAGCACAATATCACTTTCAGAATCTGCGTCATCTTCTGCTACTGCAGCAAAACCAGGTGTTTGCTCTTGCCTTCTCTTAGGGCAATCATTCCTCCAATGACCCTTTTCCTTACAGTAGGCACAAACGTCTTTAGGTAATTTTGGGCGCTCCTGCTGCTTCTTCCAATGACCCTTTTTCATACCCTTCATACCATCCTTGCTTCCACTGGCCATTAACCCGCCAGCCTGATTTTCTGTACCCGAACCAGATGCCTTATGACGCATCTCTCTATTGTGAAGCGAAGACCTAACCTCCTCCAGCGACACAGTCTCTTTCCCAACGATAAAAGACTGCACAAAATTCTCAAACGACAAAGGCAGAGATACCAACAAGATCAAAGCAACATCCTCATCATCAACCTTCTCATCAATATTATGCAAATCTAACAGAATTGTATTCAATTGATCAAGGTGATCTCTAAGAGGTGTACCTTCTTCCATACGCAGGCTGAAAAGACGTTGCTTCAGCATCAACTTGTTGGTCAATGACTTTGTCATGTAGAGGCTCTCCAACTTCGACCACAACTTTGCAGCGGTTTCCTGATCTGCAATCTCTGTAATGACATCGTCAGCGAGGCACAGCATAATCATCGAATGAGCCTTTTCCTCCATAGTTTTGAACTCCACGGAGGTTGCATCCATTCCATTCCCGTCTTTCGCTAACGGCGCCCACAGACCGTTTTGCTTCAGCAAAGCCTGCATATTGATTCGCCACAGACTGAAACTGTTTCTCCCTGTAAACTTGTCGATCTTCGTCATGGATACCGACATCGTTCTCAGCGGAAATTTGAACCTACTCTGATACCAGTTTGTTGTAACAGAAACGAAACGAGAACAATAAACGCAAGAAAGACACAGAGATTTACGTGGTTCACCAAATTTGGCTACGTCCACAGGAGAGGGAGATCAGATTATACGGAGGCGGATTACAGTTTCAGTACAATTAGGGTTTACACATAAGCCGCTATATATAGCGCTAAACAGCGAGACCCCAGTGCTACCTGTCGCAGTGTGTGATTCAGATTCAAGGCATACTAACACTTGTCTTGTTCGTTGTTATTCTGATTATTATATTTGCTGAATTTCATTTGCGATGTGTAAAAATTTGAGATAACATCAAGCACTATTTTTTACATGCGTTTATTTTTCTTGTATCTTTTGAATTTGCAGTTTTCCTGTTGTCAACATCAGCATTATTTTTTAAAATTTTGAGATTGAATTCGCAGCGGAAGTGAATTTTATCTTTAAATTTTCATTTTGTAGATACAGATTGGTAGAAATTGTTTGAAGGTGTTACTTTTTCTGATTTTGCAGGTACAGATTGATACACTTTTATTTACATTTCACCATGTCTACGAAAATTCAGCATCCCCATCATCTTCTAATAAGTTTGTTAGGTGGTTGATTTTTAATTGATAAAGTCTTGTAATTCCTATGGTTTTACACAAAACTTGTTTCAACTTTGAATAACTTGTCACAAAGCTTTTTCATCTTTAATACAACTTGTTACATACAGTGTGATAAAATTTATCACAAACTGAAACTTGTCATAAAATAAATTTCTGAAAAAGTGTATAAAAACTTGTCACAAAATAAAGCTTGTCACAAACTTTGTAACAAACTGAAACTTGTCGCATAATATCAACTATCGTCAACCATCTAACAAACTATCAACTATCTTATCCTTAATCTCCACCCTAAGCTCGAACGCATTGGGTTTAAACTTATTACAAAATAAAACTTGGCATAATAGACTAAAACTTGTCACAAATTACTAACTATCATCAACCATCTAACAAACTATCAACTATCTCATCCTCAATCTAGCTCCATCGCAAGCTCGAACTCATTGGCCTCGAAATCTATCCTAGCCTCTTCTTCCAAGGACATGTTTTCACATTAAATGTTGGATGATTTTTTTTCTTACAAAGACCAATCATATAATTTCTATCTTTCCCATCCTGATCAATTCCATCAACTAATCAAATTTACATCCTAGAGATGTGACTTTCTTATTCTGTGTCTGATATATAACACTCTAGCACTTGTGACATTCATTTGAAATAATCAACAAAACA
Source organism: Oxyria digyna (assembly GCA_029168935.1). NCBI lineage: Eukaryota > Viridiplantae > Streptophyta > Magnoliopsida > Caryophyllales > Polygonaceae > Oxyria > Oxyria digyna. Next base: position 2,449,903 of record JAPVLV010000001.1, on the reverse strand, counting down.
TTTATTCAAATTTATTCATTGCTCATTATCAGTAAAAGAACCTAACAGAAGAAATATACAAGCAATAGTGCAACACCAAGCCTTAAGGAATCAGGATCACAAAAAAAACAAATTCAATTCAAGAGGGAGAACTGATCCTTGCTTCTTTTTAGTATGTGCATGATAGATTAGAAAACCAAAAAAAAACACGTTCAAAAAATTACTAGCATAAAACAAATAAAAAGCTAACATTTATCTTAAAATAGAGCTCTTAACATACGGGACCTAGAGTATTAAAAATGTGTACAAATATTAATGGATTTCTATTTTTAAAGGTTTTATTTGGAGATTAGATTCTTGTTTTCCTCTTAAAAATGTACGTCGTGGCCGAATTAACTCTATTCGTGATTGGTTTAAAAAAGCCTATGAATAATGGGGTTAAGTTTCAGTAACGATGAATCTTAATGTGAGGAATAAGGACGATGATCAGAAACATTGTTATGTATTAACAGTTTAACACACATGTTACAATGTATGAACACATTTTTGTCACTCTGACGTATGAACACAGAAGTTATGACTGATGAACACACATTATAACACATGAACACTAAAAATGATCTGAGTAATAACTTATGTTTACCGGATTTTTTTCTTATTATATATTTGTATTGTTATTTTATATATAAAAGAGTCACATAAAAGTTAGTATCTACATCTATAATATATGCTCATCTTCTAATTTTTTGAGTCCAGGTTGTATATTGATATTAAGAGTAATTCACGAATTTATAAATTTGAAATTTTATGTTTCAATCTTGACAGAGTAATATTTAGTCTAACGAGATGGGTAAGCTTTTAAATAAAGATCTCTATATAAGAACCCACACAAGTGTCAAATTAAGTATATAGTTCACCCATTAAGGTTCAATGTGGTTGTGAATTTATATCATACACCATGAAATGTAACTTAATAATGTTGAAATTGTGTCGCAACAAAAAGTGGTGAAAACTTGTAACAACACGAGTGCATGGACTAATATTTTGCGCTTATTTAGATGAAATTGCACAAATTAGATCACATCGACTATGTTAAAATGGACCTTAATCGATGTGACTCACGAAGCTGAATGCTCCAAAAAGAAGTTGTTGAGATGACATTCTTGCAAGTTTGTACACATGATCCTGTAATCGATCAGGCTGAAAGTGAGAGGCTTTAGACTTGTTAAGATGACTTAATAGTAGCCAAAACATAATCCAGATTCTCAATCGTCCACCCAAATTGCCAAATAAAATGGTGAGAATGAGATTGAAGATGGCCATGCTATACACATATTAAGAAGAGTGCCAAATATATAAATATGTCCCTATTTAATATTACATTTTTTATATTTCCAAAACTATTACTAGCAAAAATATCTCCATTTATTAAAATTTGCTAAATACTAGAAAGGTATATATGTAAAGTAGATGCAAAAGATGCTAAAATGACAAACATTATTGAACACAAAACATTAGATAAAATGAATTTTTTTTAAAAATGGATGGAGTATTAAATAAACAAAGTACATGTTGAAAGTTGAAACCCTGAAAAATCAGATCTCACACAACAATAACAACATGCAAGACTGGATGATCTCCTGACGAGACCTTGCTCATCAGCTCGCTACCCAAGGAAGAGCGCAATGAACTTACAACCAGAATGCCACCCAATCTATGGTGGTCAGACTAGTCGCGAGCCAGAGAATCATGGCGTTGCCGTCTGTCTATCAACCATCCATGGAGACTGTAAGTTGTCCGGAGAAAGTTGAAGACATCGCATTGCTTCAAGAAAATAACCCGAAGATGTATAAAAAGGTGCGCTCTGAACATTTAACGCGCCAATTTAAGATAGAATGAGTTTGGATCATTAATGCATTGAGTCGGTCCGTTAAGACCTTATTCAAGGTAGAATGGGCCTGGATCATTGATGCATATTGGGCAGGTCCATTAAGACCTTATTTAGTTTTTGACCTAGTTTCTAGACGCCATTATAAAAGCCTTCACTGAATGGCTTCAATGATATTTTTATTCACTCACTAAGTTTATACAAAGTTGAGAGTTTTCTTCTTGCTTACCTCCCAAAAGTCAACCCAAGCTCCACCACTTTTTGAGTTGGATAGTAAATTAAGATTTAAGAGTAATTGTGTTGAAATTTTTTCCGATGGAAGGAGGTGATAGGTTAAGCAATCTGCCTAAGAACATCTTTTCAATCTTCTTTTCTTGTGTTGTTAGTAAATTATCAGCGGAGCTTAAGCTAATTCCTCCCTATCATACATACAAACATACAAAATCGAAATCAAAACTCACATACCTGTTATCGTAATCAACGATCTCTCCCCGTCACCGATTTTGAGCTCTGGACCATGGACCGTCCAATCGAGTTGATCCAGTTTTAATTTCCTTCTCCTTCTCTGACTCCACAATAAAGTTCATCGTCTCTGTTGTTGTCGAAACCTAAAACGCGCACTCATTACGCACCACGTCCTCCGCTCTTTTGATGTCTTCCGCTCCTTTGACCTAGTGATCTTCACTCGGTCCTGGTCTTCCGCTTTGTAGATGATGTGGTCGACCTATGATGGAACCATGCATTTCCCCGCCAAGTTTGATCGTCGCAGGAGCATACTGAACCTCCTCTCTTGCCCACCCAAAATCACCAAAAAGTATGGTGAGACTGGGGACGACGCTTGATCTAGAGAAGAGACCAACTACTCGGAAGCGCTCACTCTCCAGAGTTTTTCAACGTGTGCACATATGGCATATGGAAAGTTAGTAAACAAAAAAATACAAGGAAGAAGCTTAATGTTTAAGTGCCAGTTTTTGGGTAAGTACCCCAAAACTCCTATGTTTTTTAACTCTCTGCATCACTTTATTAAGTGTTAACAAAATACCCTAGTATATAAGCAATAAAGAAACATTAAATCTGGAAAATCTCATAACTCACCTTCGATGCCAAAATCAACGCTCCCCCGCCGACTGTCTTCTCCATTGAATCACCATTGATTCTCGATTGAATTCGGCCGACTGTCTTCATCCTCCGTCGGCGCCGCCTCGAATGTCTTCATTCTCGCTAATTCTCCGCCGACTGTCTCCAACCTCCTCACGCTCGCTGATCGCGCCTCGATCGGAAGAATTTTTTCGATAAAGCTCGCGCCTCCAACCTTCTGCATCTTCTTCTTCCTCGAATTGTCAAACAAAACAGCGAACACTGAAATTCTAGAACAAAAACGCAGCGAGAAGAAGATTCAACTGAGAAAACAGAATAAGAGATTGAAGAGAGATCAAAAACAGAGGCAGACAAAAAACGACACCAGCAAATCTACTGCAAACACAATGCTAAGCGCCGAATCTGTAAACGACACCAGCAAATCCATCGAACAAGAGGTAAAATCATGATAATAATGATATTGAACTTATTTGGTTGACAGATTATGAAATACATATATAGTTTGATGACAGAGAATGAATTACATTAGGATTTTATGAATTTTTGAGAGATTACATCAAGCATTAAGAAAAACAACTTTTGTTGACAAGTTTTGACAATGTATGTTGACAAGATATTACTGTGGATGATTTTATTGGTTGTAGACATATGTTATATAACATGATTATTTAGGTTGTTGAAATATTTAGGTTGTTGATATATTTAATTTGTTGACAGGTATATGTTTATTGATTTGATTTGATTAAAACGTAAGTGAACGAAGCGCGCTACGCGCGCCTTGTAAGAATAATAAACTTACTCAGCGCGCTTCGTTATTAATTAGGAATATAAATTTGGACATGATAGAATATTGCTGACAGGTAAAACAGAAATGTTTATATTCATTAGGCAAATTGTTGACAGATAGATTAGAAATACTTGTCTAAACAAACTTTATTAAATATATCTGCAAATAAAAAAGCACATTCTGACAATCTCCTATGGCGAAGAAATACAAATCAGAGATGGATTTATGGTGTCTGATGGGGGGAATCATATCAAAAGCATTTTTAGTTGATAAGAACATTACTCTACAAGCAATGAAATCCTTGATTATACAACGGTTCAAACTAGAAACAGAGGAAATGAATCTCCAACTCTGCCATCTTAATCCATTCCAGAAGATCAAAGTCAAGTATAGTGTTGAGACAGATGATGATCTTGCGTCATTCATGGAAATTAATGACACAGCACAAGTGAAATGGACTTATCCACTATATGTATCAAGGGAATACAGGAATTATGAACAAAAGATAGCAAGAGAGAATGGATGCAGTAGTATAGTTGCAGTTAACAACTTAACATGAATGAAGACATGTTTCTACCTATGGAATATGAAGTGCCAACACAAGGGAATAGCGAAATTATGGATTGTGAATCTGCAAGCAAGATAATGACAGGAAAAAAAACAGGGGAGGATGAAATGAGTCACAGTGGAACAGATGCAGACTTTGTCCATGTGGGAAAGCTATTTGACACAAAAAAGAAGTTGATCGAAGCTTTGAAAAAGTTGGCAATGACTGAGAACTTTGCTTACAAAGTTAAAAAATCAGATCCAAAGCTTCTAACAGTGATGTGCACAGATACAAGCTGCAAATGGAGATTAAGGGCTATTGCATTACAAAACACTCCATTCTTTGAGGTGAGAAAGTTTCAAAGAGAACATACATGTTCCTTTGACTTTAGATGTCAACATGAGTGCAAACCAACATACAGAATGATTGGGGAGCAAATAAAAACCAGGTAATGTGTATACAAGTTTCTGTATCATAATATCAATATATTAATTGCTTGAACAAAAACAAAGAACTAATATTAATATGATAAACATGCAGGTTTGAAGATGTTAAAAATGGACCAATACCAAAGAGCATTTGCAATGATATGAGGAAGGAACACTACATGGATGTTAGCTATTGGAAGGCATGGAAAGCAAGAGAACATGCACAAGATCTAATACGAGGAACACCAGAAGAAAACTATGCACTCTTGCCCATGTACTGCCATATGCTCAAAGAAGTCAATATAGGATCATACACATGCCTGGAAGTTGGTGAGCATGACGACTTCAGATTCGTGTTTGTATCTATTGGAGCATGCACAATAGGATTCCAAATAATGAGAAAGGTATGGCAGTGAGTAAATATAAATTTAATGACATATTGATTAATAGAATGATTTATTGTTGACAAATAAAATTAAACATATGATAACAGTATAGAAAATGTAAACATTACGTCTGCTTTTGACATTTTAATTGTTGTTGACAACTTACATTAATAAATTAGAAATCTAAGATAAAAAGATAGAACAACTTATTACAGTGTTGACATGAATATATATTTGAATTATAAAATAATACATTCGATTGGTTTTGACAGGTAATAATGGTAGATGGGACTCACTTGCATATAAAACACAAAGGACATATGCTTATTGCTACAACTCAGGATGCAAACCAACAGATCTATCCACTTGCATATGTTGTAGTGGATAATGAAAATGACATATCGTGGACATTCTTTTTTACACAGCTTCTGAAAGTCATACCATGTACAGAAGATTTGGTAATAGTGTCAGATAGACATCTCAACATTGCCAACGCCATTCAAAGAGTGTACACAACAGCAAATCATGTTGTGTGTAGGAGACATTTAAAGCAAAATCTGAAGACAAGATACAAGGATAAGGGTGTGCACAAACTATTCTCTCTGACTGCTGATGCATACACGCTAAAGGATTTCCAAGAGAATTATGGGAAAATTTGTGAGATAAATAAGGAGATGGGTGAATACTTGGAAGCAGTAGGATTTAAAAAATGGGCAAGAGCACATTGCAAAGGGAATAGATACAACATAATGACAACGAACAACTCAGAGACAATAAATTCAGTAATACTGGAAGCAAGGTATGACAAAATTATAGATATGTGCCCAATTTACCATCTATGAAGGGTCAAAGATATTTTAAAAGTTGTTGACACTGTTGAAATTTGATGTTGACAGGTCTTTCCAAGTTGTCGCTCTACTAGAGTTTCTGCGAGATGTGCTGTCAAGGTGGTTTAATGAGAGTCGCACAGAGGCTGAAAAAAACAATAGTAAGGTGACACCAAATATCGGGAAAATACTGGAGTCTAGGTACCAAATGTCAAAGGCATATGAGGTGAGAAATCTAAATCAAGCTCAATATCATATACTTGGTGGAGATTTCTTTGGGGTGGTCAATCTATTAGAAAGGAAATGCACTTGCAAAGTCTTTGATGTGGACCACATCCCGTGTGTGCACGCTATAGCTGCAATACAAAAGGCAAAAGCAACTGTGACAGATTTTGTGAGCGACTACTATAAAACTGAAGCTTGGACAGCTGCATATAGAGAAACAATCTACCCTGTGCCAAGAGAGACCTAAAAGAGTGTACCAAAAGATGTAACAGATACAATATGCATGCCACCGATTGTGCAGACAGATAAGGGGAGAAGAAAGAAGAAAAGATACCCATCTGAAGGTGAGTTCCCAAACAGAAGCAAGAAGAGAAAAGGAACAAGAAAGCCAGGAAAATGCAGCCTCTGTGGTAATATGGGACACAACAAGACTTCTTGCCAAAAAAACTTTGCTGACAAGATCGGGACAGAGTTATCAGTGTGGACAACATTTTAAGATTTTAATTTTCAATTTTTTACTTTAATTGAAAAGGAATAATAGTTTTATATCCTGTCAACATTGATATTCATACTGTAAACAGATTTTACACACAAACCATTTTGGGTTTTGAGATAATGTCAAAAATACTAATTCTGAGACTGATGTATACAGGTTAATGTTGAGAAGTTGACATTGTGATAAAAAATGTTGACAACATTGTGTTTATAGATTTGTTGACAGCTTGTCATATTGTGATGATAGAAAATGTGTTGACATGCAAACCAAAATGGTAACAGGTGTGAAAATATTAACAGATTGGATTGAGACAATGAAAAGTTTATTACAGAGGTGAAATGTTGACATATTGTGATGACAAAGATTTAGAATGTTGACAACTTATGCTGACAGGTTATTTAACAGTAAGGTATGTTAACGAAGCGCGCTTGAACTCCCATTTCTCATTAAACAAGTCAATCATCATCTTCTCCCGATGAGCCCTCATGTGTTCGTCATCCAGATCATCCCAGCTGGTTCCAATGGCCAAATACTCGATGAACTTGATACAGTATACACCACAATTCCCACTGAAAATCAACCAAAACAAAAGAGAGAAATCAGGATATGTATAACAGAGGAACAGTAAAGAAAGAAAAATCTAAAAAAATCATATACTTACATCATCCCATCGTGAGGAACATCTTTGCGCCTTGACCATGAGAAATCCTTGTCCAAAGAATTAATATGGCCAAACAAGTTGGACTTCTTCATAACAACAGGGAGCATACGGCATAAACTTTTAATTCTATTCCAACAATAAGCTTCGTTGTTGATATGCACGCTGGAATCATACACAATGACATGCCACTTAGCTAGGTCTATCTCCAAGGAAACCCAATGCTCATTTTCAAAGTTGAAGGGGGTATACACCCTTGTCACAGATTCAGACCAGCACCTCCCCTCATGTTTTGGATACATACCTATGAAGTACTTCTGGAAAAAGAGAAGCTCATTTTCATCATTTTTCTGAATAAGAGCTTCCTTATCCTCATTGAAATGCCCATACCAGATCCAATCCATGATTGCAACATCCTTGAATTTCTCACTTTTTGGTTTATATGCTTCCGGAAGAAAAATAATGCTTCAGAGATATGCTACATAACAAAAACAAAAAGAAAAAAGAGTAAAGTTAAAAGAGAAATAAAAAATAAAATAAAACTGAACAATAACAACACCAATAATAAAAATCTGCAAACTGAAAGTAGAAGAAATAATACAAGACTGACAACACAAATATGAAGCATATGTTGACAGGACAACAAATATTAAAAACTTTTAAAATGTTGACAGGACATATAAAAAATAATTAACTTACACAATCATTTAACCACTTGGTTTGTCCAATAGATTTTGTGCTTTTCAACAACAATTTGTTAAAGAAGCCCTTGGTGAAGTTAAAATCATGTTCCTTACGCCTAATAACCTCCTTCTTACCACTGCGACAAAAAGAAGAAAATTAGTAAACACAAATATGCAAAATATAGAAAATAAATTAAATCAGAAGCACACACATCAGAAGTGTCAACACCTTGTGCATCTTGTAAGTTGTCAACTTCTGGCCCAAGTGTAATGTTGTCGGCATCTTGAACCACTTTCATGCTCTCAACATCTTTCCCCACTGTCAAGCTGTCAACATCTGGCCCCACTGCTTTGCTGTCAACATCTGACACAACTGCTTTGCTATCAACATCTGGACCCACTGTTTTGCTGTCAACTTTAATGTTGTCAACTTCAATGTTGTCAACATCTTTGGCATTTGAAGGAGTGTCAGCAATGTCTTCATTGGGCTCTACAGATTCAGCTACTGGCAGATGATCAACACTATCAACTTTGCCCACAGCACATCCACCAACTACAGCATCAGACATTGAAGGAATTTCAACACCTCCAGCTACACCCAGGTCCCCTTCCTTTTCTGGAGCTCTATCTTCCTTATAAGAGCAGTTAGTTCCATCAAATTCTGAAGTAACCAAGCTGTCAACATTGTCATGTGTGCTGACATCTACAAAATCTTCAAATTCATATTGGGTGCTCTTATCTTGGAACGAGGCCTTCACGTTGCTCTGCATCAGACTAGATAGATCGTGCAACTTCTTTGCAACATCAACCAACCTCAAGCCATGTTCTTTCGTGGAAGATTGAACTTCGGACATGGCATCGCACAGAAGTTCAATTTTTTGGCTCAAGACTTCAAACCGTCCAACCCAAGCTGCAACATCATTTCCTTCTATGTCAGCTGAGGGACGAACAGGCGCTGTCCTCTCACTGTCAACAGAATCACATGCAGGGCCAGCTGCATTTGTTTCCATGTCAACATGAAAAGAAGAAGATGTAGGTTGAACAGATGATGGCTTACCACTCTCAGATGAGGACGGGAACTGAACAATAGGTGGGGCATCTTGGGCGGCTAGCTCTGGGATGTCTAACCTTAGGTTTCTGATGATGTTGTCAACATCAACTTTGACAGGGTCGTACACAACAAGGGTCTTCACAGAGTCCTTCTTTGCCTTCTTCAATTCTGGCTCAGAACCACTAACTTTAAATATGACCTTGGGGCAAGCAGCAGGCGGAGACTTCCTCTTCTTAATTACCACTTTGAGATTAGCAAAATGTTGCTCATTGATAAGCGATGTTTTACATACCGCAACTATGGATTATTAGCTAGTTTTGTATAGGATTATGTTATTTGTTTCCATGTAATCTGTATCATGGAGCTGTTCGAGAGAAGATTTACATACGAGATGATACGAAGCATTGGAAGCATTGAAGCATAAGGAAGAAGCTGCTGAAGACGAAGACGAAGACGAAGACGAAGACGAAGACGAAGACTTGAAGAAATCAGTAGCTGCTGCCTCAGACAACAAAGCCGCACCCGCGGGTCTCAAGCCGCACCCGCGGGATTCACCACTCAGCTAAGGATCCGAGAAACCTCAAGCCGCGCCCGCGGGTCCCAAGCCGCACCCGCGGCCCTCTGCCATCTAGAAAATCTGGAGAATCCAAAACCGTGTCCGCGGCTCTCAACCCGCGGGTGCGGTTCCTCGACAGAAGAATCAAATTGATGTCTTTGCCATTTGAAGTAATTTGTGTTTAATTCTGTAACTTTCTATACGTTTTTAGTATCTTAATTCAGCTGTTACAATAGTTGAATGCTATTTAAGTTGTGGATGATCATCCTTGATGATCAACCTTTGTTTTGCTTAAGTTTTTGGAAGAGTTTTTCACAAACTTATGAGTTGTTAAAGTTCTTTGTTTCACTTGGCGTTTGAAGCTTTTGGATTCAACAAGTTGTGAGTTTATCCTTTCCCTTTGTCTAACTCTTTGATTGTCTCAACTCTCTTGTTTGTATTGTCCATGAACTAGATTTACTACTTTAGATTGATCACCTAAGTTAGTTGTGTCTTGTTCATATTGCTAGAGTTTGATACTTCTAGTTGAATTATCATACTTGTTGTGTAGCATAATCTATTTGCATGAACTAGTTGTGATTGTTATTAGAGAAGAGAGTTGAGTACATGTCGAGTATCCGACTAGTTGTCCATGATATTGCATGTATCTATCTATTCCTGAATGCATTGCTACTTTGTTATTGAACTTTGATAGTTTCAAGGTTATAATCGAGTAAGGGTTATTAGGACTAGTTGGACTAATAACTATTCAAGAACATGAATTAGAACGATCACTTGAGAACTTGACATAGGGATAAAAAGGATTCTAAGATCAACTTGTTAATCTAATTGTGGATAATCTCTAAGTGGAACACTTCGCTTAATATTGTTATAACCAAGTTGACATTCGATACTTCGTATCAAAACCACACCCCCCCCCCCTTTGGTTACGTTTATTGGTTAGTCATTGTGATAACTTAAGAATTTGATAAACTGATTCTCTTGGGATTCGACCCTTACTTGCGCACTATATTACTTAGTTTGCATGTTAGGATTACTTGACTTGGCACACGACAAATTCGCCTCGTCAAATTTGGCGCCGTTGCCGGGGAATCGAATTTTCTTATTTTTAAGTTCTTATTTTGGTTAACCTTAGTGTTGACTAGTGAATGGTCAACACCCGTTCTACTAATCAGCCTCTTTCTATTCTTGATTCAGAGATCGAGAGAACTTTTCATCGGAATCGAAGAGAGAACAGAGTCGGGACTGAGACAGTAGAAATGGCCTATCGAGAAGCTCTTGTTGAAGTGCAGCGTCAATTGCCTGACATGCAGTTGGTCGTTAACGCTCAACGGGAGCTAATTGAGACAAGGATACCAGGAGGTGGTGTCACTCGCACTTTGAGAGAGCGGCAAACACCGAACCTGACACAACAACCTCAAGCTGTGGTTATTCCACCCCTTGCTCCCGGGGTGACTTTCGAGCTCAAGTCGGGGGTGATCAATTTGCTCCCAAGTTTCCATGGTTTGGCTGGTGAGGATCCGATCATGCATTTGAACCAATTTCATGACATTTGCATGACGACCAAACCGCCAAATGTCACGGAAGAGCAGATCAAGATGAGAGCCTTCGGGTTCACTTTGAAGGATGGTGCTCGTTCTTGGTATTACCATTTGCCAACTGGTTCGGTTGATAATTGGGAAAAGTTGCACAAGGTGTTCTTGAGCAAGTATTTTCCGGTGAAGAAGGCAAATGCTCTCAAGAAGGAGATAGCCCATGTCGAGCAAAGTGAAGACGAAACGCTCTATGACTACCTTGAACGCTTCAAGGGGTTGTGTGCTTCATGCCCTTTTCATGGGTATGATATCGAGGATCTTGTGCTTTACATTTGCAATGGTCTCCTTAACCAAGAAAGGAGGATGGTTGATGTTGCGTGTGGTGGGAATATTCTCAACATGACGCCGGAGGATGCCATGGAGAAATTGCAAGATATGGCTGAGAGCACAAGGAGTTTTGGTAGGACATACACCAAAAAGGGAGTGCACGCAGCAAGTTCAGGGGATCCCGCTCTTGTAGCTGAGCTTGTAGAGTTCAAAAAGATGGTCTCTCAGTTGCAAAAAGGACAACAACAACAAGTAAAGGTATGTGGTATTTGTGTTGACCCTTCTCATTTTACAGATAAATGCCCTGAGCTTGAAAGTGAAGACGTTGCTGAAGTCAATGCTGCTGCTGGTGGGTATGGACCCCCACGACCTCGTGGTGATCAACAAAACAACTACAACCCGAGGTATAGAGATCATCCCAATTTTCGGTGGCGTGATCCAAATGAGCCCCAACAACAAGCTCAAGGCCCTCGACCTAATGTTGGACCGTCTACTGCGGAGCTGCTGAGATCCTTGACTCAACACTTCACAACTCATGTTCAAACGACCGAGTCGAGCATCAAGAACATGGAGAAGCAAATTGGGCAGTTGACTGAAGCTGTTACCACCATTGCACAACAAAATTCCAATTCTCTATCGTCCCAAACGGTGGTGAATCCAACCAGAAATGTAAGTGCAGTGACAACAAGAAGTGGTAAGATTTTGGGGGAAACTAAAAACCTCGTCGAGGCTTCTGCAGAAAAATTGGATTCTGAGGACAGCCGAGAACCGCGCCCGCGGCTCCTCCACTGAGCCAGAAAGCAATTTTCCTGAAGAACCGCGCCCGCGGCTCCTCTACTGAGGTAAACATTTCGGACTTTCCTTCACAAAATGCTGAACTCGAAGTGGTGGATCGGGGGGATTTCCAGTTAAGACAGGACAACTACGTTCGCCCCAACTTTCCACCTCTCGACTCCACCAAGCCTCCCGCCCCGTTTCCCGATGCCCTTAGGAACACCAGAAGGCCGGAAAACGACAAGGAGTTGTTTGAGACGTTTAGCAAATGTGAGGTAAACATCCCCTTGCTCAAGTTAATTAAAAGCATTCCTCGATATGCAAAGTTTTTAAAAGAACTTTGCACAATCAAGAGGAATCAAAAGTTGAAAGGGCAACAAAAGGTGACGGTAAGCGAGCGTGTCTCCGCCGTATTTCAAAGGCGAATGCCTAAGAAGTGCAGCGATCCGGGCATGGTCAGCATACCTTGTCGTATAGGCGACACACATTTTGAACGAGCCATGCTCGATTTGGGTGCATCGATAAATGTGTTGCCTTACTCTCTCTATAAGATTCTTGGGTTAGGTCCACTTCATGAAACCGGAATTGTTATTCAACTAGCCGATAGGTCCACCGTGTATCCTAAAGGTGTAGTTGAAAACGTTTTGGTTATGGTGGATAATTTGTTCTTTCCCGCTAATTTCTTTGTGTTAGACATGGAACATGATGGGCAAGCTGCTCCTATTTTGCTTGGGAGGCCCTTCATGCGAACCGCTAACACAAAGATTGATTTGGCTAGTGGATCTCTTACTTTAGAGTTCGATGGGGAAATAGTTCAATTTAACATTTTTGATGCTATGAAACACCCCCGTCGAAGATGCTGCGTCTATTTGTTCAATTGATGTAATTGATCCTATAGTCCAAGATGTTTTCAATATCTTCGGCTTAGATGAATTACAAAGTGTATTAGAACACAACATCGTTCACTCACCAACACTTGACTTGTCTCTTCCACCTGAGATTCAAAGTGTTCTAGCTCGTCTAGACGCTTCGGGTAGAATTTTGGCCGGTCGGCCCATGCTACTAACTTTGGAGAGCGAAAAGCTTCTTCCTTCTATTGTGCAGGCACCGGTTGTAGAGCTCAAGCAATTACCCGAGCACTTGAAGTATGCTTTTCTTGGGGAAAATGATACCCTCCCGGTAATCATTTCAAGCAAGTTGACAGGTGAACAAGAGAGAAGGTTGGTGATGGTGCTGAAAGAACACATTACCGCTCTTGGGTGGACCATTGTTGACATCAAGGGAATTAGCCCTTCCACCTGTATGCACAGGATCCTTCTTGAGGAAGGTGCTAAACCCTCTAGGCAACCCCAAAGAAGATTGAACCCACCTATGATGGAGGTGGTCAAGAAGGAGGTGCTGAAACTTCTTCAAGCTGACATGATCTACCCCATTTCGGATAGCCAATGGGTGAGTCCAACTCAATGTGTCCCTAAGAAGGGGGGCATAACATTGGTAGAGAATCAACAAGGTGAGATGGTTCCTACCCGAACTCAAACGGGTTGGAGAGTATGCATTGACTACCGCAAGCTGAACGCGGTAACCCGAAAAGATCATTTCCCTCTCCCTTTTATTGATCAAATGCTCGAACGACTTGCCGGTCGTCCGTATTATTGCTTTCTAGATGGGTATTCAGGATATTTTCAGGTGGCTATTGCACCCGAAGATCAAGAGAAGACGACGTTTACATGTCCCTTTGGCACTTTTGCATATCGTAGGATGCCTTTTGGATTATGTAACGCGCCCGGGACCTTTCAACGATGTATGGTAAGTATCTTCTCGGAATACATTGAACATTTCATAGAAGTTTTTATGGATGATTTTACGGTACATGGGGATAGCTTTGATGCATGTTTAAATCATTTGTCACTTGTGCTTAAAAGATGTGTAGATACTAATCTAGTATTGAATTCTGAAAAGTGTCATTTTATGGTTGAACAAGGGATAGTATTGGGGCACATAATTTCAGCTAGGGGTATTGAGGTCGATAAGGCAAAGATTGACGTCATTCAATCGTTGCCTTATCCTACTAATGTGCGTGAAGTGCGTTCTTTCCTAGGCCATGCAGGTTTTTATCGCAGGTTTATCAAGGACTTCTCTAAGATCTCCACGCCCCTATGTGAGCTTTTGAAGAAGGAAGTTACCTTTGACATGTCGAATGTGTGCAAGAAGGCATTCGACACTCTGAAATCCCACCTCACCGAAGCACCAATCATCCAGGTACCCGATTGGTCTCTCCCCTTTGAGATCATGTGTGATGCTAGTGATCACGCGGTGGGAGCCGTTCTTGGTCAAAAAGTCGGAAGAGCAATGCACGTCATCTACTATGCTTCCACGACTTTGAACGGAGCTCAGAGAAATTACTCCACCACGGAAAAGGAGTTGCTAGCCGTGGTGTTTGCCCTTGAAAAATTTCGGCAATACCTTTTGGGCACGAAGGTGATTATCCACACGGACCACGCTGCTCTTCGTTATCTCATGACGAAGAAGGAATCAAAGCCAAGACTCATTCGATGGGTTTTGCTCTTAAGCGAGTTCAATGTGGAAATCCGGGACAAGAAGGGAGTCGAAAAATCCGTAGCTGATCATTTGAGCCGGATTGTGCAAGAGGACGGTAAATTACAGGTTCAAATTCAAGGTACATTCCTTGACGAAAACTTGTATCAAATTCATTCTGTAATTTCTGCTTCTGCTGAGAACAAGCCGCACCCGCGGCCAGGAAACCGCGCCCGCGGTTTGTGCTCTCCAGTATTCTCGGAAAAAGACGAACCGTGCCCGCGGCTCGAAAACCGCGCACGCTGTTTATGTTTGCCAGAATTCTCAATTCAAGGAGAACCGCGACCGCGTCTTGATAACCGCGATCGCGGTTTTCTGACAGCAGAGTATGCAGAAATTGACCCCGAATACAAGCTTTTCGCCCTCCGGTCTTTCAAACCATGGTTTGCCGACATCGTGAACTACCTGGTTCGCGAAGAATTCCCGCCGAACTACACCAAAGCTCAAAAAGATAGGATCAAGCGGGAATCACGTTTCTACGTTTGGGATGACCCCTACCTTTGGAGACATTGTGTTGACAAGGTAATCCGACGATGCCTCCCGGATAACGAGGTACAGTCTGTCCTTACTTTTTGTCATTCTCATGCATGTGGGGGGCATTTTGGGGCTAACAAAACGGCTAGGAAGGTATTGGATGCCGGCTTCTATTGGCCACACATCTTTCGGGATGCGTTTGCCTTTTGCAAAGCTTGCGACCGATGCCAAAGGGTCGGGAAAATTTCTAAACGAAATGAGATGCCACAAACACCATTAGTCTTTTGTGAGATTTTTGATGTTTGGGGTATTGATTTCATGGGACCCTTTCCTAGTTCGTTTGGGAATTTATACATTTTACTTGCGGTGGACTACGTTTCCAAATGGGTGGAAGCGAAGGCCACCAGAACTGATGATTCCCGAGTGGTAGCAGGTTTCTTGAAGGAGAATATCTTTTCTCGTTTTGGGATTCCAAAGGCTCTTATAAGTGACCAAGGTACTCACTTTTGCAGCAAGACGGTGAGTGCACTTTTAAAGAAGTACCATGTCACTCAACGAGTCTCATCTGCTTATCACCCCCAATCCAATGGACAAGCTGAGGTGTCCAATAGGCAAATCAAGGGGATTCTGGAAAAAACTGTGGCTCCTAATCGGAAGGATTGGAGTCTAAGGTTGGATGATGCACTTTGGGCGTATAGGACCACCTACAAAACTCCAATAGGAATGTCCCCATATCGACTTGTGTTTGGGAAGGCTTGTCACCTTCCGGTGGAGTTAGAGCACAAGGCATGGTGGGCGGTGCAAAAATGCAACATGGAGTTGGATGAGGTAGGCAACTTTAGAAAGTTGCAAATCCAAGAGCTTGAAGAGATACGCCGAGATGCGTATGAGAATGCGGTGATCTACAAGGAAAAGACGAAGGCTTGGCATGACAAGAACATCTTGAGGAAAGATTTCAAGGTGGGAGACAAGGTCTTGCTCTACCAATCTCGTCTTCAACTTTTTCCGAGTAAGTTGTGATCCCGGTGGAATGGCCCGTATGTTGTTGCTCGCGTCTTTCCTCATGGCGCCGTGGAGTTGTTTGACAAGGACAACCACAATGTCTTCAAGGTGAATGGTCAAAGGTTAAAGCCTTACCATGAGGGATTCACCAAAGTGTCTTTCGATGAAATGGCTCTAGAAGAGCCAACTTTTGAAAATTGAAGACGGGAAACCAAGTCGAGCCACGACTCTAACCAAGGCGTTGCTTGGGAGGCAACCCAGGGTATTCTTGTTTTCCCTTAAATTTCATTTTCTTTTTAATTGCTTTGTTTTCTATTTTCTAGGAATTCAAGACGAGAAGACGATGGTCGTTGGCTACTAAAGGAATTGACGGTTCTTCTTTTCGTTTATCGAAAAAAAATAAAGGAATTGATGGTTCATCTTCTACCCTTCTCCAGATCAAATTTCATCTTCTACCCTTCTCCATATCAAATTTCATTCTCTACCTCCCACCACATAAAACTCTCCCACCTCCCACTTCCCTCATACCCTACCTTCCACTTCTCTTTCCCAACACCAACACCCTCCCACCAAGTCCTCCTCCACAGCCGCACCCGCGCCGAAATCCAACCGCAACCGCGGCTCAAAAAAACCCGTGCCCGCTACCTCGCCCTGCCCAGAAGTTCTCTGTCTCGACTAAACCGCACCCGCGGCTACAAACCCGCACCCGCGGCCTCGCCCTGCCAAGAAATTCTCAGCTCGCAGAAACGCACCCGCGGCTCCAAAACCGCGCCCGCGGCTCCCTCCTCGCCAGAAATCAGACAAAAGCAAAAACCGCACCCGCGGCTCCCAACCCGCGCCTGCGGCTTTCGCCTCTGTCGTCCATTGTTTGCTGATTTCAGTAAGTTTTTCTGACAACCGCACTCATCATTGTTGATTTTCTTACGCCTCGGGGAGGGCTTTTGCTATTGTGATGCTGCTGCTGCTTGGTATTTTTGTGTGTGCGGATTTGTGGTAGCATTTGGTTTGTGTATACATTTGATGGCTGCAGCAGGGACGTCTCGAGGCCACAAAAATGATTTGTGGCAACAACAGGTTCAGGCAAACTTAGCCTTTTTAAGGGCTAAGCAGTGTATAGCTACGAGATTTTTCCATCGACGTACGCTCGATGATTTCGGTATGACGGCGTGCACTGAGGCCATGCTTGAGCACGCAGGGTTGCATGGTTTCTTGTTCAGGTCAGCTCCCACTCATGCCGAGGCTACCTATCAGTTTCTGGCGAGCCTCAAGTCCAAGACCGTCTCTGAAACCACCTTCATCTCGGTCATCCAGTTCATTTACAATGGACGATCATTTACGGTTCAGGCTGAGCAACTGCGCCACATCTTGGGAATCTCTTAGGTTACCTCTCCAGATTATGATACTATAGTTGGTGACAACCCTACACAGGTCTGGTACACATGGACGGGACAAGTTCGGGATACCCATGGTAATGATTATAATGCAAAGATGTCCCATCCATGTCTCCGTCTGACACATCGGGCTCTCTCTATGGCCTTCTTTGGGCTTTCTGAAGTGAACAGGGTGCCTGCCTACCAGCTGAAGTATCTATACGCTCTTATGCCGGAATGTCAGGTGATTCCGGATTGGCTCTCACTATTTGTTCACTCCTGCAAGACAGCCCGCTCGAAACCAAGGGGTCAGATTGCTTTGGGTGGCATGATGACCCTCATCTTAGAGGTTGTCGTCCCCGACTGGGAGACCCTTGACTGCGTAGGTAGTCTGGACCCCTCAATGGGTCCCTATTTGCTGGATGCCACATTTCTGCAGACTCGACTTCGGTGGCTCAAGTCTGTTCCAGTCAATGAGGACGAGCGTATGTGGGTTTGGATCGGTCCTCCCGAGATTGCTCTCACAGGGGACTTTGCTTATGGGCCAGCGCATACTTTCAGGATCAACCCTGCGCCCGCTCCCCCTCGTGCAGCTGCTCGACGACGAGCTCGAGGTGGGATTAGCATCCGGGAGCCGGTTCAGCAGTCCATTGATATTGTTGATGAGGATGATGATGACTTCCAGGAGCCGGCCCCTCGATTTCAGCCTTAGAGCCAATGGGGCGAAGGTTCATCTTCTGCAGCTCCTGCTGACATACCTTGGGAGCAGCGTCTTTTCGAGCGGATTGAGTTTGTCTACCAGTCGGTTCAGACGGTGAACCACAATGTTGAGAGGCTGCAGCAGTCGGTGGATGACTTACGGCTCGACATGCAGGCTCGTTGGCCCGACTATCCAAACCGGGATGACCCGGATCAGTGAGCTTCTTTCTCTCTTCCTCATTATTTTTCTATGCCTTACACACTGAGGGCATTGTGCACTTCAAGTATGGGGGAGGGAAATTAGTTCATTGCTTATCCTAGAGTAGTTTTATTTCCTTGTTATTTCCCTTCGGTTTTATTTAATCAAGTTTGTACTTTGCATGGAATTAAAAACAGAAAAAGCCACAAAAATACGAAAAAAGGCAAATGGAAATCCTGGGATGGAAAAATCCATGCAAAAAGCGGGTAGTTCGGCTTGCATTAGGCTTGGCAAAAAAGGACTTGAGGGCGGTAAGGAATGGTGAGATTGAAAATGAAATGAGTGGCTAGGTGAAAACCTTTCGAGGCGCCTAGGCAAAATGAGTGAAATGAGTGTCTTAGGACGAAAATTTTTTGCATGTCAACCACTATGGAGGACCAAATTGATAGATTCTTTTCTCATCATATTGTTTGTATACTAAATATGTTAGTGATTTGTAGTTACTTTCTTTTTCATACTTCCTGAGATCTTTGAGTGATTATTGTAAAAGAGTAAGTTTCTGTTAGCTTACTCGGGGACGAGCAAGGTCTAAGTATGGGGGAGTTTGATAAGCGGTGTTTTACATACCGCAACTATGGATTATTAGCTAGTTTTGTATAGGATTATGTTATTTGTTTCCATGTAATCTGTATCATGGAGCTGTTCGAGAGAATATTTACATACGAGATGATACGAAGCATTGGAAGCATTGAAGCATAAGGAAGAAGCTGCTGAAGACGAAGACGAAGACGAAGACGAAGACTTGAAGAAATCAGTAGCTGCTGCCTCAGACAGCAAAGCCGCACCCGCGGGTCTCAAGCCGCACCCGCGGGATTCACCACTCAGCTAAGGATCCGAGAAACCTCAAGCCGCGCCCGCGGGTCCCAAGCCGCACCCGCGGCCCTCTGCCATCTGGAAAATCTGGAGAATCCAAAACCGCGCCCGCGGCTCTCAACCCGCGGGTGCGGTTCCTTGACAGAAGAATCAAATTGATGTCTTTGCCATTTGAAGTAATTTGTGTTTAATTCTGTAACTTTCTATACGTTTTTAGTATCTTAATTCAGCTGTTACAATAGCTGAATGCTATTTAAGTTGTGGATGATCATCCTTGATGATCAACCTTTGTTTTGCTTAAGTCTTTGGAAGAGTTTTTCACAAACTTATGAGTTGCTAAAGTTCTTTGTTTCACTTGGCGTTTGAAGCTTTTGGATTCAACAAGTTGTGAGTTTATCCTTTCCCTTTGTCTAACTCTTTGATTGTCTCAACTCTCTTGTTTGTATTGTCCATGAACTAGATTTACTACTTTAGATTAATCACCTAAGTTAGTTGTGTCTTGTTCATATTGCTAGAGTTTGATACTTCTAGTTGAATTATCATACTTGTTGTGTAGCACAATCTATTTGCATGAACTAGTTGTGATTGTTATTAGAGAAGAGAGTTGAGTACATGTCGAGTATCCGACTAGTTGTCCATGATATTGCATGTATCTATCTATTCCTGAATGCATTGCTACTTTGTTATTGAACTTTGATAGTTTCAAGGTTATAATCGAGTAAGGGTTATTAGGACTAGTTGTACTAATAACTATTCAAGAACAGGAATTAGAACGATCACTTGAGAACTTGACATAGGGATAAAAAGGATTCTAGGATCAACTTGTTAATCTAATTGTGGATAATCGCTAAGTGGAACACTTCGCTTAATATTGTTATAACCAAGTTGACATTCGATACTTCGTATCAAAACCACAAACCCCCCCTGGTTACGTTTATTGGTTAGTCATTGTGATAACTTAAGAATTTGATAAACTGATTCTCTTGGGATTCGACCCTTACTTGCGCACTATATTACTTAGTTTGCATGTTAGGATTACTTGACTTGGCACACGACAAATTCGCCTCGTCACTCATCTTCAACCTTACCAGAAGATCTTGTTGCTCTTCTGGGAGACAAATGTGAAGGGACAGCAGAAACACCAGCAAAATCCTTTCCATCTCCAGCCTTCTCCGGAGACTTTGATGCTCTTTTAGGAGAAGAATATGCAGGGGCTGAAGAAACACCAGCAGGAATCTTGTGCTTGTCGGGCTGATTGCTCTCAAGTTTACTTAATCTTGGAGAGTGTTCAGAAACAAGGATTTTTCTATTTTGTATGTTGAGCCTACGTGTATAAGTTCTGACAACTAGAGGGGAATCTGTCAACAAAGTATAAAGAACTGTCAAAAAACAGAAAAAACAAATGTCAACCCAACAAAACATGTGTAATAGAAAAAACCAACAACATGTCAACACTGTATAAAATTGCAAAACATATCATTCCTAGAGTGCTGACAGGTTGCTTTCTCTTACCAACAACTTTCCCAGCCTTTGACACATTAGAAACTGGATTGCTGACAGCTTGATTCTCTTTACAATCACCTTTGTCACCCTCTGCAACAATATGAACTGAAGTGCTAGCAACTTCCTTCTCTTTGTTGACATCTTCCTTCTCCTTGTTGACATCTTCCTTTTCTGTGTTGACAGCTTGGACAACCTTCGCCGCCTTCTGAACTGGCTTCTTGACATTCCTTTTGGGAGCGGTTTTCACTGGCTTAGACGCAACCTTCTTGACAGTCTTATCCGGTCGCTCGGATATTACCGTGTCAGAAATAGCTTGCTCTGAATTCTCACGAGCAGTGACAAGAACTTTTTCAGCGTATGCATCAAACAAAGGATCTTCAACCTCGTCGACAAAATTGAGGTGCCGAAATGTAGAATGTTCCCCGTATGGAGACGGTCTGCACAACTAAAATAATGAAAAAATAGCAAAAGAGTTATAAAAATGTGTTGTCAACAAAAAGAGTTAAATACAAAAATAAAACAGACAAGACAAAAAAATGTATAATAAGATAAAGAATAATACCAAAGGATGAAGATCAAAATGATCTGAGACAGAATGATACCAAGCGAGCTTGGAATTATCTCTTGAGAACCAACGTTCGCCATATGGAATAGTCTTAAGCGAGGCAGTAGCAGCTCCAACAAAATTGCGAAACTGATGAAAATGTTCAAGCACCCAAACCTACAAACAAAAATTAAGGATTAAAAAGGAAAAGGGATAAAAATGTATTCAAGCGACTAATTGAAATAGAGAAACGATAAAATAAATACCTGAAAAGCAAGAGGATACCCATGCAAAGTATACCAAACTCTATCATTAGAAGAACCACCTCCTGTACGTTTTGCATGGACTGGAGCATCTTGAAATGCCCGGATAGTCTCTAGATATACTTCCCTACCCCAAGGATAGTTCAAAAAAGTTTCATAGTTGCTAGCGAGCTTGAGAAACTTCACTCTAACAGCAGAGTCTTTCCTCTGAGGCATCAGCACACCTTCAAGAATAATAAGGTGTGCTAGAACCATCTTGCGCTCACCAGTCGAAATGGCAAACTCTGCAATTATGTCGTCAAGAGTGATCTTGCTTTTGGTTCCAAGAGAACACTCAAAGACTTCATCTGGGATGACATGACCTTCAAAATCAGTGCATTTCAAACCCGTGATCGCAGCAAAGTCTTGAAGTGAAAAAGACAGCACATTGCCTTGCATATTAAACCACAATTCGTACTTCTTATGTGTCTTAACTGCACGCATTAAAGCGTAGTGAACTATGACGTGCGAATAGTTGAGCTGGGATGTCATGCTTAAGATAGTTTTGAATACACCAGTAGAAAACAGCAGATTACTGACATCATCTAACTGACCCTCAATCTGATCAATCACAGAAAATATGTGGTATGTTGTAACCTTGGGAGCTACAAACAAATCTTTGGAAGCCAAAAACTGTAGCTTAGACACATCCATGACACCTTTCAACAAAAAAAAAACAAATACAGAGTGTCAAAAAATATATCACAAAAAGCGATAAAAGCAGAGCAAGGTGTCAACCATAAAAAAAAAGAATGTTGGAAATCTGAACAAGTTGTCAACATGAACAAGTTGTCAACATGAATAAGATGTCAACAATAAAATCTGCAAACACCAAAAGCTGTCAGCATGCCATATTCAAAGATGTAAATATGAACAAGCTGTCAACAATAAGCTCTCGAGACACATAAAGTTGTCAGCACGCAATATTGAAGATGTCAACATGAACAATATAGTGCCCAATAGGACATTGGGCACAAATCTTCAGTTTAAGTGGCAATGAATGAGCTCAAACATGAATCCATTGAATTCAAGGCGGAGCCCCACGGCCCCGCAAACAAGTCCACTCTAGGCTACCAAAAAACAACCGCGACTGGGACGAAATCTCCTTCCTCACAAACAAGTCCACTCTGGCGAAGATTGCAAATTACATAAACATGTACAATATTAATTGCTTGTTTGATCAGTAATTTAATTCCTATGATTTGTAAAATTTAAGAGAATAAAATAAAATATTATTATTTGGTTAAAATTTATTTTTTCACAAAATCATGAAAAATTATCTTTATAAATTACATTTTTGTGAAAAGAAGGAAATAAATGTACCTAATCTCTCCATTTTAACCTTTTTAGTCAAAAAAAAAAAATATGAATTTCTCTATTTTACTTAATTTCTCACATGACACAAAATAATATCATAAGGACACAAAAAAAAAAAAAAAAAGTAATGCTACCCC
Organism: Oxyria digyna; assembly: GCA_029168935.1. NCBI lineage: Eukaryota > Viridiplantae > Streptophyta > Magnoliopsida > Caryophyllales > Polygonaceae > Oxyria > Oxyria digyna. Next base: position 2,426,643 of record JAPVLV010000001.1, on the reverse strand, counting down.
TATCTCTATAGCAAATCTCTGCCTTATCCCCAATCTATCTCTTCATCATTTCACAAATTCCAGAATTGCAGATGAGAAGATCAAGCAATTAACAATTCATCACTTCTTTCACCGGAGAAAAGAAAATGTCTTGCTCTCTACCCTCTTCTCTTTCTCCCAATTCCTTATCACCCAGATCATCATTTCTCCACGCCACTACTCCCAAACCCTGTTCAATTCGCTGCTCCATTGGAGGTTTTAACCCTCTTTTCTTGTTCAATTTGAAGTATTGATGCTCAATTTGGAGTGTGATTGATGTGAATTTATGTTTTGTAGGGGCGATTGTTGAGCCGAAGGTGGCTAGTGCAGCTGAGCCGTTGTTGTTGAATGCGGTTAGAGGATTGGATGTTGATAGGCCTCCGGTTTGGCTCATGAGGCAAGCTGGGAGGTATATGAAGGCAGGTTTATTTACTCTTCATTTTTCTCTTGTTGGTTTTTTATCAGTTTAGAGAAATAGATTGGTTGACTTTAGGCATTTTTCTGCTGAACATTGCCCAATTTTGGCTTTGATCTTTGGAATTAGGATTTGGTTATATCTGCTGACTTTGCAAGTGATTTGTGGGTTTATGGTTATGTGTATGCTTAGTGATTTGAGAATGGTATAGAAGGACATGGATGACTTGCAAGTTGCAATTATGTTCATTAGCAATAGGAAGGTGCAGAAGGGGGGAGAGATTGAAGCCAAAGGCATAAGAATGCTGATGTTGAACTTGAAATTAGGCTAGTTTATAGGGTTTTAATTCGATTAGTTTGACGAGTATACTGTCAGACTTCATAGTGAATTTCCACTGTCAAGATGATTCTTTTGCTACTTGTGGTTTTAATTGAAAACATTGTCGTCTTGTAAGTTCTTTTGAATCAAATGGATATTTCGGAAGGCAAGAAATTCCTTTTCTTGCAGTTGATTTAATATGCTTTTTTCTGTTAGCTTTAAGTGCAGCTAGAAACCTATTCATGACCCTGCCTTTAACTTAATCTGATTTGGAGCTTCACTAGTAATCATTCTGGAACTTTTTATTTATAGGATTTGCATGTCTTATCTGTTCTTCGTGTTATTCTGTCAAACAGCCTTAGAATCTTATATTTGATGTTATCCTTGACAGAGTTACCAACTCATCTGTGAGAAGTATCCGTCTTTTCGCGATAGATCAGAGAATGTCGATCTTGTTGTGGAAATTTCTCTTCAACCATGGAAGGTGTTCAAGCCTGATGGGGTAAGTTCATTTTTTTTTCTGACGTACTTGTGTAGCACTTGGACAGTAAAAAAAAACCTGGAACCAGAACAGTCAGTTTTTAGATCTACTAACTAGTGTTAATATAAATCTGTGACTTCATGAATGTTCCACTTTTTTCTGCACTCCAAGTTACCAGATGGATTATAGTTTTCTGGATATAGCTAGAAAAGCCAAGCTTAAAATTATGCATAATGGTTGTATTTGCATGGTTATAGCATCATGTTAGTTTTATTGCTTCCTTACCGCAGTGTCCTGTTGATGTCAGGTTATCTTGTTCTCAGACATATTGACTCCACTTTCTGGAATGAATATACCTTTTGATATTGTCAAAGGCAAGGGTCCTGTCATATTCAATCCTTTGAGAACTCATGCTGATGTTGATCAAGTAAGAGAGTTTATTCCAGAAGAATCAGTTCCATATGTTGGTCAAGCATTGAGCATTTTACGGAAAGAGGTCTGAACTCTTCTCGTGCTATCATCAAGTTCCCGTTATAGACCTACTTGATTCTTTTTCCTGTTGATAAAATATAGATTCAACTTGCTTCTCTCAACAGAGTAGTTTTTTACAATGGTAGAAAATAAAAACATGCAGAGATGAATAGGGACTCTATATGATTATAGCCTTAATCATGTTAATGATCTTAAAGCAGTTTTACAGTTACAAAAATCAAAATATTACATTTTAATTCATAAAATATTTAATATCTTCATTTTCAAGTGTCTAGCATCCGATTTTACAAAATTTACATTTGTAGCAATATCATAAACTCTAGCCATATCACACACATTCCCAGCGAAAACTTTATAAAGTTATACTTCACATTTTCACAGGTGAAGAATGAAGCTGCAGTTCTCGGCTTTGTTGGTGCTCCTTTTACCTTGGCATCATACGTGGTTGAAGGCGGTTCATCCAAAAACTTCTCAAAAATAAAGAAACTAGCTTTCTCTGAACCCAAGGTAAATTTTGTGTTGCTGACCAGTTTCTAGGGATATTATGCCATTTTTAATCCTATAACTTCTTTCCCGCAGATATTACACGCTCTACTCCAAAAATTCGCTACATCAATGGCAAAATATGTAAAATACCAAGCCGACAATGGCGCACAGGCGGTCCAAATCTTTGATTCATGGGCAACAGAACTGAGTCCAGTAGACTTCGAAGAATTCAGCTTGCCTTATTTGAGACAGATTGTAGATTCAGTAAAGCTAACGCATCCACATCTCCCCATAATTCTATATGCAAGTGGATCTGGAGGTTTGCTCGAGAGATTGCCATTAACAGGCGTTGATGTAGTTAGTTTGGACTGGACTGTTGATATGGCTGAAGGTAGGAGACGACTAGGTGCTGACGTGGCGGTTCAGGGAAATGTTGACCCCGGTGTTTTATTCGGGTCGAAAGAGTTTATAACTAAGAGGATTATGGATACAGTGAAGAAAGCTGGAAATGGGAAACATATACTGAATCTTGGACATGGGATCAAAGTTGGAACACCAGAGGAGAATGTTGCTCATTTCTTTGAGGTTGCATTAGGGATTAGATATTAATGAGATGATGAGTACAAGAATTTTTTTTGGAGGGATTGTGTTGATTGTAAGTGTATTATTAGATTTTTTATGAGTAATTAACCCGGATTTGTTTGATTGTTGTATCTTTATGCTGAGAAATGATTAAAAAAATCTCTCTTTTTGGTGTGAGATTTGCTTGTTTATATGCAATCAAAATTATTTCACCTGAAGTGCAACAAAAATAAGGCTAACATCACGCACAAGCGCTTTATCCCAAGGTTTTGAGTTCGAATCAAAGACGTCAATAAAAGAGTAATATATGATTCGAACATAGAGCGGTTCAAGAGTTCGAATCAAAGATGTCTACAAAATAGTAATATCTTATTCGGACATAGAGCTGTTCAAGCGTTCGAATCAAAGATGTCAACAAAATACTAATATCTGATTCGGACATATAGAACGGTTCAAGCCAATCGAACCAGATAATGCATATCATATAAATGGACTCTCTTTAGCTATTTTTGAAAATAATATGTGCAATGATTTATGATTGATGGTACACGTGTGCGTACCAAAACAAAGCATTTCCCTACTCATATCATACCTTGAAAGATGGGAAACTGTCCCAAAAATTGCGGAAAATGCCCTGAAAAAACTGGGATAAAACTGAAAAAATAAAGAACTCAAGCTTCAAATTGTGAACCAAGAAAAAGTTCAGAAATCTAAAGACAGTTTTGATGGCAAGTCTTGCTTCATCATCTCCATTGTTTTTGCCTTCAGCTGATAAGAATTGCGCATTCTTGAAGACCAGATCTGTGTTTCCCAATCTGGGTATTCCCAAATCTAGCAAAAATGTTCACAAAATCAGGATTAGATGTGGGATTTCAGAAACTGGGATTGAGAAGAACCCCAAGAAGGAGATGGAGGATTACAATACTGCTATGAAGAGGATGATGAGGAATCCTTATGAATATCATCATGATCTGGGTTTGTCTCAAATCTTGCTTTTTAAGTGTTAATTTGTTGATTGTGTTTAATTCTGTTAAGAAATGAAGAATCTTTTTTTTGGCAATCAGTATACTGTAAAAGGTTCAGATGTAATCTTTTTTAGGTTTACTTTATGAGTATGATTTTAGCTAAAAGAAATGCCTTTTTGCTTGATTTTATTAATCATCAAGATTAGAAAAGAATGTTCTTGAAAAGTCAGGAGATGTAAAAGCAACAAGACAGAAAGTATTGTTTTCTGTATACAAGTGGTGATACAAATTTGTATAGAACAATTCTTTACTCCAATGTATCTTCTTACTGAAAATTTGCACTAATGTGTATGTTATATAGCAAGCTAATGAATTTCAGCCTAAGATCACACTGGCTATGCTAAAATGTATTGTTTGTTCAGGTATGAATTACAAACTGATACTTGATAATCTGATTGTGGGTTCCCAACCTCAGAAGCCAGAAGACATAGACCATCTTAAACAAGAAGAAAACGTCGCTTACATCCTAAACTTGCAGCAGGACAGTGATATTGAGCATTGGGGAATCAACTTTGAATCCATACTCAAACGCTGCAAAGAAGTTGGTATTCGACATATGAGAAGACCTGTAAGCAATTCCCCTTTTATCTTTCTCTTTAGTATCTTGCTGAATATATTGAAAAATAGAGTTGCATAATAAAATATAACTGTACGAGACATTTATCAATACTTATAAAAACAACAACAACCTGTGGATTGACCCGTCTGAGACGGATGTCTGGGGGAGTCAAGATGGTTCCATCCGAAAATGACCCACTAAAAAGAGAGCGGAAAAAAGAGTATAAAGAATTATGAAATAGAGAAATAAATGTAGAAGAAACTGGATTCAGAGCTCCACATGAAAGCATTTTCAAACAAAAAACACCTCTCTAAACAAGGTCTTGCTCATTGTCAAGTTATAGCAAAATCAGTAAAGGAAATAGTGAGAATCTTCGCGTTTCCTTGACAATCAAACTATCATTGTTTCTTGATGTATTCGACACTGGAGATTCTTGTTCTGTGTATAACCGAGCAATTGTCGCTAAATCTGTTGTGTAGGCGAAAGACTTTGATGGAAGTTCGTTGAGAAGTCAGCTGCCAAAAGCCGTTTCATCATTGGAATGGGCGGTTTCCGAGGGTAAAGGAAGAGTTTACGTGCATTGTACTGCCGGTCTAGGAAGAGCTCCTGCTGTTGCTATTGCCTACATGTTCTGGTTTTGTGATATGAATGTAAGTTGTTGCTTGCATATTCACAAAATACGTTACCTGTTCTTTTTGGTTACTAAAACTTCATGCAACAGCTCAATGAAGTGTATACGGAGCTCACATCGAAGAGACCGTGTGGACCCAACAAAAACGCTATACGTGGGGCGACATACGATCTAGCTAAGAACGACGCCAAGGAGCCGTTTGAGAATCTCCCTGAAAACGCCTTTGAGGGTATTGCAGACTGGGAAAGGAAGTTGGTTCAGGAGCGAGTTCGGGCTCTTCGGGGAACTTGAACTGGTGATTAATAAGAAGTCTTCTTTTCTTCTGTTGATACTAAATTAGTAATGCAGCACTGGAATTTTAGCTGACTTATTGCTCCTGCCTTGCAGAAGAATTTTGTAGGCCTTGATGAGGTGAAATAAGTACACGAGGCATCAAATTCGTCGAGGATAACGCGTTTTTAGTTGTATTGTTGTAGTAAGATTTCGAATACGCCATTTTGTGGCGTTTAAAATAGACTGGTTTACAACGATCACGACCATGTAAAATAAAGGAAGGCTTGAACGAGTGCGAGTTGAACAAAACCGAGTAGTAACATCCATTGTATGTGTGCATTGTAATTGATAGTACAAAAACTGGGCAGAAAGAAGCCTTGGACTCAGAACTTAGATATAGGCTGATGGTTTGCAACCATTTACCGAAAAGCTACCAAAGTTCGGGAATTTATTAGCGGCTTTGTAGACGAGTGAAGCCGTTTTTTGTTGCTCAGGCCTTTTCATAGAGTTCAGTGGTGTACTTCCAGTTCACCACTTTCCATATGTTGTTTAGGTAGTCAGGCCTCACATTCTTGTACTGCAACATAAAAAGAGACCAAAATAAGCTATCGAGGAGCAAATGATTTTATGCATCTATAACAATCCTTGTACAAACAATCCATGTAGAGAAATAGACGACACATAAAATTCACCGAGTACTAGGCTTCACAAATAATAATGATATGCATCTATAACATTTTTTACAAGTTCAGCAGTCATGAAACATCAGCTTCCAATTTAGGGTTTGTGAAGAACAGAAACTATTTGAGCTTTCATGATTATTTCTTGGGTTACTAAGATCTTTAACGCTCCTTAATCACAGAAAAAACTAAATACAGACAAATTTCTATCATCCCTCAAGGTACTGTCTCAATAAATACATGCTAGTGTTTGGGTTCAAAAATTTAAGCAAATCCAGATGAGGGACACGAATGAGAATCAAAGAGCGAAAGGAAATGTGAGCAAGAATTAGAAGTTACCTGCAGGTAGTATGCATGCTCCCAAACATCTATACCGAGCAAGGGAATCAAATGTGCTCCTTTTGTTACTAAGGGGTCCTACAATATAAAACGCATACATTTGAGGTAATCCGACTACAAAAGAGCAAGTTCACGGAGTAATTCAGAAATACTAACCTGATTTGGAGTGGTTTCAATCACAAGCCTCTTGAGATCCTTATCCAGGCCAAGCCACTGGTCAATAAAGAAGACAAATATAAATTAAAACTGAATGCTTCACTCTTCTATGCAACAAAATGATGAAATAGAAAGCATGACAGAACTTACCACCCAGCCCGATCCCTGTAAGGCAGCACCTTCAGCATTCATCTTCTTGATCAGTGCTTCGAAGGAACCAAAGTTGGTATCAATGGCCGAGCCTAAGGAACCTTGGGGAGGTTCACCACCTCCCTCCTGCAAACAAATATGCTTATTAGGTTCTTGTTGAAACAACCATAATCAGAAAACCAGTAGAACAAATAGCTCTTAAGAGAAAAATACTTACTCTAACTGGAGTAAGATTCTTCCAGAAAATTGAGTGGTTTATGTGACCTGTGTGCAGGACAAAAAATGGACATGGGATCAAAATATGGCAGATGGAATATAGCCTCTGAACTTGTCTAAAAATACTAACATTGCAAAGTGAAGCAAGATCAACCAGATAATCAGAGGATAGAATGAAAACTCCTCTACTGAGGACTCTACAACAATTGAATAAAGTTGCTAGAAAATACAACCATGAATGCAATGTATGTATTAAGTGTTCTGAGGTTTTTGCTAGTATTAACTCATAAACATGCAGATGGAAGATAAAACACCTATACCAGATTACTTAAAAACACCAGCCTCCTATCAAACTTTATTTGATTGATAAATCTTAACGAAAATCTATATTCGAATTCCTCCTAGAAAATTCCTCTCCTGAGGACTCAAACCATTGAATCAAGCTACTAGATAATATGACAGTGAATTCAAGTTTTTACTAAATGCTTTGAGACTAGTAATTGACTTATAAACATGCAGGTGGAAGATAAAACAGCTAGACATTACTTAGAAACACCAGCCTTCTATAGAACTGTCTATGATTAATAAACCTAAAAAAATCTCAATTAGTATGACAAATTGAATTTTCCACACATCAATTACAACAAACACAAACCGAATCACATCAATCAAAAAAAATTCAATTGCAGATTTCAAATCATGAAACAGCCTAAACCTTTTTAATTGATAAATCTTAATGAAAATGTAAATTCGAATTTCAAATTGAAGTTTCCAGTTCCGCCCTCAATTACAACAAGCACAATCCAAATTGCGCCAATCAAGCAACATTCAATTGCAGATTTCAAATCATGAAACAGCCTACACCTTCCGAGTCAACAAATCAATATTCATTGCACTAGCAACAACAAGAAAACTACAAGATTTTGCTGTATATTTTTGCCAGCAATTGACTCATAAACATGCAGGTGGAAGATAAAACAGCTAGACCGGATTAATCAGAAACACCAGCCTTCAACAAAACTTGTTTCAATTGATAAATCTTAATGAAAATCTCAATTCCAATTACAAATTGAAGTTTCCACACATCAATTTACAACAAGCACAAGCCAAATTGCTTCAATTGCAGATTACAAATCATGAACCAGCATAATCCTCCTCTCAAATGAACCTAATTTCCGAGTCAACGAATAAGTCATCGCACAAGCAACAACAACAAAATTGAATTAATTACTGAATCCTTTCAGGTTTTGCTAGTAATTTACTTATAAACATGCAGGTGGAAGATAAATTAGCTAGAACAGATTACTCAGAAACATCAGCCTTCAACAAAAACTTCTTTATTGATAAATCTTAATCAAAATCTCAATTCGAATTACAAATTGAAGCTTCCACGCATCAATTGCGCCAATCAATTGCGCCAATCAATTGCAACTTCCTCCCAAATTGATACGAGACTTTCAAGTCAACGAATCAATTTCATCGCAAATTTTAAAGGAGAGACAGAGAGAAGGAGAAATCAATACCTCCGCCATTAAACTTAAGCGCGCTCTGCAATTTCGCAACAGCGGGAGCATCGCCTTTGTTCACAGCCTCCTGAAGCTGCTCCAACGCCTTATTATAGTTCGTAACGTAAGTCTGATGATGCTTCTGGTGGTGGAGCTGCATTATCTCGCCGCTGATCGCCGGCTCCAAAGCGCCATAGTCGTAGGACAGCTCAGGTAAGGTGAATGTCTGGAGAGATCGGGATTGGAGAATCCCTAGCCCTAGACGAGCGTTCGCTAGGGTTTTCCTTGATGCAATTGCTCGAATCGCCATTGTTCTGATTTTTTTTTTGTGGAAAATGTTGTTGTGAGAGAGAGAGGTGAGAGCAAGTGTGAGTCGTGGCGATTTTATAGTAAGGGTTAGATGGCGTGGACACGCGTCGAATTTTGGTGCCTTTGTTTTTGTGTAGCTTTGATTTTCGACCAACATATTGATTGCAAATCACCCAAAAAAAAAAACGTGAGAATAAATGGTATTAGTAATCACCAATATTTTGTTGGTCCAAGTGGGTAAATACTGAACTTTCTAAAACGTTTTATTTAGAGGTTTATAGAGTCTCAGGTTGTATAGTAGAGATGAGAATGTTGTGTTGGATGTACAGTTATACCAGAGCGAGTAGAATCAGAAACGAAGTTATTAGAGAGAGGGTCGGTGTAATTGATATCGAGGACAAGTTGCGGGAAATGAAACTCCGTTGGTAGGGGAGGCAATCCGACGCACTAGTCTGTAAGTGTGAGGCTAGATTTCAACGTGTTAAGAGGTCTAAGGTTGATGGAACCAGTATTCACATGCCTCAAACATCTCGCATATATACCCACAACGCACTCCCAACTGAAGCTGCAAGACGATCCGCACACATAAAGAGCGCGGTCAAATCTCAAACCCATCTGCATGCATAAGCATGTCCACCTTCTGCTTGTCGACACTAATCGAAATTCCTTAGGCAACACATTTTGGAAGCAGCTCGACTACTATAAATAGGAACCTCACCCCTCCTCATAAGGGATCGAAAAATTCTAGAGAGAAAAACTCGATCTATTGATGATTCAAGTGTAAAGAGCGATTCAAAGAGATAAGTCTAATCGAATCATTTCATCCACCTTAATCGATCAAAAGTGCATTCTCTAATCCTTGTTTTTCCTATCTCCTTTCCTTCAATCTATAAAACACGGAGTCATCATAGGTCGCCTAAAGAAAGAGTTTGAGAAATGTGATAAAGAAGAATAATGTGCATTTAACAATGATAGAGGACATGATTCAGAACGGAAACATGTGAATAAGATCAAAATGACAGAACTATAGAGAGGTAGAGTGCTTCAAATAAGCTCAACACATGGAGTGTTTCAAGCCTTAGGTCCATATTCTTTTTCTGGTCGTTTTTAGAGTCATGGGATTCTATTTCACATCCCATCGATAAATTTCGGGGAATAAATTGTACACATCTAACTCTCAAACCCTAATTCGGCGGGAAAAGTCTGGATTGATTGTCATTGTTGTTATATTAGAGGTTTGAATTCGATTAGTGCAAAAAATGTATGCAAAAATTGTATGTAGAGAGAAAGTGAATTGATACAATTTTCATTGACAATATTTCCAAATATGACATCCCTATTTGTACTAAACTCATAGTACATCACAATCACATAAAACCCATATATGACAGACACGAACCGAAACCAAATTCGATTTTTTTCAGTTCTCCAAAATTTCAAGATGACATTTTGGTGTAAATTCTATCGGTTCATTACAATTTTGAACCTATGAACAATAAAATAAATCTCAGAGGACCTTCTTCGTGTTAGATCATCATGTAGACAACTTAGTACCATTTTCCAATTTAATCAGAGCATCAGATTCATCACCCTTCACCTAAAACAAAACAATAATTAAAAAAACACATTGTAATTTATATGTTATTGTAATGTAAGGGAGTAAGTAGTACCTGATTCAGTTGTGGCAAGTCTTCAGATGATTTTTTCTGACTCTCAATAGTGCATCGATAAGAATAAAGAACCATACCGACAATGGCGATCAAAATCCCCAAAATGTTGCGCCATCTGAATGGATCATGAAGCAAAGTGTACCCAAAAGCCAAGACTAAGCATGTTTTCAGATGCCCGAGAACCTGGTATGTGACGGGGGACGTCTTTCCAATCACGAGGAATGTACTGAAGTTAACAGAGACGGAAATCATGCACGAAAAGACGATGAAAACCTGCAAAGGAAAAAAAGGGATTTTTAATACCATTGTTTGAGGATTCAAATGCAGTAATGTTGATGTTTTAAAGCTCTTACGAGCACTTCGGTGGTGTAATTGAAGGCAAAAACGTTGTCGTTCGTTAACATGTTGTCCAAGAACGGTCCAGTGAGGAGTAAGGTGGCTGCTTGATATGGACAAGATTGATACAGGAGCTGAGTTGAAGATACTTTGAATTTCTTCTGAATTGTATTAGTCATCTGAAAGGGCGATGGTCAAGGATTTGCAAATTACAGTAGTAATTGAAATATAAGTGAAAAACATTCTTTCCTGGGCAAAAGAGACTATTTGATGCAATACTATAGCTTCTTTAGCCTTTAGAAAAATCATAAGCAAATAAACAGAGCTACCACAAGTCAAAGTTTTGAACCTATGAACAGTAAATAAATCATAAGCAATAATAGAGTTTCTTTAGCCTTTAAGATAGAACTTTTTTCTTTTTAAAGAGTCTTAATGAAAGAGCTACACATGTCAAAATATTGTAAACACATAGATTAATAGAAACACCCATTACATACGCAAGTTTAATGAAAAAACAAGATCTGTCAACTTTACCTTTGAAATATTATAGCTAAAATGACATATTGAGTGTAGGATCCTAAAAAATCATGACCTTACCATAAAAGAGAATATTTTATGCAAAAATCTAATGAGATGGAGCTTTTTCATTTGCAGGAAGTCTTGTCACTCCATTTAAATGTCATGATAAGGTGGACTTTTTCTTTTTCATTTAGAGAATCATAATGAAAGAGCTTCCACATGTCAAAACTTCATAGACACATAGATTAAATGAAATACTTATATTATAAGACATGTAAGGTAAATGAAGAGGAAAATTGTGAAGGATACGATTTGCGCAACACACGTTGTGAGGATGGCAAGAAGTGATAAGAAGGATCCAAGTGCATTCAACTGCAGATCTGTGATTGTAGCAATTCCAACTCCCAGGAGAAGTACAGTAAGACAAAGCTGAATGCTCCGACTAGAAAATTAAACATGACAGATATTACAACTTAACCATAGAAAGGATAATAATTCTGTTAACATATTATGGAAAATAGAGCAAGAAGAAAAATGTGAGGAAACAGATTGCATGCATTAAATAACATCATGATTTTGATAAAGTCTGAAATCACCAATTCAACCTTGTACAACTCATCAGTTGATTTCAGAGGTAAGATAAATATAACCAAGATCAGTCAGCAAAAGAATGAGCACTTTTCAGAACTATAGATCATCTGATTAACTTCCAACATCAATACACAGTAACAATAAAGAAGATGTATATACTGCCACATGCTAAGTTCAGGTTAAATTTGGTTCAAGTTTTTTTTACTGTAAAAGGAAATTAAAGTACGTTTTTCCATAGCATTGGTAAGGGATATGTCATATGTGTAATCATATTTGGTAATCATATATTTGAAGATCTGAATTTATGCAGGCTTCCCAAAATATAATTAAGACATGGTAATAGCTAAAGATACAGCAGATAACAAAAACTGAGCATATACCTATGCTTTTTAGTTCTACCAAAAAAAATGTGCATCTTAGTTAAAGGTTATCGACTGCATATTTCCCTCATGTTCAAAATATCACTTATTGTGTTTTCGAGATACCAATAGAATAATCTGCTTCTGAAGTTCACTTTCAAAAGAAAATGACCGCTCTGAAGAGACTTGAGTATCTGAAGCCTGGGGCTTACCTGAACTTCTTCGCAAGGAAGACCGTCTCCAGAAATACAGTGCAAGGTATGATAGCCAGTTTTGTCATCTGCGAGAATATAAAATATGGATTAGCTAAATTTGTAGAGAAAATTGAAAATAAAATGCGTCATCTCAAACAAAGCAACTAAGCCTCTAAGTTCCTCTGGACCTCTACCTAAAATGCAATGAGGAAGACCTCTAAATTCACTTCGCTTTTTAGTGCCTTTAGACAACACTAACTATACATTTTAAAAGTGCATCACTATATTTTTCCGTACAAACTTCACCAAAACAATGGAAAATTCAATGACATGAAAGATCAAAAACCAGGAATCATTAAGCAAAAGTTTAATCATCCCAAAAGGTAACAGAGAAGAAATGACATGTGAGCATAAAGTGCTTTACTTTAAAGAAGCTTAACTGTACTTCCCTAATTCCAAATGAAAATTAAGTATATAGCAGATTGTAAATGCACAGATCTTTTTTCCTCAAGATTCAAATGTAGAATCTTAATTCTTAATGGTACGGAACGACACCTTTCACTTATAGCCTTATAAGCTTCTTTGCAACTTATTTGCATATTAGTGCAGTAATTAACAAATAGGCAAAATTTCAAGAAATATGTCATCAACCTCAGTATATTTGTATGAAGACTGGTTCAGTAGGACTAGATTATTCTACATGAGATGTCAACCTAGAAGCAGAACAAAAAATTAAAAAGAAATTAATTTGAAAACAACTTTTACCTGGTAGAAGCCGACAGAGTTAAAACCCAGGCTGAGATTCAACAGTCCAATGGAGATTCCATTTAGAACACCGAATCCCATTACAGCTTTTCGGTCAAATGCTTTGTGTTCAAAGAATTTCAGCTTTAAAGCCATGTGAAGAGAACAAAATGTGACTAATAGATGCCAACTTGTCAAAGTTGTAGCTGCAGCAATGGAGATATCTTGTAAGTATAGATTCCCTTCCAGGAAAAAATAAAACTAAGCAGGATATCACGACTACAATCTTTGTCAGAAAACTAAAAATCGCTTTTTCATTTTTCTGGTTTAAATTACACGACCATGTGGAATTTTTTTCCAAGTATGGAGATATATTTCAAGACAGATTTGTGGCAGAGCTAGTTCACATTAATTGCAACAAAGTGCCAAGTGACCTGAAGTAATTCATGAAAATTTCGCTTTCTATTGACTGTTAGAGTGTTATTTCACATCAATTGCAAATAAATGCCAAGGGAAATGAAGTAATTCATGAACGTTGCGCTTTAGATTGACTGTTACATGGGGCATATTACCTAATACTAACATTACCTACTTTCTATCTAAGAATATTATACATTTGATCAGCTTATATAAAAGGGAATAAAACTCCACCCAAGTACAGCTAAATGCCAAGGGAATGAAGTAATTCATGAACATTGCGCTTTCGATTGACTGTTATGTGGGGGCATATTACGTATCACTGACATTACCTACTTTCTATCTAAGGTGATTATACAATTGATCAGCTTATATAAAAGGAAAAAGGCTCCACCCAAGTACAATGTAAATAGGAAATTAGTTCATTCCTTTTGGACAAACACTTTATCAGTTGTTAACCTCAGTTCATAGACCAGAATTACACATCATGACATAGCTTGCAATTTTGATCCATGTACTATATCAGTTAAAGACCACATTTGACTCCTAATGCATATTAAAATACCTTTGACCACTCACTCCACCTATAGGAATTGTGTGTATATAAAATCCTTTCGAAATTGACTTGTTATACAAGAAAAAGACCACATTCTTACAATTCTATATGCACTTATCAAGGTTTTCATTTATGACTTCTAGACATTCTTAACTACCTGTGATTCTATTTTTAAATCATATCACATTTACAGCACTTTACCTTATACAACAGGGCAGATTAGTAAAGAAAATCCCACAGATACGGCTACATTAAGTCAATCTCAACAAGAAATCATGAAAATGACATACAACAATCTTTAAGTATTGCTTTCAATTTGAAATCATAGTATGTATAGCCAGGACCATTACAGCTACATGTCAAAATCTAAATTCCATGGAAGAGTAACAAGAATCTCACCGAAATGAAAGCCTAGTGAGCTCATAAGCGCCTTATTGCAAATCACAATGGAGACGGAAGAAACAACCGACAAGCTGAGCGCGCCAACGGTTCCGAGCTGAAATCCTTTCCCTTCCGTCATCTTCCTTCCTCTGATCGGCGATCTTCGTTCAAATTCTGAAGCCAATCGAACACCAAACCCCAAAACAAGCATCATTTTCAACTCTCACAGCACAAAGCAGCAAAAGAACGCAAGAAATAGCATGAAATACATACCTAAAGAGAATACAAGAGCAGTGGAGTGCGCGAATCAAGCGAATCTCGGGAAATGTGCGCAGAAAAAGGCCGCTAGATCTGAGTAAAGGCGACTTTGCTGGTGAAATAAGGAAGATATAGAGGAAGTGTGTAACGGAAGCGAAGCAGGAAAGATTTGGTGGATTAGGAATGGAAGTTGGATTCGGTTGGAGGAGAGTTGTGGAGTTTTTGTGACGCCATGGATGAGTTGCGATAAAGCTCCATTTACAGAGGAGAAATGGAGAGAGACCTACCAACGACCGCGTTGAGCTTTTTTTTGTTTTCTTTTTTCGCTTTTCTTTTTCTCGTTTTATATTTATTTATTTGGGATAATAAATTATTTTCTGAGCTGGCGTGACGGGATCCGAGAAGCCTCGTGGATGATCCGACTCGTTTTTGGTCAACGCGCAGCTGACCCGATGGACTGGAAAACCCAAATTAGCATATTAAATTGCAATTTAATTAAGGACAATAATAAGATTCAAGTGATGAAGTTTAGGAATTTAAATAAGAATATATTACAAAATTTGGGGTCCAATATAATTTAGACTAAATATTTTACCCATTGTACCAAATTTATATACAATCAGTTTTCTAAAATCGTTTATAACCGTCTAGAAGATGACTATTAGGTCAGCATTCCGTTTTTTATATATTAGGATTCAATTCCTAGAAGATATCCGATGAAAAACTTTTCATGGACGACCAACAAGATGACTAGAAGGTCGTTTAGATATCATTTAAAATTCGACTAATCGAATATATTGAATGCGAAGTTAAACTCTAGTTAGTTGTTTTACAACATTTAGACGATCGTTTAGCTATGTTAGACGGTCGTATAGCCATCTAGATGATAGGCGACGACGACTAAGGGTCCAATATAAAACATCGCGCTCAAGCAGGAATCCATGAACCAATATCAAAGCGACACTCACGCGTCATGTTTGTTCGAATCAACCAATCAGAAGAAGAAAAAACACCAACTATGGAGGTGACACAAATTACAAACAACTCGACCAACTATAAATCCCCCTCCATTACCAACTTAGGGAGGTCTAATTTTGGAAAGAAATTGAAAGTTTTCTGTATTCGATCTGTTGTTGATTCCCGAATTCCAATTCCCGAAGATTGTAAAAGTTTGAAAGTTCCAATCTAATAAAACACTTATCTGTTCAATCTACGTATTCTATTTGTCTCGTGTCACCGAACACTTGCAACAAACTTGCGAGATTTAACACTAAAGAAATACTCGTATAATATTCAGATTTCAAAATGAATAATATTACTCGATCGTCACCTCAAGTTTATTAAAAGTAGTTTTTTTTGTACATTTACATTATGTAAGCTGATGTTGAAATTTGAACTAATACACGAAATTGTATAGAATTGATGAGACATATGTTTGATCCAAATTCTTTTAGATTAATGTTTGATTATGTGAGAATAAGCTTCCCACATCGGAAGTTGAGATAATAATAGTCCACTATATGTCAATTGGTTTTAGGATGGAACCTCATGGGCTTGTATTGTGGGCTCAATGCGCATATGCGCTAATATACACGACCTCCGTGTTTATCGGCCCATCGGACTTTATCATGGTATCAGAGCGGGTTTCGGGTCTGAGTTCGTTTCCTGGTTTATCTGAGCTTAGTCCACCATGATGGCTTGTTATGGGCGGCTCCTTTGGCTGTCGGCCTGAAGACATAGTTTGGGTTTAGCCCGCCATGATGGCGCGATATGGGCTGACCCGTTTGTCAAGTGGCAACTGGGCCAGACCAGTTACCACTTGAGGGGGCGTGTGAGAATAGGCTTCCCACATCGGAAGTTGAGATAATAATAGTCCACTATATAATACCATGGATTACTCCTCCTATTGCCAATTGGTTTTAGGATGGAACCCCATGGGCTTGTATAGTGGACCCAATGCGCATATGCGCTAATATACACGACCCCCGTGTTTATCGGTCCACCGGACTTTATCAGATTATAAAACTCGACTAATTCAAATATGAAATTTTGACCTATTATGTAACGAACTATAGTAATAACCTAAACCTAAATAAGTCCAAACATACATACATACACCTCTAGAAAATTTTCTCTAGTTGAGGTTGGTGGATCCATTAATTAGCCTCGCCGACACTCTTAAAATAAACGTGAAAACGATTGGTCCTATGTTTGATAATTAATCAGAGAATAATCAACATCTTGATAGTTGTTGGAATTGCAAGAAACATGCAAATGAAGTGACTAATTAAAAAAGCATTAATTATTACATAATGGCACGCATCGTTTTCAATCTTGACGCGTTGATCAAGCGCCACAATCAATTTGGTTATACAAGTTGTTGATACATGTAGTTGATGCATGTAGCAGATACAAGCAGCATACCCGTGCAACCAGGTAGCTGACAAGCAGCTGGACATAGCTTAGTCTAGTGAATTTGCTTCCTCTATAAATAGACACATACACCGTTCATTTAAAGATCTTCGATCCAACTCTGAATATTGGCTTTTGATCGATGTTTTGTATTGATTCTCAAGTCCCATAATCGTTGATTTTGCAATCTTTCGTACCCTCGTTATTCAATGAGATCAAGTCCGCCTTTTCTGATAATCAATCTCAATTTAAATTTACGTTTCACTGAGTTTATAAACCCGGGAATCAACCGTAAGTGTCCATTACAAGTGATTGTAATGAAAAAGTATAGTGTTGAATAAACAACTTAGCCAGCCTTGTTGTTGTAACATCGGTCTTAAATCATCATTAATAATGATACCGTTACAACATCCACCTCTGATCTTGCTTCAATGTTAACAAAGAGGTAATTTAATCAACCACCATATTTATTCATATAGAGTTAGGCTCAGATCAGATGTGCTGATAATTATTTTAATGCTGGGACACAAGCATAAATAGTGTATTGTATATTTGTTATTATATGGGTAAACCAAACAAAAAAAAGTGTTGATATACAATTATTAGGGAAAAGTTCCGGTGAGAACAAGGCTTAACGTAAGAAAATCGAAGTTTTCGCGTTCACAGATAACAAGTTAATGTTCATAATCTGAGAGGTATCGTTCATAATCTGGGCGATAATTTTTTTTTTAGGCCATATTGAGATTTAAAAAAAAGTTCGTAGTAATTACAAGTATGTCAGCGCGTCCCTCACTGAAAACGTTCAAAAAAATTTATGGCCCAAATTATGAACATTTGTAATCTGTGGACACGATCCGTTATTTGTACCGGAACTTTCCTCACAATTATTAATACAGTCTAATCCGTTATTTGTACCGGAACTTTCATCACAATTATTAATATAGAGTCTAATTAAAATTATCCGGAAGATCGAGAGTTACCATCCATCGCTCTTGAGTTGATGGCGAAGAATTGTCTGATATAGCTCATACCAAGCACCAACATTCGATTCTCAACAACAACAACATGTCTCATGATCTGATTTTTTTGTTGGATAAGTAGGCATACTAAATGGGAGAGCTTGGGCGCACCCCTACAAAGGCGAATGGGCTTTCAATTTCCATCCTGGATCTCATTGTGGATAAGGTGGCTAGGCCTTTTAATGCAAAGAACGAATAGATAAAGAGAGACAGGGTCTCCTTGCTTGATACCTCTAGAGCGAAGGAATGTCGTGGTTGTATCACCATTCCAAATAAGGCGCATGGAGGAGGACGTAATGCACTCCTTAATTCAACCAACTCATTTCTCTGAGAGGTCCACATCAGTCAAAGTATCAATCACATAATCCCAATGGATACGATCATATGCTTTCTGAAGATCAGATTTAAGAATCATCTAACCCTTGTTGCTTCTCTTATTACACTCCAGTGCACAATTTCTTGAAGCTTATAAGTCCAAATCAGAAGTCACAGGCGGATAGGCCCAATATTAGAAGCCATAAGCTTTTGTCTTCACCTTTCCCGCTTCTTCCTCGTTCCTTCCTCGATGCGTTGTTCGTTGTGAGAAGTGTATTATGATCCGAAAGATATATAAACTATAGTACTAACGTACTTGATCCTTAAGCTAGTGCTCGTTTGGTTGAATGTGAGAATTTGAAATCATGAAAAAATGCTTCATGAAATTAAATTGGATTGACTTGTAATATGTGGATTTGGAGAATTTTGTTTGGTAAAAGTTTACAATAAAGAGAATCAAACTGAGAGAATTGGGATTTATGAGTATAAAGGCGAGTTAATGTGCATTCACTGTGAATGTGAAGGAATATGAATGTAAATGAATGTGCATGTTTTCGTATTTCGTAGGATAATAATTATTCTCACACGAATCTTTTCCTCAACCTTTTCATATTAATAAAATGTCATAGAGTGTCGCCGTTCTTTTATAAAAAAGAAGAAACTTCCCACAAGTGTCCATAATTACACCTTGCAAATTCAAAATCAAAACAAAATCACTTGAATTAATCATTACATCCCATCAATAATCAGGGAAAGCCGTCGAGCTCGAAGAAGAGTCGGTTCAAGCCAGCCGCCTCCATTATACTCTCCACTTCTTTCACCACTTCTCCCATCGAAGGACGGTTCGATCCCGACTCATCCACGCACCTCAATGCAAGCTCAATGAACCGCTCGAACCCGCCTAAGGTTGTCCCGATCCCAATGTCTGGGTCGAGAAGCTCGTGGAGATTGTAGAGGTCTTGGGACTTGTCTATTGACTTTTTAACCTCTCGAACGATGTATCGACCTCGCTCGATTGGAGCTTTTCCCGTTACTATCTCGAGCATTAGGACTCCGAAGCTGTAGACGTCACTCTTTTCTGTTAGGCGTTGTGTCATGTAGTATTCGGGGTCTAAGTATCCCTTCAAAAATATACAATTTTGATCATGTTAAGGAAAATAAAATCAACAATATCCAGAAGGAAACGTACGAGGTGCAAACGAGTTCTTAAGTGCAAAAGCGCTAAATTGTTATTTGTGTATGTGTTTGTTACTTACGTATATGAAAACCGAAAGAGTATGAAACTAATCTTGTGACTTTAACTGTAAGTTTAAACTTTTGGTTGAGATGGTTCTTTTACAGAAAAAAATAAATATGTATAGTTGTATTGTATATGCATAACTTATTGCTCTTTCACACCTGGTCCAATCTATATCTATTTTTCCTCAATCTCGCAACATATAAATTCACTCTTTTTCCCTAGATAAAAAGTTTGTAAGCAAAATACTGGCCGGATATAAACATAATAGTACCTCTAAAACCTAAAAACTATGTAGCAGTTTATCAAAATTAAAGTGCTAAAGCTGTACTTTATTGTTCAAAACTAAAGTTTGTAAGAAAAATATTCAATATAAACATGCATTTTTACCGCCTACATATGCACCTTAACTTTCACGTGTTCATATCTAAGGCTTTGTTTGATATCCATACACTGATGTCAAATATGGGTATTAAAATTTCTCATTCCCATACCTAGTGTTTGATATATCAATATACGAATATCAATTTGATATCTCCCACATTCTAAAAAATACACTCATCTTCTCCTTTCCCTTCTCCTTCCCCACAATGTCATATCAATTTGATATCTTCCTTTGGTTTCGATATCTCATATCTGAATAAACTATACCAAACACAAACACAGATATCAAATATCAATCTCATACCCATATCTGATATCTGATACTCACACTCATACCTGATATTTGATATATTAATATCTGATACCCATACTCATATCTGATATGTGATATACTAGTATATGAATATCAAAGAAGCTCTAACCTTTCATTCATATGAGCTAGGGTGATTTTTTTTTTGTATGAAAAAAGGAATAAAAAGCATAAAAGTAAGACTAACCATAGTTCCCTTGACTTGAGTTGTAATGTGACCCTTGTCACTATCCACAAGCGACTTAGACAAACCAAAGTCCGAAACCTTTGCACTCAATTGCTCATCAAGAAGAATGTTGTTGGACTTGATATCTCTGTGTATGATCGGCGGATTCGCGTGCTCGTGAAGATAATGAAGCCCTCTCGCCGCACCAAGCGTTACCTTCACTCTCCTCATCCAATCCAGCCTCACTCCCGATTTTCCTGCACCCTCACGTCTATCAATCTTTGTTTGTGCATTTTTGTATGAAAGAAGAAGAATGTAGGTGATCAAATGTAATATTGGTTACCAGTAAGGCTTTCTCTGAGGGTGCCATTGACTACATACTCGTATACAAGTGTGAGTTCATTTTGCTCATAGCAGAATCCTAGGAGACTGACGAGGTTCTCGTGATGCACTCTTGATAGCAGCTCGATCTCGGTCTTGAACTCGAGTCCGCCTTGTGTTGACCGTGGATCTGCGCCCTTTTGACCGCTACTAGCTGGTTGTTAGGAAGATAGCCCTTGTAAACCTGCAGTGGCACGTTAGTGTTTATCGTCTTCAAATATCTAACACACATCTGCGAATGTGCATGTGAACATAGAAGAATGTGCATGTATTCGTAATTCGTAGTATAATAATCATTCTCACATGAATATTTTCCAAGAAAGAATACAGAGTTAAGTTAACTGAGAGTCAAAATTCGAAATACAGAATGGTATCAACAACCCTAAAAAGACTTGTTCCACAAGTAAAGACCCAACAAAGTAAAACCTCAAAATAGATAATATTTACCAAATCTATCTAAAACAAAGTTCTTAATTGGCATAGGTTATTAAATGAAAAAAGAAGAAGAATGTGTAACACTTATAGCTCAATACTTAGAAAGTTATCTAGTCCAAACTCACACTTATAGTTTCAAGAAGATGCAAATGGAGACGATTGAATATATGTTTGTTTGTTGACAGTTACTTCACTGTAAATCTATAGGTTTCATAGGAAATGAGATGATGACAAAACTAAGGAATTTCTGCCTTCGAATCTCTTGAACTTTGTACAAGTCTATTGGGTCCACGGTAGGTCCGTGACAGTGACGAACTGGGATCATGTGGGCAAGCGCGTGTATGCGCAGTTGGGCCTAGCACACAAGCCCATGAGGTTTCATCCTAAAACCAATTGGTCATAGGAGAAGTAGCTCATGTACTTGTATACTAGACCATCAAACTCTCCACTTTCGACGTGAGAGACTTGACTTGTATATTATCATAAACTTCCGTTAATTAAGAAAGCCAAAAAACTCACATTTCCATAGCCACCAGCTCCAATGTAATTATCATCAGAGAAGTTATTGGTGCATTTTCTGAGCTCATCTAATGTAAACCACCTAGCGCCTGACACCTGAGGAATGTTGTTGATGCTTCTGTATGAGTTCCAGCTAACAGATACTGAAAAAAAGAATATAATTTGAGTTTGAGATACAAAAAAATGTATTTGACAGTGAATTGAAAAATTAATTCAGATTGTAATTACCCCCCTTTAGTCACTACTTCCGACTGTTTTTCAAACTTTGGCTTCCTCTTTGCGCATTTAACAATGAGGACAACAACTATGACCTGTTGAGATGTGATTACTAACTTAGGCTATCTTATACAGCATGGTTTGATCATTTTATGACAGTTCAGTGTTAGCTAGTTTTAAGGAGTCAGTTAAGGCATTTGAATTATCTTGTTTTATTGTTTAATTGATCCATGATCAAGTCCACTAGGGAGGTCGTGTAATGTGGAGTCAGTTAGAGGTTTTCCAGTCTTGTGTAAGCTCTTATAGAGCAGTTTGTTATTTTGAAGAAAAGTGTGGAAGTTTGCAGTCTCTTTCTATCATTGATTCACTCTCGTTTATCTTCCAAATTCTTGCTGAACATTGAGACTACTTCCAACAAATTGGTATCAGAGCGTGTTACTGGGTTTCAATCCTAGGAAACACAGAGAAGAAGGATGCAGAATATAGCAGGAAACAACAACAACAACTCGTCTCAGTTGCCAATCTTCAAGGGCCTCAAATACCAGTTTTGGGGGTTGAAGATGAAGACATTATTCAGATCACAGGAGCTGTGGAATCTTGTCGATGAAGGGTTCGTGGATGATGGAACCGAAGACCCAGATCAGGCATTGAGAGAGAAGAGGAAGAAGGATGCAAGAGCCTTGTTTATGATCCAACAAGCTCTTGATGAAGAGATCTTCCCAAGGATTGCTTCTGCTGCAACTGCCAAGGAGGCCTGGGATACTCTCAAGCAAGAGTACCTCGGTGACAAGAAGGTCATCATTGTGAGGCTCCAATCTCTGAGAAGAGAGTTTGAAACTTCCCTTATGAAGGAGAAGGAGAAAGTGCAGGATTATCTTTCAAGGATATCTGGAACTGTGCAACAGATGAAGTCATATGGGGAGGAGATCTCAGATCAACATGTGGTAGGCAAAGTGCTGAGAAGCCTCACAAGTAAGTATGATCACATTGTGACTGCAATTGAAGAGTCAAAAGACATGGAGACCTATTCATTTGATGAGTTAATGGGCTCACTGCAAGCTCATGAAGAGAGGCTGAATAGGTCCAGTGAACAAAAGGAGGAGAAGGCTTTCATGAGTTCAAATGAATTCAAGGAGAGAAACAATCAACACTCAAACAGAGGAAGAGGAAGAGGTGGCTTTCGAGGCAGAGGCAGAGGGAGATCAAGTCACCAAAGTGAGAGTTCTGACTCACAAAAGAAGGTGTTGAAATGCTATTATTGCAAGAAGGCTGGGCATAAGGAGGCTCAGTGCTAGACAAAGGAGAAAGACAAGGGGCAGAATGAACACAAGGATGAACAAAAGTCTAACTTTGTTGATCAAGATGAGAAGCTCTTCTTTGCTGAGCTTGAAGAGTATGAAGATTATCTCTTTCTAGCTGAAGTAGTGGAGGAAGACAGAAAGTTATTGCTGTCTCAGAATTCACAAGGCAAAGGCAATGGAGGTGCTTGGTACGTAGACAGTGGGTGTTCCAATCACATGACAGGTGAAAGAGAGCTATTCAAGGATTTAGATGAATCAAGAAAGAATCATGTCAGATTGGGCAATGGAGTCAAGATTGAGGTAGAAGGAAGAGGAACAGTGGCCATGATGACTGAGAAAGGTACTGTCAAACTCATCTATGATGTCCAATATGTGCCAAAGTTGGCTCATAATTTGCTCAGTGTAGGACAATTGCTATGCACTGGATTTTATGTGTTATTTGATGATCTGTCATGCTTTATCAGATATAAGAAATCAAATGAGTTAGTTGTTAGCACTGCTATGGGAAAGAACAGAGTTTTTCCCCTTCAGCTGTCATCTAGAGCAGGGAAGGCAATGATGGCAAAGAGAGTTGATGAAACACAGTTGTGGCATGACAGATATGGGCACATTAATGTGCAAAGTTTGAAGCTTCTGCAAGCTAAGGAGATGGTGTCAGGCTTGCCCAAAATTGGAGAGCTTGAAGTCTGTGAAGGCTGCATCTATGGGAAGCAGTCAAAGGAGTCTTTTCCAAAGGGGAAGGCATGGAGAGCAAGTGAGATACTCGAGCTGCTCCATGCTGATTTATGTGGTCCAATGCAAACTGAATCTTTAGGAGGAAGTAAATACTTCTTTATGATCACTGATGATTATAGCAGAATGAGCTGGATATATTTTCAGAAAGCAAAGTCAGAAGCATTTGAGAACTTTAAGAAGTTCAAAGTTCTGATGGAAAATCAAAGCAACAAGAGGATAAAGGCTTTGAGAACAGATAGAGGAGGGGAGTTCCTCTCAGTCAAGTTCAGTGAGTACTGTGATGAGCATGGAATTACGAGAGAATTGACAGCACCTTATGCACCAGAGCAAAATGGCATAGCTGAAAGAAAGAACAGAATAGTGGTGGAAATGGCAAGAAGCATGTTGAAGGCTAGAGGCATGCCTAATGAGTTCTGGAGTGAGGTTGTGGCTACTGCAATCTACATCCTAAACATCTCTCCAACTAAGGCAGTGATGGGGAAGACTCCCTATGAAGCTTGGAGAGGGAAGAAGCCCAATGTAAGTCATTTAAAAGTATTTGGAAGCATTGCTTACTCAATGGTGAATTTGAGATCCAAGTTAGATGATAAGAGCATCAAATGTGTGTTCATTAGATATGCCTCTCAGACAAAGGCATATAGACTCTATGATCCAATAGCATAGAAGGTGATCATAAGTCGAAATGTTGAGTTTGATGAAGGATCCAAATGGGATTGGAAGATGAAACAGTCTGTGACAGTTCAGAAGGAGGTGATTGTGATCACAAACTTAGATGAAGCTGGCATAGAAGAGACAGATCAAGAGCAAGGTTTCAATTCAAGAAGCAATCTGTCAAGCCCATCTCCAGCACCATCCTCATCAAGTAGTTCAAGTCAGTCAAGTGGAGATATGAGAACTCCAAGTTCAGGGTCAAGTAGCTCAAGATCAAGCTCTTCAAGTGAGTCTGGACCAAGGAGGTACAGGTCACTTGCTGAACTATATGAGAATTGTGACCTTGCCTTAAGTGTGACTGAACCAGGCAGCTATGAGGAGGCTGCAAGCAAATCAGAATGGCAGCAAGCTATGATAGAAGAGATAAAAGCAATTGAGAAGAATTCAACATGGAAGTTGACTGAGCTTCCAGATGGGAAGAATGTAATTGGCTTGAAATGGGTATTCAGAACCAAGTACAAAACTGATGGGAGTGTTCAGAAGTATAAGGCAAGGCTAGTAGCCAAGGGATATGCACAAAAAGAGGGCATAGATTTTGAAGAAACTTTCTCACCTGTGGCAAGGTTTGAAACAGTGAGATTGGTGTTGGCAATTGCAGCTCAGAAACAGATCCCTGTATATCAGTTTGATGTTAAATCTGCCTTTCTAAATGGAGAACTTCAAGAAGAAGTGTTTGTGGAGCAACCTGAGGGCTTCATCAAAAGTGGAGAAGAAAGGAAAGTGTTGAGGCTGCACAAGGCACTCTATGGGCTAAAGCAAGCCCCTAGAGCATGGTACAGCAAGATAGATGATTTCTTTGTGAGAAATGGCTTTGACAGAAGTGAAAATGAGCCAACTCTTTATGTGAAGAGAGAAGAAGACCAAAGCTTCTTAGTGGTATGTTTGTATGTCGATGACATTATTTATCTCAGCAACTCAGAGAAGTTTTTAGTTGAGTTTCAAAGAGTGATGCAGTCAGAATTTGAGATGACTGATCTTGGAGTGCTTCAATACTTCCTTGGCTTAGAAGTAAAGCAAAGTGAGAAGGGAATTTTTCTGTGTCAAGAGAAGTATGCCAAAGATATGGTGAAGAAGTTCCATATGGAGAGGAGTGATGGTGCAATCACACCTATGAATACAAATGACAAGCTTCAGAGGATTGATGGAACTGAGAATGGTGATGAGAAGCTGTTTAGGAGCTTAGTTGGAGGCCTGAACTATCTCACACACACAAGGCCTGACATAGCCTATAGTGTGAGTGTAGTATCAAGGTTTATGCATTCACCATCAAGACAACACCTTGGAGCTGCAAAGAGGATCTTGAGGTATGTGTCAGGAACACTTGGGAAAGGAATCCTCTATGAGTGCATGAAAGAAGTGAAGCTAGAAGGATTCACAGATAGTGATTGGGCAGGCAGCTTAGATGACAGAAAAAGCACGTCTGGGTCAGTGTTCAATCTAGGCTCAGGGGCTGTCACTTGGAGTTCAAAGAAGCAAGAAACCATAGCCCTCTCATCAAGTGAAGCTGAGTATGTAGTTGCCTGTGCTGCTGCAAGACAAGCTGTCTGGCTGAGGAAAATGTTGGGAGATTTGTGCTGTGAGCAAAAGGAGCCAACCATGATATGGTGTGACAATCAGTCAGCAATTGCAATGGCTAAGAATCCTGCATTCCATGCCAGAACCAAGCATATAGAGATCAAGTATCACTACATCAGAAAGCTTATAACTGATGAAGTTATCACACTCAAATTATGTGGAACTAATGATCAAGACGCAGATTTGTTCACTAAAGCATTGTGCCAGGTGAAGCATGAATTCTTCTCTAGGAAGATTGGAATGATGAAGTTAGAATCAAGGGAAGGTGTTGAGATGTGATTACTAACTTAGGCTATCTTATATAGCATGGTTTGATCATTTTATGACAGTTCAGTGTTAGCTAGTTTTAAGGAGTCAGTTAAGGCATTTGAATTATCTTGTTTTATTGTTTAATTGATCCATGATCAAGTCCACTAGGGAGGTCGTGTAATGTGGAGTCAGTTAGAGGTTTTCCAGTCTTGTGTAAGCTCTTATAGAGCAGTTTGTTATTTTGAAGAAAAGTGTTGAAGTTTGCAGTCTCTTTCTATCATTGATTCACTCTCGTTTATCTTCCAAATTCTTGCTGAACATTGAGACTACTTCCAACATGACCAACAACAACAGAAAAAGCAAAGAACTTCCCACAGCAATTCCAATGATAATAGCAGTACTTAACCCTTTCTTGTAATCATCAGCTGAAAACAAATACTACACCCATTGAATTTTGTGTTTTTCATTTGGAAAAGATTCAGGTACGAATGGAAAATTCACGTGCACAACTCTTCACAGTGACATGCACATACAGATGTAAATACACTGGGAAAAATCCCGCACCCGGAAAATTATAACTCGCACCCACTCTTGGGCGCAATAAGGATGCGCCCAAACCTTTTTTTTAAAACCCGGTTCAGTTTTGGGCGCACGTAGGATCCGTCCAAAACTAGACCGGGTTTTTAAAGGCAAAAAAAAAAATCGCTCGTCCAGGGTGCGCACAGAACTGACCCGGTTTGTTTGGGCGCGTTAAGGATGCGCCCAAAACGGGTGCGGGTTATAATTTTTCGGGTGCGGGGTTAAACGCCCTAAATACATGCACATTCGCAGATGTGAGCATACCTTGACAATATACGAAAATACCTGCATGTGCATGTGAATATTGACAAATGTGCATGTATTCGTATGCTGGTTTACCTCTGTATCTCGTATATTCAGTACCAAGGAAGGAATATGGTCCATAGATACTTGGAGGCTTATATGTCTGACTGCTTAAAGAATTCCCGATTAAGCTAATACCTGTTCTATTAAACCGAATCTGACCAGATGGAAACATTTCAAGGTTCATTTTAAGGTAAGACTCTTCTGCTGTTATATTGCTTAGAGAGACTGAATCAACAGGAAGCTGACGAGACGAGAAAAACTTGGTTAAAGAATTCTCTAAGACAATGTAGTGTGTTATATTTTCAAGATTTGAAAATTGTGGAGATTTGAACACCAGGCTTCCTGAATAGGGATATCCACAATTACAGTTTGGACTAGATATTTGACCCAAACCACATGCTGGAGAAGTAATGCAGTCATTTGCAGGAGTCGAATATGTCACGCTTCTTTGTCGTGAATCTATGCAGTAGTTTGCATTTCATGATTCTGGACAAACTGGATTGTCTCTGAGTCTGTCATAGGATAAAAACAGTTGCTTAAAAATTTGGTGCATGATTTATTACCACGAAAAAAGCAAATAAGAATGCTTACAACAAATGAAAATCCACATTTTTTGAGATGAGAGATTCAATTGCGTTATTTTGTAAATCGACAAGTTCAAGTTGGTTGCTGTATTCAGAACCAAAATCCAAAGTGCCACTTAAGGCACTACTCCTTATGTTCCTGTGAAAGACATTCGAAGTAAAACACAACAATGATTAATCAAGGCTTAAAAGTTGAAACTGTAGAATATTTGTTATTTTCCCCTAATGCTATACTCACACAGTCTGCAGTTGAGGAAGACTGAACAATGCAACAAGAAGTTGTCCTCGAATAAATACTCGTTCAAGAATCCTACATGAAAATCATTAGGAGCAGATTTTGTGTGCAAATAACTCTTAACATAGGAAAAACGAACAGATCGCGTTCACAGATTACATGTCAATGTTCATATTCTGGGTGGTAATTGTTAGAAAGGATTCCCACATCGGGTTTGAGTTATAAAGATTGCCCACTGTATAAGCTAATGGATTACTCCCCCTATTGCCAATTGGTTTTAGGGTGGAACCCCGTTGGGCTTATCTATTGGGCCTAATGCGCATATGCGCTTGTGTTGTGCGCGCCTCCAGTCCAGTCCGTGGTTGTCCCTATGGGCCCACGAAGTTTCACAGTAATGTTCATAATCTGGTCCATAAAAATTTTGAACCTTTTTCAGTAAGGGACGCGGTGGCATACGTGTAATTACTGCAAATTTTAGTTTTTTTAGTTTTTTTCTCAAAATGACCTCTAAACATTTTATCGCACAGATTATGAACATTACCGCTCATATTATGAACATTACCGCTCATATTATGAACATTAGCTTATTATCTGTGAACGCGAAAACTTAGTTTCCTACGTTAAGTCTTGTTCTCATCGGAACTTTTCTCTGATTATAGAGAGGATTAGGAAGCCATACAGTGTAGTAAGAGCAGGTAAAGTTGAGAACCAAGGCGGTATATCTGAGATTTGGAAGTTATTATTACTTATGTCTCTGTAATTTACAAAGCAATTAAATGAGATAAGTGAAACAATGGAAAAAATCAGCTCATAAGGAGTTTGTGGAATCATTACATACACGTAAGTGAGAAGTTTCATACTGGTGAGATTTGGTAGTTGTCCTTCGAACACATTGTTTGACACAATCCTGAAAAAAATGAAGAAATAACATGAAAAACTCAAAGACATAGTATAATCTCAACTAAAGAAGGATGAAATGATTAAAAACTTACAGGTGGGTGACTGATGTAAGGTTGTTTATGTTTGATGGTAAACTCGAAAACTTGTTTCTGTCAAGTCATCTGATAACAAAAACAAGTTAAACTAATTGAGCCACATTAAAATGCACTATTTTTCATTAAATACTTACATGATCTCAAGTGTTGTTACCAAGCCTAGCGTGGAAGGAACCGAGCCTGAGAAGTTGTTGTGATCTAACAATCTGACAAGATTTTATCCAAGAACAATACATAAAGTGGTACAATAAGCACAAAATCATTGAAAAATGATACTTACAGATGTATCAGAGTCATGTTAGAGTTGAAGAGCTCAGCTGGGATTGAACCAGATAGTTTATTATTTCCAAAATGACTAAAAAAGAATCATAAGCAATATAATCAATATAACATTCTAGTGATTCATGTCAAAACTAACAAACAAAAAGGTTGATGGAACATACAAATGTTTCGTATTAACCAACAAGTCAAGACCCGGAGTCGAATTCCCACTGGAAATAGGAAGATTTCCAGTAAGTTGGTTGTCACCAAGATCCAGCCAATGAAGTTCTCTCAGATTACCTAAGGGAGCTGGTATATTTCCGGTGAAGCTATTCGAATTCAACGTTATGTAAAGCCGAAATGTCAGAAAAAAGACTCTGTAAGGCCCACGCCTTAGAAGCGTTATCTCCATGTCAACGTGGGAACTTCTCAGGAGGTCACCTATCCCAGGACTACTCACACCCTAGCACGGTTAACTTCCTAGTTCTTTATCCTCACTCGAACCAGGAAAAGGAAGAGTTCTTGTTGACATGGGCAGCAATCTAATCCTTATAATGGATTACAAACACGGGGTGTTAAAGACTCGACCACAAATATTTCCAGCTTCAACAATTTTAGGCACGTACATTGTAGAAAGCTCTGAAAGAGATCCAATGGAGTCTGGAATTGGACCACTGAATCCACAACCAGGTAGAAGTCTGCCAAACAAGTCATAAAAATTATGAAATGGTTTATATGAGTTTTCAAAAAAGATCATTTTTACTTACAAATTTGTAAGTTTGGATAATTTCCCAATTGCATCTGAAAGAGTTCCTGTTAGTCCCCTCTTGAAAGATAGATCCCTATGCAAAACATAAATATTTAAGTAAGTCCCCTCCAGAGCGGTGAGGTCCTTGCAGATGACCTTCAGAGCGGCGAGGTCCTTGCAGATGACCTTCATCCAGCTCTTCTTTGGTCGCCCTCTACCCCGGCGGTAGTCCCCCAACGCCAGAACTTCACAACTGCGAACTGGTGCACCAAGTGGCCTCCTCTGAACGTGGCCAAACCATCGAAGTCTAGATTCTCGCAACTTATCTTTAATACTAGACACTCCGACTTTTCCTCGAATAACTTCATTCCGAACTCTATCCAATCTAGTATGACCACACATCCAGCGTAGCATCCGCATCTCAGTTACCATAATCTGTTGCTCCTGAGCCACAGTAACTGACCAACATTCGCCCCCATAGATCATCGCTGGTCTAACTACCACCCTATAGAATTTACCTTTTAGCCTAAGGGGGACTTTCTTGTCACACAAAACTCCAGAAGTCTGTCTCCAATGATGTCAACCTATCTGAATCCTGGACTTGATGTCCTCATCCACTCCTCCATCTCTCTGCAAGATAGAGTCTAAGTACTTAAAGGAGTCTCTCACGCACACAGAAGACTCTCCAAGTAACAGCCCCAGATCCCTGTCTGACGAAACTCCAAAATCAAATTCCACATACTCGGTCTTGGCTCGACTCAGTCTGAGGCCCTTTGGTTCTAAAGCTGCTCTCCACTCTTCCAATCTGTTACTGACAGCCTTCTTGGACTCGTCAACCAACACAATATCATCTGCGAACAACATGCACCATGAGACCTCCCCTTGCAAGTCACCTGTAAGCACGTCCATCAGAACCGTGAAAAGGAAAGGACTTAGAGCTCATCCTTGGTGCAGCCCAATCCGCACCCCAAAGTAATCTGTGTCTCCGCTCGGTGTGCAGACGCTTGACTTCGCATCCTCGTACATATCCCTCATAATTCTAATGTACGTCCCTGACACACCCTTTGCTTCCAAGCACTCCCAAAGCAGCTCCCTAGGTACACTGTCATAAGCCTTTTCTAGATCAATGAAAACCATGTGTAGACTCTTCTTCCTCTCTCTGTAACTCTCAATGAGGCACTTCGTCACATGAATAGCTTCCACGGAAGACCTTCCCGGCATGAACCCAAATTGATTACTAGAAACTTGGACCAAGCTTCTTAACCTCAAATCAATAAGTTTCTCTCAGATCTTCATAGAATGACTAAGGAGTCAACAACAAGAGGATTTGGTCAAGATCATTTTTTATAATAAACAGCAGAATACAACTGCTGCTGTAACAACATGCATATCATATATGAATTTCATGAAATGTATATATTTCAAGTGGAATGTACCTTCAGCTTGTTTGGTTAATATGGAAAATCAAGTTGGTGATTTGGTGCCCATTCTCACTCGATCAAGTAGTTAACAAAAGAAACAGTTGTGATTTGAAATAGATTATTTTGAGTATATAGGAACAGGTGTGGTGCCTACCAAAAAGATGGGGGAGTAAATAAATAAAAGGGATTACTAGATTCGTCACGGAGCAAAACACGGACAAGTTCGTCACGAAGAAAATGAGACGGTTCGTCACGGACCAATTTTTTTTTAAAATAAATTCATAATCTTGTAAATAATTTCAATATGAGTCCGTGCATATAAAATTCGTACAAAACGGACATCGTTTGCCATTCCAAAAGCCCTAAAAACAAAACAAATTCGTACAAAACGGACATCGTTTGCCCTTCCAAAAGCCCTAAAAACAAAACAGTAGTTTCCGTTAAGTTCGTCAAATTTCTCACGCACTCAATTCAATGATCAAGCAACGAATCTCTTTTTTCTATACGAAAATTTTCAACTACTATTGATTAAGGGCGTTTAACTCCGCAACCGGAAAATTATAACCGGCACCCGCTCCTGGGCGCGTCCAAATGAACTGGGCCAATCTTGGGTTCACCTGGATGCGCCCAAGCCGTCAAAATGATGCGCCAAAACTGAACCGGATTTTTAAAAAATCATTTTAGACGCACCCAGGATGCGCCAAAGACCAGGTGTCAGTTATAAAAATCCGGGTGCGGGGTTTTTCCCCGTAAAACCGACCGGTAAATTACCCTGAAAAGACAGAATGTGTGAAATATAAAATGTTTGCTGAGAATTAGAGATGAGGTTCAGGTGGTTATGTGTAGGACCACTGAACTGAGCTCTAATATGACCAAGGAAAATTGAAAACTCGATAGTTTGAGACTATATTCTACCCGAATGACTGAGCAAATTCAACCCAAAAACTGGATAGTAAATTAGTAATACAGCCTGAAATTAAGAGTAGATAGTAAAAAACCCAGTTTCAAATGACACACGAAGATGGCAAGAATGTCATCCATAAGCCTAACAAAATAAACAAAAAGGGATTCAGTACTAAATAACCAGGAAAAGATCGATCACACCCTATACGGGATACTTTGTTTGCTCAAGATCTCTGCATCCGGGGAGGCCCGAGGATAACTCTTCAACTTCTTCATCAAGTTTCCTATCCTCTCCACGGGAAGTGTATTCAGATGCTTAATGCTCATTGTCTCGAGCGTTGGTGAACTTTTAAGCACGAATCTGATGAATTCCATTTCTGCTGGAAGACCGCGAACGTCTTTCATCTTGATGACTCTCAGCTTTCTGAATACGTAATTGGATGTGTATCCACAATCCCCGAAAGATACATTAGGAGCATCAGCTTCATCGCCTCCTAAGATGCAATACGAAGTCTGCATAAACAAATTAAATAACAAAATGCTGTGTCATAAACGTGCTGTTATGGATCAGAATTTCAGTTTCAGTACCACTTACTGAAATTTTAATCTTGTGGAGGTTAGGAGCACCCATGATGAGACGAATGAAGACTGATATCTCTTTTATATCCTTAAAATTCACTGGATATAGCTGAATGACCCTTAGGTTTTGAAACACCAGGGACCGTTCACATGATTCAATTCCAACGCTGAAAAACTAACAACCAAAGAAAGAAACGATAAAAAATGAATTCGTATTAACATAAGAGATTTATTTGATTTTTACCTTAGTGAAGAAGACATCTCCCCTCAGCTTCTCGAGATTAGTAAGACTACCAAGCAACTTGGTATAGTTACAAACTGGAGTTATATGTTCGACTGTGGAAACATCCTTGTACAATGCCACTGAGAATTTAGTGAGAAGTGGAGCATACAAAGATATTTCTTGGAAATCACCTGATAAATAGAAATACTTAAGATTTGGAGCACTAATTGTCAGCTCTGAATTTTCAGAGTCCAGCAGTGTGAGATCCTCAAGAAGAGGAGACTTGGCCACAAGAGTTTCAACTGCACTAGAAGGCATGGTAACATCATGAAGGTCAAGGCACGTCAATTTCAAGAACCCGTTGAATTCCTCTGGCGGTGGAAGCAATTCGCATCGGACTAGCTCCAACGTGCTCAAATTTTGACAGGAATACAAACTTGAGTGGACACCGAACCGGTTAAAGCCATAATTACCTAAAACTAGGTGTAGCTCCCTGATACCATCCCTACAGAGGTGAATTAGCCACTCGTCGGTGTGATGACTGCTGTTCATGTACGGGACAAAGAGTTTGAAGCTATGGATGGGTCCTCGATGAACCGATAGAGCTTGGGTGATGCACTTTTTGAGGTGCAAAGCTTTGGAATTTGCGCTTTCTTCTTCTGATGAACTCACAATGTTATCATC
Source organism: Oxyria digyna (assembly GCA_029168935.1). Taxonomy (NCBI): domain Eukaryota; kingdom Viridiplantae; phylum Streptophyta; class Magnoliopsida; order Caryophyllales; family Polygonaceae; genus Oxyria; species Oxyria digyna. The sequence goes on along the minus strand of JAPVLV010000001.1, from coordinate 2,392,500 downwards.
AAATCGAAGTTGAGAAAGAGTGGCCCATTTGTACCTCCAATGCCTTGCCAAAATGCTTGTTCTGACAGCGTCTTTAATCGGAAGGAGTGCAAGAACAATGTGAATAATACTCAATGGAAGATCACTGATCATATCATAACTCGATGGATTACTTCCTTTTCTGGACTGACTATCCATCACGCAATTGGAACCCTTGTAAGAAATCAGCAAGAAATCAACAACCATTGAAATTAACAATATGCACAAATTAAAAGCAAAAGGAACAGAAAAGATATTCTTCACTGAAACATAATTGGAGACTGAACTACTCTCTTTAAGAACATTTATAACTTCATTTCCTAAAGATCTAACTCAGCAAACAAGCCAAAGCTGGGGGTGGTTTAACACAAGTCAACAGTGGTGCATAACCAGAAATCAGCTTCTTTTCTAAAAGATTTACAGTTGAGTTCATCATGATTACAATATTTATTCACATCATCTGGTGGGATAATGTCCAAAAGTAATAAAACATTCTACAGTTAAAAAACCCTAGTCCATAAGATTAACATCTCATCCAAAGTCGACTTGACAAACCTACCAAAAGTGAAAGCATCAACTCAATTAAGAAACCCCAATTTACATCTGCAAGAAAATTGAGCTACTCTTATGCAACCAGAAAATTGAGCTTCACAACACAGTAAACACAACGATTGAAATTGGGTGTTTGTCAAGTCGACTCAGTTCAGAAACCTCAGAACTCAGTGAAAGCATCAACTCAGTTAAGAAACCCCAATTTACGTCTACAAGAAAATTGAGCTACTCTTCTGCAACCAGAAAATTGAGCTTCACAACACAGTAAACACAGCGATTGAAACCCTCAAATCCATCAAATTTGGTCGATTTCATAGCATATACACGAAGATGAAAGTTGATACAGTACACGGGTTGATCAATTTACAGCTAACAGTTGCGATTGTTATGAAAACGAAAACCCTAAAACCCATATCACATACCTTGCACAGTTGCGTCCTCCGCTTCTCCGGTGCTCTCCCTGTGTTATTTTGGTTCGGAAACGCAAGCTGAATTTTGGGTTTTATTTTTTACGACAACATTTTGATTGAATACACAAAAAGAGAGATGAGATCATTTGCGTGAACTTGTGGCTGTGAGTCATACACCTACCATCGGCTAGGTTAGACGGGTCGGATTTGGGTGGGACGGGTCGAATTTGGGTCGGACTGTCTCATGTCCAATATATTTCGAATCGTGTCATTTCGGATATAATATTATCGAGTCAAAACAGGACGAGTTTATAGTCGGGTTGGGTTCGATTTGAAACAAGTCAGATTGTTATGGGTTTATCATTTGGGTAGGGTCGCTTTTGGTCAAGTCAGGTTGTGATCTATCAAGAACGATTGCTTAAAACGCTAAAAGAATTAAGAGATAATAAGAAACATACTTGAGTGAGTACTATATAGTTTAAAATAATAGGAAACGCTCTTGAAAACGAGGAGTTTCCCTCTTCTATGGTCAACGGAAACGGAAATGGTCAACGGGCTCTAGGAGACGTTTCCGAGGTGTTTCCTATAAGTTTTTGGGTGTTTGAGTTTCCTACACAGGAAACCATACCATTAAGAAGTTTCCGGGTATGAGAGGTTATTATAGGTTCATTTTTCCGCTTTTAGTTTTTTCCTTTTGGCCCAATTTTTCGGGTCAAAAACGGGTTGGGCGGGTCAATCCGTTTTTTACCCAGAAATTTTGGGTCATCTGGGTTAGATGATATACGGGTCACGAGTTCAATTTGACGGGTTATGACCCAGAAATTTCGGATTGGGTCGGGTCAGGTTTGCGGTCGGGTTACTTTTTGTCGGGTCTAATGAGGTGGATAAAGCAGTTAGCTTATCTGAATACATGTTGGCTAAAAAAGAGGCTAAGATAGCGGTTGGGCAACCTAAGGAGAGAAAATTCGAAAATGTGTATAAGGCTTCAGATGAGAAGAGCGGGGAGAGATTGGCGTATCGACAGGCCAAGGCGATGGAAAGAAAGAACAAAGATTTGGAGTGCTAGTATACAGAACTCCGGTATTTATCGGCTCATAGACTTTAACATACTAGTGAAATTGTAATTTGTGGGTAATCTATCTTATATATTAAAGCTCAGACTTTTAGAGCTTCTAGAGTAATTTTAGCGTAGGTTGTTAAGTTTTTTTTATTTTTTATTTTTAAATTTTAACTTTAATTAAAAATACTGAATAATTAACTCAATAAATAAATCTTATAAAACATCACTTCATTCAACATAAAAACAATATAAATTAGCCTATCCTATTAAGAATAAATTTTGAATTTAGTTATGATATATATAATGAGATATTTATATATATAATTAAATTATATATCATTCATGAAATGAATATGTATTAATTAGTATTCACAAACAAAAAGTTAAATTTATTTCGCTTATTGGTGGCAATTAACCTTATTTTTTAGACAAATTTGGCTTAAACCGTATGAATTTTTACCACGAACAACCGGGTCATTACACTAGTTAGAATTGACTTTCGGATGCTAAGTAGAGATTTGAGTGGAAGTAGGTTGAGGAGCTATTGTACTTTTGGGCTAACTATAGTTATAACTAGTTATAAATCTCAGAGTTTGAACATATTCTTAAGCAAATTCTACAAACATTTGCAGATCTTTATGAACTCAGAGTTCAGATCTTATGTAGGTTACGAAAGATAAGGACAAGTACAAGTATTATATCAACAAAAGGTTCATCTCTATCAATAGGAGATTCATATGTATCAATAGGATGTTCACTTGTATCAACAAGAAGTTCATCTAGAATAAAGCTTCAAAGTTTCATTATAGTATCTATGAACCTTCTATGTTTTGTTTAATTATGAACCTCATCTATACGTACATTTATTAGAGTCATTTATATTGTTTATGCAAGTTCATTGCTCTTGTCGATATTTATTTAATTGTTCTTCGCTTGTTAAAATATACATGTGCGTTATTGCTTCGACTCATATTCTCCAAAAAGTAATCACAAGAGCCCTTACAAGTGATGAAAAAGAAAGTCAATGCAATGATAAATGCAACGTCAATTCACGTACTTGTGAACTTGCGATGGCAAGAGCCCGGACACAAGACAAATTGGATAAGGCAACAACCAATTAAGAGAATTATAAAGTGGGATAAAGAACGCAAAGCCAAAAATAGTAAAGTAGTATGCATGATTTGCCAAATAACAAATTTGTTAAATTCTGAAATTTTTTAGTAGGTAGGAAGACATTAGGTTTTGGTATATTAAGCATGCATGAATGACATGTCTTGGTGTAGTATGAATGATTTTGAGATAGGTTTGGTGCACATTATGGTATGTAATTGATTGACAAAGACAAAGCATAGTGTAAAGCAAACAAGTTTTTGCCCTTCGGGGTGATTTTAAACATCACGTTACACATAATGGGTCTAAATTGCGTAACAATGAGGGTAATCAAAGTATCGTTCATGCCCTTCAGGATGATAGGTTTCTTAAAGAATTTCTAAGTCGTCGAGGAAACAGTCACCTTGACATCCCTCAACATTTCTGAAAAAACATTGGTTGAAGTTATCTTGATCCCTTGATGGCCATCAAATTTTAATCGTATGAGATTGATCTAGAAATTGTCAACCACTCCTATTGGGGGATCAAGGGGAAGAGATGAGGAGCCATAATAGGACACACGTCCTCAAGTTCCAATTTAAATAAATTCATGAAAAAATTCCTATAATGGGTCTCAAGCACATTCATCGCGACACCCTCATCTTTCCTTTGTGCCAAACCAAATCCATGGCTTCCGAGTCTTCTGATTCTTGGGTTGGGACTTCACTTCCTTCTTACGTTAAGTAACTTTTTTTATAGTTTGATTTGTGTTTACTAATCTTAAACAAATTATAATATGTTCATTGACCTTTTAATAATGTGGTGATAGTTTCATTAGGTACTTGACGACTGATTAATATTGTCATCGAGTATGGATAGAAGTGATAACAAAAAGCTATCAACACCAAATGTTAATAGGTCAAAAGTTACAGAATATATTAAATAGGGTTAAAAATCACAAAACTTGTAATGAAAGGGCATTGGGCCCAATAATTTCAAATTGAACTAGGTAGGCCTTTTTTCCTTATACTCCTCCTACTTAGATTAGTACTCGTGTCATACTATATCTTTGAGAATTAGATCTTTTTGTTAATTTTGTCACATTTCGAATTTTCAATACCTAGAAAAGAAAAATATGAAAATAAAAAGTGATCGGTAAACAACTCATCCAATGTAACATTCAATCAATATATTAAATTAATAAAGTTTTATATGAAAATGTGAGGACAATATTAAAAAAACCATCCCGATTCTCTTGATATCAATCAAGGAGGTCAACAATTTCCTTTTCCTGATGCAACCAAAGAGGTTAGCAATTTTCTAAGTAAGGGGAGAAACATTGTTACTTGTGAAAAACCTAAACTTTCCTCTCTATGGTGGTGGCTATTAGGCAAACCCACACCAAATTAGGTTACAAAGAAGAGTATATATATATACACTACTCTACTAAAAACCTAAACGAACTCAATTTGGTCCAAAAAGCCCAATTTGAGATATTCAAAGCATAAATCCTACGCAATGTCCAACAAAATTAGAGGATGCAGTGTAGAAGCAACACATTAGGGCCAAATTAATTGGATAAGGTTGGGAAAAACCCATTTGATATTTGGTTCATTTTATCCACTTTTTAGAGTTGTAATAATGAAGAAGATTGTTAGGCCCTGTTTGGTACGATTCCTGAATCGAATTGGGATCGGGAATTGGAATGAAATCGGGTATTGGAATGGAATCAAGAATTGGAATAAATCATTCATGTAGGTTGTTTTTTGGTATGATTTCGGAATGAACCATTCTTGAAATTTGTTGTTTGGTAAGTTGTCGAAGAACCATTACTGAATAAAATAAATTTGATTAAAAAACTAATCAAACATTAGCAACATTATAATCCAACTTATATTGACTTGTAATATCATATTATTCAAATTGTTCATCTTTTGAAGTATCCTATCCTTTTTCTTTAACGGGATCTCTCTAATTTGAGAAAGATGATCATGATGTTGTTATCGTGATAACTAATCTAATACTAATCGTGATAACTAATCTAATACTATGTCTTTCCTTTGTTTCTCCTTTGCGAATTATGATAAAAAAAAAAAGATTCATCTCTACATTTTAATTTGCAAAAGTACAGATAAGTAGAAGCACTATTTAATCACTAATACAAAATAAAATTTGAAGAGCTCGTCAACTAATTCGAAGAGCTCTTTCAATAAATAAATAAAAATATAGTCATGTGTGATCTTATTTGATTCGTCTTAACGAGTCTTTACCAATATCAAAAAACTATAATATTAATTTTTGTATAATTAGATATATTAACGTTATAAAATGTGTATCAGCAAATGTGTCAAAATCAAATGTCTCTTATATTAGGGATGTATGCGGATATGCCCGTGTTAAATACCCTATTTGAACGCAAAATAGCACGTCTAAGTTAGGGGTGAAAGTATAACAAAGACTATACTAGGTGTCGAACAATGTTCAGGGAGAAAATCGAATTTTTAGAATATACGAAGACACTTACCACGTCTAATATAGGCGTGCAGAATTGAAAAATTCCAATAAGACTTTTTAGGAAAAATCTAAATCTGATTAAATAAAAAATATATATATAACATTGGACGCCTATGTTAGGCGTGAAAAAAATAATACTTTCTTTCAAAAACAATTCATGAAAATTTAGATATGATTCTTCGCATATAAAATTTATTTAAAACGGACATCGTTTGCCCCTCCTAAAGACCAAACAAAAATCTTCTAACGTAATTTTCCCACGCATTGCTTTGTCAGCATATGGTGAATGATAATAGACAAATTTCCTCCTTTTTACAATTTTTTGACAAATAATCATGTCAAAACAACATTAGACGAACGTCATTCATAAACGCTAGTTAGGTCAACTAAAAATACCGTAATGATGTCACCGATAAATAACGAGTTTCTAGGAATTTTATGAGTATACAAAGATACGTAGCTTCGTTTGACAACCTCGTATTGCACAACTATCATCTACCATGTAATACGTCATAACATATTACTCCCTCCGTCCCCTTTTGATCTTCCCATTTCAAATGGGCACATTTGCTGATGCACGTTTTGTTTCGTCACTAAATCTTAATCCATAAACTCCTAAAACAACAACAACAACAACAACAACAACACTCCCCATTTTATCCCGATAACGGGGTTTGAGAGGGTCGGGATTGGGTAATTCCTTACCCTAACATGTTGAGAGGAATGACCTAAATGACCCAAAAGAAGAGAACCTACACGCGATCTCAGAGATAAAAATACAAAAATAAAGGAAAAGGCCATGTCACGAAAAACAAAGAAGAAAGCAAACAAAGAAGGCTCGCTCCATAAACTCCTAAAACAAAAATCCTTAAATATTAAAGCCCTAAAACATAAATTCTTAAATTTATGTCCCCACAAATACTTACATCCATCCACCCTTCACCTTATCCAAACTTTTTAACAAATCCCACACGCAAAATTCAAAGGCCCTAAGTTGCTTATAACTCCCAAGATATTTCCTTCCTTAAAAATCATCATATATCATACAAACTCTAAAAAAGCTCATTTCAAAAGCTAGATCTAGACAATGGCAGCTCTCCAAATTAACCATCACCGTCTTCACAGGATCACCAACTTCTCAAAGGAGGAATCAAGATTCAAGAAGACGACTTCATTAATCACTTTAAAACCGATTAACTGCCAAAAACACGATCAAGGCGACGATCAGAAGCCCGAGAAGCCGAAGCCAACTGGGTTTCTTGGTGGAGTGATGAAGTTAGGAAGAGGTTTGAAGGAGAGCTTGAGCCCTAAACGTAAGGGCGATTGGAACGACGTCGTTTTGATGAGCTTGTCATTTGCTGTCTATATTTACATGTCGCAGAGGATTGTTTGTGCCTATTGTGCTTGGATGTCTATGGTTAATTAATTGTATGGGTTTTTAATTTTTAAAAGTAGTCATGTATATGTGGTAAGGAATAATTATACCCGTGAATTTTAGGAATTGCTTCATTATAAAGTGGGCTATATTGTTTGTGTGGGTTCTTGGCTATTGTTATAGAATTTACAAGGTTAATGTAAGATGGGTAACTTTATTTGGATTGTGTTTTTACTTTCTTATCGTGTAGTACTGAACTCAAAATGAGCATGAAATAATGTAAGATGGATAAAATTCAGTTGGCGATTTTGTTGCTCACCAAACCCAAGAATTGGTGTCGTCCTTTGTTAAGCGAAGAGGCTTCATTCAGTTTCGACACGTCTTTGGGAAAGTCAGTAGAGCTCCTCAGAAGAAACAAAGAATGGAAGTGATGAGGAAAACAACAACCTTCCTGAAAATCCAGGCGTCGGTTCTCCAACAGGGAACACACAAGAAGAAGCCACAAGCGAGGAAATTCCCACTGAAACAAGACGCGCTTCTCAAAGCGCTGGGCTACCAGGATGGTTGAATGACTACATATGCAATGTAGTCATAAAAGACCCCTCTTCATCGGTCACAACAGAGAACAACTCCAGTGAAGGTTTGTCATCTCCCTTACCCTCAAATGAATTTTGTGCCTTCACCTCCTTTGTTTCCTTAACAGAACCAAAAACGATCGACGAAACTCTCAAGGATCCTGAATGGGTCAAAGCAATGCAAGACGAGCTACATCAGTTTGAGAGAAACAAAGTGTGACGATTAATCCCTAATCCTGGTAACAAGACCATCATAGGAACTAAATAGGTATTCTGAAACAAGCTAGATGACTTGGGACAGGTCATAAGAAAAAAAGTAAGACTGGATGTTAAAGGATACAATTAGCAGGAAGGAATAGACTACGGTGAGACGTTTGCTTTTGTTTCCAGATTGGAAGCCATAAGATTACTAATTGCATACTCAGCGCATCATGACTTCAAACTACAACAAATGGATTTAAAGACTGCCTTTCTTACTGGGGAATTGAAGGAAGAAGTCTATGTGGAGCAAACACCAGGGTTCATTGACTCCACTCACCCTGATCATGTGTATGTACTGGACAAATCCCTTTATGGCCTCAAGCAAGATCCTCGATCATGGTATGAAAGACTATCTCGACATCTGCTATCCAACGGATACGTTCGAGGAGAAGTGGACAAAACATTGTTCCTACTGAAGGAAGAAAATGATACTCTGGTCGTGCAAGTCTATGGGGATGATATCATCTTTGGCTCAACAAACAACACATTAGTTGAGATGTTCGTAAAACTTATGGAAAGCGAGTTCGAGATGAGCATAGTTGGGGAGCTGAAATTCTTTCTTGGTCTACAAGTTCTGCAAGGTGATGACGGTACTAGAGTCCATCAACAGAAGTATCTCAGAGAAGTAGCGTATGTTTTCTGTTTATTCTTCATTTTTCTTTTCAGCTTTCTTATTCTTATTGTCTCAAAAACTATTTATTCTCTGAGTGCAGTCCCGAACTAGACGTTATATTTGTACGAAGTGTCAATGAAATTGAGGTGACTCTTTCCCTCGACAAAGTTTCTAATAAGACAATAAACTTCTTTATTTTGATATCGAAGTATATAAAAGTAACTATAACTATATTCCTAGAGGTGAAACAAAATATGAAAAGAATAGTTTGAGAGATACGTAAATGATGGTTGATCAAAACAAGTATTTGAAGACCCACGCCTACCAACTTCCTTGATATCAATCAATCCCCACTCAGTAACAATACAATACATAAAGGAAAGGAGTAATAAAAGGGTTGTATTGTGTTACTACTAAGATAAAATCATATGGATGAAATAATACTCTTCATTTCCACTATCTCATGGTTAAGACTTGAAAATATTACAAGTAGAGAATTCCTTAGTCCAAGTCAAACAATTAATGAAGTCAAAACTCCATTTTCTTCACGCTTGACACAGTCGTTACCAGTTTATCACATTGTGTTCTATTATAGATGAGGGCAAAACAAGTCCTCACTACTACCTCATGCCGGTCGATTGATCTCCCTCGCATTTGTTTAACATGGGTATAGATGTCTTCAGGGCATGCGGTGACAGTGGATCCAGCGTCAAACTCAGGCTCACCACCATTCAGAAAGACGACAACTACAGAGATATCGTCATGGATTGTTCGTTTTCTTGCTCCCTTCTTTGTGTTCTTAACCATAAAATGAAGTTTATTACTCCTCTGTGCAGCCTTCTCTACAACAGCTTGTACAAGCTTCTTAGCAATGCTCTGCTATATCACATGGCAGGGCATTGCTAAGAAGCTTGTACAAGCTGCTGTAGAGTAATAGTTAAACATACCCTTCCACGAAACTTGATCAGTGTTGATCTTGCAAAATGGCTATGAATCTACGATGTAAAATATTTAAAACATTGTAAACCCCATGCTCGAAAAAACTATTGCAAATTTGTGTTGTTGACTTATTGGAGAATAGTATCTAAAAATTATCAAGCTATATTTGTGGTGGTTAATAGTATGACAAACAATATAGGAAATAGTTAGACAAACAATATTTGGATCACTAGTGCCGTGCCGATTTGGATAAAATCGAACTTGAAACGGAAATAGAGGAAAAATTGACTAAAATCATATTGAATCGTTAATAAGTATAATGGGCCTAAATATTAGAATCCATTCAGAGAGATTGGCCCAATATTATTGAAAGGCCCATCTGAATGTCTTATCAGTAATCATTATATGCATATTCACCCTTCCTCTAATTTACAAAATCTTCGATGTGGTACCGATTGCTTTATATAAACATTCAACGCCCATTTGTTACCTACGTATATACTCTGGTTGATATTATTTCCCATATCATACATTTTTCTTACATCTGCAGATCGGAATAGCAACAAGCCTATATAAATTTTCTTCTAAAATTAGTTTGTATAACTTGGTTGCTAAAAGAGAGATAACAGTGAGCACTGACAATAATCAAAGGAATACAACAAGCTGCAATTTATCAGTACATGATATATCCCTATATAGAGTAAAGGCAATTAATTGATCAGGATTATCTAACCTAATTGACAAAAGTAAATGAAGTTAATGGGATATGGAATCCTTTATATAGAAACTTTAAGGCAATGATTATTGAAAAGTTTCCGATGTGGGAATGAGTTTAATTTGTATTTTTTATATCAGAAACCATTCACAAAGTTTCCGATGTGGGAACCTTTATACTATGGTATTGGTAACACTCACATAGATTACAGATAAGTAGGACGTATATGCTTACCAGGACATTTGTCGCGTATAATTGCTGCAATTTCATCATCAACGGGGCCAAATAACCGCAGAGTTTCGACCTCTAGGAAGTTATCTCGGCTGAGTGCTATTAATGTTGAATGACATTGCACTTTCTTCAGCTTCATCCAGTATCGCATAGCAGGCAAAATAAAAACAAACTGTATACCGTATTATCAACTGCTGCATGGAAGGATTCCTGAACAAGTACATATAAACATTTTGGTTTTCGGTTTTAGTTAACATGCTATGTTCAGTGCAAAGTCAATCAATGATAAAATTGAAAAATAGTACAACAGTTACCTTTCAGCAATATACCGATACTTGTCTTCTTGAAGGAAGGTTTCGCCGTGAAAAAATGCAGAGCAGGAGTTAGGAGTTGACAATGAATCTCAGGGGAATCCAAGAAAACACAATACTATCTATTTCCCAATAGCTGAAGCTCAGGGGAATCCAAGACTTGGAGGTTGATCGCACCAGGAGGTGACGATGAATCTAAGTCTTGCTTACCACACACACTCTGAAAAACCTGTCACTCCATGACAATCTCTCTATTATATCGTAGTTCATTTCATCCCAACTCCTTACTGTCGTAGTGCCATTTTTCACCCGGCATGACTTCAATCGCATCTTTATCCTGGCAACATATGATGAACAAAGGGACAATCAGAGAAAGTTCAAATAATTGTTTTTCAGGATATTTCGAGTAGTCATCGAATGAAATGCTGAATATTCATTATACTCATCCTTCAGACGTAGATCAATACCAGCTATGAAAAGGCGGATGACTCAAGTAATAGTAATCTAGATTTTGATTTCCTTTCTCAACTTTCTATTCTCTACGACACTACCCAAATTAGAAGTGTTTGAACTTTGAATGACTATCATATTTCAGAAGAATGTTTTCTTTTATGCAACAAAACGCTTTCAGAGAATATAGAACCAACAATAGAATGCAAGATACCAGGCAACCTTGGTTACCTACAAAGAAAAAAAACTGAGTGAAAATAACATTCCCACAGTTGATAGTTTAACTTTATGGTCCATCTTGGTGCTCAACAAGTTGACATGCATATAAAAAAACCTCAGTCGTCCAGGAAGAATTCCTTCCATTGCCCCAAAACTCCAGGAAAAAGGAAATTAAGTAGTTGAATAGCAAAAAAAGTGTCATTAATTATGAATTGAGAACCTATCAAATGCATGTAAATATCCAAACACTCGACACCATCCTAGAAAACTTCGGCACCACAATTTTTTCGTAGACTTACTCCTTACTGTGTGCAGGCTGGTGTTGGAGATTTCTTCCATTGCCTCACGTTTTTTATGAGCAAGATATGGATATAATTGCGAATTTGACTACCACCTGATTGTTGGAGATTTTAGAGAGCAATACATCCCGCTCTTTAAAAGCAGGTAAACTTCTGCGGAATTCTTCTGTTACTCTCCCTTCATGGGAATCCTATGACAAGACATAATGCTAGACATCAGAAAGATTACAGTGTGAGATGTCACCCTTCAAGATGATTAACGGTAAAAGTATATATACTCTTCTTTGTAAACCACTCAGGCTAGGAGATTCTGGTAGCTCAAGCAGACCTTCATCAGTAGCAATGCTACCATTGCTGCTTGATCTAGAAAAGGCCGTACCTTGAAAAGCATCTTTCTGAATCGATTTACTGGAAATATGGTCATTAAGAAAGGTATGCACTCTTCTTTTTAAACCAGCATCTATTTCAACCTGTTGATTTTGATATCATGATTACTTGATATGAGTACTAAATAGAAAATAAGAAGTCAAAAAGAGCATTACAAATACTTATAACAAGCAATTAATTTGTTGCAAAAGATTTTTTAGATATATCAAAAGCATGGTCAAATCAGTACGAAAGATGGAAAATTGTTTTAGGACATAGCTAGACAACTAAGAGACTTGCATTACCTCCCACTGAGGACGCTTTTCATCAATATCAAATCTGTAGTTCGGCAGTGGCACTTTACTAAAAACTGTAACTTTCATATATGAATGGCTGCAAATTCAGAAAGAAAGAAAGTTATGATACTGGATAGTATTATGTATACCAACAAACTCTTTCAAAAAGCTAATTTACCTGTACAAACTATAAACCCATCTTGCTTGCCAATCCAGCTACTTCCTCAAAGTCGTGGCGGTCCTTCTTCTCCCTTGATATCAATTCTTGTAAATCCTTCTCACGTAAAAACACGGTGAAGATCCACTTCCAGTGATCCAGGTTGTCATCTGCGAATTTGCACTACATATCACATTTTGGGTCAAAACTAAGTATAAATACCACAAGCATATGTTGCAAATTGAGGAATTATAGGTATGGAATGAGAGAGAACTTCATTCCCCAGCAAAAATATTAGAAAAAGAACAACCGTAATTGATACTCCTTAAATAAAAAATTGTGAAATTGAGTAATGACTTCCAGCTAAATATCTTAACCTCCACTTCCTCAGGTATAAACCTTTTAATCATTCCCTACCTCCTTCCAACCTTAGTGACCATAATAACATCTACGGAATTATCATCCACTTCTTTCTGCTAGTTCTGTAATAAACATTTTATCCTGTTCTGAACCTAGGCACCCTATATGCCTTAATTCTTTTTTCAAACACCCAAGATTCTTCTGCTAGTAATAATTCAAGGAGATTAAGGGTACTTCTCAGATGATCATTCGTCACCCAAAATTCCCTAGTTCCATTTTAACATTCTTTAAAACCTAGGTACATCACCATCAGTATGTCACATTCTTGGAGAGATTTCATATAAGCATTCTGAAAAATTATGCTCTTCATTTGTCCTGAAACAACATATTAACATCCACTAATGATTTCCAACTTCCTGATCAGTCTTCCCAACCAATTAACAGACCAATTGCATGCAGTATAGTTCAAAACAGCTGAGGTTCAAGAAACACAAACTTACCGGCGTTGTTCTGCTTCTATTTACACTGCAACTGAATCTTCATATGATTGTAATGCCAACTATTCTGTTACTGTTTACTCTCCTGACCGAACCGAAGACGAATCGACGAGTGCTGCCGTTTGGGGGAAGGAGACGATACAGAAGCCAGAAAGCTACCGTTAGGGTTAGGGTTTGAGGCCAGAAAACTACCTTGATTCTCCCAAGCTGAATTCGATGAGCCATTCTGATGCGGGCATAAGCCGCAGTTGCCGACCTAGACACCAAACTCGAATAGGAACTCGAACAGAGAAGAAAAGCGGAATTAGAATGAGATGAAAGAAGGATAAGTCGAATAATAGGCCAATTGGAACCAAATCAAACAACGACAAAACCCTTGAACTTAAGAACAAGAACCTTACCGAATGATGAAGAAACCCCAACGGATGATTACAACCAAACACAATGACTTTGGTGGGTCAAGGCACCTGGAGGTTGCTCTATGGAGTCCCGATAGCACCAACCTTATGGAGGAGATTGACACAAACAAGCACAACTAGGGCCAACTGAACGACAATGCACACGGGACACTCTTCTCACAAAAGCTCTCTTTTGGGAGGAAAAAAACAAGAAACGTTGTATTCAATATCAAAGTCTGGAGGAATAAAACAACAACTAAGGCAGCCTTATATAGGGTTCATAAGGGTGTCAACTAAAGAAACAAACAATAAAAAGTATATCCTAAAATAATAATCTGAAAACAATTAAACATTCGAACATAATGTTTTCAAAAGCACTTCGCCGAGTTTCCTGGCCGCGGTCGCGGTTATGGAGCCGCGGGCGCGGTTTTGTCTCCTGGCCGCGGGCGCGGTTTGCGGGTGAGCCGCGGGCGCGGTTTCCAGCCGCGGTCGCGGTTCTTCGCTGTCGTCCTCTGTTCGTTCTCGAACCTCGATCATTAGAACAGTCTTCAATGGTGGTTCTTCGTCTGTATTCAACTCTTTGGAACTGAAGAACGCTACTAACTTATCTAGCTCTTGTTGGACTTCCTTAGCTCTCGAGCGCGTCAATGCACCTTCAAACTCGGGGACCGGAGGTGTCGGTTGCTGTCCATATGATCCTTCATCACATTCGCCGGCGGTGGCGACGGAGCGATCACTGACTTCATCCGCTGGTGCGGAGGCACGTAGACTGATGACGGCGGCCGATCCTTCATACTAGCACTGACAGAAGAGAGGAATTTGCGACAACAGAAAGAGATGAATCCGAAATCGCAATACAAAACAATATAAATTGAGATACATAATGGAGGATTAGGGAAATCGCGTAGATTTAGTCGTTTTAAATTGAGATAGATGGGTAGGGTTGCACAACCGGTCAAACCGGACCGGATCGGAAATTTTCGGAGATTTTTGGATCGAATCGGACCGGGGTTTTCTATATATAAAAATTATAAAACTTTATTTTTCATTAATAATTTTTTTTAAAAAAAATTATTCGGGTTTTTTGTTTTGGACCGGACGGAAAAGATGAATAATAATTAAGTTTACTTAATAATATATATACAGATTATATATCAAAAGTAAAATAGTAGATGAATAATAATTAGATATATTAAGTTTACTTAAATCTAGAAAATAATTTTTCAAATTAATGTTTTTATTTTCTTAATGTAATTTTTTAATAGATTAATTATATTTTTTTAAAATAAATAAATAATCTAACAATCTACTATATAACTACTAAAGCAGAACGCCTTACTCTCACCTTAGCTATGCCACGTGGCAAGAAGGCTTTTCGGCCTATCCACGTGGCTGCCACGTGTCATTACACGATTCGCTGTTTTTTTGTTTTTTTCCAGAATTTTTTTTGTCAAACAGCTGTGTTTTCATCTATTTGGCAAGTGTATAACACCGATTTATGTTTTTTGTGGCAAGTTTTATGCTGCTAACGTGTAAAACTTTTTTTGGTAATTCATTCTACAATCCAATTGACCTAAAAGGCTGAAAACAGATGCCCTAATTAGTTTTAAAAAACGCCCATAATTTTAAACATGTAATACAAAAAACGCCCATAACCAATTGATGATATGAACTAAAACAGAAAGTGCTTTAAACCTGTAATGCAAAAAAAAAAACTGAAACACATGAAAAATGAAGACATTATTACATTTTAACCTAGCTAAAGACCTGATATGAAATTGCATAAATTACACAAATATGAAACCCCAAAAGACCAAAAGCTGAACACATTATTACAATTATTTCTGCATAAATAAAAACTGAACCCTAAATAAAAAAATAAAAAAATCGTACTCTTGCCAGCTTTAGAACTTGCCTCCAGAGAATCAACTCAGCACATTCACCATAAGCTGTAAAAATCATTCGCCATGCATGAAGAAGGAAATTAAAAATATATAACAAAAACTGAACACATTACTACACTTATTTCTGCATAAAAAAACTGAACCCTATATCAAAAATAATAGAAAAACGTAGCTACACCTTTAGAACTTGCCTCCAGAGAATCTACTCAGCACATTCACCATAAGCTGTAAATATCATTCGCCATGCCTGAAAAAGGAAATTAATAATACATAACAAAAGATACACTATTAAAAATCTGGAAGCAAATCATGACACATAAATATTTAGTTCCGGAATTACAAAAGATATGATTCTGCACATTTATTATTAACCTAATGTATCATTAAATATGATGTTTCTCTCCCACAGAATCACAAACCTAGAGCCATTCTTCCCTCTAATTTATCATTATAAATATGATGTTTTGTTTTCAGAGAATCACAAACCTAGAGCCATTCACAATAAAAATAACGTGTTTTGGTTATTCAGAAATCACTCAATGGTCTCAGTTCTGCATAAGAGTGTTCAAAGTTCCTACGAAAGCGGATCCACAAGCACCAACATTATTTTCATGGATTAAAAGGTAGACATTATTCCCCTACATCATAGAACGCTCATTCATTCTTCTAGCACCTAAGATCTACTTAACATATTGTATAACATGTTCACTGCATACCTACAACAACACCAAATCTAAAGATATTGTGTACAATTCTATTCTCTCATTAATATGAGTTTCTTTGAGTTGTTCATTCTTATATATGTGTACTACTCTGCCATGTCTATTCTCAGATCTACAAAGAGTGAGAAGTTCGTTGCAAGTCAATGTATTCCTACGGAAACCGTCTATTTCAAGGTAAGGTATTTAAATTAAGATTTATCACCTTTAGACTTAAATAAAAAAATTAAGTTTTCAGTTTGTATTTATTTGTAGTCTCACTTATAACACTAAGAATAGAGTTTTCACTTTGTATTTATTTATAGACTCACTTATAACAATAAAGTAGAGTTTTTACTTTGTATTTAGTACCCTAAAATCATAGAGTCGGTTTCATTTTTCAGTTTCTTACTATAAAGAAGCATAAAAATGTAGAAATATGAAGCATGGATTTCCTAAATAATAAAACAATAGACTAATAGGAAAATAAAAAACTGAGAGATGTTGAAATTAATAGTGGTCATTACCTCCTCTAAGAGCCCATGTCTCCATCCCAGTCTATAGAATCTAAGCATAGCTCCAATAGGTGTATCCTCCTCACCTGCAACCATTGGAACCATAAGAATGTTCAAAAGTCAGACACATAATTTTTTTAAAGGGTCGATTTTTACTGAAGTTATTCTTAAACATGAGATTTTTATTTGAAGTTCTGATTTCTGAATACAACATACATAACCTGTCAGAGCATCCCTGCCATTAGATTCTGATGTATGTCCTATACACAAAGAGATTTCTACGTTTTTATTTAATTTAAATAAATTACTTATTAACAAATGATATTTTATTTAGGAAAATTAGGATACTACAATTATTGACATTGATGTGACATCAAAATCTTCTTTTAATGACACTACCTCAAATAATGAGCATTCTTCCTAGCTGCACTCCTTCAGATGCACGTTTAGGGCTTCTATAACTGGAACAAGAAATGGCTAAAATAAGCAGTGTAACTACAGAAGTACAATGCAATGCAATTCTATAAAAAATTATTAAAAAGGCTCACATTCTTGCATAGAGTAGTAGCTGCATAAAATGTTGCATAGAGACTGGATGTAAAAACACAAAATATACATCATGTGAGTGGATAAAAAAGTTGCATGGTATAAAACGATAATGCAATAGCATAATATTACAAAGGTTGAAAAATAAAAGTGATGCACCCTCAAAAGCCATTTCATTATTTATGTAATAAACCTGAAAGTTAAAGACAGATCTTTCAAGAGTAACAATAAACACATGGAGAAATCTTATAAGTATGAACTCTTTACAGTTTAAGCCAGATTTGTACACCTATCTTATTCATGCTATGTACTAGCCAATTTGGAGATGGAAGAATGTTAAAAGCTAAAACATTTTCTATGTCCATATCTAAAAATGAAAATAGAACAGTTCATTTTTTATAATCACCTTCTCCATCGCAGGTTGGATTATTTCTGTAAATCTAGCAACTAACTTCTTGGTGCTCATTTGCATTGGCCTTCAAAAATACACTAACAAACATTAGAACACAGTGATACTATACAACAATGTACTGAATTACCAGACGGATAAACTAAATATACCTCCTTGCTATCTCCTGGTTGTTCATAATGCAATAACTGATAACCTGGATAATAAGAAACATTACAATTCAGCTCAACCACTAAGATTGACAAGACTTACCAACAATGATCGGCCAACCTTACAAGAATTGAGGTGTCCACAGTATGATGGTTTATTTGAATAATTTGTTTTGGATAAAGTAAAAGTGATAGTTAAAGGCTTGATTCAAAACAACAATTTAGTTATGTGCATAAATTTACATATAAAATAATAATGCTACTTAAAATCATGTCACTCTCCTGATATTGCCACATTGGAAGATATACTTAGGTATAAAATGGAGAGCTCTTTGACAGATTTTATTGTTTGATGTTTAGCTTCTACTATTTTCTGATTTTTTTTACATTTTAGCAACTTGATAAGGATAAACCTCAGTGGGACATTTGGGGTTGTGACTAGCACTAAAAAAAATGCTCTTGAAGCTTTTCAGTCATGATTGAAAAACCAAAAGAAAACTTAAATTTAATGATTACATACAACTTGATTTTAATAGAGCAAAAAACATACTAAACTGAACTTACTTCATGTCAAACTCTTTCACGGGTGACAAACTGACAACTAATACAACAAGAGTAGAGAACACCTCATAATTGCATATTTTAGGGTTTCCTCTCATGACAAGTGATGACAAAAACAATACACTTAACTTCAGAAGGGAGCATAGTTGCAAATGAAGGTACTGAGGGTGACTCAGCAGGTTAAATACATATCTTTCCTCTACAAAGATTTGAAATCAAAGGCACGTCGTATCTTTTCCCCTATTCCATCAATCTGAAAACTAAATCAGAATGATGTCTAATATCAAAACAGTCACGAGATATTTAATGAAAACACTTTAACAAATCAGCATGCAAACAAATTCAAAGAACATATCGAGATTTTTATAGCAAGTTAAAGCATTACAAAGTCTAAATTTAAAGAACAAATCATCTTCAAAAAATAAAAGAAAGAAGCATCAAACAGAAACCCTAGATCTGAGTAGATGAAAAAGGCACAAGAACAAATCATCTTAAGATAAAAAAAATACCTGAAGAGATGTACAGATCCATCACCGTCTTCCTGATTTAGTTCAAAAAAAACCTAGATCTGTTTGTACAGAGGCTTCTTCCTCTCTTCCTCCTCCTCCATTACCTCATCCTCTCTCCCGACCTTCCCCTTTCTCTCCTATCTCCCATGGATCGCGAAGACTGGAAGAAGATTTCGAAAAGAAGCACAATTCTCTCTCCCCCACCTTCCCCTCTCTCTCTCTCATATCTCACCATGGATCAAAGGCGAGCGAAGAACGGCCGACAAGCGCAGAAGCCTCAAGGGAAAACTGGAAGAGGATTTCGATCAAAAACCTAGATCTATTTAAGCTGAAAGAGAGTGAGGCAGAGTGAGAAGAAAGGAAATGAAGATGGACATCTAGGGTTTCGGTATTTATCTGTCTTTGTTGTTTGTTTTTTTTTGAAACCTTATCTGTCTTTGTTTAGCCACGCATTATATTTCTTTTTTTATTTCTTTGAAATCCCTGTTAACCTTTTTGCCAAACTGATGTCGTGTCTATCCTTTCACTGTTAGCTGCATTTTATGCCCGTAATTTTTTTTCCTTCTTTAATTAATGAAAGTGGTAGAACTGTCACCTTTTGTGGGTTATTGATGAGTATTTGATTATCAAATTTGTGGTTCGTGTTCAGGCGTAATGCAGGTGTGAAATACTGTATGTTTTATTCTTCCAAGATACAAATGGGCTTCTTTTCAAGGTATAGTTGCTCCCTTAGATATTTCTGTTGAATCCATTTCAAATGACTAGCCAAATAGAAAATTAAATAAAGAACTGAACATTTTGTCTTTGTTTCTGCGTGTGTGACAATTAGACCTGGGAAAATATGACCCGACCCGCAAACCCGACCCGAACCCGCGCGATTTTTTGTGCTCTTAACCCGTTAAATTAAACCCGAAACCCGATTTTGACCCGACCTGATGACCAGACATTTTGTCGGGTCAAAAACGGGTTGGGTCGGGTCAACCCGTTGGGTCTTACAGTCTTACCAAAAAACAACTACAAAAATAACAAAAGGAAAGAAATATGAAAAAACTGAAAAAATGATAGGGAAAAAAATGATATTTTGCTATTATGTTATAAATTCTGTTTATAAAAACAAGCTTAAAAATAAAAATTAGGTTGATTAGGGTTAAATAATATATTGTTTTACTTATTATGGGCTTTAATTTTAAAAGTCAAATTAGGAAAACATACCAAATTGAATTGTAAGGAGTCAACAACTTGACTAATGTTGGTTTGACGCCATCAGACACTACATTCCCGTTCAAGTTTCAACGAAGACAATTCCCGGTGAGTGTGTGTTTTGGTATGACAATTAACAAAAGTCAAGGTCAATCTTTGGCTAATGTTGGTTTGTATCTTCCACGTCCTGTTTTCTCTCATGGTCAGTTTTATGTTGGAACGTCAAGAGTGACTAGCAAAAAAAGGTTTGAAGATTTTGATATGCGACAAAAATAACAAAAGATCTGATACTACAACGAATGTAGTATACAAAGAAGTTTTTAGTAATTTGTACCAGTACTAGAATTTCTTAGTATATTTGTCTTTTTAGAGTTACATTTTTTTGTTTAAATACTTTTGTTTTTATTGTTCTAATGGGATTAACTACCCCGTTTTGATTTAATGTTGTCAAGATCTTCTATTTTACAAAAATTATTAGACAGAGTTGCATTTCTTTCTACCATTATAATATGTCATTTAGTTATGTCAATCTAAATGGTGGCTTTATTATATAGAGATGTAACTCTTGACGTTTAAAACTTTTTTAAAAATACAAAATATAAACAAATCCCGTGCAGGGCACGGGTACTGATCTAGTTTAGACCTAAAAAAAGGATAGATCAGTCTTAATGGATCACAATGCAAAGCCCAAAATTTTATACAAGTCCCTTAGTTTACCAATAAAGAAGGATTATTGGGCCACAACGAAAGGCCCATATTGGCTGATCTCATGAGGTAAGGGGAAATATAAAGAGGCATGAAGGGTTAATGGCACTATTGAGTAGGAAAATGATCTGGTACGAAAATATCTATGGAGCAAACATATGAATATATGTATATTTCATTACATTTATATTCGTATACTCGTATACAATGCACATATCTATGCACATATCTATGCATATACATACATATATTTACGGTTGAATATGCATGCTCACTCGTATATTCATACATTATAATCATTTTTACATGCATCTTATAAGAAATCACACGAACATGATGTATCCCAACCTCATATTAAAAATAAAACTTCATATTCCTACATTATTTTCCACCTAACATAATCTCCTACATTCTTGTAGTTTATAATTCCTTGAAATAACTAAATTCAAAGGGGCTAAAATTTTCATCTTGAACCAAACACATCCTTAAAAGGAAGAGACATGCATGGGCAAAGGCCTAAAAACCAGTGAAGGCCGAGAGCATGGAGTATATATATTTGTATATATAAGTATGGTCCTATATTTTTAGTGTTTGATGAAATTTGACACTTTCTCTTCATTATAAGTCTGGCCTTCGAAACTCTTTTACCATAACTTTGCCAGTCTCTTTTTGACCAAAAGTGTAATACATATCAACTTTGCAAACTTACAATAGATTTGCAATATGAGTGAACTTAGACAACTTTATAACTCTGTTTCACAAGCTAAGGCGTTCAAATTTTGTTCTCCGACTAAGAACTCTACGTTTGGAGGATTTGCGAATCTCTGGATAGCTATCCCTGTCAGTCCGTTTTGTAAACAAAGTTAGTCAAAATAAAAATGAGTAAAAATAAAAATGGTACTTGAGAGTTTCCTAACTCATACTGCTCAACAACCAGGCCTAGATAAGACTTTGGCATACCCTTTCCCGTAGTAGCGGCGAGCAAAACGGGAGCAGCCTAAACGAAGATTTTCTAGCAGAAATACTGGGTTTTGCGTCGAAAATCGATTTTACAGTATAGACGCTTGTTTGGATGAAAATCCGCTTCATAAGGAAAATTTTCTATTGTTAGCCCAATTCATGGTTGGTCTTATCATATATCTCAGTATAGTGGATCAGAAGCATATGAATAATAATCGACTTCCAGAAGAAACTGGCCCGAAATAATACCAGGGGTTGGAGATTCATTATAGTAGTTTATTAAGAGTTTATTGTTTATAAGTATTTTATTTCGAAAAAAGTATGTTTGATCAAATGTAGTTTTTTTATAAGTTTGTGTATTTATATCAAAATTATGAGTGGTTGGGAAAAAATATTAATCACTAAAATGAATTTTTTAAAAGAAAACAGTTTATAAATTAAATATCAAACAGACAAAGAATCACTTGTATTAAAAATGCTCTTTTGTTATCCAAACTTTAGTTATTTATACTTCAAAATTACCAATAAATTGATAAAAAAATCTCCCTCTATTTGAGAACGACAAATATGTCGGGACACAATTTATATAGTTAATATCTCTAGTTATATATTAATAAACATTATAATTTTTTAATATTGTGAAAGTACTCATTTAGACGAATCAAACAAGATCTCACGTAATAATATTTTGTCATATACGAAATATATTGGAAGAAATATATAAGATTTTCTCAACTTATGAATGGTGTCAAAAAATCAAATGCGACTTATATTATAGGACGAGGAATAGTAGATAAGGATATTGAGTCAAACAACACTAATACTAGGTTTATGTCACAACTCCCTTGATTTTCTCGAGACGTGTTTCATCATGGAGTAATTAAAATATGGATTCTTTGTAAAAACCAAATAATTAGTCAAAATATGTTAGTTAAATGGATCCTTCTCCCTAGGCCTTAAACTCACCAATTCACATGACATAACCTACACGATGCTTCTTAAACTCGTACTTGTATAAAAAATTAATTGGAGAAAAGGGCAAGAATTGAGAAGCTCGAAATTTGTAGCATCATGGGGAAGACTAGACTACATTGATAAAATAAAATTTGCAAAAATAGGGAAGAAATAGAAGCAAAAATATTGCTATCGTGGAATCCAAGACACTCTTATACTATGTATTCCATCTGTAGCATAGCATAAGTCTTATTTGCTTTTGACATGTATGTCGATGTATGTTTTGTATCGTTAACATCTCTAATTATATGTTAAAAAATTATAATTTGTTAATATTTTCAAAGTACTAACTCGAACAAAGTATTTTCAAAGTACTAACTCGAACGAATCAAACAAGATCTCGCACGACTATATTTTTTCTTATATATCGGAAGAAATATACAAGATTCTCTCGGTTTATAAATAATGTCAAAAAAACAAATGAGACTTATATTGTAGGACGGAGGGAGTACGTACTCGTAGTCTCTATTTTAAAATCCGAAAACTAATATGCAGAATTTAGAAAAACACTCAAGGTATACCAAAAAGTAGCATGTAGCATATTAGAAAAGCACAAGTGTTTGAAAATATGCAATAGAACTATAGAGGTAACTTTTATAATTTATAGCATTTCAAGCACTATTTTTTCAAAGCTATTTTTATTAGCGTTTAACAAATTTTAGTTTCAACCGTTATTAATTTTACAAACGTAAGCTAGCTTATTGTAATCTTTATCGAACAAGCTCTAAATCAGCTAATAATATTTTTAGTTACTTTATGAATCTCCTATATTTTGCACATATGAACTGGTCCTGACAGCCTCACCCCACAATCATCAAAAGCAGATACACCATATCTTAAAAATGAATGAAGAATGAATATTTATTCTCAATAAATACACTTTGTACATCAATACATCATATTTTTGATGTAAATAGTGCAATGCACTATCTTGATTGACCGTACCTATTGTATACTATTATGCTAAATTAACAATATCACTAAGATTAAGAGATACAGTATAATTTATTATGCACCACTATGCTACTTTGTTTTGGATAAAGTTCGATATTTTTTAGTTTCTTACCTCTATTTTGCAGAGAATGAATCTAAGTATCTAACTGGATATCGAAATTGTGTTCTACGCACCTGAATAATACTTATTTGTCTCATATAGCGAAAAAATTTATGATAATTATTTGTGTCCGCATCAAGGTTGATTTACGGGGAGTTCTCCGCACCCGATTTTTTATAACTGACACCCGGTCTTGGGCGCATCCTGATTCCGTCCAAAAACCCGGGTCAATTTTTGTTCTTTTTTTTTATCGTCAAAATGGCTAAAATTCCGATTTAAGTTGGGCGCATCCAAAACTGAACCGGGTTTTTGAAAAATAGTTTTGGACGCACCCGGGATGCGCCCAAGACCGGATGCCAGTTATAAAAATCTGGGTGTGAGGTTAAACGGCCTTGATTTATGATCACTTATTCACATGATCAAACACTATTTTTAAAAGTCATACTAAAAAACTATTTTCTAAATTCAATTAGGCAAATATGAAATTTCTGTTTCGTGTTGTTAAGCTATAATCCATCTCAACCATATAAGAAACATTATACACAATATTTTAGTATTCTGCATATTATAAGTATATCAAAACCCTACCTGGCTTAAATTAATCACAAATCTCAGTTGACAGCTTCAAGAAGTTGGACTTTTTTTTGTTCCACCTTTCACTTTCCCCCAAATTCTTAAATCCTTTTTTTTCCAACAAAACTCCAGCAAACTCACATGGTGATGATTTCTAGTGCTTTTCCTAAAGGAATCTCTTCCACTTCACACTGTCACCTCACTTTTGACTTTGCAAAATACTTCTTTATCTCATCCATATGATCCATATGCACAATGCAACAATGATCAATCATTCAAGAATCAAGCTTCTCCAGGTAGAATTTTGCTCACCAAAATGTAACAGAACAAGGGTTTTGTTAGATATCCGATTAGGGTTTTCGCCCGGTGACGAGGAATCCGGCTAAACCTAAGCAAAATCTATAATCACTACAAGCTACAACATGGATAGAATAGTAAACAAGAACAGATGATAATAAAAAGCACGAAAATCGAACCGTCTAGATCGATCGAACGGCCCGGATTCTTCTTCGCCGGATAAATTCCTGATCATGCTGATTCCTCTGGTCCATCTGAAGGAAATCTGATCAACTCCAGAATGTTAACAACTTCTCCCATGTCGGGTCGATTTGAAGGCACTTGAGAGGTGCAAATTAGCCCGAGTTTCATAACCGGGATCGCCTCTTCAGCTGGGAATTTTCCCTGCAACTTCCCATCAACACATTCC
Organism: Oxyria digyna; assembly: GCA_029168935.1. Taxonomy (NCBI): domain Eukaryota; kingdom Viridiplantae; phylum Streptophyta; class Magnoliopsida; order Caryophyllales; family Polygonaceae; genus Oxyria; species Oxyria digyna. Next base: position 2,367,292 of record JAPVLV010000001.1, on the reverse strand, counting down.
TCAACTCGTCCTTCTTCGAGAGCCCCACGTACCATATCACAAAGGACGACTACGTCGTCTTCCATGTACTCAACCGGCCTTTTTCCCGACACCACCTCCAAAACCAACACTCCGAATCCATAGACGTCGCATTTTTCGGTTATCTTCACCGTCTTGCAAGCAAACTCGGGGGCCATGTACCCGAGCGCGCTCTGAATCTTGCTGCTGAGAACGTACCTATCAAGCATAGGCAGAAGCCGAGCTAAACCGAAATCTCCCACCTTCGGCTCCCCTGAGTTTTCTATTAAAATGTTGCTAGACTTCAGATTGTAGTGGATCACGTTCGATTTGTGCAAGTGAGCTAAGCCTTTCGCCATTCCGAGAATCACGTTGAACCGCTGGTTCCACGATAAAACGCTCTCGCCTTCATGTAGATGTTTATAGAGGCTACCGTTGGAAACGAACTCGTATAACAGAAGCTGCAGCGAGGGCGTCCAGTAATACCCTTCAAGCTCAACGAGATTCGGGTGACGAATCTTCCCTAATTTCTTAACCTCTCGTTCGAAGTCGTCTTGGGATTTCACAAGGCTCGAAACGGTCAGTTTCTTGATTGCAACCGACTTCCCGTCTCCGAGCACAGTCCTATAAACCGCACCGAACCCTCCTCGCCCGAGCTCGCAGTCTTTGTTGAGCAGAGCATGGGCCCCGGTACTGAAGTCGGGATCACCCGAGAACATGACAAGCTTCCCCGAGTTTGCGTCTGTAGTCGGGGAGTTGTTGCTGAAGTCATCGCCACCCGAGAGCGACATCATGTGTGCAGCACGAGAGGCGCTGGCTCGAACGTGGAGGTTGAGCACGGTAATGGCTATTACACCGATGACTATGAGAGCGGCTGCACCGATAGCGATCAGAGCAGAGATGCTGAGAATTATCTTCTTGTGGGTAATGGTGGGAGGAATAGAGCCCGAGATCGAATCAGAAGTTGAGTTCGGGTTTAAAACGATCGGTTTGGGAAGAACAGCAGGGCAAGATTTTTTCACAGCAGATCCACAGAGGGCAGGGTTACCCGAAACACTGGTGGGGGAGATGGTGTTGAAGAATCCACCTGGAGGAAGCTCGCCTTGAAGATCGTTGTGAGAAATGTTGAAGGAAAGTAGATGAGGGAGATTGGCCAGTTGTTTTGGTAGCGAACCCGAAATCCGGTTATTGGATAGGTCAACAGTTTGTAGATTGGCAAGCTTTGATAGAGATACAGGTATAGCTCCACTCAGTATGTTGTGTGATAAGATCCTGTAAAAAAATTCAAGCACAATTAGGTTGAGAATCATTTTAGGCACATAAGAATTAGTGATTAGTATGCAATGACACTACAACTGAGCTAACATTATGAAATCCAAACAAATAAATATTTTAATATTGAGCAAAAGAGAAAGAAAGAGAACTTACAATACATTAAGTGAAGAACAGTGCTCAATGGAACCTGGTATAAAGCCATCTATCATGTTCTCCTCTAAATTAAGTTCCTTGAGAGAAACAGCTCCTCCAATTTCTGTAGGAATGCTTCCATTCATTTGATTATAGCTCAAATCAAGGACAGTTAATGCTTTCAACTCTCCAATGCTCTCTGGAAGAGACCCGGTCAGATAATTTACAGACAAGTTTACGGTCTGCAGGTTGCTAAATCCACCTATGGACGCTGGAATTACCCCGGATATCCAATTGTTGGATAAATCCAAAACTCGAATCGTTTGTTGCGAGATTAATTCAGATGCAGACAAAGCTTCATACAAGCTACCATTCATATTATTCCCTGCTAGCAGTACTTCCTCTATAGCCGCTTTAAAAACCCACTCTGGCAGATTACCCGAAAGAGAATTCTGCCTTAAATCCATAGTCTGAAGACTAGTGCAGCTTATCATTGTATCCGGCAAGCTTCCGCTCAGAGAATTCACAGACAAATTAAGCACCTTCAATGATTTGAGTTGCCCAATTGAGGTAGGCACACCTTCAGAAAAGTTGTTAGCAGAGAGATCAAGAGTTTCAAGGGCTTTCATATCCCCGATCCAGCTCGGAACCTCACCTGTAAGCATATTCTTGCCCAAATTCAGATTGCTACAGAATGTTAAGTTCGGCATTGAGCTAGGAAGATTCCCGGAAAACAAATTCTCACTAAGATCAACAGACTTCAGCAGAGAGCAATCTCCAATGGCTGCCGGGATCTGACCAGTAAACTGATTGCTGCTCAAATCAATTGTTTTTAAATTAAACAAGCCTCCAATCCCACTTGGCATTTCACCTTCCAAAGAGTTTCCAGACAGATCGAGTGACTTAAGCCCATGTAAGGACCAAATCCCAGAAGGCAACACACCCGAAAACTGATTCAACGACACATTAACAGCAACAAGTGAAGAACACGCGCTCAAGCTCCCAGGAATAAGCCCAGAGAAGCCGTTTCCCGCAAGCGAAATCAATCTCAGAGGCCCACATTGTTGAAAGAAATCATCTGCCAACACCCCAGACAAAGAATTCTCACTCAAATCAAGAATTCTGAGATTTGGAAGCCTAACAAGTCCAGGGCTAATGGCACCAGTAAGATTATTACTACCAAGAGACAACTTCCTGAGTGACTGCAGTTGTAGCAACCCCCTACCTATCCGACCCGAAAGCGAGAACCCCGAAAGGTCGAGTTCCGAAACCCGGTTAGATCTAGCACTGCATCTAACCCCACGCCAGTTACAAGCACTGTCATCATCCTCATTCCATGAGGAAAGCTTCCCACTTGGATCTTGCAAGTCTGCCTTGAACACTATCAGACCCAGTACATCATCATTCAAAGAAGGGCTCAAGGATCTCACAACTACAGTAACAAACCCAAGAAAAACCAGCAAGCTCACCAGATTCCTACCCATTCTTCAAACAAGCTAGCTTCCTCAAACCTTACATAGAAATAGTGACTACCCAAATGGCAAATTGAGAATGAAAATGTATCAGCTTCAAACAAACAACAAAGGAGAAGCTTGTGTGTTCCTTTCACACAAACCCAATTCAGACTAAAACTCAAAAACAACCCAAAAGGCAAAATGAGCCTGAAAATGTATCAGCTTCTTCCCTACCACAATTTTTTCTGTCCCAACGGCTAGAAACACACAGAAAACCCAAAAGCATCAAACAAACAGCAAAGTTGAGAAAGACCCACAACTCCAAACACAATAAAATCTACCTTCCAAGAAAGAACTAAGTAAACTTACAGTGCCTTAGAAACCCTAAAACAGACTTTCCAACCACCAAATTTCTCAGAATAAACTCAAGGTAGAAGCTTGTGTGAGCTCAAGGGTATATATGCCTGTGGTTTCTCCGGGAATGTGGGGACGGCGGCGAGTTTCCGGCGAGGAAATGGAAGGGAAAGTTTGGGGGAAGAAATGGAGAGAGGAAAAGGGGGAATTTTTATTGTGAGGGAGTGACAGATGAAGAAATTAATTAAAAGAGAGATTTTATTAGCGTCAAAGTTGGGTCGCTGGGGAAGTATTTAATGCAGAGCAACTCGATGTAAGATCAACGGCTCAGATTATCCGACGTGGATTACACGTGGCGTTGTTTCGTTTTGCTTTACTTGTCCCGTTAATCCGACGTGGCTCAGATTAAACTTTTTTAAGATAATAAGTGCTAGTTTAGCTCAATGTGCATTGGATTGGATTGGATTAATAAGATGTAAAATGTTTGTATTTACAAATTACACGTTAATTTTATGTTTTAGATAATAATGTTTATAATTTAGGCGGTGATTATTTTGAATTTTTTAAGTGAGTCACGTGATGTCAATTTGGTAGTTTATAATCGTCACATTATGAACATAACCGCCCAAATTATGAACATTAGTTTGTTATTTGTGAATGCGTACACTTCGCACTTCGAACTGTAAGGTTTATTTTCACTGGAACATTTATCTACCTTACACTTATTTATGTTATGTTACATGCAGAGCAACGATGCGATAGATACAAACATTTTAAATCGCATGAAAATGGGGTGGTTGAAATAGAGAAAGGCAGTAGGACTCTTATGTGATAGAAAAATGCCAACAAAACTTAACGACAAGTTTGTATAGAGTTGTAGTCACAGACTAGCGTTGTTGTACGAGCTAGAGTTTTGGCCCTCAACGAAGGCTCGAAAACAAAAGATCGTGGTAGCGAAGATGAGGATGATGCGGTGAATGTACGGTCATACCAAGACGAATAGAATTATAAATTAATTTAAAGAAAAAGGGTTGGTGACTTGGGGTAGTTGACATCAGGGACAAGTTGTTGAAAACGAGACTTTGTTAGTGTGGGCATGTGCAAAGGAGGCAATCCGACACGACAACTCGTAGGTGCGAGAGGCTAGACTTACGGAGAGGTCAAGAAGGGTTAAAGAAATGTGATAAAGAAATGTGATAAAGAATGATCTTGTGTATTTAGCATTAGCAATGTTATATGATATGGCTCGGAATAAGATCAAAGTGATGGAATAATATAGAATTGGGGTGTGGGTGTATGAGCTCGGCACAGGGAGACCCAGATTATTTTTCTTGTCCCTTTTAGATCTTTGCTTTTTTTTAGTTTTTCTTGAGTTTGTGTTTCAAATTCTCCCAATAAATTTCGAAAAATAAATTGTTCACATCTAGCCCTCAGACCCGACTTATGCAGGAACTAATTGGATTGATTGTTGTTTTTGTACACCTATTGGGCTATTTATGATATGAACACAATTAAAAGTGGGTTCAAATGTGAAATTTAAATGATTGAATTTAGAATATTTTACATAATAAATTATTGGAGAGAAGGTCGATGTAGCTGACAGAAACAGATAAAATGCGAGAAACTAGATTTCGACGTGCTACCGAAAGGTTGATGACACCATAAAAGAATTGGATGGTGACATATAATAAAGAAGGAGATATATATAACACATTTAGCAATAACAAACGATTAGGCCTAAAGGGATAAGATCAAGGTAGTGAAACTATAGAATATTAAAAAAAACGTCTCATATGCTTCGACAGCACGTCTCAGATTTCATTTTTCACTTTTAGTTTTAGCAAGTTTCGGAGAATAAAATATTCATACTTAGCCTATCAAATCTGCTACGAGGAGGAATAAACTGATGGAGTTATTGTTTGTTGGGGTACGTTGCTACAACATTAAAAACCAAATGAGATAATTAACATTCATAGAGGATAGATATCATGATGATAACTCAATTAATCGAAATTATTGGCAAGCAAAAAGGATATGCATGATGAATTTTTTAAATTGTTTACGAAAAAGTGTTAAGTTTATGAGTCGATGACAGAATAAACAATGGACCAGCTTTTTCTTTATCACGTTGCTTCCCACTTTATATAGTGGAGTCACACTGATAATAATTCGTCCATTCTATCTTACAACTTACAAAAATGAAATTACTACAACATTATATCATTGATGTAAAGACACTCAAGGTATATTTAGCAACATGCAATTCCAATTCTATATATCATGCATCTTTCACGTCAATGCATACTATTAACATGGGTTAATAAACCTTTAAAGTTAAAATTATTAGATTCCACCGTTAGCAACATGCACTTTTTTCTTTGGATAAATTTTATTTGAAGATAACTTGTTAATAGTTGATAGCTACTTCTCAAAAAAACAAAATAGTTGATAGCTATGGGTGATGATTGTAAATATAACAAATTTTATTTGACAAGCTCTAAAATTACTACTCATTTAATATAAGAGTAGATTCGTCACGAACCAAAACAAGACTAGATTCGTCACAGACGAAAAATGAAGCAGGTTTGTCGCGTATCAAAAGGCTAGATCTGTCACGAAGTAAGAAAAAAATTGATCTGTCACGAAGGAAATGGGTTGGTTTGTGACGAGCCCGTGCATATGAAATTCGTCCAAAACGGTAATCGTTTGACTTTCTTTAATCTCCAAAAACTAAAAGTAGACGCGTTAAGTTCGTAAAAACAAAACTTATATAAATTTAGTATTTATATAATATAATTATTCGTTATAGTTACAAAACCATGTAATTAAAAGTATATACTATAATTATATATTATCATTTAATATCACTAACTTATTACTTATAAAGTGTAATTATGCATTATGTTTAAATATTACGAACTTAATGGAAGCGACTCTTTTGTTTTGGGGTTTTTTGAAAGGGTAAACGATATTCGTTTTAGATGAATTTTATATGTACAGACTCGTATTGAAATTCTCTACAAGATTATGAAAAGATTTTAAAAAATTGGACCTTGACGAACCAACTCATTTTCTTCTTGATGAACCAATTTTTTTTCCTTTTTTTTGCTTCATGACGAATCTAAATTTTTAATTTGTGACAAATCTGTTCCTGTGTTAAATAACAATTTCAAAATGTGTCAAATATTAGGACGTATACATATAGATGTCATAATGAGTGCACAATATTTTGAGTACCATATACATATTTTGGCATATGAACATATTATTGCGTCATTAATAATACGGTAGATACACATGTATCTATCTTTCATGTTTATGAAATTATCTTTAATCATCATCTATGTTATCATCCTAGCTTACCGGATTTTTTAACAATTTTTTAAAAAGAATATGTTAATTTGATATGATTAAAGGGGATTTATGGTAAATAGATGTCCCACCTTCCAAACCAACATTAATGCTCTTTCTCAACCTCTGCCATGGTAGTTGTTCCGCTCTTTATGGCAATTTATTATGTGCATTCCATTAAATGTGTTCAGTTAAACTGGAAAAAACAGGTGGGTAAATTGTACGTTTGTAATTTAATTTATACAGAAGATTAAAGTTCGTATTTTCCCTGTCCAATAAGTCTGTGAGCTTCTCTCGTATAGATGTGATGATACACTTTAAAATCTGATTTGAATTGATTTTTGTTTAGTCACTTATTTATTTTATTTCTTTGAATTTGAATAGCTTTAGTTAACTATATTCATTTGTTTATGTTGTAATTGATAATTTTACTGAAACTTGGGGTGAGATTTTAATTGAAAATTTAAATTGTTAAATTGATTTGGTTAAAAGTATAATATGGACAAATTTTTATTCATACAAGGATTTTAAGTACAATCCCGTTTAATATTTTTTTAAATGACGAATAATAAGTTATATATATTTTGTATGTTAAAAACTTCAGCACTTGCTTCGAAAAGTTGTTTCCTAGGGACTAGTGTCTCCCTCCAAGTGTTCATTCGTTGGCCAAATGTTTGATCATGGAGGATGAGGAGAAGTCCGTGGGGCTTCGCCTTGAATTCGACGGTATCCTAGTTGAGCTCATCCATTGCCACTTAAACAGTAAGCTTTATATGTTGCTAACTTTCCATATGTGCATACGTGTATGTCTTGTAGATAAGAGAAATGTGTACACGAAAACTCTGGAGAGTAAGCGCTCCCGAGTAGTTGGGCTCTTCTCTAGATCAAGCGTCGTCTCCAGTCTCACCATACTTTTTGGTGATTTTGGGTGGGCAAGAGAGGAGGTTCAGTATGCTGCTGCGACGATCAAACTTAGAAAGAGTTTGGATTTGTATTACCGAAAGACTGATGGCGTTTACCAATCCATGAAGCATTGGATTCCCTCCAATATAAGTGGCGGGGAAATGTGTGGTTCCGTCATGGGTCGACCGCATGATCTACAAAGCGGAAGACCAAGACCGAGTGAAGATCACTAGGTCAAAGGAGCGGAAGACATCAAAAGAGCGGAGGGCGTGGTGCGTAATGAGTGCGAGTTTCAGGTTTCGACAACAACAGAGACGATGTACTTTATTGCGGAGTCAGAGAAGGAGAATGAAAACTGGATCAACTCGATTGGACGGTCCATCGTTCAGTGCTCAAAAAAGGTGGCGGAGAGAGATCGTTGATTACGATAGCGGTATGTGAGTTTTGATTTCGATTTTGTATGTTTGTATGTTTGTATGTATGATAGGAAGAAATTAGCTTAAGCTCCGCTGATAATTTACTATCAACACAAGGAAAGAAGACTGGAAGAGATGTTCTTAGGCATATTGCTTAACCTATCACCTCTTCCCATATTCAATCTCAGTGCCTCACTAAGGATCTCGGACATTGCATAGGAAAAAATTTCATCACAATTACTCTTAAATCTTAATTTACTATCCAACTTAAAAAGTGGTGGAGCTTAGTTGACTTTTGGGAGGTAAGCAAGAAGAAAACTCTCAACTTTGTATAAACTTAGTGAATGATTCAAAAATATCATTGAAGCCATTCAGTGAAGGCTTTTATAATGGCGTCTAGAAACTAGGTCAAAAACATTAAATAAGGTCTTAATGGACCGGCCCAATATGTATTAATGATCCATACTCATTCTATCTTGAATAAGGTCTTAACGGACCGGCTCAATATGCATTAATGATCCAAACTCATTCTATCTTAAATTGGCGCGTAAGATGTTCAGAGCGCACCTTTTTATACATCTTCGGGTTATTTTCTTGAAGCAATGCGATGTCTTCAACTTTCTTCAGGCAACTTACTACAATACGCTATACACAAATACTCATATACATTGTGATACATATATACATATTATCACGTCGTGACGTGTGCACACATATTCACTCTTGATCGCACTAACTATCTAACCCTTTTCCATAACTATCAGTAAGACAAAAAAATTGGGAAAATTACGGGAAACCATTTCTTATATGAGCGATTTTGCGTCAAACCATCCCTTATTTGCGATATTATTTTTAACCACCTCTTATTTTCATTTCGTTAGCAACGAGTCACCCCTCGTATTATTCCGTTAAGAATTCTGTCAAAATGAGTAAAAGACGATTATACCCTTATGTTTGATTAACTTAATTAGAAATGATAGTTGGAATCTAAACGAACTCGAAAAGCAAAGGCAGAAAGAAGCCAAAGAACAAAATTCCATTAGTTAAGGACAAAAGTAATTTAAAAGGCTTCGGTGCCCTACTTACTTAAGTCAGTAGACTCATTGAGTCATTCATGGTTGGCAATGGCATTCACGAGTACTTCAAATTGTGCTTTCATATTATTCTTATATCCCTTCTTATTATATAAACATTATTATACATCAAAATGTCATCTCCGGTTTAAGTACATCTCACGTATCTTTTTTTTGGTATATATTGATAGTGATTTTAAGGCAAAATCTCACTAAACACATGTGAAGATCTCAAATCTACTACTTCATCTATACTATAATATATAATATAAGTCTCGTTTATTTTTTGGCACTATTTATCAACCGAGAGAATCTTATAGATTTAATTTCTTTCAATATATACCAAAAAACATAGTTGTTGTTTGATTTCACCTGAATGAGTACTTTGACAATATTAAAAAATTATAATTTTGATTGACATACAATTAGAGACATAAACGATGTAAAACGTGCATCGAAACACGTGTCGAAATAAAATGAGACTTATATTATTAGACGAAAGAGTAGAACCTTAAATGAAAAATTATATTTTTAGGAATTAGTGTTTTGATCGCTTTTTTATTTTGTAATTATCACTTTTTTTTAGTCCCTTGTCTTTGAATTTTATTGCGCTTCATTGTGCTCGGGTATATCGGTTTACATCCTTTTCATAAGTTTTTGAAAAATGAATTGTCCACGTATAAGATTTGGGTAGTTTATGACTAGTTGTTCATTCAAGCTACCAATCTATTAAGTACTTAAGATCAAAATCTTCTAGTATCATCATACACTTTTGGTCGGTTTCTTATGGAATATTTTGTTAAACCTAATAGATTCTTATTATTAAGACAAATAAAAAACAAACTTGTCTCATAGTTATTTGTCTGAATAAAACACACACAAAACTACATATGATAATACAACTGCCAGATGGGCTGGATCGGCTTGACCTCACTTAATCCCAAGTATTGAAAGTTGAAAGTAAACGACAATTAGAAACAACATTAGTCAAACTAATATTTGTTGGGCCTAATTTTGACGGATCCAGAGCAATATTGCAATCCAAGTAGTTTGTAGATAATCAAAATATTAAGGATTTTGCTATTTGTCGTCTCCGAGGCGATGAATATTTTTTGCGACGAGTTTATAATTTTTCCTTTATGATTTATTTTTAATAAGTTTATCGATATATAGATGCAAGAAGTTGTATATTTTTAGTAGTATAAATAGGTAAAAAACGATAAAATTACAACTTCAAATTAGATAAGTTATTATATTAAGCTTTTTATTCGTTGTCCCGGAGGCGACAAATAGCAAAACCCAATTGATTTATCATGAAGACATAAATATGCAAATACAAAAGACGTGTGTGAGACTTAAGCTTGTATGTGCATGTGAATAGACGTTCATTTCGTTTGTTAGATAATAATATTTACACCAAAGGTAAAATCTTGAATAGTTTTTTTTTTTGCATTCAAACAAAATAAAAATTGGGTGTGAATATTGAATATTGCCTTAATATTAGTGGGCCTGCGAAGAATGTGTACATAACATGAAACAATTCATGCAAGAGACATAAAGTGAAAATGTAAATGCCAGGCTTTTCCATAGTTACACAACAGTGACAACTCCTTCAGTCTCTTCCACAATTCGTTTGGACAATTATGAGGTGATAGTCTATAGTCCATGTATAGAATCTTTACAAGAATAAAATGTGCAACTAAAGTTTGGTAAGACTATAATGTGATGAAAGAGGCGTTTCACCGATACAACACATCTGTATTCTGTTTAGACGAAACAAATGTAGGATCTGTATGTTAGTATTAAGGGAACTGAGACGCAAAGTTGTTCAGTTTCTAGGCACAACGGAAGTAAATAAACAAGTTATCAACACAATCACTTAAGGTGAAAATTCTAAATAACCAACTAGTTATCTTTGGATGAAAATCACTCCTTTTTCGAGGATTAAAAGTCTACTTGTGTATTGAAGTTGTGAGCTTAAAGACAAGCGTTAGATTACAAACTTATTCCTAAGTACTAATTCAGTTCCTATCATAAACTCTCAAATCATGACACAACACGACTTATTTGATGTTCTTATGCAAGAACAACTTTTTTCTTTCTTAGCAAGATGCAATCTTCAATCTCTGAGAATGCACGAGTGTTAATGCGTCTGAACAAGTGTATTTAAAGGAGCAAGATCTCAGCTAAGATATACGTGTTCATACGTTTTTGAGTTCAATAAATAAAATCGAGATCTTTTCAGTTTAACATTACAACCGATACATGAATATGATAATATAAATAAGGAACAAAATCTTCATGATATCTTCAACTGCTTGCTGCCCACGTTTGACATATATTGACAGCTGCATTGATGCGATTCCCCTTCCATTTCCCTTGAGCTTTAACATCTTGATTTTTTCTCTCTTTTTATCTGAAACTTCATGATAATACTTGCTATAATATACGATGTAGTTGTCATCTTCAAAACTAGAGAAACCGATAAATAGAGCACATAGGGAACTGAGGTTCTTAAAGTTCCCATTCCAACAACAAAAACCGTGTGGATGATATGTTTTAGAAGTTTCAAAGGTATTTTACTATCCCATTGTCTCATGTAATTTTGTCATCTACATTGCTATCACATTCTTATTACTACTTGTATAGTTGTATGTATTCCAAAACTCATTAATGACACATAATACCTTCCTCTAAGAGCCTTCATCAATCACGTTGTGGGTCGGAGAATGACTTATCTTCACTCAGATATTTCATTTTTGTTTGGTCATGAACTAGAAGATCTGATTAGAAACAATGCGTTAGATGTGAAAAAAGCTAATGATCAAGCGTCTGATTAAAATCGTATACATGCGAAAAATCCATTTTCATGTAGTATGTTATATGAGAAAGATTCATGTGCAAAAATATTCGAACATACATGCACACGTATTTTGTGCTATATGTGCATACAAATGAGTTTATATAGGTTAATAATGTTCGAACCAGATTTAAATCTTCGATGTTTATATTGCATAAAACTATGAATAAATATCTGATACGAATATAATATACTTAACGTATAAATGTATGAATATATGCACCTTTCTTATCATTCCGTATATTTAAATGAGTTTATATAGGTTAATAATGTTTGAACCAGATTTAAATCTTCGATGTTTATATTGCATAAAACTATGAATAAATATCTGATACGAATATAATATACTTAACGTATAAATGTATGAATATATGCACCTTTCTTATCATTCCGTATATTTATACCTTGATAATTATTCTCTAATGAATCTTTACTAGTGCAAGACCCGTGCCATGCACGGGGATATGTTTATATAATTACTTAATAATAACTTTATAATCGATTTTGACATGCGTTTTACATAATTTATAGTATTTTATATTGCTACAACCTCAAAAAATATTCATAATAAATAAAATAAATATTTATGTGTTTTTTCATTGGTTAACTATCAAATTTTCAGTGGATAATTAAAAATATAATTAATATTGAGTTTTATTAAGTTCTTGTTATTCTTTAACATGGTTAGATAATTATAGTTTTATATCTCCTTCAAATTTCATTATATATCAAAAGTAAAATAGATGAATAATAATTTGCTTAATGTAATTTATTAATATGTTAATATTTTTTAAAAATAAATAAATAAATAATCTAACAACTTTCTTAAACTCACTTTAAAAGCTCAAAATGACTCAACTTTAATATATATATAAGATAGATCTAGAACTATATCAATTTTGACAAAATCACCTCTTCACAAAATAAAATAGTTACTCTTCTGGGCTTTGTACAAAGCCCATTATGAATTTAACATATTGGGCCGTCGCGAACAGACTAATGGCCCAAAATCAGTCTGAACAAAACCCTATCGAAGAACACCACAGATTTTTCCCAAACGACTGACAAATTAGAGATGGCTCAAGCAAGAAAGCAAGCGATTCTCATCTCTCTTTGCAGACACCTCTCCTTAGATTCCGTAAGCAGATTTAATTTCATATTTCATCTACATTCGATCGCGTACGAGCAATTTTTTTGGATTTTCTGCCATGAGCTGATAAATATACATGTGAAGCAGTTTTGATGTGCGTTTTTTATTGCAATGCAGACGCAATTCTCTGGCGAAATTGAGAAATGTGATGTTAAGAGCCTCTGCACAAGCATTTTGAAGGCGTCGCAAAGCAGTTCATCTCTGTTGAGCAATGAGAATGTAAGTGTAGTGAATTTTCGTCTTTGTAGCTAGTTCTCATAGTGTGATGGTAATAGCTTGTATGATCATCCATGGAGGAAGAAATAGCTTTGTGTATTATGTGAATTCGATACAAAATGATTAATGCTAGTACAATCTCTCAATTTTGAGCTTGGAATATGGAAAATGAAGGTATTCGGCAGTATCTAAATGTCTGTAAATCTAAAAAATCAGATAACAAATTGTATGATGATAACGTTTGCAGATGATCTTAGACTTTCTTGTGATTATGCTTGTATTCTATAGAAAATGATTCATCATTTGCTAGGAGCTACTTTTCTGCTTTGCATCGCCGTTTGTCTGATATAGTCACAACAGATAGCTTGAATGATAGGAAGTATGAAAACTAAAATAGGTTTATGTTAGTACATTCTCTCAATTTTTGATGCGAATTCACTCAGGAGTTTTTGATCTTGGAATATGGAAAATGAAGGTATTCTGGAGTATTTCAATATCTGTAAATATAAAGAAAACAGATAATAAAAATTCTATGATGACAATATTTTCTGATGATCTTAGACATTCTGCGATTATGCTTGTATGAACATCCATGAAGGAATTTTGTGAATTCGATAGAAAGTGATTCATCATTTGCTAGGAGCTAATTTTCTGCTTTGCATCGCCGTTTCTCTGATGTTGTCACAACAGATAGCTTATATGATAGGAAGTGTGATGAGTAAAATAGGTTTATGTTAGTACATTCTCTCAATTTTTTATGCGAATTCACTCTAGAGATTTTGATCTTGGAATATGGAAAATGAAGGTATTCTGGAGTATCTAAATGTCTGTAATTCTAAAGAAAGCAGATAAGAAAATTCTATGATGATAATATTTGTAGATAATCTTAGACATTCTTGTGATTATGGTTGTAGGCATTGAAATGGATAGCATTTGCAGACGATCTTTCAATGGAGTCCACGGCATCCCTTGAGGCTCTTAATTGTTTGAATGGCGAATTAGCTACAATATCGGTTCTGTTGGGAAATGGATTGAAGATATCTGAAGTTGACATAATTGTATATGCAGCAGTGCATCCTCTAGTGGTATAATTTACTCTGTCCACCTTGCAAGACTATTTCACACATACACTTATCGACTTTACTGAAAAGGTCTTCTGATTATCTTTTTTTTTTGTCTGAAAAAACTACTGAGTATCTTCATTTGTAAAGATGTTATACCTTATAACCTTAATTTGTTAGTTATTATTGTTATCATATATTGGCTGGCATTTATGATTCTTCTGTTGAGAAAAATGGTTTAATTGTGGATTTGAGTTTTCAACTTTGCTTTTCTTTGATTTGATTTGATTTTCGTATAATGCTCAATTGCATATCTACCTTCTCCGATTTATTCCTCTTGATTTTTGCAATGATTTATCACGCTGCTCTGTATACTTGACTATTTTCGTTGACATTTAGTCCACTGTTATGTACTGCCAGATCAGTCTTCCAAAATCTGATGTGCAAAAGCTTCCGCATGTCTTGAGATGGATGGATTATGTACAGGTTTGTAGAGATAATCTACATTTGTATTCTGATGCCAATATATTGTAATCTTGCTTCGTAGATTGATGAGTAAGCTCTCTTGTACACATGCAGAGTAAAGAGGAGGATCTTGTGGTATCTTTTGAGAGGCTGTCTTTAGTTAAGGCTTCATTTGAACCTCCTGTAAGCTTTCCATCCTTGTACTTAATAAATAGTTGCATTGTTCAAGATCGTGCTTTATGATATTTAGTGATGATATTTATTGGACATTGCCTCATAACTTATGGGCTTTTGGTACAAAATTTATCGGTGTGGGCTTGAAATGAATGATGTGATATGGGATTAGTTTCTTATGTACTTTTAATCACTATGTAATGCTGGTGTTGGATTCAATTTATGGGTACTTGCTTTGGCTAATATAAGTTGGTTTGCAGATCCTTCGGCGCTTTGCATGTTTGTCAATATATACTCTCCAGCAATACTGAATGATTGTATTTATATTGTCTGAGAATGACATACTAGTTTCACATTGTAGTACATGCGAAATTTTAACTGTTTCCTCTGGTGGCATTTAAATATCTAATGTTAGAATAAGATAAGCCATTTGTACCTACTCTTTCTCTGAATTGGTTAGCAGGCACCACTACCAGCAAGTAACGTTAAGGTGGAAGGAAATTCTAATGCAAAAGATGCTGCTAAAGCCCCCAAAATTGAAGTTAGTGTAAAAGAAGTTGACAAAAAAGTAAAGAATGATGGTGACAAGAGTTCAAAAACAAATAGTGAGCAGGTTATTCCTGCAATTCTCCTTTTGTTATGGCTTATTTTCTTCTTACCACGTCTTTGTAGAATATGATAATACTTTTTCCTTGAAGTAATTTGGATACGTGTTTTTTATTTTATTTCAGATGAATTAGTTCCCAAATAAATTCTAATATGGTTGTGTTCTTTCCGAGTAATGGGGTCCTGAGTCAAGAATTTTCTAGTTCATTTATTCTAGGATCTATGTGTCGGAAACTCGTGGAAGAGAATGCAAATTGTGGTGCAATCTGAACAAATTTTTCAAAAGATATGTACACTTGAAACAAGAAACATTCAGCAAGTAATGTGAAATCAATGCAAGTAGAAAAAATCTGAACGAAGATGTGAAGACTTAGGAGAGCCATCATATTTTTGTTTATAGGGAAGAACATCCTGTTTGAAACTTACGTCTTCTCCAATGTAATTAAATGGAAATGAGGATGCTTCTGTTAGTACTTTTTTTGGCTGCATACCTGCAAGTTGCAACCTTGTATATAAACGAAATATCCAGCCTGTTACATATTACTCTTGAACCAAGTTGCAAAATTTTATCTTTTATTCCGGCCAAGGATGGAAGGCTGATTTACTGTCTGATGTTGAAGGTTTTAGTGATCAATGACTCAATAATGACCCTAATATTAGTTAACAACTTTTCAGTATTTTGATTAAAGATAGAGCATGATCAGACCTATTAGTTAGCATTTTTTTATTTATTGCTTTCCTTTTACATTACAATGTCCTGATAAATAGTTCTATCTGCCTTTGCAATATGAAGAAAAAAAACAAGGGTGATAAGGAGGGAGGTGAGGTGAAAAAGAAGTTGCCTGAAAAACCAGCCACTGAAAAAGATTCTGAGGTTCCTGTCAGCTTGCTGAATATACAAGTAGGTCTTATTCGCAAAGCTTGGAAACATCCATCAGCTGATAGGTACTTCTAACCATCCTTTGAACCAAAACATTCATCAAAAAGATTGAATTAGTTGTTGCTACTCCTGTTAGATATACCATGGCTATACTTAATGCCTAATTTTGCGTGTTTTTTAATCAATTTAGTTTGTTGGTTGAGGAAATCGATGTTGGAGAAGAGAAGCCACGACAGGTGGTCAGTGGTTTGGCTAAATTTTGCACCCCAGAAGAGCTAGAGGTTTGCTGCTTTCCCTATTTGCCACATCTTTGGTTAAGTATGTTGTATAATCGATTAAGAATAATTCCTGAGTGCTGCCTATGATTGCTTCTGTATGATGTGCAGAATCGACTTGTTGTATTAATTACAAATGTAAAGCCTGGAAAGCTAAGAGATATAGTCTCCCAGGGACTGGTAATATTCTTGCTTACCACAAAAACCATTTGTTCATGCATATTGTAATTTCTTTATTTTGTTCCAAGCAACGCATACCCAGCCTCTCTCCTTCGACTATGTGATTATACATGTTGATCACGGAGCACGAATCTTATAGTTTTTGTAACTAGTTTTATGATATAACTTTGTTTGTGTTCTTGTTAAATCATTTCTTAAAGCAAAAACTTTGATTGTTAGGATTTAGGAACATAGAAGTTCCAGATGGTAAATGTTAAAAATTGAAGTTTCTTGAGGTGAAAACATTAATAATTTGTTCGAGTGGTAGGAGTCGGAATTATTGTCCCGATTAGGAAAACTGCTAAAGGTAGTTGACACCCTTCTTGCCATTTTGTAATTCCCTAGGACAAAGTGGCTAAGAGAAAAAAAAATCAAAGCTACAGAATAATTCGAAGTGTCTCCTGCTATAGTTAAATCTGACATATATACTTTTGTTGACGTTTGTTTCAGGTTCTATGTGCCTCAAATGAGGATCATAGTGCTGTACAGCCTCTACTTCCTCCCGAAGGAGCTAAACCGGGAGAGCGTATTGCCATTTCCGGGTAAGAATTTTAAAACAATTTCTTCATTACAGGTTTACTAGTGCATATGTTACATTTGTTATGGAAACATATAATAAAAGCTATATATGGCAAGAATTTTACCTTTGCCATGGGTTGATAAATTCCAGCTTATAGTAATGGGAATTTTTTGCAATTATACACATTAGAAAATTTCTGTACAATGAGCGTTTTTAACACGGTTGGTGTTCAAATGTAGGCATGACGGAAATCCAGAAGACGTTCTGAACCCAAAGAAGAAGCAACTCGATAGGATAACACCCGTAAGTATTACTGCATAATTTCTACATATTTCGTGCTCATAATTTACGAGTCATTGATTCACATACGACGTATGCAGCATCTATATACCGACGAAAATGGCGTGGCCACATATAAAGGGATACCATTCATGACATCTGCTGGCGCATGCACGTCTTCCATTGCCAAAGCTTCCATCAAATGAGGATCATCAATGTGACATTATCGTGGTGCGCATGTATTTTTTCATTTTGCAGGAGATTGTTTTTTCGTGTCAAATGTTCGATGTTAGTGTAAAACTTCAGTCATGGAGATTAACATTGAGCATGTATGTTTTTGTTAAATTACTGTATACCAAGTAGTCTGGGTTTTTTTAAATCTTTTAAATCTCATAACTAGTGTAGTCGCCATGCCATGCACGGGTTAATTAATATATTTTAATATTATTTAATAATTTTTGCAAACTATATAATGAAAGTATATAGATCAAATCTAAATAAAAATCCCTTATTTTGAAAGTAAGTGAAATAATTCAACTTTAAAAGCCATTCACTAATAACAAAAACCACAATTGAAACACATTATTTGGACGCATATAAGTTTGCTATCAAGAAAATAAATTAAAATATTAAAATTACTTTGTTGTCAAAATATATGTTTTACACTATTTTTCACCTTTTTAATGCTTAAAAAATGCATACTTTATTAACTCTTGCAATAAAGCATAACCACAATATAATGAAATTAAAGATGTATTTCAGTAAATGAGTTTGAATTAAAACATAATAAACATGTATGATAAATCTCCAATTAATATTGATAAAACAATTACTCCCTCCGTCCCACTTTGTTTGTCCTCTTACGCGTTTACACACTTGTCGATGCATGTTTTGCGTCGTTAATATCTCTAAGTACATATTATTAAAAATTATAAAATCTTGATATTGTTAAAGTATTAAATGAGACGAATCAAACAAGACCCTACATGACTATATTAATACACAAAGATTGAGAATAATCGAGCAAATTGCGTTAATAGGTGAATAGTGTCAAATTTCGTCATAGGACAAACAAAGTGGGACGGAGGGAGTACATTGTTTGTCCATTGTTTTTTTTCATTATATATTCAATGTGGAGCATGAAGACGAATAATATGAAATGCAATGTGGAGCATGAAGACGAATAATATGAAATGCAAATATGAAGCGTTGTTGGGAGTATCAATTCTACTAACACGTGGTGTTTTGTTCTTCTAAATAACAATTGTGTTGTGTGTCACATGGATCCATATTCAAGGTTGGCGTAAGGCGTAGCCATGATTTTTAATAACATATAATGTTGTTGAATATGAATCAAGTGACCGAGTTCAAACCTTTCTGACCGAGTTACAACACTATCTTCTAATTTTGTTAAAAATTACACATATAAAGTCTTATAAAACGATAAGATTTTATTCCTCTAAAGTTAGATGTTAAAATAAAATAGTATACCCACAATTAATTTGTCACTAAATGGTTTAAGAGCAAAAGATAAGAAAATAAAAACATAAACAAACTTCTACTACAACAATCTAGGGGAGTATCTTCAAACCAATCCAATGAAAGAAATTAGGCAACAAAATTATATAGCAAATTATCAATTAAATTTAGAAAAGGATTAAAATTGAAAATTAACCACAAAATGACACGTAGGATAGGTGGGGTCAAAGTGAATGAGAAAACTATATTTTAATATATATATATATATATATATATATATATATATTCAACTCTAGCCTCTAGGACCTTTAGTTTCGGTTCACACTTTAATTCACTCATGGTAATATCGGAAGTGCACTAGTCCAAAACTTCAAAATACATATAACAGCCCCAACAAAATTAAAATTTCAACAAAAAAACATAAAAAAAGATATTCTAGAAAACATTGTAATAACAAAAGATTATGTTTCTCTAAAAAATCGATACATTTATTTATACGGGAATCACAATTTTCCAAATCAAAATATCCATTCTTTTTCTTTTACCAAATCCACATTACCCTATTTAATCCCATTTTATATAGAACCAAATCACTCCAAAATAATAAAAAATATCCAACCATACACAAATAAACCACAATATAGATTAAGGAGTACTCCCTCCGTCCCTTTCTTTATGTTCTCATTTCTCATTTTGAGTGTTTCAATTTGATGTTTCCATATCCATTTTTAACCACAAATCTTTATCAATATACCATCATCAAAATCCATTAATTTCCCCCAAAATCACAACAATCCAAATACACTTTAATTTTTCTCTCTCCTATTATTTTCTCACTCAATCTTAACCCTTTAATTTCTTATCTCTCACCATTCTCTTATCCCAATACACTCTCTCTCATATTTTTATCTCTCATCTCCTTAATTCTCGTACAAAAAAAGAAAATGAGAACATAATTAAGGGACGGAGGGAGTACATAAAATCAATATCTCAACCCAAAAAAGCATAAAATAATCCATCTAATCTCCAAGATATCACCGCATTGATTTTATATTATCCCTTACACGTATTCCTCTGTCTTGCAGTCATGAGACATTCCTTCGTCAACCCTTAAAATAATTTAAAATAATCCCCATTAAACTAAAATTAATCAAAAAGAAATCCCAAAAGTCAGACATTTAAAGAAGATCAGAAAATCGAAAAGATATTTTTTCTCTGCAGAAAAACAGAGTCGAGAGTATAAGATCGAGGAAAGCTTTCTTCTCCAATCTCTGCAACCAAATCAATTATTTATTCGAGGAGGATTTCGATTCTTCTCTTCTTCTCTCCCTTTTTAAACCCTTCTATCTTCTACTTCTTCATTCGTGAAAGGCAGAAATAAAAATCCATACTTTTTTCTCTCTGGAAAACTATGGGTTCGTGTTCGACTCCGCATGTTCTCGCCGTTGATGATAGTCATCTTGATCGTGTTCTCGTCGCGAATTTGCTCCGGCGATCTTCGTGTAGAGGTAAAAGATTGCCGCGTTTTTTCTGCCTGGTTTTCCGCCATTGTTTTGAAGCTTTCGTATCTGAAACGGCGTCGTTTTGGTGTTAGGTTTGTTTTTGTCTGAGTGTCAGTTTTAAATAACGTTGACACGACGTCGTTTTGGTACCTAAATTTAACAACTTTTTACTGGTTTTTCGCCTTTGTTTTGGAGCTGTCGAAGCTGAAACGACCCCGTTTTGGTATTAAGTTTATGCCTATCAGTTTTAAAGAACGCTTGAAACGCGTCGTTTCAGTACCTTGTTGGTTTTTCGCCATTGTTTTGAAGCTTTGCAAGCTGAAACGATGTCGTTTTGATGTTAAGTTAGTTTTATGCTGAGTGTCAGTTTTAAGATTGGGTGGCATGGTTAGTAATATTGTATATTAATTTTATATACTACGGAGTATATGTAATTTTCAAACATCAATCTCCATTATTATTTTTACAAAATTATATTTTGACCGAGAGAATGTTGTATTGATTGGATAATCGGTCTGAACTGACCTAATAATGCTATTTTAAAACTTTGTTATTCTAAAGTTAACAATTTTTTTATAAGTTGATTCAGTTAGTTTTGAGATTGGGTGGCTTGTTTAGTAATATTGTGTATTAATCTATATACTATAGATTATATATTGTTGAAGTGGAATATTTGGGGAATAAACCCTAGAGGTTGTTAGTTAAGCTTTGCTTAGTCTCATACATGTCTAAACAATCTATTATTAATACTAATATATTATTTTTTATGTGATAATGTAAAGAATTAGTTAAATGTTTATTGCAGTAACAATTGTGGAGAATGCAATGGAAGCTTTAGAGTTTTTGAGTGAAGAGGGAGGAGAACAAGTTAACTTAATACTCTCTGATTATTGCATGCCTGGAATGACTGGATATGAACTCCTCAAGAAAATCAAGGTACTAAATCCAACAATAATAATCACATTTTATTAATTGATTAAGATGGTTTTTTAAGGTTTAGGGTTTATAAAAATCGCAGGAATCGTCGCGCATGAAGGGGATTCCGGTTGTGATCATGTCGTCCGAGAGCGTTCCTACGATAATCAACCAGTAAGAATAAAAAAATCGCGCTTAAATATTCGATTATGTTTTTTCGGTTTCGATTTGATTGAGTTTTTGTTTGTTGATTAGGTGTTTGGAGGAGGGTGCTCAAATGTTTATTAAGAAGCCATTGAAGTTGTCTGATGTGCAGATGTTAAGGTGTCAAGTGATGAAGTTCTGAATTTTCAATGCATGGAGGAGAAGAAGATTATGATGAATAACTTGTGTTAGTAGCAATTAGGATGACTCATGAAGTTTAAGTTGATGATATGTAAAACTTTGGAAGCTGAAAATCTTTAATGCAAATGATATTTTGGATTTTGAATCTTCATTTATCATATTTTGGAAGCTGGAAATCTAAATTCATGTGGTTCTTTTATCTCCCCGAAATCTAATCTTTGAGTTTACAACAATGATGATCAATTAAATCTGAAGTTGTCTTAGGGGATGGAAAGGTTCAAAGAGGCCAAAGAATTAAGTCCTAAAGTTTGCTTACTTAAAAACGTGTCGAATCTGAATAGCTTTACAAATGAAGTCTTGACAACACGAGACAAAGCTAGGTGATGGTTGAGATGGATAGTTTTTAAAGAATGTCAATAACTAATTTAGAATTTAATTCAACAATGACATTTCTGAAGCTCATTTCCCAAGCTAATCGAAGTTGTGGGAGAAGCCAATCACAAGCCATGTTAAGATGGCTTATTATTAATAGTAATAATAATAAGCCATGCTAAGTAGCTATAGTTCCTACTCTCTCCGTCCCACAATATAAGCCATATTTGTAGTGTTTTACGGAAATTAAGAAAAATGTTAGTTTAATGATTAAAAGAGAGTGAAAATTAAAAAAGTGTAATAGTTAGATGAGAGAGATAGAGAGAAGAAGGAGAGATGAAAGAGAAAATTGAATGATTAGAGGAGAGAGGAAAGTGAAAAGTGTATTGAGAGAAGATAAAGGGGTGTAAAAATTATACTGAAAGTGGAAAATGTTGCTTATATTTTAGGACGCTCAAAATAGAAATGTTGCTTATATTATGGGACGGAGAGAGTATGAAACAAAGGAACGGGAAAGGGCGCATCCGGGTTTTTATAATCCGCCCTGTTAGATTGTGTCGAAAGTTTATTTTTAACATATGGTTTAGTTTTGAAAACCGTTCAAACTAAATAATTTTTTTTAGTTAAGTTTAGTATGGATGTGTATGATCTTTCAGACACGGGAGTTAAACACCCGTAAATTTATATTAAATTTTTCTTATTTCGTTTAGCCATGTACCTAAAAATTTATATTTTGTATCCGTTTTGAAATAATTAGAATAATACTCCCTCCGTCCCCTAATATAAGGTCCATTTACTTTTTCGACATTATTCACAAACTGAGAGAATCTTCTCGTTTTCTTCCAATATATAGAAATAAATATAGACACGTGAGATCTCGTTTGATTCGTCTCAATGAGTACTTTGAGAATATTAAAAAATTATAATTTTTATCATCGTATATTTAGAGATATTAACGTTACAAAATGTGTCTCGGCAAATGTGTCAAAAGCAAATGAAAAGATCATTAAGAGACGGAGGGAGTACTACATTTGTGTAAGATTATAAAGTTGTTTTGACAAGCAAATATTTTAGGTCAGTATATAGATTCAAATAAACAAAACTAGGTTAAATCCTTTGTACATGTAACATGTGCAGTCCTATAAAAAATAAACACTAATTATATTATTGACGTAATAAAAAAAAGTCAAATAAAGATCTCCTAGGAAAATGCAGAATATCATTTTACCACAAGATACCTTCAGCTCAAGGGACACTCATCTTTTAAACTTTGAAGATGAAAATGAAATGATTGATTGATTGATTAACTAAGTGACAGATGAACCAAATCCCATCTCCCAAAGAGTCAAAACCCTCAGAAAAATAGAATTACTAATAATACTAATAAAAAGAAGCGATGAGGCTATTTGCATTTTTTTTATTTTTTTATTTTTTTTTTCAGGCTTAAATCCGCGCGGAGTTACGGAATTGACGGATTTATAATCCGTCAGAATACTTGAAAATTTTGTACAAAATTAGGCTGAAAAACTGATAAATCCTAAATCCGCCCGCTTTTTAGCTTTGAAAAGCGAGCGGATAAATCTGGCGGATTGTAAATCCTCCAGGTCGGTCGAAGCGAAGCTCAACTCCGCGCGAAGCTCAGATTCGCCGGAAAATCAGAACGGTCATTTGACCTGATTTTCCGTCCCATCTCAGTGCAAATAGGATCCGCCAAAAGAAGTCAATAGACCTAATTTACCCAAACATAATACTCCCTATGTCCCACTATATAAGCCCCATTTCATCCATGCACGGATGTCGATGTGCGTTTTGTTTTGTCAATATCTCTAGTTACATATTACGGAGTAGTAAAAAATATAAAATTTTGAAATTGTTATAGTACTCGTTAAAACGAATCAAACAAGATCCCACATGACTATGTTTTCGCTTATATATTTAAAGAAAGAATAGTGTCAGAAAATGAAATGAGGCTTATATAATGGGACGGAAGGAGTAAATGTGAGAAGAGGACAATTTTGGAGTGTAGAAAAAGAAGAAAATCTTGTAAATCTTCTTCTGCAGCAAGGAATCTCAGCCTACATTACTAGCTCTCAGATACCTTCGATTTGCCTTCTTTTGTTTTTCAAGTATCTTAAATTTCTTACAGATAAGACTGACAGAGGAAGCAAATGTATATGGATTTAGTAAGAGACTAAATAGCTACATACCTAATCTTCTTGTTATTGTACATTTTGACACTAATAAGGGATTTTCTTTTTAATATATTTGTCGATATACGTTTTATAACGTTAATACTTCTATGCATGCGATTGTAACTTTTTAATATTGTAAAAGTATTAGTTAAGATGAATCAAACAAGATCTCATATATCTATATATATTTGTTTCTATATACTCCCTCCGTTCACTAAAAAATGTTATTCTAGCCTCTCTTTGTTGTTAAGAAAAGATTGTTACTTTAGGTATTTAGGTAGTGAGTTACGAGGTTTATTATTGAAACTTGTACGGAGTAATTTTTTACTCTTTTGATGTAAATTGTGATTTTTGATTGGTTTGATGAGATTTGAAGAAAATGTATTTGGTTGATTTTTAGCTTAGATAACTTAAAATGAGGGAATTTAAGATTCTACAGCTAAAAATGGAGGAAATGAAACTTACGTAGGGAAATTATGTAAGTTCATTTTCTGCGTTTTGGAGGAATTGAAAATCTGCAAGAAATTAATTTCCATGATTTTCTGTAGAAAAAATTAATGCCAAACACAAATATTTGTTTCGACTTCCTAAAATTTTGTAAATCATGGAAATAGAACTATTAACCAAACAAGAAGTAATATGAGATATTGTTTCATTCCTCTTAGCGAGTACTTGTTACATGGT
Source organism: Oxyria digyna (assembly GCA_029168935.1). NCBI lineage: Eukaryota > Viridiplantae > Streptophyta > Magnoliopsida > Caryophyllales > Polygonaceae > Oxyria > Oxyria digyna. Next base: position 2,342,143 of record JAPVLV010000001.1, on the reverse strand, counting down.
CTATATCAGTCAACCCATGGTGAACAGTTCATGATTCTATTATTGAGATCGGTCACACAATACGTCGCTAATCAAATTAGCGGAAGCTCAAAACTAGAACATGCGGAACTTAGCTCTATTTCGGGCAACCAAACTCGAATCACAATATTACAAGCAAACAAACCACGATTAAGCAACACAAATCAAATATACAAACACACAAGATTCAAATAGGGCTAAGACAAAACCAATCCCCAAAACTTCACTCACTCTCTTTTTCTTCTAACTTGCTAGTCACTTACGACATTCACAATAGAAATACCATAATTTTCTTAAACTTCTAAAATAAAAGAAAATTAAAAAAAATGACAGGAGAAAAAAAAAAACATCACCCCCACTTTCTCATTTTTTTTACAACTTCCGTACACTTTCTCTACCCATTTCTTTTACAATTTTCGTACACTTTCTCTACCCATATAAAATCATGTTATTTTTTGAAATATTTTAGTTAGATTGTTTGGGCTGGACCACATGGGCCCATGATTCTTTGGGCTGGACCACATGGGCCCATGATTCATCCACCCTTTTGTTCTCATTGCAATTTCCTCCCAATGGATGAGCTTTCTTCTATGTAGATGAGTTATCAAACAACGGTATATTTCATTAATGTTCCATTTTAGGAAAATAATGGATACTACATTGATTGATCAATTTTGGAAAGTTATACGGGGACAATTATTTACATATTTAGGCTGGCAAAGTATGGAATATTTGAAGTGGACAAAAAAGTACTGAACAAAACAATAATTCCTCGAAGCTTGGATATTTCGTTCCCAACTAGTCATTACTCTAAGCTCTACTACAATCCGTATAAGATAAATTTTTTTGTTTTTGTCTCAAAATATAAGACCGATGTCATTTGTTTCGTCGGTATTTCGCATTCTACGTTAATAAAAAAATACAAAAATTTGATATTACTAAAGTATTTATCGATACAAATCAAACAATACCTCACATAAATTTGTTTTTATCTCAAAACTCTATCGAATTGTGAATAGTTTTTTTTTAAAAAGCAATGAGATCTATATATTGGGACACATGGAGTAATAAATTTCCTAACCAACCATATGATTCTGATATTAAATTAAGATCTAAAAATTAAAACACTAAACTAGCATCAATAATATCACACAATAATACTATCTATGTACAATATTAAGTAAAGTAACAAATGTACAAATATGTCCCTATTAAATACTTTATCCGTTAAGAAATACTTATCCTTCTAGCCTAAATTATTTCTTAAAATTTACTTGTCTTTTAACATAATTTTACACCTTTTTTTAAATTTATCCTCATGTCATTGATTGTTTTTTAAATTTTCCTTTATTTATTCAATAAATTTTTCCCTTATTCTCCATGTTATTTCTTAGAATACAAAGGGTGTACTTGTCCCAAAAAATTTCTCAATCAATTCTCCCTAAAACTGCTCAAGGATAAGCAGTTTCTTAACAAAGAAAGCATTATATTTTCAAAACTATTATTAATAAAAGTCTTTTTATTTATTAAGAATTGCTAAAAATTAGAAGAAGTTAGGTGGATTACCGACATCATTGTATGGGCCCACACCGTTCAGACACCATTCCATCAATTCGGCCCCACTTAACTGTATCAGCGACATTATTATATGGGCCCAAATTGACCCATGTACGAAAAAGACAAAGTAGAACCCAAATCTTATCTCAGCTATCTGATAATGAAATTACTGGGCCCAATGGCTCTTTAATCACAATTTTTGTGGTTATTTACCCTAATTAATATATTTTGTATTTTCTGACTTTTTAATATATTAGTTTAATGTTTAATAACGTGAAACACCTTTGTAAACGAGTAGTATGTAATTTAAATAATAAGAAACACTCTTGAAAACATAGGAGTTTCCTTTTATATGCTCAACGAAAATGGTCAATGAGCTTCGGGATACAGTTCTGAGGTGTTGTGTTTCCGCAACAATAAACTATAACATTTAGAAGTTTCCGCCCATCATAAGTGTATGGCTTCATTTTGATTTTTCATACATACCACAAGCCTTGAACAACATTAGGACATTTAGAGCAACAATACTTGGAATTGTGCATGAAAATAAGCCTAAAATGATAACATTAGGACATTTAGGGCAACATTACTTTGCAATGTGCTAGTTCTTTGTTTTCCCACTTCAAGGTATGATGCTCACGTTAGTCATGTCTTCTCTTTTCTAACTTTTCTACTCTTACTGAGCTTTTTTGTTGTTGTTTTAATGCTAGCACCAACTTTTATGAAAAGAGCAAGTTTTCACTAACATTTTCCTGCAATAACTTATACCACCGATTAATAAACAAAGTTCATACTAATCAAGAACTGAAAACCTCAGTCTAATCCGAGCTCATCATCTTGCCTAATTTGATGGTCAGAAGAATCAATAGTCTCTAATGTTCTATGTTCACTAAGCCTTCTCTCTGCAGCTATGGCAGCCGCTACAGAAGGCGGCAAATGACTCAAATTCCCACTTCCTTCTTCATTCAATCCCGGGTCAGTGTTTATAGATGGCGGTACTGACGAGAATAGTGATTCAATGTCTTTAAGCGTTAAATTTGGTTGATCATGATTCTTCATTTTGCAACCAACAAACGCGTTAGCGTTTTTGCTTTTGTTTAGTTTATATATGCTCTCTTCCACGGTTCCCTTCACCTGTAAAGTCAGTTTAACTGGTTACTAACTTCAACATAAACTTTAACTATAACTAGTTAAATAACTCATTTACCAAACATAACTTTAGTTTCTTGATTATGTACCCCATATATTCATTAACAAATGTCTTTTTCAGAGTTTCAGGTGATGATTTATCAGTGCATTATGATCTAAGTTTTTAATTGGGCGTTTTAACCCCGCACCCACTTTTTTACATCCCGCATCCTAGGTGCGCCCAAACAAACCGGGTCGGTTCTGGGCGCATCCTGGATGCGGCCTTTTTTTGTTTTGCCTTCAAAATGCCCAAAACCCGGTCTAGTTTTGGGCACATCCTAGGTGCACCCAAAACTGAACCGGATTTTTGAAAAAAGGGTTTGGGCGCATCATTATTGCGCCCAAGAGTAAGTGCGGGTTATAATTTTTCGGGTACGGGATTTTTCCCCGTTTTAATTTAATTGCAATTCTAAAAAGTCGTCATAGAAGGCTAAAATGACGGTTTAATGCAAAATAGAGTGTGTTGTGATTTTATGGTGCAGGGCAAAAGGGGGCGTACCATGAAGCGATGAATGAGCGTCTTTTTGTGCTGTCCAATCCGGTGAATCCGGCTGATTGCTTGTGCTTCTGCACCCGGGTTGAGAAGAGGCTCAGCTAGGATAACGTGTTGAGCTTCAAGGAGATTAAGGCCATTTGCTCCATTTTGAACTAATATGAGTAACACTTGAACAAATTTGCCGTTCTTTTGGCCTTTGAAGGCGTTAATAGAACCCTGAGCTTTCCTGGAATTTAACAAGAAGATATATTAAGGCATCATTCACGAATAAGTTTTTTTTAAAAGCTTAAATATCAAGTGCAAAGGTAATACTGAGGAGTTTCGAAATATTACCTGCCTCCTTTCATCTTAACATAGCTAATCTGATTAGCAGCAAACGCATGCTCCAATACGTCAAGGACATCATGCCAGCTGGAGAACACAAGAACTTTATCTTCGGGTTCTTTCAACTTTATCCACAGGATTCTCCTGGTGATCGCTTCAATCTTCCAACAGAATTTTTGGATGACAGTTAGAAATTTCTTCGATAACTTTATTTACATAATTCCCATAACACCCAAATTTCAGCAGGGAGGAAATTTAATATGTTTTCTTCTATAAAAATACCTTGGTACCGTACGAGCCTCGAACTTTAACAGAAGCATCAAAGCTATTGCAGCCCATATCTGTGGATCCATGTCTACCATCATCAGCAAAAGCAATGTTATCAAAATTCGAAAGTTGTCTACAAGCCGGACACATCACCCACTTTTCTTGCAGCTTCCCTTGAGTTGCTGCTTGTCTCCGTGCAGTCATAGCAAGCAAACCTGAAAAGAATTGTTTTCTCCAATAAGAAAATGGACTGGTTTGAAGTGTCAAATCCATGAAACAAGTGTACACATTGTATAATGATGCTTATAGAATTGCATTTATGGCCTCACATTTGAAACAAGTAGCATGCCCGCACTCAAACACCATTCTTTGGTTTGGAAGTATGTCTTGGCACACAGGGCATATTTCATCATCGCCTTTGGCATCATTTTCACTTGGTGTACGAGGCGAAGCCTCTGGAGCATCTGCTTCCTCTTGCTCTGCTTCTGTTTTCTGTTTCGACTTTACCAATCCCTGCATAAATAAAAGAAAAATCTAATTTATTTGGTAAGAGTATGTATAAATTCATTTTTAGGATAAAAATATATGTTCTAAGAAAAAAAAGATACTTGTAAAAAAATAGCCTTTAATAGGGCTTTATCAAGACTGTACCGAGCAGACAATTTATATATATATTCATTTCATTTTTTAACTACACACTTTATAACAAAAAGTATTATTTTCCCTAACAAACACAATATATCACATAATCATTTTTCAGCAAAAAGTCCCTATTCATACCAAAACTCTTAAGTAAAAATAATAGAGGACAACGATATAGATTATCATCTGACCTGTAAGTAGCGAAGCTTCCCTCTTACTCTTGCCATTGAAGCCAATGATACAAATTTCTCACTAGAATTCTCCACACTCGCAATATCGAGCTCTTCAAAGCTGATAGCATCAATGGATTCGTCATCAGCCTCGACTCTTAGACGTAGGCGTGAGGTTGCCATCTTGATTTCATCATGAGCACGAAGAATTTGCAATTGAGCAGTTGCCAATGATCTTGCATGCGTATACTCCTTCTTCATCCCCTTTTGCCATCGAATGAATCATATTATATATTTTATTAGTACTGGGACAGTGAAAAAATAATTAATCGTCACCAAACAGGTCTTACCTCAAGGAGAAGAAAGTGTTTATCAGCTGCTGAAATACCCTCTTTTCCTAACTGGGATTTCAAATAGCTCCTTAGTACTCCTAAGATTATCTCCAACTCAGACGGCAGTTTTGAGACCTAAATTAAACATTATTGACAAAAGGCAACATGGAGATAAGCAAACCAGGCATCCTACTGCAATTTTAAGTTGTAATTTAAGACACCACATTTAATGCATCAATGTTGAACTTGATAACAAAAGCAAAGGAAGACGAATTAGTAAGGTTAATGATCATGAAGGTGGTTCTCATGTTTTAATTGTGTATTGTTAGAAATATATAAATCACTACTTTGAAAAGATGATACAAACAAAACCTCTAATTTCTTTCCGATATCTCTTTTTTTATTCAATTCTGATTCCTTCCTCTTCTGATTGATTGCTTCATCAGCAGAATCCCCTTTCAAAAGAAAGAGTCTTGCCTCATAATCCTAATACACACAAGAGAAGGTGGAGTATTAATAAAGAATAATGTTGTAATATAATTATGCCAAGGGTGCAGGTATTAAATAAAGAATAATCTTGAATCAGATACCTCAAATAGATCGTCCAGTTCACAGTGAACACATAAAGGACCATCCATATTATCATAGCACTTTGAACAGTATCGAATGCGCTCCACATCTTCATCCCTAGGGTGATCCATTGTTTGATCAACTTCAAGTAACCGATTAAGCAACTTTTTCCTCGACTCTTCTAATGAATCCAAACCAGTTTGAAGATAATATTCGAGAGTAATGATGTTCTTTAAGCTGTCAAAAACACGAAGAAATAATTCCACAGGTGATCAGCACAGAGGCAGTGAATTAATGAGGCAGATGCAATTGTCACTATATTTCACCTCAGAGAAGTTTTCTTCTTCTTTTTTCAAGGGAAAAGGTCGAAAATGTTAGGATAATGCCAAAGAAAAGTAACTCGAGAAATATTATACAGGTTCACTCACTGAGATGTACTTCTTGAAGACTCTGAAACATCTCTACTCCTTAAAACGGCATTCTCAATCTTTGTTGTTAAATCATCTATAGCTTCTTCGTCCTGATTACATTTATGTAGAGCTTCTGACCACCAGCTCTCGTGGTGCTTTTTGTTCTTGTATGCATCACAAACCTGCAACCATAAAGATGATGAGGAGGAGACAGCAACAAAAATATATTATCCTAAAACACAGATCCAAGACAAGTATCTCCAAGAGCGGTTTTTAAGCGCTGAAAATATGAAGATTTTTACTCTACAAACTTAAAAGACTATTTCATTTCCCAAGATAATGAAAATATACCACGCAGTTCATGTAAGGAGAAGCAAACGATGTATTAGGCAATCTATATGTCATCTATAGTATGATTTATGTTATCACACTTCATAAGATCATTAGTTGCACACCTGTTTATATGATTTTTGGAAATCATGCTGAGCTTGTGACAACCTTGAGCTAAAGGCAAAGAAATACTTCTTCTTTATATTATCACATTCTATTAGAAGATTCTCATTACTATAAGTTCTGCGTTGCACATCCGACTCCATATCATCAAGTTCTGGGGATGTAAGAATCTCCGCAAGATTATGATGTATATGGAGATTCAATAAAGGATCCAAGCGGAAATCTTCAGCATGTTCTTCTGCTAGAGCTAACGCCTCTTTGTATAATTGCACAGCATGGGACAGTTCAGAACGAATGATAGCTATCCCCGCTAGTCCATTCAATGAAGACACCACTTTCCGGAGATGATCTTCACCCTCTACTTTTGTCTTACTTACAAGAACCTAAAAAAGATAACTCAAATAAACTATAATCACTCACTAGGCTGTAACAATTTCAATCATAAATAAATTATTTTATAATACACGCACCACTAATATTTCATCCATGGACATTGGTTTCTTTTGAAATGAGCGGAGCCCAGAACTCCCCACCTGCGGATGGCAACAAGCTTGACGAAGCTTCAAGAGCGAATTCAGCAACTTCGATGCCTCAAAATGGGTTATGACATAGTCAGAAGCCTCGCCTTTAAAAGAAAAAAAATAAGGTCAAATTGTCTTTTTAATGGATGTACAACTAATGTGTACGAGTAGTAGAAAATAACCTGCATCATTTCGCTTGCGAATATCACTCTTTAAAGTTTCAAGCACTTCACGGGCAATACTGAAACATGACTCGTGTTGTCGCTGATAAAAGTGCTCTTCAACAGCTGAGAAAGACAGCCAAGATATAAATTCTTCCTGTGGAGGAAGCTTGAGCTCATCAGCAACACTTTCCTTTGAGGAGCGCCACATGAAATGACTAAATAAACGATGTGTGAACTCCATTGCTCTCGGATCACCTCTCTGCAATAGAAGATTGCAAGATTAAATTTTTTGTAACAAACTTCCGACTCTCCGGTGCCTATCTAAGCATGCAATGGCAAAGTAGACTTAGAAGTTTGTCAGATGAGAATATTTGTGAAATGTACAAGGGGTTTGAGTTGACCTTCACATAATGCAATTTACGTAGAAAACCTACATATCATGACCATTATTTGAATACAGAAGAAATAAGATAAATCCTTCCTGTGTAACAAATATTAACCATCTAGTTGTACCTCATAGGGCTCTCTTATAATGTCATTCCACCACCTCGAAACATCAAAAGGGCTTGCTTTTAGAAATTTGAGAAGACCATACAAATCGTCAAGTTTGCTTTGAATCGGAGTCCCCGTTATGCACCAACGGTACTTAGCATGTAGACGAAGCGCCATCTCGGTCGCATGACCAGCTCTAGTCTCCACCATTTGAGCCTCATCCAAGCACACTCTCCACCAGTATATTCTGGTTAGAGGCGTCGGAATAACCGGATACCTATGACATGGATAACAAATTCTTCATCAAACAACAATTTTTATAGGGAAAAAAACAGAAGAAAAGGTGTTGTAGGAAACCTCTTTCCGTATCTCATCAGGCGACGATCACCTTCATGTCTTTCGGAGTCGTGAGAAAGATCCTCTTTCAATATATCATACGTTGTCAACACAATGTCTGCATCCATTAGTTCACCCACACTTACAGCATGTGATTTCGAACGAAAATTTTCTCGCACGCCCTCGTAGACTATGGTAGTCAAGGAGCCTGGTTTTGTATGACTTCAAGTGAAGTGAAGAAGTAAAAGTAGCTTAGGCCTAATATATTGTTGTTCTTTAAAATGTTTAATACAAAAAAAGTAACACGAATGAGAAAAATAAGTTTACCGAATTATTTCAGCATGCCATTGAGCCATTATTGTAGTGGGACAAACAATAAGGGTTGCACCAGAAGCAACTGGAGATTTAGTAGCTTGAATCAACTCCAAGCACAATCTGCAGACGAATTCACCACTTGTCTCCACAACATTTATCTTCCTTTTTTTGTTTGTTTTTTCCGGTTCTGAACATTCTTTTTCAGACTGCGTACTTCCAGAAGCCGAGTAATCAACACAATCTCCGTGCTGCCAGGCATCACATATATCACACTGCACCCACAACCCTCTATATCTAACACTTTGGCTTACTGCACCACACACACACTCAACGCGTTCCATCTTCAATCTTTTTATGCCAATTTCCCCAGGACTATCAGCTGACACATTCTCGGGAAAACAGCTAGCTTCAGAAGCTGACCTCTGATGAGAAAACACACATCCAAGCAGCTCCACTGTTTTCCCCAAACCCATCTCGTCTGATTCGTACATATACCAAGAGAGGAAGAGAATAAACACTTTCAAAATCTTTTCCAAACACAACAAGTAGATTCAACTCAAAATGTCAAACATGCGGTAGCTTTTTACTAGTAAAGAAGATGATCATGCATAAATCAACAAGGCTTACCGGCAAGAATACCACCAAAAATTTGAGATGAAGGATTCTCAGGATGGATACTAAAACTTCCACTGCAATAAGAGAGAAATAAAAAACCTCTGTAATATGTGCCACAAAGAAAAAGAATATATATATATGTTGACCCCTTAGAAGAACATTAAGTTCCTTGCCTTCCTTTTTAGGGTAAGGAGCTTAATGTTCATAATTTTGAAGAACTGTGCCAGAAGTTGGAAGGAAAAGTAGTGACATTGGAAGAGAAAGTGCACTAATTGATTGTTCTGTTGCAGAGGAAAAGAATATCACTATTTCAACAACAACAACAAAAAGAATATCACTAAAGTTTCCATGTATACAGATCATGTACTAACCTAAATGGATTGTAAAAGATGTGGGATTTCGTATCCACGAGCTCAACAGGTATACACAAAGGTGAATTTTGATGACTCATAAGCACACTACACGCATTTCTCTCTCTTTCCACCATCCAACGAACCGCTCGACGCTGATAAGGTCTAAGCTCAGGGATCAAATTTGGTAACTCGTCATCCAGCATTGGATAATTCCTATATGTAGCAATCAATCAAATATGCAATACAAAAAATCAAGAACCACCAAACTCCATCATTTAATAATGACAATAAAGACACTCACTTTGGTGGTTTAATAGCTTCATAAAATCTAGCAACTTCAAATCTTGCATCCTTCTTATCAACACCATCCACATTCGGCATAAACTCCACATCACTTGCTAATCTAACTCCATAAACAGCCTCCGAAGTCATAACCTCGGGCCGTAGCCAAGCCATGACACTCATCATACACTTCTTCCAAACCTGCTTGATACTATCAACAAGTGACTGACAAGAACCAAACACATCATCAAGTAACTCAACTCTTAACCTAATGGACTCCAAACCATTCACCAATTTCGCCCCGAAAACCGGCCTCACTGTCAAAAACTTCAAGCTAACCAACTGCACAAGGCCACATACACCTTCACTAGGTCCATCAAAACTCCCACTCACAATCACATTAAAACTCCCATCATCATTCTTTTGCCCTAACTCCAAGAAAATAGGCTCTGAAGAAACAAGAGACGAATGTCTAAAAGATAGTTTACGCCTATCAACACTAGACAACCGAAACCTTAAACTACAGCTATTGAGCTCATACCCAAAAAACTCCTCATTAATATTCAAATTAACAAGAACAATTTCAGACAAATCCTTGTGCTCACTTGCATTGGAAGTAACCCAATCGAAAGGCACAAAATAGGGCTTATCTTCAACTTCTTCGATTCCTTCCAAATTGTTAGCAGCAGACTCATCTGGACTGTCAGTTTTATCAGATTTTGCAGTTGACCTACGAGGAGGATTCTTCTTCCTCGCCATAATCAGCTCTCGGAAAGCAAAAACCCTAATAAAAAATTGAAAAAAGGGAGATTGAGCGCAGAATGGAAAATTAGGGAAATACTGAGAATGGAAAATTAGGGAAATGTTGGTTTTATTGAAGGTGGGTTTGAAATTAAAAAGTTTTTGCCTTGGAAATAGGCTACTCTGTTTTCTCAATGTAGTGTATCAGTATAACAGTGGCATCTGCCGTGCGAGGACGACGACATCACTGTAGTTGTTCGAAGATAGAGTTATAAGAGGAACTAGTTTACTGACCCGTGCCATGCACGGAAAATTCCATTACTCGTATGAAAATTGTATATCCTTTTAATCGAGTTCGTCAAAAAATTAAGATTAACTTTTTTCTTGTAAAGACTATTTATAAAAATATATTTTATTTCATGAAGGTTATGTACGTAACTTGACTTAATTTTTAATATCGAAAATAATCCTAATTTTATCGTAAAAATATATATTAACTTTCAACATAATATTTATTCTCAATAAAATAGCTTGATTATTTGTTGTTGAAATGAATGATAATTTTTTAAGATTTATTTATTAATATAATTATCCAATCTATTAATAATTAAAATTAAAGATAAAAAAATAATTGTATAACAAACTAAACCTAAAATCACTCTAGGAACTCTAAAAGGCTCAGCTTTAATATATAAGATAGATTTTTCACGGTTTTTATATACAGCCACCTCAATTATTAAATACCGTCTGGCCTATCGCGTTACGCGAGAAGCACGTGCCTCGCGTAACGTGAGATTAACAAAAAAATAGCATAATTTTAAAATGTTAATCTCACGTAACGCGAGAGATGTACATCTCACGTAACGCGAGAGATGTACATCTCTCGTAAGAACCTTTTTTAATTCTCGCGTTACGCGAGGTGTCCCTCCCACGCGTAACGCGAGAGACCGGGCGATATTTGAGAAAAGAGGCGGGCTGTATTTTTTATGTCGGTACTTGTTACCGTAATACAAAAATATAGTAATTTTTTTCCTTATTTATTAATATAGCAATCTTTTTGTGATATGTGTCATATCATAAAAAAATTATAAACTTGTAAAATAACATAATAGTATATTACACATAAAAATCTACTCATAAGAATCTTTTTATAATCTAAAAGATCTTAATCAATTTTTTAAGTAAATTACCATAAATAGTAAAAAATCGTAACTACTGAAATTCTGACAAGTACTGATAAGCGGTGTTTTACATACCGCAACTATGGATTATTAGCTAGTTTTGTATAGGATTATGTTATTTGTTTCTATGAAATCTGTATCATGGAGCTGTTCGAGAGAAGATTTACATACAAGATTCCAAGAGATGATACAAGCATTGGAAGCATTGAAGCATAAGGAAGAAGCTGCTGAAGACGAAGACTTGAAATCAGCAGGTTCTGCCTCAGACAACAAAGCCGCGCCCGCGGGTCTCAAGCCGCGCCCGCGGCTCTCACCTTCAGCCAAAGCTTTCGAAAAAGCTCAAGCCGCGCCCGCGGGTCTCAAGCCGCGCCCGCGGCCCTCTGCCATCCAGAGAAGCTGAAGAAACCCAAAACCGCGCCCGCGGCTCTCAACCCGCGGGTGCGGTTCCTCGACAGAAGAATCAAATTGATGTCTTTGCCATTTGAAGTAATTTGTGTTTAATTCTGTAACTTTCCATACGTTTTTTTAGGACCTTAATTCGGCTGTTACATCAGCTGATACTATATAGGTAGTGGATGATCATCCTTGATCATCTAACCTTGGTTTTAACCTTGGTTCAGAACCTTTGTGCTAGTCTTTGTTTTGCTTAAGTTTTTGGAAGAGTTTTCACAAACTTATGAGTTGCTAAAGTTCCTTTGTTTCACTTGGCGTTTGAAGCTTTTGGATTCAACAAGTTGTGAGTTTATCCTTTCCTTTTGTCTACTCTTTGATTGTCTCAACTCTCTTGTTTGTATTGTCGATGAACTAGATTTACTACTTTAGATTGATCACCTAAGTTAGTTGTGTCTTGTTCATATTGCTAGAGTTTGATACTTCTAGTTGAATTATCATACTTGTTGTGTAGCACAATCTATTTGCATGAACTAGTTGTGATTGTTATTAGAGAAGAGAGTTGAGTACATGTCGAGTATCCGACTAGTTGTCCATGATATTGCATGTATCTATCTATTCCTGAATGCATTGCTACTTTGTTATTGAACTTCGATAGTTTCGAGGTTATAATCGAGTAAGGGTTATTAGGACTAGTTGGACTAATAACTATTCAAGAACAGGAATTAGAACGATCACTTGAGAACTTGACATAAGGATAAAAAGGATTTTATGATCAACTTGTTAATCTAATTGTGGATAATCGCTAAGTGGAACACTTCGCTTAATCTTGTTATAACCAAGTTGACATTCGATACTTCGTATCAAAACCCCAAAAAAAAACCTTTGGTTACGTTTATTGGTTAGTCATTGTGATAACTTAAGAATTTGATAAACTGATTCTCTTGGGATTCGACCCTTACTTGCGCACTATATTACTTAGTTTGCATGTTAGGATTACTTGACTTGGCACACGACAAATTCGCCTCGTCAAGTACATAACATGAATGAAGAGTATGTCACGTGACATAGTTAAGGTGGGAGAAAGATGTTTTAGGGATTTGGATGGTCATGTCCGTTTAGGTAATGTGAACGTTTTAAGTAATTCAGACGATGATAAATTTGTGGCTTATGTGATTTTGTTTTTGTTATTTTTGTGAATCTGACCCGAACGCCAGATAATAAACATGTTGCCCAAATTATGAACAACTTGTTTCTGTAAATACGGGTACTTCGGACCAGTACTTTTTTCCGTTTTGTGTATAAGATATTAAATAATTCAAGGAGGACTCCGGGGTGACAAAACAAGTTTATATAGGGAAGGTCATGGAAATCTAATTAAGATATTAGATATTGTCAAAAATAGATATTAAAAAAAATATGGGTAAATATTTTTTCCATAAAAATTAATTATCAAGTACATAAGATAATCAATTAACCAACCCACGAACTTGAATCTTTCAAATGACATTAGTCTTTAATTTTAAATCTTCAATGAAAAGTAATTTTAAATCTCCTGGGAGGGTGGGCTTGATGTTTGTGTTGACTTGACTGGGTCATCTCCTCTGACGTAATCAGGAATGTCTGACTTCGCTCCGGGGCGCGCTGTGATCGGGGCGGCGAATCGCAAGCGGATCAAGTATCAGGCTAAGTGCAAGGATATGGGCTATGGTTTCTTATCATTTTCATTTTCATCGTTAGGAGAGTTTGAGTCAGATGTTGTTGGCCTTCTCAAAAGGATTCAAAAATTTGCTCAAGCTCACGATATATTGGGACACGGTCTGCTGCACATATATTTACTAGAATTGGTTTTGCGATTGCTAAGGAAGTGGGGGCTCAGATTGTGTCTAGGTTCTCCACTAACTCCTTGTAATTAAGTTGTCGTCATTAATTATATTTATTATTTAATTAAAAAAGATAATAAATTAATTAAATGAATATGTATAAAAAGAAAATATCAAGTGTATTCAAATATATTTGGATAGTGTGACAAACTAGATAAATTTTCCAGGTAAAAGATAATTAAATTAATATGTATAGATGAAAATAAGGTAAAAGATTTAGGTAAAAGATAATCAATTAATTAAATTAATGATATTTTTTTCAAATTTCATAAATATGTGACATTTTTTTTGATTTTTTTTTGAATATTTTTTAAGCCACGATGACATGGCAAATGAAGTGGTATATCTTAGAGGCCGACACATGGGCGAATTGAACGTAAGGATGACATGTGTCAAACAACGCTCTGTTTTAGTATATGTAATATAGCGAGTGTTCTCGCGCCATGCACGGGTCACATGTATTAAGTATTTTTAATAATATAATTATATTTGTATTGTTATGTAATACTTTACACCAATAGTTTATAATTGATAGTTTGTGATTTATAATTTAAGTGCTAATTAGATTGATAATAAAATAAATAAGTAAAGATATACAAGAGAGAAAAGATATAATACAATACAAATTAAAAGATAATACAATCTCTTAGATATCCTTTTATTTTTATAATTTGATAAAGGATACAAATATATAGTCTATTAGATATCTTTTTAATTTCCTTATTTAATCTATTTTTAAATTATATATCTAAAAAGGATTAAAAAAAATGATGTGGCGGTGATGTGGAAGGTGCGGTGACATAGCCCAAAGACCGAGACATTGACCAATTGAACGTGAGGACGAATGTGTCAAACAACGCTCTATTTTATTGTATGTATAGAATAGGAAAATACATTTTTTGTAGTCAGAAATAAGTAAAAACGGTAAAGTTTACCACTTCTAAAATTCTTTTTCGTCGTCCTAGGAGGCGACAAATAGCAAAACCCTTATAAACAAGACACTCTAAATCATCGAAATGGATGATTTTAAATGTTTATTACTCTCTCTGTCCCGGTATATAATTCTTGTTTCATTTTTGACACTATTCACCTTTTAATACATTTTGTCGTATAACTTTTAATATGTAAGAACAAACATAGTTATATGGGGTCTTGTTTGATTCGTCTTGACGAGTACTTTAACATATCAAAATTTTAGAATTTTTTATTAACATATAGTTAGAGATATTAACGATACAAAACGTATCTCAGCAAATGTGAAAAGTGAAAGAAGAATTATATTATGGGACGGAGGGAGTACAAGATAACAAAATCAGAATGAGACCATTACTTTTAAAAACAGTATTACTCCGAACGCACTACTCCACCAGATATACATTTTGAGGAATTGATAAATTTGTTGGTAATTTGGTATAAAATGTACATATTATATAATAAATGATATAGAATTGGTGGCTATAGTTGGTATTATAATATATATATATTATTGTAATATATATATATATATATATTAAAACAGAATGAATTGAAGCTCTCTCATTCACTTTGGCCCCATCAAGCTTATGCGTCAATTTCTCCTTTTTCCTCTAATAAAATTTCTAAATAAAATTATAAATGGAAAAAAGAAATTATTAACAATTGATACTTTTTCTCTCTCCAACAAATCCAATCGACTATTAAATCATGTTCTTAGTGCTCGTTTGGTTGAGAGTGAGAATTGTAATTCATAGGAATTGAATTCATGAGAATTGAATTCAGGTGATTTGTAATATAGGGGATTTTGAGAAAATGTGTTTGGTTAAAATTTGCAGTAGATATATCAAAATAGGGGAATTTAAGATTTCATGTGTAAAAATGGGGGAAAGTGAATTACCTAGGGGGGACTAGGTAAGATCAATTCTCACATAATGGAGGAATTGAGAATCTCAGGAAATCGAAATCGCAGGATTTTCACAGAATTTTTTTCAAACCAAACACAGATATTCATTTTCATTTCCTACAAATTTTTAATTCGTGAAATTTTAGACTCTAACCAAACAAACACTTAGTTCCCTAAACTACAACTATTTAAATACAAGTCCAATACCATAATGTTTTTAAAAATCGAACCCACTAAGTTATATTGTTTGTTCCCTAAATTATAGCTATTTAAGTCCAATATCAAAATTTTGTTGTTATATTTTTAATTCTAAAACTTAGAACACTTTATATAATTAGGTTAGATACCCATCTTATCGTCTCATATAAAATATAATTATTTCATCCACATACAATTCTAAAGTTCTAAAGTTATAATGTACGTATTTTTTTATTATTCAATAACTTATAAACTAATAAATTTTAACAAACAATCTATGATATCAATTGACCTATATAAACAACGAAATCGTGTAATAATACATTTATTGTAAATTGGTGAAA
Organism: Oxyria digyna; assembly: GCA_029168935.1. NCBI lineage: Eukaryota > Viridiplantae > Streptophyta > Magnoliopsida > Caryophyllales > Polygonaceae > Oxyria > Oxyria digyna. Next base: position 2,326,022 of record JAPVLV010000001.1, on the reverse strand, counting down.
ATTAAAATTTTCAATTTAGACAGTAAATCGAGGTCAAGTTTGAGTTATTCAAGTTTGGGCCAAATCGAATTCAGATTAATAAAGTCATTATAATCTTTGGATCAGACTGTTATCAAGGAATTTCCCAAGATCGTCAATAATATTACGAATTTCCCAAAGAATTCTCCGAAGATTGTCAATAATATTACGAATTTCCCAAGGAATTTTCCAAATATTTTTAATAGAATTAATAACCGTTAAATTATCGCCTTCTATAATCACATTATTTTTGTTGATATTTTACTGCATAGAGTGCCGCTAAGGATTATGTTATTAAAGGTGACATTGAATAATTTTGTTTTATTAAAAACATCGATTATGGTGCCTTCATGATTTCGAACTATATATGCCTCATCCTTTGATTTGTATGATCCATCAAAATTTACTCTTATTCAATTATTTGGGGTTTTTTTCCATTTTTAATTAGCTTACTTAATTCTATTTATAAATTGCTTCATTTTTAGGCCTTTATTTTATAGTGAATTTGTTCTCTAAAAATTATATTGTTCAAATACAACTGTGGCAGGTTTTTTCGACTTCTTCTTACCTCGTGAATTATTGGTCTCGGTTGAATTTAGTGTTAGGAAAATCATCAAACCCTTACTTACTTTTAAAAAAAAATCATAAACATTTCATTAACAAATTTGTAAACACAATTTAATGCTTTTTTATACGTAATGGCTAAATACACTCAATTTTTTGGCTATTTAAACTCATATAGTCACGCTCACGAAAAGTGTGGGCGAGATATACATAATAGTCACGCAAAGCGTACGCGTGCCTATCTATCCGGATAACCGATTTAAAATCAAAATAGCAAAAATCACGGCCACGACATGCGGGAGCGTGGTATATACAAACTCAATCACTCAAAGCAGAGGCCTGTACTTTATTTATTTTTTTGGTAAAGGTTTTTGTGGTTTAGTTAAACGATAATGAAGATAATTGTTAATTTAAATTTCATCACTAATTTTAAGATATGTATTGATGATTGAAGCATGTCGTAAGGGTTTACGAAGCCGGTGGTCGGAGGAAGTTTCAGAGCGGGGGGAGAAATATTCGGAAGAGGCAGGCCGCCTCCGAAAAGCTCGGCTAGATCGGAATCAGACGGATCTGGGCTGCCATGTTCAGTCGGAGAAGAAGAGAAGGTTGCGGAGGGTGAGACGAGTAGCTGCGGCGGCGAATTTTCTGCGATGGAGGAGATGAGAAGCGATTCAGAGGAAGAAGAAGAATGAAGACGACAGAGGAGAGGAAACTGAAAGAGGGGAAGGAATGATCGAAATGTTGGGCCAAAACATTAAATTGGGCCTGTTATAATTGTTTTAAGAAGGAATGTGACATTTTCTTTTTCCAAAACGGATATCCATTTATTTATTATGCCATGCAAATAATTTACGTGATTATAGTAAAGATCACGCTCACAATGGTTATTAAACTCGAGAATCTGACTCGGCGGGGTCCTTGAACTCGACTCGTAGATTCCTAAGAATCTACTAAAATAATAAATAAAAATAAAGTATTATAAATTGACGTGATTAAATAACCTTTTTTTAAAAATAATAATAAAGTTTATAAATTATTGCTAGTTGCTAGTCCTAAACATATAAGATAAATGCCGTTGAAGCTTCACAATTCCAGCTAATTACAAGATATTCGTACCAACTTTTTTTATTTATTTGTGAATTGAAGAATTGGGACGTGGAGGCCCGGAAGACGTCCCAATTTTTGGGTAAATACCAAAAAACTGTAATGTTTTTTAAGTTTTTGCATCACTTTTTTAAGTTATATGGAAATACCTCTTTGCTGACGTGACAATTATAACAGAGTTGTCAACAAAAAATTTAACAAAGCTGTCAACAATTTTTTTTACAGATCTGTCAACACATTTTTTAACAGAGTTGTCAACAAAATTTGTCAACAAATTTTTTAACAGAGTTGTCAACAAAATTTTTAGCAGAGCTGACAACAAGAATAATAAGTTGTCAACACGACTAAATAAGTTGTCAACCCAGCTAAATAAATTGTTTACACGACTAATAAACGGTCAACAACATACAACACGAGTAATATTACAAAATTGTCAACACTTTACAAAACTTGTCAACACCACTAAATTACATTGTCAAAAAATAATTGTCAACACATTTTTTTTTTTTTACACACTAAAACAAACTGCATAATCCTTGTCAACACTGTCAAATTTTACACATATTAACTTGTCAACACTGCCAATTTTTTTTGTCAATAGTCCCTGCATAATAATCAAATCCTTGTTTTTAACCAAAGACACGGAAATTAGTAGGGAGTAACATATAGAGTAGTAGTTCATCATATATACTGAGAGTACTTGTGATTGGTACAAGTAAGTGAAGTAAGTACATAGAATTAAAAAATGCCACACTCTTCCTCTGATCAACACTCAAACTCAATTCATAAACAAGCAGTGGATTTAACTATGTACGTACTCCTAGAAGAGAATTGGAGTTGCAGTTGCAAGAAGTGGTGGACCAGGCTAACAAAAAAAAATTGCCAATGCAAGTATGCAGCAGTGAATACACTTAAATAAAAAAAAATCATTGGGACATTTTATCAAACAGTTTGGAGGCAAGATGTTAAAAGCGTTCCTTGTCTTCTAGATTGCTATTGTCTTACTCTTCAACAATTTGCACTAGAAAATCAACAACTCATCAAGGCCTAGACCGAAACCTGTTAGCCTTAAGGAACCAAACCTGATGTTGACAACCTATATTCACTACGACTGGGCATTGACGGAAGACGGGAGACGTCGACGTCGACTCCAGAGGAAGACAGAGGAGGAGATACAAGAGCCCGGAGATGACCGCTTCCCTGTTTCCGACTCCGTCGACTCCGTATCTCTGTTTCCGACCCCGTCAATGGCAGATCTCAACTTCTCTGTGCATCCACTATGTGTCGGTGACGCTGCACCACTTCCCTCTCCAGCAACCTGAAGGTCATGAGCACGTCGGAGGAGACGTCGGTTGTCGGTTGGCGACGACGACAAGGTGTAGGTGGTGGAGATCGTCAAAGATGGGCGGGGCTTGTTCTCGGAGCGGCTAAACTGAAGCTAAAAAGTAAATGGGGGAGCGGGAGACTGAGGGGTGTTTATCAAATACGTATTTTATTAATGTTTGGTTAAGGTAGTTGTTAAAGGTATAGTGTCCAGTAGGACATCCGGTTTTTAGGTAAATACCCTAAAACTGTTATGTTTTTTAAGTTTTTGCATCACTTTTTTAAGTTATAAAAAAGTACCCCATTTGCTGTCAACAAATTTTTTAACAAAGTTGTCAACAATTTTTTTTTACAGAGCTGTTAACAATTTTTTTAACAGAGTTGTCAACAATTTTTTTAACAGAGTTGTCAACAAAATTTTAACAGAGTTGTCAACAAAATTTATAACAGAGCTGTCAACAAGAATAATAAGTTATCAACAAGAATAATAAGTTGTCAACACGACTAATAAGTTGTCAACACTACTAAATAAGTTGTCAACGCGACTAAATAAGTTGTCAACACGACTAAATAAGTTGTCAACATGACTAAATAAGTTGTCAACACGACTAATTTACGGTCAAGAACATACACCACGAGTAATATTACAAAATTGTCAACACATTACAAAACTTGTCAACATACTAAATAAAATTGTCAACACATTTTAAAAACTATAAACACACTAAAAAATTGTCAACACATACTAAAAAAGAAGTTGTCAACACATTGAAGGATTGAGAAGATCCATTTTGAGGCATTCATCTCTTCTTTTTTCTCTTCAAGCATTTTTGCTTCCTGCAAAACAAATTTTAAATCAATCAACTCAAGCATATAGTCTACTTCAAAAAACACGAGTACAATCCTAATTGTTTATTGGAATTTATTAAAAGATTGTTAGTGATAGTGAATATGGACCACAAGAGGAAAGCAATGTATATAGCAAAATGCCACCCATGGAGTGCCCAATTGCCAGCAGTTTACCATCTATGGGTCTGCTTATGCTTCTGATGTATTCCATCTGTAGTAGAAACAACACTGAATCTCAACTCCAAATAACCTGAACACAATTTGTTGCATTTATTATACATACACTTGAAAATTATACCACAATAGGAAGATCTTCTTTAAGATACTCATCCAAATCCCAGTCAATATTCAACAGCAAATCAACCTGCTCCTGAAACTCCTCCATAGCTGATGATAACCGCTCCTGCAATTCAAAAACAACAGGTGGAAGAGATTGCCACCCTTGCACAACACTACTAATCCTGGAGGTTGCTGGGAGAAAACCTGTCACATTAAGGTGATAGCTCAACATTATAATAAAGCAGAAGATACAATAATCTGTAAACAGAGGTGCTACAATAATCTGTAATCTGTTTACAGATCACACAAAAAATAAAAAAATCATTCAATATCTCCCTCAAATCAACAAACAACAAACAACAAAGACTAGTAAATGAAGAAGAAGAAACTGAAGCAGTAGTATATTAAGTAGTAGTAAATGAAATAACACGGTCATAAAATTCACAAAGGAAAGGAAATTTATACACATACTTGCCTCTGCAACTTGTGTTTTGTTCAATCTGTCAATCCATTAAGTAGAACAAGGATGGAAAAGGAGCACTGTTTCGAACTGATAAAGGAGCACTGTTTCAATCTGTCAACAGTTTGGATCTGGCAACACCGTTCCTCCACCGTCGTCTCCCACCATCTCCTTTGTGTCCTCCTCCTCCTACCTCGATGTTACTGATGTTTTCAGCATAATAGACAAAACAGATGTTACTGATGTTTTAATCAAGAACAGTATACGCAACTATTAGTAAGAAGATAACCTGTTTTCCCAAAATCGGCTTCTCAACATCTCTGCAAGTGAATCAAAGAGCTAATCGGAGAGAATCAAAGAGAGAGGTGAAGCTATCGACGATCGCTAAGGAGTCCAAGTTCCATGAAATCGAATCTCTGCAAGCATTCTTCAGATCCGGAGAATCTCGGCAAGCGTTCTTTAGATCCGGCGAATCTCTCAGTTGTGTGCTTGAGTTCAGGAATGGAGAGCGACGACGAGATCAGGAGAGTACCGGAGATTAGCGGCGCGTCTGGCTCAGGAAGAGAACCGCTCCAAGCTTGCGGCGAAGGCAGAAGAAGAGGGGACGAAGAGATTGAGCGAGAGAGGAGCAGGGAGGAAGAGAAAGCGTGGAATAAAATTACAGATCTGGAAGGTGCATATTTATACTAGGGCATTTTATTAACACTTAGTTTGGGAGTGTAGTTGTTACAAATATAGTGCCCAATAGGGCATTGAGCACAAATAATTCGTAGGACATTGGGCACAAATCGTTTGGAAGTGCAACTTGATCAAACAAACAATGGGCTTTATATTCATTTGGGCCAATTAGCCCAAAGGCCAAAATTGAATGAAAACGGTGCTTTAAACAGACTCGGTCAAATTCGTAAACTCGTTCGAGTCTGACCGAGTTTGATACGAGTCTAATGTCCACCGAATTTTACTCACGAGTTAACTCGTTACCCATATCTTGACTCGTAAACTCGTACGGTTTTACGAGTCAACTCGCGAATTTTATAACAATGACGCTCACGCATTTTAAACGGGTGATTATATGAGTGTAAATAGCATAAAAATTGAGTGTATATAGCATCATCCTTTTTATATGTTATGGGTATTTGCTCACGTTGGCGCTCTATAGGTTGCCACGTGGCATTCTTTCCCTCACGAGTCACGGCTATAAATTTGGCACAATATTTTTCCCGGCAGAAGAAGTTAACGGAAAAGCCTGAGCACCGGCGAAACGAAGGTGGAAATGACGATTATCGCTTTCAAAGGATGCTCTCCTTACACTCGCTTACCTCCTCAGGTACATACTATTGAATCCCTAACTGTTTGCCTCTCAATTTCTCTTTTGGAGATTTGAGTTCGATTTTAGGTTTAGGTATTAATCCACGCAGCAAACAAAGTGAAATTGATTATGGAATTTTGTTAGTTTCATGCTTAAATCCTTCGATTATGCTTCGATTGTGTTTTTGTGTGTTTTCTCGTACGCAATCGGAATTCGTTAGACCTTAGATTGTGGTGGCTCATCGTCCATACAGTTGAAAGCAAGAGGAATTTCAATCTGGTGAAAGAAACTCAATTATCGTTCGACTAGATTGTCAGTACTTGCTCAGTTTTCTCAAGCACAAAAAAATTGAGCAAAATGAACTTAATTCTATGCTTACATTCTGCATTTGTACGCAGTAGAGTTTCTGTGTGTGTTTTCATACGCAATGAATTCTTACTACCATTATTAGGCTACTGATGTGGTTTTGGATTAAATCTTGGTGTATTCATGCGTTCAGTTGAATGCCAGAAGCATTTTAAGCTGGTAAAAGAAACTCAGTAATCAATCGACTAGATTGACAAGACACTAGAAATGAAAAAAATGAAGTTGATTCTATGCTTACATCCTTCATTTGTACTCTGCTCATGTTTTGTGTGTGTTTTCATATGCGATCAGAACGCATTAAACCTTGATTTGAGTTCTTACTGCCATTATTAGGCTACTGAGATGTATGTGGATAAAATATTGATGGAGTCATGCCCGAAGTTGAGTGCCAGAAGCATTTCAAGCTGGTCAAAGAAACTCAATAATAGATCGACTAGGTTAACAGTACTTGCTTAGTATTCCCAAGCACACTAAATTGAACAAAAATGAAGTTGATTCTATGCTTACATCCTTCTTTTTTACTTTCTTCGAGTTTTGTGTGTGTTTTGATACGCAATGAGAACTGGTTAAACCTTGATTGTGAGTTCTTACTGCCATTATTAGGCTACTGAGATGTTGTTGGATTAAATCTTGATGGATTTCACTCCGCTTGTGTTTTTAGTGTGTTCTCATACGCATTTGGAATTTGTTAGACCTTGATTGTGAATTCAATGAATTCAGGCAGCCAATGTTAGGCTATGAGATGTTTTTATACAAGTCTTGACGGATTCATCCATACAGTTGGATGCCAGAAGCACTTCCAATCTGGTGAATGAAACTCTATTATCGATATATAGGTTGACAGTACTTGTCAGTTTTGGCATAACATTTTCAGGTTTAGGTATTAATCTCCAGAGCAAACAAACTGAAGTTGATTACGAAAATGTGATAATTTCATGTTTAAATCCTTCGATTATGCTCCGCTTGTGTTGTTTAGTGTGTTCTCGTAAGCAATCGGAATTCGTTTGACCTTAGGCTACTGAGATGTTTTGTTATAAGTCTTTATGGATCCATGCATACACTTGAATGCCAGAGGAATTTCAAGCTGGTGAAAGAAACTCAGCTATCGATCAACTAGGCTGACAGTACTTGCTTAGTATTCCCAAGCATATTAAATTGAACAAAAAATGAAGTTAATTCCATGCTTACATCCTTCATTGTTAGCTAGGTTGTGTTTTGTTGTGAGTTCCTACTGCCATTATTAGGCTACTGAGATGTTGTTGATTTAATATTGATGGATTCATGCATAAAGTTGAATGCCAGAAGCACTCTCAAGCTGGTGAAAGAAGCTCAATTATCGATCCTCAATTTTTTCAAGCACTAAAAAATGAAGTTAATTCTATGCTTAGTGCTTACATCCTTCATTCTTACTCCGGCTGTGTTTTTGTGCGTTTTAGAACGCAGTTGATTAATGTGTTCTTTTTGCCATTATTATGATAGGATTCCAGCATTTAAAATATATCTAATAGTAGTTATTTTATATTAATTCAGCAATTTATGTTAAGAGTTAGTATTAGTTCCTGAAATAATTTTAGTGAGTCGATTAAATCAGTTTCTGTTATCTAAGTTATGGGTTAGTGGGTTTAGTGGTCAGTTATTACTTAGTGGGTCTTGTTAGTGGGTTAGTGGTTAGTTATCTAATCTTCTGCCTATTTAATTCCCTTTCATTCTCATTTGTTATCATGTTGAATGAATGAAAAAGAGTCTGTAGGCTGTTTCCTACTAAATTTCTGGTTTGCACCAGTGGTCTTCCTCTTGGTTAGTCTTAGCCTAGAGTGGTCTCTATCATATTAGGCTACTGAAATGTTTTTGAAATAATCTTGATGGATTCATGTGGTGTAGACGTGTAGTTGAATGCCAGATGCATTTCAAGCTAGTCAAAGAAACTCAGTAATCGTTCTACTAGGTTGACAGTACTTGCTTAGTATTCCCAAGCAAATCAAATTGAACAAAAAAATGAAGTTAATTCTATGCTTACATCCTTCATTGTTAGTTAATTCGTTTTTTGTGTGTTTTCATACGCAATCGAAACTCGTTAAACCTTCATTGTGAGCTGTTACTGCCATTATTAGGCTATTGAGATGTTGTTGATTGAATATTGATGAATTCATGCATAAGGTTGAATGCCAGAAGTACTTTCAAGCTGGTGAAAGAAACTCAGTTATCGATCGATAGGTTGACTTGACTGTACTTGCTGAGTTTTCTCAGGCACAAAAAATTGAGCAAAATGAAGTTAATTCTATGCTTACATCCTTCTTTTTGCTCCACTGTGCTTTTGTGTGTATTAGAATGCAATTGTTTGTGTGTTCTTATTACCATTATTAGGCTACTGAGATGTTTTTGAATTAATCTTGATGGATCCATCATTCATGCGCACAGTTGAATGCCAGAAGCATTTCAAGCTGGTCAAAGAAACTCAGTAATCGGCCGAGTAGGTTGACAGTACTTGCTCGGTATTCCCAAACACAAGATTTGTTTACATCACGCCTTCAAGGTATCGTGCTTTCTCGATACATAATGATGCAATAAACCACATGTTCTAGATACTTCTAAGATCTAGCGTCTCAAATTATTCTAATTTTGCAATCACATCATATCATTCAGATAGCATTGAGAACCTACCTAAACTGGTTGAAGATATAGTTCAGACCTCGATAAACACGGGTCCACGGGGTGCCTTGAGATTTTCTCAAGGGATTCAAGCCTTAATTGGCGTTGGCAGTGAGTGGCTAGCAGATGCGTCCAAGGTAAAGTCACCAGACGCTTAATTAAGCACATCGTTTATAGGAGAAATTGTTAAATGGTTTTGCTGTGATACAGACTGCAAACACTTCTACAATACCAACTGACTTGCAAATTGGAGTGGTCTCCCCTCGGTACTTGAGGAAATTGTTTGAGCGAATGGGCGCAACCTATATCAAATTGGGTCAGGTAATCATTTCGAATTGGGTCGGGTTTTTAAATTTTTCTAACCTTCTCGCTCTATTTTTTAATAATTCATGTACTCTTTCTTTGGTAGTTCATAGCATCAGCACCTACAATATTTCCAGCAGAATACGTGGAGGAATTTCAGAAATGCTTTGATAGAGCCCCTTCAGTCCCTTTTGAAGATATCAAAAGAATCTTGAGTGAAGATTTGGGAAGACCAATAGAGAGTGTTTATGAATACGTTGATCCTGTGCCACTCGCATCAGCCTCAATAGCACAGGTTTTTCCCCTGTAGTGTGTCATTTGTTTTCCATTTACCATATTCAAGAAATGTCTAACCGTCTATTCAGGTTCATGCTGCAAGGTTAAAAAGCTCCAAGGCAGATGTAGTGATCAAAGTCCTAAAGCCAGGGATTGAAGATATTTTAGTGGCCGATCTAAACTTTGTTTATGTTGTTGCACGTATTTTGGAGTTCTTGAACCCTGACCTCAGGCGTACATCCCTGGTAAATAAGGCTCTCTTCACATTTCCCACCTCAGTTCTACACTAGTATAAAATCTTATCCATGCCTTATTTTAGGTTGGAATTGTGAAAGATATTAAAGAGTCAATGCTAGAAGAAGTCGACTTCACTAAGGAGGCTACAAATATCGAGTCTTTTAGGTTATATTTGGAAACCATGGGGCTGACAAGACAGGCTACAGCTCCTGCAGTGTATCGTCATTGTACCACCCGAAGAGTTCTGACTATGGAAAGACTTTACGGCGTTCCTCTTACCGACTTAGACTCCATAAAATCACTAGTAGATAGTCCAGAGGCGAGTCTGATTACAGCCCTGAATGTTTGGTGAGATTAAGAATCTTTTAATTATAGCTACTGCAGTGCATTTTGAAGTTGTCTTCTTAAATGTATTTTGATTTGTGAGAGTATCATTTTCAGGTTTGGCAGTTTGCTTTCTTGTGAAAGCTTCCATGCAGACGTTCATGCCGGTAATCTCTGGCTTCTACGTGACGGACGTATTGGGTTTCTGGATTTTGGTAAGATTTGTCAGATAGATTTATGAATTTAGTCGCTTGCTATGACTTTACTGTCAATAACAGTAATATTTTTTTTTGCATTTTTTATAGGAATTGTCGGACGAATATCACCAAAAACATGGGCTGCAATGGAAGTATTCCTGTCATCACTTGCTGTGCAAGAATACGAGCCAATGGCAACCGCTTTGATAGAGATGGGTGCTACAAGCCAGGACATTGATGCTAAGGCTTTCGCAAATGATCTAAGGAAGATATTTTCGACTATACAGGTAAATTACCCTGAAAAAGTCAATTCTTATTCACTTATTCTTCCTTATTTCTTGCAAGTCTTTAATCATTATTTCTTCATTCTTTGACAGGATTTGGATACAGAAATTGTTGTTGCAGCATCAAGAGGACCGAGTGCAGATTCAGCTGCTGTTTCTGCTAGTGTATTGGTTGATGAGACGCAGATGAATACCCTGTTTCTTGATTTGGTTAGTTGTTAAGAAACAAACAAGTGATGATCAATTTCTTGATTAAGTTTCTTATGTTCTTAAATCCGTTATGCAGGTGCGTGTTAGCGAGTCATACGGGCTAAGATTCCCCCGAGAATTCGCTCTTTTGCTAAAGCAGCTACTCTATTTTGATCGCTACACTCGTTTGTTAGCTCCCAACGTAAATATGCTTCAAGATCAACGTATCTCGATCGCCTCCAATCGAAGAGCTCTCTGAAATGGTCAGGTATTGCTAATATAGTTGATCAAGAAGATGCATATTATGTTGTCACTAGGCTCTTGTAAATGCCAAAAACCAAAGTACATATATGTCAGATACCACTATACAATATGATTATACTTTTGTAATAACCAAAATAGGAATGGTACTTTGGGTTTGGGAAATAAAAGATAATGAATCATGTACACAACACTAAATTCATGGACAATGTCCTAGTGCAGTGCATTGATTATAATTAGGGAGGAAAAGAATCATTCGGCTTAAAAGTAGTATATTAAGTACATGCATATGTATGCTTAGTTGATACATAAATAGATAGAGAGAGGCAAAATAGAACAACATCCATTTTAGTTGAACTCGATCAACCATGGAAGGAGAGAAGTATGAAAGGTCGAAAATGCCATTGAAGCCACATTTTGTGATGATCCATGGGCTTTGTGGGGGAGCCTGGTCTTGGTTCAAGATCAAGTCTTTGTTAGAGACGTGCTCGGGATTCAAGGCCACGTGTCTTGACCTTAGGGGGTGCGGGACCGACCCGACAGATGGCAACACGATTCAGACGTTTGACGAGTACAACGAGCCGTTGGATGAGTTCATGGCTGCTTTGCCCGAGGGCGAGAAGGTAATTTATTAAATCTACATTGTGCATTCATTCAAACTGTCCGGGCCTGTGGACCGGATTTTTTTACTCTTATAGACCGGAAATCGGATTTTATTATACCAATCTGATCAGGTCCGTCAGTTTATATTTTTTATATTTATTTGCGTTCTGGTTTGCTATATTTCTGGATCGGACCAGAATCCAAAATTTCTAAAAATACGGATCAAGGATCGGACCGTCCGAATCGGGGTCATTTTTGTGCATCTCTATTTCAAACGTAATGCATATGAATCTGGTACCGTTATACGAGTCACTTTTCAACGTATTACTTGACTCGAGATAGTTAGGTTTAGGGGACCATGAATCCCTAACCCTTACTTTAATGCACCATGAATATGCTAGGAAATAAAATGTGCCATACGAATATGTTAAACACTTTTGCAAGACAATGTGGATAATATTTAAGTGTGTGTTTGTATTTTTGTGTGGATTTCATCAGGTTGCATTGGTAGGGTACAGTGCTGGAGGATTAAGTGTGACAAAGGCTCTTCATAAGTTTCCGAATAAGATCCAATTGGTGATTTATATTGCAGCTACTATGCTAAAATTCGGATTCCAAACTCCTGAAGATCTCAAAATTGTAAGTTTGTGTATTTTGTCAAAAGTTTGTGTATTTTGTGTTTGTATACTAGCGAATTGAACATTTGTAATTTCATGTGGAAAAAATTACAGGGAGTACCAGACTTTTCCAATCCTAGTTTGTCAGGAGAAACTGAAGAAGTCAAGCAACCCCCAACACATTTCAAGCTAGAACAAGCTCCTAAACTGCTTAATCTATATTGTTCTTTGGAGGTACATATAGAAGCATATATGCATATGCTAATAACTTGAAAAAATCGACATGACCGACCTACTCGAAAACCCGATATGACTAAAAATGTTGGTAACTCAAATTTACCGGACCCGGGTTTAGCCTAAAAATATATGACGGAACCCGACTCAAATCGATCTGCTACCTGATTTAACCAAACTCATTCTCAACGTCAAAAACCTCGCACCCGAAAAATTATAACTTGCATCCACTGTTGGGCGCAGTAGGATGCTTCCGAAACTTTTTAAAAAAAAATCTGGTTTAGTTTGGGCGCAATCACATTTTGAAGGCAATACTTTTCTTGGCCTTATCCTGGGTGCACTCAAAAACTTGTCCGGTTTGTTGGGCACAGCCGGCTGCGCCCAAACGAGTGCAAGATATAAATTTTTGGGTGCGGGGTTAAACGCTCTTCTCAACCAACTGAAATTAACCGAACTCGAATACGATGTGACCAATCCTATTGACAACTCTATTAGTTAGTCTCTTTTTTTTTATGGATGATCCATGGTTCATTCATGGGTGTATATGTGTAGGACATGACATTGGCACAGTTACTTGCAAGGCCGAGTCCACTGAAGGCTTTATTGACCACGTTCGAGCTGACAGAGTCGGAATCCGAGACGTCTGAGAAGATTCCGAGGGTTTTTATAAAGACGACACGAGACAACGTGCTTAAGCCAGAGCAGCAAGAAGCCATGATACGACTTTGGCCACCCGCGAAAGTGTACGAGATTGAAACCGATCATTGCCCTCTCCTCTCTAGCCCTCTTCTTCTCTCTGGGTTTCTCCTCAAGGCTGCCTCTTCATTTACATCATGATCTTAATAATTATGTTAATTAATCTTGTAACTGCAACTTACTCAAGCTAAGGCATATTTAGCTAATTGAATCCTTTATTCTTTTTTGGGGGTGAGAAATGGAACTTTATTCTTAGATATGTGAACTTTGCTTTTATTCTCGAGCTTGCTTAGATATGTGAACTTTATTCTTGATCGCTTTGCTTTTAATCTCGAGCTTGGTTAGAAAATTTCCATTGTCTACATATTAGGAAAAATCTCATAGAAAATAAGAAAAAAAATATGTGCATGACAACATTGGGTACAACATTTTGATTTACAATATTCATTGTGCATTTGTACATGGCCGATCTACTTATATAATGTGAACTTAGGTCCATCGATGACATGTTCAAGCCGGCGCCCATAAGAGAAGAAGAAGTCTGACTACTCTCATGTTTAGGTCTCATTGATGACACGTCCAAGCAGGCGCCCATAAACGAAGAAGAAGTTCGACTGCTCTCATGTTCAGGACGTCAAAAAAAATTAGAGTTGGTGGGTCTAGAGATGGTGAATTGGTTAGTGTTCTAGAGTAGTGGCTGAATTAGTGCTAGAATATTAGCATTTTCTTTTAATTTATTTTGTAGCCTATTTAAGGCATGTTTTGCATCTTTTGTAAGGTAGAGTTGAATGAAATGAAGAATACTTGAGAGCGGAATTCTTGTCTTCTCGAATGAATCGATGTGTAGTGAGTTATACCTAGATCTTCTTTTCATGGCTTTGTTGAGTGATATCCATAACTGAGTTGATTGAAAGTCGTGAGTCGTATTTACAATCAATTGGCTTCTTCTTGATTCCTTTGGTGAGTTGTATCCTAAGAAGCCAACTTGCTTATCCCAAACTCTCCTTGATTTATCTTGGTGAATTACATCTTTTCCTTTCCAAAAAAACACATTAAACTCATCCTATTCAAATGCCTTCATGGAAGCTTGAGTTTGACTGCTCTTCACCTTGTTAACAACGATCTTTCGTTTGCGTGAGTGAGCACATTATTATACGTCGCATTTTTTTTGTCTTTCATCCAGTTCGAATGACGTGAGCAACTCTACGTCTAGATCTGATACGATAGAGGCTCTATGATGAAGACGACCCTCTTAATTTAGTCTTTCTATACACGCAATAAACAACATTCAAGAAGACTTAATACCTCATGGATCTTTCTTTTTTTAAATCAAGGCAAGAAATGAGAATGGATCTTTTTTTTTTAAATCAAGGCAAGAAATGAGATTTCATCTTAATAAGATGACAACGGGAGAAACTTCATACATCATGGATCAACTAGTTCTTTATTCTCATTAAAATACACTCTACAAATATAAGGTGTGTTGATGAGGTATTGTTTTAAAAAAGTCTCTCTCTATATATTTATTAAAACAAAGTTATATAGATCCATCTCCTTCATTCTAGGTTTATTAATTCTATGTGTCATTTTGCGATTTTTTCTTAAAACATGACATTTTTAATAAATTGAATATTATTCACTAAGTAATTTAACTTATAAATATTCATACATTTATATTGTTCACTACTTTGCTAAACCAATTTCTTTTTGAATAATCAATACAAAAATTAAACTATGCATACATTTGAAATTTATTCATTACTTACACTTATACACTATAATTTTTTTGAAACTCAACTTTTACGCATATACATTTTGAATTATATAGTTTTATATGAATGAGAGCTCAAATCAATACCTTTTTTTTTTTAAATTGACTTATGATAATTTGATCAAATAGAAGGCATACAAACTTTTTTTCGATTATGTTACTGCAACAATATCATTTCAAAACTATCAACTTATTTTCGGTTAAAATTTAATACGAAATTACTTATTAGCTAATTTATAAATTAATAAACCCGTGCATTGCGCGGAGAATAAACTAATTAATATAAAATATGGGCTAAAAATAGAGAAAAAGAAAGAATCCAAGGCTATCTACAAAACCTGAAATACACACCAACACTTTTCCTATTAACGACGGGTGTCAAACCTCAGTTGTAATATATAAAGGCTTAGTCTAAATCCACACGTTTTTTTTTTTGCTAAATGCACACTTTTCTGTGCGGTAAGAGTTACAGTACAGAACGGTGCGGTAACTGTTAACGCACCCATTGTTTCAGGGGCAATTTTGGAATTTTTTTGAAAACGTATATTAATCTTGTGCGTTAACTCTTACCGCACAGATCTGTGCGTTAAGATTTAACGCACGAGATTAAGGAAAGATTAACTAAAAAAAATTAAAATTTTGATTAAAAAAATTCCTGTGCGGTAAAGGTTACCGCACAGATTTTTTTTATTTATTTATTTATTTTTTTAATTAATCGCGCAGATTTTTTTTTAAATAAAATATATCTGTGCGGTAAATATAACCGCACAGATCTAATAATTATCGCTTCAGTCTCATTGCTCTAGTGGTAAGGCCTTGTGCATCCTTTGTAAGGTCTCAGGTTCGAGTCTCAACTCCAACACTAAATCTTTTTTTTTATTTGTGAAAAATAAATAAAAGAAGAGGGTAAGAAGGATTGAACTTGAGACCTTATGCACAAATATTTGGTGTGAAACCACCACACTAATGAGTTCTCATGATATGTTTGTAATTTTATTATTACATGTTATAATAGAACTTGGTTCCATCTTATTTTATTATTAATTTTTTTTTATCTTGGTCCCATATAATTATTGAATTAATTATAATAATAAATTCAAAAAAAAATATTATTCAAATAATCAGATATTTTGTATTATTATTATTTTTCCGTTTTAATATATATTATTATTTGAATATTTTTACTATTTTTCATGTTTTGATAAATCTTTTTATATAAAAATACTACAATTATAAAACAATAAAATTTATATTACTTTTTAAGATAAAAAAAGTATGATAATCAATATTAATCTCAATTTAATCTTTCAATAAATTCTAGACATGGCAAACGACTCAAACGCTAAAAGGCCTTAAATGGGCTTAAGGCCCAATTTGACAAAACGACGCCCAAACGATGTCGGAATGGAATGAAACTTGATTTCAATGCCTATTAGAGATATTTTACCATGTGGGTAAGTTCCAATCACAACTTCGAACTTTTCAAATAGCACCTCCTTTATAAATATCAAACTAGTGATAACTCTCTAACTTGTCGCAATATGTATGGTCTACAACATCGATGATGATTATTGTTGACAAAATTATAAAACTTAGTCTTATTAGGCATATAAAGTACCAATAAAGTCTCGCTCAAACAAAACGAGGCTCGAAACTATACGTAAACGCTAAAAGGCCTTAAAAGGCCTTAAATGGGCTTAAGGCCCAATCTGACAAAACGACGCCCAAACGATGTCGGAATGGAATGAAACTTGATTTCAATGCCTATTAGAGATATTTTACCATGTGGGTAACTTCCAATCACAACTTCTAACTTTTCAAATAGCATCTCCTTTATAAATATCAAACTAGTGATAACTCTCTAACTTGTCGCAATATGTATGGTCTACAACATTGATGATGATTATTGTTGACAAAATTATAAAACTTAGTCTTATTAGGCATATAAAGTACCAATAAGGTCTCGCTCAAACAAAACGAGGCTCGAAACTATACGTAAACGTTAAAAGGCCTTAAATGGGCTTAATGCCCAATTTGACAAAACGACGCCCAAACGATGTCGGAATGGAATGAAACTTGATTTCAATGCCTATTAGAGATATTTGACCATGTGGGTAACTTCCAATCACAACTTCTAACTTTTCAAATAGCACCTCCTTTGTAAATACCAAACTAGTGATAACTCTCTAACTTGTCGCAATATGTATGGTCTACAACATTGATGATTATTATTGTTGACAAAATTATACAACTTAGTCTTATTAGGCATATAAAGTACCAATAAGGTCTCGCCCAAACAAAATGAGGCTCGAAACTATACGTAAACGCTAAAAGGCCTTAAATGGGCTTAAGGCCCAATTTGGCAAAACGACGCTCAAACGATGTAGGAATGGAATGAAACTTGGTTTCAATACATATTAGAGATATTTGACCATACTGGATAACTCTCAATCAAAACTTCTTCATTTTCAACTGACACCTTCTTTATAAACATCAAACTAGTCACCACTCTCTATCTTTTCGCAATAGGTATGATTAATAACATCGATGTATTATTATGTTTGAAAAAATTATATAACTTAGTCTTATTATGCATATAAAGTCATAAGAAGGTCTCTCTCACACAAAACGAGGCTCGAAATTATGCGTAAACGCTAAAAGACCTTAAATGAGATTAAGGCCCAACTTTGCAAAACAACGCCTAAACGATGTCGGAATGGAATGAAACTTGGTTTCAATGCCTATTAGAGATATTTGATCATGTAGGTAACTTCCAATCACAACTTCTAACTTTTCGAAGAGCACCTCCTTTGTAAAAACCAAACTAGTGATAACTCTCTAACTTGTCGCAATATGTATATCGACACCACTTCGTATTTTTCAAGTAACACGTCCTTTTTTAATCAAAATTTTAATTTTTTTTAGTTAATCTTTCCTTAATCTCGTGCGTTAAATCTTAACGCACAGATCTGTGCGGTAAGAGTTAACGCACAAGATTAATATACGTTTTCAAAAAAAATCCAAAATTGCCCCTGGAACAACGGGTGCGTTAACAGTTACCGCACCGTTCTGTACTGTAACTCTTACCGCACAGAAAAGTATGCATTTAGCAAAAAAAAAAGTGTGCATTTAGACGCAGCCTATATAAAGCCTTTCACCTCCAAAATCGAATCATCTTCTTTGTCTTTGTCTACTACTCAAAAACTCAATATGACAAATTTGCAACATCATTTCGTGTTGATCCATGGCATTACTAGCGGTGCATGGAGTTGGTTCAAGGTTAAGTGCCAGCTCGAGGCTCTCGGTTGTCACGTCACATGCCTCGATCTTCGATCGTGTGGGGTCGACTCGACCGACGTGTCGAAAGTCGAGACGTTTGATCAGTATAATAAGCCTTTGTATGATTTCATGGCGTCTCTTCCGGAGGATCAAAAGGTAGGGTTTTGGTGATTGTCTTATCTTGTCAAATTTTCGAATTTGTGACCCCTTGTTTGTTTAATCTTTATAGCTCATGAATGATTAGGTAAGGAACATTCAACTAGCTAGATCTATTATATAATTAGACTGATATATCTTATTTGAGTTATAGATGTCAAAAGATGACCAACTCGCTTGGTCGACCCGATCTGATACGGAAAAAATTCGATCCAAACAGTTCATGAAATCCGGTGACCTGAATCCAGACTGACCCTAAACTCGTCGAGGGACCACTTTTCACATATTTTATTTCATTTAAATACAAAAATAACAATATATTTTTATTAAATAGTAAACTTGTTGGGCCAACCCGACCTGAACCCAACCCGTCCATCCCGTTTGTCAAGTCTAGTTATAACTTAAAAGTATTAGGCATTTAACATTAGCATCGACTTCAATCAACCGTTCAGCTCAAACTACTATTTCAACTAGATCTAGCGAAATAAATCATATACTATATCAATTAGATTCGAATTACAGAAACTAAGACTAGGGTGTTCTGGAGTGTGATATACTTAGTTCAAGGTTTGCGTACGGTTGTCTTGATCTTCTGTCTTTCTGTCTTTTCCCCCCTTTGAGTGGCGTTTGGGTGATTTTTTTATTTTTATTTGGTTTTGGTTTAGTATTTGTGGTTTTTTATGGTTTTTCTATATATGATCTCGTCGGATACATTCTTCCAACTTGTTTGACATAAGGATACGTTTGTTCCAACCCTCCAAACATCGTTTTTCGAAATGTACAACCGAGCACGTTGTTGTTGTTGTGTAGTAGTTAGCTCACCGATGGATAGATTACTTTTTCACCAATATAAACTTACATATTTGATTCCGATTATTTATCTACATTTCACACTGATTTTCATTATTTTTGAACATATACACATAGCTAATTTGTTTGTCAATTGTGTGTGATTAATAAAAAAACAAGGTTATATTGGTTGGACATAGTGCCGGAGGATTAAGTGTGACAAGGGTTCTTCATTCCTTTCCTCACAAAATCCATATGGTCATTTATGTGTGTGCAACAATGCTCAAATTTGGCTTTCACTCCACCGATGATCTCAAAATTGTAAGTCTTAATTACAAATGATTAATCAATAACTAGCGTAATGCCCGTGCCATGCACAAAATATGTTATAAAAGTTTATTATTTTATACAATATTAAATAAATGATCTAAACAATTATGACCATGGATGGTGTTTTAAAAAATAGTTTGAAGTATATTTGTAAATGTTAAGGTGAAAAAGTACAATATATAACTATTGTGTTATCTAGCGTAAAAGAACGAAGGAAACTGGCTAATATAAAAATAATAAGAGATAATGTTGGAGATTAGATTTTAAATTATTAGATAAATTTAAAATAAATAATTACATTTTGTTAACAACTTCTCTAAAAATACACTTATGGCTCAAAAAGATGTTACTAGTCCTTTTTGCCCGTGCTAGATAGATTAGGCTTTCACTTACCGCACATATATTGTAAAGCACCTAAATTGTATGCTGATTTTTTCCAAGGGAATACCTGAATTTAATGAGGATGCATACGAGCTTGATGAAGGATCCCAAGAAGTTAGCCCTTCTCGTTTCAAGAAAATATTTGTACCTCAATTTATTCCTCCAATCGGTTCTTCAGAGGTAATTATAATCGAGTTATAAATTCATTGTGAAAAAATTACATTTTTTCACGTCTTATTCGTCTCATAACTTCATTAATTGAGACAAATTGGCGTAAGTATAAGAACTCTGATTGACCCATTTCGGTTTAATTCTAAGACATTAGCCCTTCTTGTTTCAAGAAAATATTCGTAGTTGAATTTATTCCTCCAATCGATTCTTCAAAGGTAATTATGATCGAGTTATAAAATCATCGTGGAAAAATGACTTTTTTGATGTCTTATTCGTTCCATAACTTCATTGATGAGGATTATGCATGTAGGATTTTGCTTATTAGGGCGGCTTCTTATCTAGCCATTGGAAATTAAGAGAGTTTAAATGCTTCAATTGAATTTCATGTGTGTATGGTTAGAATATTTTGAACTCTATGAAAGTTAATGATGTATTAAGAAATTTAAGTAATGGTAAGTTTAAATATTTCATGTGTGTATGCTCCGTATTTCGTAATTTAATGAAAACATATGCACTAACATTAATTTAAAAAGATAATGAAGACATATGCAGTAGCATTTAAAAAGATAAGAGAGTAACTAGGAGAGGAAAGTTCTGGTGCAAATAACTCTTAACGTAGGCTCCGTTCGGCAGAGCTTTTTCTGCACATTACGGAGCTTAACTTTTTATTACATCTAGTTATTAAGTGTTCGGTAAAAAAACATTCATCTAGCTTAACAACCTTAATGTAGATTAAAGTAGCTTAATTTGTTAATGTTAGACCCCCTAGATTAATAGAGCTTAACAAGCTTGATTTAATTTTTAATCCACTATTACCCTTTATCAATAAAGATTTAAATAATTCATTATATCCTTTTCCGTAATTTTACTAATATTATTACAAATTCAGTTAGAAATACCGAATACTCAAGTAGCTTTTTAAACAAAATTTTGATCTGCAGCTTCAGCTATTAATTCAACTTCAGCTTCAGTTTCAGCTACTAGTCTAGCTCCAGCTACTATTCCAGCTCAATATGCCGAACGGAGCCGTAGTAAAAATGAACAGATCGTGTTCACAGATTACACGTCAGTGTTCATATTCTGGATGGTAATATTAATAATTTGGGGCATAATTTTTTTAAACGTTTTCAGTGAGGAACGCGGTGACATATAATTTGTAATTATTACGAACTTTGTTTTTTTCTCTCTCAAAATGATCTCAAAATTTTTTATCACTCATATTATGAACATTACCGTTAAAATTATAAACATTACCGCTAAAATTATAAACATTACCGCTAAAATTATAAACATTAACTTGTTATCTATGAACGCGAAGAACTTCGTTGTGACTAAGAGATTAGTTAATCTGTTGAGATGTTTGTCCTCGATGACTTTAGTATTATATGTCGGGCTTAAATTTCGCTAACCAGTATAGATCATTATCATCGTTCAGAAATGAACTAGGCAAATTAAATATATTCTTACCCTTTTTAACTCGACATTAACTAGCTGCAAAAAGAATCTATAGAATAAGTTTTGGTAAGCATTTATTGCAATTTTATGGTCCATGTAAGTGTACTCATAAAATTATAAGAATCCAATTATTAAACGTAACGTACGAGCACGTTGGTAAACATTTATGTATACCTACAAAATTAAAAGAACTTATGGAGTAATAGTACTCACTCTTAGAACATACTAAACACCAAATAAATAATAGAAATGACATATTTATCAAGAACCATAAGAAATGCGCCCTCAAATATTACGAGTAGTACGAGTAAGATATATTTCGTGGTGTAATCGACATTAATTATTAATCTACTACAATGCGTGATTCAATTCAATTTTTCTTGATCGAAAAAGTAATCTTTCTTCAACTAAAATAAGCTAATTATGGACATTGGTCCCAAATAGTTCGAATCAGGTTTTTATTTTTAGTTTTTAGGTTGATGTTTCTTATACAACAACAATTAACTCATAAACTAGCCATGTCAAAATTCATTATCATCATATTCCTCGTCATCACTCTCTTTCGTAATAACTTTATCAACAAAAAATTATGTACTTTCATGATTTCATAACATTAAATCATACTTAGTGTATAAACTAACGTCTTATTCTTTATACAAATCAGCTTTGTACCACACAATCAAGCCAACACCATGCACCAAGACGAATCACGCACCAACCATAAAGCCGAAGCTGGTGTTGGTTCACGGGTTCATAGGTGGTGCATGGAACTGGTACAGAGTCAGGTTCGTACTCGAATCCCTTGGTTACAACTTACAACGTCACAACTTTCGACTTTAAAGCATCAGGTATTGACCTAATCGACATCTCCAAAATCGAGATGTTTGAGCAATATATACTACGAGCCCTTGGATCGGTAAATGAGAAGGTCATTTGGTGTGCTATAGCGCCGCATGCATTCATCTGTTACATGATTTCGCCAATAAGCTACTATGCTCAAGTTTGGATTCTTAACTATCTCCAAATTGTATAATACACAAGATGATGCATTATATATGATGTATAGTGTTATGTACTCAAATTGATTCATAAGTATGCTATTTTTTTTAATTATGACACTTGGAAAACCTAATGAAATGTACACCTTATGTAGGGCGTACTAGGCTTCAGTGAGTCCAGATGCAACGCGTCGTGTCCAAAACTTCCAAAACCGACTTATTTCGATAAAACGTTGATGGGACCTACAGAGATCCCGTCAATAAGTTACACTGAGGTAATCAAGGTCGATTTTTTCGATTATCAAGTTTTCTTTGCGACCTATATATATCATCATTTTCCTCGTTAGTTATTGATTTATAGTCGTTAATATCATCATCTACGTACATTATTATAATTATGTAGGGTTTTGCATCGAGGAAGTTGTTGCAACGCCAATAAAATGCAAGTCGCCATGATAAATCTTTGGCCACGATGTGAAGTCGTTGAAGTCGAAAACGACCATGATGTCCGGTTCGATCGAAGCCTCAAATCTGCCTTGATCGTCAATAACTTTGTATGTTGGAAAATTAATAGTAGGTGTGTTTGTTTAATTTGTTCATTTATGAATAATGTTATAATTGGTTACTAAGTTTGTGTGTACGTGCATGGAGTAAGATTGAACAAGTACTTGAATTAAGCATGGTATTTTAACATGCTTGATTTTTCGTTTTATTCTATTCATGCTTGATTTAGATATGAAATTAGCACTTTAAAAATATTTGCCTCTCAAAATTTACAGGATTGATTTGTTCAAAAGTCAGAGTTCGCCTCCTAATTGTAGCTCGAACTGTTTAAAGTTAGAGTGGGAAAATGTTATTGTTTAAAGTTATAGTGGATGGTAGAATTAGTATTTGGTTGGTGATATTAGATTATTGAGGAAAGTTTGTACGTAAACGGCTTTTAATGTAGGAAAAATGGAAAAATGAATAGTTCGTGTTTACAAATTACACGTCAATGTTTAATATTTTGGATAATAATGTTTATAATCTGAGTCATGAATTTTGTTAATGTTTAATATTACCGTCCAAATTATGAACATTACCATCTAAATTATGAACATTAGTTTGTTATTTGTGAACGCGAAAAGTTTCGTTTTTCCTACGTTAAATCTCATCCGAACTTTTCTCTATTAGATATATGTACTCCCTTCGTCCCATAATTTGCTTTGTTGACACTATTCACAAATCGAGAGAATCTTGTAGATTTCTTCCGATATATAAGAAAAAACATAGTCGCGTGAGATCTTGTTTACTTCGTTTGAACGAGTACTTTGACAATATTAAAAAATTATAATTTTTTTTATTAACATACAATTAGATATATTAACGATACAAAATATGCATCGACATACATGTCAATAGCAAAGGAGACTTATATAATGGGATGAGAGAGTATTTACTATTTTGCCCTCCTTTATTTTCCATTACTTGTCTTCCTTTGTATATATTCACCATACAATAACTTTTCAATACACAAATACTGCAGTCTGCAGCTCTCCTTCTCCCTTTGCTTAACAGGTGAAACTTCCTTTCATGCCTAAAACGTTTTAAAAGTGTGGCTACAAGTTTTTTCTTCTATTCAATTTGATGCATGTAACTCTAAATAAACATTAATTTAATGCTCTAGTAGTCTCAGTAGAGTCCAATTTTCAATTATTGCAGTGAATTATTTGCTTGTCCATTGACTTTGTCTTGATGAAGCTTCACAAAACCCTCAACATTACTGTAACTCCTTTTTTTCTTCTTCTAAAGACTAATTATTGTGTTTCTCAAAATCAATATAATGAATTCTCAATCACTTTAGACTTGAGGATCTTTTCATCAAATTTGAGAATTTGAGGTTTTGCATATTCAGGATCAATCAAGGTAATGTTCAATCAAATTTTGTCATAAAGATTTCTATTTATTTAAGTGTGTTTAAGCTTTATTTTGATTGAATTGATGCCATATTTCCCATTATGGAAAGTTCAGCATGAACTAAAATCTTAGTGTATGTGATTTTTGTAAGTCAAACTCACCTATATTTGGAGTTTTTGTTTGAAAAAATGGAGGTGTCATATTTATATGAACTCATTTCTCAGCCTATGTATTTATGTTTGAACTAAATAGTTTCCATTCTCAGCTATGTGATTTTCAGTGACTACTCCCATCTTTTTCCCATATCCACACCTTCTTTTAGTTACAATTTTCTTTGTTATTTTCATGCTTTAGTTTCGCGTCACATTGACTATATAAGAAACACACAATATTAAGTGAATAAAAACACTTAATATTGTTCTGACACCCTCTCCGACGCCGAGCCGAGCAGACCGCCAACAACGCCCCGGCCGCATACTCCGTCGCCCTCTCCGACAGCTTTAATATCGTTCTGACAAGCAAGGGCGGCGTAAGCGAGTGAGCTACAAACGCCGCACACCCCGAGGCACTCTGCAAAGCAGCTGGACGGTGGCCAACGCCCTCTCGGCATCCCCTTCTCGAGATCGGGGGTAGTGAGTAGCTCGATCAGAACCTCCACCGCCCCTGACGCGACCGCCTTAGGGCGATGCTGCTTCGCTAAACAGAGTAGCTTGACGGTGGCCAACGCCCTCTCGGCATCCCCCTTCTCGAGATCGGGGGTAGTGAGTAGCTCGATCAGAACCTCCACCGCCCCTGACGCGACCGCCTTAGGGCGATGCTGCTTCGCTAAACAGAGTAGCTCGACGGTGGCCAACGCCCTCTCGGCACCCCCTTCTCGAGATCGGGGATAGTGAGTAGCTCGATCAGAACCTCCACCGCCCCTGACGCGACCGCCTTAGGGCGATGCTCCTCGCGTTCTGCGAGGAGCCACAAACTCGCGTTCTGCGAGAAAATGTTGCATAATCAAAGAAATTACTGCTGCGTACTCAAAAATGCAGAAAGCCCAGAAAATGCAGAAACTTACCATCTCCGACATAAGAATATCGAGCGCTCCCCTATAGTCCCTTCCGACTTGCCCCTTCTTCAGCTTTACATTCTTAGGCATCCACCGGTATGCCCATGGTTGCTCCGCTCTCCACCGAGGACGTTCAGTAGGTCGAAAGTGTGGGAAGTAGTTGTAGATCCATGCCTAAGAAATACAAAGTACGTTAAATATGAAAATATATATAAGTATGTAAATTAAACGCTTAGAAAGTATAATACCTGCAACAAGGTGTAACAGAAAGACATCTGGGCACAACCCTGTCGTGTGCATATCCCCAGCTGCCTATACAGATGGGCCAAAGCAGCTGAACCCCACGATATGCCCGTAGCATGGGCATAGGTTTCCAAAAAAGGCCCATATCTAAGCCGAATCAAGTTCTGTGACTTGTCCGGAAATAAGAGCGAGGAAGCAGTATACAACACCCAACCTAAACCCTTTCGCTCTGGACCTAGGTTTTCACAATGCCTTCTAAACCATTCAGCTTTCACCCTCCCAGAATCTAAAGTATGAGGATCTATTCCAAAAATTTCCGCCCCCTTCCTACCATAGTATTTTACAATCTCATCATGACT
Source organism: Oxyria digyna (assembly GCA_029168935.1). Lineage (NCBI taxonomy): Eukaryota > Viridiplantae > Streptophyta > Magnoliopsida > Caryophyllales > Polygonaceae > Oxyria > Oxyria digyna. The sequence continues at coordinate 2,299,998 of JAPVLV010000001.1, read as the reverse complement.
AAACTTGGCACCCAGTTTCTTACATGTCGTCATTGCTTTCCCTTGTATAGGTAGGCCTAAAATCATATTTACATCAAGAAGGCCAATAGTGATCTCACCACAAGGGAGGTGGAATGAATTTGTCTCCGGTTGCCATCGTTCGATGAACGCTTCAATCAACGGAAAGTCGATTTCTTCGTACATCATGTCAGGTAGATCTGACAGTCCAACTGCACCGGGAATCTCTGACCAGTCATTGTTGTCCAATGGCCAATCACTGCTTTGCTTTGTCCGTTGTTGTGCCTTCATCGGACCTTTCAACTGCAGAAAAATACAAAAATTACACACTGCAGACACTATAATCAAAAAATTCAGTTTTTGCAGATTTATCAGGAAATGCATAATATGTGCATTTCCTCGCGTTCTGCGAGTGTGCCTCTTCTCGCGTTCTGCGAGAAGATGCATATATCTTGCATTTTCTGATAAGTCTGCAGAATTTGTGCAATGTATTGAAAATGCAGAAAATAAATAAATAATTAAATTACCTCCCCTTTCTGGATGTGGAACGCAACATGTGCTTCAAATCCCTTAAGCAACTCGGGATCTTCTGGACCTCCAGGTGTGTCATGAGTGAGCTCAGGATCATACTTTGGCTCATTCTTCTTGGACTTCCTCTTTCTTTTGCGTTTCTCGACCACTTCTTCTTCTTCTTCTTCTTCTTCTTCTTCTTCTTCAACATCATCACCTTCTTTTTCTTGTTCCTCTTCTTCATCCCCAAAAAATTCATCCTCCATTTCTGCTTCCATCGGTTCTGGGGCTTGATAGTGTGAAGAAGAACCAGCTTGTCCACTTCCCTCGGCATATCCACCGCCCCAACTTTGTCCAACCATCCCTTCTCCACCGCCCCAACTGCCTCCCGCCCACCCCTGTCTGACTTCCATAATTGCATTATGTTCAAAAAACTGGTCCCAGCAACCCGGTTGTCTAGTAGAATAACTATCTTGGGAAACAAGGTCCCAGCCAACTGGGTATGACTCCCAACCAGCTTGTCCACTTCCCTGGGTATGACTCCCTTCCCCTTTGATTTTTCAACCGGGGGTTCTTCCCTAACAGCATCTCTGTTTTTCCGACGAGTCGAACGACCAGGACGATACATTGCCTAAAACAATACAAAGTAAAATCAATAAATAAACGAACGCAGAAAATAAAATCAGAAAACAGAACAAACAAACAAAAAACACAAACATATATTCTGCAGAACAAACAGAATTGCCAGTTATGGCAACTCCTCGCGTTCTGCGAAGGACATGACTCTCGCAGAAAGCGAGGGACATGATTCTCGCAGAACGCGAGGGATGTAGCGTTCTGCATGAATTTGCACGCATCAACCAGACAACCCTATTTTTTTTTTATGAATTTCAACATAAAACAACATCCACTCATCAACCATAATTCAAAATCATCATCTTTCATCCATTATACAACCATTTCTAAATCAACATTCAATATCAAAACATCATATAATATGCAATTTCCTATACTAACAACATATATTCATCTAGAAACAACATTAGAAAGCATAAGAGTATAAGAAACATACCTTATATGGAGATTTGAAGTGAAAAGAGGAAGAAGAAGAAGATTGAACCGAGAGAAAACGCGAGAGCGGCGGTAGAAAATATTGTGTGATGTAAAAAATGGGCCGAGTAGGGTTTTTCCCCTTTTATAGGGGAAAAACACCCTCGCGTTCTGCGAGGTGACGCACCCTCGCGTTCTGCGAGGAGACGCTCCCTCGCGTAACGCGAGGGCCCGGGCGTTATTCAGAAAACGCCCGGGCTGTATTTAGCAAGGGCCTAAAATTATTATTGGTTTTTGTCATTCATGTATAAATACTTTGTATTTCCCTCGTGAGAGGGGAGGCGCGTGCGGGAAGGGTCGGCGGGCTGTTTAGGGGTGGGGATGCGTCAAGAAGAGGGGAGCGGGTGACTGGGCAGCTTGTGTTGCCGGTGGAGATCCATCGACGTTTTCCCGATATAGCAGAAACAGGCTGCTTTTTTTTTTTTTTTTAAAGTAATTGTAAAACCAGCGTCTCTTACACTGAAATGCTTATTTTTTAACCCCTCAGCGCCTCTTATACGTGGGGTTAAAAAAAAATTATATGTATAAGAGACGCTGGTAAAACCAGCGTCTCTTATACATAAAAATTTCAAAAAAAAAAAATTCAGCTTTGGACGAGAGACCTCTCACACATAAAAAATTTCCGAAGCTGTGAGAAGTGCCTATAATGGGAATTTGTTTGAAAAGAAGCATACGTCAGGAATATTTTTCGAAAAAACGCCCATTTCAGAAAAAAAATTCTTTATATATATGCTAGTTAATTTCACTTATACAAATATGCATTATTTTTAGCACATTTCATACGTGAAACTTTCCTTATATAAATATACAAATATAGTAGGTCACAACTCTTACCCAGTATATAAATAAAATTTGAATTAATTTGATGGTTTTCATTTATGATTTTAGTATGTCACAACTCTTACCCAATACATACTTCTAAAGTAATATATTTGATTTGATTTGATGCTTTTCATTTATGATTTTTAATTTAAAGGCTACTTTAAAAATAATTTTCCATTTTAACTTCTTAGCAATGATATACGCAAGAAACAACACTTATTTTATACAGTATATGAATATAAGTTCCTTACAGGGACAAAGAAACATTATTGAATCCTAACACCAAAAAAAGCAACTAAAGTCTCTATATTTAACCCTCTGATTTGTGTCTCAATCCCTGCAAATTATTCAAGCAACACTACATAATCCAGAGAGGTGAGTTTTTCATTTTTCTTCTACATCTCCATTATATTATAATTAAGAACAACTCGTCCAAACTTCATTCGTCATTTATTTTCCCAGAGAAACACCACACCCCCAAAATTTATAACTTGCATCCGGCTTTGGGCGCATTTTGTTGCCCCTAGGTCTTTTTTTAGAAACCCGGGTTTGACTTTGGGCGCAATACGGATGCGCTAAAAAAACTCGGTTCTCTTTTAACCCTTGGATGCATCCTTATTGTGCCCAAATAACCGGTCGGATTCGGATGCGCCCATAATCGAGCTTGTTCTTTTAGCGCATTTTGGATACGCCCAAAACGGATGTCAGATATAATTTTTCGGGTGTGGGGTTAAATGACCTTTATTTTTTAAATATTAGCCTTAATTTGTGCTTGACTATTTTTATTGTATGTCATACTAATTTGTTTCTCTGCATGCATGTAGATGTCGAAGATATTAATCTCTTTCCTACTCCTCGTGATCATCAATCTCTTTTGTAAGTGCACCTAATTCAATATTTTTTCCCATTTTTCTATTGTATATTTCTACGTGGATCTCTTATCCGTGTGAGAATGTAGGAATGAATTATTCACCTGCATATTTCTAAACATTGACATACACATGCATAAATAATTCAGATATGTACTAAAAAAATACATGTGCATGTATAAGTACGTTCTTACCATAAGTATATTCATACCAAATGTTTTCTTTTTCTACGTCACACTTATCCTTAATAGTTACATTGATATTTCTATCATCTTAACTGAAAAAACAGTCTTGTTCGACACGATCGATGCATCGACCTGCAAGAAGACGAGCCACCCGAAGCCTCATAAGCCAAAGGTGGTGCTCGTGCACGGGTTCACAGGCGGCGGTTGGTCCTGGTTCAAGGTTCGTTACATTCTCGAGTCGTTCGGTTATAATGTAACCGCTATCGACCTCAAGGCCTCTGGGCTCGACCCTACAGACGTCTCTGAGATCAAGACGTTCGAGCATTACAATGAGCCGTTGGATCGGTTCATGGCCAACTTACCGCACCATGAAAAGGTCGTCTTGGTGGGCCATAGTGCCGGTGGAGTTAGCCTCACTAAGACCATCCTTGACTATCCTCATAAGGTCAAGGTTGCGGTTTACGTTTCTGCGACGATGATTAAGTCGGGATTTTCGACGTGTGAGGATCTCCAAATTGTAAGTTTGAAGTGTTAACTTTTTATTATCTTGCATTCATATACATGTTAGTCTTATGTTTTATGTGATTATGTAGGGTGTACCTCATTTTATCGAGAGTACGTGCAACGCAATGTGTCCGAAACTTCCGGATCATACCTGTTTCGAGAAGTTGATAGAGGGATCGAAACAAGTCCCTCTAATACTACAAACTGAGGTATTCAGTTAAGGGCTTGTTTGTTAAATGTATTGTCATATTAGCAAATAATTAGTATTATATAAGTTGATACTCTTATCTATCAAAGAAAAGGTGTCTAAAAGAAAAGTTTTCATACTAAAAAGTCACATAAAAAGATGTTTTTTCTATAGGACAAGGATCTAATACGATATATATTAACATACGAGCGTCGAATGTCAATTCGGTAGCACACAAACATATATACACGCAAATCTGATTATTGCATCATTTACACTTGTGTGCTAGCGAAATGAATCATTCGTATTTCGTATATATTCGTACGTAGATCTTTCCAGATTTGTAAAAGGAAGTCTAGATTTTATTCTCTCCTCTATTTGGTATAAGATCATTTATTCTACCACATTCAATGAACATGCATTGCCCATTTCTCTTGTTTGGCTAATATATGCTACAACTATCACAATCAACATGTCAAAACTTACCAAATTAAATGGCATGATTTCGACAACTGTGTCTACTCGTAGGAGTTCGTACTGGCGAAGTCGTTGGCTCGACCAGGTCCGTACAGAGCCATAGTGACGTCCAACTTCATCGAGGCGGCCAAGAAGAGCTCGGGATGTGTAGACAAGGTGCCAAGAGTGTACGTGAAGACGCTTTTTGACCAGACACTCAAACCCGAGCAACAAGACGCCATGATTGAGCGTTGGCCGCCATGCGAAGTGCACGAGATCGACAATGATCATGATGTGCCCTTTGCTAAACCTGTTATTCTCTCTGCTTTGATTGTCAATGCTACTTATTATGTGTGAAATTGTGTTTAATTGCTAAGATATGATGAATAAAAGTATATTATTTACGTATTGAAGATGATGTTTGTCAAAATAGGATATGCATATATATAGAGAATATAGTATATGTGGTATGTTGTAGTGAAGATAAGTCACCATCCTTGTTGGTTGAAAGTAAATGTCTCGACAGGGACACTTCACCAATCCAGTTAATTACTTAATTTCACATTATCTTACATTAAATCCAAAGAATATATTATTGGTTGCAATATAAACCAAATATGATAGTACAAGTATAGATTTTAACAAAGTAAACGTTCAGGATGTGTTTGTTAATTAGTTTATAAATTTTCTATTTTTCGAGAAATGTTACCATCGTATTTTAAACCACGTGTAAAAAAACAGTTTATAAACTAGAGGGAAGATAACAAAGGTATTCTAATAATCATGGTAACATAGTATTTTTCATGTATATCTAGGTGCAAGAAAATTCCACCTTGACAAAACTTCAAAAATCAATTAGCTCATGAACAGAACACAAATCAACCCCTACGAAATTCAAGCAACGTATTCGAAAGTTCTTAGTTATGTGATGATTCAACCCTTACCATAAGTTAAATTTGTGGATGCTAGTTCAAGATCGGTGATATAAATTTTTTGATTTGGGTCACAGAAATACAAACACATGTCTAAGACCAAAGTATATTGGATTATAATCTATACTTATAACACTTTCTTAGTCTATAAACACCATATTTTAAATACTTATTCAACTGTTCAAGGAATCTGCAGTACCTATTTTCAGAGCTTAGATCTTGCAGCGTTGTTATCGTCCAACACGAGCATCACCTTTCCAATTGCTTTCCTGTCTCTGATTGCAGCGAATGCAAGATGAGCCTGTTTAACGACAGATTAGTGACATGGAAGCATGATTAGAAAACATTGAAAGAGATTAACATGTTAGCTGACCTCTGAAAAACTAAAAGTATGAGAAATGTTGACTGAAATCAAGCCTTTTGCGAGCCACGTCAGCAGCTCCTTAAGTGAATCTTCAAGAAAACCGGGTTGATTCACTTTGTAGCTTCCCCAATATAGTCCATGAATTGTCCAATTCTGTTCAAATAACAATACAAAAATCTGTAAAACACTAAGAGATAGTTTGGTACTATTCAAGATATGGCTCCATGGCTAATTCCATATAAAAATTCTAACCAAAAACAAGAATGTGTATTGGTAATTCTGAAACCCATCATGATACCAAACGGGACCTAAGATATCAATAAAAGAATATGTAAGACATTAAGGGCTTGTTTGGTACTATACCTATAATTCGGATGGGATAGGGAATCAAGTCATGTAAAATTATGGAATGAGTGATTCAAGATATGGCTCCATGGCTAATCCCATATAAAAAATTCTAAACGAACACAAGAATATGTTCGAGTAACTCTGAAACCGATCATGATACCAAACGGGGCCTAAGATATCATATATTGTTGAAGAAGAAGAGGAATCTGACAGTCTGATCAGATGTTATGTAAATTTAAGTTTTCAATAACACAAATAAGAGTTTGTTAGCTATTGTCCAGTTCTGTTCAACAATATCAAGTCGGAATCGTGACGCACTGTGTGTAAAATGAGGCTAATCCCATATAAAAGTTCTAACCAAACACAAGAATGTCTACGAGTAATTCTGAAACCAATCATGATACCCAAGCTACGGTATCAAACAGAACCTAAGATTTCAATACTTTAAATAACTAAAATAATCATAACAATATTTGCTCTGTTGTTGTACCTTCACAAGAGCGATATTTGCGGGGATGACAGGAACTTCACCACTAGCAAACCCAATGACCAAAATATTTGCACCCCAATTCAGTAGTTTCAAGGAGTCTTTAGTGAGCTTGCCACCAACAGGATCATACAACACATCAACTCCTTTCAAATTCCGTCTCTTCAGAAATTCCTTAACACTTTGAATTAAATTCTCTTGACTAGCATCAACCACATGATCAACACCTAGTGACTTCAAGAATTGCACCTTTTCATGGCCCCTAAGAGTAAGAGATGTTTTTTAAAATAAAACAAGCAATTAAATACTTGAAAATGAAGTAATTAACACAAACCTAGCAACACCAATGACGATTGCTCCACAGACTTTTCCAATCTGAACAGCTGAGACTCCGACTCCTCCAGCTGCACCAAGAACTAGCAAAACCTGAGATTAAAAAAAACATAGAGAATTGAGAAATAAGGCATGACTAAAGTTTGAAACTGACAAAATGAATGATGGAAAAAAGAGAGTGAAATACCTGACCAGGTTTAAGGTTAGCTCTATGAACAAGAGCAACATGAGATGTTCCATAGGCGACAGGAAGTGATCCCGCAGCAATGAGATCACATCCATCTGGTACTTGAAGCCTGAGAGTGAACAAGATCAATGTTCCAACATTGCCAATTTGCACAATATTTTGAATACGTTCAAAAACTACTGTCTTGATGAACTATAATGTATAACTGCTGAAAAAGAGTCCTGTGCTAAAGACTTCAGCACAGCAACATGCAAGAACTCATTGAAATCACTCTTAAATTCATTTTACAACTAAACTTTTTGAGCAAACATTTAAAAAATTGTTCTGGTCTAAGGTTAGCTCTACGAACAAGAGCAACATGAGACGTTCCTTAAGCGACAGGAATCACATCCATCAGGCACTTGAAGCCCTATCTTAGAATGTCAATTAACATTTCCATCATTGCCAATTTCTCACAATATACTGTCAATATGTTCAAAAACTACTGTCCTGATGAACATCTAAGCTTTAGATTAAGCAAACATTTCAATAGTCCAATCTCCCTCAGATGATTCGATTGATAACGTTATACTGATCAAACTCATGATTGAGCAAAATTACTGAGATCACTTATAAAATTCATTTCAACATCCAAGCTTTTAGATTAAGCACACATTTCAATTTCCCAATCTCCATCACACGATTCAATTGATCACGTTGTTATACTGATCAAACACATGATTGAACAAAATCAACAGCATCTACTCTTAGCAAACCCTAGAGATAGAACTCACAAATGCAGATTGATCAACAACGATAAATTGCGTAAAGGTACTGAGTGCAACGATTCCAATATTGTCAATTTCTCACAATACTGTCAATAAGTTCAGAAAGACAAAAACTACTGTCCTGATGAACTATAATGTAAGAAGAACATGCAAGAACTCACTGAAATCACTTCTGAAATTCATTTTAACACCTAACCTTTAGATTAAGCAAACACTTCCATCGTCCAATCTGAATCAGATGATTCAATTGATCACGTTATACTGATCAAACACATAACTGAGCAAAATTAACAACATGCAAGAAGAGCTCACTGAATTCACTAGCAAACATTTCAATACCCCAATCTCCATCACACGATTCAGTTGACCAACGTTATACTAATCAAACACACGCTTGATCAAAATCGTGATATTTAGAAGAACAACATGCAAGAACTCACTGAAATCACTTCTGAAATTCATTTCAACATCTAAACTTTAGATCAAGCAAACACTTCCATCGTCCAATCTGAATCAGATGATTCAATTGATCACATTATACTGATCAAACACATAACTGAGCAAAATTAACAACATGCAAGAAGAGCTCACTGAATTCACTAGCAAACATTTCAATACCCCAATCTCCATCACACGATTCAGTTGACCAACGTTATACTAATCAAACACACGCTTGATCAAAATCGTGATATCTATAAGAACAACATGCAAGAACTCACTGAAATCACTTCTGAAATTCATTTCAACATCTAAACTTTAGATCAAGCAAACACTTCCATCGTCCAATCTGAATCAGATGATTCAATTGATCACATTATACTGATCAAACACATAACTGAGCAAAATTAACAACATGCAAGAAGAGCTCACTGAATTCACTAGCAAACATTTCAATACCCCAATCTCCATCACACGATTCAATTGATCACGGTATACTAATCAAACACACGATTGAACAAAATCGTGATATCTATAAGAACAACATGCAAGAACTCACTACAATCACTTCTGGAATTCATTTCAACATGCAAGAGCTCACTGTCACTTTTGAATTTCACTTCAACATCTAAGCTTTAGATTAAGCAAACATTTCAATATCACATTCTCCATCACACGATTCAATTGATCAGGTTATACTGATCAAACACATAATTGAACAAACTCAACAGCATCTACTGAATAGCAAACCCTAGAGATAAAACTCACAATTCAGACTGCTCCACAACGATGAATTGAGCGAAGGTACCCAGTGGGGCGATTCCAACTTTGTAAATTTCTCATAATACTGTCAATACGTTTAAAAAGACAAACTACTGTCCTGATTAACTATACTGTAAGAACAACATGCAAGAACTCACTGAAATCACTTCTGAAATCACTTCTGAAATTCATTTCAACATCTAAGCTTTAGATTAAGCAAACACTTCAATCGTCCAATCTCCATCCCACGATTCAATTCATCACGCTAGAGATAAAACTCAAAATTCATCCTACTCTTAGCAAACTCTAGAGATAAAACTCAAAATTCAGATGGATCAACGAAGACAAATTGCGCAAAATTAACAACATGCAAGAGTTCACCGAATTGAAATTCATTTCAACATCTAAGCTTCAGAGCAAGCAAACATCTCCATCACACAAATCAATTGATAACATCATACTCTTAGAAAACCCTAGATAGAACTTACAATTCAGATTGATCAACAACGATGAATTGCGCGAAGGTACCAAGCGACGCAAATCCACAGACACGATCACCGACTCTGAATTTCTTGACGCTACTTCCAACCGATTCAACGAAGCCGGAATAATCCGCGCCTGTGATGAAAGGAAGAGGAGGCTTCTCCTGGTACTTGCCGAGAACTTGAAGGTAATTAGCGAAATTCATGCTCGTAGCTCGGATTCTGACTCTGATGGAGGTTGGAGTTTTCAGATCGGGAATTGGCTCGGTGGTGGATAATACAACTGGAGAATTGTCGTCTCCGATTGGGATAGTTGGATCGCCCAGCTTCGTTACTACGAGTGCCTCCATGGATTTTAGCTCTCGATTGATACGACTTCTTTTTGGGGATAACTATCGGAAAATCTGATATATAAAGGACGGTGGTGTGTCGTCCAGCTTTTAGAGTAGACCGGATTTTCTTTTCTTGCACACTGAAGGCCATAGAAAATTGCCCAAATCTCTGCCGTGAGGGGAGGACACGACCCACAAAGGAAGGTGAACCCTCCCAAGAAACGACCCAGATCATCTCGCAGAAGGCCTCCACCTCATGCTTCTTCGTCGTCTCCCTTGCACACTGCGTCACAATTTAATTTGAGCCACCCTGCAGGAGGACAAGACCAAGTACGAGCAGAGGCCGGAGGAGTAGAAGCACTGCTTGGAGTAGATTGGAGTTGTGCAGAAGTGATCTTGGAGAGCTTGTATGATGCAACTTGGTTGCATACAATAAGTGACAGCCGGGGGATATAATCTAAGCCTTCAAAAACAATAGAATTTCGGCATTTCCAGGTCTGCCAGAGCATGTAGGCAAATATAGTGCTCCATTCATCCTCGCGTCGAATATTCTCATAGATCCAGGACTTTATATCTTGGTTGTTGAAGAAACAGTACGGCAAAGGAATTCCAGCGAGAGCAAGTAAGACTTTACGGACTTCAGCACAGTCGCGTAGAGTGTGCAGGGGGTCTTCAGTTTATGCTGCTTATGGCAGAGCAGGTAGTAGGCAGTACTTTTGGAGAGAAAATCATATTACTCTTATGATAGTTAACCTTCTCCCCGGATTCATTACAAAATATGTCTAGGCAACTTTTGATGGTGTCGGCTTGCGCCATCGTCGCCTCCCCGAAAAGGATAAGATCATCAGCAAAAAAGAGGTGAGACAAATTGATATCCCCTAATCTGATCGGAGTCCAAGAACCATCCGAAACCGCTGATTGGATAATGTGTGAAAGGCGCTCCATGCACAACACAAACAGGTAGGGCGAGAGCGGATCGCCTTGTCGAACACCCCGAGAGGGTTTAAAGGATCCGGCCTTGGATCCATTCCATAAGAGCTCCATGTGGCCCTCTGTTTGACACCGCATAATGACGTTGATGAGATGATCAGGGAGGTGTGATTGTGACAGAATGTCACGAAGGAATTCCCACCTTATACGATCATAAGCTTTGGCAAGGTCTATTTTCAGCACCATCCAACGAGTCGAATTCCGAGCTGCGAGCATAGTGTGCAAGACTTCCTGAATGATGACAACATTGTCGGTTATTTGGCGGCCTGGAATAAATCCCGCTTGAGAAGGTGAGACTAGAACAGGAAGCACTGGTTTAATTCGACTCACAATCGCCTTGGTAGCAATTTTGAAGACCACATTCAACAAAGAGATCGGGCGGAATTCAGCCGCTGTATTCGGAGCCTCAACTTTCAGTATAAGAACCATCACAGCATTACTGAGTTTCTCCGGAAGAATAGCATGATTGAGCAAATCAAGGACAAGATTGGACACCTGTTCGCCAACTACACCCCAGTTACGCCATCCGGTCCTGGTGCTTTTAAACGGCCCATGACTCTCAAGGCTTCCCAAACATCAGAAGTCGTAAAAGAACAAGCCAGGTTATCTCTTTGGGATGCTGTAAGATCAGGAAAAGAGATGGGTAGCTGTGAGATACCTCTGTAGGGAGCGCTCAGATCAGCCGAGTACAGATCCGCAAAGAAGCTCAGGACCAAATTGCGAACTGCCATGGGCTCAGAAATCATATTGAAGGAATCAACAGAAAGAGACGAGAAAAACGTTCAAGAAAAGCACAGCCATGAAAGGAGCTTCAAGCTCTCTGCAAAAGAGAATGCAAACTGCAATATGGTTGTTAGTTTGTTACAAGGTGTCAGACACTATTTATTATTACAAAGGAGTAGTGCCACGTGTACATGAGCAACTATATACTAACACCCCCCCTCAAGATGTAGGTGGTGAAACCAGCTGCAGCTTGCCAAGAACCTCATTATGAGCAGGGCCAGGTAATGATTTGGTGAGCACATCGGCGAGTTGGGCCTGTGTAGGAAGATACGAGATAGTGATCAGACCTTCCTGCAGTTTGTGGCGAACGAAGTGACAATCGAGGTCAATGTGTTTTGTCCTTTCGTGAAATACAGGATTCCGGGCGATGTGGATGGCAGCTTGACTGTCACAGCGAACCGGAATAGGTAGTAGACCCGGGACGTCGAGTTCATGAAGTAGACGAGACAACCAGGCTAATTCAGCTGTAAGGCGACGCATTGAGCGATATTCAGATTCTGCTGAAGAGAGGGACACGATGCTCTGCTTCTTGGACTTCCAGGAGATAGGACATCCACCAAAAGTGATGAAGAACCCGCTGACAGACCTTCTTGTATGAGAACAAGCAGCCCAATCAGCATCGCAGTAACCAACAAGTTGCAAATGAGGAGAGTTATTAAGGAAGAGTCCCAAATTGTCATGACTTCGTAGATACTGTAATGTGTGAAGAGCTGCATTGAAATGAGCCTCAGTGGGTTTGTTGAGGAATTGACTGAGAAACTGAACACTGTAAGCAAGATCAGGACGAGTATTGGTAAGGAAATTAAGCTTCCCAACCAGCTTACGATAGAGGGAAGCATCTGGTAAGAGTGGACTGGAAGAAGCAAATTTCAGATCAGAAGGCAGAGGAGCTGAAGCACAATTGGAGTCTGCACAAGAAAATTCATCCAGAACCTCATGTAAAAATTTCCTCTGACTGAGAATGTAACCTTTCTCCACTTGAATGAATTCAATGCCCAGAAAGTAATGTAACCTGCCTAAGTCTTTTATACGAAACTGAGCATCCAAAAAAGACTTGAGTGAACTAATTTCCTTCTCATCATTTCCAGTAACCAATATGTCATCAACATAAATGGCGAGGAACACAACTGAATCATTAATTCTTCTGGAAAAAAGGGAGTAATCATTAGGTGAATGAACATAACCTTGAGTCCTCAAGGAGTCAGAAAGCTTGGCATACCACTGACGCGAGGCTTGTTTAAGTCCATAGAGTGACTTGTTCAGACGACAGACATAAGAGGGAGGAGTTGTTAAACCTGGAGGAGGAATCATATAAACTTCTTCATGGAGATCCCCATGGAGAAAAGCGTTGTTCACATCCAATTGTGAGATTGGCCATCCTTTCTTAAGTGCCACTGAGACCAAACATCTTACTGTTGTCATTTTTACCACAGGTGAGAAAGTTTCAGTGTAATCAATCCCTGCTTTCTGAGTGAATCCTCTAATAACCAATCTAGCTTTGTATCTCTCGACTGTGCCATCAGCTCTGTGCTTAACCTTGAAAACCCATTTGCAGCTAATTGGTTTCTTTCCTTTAGGTAAGGGAACCAAATCCCAAGTGCCATTCAATTCTAGTGCTTGGAACTCTTTTTGCATAGCCTCTTGCCAAGCTGGAGATTTTCCTGCTTCTGCAAAAGACTGTGGTTCTTGTACAACAGTTAAAGAATCTAATAAATGTTGATCACTTGGAGACAAAACAGAAGCACAGAAAGAAGGAATGGAGGAGAAATGGGGTAAACAAAGGTTGGTTATAGTGTTGGAGCAAAGAGGTGAGGATATAGAGGTGTTGCACACATAATCTTGCAAATGTGGAGGTGGATGATGAGCTCTAGTAGAGCGGCGAAGAGGAATGGTGGCAGGTGAATTTTCAGTGGGAATTGGAGTAGATGAAGTAGATGAGGTAGGTGAATTGTTTACAGGGGTATGGTTTGTTGTAGAGTTATGGTCATGAATAGGAATAGGTAGATAAGGTTCAGTTTCAGCAGCTGGGGAAGATTTGTGAAATGGGAAAATTTTTTCAAAGAATGTGACATCTCTGGATACTGATACTGTATATGTAGTAAGGTTGAGGACTTTGTAAGCCTTTTTTCCAAAAGGAAAGCCAAGGAAAACACAAGCTTGTGATCTTGGTTTGAATTTGTCCCTACCAAGAGTGGGAGTGGAAACATAGCAGAGGCAGCCAAAAGGTTTGAGGTTAAGGAGAGGAGCTGGTTTGTGAAACAAAATTTCATAGGGACTAGAACCTTTGAGAACTTTAGAGGGATATCTATTAATCAAGTGAGTGGCCATAAGAACACATTCTCCCCAATATTTGATAGGTAAGTTGGACTGGAACAAAAGGGCTCTGGAGGTTTCTAGTAAGTGTTTATGTTTTCTCTCAACAACCCCATTTTGTTGAGGTGTATAGGGGCAGCTGGTTTGGTGAATTATACCCTTGGAAGCAAAGTATTCAATACCCTCTTTGCTAGAGCCTAGTTCAAAGGCATTATCAGTGCGTATGATTTTTGGGTAATGGCCAAATTGAGTGTGGACAAATTGGATAAAGGCTCGGATAATGGTGAAAGAGTTGCTCTTAGCACTGATTAAATGTGTCCAGGTACATCTAGTGAAGTCATCCACTATAGTTAAAAAGTACTTGTAACCATTGTAGGTTTGGACTTTGTATGGCCCCCATAAGTCAATGTGGATAAGATCAAAAGGTGTAGTAGTAGAAATGGAACTCAAAGGAAAAGGTTTCTTGTGTTGTCTGCATTTCTGGCATATATCACAAGGTGTATCAGGAAAATTAGAAGGAGATACATCAATACAAGGTAATTGTTTCATTTTATTGTAAGGCATATGTCCTAGGCGCAAGTGCCATAACAAGACATTGTCCAAACTGCTAGAAGAAGAATTACAAGAATTGGAAACTGTAGGAAAAGAAACTGGCTCATGGTTAATCTTGGTCTTGGTTTGAGTGTTTGTGTGCAGCAAGTATAGGCCATCTTTATGCTTACCAAGAACCACTGGGCTCCTCACTGAATGGTCCTGAATAAAACACATTTCAGTGGAAAAGAAAATGTGAGATTCAGTTTGTCTTGTGAGTTTACTGATAGACAGAAGATTGAATCTAAATTGGGGAACAAACAAGACATTTTTCAGGGTAAGATTAGGCAAGATAGTTACAGGGCCACTGTGAGTCACAACAAGGTTATTCCCATTTGGCAAGGCTATTTTATAAGGTGTGGGAAGGAGCTCAAGTTTGATGAATAGGTTAGGCAAAAAACACATGTGGTCTGTTGCACCACTGTCAAGTATCCAAAAATGATCAACACCATTAGAACCTAACTGAGTACTCAAGCCACAATATTTTGTAATTGGAGAGGAGTAACAAGGATTTATACCTGTCATGACTCCTCCAGCAAACTCATTGTTGTTGGAAGTGAAACCTTGTTGTTTACTGTTCAGCATCTGAAGCAACATAGTGCATTGTTCCATTGATAGCCCAGGGATAGAAGATTCCTCAGAATCTGCAGAAGTTTGTGCAGCCATTCTCCTCGTATTTGGTCCCCTAGAGCCAGAAGATTGCTCTCTGTTATTAGGAAATCCAATGATTCTGTAGCAATTATCCCTGGTGTGACCAGTCTTCTTGCAATGATCACAAATCACAGGAGCTCTTCGTCCATGTGTTACACCCTCTGATTTCCCATGAAGCTGCCAGCAAAAGTCAACTGAGTGACCTGGTTTTCTACAATGAGTGCATACAAGAGACGATCTGTCATTTCCATTGTGTCCCCTTCCATTTCTTTGTCCCTGAGCATTCATAGCAATTGAATCTCCTGTGAATTGTGTGGTTGCCTTGATATTTCTTTGTTTTTCTTCCTGAACTAGCATAGCAAAAACCTGTGCAACAGAGGGAGTTGGATTCATCAAGAAAATGCTCCCCCTGATTGCAACATAACTGTCATTCAGTCCCATCAACAACTGGATCAATCTTTGTTCTTGCTGAAGAGCATATTGATTATTTCCACAGGTGCAAGTCATCACATTCTGCAGAATAGCTAATTCATCCCATAGTCCTTTGATTCTTGTAAAATAAGCAGTAATACTGTCATTTCCTTGAGAAATTGTGCATAATTCCTTCGAAATCGAGAAAGACTGAGCTAAATTAGATTGCTCAAATCTGGTGCACAATTCCAGCCACATTTCTCGTGCTGTATTGGCAAAGATTATGCTCCCTGCAATCTCCTTACTCACTGAACTAGTGATCCAAGACATAACCATATCATTACACCTTTCCCAAGCTCTAAACTCAGGAGAATTGATCTGAGGAGGACTTAGGGTTCCGTCTATGAATCCTACTTTGTTTTTCGCAGATAAGGCAACACGAACAACTCTCTTCCATGTCACGAATCCATCGCCATCAAAGACCTTAGAAACCAGAAGCATACCTGGACTATCGGACGGGTGGATATAGAAGGGATCAGAGGTGTCACTGTTGCGACTCCGTTGTGTTCCATCAAGATTCCGATCCATTTGGCAAATCGAGAAGATCGAACGCGTAACAGCGAAAGACGAGGATGATCAAGCGCAACTTGGCTCTGATACCATGAAGGAATCAACAGAAAGAGACGAGAAAAACGTTCAAGAAAAGCACAGCCATGAAAGGAGCTTCAAGCTCTCTGCAAAAGAGAATGCAAACTGCAATATGGTTGTTAGTTTGTTACAAGGTGTCAGACACTATTTATTATTACAAAGGAGTAGTGCCACGTGTACATGAGCAACTATATACTAACACATATCCCCCGCATCATTGGACAGAGCCAAAACCCGATTAGCCCGACGACGAATGATAGTCGAGAGATGAAAGAATCTCGTGTTCCGATCGCCATCAAGTTGGAAGTTTGAGCATGATTTTTGTTTCCACAAAGTATGCTCCTGATTGAGGATGTGTTCCAGTTCTTGTGAAAGGGTACGCTCAAGCAGAATTAATCGCTGTGAGGGGTTGTTGAGCAGCGCTCTACGAGCTCCAGAAAGACGTGCCGAAACCTTGCGTTTCTTAAAGAAAATATTGCCAAAAACCGACTTATTCCAAAACCCCAGCTGATCAGACAAGGCAAGCAGCGAGGCAGGAAGAGCGGACGAAGAGTCCCACTTCTCACGAATGAAGGGTGTGAAGCTCTCATGATGCAACCAAGCAGCTTGAAACCGAAACAGACGCGAGCTGGGAGGAGGTATAGCCGAGCGGTCGAGCTGTAAAGACAGAGCACAATGATCAGAATGGAACGCTTCAGAAAACCTGAGTCTCCAAGCATCATTACACAGAATACGGTCAAGGCGAGTAGCAGTGAATGTCTGAATGGAGTTCCCTCGGGACCAAGTGTACTGGGGCCCTGAGTAACCTAAATCAATCAGACCAAGTTCATTAAACCAATCGCTGAACTGTTGCGAAGCTGAGTTTGATCCTGAGGAGCTAGAGAAACGTTCCTGGGCATTGAGTGTGGCATTGAAGTCCCCACCAATTAACCAAGGACGATTGTTAATGCGTGCAAAAGACGACGCGTATATGGCTGACAAAATCCAGTGTTCTTCCCCTCTTAAGGAGATTTCTACTGTAATATGTTGTGGGTGGAGAGATATCGGGTTAATGATAACTTCAGAGGTGCGCCATAATAACCAGATTCCTCCTGAGAATCCATTGGCATCCACACGTAGGCAGCCATCAAAACCGATTTGCCTACATACAGATTCAGCAGAAGAGCCACTGATGCGAGGTTCAACAAGAGCTAAGACCCGAGGATTGTGCACACGAATCAACTCCCTAATGGCATCCATGAAATTTCTGCTCCGAGCACCACGAACGTTCCAGAAAAGTATGTTTAGATCAATCATTAAAGAAACTGATTACTAGACTGGTACTTTAAAAATTAAAATAATATTTGCGTTTATAATTTATATATTAATGTTTATTTTCTGTATGATAATATGGGGGTGATAAAATTTGAATTTTTTAAATGAGTTATGCGGGGATAATTTTATAATATTTATGAACAATGTTTTTTTTTTTAAAATGACCGGAACGGATATGATCGTTACATTGTGAACATTACCATCAAAATATAAACATCACTACATTAGTTTGGTATATGTGAACGTGAACGCTTCGTTTTTTCTACATTAAGTTTTCTACTTAACCGAACTGTTCTCTCTGTATTTAATACAGGGTGCAGTGAAAATGTGTTTGGTTCAGTTTTGAGCCATTTGTGATGCGGTCGTTTCCCCCCTTCAAAAATCAGTAATTTAAAGGCAATTTCTTTTGGGTACTCTACGGGCGCGCCATGGTCTGATCCAATTCGTCTGGTCGTTTTGGCTGCGTCCAGAATGGATGCGGAATATAAATTTTCGGGTGAAGGATTAAAGCCCCAAAATTTTCACACTGTTCGACATGAAACTAGACATCATCTAAAACATGAATATCCGAAGGAAAACCAAAAGCAAAAGAAGAAAGGTCGTCAACAACCCAGTTAGCCGCTGAATATGTGACGAAACTAGATCTTCTAGATAGAAACTATTCGGATAGCTTCCGACTAGCAACTCATATAGGAATGTCAACTACAAACAACCTCGCTACGAAGGAAGCCTTGTAACACAAAGACAAAGACTAGACGAGAGTCTGGATGGATTGAACTTAGAAACAATATGACAGTTACAAACAATATGACAGTTACATGTACAGTAAAAATATTCCATCAAAATCATAGTCTCTAACATAAACATAATTTAAAGTTGTCTACATAAACCTCAAGTCTTCAATAGTAACTCGATAGTTAAATTAGACATAAACTAGACAATGAAAGACGACTAATTAAAGTTTAACTTTTTTTAGTCAATATGCATGTTTAGTCAAATTCTAGCATTTAGATGAGGTAAAAATTTCTTCTAATGGCCAATTTAGCCTTTTACATCCACTAGATTGGGTGGTGACCTTATTAGCTACACATCACACTCTATTTTACCACAATTCTTCCTCTGATCTATATTTTCCAAATTCCACCCCCAAATTAGTTTTCTTTCAACACTTTCATCATCTGGGTCTGTATTGTGTATGCTTGCGTGTAAATACAATGGGAGAAACAGCAATCCAGTTGCAATTTCGGCATTTGAGCAACTTCCCAGGTTCTAATCTGCACCAAATTCTGCCCAGTTCTTCTCTATTTTCTTGGAAAAAAGGGCTTCAGAAGCTTGGAGTTTCCCCAATTGTTAAAGCTGCTTCCTCATCTTCTCCAGCTCTTGGCGGATCTTCTTCTCCCCAATATTCTGGTCAGTAATCATTCGGCCATGCTTTTGTAATTTTGTTTATTGCTTGGATTGTACTGTTTTCGTTTTGATTACAAGACTTGTTGTCAATTTCAGATGAAAATAGCTTTTTCTGCAAATGTATCATTTTCTAGCTGCAGAAAGCATTGGATTGTACTGTTTTGGTTTTGATTACAAGGGTTGCATGTATTGTGTTGTTGTTGGTTGTTGATTTGTTCTGCTTTATGTGCAAATGTATTATCTTCTAGTTGAAGAAAGCAAGTAACTCAAGATTTTGAACTGAAATAGCTCTAGTGTACTACTTGCTGTTACTTAGCACATCATACTTGCAGTGACAATCTCATATTCTAGCAACCTCATTATTAAAGGAATTCTGAAAGTAAGTATGCATTGTGTTATTCATTACTCAACCTGTAGTTTGTAATATGGATGAAGGAACAAATTTGATATCATTTTGCTTTCCAGAAATTAAAAATGTGATTTTTGTGTCATCTTAGTTGCCTATTTTCATTGGATCTTAGTATATTCTTCGAAATTCCTCAGAGCAGTTGTTGGGTGCTAGGCCAAAGAAAAAGAAGCAAAGCATAGCTGGAATAGATCAAGATGAACTACTGGACCCAAAACACTTGGCTGATCCAGATAGTTGCTTTCGTGAATTCATGGGTGTGCAAGTTCATTATAAAGTGTCTGAAGAAGAACCCGGAACTTCAAGCTCGACTCTTGACGGGGATAAAAAGATAGGCGTGCCAATGATTCTGTTACATGGATTTGGAGCTTCTTTATTCTCTTGGCATAGAGTTATAAAGGCCCTCTCACAATGTATTGGTTCTAAGGCTCTTGCATTTGATAGACCTGCGTTCGGTTTGACATCGAGAGTTGATGAAAACTCTCGTGTTGATAAAAATTCTTTGAACCCGTATTCCTCCAAATTCTCGGTGCTGACTACCCTTCACTTCATGGACGTCTTAGCATCCCAAAAGGCTATTCTTGTAGGGTAATGCTTTTTCTCTTATTTACACTCATTTTATAAATTCTTGATATTACAGATAGGGTTCGTTTAGATTACCTGGCATAATGCATTGCATCCAATGCCACTTTTAACATTATAATGCACAGAGAATGATTGTTGTGCTGTTGTAGTTTTGCTGATTACTGAATTGCTTTGTTTTGTTCTGTCAGAAAATGACCAAGTAAAATTCTCGCTTAGCAACACTCGTTTTTTCAAATTCTTTATATTTAGTTTGTTAACACCAATTTTTTTATGCATATTCTATTAGAAAATGACCAAGTTAAATTTCTGATATTAGGCATTCAGCTGGATCTCTGACTGCTGTCGGTACATACTTTGAAGCCCCTGAGCGTGTTGCTGCTATAATTCTCGTCGCGCCTGCAATTGTGGCCCCACTTTCTGATAAGAAAGTGAATAAAAGCCAAGAAGAAAAGGAGATCAGTGAACAAGACCCGGATTCAAAATCAAAAGCAAACTTTTTCACCAGGCTTGGCCAGATTTTGTCAAGGGCTTATCAGTTTATCGCTTTGACTATAAGTCGATTTATCAAAGGAATGGTGGGCATGGTCAATTCTCTTTACAAAAAAGCCTTATCTGCTATTCTAAGATCCGCTGTTGCTGTGACACTGGTATACTCACTAAAAATTATGGGTTTTTTAAATGATCACAAATCTTATGTTATGGGAATCTTGTTTTTTAGTTCCTCTCTGATTAATAGAATGCCATCCTCGTACTTTGTAGGTGAGGATGATCATTGACAAGTTTGGAATTGCTGCCATAAAAAACTCATGGTATGATGGAAGCCAGATAACTGATCATATTCTTAATGGCTACACAAAGGTATGATAATTTGCAGCTTCATTTACATCGTAGTTTCAATCGTTCATTGCTTCATTTTTTGTACCGGTAGTGCAGCCATTAAGGACCAAAGGCTGGGATAAGGCCCTCGTCGAATATACAGTGGCAATGTTGACTGATTCTGCAGCTGAATCAAAACCAACACCAACTGGAAGACTCAGTGAGATTGCTTGTCCAGGTGATATGCTCTAACATGAACTTTCAGCGGTTTCGGTTGTACCCAAAGATTTGATTTTTGCCCATTTGTGCCCTTAATGCAGTTTTAATTGTAACTGGGGATAGTGATCGGCTGGTACCGCCATGGAATTCGAAGAGGCTTGCGTCAGTAATACCCGGTTCTCAGCTCGAGATCATAAAAAATTGTGGGCATTTGCCTCATGAAGAAAGGCCAGAAGAGTTCTTAGCAATTGTTGAAAAGTTCTTGAAAAGAGTCTTTTCTGGTTCAGAGGAGTGGTGTTTTCAGGCATGAATTTCTCGTTTCCTTTCTTAATTAATATCCTCTCTGTAAATAAACCTCTTCATTGCACACAGATCATATTGATATTGTAGGGAGGAATAACAGAGCAAGCACCATTCAAAAAATACATCTAGTCTTGCAATTTCATGCATTATAATGCAAGATTATGCATGAATACTACATAGATGCATTCTTCCTAACGACGATACGAACGCCTTCGCCAGGCTCAATCATCAACTTATACTTAGGCAAATGCCTATACAAAGGAGACAACTCAAAGGTGAACTTGGACACAACAAGGCATAAGATAGTCTTAAGCTCCAACATGGCAAAGTTCTTCCCGACACAAAGCCTCGGGCCAAGGCCAAAGGGCACGTAAGCCTGTGGGACACTGCAAGCGCTCGAAACCCCGTTGGCAAACCGCTCGGGTTTGAACTCGTTGGCGTCTAGTCCCCATATATTCGTGTCCCGATGGAGAGCTGGTATTAGAGTCCATATGCATACTCCCTTGGGCACCTCTAGGTCTCCCACTTTCAACTCTTCTAATGCTTCCCTTGACACGAATGCCGCGGGTGTGTATAGTCTTAGAGCTTCTTGGATCACCATTGTTGCCTGTTGCATAGCTTAGGTACTTTAGAAGTACATAATATTGCATGTCAAGTCTTCCTATATAGGGGCGAACCTATATAGTGACCAGTAAGGACGCAATCTCCCACTGAAAACTATCACGATTAACATAGTTCAGTTAATTTCGCTATAATTCTCTTAGCTACGCAGATTCCGCTCCCTCTAAGTAGAAGCCTACGTCTGTCATTGTTTCTATATTCGCATGTTCAAACCTAAACGGTAATAAAACTAAGATGGTTAGAAACTAAGATGGTTAGAAACTAAGATCTAATTATCATAAAATATCACCATACCGATTTGATCTTCAAGATGGCGTCTGACTCAAGCGACGAAGCGTCTTCAAAAAGCTTAGCCAACTCATCACGGATTCGACATTGCCAGTCAGGATATAGGGCAAGAAGCATTAGACACCAGGAGGCGGCCACAGCGGTGGAGTGGTGGCCGGCGAAGTAAATGTTCTTGCAATTGTCTACCAAGAATTGTTTGGTTGATTCCCATGATCTTGCTCCAATTTCTGACTTGATTGCTCCATCAAGCATTAGCTGCATCAAATCCTTGTTGTTCATAGATTGATGATGGTTGTTGTTGCCGTTAGATTCTTGCACTCTTTCTTGGACTGAATTCCATATTAGTTGCTCTACTTCCTTCTCCAAGGATTTTATCTCCTCTTGAGATTTGCTATTGAAAAATCTAATCCACAATATATTTACTTTAATTCGTGCTAGTAATATCAAAACTAACGAACCAACGTACAACTGAGTTATTCACATGCACATAATTTCACGTTTGCATGCACATACGAGTTTATATTCATGCGCACTTTCAGAAGTGGTGCATGTATATAAAAATGTATGGAAAAGTTGTGCATGTAAATAATAAGGTTGTGCATGTGAATATAAAATATTGTACATGTATTATACGTTAAGAATATGCATATCTGGCCTTTATCCTTAAAATTATCAATATTTATAAAAAAAGAAAGTGAATTTTCAAAATTTTGTCTATATATGAGTTATCAAACAAACCCTGAAATGTTGAGTAATAATCAACACTTGTTGAGTAATAATCAACACTTGTTGATTAATAGGAATGTGTAATAAGTAAGGAGGTTGAAAAATAGTACCTAAAAATTGGGACTTTGAAGAGAAAGCCTTGTTTAGAGATGATGCTTTGGAGGGCTCTTAGCTTCAAGAAGATTTCTTTGCCTTTGGAGTAGGAGCTTCCGAAACAAGCCCTTGAGATCATATCCGCGGTCAAGTTCGACAGATCCTCGTCTACTTTCAGCTCTGCCATTTCGCCTCCTTGTTCCTCAATCGTTGCCTCCCATTTCGATACCAGTTGTTGAGTTGCATCCATCATCATTCCCGTCATAGCCTAAAAACCCAGAAACCATGTCTTAAGGATTTGTTTTACAAACATACGTACAAAAGAAACAACATTCAACCCAGTATAATCCCACAGAAGCAGAATATAAGGCTAGTGAGAGGTAGTTGATGCACATTGCGTACCTTGACCTTATCGAGGAAGAAAGAAGGGGAGAGGATCTTGCGGTTGTGGGCCCACGAGAGGCCGTTGGATCGAATAATACCGTTCCCAAGCATCGGCGCGAGTGCTTTGGTGATATGGGAAGGCTTTCCTAAACTTAGGCTAATGATTTGGCTCATTTCCTTGACCATCTCCGGCTCGTTTATGTACAAATGTTGCCTATCTCCCGTTGAATACATGTATACCAAACCTATATGATCGATATCACAAACTTATGGTGCATTTAAAACGATCATATATGTACTTGTTGTGATGGCTTAATATATGTATGTATTTGTTAGAGACATGTAATGTCTTAAAAACATAAATATGAAGACCAATTTTATTAACAAAATGTAAGGAGTTAGGTCGAGAGCTGAAATAAAAGTTTTTTATATTAATAATTCAATTAAAGTTTTAGTGCGAACAACTCTTAACGTAAGAAAAGCGAATAATTTACGTTCATGTATTACATGTCAATGTTCATATTATGAATAATAATGTTTATAATCTGGGTCATGAAACTTTTTTAATGTTTTCAGTGAGGGATGCGGTGCATACTTGTAATTACTGCGAACTTTGATATTTTTTTTATTTTCTCAAAATGACCTCAACAAATTTTATCGCACAAATTATGAACATTATCGCTCAAATTATAAACATTGGCTCTCTTCGGAAGTAACATTTTGGAAATAAGATAGCTTAATTTCTCTAATTTAAGGTAGCTTATGATTTGGGGGTTTCAAGATTGTCGTTCGGGAAATGAGCTTAATTTGAAAGACTTGACAATAACCTAACTTAAATTTCGGTGGAAAACAAAATGTTGATGGGCAACATTACTGAAATTGGGTGCAATTTAAGCTAGCTTATTGTCAAAATTACTGTTTTGATTCCCCCATTTACCCCTGAAATCTCTTTGCGTGTATAAATGTTAGGTTGAGAGGATGAAGCAAGCTCTGTTCGAACGATTGGCTCCTTAGGGTTGGGTGTTTGGAACAAGGCTATTGATTTGTGCTTAGAGGTGGTGAAGAACTAAAGATCACAAGGTAACCACTCTAGATTGTGAAATTGATTTATGTTTTCATATGAAGAACCCTAAATTTTTGTTTCTAACAAATTTGTTGTTTTTCCATTGATTTGTGCTCCGAAATAAATTGATTTGTGCTCCGAAATAAATTGCTTTGTGCTATGAGTTTTGCTGAGTTTTTATATTGATTCGTGTTTCCATTAATTGATATAGTATTTATGCAGAGCATTGTAAGAACTATCATACTAAAAACCATCTTATAATGAAGAGTATCATTCCTTTTCTCTCCATGTACATTTGTTTTTCCTGCACCTTCCTCACTTCACATGCTGTATTCACTGTACTAGCCGTCGTTCTTTGAGAGATGATCCTAAATATGATGCCTTTATTGCATCCTTGTTTTCTTATATAGAAAAATATGAAAAGGCCTTGTTATCCCCTCTTCCCAGTAGTAATGTATGTTCAATTTCGGTTGTAGGTGTTAGCTTTATGTGAAGAAAAGAGAAAACTCGAAATAATAAGGAAGTGACAGTGAGATACAAGTGTTTTGAAATAATAAGGTGTTAGCTCTATGTCTTCTGTAAACAAGGTAATTTAAGGTTTATGAATGACTGAGTTTGGATTTTGATTGTGGATTGTGCTTGAGCCTGTGGCTAGAGATCTTACAAATTTGAAATTATGTTATCATGATGAATTGGTGTCTTTGAGGTTGAGTAAGTTAAACTTATGGTGATAGAGTTTTATAGTTATGTAGGTGTGACTAAGAATACCATGTTCAAAGTAGTTTTTTAAGATTCTTAAGCTAATGTAGAACTAGGACCATGCTGGTGTTATATTATACATGCTATTGAGTGGTGTTCAATTCCACCATTTTGGGAAGGTATGATGCACTGACTCCATTTAAGGATGGTTTTAAAATTTTATATCTTCCATTTTATCACTTCTTAACTACAATATATGTTTGGATTGAAAATTATGGTATTATTTGAGCGTTTTAGCTGGACCAGTCAAGCCAACAGATTTGGATGCAATGGCAAGGGAAAGCTCATGGTTTGTAGGAGTCAGACCCTGAAGTACGTGGTCTGTACTTCCGTGAGATCTTCATTGTTGACTAGCGAACCAAGGTGGTGAGAAGTAGTGGCTTGTTCAGTACCTGCTTAATATGGCCATGAGAGACCTTTGAATATGTTTGTTGAAGCATGTTCCAGACTTGCTGAGAAGTAGTGGCTTATGTAACTAACGGTGCGACTGTCAGTGAGAGTGTACCGACAAGGGCGCCAAAGAGAAGACGATCTCGCCGATTCAGAGCCGCATCGGGTTTTTGGTGGTTTTGTCGCCGACCGTGAGTGTTTCCGGAGGAGCAGGCGAGATTCATCGAGATACTTAAAGAGATCATAACCCTCTAAAGTGGCTTGAAGTTGAACTTTCCATGTGATATAATTTGTGGAGTTAAGTTTGATAATGTTGGGAAGATGAAAAATTATGAAAGGAGTAGAAGGATTGTTCAGCCATGGTTGAGCTTTTGTAAAATTTTAAGCAGAGAGAAAAGGTCAAGAATGTTTTAGGTTTGATACTATACAGGGTTATTTACCGAAAATCACCCGTATGATGACCTACTTTGCGATTAACCACCCCTATGTTGCAATATTACCGGAAACCACCTGTATCATACCCTCCGTCACTCAACAACCACCCCTCACTAACTTCCGTTAAATATTTATCGCAAAGTAGGTCATCATACGGGTGATTTTCGGTAAATAACCCTACTATATAAGATTACGTACAGTTGTTTGATTTGTATGGAATACCCAAAGCTATTTATATAACACAGATAGTAAAGATATCTCTAACAAGACTCCTAGCTATCTTTATAGTTGGAAAAGATAATATTAAACATGGTAAGTGGTAACTAAATAGCTGTGACATGCATATATTCAGTAAATTGCATTGATTTGAAGGGGAACGAAGCTTCGAGCTTGGCATGCAATGGTTAATTGGTTATCATAGAATTTGAGATGCTGGTACAGTCTATATATACATCAGTTGAAGAAAACAGAACATTAGACAAGGTGTTTAAATTGGGCCGGGTTCAAATTAAACAAGTTGAAGTTGGGCCATTTAGCCCAAAATCATAAACCTCCACCTCTCAATTATCATATTAATATATTTTTTTATTTTTTTATTTCCATACCCTTTTCGGTAATTTCACCATTCAATTTTATAAAATTTCAGCTACCTTACCCGAACACATACTTCTATTTTGTCAAATTCAGCTACATAAATCAGCTTCAACTTCAGCTATTAAATTCAGCTACGAAATCAGCTTCAGCTACGAAATCAGCTTCAGCTACTAATTCAGCTTCAACTACTACTACATAAGCTACAAATAAGCTTGTTTTTGCCGAACAGAGCCATTAACTTATTATAAATGAACGCGAAAACTTTATTTTTCCTAAAACTTTTCTCCAAATAACTCACACAAAACATCATATTTAATTTTAGATACATTCAAGACGGAGATAAAATTAAAAAACAATATATGCAATCATATCCAATAATTGTGAATATCTCATGTGATCTATTACTGTATGAAGAAGTGAATCCTTATCTTATCCTTTTTAAATTCTAGCTAAGAAAGTGCTCTTCTTTTCTATTTTTGGACACTTACAATCCATATTTGCTCACTTATTTTTTTCAATTATTGATGTCTTTTATCTTCTTCGTTGACGGAGAATAATTTTACAATTTCATAAAACTTACTGTCTCCGTCCCCAAATATTCTTCTCATACTAAATTTTGACGTTATTCACGTTTTAAGAGAATCTTCGACATATCTTCCAATATATAGGAAAAAATATAGTAACATGGGGTCTTGTTTGATTCGTCACATCAAAAGCTTTAACAATATCAAAATTTTATAATTTTTATTAATTTGTATTTAAAGATATTAACGTTACAAAACGTACATCGACGAATGTGTCGAAAAGAGATGAGAAGAATATTAAGGTACGGAGACAGAGTAAAAGACATTGATTAAGACGTCACAATATGATTGCCGGAGGGGGGTAATAAACACAAATATCGAAAATACTATTGTTGTGACCTAAAATTGAAACGTCGTTGTTAAATCTTTATAAGATCTAGCTTCTGGCTGGAGTATTATAACGATCGAGCAGCATGCAGTATAATATTTTATGGTCCACCATACATTATATTAATATGACACCTACGAATAATAAGTGTGGATAGAAGAATCGAGAACTATTGACTATTTGACATTGACACCCACGATTTTGACCTTTCGTTCTTATAAATGGATTTACATTAAGATTTTGATCGTGGCTCAAAAGAATGTATAACCACTAAAATCACCATGGCTTCACCCTTTTTGTTTTAAAGTCATGTGGAGTATAAACTTATACTTATAAGTCTCATTTTACTCTGGTGCAGATAGAATATCAACATGCGTTTTGTTTCGTTAAAATTTCTAATTGTTTATTAGTAAAAATATATAAATTTGATATTGTTAAAGTACTCATTGAGACGAATTAAACAAGACCACATTTGACTATATTTTTCGTTATATATTGGAAGAAATCGAAAATATTCTCTCGAATTGTAAATAGTGTTGAAAAATGAAACGAAACTTATATAATGGGACAAATGGAATATAAGAGTTTATTTGGCTATAAATTACTATTTTTGAAACGGGAGACTTGCATACGCCGGCTCATTTATTAGTTGAGCCGAAATTTCAAGCGCCGTGTTATAGTGTTTAAGTTTTTAGTGTAAATTTGCCTAAAACGCAAACAAATAGCGCTTTAAATTCCGGTGTAAAAATAAAAATATAATTTATCAAAGGGCCCCTTTTTTGAAATATAGATCCCATCTTATTCCAGCACGAATATCATGTGTGTTTTGTTTCGTCAATATCTATAATTAATTATGTGTTAGAATATAAAATTTTTATATTGTCCAAATACTTAATTATTAAGACAAAACAAACAAGATTCATATAATTTTTATATACTTAGAAGAAATTTACAAAGACCGATCGAGTAATTTTTTCCTACACAATTTTCTGGATTAGAAGTCACATCACTACATTTTAAAACTCAAAAAAATCATCATTACAATATGTACTCGGCTTAAAAAATAAAGTTTTCAAGTAATTTTTGTAGTATTCCTATCAATAAACTTTTCGAAAATATACCATTTACAATAAAAAAAAAAACTAATTTATAAACAAGTAAGACTTCTCATTTAAGTAGGAGAAGACATATATTAAACCAAGCAATAAATTAAAAATATAATTTATCACAATAAACATATAGATACTTAATATGAACATCGGTTAGAAAATTTGTATTATATATGTGTACAAAGATAACCTAGTTTATTGTAATCTTTTCCGAAAAGGTTGATAGTGTGTGTTTAGGTGATGTGTTTATACATAAATATGCATACATTCTAATAGCAAATATACATCTACTCACTTACTAAATGTACATGTGTATACATTTTTACCAAGTAAGGTTCTATATAAAATAGAATAAAGAGAAGAAAAACAAAGACTAACCATATTTTTCAGCCCATTGTCGAAAGTAAGGGAAGATAGCCGAAGTATAATCATGCGATAAACCAATCAAATCAGAGCCGTTGATCATCGAAGGTGCAGGCTTAATCTCCATGGACGAGCTTATGATCCTCTGCATCTCACCCATATTTCCACATAACAACGAAGAAGGAGGGCCATTAATACCTTGCTTTCTCAGCTTTCTTCGTTGCATAAACTGTGATTTCAAGCTCAAAACTCCCCAAATCAACACTATAATTTGGACGTTTTTTTTGTTGATTTTGTTGAAGATGAGATGAAGAAGAAAGAAAGTTGCTCCACTTAGTAGGATTTTCATTATGAGCTCATCCATGGATGCTTTTCTCTTTGGTAGTGGATGTGTTCATTTGAGTCGGTATATGTACTAATTAAATAGTGTCTTCTTTTTTCAAGACACTAGGTTATTGTGGGTCTAACGAGTGTTACAATATTTTCAAAAATAGATATTATTTTTATATATGTATATATATAGTAATTTTTAGTAAAATAATAGATATTTTTGATTAATTAAATATATAAAGTTGATGGTGCTTTGATTAGTGCTCGGCTCCCCGTCGTCAATTCGCTAATAAAGAACGATTTTTATAACCTATAAACACATATAAATAACATTAATATAACTATTTCCCCGTGAATGTGTTCATTTTAGTGGGTATATCTACTACTCTCTTTGTCTCATTATATAAGCCCCATTTCATTCTCTGTCACTATTCACAATCCGAGAAAATCTTCTCGATTTCTTCCAATTTACAAACAAAAACATAGTCATGTGGGGTCTTGTTTGATTCGTCTTTACAAGTACTACAACAGTTTCAAAGTTTTATAATTTTTACTAATACGTAAGAGATATTGACAAAACAAAACGTGTATCGACATCCGTGTGAGGATGAAATGGGGCTTATATAATGGGACATAGGGAGTATTAAATAGTGTCTTCTTTTTTCAAGACATTTTATAATGTTTGATTTGACACATGTCTACATACTTTGTATTTTCTTTTATAAAATAAAAGTATTTATCTAGAATATCTCAATTTTGAAATGACTAAACAATTTTTGAGACAATTAGTTGTAAACAACGATAGTTCGGATAATTTATTCGATTAAAATCTGGCCCCTTTGATTTGATAATGACTTTACACTAGTAAGATAATATAAGAGAGTATGTATAAAAAAGAATTTTAAAAAAATCTATTTATAAAAATACAAAATACATATCACTAGTCAATCCACTCAAATTATAACAGAAAAAGTTATTCATATGTTTTTAATTTCATTGAATATATATTCAAACAAAGTTGAAGGGTCAGATTTGAAGCGTATATGTTATGACTCACATATACAAACGTTTCAAATATTGTATATGAGTAAATGTGTGCATCATTGTGTGCATGATTCATGATATCTAGGGAAGGTATTAGGTAAGAATAAACTTTAAAACAAGAACGTGAGAATGAATGATTAACATTTAGTGGTAAGTTGGTGAACATTTACTACTAGAGTGATGAACCTTCGTTGATAAATTTAAAAAATCTAAAAATTGAAGAACATATATTTTTAAAAAAATATTTATTTAGAAACTGAAAAATATTTAGGCAAAAATCGTATATGTGGGTAACTTTTTCAATGGATATGCATCAATAATTTTTGATGAACATCTAAGTAAATTTTAATAAACATTTATATATATTTTGATGAACATCGGTCGTCCTAAATACTATTCTCACCCAAACGACACCCTTATATTTATATGCATCTTCCATAGTCTTATCAAAGTTTTCATTATCATAAGATCTTTTTTGAAATTTTAATGATCTATTGATCTATATTTTGAAATTGTTTATCATTGAATAGTAATAATAAAAATTACATTGACAATTATCACATTGGAAATGATGAGTGATGAAACATCATGTATTACATCATAGCTCCATTTTAGGATAATGCTAGGAGTATCCATAAAGCTACCGAAAGATGAATGAATGCCTTACGAAGAAGAGACATGATCGAACTTCCTCCTTTGTCATCTTATGAGAGATTTGCGAATTATTAATGTCCAACAAGATTTATGCTCCTTTCGTTTAGATTTGAACTTTATTTAAGAAAAAAATATCTATCTAACTTATGAATCTTTCGAAATGTTCAGTTCATTAGTATATACAAACATAAATACATATTATAATCACGTGATATGTATGTATGTTAGGATCGCGATCCGGATCGTAGAATCTTACGATCCTACGATCTTAAATTTACAAAACGATTCCGATCCTATGTAGGATTAGACCCATGTCAGGATCGGAAGTAGGATCGTAGGATCGTAGGATCTGAAGTAGGATCATAGGATCGTAGGATCGTATAGGATCGTACAAGATCGTACGATCCTACGATCAGGATCGCAAATGCAAGATTTACCTCCTTTTTACTGATTTATTTGACTGTAACTAAATTTTGTTTGAACTAAATTTATTTTCAAAGCTATTTAGGTGCATACAAAGAAAAGAAATATTTTAAACGCACAAAAGATTTATGATTTGCAATGTAAACCTTAAATTGAAGCAAAAGAAATAAAAGAGAAATCGTTTACACACAAATGTTAGTTTTCAATAGTATTCGTAATGTACAACCTTAAAACTGAAGCAAAAACAACAAATTTATTTTTCAATGACATTCTCTTTCATTTTATCGAAAATGCCGAGCAATTTGTAATCAATGGCGACAACAAGAATGATATTACACTGTGTGTTGCTTCTAGTGAGCTTAATGATTATCGAAATATAGAAAAATAACTTGTAGAAGGTAATGGCAATGGATTGACTTGACAATGATCATTCAGGTCACGAATATGATGATGTGTTGTTGATGACGTGAACTTTGACGAAAATTAATTTTGTTAGTTAATTCATTATTTAGATGGATGACTGAAAGTTGTAATACTTAGAAACAATATATTTCTTGATTTTGAAAAATTGTAAACTTTAATTAACCCTCGTACAACCATTTTTAACTATGCATGGCACTAATACCGATCGTATGTGAGCAAAAGTGTTTTTTTTAGTACTTTTACTAGAAAGTCATGTCATAGTCATATTTTATCATTTTCATCGCTCATTTTCTGAAATCGTAAGATCCTACGATCCGATCATACCGATCCGATCTTACCCCCCTCTCCGATCCAAAGTAGGATCCCGATCCTGACAATCATGTTTGTATGCGTTGTCGATTTTCAGTGAACATTGTTCTAACGTATACATATATGTATGTATTTATTTCTGTATGTGTTAACGAATAAACATTCATATAATACATTAGTATCTGATCAACGTCTAAAGCCAATAGAAGTTATACAAAATGAACTTCACTGTGATGTTAAATGTTTAGTGATACCTTCTTCGGATATAGAAATTAGTGTGCACACATCATTAAGATTTGACCATATTTTCCTCCCTCTTTAGGGTAAATAGCCTTATTATATATAAAGTTGTGTTTTTTTTACCTTAAAAATTATGTTATGTTAATTGACACATGATGATAGTTTTATAAGGGATTTGACGATGTTTCGCCAATGACCATTGTCATTAAATGATGGCAGAATATTGTCATCGAATAATGATAGAAAGTTGTCATCGAGTGATGACAAAAAGCCGTCATCACCATATGTTAAGAGGACAAAAAATACAAACTTTATGAATTAAGGTTAGAAACTATAAACTTTATTATCCTGACAGACTGGGCCCACTATTTTCTATTTCCTCATGCTTAAAGGTTTGGTGAGATCTAAAGTTTACATTGGCTCAATTGATATATTGGCCCATGAAGATTTTGCCATATTTACACTCTTGCTCGAGAGGGCCCAATTATAAGTACTGGCCTAATTAAGATTTTCACTGGGCCATGGGCCCAGCTCTTAAGATACTGTACAGTATGTGGTTAAACTCTACGGCTTTACAACATGAAATATGTGTGTTTTTACTTTTTATGATGTATCCTTTGCATGGAAAACTTATGGAGCAAAATTTGACTGAATATTCTTTGGCCACTAGAAATCTACCAAAGTTTACTTTTATATATCACGAGAAAATGTACAATTTTCATGGTGCGACTGCATAACACAACATATACATCACTTAGATAAAAAATATTCATCGAAATGTACTCGGAATCAATGAAAAAAATGATGCACATATCTTCAATGAAAATTTGATGCACATATAAATGAATATTTATATTGGTACATACAACAATAAAAGTGGTATGTGTTATTTCAATTTTATAAACATTTAAGAAAATTTAAATAAATACGCATCATATGTTAACATAGTGAACAAATTTCGTATGAGAACCGTGCCATATGTTTATATCGCGGCAAATCTTGCAGCAAAATCAAAATGATTAATATACGTATGAACCCGAAGAGAAAAGTCCAGATAAGAAGAAAACTTGACGTAGGAAAAACTAAGCGACCACGTTCATAAATAACAAACTAATGTTAATATTTTAAATCGTAATGCTTATAATCTGACGATCATGTTCGTTTCGGTTATTTAAAAAAATATTGTTCATATAAATTATAAAATTGTCACTGCGTGACTCATATACAAAGTTCCAAATTGTCACTGACGAGATTATATACAATAACATCTATAATATGATAATTTAGGTGTAAATTGTGAACGTGAACACTTTATTTTTACTATGTTAAACCTTCTTCCTACCAAATGAACATTTAAAGTTAAATTGTTACTATAAGTAGATGACATTATTTCTTCTCATAAAATATACTGTAAAACAATTTAATTAAAATCCCTATATAATAACTACAACCAAACCATACATTTATCAATTAGTTATGCCACATCATCAACTCATCAATTAGCTATTAGCTATGTCATGTTATCACAAGACACATATCATTTTTTTCAAATCAAAATTTTAAATAAAGATTATTACCTTAATTATTTTGATAACATTTCCTTAATTAAACCCACATAAATTAAAATATATATACAAAAACCACTATCTTAATTTTTTGATATTATTTACTTATTAAACATATCAATTTAAAAGATTAAAAATCTCATAATTTCTTTTTATTTATACAAATTAGATTTAATAATTAATTAAAATAAATATAACTATATAACTATATATTACATATTTTATTTTTATTAATCTTATTTTTATGTGTTTAAAATTGTATATACACTGTTATAATTAAAATTTGTTAAGTAAATTCTGAACATAACACGAAGAATAAATCAAGTTAGGTATATAAGCATATAATCATGTACTACAATTTTCACCCAAATTGAAAAATGGCTCCAAGTTGACATTTCTTCTCCCTACAAAGAAACAATTCAATTTTAAAAAATCAA
The DNA here is from genome assembly GCA_029168935.1 of Oxyria digyna. Taxonomy (NCBI): domain Eukaryota; kingdom Viridiplantae; phylum Streptophyta; class Magnoliopsida; order Caryophyllales; family Polygonaceae; genus Oxyria; species Oxyria digyna. The sequence goes on along the minus strand of JAPVLV010000001.1, from coordinate 2,265,327 downwards.
ATCTTCTGACTATAAAACAACAATAATCTATTATTGTGTATCTGTTACATCTGAGTCTGGAGAATCTAAGTCTGTTTATCTATCACTTTCATGGTGTGTTTGGTACATTTGACACTCTTATGGTGCGTCTGGTACATCTGTGTCTGGAGGATTCAAGTCAAGGTGGAGATTTGTAAGATTTGTGTCTTGAATCCCAAGTTGGGCTTATTGGGCTCAATTGGGTCATGTTTAGGTTTTGTGTTTTAGGAGAGTAGTATATTTACTCTCTATTATCTTATAACTTAGTAGAGAGAAAAATCAGGGTTTTTGATAACAGTCACAAGTAGCAAGAGAGATTGTTCTTAGATCTAGAGCGTTTTTTGTGAGTTTTATAATTTGTTTCCTCCCTGAAATACAATTTGACCTCTGTTTTCCCGTGGATGTAGCCAACACAACGTTGGTGAACCACGTAAATTTGTGTGTGCTTTGTTATCTTCTCTTTTATATCTGTTTTCTGTTTCGTCTTCCTTGACATCCGTCACAACAGTAACAGTCATGGTCCGCATTGTTTTTGCAAGAAAAGGTAGGGACAAGTACATAAATGGATCAAATGTGCTAGTGATATGATTGCATTCCACACATGTAAATGTTGAGCGGTATTGACCCTATGGATAGACACAATGAACGTTAGGTTAGTACGCGCTAACTGGAATCTTGAAGCATAAACAGGCTTGTAAGTCAACTTTCCAAACACCTCAAGCATATACAAACACTTGAGCTTAAGCTCATATAATGATCTACATCAATATAGCTTAATCTGTGCCTCTACAATAGGCTCAAGATTAAAACAAAACGCATTTCCAACAATTCCAAAGTTTAATAAATGAGGTAAGAGCATTAATTGCAGTCCTAAATCTTGCAATCACCTGGAATAGGTCCACTATTATGGAGTCATTCTGATCTCTATGGTTCTGCCAATATTCATTCACTACTTTATCATCTGGACGCCCATTAGCTTTACTGAACTCTTTATATGGCTTTTCTTTCACACAATTCAAATCTTAATGAAGTCCATCCAAAAGGAAAGATAGAAATTCCTGCAGTTATGAGTTTCAACTTTAGGCTTACGCCGAGAAGCAGAAAAATAGAAGTATTACAGTAAGTTGTATCCAATTACCTAAGATGCATGTTGGCTAAACTCAGGAGAGAAGCGAGATAGGGTAGACTTGAATCCTGTTGGAGCAATAGGAAGTCCACCTGATCTCCAGAGCATCCTCATTTGGCCTCCAAACGCCAATGTGAGCTGACCCTGATAAGATCAAAAAATCAAATCAGAACATGGAAAAGTAGAGAGTTCAAGGCCACAGCGGAAGCTTAACCAAAAGATATACTTACTTTTGACCCTAGAGGCGTACTAAAATTAACTTCCTTCTTGTACTCCGCAAAGAAGAAATCAACGAGTTTGGGAGTATGCACCAAGCAATGAATAACGCTATTCATGAAGGACGTATTCCCAAGGTTCACCACTCCAGTCAAATCAAGAGAATGAAGTTCGTTCAGCGCTCTGCTCCATGACTTTTCACTGTTCATTTCAAGAGTGTTCAGACCCAGCGGTTGATAAATTTGCAACTACAACAGAACCTACACAACAAATGATCGACAAGCTTCGTAAGCAAGGTTAGCTAAGTGGAGATCTCTGGGAGTAAATGTGTATGTATGATTAAATTTCTACCTGACATTGAAGTAATAATAAGATCAAGTGCAATTCTAATAATAACTAGCCCTACGGAGGTCGTGTGATGCACGACCCCTGTGCTACAATGCTTGGCTTAATTTTGTATTTCTAATGTTGGTGGTTTTGGTCATGTACATGGTTTTTGTGTAGTAAAATTTGTTGTATTATTGGTCAGGCACACTTGTTGTGTTTGTGATTGTTTTCGTTATGCTCTACTTTCGTACTTCAACCGGCGTGGATTCCTCTGTAGCAAAGGTGTGAAGAGGGAAAGAGAAAAGAAGAATTTTGCTTTTAGCTCTATATTTTGATAGACAAGAGAATTCCTTATATACTTACAAGAACATGTGTTTCCTTGGGTTTTTTTGTGTGTTGGATGTGTGAGTGTTATTGATTTTGTTTCTAGGTTAAAAGTTCGAAGCAATGGGCACTCATCAAACACTGAGCGTGATGTACTTTTTTCTTCGATGTATTTGCAAATCCAACATTCACAAACGACCTTAAGTCCAAAAACTTGTGTAGTCGTCAAAATAAGACTTAGGCAGAGAGAAAACATATGCATACTCATGACCTTGAAAATTACTTTATAAAATTAACATGGATGGTTTATTAGTTTCATAATGCATGTCAACTGCTCAACTTCCCCAACCAAGCACTTCATCTTACACTCAAGAAAGACAATTATGGAGGGACTTAGTCCTGCTCAAAACCGAACAATTCCTCCACTTAAGTATATGATCTACCATCTATTAATTTAAATTTCAACAGATCAAACACAAAGAAAATTATGGAGAAATTCAAATCAAATACACATTTCTTGAATTGACTATCGTGCACAGATAATTATAACTTTGGTATGTTGCGTGACTTCCCAGACTTGGTGTTTATTATAAATGGAGGCATAAATTCCATTGAAGAGGTACACCATTTAAAATACTCGCAAACCTTTTGTTATCAAATCACATATTAAGTATGTTTTGATTACTTTTTAGAATTTCTATACCCTTTTAAAAATTACTTTATAAAATTAATATGGATAGTTTATTAGTTTCATAATGCATGTCAATTGTTGGGAAAAAGAGTTTGAACAAAACCGGATCCACAATTGGGAAAAGGAGAATGAGCTAAACCGGGTCCGTAACTGTCACACACCACAACTCAATTCACGGATCTAAATACACCCTTAAACACCATTAATGCTTAAACAAAATGTCATCTTTATAAGAAAGATAAGATAATATGAACCCGAAGAGAAAATCCGGGTAAGAAGAAAACTTAACGTAGGAACAACTAAGCTTCGCGTTCATAAATAACAACCTAATATTCATATTTTGGAAGATAATGTTCATAATGTGTGGGATCATGTTTATTCTGATCATTAAAAAAAACATGGTTCATAAAAATTACAAAATTGGCACATTGTAGCTCACTTAAAAAGTTCAAAATTGTCATCGCTGAGATTATAAACATTACCAACAAAATATGAACATTTAAGTATAAATTATGAACGTGGACGCTTCATTTTTACTATGTTAAACTTTCTCTCTACCCAAATGAAGGGTTAATGTTAAATTTTTATATAACTACTAAAGCAAAACACTGTACTCATCAATAAACTATGTCACGTCATCTACTCGACAATAAGCTATGCCACGTCATCAAAACATCACACATGTCATTTTTTTCAAAAATGAAAAAAATAAATATATATGTTTAAAGATAATTAACGTAATTCTAATGATATCATTTTCTTATTTGAACACAAATCAATTAAAATATATATATATACTAGAATCGGACCCCTAGCGCGGGGTTATTACGGTTTTTCGTCTCAAAATTGGATTGGGCTAATTATATATTTACAATCTTTTTCAGGGCATATTTTATCCAATTCAGGCCAATTTAAATCTAACATGCAAATCAAGACATTAACACAAAAATAAATTAACAATAGAAGTGATAAAAATAACAAATTGATTGATTCAATTACAAATTGACAATAACCATGAGTAACGACGAAATACAATATGCAAAAGAGTAACGACGACTTGATGGGAGAATTCAATACGAAATCCCATTCAAAGAAGTCGAAAAATCAAAAGTTGAAATTAGAAGAGGAATTCAAGATGTCACATAGTAATGACGACTTAATAACAACTTTCTAGGTCATTACCCGCGCTTTGCGCGAGCCAAACACTTTTTATTTTTGTCTATATTCATATACTTAATATATTTTTTCATATATGTATTTTTTTAGTAAATTATAATAAAATGAATTGAATATCTCTTATATATGTACCAAAATCACATAGTCGTTTACGTTGTTCGGATTGCTCTTCATCGTCATACGAATTAAAGGTGAAGAGCGAAAAAAAAAATTAAAATGGTGAAAATACTAACCAATTAAGCACATAATTATGGTTTTATTAGACATTTAATAAGTCTCAATTATCATTGGATAATGAGAAATAGAAAAAAGGAGAAAAAAATAAGTTTAAACATTAATGAGTACCAATTGCCATTACTTTCTCAAACCCATGAATTTTTATATATAGATAGATACAAAGATCACTATTCTTAATCTATTGATATCATTTTCTTATTTAAATGTATATCAATATAAGATTATCCCCTCAAAATATATATATATATATATATATAAAAGATTATAAATAAATTGAAATTTCTTTTATTTATATAGTATTGATTTGAAATCAATTAAAATAAATATAATTATATAATGTAGATTTTTATTTTTATTAATGTCATTTCTATATATTTATTAATTATATATATAGTTAAAAAATCGTCGTGCAAATTTCGCACATTACGCGAGAATAAAGCTAGTTGTTACTATAAGTAGGTGACATTATTTCATCTCATAAAATACAAGCCAATTTAATTATAATTAGCTATAAGCATATAACCATGTACAATTTTCACCCAAACTAGGGAGAAGGCGCCCACGCAATGCGAGGTTTAATTGTGTCGACGAAACATATATAATTAATAAAAATGAAGAATCGATTATAATTGTTTCTTTCAACGGGTGATATAATCTCAGACGTTAAAGAGTTGAACCGTCGTAGACGACTTTCAAATCTTCTACTATGTGGAAATAAGTTATAGATTACGATGACAATGACAATTTGATTTATGATGTGATTGCATGTATTTGTTACATATTAGACTTATATATTAATGGGGTATAAATTGATCCATAGATTAGGTCTCACATCCTCACAAACAAAAAAAAAAAAACAATAAATGAGATGAATTCAAAACAAAGGTAATAAATTGAATTTTGAAAGAACCTATAATTTTATACTCCCTCCGTCCCATATTATAGATCACGTTTGTTGTTATCGAGGTAAATTAAGGAAGAGAGAAAGAAAAGTGGAGAGGAGAGAGATTGTGAGTGAGTGTGAATTTTTATGTAGGAAAGAGAAGATAAAAAGGTGAATTGGTGTGCGTTTTGATGTAAAAAGGAGGAAAAAAGTGTAGATTGATGTGATATTGATAATAAGACAAAAGATAAAAAAAGAAATTAAAATCTATATTTTGTTACGCCTAAAATGAAAAACGTGATCTATACTACGGGACGGAGGGAGTATTAGATTAGATTGAAAAATGGCTCCAAGTTGACATTTCTTCTCCCTACAAAGAAACAATTCAATTTTCAAAAATCCAGTCTTCCGACTATAAAACAACAATAATCTCTCCTCTATCATTTCCTCTCCTCCTTTCACCTTCTTCCGAGTTGAGCGACCGAGTTGACTCAGTGTTCAACAACACTCCTCACACTTCCGAAATCGAGAGAACTCAACTGTTGCTCCATTCTCGATTCCCTATTCCTGCGAAGCCCTACGTTTTAGCGATGTGCTTCGCAGATCAATGCTGAATCTGAACTGCTGCAGTAGAAATTAGGGTTTTTGTTAGGGTTAGGGTTTCAGTGAGTGAGTGAGAAAGAGAGAGAGAGAGGCATAGGGCGATGGAAGGGAGGAGGATATCGGCGAGTCCACGGCCGTGCAATGTTCGGCGAGTGGTGGCGAAGAGGCGGCCGAGGGAGATCGATGGGTTTGTTAATAGCGTCAAGAAGCTGCAGCGAAGAGAGATTTGCTCTAAGAGGGATCGTGCTTTTAGTATGAGTAATGCTCAGGAGCGGTTCCGGAACATTTGTTTGCAGGTTTAGGGTTTTTCATTTACTTTGGTTTTAAGGTTTTGTGATTTGTTGCTTACTTTGATCGCAAATTAGGGTTTATCAGTTGGTTTGCTGTCGGTTGTTGGATTGTTTGTGTGCTTAATTTGGATCTAGGTTATTGAAGTAGTTGGTATGTGAGGATTGTGAAGTGAGGAAGGTAGATGGTTAGTTCTTTCAGTTTTGTGTGGATTCGGATTTTTTTATAACGGAAACTATGAATTGAGACTGTAGCTTCTAAGTCATGAGGTTTGCTTTGTGTTCAATTGTTGGTGTCAGGTTGCTGGATTGTTTGTGTTCTTGATTTGGATCTAGGTTACCGAAGTAGTTGGTATGTGGACTGGAATTGTGTTGTTTGTTTGTGAAGTGAGGAAAGTGAGGAAAGTGGAGTTCGAATGGTTAGTTCTTTCAGTTTTTGTGTTGGTCAACTAGGGGAAGGGAAACTAGTGGATTGAGACTACAGCTTCTAGGTCATGTGGTAGGAGAAGAGGTTTTTCTCAGCTATGTGTTTAAACTTGGTTGAAGAAAGTGACTCAGGTAACGGGTTGATTAGTTGAAAAGGCGAATGAGTTTATCAGCTGGTTTGCTTTGTGTTCAATTATCTGTGTCAGTTGTTGGATTGTTTGTGTGATTAAACTAGATCTAGGTTATCGAAGCAGTTGGTATGTGAGGATTGGAATCGTGTTGTTTATTTGTGAAGTGAGGAAAATGGAGTTGAAATGGTTAGTTCTTTCAGTTTCTGTGTTGATCTTGTTTGGTTTTGTTGAAGAAAGTATGTGGGTCGGAGAAATCAACTAGGGGAAAGGAACTAGTGAATTGAGACTGTAGCTTCTAAGTAAGTGGTGATGTGTTGAAACTTTGATACAGATGTGTAGTTAAAGGTTTGCTCCTTATTCTTGAACTTGCAAACGTCCATGTTTGCTCTAGACCGCGACATTTTTTCTTGGTTGAATTGAATACTTGATTAGCTTTTGATCAGCATGGTCTAGCTGGATAGAAGAAATACCTTTGGAGATTTAGAAAAGGCGGAATGTTTCTTCTTATATGTAGTGGATGTTCGATGTGATGAGAATATGAAGAAGGCACTGAAACTTATTAATTGTGCAGTCCATTTTGGCACATCTGGTTAATATAGTTTGTAGTTTCTCTAGATAGAGATATTCCTTTTGATGGACTTCTTGTGTTGATTATATGGATCAACGAATTGTAGTCATCGTTATCCTTCTCCATTTTTTTGCTTATTACCCATCACTTACACCTATATACTAATCTCTTCTCGTTACTCCTTCCTTCCACCTAAAATGACTTCTTGTTGCCACAGGAAGAGTATGATACACATGATCCAAAAGGACATTGCTTCACGGTTTTGCCATTTTTAAGAAAAAGATCAAAAATTATTGAGATAGTAGCTGCTCATGACATCATCTTTGCCCTTGCTCAGTCTGGTATCTGTGCAGCATTCAGCCGAGGTCAATATTTCTTTTTTACTATATTTAAAGGTGCTCAGATTTTTTATGCAAAAGAAAGATAGCTTATGGAAATACATTTTGTTGCAGAGTCAAATGAAAGAGTGTGCTTTTTGAATGTCAGTCAAGATGAAGTGATACGGAGCTTGTTCTACAACAAAAACAATGATTCCCTTATCACCGTTTCAGTTTATGCTTCTGACAATTTCAGTTCATTAAAGTGCAGATCAACAAGGATAGAGTGCGTGATTTTCACCCCTTTCCTTTTGGTTATAGTTTATAAGGGAATTAGCTACAATAATTGTCTGCAATGGATGAAAGAGCACAATTGTTGGGATTAATTTCGGTGTATATTTTGCTTCTTGAAACATGTAGGTATATAAAGAGAGGTAAACCTGATGCTGGTTTTGCACTTTTTGAATGTGAATCGCTTAAATGGCCCGGCTTTGTAGAGTTTGATGATGTAAATGGAAAGGTGCTCACATATTCTGCACAGGACAGGTATTTATCTAGTTGTTCATATGGTTGCTTTAGCTGTGTAACACGCTTTTCATATTCCAATGATATTTATGCTTCAAATTTATCAGTGTATACAAGGTGTTTGACTTGAAGAACTACACAATGCTGTACTCTATTTCTGACAAAAATGTTCAAGAGATCAAAATCAGGTATATAATTGGCGTCTTTTAGTTCTATATCATTACCAGTCTTTTAGTTCTATATCATAACCAGTGATTGTTTATATATCATATAAAGTAGTTTCAGTTGATTTGGTAGATACATATCATTAGCTGAGTACCCAAATGCTTGTGGTATTATGTCTGTAAATCATTTTTCACTTTCTGTATTGACTTGTGATTTCCAAATTATTTTTGAGTTGGACTTCACAAAATTGATGTTCGGGAACTTTTAGAGTTTTTTTAGCAGTTTTGTATGTTTGGACTGGCCAACCATCTGAGTTATTCTTTTTTACATGTTTTGCTGATCACTTGATATAAACAACTGCCGAATTTTCTTTCTGAATGCGTATTGCTCTTGTTTTCTTGTATTTTCTTTCATATTGAATATGCTGAAAATTTCTTGTACTTGAAAACAGTCCAGGTATCATGTTACTGATATTTAATAAGGGAGCTAGCTTTGTTCCTTTGAAAATCCTTTCTATAGAGGATGGTACTGTTCTCAAATCATTCAACCATCTCATTCACCGAAATAAAAAGGTGGAGTTCATCGAACAATTCAATGAAAAGCTCCTTGTAAAACAAGAGAATGAAAATCTTCAGATCCTTGATGTAAGGATGTCTTTTCTCTACAGTTACCACTTAAAATTATCTTCCTTTGAAGGCAGTTGACTTTACAGCACTCTCCTGTTATTTGCAGGTTCGTACCTCTGATTCAAAGGAAGTTAGCAGAGCGGAATTCATGACACCGTCTGCATTTATCTTTCTGTATGAGAATCAACTATTTCTGACTTTCAGACATCGTACAGTGGCTGTTTGGAATTTCCGTGGTGAACTTGTTACATCTTTTGAGGATCATCTTCTGTGGCATTCTGATTGCAACACTAACAACATCTATATTACAAGTGACCAAGATCTTATAATTTCTTACTGTAAAGCAGATCCAGAAGATCCATTGTCCGAAGGAACTGGTAAGATATTCAGTTTCTCATTTCCTTGAAAGCTTGGAGATCATATGGCACCTATATTTTGACATGCTCAGGAACAGCAGAACACTATAAAATCCTACTAAAGCCAGATTAATGCTTAGAAAACAAGGAAAATTCACAAGAGCCCTAAATCCTAATGGAGCCAATTTCCTAAGAGTCCATGGCCAAAGCCCGAACCTTCACTAATTTTCTCGGCAACTAACAGGAAGACTAGTGCCTTATTTATACTAGTAACAAGCCGTGACCCTTATACCCAACCTCTAGGCTTAGTTTGGCTTCTTCCACTTGACATTACTTCCACTTTCCTAATAGCTTACATGGACAACCCTGTGTTAGCTATATATGTGTATTTCTTGTAAATAGATGGTAATCCATTTTATGGACTCTTTCACTCCATTCTTGTCCACATCTTGTTTAATTCGAGTGTTTTCTGATGCTTATTCGATTCTCTGTCCGTAATTGGAAGAAATTGCAATAACAATGCTTGAAACTTTGGTATTTGTGTGCAGCTGGGTCAATCAATGTAAGCAACATCCTGACTGGTAAATGCCTAGCCAAGATTAGAGCCGAAAACCCGTCTGACAAACCCGAGAACAGCAGTCCTGGCAGCAGCAGCAGGCGGAAGAATTCAAGGAAGAGATCACTCTCAATGAGGATGAGAAGCACAGTCCAGGAAGCTTTAGAGGACATCACTGCACTTTTCTATGACGAAGAAAGGAACGAGATTTACACAGGCAATCGACACGGTCTTGTTCATGTATGGTCCAACTGACAGTTGTATCAATCATCTTATGTTGCAAAAATGTCTTTGCTGTGGCTTAGGCTTATCCTCCTAAGAGTTAGAAAGCCACTTTGAGTGTGTAACATTAAATTTGTTGTATCTTCGACACTTTCGTTGTTGCTGCTGGGTATTTTGTCAATTCAGGAGCTCTTGCAAGCTCTATTTGTATGCATATGGATGCAGTTGAAAACTTGATGTGTGATAATTCTGGGTGGGGTTTGCTAGCTTTAGTTTGTGCATTGCAGCTTACTTGTTCAAAGAAACCATTCATAAAATTTGACAAGTAGTGTATTACCAGGCCAACCAAATAATGGGCCTTCATAAATAGACCGGTGAATTTCACCATTGAGGCGAAATATTTCAACACCATGAAGTAGCATTTAAAATTTTTTGACTAAAAGATAAATGCTCTATTGTATAGCGTTTAAAAACTTCGGCTCATTAATTAAAAAAACTGGTGTAAACAAGACCTCGGCAAATAATGTGTGATCGGTATATTAGTCTTTTGGAACACTTTTCAAAGTTGAAGTGATAATCTTAAGATCTTGAGTTAGGGTCACTGATGCCTCAACGAGCGTATAATCAAAACTGTATCAAAAAACAACGAAGCCGGCAAAATCCAACACACCGCAATATTCTGGAAAATAAAAATTCGGGAACGGTTCATCACCAAACTTTGCAATATGCCAAATTCTATGGAGTATTTTTCCTCTTTTATCCATTTTTCATTATATCCACAAATACGTAAAATAGGTTTTCCAAATACAAGTTTTAGGTAAAAGATAATCAATTAATTAAATTAATCTATATTTTTTCAAATTTTGTAAATACATGGCTTTTTCTGATATTTTTTGATATTTTTTATATGGTTAATGAGGTGATATTGATCACTCATACTACCACATGATCACATATTTTTTTGGTATTCTTTTTTGGTATACAAGCTTAATTTCCAGTGTCGTGCGCAAGATTGATATACTATAATAAATTAATATTGAATTATCATTTTCTTTTATTGATATATAAAATTTTCATTGTTTTTCTATTTTCTCACAACATCAATCCCCATTATATCCCGAAAAACGGGGTATGGGGTGGTCGGGATTGGTATTTCCTTACCCCAACAGGTTGAGAGGAAGTAATCGATATAACCTAAAAGTACAAGAAACTATCACAAGACCTAAAAACCGAAAACAGAAAGATCAAAACAGAGAAAGAAAGAGTAAGAGAGAAAGAGTACACGGCTTCAAGAAGCCCGAGTAACGAGGATACACCGCTCCAGGAACCCCAGTTCAAGCTTCTGTAACTCGAATATTTTCTCTCCACAAAGCTCTGTCTTGCGCCACGTCAACTGAAAGCTCCAAAGCGGCGAGGTCCTTCCGGATGACCTCCATCCAACTCTTCTTTGGTCGCCCTCTACCACGACGGTAGTCCCCCAAAGCCAGAACTTCACAACTGTGAACTGGTGCACCAAGTGGCCTCCTCTGAACGTGGTCAAACCATCGAAGTCTAGATTTTCGCAACTTATCTTTAATACTAGACACTCCAACTTTTCCTCGAATAACTTCATTTCGAACCCTATCCAATCTAGTATGACCACACATCCAGCGTAGCATCCGCATCTCAGCTATCATAATTTGTTGCTCCTGAGCTAGGGTAACTGGCCAACATTCATCTCCATAGATCATCGCTGGTCTGACTACCATCCTATAGAATTTACCTTTTAGCCTAAGGGAGACTTTTTTATCACACAAGACTCCAGAAGCCTGTCTCCAACGATGTCAACCTATCTGAATCCTGAACTTGATGTCCTCATCCACTCCTCCATTTCTCTGCAAGATAGAGCCTAGGTACTTAAAGGAGTCTCTCACGCACACAGAAGACTCTCCAAGCAACAACCCCACACCCCTGTCTGACGAAGCTCCAAAATCAAACTCCACATACTCTGTCTTGGCTCGACTCAGTCTGAGGCCCTTTGGTTCTAAAGCTGCTCTCCACATGACAATCTGTTTTTCTATTTTGTAAATGAAAAAAATATTATTAATAGATTCATATAAACATTTGTAATATATAACTATATTTAATTCAATTAAGGAAATAGTGAGATGTGTAATTGATTCATATTTATATTAGAAAATATTTGTAATAGATTAAGGATAGTTATCTTAATTTATAACTAAAATTAAAATAAAAGAAGGAAAAATGACATGTGACAAATGAAATTAGAGATTGCCATGTGGAAAATTAAATATAAATATATCAAGGAAGATTGTTTTAGTAATAGATAATTAGATACTCTCTCCGTCCCAATATTAAGTGCCCGTTTGCGGTTTCCGAGAAAAATTAAGGAGGTGAGAAAGAAAAAGTGAAAGAGAGAGAGATTGTGGGAGAGTGTGATTTTTTATTTAGGAGAGAGAAGATAAAAGATGATTAGGTGTGAAAATTGATGTAAAAAAGAAGGAGAGAGAAGATAGTTGAATGCTTATTTTTAGAGAAGTGATTCGATGTGGGTAATAAGACGAAAGATATAAATGGAAACAAGCACAACATTTTGGGACGCCAAAAAAGAAAAACAAACACTATATTATAGGACGGAGGGAGTACTAGATTTTTGGTATTATTTTTTTGGTATTTTTTGGTGTTTATGTTTTACCGTACATAGAAGATAGATAAACCGGTTTTTATCTTCTTCTTCTTTTTTAAATATAAAAGGCCGACCCTAGTCTGAACTTTGAAGTTTGTCCTTCCTCCTGCATTCATCTTCTTGCCGCCACTGTTTTCTCCTCCTTCTGACTTCCTCTTGAGCTTGAAGTTATTGTCGGTTGATCTCGTCTTGAGGTTATTCTTCTTAATTTAGATATTATTGTCCAGTAGTGGAATTTTCTGTCACCAATTACACCACTGCATCGCTTGGAGATTTTGATTTTTGGAATTAAGGCTGCGAGTCGACAACATGCCTAAGCGCTTCAATAGAGCAAGAGGTATTTCAGAAGATATAAATTTGTTTGCTTTACTTTGACAGTAAGGGTTGGATTGTGGTGTGATGGCTGATTTTGTTATTCAGGCGGGAAGAGTTTCAAGCGTGTTGGGAAGAGTGGTAAAGAGAAGAATTGTGAGAAAGATAATGTAGTTCGAAAGCAATATGATGATTCTACAGGTTTGAATTTCCTCTTTGAAAAATCTCTGTGGAGTTCCATAGCTTTGAGGCAGGTTAAATTTTGAGTATAACAACAACAACATTACCCCAATATATTGTTTGGATGTACGCAACCTCAACCCTTGTGGTAAAAGAACAAATATATTGTTTTCAATGACCCATAATTAAGATTGCGTGAAAAATCGCATAGTACTTCACAAAATAAGAAGCATAGACATTAAAATGAGTCATTTTGCTTTATTCCATATAATTCCGAAGTCAAAGAATAGTGAATCTTTGGTTCCATTGGAAAATGGATTAAGCCTAAGCATAGACACTTAAAGATAAAATATATTCTTTGATAGGTTTGATTTGAGAAGTTTTTTATGACTATATGTTAGTTCAATTATACCTGTAGACGTAAAAGATTCTAAATGATTTGCACTTATTCTGGTTGACAGAGGAAGATGTACATGAGGGTGAACCTAGCATGTCAACTTCTGATGAGGATGAAGAAATAGAATATGAATTGGATCCTAAAGACACAAGTATTTACGGTAAATTATTAGAGAAGCTTGAGCATAGCCGCCACTCACGCGTGGACACACATAAGAAAAGGTAAATTTTGTATGAAAATTCATTCTGCAATTAATCTGTCATCAGTTTGAAAATTTATGTCGTAAAGGGAGAAACATTGTACGTAAAGCATCATCAGACCAAGGGGTTATGACGTTCCGTGAAAGATACAACCTCACTGCAAAATAAACACAAGGCTAAGGAGGTGCTCAGTGAAAAATACAACCTTGGATTCTGCTACAAGTTTAAACTTGCAAATATGAATAATAAGTTCAAGATAGTAATTTGTTTTGGATGCAATTTCCTTAAAAAATTGTACTATTCCCGTCTTTGCTAGTGGAGTTCCCAGAGTAAAACCATTGAGACTAACAATCTTGTTTGGAATTGGACGCTGTTTTTTCTCTTAGAGGCTTGCTAGAGTTTCAACCACTTCCGAATAAACTTTTAAGGCGTTGAACTCATTGGTATGATGTGCTCTGTTACAGAAAAATAGAAGCCCGATGTTTAAGAAATTCTGAAGAAGATAGAGATGATAAACTAGAGGCTTTTCATCTGTTGAACAAATGTGATCAACTAGAAGGTAATCTTTCTGAAACATTTTAAACTTAGTGGTCAGGTTTTTCCAATTATATGTTGCGTAAATGTTACCTATTAACGTTCAGATATCTCTGCAGTTCGTAATATTACTGAGAAAATAGTGTTAACTTGACAGAAGTATTAGATTGAAAAATTTCATTTGATTTAGCTACATATATGAAATAAAATAAATAGGAGATTGTAATAAAGAAAGAATATGAATTACTAAATGTTAATATTTTATGAAATTCAAAAGCTTGTTCATTGGATTCTTGCAGTTTTTTTTTCATTTTTGGAGTTACTTCTGGATAAAACTAATGATTTCGAGTATGACTATCTTTCCTTTGTATTGTTTTTCTTTTGTTCGTACCAGGAAGTGTATTGCTAAGTGATTTTACTGGTGATTTTAAGTATTGCATGCTCCATGGCTTTCTTGGCTTCTCAATCATCAATGAACTGATTCTATAACTGTAGGCTTGATTTCTTAATTTGCCTTAAATGTAACAGATCTTTTTCATTCCATCGTTTTGGTGGTCCTTGAGATCGGAACTCATCTTCTGACGAGATTCATTACTGTTTTTTTACTCTGTTCCGATACTTAAATCTTGTGATGTTTAAACTGTGTTTCTGTGGGCTATCATGCCAAGTATCTGTAGTAAATCAACTGCTATATTTTGGTGTAACTTCCTATATTTTTCGTAATGAATTGCTTTTGGATTTTTGTTTCTTCTTGCTATATATCTCGATTATAAAACAATTTTTTTTGTTTCATGTTCATTCTCTTTTAGGCAGTACTGTACTGCAGACAGAAGCATCAGAAAATGAAGACAAGGGTGGGAATGTTAATGCATCTCCTACTGACGGTGATGTGTCTGATGATGCCTCAGAAGATACAGATGGGGGACTCCAACATGACGAAGATAATAAATGTCCTACTGCTTCAGCATCAGGAGTGAATAGGTTATTATCTGTTATAAGTGTCACTTCTGATATCCACACTGGATTTTCTCCTAATCTGTTTCTGATGTTGTTTGCATGCAGTTTCTTTACACGTCATCTGACGCGTATTTTATCTGAACAAGAAACTGAGAATTTGTCTAGAAGAAAATGGCGTTACCAGTGGGAGGTACCCGCCTTTGACTCCTCTAGCTCCAAGTGGAAGGGGACAGGAGATTGCCTTATTGAGGTTTCCCTGCACTGTCTTGTACTTATCTTTTACAAATAACTCTTGTATAGCTGGAAAAATCATACTCTCCTGTAGTCATACTCGTATGCCTTTTTTTGGCTTAAAATCTGCATTGAGGCTTGACGGGATATTCTTTTTTGGACTGCGCATCTGACATTTTCTAATATGAACCTCAGGAGGCTGAGCCTAATATGAGTTATGGTCTCAAACAAAAGCTGTATAAGCATTGGCTGGATTTATACAAGGCTTCAGGAGGCAAGGATTTCCATTCGTCGAAACAGAGAATGTTCTTCTCTCTTTGTAAGTATATATATACTGGTCCATATTGAGCATACAGGTTGACAATCAAGTAATGAGGAATGTTAATAGTAGAAAATGATGATATGAATATCCACACACATTAGCAATTACCACAGTTTATCATGCTGTCTGTAATAGTTTTTAAGAATCAAGACAGAAAAAAGACACTTGAGTTATGATCTAGGTGGCTTGACATTTTAGGATTTCTCACTTTTCCACCTTAAACATTCAATTCAAAACATAAAAAGGCCAAAAGGACTAGTGAACCTTTATTAAGACATTATCCTCATTATGTTTGTGGTGGTGAGTGATAGTCCCTTCCATCCACCCACAACAGATGATTAGCCTCTCCGATTATGAAGTGACACGACACGCAAACAATACCGTAGTTCAGAGATCCTTGATGATTTCTTACTTGTTTTGTAAATTAGCAACAAACTGGATTTAGTTCAGAGATCCTTGATAATTTCTTACTTATGTTCCACAACCTAAAGCTCAGATTTTAGAGATGCAGACCTGAAAATCTGCATTGTGCGGTCTTTGTGGTCATATGCCATTTTGCTTAATTCGTTCATATTGGTCTTCTCCTCTTATCTATAAAATGATTCTGTTGATGACTCAAGCTGTATTATTCTTGTTGCAGGCAGCAGTTATAGAGACATTCTTCACCATAACAAGAAAGCCTTTTATCTTAAAGGATTGCAGGAGGACTCCAGCATGATGGATGCCTATATAATTCATTCGGTGAGTACTATCTGATTTCATTAGCCCGCAAAATTAAGCTTCTATATCACATGTATGGTTGAATTTATAATTACATTTTTACCCTCCACCTGCAGCTTAATCATGTCTTCAAAAGTCGAGATGTTGTTATGAAGAATGAGGCAAGATTGGCTAAGAATCAAGATGAAGTCCTAACCAACAATATTTTTCGTGATCGTGGTTTTTGTCGTCCAAAGGTAATCTAATTTTTTTTTACACTTTAACATATAGAACCAACCAGTGCTACTTTTGTTGCCTAAACATCTTTTTTGTAGATACGGGACGGGTTAATTACCCAACTAGCTGCAAGCAATGCCTTTTAATGCAATATTTGGTTTCAGATTATGTAAAAGTGATATTTAACACGTAGGCATTTGTTCCAGGTCTTGATTCTACTTCCATTGGCGAGCATCGCCCTTTGCGTTGTTAAGAGGCTTATACAACTGACTCCTTCAGGGAATAAGGTAATATTTTATTTCACATTACATATAACAGTAACCACAAATCACTTTTTTCTAATACTATATAGTATACCTAAGTTTCTTTATATAAGTCACTAGTTATTGTAAATACAGCAATATCTTTGTATTTCATTTTTAATGAACTAAGAGTTTTCATGTTTGATTTCTAACTTATTCGAGCAGTAAAGAGTCATTCCTTTTATGATGAAAAGAAACCATGCTTTTATCTGACTTTAGCCTTCCAATGCTTTAATATGATGTGATATATGGAATGTGCATGTTAGTTATTAATCAAGCATGAAAATTTATCTGTGGCTGTACCATACGGACCAAAAACAATGTGCAATTCTGTTGCTTTAGTGGAGCTGGTGTGATGTCAGGGAACATATTGGAAATGCAATTCTGTTGGGCAGTTAAAGAGAGGGATTAGTCCTAATAGTTTTGCTATGAGGTCTGTTTTATTTTTACCAATGACTAAAGGGAATGGAAATTAGAAAAGAGTTGGTTCTTCCCAGTAATTTGTAAAATATTTGTGGTTAAATCCAGCTTGGGTATACATTTTATATTCTGAAGAATAGAGATAGAAGTACTTATTAGTAGCTGGACTTGTAACTTTTTAAATATGAGAATTATGTTATAAGAAGATATGGGCATACATGTCCAAATCTTGAATACGGTTTCTTTGTTCTGAAACAAGATCTAGTTGACACCTGTGTGGCTGGATAGGGTATTATTATGTGATAACTTTGTTTCCTTGCAATTTGCAGTTGTTATATCTGATCTCCTTGTTTCTGTACAATTTTAGCACACCTTGGTGAACTTCTTTAATTTACCATTGATAATATATATTGACGTTTTCCTACTCATTTTATCAAATCGTTGTACTGTAGAAAATAAATTGAATTTACGCCTCTGCTTATCATTATTGTTGATGTTATTGTCAGGTCAATGTGCAGTATATGGATCGTTTTAGTAACGAATTTGGAGTTGCAAACAATGAAAATGCAGATGATGATGTGCCATTAGCAAATGGAGCTGAATCTGAGAACACAATGCCTCAGAAACGTACAAAACCATCAGATTTTGAAGCTCTTTTTGGGGATAACAACAATGATACCTTTATGGTGGGAATAAAGTTCACTAGGTACGGCTTATGTCTATTCTGTTTAATAAGATGATTTTTATGGTCTCTTTTAAGAACTTAGATTAATTGAGGGATAAAGTGATTGTTCAATGTCGTAAATTTCAGATGCACAAATGATCCTCTGATGCAATTTGTTTTTGTGGATGGCCATATTAAATGAAAGCTTCATCAGTAGAACAACATGACCTCTGTTCCCGCCAATTTATAGTAGATGTCCATTGTTATTCTAGTTGATTAATATCTTTGTTAATATCGGCCTTGGTATAGTAGATATGCCCTCCAAAGTTTCTTGAGCAATTTATGATGGGGTAGTAGTCTATAGTAGCGGTGATGCGAGAGAGAAAATAGGGGAGTTATTACCAAGGGCATTTTGTCCCTCCACAGGTTCCTTAAACATCAGTCAGAAGTTAAGGGTCAAATAGATTGGAATAGAGGGTATTCAACATTTTTTTTGGTAAGAAGAAATAAGTGTTCAAGTAACTCTTTGGGGGCTTGTTGGTCACAGAAATATTTACTGTTTATATTGGACACAGTTCAATACAGAAGATAAAACCTTATATTATCTATATTCTGGAGACCTGCAATTGTGTGTTTGGCACTTGAAAAGAGAATTTTTTTTTTGTCTAAATTTTGTCAGATGGGCCAACTTGTGGCTTTGTTTCATCTGCTTGAGCTGACTTTTGTACAAAAATTATTTATTGCAGGAAGAGCATAAAGTTATACGGTGATTTTTATACTTCAGACCTTATCGTTGCTTCCCCCCTTGGTTTGATCACTGTAAGCATCCATATTGTTGTTGTGCAGCTTTAGTATTCATTCTTTGATCAGTATATGGCCTGATACTTGCCCTTTCTAGTATTTATTCTGGCAAACTAAATAATGTATTTGTTTCTTATTGGTCTTCTTAGTGTCTTATCTTCATAATCTTTTGATAATTGATCTTTTTACCTATACGATCATTGGAGGTGGCAAATGATATATAAAAATTTGTTACACGTAGAGCTTATTTGAAGCATATTTGTGAAACTAAAAAGGGTTATCTGCTACACGCATGAAATGATTTATGTTGAAGTTTGGTTGAGTTTCACTTAGTGGTCATGGATTATGCCATTTGAAGTTTTTATGGGGTTTATCTGCACTAGTCTCACTAACAGCTTAACATCAATGTATCTGCGTACAACATATCATGCATAATAATGGATATTTTGTTGTCTCAGAAAATTGGGGAAGCCGAGGCCAAGAAGGATAAGAATGTAGATTATCTTTCTTCAATTGAGGTGAGTTCTGTAATAGGTTTAATCTGTAGATTTTTTACATAATCAGTGACTTATTTCCTATGTTGTTTATATTGAGCAGATTGTAATTATAGATCATGCTGATGTGATCTCCATGCAGGTGAGAACGATACCCAAATCTTATATTTGATAATATATTGTCTTATTTCTCGGTCAAATAAAAACTTTCTCACTCTTCCAATCCTTCTGTCAATGCAGAATTGGTCACATGTTACTACAGTTTTTCAACATATGAACCAATTACCCTCAAAGAACCACGGAGATGATATTATGCGCATTCGACCATGGTTTGTGACTTGCATTTTCTATGTGTTTTTTTGTTTCTCAATTTTTTTACAAATTATTTTGTTAACTAGGTGATTTTTAAGCATTTTTTTAGTTTGACACACCATAAGGATCTGATTTTATATTCCACCAAAAAAAGGATCTGATTATATATTCCACCAAAAAAAGGATCTGATTTTATACGTTTGTCCATTACTCTATTAGCATAAAGATTCATACTATGTTCCATTGGATATTTTTGTTAATCTTACTTAAACATATTTCCATGGTGCTCAGGTACCTTGATGGACATGCACAATTTTACCGCCAATCAATAATTCTAAGTTCTTACTTAACTCCAGGTATCTTTGTACTTTTATAGACTAACGTATCTACAAAGACTTGTTTGCTTATAATGCACTTTTTGATGAAAAGTAGTTTTATTTTCTTAAAATTTTAAGACATCTTAGCTGGTTTGTGTCTGCTTTTAATAGCAAATTTAGCGAGGCTTGGTTATTGTTTGTTTCTGTTATGCATGGATGCTTTATCTGCTTGTGTACATCTTTTCATTACTATTTGAGTGTATAATCAATGCCAACGTGGTTATAACATTGAATTGTCCATGCAGAAATTAATGCTTTGTTCAATCAGCAATGTGTCAACTATGAGGGGAAGGTAAATTTTATTTTCTTTCACATATAACAGTGAGTGTTGTTTAAATTATGGATACTACAGGCTTGTTTTGTGAAAATTTATGTATATATTTTATAGAAAAAACTTACATGTATAATAAAAGTAAAAAAAATTAAAAGGGAAACATAATGCCAGCTTTTTGTAGCTTAAAAATATGATGTCAGCAATGGTTGCATTATGTTTAAAATACATACTGCAATCTTGCAAGCCTTTTTTGTTCAATTTAACAACTTCTTGAAGAAGGTACTTTTTGTTAACACCAAATCCTTTTCTTGGATCTGAGTTGCATTATGCTTCCTTTCTAAAAACAACAGGCATTAAATAAGCATCTGGAAGTTCACAAGAATGACAAGAGGCTTTTTGCACTACGCTTTCTGTCCTTTTTTTAGAACATTGTTTGGGCATTTGGCCAGAGACTTTTTTGTTTCCCTATGTTAAGCGCTCTTTAATTCCGTTAAAAGTTTCCAACCTCAGTAAAACCAGCCAATGTCATGGTCTGCATTTTATATTTGCCGTGAAGAAACATTTAACCAAATGAACAATAACTAGTTAGATGGGACTTTGTATTTGGAATTACCTAATACAGCTTTTCTTTGTCTAACGTTTTTTGTATGCAGCTCAAGTTTTCATGTGAATATAAAGGCATTCTCCCAAAAGTAGTACTTCAAGTTCGTCAGGTGTGTCTCTTCTTCTCATGTTACTATGTTAGATATGCACTAGATCTGGTAGATTGTTCTTCCAAATGTGCAAAGAAAAATCTATGACCAAACATGATGGTAGGACGTAAGTCCTCTATATACTTTCATCACTTTCTGAAAGATTTTTTTATGTAATAGAACAGAACAGTTAAATATACAGCTATATCTTCATCTTACATCTCCAAGATACTACTATTTACGGATTTTATGTTATGACATTTAGTATACTGTTGCAGAGTGACCAATTTTGAGTAATTTTGAAAAGGGTAATGGTTGTTTGCAAGTTGGAAGCAACTAAATTCGTTTTAATGCCAGCTAGTGGACATTGCACTATTGCAGTACTTGTGCACCAACCAACATGACTTGAATTAGAGCTGTCTGACCATCTTGTGTCTTCTCCCCTTCATTATTGTAGTTTAGTGTACATTGACTCCGCCTTGTAAATTTAAGCATGTGTTAAATCATTATAACAGTTTTCCTAGATGATGCACGTTTATAACTCTATATATTTGTTGTTCTATTGTGTTTTTTTTTCTTCTGAAAGGTGTTCTGTTGTTAATTTGTATATGTGGTCATGCAGATTTATCAACGCTTTCCTGTGGATTCTTTAGTTGATGAGGATGATACTCGTCTGGAATACTTTATCAAGAAGGTAGTTATTTTCCTGAACTATAGTTTTTTTCCTCATTAGCTACCCTTCAGTGTTGGATGTTCATTGTCCATTCCAAAATAGTTACTTAGCTTACAAAACACAGGGTAAATTTTAAGAGATCTTTGTATATCAGCACATATCAATGTCATTTAACATGGTTTTGCCTGGTATGCTGGTGCTTCGTTCCTTTGTGAATATATGCACAGCATGATAATTCACTCTATCAGTGTGTTCAGTTAATGAATCTTACTATATGGTATGATAAGGTAGTGACATGTGTTTGTTGTTGCAGGTCTTCCCAAAAATAAAGGACACAATTCAGGTATGTGCTCTTGGTCAAGATCATTCTGATTGATTCTCTTATGGGACATTTGTATTATGGAAAAAGTTTTGTGCCTTTCAGTATTAAAACATCACTTTGATTTGCAGGGCGGGGTTATGATATTCATCAGTTCCTATTTTGAGTTTGTTCGAGTGCGGAATTTCTTGAAATCTCAGGACAACAGTAGCTTTTGCCTTCTTTCAGAGTGAGAACTTGTGCTTCTTTTATTTACTTGCTTTCTGGACGAAGGCATGTGTATATATATATATATCATAATATGGGAAGGAAAAGAATACGTTTAAGTTTTCGACTAATCATATAAGGGTTGGAACACACAACATAAAGCAACAGAGTGATGCAAAAGAAAATTATAAACCATAATAGGTTCTCCAGCTATTTCATCTTTGATTTTGTGAATGATAAAGAAAAAAATTCGATTATATACCTTTTCTTTTATGTTAACATAGGTGTCCGACACTTGTTGAGTTTGTGTATGTGCTGTGCTTAATCAGGTACTCAAAACAAAGTGATATATCTCGTTCCCGAAATTGGTTTTTCGATGGTTCACGCAAAATCATGCTTTACACAGAACGCACTCATTTTTACCACAGATATAAGGTATTTGTAACGATAATGATCTAGAGTGCAGTTTCAAATGCTTGTTTTCTGTCATAATTTCTTATTTCATTTCACTCGTTACAGATACGAGGCATCAAGAATTTGATTATTTACTCACTTCCAGAGAGAAAGGAGTTTTACCCTGAAGTGAGTAACAACATTATTTCTCTTCATCTCTCGTTTAGGCTGTTTGATATTTATGTCTAATGAGCCTCAAAAACTTGATTTTTGTGTTTTTACAGCTTGTTAATATGCTTCAAGAATCTCACGACATGAGTTGCACCATCCTTTTCTCCCGCTTTGATCGGTTTCGGGTAACTCTCTCGTCTTTTTTCTTTCCAGTATTTTAATCTGTAATCCATTATCCATAGTTTGTTTTGAAATAAGAACAATGATTTTTTCTTCATTTAGTTTTTAAATAAAAAGTTAATATAAAACACTATGGATAGACTTAACAAAATAAATAAAAAGATATGGAGAGAGATAAACTAAATTCTGACCCTTTAATTTCTTTTTAACTGCCAATCCCACCTTACATATGTATTCGGATTTTATATAGAAGGGTATGCATGTATTCGTATATTCGTAGGATAAGAACATTCTCACCGGATCCAACTTATTAATGTAGATGGTATAGAATTCATATACTAACTAGTCTTTCGTGTTGTAATAGCTTGAGAGAATTGTCGGGAACACGGCTGCAAAGAGGCTGGTGGCATCGGAGAAGGAACTCTTCGTCTTTTGCTAGAAGCTAACACATCAGTTTTGTAGTTGAGTTTTTTTTTGTATGCTGAATTGCTAAATTTTGTCTGTGATCAATGTCATTCTCTAGCTCTGCATTCTGCTGCAGGCGTGAATTTTGTAAGCTTAAATTGTTATGTATCCGTTGGAATTGTATCAAAACAGATCAGCTAGCTTGAGTTGGGTTGGTCTCATTTCTCAAATTTTTATTTCATAATGATTAGTTATGCAGGATGAGCATTCTTTTAGTACTCTTACCTAAGCTGAAAACTCGACCCATAGAGTCCGAACCGAACCCAAACCAAATCATTCAGTTCCATCTTCGGTTTGAATATTGTCTGAATTACGATGAAATGGTTATTGGTGACAGTCAATTAGAAAATGTGAGAATTTATTGTGGAGTCTTCATTTTGTCTCTTCGCAAATTTTTTCCTTCGTTGGATAATGCTTTTTCATTTAATTTTGACACATTTATCATAGCGTTGTGGTTAATATCTCCTATTATATGTTTCTAAAAATTATAAAGCTTTGATATTGTTATTAAAGTACTAAATGAGATGAATAGAACATGGTCCAGTATAAAAAAATAGAATTTTTTTTAGCAGATTATGACCATGTAGAAATATCTCCTATGACCATGTTATTTATAGATTAGAAATAAATTCAAATAATTTAGCAAAATTAGAATTATGAATACTTGAAAAAACTGAGATGAGAAATAGGATTGGGAATTTGGGCTTAGAGAGCATTGGGCTGGTGAAATTATTTTCAGCCCAAAGCCCAATATCATCCATTCCCAATTCCAGAGCTTCACCTGAGCAATTCATCATGTAAGACTGCTTCTTTGCTCGTCTTTCTTCATTGACAGTTCGGTCCGAGTTCATCGTCCATATTTAGGCAACTAGCAAGATTGTTTGTGTATT
The DNA here is from genome assembly GCA_029168935.1 of Oxyria digyna. NCBI lineage: Eukaryota > Viridiplantae > Streptophyta > Magnoliopsida > Caryophyllales > Polygonaceae > Oxyria > Oxyria digyna. The sequence goes on along the minus strand of JAPVLV010000001.1, from coordinate 2,241,158 downwards.
GATTCATTACCGAATTGTTAGCTAGTTGAAATATAATCGTGGAGATTTGAGAGTGCAAACTGCTGAGTTGAGTTGCCGGTAGCTGGTTATCTTTTAAATTACTTACTGCTAGCGTTCAAGTGTTGAAATGTGAGCTACTGAGCTTTCCTGCTCTTGTTTTTATTTGTGTACTGATTTTTAGGAGGTTTTAAATATATGTTGCTGTTTTTCTTAATCATGCTATTAGTTACTTCCTCCGTCCCTTAATGTTTGCAGCATTATCGTATTTGACGTCCCGAAATGTTTGCAACATGTCCATTTATATCCATATATTTCTTCCTATTATACCCTCATTCAATTTAATTTTATTCATATCTTTACATCACTTTATCAATCAAATCAACCATCTACATCATCTTCTCCATTTAATTTTCACCATTAATTCATCAACCACCTTCATCTCCATTAAACTTCTTCCATTTTTACATAACAAATTTCTTAATTAACCTTAACTAATTCATTAAACTTCTTCCATGTTTACACTAATTAACCCACTAATCTAATTCTGATAATCCTAACCCACCCAACACTAATCCTAATCTAGCCCAAAACCCAGCCCAAAACTCAGCCCAAAACTAACCCTAATTTACCCGATAAAACCTCTTCCCTCTCCATTTTCTCTTCCTCGCCTCCATTTCTCTCCCGAAAAACCCTAGCTCTCGCCTCCATTTCTCGCCTCCATTTCTCCCCTCCACAGTCGCCACCTGCTTCATCTTTCTTCTCGATGGACAGCGGTATCCATTCTCGCCCATCTCAGAGCTTTACTAAGAGTGGAACACCCAGCTTGTCCACTGGCAGAGTGTCCCTCTCTGTCTCAAACCCGAGCTCGTCCTCTGGTGATCCTCAATCCTTTTCCATCTTTGAAAACCTTCCCAAATGTGAAAAGTGAATGAAGAATTATATTATGGGACGGAGGGAGCAGTTACTCTTTGTGCGGGCCAATTCGGGTTTTAGCTCGGACCGCACCGACCCACAACATTTCAGTTCGGGTTTCGGTCCCGTTTTTGTTTTCTCGGGCTTTACGGGTTCGGGTTGGTTTCTGGCCCATGCTCAGCCCTAGTTATATGAATACGAGTTTTAAGATATGTGTATGGTGATAATTTGTTGATTGAACACTAAATCTTGGTGCATTTCCCCCTTTTCTGCCTCATTAGACTTTGATAGGATTGTTTGAAGATGTCTGTGTTGAACCACATTTTGTCCACACCACTATCTTCATCGTCATCAAGTTTTGTTGCAGAGGCCAAGTTCAACACAAGGTTTTACTCCATGAATGCTATATTTCTTTTGTGCTTCTTTTTTTTAATATTGAAAATGTTCTTGTTTTAGATTGATTTATTGCTCAAGTGTGGACTTTTTTTGCAGAGCTCAATCTGTTTCTATTAGAGTGAGTCACAAAGTCAAATGTGTTGCAACCTCTCCTTCTGAGAAGACTGGTATTGCTTGATCTCTTACTTATTATATGCCTCTATACTTATTTTTAGATATAATATTCTCACTGAAGCCTTTGTTGCCTTTAATTTTTGTATCACTCTGGACCTTAGAAGCTGAAGTTTTTGCTGTGCTAGATTTTTGAGTTGAGTTTTGAATGGCCATAATGCCATATCATCAGAAATATAGTTCAAACCTGCACGTATTGAAAGGATATTCCTTAAAAGTATAGACATTTCTCATATATATGATACGAAATAGAATGTAAGATGCATTCTTTACGGGAAGAACAAATAATTTGCATTTCATCCCTCTAAAACCAGGGGAAATTGCTTTTAAATTACTGGATAACTTTTGAATGAAAAAAATTGTCATAATGAAAAATATATGTATTATATGCTATTAACACTTTGTATTCATTGATGAAGAAACAAAATAAACTTGACTTGAATGACTTGTTTTAGTACATATCTATGCAAACGCTGCTACATCTAGACAGTGATATCAGATGGTAATATAACAGGATCATTTATGCTCTTTATCTTATGTAGGTTACAAGACCAAGGTCTCGAGAAATGAAAATATGGCAAAGCTTCAAGCTGGCTATCTCTTTCCAGAGGTATATGGTACCTCATAATTCTAGGTTCCCGATTGCTATGTTTCCGTAATAACTATTTGGAGATCTAACATGTAAATATTGAAGCGCTTTATTTGATATATGTTTATTGCTAATTTTGACTAGTAGAGAAGGTTCTGCAAAAGAGTTAGTATGTGGTTTCTATTTTCTAATCTCTTATATGAATCCTGACTAGTAAGATAGCTGGAGAGTAAATTTGAAAGAAAAAGTTCACTATTGTAGAACTTTCTGCTTCATCTATTTACAGTTGAACTGTTTTGATCTTCCATGCTGTCTCGGATATAATGTTATATCCTAAGTAGCTGCTCATCTCATTCTACTCTTGTTAGATTGCTCGAAGAAGAGGGGCACATTTGCTGAAGTATCCAGATGCTCAAGTGATAAGCCTCGGAATTGGTGATACCACTGAGCCCATCCCTGATGTTATAACAGCTGCTATGGCTGAGGTGTTGATTCTTTTCTTTTTAAATTTCTAAGTAGCTGTGCTTGTGCCTGACCTATTTTATTATTAATGGAATGTTTTCGTTATTCTTTTTTGTAAGTTTCTGCACTTTTAGCCTAGAAACCAGTGAAACTCGTGTGAGAAATATTAATTCTTCTTCCATACTCTTGATTGTACAGAGAGCTAAAGGATTGTCAACCACAGGCGGTTACAGTGGTTATGGAGCTGAACAAGGTGAAAAAGTATGTTCATTTTTAGAAACTCTCTTTATTCACCAATCTGAATTTTCTATACTTACGCAACTTTAACATGAACCCTTTTGTTTTATCACATACCTGTACTTTGTATGTATAGTAAGTTGTAATTTTTCCTTCGTGTAGGATCTGCTGGTTTCACCACTTTCATTGATAATATGATTACCTTTCAGAATCTTGAATGATTAAATAACCGATTCCATGATTTAGAGGTGTAGCTGAACACTTTCTAAAGACAAATCATTCCCTGTAGATTCTCATGTAATGTCTCCTAATGGATCCATAAGAATGTAATTCTGTGACTTTCTGGTTATATTGTTAGGAGGGTTTAAAATTAATGACATTCTGATTGTATTGTTAAGGGTCTGGATTGTATTGTTAAGGAAGTATAGGTGATTCGGTGAAAGGGGTTTCTTTGATTGGATCTTAACTTCTGATTGAATTTTGGTCTTTTTTTGTTTTCACGTACTAGTTTTTTGGTTCTATGTTTGTTCTTCTGTAACTCTAAAATTAGATGCTCTTATGTTATTCTAATGGAAATCTTAGTGAATGAGTTCATTGATGTAGCCACTGAGAGCAGCAATTGCTTCCGCATTTTATGACAACCTTGGCATTGAGGAAGGAGATATATATGTATCTGATGGAGCAAAATGTGACATATCCAGACTTCAGGTTGGTTACAATGATACTAGCTCAAAATCATACAGTTCTAATTAGCGTGCCTCCTCTTGCATAGGTTCCATGTGGAAAATTAAGAATATATTACCACAATTAGTTGTAGCAATTTTGACTTAAAAAAATGTATTTCGAGAGAATCGTTAATAAAGTCTTCTCATTATTTAGTCATGCAATCCTCCTTTTTATCACTTGATATGTTATACGCTATCTGATTTTGGTGTTTTTGGCAGATGCTATTTGGATCCCAAGTTACAGTGGCTGTTCAAGATCCATCATACCCGGTATTTTCTTCCTCGGAAATAGTTTTAAATGTCTAATCTATGATCTTGCTTTTGTTTGATAGGAATCCTTGGATAAATATTCTTGTCTCACCGCCTTCTTTTTTTTTAGATAACTACGAGATATATTGATGAATATGAAGTGATTTAATTTCTCGCAGGCTTACGTAGACTCCAGTGTTATCATGGGGCAGACTGCGTTGTACCGGAAAGACGATGAAAAGTACGGGAGAATCGAATACATGAGATGCACTCCTGAGAATGGTTTCTTTCCAGATTTATCAACTGTTGGAAAGACGGATATAATTTTCTTCTGCTCACCAAACAATCCTACTGGTGTTGCTGCTTCAAGAGAACAGCTGACCAAGTTGGTGCAGTTTGCAAAGGATAATGGCTCGATCATTGTTTATGATTCTGCATATGCCATGTACATTTCAGATGATAGCCCCCGCTCCATCTATGAAATTCCTGGAGCTAAAGAGGTATGCATGGCACAATTTACTATGTTATCTTGCTGCTGCATATAATCTGACACGATATCTTCTTGCAACTGGAATGCATGTGCATTTTAGTTTGTTTACTTCTTCATTTCCTACCATATTCCCTAGAGCATCTCATTTAACTCTTCTGGTTGATTCTCTGGTTATATAGCTTTGACCATAGTAGCTCAATCAAAATAATCCAAGATATCATAGGAAAGAAACTTTCATATTGATGATATGATAGGATGATCATTTAAAATGAATACTTCTCATATTTAGCTTGAAGCATGAAAGTTCTCAACAACTTCTTTTTTCATTTTTGTTCAGGATTTTTACAGTTGGTGCAAAAACTGTGATGAATGTATATATCATAATGATTGCAGGTTGCAATTGAAACAGCGTCATTCTCCAAGTATGCAGGATTCACCGGTGTTCGTCTAGGGTGGACTGTCGTTCCAAAAGAACTTCTATTCTCAGATGGTCACCCTGTTGCCAAGGATTTTACCCGTATTGTTTGCACATGTTTTAATGGCGCATCTAATGTCGCCCAGGCTGGAGGTCTAGCTTGTCTTTCACCTCAAGGCATGCAGGTGAGTAAATTAGATGTAATTCATATTTTGAGGTGGAAAAAAAGTCGGTCGGCGGTGCAGCCCGCTAGGGGATTTCTACAGAAGATTCGTATGATTTAAATTAAGGGTCATATGATTTCTAAGGCAGGTTCATAAGAGTTTAAAAACACCTTGACTTCTTGCCAATTATAAAAAAAAATGCATTATATGATTTCTAAAGAAGGTTCATGTTATTTCCAAGGCAGGTTCATATAATTCCTAAATAGGTTCAAAAGATCTCCTTATTGATTTGAATGCACATTTTTGCAGGCTATGAAGCAAGTGATTGGGTTCTACAAAGAAAATACCGCCATAATTGTCGACACATTCGAGTCACTCGGTTTCAAAGTATACGGAGGGAAGAACGCCCCGTACGTGTGGGTCCACTTCCCCGAGCAAAGCTCGTGGGACGTGTTTGCAGAGATTCTTGAGAAGACGCATGTCGTGACGACACCTGGAAGTGGGTTCGGACCCGGAGGAGAAGGTTTCGTCAGAGTGAGCGCGTTCGGGAAAAGAGAGAACATTCTAGAAGCTTGCAAAAGATTCAAGCAGCTCTACAAGTGAATAAACCTTCCTGGGTTTTGGCTTGTGATCTACAAATTATGGGAGAAATTGTCAAAATTGTGCTGTGACCTCAAAAGTAGCTGCATGTTTAAGCGTCTATTTTTCTTGGCTTGTGTATTTAAAATCTGAAACCAGCATTTGAGTCAATCTGAATTTCTTGCAGCAAGAATTTAAAAAAAAAATCCCTCTACTTTGAAACCAAATTTTAATATTCTGTATGGATCAATGATGCCGTTGCCCAACAATGATTCTGAACAGAACTCCGTTGATTGATGAAGTAATGTTGTTGCTCGGACAGGCGGAGCGTAGAATTTTATAACTTTGGACCGTGGATCGTTACGATCCGGTCTTCCACGGTTCGGACGGTAAAGACTTCTAAATTTTTTTTAAAAAATATTTTTTACGCTCTGGATCGGACCGAACCGTAAATAAAATTTAAAAAATATTTTTTACGCTCTGGATCGGACCGAACCGTAAATTAAGCCACAAAACTGACAAAAAATTGAAACTAAACTCTTCTTTCACTACTTCAAATAAAATAATAAATTAAAATTATATATGAAACATAGATACATAACAATAAGTATGAATTTTAACCATTTAACTTAATATTTATTTATACATATACATACCGTGAACCACTTAATATTTATTTATACACATACATACCGTGAACCGAACCGTAGAATTGTGGTCCGGTCCTCATTTCCCATCGTAGTTGTTGCCCAACAATTTACTTTCTGCCATATGTAGTTGGCAAGAATCTCAAAATTTAAGTGAAAAGGCTTTTTCTATATTTTTAAATGCTTAAATGAAAATTTCTATTTATCATCAAAATCCAAAAACTATACACGCATGACAACTTATTACAAGGCATTTTTCTTGAAAAAGGATGTGATTAAAAGATACTAAAACTAAAACTGATACACCAAACCAATTGATAACTGCATACAGCAGATGTGCATCTATTATTTTACAAAAAATAAAAATCGTGTTCTACCCTCCCCTTTTTTTATGCAATTATTGGTTACAAAGATTCACAAAACTTCAAGTGGCAGTCAAGCAATTCTCCCAAGAACCATATTTAGAGCTGAAGGTGCCTCCACCAGTCTGTTGAGCATACTCAGTGATTACACAACGAGCACAATCATCCCATGTTCTTGCTATCTCCCTCAACGACATCGGTTGTGAAAGCCCTCTAAGCGATATGCTGAATCTCGATTTTACTTTCACTGAAAGATCATCATACTCCTTACTGCACACAAATAGAAACAGAAAGAAATCCTACTTCAGATAAAAAAACATTGTTGAACACTTAATATAAAATCGGTTTTTCTAGCCTGTTATGTAACTTACCTGACTTCGACTGGAAACTTATCCAACAGAATGGGGGAACAATTTGGGTAGTTTGCAGGAACAAGCAATCTTAGAGGCTGAATTGGCGACTGCATAATAATGGAAAATAGCATGTTAAACACTAGAGAGTCTAGAGCATATTTAAGAACAGAAACAGAAAAGAAACAGAGAAGACCGGAGCAAACACGCACCATTTGAGCTGAACAATATTGTGATTTCAAGTTAGGGCTGAGAGACACGGCACTGAAAGTGCACTTGACAATAGTTCCTTCACCACCTTCCGCTGCAACAGCTGAGAGAGTTGAGGTAACGTCTTCGTCACTAAGATCTACAACAGTATCTATGAGATGCTCATTCGTTTCCTTTATTTCTTCCAAAATAGCTGGATTAATCTGCAGGAAAAAAAGAAAGGAATATTAAACACCATTACTGAATCAATTGCTCTTTCATTTATCTAATCATTTTATTCTTAAAGAATGGAATTAATGTAAAAATAGGTATGTAAGTGAAAGTATCTAATTTGTGGAACAAAGAAAAAGCATATTTCCTAAAATAATTGTATCTCCAGTAATAATTTTTCTAAATAGTTCAAACTGAGCAGTTACCTCAATCCTACGTCGCTTTACATTAGATGTTGCAGTTGACTCCAGTTCAGATATCTCAGCACTGCCAACAGATGATGTGATATTCAAAGGCATTGCACTTGTGTAACGCCTCATTCTCTTCATTCCACTACTCCCATCCTGAGTAATAAAATTTCTAGCTTGTAGACGACACTTTGTCATAGCAACCAAATCCTCACCTACTGCAGCTCTAGACCCATTGCCTGGTGCAGATCCAGCTATTCGATCAACCATACTAACAACAGACACAATGTCATCAACCGAAGCATTCAATGCTTTTGTAGACATTGATTTAACCTGGCATAGATGATTAACAATGGCGGTTAGCATACAAAAGCCTTTTGACAAACTAACACACCTTATTATGTGCCTAGGGAATTCCACTTAGGTCTTGTTTGGCTGTGTTTTTTAAAACACCTTTTTCAAAACATACTTTTATAAATTTCAGTAAATGTGCAATGAACTTACGTTATCTTTTTTTTCACTACTCAGCTTTTAATAAAACACACATACCTATAAAAACTACATGTTTATCTACCAAAAAATCCTAAAAATTATAGATTTAGAGGTTTACCACTTTGAGCAAGCGCTCAAGAGGCTGGTCGGTTGTACCAGATTTTCCAGAAATAGTCAAGGTAGCACCATGACCATCTGGTGGTGAAGACTCCGCAAGCAAAGGCGAGGCGGAAATACCAGGAGTGCCTATTGCAAGAGATGATGCTGATGCAGGGACAATATTTGTATGTTGATGAATATTATTGGCAGAATTAGGCTTCTCAGGATCACCGGGCATCGGAGATGGAGCCAACGGAGACATGCTTGGAAGAAAAGGTGAGTTTGCAGACTGTAAGGGTGTACCAACTTTATTAAGTGGTGGCAAAAGATTGTGTTGGTCGATTTGCGGGGAAGAATGTTGATTAATTTGTGGAGATCCCGCTTGTAACATTTGCGGTGAAGAATTCTGGAATGAAACCCCAGGCTTAAGTTGCTGATACCGCTGCTGCCCTTGTGAAAGGTGCTGTGGAAGAATCCCTGATTTAAGACCCATATTTTGCCTCAGCTTCATGTCGTCACTCATTTGATGAAGCTGTTGTTGCATATGGTGGCCCTGTATCTGTCCAGGTTGCTGCTTTAATTGCTGCAGGTGCAACTGTTGCTGCTGCTGCTGCTGCTGTTGTTGCTGCAACAATTGCTGCTTATGAATCAATTGTTGCTGCTGCATTTGACGTTGCTGAAGCTGTTGCTTCAATTGTTGATCTTGCTGTTGCTTAAGATGTTGGGTTTGAAGCATATTCGAGTTCGGTTGTATCGAGTTCATAGTTGGGTGTAGCAAGTTAACCCCAGTTTGAGGGTTCACCTGTTGTGCAGCATTCACAGGATTCTGCTGGATAGATCCGATGGAAACCTGCTGAATAGAATTAGGTGCATTTCCTTGAGCCGAGTCCAAATTTGAACCAGGCTGCAATGAGTTCATCATGTTCGGCTGGGAACCATGTAAGGCAGACATATCACCAGGCAGCATTGTAGGAACAGAAGAGCCTTGAACATTTACAACACTTTCATGTGACTGATTTTGAGGAATCTGGGAATGAGACTGTTGGTTCTGCTGCAAGGATTGTTGCATATGAGATTGGGGAATTTGTCCTTGCTGCAATGGAGGACCAGGCTTTCTAGGCCTATGTGAGTTTAAAACACTTTGTATTTGCTTCTCAAGTGCTGGCAGTTTATCCTTGTGAATTTGATGTACGCTGCTTTTGGTGATTTGCAAGCAGTGCAAAATACGCTCTAGCATCTGCTTAAAGATTTTCAGTCTTTCAACCCCGTCTGGCTTGGGTTGTTGAGAATGGGACTCATGCTGTAAGAGATGGAAGTTCAATCAGATTATCTTTAAGAATCAAACTTCTATGCAACAATATAAGCCACCTTTATTTCGGAACTATGAACCCACAGATTTTAGAGGCAAAATAGTACTATATCCCCACAATGCAGAAATTATAATAAAGAGATTAGAGAAGAAATAGATTCATGAATAGCGATTTTAACTCCCCAATGAGAACAAATAATAAAGCCTTTCCTATGATATAATAGAAACACTCCCTCCTCCCTAGAGTAGAGTCCAAAGTTTCAGAAAATGCTTTTAAAAGCATATAAATTATGATCTTACCAGTTGTAATTTTGCACAAATCTTCTGATATATATCATGGATTTCTGGATAGTAAGTGTCCTTCATAGCTTTGATCTGTTAATCAGAGAGGACAAACAATTAGTTCGCTATAAAGATTGTAGAAGTGAAGTAACTATAAACACTGCACAATCATTTAAACACTAAATATCAGCAGGCATCACCAAAAACAACAATTACCTTTTGACAGACCTCTTCTTGTGATTCAGAACTACTAGTCTGTGCAGTAGAATCCAAAGAAGCTGAAGGAACAGAAGTAATTAGAACACAACCAATAAATCTATAAAAAGTGAAGTACAAGAAGCTCGGAGGACAAGAAAATCTAACATCACATATAAAAACGTTTAGTAGGAACATAGATATGGTAGTCAATCAACGATATGAAGACATCTAGCAGAAGATTACTTGGACAATGCAGATGCACTTGTAACATGACAAAATATAACAAAGGTTTGACTGCAGAAAGCTAACTAAACTCCTTTTCATCATGCATAAACTAAACCAATCAACGTCACTTTTGTGTACACATCGGACGGAAAAATGAATTCTTTTGACAGGATAAAGAATATTTTCGGAAAGGACACAAAGCAGTCATATAGCACTTCCGAAAGAAATGTAACAGAACCCAAAGAAGAACAAATAACCAGAAGCACTAAAAAACACGAGAAATATCAAGTAGAGTATAAAACACAATTAGCTTCTAAAAATGTGAAGTACTTGAAAAACACAGAGTATGGTTCACATACTAGATGGTGCTTCTGTGGGTGTCCGTTGAGACTGGAACATCTTCTGAGGGTCCATACCATTTTGTTGCTGAAGCAATGCATTAGGTGTTTGGAGTCTTTGCTGCATATTATGTTGTTGCAAAGAATTTGACTGTTGTTGCAAACCCAATTGCTGTTGTAGCTGTGCTGTCTGAGATTGCATCTGGGGGATCATTTGTTGCTGCTGAAGTTGTTGTTGGCCACTACCTGACAACAAAGCAGAACCATTTGGGTTCTGTTGTTGCGCTGAAACCTTGGACTGTTGCAGCATATGCACAGGGTGTTGATTTGTCAACATACTGGAGTTACCAGATTGACTACCAAGCAACTGCTGAGGTTGAGAAAGAGTTCCAACATGAGTTTGAGAGTTCAACTGCTGCTGGTGCATGTTTGGCTGCCCCATTAGTTGCTGCTGCTGCAGATTCTGATTAGATTGTTGTTGCCCTGACATACTTGAGAGATTATTCTGCTGACTCAGCATTCTTTGTGGTTGCTGCTGTTGCTGGATATCCGGCATACTAGTTTGTTGACCCATAAGATGCTGTTGCTGCTGCTGCTGCTGCTGCTGAGATTGAAGCATTGATTGCTGAGATATCTGTGTCTGTTGATGGTGAGCAGGAGCCTGCTGTGCCTGTTGCTGCTGATGTTGTCTAATGACTGATTGCTGATGCTGCTGCTGAGCAGATTGAGATGATTGTTGTTGAATGGGAGATGGCTGATTTTGTGGCAGACCGGATACCATTGAAGGCTGCATAACAGATGAATTTTGCATGACAGATTGCTGAGAAGATTGCAACTGAGCTGATGGAAGCAAGTTGTTCTGCTGCATTGGTTGTTGCATATGGGGCTGCATAAGCGGTTGATGGATACCACCTTGTTGATGTAGCTTCTGCTTTAAAAGTTGTTGCTGATACATATATTGTTGTTGGTTCTGAGGCGGCTGCTGTATTTGTTGCTGAGATACAACCTGCTGCAGATTTTGCCTACCTTGCATCGGCTTCTGAGAGTTCGTATAATTATTAGAAGCCACTCCTTGTACCATTGAATTCCCCATGGAATTCTGTGAAATCCCAGACATGTTTTGCATGTTGGGATTCTGTATTACATTTGGCATGTTATTCTTAGCTAAATTAGAAGGCAATACAGATGGTAAATTTGCAGAAGACTGCCCTCCTGCAGAACTAATGTTAATCTGAATGTTCGGGTTCAAAATCTGCTGTCTCCCTTGAGCTGTTGGCTGATTAGACGCCATTGGAATAGGAAGAGATTGACCTTGATTCTGCACTTGGGGCTGCATACTTTGCGATGCTGCTAAAAATACAGAAGAGAAGCCAACATATAGTAAGAGCCAAGTCCCAAAAGAAGCAGACTCTTTAACAACTAAACAAAATGGAAAGAAACATAGAAAGGCAGTTCAGAGTGTTTAGAGGTTAGTTTTACATAAGAGAGAGCAAGTTGCAAACAATTAACATGGGCATTTTCCTGGTACGTAGGTATAGGAATGAAAGGATTGTTCCAATACCTATAATATGTTTGGCCGATAAAGAATAGGATTGTACCACTTAAGAATCAATGAAACAAATGTTTCCATATTGATCTAGAACCAATATCCATCATCATCTACTTTTATGACTATTTTTTCTCCTAAATGCATCAAACATCAGATTACAGGTCTCCTGTAGTCAGACCAGCAAAATCCAATTTACCGGAAAATCAGTAAAAAAATTAACTGCAGTAGAAGTCATGCTACCAAGAATGTAAATTTTCCATGGTTCTATTTACCAGAAAGTTTGCAAAGTGGCAAAGAAGAAATTTAGTAGAATGCATGTGAGCGGATATAACTTCTTCATTACATTCTTTTTTATATTTTAAATTGGGTGGACAAGATACATGTGACGAGATACTTCAATCAAAACAGAAATTTTTATTCTGCAGCCTGCAGGGCAGCCATAAACACTCATTCACGAACAAATTGCAGGAATTACCTGGATCTTGGGGATTTCTGCTCATGCCTGCAGAGTTGGATGGCATAGCATTTGGCATGGGGCCAGGGGGATTGGATTTTGATTCCATTGTAAGCATTTTCAGAGAGATTCTCCTGAGATAATCGGACTGTAACAGAAATCACGTTATTTTCCATTTTCTTACCATGCTTCCACATACACACAAAAGGAAAAATAAAGAAAGGGAAAAACTGCTTAAGCCCATTCAAGACGAAAATTATACCTGACTGGTGGCTGCATGGAAAATCTTCTCCTCAAATCTCATAGCTATTTTCCTAAGCTCTTGGACTCCTTCGTGACCAGAAGAGGGAAGATGGCGTTTCAATGTGTCCATTCTACAATCACAGGGGTAATTACTTTATGAATTCAACAACCAACTAAGCTAGATAAGAAATACAACTCTAGTTAATAACCAGCCCTTAAAATCCGATTGGGATTAGATGATATATACTAATAAAATGCCAAATTAGACTGAAAAGAAATAGCACAAACACCACCAATACATCTCCAACCAAGAAAGCATGCCATAGTTATTGGTACATAAAACCATTGTCAAATCTTTTCTTGAATTCTTGTCAACAAACACACATAGCAACCAATATAGACAACATAATCATGATGAACAACAGTTAATAAGATGAAATAGTTGTAATCAATAAAGCTTTTTAAAAATAAAATAAAATTAGAGAGCTCGGATAATTATAAAAGAATAGACAAATATGCAATGAAGTACCATGAAATGAGCTCAATTATTATTACTTAATCTATTATCTTTTTAGATAAGGCTGGCCGTTTCGGTATCATGAGATATTGAACTTTTTTGGGTCAAAAAGATTGATCTGCAGTATGTTACTAGTAAGACCCTGGATAGATTACATACAAAAACTATTCCAAACAACAAGGTTCTTTTTCAAAAAGTTATAAGAATGGAGAAACTCTACAATGACTTGGTCTCCGAAAATATAACATGGTCTAGTTCATAATTATCCACAGAAGAACTAGCTATTTCCATTAGAGCTTAGTTCACTGATCGAGATAAGGAAACAAAGCGTGGTTCACCAATGTTGTATTGACTACATCCGCATACAAACAAAGATCAAATTGTATTTCAGATAGGAAATAGTGTGTTGTATTTCACATACAGAAATAGCGTGGTTCACCAAATGTTGGGTTGACTACATCCACAGTCAAACAGAGATCAAATTGTATTTCAGATAAGGAAACAGCGTGGTTCACCAATGTTGTGTTAATTACAAACAGAGATCAAATTGTATTTCAGATGAAAACGGATTACAAGACACACTCTACGGTATGAATTGTGACAACTATCAAAACCCTAAAGTTTCTTTGGCAATGAGACAATCCATACCAAACTAAGTTACAAAGAATAGTATATATACTACTTGTATTCAAGGCACAATAACAATTCCACCAATCACACAAAATCTAACACCGAATCACCATAGTAGAATTTCCCAAATTTGTTTGGAGTTTCAGAAAAAGAATCATCAAATCACTTACATCTTATTAACAATCCTCTGTCTAGAATCAGTCGGAAGCTGAGTACGCCAATCGCCACCGGCACCATCAATGGGCGGCTGCTCGGTCTGAGATGGCGGCTGACGCCAATTGTTCGAATCCATGGAAACACAAACTGAAGCGAAACGTATGCTTGATTCGATCAAAAATTAAGAACCCTAGGAAGGAAGGTGAAAGCAGAAAATCGATTGGAGAGGGAAACCCTGTGGGTGGGAATTGGGCAAAACGAATGAAAGCATCCGTATATAATAAAAAACAATTTGTAATAAATTACACAAAACGGCCGTATATTACAAGAGTTTCGATAAAAGCTTCCGAAAATAAGAATATTACACTAGTTATCCATTATTTAGGTTTTTTCTCCTAATAACTATCCTCAAACTTATATAGACTTAATAAATATCTTCTATATCTATCTATCTATATATATAAAAGTTAATGACATGAAGTAAAAGCAATTTGTACCTAATAAATCAATTTTACTAGGTACGAACCATCTTTAGTTTCATATTATGTCGCTCTCTCACCTCTCACCATCTATACTTATTATACTCGATATGGACCCTCAAATGAAATTTGTCCAAGCAAGATTTGTTCTCCTTATTCTCCCTTTCTTTCTTTAGTTTTATATTATGTCGCTCTCTCACCTCTCACCATCTATACTTATTATACTCGATATGGACCCTCAAATGAAATTTGCCCAAACAAGATTTGTTCTCCTTACTCTCCATTTCCTTCCCCTCTTTAGCTCCATATTATGTCGCTCTCTTACCATCTCACCTCTCACCATCTATACCTATTATACTCGGTATGGACCCTCAAATGAAATTTGCCCAAGAAAGATTTGCTCTCCTTACTCTCCCTTTCTTTCCCCTCTTTAGTTTCATATTATGTCGCTCTCTCACCTCTCACCATCTCGCCTCTCATCATCTATACTTATTATACTCGATATGGACCCTCAAATGAAATTTGCCCAAGCAAGATTTGCTCTTCTTACTCTCCCTTTCTTTCCCCTCTCCCAAATTTCTTTCCTTTCTCTTCTCTCTTCCCTCCGTCCAGTCCCATGGACATTTGAAAAAAAAAAATAAAGCTAGCCATATGGGGCACCAATATCTCATTTAAGTAATTCATATTTCCTCACATGGACATTTGATAAAAAGAATGATCAACAGTTTTATCTATTGTGAACTTCCCTATTTTGGATTAACGCAAACAACATATCCATGTCAAAGGTTTAATGACTCCAGTTCTGAATTTCAGGCTCCATGGCCTTCACATCCACGATCTCGGCGACCCCACCAATGGTTGCATACACAACAAGTGACTTTTCCATCATTACTATGATTTGTTTGGGGTTAACAACACATGTATTTATACCCTCTATTTACAAAGGCTTCTCTTTTTCAGCCAAAAAAAGTCAGTATGTGTTCTATCATTTTCTTAATTGATTACGTTTATAAATCTAACTTAATTAGTTGAGAATACATTGCAACATTAGAAGATTGTGAATACAATTAGCCTCAATCCAATTTCGATATATATATATATATTTAACAACGTTAAACCAAATATGGAATCTGTAATTGCCCGCATGGGGTCCCGGATCTAGTATATATAAAAAACTGCTGGCCTTGGATGAAAGTAAATTTAATTGGTACTTAATCAATGTTAAACCAATTAATGTGGTGCCAAAAAATTAATATAACTTATAACTATGTTTGCTAATTTTAAACTCTCTAAATGATGATGCGCCCGTAGTTAATAACCGTATGAGTAAAAACAATATGATCGCGTCAAATTGAAACCTAATTCGAACACAATAAATAAACTTGATATCATTAATAAAAAAAATTAAATTATTTAATACATTTAATTAATAAATTGACTCAACTACACACGCATAAACCCAACCTTTCTTGACCAATAATCTAAATTGATCAATTCTCAATCCAAACGCAACTTAGCTGACATGATTAACATCTTTAATTGCAATACAAAAAAATCACCTAACAACCATATCAAACCAAAAGAAACAAATACATATAACAACCTCAATGACACTATTTAATTACCTACTAATTTGCCAACTATTATCACTGTATTATAAAATATATGTGGTCGGATTGACATTCGCTCAGTCAAAATAAATTCAAACATAAATACCGTTTATAGGTATTTTAATACGCTACAGACTCGCACGAAGCGTGGTGATCAAAATCTAGTGACCATCTAATAAGTGAACATATTAAAGATTTTGATTTTGATTTTAATTAAGAAAGTAGAATATAATTCTCTATAAGAATAAATAAATGAATTTAATACTAAGGCCAAATAACAAAATAAATTATCAATTACTATTTACTAATTACTAAAGTTGGAGTGCTCAATTTTTGTTTTACTAAAGCTCGAGCATTTTTTTGCCACGTGTTCATCAGCCATTGGTCCATCTCATCATTGTATTAAAAAAGAAATCGAGAAATAATTACTTTGGTCTCACATACTTATTTCAATTAATCATCTTAATAATTTATTAAAATAAAACAATTCAGAAAAATCTTATAAGATAGCTTCTTCCCTAATTTTATGGTAAAAATTATTACGTAATATTATAAAATTCTAACCATTAATCTCACACATCTACAAGTATCCCATTAGTTTTGTAATATTTTACGACCGACGATCATAGTAATTTGTCATATAACCCGAAACAACATTCTACAAATTATAAAAATCATTATGTAACTGTAAATGAATACAAACCATAAATCTCACACATCTTTTTGTGGAATTTTGTTTTGTAATATTTAACCTAATTTTAGTGTATTACTTTCTTTTTAAAATATTTTATGGTTTATAGAAAAGATAAAAAAAAAAACTTGGTAAAACTTTCAAATACGTATTTTCTTGACAAATTAATATAATAATTCCAATATTTTCTAATTTTAAAACTTAATCTTAATCAAAGTTACAAGTTAGTATATTTAGGAGGTGACGTTAAACACTCTTTTTTTCTTTGAATGTAATGTAATAGTTTTATAATTTTTGTTCGTTGTTACTAAGTACTAACCAAAATAATAATAACAGTATTATCAAATATTTTTCTTTATTATTACTTTTAAATATATATTTTACAATACACATTTAAATAAGTTTTTGAAGTTATTTAGAACCCTCGTGCAGGGCACGGGTCCTAGACTAGTTGTTTAAAGGTAAGCAGAACGTATAATCATATCAAGTCTATCTAAAATTATTAGTAATTATATTTTTTTAATGAACAAGGATGTTAATTAATTTTTTTGAAAGAGTTTATTCATTTAATTTAAAAAATCGTTTATTAAGTTTATCTATAAATTTAAGTTTTTTAACATCTTCATTTGCCATCTTTTTCTAAAACTTCTTGATAAAATTAAACTTATTTGTTCGGCAACACAAATTTTGCCGTGATTTTGTAAGAAAATAAGCTATCTAACATTCTAACTGTTTCAATAAACTGGGATTTTAAGATTTTTAGAAAAAATAAGCTAGCTTATGTATTATATCTCTTCGTAGTTTCTCTTATGTCCTATTCGTGATTTGTTAATCAAAGCATTTTAGATGATATTAGGATTGCATAATATACCCAGTGTACTAAAAATCCTCGATTATGGTTGATTAATCCCCGATTAATCTTTAGGCGCTCCCTCACCGCGCGTCTAGCACCGCCTAGGAAAAAACAATGGTTTGTCATTTTCATGAAAATAACAATATCTATGGAATTAAAACAAGTTTTGAATTTATTTTAGCATAATAATACTGATGACAAATTGGTCATTTGATATCACAGACCGAGAATTAATTTTGATCCGATTAATCCTCTACTAGTAGACCTGGGAAAATATGACCCGAACCCGCCCGATTTTTTGTGCTCTTAACCCGTTAAATTAAACCCGAAACCCGATTTTGACCCGACCTGATGACCCGACATTTTGCTGGGTCAAAAACGGGTTGGGTCGGGTCAACCCGTTGGGTCTTACACTCTTACAAAAAAAAACTAGAAAATAACAATAGGAAAGAAATATGAAAAAACTGAAAAAATGATAGGGAAAAAAAAGATATTTTGCTGCTATGTTATAAATTCTGTTTATAAAAACAAGCTTAAAAATAAAAATTAGGTTGATTAGGCTTAAATAATATATTATTTTACTTATTATGGGCTTTAATTTTAAAAGTCAAATAAGGAAAACATACCAAATTGAATTGTAAGGAGTCAACAACTTGTACCAACCTTATATATACATTTAGAGCTTCATGTTTTCCCATTTGGTCGATGTGGGAGAGATTCGATTTATGTAGCAAAAAATGCAAGATTATATAGAAGATTGTGACAATAATCCATTTGCAAGTCCTCGATGTGTGGGAAATGAGGGTAGACAAGTTTTATACATACAAATTTAAATAGAGCCACCAACCACTTAATTTTTAATGAGATTTATTACTTCTTCTAGTTATTTTTTAAATGTTTAAATTTTGTATAATCATCATCACTATTCACTAGTTTACAATATTCTAGCCCAATATTAAATGATATTGTGAGCTATAATTCTAGCTTGTATGGATTGTTTAATAACTAGATACGGGCCTCGCGCTCCGCGCGAGAAAATTACGGATTTTCGTATGTGATTTAATATAGTTATACATTATTTGTTAATATGTTGTTGTTGTTATCAAATTTATTAATATTTGTAAATATAAGTATTTTTTATTTCCTTATATTTATGTTTGAAGTAGTTTTAAAACATAATATTAGAATAAGTTTGCATTATCATAAGAGAAGCTCACACATTAATTTAATTTTAGACTTAATCAAGTAGACTATAAATAAATATAACATAGAGATATAAGAAAAATATTTAAATACATGCCCAAAAGTCCAATAGGAGGTGATTAAGAAATGAGTAATGCATTAAATTGGTACCAATTTCATTCAATTTTGGCAATGGACAACCAACCTTTATATAGACTAGATACGGGCCTCGCGCTCCGCGCGAGAAAATTACGGATTTTCGTATGTGATTTAATATAGTTATACACTATTTGTTAATATGTTGTTGTTATCAAATTTATTAATATTTGTAAATATAAGTATTTTTTATTTCCTTATATTTATGTTTGAAGTAGTTTTAAAACATAATATTAGAATAAGTTTGCATTGTTATAAGAGAAACTCACACATTAATTTAATTTGTGACTTAATCAAGTAGACTATAAATAAATATAACATAGGGATATAAGAAAAATATTTAAATACATGCCCAAAAGTCCAATAGGAGGTGATTAAGAAATGAGTAATGCATTAAATTGGTACCAATTTCATTCAATTTTGCCAATGGACAGCCAACTTTTATATAGATATAAGATTGTTTAGTGTTTACATCAATTTTATTATACGGAATACTCTTTAATAATTAAGAACATATATAAACTAGAGTTTATGTTGGAGACTATAATTTATGGATGATTATTTAATAAAATATAATATACTTTTATATACTTACATAAGAAATTATATGGTTATTGATTGAACATTATACTTTGTTATACTTCTATTAGTTTGAACAACATGACACAAAGTTCAAATATAAGAAAATAAGTCATTTTATTTTATACTGAAACTATGCGTAAACGCTAAAAGGCCATGTGGGTAACTTCTAATCACAACTTCTAACTTTTCAAATTGCATCTCCTTTGTAAAAACCAAACTAGTGATAACTCTTTAACTTGTCACAATATGTATGGTCTAAAACATCGATGTTGATTATTGTTGAAAACATTATACAACTTAGTCTTATTAGGCATATAAAGTCACAGTAAGGTCTCGCTCACACAAAACGAGACTCGAAACTATGCGTAAACGCTAAAAGACCTTAAATAGGCTTAAAAGCCCAATTTGGCAAAATATTCCTTGAAAAAGTATAAAGAAGAGATAAATGTTCAACGATTTGTTTATCCATTGCAAACATATTTATAAATAAGTATACAAAGGAATAAAAAAATTGTGCAATCAGACCCGATGGGTTGATCCGAACCGGAGATAAACCCGTCGTAACCCGACCTGTTTTGACCCAGTAAATTTTAAACCTGAAATGACCCGACCCAAAATATACTAAACCCGATGTACTCTGACCCGAACCCGACTCGCCCGACCCGTTTCCCAGGTCTATCTACTAGTCCCCGCCTAGCCGTCTAGGCGCTAGTCCCCCACCCACCGCCTAAATCCCGACTAGTGTCTTTTAGAACACTGAATATACCTAATTGTTATTACTAAAAATTATCATATAACAACCGTCTCTTAGCAGTTGTTTTCGAAGGTTTTGTTGTCTTAATAAAATGTTCACTCATTTGGATCTGAATATACATAGCTTTTTTAAACATGCATTTTTCATTAATTTTATTTTTGTTCAATGAATTTCCGTTGTGAACATGTCAAAATGTCAAAATGACTTTGTGTTTAGAGTCATGAACATTAACGTTTAAAATCATGAACATTTGATATTAAGTACCTTGAACAGTAAGGTAGACTATGTTTTTTATAATTACACTAGAACCGGACCCCCGCGCGTAGCGCGGGGAAATTAAAGGGTTTTTTATACGGCTTAACGTTATTAAATAGACGTCCTAAAATTGAATCGAGGATAATCGTGTTCATAACCTTTTAATGCAACAATGTAACCTCAATAAATTAAAATTTGTAAACAGAATCAATCAAAAAAATGACAGATGATTTTTTCGACGATTTTTTTTTCTCAATCTAGCCCCTCTAAATATGAATAGTTGAGCAATGTGTATTAAACGAAGATTAGATAAACTTGTTGATTCAAGCTTTGATTACTCTTTTTTTCATGGATTATTATGATTTATGTAAAACCTTTCTTAATATCAACTTTTTCAATACATTAAATCAGTGCATTAACTCGGTACCATTTGACATTAATTTATCAAAGGCAACAACTTTTATATAGACTAGATACGGGTTTCGCGCTCCGCGCGAGAAAATTACGAAATTTCGTATGTGATTTAACATAGTTACACATTATTTGTTACTATTTTTTTTTTGTTCTGAAATTTATTATTGTTTTTAATTATAAATGTTTTTTATTTTCTTATATTTATATTTGAAGTAGTTTTAAAACATAATATTATAATAGGGTTGCATTATCATAAGAGAAGCTCACACATTAATTTAATTTGTGACTTAATTAATTTTCTAACATAACAGAGAAGCCTTATAAAATAGCTAATATGTCATGTTTCTATTATTAGAATATGTATGTATTTAAATTTGTGACTTAATTAAGTTTCTAAATAACACGAAGACTTTATAAAGGAGCTAATACTATAATTTATATATTTTTACTATATTTCTAAGATATATTAGATTAGGTTAGAATTAGAATAAGTTAACTAATTAAGAAAACAAAAAGACTTAATTGGATTTAGAATTAATTAGGTATAATGGATAATTAACTAATAGAAACAAAGAGGACTTGAATTTAGAATTAATGATAATTAAAAAATTAAAAAATTAAATGGATTTAGAATTAAATAAGTACCGATTTCATTTAATTCGTTCAACCATCAGCCAATCTTTATATAGATAAGATAAGATATAGATAGATAAATTCATTGTTGTGAACATATAAGAACATTGATATTCATGACTATGAATATTAAGAGTTATGTTTATAATATATTCATAGGTCGCTAGCTACCTAAAACATGGATACTACGAAACCTAGGGAAACCTAATATAGTAACCTAATTACTAATGTATCAAACATCTACCTAACTACAATATTACAATATAAGGAAGAAGCCATCTCTTTGTTAAAATTTGATATTATTTGCCAAAAACAAAAATAAAAATAAATCTTTCTAAAAAGCCTACATGTTCGTGTTAGTGGCAAATAGTAACCGGATTAGTAGCACAATTAAGAGAATTTTTTAAAATTTATTAATGCATGTAAGAAAGATGAAATACAAATCAACACCTTTATAATTATAAAACAATAGTGTAAGTAATAAACTTTATAAAGCCATATCTCTATTGAATCATTAAGTAACGTAGGCTACAAGATTAATAAAATAAATTAAACAATTTTATTATTCTTTCGTTATACAATCTATCTAACTATAATATAAAAATTTGCGCCACTTCAGCGCCATATCATATTATTTGCCAAAAACAAAAAATAAAAATAAACAGGTGAACTCCTTCACTATTCCTTCTGTCGCTTTTGTTTGCTCAGAGCCACGCTTCTCGATCCTCCTCTTCGCCTAAGGTATTATTCTGGACTTTGCTTGCATCGATTTACTTTAATCTCTATATGCTTGTAATTTGTCGTTCTGAGTTTGCTCGAGTGATTGTAATACTCTCTTGCTCTTGGTTCTACCTGAATGTAGAAGATTTCAGATTCATATGATGTTGTTGTTTTACTATTGTGTAGCCAATTAAGTTCTAATTCGATAGATGTTCACTGTAGATGTAGATAGCCAAATCTAATTCGTTGTTTTTATTTCAATTTTCTATCCCCGAAAGCTTCATATAAATCTGTAAGCTTCATATATATCTTACTGAAATTTGTAATTTTAGGCTCATATGGTACACACAGAACATGATGCAAGCTTCTATGCACTAGATAAAGGTGACAAGTAGTATGAGTAGTTTGAGACGAAACATATTTAGTGTTGAAGCGAGATGACCCCAGATTGCTCGGGATTGGCAAATCCACTTTTGGCTCATGCATCAAAGCTTAGTGCTGCTCTTCATCAGAAGCAATGGTATATTCCGTAGTATGAGAAGTCATTAGTGATACTTCTGATGAATCAACATTGTATAGTATATACTTGCACAATTGGTACAAGAATATGTATCCATTGATGTACACCATTGTTGGTAGTGAAATCATGTATATCGAATGAATTAATTTATGTTGGTGCTCTTGTACGTGGATGTAAAAGAAGGATGATCGAGTATGAATACACGTCGGAGATTGAACATTGGAAGAGAAGAGAAGTTTTGGGTGATGTTGGATGATCTATTTCCGTTTCCTCTTTCAAATTGTGCCGACACTTATTACCTGAATATAATCAAATATCATAAAGGAAACTATATTGGCATTTATTCTATATGCTAAAACATAGCGGTATTTTGCCACATATTGCTCTCACGTTTATTAGGCTTATGTGTCGGCCTCTGAACAAAAATATGTCATATATTTATGAAATTTGAAAAAATATATCTTAATTTATTTAATTGATTATCTTTTCCTAAAAAATGTCACATATTTATGATAGCTTGGTCAGTATTTTATGCTTAGATAAGACTATCTAATTGAGTTTTGATTAACTATACGATAAGTTGGTTTATATTTTATATTGGAGATTGATCACTTAGTGTTTTTCACTCTATTTGTACATACATATATTTTACAATGTATGTATTACAATGAAAACATGTATTAACATTATTATTATTATTTATCTTTCAAAAATATAACTATAACTGGTATATTATTTTAACAATTTTTGTATAAAAATTTATAAACATTATATAAATATTAATGTAGATTTATAAATTCATGATATTCACGGGGCCTACACTGGTTGTTGTTATAAGTTATAACTATCAATTAACTTCGGGCTAAAATAATCCTTTTTTATATAAAAAAAGCCAATTTCAGGCGGGTATTTGGGCACCAACGTCTTCAAACTAACCTCCTGTCGTGCACACTTCTCCTCTACCTTTGGCCTCATCAAAGGTCAACCACATTTTCAAGCCTTCATCCACTCATATCTCTTCATCATCATTATTTTTATATTGGAAACTCATTATAAATCTGCATTTACATTGCTTCAACTAGCTTGTGATTGAGTTTTCATGGCTCTTTTCATCAGATCCTTCTCCAAAATGCTCATTCCAGATCGGCTCCATCAAATCTCCGATCGCGTTTATGGTATGATCATCACTTTGTGTCATTCACAAATCATGTTTAAATGCAAATATTGATATGTTTTGTATAATCAGTTTTCGATTGCTGTCTATCAAGAACCGAGATGAGCGAATCCGAGTACAAAACATACATGAACTCAGTTGTATCAAGTCTACAAAGGCACCATGAAGGAGCTTCCTACATGGTGTTCAACTTTAGCTCTGGCCATGAAAATGGCCAGAGCTTTCTATCGGACATACTCTCCGAACACGAAATGACTGTCGTCGAATACCCTCTAGATTACGAAAACTTCCCTCTTCTCCCTCTAGAGATGATCCGCTACTTCTTGAAATCAAGCGATAGCTGGCTTTCTTTAGAGGATCCACAGAACGTCGTGTTGTTGCATTGCGAGCAAGGAGGATGGCATGTGCTCGCCTTCATGGTTTCGGCGTTGGTTTTGTATAGGAAGGGGTATGGAGACGAGCAAAAGACGCTTGATTTGGTGTATAATAAGGCTTCCAAGGAGGTTTTGTCGTCTGTGAATGTGTATGTGAATTCACAGATTCGGTATCTTAAGTATGTTTCGGATTGGAAATGTTCTTATGATGCTCTGTTGATGATTGAGTCACTTGTTCTTATGAAGATTCCTCTTCTTGATGGGGAGGGTTGTAGGCCGATTGTTATGATCTATGGCCAAGATCCTACCATGAAAACCGGAAAGAGTCATGGGCTTCTCTTCTCTTCATTGTCGAACGGTGATGCAATTCACTACTATCATGAGGTGAGAATAAGTTCCTCAGTACTCCTTATATTGTCAGTTGGTTTTAGGTTGAAACTGTATTTTTCTTGCAGGAAGAGTGTTTGGTGATAAAGTTAGACATCAACCGACACGTTCAAGGAGACGTTTTTCTTGAATGCAAACATCTTGGTGATGATCTAGTGACACAAGAGACGATGTTTCGTGTTATGTTCCACACAGGGTTTGTCGAGTCCAACGTTTTGACACTTGGCTTGCACGAAATTGACGTCGTATGGGACGCAAAGAGCAAATTTCATGAGGATTTCAAAGCAGAGGTAAGGCTTTTCACCCAAGTGTTATGTTAATACTATGAATGTTCTTAATGACGAACCCTAAAAAAATCATACTTTTTTGCCTTAGTTACACTTTTTGGCATTCGAAGAGGGTCAAGAACACGAAGAAAGTTACTACGAATCCGAGAGCGAGTTTTTTGAGGTGGAAGATTTCGACATGTATGATTCAGACGATCATTACATTGACCGAAACTTGCCTCCTAATTACACCATAGAGGAACTGAAAGATGATGATGAGAATGGAAGTGATATATGGGCACAAAACTCAGAGATCATGTTCAGTGTGGAATCATTCAAAGAACTGTATCTGGATGATGATGATGATGATGAAGACGAAGAAGAAGGATTCTCAGACGCTAGCTCGGTTGAGAACATTGTAATCATGGACAAAACCGAGAAAACAAACACGGAAGCAGATGATGCATATGAAAACATTTCTGTGGTTAACTATGTTCGAATCATCAAGACTGTGGATTCAGAATGCTCAGAAGAAGGGAATGTATAACAACATGATTTTGTTCAGCATTTCCCTGTATTATGATTCAAAGCCTCATTATACAGAAAAAACTGAGGCAGAAAAAATAACATGAATAACAAAATACTATGATCTTGATCAGATTTGGTAGTCTGACATATATCCAGATTTACATAATAATCCATATCATTTAATATCCAATTTATCAAATTATCTTCTGTCATCAATCTCATAAATTATTCAATCAAATTCTTAATTCCAGAAACTATAAACAGTTTGACCATTGTCATCTAACACACAACAAAAATGAAATGCTCAATCAAAATTAATATTTAGCAATATTTCTAATCATCAAATTTCAATTATCATAAACATTTTCTCTTAAAAAACATACTGTCATCAAAATTACATTGTGTCTAATCATTATTCTGTCATCAAATCCTTAGTTTATCAACATTGTGTCATCACTGTTCAATTCATGAATTGAAATGAAACTAAGAAACAATCTGTCATCACACTTTCAATTCTAAAACTAAGTTGAAAATTCTATCATCAACTTTCCAATCTTAATCCAATATTCTATCCTCAAAATTATAATTATGTACAACATTTTTCTTTATTCAAAATTCTGTCATTCAATTTTTCATATCTAATCAGTATTCCATCTTAGCATCATTTTGTCATCAACATTCAAAGTATCATTTTATATCCATATAAACTTTGTCATCAAATTTCCAATATTAATCCAACATTGTGTCTGATCATTTTTCTGTCATCAAAATCCTTTTTTAAACAACATCATGTCATCACTATTCAATTCCTGATTTGAAAATGAATCTAAGCAGCAATTTGTCACCATATTTTCAATTCTAAAACTAAATTAATGATTTTTAAATTCTCTGTACTATAAATTACCGTTTCTATGGAGCATATGATATCAAATTCCTCATTTTCAACAATATGTTGTCATCAAAAATTCAGAAAGTCGTATAAATATCTGTTTTTCTTTATCTTTTCTTGTGTTTGAGCATTCACAATCATGTAACTATATGATGACAAAATAATTCTTACCTCGAATTCGAATTGTAGTTGTGACGCAGTATTTGTTTTCTTGTTAGTTGCGATTGTTTGTCCGTTCTTTTCTTCTCTCGCGAGTTCTCTCTCGATGACAGATGAATGCTTTTTTAGTTTGCTGATGTCAATCCGTGATTCTCATCCAAGAAGCTATTCCGAGAGAGCTTCTATGAAGCGCGCGAAGCGTGCTTCATTAATCTTACCAGAAGAGAGTCGTGGCGAGCCGACCAGTCGAGGCGAGGCAATGCCTCGTAATGTTCAGTCGAGGCGAGTCGATGCGTGGATGCGAGGAAGAGGAAGGAGGAGGAAGACGGCGTGTTCTGTAGGGAAGAAGGAGGAAAGAAACGAGATGATGTGAAGAAGGAGGAGGAAGGAGTTAGGAAAGGAGGAGGAAGAAGGAGAAGAAGATGACGGCGCATATATTTCACAAGGGTTAGTTACCCTTCGTTTGAAAACCCGGGTTACTTACCTTTGGTAAGTAGCCAAACCAGGTTACTTAACCCGTTTTTGGCAAATTCTCTACCCCTCCTCACGATAAGTAACTTTTCTTTTCTTGCGTATTCACTTGTATTTTCTAATTTTAAAAATGTTTAAAAAATTTACTATGTTAATTAATTCTTATATACATGATGACAGTTTGTATTACTGACAATTTATATTGATGACAATTTCAGTTGATGACGGATTATATTAATGACATTTTTTGTTGATGACGGATTGTGATTCAGGTTATTGAGCCCAGTAATTTCTTTTCGACTCCCTCTCCCTTAATGTTTGTCCGAAAATCTTGACACTAATCACAAGTTAAAAGAATTTTTTAAATATATTTTAATATATAAATAAAAATATAGTTATGTAAAATTTTATTTAATTCGTTCAATGAGTACTTTAATAATATCAAGATTTATAATTTTGTGGACTACCTTATTGATCTAAGTGTACAAATAGTGAAACAATTGAAAAATTTGAAGGTGAACACCATTATTTGTTCAATGAGTACCTTATTAATTCGCATGACCTGAACGAAAATAATCGTTCAATGAGTACCTTTTTGAAGGTGAACACCATTATTTGAAGGTGAACACCATTATTTGTGGACTACCTTATTAATTCGTTCAATAAGTACCTTTTTGTGAACATGACCTGAACGAAAATAATTGTATGATAATGAACATGAACACCATTATTTGTGAACGCAAACACTTCGCATCGTATCGTAAAGTTACTTTGAAGTTTGCAGTTTTGCACCAAAACCTCGTCTGATGTAGTACAAGCACAAATAATAGGATGATAATTATATAAAACCTAACAATATAATAAACAATAATAATCCAATCACATACCTATAAATTTGACCCATAAGATGATTCATACAAGTGACAAAAACAATGAACCACCACTAATTTTGGGTTTTTAAAAGCCCACCGAAATCGACAGCCCAACCATCACCAATTTGTGGCATTACGGGGTCCATTGACCTTAATTAAACAATATGAGGCGTTTCTAATCTTAC
The DNA here is from genome assembly GCA_029168935.1 of Oxyria digyna. Taxonomy (NCBI): domain Eukaryota; kingdom Viridiplantae; phylum Streptophyta; class Magnoliopsida; order Caryophyllales; family Polygonaceae; genus Oxyria; species Oxyria digyna. The sequence goes on along the minus strand of JAPVLV010000001.1, from coordinate 2,213,156 downwards.
TCTATTTAATATGTAAAAACTAACCTTTTCTGAAACCCTAACTCTCTCAGCCTCATTCTTTCTTTCCAGCGCCTCCATCTTCCTCCAACTCTCTCAACTCGAAGTCAGCGTTTCCAGGAAGAAGAAATCATCTTCCTCTTCCAACAACGGCCTCGACGCTCCCTCCGTCTCCCGTACCTCCTCCGCTCGCCGCAACCAGAAACTGATTGAAGAACTCGAGCACGTCTTCAAGAAATTCAACACAAAAAGGGACGGAAAGATCTGCTCCTCCGAACGTCGTTCAATCATGTCAAGCCTCGGCCAGACCGTATCCGATGAGGAGATCACCGCCATGATCCGCGAGGTCGATTCCGATGGCGACAACTTCATAGATCTCGGGGAGTTTATCGAGCTTAACACCAAGAAAATTGATTCTTACGAGGTAATGGTGCGTGAAGCCTTCTCTATTTATGATATGGATGGAAACGGTTTTGTTCCTGCTGAGGAGGTTATGAGAGGTTATGAGAGTTTTGGAAATCATCACGCTCACTGATTGCATGAAGATGATTTTGGTAGTTGATTCGGATGACAAAGAGAGTATTTGTTTTCTCGAAGATGATTTCTACACTTGCTGTCACTTTCAAACTGGATGTTGGATGTTGGATGTTGGTAAGTGTGGTAGAATCCACCATTTCTTTTCTCCATAACTTGATATGTAGGAACACAATTCTCAGGTTGTAGATAATATTCTAAAGCATTTCTGCTCATGTTCAAAATTCTTGGAGGTTCTTTGTTTAACTTCGAAAGGTTCTAAGCATAGATGACAAATTTGTATTAGTTTGATGACAATTTGTATGTTGTCACTATGGATTTGAGTTCACCTTATTTGAGTTTGAGTGGATTGATTTTTTTGTTTGGATGACACTTTTCATCAATTTGTTTGGATGACAGTTCGAGTAGAAGGAGTTTTAACTTCTAAAAATAGTAGTGTGGATGACACTTCAATGGTTAATAATGTGATTTTTTAGACGAAGACAATATTAATAGTGTGGATGACACTTTAATTTGACTTAATGATGATGATTTAATTTAATTTGATAGTGGATGACATTTTAGTATGACATTTTATTTATTTTAAAACCTTTGTGTCAAGAAAAAGATTTAGGTGAGAATAATTATTATTGTGCGAATATGCGAATGAATGCATATTTAGGCGATTGACATGTACTTTCTTCAGTAATGACATGCACATTTAGGCCATTGACATGCACTTTGTCAGATTTGCATGTCATTGATAATTTGTCATTGACATGCACTTTCGGGGTGTGTGCATGTACTTTTAACATATTATCAATGACATGCAAATCTGACCGAGTGCATGTCAATGGCCTAAATGTGCATGTCATTACTGAAGAAAGTGCATGTCAATCGCCTAAATGTGCATTTATTCGCATATTCGCACAATAATAATTATTCTGACCTGATCCGGATTCTTGTGTCAAAGGAAAAGATGATAAGATTTGTTAATTAGATGAGAAAGACTAAAAAATATTATTGTGGATAAAAAAAAATTTGGTTAAAAAATACAATCAAAGTGTAAAAGGGTTACTTACCCCCACATTTGGCCAATCTGTTGCGAAAGTCCAAAACAAAAAAAGTAAAATAAAAAAATCCTAACTACAATAAATGTGAGAATGCTATGGTATAAGAAATAGAAGTTATCAATGACTCTGAAATATGCCACGTAGGATTAAAATTTATTGAAGGGCTGAGATGTGATTTCAAGTTTTTGCCTTCGTAAGGTAACTTGAATTTTCGCAGGAATTACATATAATGCCATTCCAGTTCTTTGGATTCAAAAATTTACATAAGGGTATGGGTGACTTTTCGCAGGGCTTTCTTTTCACGCGTTTTCTCTGTACAGCCTCCCTCCCTCTTCGATTGAAACCTCAGCATCCAAAATTCCAGATCCAATCTCTACAGGAAAGCTCATCGCAGGCACTTCTTCTTCTCCAGACGTGAAAAAATGCCACCCCTCCCTTCCGAACCAAACCCCCGTCGAAACTCCTTCGCCTTCCTCCTTCTTGTCCTTCGACAGGAAGCAGCAGAAGAAGAATGAAATTAGCAGCGCAGATGGATGCTCTTCGTCGGTGTCGAGAGAATTGACGAAGGAGGATAACGAGCCGGAGGAGAGGCTGTTAGGGCGGTTCAGGAGGTAGGTTATGAGAGCCGACGTCATTCAGGAGGTTAATTGCCGTCGGTACTTCGGGAATAGGAAAGTCGAGGTCAAGCGCAGGTCTCCGTTATCGGTCCAAACAATGGGAGATGAACCGTATAAGCACGCACATGCGAGGTTTGTTGTAGGGTTTCAATTCTTCCCCTAAATCCAAGTTCTGATTTCTCGCTTCTCTATTACCTTGTTTCTGATGTTCTCAATTTCTCTCTGTAACGCTCAAATTTTTTCTGCTGCAACTTGGGACTGACCTTGATGATTTCTTTATCTCCAATCCTTGATTTCTTTAAGTACGCCAACCTCTGAATATCGAAGTCAAATGTTTGAAATTTTCAACTACGAGTTTTAGGGTTTCGCCAGTTTTAGGGTTTGCCTTATCCATTACTTGATCGCAATTGAGTTCTGATTTGGTCGGCTGGTTTCATGATTTAGGTATTATGCTAAGTGCAGTTGATGATTCTTCAAATTTTAAAATAAGGATACAAGCAGCTGCTGCTTTGGGTATGCCATCTGCAATGCTTGGTGAGTAGCAAGTAATTTTGCTTCCCTAGAATTATCAGCTTCAACTACATTAGAGATTTTGTTTATACAAATTAAGCTTGAGTACCTGTTGTGCAAATCAGAGCTATTTTACTTTTGAAGTTAGAATAAAGGACAACCTCCATTAAATTTAAGTTTGTTTAGTGATTGTTTTTACACAACTGAGCTAGGGTTCAGTTTGATCTAGGGATATGCTTATATTTTACTTTGGTTTCTATCTTCTGCAGATTATGGAAGATCATTCGTATACGCTTTTAAAGGCGTGGATCACATTGTTGAGAACTTGCTTTAATCACAACTCGACCCCATCTAATTTCAAGTATAGAGTTTCACTTCAGAAACAGGTCAATATATAGCATATTTACCTATTATTATCGTAGTTTGTTGACCTAATTAACTTAGACGCCCCTCCTTTGGTCTTAAATCTCTGTGCCATGGTTAAATTGCGATTTTCTGCTGAAAATTTCACCATTTCTTGGGAAATTAATGGGTATCCTATACACCACTGGGTTTTCATGTACATGCGTAAAGTACTTTTTGGAAGCCTTGTAAAGAAAGGCTTTTTCCCTGTTTTTTTTCAAGTTTAAGATTTGTGGGTTATAAATGAAAGTAGAGTGTTGTTTAGTTTTTGGCAGATAAAAGTGTTGAGAAGCTCATAGACAGATTCAAGAAGGCTATGAGGAGTTTTGATCAGCAAAGCTTCATGGTAGTAACTCTAATTCTTTCCCTTGTGAGTCTCTTTAAAATTGTTGAAAAATTTCAGTTCTTTTAGCTGTAGGGTTTACTTTAAAAACTTCATCAGAGTAGTGTTGTAGAGTGTCTCTGCATCTTCTTTGATGTCCAATATTGTTATGTTTTTGAGCCTATCAATTTCTTGCTATGAACTTATTATGGATGTTGTTTTGAACCTATCAATTTCCATTACTTGTTTTGTGCTAATCTTTTTATATTGCAGTTTACATTCTAAGAGACATACATTTTTGTTGCTCTCTTATTCCGGCATAGTCGGGAATTGTATCCGTGATTATCTTCAATGTTTTATATTGCAGGGAAGTTTCCGATAAGGTTTATCAAATTCTTGAGATAGCGGGGGGAAGGAGACAAATTGTGGGAGGTAATATTCAGCTTCGCCTCAAATTATATATGTGTTAAGGATTTCATCTCAAATCTGTAATACATTTTCCGATTTGGCATGGTATTTTTGCTAATTTAAGAATTTGATTGGGTGTTTGTTAGGCTGTGGACTTGCAAAAGTTGATTCTGGCTTATAACAATATTGATGTACTGAAAGAGGATCTGAAAAATTATCTATGCTAACCTCGTTTGGCTCATAACAATATCTATGCTAACCTCTTTTTTAATATTCTGTTAATGTATATATGAAGAATGGTCTTGGCTCATGATGAACTAATTTTTTTCTTTTGTAACCTTAAAAGCATTGTTATCATGTAATATATGGGACAAGTAAAAGTAGATATGGGACAAGTAAAAGTAGATATGGGAATGACTACGTGTTTTTTTATATATTATGACAAATGTAGTTTCTTGGTTCTACTTTCATTTTGTTGTATTTCTAATAGATGATGCTATTGGCAGGTCTTCTGGGGTTTAGACAAGAAGCTGGCACAAAGAAAGCATTTTCCATCCGTCAACTCGTTGATTTCCTACTCGAAGTACACCTCTGTAAGTCCTTGAATTTGCTTACTGTTCTTTTTTTCTATTGATCATATAATTGAGATTTTTTCATTTGCTTTCAGGCCTTGGAGTCATTTTATGGGAAATTTGATCCAGATTTTATTAGCATCAGGACCAAGGCTCGTGAAGTATTACAGAGGGAAGATGATCTTAATGAAATCGTCCAGGTATATCTTTCTTCTAAGACCTTGCACTGGTATGATGTTTTTTTTCTTTAACTTGTGTGACATTTATTTATACTATATGTAGTATTTCATGCTTGTAGCTTGTAGGAAAAGATGCCTTGGCTGAAACAGATAAAATCACTTTGGACACTGCAAAACTTTTGAGAGAGGACTATCTTGCCCAAAATGCATTTACAACGTAAGCTACTGTCATTTCTCCCGTTTGGGTTAAATTCCCTGTCATGCAGCATGTCTCATTCTGTGTTCTGGCTACAGATATGACAAGTTTTGTCCTTTTTACAAATCTGTTTGGATGATGCCCAACATTATCCATTTCTCCAATCTTGCCAATCAGGTAACTTGCCCGTTGTCTTTTTTGTTTAGCAAGTCTCTTCAGTCTGTGGAAAAGAAGACTAGGATTATGATTAAAGACAGTAATATTCAAATAAGCACAGATTAGAAGGAAGAAAACTAAGATTTGTGGAACTTTAGAAAGTAACACGTTTGTTGTAGATGCACTTTTGACATAGGAAAGTACATCTAAAACAAATGTTTTACTTTCTAAAATAGAAAAGTTCCGCAAGTTTGTTCAGTTCATTGAATCAAGTTATATATAGAAAAATATCTATGTTTTGTTTTCAGTTCGTTGTTGATTTTCACTAAATGTGCGGAATTATTTCAACTGGAGGTACTGCTTCTGCTTTGGAAAATGCACGCATCTCTCTAACTGAAGTAGAAGAAGTTATTCATGTTCCAGAAATGGTGAGAATTTTCTACTATAATCGTTCTTTGAGTCTTATTATTTTCTTGTTGCATCCTATTGGGTACTTTTGAAATCATTCATTTGTCAATTGTCATGATAAAAAAAAATCATCAATCACATGCTAAAAAAAATCATCAATCAGTGATTTTCCAACAATGGCAATTTCTTCTTCATCATATACACAAGGACATGCCATATTCTTAATTAATTAGTACTAATATGACAGTTGACACATTTATTTTTGGGTCCTTAAACAGTTAAGGCATTGACAACACAAGTGGAAGACGAGCATTATGATAAGGGAGTGATCTACTTGCCACTCAAAAATTTATCAGAAAAATCTCAATTCACATTGTCACCAAAGTTGCCTATGCCACGAGCTCGGTCATTGGGTCTTTGCGTGTGTATACATTCTTTTCCTTTTACTTTTCGCTGTGTTATTGTAAAGGGCCCTTACTATTCACCGCCCACTCAAATTGCTATTTACCGCCCAGTCTTTGTGCATCACGCATGGATTAAAACCATACGTCGCGCACGATTTTTTTTTTTCAAAAAAATCCATTCGTCACGCATGGATTAAAACCGTACGTCACGTATGGATTTTTTTATATTTTTTGTTTGTTTTTTTTTCATAATCTTATAGATAATTTCAATACGATCGCGTGCATATAAAATTCGTCCAAAACGGACATCGTTTGCCCCTTTAAAAGGCCAAAATACAAATTTATCACACATAATTTCTTGTATCAAGTCTGTTAAAACTCAACATACTATTTTTCAATTTTTTTATAATATGGTAGATAACTTAGCAAATATTTTATTTAGTGATGGTAATACTTAATTTTTTTGTCGAGATGTGGTGTTCAGTGTTTAAAGATCGAAAAAAAGTGCTTTCTTCTTTAAGTAAGTTAGTTGATCGAGGAACCTCCGTCCAATAGAGCGACGCCCGAGAGACGAGTTCTCCAGTGTGGACCGAAAGGGTCTCGCGAAAATAGGGCTTTCGGAGACCTTCTTCCGTCTACCCTTCGCCTAGCGGCTAAGCTCGGAGACCAAAATTCGACTAAGCTAGCGCTTTGAGACAGCCTAAGAGAATGAGTGGCTTAACGCTCTAACGGCTGGGACAAAGCCATATCTTTCAATCTCGTATCTGACGGAAGTGTCTGAACTCCTTCTTTGGTTTGGAGAAAATCCACAACTACAATTTATAAGTACGAAGTAGTAGATTTGTTACACTTAATCATAATTACTCTACTTTTCTTTGCTTTTTGACTCTTTGAAGGGGCAAACGATTTCCGTTTTGGACGAATTTTATATGTACGCGATCATATTGAAATTATCTATAAGATTATTGGAAAAACAAGCAAAAAAATAAAACAAATCCATACGTGACGTATGGTTTTAATCCATGCGTGACGCACAAAAACTGGGCGGTAAATAGCAATTTGAGTGGGCGGTGAATAGAAACTATGTTTATTTATAAGTTGATTGTGATTCATGTATAGACTCACTTCAAAAAAATTCCTAGATTGTATTATTTGGTTGATGTGTATAAAAAACAACAATTTTTTGAAATTATGTTGTTCACATTTGAATTATATGCTTATTTAGTTTAAAGATGTTAAATTAAATTACATTTCTTCCAGCTGCTTAACATTCAAGCTTCTTGTCACAAAGTAAGTTATCTATGTGCTCATTAATGAATTATTCTTAGAAAACAAGGATTTGAAGTATTAGATGTACTATTTACTCCCTCTCACTAGAATAATGAAGATTTGTGATAAGAGGTAACAAAGATACATGAAATTAATATTAGTGTGGAAACCATTGTCTTCTAAATTAGTTCTAGGAGGTTTGCTTTGCTTACCTAACAATGTGTTCATGTATTATATATGTGATAGTTTCTGTCCATTGTGCAATTATTATATACTCACTCCGTCCCTCTTTTTGCTTCCTCTTCCAAAAACGCACAAAAAATAAGAAGATGGGAGAGGAGAGGAGAGATGAGAAGAAAAGTAAGAGAGAGTGTGTATTGGGATAAAAAAAATAAGAAGAGAGGAAAATTAAAGGGTTAAGATGTGGGTATAGTAATGATGAGAGAGATAAAAGTGAAAATGTAATTTGGATTGTTGTGGGTTTTGTAGTAATTGAAAAGTTTTTATGAGGGTAATGTAGTAAATATTTATGATCAAAAGTAGAAAGTTTTGATAAGAAAAAGGAAATAAGAAGACAACTTAAAAGGAAAGAGGAAGGAAAAAGAGGGACGGAGGAAGTACAAATATATGAACATTGAGTTGATCTATATTTTTTGAGTAATGAACTCAAACATCTTTTAGATAAGAGATCAAGCCCATAAAAGTCTTATTTTCAAAGTGAGTGTGCTCTTCTTGCATCAGATTACCAAATGGTTCACGAAAAGGCCGAAAGAGTACTCGAGGAGGACTAAACAATTAAAAGGTGGTCACCATAGTACTTTAAGCTCTTTTAAGAGCTCTTTGAAGAAGCCTCAAGAAGTAGAAAAATTGGTAGAAATTGACAAATTACTCTACGATTTTCATGGAAAGTGAAAATTCCTTGGTTTTACATAATAAGTATGAGTTAAGTTCCGGTGATGATGAATCTTAAGTTGAGGAATAAAGACAATGAACACAAACATCGTTACGCATGAACACACGTTATAATGTATGAACACATTTTCGCCAATGAACACACAATGTGACATATGAACACATACGTTATGCCCGATGAACACACACATTATAACACATGAACACAAAAGTGTCATGAGTCTTAACCTAATCACTTATCCTCACCGAATCATTTTCCATAAGTATGGTGTAAGAGATACAACAGAGAAAATGTAACAAGTTATGTCCTTTTGTTTCTCCATTCATGCCACCTTGTATATATTGTCAATTCATTAATATGGTGAACTGTTCGTTCTTTCTATTATCATAATCATAAATGATGATTTTAAATGACCGTTTTTTGATAGAGTACCAAATAATTCTATGTTTTATTTATACACTCGTTATGATAAGAATTTGATATAGCCCGTGCGAAGCACGGGACCCGGACACTAGTAAAATATAAATAACAGAATAGACCTTTCATTCGTTCATTTCCTCTTTCAGCTTTCATCAAACCATATCGATGGAGTTCAACGGATCTCCTTTCTCTCTCCTCATCTCCTTCTACCTTCAACTCGATCTTCCCGGCCTCGATTCTCGCCAGAAATTCAGAGACTACGCCATCAGAGAGATCAACTTCTTCCTCTGGCTCGCTCTCATCTTTTTCACAGCTTTTCTCGTCAAAAAGCTCTTGACGATGTTCGAATTGCGACGAAAAGGCGATCCGATGTCTCCTTTCTTCTCCGACAACTGTAAGATCTTGTCGTGGGATAATCCGCTCGAAGATCTGATCGGTAAACGCCACTGAGGCACTGATTTTGTGTTTGGAGTTTAGATCTATGAATTGAAGGTTTTAAGAGAGCTGTGGATGTAAATAGGTTGATTCCTGATGATTTTCCCGGCTTTTCTGAGCTTCTAAGTGGTTGAATGTTCTCGTTTGGTGTTTGATTTCAATTTGTGATGGTTGAAATTTTGTGTTGTATGTATGTGCACTTGCTGTAATTTTACCTCTTTTACATGTGTATGTTGCTAAAGCTCTTTCTGTTGAGTTTTATTTGAATTTGATGATGACTTCATATTCTGTTAATCTGAATTTATGTCAGACAACCAAATCTGGTAAAGAGGCTTTGAATCATAATACAGTGAAATGCTGAACAAGATTAGTCTGGACAAATGCAACAAATGTGTATAAATACAGTTTATGAAAAGTGACATGATCTGAAGTTCATGATGTTATCTCATTCTCTTCTTCTGAGCTTTCTGGACAAATGCAAAAAATGTGTATAAATACAGTTTATGAAAAGTGACATGATCTGAAGTTCATGATGTTATCTCATTCTCTTCTTCTGAGCTTTCTGAATCCACAGTCTTTATGATCCTAACACAGTTAACAGCAGAATGTTCGTATTCTCGGCTGTGTCAAATGTTTACAGTGTTCTCAACCGAGCTAGTGATCGGTAAACGCCACTGAGGCACTGATTCTGGTTGGAGATTAGATCTATGAATTGAAGCTTTGATGAGAGCTGTGGATGTTTTCTGAGTTTCTAAGTGGTTGAATGTACTCGTTTGGTGTTTGATTTCAATTTGTGATGGTTGAAAGTTGTATGTATGTTCACTTGCTGTTTCTGTGGAGTTTTATCTTAATTTTATCTTAATTTGATGATGACTTCATAATCAAACACTATTGACAAACACAAATAAATCAATATTTGTCACAAAAAAAAAGAAAAAGTCATAAAGGATTGTCATCACAAAGAAACAGCATTGTCATCTAATAATATGATATTCACAAAAAACAAAATCATGATGACACTATTAAATTAGAATAAGTGTATACACTACTGTCATCAAATAAATAAGATTGAAAAAACATTGAATATAATGAAAAACAATGAATTATCATCATTATTTTAACACATTGTATCAAGTCACAAAGAGATCATAATAAGCAAGTTGTCATCAAAACAAAAACACAAAATCATATACTGTTATCGTATAAAAAACAGAGAATTAGATCAATAAAATGTCATCAACAGTACAAAACAAACTTTAATTACACAAGAATGAGAGATATTTCATCAACAATATAATCATAGACATAAATGATTTTCATCACAAGCATACAACAAATATTGTCATCAAAAGCAAAATATAGAACAAACAAAAGATTAACATCGATAAGAAAACAGTAAAGTCATCTAATGATATGATGTTCAAAGAAAAAACGTCTCGATGACACTATTTAATAAGAATAATTATATACACTATTGTCATCAACAAATAATATTGAAAAGAACATTGAAAATAATGAAAAAGAAATGGAGTATAATCATAATTTTAACACATTGTATCAAAAGTCACAAGAGATCATAATAAATAAACTGATACCAAAACAAAAACACAAACTCATACACTGTCATTGAATAAAAAAGCAAATGATTAGAGCATTAAACTGTCATCAACAATACAAAACTAACTTTAACTACACAAAAACACACAGAATCAAACAAGCAATACTAAGAAAGACACAGAAATCAAATAGATACTACAGATTTGATGACAATGCAAATAAGAAACAAACTAAAATTGTAATCAACACATGCAAAAAGCACAGACAAAGTGAAATTCAAAGAGATATTGTCAAAAAAAGTATTTCGCAAGCAAAAAACAAAAAACAATGAAAAGGAATGGATTATAGTCAAGTTTTAACATATTGTATCAAAGTAACAAAAGATCTTACTAAATAAACTGTCATCAAGGAAAAAACAGAAACTAATACATTGTCAAAAACAGATGATTAAGCAAATAAACTGTCATCGAAAGTATAAAACTAACATTAATTACACAAAATACAAAGAATCACACGCAAGCAACAATGAGAAACAAACATAAACAACTAAATAATACAGATCTGATGACAATACAAAAAGAAAACAAACTAAAACTGTAATCAACACATCCAAGAGCACAAACATGTGAAATTCAAAGACATACTATAAAAAAAAGCAATTCGCAAGCAAAAAACACAAAATCTACACTGTAATCAACATCAGAAAAGCACAAACACATAAAACCTCAAGCGTAAAACCTCAAAAACACAAAACAACATCCGAAAACTGAACGAATACATACCTGTAACTGATTAGAGGTGCAATGAGGTCGAAAACAAACTAGAATGCGAGAGAAATCCCTGAATTCCGCGAAGAACACCGAAAATCGATCAAAACCCCTAATTTCTCCAAATCTCAACCAAAACAAAGAAGGAAACTAACCGGGAGATCGCCGAGAGGAGGAGAAGCTGATTCCGAGGAGAAAACGCAAGAATGAGGTCGGAAATCGCTGAAAATTGCTTGAGAACGAGTTGGAGTGAAGAAAACGAGAGAGAGAGAATACCGGGAACGTGATTTTGCGAATGAACAATATAAGCGTCTTCTAATTTTTCAGAATATATACTACCTTTATAAACATTAATTTAATTAAAAGGGTTACTTACCACTCATCCAACTAACTCATGTTAGTTTTCACTCCTCATGAACAATTAGGGGCAAAGGGCCCCGTTTTGCGGAGAATTTGTGGTTAATCCCTATAGGAACGACTCGCCTATAAGGCAAATGGATAGGCCCATTACTGTCAAAGATGATTGGGGTGAGAATTATTTTGACATATCTTTGTCAAAATCTAATTCAGTTTGGTACTTTGAATTTTTTCAAATCCTATAACAACAAACATGTCTTACTATTTAGCACACCTTTTTTTTTTTATTTAGCACACCCATACATTCGTCACGGAACTATGTCAAACATCCGTCACGAAGGTGTATAATAGTTCTGTGACGAAGGTCTTCAATACTTTCGTGACGAAGGTCTTCAATACTTCCGTGAAGAAAGTCTTCCAGAGTTCCGTGACGAAGAAACCGCATAGTTCCGTGACGAAGGTCCTCTTTTTCAGTTATAAAAGAGATTTTTTTACCCAACCCTAATGTAACTTCTTCCTCTACATCTCTAACCCTTTCGGCGCAGCAACAACACACCACAACATCATTCTCTACCATTGTCTACATTTCTTCATCTCTTTCACTACAATAATCAACAAATCAAGTGATAAGGTAATTTCTAACTCTCTTTTGCATTAATTTTCTATGTTTGATGAAGATATGTCAAAACCATTGAAATGGTGTGATTAAATTAGATTGATATTCTGCCCAATCCTTTTCAATACGCCCTAGCTCAATGTTATATGCCAATTATGTCGACTGTTTGAATAACTTAAGACATTCACTTGCAAAATGGGTCCCCCTTGCTTGTGACCGCATTGCTAGCTTAGCGTGGTCCTCAATGTTCTTTTGGATGTGCCGCCTACATAGGAGGAAAGTAGAATCTGGAAAGATCCTATCCAAAGCGTTCATCAAAGCTTTCTCTCGATCAGTGACTAAGCAAGTTGGCGTCATCTTAACAACCCTAAACAACTCAGCCAATTGATACATGCACCACGCATAGTTTTCTTCTTTCTCTTCTGACACAAAAGCCCCAGCAACAACATAGTTCTTCCTCGTTGATGTTATTCCAACAATCTCTATGAAGGGCATGTTGTACCTTTGCAAGATAATACATTACTATAAGAATTTATGGAGTAAAAACAAACATCAGACTTTTTAACTTAATTATACTTACTGAATTGTGATGTATGTTGCGTCAATCAACATTACGTATGGAAACACCTTAAGCAGTTTCATCGACTCTGGGCTTGCGAAGAACACATCTGTGATCTTATTTGTCACTTCGTCGCTCTTGTGTCTTACGAAGTAGTTCAACTCCTTCGAACGATAGAAGAATTCTTGGACCACAGTTCTTCCCTCCATCCTCTCTGTTCTGAACTTGTTACAAAAGTTGAAGACTTGTGACTTCTTAGTCATGTTGTCAGGAGATTCATTGAGCCTTGTGTACATCTGTATTGGTCTAGCATTTCCCTTCCTCATGTCTAGTAACACCTTTTCCTCTTCAGGTGTAAGTCTTCCAGCAAATGTATTACCGTGTAAGGATTGACCAATAATATGGTTGTGAGTTCCATGATCAACCCTTATGATCCATTCCCCCTTTTCAGTCTCTCTACATGCAATCTGAAATTTGCAACCACATTTCTTTGTGTGGGTGAATTTCCTAGTTCTCCCCACTGAATCAGGAATATAATGTCCACTGCGCTCACATTTAAGCCAAGACCTTCCTAACTTCCCTTTGAAGTCGGTTCTACCAACCTTCAACATGAAGTTATGAGTTTTTCCAATATCTCTTGCCCACTGTTCTGCTTCTGCTCTTGAGCTGAAGATCTTATCAGTGACGAAAACTTCTGAATAATCTGATGATATATGTGGCTCCTCATAAGGCACAACACTGTCAAACTGTGGTACTGTCTTCAATTTCGGGAAATACTCAATGTCTTGATATGGTTGCGATAAAGATTGGTATTGAGGAACATTAGACCAATCAGTTTGATGAGAATGATATGGAGGAGGATCAAGCTGAGAGACTATTGGCGGAATATCAAAATCCAAACCAAGATCAAACGAAGGCACTCCATCAGGTCCCAAACGAATATCGGCATTGATCGATAAGTTTCTTAAACGATTGAACATTGGACTATTATTCTGTAAAACAACAAAATACACAAAACTACACTCAGAAACCTGTTTTTCCTACCTTCGTCACGAATAAAGGATGAACCTTCGTCACGGATAGAAGCAATAATTGCGTGACGAAAAAATTAGCACATTTTTTGTGCAAATACATTCGTCACGAATGTCCTGAGAACTTTCGTCACGAAAGTCTCATATTGTTCCGTCACGAATGTCCTATTTACCCCATTTCAGATTATTTTTTACACTTTTTTACCCCAAAATTCGAATCAAACCCTAAATTCGAACACAAACACAAATTTCCACACAAACCCTAACTTCAACATTATTTAAGCATCTTCTTATCATGCTCCTTCTATGTAACACCTAAAATACACATATTTTCTATCCAACTCTATATTACAACATGATTTTCACACAATCAACACAAAAAACTAACTTCAAACTATTCAATTTCATACAAAAACATAAATTTTACTACAAACCCTAACATGAACATTATTTAAAACAACTATAACATACCTTATTGTAGTTCCCCCATGATGGACCATCTTCATCAACATTTTGGTGTATGTAATCATCCCAATTTGACATTTTCAATTGAAGATTGTGTTTGAATGAGAGTGTTTAGGGTGAAATGAAGTTGAAAATGTAGAAGATGAAGTTGGTTGCAGATATTTGATGGTAATTAAATGTAGTTGGTGTGGATTAGACATAATAGCTTCACTTTTGCAGATATAGCTACATTCGTCACGGATCTCTTGCTTTTCTTTGTCACGGATATCATCCAAACCTTCGTCACGAAGGTCCCAGATACATACGTGACGAAGGTATTTCCAAATACATTCGTGACGAAGGTCTTAGTGTATACATTCGTGACAAAGATCCTGTGTAATACATCTGTGACGAAACTTTGGGTGTGCTAAATAAATTTTGAGGATGTGCTAAATAAAAGCTTTGTATATAAATTGCTTAGCGGTGTTTGAGTGGTTAAAAAGTACACATATTTATTCCAAAATAATCAAACATATAGCAAGTGATCTAAGTAAAAAGAAATAATAACGAAACAAGTAGGGAAATTCAATTAAATTTGAAATAGCAAAAGAAAAACGCGATAAAAAATGAAAGATAAAAAGTTACCGTCGACCTGAATAATTTTTTTTTTAAATCGGGTCATCCTTGTAAAAAATGAGTAAACATAAATTTACTGCTCGGAAAAATATAAAAAAAATCATTTTATTTTTACAATAAATTTGAAATTCTAACTTATTGAAAAAATAAGCTAATGAAATGAAGACACTTTCTAGTTTCTAGTACATATTTTCGACTCCTAATAAAGCTAGATCACTTTCTACATATTTTCGACTCTTTTTACAACGTTCCCTATCACAAAGGAATTCTAAAGGACTCTTATGAGAATAGCACGTAGCTAAATGGCAGACAAGAGGGATCATATATAGGTGAATGAGCATGATGTTTGGCAAACCAAACTTAGACAAACAAAAATGGCATATATACATTGTACCAAAACATATGCAGATTAAAATCAATTAATTTACCACGTTTTATACACGCAACATATATACATGCATGTGACAAAATTAAACATTTTCTTGCGCTGTCGCGCGCAACTTAGATTTTTTTTTTCTATGTGTAAAACATGCAACATATGTGTACAGCTTGTATGTACATAATATATCAGCACATGGTGTCGTTAATGCACTAGTATGTTTGAAAAGACAAACATACATATATATAAGGAGGAAAGTTCCGTAGGAAAAATGAAGTTTTCACGTTCACAAATAACAAGTTAATATTCATAATTTGAGCGGTAACGTTCATAATTTAGGCGATAAATTTTATTGAGGTCATTTTGAGAAAATAATTAAAAAAACAAAGCTCGCAGTAATTATAAGTATGTCACCGCGTCCCTCACTTAAAACGTTCAAAAAATTTTATGGCCTATATTATGAATACTACCATCCAGAATATGAACATTGACGGGTAATCTGTGAACACCATCTGTACGTTTTTCCTACGTTAAGAGTTATTTGCACCCGAACTTTCCTCTATATGTAAGTACGTATATATAAAACAAGGAAAAGATTCACGTGCGAATCAATTATTAACGTGTAAATGTGCGAATTATGAAAAAATTCGCATACACATTTAAGTCATTGATATGCACATTTAAGTCAGCGACATACACTTTTGATAGATTTATATGTCATTGATAATATGTGAAAAGTAAATACACACACCTGCATTTGCATGTCATTACTGAAGAACGTACATGTAAATGAGATATTCGAACAATATTCATTCGAATCTGATCCAAATTCATAAAACAATACGAATCGAATTCACGTATGAATGCATGCAAGATGTCAATGTATGTGTAGAAAATCTATGTTGTGCACGTTTTCGAGATGTATATAAACTTGTTATGACGGATGTGAGGAAGACGAAACAGAAAACAAATATAAACGAGAAGATAACAAAGCACACACAGATTTACGTGGTTCACCAACGTTGCGTTGGCTACATCCATGGGAGAACATATCAGATTGTATTTAAGAGGAGGAAACAGATTACAAGACTCACAAGAAACGCTCTAGATCTAAGAACATTCTCTGTTGCTACTTATGACGGTTATCCAAAACCCTAATTTTCCTCTTTGTTAGGTTATGAGATAATAGAGAGTATATATAGTACTTTCCTAAAACACAAAACCTAAACGGACCTAATTGAGCCTAATAAGCCCAACTTGGGATTCAAGGCACAAATCTAACAAATCTCCATCTTGACTTGAATCCTCCAGACACAAATGTACCAGACGCACCATAAGAGTGTCAGATGTACCAGACGCACCATAAGAGTGCCAGATAAACAGACTTGGATTCTCCAGACTCAGATGTAACAAATGCACAATAATAGTGTCAGATGAGCAAACTTCCCTCTACTCCAGATTTGTCAGATGCACCAGGGCGATGCCAGATAAGCAAACTTCTCCTTTGCTCCAGATTTTCCAGATGCACCAGTGCGGTGCCAGATGAGCAGACTTCTCCATGCTCTAGATTTTCCAGATGCACCAGTGCGGTGCCTGATGAGCAGACTTCTCTCTACTCCAGATTTGCCCCACAGGGCAAGTTATCAGCTTGTGGTATTTAGCAAGTCCAAACAATATTCAGACTTGCTCTGAGGAACCGACTTGGTGAACCTATGAGCAGGAATATCAACACTACCTACCTTCTTCACCTTGGTTCTCTTCCCACCCATATGACTAAGCCTCATATTGCATAACTTAGTCATATCAACCAATGCAACATCACAAGAAATTGTTACCGTAGAACCTTGTAGTAAATACAAAGTACTTTGCCTGACACCTTTCAGAATCACATCAGAACCCTTGCAGACAAACAGAACTCCACCTTCACCTTTGAAACTGAACCCTCTACTATCTAGCAGACTTAGAGATATCAGATTCTTTGTCATAAGTGGAACATGTCTGACCTGATTCAATGTGCAGAATCTACCATCATGAGTCTGTATCTTGATCGAGCCTATCCCAACCGCCTTGCAGACATGATCGTTAGCCATCGAAATGCTTTCACCATCTACTTGCTCATACGTTGAGAACCACTCTTTCCTTGGACAAATATGATAGGAAGCCCCAGAATCTAGAACCCACCCATCAGAGTGATGAGTGTGTCCATCAGCAAATAGAACAATATCATCTTTAGAGTTGGCGTCATACTCTGCTATACCTGCAGAGTCTGAATTCCTTTCAGAATGCTTCTTCTTAGGGCAATCAAATTTCCAATGCCCTTTCTCTTTGCAATAGTTACAGACATCATCAGACTTAGGACCCTTTGAAAACTTCTTACCGTTTCCATGTCCTCTACCGCCACTAGCGACTAACCCAGAGGCTTGATTATCTGTTCTTGCACCGGTTGCCTTATGACGCAACTCCCTGCTATGAAGAGATGACCTGACTTCTTCCAGAGTGACAATATCTTTCCCAACAATAAACGATTGCACAAAATTCTCGTATGAATGTGGTAGAGACACCAACAAAATCAAAGCAGCATCCTCATCTTCATTTTTCACATCAATATTACGCAATTCTAGTAATAATGTGTTCAGTTGATCTAAGTGATCCCGGAGTTGCGTACCTTCCTGCATTCGCAGTCCGAATAAGCGTTGTTTCAGAAGCAACTTGTTGGTTAGAGATTTCGTCATGTACAAACTCTCCAACTTCAACCACAGACCGATGGCAGTCTCTTCGTCTGAGACCTCGGTGATTACATCATCTTCAAGACACAACATGATCGTTGAATGTGCCTTCTCCTCCAGAGTAGCCATCCCAGCAACGTCACTCTTCTTGTCTTTCGACAGCGGCTCCCACAAACCTTGTTGTTTCAACAAAGCTCGCATCTTGATTTGCCATAGACTGAAACTGTTTCTCCCTGTGAACTTGTCGATCTTCACGCTGAAAGCAGACATCTTTCCTCACCAGATTACAAACCCAACTAACCCGAAGCTCTGATACCAGTTTGTTATGACGGATGTGAGGAAGACGAAACAGAAAACAGATATAAACGAGAAGATAACAAAACACACACAGATATACGTGGTTCACCAACGTTGCGTTGGCTACATCCACGGGCAGAACAGATCAGATTGTATTTCAGAGGAGGAAACAGATTACAAGACTCACAAGAAACGCTCTAGATCTAAGAACATTCTCTCTTGCTACTTGTGACGGTTATCCAAAACCCTAATTTTCCTCTCTGTTAGGTTATGAGATAATAGAGAGTATATATAGTACTCTCCTAAAACACAAAACCTAAACGGGCCTAATTGAGCCCAATAAGCCCAACTTGGGATTCAAGACACAAATCTAACAAAACTCTATAATATAGTGCATAGAGTGTGATGGGTTAAAGGTCGACAGTCGACTACATCGTTCCGGATGAAGTTAGTAGGTCACACTACAAGGAAAATGAGGTTTTGTGACGATTGTTTTTTCGTAAGAGCGATAAAAAAATTCCATCAAAGAAATTCAACTAGTGTAGTGACCCGTGCCATGCACGGGAAATTCTATATTATTCGTATGAGAATTGTATATCCTTTTAATCGAGTTGGTCGAAAAATTAAGATTAACTTTTCTCTTGTAAAGACTATATATAAAAATATATTTTATTTTATAAAGGTTATGTACGTAGCTTGACTTAATTTTTATAATCGAAAATAATCATAATTTTATCGTAAGAATATAGATTAACCTTCAACATAATATTTATTCTCAATAAAATAGCTTGCATATTTGTTGTTGAAAGGAAACGATAATTTTTTAAGATTTATTTGTTAATATAATTATCCAATCTATTAATAATTGAAATTAAAGATAAAAATAATAATTGTGTAACAAACTAAGCCTAAAATCACTCTAATAGCTCTGAAAGGCTCAGCTTTAATATATAAGATAGATATTTTGTGATGAAAATATCAATGAATTTTTTTTTATTTTGTCATTGAAAGAGTATATCAGTGATAATATTTTTATTTTGTCACAAAAAATGGAAAAAGATCCGGTGAGGATGCCTTTACAAAGAAGGAGTGAAGATCAATCTCCACCGTCCGTCACGTTTTAATCTCGTCCGTCCGTTTTTCCCTTTCTCTTTCAACGATAAAATTCAGCCGCTCTCTCCTGACCTCTTCTTGTCGCCGACTTGCTCCTCCGTAGATCTCTCCATCACATCGCTCGAATTTGACGAATTCATTCTCTATAGAAGAAGGAAAGCGGCGCAAATTCGGCAGAGGAGAGAATCATCCTCCATCGCCGCCATCGTATTCTTCTCATCGAATCCTTCTTCTGCTCGTTTACTCGCCGCCATTGTTGTTCTAATGGTGTTCCTGGTGTTCCTTAGGCGAGAGTGTGTTCGTCAGTGCTCGCGCCACTGTGTTTTCTCTGTTTGCGTTTGTCGCCGGCCAAATCTAGTGTCCTTCGTGATATGGATAATGCTTCTCCTAATTTAGGTTTAGATCTGTACTGTGTGTTTGATTTGATTGTTGTTTCTGCATATACATTGCATTTCATTACAGTATCAATATAATGTCTCAGATTTCTGGATTTTTGTACGTGATTTGGTTGAGTGATGCACCTTTTTACAATTGAGTGATGCACCTTTTTACAATTGAGTGATGCACCTTTTAATAGACTACGATGCACCAGTTGAGAATTTTAATGATTCGTGTGCATAATGCATTAATGTTCATTGGTTGATGCACATTTTACCTTTGACTGATGCACCTTATAATATGCTATGATACACCAATTGAAAACAATGATGATTTCTGTGCATAGTGCATTAATGTTCACTGGTTGATGCACCTTTTAGCTTTGACTGATGCACCTTATTTCAGGATGTGATGCACCTAATTATAAGATTGACCAAACAAGCTATTCTACAACCAATTTTTGAAGTAGACGGTGCACTGTATGATTCTAGTGTTGAGATTGATGAAAGAAAGCGTTTGTTGGCCGAAGTGATAACAAAAATGTATTCTTTGTTGACATTGTTGGTGATGACATGGATAGATTGAAAGAGTTTTTATCTATTTTAAAGGATCAAAAGGCTGCATTCACAAGATTTGAAGTAGTTGATCATTCTTCCTTAACACCAGCTAGAAACTACAAGTTTGAGAAATTTGTTGGCCCGTTACCTGATCAAGTAAATATCCATCCTACTGAAATGGCAAAGAACAAGTTCAAGAAGAGGTGTATTAAAGGTGGCCAAGAAGTTGGAATTGAAAATTCCAAGAAGAAGAAAATGGTTTGTAAAATTTGTAAGAGGTCGGGACACAACATCACTACTTGTCATCAATATGTCCATTAGTTATGACTGATGCACCAATTGTATCTCGGTGATG
The DNA here is from genome assembly GCA_029168935.1 of Oxyria digyna. NCBI lineage: Eukaryota > Viridiplantae > Streptophyta > Magnoliopsida > Caryophyllales > Polygonaceae > Oxyria > Oxyria digyna. The sequence goes on along the minus strand of JAPVLV010000001.1, from coordinate 2,192,590 downwards.
CACCATTTGCATCTCAGTGATGCACCAATTGCATCTAAGTGATGCACCAACTTTTATTAACAATGCATAGCACCTTGTTTACTTGACTGAATTAGTCTTGATTTTATTTTTCAGTTTTTTATCCATTCATTTTCTGTACCTTATTTATCCATCGATTATCATTGAGTGATGCACCAAATATCACTAAGTGATGCACCAAATATCACTAAGTGATGCACCATTTTCAATTAAGTGATGCACCATTTTCAATTAAGTGATGCACCACATTTCAATAAGTGATGCACAAACTATATATCTCGGTGATGAATCAATTTCGATTATGTGATGCACCATTTTCATCGTGTGATGCACCAACAAACAACTACTCATACATTTTCTGCCATTGTGAGTCATCAGCAACCACAAGCCATTTTCATCTGCAAACCACAAATACCTAATTAAAAACCAAACTTGTCTTACAACATAAAAACCAAACTTGTTTTCTAAAACCAAATATGTCTTATTACAAACCAAATTGTTTACAAACATCCAAATTGTTCACATCTTCCTATTTCATCCCTACATCTTTCTACTCTTTACTTTGCACGTCCACGTCCCCATCTACGTCCTTGTTAGGATGTGTCAACTTCTTCTCCACTTTCTGTTATCATTAAAAAGAACACATAGATAATTAATAAAATGACAGACAATAAATATATCATTGATGCACCAACTCTTACTAGGTGATGCACCAAAAAACACTGGGTGATGCACCAAAATCAAATGGGTGATGCGCCAACACCCAATGGGTGATGCACCAACACCCACTGGGTGATGCACCAACACCCACTGGGTGATGCACCAAAACCAAATGGGTGATGCACCAACTCACACAGATTATTAAAAAAATGGCAAAATGATCAGTGTTTACCATCAAGTGGAGTTGTTTCTCCATGATATTCTGATGAAGTTGATGGTATTTTTTCTTCTTCTGTCACTGTTAAACCATAGACATATATCATTAATAAATAGCAACCAATACATATGCATTAATGTACCAATAGACATCAACCCATGCACCAATAAACAACCACTCATGCATTTTACAATAATTATACATGCGTTTATACAAACGTACCAGTGTTTATATGTGGTGGATAACTAATGATTAGTGTTCCATTCTTAGCTCCTGTTTCTTTCCTACATTTTATACATAAAAAACATTTTCGTGTGATGCTCCAACACACACTAAATAATGCACCAGCACAACTATTTGATTCAGTACATCACATACCATGCACAAAATACATTTGATGCATCAAAACACAATGGATGATGCACCAAAAGAAAGTGGATGATGCACCAAAACAATGTGGATGATGCACCAAAACACAGTGGATGATGCACCAAAACACCGTGGATGATGCACCAAAACACAATGGATGATGCACCAAAACCTATTGGATGATGCACCAAAACACAGTGGATGATGCACCAAAACCAATTATATGTTTCAACTACACATTCGATGCACCAACACCTCATATCTGATAAATAAAATGCATAAACATTATTGATAAGTGGTGTTTTACATACCGCAACTATGGATTATTAGCTAGTTTTGTATAGGATTATGTTATTTGTTTCTATGTAATCTGTATCATGGAGCTGTTCGAGAGAAGATTTACATACGAGATTCCAAGAGATGATACGAAGCATTGGAAGCATTGAAGCATAAGGAAGAAGCTGCTGAAGACGAAGACGAAGACTTGAAGAAATCAGTAGCTGCTACCTCAGACAACACAGCCGCACCCGCGGGTTTCACCCTCAGCCAAGGATCCGAGAAAGCACAAGCCGCGCCCGCGACCCTCTGCCATCCTGAAATTCTGGAGAATCCAAAACCGCGCCCGCGGCTCTCAACCCGCGGGTGCGGTTCCTCGACAGAAGAATGAAATTGATGTATTTGCCATTTGAAGTAATTTGTGTTCAATTCTGTAACTTTCTACACGTTTTTATTACCTTAATTCTGTAAATTTCTACACGTTTTTGGAGAGTTTTTCACAAACTTATGAGTTGCTAAAGTTCCTTTGTTTCACTTGGCGTTTGAAGCTTTTGGGTTCAACAAGTTGTGAGTTTATCCTTTCCCTTTGTCTACTCTTTGATTGTCTCAACTCTCTTGTTTGTATTGTCCATGAACTAGATTTACTACTTTAGATTGATCACCTAAGTTAGTTTTATCTTATTCATATTGCTAGAGTTTGATACTTCTAGATGAATTATCATACTTGTTGTGTAGCACAATCTATTTGCATGAACTAGTTGTGATTGTTATTAGAGAAGAGAATTGAGTACATGTCGAGTATCCGACTAGTTGTCCATGATATTGCATGTATCTATCTATTCCTGAATGCATTGCTACTTTGTTATTGAACTTTGATAGTTTCAAAGTTATAATCGAGTAAGGGTTATTAGGACTAGTTGGACTAATAACTATTCAAGAACAGGAATTAGAACGATCACTTGAGAACTTGACATAGGGATGAAAATGATTCTAAGATCAACTTGTTAATCTAATTGTGGATAATCGCTAAGTGGAACACTTCGCTTAATATTGTTATAACCAAGTTGACATTCGATACTTCGTATCAAAACCATAAAAAAAAAAACCTTTGGTTACGTTTATTGGTTAGTCATTGTGATAACTTAAGAATTTGATAAACTGATTCTCTTGGGATTCGACCCTTGCTTGCGCACTATATTATTTAGTTTGCATGTTAGGATTACTTGACTTGGCACACGACAAATTCGCCTCGTCAATTATATCAAGTGACAATACATGGAATTTCAAGGATCTATACACACTTATTCTAGATCTATTCATGCATATTGTATAAAATCCATAAACATATGATGAAGTGATTAACAATGGAGTTTACAACCAAAATTCTTAAGTCGAGTTTATACCTGGGGTTCCAGATGCTATTTTTGACCTCATTGTTGCTGTTTTGTTTGTTGTTGTTGTTGATTTGTGTTGTCGTCGCTGAAATCTCCGTCAAATTGCTTGGAATCGCGCTGAAATGACTTCTTCTTCCTTCTAGGGTTTGTGAGCGAAATTGGCTCGAGAACTCGAAAGAGGAAGCAAAATTGTAGTGGAGGTGATCGAGCGAGAGTGAAAGAACAAGAGATCGTTGTCGATCGAGGGAGAAATTGAGTGCGAGATTTGCGAGCGAGAGAGAAAATTGGGGAGGCTTTTGGAGAAGACGAACATTTTTTTTAAGCGAGAAAGAGAGAATGACACATGTTTCAAGCTTTATATAGTGGGTGTAGACCCGGCAGAAATTAACCCGACCCGCAAACCCGACCCGACCCAACCCGATTTTTCTGGGTCATAACCCGTCAAATTGAACCCGTGACCCGTTTTCGACCCAACCCGATTGACCCGATTTTTTTTGGGTCAAAAATGGGTTGACCCGCCCCAACCCGTTTTTGACCCGATTAAATAAACTGTCACTAAGACTAATCAACTGTCAATATGGATAATTAAACTTTTAGAGAACTAGTAAAGTAAACTGTCAACATGGCTAATTAAATTGTCAACAAGACTAAATAAACTGTCAACAGGACTGGTTAAATTGTCAACACGACTAATTAAACTGTCAACGAGACCAATAGACTGCCAACATGGCTAGTTAAGTTGTCAACACGGCTAACTAAATTGTCAACATCATTAATACTTTGTCAACAACACTAATAATCTATCAATAACACTACTAAAATGAAGTGCCAATACCATTAATGTACAACTTAGTCTTATTAGGCATATAAAGTAAGGTCTCGCTTATTAGGCATATAAAGTACCAATAATGTACAACTTAGTCTTATTATACAAAACGAGGCTCGAAACTATGTGTAAACACTAAAAGGCCTTAAATGAGATTAAGGTCCAATTTGGCAAAACGATGTCTGAATGGATTGAAACTTGATTTCAATGTCTATTAGAGATATTTGACCATGTGGGTAACTCTCAATCAAAACTTCTTCATGTTCAAGTAACACCTCCTTTTCTAAACATCAAACTAGTCATCACTCTCTAACTTGTGGCAATATGTATGGTCAACAACATCGATGTATTATTATGATTGAAAAAATTATACAACTTATTCTTATTAGGCATATAAAGTCCCATTAAGGTCTCGCTTACACTAAACGAGGCTTGAAACTATGCGTAAACGCTCAAAGACCTTTAAAGGCCTTAAATGGGCTTAAGGCCAATTTGGAAAAACGACGCCCAAACGATGTCGGAATGGAATGAAACTTGGTTTCAATGCTTATTAGAGATATTTTACCATGTGGGTAACTCTCAATCAAAACTTCTTCATGTTCAAGTAACACCTCCTTTTCTAAACATCAAACTAGTCATCACTCTCTAACTTGTGGCAATATGTATGGTCAACAACATCGATGTATTATTATGATTGAAAAAATTATACAACTTAGTCTTATTAGGCATATAAAGTCCCATTAAGGTCTCGCTTACACTAAACGAGGCTTGAAACTATGCGTAAAAGCTAAAAGACCTTAAAAGGCCTTAAATGGACTTAAGGCCAATTTGGAAAAACGACGCCCAAACGATGTCGGAATGGAATGAAACTTGGTTTCAATGCTTATTAGAGATATTTAACCATGTGGGTAACTTCCAATCACAACTTCTAACATTTCAAATAACACCTCCTTTGTAAAACCAAACTAGTGATAACTGTATAACTTGGCGCAATATGTATGGTCTACAACATCGATGTTGATTATTGTTCGAAAAATTATACAAGTTACAAGAATGGACATCAACAATGACAGTGAAGATAGTCCAATGTCAATGGACATGGAAGATTGACAAGAATATGAAGAACATGTTTTACTTTCTAAGTTATGAGATTGTTATTTTTTTGCAGTTTGAATTATGTGACTAAGTTGACAGATTGTTTTCATTTTAATACTCTATCTATCTTGAGTTGCATTAAACGATGGATTGATTATGGTTGTGAAGATGTGTTTTGATTTTGAGCAACATATCAGGTCTTTATTTGCCGTCTCATTGAACCTACCGTGTTTTATTTAGTCGATGGTTATTGACTTGTCCATAGGTTGTAAATTGTAATTTATAAATGTTTTCATTCGTTTTTTTTTCAAATATTAGCTAATCTACTAAAAGTTACTATGACAAACTTATTCAAATAAATGAAAAGAAGGTAATGTAGTGGTGTTGCTATCGAAGCATACATTAAAATTTGCAATTAAGATTGACCCAAATTTAACATCAATATTTCGTAACGACTCAACTTGTTATGTCTCGGTAAGTTTTTACTCAAAGCGACTCGATCTGACAATAAATCCGTAACAAACGACTTGTTTGACTCCAAAATTTTCGACCCAAACCCGACCCGCCTATAAACCCGTAACAACCCGACCTGTTTGACCCGGTAATTTTAGACCCGAACCCGACCCGACCCGCCTATAAACCCGTAACAACCCGACCTGTTTGACCCGGTAATTTTAGACCCGAACCCGAACCCGACCCGCCTATAAACCCGTAACAACCCGACCTGTTTTGACCCGGTAATTTTAGACCCGAACCCGACCCGACCCGCCCATAAACCCGTAACAACCCGACCTGTTTTGACCCGGTAATTTTAGACCCGAAATGACCCGACCCGAAAAAGACCCGACCCGGAGCACCCTTAACCCGAACCCGACCGACCCGACCCGATTGCCAGGTCTAAGTGGGTGTATTAATGGGCCCCACCACAAACCTCCTTTAGTTGCTTATTCCTTCTCTAAGAAGGCGTCCTCACCGGAATTGCGTCCACAAAAAATGAACATTGAGTGATAAAAAAAAATCCGTAAATTTATTGTTTTTGGTGATAAAAATATGATTTGGTCACAAAAGGAAAAACTAAAATTGCATATAGTGCATTACAATGACGAAAGTTATATTTGTCCCTGAAAATACATATAAAACGGTGACAAAAAGATAGTTTCGTCACTTTTAAGATTTGATTTTAAAAAAATAAAAAATACTTTATCTAGAGAGCCAAAATACATTAAAAATAAAATAAGTGTGCAGCTAATAAATCTCTCAAAAATAACCTAATTTGACAAAGACAAAAATGTCTCAGTTTTCATTCTTAAAATGTCTTAAAAAAGCTAGAAAGATATTTATCAATGAACGGATGAAGTTAGACGTGGAAAATGGGCTGAATGGGTCGGGTTCAGGTCTAGCGGGTCAATAAAATTTCCAAGTTGATCGGGATCGGGTCGGATTGACCCAACGAGTTTAATATTTTTTTCCTATAATAAAAAAAATAAAATTTAAATAATAATATTATGTTATTATTTAATAAAATATATTGTTATTTTATAATTTAAATGAAATAAATATGTGGAATGAGTCTCTCGACGAGTTTCGAGAAATTCGGATCGGTCCAAATTTGACCCAACGAGTCTCGAGTTGGTCCGGGTTTGACCAAAACGGATTCAATGAATTTTCGGATCGGAATGAGTCGAGATTTTTCCGGATCGGATTGGGGGAGCTTTTGATAGGTTAAAATGAAGTATTAAACTAGTAACTTTCAATATATATATGGATTAGACATAATAAATAGTTTCAATAAAGGTACGAAACGCCTATATGCACGCGACTTTTTCTCTATATACACGCGATTTGGTGCGCAGATGTTATGCGCATAAGTTGGTGCGCAGTTTTCTTGCGCACAAGGGTATTTTCGGGATAAATGTGAAAATTCTGACGATGTCTGTCAAATGTGTGCGCAGGAACAAAGCGCACATAAGATATAATGCGCAAAAGTTCAGCGCACGACGTTTCGGATTCCCGAATGTGTGCGCTGAACTTCTGCGCACATATTAGTGCGCAGAAGAACTGCGCACAGGGTTTATTAAACCCTGCGCCGCAGCTTCTTCTTCTTCCTCCTTCATTCTTTCTTTTCTGCTGTAGAGCTCGACGGCGCCGTTACAATTTTCTCCATTTCCGAGCGTTTCCCTCGTCTAAACACAATTCCGTCAATGGATTCTGAACCCCCTCATTCTTCCGGTCCCGGCCACACCACTTTCGTCCCAATCCCAACACCTCCGGCGACTTCCGTCCCAACGGAGCCACCTCCGGCGACCTTGTCCGACGATGAAGCGTTGGTGGATGGAGGTGGCCAGCGGTATGCGACTCGAGCCCCGTTGGCAGCGGCAAGCGCTCCTCCGGCGACTATTCCGGCGACTAGGGTTCCGGAGACACCACATGATCTTTATTCGGTATAAAATTTCTAAACCCGCTTTTTTCAAATATTTATCGTATTTAATTTTGGAAATTTATTCGTAATTTATTTTTGTAATAATTACGATTAAATTTAAGTTTTTTATGAATTAAATATTAGAATTCGTATCTTAATTGTAATTTAATCGTAATTTTTCATAATTACGTTTAAATTTCAGTTTTTTTTGAATTAAATATTAGAATTCGTATTAATTGTAATTTAATCGTAATTTTTCATAATTACGATTAAATTTCAGTTTTGTATGAATTAAATATTAGAATTCTTATTAATCGTATTTTTTTATAATTACGATTAAGTTTCAGATTATTATGCATTAATCGAATGCCTAATCGAATTATTATGAATTCGTATTAATTGTAATTTTTTAGTAATAGTAGTGATTATTATTTCGTATTAGTTGAGATGTTTATTTTTTAGTAATTATGAATTAAATATTAGAAACTTAACAGTCATAACTAGTTATGGCTAAATTGTTAAATTTCTAACAATTTATATTAAAAAATTTAGTTTTCGTAGATATAAAGACTCGAATTTGATTACGAAGTTGCAAATTATTTCCGAATATTTTAGTATGAATTAGTCATACTAAAAATGTAAAAACATGTAGACTATACAAGCCGTCATGGATCAGACGGGCAACACGATGCCCGCACCAGTAGCGGAACGGCTTCCAAGTCGACATGATGTGGCAGCCGGTGTGCGATTATCGTTCAAGGCCCTCGAACGATTTTTCGGCACCGGATCACCTGAGCGCCGTGAGCCAGGGAATGAGTACGAGGAGGCACAGCTGCAGCAGCAGGAGATAGATGGTTCGCATATGGAGATGGATGGACAGAGAGGAGATTTCCATGACGACGTAGATTATCCTGGTCGATATGTTACTGCGTTCGACCCTATCGAGCCCACACCAGTACATGCGCAGGTGACCACGGATGACTATGATATCCAGGACGCACCTCTGTTTCAGGATGCTTTACCTCGCAGTTCAGAGCATACAGAGCAGGAATTACCTACAGTGACAGATGCAGAAACGTCGACATCTTCTCCTTCTACGGTCGCATCTGCAGAGCCAGTCGCATCTTCAGAGCCAGTGTCGGGAGATTTAGACGACGATGACCATGCCCCACAGACATATTTTCCTTGGCTCGGGGAGTCGATGCAGGACATTTGTCGTCCACGTGCGCCTCACCTATTGTGTTCTTATGAGACGCATATAGCGAGATGGATATGGTCGCGTGGTCCTCTTCCAGGGCCCGCTCCCGATGTACCATTGGTGCCCCCGGTGCAGGTTAGGAAGCGTACCCGTGCGGGGGAAGGTGTAGGCCGAGGCAGAGGCCGAGGTGGTGGTGAGGGTGCTGTAGGCAGAGGCCGAGGTGGTGGGAGAGGGAGAGGGAGAGGTAGAGGGAGAGGGAGAGGGAGAGGTCAGGAGGGTGTTGCTGCTGAGGGAGTTGGTGGTGAGGGTGTTGCTGCTGAGGGAGTCGCTGAGGGGGCTGCAGTTGAGGAGGTTGTTGGTGAGGAGGTTGCGGCTCCAGTTAGAGGTGGTCGTCGTCCCAGGCAGAGACGACGAGTAGGAGATATTCAGGCAGAGGATGAGCCAGAGGATGGGGACGGGGATGAGGCCGAGGCTGAGGCGGCTCCGTTAGATCCGGTATGTTTAATAACATTGATCTGAATGCTTATAATAAGTTATACGTTTCATATTTACTAACCGGACGCAAATTTTTTTCTGTATTTATTTAGGCTAGGAAGCTCCTGAGGGTGATGTACAAATCTCCACAGGTTCATGATTATGAGCATCATATTTCAGCTGAGGAGGGTACATGGTTCAGGCTTGCTGAGCGTTCTGGGCTGACAGAGCTGCGTCGAGTGGGCATAGCGTCTCAGATCGATGCTGCATTGATTTCTGCTTTTGTGGAGAGGTGGCATCCAGAGACCAACACTTTCCACATGCCATTTGCTGAGATGACCATCTGCCTACATGACGTGATGCAGATCCTCAGAGTCCGTATACATGGTCGTAGCTGCAATTCACCTATGACAGATGACCAGATCTATGCGGCGCTTGCGGACGCTATGGGTCAGGAGGCTGATGACATGAAGGCATGTTATAGCTCAGGTGGCATTCATTTCGGTGCCCTCAATGCTCGGTTGGAAGTTTTGTTTGATGCGCCAGTCAGGAATGAGAGTCACATTGCCACTCTGTATCTCCTTTTGCTTCTGGGCTCGACTGTCTTGGTGGACAGGTCGACAAAGGGTGTCAAGGTCCAGTACGCGGCGCTTGTTCTCAACCATGATCGTACAGGGGACATTGCATGGGGAGCCGGCATACTTGCGTTAGTGTATCGCAATTTAGGGTCTGCATCTAGAGTCGAGACGGCAACCATTGGTTCATGTGATATTCTTCTGAGGGTAAGATCTTGTCGTTAACGTCTTGGTGAATAACTCTTAACTATTCACGTAGTTTTACTAATAATCTGTAATTGTTTATATGTAGTGCTGGATCTGGGCATACTTTCCTCATTTTCGTGATCACTTTGTCACGAACCCTGCATTCGCCCATGGAGATGCTGCTGTAGGATTGTATACACCACTTAGCTCGGATACTGGGCGTTTGGTTGCCATCCGTCGCATGCTCGACAACATGAGATATGAGCAGGTTTGGATTTAATTTCTTATATTTTTTATTTCATTACCGCAATACGTGTCTAATTTGGCTTGTTATTTGTTTCAGGTTAACTGGCAGCCATGGAGAGATTTGGACTTCAACTCACCAGAGGTTTCTCCTACGAGATTTGAGGGCGTATTGAGCATCTGGAAATTTCATGAGGCCTACAACCCTAGGAGAGTCCTGCGGCAGTTTGGGCGGGCTCAGCCCGTTCCCGACCCACCCATTCAGCCGTTGTCATTTCATCGGCCCATGGGTTGCACGAGGTATGACGTCGTTTATGCACCTGAGCTTCTTCTTGCATGGGACGCAGAGCCGAGGCCTCTGATCGATCTGGATGGGCCGGTTGCAGAGCCAGCATGGAAGATGTCTGATGACTATATGGATTGGCTGGACGAGTTCTCACATCCCGTCGTCGATCCATCCTCTGAGAGACATGATCGCCCGCCTCGCTATGGATATACCCCGGTGCCTATCGATGCATTAGCGGTATGTAAAATTTTATAAAGTTTGTACAAAACTTAGCTTTAGACCTTAACTAACGATTAAATTTACGTTTTGTTTGCAGCGTTGTCAGATCCTTCAAGCCATGATGCACTCTTTTCTAGACACCCCTATCTCGGATCGACCTTGGGCCACTGAAGATGTGATTCGTGGTTGGCTTGCAATCTTAGAGGCACCTCAGGCACCTTTGGCACCATCTCCCCCACGTGCATCGCGGATGCCACCACCACCACCACCTCCTGTTTTCCGAGATTCTTGCGGAGTATCCCAATATTGTGCGGTTCTAAAATAATCCGAATAATCTTTCCCCTATACGTAATTGTAGAGCGACAATTACACTACTACCAAAATAACAAGGCAAAATATGAATCATTACTTTAAACTAATTAGGATATCATATGAAACTAATTAGGCTATCATATGAAACTAATTAGGCTAGCATATGAAACTAATTATTCTAGCATATGAAACTAATTTGAAACTAATTACGCTACCATATGTTTCAAATTATAACATATTATACTAACCACAAATTCACCACTCGGATCCCAGTCGCCGAACTCTTCGTCTTCTAAGAAACCATCCAACCATTCGTCGTCGTTCGGGTCGTCTTCCTCTTCTTGTAATCCGCTATCCCAATCGTGTTCTTCATCACTATCTTCACAACTTTGATTAATCAACTCTAACATACGAGAGTTTTGATTACGACGATACATTTTGAATGAATTTGTTGGAAAACGAAGAGGTGTTGAATGAATTTGTTGGAAACGAAGAGATTGTGGCTTTATATAGGCACATTTATGAACCGTTGTGGTCCAAATGAAACTGTAAAGACCCGTGCTCTAACCATCCGCGCACAAACCCAAACCCTAAAGCACCTGTGCGCAGAACCTACGCGCACAGTTTTACATTTAACGGCTACTTTTTTCAAAAATTTCAACGGCTACTATGTTTGAACAGTGCGCAGAAACACGGCGCACAAATTCTCAACCTGTGCGCAGTAGTTAGGCGCACAAGGTGTTACAGACTCTGAAAATTTACGAAAAGTACCCGTAATACCCCGTAAAACACGTATGCGCATAAGTTGAGCGCACAGAATCGCGTGCATATATGCATCGATTCGCGTGCATATAGCCATTGCCTAAAGGTAAGTATAGTATACCAAAAAATTCCATGTGGTGTTGCAAAATGCAAATGTATGTCACTTTATTAGTGTATCGACCGACATTGAATTTCAAAGAGTTTATCTAATGCAGTATTAGAAAAAACAAATTACAAGTTTTTTTAACCTCTTGGATCATACTTTAGGCTTAAACAATATTCTCTTAACCCTAAAGTTTCTCTACACAAAAAAAAAAAAACAGTATCAACCGACACGTATATAATAAACCACGCCATGTAAACGGACTTTTTTATAAGCTATAATCTTCCACACGTATAAAATAAACGGCCGCCGTTACCACGTTATCTAAACGGATTGATTGCCCTACTTAGACAATAATAGTATGGTCCATCTCTATATAACATTTCCAACACAAAGTCCAACTCATTCAAAGCACAACATACCTCATTTTCTCTCTATATAGCCCTCACAAAAACACCACACAAATTACCAAAATGGGCACTCTCTACATCCCAAATGAAGAAAACAATGACAACAACAACAACTTCATCTTAGAGGAGTTAGAGCAAGAGCAAGAGCAAGCCCACCTCACTATCCAAACCAAACTCCTCCTTCACTCGCTCCCGAAAGTCAAGGGGTGGCGTACGCGCCACCTCTACTTCTTCCAGGGCTTCTGGTGTCAGCCTCAGCAGATCAATGCAGCTCTTCGAGCCCAGGCTCACTTCCTGGTCAGGGAGTCTGATATCGTCGTTGCTAGTGTGCCTAAGTCTGGGACCACGTGGCTTAAGGCTTTGGTGTTCGCCATTGTCAATAGGGCCCACCATAGGCCAGTTCGGTCCAATATGGCTCATCCTCTGTTGGCTAATAACCCACATGACCTTGTGCCGTTTCTGGAGTATAAGGTGTATAGTGGAACTGGTGTGCCTGAGTTAGACGGACTCAGTGAGCCTAGGCTCGTTGCTACTCATGTCCCATATGGCGCGTTGCCCCAGTCGGTTAAGAGCTCTTCTTGCAAGATTGTGTATATTTGTAGGTATGGAGCTAAGATATTTATTTGCATGCCTTTGTCAATTACATATATGTTGTTATAATTAGATTACTCCTAGAAAATAGGTGTAGTACACAAGTTATATGTCTAATACATGTAAAAAGGAACTAATTAAGCTACTACTAGTGTGGTGACCTATGCCATGCACGGGAAATTTCATATTATTCGTATGAAAATTGTATATCCTTTTAATCGAGTTCGTCAAAAAATTAAGATTAACTCTTTTTTTGTAAAGACTATTTATAAAAATATATTTTATTTCATGAACGTTATGTACGTAGCTTGACTTAATTTTTATTATCGAAAATAATCCTAATTTTATCGTAAGAATATATATTAACCTTCAACATTATATTTATTTTCAATAAAAAAAGCTTGTATATTTGTTGTTGAAAGGAATGATAATTTTTTAAGTTTTTTTTGTTAATATAATTATCCAATTTATTAATAATTGAAATTAAAGAAAAAATAAATAATTGTATAACAAATTAAGCCTAAAATCACTCTAAGAGTTCTAAAAAGCCCAACTTTAATATATAAGATAGATTTTATCGTAAAAATATATATTAACCTTCAAAATTATATTTATTCTCAATAAAATAGCTTGTATATTTGTTGTTGAAAGAAATGATAATTTTTTAAGTTTTTTTTGTTAATATAATTATCCAAACTATTAATAATTGAAATTAACGAAAAAATAAAATAATTGTATAACAAATTAAGCCTAAAATCACTCTAAGAGCTCTAAAAGACTCACCTTTAATATATAAGATAGATAGTAAAACATAATGTAGCACAAATTCACTCTTTATATGCCTTAAAAACTAGCTAGCTAGCCTCAATTGTTGTGTATTGACATGCAATTAATAGGTGTGGTAAAAAAATCAAATGATTTTTGTGTTTTTCTAAGAATAAGTTAAATATACCTTAAATGGCAATAATTTACATTAAATTCCTTAATTAACTAGTTATATATATATACAGTTTGTGAAAAATACTCAATTTCATATTATTTTTAAGCTACTACTTACATTTATACATCATTGTTTCATTGATCAAACTAATTTCTCATGAAATAATTTCAAAACATTTCTTCTAGGAATCCATTGGACACATTTGTATCAGCATGGCACTTCCTCAAGAGAGCAAGGCCACAAATCCTAGGACCAATGTTCACCATGGAAGAAGCCTTCGACATGTATTGCAAAGGCGAGATCGGTTTCGGGCCATACTGGGATCACATGTTGGGTTACTGGAACATGAGCCTAAGCTCACCCGACAAGGTGATGTTCTTGAAGTACGAGGATATGAAGAAAGACGCGGGATTCAACAAAATCAAGAAGCTAGCCGAGTTCTTAGGGTACGGATTTTCGGTCGAGGAGGAGAAGGAAGGAATTGTGGAGGAAGTGGCTAGGCTTTGTAGCTTTGATACCATGAAGGATCTTGAGGTTAACAAGAAAGGAAACTCGATAGGAGTTGAGTTTGAGAATAAGAGCTTGTTTAGGAAAGGTGAGGTGGGAGATTATGTTAATCATTTGAGTAAGGAGATGATTGTGAGGTTTAATGAGGTTATGGAGGAGAAGTTGGCTGGATCTGGTTTAGGGTTTGTAGTATGAGATTGGATATCTGAAAGTGTCAAGATTGTCCTTTGAATATGATATACTCTTGTTTTTTCATCGATTTTTTTAATAAGAAAAGCATTTTAACTTATCAGACTAAGAGGTTGAGAAAAATCCGACCGCGGATAAACTATCAGACAGATATAAACTACAAACAAATAAGGAGAATACAAAAAAAAATCGGAAGCATAAATAACCGAGGAAGAGGGACAAGCGAGACACGCGAAGGAGGCTCCATCGGTAAACGAGTCAACTGGGAACAATCCTGAGGAAGTATTGAATGAACCATCATGACGTTGAGGGATCTCCAGGAGTCGCGACTATCATAACATTTTTCATGGGCCTAAAAAACAACCATGACCAAAACCGAAACAACTCAATATCCACCAAGAGTCATCTCCACAATTGCAATGTAGTACACAGATCTATACATGAATCCGAGTATGTGACAAACAATGTAAATGGTGTAAAGAACACTTGAATTAAAAAAATAAAGCTTGATCGAACGGTTAACCGGTTGTTGTTATTGTACTATCATATTGCACTTGTTTACGGAGTGAAGTTTAAGGTCCGTTTGGTGAATCGCTTATAATGACACTAATATAAATAAACACTTTTTCCTAGATAAATGTGTTTGATGAATGTATATTATAATGATTTTTCTCAAAGTAAATGCATTGAAAAAAGAGATGGAAAATTTAAAATATTGCAAATTCCTCCAAAGTATAAAAAATCCATTACCTATAAAAATGTTACTCCCTCCGTCCCTTAATGTTCTTTCCATTTACTTTTGACACATTTGTCGATACACGTTTTGTAACGTTAATATCTCCAAATATACGTTAATAAAAATTATAAAATTTTGATATTGTTAAAGTTCTCGATGAGACGAATCAAACAAAATCTCATATTACTATGTTTTTTCTTATATATTAGACGATATATCGAAAATTCTCTTGTAAAATGAATAGTGTCAAAAATAACAATGGGAAGAACATTTTGGGACGGAGGGAGTATTATAAATAAATAAAAACCATTATAAATAATTTCGATGCGAATCACTGAACCAATTTAAAATACTTTGAATGTGTTATTGAAGTTATATAATGCTATCATCTGTGAAATTATATAATGCCATCATATTTATCTTCCTTGTAATTAATTTGATTTGTCATTTATGAATATTACAACATAGAGGCATTATTTATTGCTAGCTCTGAGAGCATCTACATCCATCTTACCTAGAGTAACATATAATTTGTTTTAAAGGTAAATGAAAATGAAATGCAAGTGATTTTGACTCTTTGTTACTCCTTCTTACACAAATCACTTCACTTATCCAATCATTTATCAACATATGGATCAATAGTAAAATTGCATTACTTAGGTATTAGTAAATGTCTTATAACATTCACAATAATTATTTTTCAAATATTTTTAATTTATTTATATCTACATATTGACATCCATATTGACTATATAATATATTATTTAAATTTATAATGAAAATAAAAATAAAATACATGTTATTTGGTATGAATAACATGATTGTAGATGTAAAACTCATAAGTACTAAAATAATAGGCTTTATTACTTAATACGAGTAACACCACTAAAGATGTTCTTAGAGTTAGAGTGGCGTCCTTTGACTTTAGAAAGTTTTATACACGTTAAGAACATGTGATATCTCTTGGTAGATACAATTCTCCTCGATGTATAGCAATTTCCAAACCTATAGAGTTTATTAATCGACCACTCCGTGTAACAATAATTTTCCGAGATGAATATAGAGCGGTTCTCCCTACCATTAGAATCGCATTGTTTCTTACTTGCCTTCTCAACAAAATGTTTCTTTTAATATATTGTGTTAAACTTACCCTCAAGTTATACACCATGAGAAAAACTTAAGCTCAAATGTACATCAATCTAAGTAAGACAAATTTTCATTCAATAGTTGTCATTCTTAGCAATCAAGGACCAACATACCAACAACAAAAGCTACAACACTCACATAATAAGTACAATCAAAGAATCAACTTTCCCTCCAACCAACAAACCTCGAAAAAAAGAAGACAGAAACCCGAAACCCGAAACCCTAACAAAGAAGATACTGAGCTCGGGACCAGTATTCCAATCGGGATTCACCATAGAATCCCATTGTATCGGGATTCACCATAGAATCCCATTGTTAATTTCTTACTTCGCCTTCTCAACAAAATGTTTATAATTTTATTGACATTACTAACTAAACAAATTACTTCAATTATTTAATTGTGTTAAACTTACCCTCAAGTTATACACCATGAAAGAAACTTAAGCCCAAATATACACCAATCTAATTAAGACAAATTTCATTCAAGAAGAGTTGTCATTCTTAGCAAAAGGACCAACAGAACAACAACAAAAGCTACAACACTCGCATAATAAGTACAATCAAAGAATTAACTTTCCCTCCGACCAACAAAACTCAAAAAAAATAAAAAAGACAAAAACCCGAAACCCTAAACCCTAACAAAGAAGATACTGAGCTCGGGACCAGTATTCCCATCGGGATTCACCATATAATACGTCTCTGAATCCCTCGAGCCCACGACCTTCTCAAAGTAAGCCCTCATATACGTAAGCTCGCCTTCGGGCAACTCCGAGCCTTCAGCCACAGGCAAAACTCCAGCTCCCATTGTAGCTGCATGCAACATCTTCATGACACCTAAATCATCATCAGTCGGATCTCGACGAATCCCATAACCGGTTTTCCTACCATTACAATACATAGTCCAAATAGGCTCATCCATGAGCTTGGTTTTCTCAGAAGGGTGTTTTTCACACTCTAAGGCAATTCTTACAAGCCCTAATCCCATATCTTGGAGGAGTTTTCCGGTAGGGATAGCTAATTCAAGAAGTAACATAGGGAGACATCTAGGGTTTTCTTGGAAGGCTAGGTTAACCCTAGCTTTTCGAAACCCGAATAGGGTTCCGGTTATTCGGGTCCCACTTACGTGTCCATCGTGGAGCTTGCCAACCGGGATACGACACGTGGGCGTTATGATCGGGAAGGATCGAAAAACGGATCGAACGCGACGAAGGATCTTGTTTTTCGGTTGTGAGGGTTGTTGGAGAGACCATGCATTAGGTCTATTTGTGTGGGACCCGCTGCTACCGCTCGCTCGAGGATGAGGTGGCGGCGGTGGAGTAGGCGCTCGACCCCGTTTCGGGGAGGCTAATGGGCTCGACATGAGGAGGATTGTTGGTGAAGAAAGGAAGTGAAGGGAATAAGGAAATGTGGGTATGAGGAGGAAGGGGTAAAGAAGATGGATATTGGATATGTTTAATTAGTGGTGAACATGTTGAGTTAAGAGAGTTGTTGGCTTCACGTTTGGTGTGTGTTTTTTTAGTGGGGCACTTGATTTGCAAATTGAACTCGATGCAGTTGATAATGATCATTGATGGACTAAAATAAGATGGAATGTCGTGAAACATTGCATGATATCGACCATAGGATACCTAGAACTATATAATAATAACATACATTAAAAAACACAAAGGAAATCGGTATGACAAATCGATGTGCATCCCACGCAAAAATATCTTTAGGAAAATTTTAAAGAAAAAATAATGCAAGAAATAATATGAAAATGCAAACACCTATAACTCAAAATTGACAAACAACCAAACAAGAAGAAGAAACATCAGCAAATCCTACAAATACATTTCTTGCCTTCACAAGAGACTAAAAATCTGCAGAGGCCAAGCACCGGGCACCAACGATAGCCTGCCCGACAACGTTGAGGTCGCAATCTCGGCTAAGGCAAGCTCCAATGATGTAGGGAGAATGATTCATTAAGGGATCGTTTGATATTAAGATAGGAATCAAGTTGGCCTGAACAAAGAATCAGTTAGGTACGAGGATTGAGATTGAGTGATTCTTAAGTATTGGTGTTTGGTAGAGAAGGGATGAAGACGGAATTCGGAATAGGTCATACCTCTAGTTTTATTTGAGAATGAAAGATAGTTGCTATGAGTATGACTATTCTCTATACTTACACTTTCTCTGCCAAACACAAAAACAAGTTTAGCTCATTTCTAACTCCATTCTTTGTACCTATGGTATAGGAATAAACGTTCCCTAAGTTGTAGAAGCAAAGGGGGTTGATTGATGAGTAGGGCCTCGACTTGAGGTATGACGACAAAGAACAACAAATAACAAAGCGATAAATCAAGTAAGAAACAACTGAACTTCAAGAACAGAGCAAGCACTCTAGGCTGCTACTTTGGTTAGGACTTGTGGTTGTGAGGGTTTGGTATCGAAGTAGCGAAAGCCACCGATTGATATGGATGCACAACTTCTTGTACAAACTGTAGGACTTGAGAAATCACGATTTGGTAAAGGCAATCAAAAGATATATCATTTTGAGTGGCAATCATTTGAAAATGGACAAGTGAAAAGATTTTCTCATATAGATGAAAGAATTTTAAAGATGTAGAAGAGACTAAAAAATACGTGAACGGGAGAAGAAGTTGGACAATTTGAGGTTGATGCCTTGGTTCAATAGTGGAAGAAACACTTCTCAACATACACAAAACGTAAACGACAATAGGTTAACCGGGCGGCTTAGATAGCAAGGCATGGCCATAGGCCAAGCTTGACAAGGGAACTGGCCCAACTCATGCAAGAGTATAACATACTAATAATGGAAACAGTCTCAAAACAACAATATGCAAACAATGGAAATGTCTAAAAATGGAAAGCAAACAAGATTGGTGTGCACGGAGCGAGGAGGAACTTTGAGATTTATTTGGAGGTGTGGCGCTATAACTCAAAGCGCCGAACGACGGGACTTTGATGGTGGGGCCTTGTGTTGATGCGAGGTCATGTCTTGCACACTAGAGAATCAAAGTAAAATAAACGGTTGTTTAACATGAATGAAATCCAGTACAAATATTAACTGCAACAGAAGTCATGCTACCAAGAGTGCAGAATTTTCATGGTGGCAAAGAAGAAATTCAGTAGCATGCATCATGAAGTTCATTTTTATATTAAGCATAGATTTATAATCACAAAGAAATTGCAGGAATTACCTGGATTTGGCATAGGGCCAGGGGGATTGGATTTTGATTCCATCGAAACTTAGGATTTTCAAAGAAATTCTCCTGAGATAATCCGCCTGTACCAGGAATGACGTTATTTTCCAGTTTCTTAACATGTTTCCACACACACACAAAAGGAAAAAGAAAGAAAGGAAAAAACTGCTTAAGCCGCTCAAATAGTCAGATGAGCATTATACCTGACTGGTGGCTGCATGGAAGATCTTATCCTCAAATCTCATAGCTATTTTCCTAAGCTCTTGGACTCCTTCGTGACCAGAAGATGGTAGATGAAGTTTCAATGGGTCCATTCTACAATCACAAGTGTAATTATTTTCTGAATTAAACAGCCAATTAAGCTAGATAAGAAATACAACTCAAATTAGACTGAAGTTACATGTCTAAGGTTGAAAAATGAAAAATTTGGAATAAATCAGTAAAGTCAAAAGAAGATGGTCTGTTAAATCTTTTTTGTGTTCTTGTCAACAAACACACATAGCAACCAATATAGACAGCATAGTCATGATGAACCGTTAATGAGAGGAAATAATTGTGACGAATAAAGCTTTGTTTTAGAAAAAAGAGATCAAGAATAGACAAATTTGCAATGAAATGAAGTTTTTTTGGTCAGAAAAAATTAATCTGCAGTATGTTATACGGAGTAATACCAAACAACAAGGTTCCTTTTCAAAAAGTCAGAAGAACTGACTCATATTTATCCACAGAAAAACTAGCTAATTCCATTAGAGCACAGTTCATTGCTAAATAATATTGTCGTGAGTGTGTTTTAGATATTTCTAAAATATTGGGCATACAAAGATATCACTCATCCATACTAGTACATGATATCTAGTACCCATATGTAGATACTCATACCGATATCTAGATATCGATACCAAACGAGCTGGACAAAATTCTGATTCTTCAAGCAGCACAATCTTCTTCTTTAAATTGTTTTTTTATCTAAACTGTTCAGGATTCCAATTTTGGGCCTAAGTCATCTAATAAACAATTCTACCATGAGATCACAATAGTAGAATACTAGAATTTCTCAATTTTGTTTGAATTTCACCCCGAGACCGATAAATAATCACTAATCAATCGAAGAAAAAAAATCATCAAATCACTTACATCTTATTAACAATCCTCTGTCTAGCATCAGCCGGAAGATGGGCACGCCAACCATTTGATTCCATGAAAACTTCAACTGAAGCAAAACTTATGCTTGATTCGATCAAAATTTTAGAACCCTAGGAAAGGAAAGTGAAAGCAGAAAATCAGTCAAAATTAGAGAGAAACCCGTATTCTTTATTTTATACCATAAACGTATTTGACCATTTCTAATGAGAAAGATACAGCAAATACGTTTATTAAATAAGTGAAAGCAGAATTTTTTTTTTTCTTTTATTACCATTTTTTATTTTATTTTTGGTCCATATTTACATTGATACCATAAACGTATTTGCTGTATCTTTTCGGGTTGCAACCGGGCAGCACCCTTTTTGCGCCCGGCAGCACCCCCTCGTTCGGAACCCCATTCCGAACGAGGTGAAAAATTATTTTTTTTTTAAAATTTCGTTTCTCGTTCGGAACCCCGTTCCGAACGAGAAACGGTTCATTTAAATAATTTGTATTAAATAATGCCAAACCGGTTCGCATATTGCGAACCGGTTTAATCCTCGTTCGGAACCCCATTCCGAACGAGGAATATTTTTTTTTTTATTATGACGTCACACCTCGTTCGGAATGGGGTTCCGAACGAGGGTTAATTTTTTTTTTTTTATGACGTCATATCTCGTTCGGAATGGGGTTCCGAACGAGATGCTGACGTCATATTAAAAAAAAATTAATCCTTGTTCGAAACCCCATTCCGAACGAGATTCGGCAAATTTTTTTGAAAATGCGAACGGCTATATTTTGACGGAGTCTATAAATTCGGAGTTGTATGACCAAATTATCAAACCCAATCGGAAGAAACACAAAAAATGACGTCTGAAAGCGATTCAACTAATTCTTCAAGGGCAGGTAGTTGGAAAGAAGGACGGGAGTGTTCTTCTAGTGAGACGTCGGTGGAGGAGGAGGTTGATTTGTCTGCGCCGGTAGATGATACATATTTCCAAGTAAGTATCTGTAAACCTTTTTTTTATAGCGTTTCATTATAATTTATTTTATTGGTATAGTAGTATTGAAATTTGAGTAATTTTAAATAGGGATACTGTAGTGATGAGGAATATTTAAAAATCGACTATAGTGCCCATTTTACGACTAGTGAGAGATTTCCTACTATGGATCTTCTGAGAGAGTGGGTTAGAAAGGTCGGTTATGAGTTTTGTATGGTTATCACCACGAAATCATCAATGGCCAACAAGAGGATATTTCTGCACTGTGAGCAATCCGTAGTTATAGAAAACATGGAAAGAACATTAATCTTGAAGGAGATGTAGCAGAACCATCGTCGCAGCGTAGCAACCTTAGTAGGTTAAAGAAGTACAATTGTCCTTTTATGTTAAGAGGATATTATCGACGAGCAACTCTTGTTGAGCCGCCTGGGTGGATACTAAAAGTTGAGAAGGCATGTCACAACCACTGTCTTTCCAGCAGCTTGATTGGCCATGCATTTGCTTCGAGGATGACGGGAGAGCAGAGACGAAAAATAATGATTGCATCAGCGGCCGGGGCAATGCCGAAGGTTATTTATACACAACTGCTTCAGGAAAATCCGACTTCCACAATATCAAGAAGGCAAGTGTACACTGTGAGGGAAAAGGAGAGGAAGAAAGCATTGGCAAATCTAACCGTGACCCAGTGGTCATTAGATTTCCTCCACCATAGAGGTTATCGTAAAGACATTTACCACGAGACGAATCCGGAGACGGGGGAGAAAAAGTTGGCAGCGTTTTTCATATCTCATCCGGATTGTCAACATTTGTTGAGAATGTTCCCTCGGGTGGTGATCATGGACGCGACGTACAAGACTAATAGGTACACTAAAATTCATTATTATGAATTCAAATACCGTTATAGAATTATAATTATTAATATACCCTCGTTGATAGGTATGGTTGGCCGTTACTTCAGTTTGTTGGATTCAATTGCACCAACTATACATATTGTATTGCGCTAGCGTTCATCTGTTGTGAGACAGCCCCATACTATGCATGGGCATTGAAACGGGTCAAGTATTTGTTTCGTGCACTCGAAGGACCGGATTGCATCATGTCTGATCGAGAGCTGGCAACAATTAAGGCGGTTGACCATGTATTTCCTAGTGTGCGTCATATGCTTTGCCATGTCCACGTTGATCGGAATGTTAAGGCATTTGCTAAATTGAACAACCTGGACGAAAAAAGTGCATCTGCTAGCGTTCGACGGGTGATGCGGTCTCACACAGAGAAGCAGTATGAGGAGAGACTTGATCACTTCCGGAAAACATGGAGGAATGGTCATCTTGTACAATATGCTGAGAGCACATGGTTTACTCCCCATAAAGAAAAACTTATAGCTGCGTATTGCGATGATATACGCCATTTTAGCACAAGAACGTCTAACAGGTAAGATATTTGAATTTGTTTTTAACGAGAATGATCATGACACTCGATGTTTAACATGTACAATGTTGTTGTCAGGGTTGAAGGTCAACACTCGATGTTGAAGCATATGTTTGATTCAGCTGTTGGAGGGTTCGACACTTTAGTGCAACACATTGACAATATGTTTGTCGATCAGCACCGTCGAATACGGGCCGAGATGGAAATGTCCAACCATACTAGCCCGAAGGAGATACAAGACGGGCCTCGGTGGATCAAGACTATTTTCATGCGCATATTGAGGAAGTGCTCCGACAAGTGTTTGAGAATGCTACTGAAAGAAGTCCTTAAGGCAAAGGAGGGAAAGATATGTGGTCCATGTGAGGATCCTTGGTGGGAATCAACACTCGGATTGCCTTGCCCACACAGGATTAAGGTGTTTGTAGAAGAAGGAACGCCATTGTTGCCGAGCGACATTGATATCTTCTGGAAGCAGATCAAGTGGGAAGGAGTGGAATTGAAAGACTTCGACTCTGACGACGACGTGCAATTGACTGCAGATAAGGTTCTTATGGATGATTTCTTTGAAGGGGTGTTTACCGGTAATGTTGATGATTTCGATATGAAGAGGATGGCTGATAAGTGGCGTGAGTGCAAGGATCCTTCTTCAGTTGATGTCCAGGACCCCCCTCGGGGAGAGACGAAGAGAGGAAGGCCTAAGATTCATGCGAAGAAGACGGGTACAAAGCGAGATCCGGGTTGGGATGAGAGGGCTCAAGCTAAGAAGGATAAGGAGAAGGCAGAAGCAAGGAAAAAGGGGATGAAAGAGGAAGAGGGTGCAACTGTGCCACCGAAAGCCGATTCACAAAAGAAATCGTCGGTTGCATCCAACAGAGCTTCAAGCGGGGCCACGACCGTAAAAGGGAGTGCAACTAAACCACCGAGGGCAAGAGGAAATGCTAGATCGAAATGTAGCGGTGGCAATTCAATCATTTATCTCGACTTCGACTGGGGGATAGATAATATAGACCTTTTCATGCTCGCATACATAGCTGCTGTGGAGAAAGTAGGTGATGACGGTCATTGTGGTTATCGATCCCTCGCTCGCTTACTAGGTAAACCAGAGCAACAGTTCGTTGAAATCCGATTTGATCTTTCGAAGCACCTCCAACAAAACGGGCATATGTATCATGAGATGCTAGAGGGTTTCAAGACTATCCCGCAACTCATTCGAGAAGTGAATCACATTCGATCGCCATGCTCTCCTGAATTCTGGATGTGCACACCTACAATGGGATTGGTATTTGCCACGAGGTATCAAGTTGCACTAGTGGTGTTATCATGGTTTGGTCCTTGTACATGTCTTCCGATGTTTGCTCCTCCCGGTTCAGAGCCTCCTACCACGGTGTTCGCCATTGCACATGTAGGCAGACGCAACCATTACGTACCGGTACACATCGATATTTTCCGCTCTTGTACCTTATTTCACATATGTTTTTTAGCATACAATAACAATTTTGTTTTGACAGATTTGGTTGGTTGATGACAATTGTCCAATTCCACCCCCTCCAAGGCAGTGGAGTATCTACAAACAGCCATCGGTGGACGGATGGGAACAGCGCTTTCAGAGTAGATTCGACAACTACGTATCCGAGAGAGAGTTTCATGGTGGCGGTCCCATAATGACCTAAATCTTGTATTTGTTTGATTAATGTTCGTATTAAGTATGTTGTTTGTTGACTTGATTAATGTTTGTTGAATTATATATGTTTGTTTAATGTTTTGGTGGACAATTTATAAATGTTTGAGTAATTTTTTTTCCAGAATGATGTCAACATAATCATAGAAGCATTAATATTGAAACAACAACACAATTGAAAAAGAACAGCACGAGTACAACGCAGACGGTGAACAACTAACGATACAGGAAATTAAAAATACTTAATTCTCTATTTGTTACGTGTTGCTGCCAATTCTGCAGCAAGTGCAGCGTTTTCCTCCATGAGCTCGGTGTTTTTGGCTTTCAGTTCATCTATTTCGTTGGCCCATTCTTTTGTTCCAATCCTCAGCAGCTCCATCCCTTCCTCAATTCCTTCAGCCTTTGACCAGTTGCATAAGTTGTCTGCATTTAGTTCTTCAATAACGACCCTTGCACGACCTGTGTATGGTGGATCGATCCAATGTTTGTATTTGCACCCTTTCTCTTCCTCTTCTTCAGTAAGAGCATCCCAACATGCATCCGGACATCCCCAAAATCTTCTCCCATAGTTGACCTTGTCCCACTCTATTTGTTCGGTACACATATGCACCGTGGGCTTTTTCTGACACCAACACAATTTCGGACCAGGATCCATTGTCGAGGAAGAGGCGGGAAATAGAGTTGGACGATTTGGATACATATCGAAATTTGAGAGAAAATAAATATAATGGAATGATAGTGAATGTGTGTTTGAAATGGTTTGTTTTGGAGGTATTTATAGACGAAAAGATAAGATCTGTGACGGAAATATCTGACCGGGTCCCACACCATCTCGTTCGGAACCCCATTCCGAACGAGATGCTGACGTCACCATCTCGTTCGGAATGGGGTTCCGAACGAGATGGTGTGGGACCCGGTCAGATATTTCCGTCACAGATTATCCCAAACAGATCTTATATTTTCGTCTATAAATGGCAGCCATGCGGTGAGTCCCGGATTTGCATCTATATCTATGTCCCGGATTTCTTTAACGTCATAACCGTGCAAACCAATGCCGCCTCTAAATATTAACCCGATACCCCAAGATGACGATGATGACGATCATGTAGTTGAAGATGGTGGTGAAGACGACGGTGACGACGAAGGTGAAGTCGAAGGTGAAGACGAAGGTGAAGACGAAGGTGAAGACGAAGGTGAAGACGAAGATGAAGACGAAGATGAAGACGAATCGGAAGAAGAACATGAAGATGATTATGATGACGTTGAAGAAGATGGTGGGGAAGAAGATGATGATGATGATTAGAAATGGTCACGTTTATATACTTTGTAATGCTCAGTTGTGTTGTCGTCTTGTTACAACAAAGGACATCAATAAAGAAATTTGCAACACAGAAGTTTTCGAAAATTGCTAAGTTGTGTTTAAGGCTTATATATTGATGGTGAAGATATCATGTTGGTAGAACACTTGAAAACCACATCAAAAGACATACTAAATTGCAACAAAGAAGTATCTCGAGCTGAGAAGCAAAAAATTGAAGTGAAATTGGAATTGGGAACCAACAAGGAAGATGACTGCGCGTTAGGCAAACAGTGCAAAGTTATTTTTACCTCTTTTTTTTGATGCTCTTTCAATTGAAAATCAGTTTTTGGATACTAGTACTGTATTAAATTTGAGACTGACCATGCATGCAATCAATTCAAATGGCAGACAAACCAGTGCAAAATCATTTCCTATATCTGTATTTGGAGGAAATACTAAATTAAATTGATTGAAACGTAAGGAAACCAAATAACATTCATTATAACTTAAGGAAACCAAATAATATTCATTATAACTTAAACAACAAATACAACGATTCAAATCCCCCAATAAGGTTCTGACCCGTGACCCACATTATCTTCCCATTCATTACGCCCTGCTTCTTGTTCCGGATGGCCTTGTCCCGCACCCATCCTTGCCCGCTCCCATATAGAAGGTGTGGCTCTCTCTTCTGCACTCCTGGACGACTCTGCT
Source organism: Oxyria digyna (assembly GCA_029168935.1). Lineage (NCBI taxonomy): Eukaryota > Viridiplantae > Streptophyta > Magnoliopsida > Caryophyllales > Polygonaceae > Oxyria > Oxyria digyna. Next base: position 2,165,990 of record JAPVLV010000001.1, on the reverse strand, counting down.
TGTGACATCCGTTGAGTTTGAGTGACCTCCTCAGCTGTAGGCGGATTGTCGATACTGAGCATCCGAATGTAGTAATCCAAATTCTCCATGGATAATATCCCCTGTTGTCGATGTGTCCGCATAATACCGAGTGTCGTCGATACACGCTGCAATACCAACACATAATTAGGAGATGGGTCATATAGAAAACACAATACCAACAAATAAAATAATATAAGAATTACCCGGTTGAAATCGAGGGTAAGGATCGGGTTCGGGTTACGTGGCGGTCGAGGTCTTGCCGGGGCGTTTGGGCTCACATATGGATGTGAGACCTGAGCAAACCAATCGAGGTAAGCATCCTCAGCATCCCAAGGGATAAGAGCTGGTGGGCTGGACATGATGTACTGACACAGGTTGTCATAACGCTGGTCCCATCTATCCCATTCCGAGCCATACCGTACAGTGTATTCCCGGCCACCTCGCATTGATTTTGGCGGACAATAATACTCCACTGGCTCGGGGACATCCAAAGGCCGGGACTGACGGCGACCGAACTGTCTGCAAAACCGATCAGGGTTGTACATCTCCATAATGTCAAAGCACCGGATCCCACCACGATAAGTGGCCACTCTATGACGCCCTTGCGGTCCCACGTCCAAATCCGGATACGGCATCCAACACACCTACAGAATTAGCTTATAACAATTAATAACAATATTAATAACAACTTGGAATGACATTTAGACGATTCACTTACATCTTCCGGTGCATACTCATCCAAGATGCGTCTGTACTGTTGCAGTGTCCTTTTTTGCCTCAGCGGGGCTCGTCCAGTGGAATAACGGGACACACGAGCAGTAGCTTCTTGGGAGTTGACATCCAGGTTTGGGTTCCCAGGAAAATACGGGAAATGTAACCAAATCCAAATCTCAAGAAGCCTGACGCAACCAGAAAATTGCACGCATCTCGCCCTAGATGCTATACCCAGCTGCCTGTACAGCAATGCCAAACAACCTGTACCCCATGCGTATTCATGTATCCTGCTCGGATCCTCTAGTAGCGGCAGGAAGCATGTGTCTAACAGGTTGGAGGTCTTGTTCACGAACAAAGACTGCTGAATTAGGTGCCACAAAAAGCCGGTTGCAATGGAGCTCGGATCGGATCTTCTTCGAGAGTTGATCATCGAGACAACGTGGCAAAAGAATTCCCGCTCGCCGACTTTCCCCCTACCTATGAACTTGACCATAAATGCCTCCTCAGCGTCAAACGGGTTGTCCAGGTCAACGCCAAACAAATAGGAAAACAGTTGGGCACAATGCGCTGAATCTGCATCTAGACCCAAATGTGTCCATGGCGTGGTGACAGCACCCCCGTCAATAGGCAGCTCCAGAATCTCCAAAACGTCATGGAGACCGATTCCAAGCTCCCCAAAGTTCAGATGAAATGTGTTCGTCTCAGGGTGCCACCTTTCCACGAATGCAGAAAGGAGGTTGTGGTCCACATTCCAAAATTGACCCTTCAGGATGTGAAGCAGCCCCGACTCCTGGGCAAGAGCAAACCATGATTCTGGCTCCGGGTCGGTAGGAATTCTAGGAAACCATAGCTCGAAACACTTTTGCCTTGTCTGCGCCTTTAGCTGACGGGGGACACTTTCATCGGGATTCGGATCTATCCAAATCTGATGAGCAATGTGTTGCTCATAACGAGTCAATATAGACCCCTCGTTGAGTCCTGGAAGAGGAGGAGCCGCAGCAGCTTCTGACTGCATCGGAGCAGGACCTGACTGCCGAGTCTGTCGGGATCTACCCCGCGAAGAACCCGACCCACTCGGAACATCTGGGTTAGGTGGGTTCCTAACCCCCGCAACACTTGACCCCCGGGAACCTGACTGTTGCGGTCTATCACCACGCGATCTTCTATCCCCCCTCCTCTCAGAAGCAGTGATTCGCCTATCACACAAATTTCTGTCTTCTCCAACTCTGGATCGGATATTTCTAACTACCTCCTAGTTTTAGCGAAATACATACAAATTTACCATCGATTATTATAACTAAAGTCCATATATGCGATTTTAAGTAGTTTTCAACCTTTTTGGTATTTTCTACAAAGTGTTGATACGCTTTCCACATGCATTAAACTATTTTTTTTTACCATGCATTGCAGTTAATATTGAAATGAAGCGTTTTCCACTATAAACTAATTTTACCTCCTAGTTTTAGCGAAATACATACAAATTTACCATCGATTATTATAACTAAAGTCCATATATGCGATTTTAAGTAGTTTTCAACCTTTTTGGTATTTTCTAAAAAGTGTTGATACGCTTTCCACATGCATTAAACTAATTTTTTTTACCATGCATTGCAGTTAATATTGAAATGAAGCGTTTTCCACTATAAACTAATTTTAGCATGCATTTGAAATACAATTGAGCATTTTCCACTATTTCTACAAAATTAAGCGTATTTCAGGTTTTTAGAAATACTAACCGACTCCGTGTTCCGTCTCCGACGTGCTGCTCGGACATCCTCCTCCGCTTGCTCCGGCTCTTCTTGAGGCGTTGCTCCGCCTGTAACAGTTGCATCCCAGAACATGTGTTGTTGATGCCTTTGGAGATCACTGAAACTGGGGGTGGGGAGGTTGTAACTACTACTAGTTTCTCCGTCCATGTTGAAAAAACCACTACCAGAAGGACCAGCGTAGCTTGCATTCGGAACACCACCCGACCACCATTCGTTTCCTACGTAAATTTCTTCATCTGCAGCCGTCGGATCAGAAAAAAAAGGATTAGGAGGAGTTCCGGCCATTATCGAGACGAGGGAAAGCGTTTTTTGAAAGATTTAGAAGGGAGCGTTTTTTTGTAAGATTGAGAAGAGAGCGAATTCGAGTGTGGTTCGGAATGGCATCCCGAACGAACTATATATAGGCAAAAGCTGGTGAGAATGATGACGTCAGCTAGCCGTTACACATAGCTGACGTCAGCTTTTTTTTAAAAAAATCATTCTCGTTCGGAATGGTATTCCGAACGAGAATGATGACGTCATCATGACGTCATCAAAAAACTATTCTCGTTCGGAATGGGGTTCCGAACGAGAATAGTTTTTTAAACCCGATTATTTTATGTATTAAATAAAACCCGGTTCATGAACCGGGTTCACAAATTTTCTCGTTCGGAACGGTGTTCCGAACGAGAATATTTTAATAAAAAAAAATACAAAACTGGTTCGGAACGGGGTTCCGAACGAGGGGGGGGTGCCGAGTGTAAAATGGGTGTTGCCCGGTTTAATCGCCTATCTTTTTCATTAGAAATGGTCATTGTTATTAACAATTATTTAATATAGGCACACACATTAGAAAAATAAGTATGAATAACTAAATTTAAACTAAGGCTTAGAAAAATAAATCTATACATGCACTAAAACAAAGCGTTGTTTTGTCACATATCGTCTTTATATTCAATTCGTCTATGTGTCGATGATACGCTGCACTTTGTATAGCGTAACTAGGGATTATTACATTAGTTTAGGAGTATTATCATATGTGTTTCGAGTCATTATTATGTTCTGAGATATTTATTAAGAAGTGAAGAAATGAAGATCAGAACCGAAGAAGATTGAAGACTTGAAGAATGAAGAAGCTTCTGCGACGCCAACCGCGATCGCCACTACCATCCAAGCGATCGCCATCATTCAACAGAAGCCATTCGAGAAGAAATCAGCGACCGCGATCGCGGGTGATATGGTGGCGATCGCGGTGGAGCAACATAGAGGAGCCGAAGGATTTAATTAATTCCGCGACCGCGGATTAATAGCGGCGATCGCGGAGAAGCAAGCAGCTGAGCCGATTTGTGCGTGTTGGGTTGTGCTGCTTGGGAGATATATTGGGTTGGGCCACTACTTAAGCAAGCTGCTCATGTGGACCACGAAGCAAGAAGCTGGAGATTTCAAGCCACCGACTTGAGTTTGTTTACTATTGTTATTTTATTTACTTTATTTCCTTTTTCCTTATTTTCCTTATTTTAGTTTTAGGATTTATCTTTTACCACATATTTTTAGGGTTAGTCTTTATTTAAGAACCTTAGTTCTTTCTATCTTATCATCATCTTTTCCATCAGACAATTTAGTTTTGCAACCATGAGCAGGAACTAATCTTCATTGTTTTACTTAGCGGTTGAAACCTTCAGTTATTAAGTTGTGAGATTTCTAAACTCTTGTTCTTTTCCTATGGGTTTGTATTAATTCTTTTGTTCTTCATCTATTGATTTCTATTAGTTTTGCTAGCTTGATCACCTAGTTTGATTGATAGTTTTCTATTGCTAGACTAGGAATATACGGTGAAATTCTTTGTCATTGTAGCATTCATATCTGCATGATCTGGTAGTTGATTGCTTTTATGAAAGAGAATTGATTGCATGTTAATACTTGACGGTTGTAAGTTATTGCATGCATCCTTATGATTCATGTGCCCTTTGCTGCTATTTCATTCAATCTTGAGAGGTTTCCCTGATTGCTGAATAGTAAGTATTATCAGGACCGGTTGGCCTGCTGATATATTAAAGATTGGAATAGGAACATTCCCTAGGATGGATAAGAACTTGAGATAAATCTATGATCAACTTGATTGACTGTTGTGTGGATACTTGCTAGGTGAAACCCCTTCTCATCATATTCTCACCCAAACTTCATCTGCTTGTTACTGGTTACTTGTGTGTACCATTTCTCAATATATTTACAATCAAACCCCCCCCCCCCCTTTGGTTACTTGTTACTAGTTGATATTTCACTTGACTGCATTGATTTGGTGTTTTGATTCCCTTGGGTTCGACCTCTACTTACTTGCTATACTCTAGTTAGTGTTTAGGGTTTTCTTTGATTTGGCACTACGACTTTAGCCTCATCAAATTTGGCGCCGTTGCCGGGGATTTGAAATTTTTCTGATTCTGTGTTAATTGTGAAATTATCAACTGTTTGGTGTGAACCTTTATAGTTCAGACCCGTGCTACTGATTCATCTCTTGATGCCTTTGACCCAGAGATTGAAAGGACGTTCCTTCGGAACCAAAGAGTAGCTCTGAACCAAGATAACGAGATGGGTGATCGACATGGACCGCCATTGCCTACTATGAGGCAACTCACTGCCCCAGACTTAAACCAACAACCTTTAGCAGTGAGGTTTCCTGAGATTGAAGAAGGTGTGAATTTTGAATTAAAAGCTGGTTTAATTCATGAGCTACCACACTTCCATGGCTTAGCAGGAGAAGATCCCAACAAACACTTGGCTCAATTCCATGCCATATGTTCTAGTATGAAGCCAAGAGGTGTTACTGAGGAGCAGGTCATGCTGAGAGCTTTCGGATTTACTCTAAAAGACGTTGCGAATGATTGGCTCTATTATCAAGCTCCAGGGAGTATTGATACATTGGCTAAGATGAAAAAAGTCTTCTTGGAGAAATATTTTCCAGCCACAAAACTGAGCAGTTTGAAGAAGGAAATCACAACCATTCAACAACACTCAACTGAGAGTCTCTATGAGTATTATGAGAGATTCAAGAAGCTTTGCTCAAGCTGCCCATTCCATAGTTATACTGACCATGATCTTCTTATGTACTTATTCAGTGGGCTGATTGATGAGGATCGTCGAATGGTAAACGCATCTTGTGGAGGTAATTTTCTAAAACTAACTATACCTCAGGCCACTGAAATGTTTGAAGAGTTGGCTGAAAGTTCAAGGCAGTTTAGCAGTAGACAGGGATCCCACTCATTCAAAGCAATTAATCCAGATCAATTACAGACTGACATGAATGAGTTGAAAGAGATGGTAAAGGCTTTGATGCTGAAAAATGCTTCCCTTCATGATCCCAATGCTGAGGTAAACGCTGTTGGTGGATGGCAACCAAGGCCAAGGTATGACTCTTCTAATATTAATTATCAGCAACCTAGACCTCAGAATTCTATGACTGCTGAAGATATGATCAAGTCCTTAGCTCAGACTGTGATGCAACAAAATGCTAAGACGGATCAAGCATCCAAAATCTTGAAAATCAGTTAGGACAGATTGCTCAAGCTGTGAGTAAATTAGAGGCCAGGGAACCGGTAAGAAACCCGAGAGAGAACGTCAGCGCAGTGTTCTTGAGGAGCGGAAAAACTTTAAATGATTGTTCTGTGCCGAAACCGCGATCGCCAGATCTGAGTGGCGATCGCCATGAGATTACAGAGAGCAAAACAGGGTCTGCATCGCGACCGCGATCGCCATATGGCAATGGCGATCGCCATGCCATTCCAGAAGCTGAGGTGAAAAATTATTCGCGACCGCGATCGCCGGGAGTCCCCTGAGTACATTGACAATTATGTTCGCCCGAATTCCCCCCCTCTGTTCTCTCAGAAGCCTGTTGCTCCCTTTCCTGAGGCATTGAAGGATACTCGAAGGCTGGAGGATGACAAAGAAATCTTCGAAACCTTTAGTAGGTGTTACATTCTCTTGCTCAAACTTGTTAAGAGTATTCCTAGATTTGCTAAGTTTTTGAAAGAAGTTTGCACTATTAAAAGAAATCAAAAACTGAAAGGAAAGAAGAAAGTTGAAATAAGTGAACAAGTTTCTGTTGTGTTTCAAAAACGCATGCCTAAGAAATGTGGTGATCCAGGCATATTTAGCATTCCATGTGTGATTGGTGAAACTAAATTTGACAAAGCCATGCTAGATTTAGGTGCATCAATCAATGTTTTGCCTTACTCTTTGTATGAATCACTAGGCTTAGGACCTTTGCATAAAACAGGAACTGTTATTCAACTTGCTGATAGGTCTACTGTGTACCCTAAAGGGGTTGTTGAGGATGTTCTTGTTATGGTTGGTGATCTGATTTTTCCTGTTGATTTCTTTGTGTTGGATATGGAGCATGCTAATAATGTCACACCTATACTGTTAGGTAAACCTTTCATGAAAACAGCACAAACGAAAATTGATGTTAATAGTGGGACTTTCTCTATGGAGTTTGATGGGGATAAGGTAGAATATAATATATATGATATGGATCCCATTGATAAGAATTCTCTATGTGCTATTGATGCGATTAAGCCTACTTGTAAGGATGAATTACATCCTGTTTTAGAGAATATCTTAGAACCCCCAAAAGTAGATGTTGTTTTATCTACTAACATGAAGGAGTACCAGGCTAAGCCAAAGCCTAAAGGTAAGCTCTCTTCACATCCTTTGGGCAATCACCCTCCATTACTGACCTCGCCAGGCGAGATACCATTGATGTCTAGTGTGCAGGCACTTGACATTGAGCTTAAACAGCCGCCTGATACGGTCAAGGAGGAGACAGTGAATGAAACCACCTTCATTGCTAAAGACAAAGTGGTCAAGGTAAGAGGGACAAGATTTAAGGCGTTCCATGAGTGGTTCAAGAGGGAATTCATACAAGAGATTGTTTTTACAAAGCCAAATGGCGTTAGTTAAATCTCTTGAGTTTCATGTCGAGCCACGACATAAAATAAGGCGCTACTCGGGAGGCAACCCGAGGTTTGAAACTGTTTTTATTTGTTTTTGTTCGGTTTAATTTTCTTTTTAGTTTTTCTATGGACAGGAGGAAATCACTGAAGCTTAGGGTCCGCTACAGTCAGTAGCCAATCTCGTTGTAAGTCTTCTCTCCCGTCTAAAAAAAAAAAAAACGAAAATCCGAAAATCATTCCGAGTAAAAAAATAATATATCGGATTAAAAAAAAAATAGAGTGTAGAAAAAAAATATGAGAGAAAAGAAAGTAAGGAGCTGTATTACATCAAGTTTGGTTTTATTAGTACTATCATTCTAGATCTACATTCGCTGGAGCTTAGCTTGTTGGTGACCATGTTCTTTGCAAGGAGTTGCTTTGTTTGGGTCACTTTCTACATTAGAGGTATTCTTTCTTTTGCTTTAGATGAACTATGCATTATTGGATTACATTTAGTGCTCATCTAGTTTCTCATTCTACCACACTTTGAGTTTTATTGGAGGAAGGTCATCCGACCTTGTATGTGAGTCTTCTGTCTCCTTCCCTGGGTTCGTTTTTATGTCTTCCATTTCATTGAGGACAATGCAATGTTTAAGTATGGGGGAGGAGAATGTATTCACATGTAATTATTTGGGTGTTGGTTGTATCTGCACGAGCTTATTGAATATATATTGTATGAAAAAGCCACAAAAATTGAAAAAAAGGCATACAAAATCCTTGGATAGCAAGATCTATGCAATAAGAAGGTGGCTTGACCATCATTAGGCTGGGGCAAAAATAAGTCTTGAGTGATGTGAGTTTGTGAGCCTGGAACAATTATTGAGTGGTTGGGATGAAAACCCGAAAGGGCGCCCAAGCAAGATGAGTGTTATAAAAAAAAAATTGAGTGTTTTAGGATCTTTATCATCTTGGCATATGGAGACATAAGAAGGAGATGCATAGGAGGATTCAGGTAGGCCACTTGGAGGAATAAGGTGTAGTTCTGGGTATGTGCTTATTTTATCACATTGTTCTTGATTGTTGTTGTTGTGTTTTGGAGGAGTTTATTGAGTATGTAATCACTAGGAGATATTCCTGTACTTCTTGAGGATTTGAGCATTTTATTGTAAGGGTAGCTTTTCTTTAAGTTACCCGGGACGAGTAAAAGTCTAAGTATGGGGGTATTTGATACGCTGCACTTTGTATAACGTAACTAGGGATTATTACATTAGTTTAGGAGTATTATCATATGTGTTTCGAGTCATTATTATGTTCTGAGATATTTATTAAGAAGTGAAGAAATGAAGATCAGAACCGAAGAAGATTGAAGACTTGAAGAATGAAGAAGCTTTTGCGACGCCAACCGCGATCGCCACTACCATCCAGGCGATCGCCATCATTCAACAGAAGCCATTCGAGAAGAAATCAGCGACCGCGATCGCGGGTGATATGGTGGCGACCGCGGTGGAGCAACAGAGAGGAGCCGAAGGATTTAATTAATTTCGCGACCGCGGATTAATAGCGGCAATCGCGGAGAAGCAAGCAGTTGGGCCGATTTGTGCGTGCTGGGCTGTGCTGCTTGGGAGATATATTGGGCTGGGCCACTACTTAAGCAAGCTGCTCATGTGGACCACGAAGCAAGAAGCTGGAGATTTGAAGCCACCGACTTGAGTTTGTTTACTATTGTTATTTTATTTACTTTATTTCCTTTTTCCTTATTTTCCTTATTTTAGTTTTAGGATTTATCTTTTACCACATATTTTTATAGGGTTAGTCTTTATTTAAGAACCCTAGTTCTTTCTATCTTATCATCATATTTTCCATCAGACAATTTAGTTTTGCATCTATGAGCAGGAACTAATCTCCATTGTTTTACTTAGCGGTTGAAACCTTCAGTTATTAAGTTGTGAGATTTCTAAACTCTTGTTCTTTTCCTATGGGTTTGTATTAATTCTTTTGTTCTTCTATTGATTTCTATTAGTTTTTCTAGCTTGATCACCTAGTTTGATTGATAGTTTTCTTTTGCTAGACTAGGAATATACGGTGGAATTCCTTGTCATTGTAGCATTCATATCTGCATGATCTGGTAGTTGATTGCTTTTATGAAAGAGAATTGATTGCATGTTAATACTTGACGGTTGTAAGTTATTGCATGCATCCTTATGATTCATGTGCCCTTTGCTGCTATTTCACCTAATCTTGAGAGGTTTCCCTGATTGCTGAATAGTAAGTATTATCAGTACCGGTTGGCCTGCTGATATATTAAAGATTGGAATAGGAACATTCCCTAGGATTGATAAGAACTTGAGATAAATCTATGATCAACTTGATTGACTGTTGTGTGGATACTTGCTAGGTGAAACCCCTTCTCATCATATTCTCACTCAAACTTCCTCTGCTTGTTACTGGTTACTTGTGTGTACCATTTCTCAATATATTTACAATCAAACCCCCCCCCTTTGGTTACTTGTTACTAGTTGATATTTCACTTGACTGCATTGATTTGGTGTTTTGATTCTCTTGGGTTCGACCTCTACTTACTTGCTATAGTCTAGTTAGTGTTTAGAGTTTTCTTTGATTTGACACTACGACTTTAGCCTCGTCAGTCGACCTCTAAGCTATGCTACATCATCCACCGTGTCATTCTCCACATCGTCATACTTTATATTTTGATATATATCTTCGAATTAAATAAGTAAAAAAATTAAAAAGATATCTAATAGGTTATATTACAAAAAGAAATATCAATTTTTATCTTTTATCATATTATATTTTTATCTATTACTCCCTCCGTCCCACTTTGTTTGTCCTGTTTGACTTTGGCACACTTGCCGATGCACGTTTTATATCGTCAATATATCAAATTATATGTTATTAAAAATTATAATTTTTTAATATTCTTAAAGTACTAATCGAAACGAATCAAACAAGACCACTCATGACTATGTTTTATCTTATATATTGAAAGATATTTAGAAGATTCTCTCGATTAGTGAATAGTGTCAAAATTTGAAACAGGACGAACAAACAGGGACGGAGGGAGTATTATGTTATCAATCTAATTAAATTATTAATGAACATAAAATATAAAATATAAATCGTAAACTATAAACTATAATCTATAAATTATAAAGTATAAACTACAATCTATAAACTAATTAATATTATAAAATATATATATATATTATTAAAATATTTATTACATGCGACACCGTATATGGTACGGAAACAAACGCTAGTATTTAACTATATAAAGATATAAACTAAAAGTATCTTTTAAGGACGTAGATTCCTTAATGAAGTTTCTTCCACTCTAGTCAAAATTTGAAAGAAAACAAATGCAAAATATGAATAGTAAAATACAAATACAAGCACCTACAACTCAAAATTGGCAAACAAGAAGAAAAAACATGAGCAAAATTCCCACAGAAACATTCCTTGTTCTTGGCTTACAACTTACAAGAGATTAAAAATCTGCAAAGGCCAAGCTTTCTTCTGACCACAATGACTAACCCCAACAGTCTCCAAGGAAATGTCGATGGCTCGATGTTGTACAGCTCGAGCGATGCTAATACGCGCCTGTATTTTTGCAACGGCTCCTGATGTTTCATCGGTGTTCGGCTTTTCCAATGACAATGCAATTGGTTCCTTGAAGGTCAAGATGGTTTGAACCCAATGCGTTTTGGGCTCGTATGGAGATGTGGAGAGTGTTACTGGAGCGTCTTTACAGAATCTGGAGGTGAAGCCTGTCTCGAACCAAAGGACCACACCATAGCACCATGTGGGCCCAGATGGGTTAGTTGGGTTCGGTGACAGCTCGACTGATGCGGTGAAATCCATGTCGTCGAGTTTCATTGTCATGAGATCAAAACTCTGCAACAGAGCAAGAAATGAAGAGCAATATAAGTTTTGAATCCATTATCACATTTAATCAAGGCATTCTCGGCATTCTCTTATAGCAGTATGCAAGTTTAAATTGAAATATAGATCACAACTCAATCTTTCTAAAACAAAAATAGCAAAGCTGAATTAAAAAATGCAGATGCTGTTAATTATAATTCATTCAATTCCTGCATTTTAGTGAGTTAGTTATTTCATAGGGTAGTGTTCAACAGACTTGTTTATAGATTTATCTTTGGTTAATTGGAATTAATATATGAAAAGGGAGATTCCTCAAATTCCTACGGGTTAGTTCTAAGTTCTAACCATAGTGTGGTTCCTTTGGGTGAGATACTTGCTCAAAGTGGGGATGAGATCCTTGCCCAAAATGGTTTCCTTAAGGATGAGATTCTTAGCCTAACTTTCTGATAAACCGTTGCAAATTAAAAGCGGTCCAACTAAAGAATTTATTTTAAGGAAACTGATATCTAGATGAATATACTTCCCCCGTCAAAAAAAATAAACCAATCCAATCTTTCTAAAACAAGGATGATTACAGAAAACCTGAATTAAAAATGCAGATGCAAGACGAACCTGAAGACAAGCTGTTTGAGTGACAATGTCAGATTTCTCGATGACGTCAACAATGGGAAACTTAGCTGCATCTTCCACAAGTTCCTTGCCAACACAAGACATGTTGAAGCCATATACATTTTCCCAAAACTGCAGGCTGGTACCGCCCTTTCCAAAGCCTGCAGCAAACTGGATAGAAGAAAAGGGGAAGTGTAAAGGCACTTTAGACATAAGCTGAAATAGAGGGGAAGAGGGAAATTAATATATAACTCACCATTGTTGCAGTATCTGGGAGAAGAGCACCTCCGGGTTTTAGCCATCGATCCCGTGCAAAGAGGACCGAGCTAAGCATAGACTCGTACAACAGGCAGTATCCCATCCACTCACTAACTAAAACATCCACACTCTGGGGTTGAATTTCCTTGAGATCTTCAACCATTCCATGAAGCACTTGCATGCTTGATGAAAGGCCATTTTCCTTTGCTATCTATATCACATTAATTCACAGCAATACACAATGGATTAGCATGAAGGGACAATTTTTTTTTAGCATATTGCAAAGATTAATGAGTTTACTTGAGTTGCAGTTGCAGTCATCTTTTCACTTGCATCTACAGCAATTACTCTTGAAGCTCCTGCCTGAGCTGCAAAGAGACTAGAAAAGATGGAGATTAAGCACTGGAATAATAGTGTGAATAGGCTCGTAAAGTTGCCCCCTAATGGTACAGCATATTTGGTTTCGGACTCATGTGTTCAAGCTAATTCAGTCTCACTCCAAGTAATAGTATCCATTTAGCTTTTTTTAATATATGAATAATGAACTGAGAAAAAGGCAGGCTCTAAAAATAGAATACATATATTGATATATAGAATCCTGCTAAGGAAATCCAAGTTACCAAGAAATATACACCAAGTAAACAAAAAAAGATGTGGGGAAATTACAAAGGAGACATAGAACTAGTCATCTCCATTTAGGGGAGAAAGTTGCAAAATTGATGAAGATTTTATACTTCAATAAATTAATCAATTGCATTGTAAGAGAGATTGCAGTTAATCTCACCTAAGGATGCCAGTTCCACATCCAACATCTAAAACAACTGCACCATTCAATAGAGAAGGATTGCACATGATAGCTTGTCTATACGCATCAGTCCTTGCCTGAATCAAGAAAGAACAGAATTAGATTCTCAGATATAAATCACTAACAAAAACTAATGATATCTAACTCATAGATCCATACCTTGTCGCTTAACATCTCCCTGTGAATTCCAAAAGAGCTATAAGAACCAAAGTAATTCTCATTCGCCTTCCGGATCTCAGATACCGCAACCTTTGCAAGAGACCTTCTTAAATCTGAAACTGTTTCGCCATTGTCATGGGAGTTTTTTAGTGCCTTATTATCAACACCATTGACAAGTGCCTTTGAAGAGATGACTGTATTCGAAGATCCACTGGAAATAGAGGCATCCTCAACAACATCATCATCTATGTGTAAAAGTTCCATATTTCTCAAATCCTTCAATAACTCCTCCTTATCAGCTGACAACATGGTTTCATCAACTTCACCATCCTCCTCCTCATCAAAGCTATAAAGTATACAATCATCTTCCAGGACTGGTACAAGATACTTATCATCATTCCATAAAGCTTTCATATCTTCTGCAATCTCCACCCTACGCAGATGCTTTTGCATATCCTCATTTGACTCATAACCAAGTCCAGTACTCCAACATCTATTTTCTGCCACCTACCGGAAACATCACAATGGATTGCAATCAATTTCGATGAATAAGTTGATATTGTGGCCAAAAAGTAAATGTCTCTTTAAATTGGATTTCGGCTATAACCATTTTTATAACAGTGATATTTCCATAACTACATCAACTATAGACTATTATTTACAATAAGTATCAGTATGATGTTGATTGACGTTATTAAGTATATAATATATCAACCAAATTATAGTTGAATCAGTATAAATAAAATTAATACAACACTTCAAATTCGTTCGTACCACGCGTAGTAGAAGAAACGTCAAAACGCATTGCAATCAACCAAATTCGAAGCATTAAGAACAAAAACTTGAAGCAATAAACCTACCATATGCCTGATATAGTTGATGAGCTTGAAGGCGCCATAGAAGTCCAATCCCAAGCTCTTTCTGATAGACTTGAAATCGAATTGGTGATCCGCGGCGCAGTGATCGAAGACGGAATTGGACGAAGAGAAGGAGGAATCGCAGAACAAGCACTTGAAGTTGGAAGCATTCTCGCTCTCGTCGTCTTCGTCGGCGTTCCAATCATCCCATTCCTCGACTTTATCGTCTTCTTCTTCCTCGGAAAGGTATTCGTTCAATTCTTCAAAATCCTTGCCGTTCGCTGAAATGGAAGCCGCCATGGGAGCAAAAGGGGAGAATTTGCGGCGGGAAGAGAGTGAGAAGCTAGGGTTTCAATTTCAACTGCTTTTCTTTCTAAACATCACATTTAAATACCGGTCTCCTACGTGACCGTTTGATTTTCATTTTATTTCCTTTTTTTTACGGTAAAAACCCCGCAATTTATTTTTTATACCGTATGATCCAATGTTAAGCATAGGACAATATGTCTAAAGTCTAGACCAATGGTTTAAGATTGAACTAATTTGTAATGAGACTAAATTAGACCGTCACCGTTTTTTATGTAGGCAATTTGAAGGCGTATCACGGGTGCTCTCAAAATTTGACTTAATTTGCTTTGACGCGTTTTGGTTGCAATCAGAACTGATGCGGGATTAAACACCCTTTTTATTAGGAAAGTGCTTAGAAAAATCATCTATTTAGATTGGAACTGTCCTGGATATCTATTTAGACTAGAATCGTTTTGGTATATCCCCAAGGATAAAATCTAGATATGTTGTTTAAGCCATTTGCTCTTTTCTATGAGTGGAACTTACAAACTTTAAATGAGAAAGATCTGTTATGCTACTTTAAAGGACAAAAACACATCACTCTCCAAAAGCTTGGTGTTCAAAACAAAAGTAAAAAAGATGATCAAATCATTCTTAATTTATCTAATACTGAACTCTCAAATGCAACAAAGAAAACCCTGATGAAATAGAATAAGAAAACAAACCACCCAACCAGATAACAAAGGTCAAGATTTGTACAGAAAGCAAAGCCCTAACAAAGTCACCTTAAAAAATGTCCAATCTATCTTCTATTTAAAAATCCGACTAAAATGGTAATTCACATTATACCCCCAAATTAAGGAAACTACCATTATCTACCCCCACCCTCAATCATCAAGAACTATATCAGCAGGATCTCCAATCCACAATTTCCCTTCTCTCCACCTAAACTTAATCCTCAGCTTCCCATTTGCATCAACTCCAACTACTTCTCCTTTACTCGCATGCGTCTCCATTCCCCACCCCCATCTCGGTGCGATGAGCCCGTCTTTTATTTTCACCTTATCCCCGACACGAAAAGCTCGAACGCGCTCCATTTCCGACGCCTTGCATAGCCAAAGCCGCTCCAAGAAGCAGAACGCGACCCATAACTGCCCGTCTTCCATACGATGCACGACCCCGACGCTCGTGTGCGACACGTCTCCCCATTGGTGAAACGGGATGGCGATTGACGGTTTTACCCTCACCCAGTCGCCGATATTAAGCTCCTCTTCTTCGACTACCTCGACTTCGGACGGGTCGAGGCTCCATGCTTTCGAGCCGACGGGAGTGTAGATTCTTAGCTTACCGTCGGCGTCGATTCCTGATATTGTGCCTATGCTGGTGTGGCTGTGGCCCGACCAACTGAATCTCGGTTGCTTCACTGAGAATTTGACTCTCACTCTTTGCCCAACTGAAAGCTTGTTGGATTTTTCTAAATGAGAAGTGGGTCCCACCCATTTCTCTTGCTCTCCACAGAAACCGACGAAAACGCTCCCGTCCCACTCGCCTCCGTCGTACCCGAGTCCTTGGACGATCCCGACGGATCCCGGTCCCACGGATTTCCATGCACTGATGTTGTTTTTCAGCCTTACCCATTCCCCGACTTCGAAAACGGGCTCGACCTCGAGATCAGCGGGGTCGGCTTTCCAAAGGCCTGCTAGACCGAAAAACGCTATTCTCACTTCTGCATCGGCGTGGACGCTGGTGATGATGCCTCGGGAATTGGGCTGGGTCCCTCTCCATCCCCATCTGGGCTCGGTTAGTCCGGCTCGGAACCGGACGTACTGGCCCACTTTGAGGCTAGGGACTTTTTCAATGTCTGAGTAATGTGTCATGGATTTGACTTTTTTGAAACAACAAGCGAGTTCTAAGTAGCCGTTGTCCATTACACTGTGGACTACTGCTAAGCCTTCTCGGCCCACGTTATGCCAGTCATAGCTTGGTCTTGTGCCGACGCTTGGTTTTGAACGTACCCAATCACCGACTTCGAAACCAGATAGGCACTCGACATCTCCTGGAGATACTCGCCATAAACTCGACCTTCCTGTTACTTTCACCTGTTTAAAAGGTAGGATACAAAAATATTCTGAGAAAGATTTTGTACGTACTAAGAAAAAACGACCGTGCTCAGCAGAAGAAAGTTCAGAAATATTAGCCACTATGTCATACAGTAATATATCTATGAGAAAAGTGAAGGAAAAGAAAGAAGAGAGCTTCTAAAACAAAAATATTAGCCACTAGTTTCTTTGTCTTGGTAAAGTGGGTTCGTTGTTTTTTACATCTTAATTAGCTAACATTTTTTTATAAACTTATGTGATAAGAGTTATTATCTTGTAGCCGCTGATGAAGAGTGAAGACTAAGAAATAATGATTATAACATAAATATATGGAAAAGGAAAAGGGAAAGAAAGAAGAGAGGAGCTAGATACTTACATTTAAAGCGCCATCCATATCTATTCTCACAATTTTTCCGACAGTAGCAGGCGTTTCATTTGACCACCCAAGGCGAGGTTGAGTAACTGACGGCAACATATGAACTTCCTGCCCAACTTCAAATGAAGGAACCTTTTCCATATCTGTAACAGAGCATCGGTAGAGTTTAGTTCTGAAGCAATAGGCAAGCTCCATATCACCGTCCTCTTTTAAGCTATGGATAACTCCAATGCTATTTCGAACAATGTCTTCCCATCCATATTTGGGAGAAGGAACTGAAGCTTTCACTTTAACCCAATCTCCAACCTAGAAGAAAAGGGGAGAAAAGCCGCACGTTAGTATCTTTTTTCCCGTGCATCAAAGGGGAAGCTTATTTATATATATTACCTTGAAATCCTCCACTTTTTCCATGTCAGAAGGATCGGCTTGCCATGGAATTGGCCGATTGGTTATTTCCATGATCAAGAGACCATCATTTTCTATTTCACATATTTTCCCAACACTGTGATGTGTCTCACCACCCCAAGCATATCTAGGCTCTGGAACTGAACGCTTCACACAAACTCGATCCCCAATCTGTGAGAATTATCAATATTATCAATTACTTCTTCAAAAAAGAATTGTCATCTGCCACAAAAGGAGAAGGAATTCCCTTACCCTAAAAGGTTCAACATGTTCAACTTCCTCTGGTTCACAATGCCATGGATTGGGGAGATAGCTGAGTTCCAACAGCAAGCTACTATCTGGTCTAATACAGTAGACAATGCCTATGCTGCCAGGTGTCACCGCTCCTAAACCGTGCTTTGCTGTGGTAAGAGTGGGGCGAATACGAACCCAGTCCCCAACTTTATACTCCTCTACGCGCTCCATTTCCGTGGGATCAGCCTTCCATCCTCGGGAAGCCCCGGGAAATCCAACTCTTAAAATTCCATCATCATCCACACAAAGAACAGTTCCAACGCTGTCACGTGACTGTTCACGCAAGGCGAACCTGAATAATATGATTATTGACACGTCAATCTATATCAGAAACTTCACTCAGTTTATAAACAATATTTGTTTTTAGTTTAAGGAACCAAACCTTGGCTCCTTAACATCTTTCTTGAGCCGAACATGCTGTCCTCTGTCCAATGGAATCACCTTGATAATTTCAGTCACCAAAACACGAGCCTCTCCAGTACAGAATGATACGACAAGATGTTCTTTGTCTGGAATGTTTTGCACAAAACCAACACTCTTATGCTTTGCACCTTGCCATCCATATGTAGGATCAGTGACGCTTCTTCTGAATTTAACCCAGTCACCTACTTCGTATCTAGATTAATTCAAACCAAGTCAAAACTGAGTTATGATAAAAATACACCCATTTGTAGGTAAGTTAGAACATTAAGAAGATAGGTTTCACTCACGTTGTAGGAGACAAAAGAACTCCCTTACTAGCCAGTGCCTCCATAAGGTCTTCTGAGATCCATTCTCGGGGAAGGGTTTCAAGAAAGTCCCGTAGCGTCTTACCACTATCACACATCAGATATGAAATCCATAAATACTAGGCCACTGCACTTTAATGATATTTCAACCCGGAAATATACAAAATCACATGTAGCCACCTAGAAAGTGTGAAGTGTCTAGCATGTTAATGATAAGCCTCAAGGGCACTTTAATGATATTTCATCTCGTTTTTCATGCACTAATTTTATCACGACTTCTAGCTGCAGTGCCCTTGAGGCTTAAAATGAGGACTATTTCATGACCATCGTTTGATCATATTTGTTATATTTTAAGAAAACTAAGTTTAACAATCAGGCCCTTGTATCATTGTCATCCTCTTATGTCTGATCACTTGCCCTAGATAACTCTTAAACAGTTTTAAATGGCTTGGACATTCACAGTTTATTTGAAGGCAAAGAATATATATTGAATCAGTTACACAAGAGATGATTTAGGATACCTGTGATTTCTCAAGCCAACAGCAGCATCTGGATACCTCAGCATAAGAACCATCCATTCGAGATTTTCACGTATCATCTTAGCTGCATCTGCTGCTATGTGGAAAGCATTATCCCCTTCATCGTCCTAAGAGCAACAAAAACAACAGCAAAAGAAGTGAATATATATGCAAGAGCAATAAAAGAAGTTCCACTGCAAGGCCAATGTTGCATTACAAATAGGAGGACAAAAGGCAAATGGTACAAAAATGAGTATGCACTAAGCCAAGAAGCAGAAGCACAAACCTGGAAGTTGTAGTCTGCACCGGCAGACAAGAGGAGGCCAATGCAAGACTTTGCACCTCGAGCCAACGCCACATGAAGAGGTATTGTATTGTGCACATTTCTGATATTTACATCAACTCCAGCATCAAGAATGATCTGCTCATGATGTCAAACAGTAGAGTTTTCAGAGCTGTTAAATTTAACAATACAACTTATGTAAATGGTTTGACTTTAACAAACTTCAAGGCAATAAGCATGCCATTGAGAAAACTTCACCTTAACCAACTCCTCGTCATTAGCCATAGCAGCGGTGTGCAAAGCAGTTCGGTGCTGAGCATCTTGGGCAATTGGATTGGCTCCAGCAGCAAGCAAAATTCTGACCATTTCTCTCCCTTCTATGGCATAGAAAACATTGACATGGAATTAATATCCAATTTTCAGAGTTTGGGATAGCATGAACAATTATAATACAAAAATGAAAGGGAGAGTCGAAGGAGAAACTTTTTGCCAGTCATCATGCCTGAAATTCGAACTCTAATATTGAGGAACATACTTTAAACTTTAGACTGTCCTATGTTTCTAATATTGAGGAACATACTATGTTTATAATACCAGTTGAAAAGCTTAATATCCTTATATCCATAGTTAATAATTTACCAATCACTGATCTAAACTCACAAGAAGCTAGTTATGAAGACTACAATTAGAAAATAATAAACTCACAAGAAGCTCATTCAAGACCATTATTATATATGCCATGGTAATTTATGTACAATTAGCATAGTAATATTGATCTAAGTTTAGATGATTTTGAACGATATAACAAACAGGTCAATTTAGTAAAGAAATTATTCTATGATAGATATAGTTATATAAAGCTTCCCTACTCTTTTATGCCTCCCGTACATCTACTTTCAATACTACATTTCATGTCCAGATATACCAGATTGCTTGGACCAGATGATAAGCACATTTGTATGTAAAGTAGAGAGCATATGTAATTTTGTATCAGATATTAAAATAAGAGATTTAAGCCTCTTCTGTAAATTTACCTTTTTCGTGATCTTTCTTAAGTGCAGCAGCGATACACAAAGCAGTACCAAATGGGCTCGGTATATCTATTGCACTTGCTATCTCATCAGTTGAAGCAACTTCTACCCATCTTTTTAAAACAGCCACATTATATGTCGTCACACAGATGTGTAATGGCCTGATCATTAGAATGTCAGAACTACAACCCTTGTGGACATAAAATCATAAATGCTCACAACTTAAGTTACCGAAGTTTCTAACCACAGAAGAAACCTCTAAATTTGTAAATCATGTATTATTAACTCCTCCTCACTTATAAAGATTGAAGGCAAGTTGTTGAAAAGAAAATATAGTTACTTGTAAACCATCCAACATAAACCTAGTCATTTAAATTACATAACAGTGAACATTTAAAAACTTTCAAGAAACCTAGTCATCTAAATTTGTAATTTCATCCGAGGAACTAAGAGAAGGGAAGAAAAAGAAAGCGAAAAAAGGGAGCGAAGAGGTTCAACTTTCAAGAAACAGCTGAAGTAATGAAAGAACATCAAAAACAAGTACCCTAACTTTAATCTATATATCTATACACTTAATTATACATTATAATCTTTCGGCACAATGGGCAGGGAAAAGATTGGGCAGGAATACTTACGTCATGCTCTTTGAATTCATAGAGCCCATCGACCTGCAGCCTCCATTTTCCAATATGACAAGAGAGCATTCCGTATATTTTTTGGTAAGTGCCCTATGCAGAACAGATTCACCCTCGTCGTCTACAGCATTGGGATCAGCTCCGGCCAACAACAACTCCTGATACCAATGAGTGAATAATGGAGTAGATAAGTGACACGGGATCAACAAAAAAATTACAAAGAGAACACAGAGTTCGCTAGAAACAATAAATGTCACTCAAAACATACACGCATACAATCTGGTTGGCCATGGTATGCACATACATGAGCAACAGATAGGCCAAATCCTTCCCTCAATCTAGAACCGACATTTGTGTAGCGTTTAATGAGAGCACAAACACACTCTGGAGACCCAGCTGCCAAAGCAAACACTAGCGGAGGATCCCCATCTTTATCACGGATGTCAACATTTGCCTCTTTGTAATCCAGTATTGCCTCAACAAGCTCTTCACTTCCTCGTCTACAAGCAAGATGAAGAGCAGTTTGACCATCACAATTCTGAGCCTCCAGCAGGGAACTCACAGCACCGCTGCCATTTGCTGATGCAGCCGTTTCAAGAAAATCTCTACAATGATAAAGTAAAGTGAAATGACGAAACATAAAGACACAGTTTTCCAGCCAAATGAAGAATATATGAAGTGCAACCCACCTTACACCAGTTACATTCCCCTCTGACACAAATCTATGAAGATGACTGGCATTATATGGAAACACCTTCAAAACTGAGGTAGGAGACGGCTCTATGATATTTGCTGGTGGGCATTCAGTTAAGTCACTGTTTATGAATGAAGAACTTTTATTGCAATCTAAGCCCCTGTTCAGAAATGAATATTTATGCAATTCATAACTTGATGTAGTACAGATGCATTTATGAATGAACGAAACTGTAGGTTGTACCCAAAATTATGCGAAGGTTCCATTCTTACATGTCAGGACTTGCAGGAGGGCTCCGAGGCAAGTCTTGCAAATGACGAAGGAAAATGCCTAACATAGTACTGAATGTTGGCCGCTTTGAAGCCTTGAACTGCAGGCACTCACCAATCATCTTCCACAGTTCCCTGGGTATTCCAACACCTACAACACTTGCATATTGAGGAGGTAATTTTCGGGCTTTGACAACCTGCCGATAAATTTCCTCTGCACTTAAGCCAGCCCAACTGCAAAAAAAAAAACATAGTTACATCATAAACCATATATATTTTAGAAAGGTTAGTTCAGTAAAGTACAGTTTACTGTATAAAAGTTCGATATGGTACACTATCACCTTAATAGTTACTATCCACAGTATATCACACTTTTTACTAACACCATATATATTCATACTCCTATCTAGAAGCAAGAAGAAGATAGAAACAAAAAGAGTTTCCAATGATACTTACGGGACTGAACCAGTACACATTTCCACTAAGGTACATCCAAAACTCCAAGCATCTGATTCTGCCGATATACCTAAAGCCTCCTCCCAGAACAAATTCAATGACTTCTTCACAGGCTCCCATGCCTCTGGAGCCGTATAATGTGGGCTCAGCATTGTACAATCCATGCAAGAATGAATTGTTGAGGTATCACAATCTGATCGAGCTTTTCTGCAAGAAGGCTTCTTGAGGATTGCTGGAAGTCCATAGTCAGAAACCACGGCATGACCACTAGCGTCTAATAGAAGATTGGAAGGTTTCAAATTCATACAAACAACACCAGCAGCATGAAGTTCGGCCACTCCTCGAGCTATATCTGCTCCATATCTATTTCAATCAACACGCATGAATGTAAGTACAGAACAACTGTATTTCTAAAAGTAATTTTCAACTCATTTCCAGGATAAAAATTGGCATTGTCATATCAATTATTTGGGGTTTCAAACCATTAATTTTTCTCTTGGCCCAAAAAACATGCAGCCATCATCTAATTGATAAACAAAAAGAATCAAGAAATTTTAACAATGAGCCACCGATCAAAAAAAGCAGTCCCCCAGAGTATGGCATCTACGTGAAATGATGATGACTAAACCTAGAAGCTCTGATATTCATTTAGCAGAGAACTTGAGGTCAAACACTAGGTTATATTAGCAACATCAAATTTTAATCCATTGAAAGACAACATAATATAACGGTTGATCATTAAGTAAAATAATAGAACTTTTCTAGTGATGCAATCGTCATCATTACACATAAAGGGGGTAAGGAGCTTTGTGACTTTGTCACATTTAGTTGAGAAACAGGTATAAAATTGGCATATATATCAACAAAGTTACATTTAAGGAACACTTGGAGCAAAGTCCAATGCCAGCACTTGGAGCTCATATCCGACAGAAGAAACATGGTAGTGCGGTACGTCAAACCACCAACATCATAAAGGTAGACGCAAACAAAAAAAACACAACGACAAAAAAAAAAACATGATCCCCTAATTACTGCTGAGCTAAAAGCCACTCCCATATGATAGCACCATTTTCATTCCCCTTTTTCTATTAGTAAATTCAATCCACCTACTCACGCTAAACAAGCTATGACATCCTAATAGACAATAACGATATCATAACGAACTTTTTAGGGTGGCTACTGATATACGGTCTGGAGAACTAGTACCTACCTGATTATTGATGTTTGGTGGGTGTTATATTATTAACCCATGTGTTTTCCTCACACTAAAATTGGAGCTTGGATTTAGTCATTCAAACCCATTCCGTTTAGCCTAGAGCTTGAATTTACCATATTCCACCTAAATCACTTCAAATGCCAATAAAATACTGCCTAATTAGAGCTAAAATCCCTCAACCAATCAACTAAAAAGGCAAATTAACTACAAGATCAAACAAACAAACCTACCTTAAATTTACCACATGCCACATAAATCATTTTGAATGTCAATTAAACACTTTCAATTATAAATAACAACATAATTTATAGTAAATTCTGTCCACCTACTCACACTAAGCAAGCTACGACATCCTAATATACAATAACGATATTATAAGGAACTTTCTAGGGACTGGAGAGCTAGTACCTAACTGATTATTCTTGAAACCCCTAAATGTGTTTTTCTCACACTACGATTGGAGCTTGGATTTAGTCATTTAAGTTCCAAACTCTACACTCAAACCCATTTCATTTTACCTAAACCTTCAATTTACCATATTCCACCTAAATCACTTCAAATGCCAATAAAAGACTTCATAATTGGAACTAACTAAGTCAGTCAATCAACTAAAAAGGCAAATTCACTACAAGATCAAAGCTGTACCTTAAATTTACCACATGCCACATAAATTTTGAATGTCAATTAATCACTTCCAATTAAAAAAAACAAAATCTCGAGACCTGAGGATCTGCTCGAGCGTAAGCCTTCCCTCGTTTCGCAACATCTCAGACTGCACAGACCCGTAGCACCTCTCCGTTACAATGCAAAGGCAATTATCCATCCTAGTAACTCCATGAACCCTACAAACATGCCTACACCACATAGACGCCCTCCGAAGCGCCTCGAGCTGTGCCTGAACCCACACAGCATCAATCTCCTCTCCAATCTCCACTTTCCTGACCATCACCTTATGCCTACACCTCAATTTCCTCGAGCCGGACAGCGTCGCGGCCCAAATCTCGACTCCCGCCCTCCTCCCTTCCCCAATCCGCTTCACCAGCTTCAAATCGCCGTGCGCCGCCATCTCGACGCCGAACGAGCTCGACGCGCTCGACGATCGGCTGCAACGCTGCCTCCGCTCAGCGTCGTCGAACTCCACATCGCTATTCGAGGAGATAGAGGAATTGTCTGAGTCGTCTGAAGCGGTGGCGGTAGCAGCCGAGCGGATTAGCGCGAGGATTGCGAAGTTTTTGCGCAGCGCCTGGACGGAGTTTCCTACAGTAGAGAGATGGCGACAGCGAGGACAGGAGAGAGTGTTGTCCGTTGCGGCGGAGAACATCTTCGAGAGGCAGTCGCGGCAGAAGCCATGGCCGCAGTGGAGGAGAAGCGGCGCGCGCTCTTCTTCGTCGTAGCGAGTCTCGCAGACCGAGCAGCAAGGCGACTTCATCGCCGTTAAGATCGCTGCGAAATCAAACGTGAAATTGAAATTCTGGTTAGATTGAGATCTACGAGAGGGAGTTTGTTGGTTGGAGATCCATAGATGAACTGAAGAATGTGCTGTGATTACTGGAAATGTGATCAGAGGAGATGAGGATTGAATTGTAGGAGGAATCTAGAGAGAGAAGCAGCTGAAAAACAGCTTCGATTTGGGGGTTTTCTCTGTTCTTGTTCTGCTGCTGTTTCTTTCTTTTTTCTTCTGCTTCTCCACTTCTGCGATTATTGTTGCCTTTTGATATTTCTTTTTAGAGAAAGATTGAGAACAAATATTATGTGTGTGAACTCGTTTGCGCATAACAACGTTTATAATTTAAACGCTTATATTCATAATTTACTCGGTTCATCTAGAAAAACTAAAAAATTGTGATACTATATAACTCATTTAAAAATTCAAAATTGTCGCGGCCCATATTATAAAATTCAGATATGAAACATTGAGTGTAATTCGTGAACATGATTATCGCGTAACTCACTGAAAGTTCATAATTTAGACAGTTGTGTTCATATGTCTGTTTCGATTATTTTAAAAAAAATGTAAAATGTTCAAAATTATCACCATCTAGACTATTGATTAATTTAAAAATGTTTATTTTTTCTTTTCTTTTTAATTCCTGTTGTTGAATTATGGGTTTTTGTTTCAGGGGTTGGTTGGTGCATTTCTTTTGCTAAGTCTTCATTAGAAGTTACATGCAGTTCAGAATAATTTTTATGGGTCAAAAGTGAAAGTGATACATATAGAATTTGGTATCTTTCTCTCATGGTGAAAGGTAGTATTCTTTTGGTATAATTCCATGGTTCATATGTTTTTACTTTTTATACTCCCTCCGTCCCCAAATATTATTCTCATCCTTAATTTTGACACTATTTACGTTTTAAGAGAATCTTCGACATATTTTCTAATATATAGGAAAAAATATAGTAATATGGGGTCTTGTTTGATTCGTCTCATCAAGAGCTTTAACAATATCAAAATTTTATAATTTTTATTAATGTGTATTTAAAGATATTAACGTTACAAAACGTGTCTCGGCGAATGTGCCGGAAAGAGATGGGAAGAACATTAAGGGACGGAGGAGTAGTAGTATGACAACGTAGCAATATGCCCAATGTAAATATTCTTTTTAAGAAAGAAGAATACCATTACTAGACGAGTGTGAAATTGCAAAATTCAAATTTGAGATAAATTGAATACTCGTTAGAGAAATTGATGGGAAAAAAAGCAAAAAAGACATAAAAATTTAAACAAATCAAATCAACGTAAAATCCTAACAAGAAAAAACAATTTCAGTTTAAGTACATGTTTGTTGTAAAGGAATATTTGTTGTTGTCATATATCGACTACAGCTAACATATCATGTACTTGTTAAATTGTGGACATTTACATGTTTTAGGTAATTTATTAAAAATATTTCATATTTTCTTATAACTGTTATTATCTATGGTTAAAATTTATTTAATCCATTGAAATGTCATTATCTTATTATTATCTCCCTATATAAATGTGTATTGGACCATTGGTATGTTGGTCGGTCCTCTTTGACCCATTTCCTGTAATGGGCCTAACCAACCGTCTAAATATTGGGCCAGATCCAATTCATTGGCCCACTAAAACAAATACCAACACAGTTTTTCCCGCTCAAATGCGGTACCAAAAATTATCATGCTTTGGTTTTAGCTAAGATCGATCTACCTAACAATCATATCATATCATGCATATACCTAAATAACTTTAAATACTTAGGTGGTAATGGTATACCAACTTAATAGTAGATAAGTTCGATTTTTGCTGAAGACGTGTATAAACGTATTAATATTAAGGCTCCGGATGAAAGTATCTACAAGCACTGACAAGTCTGACATAACCTAGATCTTAAAAAAAAAAACGAATCCCTCGCTAATCCAAATTCCGATCTTCACCAAAATGAGAGTCGGTCGACAATCAATCGTCGAAAATCAGAGAGCAGCGAATGCGGCAGCAGTTGCGAGCTCTTCAGCTCCACCAGTAGGGCAAAGCGCGAGGAAAACGAGGGCCACCATTATCGCCACGGGAACAAAGAGAAGCACCAACGGAGGCGGAGGAAGAGGCGGTAATACGAGAGGAAGAACCACCAACGACGTCGTTAGAGTCACGAGTAACAGAGTCCAAGCGACAGCTGAAACCTTCATCGATCGGTTTTACACATTTAGTGATCTCGATTATGGATTCAACTTCCGATGTGAGAATCTGTTTTAAACGGGAATTTTGAGCTTCTTATGGGCAAGAAATGGTGGAGTGTAGATAGGCGTTGAAGGAAGATTGAATGGAGTGTGGTATTTATAGTGTTTTCTTGATATTGTTTTTTATTTGGTGGATGATTTTTGAAATGATTTTATTGATTGGTTATTATATGATGATGTGTATAAATTGATTAGTTAAATGGGGAGAATCTTGGTTTGGGTGAGTGCAATCGGGGTCGTATGATCATGGAAGATTTGGTTGAAGAGTAAGTGAGTTTTTTTGTTTTTTTTTTGAGAAAAGAGTGAGTTTTAAATTGTGTTTTTAGGGTACAAGAATCCGGGCTTGGGTGTTGCACCATATCGGACAGAATCTTGATCACTATGTCGATCAGTATTCCAAATCATCCGATTCCCTTACACACACAAAAAAACACTAATTTGTGACTAGTTTTTGGTAAAAGAAGTGCATGTAATGCATATAACTTCTTGTGGTCATTGCAACATATCTTGTATTCATGTTATTTCGGTTTTGAATTAGGGTGGATCAATCCGCTAGAGTTACAAACCGAGAAAAAAAAAAAAAAAATTTAGTTTGTGAGTAAGCTAAAAATTGGTTCACTCAAAACTCGATTCGCCGAAATCGTATTCAATCTGAAATGAAAAAGTTTGACTTAATAGATTTAACCAGAATTTGTCTTAAAAGGAATCTTTAACAATCCACCTAACTTGACCAGGTAACCGAACTTACACGACTAATTAAAAATTTGGTCCGAACCCATCCAACCCGTCTAGACTCATTGTTCATCACGCATTTAACTCTTGTTCGACCCCAAAGTGACCAAAAACAAAAATTACCCGGCCGTAACCAGTTTAATTGTTGTTAAAGGACCAACTCAACTAAATGCTTAAATTGATGGTTGAAGGTCTAAGATTAGTTTTTATACTCAATCATGCCCCCTATCACCCCATCAGATGAAATCCCAAACTCAAGCAATCTTTTTGTCAACTTTGTTCTGATACAATGTTAAACTACTAACTCCTAACACATAGACTCATCAATCAGGCCGTTGACATGGTAAATGTTTAGCTCGCCTGATTGTGACTAAATTGAATGTCTTACTATACGTGATGGTTCACTCAAAACCCGATTCGCCGAAATCTTATTCAATATGAAATGGAAATTTTTGACTCAAATGATTTAACCAAAACTCGTCTCAACCGAAATCTTTAAGAACCCGCCTAATTAGACCAGTTAACCGAACATACTCGACTAATTAAAAACTCGTTCTGAATCGATCCAACCCGTTTTGACTCATTGCTCATCACACATTTAACTGGTTCGACCCCGAAGTGATAAAAAACCAAACTTATTCGTCTGAAATCCATCTTGTTAAAGGATTAACTCAACCAAAAGCTTAAGCTGATGGTTGAAGTGTTAAATGACTAATTGAAATATACATAATAACTATATGTGATGATTAGCTCAATCAGATTGTTGACATGGTAAATTTTAAGCTCACCTGATTGTGAATAAATTGAATGTCTTACCATACATGATGGGTTAATCCCTTCGAAATGTCAAAATCTCCATATACATTTGCTAACAAGTCTCGAATCTGAAACCTCTTAAAAACGCTTAAAGAGCAAATATCTTGAAATACACCAAGGAGTCCACTAGGACCTTGAGTTGCGTAGCAAATCAAGATTTGTGCCACAGTTGGAAGATAAAGATTTGATCTTGGTTAAACACTTTAATTAAACGAACACCGTGGCAGCTCAAGGCTGCACACTTACACAAGTAATAAATTGTTAAAGATTAGGGCTAAAAAAATGGTTCGATTCATTGCACTTACGGATACGGGGGATGGGCGATTTCACCAAATCATAGTATAAATATACACTATAGTCTATACTTTTATTTTTTACGATCTCTCATTTTTTTCTTTACAGCACATAACACAATCTTTGGGCCCACGTGTGTTCTACAACTCTATTGCATGTGATATATTATACTCCCCCGATATTCGGGTTTAACCTTTTCGATCGTGTTAACTTTTGAAAAGATTTTCCTTTAACCAACTAAACTATTTATAATTTTTATACAAATATTAGAAAAATAATAAATAAGTTATAGTTATATTTGTAAAGGAAAAATATTAATAAATATGTTAATCTATTTTTTTATTGTAAAATATATGTATGTAAAAACAGAGTGAAAAACACTGAATGATCAACCCCTAATATAAAATATACACCAACTTATCGTATAGTCAACCAAACTCAATTCGATAATCTTATCTAGTCATAAAATAATGATCAAGCTACCGACAAAATAATACTGTAAACACAATGGTTCTACATCATACTCTTTGAAGTTTGAACTTTTGAGTTTAATGATCGATTTTTCTAACCTAGGGCATATGATAAGCAAACTTAAATAAAAAACTACCCCTACAAGTAAATGAATAAACCCATTACAAAAACAAATCACTAAAATGACAACACCTAATCACTAAAATGGTAACATTTAAACATAAATTTTTAAAATTAACCTCTTTAAATGACCCTCTTAAACATGGTTTATAAATTACCATAGTTTTTGAAAATTTGACTTGATTGAAATATTTGTAGGAGATTATGAAGGAGGTGGAAGATTGTGGAAAATGAATTTTGTACTTAAAAATTTAATTAATTAATTGCTTTTTTTTAAAAAAAAATAGTGACGTAGCGTTGAGATGACGTAATTTTTTGTGAAGACTTCTCCCTTGTATTATAGTTACATAGATTAATTACATTGGTTATACATCTATGTTTTTAAACTAGAAAGTATGAAGATGCGTGAGTCAAGATGGTTGGATTTTCTTGGTGAGCTATGTTTAGTAAAAGGAACATTTTTAAAAAAATGAATTTGTATTAAAATGTTAATTGATTTTACAAAAAATTATGTATTTTTTTTTGAAAGCTGTGTATTTTCATTTTTTTTCTATTGTGAACATGTCATCTAATATATACAATATTAAAGCTGAAGTCATGTCTATACAAAAATTTGCGTCATTTGGCAAAATTTGAGTTGAGACATGTGTACTTCTTTTTTATTAATTCTCCTTTTAAAATAAATTGAATAAATCTATGCATGTAATTTACATAGATTATACTAGCTATGTTCCCGCGCCATGCGCGAAATTAGCACAACGTTTTTTATAACTATGCATGTAATTTATAAATATATGAAAAAAACGTCAATATAAATAAAAGTATGTATTATATAATTATATTTATTTTAATTAATTTTTAAATCAATATTATATAAATAAATTGAATTTCAATTGATTTATAATCTTTTATATTGATATGCATTTAAATAAGAAAATGATATCAATAGATTTAGGATAGTGATCTTGATTTTTTTTCTGAAATGAGCTTTTTTTAAAAAATAATTCTCGTTATAGGCTCGTTTTGAAACTAATTCCAAACATAGGTGCTTTTTTGTGGTTCGGAAAAAATACATGTTGGAGAGACGCTGGTTTTCCCAACCGAATCATAATATATATTTTTGTCAGCGTCTCTTATACATAATTGTTTTAAAAAAAAATCTCTCGTATAAGAGACCCGGTAAAAATCAAATTTTAGGCATGAGCCGCCGGCTCATTACTTGCTTTTTATTTTTATTTTTTCAAATCCTTAATTAATATATATATATACTACAATTACCCGGCTTCGATTGGCTTGTATGTGCTCGTTCGAAATCGGAATCGAGCGAGATCAGTTTCGTTCGTATCGGTCTAAGCTTTCACTAGATATGTCTCTCGCTTAATTTTGATTCTGAACGATCCCAAACGGGCAACCCGAACGCGCGTAAGTCTCGTGCATACCCGCGTAAGTTTATGAGCGTTCAGGTTGCTCGTTTGGACTCGTTCGGAATCATAATCGAGCGAGATTAGTTTCTTTGGGTCCGTATCAATCTCATATTTCACCAGATATGTCTCTCGCCTTATTCTGATTCAGAACGAGCCCAAACGGACAACCCGAACGCTCGTAAACTTACGCGGACATGCACGAAACTTACGCGCGTTCGGGTTGCCCATTTGGGCTCGTTCGGAATCCGAATCGAGCGAGATCAGTTTCTTTGGGTCCGTATCGATCTCTTCTTTCACCAGATATGTCTCTCGCCTGATTCCAATTCAGAAAGAGCCCAAACGGACAACCCGAACGCTCGTAAACTTACGCGGGTATGCACGAGACTTACGCGCGTTCGGGTTGCCCGTTTGGGCTCGTTCGGAATCAAAATTAAGCGAGAGACATATCTAGTGAAAGCTTAGATCAATACGGACCCAAAAAAACTGATCTCGCTCGATTCCGATTTCGAACGAGCACATACGAGCCATCCGAAGCCGGGTAAGTGTAGTATATATATATTACTTAAGGATTTGAAAAAATAAAAATAAAAAGAAGGTGATGCAGCGGCTCATGCCTAAAATTTGTTTTTTTTTAAAAAAAATTAAGCCAACGTCTCTTATACGAGAGATTTTTTTTTAAAACAATTATGTATAAGAGACGCTGGCAAAACCAACGTCTCTTACACATAATTGTTTAAAAAAATATATTATGGCTCGGTTGGGAGACGCTGGCAAAACCAGCGTCTCCCCAACATGTATTTTTTCCGAACAAAAAAAAAGCGTCTATGTTGGGAATTAGTTTCAAAACGAGCCTATATCGATATTTTTTTTAAAAATAAATCCCATTTCAGAAAAAAAATTCTAGTGATCTTTGTATATATAATTTAATTGATTTGTCTTCAAATAAGGAAATAATATCATTAGAATTAGGTTAATTATTATAAATTTATTTATTTATTTTTTCATGATGACGTGACATAACTTATTGATGAGTAGATGACGTGAAATAACTTATTGATAAGTATAGTGTTTTGCTTTAGTATAGTTATATAGAGATTCGTTGTTTTTTTCATTTATCACTCTTCGCCTTGAAATAATCATACACATTGATGTATATGACATTATGACCATTTATATCAGTTTTCAATGTCATGAACATTAAAGTAAAGTGATAAACATTAATTTTGAATTTTAACACCACTTTTCGTAAACATTGATGTATGACTATTTACATCAGTTTTCATTGTCATGAACATTGAAGTAGAGTCAAATATAGCGAGCTAAGAGCGTGATTACGTGTATGAGATTCGAAATTCAAGATCGAAGGTCCATGAATTACAGCATAATCATCGTACTCGTCACCTCGCCAAGTGCAATTCTCGTGATCGTCACAGGAGCTAGGTTGTAGATGTTAGTGAACCATGTTGTCTATCTTGTGCTTGTCTATTAGCGCAATCAAGTGGAAAACAAAGCAAAGTATAGGATGTAAGGAGAAGACAGTTAGCACACTACGGTGTAAAAACTCGCCATTCTCTTAATATAAAGTTAGCACACTACGTTGTAAAAACTCGCCATTCTCTTAATATAAAGGAGTTAAGTGAAGCCAAATTCTCATTGTAGTGCGCTAAGTTATGAAGATCTTGAACGAACTTGATAAAACACCTCACTTCATAAAGTTCGTTCAATCATCTCACCCCACTCATTCGTGACCGTCTCATTTTCTTATCATTCCACATACTATTTTTTGTATTATGATAGGTCGATAATCTCGAACTTCATCGATAATCGTACGGCTTTTCTGGCTCAATGATAATCATAAGTTAAAAAACATTCGAGCATTTGCCCATTATTATAAGGTTTTTTATGGCACGATGACGTGGCAGATCAATTGGAACATTAGAGCATGTGTTCTCGTGCCGTGCACGGGGTCACATATATTATATTTTTAATAACATAATTATATTTTTTTCTTATTTATATTGCAATATATATAAAGAATACATATAGATATGATTTATCAAGTGTATTAAATTGTATTTGGATATTATCTACAAAGTAGATCACTTTAATCAATTAATTAAATTAATATGCATAAAAGAGAAATCTCAAGTGTATTAAATTATATTTGGATAATATGTACAAAAGTAGATAAATTTTTTAGGAAAAGATAATCAATTAAATAAACTAAGATATATATTTTCAAATTTCATAAATATGTGGCATGTTTTTTTTGGTTTTTTATTGCATTTTTTAAAGTCATGATGATGTGACATATGATGTGGAGATGAGTTACAATGACATAGCCCACACTACAAGAGAACTTGAATATAGCCATAACTACAAGTGTAAGTATTTGCTACATCTTCTGAATTAGTGTTGCTAAAATCAACACTTATTTGTGTTGACATGAAGTGTGGCTATATGGACTGTCGATAATTAAACAACATTTATAGTTGTGGAAGACTTCCACACTTTTTTGTATAGTTCAAAAGTTACAAAATTTAGTGTTGCAAATTTTCACACTTAAATATAATATTAAATTATCATATATTAATAAATATATAATGAATTTGTCACTAATACATAATTTCTTTTTTTCTATATATTATAAATGTCCTATTTTCATTTTGACCCTTATATATTAATAATAGAAAATATAATTAAAGTAGTTGTACTAGTAATTAAATTTAATAAGATATACAATAAAAATAGTACAACCAAATTACAACATGATGATGCAGTAGTACAGATGATCCCAAATCGTATAGATATGGACATCAAACTAAAATTCAGTAATTTAACGGTTATGTGAGGAGAAGCTCATCGGTAGTTGGTAACCGCGCCGACTCCATCTTCCTTTCTCGGTGATCCTCGACGTCGGTCTCCTGTGTTTAGCCGCGTGTCGGGTTGCCGACACAAACAAAACTCAAGGTCAATAGCGTCCTCCATCGTCGGTTTGATCGCATCCGCCGTCGTCTTCACCGTGTTTGAGCTATTCGTCACCGGAGTTTTGTTTCCTTCGATCACCGCCTTCATCGTCGGTTTAATCGTGTCTGTTTCCTCTTTGAGCACGTCGGTTTGATCTCGAGCAAAGATCCTCCAAGATTGGAAGCCTCCCAGCATCCCCTTTGAAATTCTTCTTGCTTCGCCATCGGAGTTCCGGACCGGGAGATCGTTAAGTCTACAACTCTAATTTAACTAACAAATCTATCATAGAAAGAGAGATGTATTCGGACTACATTTTGTTTTGAAGGAGGAGGATCCAGAACGAGGGTTTAGGATGGAGGATTGAGCATTAAGGATCCATGATCTGTAGATTAAGTAGGGAAGAAAGAAGCGGTTAAGGTAGAGAAGACGTGGAGAACGTGGGGGAGGTAGGAGAACGTGAAGAGTGGAGGAGAATTGCTATTATAATAATTAAATAATAATTTTATATAATGGAATATAATATTTTATTATGTATAATTACTTGTATTTTCTCTATTTATTTAGAGTTTAAATTAGTAAGATATAGTGACTCAATCGGAAAAATGTATAATATTTTTACTACTAAATTATTATATCATACTATTGTATGTTATAAATTAATTTATTTATCTGTTATGTATAAGTAATTTATATAAAGTAAAATTTAACTGATTTAAATACAATATATTGTCAAATTAGTAGGTTAATTAAGCATTATATATTATAAACTAAGAATTGATTTAGTAGTTGCTATAAAATTTACATACATGCTAATATAATATGAATCAAGAGATAGCTAGGTGTCATATTTAATTTTATGTTAATGAGTCTCATAATAAAAATAGTCTATGACTTATTTAATAGTGGAGTAGTATCTAAATGTCAAATTAATAAGATTTACGTACATATATAATATTAAAAAAAGATAGAAAATTCTTATAAGGTTAATATATAAGTAATTATCATATGTATATAATATGCTATTAGTTCATTTGATTAATATGTATATAATCTCATATCATATAAAATAATTTGTATGTTATTCAATGAGAGATAATGATAAATATATGTAACATGTTCTCAATTAATTTATATTAACTTATTTGAGTATGTTAATTATCAACAATTTCAAGTGTGAGTATTTAGTGTGGGTGCCCATCACCCACTATTTAAAGTGTTGAAATTATAAGGATGCATTTATCAACACTTTGTCTAACACTTTAAAGTGTCAATTGTCAAAATCGACTATTTAAAGTATGGGAAATTCATTCAACAACATAAAGTGTGGAGTATCATGGTGTGGGCATATTGACATTCTCTTGTAGTGCCAGAGACCGACACGTAGGTCAATTGAACGTGAGTGTGACATGTGGTAAAACATCGCTATGTTTTAGTATATGTATATAAATCTATATATATATATATATATATATATATATATATATATATATATATATATATATTAAGGAGAGTTATTTCAAGCTCTCTCCTTAATTTTAGTTGTTTGTTGCTTAAGTGTCAATTTGTAGTTAACCCTCTAAAAATAAATCATTCTTAATTTTTGTTTTTTTAAAAATTCAAATAGTAGTTTGTTTACTATTTTGTAGGCTCCAAACTTTATCCAAAATATTTTAATTATAAGTCTAATTTATTATAATTTTTTTTTTATGGCTTTTATATTAAGACATGTTTATTATGCATGTTTTTTTTGAAATTTATATCCAATATATTTCAATATAAAAAAATTACTTATGAACTTTAGTTGAAAAAATTAGGAGAAATTAAAAAAATTTATAATATCACAAATTATTACATATAAATTGTATCATATATAAACACTAAATAATTAACCGCGCATGGCGCGGGAACTACGCTAGTATTATATATATTAAAGGAGAATTATTTAGAGCTCTCTCCTTAATTCTAGGCTTATCAATCCTATGTTTCATTTTGTTATTAAGTCTCAAAATTTAAATTATTAAAAATGTTTTTAATTTTTTAAATTATTAATGATTTGTTAGTTTGTTAGCTATTTTGTAGTTTTAAAATAAATTAATATTTTTCCATTTATTTAAAGCCCTATGATATGAATGCATTAATTTTATACAAAAATTTGTTCTTATGTATAATGTTTTAATTAGAACTTTGATGATATCAACCTCAAAATACCAAAGAAGAAGAAATATCAAATAATCCAAACACAAACAAATAAATGTCGGGTTCTAACATCGAGAAAATGTCAAATACGAATAAATTTTACAATATGAATATACAAACACAACATGAACTAATTAAAACACCCCGCACAAGGCGCGGGAATTACACTAGTGTACACCAATTTCTGAAGGCATCGTTTGTACAGCATTATCTTAGAAGATACTTAGCTTAGTTCTCGTGCATGAAAAATATAAATATTTTAATTTTTCATTATAGAGGAAATTGGACTAATGTACCATTATATATATACTCTACTCTATTTTTTCCAATTATATAAACCCTCATTAGACCTATAAACACTACATCTATAAACACTCATCAAAATTCATCATTTTTTCCAATTATTATCTCCATGAATGCCCAGATTTGCTAAGCTACTTAGTTAATGTTTACATTAATCAGCAACAATTTTCTCCATGCACATCTCGCTCTTTGAGTTACCTGTAAACTGAGGTGGCACAGTGTGAGTGTCAGATTCCTGAACTTTAAGGAGTCTATCGGCTCAACAGAGCCCTTGATCAACTCTAAAAAAGCTCCATTAGTTCATACATGATTTCAAAGCCAAAAAGAAGCTCCATTAATTCTTTGAAAAATCAATAAGGAGAAAGAAAAATGCATGAAGCCAACCTTCCGTTTTATGGAATCTTGGATTTGATGGCATTTTGCTCCACTGTTTCACACAACAACTTCAAAGTACATATACAGTAGTGCTATTAAAATTCCCAGAAAGAGGATATTCCTCAGATCACACATAAAATTTTGTTTCACTGTCAGGCTCTAATTGATACTCCCTCCGTCCCCTATTGATCTTCTCATTTGCTTTTGACACATTTGTCGATACACGTTTCGTAACGTTAATATCTCTAAATATACGATGATAAAAATTATAATTTTTTTATATTGTCAAGGTACTCATTAAGACGAATCAAACGAGATTTCACATGACTATATTTATTTCTTTATATTGGAAGAAAACGATAAGATTCTCTCGGTTTGTAAATAGTGTCGAAAAAGCAATGGGCCTTATATTAAGGGACGGAGGGAGTATTTGTTTTCGAAAATGATGAATACGGGTACCATCTCTGATTGCAAAGTTATGGCAGTCCATGCAAATCTGATGGTTCTTGCCACTCTGATTGTAGCTTGAACAGCTAATTCTAACAGGTCAGTAGGGAATAGGGACATTACCCTGCAATTCTCAGTTGCTGCAATTTTCAGTTACTTTCTTAGCTTGTCCACTTTCTCCAAGTTACCAACTGAAGAATATATGTTCAACAACAAAACGAAATCACGCCTGCTTCTTTAGTTCTACCAACTGATCAACCAAAAACCTCTCCAAGAGAAACATTCTTATACAGCCTGCAGAAAGCAAGGACATTATGGGTTCATCCTCATAGACATTATGAGATTATAAGCCTGGTTAGATAAACCAGCTCGGGCTAAAAGCTCAACCATACACCCATAATGATGAAATGTTTTTGTCCCCTTTGCACGTTTGGTTCTGTTTCAAATGAAAGAACAAACAACTCTTTTCACCAAAATGACTTGGTTTCTTATGCACAAATCATAATTCCGTTTATCAGACCAAAGATGAAACGAGGCAGTCTAGGCCAGCACTAACACTTCAGATAAGAAAATACATACCAAATTGTAGCACTCACATTGTTGTTCAGAACAAGACTATTATACAGGCTATTATAAAATATGGTGAAAGAATATCATAACAAATTACCATTCCCCATTGATCATCACTTGGTACTCTATCGACTTCTGCTCTTCTTGGCTCCATCGTAAAAAATAAAAGTTGATGATCTCTTTTGATGCAGCTAGGCCAGAGCTCAAATCCTTCAATCGGGTCTTCACCGTGGCTTGCAAACTGTATAGCAATTAACAGAATTATGATTTGTGGCCCAGAAAGTGCAGATTTTTTCAATAAATTCGAGCTATGCTTATACTACATAGTATGGTCACCTCAAACCTTAGACTACCCTTTATAAGATAAAAGGAACTCTCAAAAAAAGCTCTTTCCAATGAAGAAGTAGACTACCCTATATATTTGATTGTTCTTAGCTTTTAATTTAAAAGTTGACCTCCACCTCCAAAACTGAATTTGCAAAAAGAATATCATAACAGAGCTCCTGATTGAAAAAGGAATAATCTTATATGAATAGCCAGATTTGCTAAGCTACAGTTAATATTTACATTAATCAGCAACAATTTTCTCCATGCACATCTCGCTCTTTGAGTTACCTGTGGCACAGTGTGAGTGTCAGATTCCTGAACTTTAAGGAGTCTATCGGCTCAACAGAGCTCCTGATCAACTCTAAAGAAGCTCCATTAGTTCATACATGATTTCAAAGCCAAAAAGAAGCTCCATTGGTTGGGCAATAGTAGTCTTAGTAACACTACTCATATTAGTGAATTATTCATACATGAGTTCAAAGCCAAAAGAAGCTCCATTAGAAGGAGAAAGAAAAATGCATGAAGCCAACTGTACCTTCCATTCTATGGAATCTTGGATTTGATGGCATTTTGCTTCAACTGGTTAAAAGCACCAGCTCTAAGCGTATCTGAACAGACTAAGACTGGTCTCCAGCCCTTCTTTTGATGATGACTGCATACTTCATGCAAGTTTTGTTTTTTCTAGAACCTAAAAGTATGTCAAATATTGCCATTAGCATGATACTTTCTTTCCTCCAGAAGTGCTCTAAGCATCTCCAATCAAATGCAATCAAATAATATAGTTATCTAACATATATTAACCAATGAGATTCTTGGTAAACATAATAATTCTTTCAAAAATCTTGAAAAATCTTTTTTCATTTAGATTCAGTACAATTTGGTGTTCTTGCAAAAGAATTTTTTGTAAATTATTCATCTAAACTGTATGATTAACATCTGATAGTCAAATAAGAAAGAAAACTTACTTGCCATCCAAGTCTTTCACTTTCTCGAAGTAATTCAGCTTCTTCTTGTTGGGATTTTACTCGCTCTTCCCTTCTTCGAATTTGTTCTATTGCTTTCGCTTTCCTTGATGCCTTGCACTCCTCTTTCCTTCTAACTTGAGCTTTTTACGCTATGTCACAAGTAGCTGAAATTTTCCAGCTTCTAAGATTTTTCTATGTTCCAGAACGACTTCTTCTCTAGCTATATCTTCTTTCTGTTTAATTTTTAGCACACGAAGCTTTTCAAATCTTATTATCTCAGAGCCATGAAGCTTCTAGAGCGGCATGAAATTTCTATTCAGAGCCAAGCATACATTCCTTCCTTCAACTTCAGGAATTGAGCACGAGAAGAGAATGCAATAAAACAATACCCATCAAGCCAATAGGTATTACAAACATCAGGCTCAGTTTAGGTATTAAAAACATCAAGCATTAATCTCCACCAATGCTTTAGAAATCTAAAACCTGCTACTACAGTACTACTAACACAACAAGTAGTCTACCTCAAGAAGTCTTTGTAATTTAGTTAGACAAGAAGCGGCTGATCAAGAAGTAAGAACAATTAAAAGTATAAGGGGAAATCATTTTATGATGCATTCTTGGAAAACATAATAAACAATTCAAGCAAATACATCATGGAAATTCTTAATGAGTATATTCTAACGAATAGCACCTGGATTATACAGCACAAATGTCACATGTTCACTAACAAACAATATAATTAAGTCATTATCATCTATTAAATAAGCTAATTTAAAAATACATGCTGCAACACCAAATACAAAACTGAAATCAAATACAAGTCTGTCCCATACTATTGATTATTACAAAAGCTAAAAACGGAGAAAACTCCATTAACCAACCAAAACCAAACCAGTGAAAGCTGAATTGGGCAGAGTGAATCATCGAAGAGCCAAGTAATGCACTTTAAGACAGCAAAAACAACTTCATTACCTACCAAAAAATTATCCATTGTTTCAATTCTATCATCAGGAATAGCAGAAAAATGAATTCACCCAGATCAAAATAAGTAACTCACACGAAGATTCAATGTGTGCCTTCTCTGGGGTTTCCAAGTAATGAGAAGTCTGGTATGGAGATCATCAAATTTTCACACCTTTTATCCTTGTTGATACATTCGAATAAAATGCACTTCGTCCCTAAGTCGGGTAATATGTTTTTCTCATGCATTATCTGACATAACTCTTTCACTCTATCATACTCATCCTGACGAGCAAATCCATCCATCAATCTGTTGAAGGAAATCACATCTGGAGAGCAACCCTTAACTTCCATTTCAAGAAAAAGATTTTGTGCATCCTCAAGCATCCCTGCTGTGCAATACCCTTGAATCAATGTGGTATAAGTTATAACATTAGGCGAAAAACCTTTGGCTTCAATTTCATGAAGCAAATTATGTGCATCCTCTAGCATCCCTGCTTTGCTATATCCATTGAGCAATGTGTTATATGTCACTATATCACACTTGCAGCCATGAGTTTCCATCAAAGAAACTACCTCTCTGGCATCATCCATCCTACCTTGTCTACAAAGGCCGTTGATCAAACAGTTGTAAGTAACTATATTGGGTTCCACACCTTTTTGAGTCATCAACTCTAACCAGCTCTCTGCTTCTCTTAAACTTCCTTTCTTGCAAATATTGTCCAAAATAGTATTAAATGTCACGACGTTTGGAAAAATACCATCCCCAATCATACTTTTGAGGACAACTTCTGCCTCTTTGTCCTTTCCACAATCATACAACCCCTTAATCAAAGAACTATAGGAAACGACATCGGGTAAAATGTTGATACTTTTCATTTCCGGAAAAAGTTGTCTAGCCATATCCACCTCCCCGCTTTTAATTAAACCGTCGATCAAAGTATTATAGGTGACAACATTGGGAGAGATTTCTCTATTTTTCAGGTCCATGAAAAGCGCTCTAGCCTTACCCACGAGTCCGTTTTTACACAGTCCGTCTATCAAAGCATTGTAAACATTGATATCCGGAGAAAAACCACTACCCTGCATTTCTGACAAGAGATCTTCGGCCTTACCAAGATACCCATGTTTACACAACCCGACAATCATTGTAGGGTATGTAACATGATTTGGTCCATTTTCAGAAACAAAACCTGGCTCTGAATGTATCTTTTTCATGTTGCTAAATAAGCTAATAGCATCTTCAACTCTATTTGACTGAAAAAATCCCTTCAACAAGGTAGTAAACGTCACTGTGTCTGCAGATACTCCCCTACAACTCATATTTGTGCACAGATTCACAGCTTTTTCTATCTTCCCGATCCTACAGTACCCGTTCAGTATTGTGTTATATGTAATAGCAGTAGGCAACACTCCTCTCGAGATCATCATTTCCAAAAGCTCCATCCCTTGCTCCACTTTACCCTTCTTGCAAAGCATATTTATTAGAATGCTAAAAGTCACTGAATTTGGATGGACGTCATTGCCTACCATTTCAACAAAGGCTGAGCTCGCTTCGTCTTCCATTCCTGATCGACACAACCCATCAATTAAACAACTATAAGAAACAACATCGAGTGAAATTCTAACACCCTTTGGTTTCAAATCTGTAATAGGCCACTCTACACAAGAAGAACCATCCATCAGAGCAAAGATCGATTCCTTCGGCTTACAATGTTCTTCGCGAGACGCAGCCTCCTTACAATGCACCAATAGTCTGTACAACTGAAGAGCTGCGGTGACGTTCCCAGTCTTGCATAATCCGTCAATTATAGTGTTGTATGTGAAGACATTAGGAGCACAGCCTAGCCCAATCATCTTTGGCAACAAACCAACAGCTTCAACCACTTTCCCCTCCAAACATAACCCTTTGATCAATGCAGTAAAAGTTATGATATTAGGGCGGTGTCCATTCTTGAACAGGAGGCCAAATGCTGAAAATGCATCTCTCCCTAATTTCATCCTAGAGTAGCAGTTGAGCAAAATATTCAAGGTGAACAGATTTGAACTCAACTCAAAAAAACCAGAAACAGATAGCGTCTTGTAGTAGGAGATAACTAGAGAGTACTGCTTCTTTTTAGCTAGGGCACCCAATAGAGTAGTGAAACATGAAACTGGAGGTAAGGGTTTCATCGAAAGCATGTGATTGAAGAAGAAATTGGCATCTCTAATGTCAAATTTGCCAGACTTACAATCCGTCTGAAGGAATTTGTCGAGTGGGTTCATCCTTCCACCCTTGTTGTTATTGGCAATGAATGAAGAAGACAGCTTTTTTATGGCACCTCGAGAAGACATCCTTCAACCAGGTATGGTGAATTAGGTCCTGGCATAAATTAAGACGAAACAAGCAATTAGTTCTAGTTTAGTGCGGTGAATTGAAAAGGACAACAGATCGAAATGGTAGCAGGCGGATGAATAGCTTACCTGTATGAATCTTCACTGATAGAGTTAGTTGAGTGCAGTGAAGAAAGGAGGAAGCTTTTGTTTGGTTTTTGGTTGAAAGAAGGAGGAAGAAGAGGCTCGATTGCAAAGCTTTTGTCTTGCCTAAAGCTTGAACAAGGCTTGATTGCTAGTACAAATGAGAGACAGTGATAACAG
The DNA here is from genome assembly GCA_029168935.1 of Oxyria digyna. Taxonomy (NCBI): domain Eukaryota; kingdom Viridiplantae; phylum Streptophyta; class Magnoliopsida; order Caryophyllales; family Polygonaceae; genus Oxyria; species Oxyria digyna. The sequence continues at coordinate 2,123,402 of JAPVLV010000001.1, read as the reverse complement.
AAAAAACTTTTCTCCCTAAGATAAATGGTACTCCCTCCCCGTCCCAAAATCTCAGTCCTATTTCCTTTTTTAGCGTCCCTTAAAGTTTGTCCTAATCCAAAATATTTCTATTTATATCCATAAAATTCTTACAATAATATTCTTCTTAAATCACAATATTAATCCAAATACCCTTATTTATCTACACATTTTATTATCAAATCAATCATCAAATCAACCATCTACATCATCTTCTCTACCACTTCCATCTTTAATTTCCACCATTTTTACAAAACTTCATTCTTACATAGCTTAAACATAAATTAACAATAACTTTTTCATAACATAATCTAAATAACAAGTTTTTACAAAATAATATCCACTAATCAGTAATTATCCCTAATTAAATCCCTAAATTAAATTAGTTAAACTAAATCTAAATTAACCCAATCCAACCCAGCCCAATTAACCAGCCCAATTAACCAGCCCAACTTCGAAAACCTAAAGCACCGAACTTTCCTCATTTCTCTCATTCTCTCCGCCGCTCTCTGCTTCCCCCATCTCGTTCCCTCCCGATTTCTTCTTCCCCGTGTTCTTCCCCATCTCTTCTTCCCCATTTCATTCCCTAAGCCCAATTAACCAGCCCGATTCTTCCCCATCTCTTCTTCCCCGTCTCTCTTCCTCCAAACCCTAAATCACCATGAAGTTTGTGGACGAATCTTACTCATGGACAACCGAGACCTTCCTTAGAAAGCTCAGCTGCCAGATAGCCCCTCTGTCACGATGTGTACTCAGGCGCCTCGATGTCGCCTAGGAGCGACGTGTCTTGGGGAGCACGACTTCACTGGTGAACGCTCCGATGAGACCACATTTGAGCAGCCACTGAAGGAGACCGGGGTGGAGGTGGAGCAGCCGGTGGTTGAGCACCCTTCGAAGCCCTCGAGTTCAAGGCGGCGGAGACTTATGACATCGTCGCTTATCATAGTGAGTAGCGACTGTGATTCCAATGACCCTTCGAAGCCCTCGACTGAGATTAGCGGCTGTGAGGTAAATCTGATCACCCTCGAGTTCAAGGTTTGTTGAAGTTTTATTTTCTTGCTATACTGAATTTTTAGTTGCAGCTTGAAGGCAGTTCACACTCCACTTCACTGAAGAAGGTCAGTGCTGGGATTTTGCTCTGAATTTTGCTATACTGAATTTTGCTCAAGTGGGGCAGAAGAGGAGTTGGAAGAAATTGTCTCGGTTTGCTGATGTCGCTGGTGTTGGTGAGGCTAAAGAGGAGTTGGAAGAAATTGTGGTATGTTCCTAGAGACCATGTGTACTGTATATTTTGTTTGTCATATTCAGTTAGACAGAAAGTATCTAACATTTTCATATTCAGTTAGACTCTCTTGGCAAGTATTAGTGCTTGGATATGTTTTAAAGAACCAGTAGCCACATGTTTGCTTTAGCCCTGTTCTGGTGAATGAAATGTTCCTGTATATACTTTGTGATTACCTCTTGTGATTACTCCTGCAAAAGAACCAGTAGCCACATGTTTTCATTGCTTAGCTGTAAAAATAAAGTATCTTGGATACAATGTCAATGTCCATTCATGATACAATGTCAAGGTTTGCTGAATTTTTAGCCCTTTCCATTGGGAGATAGCTTTTCTTTTGCTATAGCTCAACTGGTTGTCTTGCTGAATTTTTAGCCCTTTCCATTTTTATTTCTAACAGTCTCAGTAACTCCTCTTCATTCTCCTGCTAATACAGGAAAATTTGCAAGCTCAACTTGCCCAAGCTCAACTTGCTCCGGGAGTAGATTGGATAAGAAACTGACCCAAGCTCAACTTGCTCAGGTGGATTTTATTGTGTATGATTACTCATTATGATTATTTTTATGTTTTTTTGACAGCATGTAAGACTGATTTCTATATTTTTTGACAGCATTTGTGATGTTAATCACTGGTCTTATGCTGTTTTCTGGAAGATAGGTTGTCAAAATCCCAAGTAAGTTTTGTTGAATATCTTTAACTCTGTGGAAGTTTAGAAAGGGTTATCACATTCTTGTGTTGAGTTTCTCCAACCTCAACAACATGTTGGCTCAGAACATTAACAACAATATATACTGAAAAAGGGAAAAAACATTTAGCAGAGAAAGTTTTGATTTTGATTTAGCTAATAATCATAATTGTTTTTTTTTTGAGAAGCTGCAGAATTTAACCCCTCTTATATCTATGTGGTCAGACATTGGTTCAATATATAAAGCTGTAGAACAAGACTAGCGGCTGAATGTATTCCATTTGTTCAATATATAAAGCTCACTGTTTTGTTGTCTTGTTCTACAGGTTCATCTACTACATTCAATTCCCTGGTACATAATGACTAGCCCATTTACTGATGAGATCACTAGAAAATACTTTGAATTTCACAAGTATTTTGGTCTAGAGGCTGATCAAGTAATATTATCTATGTACTGGTTTATGCACTTACTTTCTGTTTTGCATAAAGCTCTCTCATGAAGTAAATGCCATTTTTTTGTTCCTTTCAGGTAAGGTTCCTCCAGCAGGGGACATTACCTCGTCATTTACACCAAGTTCTGGACTTTCATATTTCAACAATGTAAGTCATTATGATTTCATTCATCAGCTTGTTTTTTTTTCATTTCTAGAGTTGTCCTGATTGTAAATCATTGGTGTAGGAGGCTGATGGTGGTGAAGATTCTGAAGGAGAAGGAGATGTTGAAGAGGTATATATATAGCTCAAGTTTTCCTGTATAATTTCTATATAAACATAGATCTTTGTGTAAAATTGAAGAGCCTAGGATTCAGCATGTTGATTTGATTCATTGTGTATGCATCGGGTTTTAAGTGAGCTCCGTCTACAATTTTCAGCTGGCATGCAGGTACGAATATTAGTTGATTTTCTGAATTCTCCATGTATATTTAAATAGGATTTCACTTATAGGATATCACTTTCATCAGGATTTCACTTATTAATTTGCTTGCTTACAAAATAGCCACCCCAAAATATGCATAAATAAAACTTAGTACTACTCTCTCTTTGCTGCTTACAAATAGCCACCCAAAATATCCATAAATAAAACTTAGTACTACTCCTTCTTTGCTTGCTTACAAAAATTCATGATAATCATCTTGTTCTTCTACATCTTCCATCACTTCATCTGTTGTATGTGATGGCCCTGCTTGTGATTCTGTTGCATGTGCACCTCCATATACATACTGCCATGCTTCTATGATAGCCCATTCTGGTGCAGTGATACATGTAGGTAGAATACCTAGGGTTAGCAGCCTCTTCTTGTTGTGATGTGGTAGATCATAGTCATTTCTCCCCTGGCTCTTTAAAGTTTCATTCATGACAAACTGTAGCGTGTACCACACACTGCTTAGAGTCGTAGGATCCAATTCATAAAATGCCTCATGAACAGCTCTTAGCATATCATCAACATCTTTAGGCATCTTTTTATGCATAAGAGACTGTATGCTGCTAAAAAATCCTAGGTCTAAAATGTTTAAATTCGGACTGTTAGCTGGCTGTTGAACTAGGATAAATGTGAATCCATCTTGTTTGTAGACTTCTTGCCATTCTGCATCATGTTGAGTGATATGAGCTCTAGCATTATCTTGTTGAATGTATATGACTCTCTCTGCTACATCTTGTGGCCACTTGGCCTTAATTGCTGGTACTATTTGATCAATTAACACTCTCCTAGTTACATTCTTGGTTATTGAATCAACTAGCTTTGTAACTAATGTACCCTTGTCTCTGTTTTTTTATTTTTTTTTTGCTGCTTCTTGGTATGTAAATGGAAATATGCCTATTTTTCCATCAAACGTACACTGTCCTACTGAATTAAACCTAGGCCTAGCTACAACTGCAATAAACATGACTTTAGGGATGAACTTACTTGAACATGCAGCTCTGTATTTGCCTTTCTCTGCTTGTGCTAGATACACTTTTTGTGATTTTTTGGATAGATAGAACCATTTCTCGTCCAAATGTACATAATAATACATGGGTATGTATTCTGATTTTGACTGCAATGTGTCCCCTTTTAAATGCTTGAGAATCAATTCAAGCCTTGTCTTCTTATGCAAATCTGTCAACCCTGGGTGTAGTGAGTTTGTGTGTGGTCTCATTAACCCTCGTTTGATCATTCTATGACAAGTTGACTTTGAAATGTCAAGATTGCTTGCCAAGTCCCTTATGCATGACCTTCCTCCGTATTCTAGTGCTGCTATATTTTCTTGAGACACTTGAACTCTCTTCCTTCCACAATAATGATAGTTGGTAGTTATTCTTAACGGTTGCATTGCTGATTGTTGTTGCTTTGTTGTCTGCCATATTCTACCAATTGTCCTCACTGATACACTGAACTCATGTGCAGCTTCTCCTATTGCTCCCACTGGCAGTTTTCCATGAATTCCTCTGCTTAGAAGATAATGCAGAATATCCATCATCTTTGTAATGCTGAGCCTGCTCTGTGAAGGCTGGTGATGTGGTTGTTGTGCTGGCTGATCAGCTTCTGGGTGGCTTTGCAGTGGTGGCTCTTGGTTGAGATCAAAACCCAAGTTCTCCATATGCTCCTAGGACCCATCTTCATCAACAAAATCTGGAGTTTCATTTAAGTTGAAACGTGCCATCTCCCTTTAATTCTCTGTCTAAATCTCTCTGTAATTTAGCAAGTGTGGGTGTAAATACCCCATTTAATGACCTGTTGCAGCATTTATACAAATTTTTCAGTTTGTAATTAGATCTAGGGGTATTTAAGGCAGGTAAAATAGTCAATCCGTGGCATGTGTAATACTTGCTTTTGATTGGCTGTTACTTTTTGCATCTTGACTTTCATTGGTTAATTAAACATGTTCAGGATTGTACTGTAGCTTCATTTAATGCAAACTAAGTTTAATTTTTCTCTCCTTAATCCTTGTGCACATGTCAAATTCAGACTTAGATATTGGGACAGAGGGAGTATTAAATAATCCGAGAAAAACCTCGCACCCGAAAAATTATAACTCGCTGCCGGATGCGCCCAAACCTTTTTTTAAAACTCGGTTCAGTTTTGGGCGCACTTAGGATGCGCCCAAAACTAAACCGGATTTGTAAGCATTTTGAAGGCAAAAAAGAAAAAGAAAACTTGGGCGCATCCAGGGTGCGCGCGACCCAGTTTTTTTGGACGCGTTTTGAATGCACCCAAAACGGGTGCGGGTTATAATTTTTCGAGTGTGGGGTTAAACACACTAGATAACACATCGAGAGTCTCTTTTTCATTATTATGTTGAAATGGGGATTTGTTGGGGAAGGTTTTGGTGTTTATAGTAGGACTAGGATTTTGCCGCCCGTGCAACGCGCGGGTTTTTAGACTTGCATAAAAAAAAAAAGCTAGGGATATCTTCAATAAATAATATTATTGCTTTATTATACCAATAAGCAATCGTCAAGACCACTTACAACAACTATTATAGGCATAGCGGTTCCATTAGCGGTTTGATAATATAGAGAATGTGGAAATCTCCTTGATCCAAACAAAGTTAATAATCGGCCTAACTATTAACAATTAGCGCGCTAAGCTACAAAGATCTTGAACAACTCACTTCATCAAGTTCGTTCAATCATCTCACCCTCACACATCGTTATCATCACGTTTTCTTTTTAACTCATGAATTGTTATGCATATTCTAAATAGTCGATAATCTCATACTCTATGAATAATTATTTAATTTTTTTCAATTGTATAAAATGTAAGGAGAAGATCTTGTACTTTTTTCCTCAAAACATTAAAAAGTATCTGACAATAGACACTAAACGAGCGTATGGACTAGGCTCAATTTACATAGCCCAATATTTAAAATTTGGGCCATACTTACCGGGTATTTGCGCCCAAAAACAATTTAAAAAACAGAAAAACGAAAACAAATTCGGAGGACAAATAAAAACGAGAAAAATACCCTAATAAGCCTACTTTCACTAATTTTTTCCAAAACTAGACCCCTTCTTTTTTCTTTTTTCTTTTTTCTTTCAAGCTTTTATAATTTCTCATTTCAAAATTACCTTTTAACCTAATTAACTCTTTCAGACTTAATTTGTGTAAGCCACCATGGTTCTTCCTAATTAATTTCTCCTTCTCATCAGTTTCTCCTCCATTGTCAAGTTCTTCATCGTCGAGTTTTCTCTTTGTCATCGATCCGACTATTTTGGGTAAGTAGTCTAACTAAACCCTAAACATATCGTGCAGATTGTGTAACTATGTCTTTGTGTAAGCAAATTATGTAACATAACTCGTGTAATCTAATTATGTAGCATTAACGTAAGCTAATCATGTAACTAAATCTATTTGTGTAAGCGCAAATTATGTAAACTAAATCTATTTGTGTAAGCTTAACTCAATGCGTTTAACTCATCAAAGGTGACATGTTTTTCCAACACAATAGCTTTGCATTCCTTTTCATCAGTAAACTTCCATGAACCCTCAAGAAGCCTCCATTCCCCATCAAAATAAACGATGATCACCATACGATCCATATCTATAAGTGAAAAGAAAGAAAATATATCAAAGTGTTAACTATGTATTTGTGTAAGCTGATTATAACATTTCACGTGTAGGATTAAACATGATGGAATTAAGTTACCTAACTCGTGTAATGTAATTGTGTAAGTTGTTAGTGTAACGTAATCGTGATAGGGGCGTATAGATTGTGTAACTATGTCTTTGTGTAAGCATATTATGTAACATAACTCGTGTAATCTAATTATGTAGCATTAACGTAAGCTAATCATGTAACTAAATCTATTTGTGTAAGCGCAAATTATGTAAACTAAATCTATTTGTGTAAGCTTAACTCAATGCGTTTAACTCATCAAAGGTGACATGTTTTTCCAACACAATAGTTTTGCATTCCTTTTCATCAGTAAACTTCCATGAACCCTCAAGAAGCCTCCATTCCCCATCAAAATAAACTATGATCACCATACGATCCATATCTATAAGTGAAAAGAAAGAAAATATATCAAAGTGTTAACTATGTATTTGTGTAAGCTGATTATATAACATTTCACGTGTAGGATTAGACATGATGTAATTAAGTTACCTAACTCGTGTAATGTAATTGTGTAAGTTGTTAGTGTAACGTAATCGTGATAGGGGCGTATAGATTGTGTAACTATGTCTTTGTGTAAGTAGATTATGTAACATAACTCGTGTAATCTAATTATGTAGCATTAACGTAAGCTAATCATGTAACTAAATCTATTTGTGTAAGCGCAAATTATGTAAACTAAATCTATTTGTGTAAGCTTAATTCTATGTAATGCACTAACCTAATCGTGTAAACTATAATCATATTTCTGATTGTGTAATCTAATTAGGGATTTTTATGTATCTACTTGTGTAATTTAATTAGGGTAATTGTTGAAAAATAGATGCGTAAGAGGCTTATAAATCGACGATGAACAACAACAATGTAGCGTGGCCAACCGTGTGGACGACGTTGATGGTGGAGCAACGCTTCCGTCGATCAACAAGGTCGATGCAACAACACGATTTGAGAACGGATTCGGTGTGGCAGGGTCGCTAGTGCCCGGTGGAGCGGTGACGCGATAGTACTACGAAGAAGAGAAATAAAATATTGAAGGCAAATTGGTTGAAGAGGAGGAGAAGAGAAACTATAAAAACATTCTCTTGAGATAGATAATGTAGCAAGTGGAGAAGAGGAAGGATTCTTTTATCAAACTCTATATTAAGTGTTTTATTAATTATAGGTTATTTTCTAGTTTTCTAAAAAAAAGTCATCGAAAATTTTCTATTAGTGTCTTTTCGGGCCAGAACAAACAGTGCATAGGGTTTTCAAAATCCAGCTATCTTCACTGCACTTCGATTCAGAGAACAAACCAGACAACAATGGCGACGATGCTTCGAAATTTAGCGAAGTCACTCAAACGAAACCCTAACGTTTCGTCTTCTATCTACTCCAACCGCCGCTTTCTATCGCGAGATCAAGCTAGCAAGGAAACGGAAGAGGAGTTGCCTATGACGGAGGGAATTAGTAGGCCTCTTTCCGAGATTCTGAAGCAGCTCAATAAACGAGTTCCGGATGGTCTGGTTAAAGTTCGTAATGAAGATGGATTTTCCATGAAATATGTCTCCTGGTACTTCCTCCTTTGCTGCTTAATTCTTCTCTAGTTTATAATTTCGAAGCTTCAGCTGTAGTGACGGAAGCGATTTTTGATATACAATTACTTCACTCTTCATGATTTGGAAGCTTCGGTTGATTTGTAGTGTAAGAGTCGATTGTGGAAATCATTACAGATACTTCACTCGTTCATAATCTGTAAATATTCGTTTGATTTGCAGTGTAGGAAGTGATTGTTGCTAGGATGAACTTTGTTTCGGTGGTTATGAGTTATAACTTATGACTGAAATTTTGATCTGCAATGACTCTTTGGGACTGGAAGATAGAGACAGAGTTTATGATTATTGCTAAAGAATTGATAAAGGAGGAGGACGAATCATGACAAATACTTCACTCGTTCATAATTTTGAAGCTTCGGTTGATTTGTACTTTTGTAGTGTAGGAAGCTGTTGTTTTAAGATGAACATTGTTTCGGTGGCTATTGCTTAAATTTTGATATACAATTACTTCACTCGTTCATATTTTGGAAGCTTCAGTTGATTTGTAGTGTAATAATCAGTTGTTGTTAAGATGAACATTGTCTCGGTGGTTATGGCTGAAATTTTGATTTGCAATGACCTAATAGAGTTTATGATTACTATTAGACAATTTATAGAGGATGAGGACAAATAATTACAATTGCTTTGCTGGAATTCAGTTCTGTGATCAAGTAGACTGGTGATTTGTACTAATTTTGTTGGTTCCTGTTGCTTTTCCAGGCATATTGTGAATAGGATAATGAACCTGCATGCTCCAGGTATATCATGATTTGCATGTGTATTATAGATGTTTTCTGTTGCATTTTTAACTTGAAAATTATATATTATGATCTTGTATCTGTCTGCGAATTTTGTAGAGTGGTCTGGGGATGTTAAAAGTATCATTTACTCAGCTGATGGAAAGTCGGTGTCTGTTATTTATCGTGTCACCTTATATGGAACCGATGCTGAGGTATACTCTACTCATTTTTTTGCTGAGTATGAAAATGAGTATACGTGTCTGTTCCGTGCTATTTTACAAATAAGCTTGCAATCCTAGCTTATTGAAAAAACAAGCTAGCTTATAAGCTAGTAAAATGAAGGCTAAATTTATTTTTCCAAACAGAGCCTACATATTGCATATGCCTAACGACACGTACTTGATCTTTTGCTCTGCTAGTGACTAAATTTTATCACCGTGGATATTAATGTTAGTTTTATCATTTCAAATGCTTCACATTTTCCCTTCTTCTGGTCACCTATTCCAGTTTATGTAATTAACGAAATAGTAAAAATAAATATCCATTATCATATTAGGGAATTACACTGTTTGATAGTAATCAGTGTCTGTTATGGAATTACAGTGTCAGTTTTTGATGTCTACAAGTCCATAGATTTGTGTTCAGTAAAGAAAGTGAATTCTCTACAACTTCGAGCTTATAAGGCTGTTTTTTTTCCTTGAACAAAAGATATACAGGGAGTCAACTGGTACTGCTTCAGTCGATGACAAAGGTTTTGGAGATCCAGTTCAGAAGGCAGAAGCAATGGCATTTCGCCGAGCTTGTGCTCGCTTTGGTCTTGGACTGCACCTCTACCACGAAGACTCACTGTAATGTACTCATCAACTCACAAGTTGAGGTTAGCCTCTTTTTGGTTATGCAAAATTGGCCTTGGTGTTAGTTGCTGTGCATTTTGGATTGTTGCCTATCACAAGTAGATTATGTCAATGTAATTCTTATCTCGGATTTTCCAAATTTCCCGAGGAATTACCATCTTTAAACCCTTTTGCGGATGCTTTTGCCAGGGTAATGTAAAAAAGTACAAAACAGATTTAACAAGCAAGCTACCATTTTGAAGTGTTTTGCCTTGTATGATAAAACTTGCTACTGAGTTATGGATTTTTATTCAAAAACTACTGATAGTATGAAATATATTCTTCAAGTATCATATTTGTTGTTGCATTATGACATCATTAGAAGTAATAAAGAACTTCATTCTCTTAACAAGTACCATTTGAAGTTGTTTGCCTTGTATGATGAACTTTCTACTCAGTTATGGATTTTTATTCAAGAACTTCTAATAATATGAGATATATTCTTCAAGTATCATATTTGTTGTTGCCTTACGACATCATTAGAAGTAATAAATTAAGATTTTCATTCTCAAATCACTTTATATTAGTCTCAGCATGTTTTGTTATACATCAAATCTTCACCAAAGGTATGCCTTAATTATCGTCCAATATTTTTGCTACTAGATGAGGCAAAGATCTTGGCAATCTCCAACTGAGTATTAGCAATAATCTCAGTCTTCTTGAGCTCAATCTCTGCTCTCTTCGCCTCTGCATCCGCCCTCATTTTCTCCATCTCTTTTGTCGTCTCCATCCTCACTTGCTCGGATTTCATTACCGCTTCTGCTAACCACCGAATGCTCTCTGCAATGATCATGTCAGTGTCTCTGTTTTTGCTTATCCTCCTCCTTTTCCTCTTCTCTGTTGCTACCTTCATCTCGGTGTTTAAGTTTGGATTTCGGTTCTTACACCCGTATAAGACTGGTGTGCCACTGTCCGTATCCATGGATGTCGCGCCGTCTGATACTTGGTCTGATAGCTTATGTTCATTTCCATTTAACCTCTCTTCCTGATTTTAGATTGACATACAACAAATCAAATGGGCTTTCTGTAGACCACCAAATTGTAAATATTTTGAGGAAGCAGTTTCAGTATTACTTTGTAAATGGACTTTAATTTATTTTTGAGGTAGGAGTTAAAGTGTCTGTTACTTGCGGTTAATAAAGCGTATAAGACTGTCGTCTCACTTTCAACCAATAATAAGAGTTCAGGATTTTTTTTGATAGAAACTTTGTGATGTGAGAAAATTCCTTAATGTATGCCTAGGTTTTGTAGCAAAATTCCTTGTTGTGCATATGGGTTAATTTTGTCTGAATTTTATATGAATAGATATTGAATTTCTTACTCATGATTTTGGGTCAACAAAGACTTGATTAGTCAGTGCAGCTGACAACAAATAGAGGTAAAACTCAACAATCAACACTACCAAAAATGGATTATGCACCCAAAACAATCTTTAAAAATAAATATTAATTGCACTAACCTTAGCAATTTGCAGTGGCAGAGAGGTAGTTTCAATAGTCATACTCAAAGGAGGCTGAGGTTGAACTACAATCACCTCTTCCACCAGAGGCAAAGGTCGGTTCTTGGTGGACCCTACAGTCGTCGGTGGTAAAAGACAAGTGTCGCCTCCACCGTTGACACTGGCCCCACCAAGTAACTGGTGGAGACGGGAAAAGAGAGGCCAAGACGAGACATACCCAGTACCGACACCGACACCAACACCAACACCAGCTGTCTCAGCTCTGTACCTCTTTTTCATGGACTCAATCTTGTTCTTGCATTGAGTTGGCGTTTTAGGCGACTTACTAGTGGCGTTTGAACAAGCCTTTGATGAAACATGCTTAGCCACATCCTCCCAATCTTGACCCTTGAGCTTGGCTCGGTTACGTAGGGCCCACTTCGCCTCGTACACTTCTAGGAGGCTCAAAACCGCCGCTTCGCTCCACTCGTCTCTCTTGACCCGGTCGCCGCCTACGGCTGTGTTCTTAGGAGAGCTCTCTTCTTTGACATGAGGGAGTGGAATAAGGGCTTCCTTGTTATTCTTTTGGTGATCATCTCTCTCCATTTGATATCCAACTTTCTTAAAGAGTGACGGTTTAGGGCTTAAAACAATTGGGTGTGCATGGAAAAGTGCAAGTTAAAAGGAGCAAAAGACTATACTTATAGTAACTGTAACAAGCTAGTTAAGCTACCGCTTGTAAGCATGCTTGGTTGCTTACTTGAAGCTATTTAGTGTAATTTCTTAGGAAAAACGATTAAAAATAATTACAACTTAAGAAACATAGAAAAATTGATTCTTGAAAAGATATACTCTTTTCCAACTTTTGTATTTAAATGCATATTTTTTTGGAAAAAGAATACTCAAGAAACTCTGTACATAAATGTAAAATACTAAAAAGGAACACGTGAGGATTAAAGCTTAGATGAGTGTGAAACTTCGTGGGCACATAGGGACAACCACGGACTGGACTGGGGGCGCGCACAACACAAGCGCATATGCGCATTAGGCCCAATAGATAAGCCCAACGGGGTTCCACCCTAAAACCAATTGGCAATAGGGGGTAATCAATTAGCTTATATAGTGGGCAATCTTTATAACTCAAACTCGATGTGAGAATCCTTTCTAACAATGAGGACCGAAGAATATACTTACAGTGTATCCATGTATCACATATAATGCATCGTCTACAACGTCTATGTGACTTGTATCCTCAATCATCAATGCATGTGTCACATATTACGTGCGTCCTCTACAACATCTATGTGACTCGTATCCTTAACCAAGCCTCAATCCTCATCGAAACTGGAAAACTAATAATGATGGGTAGATGAATAGTGGGTTTATTCAAATTTTACATGGTTAAATCTCTATCATTAAGGGGAAAGGTCCATTAATTGAAATCAATGGGGAAAGTGAAGAATAAGGGTAACATAAAGAGTGTAAGATAAGTGGAGTTTTAGTGGCCACCATAAAAAAGAGAGATGAGATTAAAGGAAACCACTAGCATTACACAAAGGTAATGGTAAGTGGGCAATCAAGCATTGGATGATACCAAATGTGTTCAACTTTCTTGCTTGGTCTACCTTTGTCTTTATGTTAGTAGTAGGCATCTTTTTTATTTATTTTCAAAGTTTTGTGGGTGAATTTTTTCTTGCCTTTTGTGGGTATTGTTCTTTGAGGGATTTCTTTGGCTGTCAGCGTTGATATGAAGCCAACAAGCATATATGCATATATACATATATCATCTCATAAGAGAGATGGTTTCTCACGTGGGATTGTCACCCACTAAATAGTCATTCACCTCCATGATCTATACCAACTTTGATACACCACTAGCCTATTCTACAAAGAAATGAAAGTGTGTACTTATGAGTAATTACAACACAAATTTAGACATGTTAATTCAATAAGAAGATGTACATGCATCATGTATTTTATCCTCTATGACGTTCGGGTCAAATAAATCTGAATGTGTTCTCTACCTTGTTGCGGATACAAATAATTATCCCAAGAATAAATAAATGTTATGTAGTTCTATTACTTCTATACCTTGTTGCGGATACTTATGAGTAAGTATAACACAAATCTAGACAAGTTAATTACTCAATAGGCGCATTACCAGAAGTTGTACATGCACCATGTATTTTTATCCTCTGTAATGTGGACGTCGAATGAATCTGAATGTGTTATGTACCTTGTTCTGGACACAGAATAAAACATAAATGTGTTGTTATGTGAAGTACAACATAAATTTAGACAGGTTAATTCAATAGGCGCACTAAATTGTACATGCACCATGTATTTTATCCTATAACGTTTAGGTTAAATAAAACTGAATGTGTTCTCTATCTTGTTGCAGACACAAATAATTATCCCAACGACTAAATAATTGCTATATAAAATTCTCCACGAGATAGAGAATAAAATATAAATGTGTTGTTATGTGAAGTACAACATAAATTTAGACAAGTTAATTCAATAGACACATTACCATAACTTGTACACGCACCATGTATTTTATCCTCTGAAATGTTGAGGTTAAATAAATCTGATTGTGTTCTCTACCTTGTTACAAACACAAATAATTGTCCCAAATAATAAATAATTATTATGTGAAGTGCTCCACGAGATGGAGAATAAAACTCAAATTTTATCTGCAACAAAGTAACATACTAATGCATAACAAAATTATATGTGAGGCGGCTACAACGACCCCTAATTCTACTGAATAAACCCTGAACATGATATGACTTAAGTTTAACACAAGTAACATGACCACAAAAGAGTAAAGAAGATATCCTTTTCTCATCTTAGCTCACATTTCATGTATTTTTGCCAAAGCTCTTTTGGAGAATTTACCCTTTGCTTTCTTTGATGAATCATCTCCACTTTTAGCATCATAACACAATAGAGAATTGATGTTTTGTGTTTTTCTTTCCCACATACAGACTCCTTGGTGGGAAATGGCAATCATAATGATGCCTAGTAGGAAATCATCTAAGCACTAACTATTTATATAGAAGGCTACTACTAATGCATGATTTGCACTTCACCATCCACATGTATGAAAGCTCAATTAAAAGGTACAAAAATATATTAACATATATTATTTATCTAATAAGATACAAGTAAAGAGAAGTTGAGCCTACTAATCCACGTTTGTATTTTGTGTTTTTGCTTACTTGACACTTACCACCACATTTGCCCGGACTAGCTTATTTTAGCTCTAAAATTGACATTGATACCCACATACAAAATAAGTAATACAAGAAGGTGGTAAAGTTTAAAAGTAAGGACATAAAATTAACATGAAGATTTATCTAGATCTAACTCAAGAGAATTTGTTGAACCAATATCAAGTTGGTATAGTGATTTGACAGATTTTATTAAGCGTTTTATCTAGAAGTCTTAAGTTTGCTAAAAACGTATGTCAACAATAAACCGATCTAAAAATAGCTATGTAGGGTGACTTCGAGTCTCCGACCAATCAAATCGGAACAAAGGACTACAAAATTGACACAAAGAAATCTCTAGATCTAACTCACGAGAATTTTGTTAGAACCAATATTTAACTAGTCTAGTGATTTGACACTAGGTTTTCTTGAGTGTTTTATCCAGAAGTCTCAAGTTTACCGAAGGTGTATCCCAACAATAAACCGATCCAAGTACAACCATATAGGGTGACTTTGAGTCTCCAACCAATCAAATGAGACGAAAGGCTAAAAAGGACAATTTTCTTTTAAAAAAAAACTCATACCCACCACCACGGGTTGAATCTTCTATGCCCAACTATCTATCTTTTGTTGTGCCTATAAGAAATTTCATTTCTTTTATTACTTTTTTTTACCCTAAATCATACTCTCTACTCCCAAAATACTAAATATAAACCCCAAATCACAAATCTTAAACCTATCTTAAACCCAAATCTCAACTCTTAAACATTAAAAATATTAAATCTGTCTTTTTACTCTTACACACAAATAGCTACAATACCAAGCTCTAGATGATCCAAATTCCCACCACAAGCCACAACATGATTTCTCTAACTCGAGAAAGAGGATAATGTCCAAGACTCCCAAAGTGAATCATGTTATAGGCCCAATAATTTTGGCCCATTTACAAGCCCAAATGGCCCATTAACAATTTCATTCTTCACGAGCATCAAAAATATTTAAAGGCTGTGAATTAAACTGCGCACAAAATCTCATCAGAAAAATACACGAAGGAATGAAGCGGTTCACCAGCCTTCGCCGCCGAACGGCGTCGTTTTTCCGGCCAATTACAGCCTTAATCGGAGTCATCTTCTTTCTTGCTGTCGTTTCAATTTCTCGAAGCCTTCTCGAAATTGTAGGTCTGTGTGTTTACATGTTAATTTGAATGCTGGATTTCTTGTTTTTTGTAGTTTATGTGAATTTAAGAAGCTAGGTTTCGATAGAGGCTTGATTTATGGAGGATTTTTTATGATCAGTAACACTGTGTTTGTTTGCACTCAGTAGTTTAAGTTTTCGATCATAAACTTATAGTATGTTCAAATAATTTAATCAAGACTTTCTGCTGCACAGTGTAGATGAAGGTAGCAAAATCCGTTACATTGCCTGAAATTGGAGGTTTGTTGGTTTATATGATGATTTTATTCCCCTTTTGTGTCTATGCAGTTTTATGCAGTTTTGAGAAGCTGGGGTTTTGATTGAGGTACGAGTTATGGAGGAATTTTTGTTGATTAGTGACATTGTGTTTGTTTCTGCTCAGTTATTTACAATTCAACCTACAGTATGTTCACTAGATGCATTAAAGTTATGCATGCAACTTTTGTTTGGTGCAATTGAACACTCAAAAGGATGCATGCTTCTTATGGTGATTTTAAGAAGCTAGGGTTTCGATCTTGAACCTAGAGTAGGTTCAAATATTATTAATTTATTATTGTTAAGTATTCAAGTTGCTGAGCTTTAACTAAAAATGGTACACTCAGTTGAAGGAGTCTGCGTGATTCTTATGGTGGTTTTCTGCTGCACAGAATAGATGAAGGTAGCAATTTCGGTTACATTGCCTGAAATTGGAGGTTTATTGATTTATATGGTGATTTTATTCCCCTTTTGTGTGTATGCAGTTTTGTGAAGCTAAGGTTTTGATGGAGGCATGCATTATGGATGAATTTCTTATGATTAGTGAAATTGTGTTTGTTTCTGATCAGTAATTTACTATTCAACCTAGAGTATGTTCAGTAGATGCATTAGAGTTATGCATGCAACTTTTATTTGGTGCAATTAAACACTCAAAAGAACAAAAGGATGCATATGGTGGAAATCTGCTGCACAATATAGGTGAGTGTAGCAATTTCAAGGACTATGGCTTGAGTGAAGCTGATCCCGAGGTTTGGTCAATTCTTGGTAAAGAAAAGGAAAGACAATTTAAAAGCCTAGAACTTTTTGCCTCTGAGAATTTCACATCAAGAGCTGTGATGGAAGCTGTTGGTTCCTGCCTCACTAACAAATATTCTGAAGGTTTGCCTGGGAACAGGTTATGCTGATATCTATGTCATATCATGAGTGCATCACCGTGTTTTTGGTTCTTTGTGTAAATTAAGCTTGTTTTTTGCTGATGAAAATCATGAGAGGATCATTGTTTTCGGTTGTTTGTGTGAATTAAGCTTCTTCTTTTTTTGTTCTCAGGTACTATGGAGGCAATGAACACATAGATGAGCTTGAAACCCTCTGCCAAGAGAGAGCTCTGGCTGCATTTCATTTGGATGGCGAGAAATGGGGTGTCAATGTTCAACCGTTGTCTGGTTCTCCTGCTAATTTTTTGAAGTTTATACTGCACTTCTTAAACCACATGACCGTATAATGGTAAAATGTAATGCTATTCTGGTGTATGTGGTGTTTCCAGTTATCACCTTATTGAAATCAACATGTTCTGACTGGTTTCATCTTATTAATTGGCAGGTGATTTACCTCATGGAATCAATGCCTTACCGGCTTGATAAATCTACAGGTTTGTTTTACTACAGTCAATTGTATTATATTTCATTGATAATCATGCATTCATATATATCTGATCGGATTTTCCTCCTGGGAAATTAGGCCTTGTTGACTACGACATGCTTGAGAAAACCGCTACTCTGTTTCGACCGCAACTTACAATTGCTGGCCCTAGTGCTTATCCACGTGATTTTGACTATCCTTGTATGAGGAAGGTACTTCTATAATGTTTCTACATTCTACTTATATTTTTCTTCTTATGATTATGGTAAAACCTATCTCGTTTAAATTTGTCTTTCCTGTTGCACTTTTTAATATTTAATACTTGTGCACCAAATTTTAGATTGCAAACTCAATTGGCGCTTTTCTGATGATGGACATGGCTCACATAAATGGCCTTGTTGCTGATGATCCCTTTGAGTACTCTGATGTAGTAACAACAACTCACAAGGTAAGATATTAGTTTGTTAGTTCTTTTCATATTAATTTTTTCCACCTTGGATTATTTTTACGTAGGTTCTTATCCTCACTTCGTCTTCAAAATTGTTTTTCCAGTCCCTAAGAGGCCCCAGAGGTGGAATGATCTTTTTCAAGTGGGACACTGTTTTGGGTGTTGATTTAGAATCAGCCATTAACAATGCCGTTTTCCCAGGATTACAGGTAAGCTGTTGTTCTTGTCATAATTATTCCTTAATTGAGCAATCAGATTTCTATCTAATAGAACAACAGTTTTCTATTAATTTAGGACTAATATTTACGGTAGCAGTTTCTTTATGAAGCATGCTTAACATGTTTCCTTAGGGCATAGGTTAGAAAAACCGATCAAATTAATTATATTGGTGAGAATGTTGTTTACAACTCTACCCATGGTCAATTTTTGTATGAGTGATACCAAAATGACAAATAATATGGTAATGAATCCCTTTCTAATCATGCTCTAAAATCGTCTAATTACTCGTGTGGCCTTTCCATATATAGGCCATAAGAGTGCGCTTGTAACAGGTGCTATACGCATCGGTTCACCAGCTTTGACAACAGGAGGATTCACCGAAGAAGAATCTATAGCAACTGCAAATTTCATCCACGAGGGGATTGAAATTACTCTAGACGCCAAAAAATCATCTCCCGGAACCAAGCTCCAAGATTTCATGAATTACATAACCCGAGTTTCCTCAAATTGGTCGCGTTTTGGAGCTGCAACGTTAAATCTAAACAAAGAGGTTTGTACCCCACAATTAAGTTAAGTTTTGATACAGGTAATTAAATTTTTATCATATTTATCATGGCAAGTCTTACTTAGGCTTCATGATTTCAATGGTTTATCACTACAAAAGTTTCTAATCATCACACTCGAAGTGTGATATGGGTTAAGCTTTAGTGATAAATGGAAGTCCTGTGTCTATGATCCATCTCTAGTGGAAAATTTATTACAGAAAATCTAAAGTTTCGATATGATGGGAGTATATTTGTACAAAAAAACACAACTCTAATTTAAAAAGTAAGCAATCTAAGAGGCCGTTTGCACAAATAAAACTTGTAACGTAATGGAAACGAATCTAGACCAACTTCATCATCATAGTTTATTATGTCATTCTTTTATTTAGGCTCCTTCTTTTCCATTCAAAATGTAACTGTGGCGGCACAGTAGAATGACGTGTTTTGTTTCCGCATTGTACATGTAAGTTTTGATTTTGACATGCACATTTAAGTCAGCGACATTGCATGTCATTGATAATATGTGGAAAGTGCGTGTGTGCGTGTGCATGTCATTACTTGTTATTAGTGGAGAATGTGCATGTGAATACTATATTCGTACATTCCATTCTCACGAATATCCATTCGCACCTGATCCAAATTCTTTAACCAATGAACAACATGATAGTAAAGTGGCGTAGGTTCATTTTCATGACGTTACCGTTTTTATAAGTACATTTACCGAGACTGCGTCACACTATTGAGATCATCTAACAAAAGGAACTCGATAAGAGGTGTAAGGCAAAGTGATGCTGCAGGAGAATCAATTCATGATGACCAAGGTAAATTACAAAAAAAAGAGTAAAATTTGGAAGTCAGGTATCCTCCTGAAAAATCAGATAAACATCTTACTGTAATATTGTTGTACGTTCTCTGACTTTCACCACTCCACAACACAGTAAAAACCTCTGAATCTAACTCCAAAACAAGAAAAACAACAACCAAAATCAATCCCAATCACAAAAGATAACACACCCACCGACACAAAGATCTCACAACAAAACAAAAACTACATACTCAAACCCGTGACATTAATCAAACTCTAATTAATCTACATTAATCCCTTAATTAACGGGGGTTCTACATGGCGGCGATGACGTTAAGTACCGAGTTAACGCTGACGTCAGATGTCGACGAGGCTAAGGTGAGGCAACTAGTGCTCGAGGCTAAGTACTTCATAATTTGTCATTATTTCTAGATATACAACTGCCTCTGGTTTAAGCAATGTGTAAGCTAAAATGAAGCGTGGATTCTCTGAATTACGCGATTACGAACGCACGGTGACATCGAATATATTATAACACGTTGCTTTGACGTTTTAACTGCCTACGCTTTGGAGAAATTGCGTCATAGAACATTGTAAGATGTGGTATGTTTAGTGAATAATTGCAAACAATTTTGCGGAGTGTGGACGCATTAGTTGGATGATCATCACTAATTTTGCGTCGTGTCTCTCACAAACGAAACTAACACCACCTTACTAGATAAAAGCACGTTCATTTCCTCTGATTTTCTTAGTTTTTACAGAAACCACAAATTTATCAAATCATGACACTAAAATCACTTTGATTCAACTCCAAAACAAAGAAAACAGCACACCAATTATACTAAGACATTTTATTTGCAAACAATTTTGCGCCGTGTGTACGCATTGTATGATCACGCTTTTATTAATTTTGCGGCATGTGTCTCACAAACGTAACTAACATCACATTACTAGATAAAAGCAAGATCATTACCCCTGATTTTCTCCGTACTATGCACGAGGATCGTCCTTAATTTTATAGAAAACCACAAATTCATCAAATCATGACAGTAATAACACTCTGAATCAACTCCAAAACAGAGAAAACAACACACCCAACCGTACAAGTCCACACAACAACAACAACAACAACATCAACCAAACTCTAATTAATCTACATCAACCCCTTAATTAATATAATCTAAGAGCACCTCTCACGTGCGACACCAAGACGACCATTCGGAACATCAAACAACACACGGTGGTTCTGCTGCTGCATGGCGGCGATCACGTTAAGAACCGAGTTGACGCTCGTGTCGGTTCCAGACGAAGCTAAGGCGAGGCAACTCGTGCTCGAGGCGGCGCTTTTTAGGAGGAAATTATCCTGAGCCAAAGTCATGTTCATTTTAGTGAACATAAAAGTTATTGTGGGTACGGTTATTGGGACCGAGTAGCACGTGTCGAACCCGCCTAGTGACGTGGCGTTCACGTGTCCCATACGCCTTCTGAACTCGTCTCGGACCGCGGTGTATGCGGGCTCCACTAGCCTTGTGAAAATAGTGCCTGGGAAAAGATTCAGATACGAATATTCTTTATTATACGAAAAAGTTCAGAAAGAAGCTGGAGAATATTTAGACGTAAGAACATGTATGTTTATCGAGAAAAAGTCAGGTAAGAATATTCTTTATCATATGAAAACATTTAGAGATTGAAAACATTCATTTTTTGAGAAACTGAAGAATATTCAGACGTAAGAATGTGTAAGTTCATCTGGAGCCTCATGAATACAATCCCTATGTACAAATTTTTATTACAGTATAAACGAGAAACCGGAGAATATTTAGACGTAAGAATGCGTATATATTCACATTATAAAAGTTGTTCGTACTCATATTGAAATAGTGAAGGGGTAAAATCGGGATAAATGTAGAGAAGGTGCAGATATATTCTGTGGAGTCACGAGTGTGAAGTGATGTAATATGAATTTGTCGGTTTGGAGTAATGTGGAGGAATTAAATTAAATTTGTTTGTTTATCTATTTATATGTACTGGATCAAATTTGTTCTGTTTTATTATTGTGTTTGGTCTATTCTCGCAAAAGTGCAGTTAGTTTGACTTGAAAAATGAATCGATCTAGATCCAGATCTAAGAATTAGGCATGTAACGTTATGTATTTTGATTCATATGTCATATGCATTTGTCTTTTTAAACTCTAGCTTTATCCATTTAACATGATCACTATATGGTAAGTATACTTAAATTTCTTGACATATATT
The DNA here is from genome assembly GCA_029168935.1 of Oxyria digyna. Taxonomy (NCBI): domain Eukaryota; kingdom Viridiplantae; phylum Streptophyta; class Magnoliopsida; order Caryophyllales; family Polygonaceae; genus Oxyria; species Oxyria digyna. The sequence continues at coordinate 2,101,888 of JAPVLV010000001.1, read as the reverse complement.
AGAAAAATCGATATAAGACAACAATTACCTGAATCGAAAACCGTCCCAGCACCAGTAGAAGGGTTAAACGCGAAGGCGCTAGGTGGAATATCAACGACATTTTTACCAACTTTGATCCCGACCATGTTAACATAATACAAAGACGAGCGTCTAGGGTTTTTGAGCAACGGTGTGACCTTGATCCTCTTCGGTTGCGTGATGGGTCCGAGCCTCAAGGTCCCGGAGAAGTTGAGTGAGTTGAAGCTAGGCAAGCAATATGAGAATGTGGACTTGTATATGCTTTCGGCTTGGGTCAACAACGACAATGGGCCACGTCCGAGGCCCAATAGTCCTTGAGGAGGGGCCGAATGGCCCGTGGCTCGAGTCACGCAACCGAATGTGTAGCTCGGGACTAGGGTTTTGGATAGGGATATGGTGTCTTGCACTAGGGTTGATGATAATGTTGAGCTACCATAGCTCATGTTGTATGTGCATGATGTTCCTCCACAACTAGGATTTGGTACCTATGATCATAAGAATTTGCCGTTATACATCATTTTGAAATAAAAATATATAGGAATGTAGGATGTATAATTATGTCAAGATTCATGAATACTTTGTCTAGCTAAAAATGGATTAAGTGAACGTCGTTGTATTGAGGTTGGTCCTAGCTAGTCCCATCTAGAAATGAAAATGCACACTTCACTCATTACGATTTTTTGCCTTGCTTCCACTATTGTTTTTAAAAGTTAACTTTTGAGGGTTTGATTTTTTTTTTTAAATATTTCAAAGCATTTCTAAAATTTAAATCACATTATTCCAGCTTTCTAAGATATGCTTTTAACTTTTGAGCCTAGTTTGATTATATATTGAAATACTTGTCCTATGAAATTTTTTGACACTATTTACAATCCGAGAGAATATTCTAAATATTTTCCAGTATATACGAAAAATTTGATTCGTTTTAGTAAATATTTAAATAATATTAAAAAAATTATAATTAGAGATATTGACGATATAAAACATAACCAATAAACGTGTTCGAACGAAATAAGGCTAATATTTAAAAACCCACGCAAGCCAACAAAAAAATAAGCAGAGGACGATTCCAAGTAAACAAATGCTTGCAGATTACACGTGACAGCTCACTCAACTCACTATTGTAGTCTAGCTCTTTTTAGAAACTTAAATCTCCACCGCCTCACATTCTTACATCATGACAAACTATAATAATTGGTAAGCCTAAATCGTGAAAAATAATCACACTTTTTTGACAAAGACAAGCAAGAAAAATAGTCACACTTTTGTGATACTTGTTAAACATAGCCTTTAAATCCTTTATATATGCAATTATTTAGTCCTTCTACACTAATTATGATAATGTCGTATATATAAATTAAATATTAATAACATAATGGTTAGTTTAATCATATTCATAGTGCTTCAACAATTCACAAAATATCCTAATTTAATATGTCTATTTGGATCATAATGTAGTATCTCAATACATACGATCAAAATATTACGAGCAATGTTCTAAAAATCGCTAGATGAAAGCTGGACAGAGAGAAAAGTGCCTTAATACAAATTAAACGTGCCTTAATTTACACTTTATTATGAACATTAATCTACATAGATTATAAGGTCTACATCTCATATACTAGTTCAGATTTTTAAGACTTATAACTTCTAACTTTAATAAACCAAATAAATAAAATACTAACAAAATGCCCTCCTTTTTGTAAAACTGATACAACTATTTCTTGACTGAAACTATACACATATGAATAAAACAAATAAATAAACATAACCCACAGTATAATGTGATGTAATGAGACTATATACTATACCTGCTTACACTGAGAGGCATGACAATCAAGTGTCTTAAACGAGGAAGACTTTACTTCATTAAAAGCATCAGTCCCAATCCCACATCCAACGCAGCCATTGCAAGGCATCCATGCAGCATCATTGCTCGTGTCGAACGCCATGACCATCGTCTGAGGCGGAGTCCCGACGTTGACCTTGACCATGTACCTCGGACTCTGAAAGAGTTGTCGGCCCCAAGCAATTGGGGCCCACTCTCTCCCGACAGAAGCCAGGCTGGAGAGGTAAGCCAGCCTGGCGGAGTCTTGGGCCTGCATTTGGGCCCATGTTTGTTTGGGCTGGAGGAGCTCTAGGGTCGATTGGGATGAGGAGAGATCGACGACGACGACGAGGAGGAAGAGGGGGAGGAGATTCATGGTGGTGTGGTTTTTGTGAGGGGTTGAGTTGGGGTTTATATAGACTATTGTAATGAGGTAATGGTGTGATAGTACATAACGCCAAAAGACATCACCATGAGAAATTGATCTTACTATCTCACATATAGCGATGGACCTTAGACTCTTTCACTCTTGTCACATTTCTCACATTTTTCGGGAGATAAATGGTGTGACGGACTCGTTAGCTAAACTACACCACTTCTCACAACCACCCGATTTGACAACCTATCCAGATCTTCAAGATCCCATCCTTCGGGATGCTCTAGGGCGATCAACTACTAGGTAATTGACCCCCCTAAACGCTTTCCTTATCAAAAAACAAAAACAAAAACAAAAAACAATGGTGTGATAGTACATTGTCTTAACAGAAACAAAGAAAAAGAAAGTAGGCAATGTTGCAACCCAGTGGTAAGTGGGAGTACCCTCTCACCGTGAGGTGGTGAGTTTCGCATCTGATTTCAGCATTAGCTGTGGTAGGGGTCAGCCTGTTAAAATGGACTTCGTGCCTAATACATTGAGATTCAAAATATAGATTAACGTCAATATATAATAACAACAACAACAATAACAACAACAAGTCCCATTTTATCCCAATAACGGGCACTGAGGAGGTGGGATTGAGTAGGAATGACCTAAATGACCCAAAAACAAAAGAACTTACACGCGATCTAAGACGCTCAAACATAAGAGAATAAAAAAGAGACCAAAAGAAAGGCCATATCACGAAAATCAAAGACGCTCCAAAGAAACAGGGGTTTAGGCTTATGTAACTCGAATCTTCTCCCTCCACAAATCTTGAGTCAAATCTTCTGAAAGCAACGAACTGAAAAGGTCATTCCGAATGACTTTAATCCAACTCTTTTTTGGACGACCTCTTCTCCGACGGTAGTCTTCCAACGGCAAAACCTCCAGATTTAAGAGATTTATAGGTGCCAGAGATTTCGAATTCGATTCTTGCTCAAAATGTGTCTGGAGAGACGTTAATATTGAGAGGAAGTAAATGTACACAAATCTGAAGTATAGCTATTTGGTCATTCAAATCAGAGCAAAGACCTTAAAAATAAGAGATTTATACTAGATCATTAGTATTATTTAATTTTTTTTCTATGAACTCGTTATAGTTTCCAATTATAAAGTTATTGTTTTAATGCTTAAGTTCATATCCAACATTATTATAGGGCATATCATTTGAGTTTGAAAGTTACTCAAAATCTGCTGAAATGTTGCAGGCGTTACACTAGTACCGTACTTTTTCATATTTCCGCACTACCAACTTTCACTACCATTTTTTAGCCGGATCCTATTTGCACTGAGATGAGACGGAAAATTGAATAACCGTTTTGATTTTTCGGCGAATTTGAGCTTCGCGCGGAGCTGAGCTCCGACCGACCCGGCGGATTGTAAATCCGCCAGCTTTATCCGCTTGCTTTTCAAAGCTAAAAAGCGGGCATACTTAGGATTTTCCAGCTTTTCAAAGCTAAAAAGCGGGCGGATTTAGGATTTGCCAGCTTTTCAAAGCTTAAAAGCGGACGGATTTAGGATTTGCCAGATTTTTCAAAGTGAAAAAAGCGGGCGGATTTAGGATTTTCCAGCTTTTCAGCCTAATTTTTTACAAAATTTTCAAGTATTCGGGCGAGTTATAAATCCGTTCATTCCGTAACTCCGCGCGAAGTCAAACTCCGCGCGACCCCTAGCTCCGCGCGGATTTAGACCTGCAACGAAAAGCAATGCAAATAGACGTGATTTTTTACTCCTACTCCGTATATTTTACCGACATAATGTTTTAGATTTCAGCGACATTTATATATGTCAGTATTGTTCAAATCCGAACGATATACTGGAGTCTATACTGTATACGGAGTATTACGGAGTATGATGTAGAAGTACTCCCTCCGTCCCTAAATGATAGTCTCATTGTTGCTTTTGACACTATTCACAATTCAAGAAAATCTTGTAAATATCTTTCAATATATAAGAAAAAAATATAGTCATGTGGGATCTTGTTTGATTCGTTTCAATGAGCACTACAATAATATCAAAATTTTATAATTTTTACCAACTTGTAGTTAGAGATATTAACGATACAAAACGTGCATCGACAAATGTGTCGGAGTGAAATGAGACTATCATTTAGGGACAAAGGAGAAGGAGTATATGTTATTCTTACGTCATAATTGATAATGCTTGCAAAATATCCACTACTACCAATCTATGATTGAGAGGAAAAACTAAAGTTGAATAGTTGTATGTATCATTAATATGTATCATGTCATATCTATATATGATGTTCTCCTTCTTCGCAAGGATCCATCATACATGCTTAAGAAACGTACGAATATTCTTTTTCTCTTTTCTTAATTTTATTTAAACAAGATATGGAACTCCATATGAGGTGGGTGACACATAGATCTTCCAAATCGAATAAACGCTAACGAATAGCGTAGGAAACATTCTGATATCGTACCATTACGAACCATCCTAATATAAGGCATTGAAGTAATGTTAGTATATCATGGTGTACCTTATCTAACGAGCAGTATATCAATTATCCTATTTTGATTCTCTAAAACAATGGAAAACATCAAAAAATTACGGAGAAATTATATAATAGGGCAGGAATGTCTTGTATACTCGTTTGTATTTTCCAGTGTATTTTCCAAATTTTAATAATATTATTTATTAGTGTAAGATTATTCCCTTTCAAAATCAGTTATATTATGTAAAGCAACTAATGCTTCCACCAAACAACAACAACAATTCGTCCAGTGTGATGTCACCGAAGTAGAATTTGAGGGGTTCAGATGTAGACATGTCATATCTCGATCAAGTCGAGATGATGTGTAATGGGAGACCCAAGAGAGATCTATGACATAAAAGGTAGGAAAGAGATATTAGAGGGAGGGTTAGAAAAAACTAAAACTAGTCAAACCAAATTCTTGTGGAAGTACATTCCATACAGTTCTTCAACTCTGATCTTATCCTTCCAAAGCTTCATATCGTGAACGATATCCTTTGTCAAACTCAGACATACGAGATTCTTAATCACCTCTTTGCAGGGGAGTTTCAGACGACTTTTGTCTCTTTAACAAGCCGAAATCTAACCCTTCGCGTTGCGAACTAATGCCTCAACAGACATAAATTATTCTTTTTGCCGAGTGTAAACTAATTGTCTGTCCGTTAAGATTTATATATCATTATAGCTTTAAATTCTTTTAATTGTGCAAGTAAAATATTCGTCTACTAGGATTTCTCGGCCCGCGCTACGCGCGAGTTTTAAAACGGCTCTAACAGTTAGCTAATTCCACCATTTTAAATGAAAAGAGCAAACATATATATATATATATATATATTTTCAATCTTAACATTCGATATGGCACAATACATTACGCATTATAAATTTGGCACAATTTTTCAATGAAATGATGATTGAAGTTTTTTTTTTGATTGAAGTTTTTTAAAAAGAGCATTTATAGGGTTGGAGATTGGAATTTATTAGCTAAAACATCCAAATTTATACTCCCTCCGTTATTTTTTGATTGTCATTCTAGACTTTTTTCCTTGTTTCTATTTAATTGTCGTTTTAGCTATTTTGGCAAGATTTTGTCAGATTTGCCCCTATGTTTATTACTAGATTTAGAATTTAATTAATTATCATTTTAAATATTACTAATTAAGAAAATTAAATAAGGGCAATTTTGACAAAAAATTGGATTCTTAATTTGTCTTGAAAATCCTGGAATCTATCTTATCTATTAAAGCTGAGACTTTTCGAGCTCTCTCATTGGTTCTGGCCCTACCACCAGCCATGTGTCAAATTTTCATTGGTTGTTATTATTTTTATTTTTTATTTTAATTTCGTAACAATCTTAACAAATGAGGTGATTTTCCCATTTTCCAGGCTGGATCTGGATCTGTTACCGATTCTCTTCCCATTTTCTGATTTTCACAAATAACGCCATTGACGGATTTGACGCCATATCTTCTACGGAGATCTCAGTTGGATCTGGGAACTGAACATCTCTCCATCTCCTATATTTCTACTCAGCTTCACACTAAACCACATTCGATGTTCCTCCTTCTCTTGACTCAAACATCACTCTGTTTCCTCTTCTTCCCCCTCCCCGCAAAATCCAACCAGCAATTCTCGTGCAAGCCACCCCACCACAAACAAAGGAATCGCGCCTCCCGCTTCCGGCAGAATAGCCTACACGAAGCTTCCAGCGTCGAAGAAGAATCCATCCATGAACATCACAACCGACGCAACCAATTTCAGGCATATGGTTCAGCAAGTCACATATTGCGGTTGTGAAGATTTTTTCTCAGATTATTGGTTTACAAGTATGATATCCCTTTGTTGGTGCTTTGAACTTACTGAATAATGTGGGATGTGGGATCTGAATTTCAATTTGGTTGCTTCACAAATTTTTAGGGTTTAGGGTTATGAACAGACATTGGGTGTTTTCTCTGAGCAATTCGAAGTCATTAACGAATTCGTGAGGAAATTCCAATTCTGATCGCAATTCTCGGTAGGGAGGGGGACTGTACTCCAGGATTTGTCCGGGAAGGACTTCAGTGGCAAGACTTTGATCAAGCAAGACTTCAAGACGGCCAGTTTTCTCTTATTACCATATTTTATTTGCTTCATCCATGCGGATTTTGATTGTAACGTTGTACTGACTTTGTTTGAAAATTCAATTCCTTCTTGCAGTCTATACTGCGGCAGGCCGATTTCAAAGGCGCCGATCTAATTGGTGCCAGCTTCTTTGATGCTGATTTAACAGGTTCAGTCTGCTTCTTGTATTCCATTTCTTCTTCTTGCAATCTCATGCCAACTGTTGAGATTGAGATTCTTATTTCGAACTAAAGCAAATTCGAGTTATATTATTTATTTCCCTAAGATTTGCGTGACCATAGCTGGAGATTTGGGTGAACATATAAAAAGGAGTGGAAGAAGAAGAATGTCTTCTCTGATTCACAGGATTATGTGAAGACCAAAGTCCCACCTCTACACTTTCTTCTTTGTTCTGCCAAGAGACAGAAATCACCAGCTCATGTGAAGACCAAAATCCAGACCCATCTCTCATTAGCTTGATTTCCTGCAACAATGGCTTATCTGATTCACATGATTATGTTCAGTTGTTGTTGGAGAAAGAGAAGACTGATTATTCCTCTATTCTTACTGTCAATCCCCACACCCAGATTGATTTGATCAAGATTGCTCGTCTTGACGCTATCAATTATATCCTCAAAGTTAGTCTTTGAACCCATTATTTTTTTCTTGATTTTGTGACTGATAATGTTTTGAATTTTGGATGAATTAGACAAGGGAGGTCTTGGGGTTTCAGTTCCAAACTGCTTATTTGTCATTCACATACTTGGATCGCTTCCTTTCTCAAAGAACCTTGCAAGTAAGTTTCAATGCAAGCTTATTTTTAGACTTGTACTAATTTTTTTTAGTAGAGGCTTTAATGAATTATTTGATGTAGGGTGAAAAGAAATCGGCAGTGCAACTGCTGTCTGTTGAATGTTTATCACTAGCTGCAAAAATGCAGGAAACTAAATTGTGGGGATTGTCATCTTTTCAAGATGGAGAGTTGATATTTGAAGCTAAAGCAATCCAAAGAATGGAGCTTTTGACCATACTTCATCAATATACTCTTTACAAGAACTCCACCTTGGATCACTCTAAACAGGATTATGGAACACATATAGTGAAACAATTAATAATTAATGTGGTTTACAAAGAGGTGTTCAATAATGTGATGTAAATTTAGCTATTTGGATATTTTCGATAATGTGATGTAAACTTAGCTATTTGGATATTTTCGACATTAGACCATAAATGATTTGAATAGTTTTTTATATTTTTGAATTGTTGATTTCATTTATTTTTTGTGTTTGTTACATTGTTTTATAATAATAGTAATTATTTTTAACAAATAATATATCCCGTGCATGGCACGGGTCTTACACTAGTGACAATTATAAAAGAAGAGATGAGTATTATATTAGGACGATACTAGAGAATGGCAAATCCCACGATTACCGACATCATCAGATCTTTATTGTTGTGTATGGAGTAATTAATAAACTGAGGCAAGATGGGGCGTACGCGTACCGTCGCCCATCTGTATTCCAATTTGTAAGTGGAGTTAATTTGATCAATTAATCTAATTAAATTCACTTACTAAATACTCATATAAATTGTGGCATCCATTTCATATGTAAAATATCTTATATCTTATACTAACGTTATTATGTCTTGCACATGTCCACTCATCTGTCTTTACCAAAAAAAAATTGTCCACTCATCTATAGTTTTTATGCAGATTGTAGAAATAGTATAAATAAAGTGGAAGGTACGTAATAAGTTAAAAAAAATAATATTTATAATTACTACAGTAATATAAATAACTTCATAAAAAATATAAAATTGTCATAACGTGAATCACTATTTTTTTTATTTAGATAGGAGATAAGTTACTGTACAAAACATTCACGTTTATAAATTACAATGACTCAAATAAGCTAGTCTAATGATGATGGAATTTTATAATTTTTAAAAATGTTTTTCTTTTTCTTTTAAAAATGACCTTAAGGGATATGATCATTAAAATCTAAAATATAAATATTAGATTGTTATAGATGAACGTAGATACTTCACACCGTAACATTTGTTCAATACGTGTCCGAATGATTTTCGCCTCCGAATTTTGATCAAGGCACCATATAGAATGATTCAGCCGTCCAAGATTTAACCTGATCTGTGCTACACTATTTCATGTGGAACTTAGTTATATTACAAAGAGAAATGTAAGTGAAGCTTTGTGATCACATCGATCGATCGATCCCTTTTAGGCTAATTATTAACAGAATTATTTTTTATTTAATTCTTTTCGTGTGAGATCTTAAAAACAAATCGTTTTTACGTATGTTATTCAGAAATAAAAAAAAAACTTGCGATTTTTCACAAGCTATTGGCTCCATTATTATGTTGTTCTGCATGCATATATTCTAGCATGTGCAAGCATGTTCCTCAAGAAATTAAGATGAACGTACGTACACTTTGAAAGAAAGAAAAAACTTTACATATGTGGTGGATCAAATAAGGTACTACATATAATGTGTAGTGGATCAAATAATAGATATAAGCTAGCTAGTGTACACTACTAGAAAATAGTGATATGTAGTGGATCGAAACTTCAATTTATCAAGTTGTATTAATTAAGATCCAATCTTCCTGCATCATTATTATCAGTAAAACGATATAATTAGTATAATAAGAACGTACATATTAAAACAAATAAATAATTAAGATATCTATCACTTGTAAGTTTTATAGCTTCTAGAGTTTAAATTTGAGATAAAATGCCATAATATGTGATTTTCGGTTTCGGTAATAATGATGAAATTTAGAAGAGCATATGTGCTTGTATAATAGGGCTAAGTTTTGGTGAGAATCAATTTTCATATGAGAATTGAGGACGTTGAACATAAAAGTTGTGATGTATAAGCATATTTATTATTATTATTATGTATGAACACATTTTGGTGAATGAACACATATTGTGTCATACGAATACACTACTATACATTCTGGCACATTAACATACGCGTTATGGCTGATGAACACACACATTATGATACATGAACGCAAAAATGCCATGAATCCTCACATAAAAACTTATTCTCATCGGATCTATACTGAAATGATGAGTGATTATACTACCTCCGTTCACTAAAGAATGTCATTTTAGACATTTTAACCAATCAAAAATCATAATTTGCATCAAAAGAGATTGTAAAGAAGAAAGAGAGGCTAAAATGACATTCTCTAGTGAACGGAGGGAGTATATATTTTCTATTAATGGCACAATTTTGATATTTAAAAAGTGATGAGAGTAAATTAGTAAAAGGGTTTAAGAGTGGATTGGCTAGGGTCCAGGGATCACATTTTTCCAAAAGTAATATCAAACTAATAATTGCTAATTTAACATTATTAGAGATGTGATAACTATTACTCCCTCCGTCCCTTTTTGTTTGTCCACAAATACGATTTTCGCGAGAATTAAGGAATTGTAGAAATATAATGATTATAGGAGAGAGAAAAGTATAAAGTGAATGGTTAGAGGAGAGAGATAAAAAGAAAAAATAGATAAGATTGGAATTTGGGAGAGAGAAAAAGTGAAAAGGTGGTAATTATAGGTTGATAGTAGGGATAAAATTGGTAGAATAAAGTAACATAAATAAAATAGTGGACAAACAAAATAGAACACCCGAAAAGGAAAATGGACAAACAAAGAGGGACAGACGAGTAATTTAAAAATGAGCTTTTTGATTAGTAGTGGTGCCTTTTGACCTGCACCAGACAATATTGAGCCCATAGAATAATCAGTGCTCCACCACCCATAATTGTTCTTGCTTGTATTTGTTGTAGAATGTAAAGGCTGAGAGACCCATAATCATATGCAGAATTCATGGTTGGAACTTGCAAATACTTGGCATTTTGTTGTTCGTCTGTCATTTTTAAAACTAGACATGTAGTCATTTAATCAAAGTGCATTGAGCTCACAAGCTTAATTAGGCTCTACCAATTATATAAAATAATATGTATCATATAATGAGTTTGTTCATGATCGATTAAATCCTATAATCCAGCGAAGAAATAGTCTACTTCTCTTATTCATGGTTTCTGTTTGTATCACAAGTTCGCGTATATATTCGCGACCATAAAGGCTCCTAGATTGCAGGATTCACTCATAACTTAGGTAGTCATGGCTCCCGGTCCGGTCCGGTCCTCCGGAATCCGGAACCGGAACCGGAACCGGAACCGGAACCGGTTTTTCCCGGTTTTCCCGGTTCCGGTCTGGTCCGGTTCAATCCGGTTCTGGACCGGTTCCGGTTTCGAACCGGAACCGACCGGTTCGGGCTGAACCGGACCGGTTTTTTATTAAAAAAACAAAAACCGGTTAACCGGCGGTTTTGTTTTTAAAAAATAATTTTATAAATTTATAAAACTGAAAAAAAAATAAAAAAATGTAAACATAATTTTTAAACTTAAAAAAAATGATTATAAAAAAACGCTATTAAAAAAGAATGTTTTGTCATTTTTTTTAAGTTTAAAAATTATGTTTAAAAAACTTAAATATGAAGGAACAAAAAAATTAAAAAATTTGGGCTTGCACTTAACAGTGACTTACTTGTTAAGTTGCCTACGTATCCTCTCGGGTTAGAGGAATCAAAGCCCACGTAGTTCTTTACCTTTTTTCAAAACCCGTTACCTAAGTCGAATCTTCGGCAGATGAATCGGTGCGTATCGTAGTAGAATCTCCAATCCACTCGTCTTCCGATGACTCGATAATGTTACGTTGTTGCCTAATTGCGGCTCTCTTCCAATCGCAAACACAACATTGCGCCTCCAATGACTCCGGTGCCAAATTTGATCTCTTCCTCGTTAAAGTGTTGCCTCCTGCACTAAAAGTTTGTTCCACCGCCACGGTTGAAGCGGGGACGACAAGAACTTGAGCCGCAATCTTCGCAAGCGTTGGAAACATGCTCCTATGATCCTCCCACCACTTCAAAACATCTAAAGTTTCACAACTAACAAACTCAAAGTTGGTGTTAAGATAGTTATCAATTTCCGCATTCGTGTTTGTAACTCTTGGTCTTTTACTAAAATACTTAGCTCCAAAGGCCCCCAAGCTAGTAGAGCTCGAAGAAGTCGGAGGTAATTGTGATGTAGTCGGAGAATCAGAAAAATGAGTAAATAAAGTTTCAATGTTTGTTCTAGTTCTAGAAATCATACCTAAAATATCCTCTAGTTCACCTTCGGCTAAAATATATGCATAATAGTCATTTAAAAGAGCGTGTAAACCGAATAATTTAAGTTTAGGATCTAAAACACAAGCAACAAGAAAACAATCGGGAATATATCTATAGTAGAGCAACCACTTACTCCTCATGCTTGCAACGGATTCCTCAATGCCGGGAATTTTAGCTCCCTCACTTAAACCACACATAACATTACAAGCTTCCAAGACAAAAACATTACTACTTGGTGTATAAACATGACTAAATCTTTTTGTTGCATCATTAAAACATTTTAAAAACGTTGCAATACTTTGACATATATCCCAACCTGATTCGCTAAAATAGAAAGGAGAGCCAGAAAGGTTTTGAGAAACAAAAGACGTTAAAACTTGTTTATATTCTATACATTCACATAGTAATATGTAAGTAGAGTTCCATCGGGTACCCACATCTTTTGAAAAACGTTTTGGGTGCTCCCCGTTAGTTTTACAAAAGGTCATCCAATCTCTTGTAACTTTAGGATGCCCCCAAATATACTTAATAATATTCTTAATTGGCTCAAAATGAAAACTCATAGCACGTAAACCATCTTGAACACATAAGTTTAAAATATGACAAGCACATCGAATATGAAAAAATTTCCCACCAAATAAAGGTTGACACATTTCTTGTAAATCTCTAATAGATGCGGTCTTAGCAGATGCATTGTCGAATCCAATTGAAAAAACTCTATTAAGTAGTCTATATTCTTCTAAAATTGCACGAATCATCATAGCAATATTTTGTGCGGTATGTGAATCATCAAAGACTCTAAATGCCAATAAACGTTTTTGCATTGTAAAATGATGATCTACAAAATGACATGTAACACCCATGTAAGAATGGGTTTGAGTATTATCACTCCATATATCACTACAAATAGAAACATGCATATCATTTTGCGAAAAATAAGAAACTAATTCGGCCTTGCGTCTTTTATAAGCCTTAATTACGTTTTTCTTAATCACTTTCCTAGATACGGATTTAAAAGCGGGTTGTGTATGATCTTTAATATACTCATTAAATCCTACATTTTCACTAAATCGAAATGCTAAATGATCTACACAAATAGCTTCGGCTAATGCTACACTATTAGCTTCATGATCAAAACGAAATAAAGGGTTACCGCTAGTAGAAGATGCAAATCCGCCGGAAATTTGTGTTTGTCCCCCTAGCATTCCCATCTCGGCGACGTGTTTGTGCTCCATGTGTCGTTGAAGGGTTCCATATCCTCCACTTTTCTTCCATTGGAATGTCGCCTCGCAAAAGTTACAAGAAACAATAATTAGATCGGGATCATAATCCTCGGCCTCGAGTTCCTCGAGACCGGGTTCTAATTTAGTAAACCACTTTACAAAAATAGGAGATGTTAGTTTCCGAGATTGGTTCCCGGAGGACCCGAACCTCCCCCCCCTACCCCTAGCCGGCCTCGAACCGTTAGCTTGCCCTTGAGGCCTAGCGGTCCTACCCCTACCGGACCTAACTTGGGAGGTGGGAGTGGGAGAAGTGACATTATCACTCTCTTGGGTGTCAAAATGTTCCGCCATATGATTAAGAACAATTAAATAATATGATTAAAAGCAATTAAAAAAATTAAAACAATAAAACAATAAAACTTTGAACAATATAATAATGTGATTAAAAATGTAAAAGCAATAAAATATTGAAAGACAAAAGCTAATTAAAAGGAAGAGATTAAGAGAGATTGTTGATGGAATTTGAGAGATTATAAGATTGAGATTTGAGAAAGAGAAGAGAGATTGTTGTTGTTGGATGTGTGATTTGAAGATTGTATGGTATGATATTTATAGGGGTTTGATATGGGTTATTTTAATATTAAAAAATTAATTTTTTTTTTTAAATTTCCTAACGGCTAATTGTATAAAAAGCCGTTAGGACCGCCGGTTAACCGGCGGTTTAGTTTTTTTATTTTTTATTTTAAAAACCGGCGGTTCCGGTTAACCGCCGGTTTTGAAATGTGTTTTTCGTGAACCTGAACCGGACCGTGACCAAACTGGTTCCGGTTTTGACCCGGTCCGGTTCCGGTTCGAACCGGCGGTCCCGGTCCGGTCCGGCCATCCCTAAACTTAGGTACTTGTTCTGTCCCCGTAGCTGAACTTTGGGGGATACTGGATGGTCTACGAATTGCCTGGAATTCTGGTTTTTGTCATGTCATCATTGAGACAGACTCAAAACTAGCCATTGATCTTGTTCGCAAACCCATCCGCTCCAATCATCCCCTAACAAGCCTTGTGACCCAGTGTCATAGATTTATTTGTAGGACTTGGTCCATCCAAGTTCATTATATTTGTAGGGAAGCGAATTTCGTGGCTGATTCTATTGCTTTGGTTGCCTTGGAACTTTCTACTAGGTCTAGTTTATTTACCTTCGCCTCCAAACAGTATTTTGTCTCTTTCAGAAGACGATGTAAGGGGTCGGACTACACCCCAGGTTATCCCAAAGTAGTCTAGAATACTCAGTCTACACCTGGATTCACCCGTAGTAGTCCAGGGTATCTATTTTGAAGTACTTTGACCCTTCACTTAACCAAAAAAAACAAGAACTCGTATATTATGATTCTCAAGAACTCAATGAAAGCAAGTCTTCTCTCTAGAATGTAGAATAGAGAATAACTAAGAATAATCTAATTAGAACTCAAATGATTAACTCTGTGTCAATTGCACAAAGAACTTGTTTCTAGGTTTTTCTGCGATCACAATGGCGACAATTGCTAATCAGGCGATTATTGATTGAGCGATCCTCTCCATTTCCATCCATCTGATGGACCTGATATGATTCTAGTGTTCAGAGCTTTTGATGTCAAGAGCTTCCTCTCATGGTGTCACGCAGTTTGGCTAGCATTGAGCGCAAATAACAAATTGGCATTTATCGATGGTTCTTATCCTCGATCTTCTGAGAATTCTAATCCTAGTCGCCTTCGTCTGTGAGATCATTGCAATAATCTAGTGATTTCTTGGTTTTTTTATCCCTAGATCGCACAATTGCAGACAATGTTCTCTTTGCAACCACAATTGAGGCAATCTGGTTGCAACCCAATTTAATATATGGAAAAGAGATTTTTTCAGAATTAGCTCTCTGGCTCAAGGTATAGACAATATTTTTTGATGTTTTTCCAAGATTAAAAGCCTTTGGGATGAATTGGATTCCCTTCGCTTTTTTCCTGCTTGCACTTGTGGTTCTACTCAATATATGTAGGCTTATGATGATGAACATCAACTATATCAGTTTCTTATGGAACTAAGTGATTCATTAGTCGTGGTTAGTTATGTAACAAATTATAAAGCCTATTATAACAACATTTTGCTCATGCAAGCAATGCACTTCATCTTTGCTCTCTTCTTTCTTTTTAATTGAAACAAATCTAACAAAATGAGTCAACTAAGAACAATCTCGATAAAGTGTTGATCTAAAATGAGCTTTAGAAGTCGTGACTAGCATAACATCTTTAATGGATCTCACTATAACCATACACGACCAATACCGAATTTTTTTATGGAAAAAGAGGGACATATGAGTGCTATATTAAACAAAGGCGATTAAATATTCTCCTTCGGAACGGTGTTCCGAACGAGAATATTTTTGAACCCGGTCCATGAACCGGGTTTCATTTAATACAAAAAAAAACCCGGTTTAAGAAATTATTCTCGTTCGGAACCCCATTCCGAACGAGAATAATTTGTTAATGACGTCATTTTTAAAAAAAAAAAATCTGTATGATGACGTCATCATTCTCCATTCCGAACGAGAATAATTTTTTAAAAAAAATGCTGACGTGTCTGGTGACATTTTTTCTTCTGAATTTGGGAGTATGAGTACTAAAATATCACCGAAAATCTTACGTCGGGCATGGAATCAAAGACGGAGACGACAAAGTTGCTGAAATTCGTGGTGTTACCGAAGACTGTTGATTATGAAAACCCAATTTGGGTTGATCGGAGACGACGGTACTCGGTACTCGGAGAAGACCCATTTGGGTGTTATTTGATTTTAGGTTTTAATTTTGGGGAGAGATAATACTCTTGATTATGAAAAAATTGAGAATCAATACTGAGTATGCAATTGCCATAATATTGATTATCATCCTATTAATTAAGGGGAACACAATAACACCTTCGGTTCTGTAAATTTGAGTTTGGTTGGGAAATAGTCAAGAGGAAGAAGAAGATGGAACGTCATATTAAAAAAAAAAAATTATTCCTCGTTCGGATTAAATAAATAAAAAAATTATTCCTCGTTGATGTCATATTAAAAAAAAAAAATATTCCAACGGTTCCGAACGAGAAACAAAATTAAAAGAAAAAAATAAAAAAATCAAAGTGCTGCCCGGTTGCAACCAGTAAACAAAACGGCTAAGTCCGAATCAAACGAGGTGTAGCTTCACCCTTAACATGAGATTATCATCCAAAATGAAAAAGCCTCCAGGAAGCTAGAAGCAAAGAGTGCGAGATGATCCATAACTCGGTTTGCTTCCCTATAAATATGACGAAAATGGATATTTCGGTCTTTGTACTAGCAAGTGAGGAATCTTGCAACAATGAGTTAACTGCTAAAGATTCATAACCAACAAAAAAAAACCGCCTAAACCCTTTGTAATCTGGAATGATACTGAAGCTTAGTTCATGGCAATGGATGCATATGCGCCCTTCATCTCCCTCTTTCCTCCTACTTCCTCGCCACTTCATCTCCAACAACTACCTCTCTTACATGGATGCAACTCAAAATCTCTGCAACAAACTCAAATCTTACACTTCCAACGGCTACTTATCTCCAGCCAAAGCTCTTCACGCCCACCTCATCTCCTCCGGTTTCTACTCTTCCACCTTCCTCCAAAACCATTTAATCCTCTTCTACTCGAACTACCGCTTAGTTGACGAAGCTGCTAAGGTCTTCTCCGAGATTCGGATGCCCAATGTGTTCACCCACAACGCCATGATCACCGCTTGGGCTGAAAATGGAAATCTAGGTAGTGCCCGGAAGGTGTTTGATGAAATGCCTGACAGAGATACTGTCTCTTGGAACTCGATTATGTCGGGCTATCTTGGTTGTGGGAATTTAAATGGTGTTGTTGATTTGTTTATGATGATGTTGGATGTTGATGGTGCCTTACCTGACCCGTTTACTATGTCGTGTGTGATTCGGGCGTGTGGTAGTCTTGGGTATTGTAATCTAGCAATGCAGCTTCATGGGTTTGTTGAGAAACGCGGGTTTAAGGGATGTGATTACGTTGATTCGTCGCTTATTGATGTTTATATAAAATGTGATATGGTTGATTATGCAGATGTGGTGTTTTCTGTGATGGAGAGTCCTTCTCTGTTTTGTTGGAACAGTATGATATACGGGTATTCGAAATTGTATGGAATAAGATCAGCTCTTGACTTGTTTGATCAGATGCCGGAAAAGGATGCTGCTTCGTGGAATACCATTGTCTCTTTAATGTCACAACATGGATATGGGCTCCAATCTCTTGAGTTGTTTGTTAAGATGTGGGAAAATAGCTTCAGTCCTAATACGATGACATATGCTAGCGCTTTACGTGCGTCTGCAACACTAAATGATTCGGGTTGGGGCCGTCATTTGCATGCCCGGATCCTTAAAATGGATTCAAAGCTTGATGTGTACACTGGCAGTGGTTTGATTGACCTGTATGTGAAATGTGGACGGTTAGATTACGCTAGACGGGTTTTTGATTCCATGGAGCAACGAAATGTCGTCTCATGGAATTCATTGATTTCTGGTGTTGCACAATTTGGCAGTAGAAAAGAAGCTCTACAGATTTTTGGTAAAATGAGATTGGTTCCACTGGATCCTGACCATTTCATGGTTGCTACTCTTCTAGGAGTCTGTTCAATGGAGCAGGACAATCTTTTAGGACTCCAGATTCATTGTTATGCCTTAAAGTCAGGAAACAACTCATCTGTAGCAGTTGGGAATGCTCTTATTACCATGTACGCTCGTTTTGGGGATATTGAAAATGCAAAACTTGCATTTGAAATGATGAGTTATAAAGATATAATCTCATGGACTGCAATGATCACTGCATTCTCACAGAGCGGGGATATTGAGACGGCTAGGAGTTTTTTCAATGAAATGCCGGACCGAAATGTTGTCACTTGGAACTCAATGTTATCTACATATATACAGAATGGATTTTTTGAAGAGGGTCTTAAACTATATATTCTTATGTTAAGACAAGGGCAAGGGCCTAGACCAGATTGGATCACTTTTACAATTTTAGCAAGTGTTTGTGCTGACTCCGCACTATCCCAACTGGGGACACAAATAATAGCTCAAGTGGAGAAGCTCGGTTTTGGCTCGGATGTCGCAGTTGCAAATAGTACTATTTCTATGTACTCAAAATGTGGACAGATTGTTGAAACAAAGAAAGTTTTTGATTCCATAGCTGATAAAAACTTGATTTCTTGGAACTCAATGATGACTGCATATGCTCATAATGGTCAAGGCCAAGAAGTTATCGAAACATTCGAGTTAATGTTGAAGCTCGGCTTTTTCCCTGATGAAATTAGTTTTCTGACCCTTTTTACAGGCTGCAGTCATGCAGGGCTAATAAAAGAAGGGCTTAGTTACTTCCACTCAATGATACAAGACCACAAAATCTCACCTACTCAAGAACATTTCACTTGCCTTATAGATTTACTCGGCCGAGCTGGATTGCTTGATCATGCCACGGATTTAATTGAGAAAATGCCGTTTAAAGCGAATTCGGATGCTTGGTCTTCTCTTCTTGCAGCTTGTAGAAAATATGGTAACAAAAATGAAGTAGAGGATATTGTAAGCAAGTTGGTTGAGCTGGATTTGGAAGTTTCGGGTATTTATTCGCTTTTGGCTAATGTTTACTCAGATTCAGGTAAATTAGAAAACGTGGCGGATGTAAGGAAGAAGATGAGAGATAAAGGAATACAGAAGATCCCTGGCTGTAGCTGGATTGAGCTTAATAATGCAGTACATGTTTTTACTGCACATGATATATGTCATCCTGAGACAAGGATCATTCTTCTGAACTTAGAGAAGATTTTAAGTGAAATGCAAGATATGAATAGCTTTGAAATTATACAAGCTTCACTTGGTGTGTACTAGTCTAGATGGATATTCTTTGTAGTTATCTTTGAAGATGAGATAAATGAATGCTTATAGTGCTACTTCATAATTACATCTTGTAAATTATTATTTGCCCCTTCACACTGAAAGAACATATATGTCACAAGATTTATTTAATTTCCAGTTATAAATTCATATTCCAGTTGTCACAAGATTTAGGACCTTAGCTATGGGTGTTTTCTGCTTCTTTATTTCTTGCAAAGGTTTACTTTGTATTGGTGCAAACTATTTTTTTGACAGTCTGTATTAACTTGATTATAAAAGCATATATGGCCCATAATATCTTATGATATTGTTAATTTATTTATGTCAGTCTGAAAATATATCAGAACCCGACCTTAGCTCAGTTGGTAGAGCGGAGGACTGTAGTTGGTACAACAGGCATCCTTAGGTCACTGGTTCGAATCCGGTAGGTCGGATTTTTTTTATTTTACTTTTTTCCCCTTGTTTTTGCTTTCCCACTCTATAGTCTAAATCCATTGCATTATACTGTACATTAGTTGATTGACAACAATCAATTAGGATTCGAATAATAAGGAGGTGATGCATAAGGCTGACTAGTAGCTAGATTCTGCATGCACTATTATTTCAGTGGATGCAAGACTCCAATGTCCAAGTGATAAGATTTTGTTAATAAGAGCGTGTCACTTTCTCTCGGAAGATTGTGAGTTTGATTTTCTTCGTCGACATGAGAGTTGTGTTGGTAAGTAATTTATAAGAATTTCGTTAAGTTATATTTGTGCAATTAGGATTTGAATAATGAGGAGGTGGTGCATATAAGGTTGACTTGTAGCTAGATTCTGTATGCACTATTATTTCAGTGGATACTAGGCTCCAATGTCAACACATATGTGGTCCAAGTGATAAGATTTTGTTAATAACTTGTAGCTAGATTCTGTATGCACTATTATTTCAGTGGATACTAGGCTCCAATGTCAACACATATGTGGTCCAAGTGATAAGATTCTGTTAATAAGAGCGTGTCACTTTCTCTCAGAAGATTGTGAGTTTGATTTTCTTCGTCGACATGAGAGTTGTGTTGGTAAGTAATTTATAAGAATTTCGTTAAGTTATATTTGTGCAATTAGGATTGGAATAATGAGGAGGAGGTGCATATAAGGTTGACTAGTAGCTAGATTCTGTATGCACTATTATTTCAGTGGATGCTAGATTCCAATGTCAAACACATATCTGGTCCAAGTGATAAGATTTTGTTGATAAGAGCGTGCCACTTTCTCTCAGAAGATTGTGAGTTTGATTTTCTTCGTCGACATGAGAGTTGTGTTGGTAAGTAATTTATAAGAATTTCGTTAAGTTATATTTGTGCAATTAGGATTGGAATAATGAGGAGATGGTGCATATAAGGTTGACTAGTAGCTAGATTCTGTATGCACTATTATTTCATTGGATGCTAGATTCCAATGTCAAACACATATCTGGTCCAAGTGATAAGATTTTGTTAATAAGAGCGTGTCACTTTCTCTCAGAAGATTGTGAGTTTGATTTTCTTCGTCGACATGAGAGTTGTGTTGGTAAGTAATTTATAAGAATTTCGCTAAGTTATATTTGTGCAATTAGGATTGGAATAATGAGGAGGTGGTGCATATAAGGTTGACTAGTAGCTAGATTTTGTATGCACTATTATTTCAGTGGATGCTAGATTCCAATGTCAAACACATATCTGGTCCAAGTGATAAGATTTTGTTGATAAGAGCGTGCCACTTTCTCTCAGAAGATTGTGAGTTTGATTTTCTTCGTCGACATGAGAGTTGTGTTGGTAAGTAATTTATAAGAATTTCGTTAAGTTATATTTGTGTAATTAGGATTGGAATAATGAGGAGGTGGTGCATATAAGGTTGACTAGTAGCTAGATTCTGTATGCACTATTATTTCAGTGGATGCTAGATTCCAATGTCAAACACATATCTGGTCCAAGTGATAAGATTTTGTTGATAAGAGCGTGTCACTTTCTCTCAGAAGATTGTGAGTTTGATTTTCTTCGTCGACATGATCACATGAGAGGAAGTAATTTATTAGAATTTCGTTAAGTTATATTTGTGACCGGTGTCGGTTTCTCTAATTACTTTCATCCACATACTCTAAATTCATTCCATTACCATCTTAATTAGTGTGACAACAATCATTTTGGATAGAAAAAGAAGAAGGTGATGCGTTAGGCTGACTAATATCTAGATTTCGTATGCACTATTATTCCAACGGATGCTAGACTCAATGTCAACACATGTTTGGCTCAGTTGATATAGACGTGTCACTTCCCTTCAGAAGATTGTGAGTTTGATTTTCTCTATCGACATGAGAGTTCTATTGGTAAGTAATTTATAAAAAATTCTTTAAGTTATATTTGTGACCGGTGTCAGATTTTTTTTTATTACTTTTTCTCCTTGTTTTTTTTACTTTCCCATGCTCTATATCCATTGCACTATACATCTTGGTTAGTTGATTGACAACAATTGTTTTGGATTAGAAAAAGAAGAAGGTGATGCATAATACTCACCAGTAGCTAGGTATGCACTAGTATTCCAATGGATGCTAGACACAATGTCAACATATGTTTCGCTAAGTTGACACAGACTTGTCACTTCCCTTCAAAAGATTGCGAGTTTTATTTTCTCTATCGATTTTAGAGTTGTATTGATAAGCAATTTATAAGAATATCTTTAAGTTATATTTGTGATGAGTGTGGAACTCATACGACCAACCAAAAATACAATGACAGACTCAATCACCTTGTTTTTGCATATATTAATTAATAGAGCTAGTTGTCAAAGATGACATGAATTAAATTCATTTTACAAATATTATTTAACCAACCTTCATAACACATCACAATATATTCCACAATAATTCGTGAAACGGAGGGAGTATATTCCACTTTATATAACATTTTATGCATCTTCCAACCTAACCCTCAATAATTCGTGACCTCAATGAAATCATCAACGACCGATCCAATCCACAATCTCCCGCCAAATTCCATAACATCACTCGTCGTAATCGTGTTTGCTTTACTCGTATTATCCAACACGTCCATCACTCTTCCTTCCTCGCTCACCTTCACAGGCGCCCCCTTATCTCCAGATCCTTTAAAAGGAGATAAGGAAAACATCTGAGGCGGTACTTGTGCAATCCAAAAGTCGCCCTCCTCATTTCTGTTTATATTATCAGGTAAAGCTGAAAGTTGAATGAAAACATCACTCGTTCCAGATCTCGGACCCTTTAGCCAAAATCTACGAACTTGGCCTATCGAGGTCTCGGTTAATAGCACGAAGTCACGGTTTTTGCTTAATGCGACTCCGTTGGCGAATGAGAGGTTTTTGAGGAGAAGCTCTGTGGTTTTAGTTTGTATGTTGTATTTCATTAGTCTCCCTGTCTTGTCCTCTGTGCTGTAGATTGACAAAAATTGCCTGCACGTTGTTCACATGTTTTTTTCAGTCTAAGTTAGATCAAAGTTGGTGAAAATGTGTACATATGAGCTATATATTATGTTATTTGTGTATAAAAAGCAGACTTAAATTGCATTTCAGACCAATTTATTTATAGAAAAGGTTCAATAATTTTTATCCTACGAATTATGAATACATGCATTGCATACCCTTTTATATTCACATGCACATTCGCATATATGTACATGTCTTTGATAATATATGAAAAATACATGTACATGTATGTGTGACTGTGTGTGCATGTGAATGTGAAGAAATATGCAGGTGAATATAAAAAGATGTGCATGTATTCGTATATTCGTAAGATAAAGTCATTCTCACCGATCCAACTCTTTTATTTATTCCATCTTATATACCATAACTCTAAAAGAATAATTAAATTCTAGAAAAAATCGTAAAAAAACCCAAAATATAAACCTTAGCTACACTATATTGAATAAATCCTGAATAACTCTTAAAATATAGACTCTAAACCTAAAATTTGTACAAAAAAACACCAGAGGGTTCATCCAAGAACATAAAAGATTTGATTTGAATTTGTTAAACGTTAGGTACAAATATATTACTTCTCTATTGCCCATACAATATTATAAAAATAAAATATATCTCAATAATAAATTTCTCACCAAACACATTTATTACAAGATTTTAATCTTCAACAATGAATTAACAGAAGCATCTTTATCCATACCCAAAGAAAAATCATTGCACCACTATAAAATAACACAAAATATACCCACAATTCTAAACCAAATTAATAATAATAGGAAAGTTCATGTGCGAACAACCCTTAACTAGGAAAACGAACAGTTCGTGTTCATACATTACACATCAATGTTCATATTCTAAATAGTAATGTTTATAATCTAGGTCATGAAATTTTTTGAACGTTTTCGGTGAGGGACGTTGTGGCATACTTGTAATTACTGCGAACTTTGAATTTTTTATGGTTTTTTCTAAAAATGACCTCAAAAAATTTCATCACCCGAATTATGAATATTAATTTGTTATCTTTGAACTTGAAAAACTATGTTAAGTCTTATTCCACCCAAACTTTTCTCTTAATACTAATCCTATAATGTGAAAATAGAAAAGAAAAGACTAACCATCGTTGAAATTGTGTGCTTGAATCCGTGAAGTAAATAACACCTTCATCTTCATCAATGTCGAGTCCATTTGTAAACTTGAACGGAATACCATCAACACTATTTGACAAAGAGACCGCTCTTCCTCCACGACGTCCCACCACCATGAGCCCATAATATGCGTCTACAACGTATAATTCACACGTTTTCTTGTGGAATTTTAGGCCTAAAGGTCTTCCGCAATGCACCTCTTCTTCGTCCTCGTATGACTCCTTGCATTGTCGCGTCCTACAAAAACAAACACCGAAACTTGAAATGTTCAAAGTAGATTGACAAATTGTTAATGATTTACATTTCGACACATAAAATAAGCTAGCTTATTTTTTTATTTTGTTGTCTCTTGTCGTTAAGAGATCTTTTGATTTTGCTTATAATTGAAAGATGAATCCGGATCAGGTGAGAATGATTATTATTGTGCGAATTGCGAATGGATGCATATTTAGGCGATTGACATGCACTTTCTTCAGTAATGACATGCACATTTAGGCCATTGACATGCACTCGGTCAGATTTGCATGTCATTGATAATTTGTCATTGACATGCATTTTCAGGGTATGTGCATGTACTTTTCACATATTATCAATGACATGAAAATCTGACCGAGTGCATGTCAATGGCCTAAATGTGCATGTCATTATTGAAGAAAGTGCATATCAATCGCCCAAATGTGCATCCATTCGCAATTCGCAAAATAATAATTATTCTGACCTGAATCTTTCCCTTGAAAGATTACGTATACAATTAGCTTATAGACTTTTATCACTTACGGACAAGATCTTTCTAATGTATAAGTTTATCAAAATATATGATTGTTTGGATAACATTTCGAACAAGCGCCTCACCTAACATGTACGAGAAAAGGAGAAAAACATTAGGTCATGTATCAAGTCTTTTCAGTTCAGTTGATTAGTTGATTAATATGACACTTAATGACCATGAGATTACGAGTTTGATCAAATCAACATCTCTGTTGTAATGACCTATTCATTCTTGTGGGTGAAAACGAGTATCTATAAATTTTATTAGCGACAAAAGACAAGAATCAAACCCATGTCGTTTATTATGTAAGGCCACCCTTGCAATGGATTTAGCACTATTTGAAATCAACGTCTCTTATTAAACGCTTAAGAAATAAACGATTAACTTTAGGGTCATGTGTCATGTCTTTCAGTTTAGCGGATAAACATGACATTTAAAGATAATTCGAATCTTCGTCTCTCTTGCAATGACCTATTGTATCTTATGGGTCAAAAAGAATATTTACAAATTATAGAGCGCCAAATGACAATAAACGAACCCACGTCGTTTATCATGTAAGGCCACCCTTGCAATGGATTTACCACGATTTGAAATCAAAACCTCTAATTAAAACGCTTAAGAAATAAACGATTATCTCAATGCCTAATATATCTGATTGTTTGGATAACATTTCGATCAAGCGTCCCACCTAATAAGTACGAGAAAAGGAGATGAATCCATCATGTGTCAAATCTTTTCAGTTAAGCTGGAAAATGTGACATTTATTACGAGTTTAAATCTCGATCTCACGAGTAAAAAATGAAATTTACAAATTATGAAGGATCCGGTGAAAATAATTCTTACAATGTGAATTGTGCACATTACTACCTTATATGCGAACCTGTAGTACTAATTCACATATATGGTTCACAGTTAACCTCATAATTAAGGTTCACATATAAGATAGTAATGTTCACAGTTCACATATAAGATAATGATGTGCACATATAAGATACTCCCTCCGTCCCTTTAAGTTCTTCCCGTTTCCGTTTTGGGTGTCCCCTTAAGTTCTTCCCATTTCCATTTATATCCATTAATTTTTCTCCATAATACCCTTACTTTATTTATTTTATTCATATCTTAACAACACTTTATCAATCAAATCAACCTTTTTCCCTCTAATAATTTTCCTATTGGTTGGATTTTATTATTTAACGTGTCATTACTTACACTCTTGTTTTGATTAGACATGTCTTAATCCAAGTGCAAAGTACAAAACGGGAAGAACTTAAAGGGACGGAGGGAATAGTAATGTTCACAGTTAAGGTGAGTTCGCATTTCACACCGTAAGATATGATTTCAACTGAAATTCCCTCTACAAATTATATACTCCTTGAAATGTATTTAACACGATTTGAAATCAAGACCTCTAATTAAAACGCTTAAGAAATAAACGATTATAATATGTAAAAATGCATAACCCTTGCTATAAACCAAGATATGCATGCAAAAGATGTAGAATTAAAATAAGTATGAATACATAAAAAACAAACCCTACGTACCAGTTAAGAGAAGTATGAGCAAACTGAGTCCAATTAGGATACTCAGTACTATTCTTCAACGAAGGTTTCCACTTCAAAATCCGACCGTCGGAAACGCCAACATACGGGCCTTCTCCGTCGCAATCGAAGGCAATACTTTCGGGCCCAATAGCTCCGTTACTTAAACGAATATCATCGTAACTTCGTTGCATTAACGGGTCTATCTTCGCATATCGGCTTTGACATAGCCAAGGAAGATCAAGAATGGTGGTGCATAGCAAGAATAAGGCTATACTTTGCAACGGTTTCATTATTGCAACGTTTTTTTTTTTTCTATTGAGAGGATTTGTTGATGTATTTATGAGGAATGAATTGAGGCTTAAATGCAGCTGAAATGTAAGAAGCTAGGGTCAGTGTTACTGTGTATGTCCTACTATATAAGCCCCATTTGACCTCTGTGCGGATGTCGATATACGTTTTGTTTCGTTAATATCTCTAATTGTTTATTAGTAAAAAATATAAAAATTTAATATTGTTAAAGTAATCAGTGTATTATTTTAGTCAATAGAAATGGGCATAAATAAATGTTGGAAAAGACGTTTCTGAGTGTAACTGGTATGGAACTAAAATCTGACAATTATTTTATGCCAAATTGAGCAAAAGATATAAAACAAAGACTCGATTGGTCTGTGTATATTTGTTATGTGTCGTGCATATGTTAATTTGCTTGAATTGTGGAGTATTGTCTTCTTCTTAGGGTATTGCTTTTCCAAAATATAAGGCACATTTGGTTTTCTGATAAAATTCACTAGCTAAGAGAATTTTTTCGTTTTCCTCTAATATGTAGGAGCAAATATAGGCATGTCATATCTTGTTTGATTCGTCTCAACGAGTACTTTGACAATATATAAAAATTATAATTTTTGTCATCATATATTTAGAGATATTAACGTTACAAAACGCGTATCGACAAACGTGTCAAAAGCAAATGTCTCTTATATTATGGAACAGAGGGAGGGAGCAGTAGTTAGTACCAAACCACTTCTTTAACAACACTTTTATATGTAAGTTAGTCTTTTTATTTGTTTGATTTTAGGGCATAGGTTAAAAACTTAAAGTGCTTATAATGAAAAAAAATTGTGGAATTTATTAATTTTGCAGTTTTTTTTAGATGGGTTTATAATTTCGAAAATAAGTGTTTAACATTTGCCCTTATGATGTACTCTTTGAAGTCGATTTTTGTTTTATACTATAATGTTTTTGATCGATGTCATTTTCCATCTAATTTTCCTTTTCATAATAAGTTAAACACTACTCCACAGCGTTTATACAATCGGCTCAATAATGAAAAATACCGGCTCAAATTTCAATTGCGCCGACAAAAACGCTACTCCACACGATTTGGTTTTCCTTTTCATAATTAGTTAAACTCTACTCCACAACATTTATACAATAAGTTCAGTAATGAAAAATACCGGCTCAAAATTTAATCCCTTTTTGTTGGATAAGAATCGGATAATTTAATTCTGTCATTTTAATTGAAAAAAGACCGGTTAATTCAGCTAATTATGCTTTTTCGTTTTTGTTACATTGTCATATCATATGCAATATACCATGTTTATCGTCCAAGATATAAAATAAATAATTTGGGAGTTTCACTAAAAAAGAAGTTAGGGTTTTTTTTTTAGCGGAAAAACCAACTTCCTTCATTCCTTAATATCATCATCCAACAAAGTGTTTAAAAGAGGAAAAACTGAAATGAAAATTACATAAAAAGTCCTCATGAGGTTTAATGCTGGCAAGAAAATGAGCAGCCTTGTTCCCTTCCCTTCGCACAATGATTGAAGTGTGAAGCGTTCGTGTACACATAGTCACATATAACATATTAATGTTCATATTCCAGATGATAATATTTGTAATATGGGCGGTGATAATTATGAACTTTCTAAATGAGTCACTTAGTGACAATTTTGTAAAATCTGTATACTTTGTTTTTTTTTGTTTTAAAAAAAAATGATTTGAACAGACATTATCGTCATATTATGACATGATTGCCCAAATTATGAACATTATCTTGTTATTTGAATGCAAGCACTTCACACCATAAGATTTGTTCTCATCAGAACCTTCAACTATATGTTATACGTAATAGTATACAATAAGGTAGATTTTTTTCGTTCAATCGAAGATGATAGACTAAACCTAATAAATCACACGAGATTAAATAAAAAAAAATGTGTCAATATGATGTTTTACTGTTGTCGTATTGCTCATGGGAATTGAATTAAGGTAATTTATAATATAGGGGATTTTGAGAAAATGTGTTTGGTTAAAATTTACAATAGATAGAACAAAATGGGAGAATTTAAGATTGCATATGTAAAAATGGGCGAAAGTGAATACCTAGGGAGACTAGATATGATCAATTCTCACATAATGAAAGAATTGAAAACCCCAGCAAATTAAATTCTCATGATTTCAACATAAAAAAAATTCAACAAAACACATATATTCACTACTTTTTCGTGAGATATTTAAAATCTCATGTTTTTTAAGTTTCACCAAACAAGCACTTAGTAAAAAGTAGTGCCTCTTCTTCGATTAAACTTTGTAGTTTCATTTATATTTTCATTATGGTCATGAGCGTTTGTATATGTACTTAATATCCTAAGACTCCTAAGTGAATTCTTGGGAGATCACTCTAAAGTTTAGCCTTCTAGTTGTTGTTGTTTTTACACTAGGTAAGAACTAAGAATTCATCTCAGATGAATGGTATTCCCTCATCATTCAAACGGATAATTAAAAAAACGCTAAAAAATTAGCGTATAAATTAGACATAATAAATCAATGTATGAACATCCTAATATAAACATATCTTGTTACTGTGAACTTAATCCAATTGATGTCACAGTTCTTAGACGTTTAAGTATCGATGTTGGCTTCTCTTAAGCAGTAAACACCTTGACAAAAGCAAATATTTGTAAGGTAAATTGAATGTTCTTAATAATTGTTCTAATCTCTCAATGTATTTCCCAAATATTTCTAGTAGCATTAATGACTATTAAATTCTCACCTTCAAGGATCAAATGAGTAATATTGTTATACAATCCTGAATTCACAACATATAAGACAACTAATGCCTCACTTTGTAAAATTGTCATTGTGGTAAATATTCTTGTTTTCTAAGAAAAGAAGTTTACTATTCTCGTTTCTACATATAAACTTAATATACGATTTGTTTGTGAATTTGTTTAGCCATCTAAGTTGACCTTGACCGATCCAGTTGAAGGTTTTAGCAATTTCGATTAGAAATAAGCTTTCTATTTTTCTTTGAATTTGTTGGAATTTTTGAAATTTGAGTACTAGATAACGGTCAATTTCTTAACTAGAATTAGCTAAATTAACAGGATTATTTCCAAGGGAATGTTGGCTCTTGAAAATGACATTATTTGTGCAACCAGACTGAATAATAAATTGACGCCTAAATTGACCTAACCTCCATATTTAGAAAAGCTCGAAGGGTCTATAGTTACCTTAGTTTTACATCATTGGCAACGTCATTAATAATTTATTATGATACAAATTTAGGTCGAAAGATCCATTCACATTTCACAACAATTCTTTCAATTAAAAAACTCATTGATTAAGATCGCCGCATGTTGATTATGATCAATTTAATACGGTTTCAGCTAGACCGCAATAAATACCTTATCCAATTGATACAAGTCCAGGTCATTTTGCAAATTGCATCATTATATAGGTCACATGGCCTCATATCCCATCCTCATTTTCTCAAACATAAATGCGGTCGGAGTGATAGATCCATCCCATGATGATTCAACCTTTTATTTCTCTATAGATTTTGATCACCGCGTTTCGCACAAGACGGTAGCATATTAAAAAGTAATATTTAGGTATATAGATATATATAATATTTTTCATCTTTTTTCAAGTCTTATATTATAATATATTTATATTTGACTTTATTTTCATTGAGCGAATGTCAATTCGACCATATATATTTTATAATCTAGTGATCCTAGTTAGGAAGTTAGCAAGTGATTAAATGGTGTCATTGAGGTTGTTACATGTATTTATTTCTTTTGGTTTGATATGGTTGTCGAGTGATTTTTATGTATTGTAATTAAAGATGTTAATCAAGTCAGTTAAGTTGTGTTTGGATTGAGAATAGATTTGATCAATTTAAGTTATTGGTCAAGATGGGTTAGGTGACTTGGGTCTATACGTGTGTAGCTGAGTCAGTTTATTAATTAAATGTATAAATAGTCTAATTTTGTTTATTAATGATATCAGATTTATCTTATACAGTATATTAAAGTTGAGCCTTTTAGAGCTCTATTAGAGTGATTTTAAGTTTAATTTGTTACACAATTATTATTTTTTATCTTTAATTTCAATTATTAATAGATTGAATAATTATATTAACAAATAAATCTTAAAAAATTATCATTCCTTTCAACAACAAATATACAAGCTATTTTATTGAGAATAAATATTATGTTGAAGGTTAATATATATTATTACGATAAAATCTATCTTATATATTAAAGATGAGCCTTTTAGAGCTCTTAGAGTGATTTTAGGCTTAAGTTGTTACAAAATTATTATTATTTATCTTTAATTTCAATTATTAATAGATTTAATAATTATATTAACAAATAGATCTTAAAAAATTATCATTCCTTTCAACAACAAATATACAAGCTCTTTACCAAAAAAAACAAATATACAAGCTATTTTATTGAGAATAAATATTATGTTTAAGGTTAATATATATTCTTACGATAAAATTAGGATTATTTTCGATGATAAAAATTAAGTCAAGCTACGTACATAACCTTCATGAAATAAAATATATTTTTATAAATAATCTTTACAAAAAGAAGTTAATCTTAATTTTTGACGAACTCGATTAAAATGATAGATAATTTTCATACGAATAATATGGAATTTCTCATGCATGGCACGGGTCACTACACTAGTTTAGATCTATTGTGTTCGAATTAGGTTTCAATTTGACGTGATCATGTTATTTTTACTCGGATAGTAAGGTTTTGACTACGAGCATCATCATTTGAAGAGATTAAAATTAGCAAAAGTAGTTAAAAGTTAAATTAATTTTTTGACACACATTAATTGGTTTAACATTGATTATGTACCAATTACATTTACTTTCATCTAATGCCAGATATTAAAATAGACACACGTTATAACATATGTATGTAACAGTATCCACCTAAGTATCTTTCGTTACAAAACTTTTTTTCAATATGCTTTGATTTTTTCAGAAGGGAAAAAACTATCCTTCTGTCCCTCAATATAAGCCCCATTTCATCCACGCACGGATGTCGATGCACGTTTTGTTTTGTCAATATCTCTAGTTACGTATATAAATTTAGTAAAAGCAAAAACTTATATAAATTTAGTATTTGTATAATATAATTATTAATTATAGTTAAAAATCATGCAATTAAATTTATATACTATAATTGTATATTATCATTTAATATCACTAGTTTATTACTTATAAAGTATAATTATGCATTATGTTTAAATATTACGAACTTAACAAAAACGACTGTTTTGTTTTGAGGGCTTTTGGAAGTGCAAACGATGTCCGTTTTGGACGTATTTTATATGCACTGACTCGTATTGAAATTCTCTACAAGATTCTGAATTTTTTATTTAAAAAAAAAAAAAGATTCGTCACGGATCTCCCCAATACCTTCGTGACGGATCTCCTCAATACCTTCGTGACGGATGTCTGGCCATATACCTCCGTGACGAATGTCTGACCAAATACCTTCTTGACGAATGTATGAATGTGTTAAATAAACTTTTAGGGTGTGCCAAATAAAGACTTTGTAAAGTTATTAGCGATCATATGTAACGTCTAAGCCTTGTTTAGTACCAATAAATGGGTATAACCCACATTTTCACCCAAAAAAAAAAGTCAATGAAATCCAACTACGGTTACGTGTATGATGACCATTTTGCCCGTTGTGATGATTTTCAATGTTTCAAGGTTCGCAAGTAAGCTGACTTCTTGATCTCTTAGACTGGCTCCAATGGTGCGGCAAGGAAGCTCGGCAAGGAGCCGGCAAGGAGCCGGCAAGGAGCCGGCAAGGTGGACGACGGCGGCAACATCCCCAACGGGGAAGCATGCCGCGGCATGCCTCACGGCATCGGATGCCCCGGCGTCCCATGCCGGATGGCGTCCCCCCCTTCCTTCTGCAAATGTTGCAGCGTTTTTTTATTTATTTTTTGTTTTTTAAAGGGGCTGCCACGTGGCAGCCCCTGATTGGTAATTGCTTTAATTTATTTAATTTCGTATTATAACTCCTAATCACTAAAACGCTTATAACTTAAAATATAAAAATGATAAAAATAAATAAAAATTACCAGCGGCTTTATTTTTCCGAGATCTACAAATAGAGACCAATATTGATTATATTTGGAGCCTCCTACCTCGATCTCTCAATTTCGATTATTTATTCTATTGTTAATATATTGTTAAATTGTGAATATAATTATTATAAATTTATTAGTTAATTTTATTCGAATGAATTTTATTATAATAATAATACATTAACCTATATATTAACAATAACAAAGAATTTTATTTACCAATAATATTTTTAACCCCAAAATCTTATAAAATAAACATATTTAATGTACGATGCCGCGGCACCACTGGGAGAAACGCAAACGATGCCGCGGCATCGTTCTAAAAGTGCACTCCATGCCGCGGCATGGAGCGACACCATTGTGGGTAGTCTTAAGATTTTGATACTAAAGATTTTCGCTCAACTATCATCAAATTAAACTCTTTCTCGATAAATAAGGAATATTTAACTCAATGAAGGGATTTCGTCTCCAAAGATTTGAGAATCTCTCTTTTGACGGATTTCTTCAAAATTATTGATTTCAGCTTGATTTGTTTGTAATACGAGTAATAAATTTTCTGTTTATTTGTTAAAATAGAAAAATAAGTGTATGATGATGTGACTTGTCTGTTTGCGCAGGCTCCATATCAAGTTTGAACTATAAATGTGAACATTTATTAATCAAACCAACTACCGTATGAACTACTACTTGCTCTTGCAACACAAGAATCACTATTCAGTTATTGACCTGGTTGATGAAAGATTATGCATAGTTTTACAACATGTGCAATTTTTATTTCTGAGATTCGGGAAGTAATTCTCCATATTTAATCCCTTAAGACTCTGTTTTACTAAACTTTGAGGTTCTCTATTGTATTATAGAAAAAAGATACTTCATCTCGTCCCATAATATAAGGGACATTTGATTTTGACACATTTGTCGAGATACGTTTTATAAGGATAATATCTCTAAATATACGATGACAAATATTGTAATTTTTTAATATTGTCAAAGTACTCGTTATGACGAATCAAACAAGATCTCACATGCCTATATTTATTTCTATATATTGGAAGAAAACGAGAAAATTCTCTCAACATGTGAATAGTGTAAACAATAAAATATCCTTTATATTATGGGACGAAGAGAGTAGTAAAAAAATTGAAATTAAAATGTGTCATAAAAATGCACAAGAATTAATATTATTATATCTTGAAGAAGAAACTCATACAAGAATCAAGATAATTATGACATGATTTTTATGACATCACTTCTTATATTTAATTTCTTTATTTTTCTATTTTAGATTAGAGAAACTTTAAATTTCTAAACTCTAAAATAAAAAATAAAAGAAGGGAATGCCTCATAAAAATTAGATCACAATAACCTTGATTCTTGTGGGAGTTTCTTTTTCAACAAATAATTGTATTGATTCTTACTACATTTTCATGACATTTCTATAATACATCTCAATTTTAAGTTTCTTTATTTTTTTTCTATGATAAAATAGAAAAACACAAAATTTCTTCATTGTGAATGCCTTTAGATCCTCCTTCAAGAATCTGATTAAACTATTTTGTACATGAATATGGAGAATTAGAATATCTATCAATGGTCTTATTAATCATGCAATTTCTTAAAGTTCAGAGTTGCATTTTCTTACACTTTCCTAGTACTTGTCTTTTCCCTGATTTATCGGTAATCAATTCCTATATTTTCTAGAGTGTCATCTTTTTTAATTGAAATAAATAGAATGAATAATAACTTAAAATATAAAAAACTAGAACAATATCGATAACATAATTTGAAAAGTCATGGACTTCATACTGGAAATCCACTATTTTCCCACATACATTTATCAAAATTTTATGCTGACTTGTGAGACGTGAGTGAATATTTCTGTCTTGCGTGATCGACCATACCTATCTATAAAGATTCGAATTTAATTTAAATCAATTGGTCTATTATTGGGTTGTCTACTTGTCTACTTGTCTCCTATTGAATTTCTTGGCTAACCAGTTACGTTGGAATAACGAATGATTGGTACAAAAACAATTTGAAGAAACGATTAGTAATGTACTTCATCAGTCCTAATTATCTTTTTGTTTCTCTCCGGACATTATTTACTATTCAAAGAAATCTTCGTAATTTCGGCCAATATATAAATAAAAACATAGTCATGTGTAGTCTTGTATGATTCGTCTTATCGAGTATTTTAATAATATTAAAATTTTATAATTTTTTACTAATTTATAATTAGAGATATTAACGATATAAAAC
The DNA here is from genome assembly GCA_029168935.1 of Oxyria digyna. Classification (NCBI taxonomy): domain Eukaryota; kingdom Viridiplantae; phylum Streptophyta; class Magnoliopsida; order Caryophyllales; family Polygonaceae; genus Oxyria; species Oxyria digyna. The sequence goes on along the minus strand of JAPVLV010000001.1, from coordinate 2,067,082 downwards.
GCGCATCGACAAATGTGTGCCCAAAAGAAAGAACAAGAAACTTATGGGAGAGAGGGAGTAGTATAGTATGACTGACACATTGAGTAAAAATACTTAAGTTTCAATAAGATCATGGTGATCGATATGATATTATTTCAACTAGTGCATGTATTGACCCGTGTCATGCACGGGTATTTCAGATTGTTCGTCGTAAAAATTTATACGGTTTAAGCCAAATTTGTTTAAAATTAAGTTTAACTCTCACCAAATAAGAGAAAAAAAATTAATTTTTTGTTTGTGAATACTAATTTATACATATTCATGAATGAATGATATATAATTTAATTATATATAATTATCTCATTATATATATATCATAATTAAATTTAAAATTTATTCTTAATAGGATAAGATAATTTGTACTCCCTCCGTTTGTATATATATGTCGTTTGAGGCACATTTGAGTGTTCGTTTTTATTAGTCGTTTGATAATTAATCTTGCTTTAATATTTTTCCTTTCTCGATTGAAACAATACTAAGTTTCCCCACTTTGACCCTCTTGTCTTACGTATTTATATTCCCCAAGTACTGTAATTTTAATTATTTTTAAAAACTTAAAGGAGATTAGACATAAAAGCATTGAAATATGAATCCAGTTCAATTTCCTTAAACTTTGTGCTTTTATCTCAAACGACATATATACACAAACGGAGGGAATATTGTTTTTATGTTGAATGAAGTGATTATTTTATAAGATTTATTTGTTGAGTTAAGTATTTAATATATTTTGAATTAAAGTTAAAAATAAAAAATAAAAAAAGCTTAACAATCTAGCCTAAAATCACTCTAGAGGCTCTAAAAGTCTCAGCGTTAATATATAAGATAGATTCAAAAACTAAAAAAACTCTTTAAAATGACACAATTACAAACTCGTAAAATAGCATTTTCTCTTTCTAACCTCTTTAAGGTGATTCTTAATGTAATGTGCATACTTCGACACACGGGTGAACCTACTTGAGGCCGAGGAGGGGCTATAGTCCCTCGAGAGAAAAAAATCCGATTTATATTTTATATCATATGTTTTTGTTAATTTTATAATTTAGCCTCTTCTAGTATAAATTTATGCGTGTGCCACTCCTTCGACATATAACTTTTCTTGGTGGTTTCTCCTCTCGCACTCTTCACTTGCTTGAGATCATCCTTAACATTATCTGAGTGTGTCGGTTCGTTCATGTATATATTCTTCATGTACTCGTATGAGTCCTCGAACATGATCGTCTTGATCCTAACTCCTTCCGGCCTGACCATTGTTGGCTTGTCTACTAACAGACTCATCAACTCTTCAGACAGCTGTATAGCAACATCGTTGAGCGATATTGCGAGGTGACACACAAGCAATGTGTCCACTAGACCAGCGCAAGCTAGTACAACGACATCTCTCTTGTAGCTTTTATGCGTTTCGGTAGGAAGTTTGAATATGAACAAGACCTTCTCACACGGATCAACTATTTGCATTACATCGCCTCCACCGGATCTTCTCCGTTATATACATAGGCCATATGTTGTATAAACAATTTCCTAATAAGTGCATATATAACATTAACACAACAATATCAACTTTCATGTCAGTACCTGATCGGTCGTCTATACAAGACATTTTCAGTTATAAATATAACATATTAATTATATTGCATAGATGCATATCTATATTACTATATAAGATATTTTTAATGTCGACCTCTTCGACATGAATCGAAATCGAGATCTCTAGATAGATTATTATAATTGTTTTGGGCCTTAGAATCGAAATCGAGATCTCTAGATAGATTATTATAATTGTTTTGAGCCTTAGCTGAAGCCCAGCCCAGCCCACTTGATATATTTGGGCCGGCCCAATGCGTAGATAGTTTCGGTATTCAGAGCAACTCTGCAATTGACTTGCTAGGAAAGCAAACCGAGTGTAGAAAATCTCCATTGAAGATAACTTCGAAGCTTTTTCTCGATTTTCGAAATTCTCCGCAATTGCGATACAGAGAGAAAATGGACGTGATTAAGACACAGCAGATATCTTCTCGGCCGATCGAGAAGGTGATAGTTCATCCTCTCGTGCTTCTGAGTATCGTGGATCACTACAATCGTGTCGCGCGCGATACTCGTAAACGTGTTGTCGGAGTCTTGCTTGGTAGCACCTTCAAAGGAACTGTCGATGTCAGTAACAGCTATGCAGGTTTACGCTTCTTTCCCTTCTATCTTTGTTTTTGTCGATTTGGATCTATGCTTCGATTTCTGATGCTGATTTCGGTTTTTTGGTGAAATTAGGGTTTAGATTTCGTATGCCGATGCTAGGGAATTTGGTTTGCATTTAGGTTAAAGCATTGTTCAAATTAGAGAAGTGTTTGTAGATTGTAATCTATGTAGCAGAGTTTCTGTTTTTGGTTTCAGTTTTTAGGTGAAATAGGGTTTAGATTTTCATATGCAAATTGATGCTAGGGAATTTAGCTTTGCATTTAGGTTAAAGCATTGTTCAAAATCTTTAAATTCTTGGTGTTTTTCTGGCGGATGCTTTTACTTGAATTAGAGAAGACTACAAATTGTTTGTAGATTGTAATCTATGTAGCTATCTGTTGGTTCGAAATTGAATTGTATTGTAAAATTGTAGCAAACTCGTTTAGCTGAAAGTATAAATGCAGAGTTTCAGTTGCTGGTTTCAGTTTGTAGGTGAAATTAGGGTTGATTTTCATATGCACATTGATGCTAGGGAGAATCATTGGTTTGTAATTGTATTGGTGGATTCATGTTATTTGGAAGCAACCATCCTAGACACTGAAATTGCACGTCGTGCTTATCAGTTTTGTCCGATCCAATAACTGATAGACTAGTTTATAACCTATCTCCTTCGAGTCTATCCATGATGCAAATTCCTTCTGATAGTTGGTGTTGATTTCAAATCATTGGTTCCTGTAAATGTTTGTCTTTTGACCATTAGTGAGTTCATGTCCATGATGTGCATGTGTTATTGTTAGCTAGCTATCAACATAGAAGTTCCTGGAATAAAGTTGGTTTTTGTTGTACTCTGCGTCTTGTAGATTAGGCCTCCTCCTAAATGCATGCCTTTTTTCAAATCTTACTATATCTGAAATGTGCAGTGCCTTTTGAAGAGGATGAAAAAGACCCCAGTATTTGGTTTCTTGACCACAACTACCATGAATCAATGTTTTCCATGTATAGGAGAATTAATGGTAAATCTATTCCATCAGTTTATATAAGAAAATTTTATCTGCTTTCCATTTGATTGAGGACTTCTTATGTATATTAATTTATGAATTACCGTCTATGTATGTTTTGCAGCCAAGGAGCATGTAGTAGGATGGTATAGTACAGGTCCAAAATTGCGTGAAAATGACCTTGATGTCCACAGATTGTTCAACGAGTATGGTCCCCGAATTTTTTCTATGAATGTATATGTGTCTGCTTTGGTGCTTTTTACATCTGTTCCTTCTTAAAGGGAATTGGATATGTATTTCAAAGAATTGGTTTTTTTATTTTGCAACCCATGATTTTGATCTTCTAAAATTATGCGATCAGTGTATTGCTTGCATGTGCTATACTAGTAAACCTTCTGGTTTCATGTATGACTAAATTATTGTGTGCACCAGATAATACGGTGCAAGGATTTAAGTGGAACTGGCAGGATCTAATTTTGAATTGTAATGTATTGCTTGAGTAAGATATTTAGCGTATCAACACTCATACGAATGAAGAGTGAATAATTTATCTGCGGTTGCAGTAGAGGTACTAAAGTCAATGATCAATGTTTCTTATTACTTAGTAGTTAGTAGCAACAGATTAGGAAGGCTGTAATGGAGAATTTACTAATTTTGGTTAGTGATCACAAACTATACAACTACATTCTTCTAGGCATACCAATCAGATGAAGTACTTTTGATATTTAGGCTCCAACTACTATCGTATTAGTATTCAATAAAGTCTACTTCTCCACCTGTTCCAATATGAATTTAGCACTAATGACTGATGAGTGTGTAGAGAAGCTTTATATCACGTTGTGTGGTCATTTTTGCCATTTTTAAAACTTATTTTCTATTCTTCTCTACACATCTACAATTTAATATGTTAATCTATTTCTTATGTGCAAATTTCTGGTTTCTGTAGCTATGCCCCAAACCCTGTCTTAGTCATAATTGACGTCCAACCCGTGGAGTTGGGAATCCCGACTAAAGCTTATTGTACTGTTGAAGAGGTTAAGGAGGTAAGTCTCTGCATTTCACATTCTATTCTGCTAGTAGGTTGTCTGTATAGTCATGACTTACCCAGCATAATGTAATAGAAAATATTATTGCGTGGTACCTTCCATGATGCTGCATCCCAATTCACTTTTGATTTGATTTTACTATATTGAATGCTACTACAGAATGCCACACAGAAGAGCCAAAAGGTGTTTGTTCATGTACTATCAGAAATAGCTGCTCATGAAGTTGAGGAAATTGGTATGCTTTAGCAATATCATACTACATAGAAAAATGCATGTTTATGTTGTTTTTGAATGATTGTATTGCTGTTTTTCCTACTTGATTTTATTATGACTTATGATCAATTCATAATTATCAACTTATTGCTTGTTTTATAGGTGTTGAACACTTGCTTAGAGATGTGAAGGACACCACCATTAGCACTCTAGCAACAGAGGTTTGCTTAGACATGCTTGCTAAAAAAAATTGTTCCATTGTTTATTCAATGTTTTACACTAGGTTGTTTCTTTTTATGGACTTGTGTCCTCAACTTTACAATTATTATGACAAGTAAATATTTATTTGAAATATATCTTGTTTTTTGTTCAGGTGTCAGGAAAGCTTGTAGCTCTTAAGGGGCTTGATGCACGACTAAAGGAGATACGTGGTTACCTTGATCTTGTAATTGATGAGAAGCTTCCTTTGAACCATGAAATTCTGTATCATTTACAGGTGATCTTTTCATGTTAATTGTTGTAACTCTATAATTATTTGGTCTCCATTATGCTTGATAGATGTTTTGACGGCTTTAATTCTTTGAAGATTGATTTGATTTGCACTAATTTCAACTAAACAAGAGCAGTGGTTGCTTCGTTTTCTTTTCCCTTTCATCAGTTTATATATGATAATACTGAAGTAAATTTCTGCAAAGGAAAAACACTAAGGACCAGATGGTTGAATTTTTGGAAATGGTAGCGGAAAGAAACGAATCTAGTTTACTTTATTGTCATTATTCCTGGATCAAAATGATGAATTTGTTCCTATTCTTCATTCTCTTGGTACTAGGGTGAGGTTTAATGTAATGAAATCATTTCCTTTTCCGTTATTCCATAAATTGAATCCAAACGGCCATAAGTTATTTCTCCAGTTTTATTGAACAAATATTTTTATCAATAATCTGGTAACACTGATGGTTGATCCTTGCTTTACTATTAATGGTTTGATGGTTGATCCTTTCTCTTCACTATTACACCTGTACTGTTTATCATATTTCCTATTCCATCAACATGATTATTAGATCCTTTTCATTTCTTATTCCTCGTTTTTCTCTCTCTTGCCAGGACGTATTCAATCTACTTCCCAATCTGAATGTGTCCGAGTTGATTAACGCATTCGCAGGTTAATATCTACGAAAGTTCAATGAACAAATTTTCTCTCATGGTTTCATTTATACGTTCTTCTAATATCTATTTTCTCTCGTGTTTCCAGTGAAGACAAATGATATGATGCTAGTGATTTATTTATCCTCTGTTATCCGAAGCGTAATCGCACTCCACAACCTCATCAACAACAAGGTGAACGTTCTATCCTGTTGCCTGATTTTGTATGGTTCTTAAAACTGTTTTTGCATAATCAACTTGATTATCAACATGGCTATTTTTATGGTTCTTAAAATACCATGCAAACTTTTATATCAATTTAAATCAGTCAAGGGTGTCTTGAATTTAGCTGATTTATTGAAGTTCAGCACTGCGAAATATCCGTCCTTCGGCATTTCTTGAAGTTTAGCTCTACTAACTATATGTTCTTTCTTTGTCTATATGTTCTTTTTTTGTTATTTACTTGCAGATGTTGAACAAAGAGCATGAGAAGGCAGAAGACTCTAAACCAGTCTCAGTCACTGCTGTTGCTGGAAGTTAATTTCAGTGACTTGTTTTTTTTTCCCTCTCCTTTTTTGTCAATTGAATCAGGCTATCAAGACAATCAGTGTCAAAATTAAGTTGAACTTAAAATTTCTTAGTTTAGTGTGCTTGACATTTGAGGTTGATGTTATCAGATACAAGAATTTATCAGTCGTCTTTTTTTGTTCCCTACTTTCTTTTCTGATCCAATGAATCAGAGTTGATATTCTTTTTTACATTTTTACTAGCAGCAACATCTACTATATAGCTCTTTTAAAGATAAAACTGTAGGTTTTTTTATCAAGATAACACTAGCTTAAAAACATCGGGTTTTCTAACATATGCTTTATCAAGATAACACTCCTACTTTCTCAATAAATATTAATTCCAACATCTACTATATTATTTAAATAAATATTGTCATTAAATCTGTTGAAATGTTGAATGATTTTGAAATTTTTAATGCACTTCGCAATAGTATTGTATGATAAGATAATAGTAGTGTAATAAGCTTTGTACATGTTTTGGTATATAAAAAGTTATTATAGATTTTTTCAGAGGGATAATACGTGGATAATATTTATTGAGAAAGTAGGAGCAATTGACATATGATATATATGTTCATCGTCTTTTCAAAGAATTTGCATTAGAATTAATATTTATTGAGAAAGTAGGAACATATTGACATATGTTATATATGTTATATATGTTATCAATTTTCAAAGAATTTGCATTAGAATTTTATAATTATTTTGATGGATATTTAATTATATTTTGATGAAAATTGGTACGTTTGACTATAATTAACATATCACATACATTTAAGATTATTTAATTATATTTATCAAATATGTACTCTTTAATGTTTAAATATACGTGTCAAAACGAATTGAGATTGTTTATTAACTAGCTTATAATTTATATAAATCCGCCCATGTCGCGAAGACTACACAAATAGGGTTTGTGGGCACAGTTTGGGGTTGAAGACTGTCATCGAATCGAGGATGCTGGTTTGAGCCACTTGTAGGCTACAAGGATAGGGTTCGATTCGATAGAGTAGATGGTGGCAACTTGGGTACCTTGAAATTATCCAGTTTGGGCTTGGGGTTAAAAACTTCTATTTGAATCTTAGTTCCATCTTCGAACAAAATTAGATAATTTCAAAGGGACAAATCCTAACTTGGATAATAAATTTTCAAGGTGGAAGGAAGGAGTAGATGGTGGCAACGTAAGTTGAAATGGAGGAGAGCGGGAAATTGAGAAAGAAATCAATTGTACAACACAAATTTCAAAAAGAGAAAGAAATCAAAACATGGGTATTTCTTTTCCATGGAGAAATAAATCAATTTGGGGATGAATTTAGATCTAGGGTTTTCAGTAGTGAAATTGAGGGGTTGAGGCTGCACAGGTTTCGTTTGCTTTGAAAACGAAAGTTGATTTCTGCACAAAAAAATATTTCTGCTTTCAAAAAGGAAAAATAAATCAAAGGAGCGCGAATGCCTAAACCATGAAAACCTGTTTTTGTAAAATAATCAGTTTATAACCTATAACCAGTTTATAAACCGACGTACCAAACAAAGCCTTTGTTATTTATGGCTAGACAAAATTAATATTTTTTGTGTCCTGTATCTTCTCAATAAATTGTGTTTGCAACAACTTTTGTCCAGTCCAAACTCACTTTAAGAGGTGAAAATGAGTGTGGTCGGCATCTGTTGGATTCAAGTCGAAGAGCCCACTTCAACAGTGGAGTAAATTTAAAGCCGACGGATTCTCACATCGGGTTTGAGTTATAAAGATTGTCCACTATATAAGCGAATGGATTACTCCCCCTATTGCCAATTGGTTTTAGGGTGGAATCCCGTTGGGCTTATCTATTGGGCCTAATGCGCATATGCGCTTGTGTTGTGCACGCCCTCAGTCCAGTCCGTGGTTGTCCTTATGGGCCCACGAAGTTTCACATGGTATCAGAGCTGGTTCTGTCCCGGACCATCTATTCGGGTTTGTTGGGGTTTGGCTATAAAGAGACTGAGAAGTCCACCCACACCCATTTGTCCAAGTGTCAACGGGTCGAGCCGTTGCACTTGCGGTGACGTGTTAGAAAGGATTCTCACATCGGGTTTGAGTTATAAAGATTGTCCAATATATAAGTTAATGGATTACTCCCCCTATTGCCAATTGGTTTTAGGGTGGAACCCCGTTGAGCTTATCTATTGAGCCTAATGCGCATATGCGCTTGTGTTGTGCGCGCCCCCAGTCCAGTCCGTGGTTGTCCCTATGGGCCCACGAAGTTTCACAGGACCATCGAAAGAAAATCTGGAGCCTTCTGATGGTGGGGGCATCTTACGAGACACTTCAAGCCAATTTATTCAGGCTCATGCCGTTGAGAAGGGCTATGGTAATGCTTTGGTTCAGTTCTACGAGTATTTCTTTTGAAGTTTTGGTGAAGCGCTCGCCTCTTCTCTTTAACATGGCTAACAACTATACTAATATGGAAAAATCAATTTTTGCCATATGTTCCTCTCTTTTTATGCATACTAGTCCCTAGCACGGGCTAAATGAATTTTAATAAATAAAAATTTAATACTCTATAAATATAAATTAGAATGTGTAATATTGTCTCGTACGTTTCACTTATATTTTAATTTGAATCCGGATAATAATTTTTAAATCTATTATTGTGTTCAACTATTTTGTTATATCATTAAAAGAATTAAATATAATTTGAAAAATTAAATAATAAAGTACATAAACGGGAAAAATATAGGCTTAAACTTTAATTGTTTAGGAAAAACTAATTAAAATATTTTCAACTTTTACCAGAAGACTAAAATGTAGATTAAACGACTTTTTTCATTAAAAATTCAATAACAACATGGCACATAATAATAGTTTTATGTAATTTGCAAAACATTCATCTTCAAATTTTGAAAATATTTAATTGAAATTGTAATTTGGTTGTTTTTTGTTTATAAATTTTAAGTTGAGGTTCTTAATTATTTATTTATTTAAAAGTTGAGATTAATTTTATCTAAAGTAAAAATTGAGATTTTTTTTATTTCCGTATTGTATTTTGTAAATTTAGGTTACTACTAAAGAATACCTTTTTAGGATATTTTGTTATTTATTGTATAATGATATAATAATCATATAATTTTATTTTACCAAAGGAGAAATATTGAAATTTATAAATATTAATCTTTTTTAACATCAAATATTTACTGATGAAATTCTTTGTCATTATAGATATTTCTAGCACGGGAAAACAGATCAAATAGTTATATTAAAATATTTACTTTATATGTTATTATATCATAAGTAGACTTGTCAAAAGCTTACCAAACAATGAAGTCATTTGGGTCAAACCTGAACTTATCCGTACTTCTCGAAACTCGTCGAGGGGCCCATTTTTTACATATTTTCTTTTTGAGTAAATAAAAATATTGTTTAAATTTTATTTTCTTTATTACAATAAAAATATTGAACATTTGAAACTCACTCGGTTGACTCGACCCAAACTCGACCAATGGTCGACCCGCTTAACCCAAACTCGTTTTCCATCCAAACCCAAACCCGACCCGTTTGACCCGTTTGCCAGATCTAATTTCACTTTATCAAATAAGAGGTGAAAAAAAGTGACCGAAAAATGAATAGTTTAAGATTTAAAGAGTGTTTGCTAAATATATCTTCTTCTTTTTTATTTATTCAGAAAACATGTTACTTATACATTTTATAAATCATTTTTTCTATGTTAACCGTAATTTTAATAAGTTGATATGATTTATGTTGGCATATTTTGTTTATAATACATTTTATCTAAAGAAAATTTTATTTATGCATATATTTGATATTATTTCCAATTATATGACCCTTAAAAAATTAAAATTCTTTTATTTAGTAAAATAATTTATGCAAAATTGTTTATTTCAATTATATGAGCCTTAAAAAAAATTATTTCTATTAAAATATGATTTATAATGTTCACAAAATATCATTGTTCTTAATTTGATTTATCGTTTTTTTATTATATCCTTTAGTTTTAATATTTTTTATTATAAAAGGCAATATCTTTTTTTATTGAACCTTTATTTTATGGGTCAAGCAAAACTCCAATCCAAGACGAATATATTCATGAATATCTATGTGATTATCTTGTGTAAGTATTTTTCAACCACCCCCAATAATAGTTTTTCAATTATATAATCCTTATAAAATATAATTTCGTTTTTAACTTAGTAAAAGATAAAATCCTTATTAGGAAATAGATTGATGTAGTTTCTTAAAATATAATCTATAATTTAATAATAATAGATTTGTTTGAAAAATATATGTGGAAATTTCTTTTTAAAATATCTTGTGTGAATATTTTTCAACCACCCCCAAAAATATTTTTTCAATTATATAAACCTTATAAAATATAATTACGTTTTTAACTTAGTAAAAGATAAAATCTTTATTAGGAAATAGATTGATGTAGTGTCTTAGAAGATAATCTTTAATTTAGTAGTAATAGATTTGTTTGAAAATTATATGTGGAAATTTCTTTTTAAAATATCTTGTGTGAATATTTTTCAACCCCCCAAAAATAATTTTTCAATTATATAATCCTTATAAAATATAATTTCGTTTTTTAACTTAGTAAAAGATAAAATCTTTATTAGGAAATACATTAATGTAGTTTCTTAAAATATAATCTTTAATTTCATAATAATAGATTTGTTTGAAAAATATATGTGGAAATTTGTTTTTAAAATATCTTGTGTGTATATTTTTCAACCACCCCAAAAATATTTTTTCAATTATATAATTCTTATAAAATATAATTTTGTTTTTAACTTAGTAAAAGATAAAATCTTTATTAGGAAATAGATTGATGTAGTGTCTTAAAAGATAATCTTTAATTTAGTAGTAATAGATTTGTTTGAAAAATATATGTTGAAATTTCTTTTTAAAATATCTTGTGTGAATATTTTACAACCACCCCAAAAAATATTTTTACAATTATATATTCCTTATAAAATATAATTTCGTTTTTAACTTAGTAAAAGATAAAATCTTTATTAGGAAATAGATTAATGTAGTTTCTTAAAATATAATCTTTAACTTAATAGTAATAGATTTTTTGAAAATTATATGTGGAAATTTCTTTTTGAAATATCTTGTTTGAATATTTTTCAACCACCCCCAAAAATATTTTTTCAATTATATAATCCTTATAAAATATAATTTCGTTTTTTAACTTAGTAAAATATAAAATCTTTTTTAGGAAATAGATTAATGTAGTTTTTAAAATATAACCTTTAACTTAATAGTAATAGATTTGTTTGAAAATTATATGTGGAAATTTCTTTTTGAAATATATACTGTGAATATTTTTCAACCACCCCAAAAAATATTTTTCAATTATATAATCCTTATAAAATATAATTTCGTTTTTAACTTAGTAAAATATAAAATCTTTATTAGGAAATAGATTGATGTAGTTTCTTAATAGATAATATTCAATTTAATAGTAATAGATTTGTTTGAAAAATATACGTGAAAATTTCTTTTCAAAATATTTTGTGTGAATATTTTTCAACCACCTCCAATTTTTTTTTCCGTTTATATAATCCTAATAAAATATAATTTCGTTTTTAATTTAGTAAAAGATAAAATCTTTATTAGGAAATAGATTGATGTAGTTTCTTAAAAGATAATCTTTAATATAATAGTAATAGATTTGTTTGAAAAATATATGTGGAAATTTCTTTTTGAAAAATGTAAACTTTAATATTAGACTTTTATTTCGGTGACCCAAGCAAAAGCCCAATCAAAGATGAATATAATGGGGAATATCTTTGTGATTATCTGTGTGAATATTTTTCAACCACCCCAAAAAATTATATATATTATGATTATGATTATGATTATGACATGATTTGATATCTTTTGTCATTATAGAGTATTTTATCTTTTTATTATTAAATTTTAAATCTTGTTAATTCAAGAGTTGATTTATACTATTCGCTTGGAGATAGAATGTTATCTTTTAAAAGTTAGTTAGTTGTTACATATTGGTTATTTATTCAAGTTACGTAAAAGATTGCAGTAGAAGATAATTAATTGTAAGAGATATATTAATTTCCTTCACAAAGAAGAAGAGATAAATTTTATCCAAAATCACTAACTTTGAAATCCAAGCTTTCTCTTCTCAATCTCAAGGTAAGTAGATACTCGTAAATTTCAAGCTTTCTCAAAAGCCCAAAAGTCAAAGTCCAACCCAAAATGAATATAACGGGGAATGGTTTGTGAATATATTGTTTTATAGAATAAGATTGTTTATTTAACTTTTAATATATCTAACTAAAAAATATATATGTATTTAATATTGAATTTTTTTAGTAGGCTAATAAAGAATAAACTTTTTCCCTTTTTGATAAGATTTTTATTTGATAATATCTTTAGAAAATATAAATCTCATGAACAAAAGATATAGTAACATATTGTACAATATAACGGTATAAAAAATATTATTTTATCAAATTCAATATAATTTAAGTATGTTATTGCAAAGATGTAGTGTAATCTCCAACTATGACAATCTATGTAGTGTAAAAAATATTATACCTAATATATTTTATTATCTTTTTTCAACTAAAATATTTTTCAGTATATCTTATAGGTTTGATATTTTTCAATTATAAAAAGAAATATTTATTTTCAAATATTGGACTTTTTCTCATTGGGACAAACAAAAGCTAAACTCAAGATGAATATATTGATGAACAACTTTGTGAATATATTAATGAATATCTTTGTGAATATATAATATACAAATATCTTTAATAACATATTTTTCCCATTTTATGATGAATATTTCGTTTATGAATTTAATACATTTATAAAATACTAAGCACAAAAATATTTTTTCAATTATATATTCCTTATAAAAAATAATTTCGTTTTTAAATTAATAAAAGATAAAATCTTTATTAGGAAATAGATTGATGTAGTTTCTTAAAAGAAAATATTTTATTTAATAAAAATAGATTTGTTTGAAAAATATAAGTGAAATAGTTTCTTAAAATACTAAGCACAAAAATATTTTTTCAATTATATATTCCTTATAAAAAATAATTTCGTTTTTAAATTAATAAAAGATAAAATCTATATTAGGAAATAGATTGATGTAGTTTCTTAAAAGATAATCTTTTATTTAATAATAATAGATTTGTTTGAAAAATATAGGTGAAATAGTTTCTTAAAAGATAATCTTTTATTTAATAAAAATAGATTTGTTTAAAAAATATAAGTGGAATGTTTTTTTAAAATATGAACTTTAATAATGGACTTTGTTTTTCCGACGAGCCAAGCAAAAGCCCAACCCAAGATGAATATATTCATGAATATCTTCATGAATATTTTGTGTGAATATTTTTCAACCACCCCCAATAATTATATATATTATGATGCCACTTGTCTAAATTTAATCAACAATGCTACATGTCCTTTTCTCACTTCTTCATTTTCTAAATATATTATTTATATTAAATTTTGGTATAAAATTCTTTCTTATCCATAATCTTCTTATTATCTTTCACATAAATCTTTTATTTCATCCTCTTTTTAATATAGTTCTATAATTTTATTCAAAAAATATACTAAGATATTATTTCTATATTTCTATATTATAATTAATATCTGTTATTGTAGTTACTATTTTTATTAGCTGTTTAATTATGCTATCACATTTTATACTAAATGAATATCAGTTTGAAATGACACTATAGCATATATTTTCAGTTTTCTTAACTAAAAAATTGATGTAATTAATAGATTATACATTGTAAAATTTTGCTTATACTATATACATCATAAATATGTATGTAATGCATTTCTAATAAAGAAGTGTACTTTTTTAATTAGACAAGACATATGAGTCCACCCTGGATGACAAACCCATTAAACGGTAATAGTTTAATGTAAGAAAGTTGTGAGATCATACCGTTAAGAACCTCCTAATATAAACAGTAGGTATCGCAGATCCATTACTATGTGTGATTTAAGTCAATTGTTATATTATGTTTTCAGTTAACATGTGATTGCGTTTTGTCAATATTATTGACCCAATTTCTAAAATGGAAAAAAGCTATTACGTATTTGAAGGACTAATAAATAATCCGTTGAAAACACATAGCTTAAAAAATAATATATTTTTTTACGGAAAATTGAGTGAGTATATTCTTTTTACAGAAATTTGACCGCTTACCCCATTTTAATTTCTAATTTGCAAAAATACCTACTTTGCTATATTGTTTGCATTTATATCCGACTGATATTTGTATTTATATGTCCTGCATTTTTCTTCACTATTTTTTCATTTGCAAATATACACCGACATTTTATTTAATAATACCGACAATTTTTTCTTCCGTATTTATTAATTTTTAAATATACTCTATTTACTTATTTAGTGAATAATCGTAGTTTTTTTTTTGTTGGCCGCTGCAAACACGTGCTCCAGCGAATGAGGCAAAGCCCGAAAATTTCATTTCCCTCTTTCCCCGCGTTTTGCGATCCATAGACGAAACCTCAGAGGTCAAACCCCCATCTTCTCCGGCGAATCGTCTCTCGCACGCCATGTCCGACGCTCTGGTCAACGGCGTAGCAGGCGCCGGCGGAGGGATCATCGCTCAACTCCTAACCTACCCCTTGCAAACGGTATCACCTTCGTTTTCATCTTTTTCTGTCATCTACTGATCTGGTTTCGTATTTGCGCCGAATTGAACGTAATTTGTTGATCGATCGGATCAGGTGAACACTCGGCAGCAAACTGAGAGGGATCCGGAGAAGGAAAAGTTGAAATCGGGAGCGATCGAGCGTATCTGTCAGGTCTGTGATCGTATGAGTTCGATTTCATCTTCTGTGTTTGGTTTTACTGATTTTCGGTAGTGATTTTAGGTTATCAAGCAAGAAGGTTGGGGTCGGCTCTATGGAGGCTTAGCGCCTTCGTTAATTGGAACTGCGGCTTCGCAGGTGCGTTTCTAACGTGAACTTGTTACTGATTTGGTAGTTTTGTGGTCTGCTTGCTTCGATCTGTGTTGTTTAGAGCTACTACTAGTGATTTTTAGTAGCTGCATGATCTGAATGTAGTAGAGAAGTGGTTTCGAAATGATTTTGAAGTATTTCTTGTCTCTTAGGGGAAAACTGGAGTTAGAGCCTATAAAACATGTAATGAGCCCTTCTCTCATAATTGGATATGTGCTGTTTAGATTTGTTATTTAGTTTCGTGGTGTACTTGGTTCTATCTGTGTTTTTTAGAGCTATTACTAGTGATTTTTAGTAGCGGCATGATCAGAAAGTAGTAGAGAAGTGGTTTCGAAACCCCATGCTCTGGAAGTGAAATTATATTGCAAGTATTTCTTGTCGCTTAGGGGAAAACTGGAGTTAGAGCCTATTTAGAACCTTTAAAGCATGAAGTTCGTCCTTTCCTCATAATTGGATATGTGTTGTGGTGTAGATATGTGTTGTTTAGATCTATTACTTAGTTTTGTGGTGTAGTTGCTTCGATCTGTGTTTTTAAGATCTATTACTAGTGGTTTTTAGTAGCGGCATGATCAGAATGTAGTATAAACGTGGTGACTAAACCCCATACTCTGGAAATGAAATGATACTGCACTTATTTCTTGTCTCTTAGGCGAAAACTGGAGTTAGAGCCTATGTAGCATCTTTAAAACATGTAATTACTAATTAGTCCTTTCATCATAATTGGATATGTGTTGTAGTGTAGATATGTGTTGTTTAGATCTATTACTTAGTTTTGTGGTGTACTTGGTTTGATCTGTGTTTTTTAGATCTATTACTAGTGATTTTTAGTAGCGGCATGATCAGAATGTAGTAGAGAAGTGGTTTCGAAACCCCATACCCTGGAAATGAAATGATATTGCAAGTATTTCTTGTCTCTTAGGCTAGAACTGGAGTTAGAGCCTATGTAGCATCTTTAAAACATGTAATGAGTCCTTTCCCTATAAGTGGATATGTGTTGTTTAGATCTTTTACTTAGTTTTGTGGCGTACTTGGTTTGATCTGTGTTTTTTGGATATATTACTAATTTACCAGTGGTTTTTAGTAGCGGCATGATCAGAATGTAATAGAGAAGTGGTTTCGGAACCCCATACTCTGGAAATGAAGTGATATGGCAAGTATCTCCTGTCTGTTAGACAAAAACGGGAGTTAGAGCCTATTTAGCACCTTTAAAACATGCCATAAGGTGTTATCTATTTTCTGAACAGATGTGCTTGTTGGTGGTTGTTTACTTGTTTAGTCTTTTCAGTTTAACTGATCAGCTGTAGGCTGTAGCGGGCTTGAATTTCATTTTCTTTATTTAAATGCATGAATTCTCATATTTGCAAGTGAACCTGTATAGATTTATTAGGCTTGTGGTGTGCTTCTATCTCTGCTCATTAGGTGTATTACTAGTGATTTGTAATGGCAGCATCGAAGTGTAACAAAGCGGTGGTTCGAAAACCCCATTCTAAGTTACCTGGTCCAAGGAAATGAAATGATGTAGAAATTATTTTTCATCTTGAGCAAAAACTGGATGCTTAGCTTATGTAATTTAATCGATCAGCTGTAAGCTCTAGCAGTCTTGAATTTCATTGTTCTTTTTTAAATGCATGAATTCTCATATTTGCAAATGAACCTTTATAGACTTCTTTGGTTGTGAACTTGTGGTGTGATTCTATCTCTGCTCATTAGGTGTATTACTAGTGATTTTTAATGGCAGCATCGAAGTGTAACAAAGAGGTGGTTTGAAAACCCCATAGGCCCATACTAAGTTACGTGGTCCAAGAAAATGAAATGATGTAGGAATTATCACTCATCAGAAACTGGATGCTTAGATATGTGACCTTTTGAACATATAATGAGTTTTTCCCCATAAGTGGATCTTTCTGGTGCAAAATTGGTGTTTGGATGCCGATGGTCAAGTAACAAAAATTTGCACACCATAAGATAAAAGGAGGGAGGAAAGGGTAAATTATTCAAGAGAAACTTGAGCCACTACTTTCAGTAAATAATATAGTGGTACAATCTTATGTTGATAAATTCTCTCTTTTGTCTCTATTTCCTTGTTTATTGATTATTGAAAAAAGGCCTTCTGTAGGTTTCTATATCGTATGTTTTGTGAACGAGGGTGCTTGTAGTTGCTTGTTTAGTCCTTTTAATTCAACTGATCAGTTGTACTGGTTTTGAGTTTCTTTGTTTTGGATGCATAAACTCTCATATTTTCTGCAATGTTTGTGATGCAGGGTGTTTACTATTATTTCTATCAAATATTCCGGAATAAAGCTGAAGTTATCGCTCTTAACCGCAGGAAGAAAGGAGCTGGGGATGGATCAGTTGGGATGTTTTCCTCACTAGTGGTTGCTGCTTTATCTGGGTGATCTTATATTTTTAAAATTCAATCTCTTGTTATAGTCTAAGATCTCTGAGAGGTTCCGAGCTTTTGAAGTTATATAAGCACTCACTTTGCTTACTACGAAATCACATACCTTGCAAGTTTAAAATGGGGCTGCGAATGTCCCATACCCTGTTATGCAACTTATGAAATCACATATTTTATGGATGTTGTGAAACTCTTCTGCTTTTATTTGGAAAACTAAATTTTTAAATTACATCCCACATACCTTGTGAAACATATCTACACGAATTTGTTTCCTTGTTGGTCCTCTGATATTTGCTCATTATATTATCTTATCTGAAAATTTCAGCACTATTCTTCAGTGCATGAAGTAGCATCTTATTTCTCTTTGATGTTCCTACTACTGAAAAGAAATTAAGCATGCATACATCTACATGATATCCTTGGGTGATCATTAACAAAAAAAGATACACAGAGCTGAGTTCTGTTACAGATTTTCTCGTTCTGCCTTGCTTCTGCATGGTTTAGCTTGTTCTAATAATATTTTCTGTTCTTCTGCAGGTGTGTAAATGTGCTTATGACAAATCCAATCTGGGTAGTTGTCACTCGTATGCAGGTAAGAAGTTGAAGAACTTAGAATGAACTAAAAAATCTTACAGGCTAGCAAATGTGCTTCACTTTCATTCCTATCCACAATATTAAGGACTTATTATTGCCAAAATCTGGATCTTCTTTGTGACTATGTTGAAAAGTTATGCATAGATATGCAACATATATATCCAGACTCCGTATTTTCTGCTGATTCTTTGGTACCCTACGTGAAGAAATTCTTAGGTTGTAAATCTTTTCATTGTCTTCACCACCTAATCCTGCATGCAAATGAGATTTTTAGAGACGCAGTATGCTCAATTGAACTTTTGTGTGCTGTTTCCAATGTGGGAAATAGTTGGAATGGGATGAATCATGTTGACTATCGGGTGCAATAATTAGGGCTGATCTGTATTACATGCATTAAAATGTTGTTTTGCCTAAGTTTCTATTTAAATTTAGATGTTAAAAACATCACTGACACTTTAAAGCATGTATAAAGACTAAAATATGTGTGGTGGGAATGATAAGTACAATGTTTCTTTTTGCTTTTGGGCTGGTCATCTTCCTTACTCCTCTTCATGCTCATTTTCCATGAGAGAATAGATGAGGATGTTGGTGTTGACAAAGGGGTGGAAGCAACGTTTTTTTAAGAACTTGGAACCTGTGCTGCATGAGAGAGTGGATGAGGGTGGTGGGGTTGGAGTTGGTGAATCGTTAACACTTAACAGAACAAAACATCATATTTTACATATACTAAACAGGGTGTTTAAGTCAACAATGCGTTATAATTTGACAGAATGAGTAAAATTAATTTGCAATCCCA
Source organism: Oxyria digyna (assembly GCA_029168935.1). NCBI lineage: Eukaryota > Viridiplantae > Streptophyta > Magnoliopsida > Caryophyllales > Polygonaceae > Oxyria > Oxyria digyna. The sequence continues at coordinate 2,048,140 of JAPVLV010000001.1, read as the reverse complement.
ATAGGGCCTTAAATGCGAGAGAAATCTCTGCAATTGCTTGAGTTGTTATTGGCTATTTGCTCTTAGCCAAGAATCTACTCTAGGTTTTGTTCACACAATGGTACAAGTTGGTAGCTTCTTATTTATGTTAATGACTTCTCTATTCCTCCACACCTTTCAATTTATGACTTGTTTGATTGTGATGAATGCTCTTTGTGTCAGTGACAATCTTTTATTGCTCCCTGGCTCAACTAAATCATGTGAATGATCTAAAGGGAGAACACATTCTCATTCATAATATTTATTTGGCGTTGCAGCTGATCAACTGAATTTTTTTTTATTGTGTTTGGATTCTAAGTAATTCATATTAATGCATTATAAAACATTATTTTGGGTAATCAGAACACACTAAGCTGTACATTTGGCCATCGTCCATATTAATGGACATCTTTTGCAATTTTTGAAGTATAACCATTATTATGCAAGCTTTGCTGATTTGTGTTAATACTTTGGTGAACCTTAGCACCAATATGCAATATTTGCAGCTTTGATGCTATGTTTTAACAATTTAGTGAATCTTACCCTGCAGACTCACACAAAAGTTTCAAAAAAGTTGCAACAACAAAATCAGACTCCAAGCAATCCGGATGAAGTAACTGTTGCTGCTATCGAGCCATTTTCTTATGGAACTAGCAATGCAGTATGTTCACTTCTCTCAAATTTTCCTACTTGACCATCATTTGTTAATGCCGTTTCTATGTCATGTTTGGTAATCAAATAAAAGTACTTTGACCTTAGCTAAGAATCATTTTTACCATATAAGCATGATTTCCACGTCAAGTTGAATGCACCTCTAGTTTTGCCAAGTCTTGTTTAGTAAGCAAATAAAAGTACTTTGACCTTAACTATACCCTATAAGCATGATTTCCAAACAGACACTAGTACTTTGACCTTAATATGCACAACAACTGGTGTCTGATGTACCATAATGCATTAATGTCATAATTTTAAAAGGAAAAATATTAACATATGTGAATGACCTGTAGGGAGAAGAATGTATTTATTGTCTGGTATTGGTTTTGGAAGTTGTCCTCTGCAGAATTGTTTGTTTCATGTCCATTATCCACATAGGCAATTGTAGCTTGTTTAGGTGAAGTCTGAGCCCAACCTATGGGCTTGGCCACACGGGATAGGATATTGTCAACTTCCAATATTTTCCTATTTTGATATTGTATGCATAATTATAAGTTTTAGGCATTTATTTTGTCTGGTAGTAAAAGGATTCAAATTTAAGTATGGCGAATTTGATTAGAAAAATCAAAAATCCATATATGAATGCATCTACATTCTACATCCTACACCTATAGCTTGGAGTGTTGGAGCTCCAAGATTTGTATGGCTGTGGTTATGTATGGAGTTTTGCTTCACTTTCCATCTCTCTAGTACCTAATTGGCAGTTATATTATTTTCTGTAGATTCAAGAACTCTATGGTGAAGCTGGTCTTTTGGGCTTCTGGAAAGGAGTTTTCCCAACACTTATAATGGTGTGTGAGCTATGAGCCTATGACTGTTAATCTTTGGATAAAAGGAGTTCCTTATTTGTAAAATTTCTGTCAATAGGTGAGCAATCCTTCTATGCAGTTCATGTTGTATGAGACCATGTTGAAAAATCTGAGAAGAAGACGTGCATCAACCAAGAACGAGGTTACTGCATTGGAGGTTAGCTTCTTGCTCAGCTTCATTTCTGTCTATCTTTACCTATTTAATGTTTATTTGCTGGATTTAAGTAAAATTTGATTTTGGCAGGTATTTTTTCTCGGGGCTCTTGCAAAGCTTGGAGCTACAGTGGTAACATACCCACTTCTGGTCGTCAAGGCAAGAACTATCTTTATCTTTCTCTCATCTGCTAAATTGTGATCCATGCTCTAACTAACTGAATTTAAAACGATCTGAGAAGTAGATAGATATATACTCCCTCCGTCTAGTATTATAGGTCTTTAGAGCTTTTGAGATAAGCAGTTGTAATTTATGAAAATCTATCCTTACTTTCTTTACCTATATTAGTAATACTTTACATATACTTCTCTGATTAGAATTTGTCGGAAAAAACTAAGGTTAAAATAGGAAAAATTAGTCCAAGAGTAGGTAGTATAAAATTTAGTATCATCCATCTGATAGAACTAAAATCGGGATTTACTCACAAAGACAACACAATACATAAGAGAAAGAACATAAATCCCAAAGGAGAACAAGATCTCCAACAAGCCTAATCAATACTACCCTATTTTCCTGGATAACTATGTCAACTAATCTCCTATTTTTACAACTGTCCTCTAAATGTCTACTGTCCAACACATGACCCGCTTTTAAAATAACTGCTTAAAACCAATTATAAAAATTCAAACTATTTAATATCCTATCACCACTGATAGTTTACTCTATGAGCCCTATAGTAATCCCTGATATCGTGTTCCAAATGAAGGCTTATTTTTTTAAAGTATTTGACATAGCAATAGGCTATAGTAAGTTCGAAAATGGATTGTCCAAATAAGCAAATGATGAAATCAGAAAAGTAAAGCAAGCCAGCATGTTTGTTTCATCTCTGCAGTCAAGGCTTCAAGCAAAGCAAGTTACCAGTGCTGATAAACGGCAGAACTACGAAGGTTTGTGTAATCACACTTCTATATTTATTTATTTTTTGTAGAAACAACAACAACATTCCCTATTATATCCCGGGAAACGGGGTATAGGGGTTGGGATGGCTAAATCCTTTCCCCAAACGAGTTAGGAGGAAATATCTGAGATGATCCACACACTGCAACCACGGCCCAATTACGGAATTACCCTAATTGATATGCTAAAGAATCTTAACTTTCCTACAGGCACATTAGATGCAATTGTAAAGATGATTCGATACGAGGGCTTATCCGGATGTTATAAAGGAATGAGCACAAAGATTGTGCAGAGTGTATTTGCAGCTGCAGTTCTCTTCATGGTCAAGGAAGAGCTCGTCAAAGGAGCACGATTATTGCTCTCAAAGGACGCTCGAAAAGCCATTCAGTAACAAGCTTCCCGTCGATTTCTCGTGGCCCTTCTCTTCAATTGTTTGTAAAATTAAAATGTAAGGGGCGTGTTGTTGTATTTCTCTTGCCCGATCCCCAATTTGTAATAAGTCCTCGGAAATGTGTATGCCTTAGTAGTGTCGATGTGGTGGTATGACTTGATAAGATATCCCATAGATGAAAGCGACGATAGTGATAGGCGATTGCCGTTAATAAACCAAACAAAAGTTGCTTTAAAAGTTAGAAAAATAAGTATAGAGTAAACGTTATTATCTGCAAAGTTATATTAATCGAATATCAACATCTTTGTTAAATAAACCGAATATCCTGTTATCACGGTTATGCGTTTTTTAAATTTTTATTGCGGGTATCCCAATAATCAACTTTGCTATTGACAATATTCGGTTATCCGAAGAGCGTATGATACGGTTAACCGTTTTTACGAACCCGATATCCGGTTTATGTTATTTTTACGGAAAACGGATATCCGCTTTATTATATTCTATTTTCGGATATCCGGTTTTTGATCAATTCTCCGAAGCGGATATCCGTTTTTGTTATTGTTCATTATTCGGTTAACCGTTTTTACGAACTTTTGATTACAGATATCCGGTTAACCGAATATCTGTTTGATTTTGCGAACTTTTAGTAACGGATATCCGGTTATATATTTGTTAGAAACGGATATCCGGTTATATCTAAAAAAAGCAAAACTAGAAATCCGGGTATCCGGTTTTAAATAAGCTCAGATTTTGAGTTTCGGGTATCCGGTTTTGAAAAAAAAAACCTCCTTCAATTTGAAGTAAGTGCGTCAAATATGATGGCACCTACTTTACGCTCTTATATGGCAACTTACATTATTGTTAAATGGAAATCCGGTACGAAAAACCATTAACAGGATTAATTTCTGATGTCCTGTTTTTAGTAAACAGTTTTCCAATTAGTATATTTCCTAAAATTGCTCCTCTGCAGGGTATCTATTATTGATCCACTTTATAAGCTCCTGGGGTTATATTAAATCTATGCGTAATAATTTATTTTCTCTAGATTATCAGATTTAGTGTCCGATTTTGGTCGAAATCCTGATTAATCAATCCTAGTATCTTCGCAGTTGGCTTTTCCGGTTAGTAAAACGATAGATGAGATGGCATCGCTTCGATGGGGACTTGGGAAGCTCTAAATACTATTACATAAACACACACCCAAACTCCTATACATTACTAAAAGGGTGTGTAACGAAAAAATCTATATATTGATTTTTCACGCCGTTGGTACTCCTCAGTCCCTGCTATATGAAAGAAAACATGAAGACAGTTATGTTTGTTGTAGTTTCTCTAATATAGTGTGGCCATATAATAAGGGAATTAGCATACTCCTGAAAGAATAAAAATCCTTCAATGTGTAAAGCATGAATTTTGCAAATTTATACCTTGATATTTAGAGCTAATTCGTAGAAGCATCAAACTAGTCAGCTACTTACAAAATCCTCCTCAATAAAAGCCTTTGCAAGTTAGAGCGGAGTCCCTGAAGCACAAAAAGAGTTTCTCAGGTTATAAAGATATGTCAAATAATAAATATCAATGGAAAATTGGGATCATAATATTAAAATAGAATGAAGTAATGAAGCCTTTCCCATATTAAAGAGTTTCTCGGGTTATAAGAGTTTCTAGGACTATTTTTGTTGGCTGAATCTAGAAAATTCTTTCAACTATTTCTAGGCTAGTTTACGGGAAACATCAGGTGCAGGAAATCAAAATTCTTCACCTTATTTTTCATGTTCACAATGAGCAAAATAGTTATCTGTTCCGCCAGAAACAAGCTCATACCCCCTTCTCTGCCAACACCCACAGATTTCTGTATAAATGATACTTCACTTTGTCCAACAGGAATGTTTGTTTCAAAAACAGAATCAGGACTCGTTTGGTATGACTCTAGGAATCGGACAGGATATGAGGATTTGGGTTGGTTGATTAATGATCATAGTTGTTTGGTTAGAAATTGGAATGAAAATTAAAATCTATAGGAAGAAGAACAAGCAAGATAGTAGAATCCATAATAAAAGGAGAATGATAGAGGACAAGAATAGAGGAGGAGAGTGAAGATAGAGCAAGAGGAAGAAGATGAAGAGTGAAATTAAAAAAAGGAATCACTCAAACCCAACATTTGCCTAGGATATGAGTTTAGGCATGTTTTTCAGGAATGAGCCATTCCCGTACCTTTTATGTAAACAAACACTGAAATGGGTTTGGGTGATTCCTAGCCCGATTCGTGATACCTGGCGTATACAACCAAACGAGCCCTCGATAGGTTGCTGGATATAGATCTTACCTGTGCAAAATTTGAGCAATTTCTTAAGGACCGGTTCTTGATATTCACTGCACATGGGAGTTATTGCCTGAACCACATAAATATAGATATATGAGCGTTTTCAATTGGATAAGGATTTGAATTAGGACATAGTTTGTATATAACTGAGATGCAGTTGAAACCAGTGCAGCTACTATTTCTTTGAAATTATTGACGTAATCCAGAGACTAATATAAATATACCTAACTGTGCTTTGGTCAGTGGAACAAAAATATACCTCACAACAATCACTAGTTGAATACTGTATTTTCTGTTGCTAAACCGGAGATGTATTAAGAGAAGCTCATCCTTAAAAGAATGCATTTCTAAATCCTATGTCAATGTATTCTATGAGTGGCCTTTTGAGAAATAAAGAAATAACTCATTAGAACACTTGAGTCGGAACCTACTTTAGGGCAATGCTAAGGCACTAATAAAAAAGTCCTGTTTGATTTTCTCTTCATAACCATCCATCATTTCCGCCTAATTTTACATGTTAACAATTTATAATGAGAAGTGTGTAAGCAGTCAGCATCTTTAATGCATTCTATTAAGGCCTACCTCTTTCTCCTCTTTGCTAATCTCCTTTGTACCTACTAATGTGGGCCATATCAGCTAACCTAAATGCTTTCTGCTTGTCAAATACCTGCCATGAAAGTATTTAACCCATAGAATTAGATGAAGGAAATCAAGCTTTGTTTCGGTCACTTAGAGAGTTAACCAATCTCAAGGGAGTTGAAATTACCTGACGAATGTGTGCAATAAGCACCTGCAACTATTAGTTTTGGCCCGGAAGACTTTGCACTTTGCTTCATCTGTCATTTAGTATTCTTTCATCAGAATGAACCATCTTTGTAAATTTTGAGCTGTTTTAGTAGATATCCAAATAAACATTCTATAATAAAATTCTAGGCTACAAAAATATTAGGTTTTGAAAAATCCATCTAAGTAAGGATCAAAGCCTAAGCCTGTGCTTTCGTTCAATCTATACGGGGTCGTCTCAAATACATTGTAGTTGACTATATCATTTAGTATCTGTCTGCAAATATATAAAGATGTTATAAGTTTTCACATAGAAGAAAACTTAACATGGTTCTTTTTGAGTTATATTTGAGGAATCAGGTTTTCCTTTGCCATTGATTTGAGGGATCAGGGTTTCTTTTTGCCATTGATTTGAGGAATCAGGGTTTCCTTTGATAATTAGTTGATGAGAATAGTCGGTTGGGTCATTATAATTGGAGAAACGATTCTAACTTTTGTTTAAAGTATGGCTACTACTTGGATTGTGTTTGGTAAATGAGTTATTTAACTAGTTGTGGTTGAAGTTTAAAAGATTTGCTAAACTGTGTTTGGATATCAAAAATTACAAATTCTATTTAGATCTTTTTAAAATAAAAGTAAACTTATTTTTTATTTTTTACTTTAGGCAATAAACACCAAAAAACTCCAATAAACTACTTCAACCCCTTGTTTTTTCTAGTTTCTCACTTAAACTAGTTAATTAAGTAATTAACTAGTAACTAGTTTATTTTGGCTTTTCAAACACAGTTATTTATACATTTCAACTAGTAACAAGTTAGATAACTAGTTAAAAAGTGTTTCGCAAGCACATCCTTACCACTAATTCATTGATCAAGTGTGAGGTTGAAAAAATTATTTTAACCTCATTCCTTAGCTACTCCAAAGTGGTAACTATTTCTGTGATCAAAGAAAATATACCTGGTAGCATGACAGATCCCCGACATGAGGAAGATCCAGAACCATTAATCTTTCATGTGGCTTCAGTTAAGCAGTAATGCAGTATAAACCTGGATATTTTTAGGAGATTTAGAAAGTGGTCGTACATGAAGTCCAACACAAGAGCAGGCGCGGTGGATTTCTTTAAATATTTATGCAACTGGTTCAGTGTTGTGTAAGAGAACTAGAAAAATGCTGAACATGGTGCCCATTTCAAAGTGCAATACTCATCTACTTCTCTATATGCATCTAACATCTTGTCTTCCAATGAGCAATATAGCATGACTCGTTGGATTTCTTAATATACTTATACAAATGCTTGAAGTGTTGTGTAAAAGAACTAGAAAAATGCTGAACATGGTGCCCATTTCAAAGTCATACTCATCTACTTTCCCATATGCTTCTAACATCTTATCTTCCAATGAGCAATATAGCATGACTTCGTGAAATTGATGTACTGATGCATCTCTGAATTTAACATTAAGAAATGTGGCCATGGAAAAGAAGCATCAAAATAAACTATTTTACTCCCTACTCGTGTATAAATTAAAAATTTATAGTCCTTACTCAACAAGATGCTAGTGGAAAGTCAGAGCAGAATACCAACCAAATCAATAAGAGTACCACTGCAATATGATAACCGTTGTTGGGACCATAAGGAATTAACAGAGTTGAAGACTTGAAGGACATAATATGGTATAGTGTCATACAATTCTAGTAACTTTTTGCTGTGTCGGGTACATCATACAGTTACATATGAACCAAAATTCCTATGACAAAATAGAGAAGAGATGGAAGTGGAACTCGAGAAGAGGCCCTCACTTTGCAATCCAATCACCAAGTGAAAAAAGTAGATCATATTAAAATTACCAAAGGCATAACAAGAATTATCGGACTACTTACTCGTCTTGCCCCAGTATAACCGTCATGGTTGGTCAAAGAGGTTTGTGAATGGTTTGGTTGGAAGAGCTTTGCGCTTTGCTCCATCTGTCATTTAGTGTTCTCTTATCAGAATGAATTATTCTTTGTAAATTTTGAATTGTTATAGTAGATTCTCAAAAAGACATTCAATAAAAACATTCTAGCTACAGAAAAGTAACCTCATTCCTTAGCTGCTAAAAAACTTAGCTGTTTCTGTGGTCTAACCATACAGTGCGATAGAAGTCAAAGGACATATACCTGGTAGCCATGTGAAAAATGTCCATCATGAGAAAGATGCAGAACATAGATCTGTTATGTGGCTTCAGTAAAGCAGCTTAAACTTGGAATTTTGCAGGAGAGTTGAGAAGTGGCTGTACAATAACTGCAAAATAGGAATAGACATGTTGCATCTCTTTAAATATTTATGTAAATGCTTATAATGTAGTATAACAGAAGTAGAACAGTTTTGAACATGGTAATGAACTACAATTGAAGAAGCTATATACCCCAACTAAGTTGATGAAGCTTAAAAGTGCAATTTATAGTTAATTGACTAACTAGTTCACTTTTTTAAATCAGTAGAGTAGCAGCATACGCAAGGTAAGGTAGATTAGGAACCAAGGCAAGTAAGCTAGAGAAAAAAACTCTCCATTTGATAGGTCAAATTGAATGCTTCAGTACAAATTCTTCACACAAGGATTCTGCAATGTCAATATACCCAATATTGGAAAGTCTATTAATTTAGAAACTAGGTAGGATACTCTGTCAAGTATTTTCGACTCTGTAACAAATTTGTTTGGTGCCCATTTCAAGTGATACTCATCTGCTTATATACATTGAACATCTTGTCTTCCTATAAGCAATATAGCATGACTCCTTCAAAATTGATGTTCTGATATAACTACAAATTCAACCTTAAGAAATGTGGCTATGGAAAAGAAGCATCAAATAAACTGTTTTACTCCTCATGTATAAAACTAATACTTATAGTCATTACTCAAAGAGATGCTAGTAGTAAGAGCAGGATACCAAGCAAATCAAAAGATTACCGCTGCAATATCATAACCATTCAGAGTTGAGGACATAATATTGTACAGAAAGTAAAAAATTGCCATACAATTCTGTTAACTTATTGCTGTGTCAGGTCAATCCAATAGTTACATATGGACCAAAATTCCTATCACAAAATAGAGAAAGAGATGGAATTTGAACTCAAGAAGAGGCCTTACTGACTAAACCTCACTTCTCATTCCCATCACCAAGTGAGATATTGTGGGGGGGAGAACAAAGACACAGGACATGCAAAGTGTAGATCACATTGACATAACCAAAGGCATTAAACAAGAACTATAAGACTACTTACTCGTTTTCACAGTATTATACCAAGCCCCAAAATAACCTTCACTTTTGGTCATGACAGAGCCAACAGCTTGCATCACAGAAACCTAAGTAAAAAAAAAATCGGATGGTTAAGTTTGAGTCCCTTTTCAGAATCCATGTGCAAATGAGGCAAAAATAATCCGAATCAAGTAAATAGATGAGAATTCCACCAAAACCAACATAAAGGGAAAAGAGAAACAAAGATCTGGCTTGAAGTTGTCAAACCTTTCATTGTCTGGCCTTCTCATGCCCGGTGATATCAGCAATTTCAGGATCAATAACTTCAAGCGGAATTGCTTCATCCACTGGAGTATTATTCAAGGCCATGCTATTCATTACACAATATCGACATTCAATCCATATTCAAATACAAAATAATCATGACGAGAGCAGAGGAACTACAATTTACTCACCGCAATGCCTTAGTTCACCATGGCTTAGTAAGGCAAATACGACTGATAGATAAAAAAAAAGTAGAGAAAACCTCGGTTAAATTCACATGTGAAGCAAAAAACAACTCCATGGAAATGTTGGCAGAGTATCAACGCTGTTTCGAACAGAAATACATACCAGGGAGTAAAAGCCGCCAACACCGCCCCTGACGAAGGCATTGTGGAGAAAAGAGGAAAGCCTGGGAAACGCCATTAGCATCGCAATTGTTATGCTACTCTGCTCTAGGTCTCTCACTCTTTGTAAAGTTGGAGGGGAGGTAGCAACTCTTCCTTATGTGGGATTTTTGTGGTGATGTGCATTGTAAAAATATTTGTATTTTTTACGTAGCTATATTTTGTTATTTTATCAAGGATTATTGGGGGGAAATATGTGTGTAAAAATTAAACTGTGAAGCACAAAAACTATAGGAATAGTAGATACGGAGCATTCCCTTTCTTGTTATTGCACAAACACTGTGCTTAAGCTTATATTTAGTTATCAAATAAAATTACTTCATGCATTTATTAAAATACATTAATTTGAGTGTATAATTTTTTTAGATGATAGTCACAGTAAATTTGAATTCTAAGCTAAAAAGTATGCAAGCACTTATCTACCCTTTAAAATAAATCAAGTATTAAAAACATTAGAGATCTACTAATAACAAAATTTATGCTTACTTTTTTTATTATAAGGAATATCAAAACTAACTTTAAACGTCTATGTTTATATGTAGGTCATAATGTAATTCCTTGGTGAATGACTAACTGAAAGCTGACACCACCAATAATGTTTTTCAAATCTCATGCCTCATAAAACCCAAATAACATCTCCAAAACTCTAGTTACTCTATACCATCAATCCATAACTATAAGATAGAGGTTGTCGCTACTAAGTTGATCAACGTTACAACTATGGAGAACAACATTTCTTGAAGGAACTGGCTTAACATTATGTAGGTGATTTGCAGGTCAGACTCATTCATGACAAAGGAGGCTAATCAATCTGTGCTCACTAGCTGGCTTAGTGCAGTGTGGATCTCACCGGGCATTTTATCTTGCTTTCTGGTCGGCTTAAGTCCTTCATTTATAATAACAATGCAATCATCTATTAGCTAAATGATTATACTGAATCGGGTTAATTCACCAAATATCCCAATCTTTTGTGCATGTTTATGAAATTCATACACAACTCTCCTAGTAGGTAAGTCATACTATCCTAGATTTAACATTAACAAGTTGAAATGATATCTAAAATTAAATAATTGAATCACATAAAAGATTGGGATATTTGATGAATTTTGGATACTTGGTAGACCCCATAGCAACTACCCCAAAAGGTTAAAATATTCAGCACACTAAAACCTAACAGCCTAACACTGAAGTTATCTTAACGCAGAAGTGTATGGGTAAAGTATCCTTACAGTCTATAGTCATGTGCTCATGTCACATTCATAGATTTGCAAAGGGCTCTCATGTTCTCACTGTCCTTGTGCTTTTCCCAGGCTTTTTCAAACTGTATGCCCTTGCATCTTGGAATTTAAACAAAAACAGAAGTAAATAATTAGGACGAAAGAAAAGACAGGAAAAACACACACTAAAATCATACAATAAAATCCTACACTTACTGCTGGAGGAGGATTAGTATATGCTGAATAAGAGTTCTTATCTCCTCTCGAGCTATTCTTGTTGCTGATTCTTTGTATACCAGGGAAAGCTCATCCACTAACCTGATACAAAAAAGTAGAAAGTAAGTAGCATGGAAGATGAAAAACAAGGGACACTGATAGATTATAGGTCAGCACACCTCTCGACTAAAGGCGTCTTTCTTATCCATGTTACTTTAACTACTGTTTGGATCCGCTTTAAAACCTGCATTGAAATCATAATAATAGTTTACATCTGCATCACTGTTGATAACATTTACTTCTGATTTCATACCAGGATAAGAGTTTCATCATCATCTGCATGCATCCACTGGAAGAAGAGGGGAAACAACCGTCTGACATGACCCAGGAGTATTAGACCAGCAGCACACAGCATAGGTTCTATCAATTGGAGCCATGGAATACGCCTTTCTTTACTCCTAGGCTGCCGCTCCAATTGACCAATCATTTCAGTCAGCATCCTCTCAAACCTAAGAGAAGATGATTAAGAACCACTCATACATGAGGATGGACCATTTCTAAACTACATGATATATTTTAAGGAATTCATATAATCATACCATGGACTGCGAGGATTGCCTCGCTTAGTCGAAGTAAGAAGAAGAACAGACATCTCAACAGCTACATGCCATATCTCATCACTCGAGACAATATTATTGCAACAAGCATCTAGAACTACATCTTCATAGCATCCAAGATCACTAGAACTCACATTCTTAGCAAGATGTATAAAGGTGAACATTCCCTGCTCCTGAACTCACCAAACAATAAAAAGCTAAAATAAGAAAACTACTTGAAGCAAGCATGGTCAACCACAAGATATTATAGAGCATAACGGCCATAACCTTCAAAGCCTATGCTGAAATTTATCTAGTTTCAATATATAAATCGACTGTGGTGACAGACTGTCGACCACATTTAGTTGAAAATGATTCAGCTTAATTATAATTTCTCTAGTTTAAATAATTTCACATACTACATAATTAAAGAAGGCTAAATACATTCCCTGCTCCTGAATTCACTAAACAATAAAAAGCTAATATAAGAAAACTACTTGAAGCAAGCATGGTCAACCACAAGATATTATAGAGCATAAACTTCAAAGTCTATGCTGAAATTTATCTAGTTTCAATGCATAAATCGACCGTGGTGACAGACTGTCAGACCACATTTAGTTGAAAATGATTCAGCTTAATTGTAATTTCTCTAGACTTAATAAGTTCACACACTACATAATTAAAGGCTAAATACATATTTTCCGTTTCTACCTTCACTCCAGGTGACCAATGATAAAGAATTAAAGAAGGTGAACATTCCCTGCTCCTGAATTCACAAAACAATAGAAAGCTAATATAGAAAACTACTAGAAGCAAGCATGGTCAACCATTAGATATAAAGCCTATGCTTTATCTATTTTCAATATACAAATCGATTGTTGTGTCAGACTGTCAGACCACACTTAGTTGAAAATGGTTCGGTTTAATTGTAATTTCTCTAGTCTAAATAAGTTCATAATACAAAATAATTAAAGAATGCTAAATAAATTTATACCTTCACTCCAGGTGACCAATGATCAAGAGCTGTTAGGGCACAAGGCAGTACCAAACCACACAATTTCCCTAAATTAGGATGATTGACCTAACACAACAAACACATCACCAATTTCATCGATTAGCACTAGGATAAACAAAGAACATGAAGAACTAAACCTAAAAACAAAGCAAAACAGGAGAAACATAAATTCCACCTTGGTGACGAGCCATCTGAGCTGACGCGAAGCAACAACGGCATAAGCCACGGGAGTTCTAGCGGACGCTGCTGAGACCTCATCGCCATCATCATCACCGTCAATAGAACTGTTCTTAATCGTATCCTTCATCAAAGGAAGGAGACCAGGCAATAAATCAATCACTAGCCGCTCATCCTCCTTTCCCGCCAATTCCAGATCGATTTCCTCTACCCTAACCGACATTTCGCAACCGAAATCACTGTAGACAGAAGCTGCGAGCGAATTAAACGCGTTGTTCGCCAAAACTGTGAGTTGCGATGGAATCCATGAGACGATTGACGAAGACGTCGCCGACGAGGGAGAGCAAAGCAGCGCACAACACAGTGCGAAATCCCTAACTTCGGCGCGAAGGTCGATTTGTTCTGAGACGGATGATTTGCGAGGAAGGAGAGATAGAAGATGTGATTTGATGCAGACGCCATCGGATTCCGAGGGTTTGTAGTTCGCCTTCGACAGCGATTCTCGAACTGGTTCACATAACCTAAAGAGTGAAAGAGAACGTCAGTACGAAAGAGTGAAAAACGAAGGAGAGCGATAGGGAGTGAGGAATTACTGGATGAACTCTTGGCGCAAAGCAGACGCCATTTCCGCCATTTTTTCGATTCTTCCAGAGCTCTTTAGAGTGGAAATTTGGATGGACGAAGGCGGCGTTTGTTTTGGATTTGTGAAAACGACCAATGAAAATGAATTTTAATTATTTTTATTTTATTATATATTAATTAAATTATATTTCGGCTTTGGAGAAACAAAACACTTTGTAAGAAGACCATTTTGTATGACAAGCAAGTAGTTTAGTGAAAGGAAACAATCATTTTGATCAATAAATAATGACATGAAAAAGAAAATTGGTCTAGATTTTTTTCCTTTTTATTACCGTTTACACAAGTGTAAAACAAACGCCACCTAATTCTATACAACTTTTTGAATTCATACATATATATATATACATGTACAGTATATTTTATGAAATTCAATCCATACTTCATCACTTTCTTTCACACATTGATATAACTGAAAAACATCTTTATTTTTCATAAGGGATAAAAGTCATTACATCAAGAGCAAGAGCAGTGTACCAACTAAGATGAGAATACCAGACACTTAAACACAGAATACTAGAATGCATCCTATTGATGTTTTAGACATGCTCTCGTGATGGGAACCGGAGGATCACAAAAAACCCCGTTCAAGGTGCGATTGTTAACCCATTGATTAGCAGCTTCGGTGAAATGTATAGTATCCCAACTTATGTAATCCGATGGATTGCTACAACATGTACCATTGTGACAACACGACCCAAGTGGATCCGAGAAACCTGTCATATTTTACATACATACAAACAACCATTTTTTACATGATCATGATGGGTTACAGAAACATTACGTAAGAAAATGATCAGAAAAGTTACCAAAGTGTTGTGCGTCGCGAGTGAGGGCATATCTAGCAGAGTAAATGTCGACATAAGTAAAGAAAGCGTCTTTTAAGAGGCGACGAAATGAGAAGATTTTATCGCGAAGGAGGTTGTTGAACTCTTGAGCAATGTTGTTGAAGGACTTGATACAACCGAGCTCGTCGACATTGGTGTCGCCGGAGCCTCTGTTGGTGGAGTTGGCCACTAAAATGGGCAAGCAACCGATGGGTCCTGTGTTGTGTATCCAATAGTTTCTTGCTCCTTGCTTGTATAATCTCTACATTATGATTAAAACCATTTATGAAATATGTATTAATGTATACATAAGTTGTTCATAAATACATGTAAACATGAATGTGCAAAATTTAAATCTCACCACTTTATAATCATGACACATAAGATTTTATTCAATATTTACATTATGCAAAACTCGTGCATAGCAGGAAATTATGCTAGTTTCATCGTAAACGTAACTAACAGAATAACTTTTGTTTGAGCATGTAAAATAATTGTATTTCAATAATCGTTTTCATATAAGAAACATTTCATCATCAGAAAAGTTTCGGTGAGAACAAGACTTAACGTAGCAAAAATGAAGTTCTTCGCGTTCACAGATAACAAGTTCTTATTTATAATTTGGCTAGTAATGTTCATAATATGGAGAATGAAATTTTTTTAGGTCATTAGAGAGGAAAAAAACAAATCAAAGTTCGCAGTAATTATAAGCACGTCACCGCATCCCTCACTGAAAAAGTTCAAAAAAATTCATATCCCAAATTATGAACATTACTATTCAAAATATGAACATTGACGTGTAATCTATGAACCTAAACTGTTCGCTTTTTCCCTATATTTAGAGTTATTCGCACCATAACTTTCCTCTAACCTGACATGAGTTTTATAAAATTACCGTGATCGAAACGGTGGCGTTTTCGACAAGATCGAAGAGAATAGCTTTGGTTCGAGCCACTCCCATTCTGGTCAACCAAAAGTAAAGATCATTTTGACCAATATCTATGCTGTAAATTGCTCTTGAGAAGTCTTCTGGTCTCGGAAGCACCTTCTTATTTGTACGTACTTTACCTAGCACAACACTTAATCCTTTAATCAAAATCCAATCAAGTATTGATTTAATTAATTCCTTACTTAACAACATACCTTGATACAACTTAGTTGTCCGGTTCTTAAACTGCTCAAATTGTCCAAGCTGATTTGTAAACGAAATCTGGTTAAATCCGGCATCGATGAATCTTCCGTCGGCAATTGTCAGCTCGATCGTCGAACCGCTCATTGCGAAATTCGCTCCATGACGAAAATCCGCCCCGACAGAGTCTAGATAGCCGTCCAGATACGGTAATCTCAACTTCTCCGCTACAGTTAAGATTGATGGTTAGACTGATACCATATGAAATAATGTGAAATTTTATTCAACATGCTAGTGATTATTAGCGAGCACATATAATAAAATGACAATAAGTGACGGATTATGCAAAATAAACGCTTAGCTACGAACACATATATAGAGGAGGTTTCTGGGAAAACATATCTTACAATGTGAATGCGAATTCAACTTAAGTGTAAACATTACTATCTTATAGTAAATTGTAAACATTACTATTTTATACGTGAACCTTAACATTACTACTTTATATGTGAACATTACTATCTCATAGTAAACTGTAAACATAACTACTTTATACGTGAACCTACTTTATACGTGAACCTTAACTGTTCGCATTTGATCCTCCCTCCACAATATATACATATTGATGAAATTTGCTGTACATGATGAAAAATACAATGATTGAACATGAAACTTTACATTTATTGACACGAGTTCATGCACATCATCTGCTTATTCTCAAAGTGGTAATTTTTCTTACAATAATATAGCTATGGATGTTACTAATAGGAGAGTGACACCATTGAGTTCATAAAATGACATCAAATATTCATTATCTAAGTGGTCAGGTATCCATGTAACATGTTCATTTTCAACTGACAATCAAGTGCATTATCTGAACGGTAGTGTTCACAAGAACAATAGGAGAGTAATGTGACACAACTGAGTTCATAAAATGACACCAAATATTCATCATAATCTGAGCGATTATGTTCACATGTAACATGTTAATTTTCAACTGTCAGACAAATTTATTTTCTAAACGGTAATGTTCACAACAAAAGTTCGGAGAAATTACCTAGGAAATCAATCATAAGGCGACCGTCGCCCCAACGTCCAGCTGGCTGGTGGAAGAAGGTGACACCGTTAGGGGGAGGAATCGGACCGTAAATCGCAGAGACGCTTCCGGTGTCGGAATTTGAGTCGCCGAAGTTGTAAATTGCTGGAAAATCACATCTTACTCTTTTTGAATTCACCACCGTAGATTGTGCAGCTAGTAAGAGCACAACGGCTCTTACTATAAAAGTATACATATCTTGAAATCGAAATAGAAGGGACTTATGAGATTCAGAGAGTGTTGCTAAATCCTTTCATATATTAAGTGGAAAGTCAACTGTGGAAATGGGGAAGACTTTGGATGGGGATTAGATTAGCATATGCACATGGGAGGTATTGAGTGTATTGGATAGCAAAATAAAAAATACCATCAACTTGCAAATCTGAATTTCATATCTTTTGTTTGGTTATGTCAAACTGTCACGAGCACATGATAGATTTGAATTTTAAAAAGTATTTGACTGATTTAGATAAAAAAAAACATCTAAAAATGTAATTAGCGAAGGAATATATCATTTACATGCCTTGTTTGACACTGTCGTTCCTAAGTTCAATTTATAGGCCAACTGAACGTAGATGTGACAGGTGACAAAACACCGATTTTAGTATATGTATAGGTTATAACTCAAAAACTGTCATGAAATTTGAGATTGTCATAGTGTTAATAAACTAAAAGATATAATTTTGATTAATTTGAGTAAAAAAGAGAGACTTAAATCGAATAAAAAACCGGTTTTTGGGTAAATACCCTAAAACTGTTATGTTTTTTAAGTTTTTGCATCAGTTTTTTAAGTTATAAGAAAATACCCCATTTGCTGTCAACAAAATTTTTAACAGAGCTGTCAACAATTTTTTTTACATAACTGTCAACAAATTTTTTAACAGAGTTGTCAACAAATTTTTTAACAGAGTTGTCAACAAAAAATTTAACAGAGTTGTCAACAAAATTTTTAATAGAGTTGTCAACAAGAATAATAAGTTGTCAACAAGAATAATAAGTTGTCAACAAGAATAATAAGTTGTCAACACGACTAAATAAGTTGTCTACACGACTAAATAAGTTGTCTACACGACTAAATAAGTTGTCAACAAATTTTTTAACATAGTTGTCAACAAGAATAATCAAGAATAATAAGTTGTCAACACGACTAAATAAGTTGTCAATCCAACTAAATATTGTTTACACGACTAATAAATGTCAACAACATACAACACAAGTAATATTACAAAATTGTCAACACTTTACAAAACTTGTCAACACCACTAAATTACATTGTCAAAAAAATAATTGTCAACACATTAATTTTTTTACACACTAAAACAAACTGCATTGTCCCTTGCATAATCCTTGTCAACACTGTCAAATTTGGGGTTGCCTAAAGGAAACACTGGAAATAGAAAAAAGAAAAAGGAAAACATTACGAATAGTATATAGAAGGCTGCTGTAGACGGAGGACTTTAGGAAATCGTTTAAAACAGTACACACATTAAATATCTACACAGACATGCTCAAACATACAATATACTTGAATTAAGAGGAAAAGACAAGATGCTCACTGAGAACATTGCTAAGGTGATATGCTGTGATGTATATGATACAGGAATAGGAATACCAGGTTCACTAACCCATATTCATAACATTATATTAATTCTATAGCAGTCTTTTAAAGTCTTAAAAAAACTTTCTTAACTATTGTCATAATGCTGCAGAAAATGCTTTGTCTTCATTGTTCAAGCAGTACACGCAAGTAAGTGCTGATCATGCAAGGAAATATGGTAGAGCTGGACTTGGCTGAGCTCAATCCTGTATTCCAACACTGAAGCAAGCAACTGGGAGCCGACTTGTAGCTGTGCAGCAATGTCAGCGAGGGCAATTTGACTCTGTCCTATCAACCGTAAAATGCATATCACTTAGAAAAATAAAATTCAGAAAGCAACATCAACAAATCAAGAACATCAGCAACCGTAAAATGTATATCAAGTTCCATTGCACATCAACAACATCAGCATCAACAACATCAGCAAAAACACTCCATTGCACATCAGTAAATCAAGTAAAGCTACAACTACACATAAGCAACATCAGAACCAATTACTGTTAGTTTCTAAAAACGAGAACCCTAGCTTAGTTAGCAAATCACTGGAATCTATATCCTTTCGAGAAAAAGTGATGCGGATTGCAGAGAAGAAGTGACGCAGAGGAGGAATTTTGTTACCAGATTCCTCAATTTAGCTTGGCTTGGAATGTCTGTGAAGAACGAAGAGGAAGAAGACGATAAAATCATTACACGAAGACAGTGCTCGAATCTGATCCAAATCTTGTTCTTGATGCAGAATCGTGTGGATGAAGCACTTCAGAAGCCATGGTCAAGGACTGGTGCGAGCGAAGGACCTGATGTATTGGCGTCGTAGATCGGGAGAGATGGAGAAGGAGAGAACGACGGTTGGGAGCAAGGCGGAGATGCCTGCGTTTTGGAAGGAGACGAGTGGAACAGTGAGAACTGGAAAGAGGGGCGCGTGTATACAAGGAGAAGGGTATTTCCATAGTGTTTAAAAAACGAGTGCAAAAATCGCAGATTTAGTGCCCAATAGGGCATTGGGCACAAATCCTTCAATAAAAAAAGCTAATGGGCCTTCTTCTTTCAAATTTGGGCTCAGTTTAGTTTATTGGGCCTATTATTTGACCCGAGAACTTAAATGGGTGTATCTAATTCGGGTCAAACTTTACCCACTTCATTTCGTCTAGCGAGAGATTTCTGCAATTGTGATGAGGTTTTAGGCAAAACAGAGGTTTTAGCTTACTCCTCATCTTCTTCTTCTTCTTCTTCTTCTTCAAATGAAAGGCGGTTACCTCTCAGGCATGGCGTTTCTACAGCAAATCTCCAGCTTCCCTCTTCCACGCGCCGCCCTTTCTCGCTCACTCACAATCCCCTACTCCGTATCCGTATCCGCCTCTCCGGCGGCGACACGTGTCTCCCCGCCGTCTGACCAGCGCGTCCTCATAGGCATGTCTCTTGAGGAGCTTCAACAGCTTGCTGTTGAGCTTGGTGAGGTAAACATTCACAAGCTTTTGGAATTTGGAGTTTCCCCCAATTTTATGACTTTAGGTTTTGGTTTTGAATTTGGGCAGCAAGGGTATAGAGGGAAGCAAATTCATCATTTGCTTTATCAGAGGAAGGTGAAAGATATCCATGAGTTTGTTCAATGTGAGTTGCAGCTGCTGTTTTTTGTCAAGTTTGTTTGAATTTGTGATTTGAATTTGGTTTGTGTGGGGAATGGAAGTGCCACAGACGTTTAGGAGTAAGCTGCAAGACTCGGGTTGGGCCGTTGGGCGTTCGACTGTTCATCAAACTGTTACTGCAGCTGATGGTACTATTAAGGTAACTCTTCTTTGCTTGCAGAATCCTATCTGATAGGTTTTGAGATTGATAGTTGATACCCCATTGCATTTAATCCAGCTGCTAAGGCTTGTATAAATAGTGTAGAAGTCTTTAGATTTGGACAAGCTCAAGGCTTTTTGTGAAGTACATAATATATGTTTTGGAAAAAAGCATGTGTTCTATATTTGCTACTGGTTATACTTTTGAAGTAAAATCATAAATGGCATAAGGTATGAGGTTGATGGATATGCTTTTCTTAATCCATTCTACTAATAAGCTTATACTGTCAGAGCTGTATCTTTTGTGTGTATGATCTTTGTCGTCTCTCCAATGGATTTTGTTTATAAATCTGTTGCAGTTATTAATGAAGCTGGAGGATAACAGGCTAGTTGAAACTGTTGGCATACCAGTACAGGATGACAAGGGCTCAGTTCGTCTTACTGCTTGTGTTTCATCACAGGTGATTGTCTTCTTTGAATAATGATTTTGCCTGGTTTTTTATATCTTGAATGTGGTAGCGGATACGGTCTTTTTCTTCTCGATTTCTGCTGTAAAATAATTTGTTTTTTTCATTTCCCTTTTGATTGCATAAGTAAGGTGGGTTGCCCTCTTCGGTGTTCATTCTGTGCTACAGGGAAGGGAGGTTTCTCAAGAAATCTTGGGAGACATGAAATTGTTGAACAGGTTTGTCTATCTGTTTATGTCTTTTGCCTCACCTGTTTCACTTGGATATTTATGGTGATCTAAAAGCTGGTGTTATATTTTTTTGCAGGTCCTGGCCATAGAAGACCTTTTCAAACACCGTGTTACTAATGTAGTGTTCATGGGAATGGGTGAGCCGATGCTAAATTTGAAAGCAGTACTTGAGGCGCATCGATGCTTAAACAAGGTAGCATCCTGATCTTATAAAATGACAAGATTATTGAACAGGGTAAAATTTAGAAGCAGAAAAAAGTGATTGTGCGCGGTTGATATGTTTCAGTTTGATTAATATGGTTCTACTTGAGATTTAAAATACATTATATTCTTCATAATATGTATTCTCTAGTATACTTATGTTCATCTTTTTGAAGGATATTCAAATTGGGCAAAGAATGATCACAATATCATCTGTAGGGGTTCCAAACACAATTAAGAAGTTGGCCACACACAAACTTCAATCCACATTAGCCATCAGGTATGCTATTCGTTATGATGAAACCAATTTAAAGTTAACTTATACTTGAATGTGATTTATTTAATGAACTGAAAGGTCAGAGTACCAAATCTGAAGTTTTGCTTGTTGAATATCCAGCTTGCATGCACCAAATCAGAAACTTAGAGAAACAATTGTCCCGAGTGCCAAAGCCTACCCTTTGGAAGCACTAATGAAAGATTGCAAAGACTATTTTCTTGAAACTGGTCGACGTGTCTCCTTTGAATATACCCTATTAGGTACTGTATTTACTATTAGCTGAGTAACTGATGCATTTTTGAGCAAGTAGTGAACATATTTTTGACATAATTTATTTTCTCAGCTGGAGTTAATGATTCTGTGGAGAACGCCAAAGAACTTGCGAAGCTACTACATCACTGGGGCCCTGGACATCATGTGAACCTCATACCTTTTAATCCCATTGATGGATCCGAGTATCAACGGCCTTACAGAAAAGCTGTAAGCCAAAATCTCTCCTTTCTTCCTTCGTTCTTGCACATTTGTTGCTTTAGTGCTTAATTGTTCACGACTTGGGGTTTGTTTTATGATAGTAAGGATACCGGGTTTTTTTATTGAGAAAAGTATTTCACTGCTTTGAAAATTATGCCCAAAA
Organism: Oxyria digyna; assembly: GCA_029168935.1. Classification (NCBI taxonomy): domain Eukaryota; kingdom Viridiplantae; phylum Streptophyta; class Magnoliopsida; order Caryophyllales; family Polygonaceae; genus Oxyria; species Oxyria digyna. Next base: position 2,025,990 of record JAPVLV010000001.1, on the reverse strand, counting down.
GTATTTCTTGAACAATTCAACTTTTATTATTTTGTGTAAAATGTTCTTTCTTGTAATTAAGTACTTCAAGATTATCTGTTTTTCAATATAACCACCAAACAAAACCTTGCAGTTTACTGGGTCAATGTTATTTTTGGTTGGCTTTTTAAGTCATAACAATGATATATTTCAATATTTATTTTCTGAATAATGATGTTGTATTTAAGCTTTTACATGTTGTGTAGATACAAGCATTTGCATCAACTCTGGAATCGTGTAAAATAACATCAAGTGTTCGACAAACAAGAGGGCTCGAAGTGGGTGCAGCCTGTGGACAACTGAGGAATGAGTTCCAAAAGAGTCCCATGTTAGCTGCAGAGCCTGAAAGTCAAGAACAAGAACAAGAACAAGAACCACTTCTTGCCACTGTATCTTAATCTATTATGTTGTTCATAGGTTCAAAGCTGTACTGAATTGACAAAAACTGGACTATAAACTACAGGTCTTCATGTTTTGAAAATGGAATTTGGTTTCGGCTTATTTTCGCGGTTCATCTAGACATTTGTATCATTGTATTTTTTGTCCTTGCTTTACATTGACACTCAATTATCATAAAACTCATAGTGTATATTTTCCTCTGAATTTAACAGGCTTTTGTTTTTTTGCAATCCAACTCATGCCAAATAAGTTTTGAGTATATTATTTGCAAAAGTAAGTTTTTTTTTTGAAAAATTTTCTTCTCCAAAAATAAGTTTAAAACAGTATATACCATGAAGAGGAAAGACCCACAAATAAGCTTTAACAGAATAATGCTCTATTAGTTTGACAGTAGTTAAAGTTCCTTTAAGTGTTCTATCCGGAAATTTCGAGTTTGAAATCTGCTGGAGGAGTTTATACATCATCACAAATTTACAAATAATAGACATCAAAATTAGATCTCCAATATTAAACTCTCAAATGGCCAACAAGTATTGAAAATCAAACTCGTAAGGCAAGTTGATGACAATAGTACTTGATGAAGTGACATTCTTATGTTGTTGTTGTTGTTGTCCTTTGAAGCAATCAACAATGGATTTTCGCAACGAGCCAGACGTCGGTAATTGCTGACAAACCCACTCGACCAACGTCTCCATGTCGCTCGTGAATTCGAGCATGTTCTGCGTTAGAAGCTCCGGCAATGCAATCTTCTTTGTGTATGTTACTGATATTGAAGCTTGAAGATAGTCCAGTTTCGATTTCTCTAGTTCATTTATCACCCCTTCGCTCGTATATATCCTCACCTACAAAGAGAGTTCTATATCTTTTAAACAATATGCCATTGGATTAAAAAAATAAGGGCACACTGGTATTATCAAGATATTAGGTGGATATCGGTGATATCTATATCTGTGTTTGGTATAGTCCTGATAGCGATATCGAATTAATATTTGTTGTTTAATGTTAGGTAGAGATATCAAGGAATGAGTATCAAAATGATATCAGGGTGTAATTTAATTGCATCTCTTATAAACGGGGTATATCAATCATCTATATAATCACAACCGATATATCATACTCATATCTTGATATCAATGTCTATATCTCATATCTTGAATATCGATATCAAACGAGCCGTAATTATCGTTTTAGCTTTCGGTGATGCATTAGAGACTTATAATTTAAAGGATAAAGATCATATGTGAATAATTATTAATTACGAGCGTTCACATTCCTTCACATATTTACACACTTGAAAACATATATGCATCTTTTTAAGTGTGTATGTGCATGCGAATATGAAAAAATATGCATGCGATTATGTGAATAATCCTTTCAGATATGTTAATAATCATTCTTAGGTGAATATTTTTCTAATTTAAATCACATCAAACTTTGAAGGATAAAAAATGAACAAAGGCAAAAGATTGAGAGGAAGAACTTACCGCAGGGGAAGAACGGGTACCACATGACAATGCAAATATCACATTAGGATTTGGAGATTCAAGCCCATATAATTCTCTAATTACAGTTTCCTTCCCACTTTTATCACCTTTTACAGTCTACACCACAAACAAAATTGTCCATCCTTAGTTTTTATCTCAAGTTCAACAGTACTAAGCAAGTATTGATCAGTATTGTGAATCATTCAATATGATTTACCGTAGCCTCCATTTTAATGGATGAAGAAGATGGATTTCTCAAGATGTAATGCTCGATTGCTTGCGCATTCACGATGTTGCCCCCTATGTTAAGCGTTACCTTGTTCAGAAAAGATTAACAAGGAAAGATGTCAGAAACGTAGAGTTGAAGAAATCTTAACCGTTAAAAGAATCAAACAATATGTTTTGTGACGGGCAGTGTTCTAAAAATCCCGACTAGGTGCCGATTAATCTCTAGGCCCTTCCTCACCGTCTAGCACCGCCTAGGAAAAAAACGGTTTGGATCATGTTTGCGAAAGTAGCAATATCTAGTGAACTATAACAAGTTTTGAGTTTATTTTATCATATTAATACTTATACTAGGATCTCAAACTCGTTCTTACATAATTTAATAGAAATTGATGATTATAGTGACAAATTGGTCATCTATCATGGACCGAGAATTAATTTTGATCTGATTAATTCCCGACTAATCCCCCGCCTTGCCGCCTAGGCGCTAGTCCCCCACCCACCGCCTAGCTCCCGCCTAGCGTCTTTTAGAACACTGGTGACGGGTTTATTGTTTTTTCAACTCTAGTTAAAAAATTTATATAAACTTCATTAAAATAGGACATAAAGGATGATAAACCGATCAATCGAGTTGATACCTTGTTCATAAGCGAAAGCAATTTTGTAGGGCTTGAAGGTACACCAAATTGGAGGTAGCCCTATACAAAAGCTAATTAAAATTAGTGAACCAACATTTATCAACATAAAATATGCATTTATTTATACAAATTATATAATTGAGAAGATTATTTATGTAAAACTTACATGCATAATGCAAGCATTGTACATATTGATCCAGAATGCAAGCTTTTGTTGGTTACTCAAAGATGTTAAATCCACCATTTGAAGACTATTCAACATTCCCCTGTTTTTACACATGAATATGTCAAGGAAAATACTTAAGCATGTTATGCCATTAGACACAATATTAAAATAAATGTATTAACTATATTCAAAATCTTATATTTTATAAGTTACGTTATGTTTGGAGTCCAAACAGACCCTTAATCGTACCTGAGCTTTTGAAACAAAGGCATAGAGGTGGAGTTAGACACACACTTTGGATCCAAAGAGGTAGAAGAAAACACAACTAGATTCTTGTAAGGGCCAATGTCTCTAGGAATCGCCTCTTCGATGTCAAAGACTCCATATGGATCTTGTTGTTTGGAGTATTCCTTCTGCAACATAAGGCTAGTGGAGAGCAGTTGGTTGTTGCCTGCTGCATCTGATCCGAAGCTAAGGGAAGAGATTGTTGACCTCGATGGTACGAACCCTGATTTCTCGAGCTCCTGCTTTGATGTCCTCATTAGCCTTACATAGATGAGGATCAAGCACTTGACTATGTTCTCTGATAGCTTGTTTGGGAGCACTCTTTGGCTACCTTGGTTGGTTGTTGTCAACGTCTCTTGTGATGATACTAATTGGCTAGCGATTCTTGGGACGTTCGTCATAGATTTTCGCGGTAGATCTATTGGGAATTCCGATAAATTGATCCTGTCTTTTGGCTGGAAAAAACAACGATACAATGATTTCAAGTATGAACATGTATATCTGTAATATGCATATGAGTTTTGTGTGTATCACGGGATCTGATATCACTGTTAGGTGTTCGAGAATAAATCAAAGTGATATCTGATCATTATTTTCACATGCACATTCCTTCACATTCGCATGCACACTTATCATATATTGTCAAAGACATCCACACATTTGCGAATGTGCATGTGAATGTAAAGGAATGTGCATGTGAATACAGAAAGGTGTGCATGTATTCGTAATTCGCAAGATAAAAATCATTCTCAAATGAATCTTTTCCTATAAAAAAGATATACCAGAAACGATTCCTTAGTCGTATTGCTTACCCTGGGAGTCGAGTGTCGAAAGTCGCGTAAAGGAGAGGAAGTAGGCTTCAAAGTTCCATTGTTTCTCTTGATAACTCTCTCTTTATGAAGCACTCTAATTTCATTTTGATTAGAGACAAGTGGACTACTTGGAGCCTTGTCACCAAAGTCATTTAAAGTGTAATTACCATTGATGGCCTTGCTAATAAAATGCAATGCCTTGGTATCAAATCCAGCCTTCTGATTATCACTTTCATGATTAGATGGATTATCATTGGCCCTATATCCGATTGCCACGTCGCCATCCGACCGACTAATCAACTGTTGTAGGGAGAAATAACCACCATTTGTATTAGAATTGTTGTTCAACTTTTGTGATTGTTTTGAGTAATCTCTTCTTCTTGTCGCTTCTTGATCTTGAGTTACATCGATTTTGAGATGTTGTATCTGATTTTCGAGTCGAAGTATCTCATCCTCAACCGTCGCTATTTCCACTACTAAACCCTTCACCTATACAGAAAGATCCAAATACAAAGAATAATTAAACTACCGGTATAACCAAGTTCAACAATGAATTTACTGTTTATCTTTTCTTTTTCTTAAGCAAATCAGAAAATTTCGTGGAAAACGTGTTTCCTTCCATTTTTTGAGTGTCGTTTTCTTTTTAACAAGTTCACGAAAACATTGATTTTTTTCGAGCCCTCAAGAGACGTTTTCGGGACATTTCCGACCATTTCCAGGACACTCATTCCTAGGAGTTTCCGGGTATCATAGTAAATATGTGCATATAAAAGCTAAAATACTTGCATGTGTGCGCACAAGAAAAAGATGATTTCTACCCATATTAGGATATATTTTTTTTGGTAAAAGAGATGCGACAATCTATGTCGTTTTATGAGATTTTTTTTACTATGGAACACAAATTCAACATGACTATTTTACAAAATCTACTTGCATAAATTATTTACCTCAGGGGGAATAAATTCTGGTAACTCGAGAGGGGTGCAATCCTTTCGATCATGCAAGTATTGCAAGACTGCACGAATCTTTTGTTGGTGTATGAGCATTTTCTGCTGCATGGAGACCTAAAATAACAACTCACCCAGCATTTTTAGCTTCATTGAAGTACAATGAAATCTATCATATACTAATTATTGTAATTTTTTTTGTTGTATTTTCTAAAAGAATAGGTAGTAGTTGAATAAGTTGATCATATACAGCAAATGGATTTTTACCAAAAAAAATATAGCAAATGAATAAATTAACTAATCCAATCATAACAAAGAAGTGATAGATAGGAAATGTTAGAATTTAAAGGCCACTAAACGTCTAAAAGTATATTATGGATGATTAAATATTTAATTAATTACCTCAGCTTGTAGGTTCTCCTTCCTCTGTTGCATAATGGGCTTCTTCATCATCATATTCTGAGGTAAACAAGAAGTAAGCATTATTGCAGAATTACATGAACTTTATCTTGCAAATTGCAATTTTATAACCTTAAGCAATATCATTACTCATCATCATTTCAATTAATATATCCGTGCAAATTACAAAATTGCAAAACTTACAATCGGAGTTTGGTGGTTGTGACGGTGGTGGTGGTGGTGGGAGAAATCAGAAGCCGAGGTTTCCATCGATCGAAGATTTCGGTAAAGATGACGAAAAGAATGAGATTGAAATCCAACATTATAAACCTGAGGAAGATGAAGAGGAGCTTTCATGAAATTAAAAAAATGTAGAAAATTTAGGTTTCAATCAGTTAAAGTGTTACCGTTGTTGTTGGTAGTGCTTCACATCTTTAAGCTTCTGTATGTGTCTCAAAACAAAAGCAAATATTAACTACTTGTCGTAGCTTCTACTTTTATTTGCACACTTTATTGTTGTATCTTTGAAATTATTACATGTAATTGCTATTTAAGTACTTGTGGCTTTTGGTATGATTGATTAGGTGGTTCTAGAGGATTTTGTGTAGGAAAAAATTCGGATTATAGAAGTTTAGGTTGAGCTTATTATGGTTTCTTGTCTATCTGTTGTTCTTCACTCACTAATCTTGCTTTCTAATCATTTTGTCGTCTTTACTCTCCGATATAAGTTCTCATAACCCGACTTACCAGATATATAATGAAGAATGTTGTTGTTGTATTCGTAAGAAACAATAAATTTATAAAGATATGGTACTTATATAATGTTTTCTTGATGCATCATACCATACAATATAAAGACCCAATTTGTGCTAGACTTCACCATAATTATAAGATCATTGTGCTCAAAATACATCTTCCATCCCATGGATAAAAACAACATCAATTATGAAGCATTACAACAACAGTACGCAAACATTGAGCTGAAATGACCTAGTATCAGCTTACCATGATGTTAAGATTGGATTCGTCTAACCAAAGATTAAGCTCGCTAACCAAAACTCGCAGATTAACAGTCTGTTTGGCCAGTTTACAAATAAGCTACCTTATTGTTTCATAAAGCTTGAAATCCTAGCTTATTGCTTTTATAAGCAAACTTCTTCTTTTTTCAATTCAAAGGCAAAAACTTCTTTAGCCGAACAGGACCTTAAATCAGCAACTGAAGTAAAATCTTGAACAATCTCTTAGATTAAGCATTAGCTCAATTTTATGTCATGCATCAAGATCATGTATTCATGTGCCTTCATATCAATGGCTTGCCATAAGAGAACAACAGTCTGAATATATCTGCTCCTCATAATATCTTGTTCTATAAGAGAACACAAGATTGATCATAATCTTAAAAAAAACCAAACAGAAGTTCAGCAAATCAACTTTGATCTGATCAGATAGACCAAACAACATTACCAGGTACAAAAGTGGAACCTAAAATAGTAAGGGAAAAGAACAAGAGATGTAAATATTCAAAAGAGAATCTTGAATTAGTTGTTGTCCTCCATGATAGTGTACAAAAGTTGGGAAGATAAGCAAAAAATTGTTCATAGAATCCCTTTATGGTTTAACAAATATGGCATATGAATCCATAACCCGAGATCAGAAGCTGATTTTAACAAAATGGCTAAGAATTTGTACTAAAGCATCAAACCTCGGCTAATAGGAGCAAACTTGGCTGTTAATCTGGCTGATGCTGCCATAGCTGAATCAAGCTTGAGACGAAAATCATATGATAGAATAAGCAAAGTCCGTTCAGAGGCAAATTTCGAGCCATCATACATAAAGCAGCATATTTAACCAGAATTATAACTAGCATCAAAGGCAAAGACAGTCGTCGCTATGAATGTATGGACGCATCAAATTTCAGGCCACCATATATAAACCAGCAAATTCGACTAGAATTACAATTAGCAACATAAATAGAGCAAACCCTTGCTAAGAATGTAATAAAGCATCAAACCTCGGCTCATAGAAGCAAACTTGGCTGTTATAAGACTGCCAAGAACAACCAGCAATCCATGACCAGACTTTCTTATCCACATCATACAACAAACCCTTCCCTTGATTCCAAGACGTAAAGCAAATCAAATTATCCTGTCCAAAACATTCGAATCTTTCAGCTGATAATCTAAGCAGCGCCCTGAAATACTTAAACGGCATCCTACTAATCTCAATCCACTGATTCTTAGCATTATCCAGCTCCCATATCCTCATACTCTGAAGAGTGCTGTAAAGCCCGATCCTCCCAACAAGAAAAAGACGCTTTCTTGATCCAGCAACCAAATAACCATCCAACAACGACCTAGGAAATTTAGCCGGTATATGCTCCCAATAACCCGTGTCCAGCCTGTACATCATCAAACCAAGAGGCGACAATGTTTCAAGATACAATCTCGAATCACAAAACGCCATTTTAGACGAACATAAGTTAACAGCCGGCATCATTTGATGAAGTGACCACCTGTCCAGCTTCGAATCGTATACTTCAGTGGGTAACGACTTGTCACCGTATATATCACTAGTTGCTATGACCTTGAATGATCGGCTTTTACGGTCAACAACCATAATCAACTGTCTCTGCTGATTATAATGCATATTTGGCAATATTCGCCATGATTGTGTAAGCGGATTACATATCAATGTCCTAAAAGTAAGTCCATCAATGCCCGAAAAACAAACAAGGCCACCTGATGAACCGACTAACCACAATGCCCATTTAGGCAAAAACGTAAACGGAATCTTGTACCATGTCTTCAAAGGCAGGCTGAATACTGAACACTGAGGAGCTTGTGCATTCTTCCAGAATGTTAGAAGACAAGGGCCATGTGATTTCACCTGAGAGTGAAACTTAAGAAAGCTACTATCCTGCAAAATTGAGTTCCATCTCTTGCAAACCGATTTTAGACGGAATATCATGAATGGAGGAACCCTAGCTAGTATCTCATTCAGCAAATCCTCAGGCAACATTGCCCAAATGTTATCTTCCATCTGCACATCTGGATGAACAGCTTTACTGAATGTAGCTACCATCTCTTCATCCAAACCGCGAGGTTTCGTCTTAATCGCCTTTTGCTTCGAAGGACTAGTATTCCTTGATCCTCCATTACTGCTGGAAAAACACATCAGCTTGGCTCTACAATCTTCAGACTGAGATTCAGATGATTCCACCACCGTATCAATCATATTCTAGTTCTACAGGATTAAATGAAACCCTAATTTACAACAACATTCAGTATAAACAAAATTCGCCCACAATTCGCCATTATTTCTCGACGAATTCACAACATTTCATAAATTAACGCCCAGAAATAGTACAAACTAGGACGAATTGCAGTTTCATCAACCCCAAATTGACAGATCCAAGGGAAAAACATGAATCTTTCTAGAAAAAATAAAGGGATTTTTACCCACACGCTACTGATCGAATTAATCTGAAAACAGAAGGAAGATCGCACCTTTCGGAGGTTGTTTGTGTGGATTGTTGGCAGAATTTGATGGAATTTTACTCTCTATCTCTATCCCTCACCCACCAACCTTTACGAGTTTTCTTCCCTCTTTTGGGGTCGTTTGTCTGTTCCCCTTCAAGGATTTTTTTCCATATTTCTTTATTTCTACATTTTACCATTTTACTTTTGTTCATAAAATCAACCAAATAATCGGATGGCCCATAAAGCATATGATTGAACATCATTGAGGTGTATCAAACATTTTTTCACATGATATATGAATTGTGTAATTTTTTTAAGATCATTAACATGACTGGTAAGCGAGAGTCAAAGGCTTGTGACATTCGAATGATCAACTTCAATGCTTCATGGCGCAAAATAAGAGGTTGTGTCTTTTTTGGGTCAAAGGCTTGTGACGGGAGCTTGGTTGCATGTCATGGACCCATTTAGGTCCAATGGAACGATGTGCGCTGAGCCAAAGTGGTTGGAAGGGCTCAGACGCACACATTCTTTCCCTGGCGTGTAGGTGTCGTCGGGCGTCGACCATGACTCTTGTGAATTTGAATTTATGGAGCACCTGGTCGAGCGTTCTCGGTCTTGTTGGGCTCCTTGGATGCATTTGAGTCCAATGGCCCGTGAAAAGTATCACCTTTGACCAATGGCGCACCATTTGTATTTTTGGTCGGAGCATTCCGATGTTCAGCTCTTACCATGAACAATGTTTGGCTCTGAGGTCCTGATTTTGAAAAAGAACATCAATTTGACTCGGGCGTCTTGGAAAGTGGATGATGGGCTTGAGTACTTAAGTGAAAGCACATCAGATTGGATCTAAAAAATAATTTAATTGAAGGAAAATTATTAGAGGTTTTTGCATAGAACCACCCCTTATTTAAGTCAATTTGCATGAAACCACCATTTATATTACTATTGATTTAAAACCACCCACTATTTCACTTTTTATTACAAAATACCACCCTAGACTAACTTCTGTTAAATTTTCCATCCAAATATTGAAATTACGATTTTACCCTTGTGTTTTTAAATTAATTACACAAATTACCATGCTCAATTTAACAGAAGTTAGTCTAAGGTGGTATTTTGTAATAAAAAGTGAAATAGTGGGTGATTTTAAATCAATAGTGATATAAGGGGTGATTCCATGCAAATTGACCTAAATAAAGGGTGGTTCTATGTAAAAAGTATATGAAAATCACACGCAAAATTAAAAATCAGAACTATCATTAGAAATGGAAAAAGTTCAATTCAGTTCTTTGACTGTGTTAAGTATTTCATGTTTTTAGGGAAGGCAACCAAGTGACGGACTTATGGCCTCTTAGGATTTTTTCATTTTAAGATCGCCATCTCTTTCCAACCTTCTTCTTTGTCTAAAGTCGTACCAACTTTCTTCATTATGAAATTTTATCTCCTAGCTCAAGATCTTTTCTTGAGTTTTAGTTTGATGATTTCTGCTTGATTTATGGTGTGTTGTATAAACTTTTGTATCGCTTGTTTGTACACATTTTTTTTAAAAAGCCTCCTATATATATTTTCATTGAAAACTACTCTCGATAGAGCATCACGAGAACATACTAGTAGGGTCGCTTTTGTAATATTGGAATGAAGACTGAACAGATGTCATCGGGTCTAGTCTTAGACAGATTGGACCCCATTTTTTTTATAAATATGTTATATAATCAATTATTTTATTAGTTTATTTTTCATATAAATTCATCTATTAGTTAAATTATAATGTAAAAGTTGGGTTGTCTATTTATATTTTATAAAAATTCAAATATTGATTAAATAAAAGGTGATTAATAATTGTATTTTGTAAAGGAAAAAAATCATATAAAATTATTTTTATCCTACGAATTACAAATATATAATTGCACACTCATTTTATATTCGCATGCTTTATTTACATCCACGTATTGGTATATTAGTAGAGTATGACAATTTTCATCGGATCTCACTCTTTTTTTTTTTGAAAAAGAATGTAATGTTTTATTTCCTGGTACTTAACCCTCTAATGCTGCCACGTCGTCGTCCTAGTCATCACTCAATTCCATGCCACTTCTACGTCTCAACCCGCCGCGTCCCATCTAATTAAATCTTTATTTAATTATTACGAGTAATTAATTGATTGATTAATTTGCCTTGTTTTAAGTGCTTAAATTCAGTGTACTAGCGCCCACAGTAAGAAGGCTCATTGTTACTCCTTAGTAACGATCACAGATCCCACTCACTTCTGCTCCAACCGTTTAATCTTGACCACTGTAATTTTCTTGTGCAGGTAAAATCCGACACCTTGCATGCACTTTCACCACAAAAAACACTGCCTTCCATTATTTTAATTCTAACTAAGCTTTCATCTACAAACCATGGTAATAGCGGTTTTCTTGTGAAGGTAAAATCTGCCACCTTGCTTGCACTGTCACCACACAAAATCACAACTCTGGGATTTAAAGGCTCTATATTTAGTACTCCTACCTGAGGAGTATTTTCTTTTTGACACTCGTCGAGACACGTTTTATTTCATTAATATCTCTAACTATATGTTGGAAGTTGGAAGTTGTCACATAGAAATTATAAAAGGGGACGGAGGGAGTATGACAGTAAGGTAGTAGCATGTAATAGCAGTTAAAACTAACGTTTGAAACACTACTAAATGAAAAGTGCTATGTATTGTCACTTTCTAAAATGCTATTCTAAACGCTAGTTTTTTAGCCTTACTAAACACGCTATAAGTTTTCTCAAGTAAATGTGTTTGATATGGTAATAGAGCAGTAACATAACAGTTGAAACTAGCGACTTTTAAGACGCTTATTACATTAGCTTTAAAAAAAGTAGCTTTAATTTAAAATGCTACATATACCGCTACTTGTTGAACGCTTACATTTTTTAATTTAAAATCACTACCTTAGATTCTTTCAAATCCACCTAAGCTTCCGTCTGTAAACTGGCTTTGTGTGTTACGACAATATCTGTATCAGTAGAGGTTGAAATAAAAATTATAATAGCGGTCGCAGTAGTAGCGGTGAAACTAAGTAGTGTTTGAAACGCTACTAAATGATAAACGCTTCGTATATCGCTACTTATCAAACACTTAATTAACTACTTAAGTTGCCTACTATAACCATTTTATATCATCAAATCACGCAAAAGATGATACATTAGAACTCAACAACACAAACAAAACTCTATCAATCAAACTTTCTAAAATTGATCACTCATTTACACATTCTCGTCTCCGGCAAGGCGAGAAAACTCGGCTGATCGTCTCCGGCCATAATCACGACGAATTCCGGCAACACAGTAGCATTGTTGCTAACATGCGCCTCTTCCGACGACTTCTCTCCGGTCGATCGTCGGCGATTCAGAAAGAAGAGTATGATCAATGCAACGGCGATTAGGAGCATTATAAGCACAATTCCTCCTGTTAAATATGGAGTTGCTGAATTCCATCGGAATGATGAAGTTGAAGATGGGTTTCCGAAGTGCATTATTTTTTTCTTTCTTTATGTGGATTGTGGAAGTGGTGCTTGATGATGGTGGTATTTATAGCGATGTTTTTGCAGCTAGTTTATGGTTTTTATAAAACAGTAAGCAGTTGAGGATTACTGAGAAATATTAAAATTACCTAAATTAGAAAAGGCTACAACTTTTTTAAGAAAAAAACAGTATGTTTTGCTTTAACTAGTGTGGGTTAATGTATTAAATATTTTAATAAAATTAAGTTATGATTAATAGTTTATAGATTGCGGTACATAGATTATAATTTACGATTTATGTTTTATAATACAAGTTCATTAATAACGAAAGTTAATTAGACTCGTAACATAATAGATAAATAAATAAGCAAAAAAATACTATGATAAAAGATGAAACTTTATATTTTGTGTTATTCCAGAGAAAAGTTTCGGTGCGAATAAGTCTTAAAATACGAATTGCGAACAGTTTGAGTTTACAAATTACACGTCAATGTTCATATTCTGAATGGTAATGTTCATACTTGTAATTACTGTTAACTTTGATTTTTTTCTTCTCAAAATTACATTGAAAAAATTGATCACCCAAATTGTGAACATTACCATTCAAATTATGAGCATTAACTTGATATCCGTGAACGCGAAAAACTTCGCAATTCGTTTTTAAGGGGTGTTTTCACCCGAACTTTTCTCATACTCATATATAGGCATGGTCAGACCGGACCGAGACCGCCGGTTCGAACCTACAATCTTCAAATCACACATCCAACAACAACAATCTCTCTTCTCTTTCTCAAATCTCAATCTTATAATCTCTCAAATTCCATCAACAATCTCTCTTAATCTCTCCCTTTCTTAATCTTCCTTTTAATTAGCTTTTGTCTTTCAATATTTTATTGCTTTTACATTTTTAATCACATTATTATATTGTTCTAAGTTTTATTGTTTTATTGTTTTATTGTTTTAATTGTTTTAATTGTTTTAATTGCTTTTAATCATATTATTTAATTGTTCTTAATCATATTATGGCGGAACATTTTGACACCCAAGAGAGTGATAATGTCACTTCTTATCCCTCGGTTCCCACTCCCACCTCCCAAGTTAGGTCCAGTAGGGGTAGGACCGCTAGGCCTCAAGGGCAAGCTAGCGGTTCGAGACCTAGCGGTTCGAGGCCGGCTAGGGGTAGGGGGGGGGGGTCCGGAAACTAACATCTCCTATTTTTGTAAAGTGGTTTACTAAATTAGAACCCGATCTCGAGGAACTCGAGGCCGAGGATTATGATCCCGATCTAATTATTGTTTCTTGTAACTTTTGCGAGGCGACATTCCAATGGAAGAAAAGTGGAGGATATGGAACCCTTCAACGACACATGGAGCACAAACACGTCGCCGAGATGGGAATGCTAGGGGGACAAACACAAATTTCCGGCGGATTTGCATCTTCTACTAGCGGTAACCCTTTATTTCGTTTTGATCATGAAGCTAATAGTGTAGCATTAGCCGAAGCTATTTGTGTTGATCATTTAGCATTTCGATTTAGTGAAAATGTAGGATTTAATGAGTATATTAAAGATCATACACAACCCGCTTTTAAATCCGTATCTAGGAAAGTGATTAAGAAAAACGTAATTAAGGCTTATAAAAGACGCAAGGCCGAATTAGTTTCTTATTTTTCGCAAAATGATATGCATGTTTCTATTTGTAGTGATATATGGAGTGATAATACTCAAACCCATTCTTACATGGGTGTTACATGTCATTTTGTAGATCATCATTTTACAATGCAAAAACGTTTATTGGCATTTAGAGTCTTTGATGATTCACATACCGCACAAAATATTGCTATGATGATTCGTGCAATTTTAGAAGAATATAGACTACTTAATAGAGTTTTTTCAATTGGATTCGACAATGCATCTGCTAACACCGCATCTATTAGAGATTTACAAGAAATGTGTCAACCTATATTTGGTGGGAAATTTTTTCATATTCGATGTGCTTGTCATATTTTAAACTTATGTGTTCAAGATGGTTTACGTGCTATGAGTTTTCATTTTGAGCCAATTAAGAACGTTATTAAGTATATTTGGGGGCATCCTAAAGTTACAAGAGATTGGATGACCTTTTGTAAAACTAACGGGGTGCACCCAAAACGTTTTTCAAAAGATGTGGGTACCCGATGGAACTCTACTTACATATTACTATGTGAATGTATACAATATAAACAAGTTTTAACGTCTTTTGTTTCTCAAAACCTTTCTGGCTCTCCTTTCTATTTTAGCGAATCAGGTTGGGATATATGTCAAAGTATTGCAACGTTTTTAAAATGTTTTAATGATGCAACAAAAAGATTTAGTCATGTTTATACACCAAGTAGTAATGTTTTTGTCTTGGAAGCTTGTAATGTTATGTGTGGTTTAAGTGAGGGAGCTAAAATTCCCGGCATTGAGGAATCCGTTGCAAGCATGAGGAGTAAGTGGTTGCTCTACTATAGATATATTCCCGATTGTTTTCTTGTTGCTTGTGTTTTAGATCCTAGACTTAAATTATTCGGTTTACACGCTCTTTTAAATGACTATTATGCATATATTTTAGCCGAAGGTGAACTAGAGGATATTTTAGGTATGATTTCTAGAACTAGAACAAACATTGAAACTTTATTTACTCATTTTTGTGATTCTCCGACTACTTCACAATTACCTCCAGCTTCTTCGAGCTCTACTAGCTTGGGGGCCTTTGGAGCTAAGTATTTTAGTAAAAGACCAAGAGTTACAAACACGAATGCGGAAATTGATAACTATCTTAACACCAACTTTGAGTTTGTTAGTTGTGAAACTTTAGATGTTTTGAAGTGGTGGGAGGATCATAGGAGCATGTTTCCAACGCTTGCGAAGATTGCGGCTCAAGTTCTTGTCGTCCCCGCTTCAACCGTGGCGGTGGAACAAACTTTTAGTGCAGGAGGCAACACTTTAACGAGGAAGAGATCAAATTTGGCACCGGAGTCATTGGAGGCGCAATGTTGTGTTTGCGATTGGAAGAGAGCCGCAATTAGGCAACAACGTAACATTATCGAGTCATCGGAAGACGAGTGGATTGGAGATTCTACTACGATACGCACCGATTCATCCGCCGAAGATTCGACTTAGGTAACGGGTTTTGAAAAAAGGTAAAGAACTACGTGGCCACGTGGGCTTTGATTCCTCTAACCCGAGAGGATACATAGGCAACTTAACAAGTAAGTCACTGTTAAGTGCAAACCCAATTTTTTTAATTTTTTTGTTCCTTCATATTTAATTTAAAAAACTGTAAAACATTCTTTTTAATAGCGTTTTTTTATAATCATTTTTTTAAGTTTTTTAAACATAATTTTTAAACTTAAAAAAAAAACATAATTTTTAAACTTAAAAAAAATGATTATAAAAAAACGCTATTAAAAAAAATGTTTTGTCATTTTTTAAAGTTTTTTTCAGTTTTATAAATTTATAAAATTATTTTTTAAAAACAAAACCGCCGGTTAACCAGCAGTTTTGTTTTTTTTTTTTTTAATAAAAAACCGGTCCGGTTCAGCCCGGGTCCAGAACCGGATTGAACCGGACCGGACCGGAACCGGGACCGGCGGTTCCGAACCGGGAGCCATCCCTACTCATATAATCTGTTAGATATTTTTTTATTTTTTTCCTTATTTAATTCAAAGATATACGGAGTAATATGACAAAAGATAAAAATTGACGTGGAGGATGACATGACAGACTGACGAAGGATGTGGCCAACACATAGACAAATCGAACGTAAGTGCGACATGCGGTAAAATAACATTATGTTTTAGTATATGAATAGATAGATAAACAATGTTCTAGAAATCGCTAGACGACTTTACAAATTAAAGGTATCAAAAACAACTTCTCTAAGAGACGACCCTAAACAGGATGACTGTCTAACATCTAGACGACGATCATAGACGAGAATTTTTAGAACACTATAGACAAAGTTAATTGTAGATACACAAAACGCAATATGATATGACTTTTCATCTCAGCAGCAGCATATGCAGAATTGAAGTACTACATACCCAACATAAATTGGCCTAATAAATTAACACTAATTTTCCCTAACTTGATATAGGTCTTGTTTACCCAATTTTCTTCCTTTCATCTACTGCCATTTTCATCGACCACAGCTGTCAAAGCCCAGCCACCCACCAGCATATATGAATGTCCTATAGTTTTATACCCAAAGCATAATCACTGTCATCCAATTGTTCATCATAATATGATTCAAAAAAATGTAGTATCAAAATTATGATAACCTTGAGTGATATTGGTCAAATCATGCATGTCTATACATCAGAATATGACAGATCAATGATATAATTTCCTGCAAAGATTCAAGATATCTTGATTATAAAGTCTTTGAAGAAAACTTGTAGTAACCAGTTACCTGCAGATCTTGCTCGACCAGGTATGATATAGCAATATAAAAATATGTATAATCACAAAGTGAAGTACCATAAAGAGAAGAAGTATTATCAAAATTATGATAACCTTGAGTGATATTGATCAAATCATGCATGTCTAATTGTCTATACATCAGAATATGACAAATCAATGATATTATTTCCTGCAAAGATTCAAGATATCTTGCTTATAAAGTCTTCGAAGAAAACTTGTAGTAACCAGTTACCTGCAGATCTTGCTCGACGAGGCATGATATAGCAACATAAAAATATGTATAATCACAAAGTGAAGTACCATAAAGAGAAGAAGATTAATACTGTATATACTGAAACAAAGATCTTCCATCCTTGATCACTTTTTCTTACAACAAAATTCCTTGATTTAATGAATTCCACATTTATTAGTATTTGGATGTCGCCTCTGCAAAAAAATAATAGAAGAAAATCCCTTCTATTGTTTTCTATCTTGGGATGAAAAATGAATTCCAAAAATGAAATATATACCTGCTAATTGCTAAAGGCCTTCTTCCTAAAACATTCTGGTAATAAAATGAGATTAAAAAGAATACAACAGAACCCTCTCTAAGGTCCAATAAGTTATCCCAATGTTAACCTTTGAAATAGATGAGACTTCAATTTGAAGATCAAAAGAAGCCAGTGAAATTATATACAGCCTGTAAAAATGCAAAGTTGAACACACATATCATTCAAAAAGCCAGTACAGAATAATATCAGCAGAAAATGGTAAAATTCATACCTGATGTCAAAATTGGTGGCAGTGTGTAAGCAGATTTCTAGAAAAGTGACTGAGTACTCGGAGTAGGATGAAACCCCAACTGGTCCATCTTATCTCGCATATTCTTTGCTTCATTTCTCCTACCGTGTACAAAAAGACCCCGAACCAATGCATCATAACTCCATTTGTTGGGCTCATACCCTCTCCTACACATCTTATAAAACAACTGAATAGCTTCATTGATTCGATCAAAACATAATATTCTCAGCAGAATATTGTAAGTGAATGTATCAAGCGGGAAGCACTGCTGAATTGCTTCTTCATAGTTCTCTACATGATAACCCGCTTTGTGCTCAGAAGAGAATGAAGCAATTAGCTCACCAAGCATGACACTACTCGGTGTCTCATGTGACAAGTCCCTATAACGGATCCAAGCGTTATATAGGTCCGTCGACTTCAATGAATGCACTAAAAATATATTGCCAACAAACGATGACAAATAACATCCCGTTTTTTCCATCTCATTAAATAGTTGCACAGCTTTGTCATATTGTCTTTCAGCACAATGTAAATGCATGAGCTCCTCATAACAATTGAGACTTGGAGTCAGACCATTTTCTTTTGCTTCCCTCATTATTTCAAGTGCATAGTCTCCCCTCCTCATCTTACAAAGACCAACAACCATCGTGTGGTACAATTTCCGCTTTATTTTTCTTCTATCGCTAATTAAACGAAAGAAGCTTACAGCATCAGAGATCCTCTCGCTTTTCAGATAACTCTGCAACATCAGAATATCAGAGTCTAAATTCGGGTCAACACCATTTTCTCTCATTATCTCAAAAACTTTTCTGGCCAGATCAGGTCGCCCCACATGACCAGCTGCATCAATGAATAAGTTGTAAGTGTTGCAACCAAGCTCATTCCGAGCCTTCTGCAACTGCATTTCCAATAACTTCCAAAACCTCGTATCTGCGTTTTCCATATTGAAAAGAGATTGCACAACTTCTCTAACCAATCCACGTGGCGCTGTATGACCTTTCTCTTGCATTTCAACCAGAAGCCTCGCAGCAAGATCTCCCCTATTTAACCTATTCAATCCACTTATCATGTGACAATACGTCTTTTCAAAAGTGACTCCTTGCAACCTGTTTAGCTCTGAATGTAACAGGTAGCCATCGTCAGCCTTCTGGGCCCCACAGAAGGCTGAGATCAGCTTGTTGTATAAGAAATCATTCGGTTTGGAATTGTGCTTTGATGCAAGAGCAAGAAGCTCCATCATCTCATCAAATTTACGCTCTCTACAGAGTCCATCTGCGAGAATCAGGAACGTACTTGTGCCACGAAATTCGCCTTGTTCCACTGCACTCTTCACAAAAAGGAAGGCTTCATCAACCTTCTGGGCCCCACAGAAGGCTGAGATCAGCTTGTTGTATAAGAAATCATTCGGTTTAGAATTGTGCTTTGATGCAAGAGCAAGAAGCTCCACCATCTCATCAAATTTACGCTCTCTACAGAGTCCATCTGCGAGAATCCGGAATGCATTTGTGCCACAATATTTGCCTTGTTCCACTGCACTCTTCACAATAAGGAAGGCTTCATCAATGTTTCCGTACCCACACAAACTATTGACTAAATAATTATAAACCATGCCATTCGGAGTGAGTCCAAATTCTGACCTCGAATTATACAGCTCTAGAGCAGCATCTACCATGCCAGCCTTGCAAAAGAAACATATAACCATGTTCATTGTTACTTTATCTGGGACAATCTCTTCTTCTCTCATCTCCGTCAACAGATCAAAAACGTCATTCAGTCTATGCTCCTTGAGCAGCCGGAATATAAACATGTTGTATCGATACACTTCAGGAATGTAACCCTCTGTAGCCTTCAACTCCTGCAAATAACCCATAGCAACATCCGGTCTCCCAGCTCGTACAAGCGCCCTAACCCAAACATCATAAGCCTTATCCATAGAAACACAATCCAACTCCTTAAACTCCTTAACCAACCTCTCTGCATCTTCAATCCTATTTCTTTTGCATAGAGAATCCACAAGAAATTTCAAGGTAACCCCTTCGACCGCCTGTTGACTGCTGACCAACTGACGTAAATACCCCTCCGCCTTATCAAACTGATTCTGCTTACAGAAAATCTTCATCACAATCGACTGTGTAACCGCATTATCATGACCCCTCATAAACATCTGATTCAAAACCACATCAGCCAACTCGAAAAAACCGTTCTCCACCATCGAATTCAAGAGCACATTATAAGGAAGTGAGTCCAAATCCAATCCCTGATACCTCATTCTACCTAACAGCTCAAGACCAATCTCAGGCTTGCCAGCAACAGCATAGCCAATCACTAGAGTATCATAAAACCTAGTCTTGTACATATATCTATGATTCTTGAAACCACCGAGAAATTTAAGCATCAAAGGCATAAACTTAGCACGCGAAATAATCTTAAAGATGGCATGGTAAGTGTTACGTGTGTGGTGAAACCCGCGCTGCCTCCCAGCCCAATCGAAAAACTTCAAGCAAGCCAGGACATCGCTACCATACCTCAACACCTCCAATACGAACGATTCAGAGATGCGGAGATTTAGTTTGGCGAGCGCGAAGTCGGCGGTTCGAACCGATGAAGAGTCGCCTTCTTCGCAGGAGTCGAGGATCTCGAAAATCCGGTCCAGAAGAGGGTTTTTGGCGTTCATGAACCAGGATTTGAAAGGCGCAACGGCTCGTTTGATTTGCCAATCTGGATTCCGAGAATCCATGGATGCGCGCGCGGAATCGGCTAGCAATGGATAGTATGAAGGTGCGTCGGAGGAGAAGGATTGGTGGAGGAGGAAGGTAGGGCAGAGGAAAACCTTAGTTTTGGATACGCATTTGCGAGTAAGAAACAGCATTGATTGATGTTCAGCAATGGAGTTGAGATACAGAGGAGGAGGAAGAAGCATTAACTTCCCTGCTGGCGTCCCTAATTCCCCACACTTCTCCATTTTCGATTAGGAATTTTTGTGAGTCCCCAAGTATTTTTTTACAAAAAAACAATTCTAAAAAATGGAGAGAAATTTAAATAATTTATAAAATTGAAAGTATAATTTAGAGAGAAGCCCCCGTTCAGGTGCGAATGACTTAACGTACGAATGTAAGAATATAGTTATTTGCATGTACATTCTTCAGAAATGACATGCACACGCAGGTCTCTGCATGTACTTTTCACATATTGACATTCATAATCTGTCAAATGTGCATGTCGTTGGCTTAAATTTGCATGTCAATGGTTCAAATATGCATGCGAATTTTTTCATTCGAACATTAATAATGCGTTCGCACATAAATCTTTTCCTTTAGAGAAATGCCTCAGATGCACAAGGTCGAACCAGAAACCGGACGATTCAGACCCTTCTGAAAGAAAAAGTTCGGGTAAGAAAAAGTTTTATTGAATGTAAAATGAAGTGTTCGCGACACATATAACAAATTAATGTTCATATTTTGAATGATAATGTTCATAATTCAGCGTTCATATCCGTTTTGGTCATTTAAAAAAAACATTGTTCATATAATTTACAAAATTGTGACTGTGTGACGCACTTAAAAAGTTTAAAATTGTCAACGGTCATATTATAAACATTATTTTGTTATGCGTACACTTCGTTTTTCTTACGTTAAACCTTCTTTCTAGTCTAAAACCGCTTGAAATCAGAACCGAACTGTTGAGAACTGTCTGTGGTCGGTACCACTTCTTGATTTCACAGTATCATGGAACCAACGGTTCTACATGTTCGAAACCGGCATTTCAGAACTATGAGTTATACCTTTTATATTTCATCTCTTTTTATTAGACCGGTCAAAAGTTGACTCAACTCGTTAGGTCGATCCGAAAAAACTCGATTCAACCCGACCCGAAAACTCATGAAACCCGTTGGGTTCAAATCCGATCGAGTTGACCCGAGACCCGTTGGGTCAAATCCGGACCAACCCGAACTTCTCGAAAACTCATCGAGGGACCCACTTTTCACTTATTTTATTTCATTTAAATTAAAAAATAACAATGTATTTTATTAAATAATAATATAATAATATTTTATTATAAAAATATTGTTTAAATTTTAATTCTTTATTTCAATAAAAAAAAAATCAAACATTTAAAACCCGTTGGATTAACCCGAACTTGGTCAACCCAAAAATTTTATCGACCCATTTGACCCAAACCTGTTTGCGACCTGAACCCGATTGGCCCGTTTGCCAGGTCAGTTTTTATGGATATAGCCTATTTTTCATTAGTATGTATTAATTCCAAACCCTTTAATTTACCTTTGTAAAATATACTTCTATTAATTATTTAACATTAAGACAGGTTTTTTTATATATATATTAGTTTAAAAAAATTATCGTACAAAAGAAAAATGAAATTATCAAGTGATTAATGTTAATTTTTGTGTTCTTTTATGTAAAAACTAGGGAGAAGGCGCCCACGCTTAATTGTGTCGACGAAACATATATAATTAATAAAAATGAAGAATCGATCATAATTGTTTCTTTCAACGGGTGATATAATCTCAGACGTTAAAGATTTGAACCGTCGTAGACAACCTTCAGGTCTTCTACTATGTGGAAATAAGTTATAGATTACGATGACAATGACAATTTGATTTATGATGTGATTGCATGTATTTGTTACATATTAGAGTTATATATTAATGGGGTATAAATTGATCCATAGATTAGGTCTCACATCCTCACAAACACAAAAAAAAGACAATAAATGAGATGGATATTGATCAATCAAAACAAAGGTAATAAATGCATTGAGTGAATTTTGAAAGAACCTATAATTTTATATTAGACTAGACTTTTTGGGACGCGCTACGCGTGAGTTTTACGGCGTATAAAACTTCACAATAAGGCGTTGCGGAATCAAAGAGTAGAAGATGATGAAATGTTCCATATGAATCCATTATAGATATGTGTTGATGAGTCAAAATCTTCATTTGAGCGACATATTCGTAAACGTAGGAAAGAAACGGGAAAAGAAAAATATCAAAAATATGATAAATTAAAAACAAAGCATTAAATGCAATGTGTTTAATTTGGAGTATCCCCCAGTTTTATAGTATACTAGTGCGAACATCACGAATAGCAAGATCGATCCCTCTTATAACTCTAACCCTAAGAAGACCCAGCATATCCTCCGCCATTGTTTGTCAATTGGATACCGTTCTGATCGTTCTGACCCCTATTTCATAGCAACTTCTGGATATTCCACATTCGTTATGTGATCAGAGCAAATGTGATTTATTTATATTGTGAATGTGCGTGTAATAAATGAGACGGCTCGTTTACCTGATTTTAAATCAACGCGGATGAAACTTTGGGTTCGTTTTTTGGAAGAAGACGAAAAGGAATTGAGAGTTGAGGAGGGAGGGTTCATCAATTATTCATACGTTTGCATTTTTGTGGGAGAGGGAAAGCGAAAGAAACGGTTATGTACGTATCTTCTATCTATCCTAATCCTAATCCTTGAGTTCTTAAATGTGTGACATTGAATGTGGTTTCTATATATTTTCTCATTCATCGTTTTGCCTTCATTTCTTCCGCTTTTCCACTGCCTGCCCCCGTTTCATTCTTCATTCATTACACCAACGTTATATTCGTCATTCACTACGTTGGTTGACTATCTTATTTGTCTTTCCACTCCCCTATTAACTTTGCAGGCGTTTTGTTAGACAGTAAGAAGAGAGAATTGAGAGGGAAAGTGATGATTTCCATTGATTGAAGTGAATGTAAAAGATTACAGACAGGACTTATATATGCCCGGATACAATGGAGTGAAGTTGCTTCACTAACTGAATTTCTCTCCTTCTCATAAATATAACAAACTCCCTAACTAACTAACAAACTTAACTAACCATATTCTATCAGCCCGGCTCAAGCTGGAGTGGAGTAGAGGACACTCCAAGCTTGGACAGAAGATCATGATGTGATATGCCAGTGAGGGGCTTGGTTAGTATGTCAGCTAGTTGGAGCTTGCTTGGAACATGAGAGATGAAGATAAGGCCTTCAAGGAGCTTTTCACACACAAAATGGCAGTCGATCTCCACATGTTTGGTGCGCTCGTGATAAACGGGGTTCTTGGCAATGTGTATTACTGCCATGTTGTCACACTTCAAAGCAACAGGTGTGACTTCACTAACTCCAAATTCTGAGAATAGGCGAGTGAGCCAAGCTAATTCAGCACAAATTCTTCTCATTGAACGATATTCTGCCTCTGCAGAGGATAGAGAAATGGTTTGTTGCTTCTTTGACTTCCATGAGATGGGAGTCCCACCAAATAAGACAATGAACCCACTCACAGAACGCCTGGTCATAGGGCAAGATGCCCAGTCTGCATCACAGAAAGCCTGAAGACTCATGCTCTTGTTGTTGTTCAACAGAATTCCCAGATTAACTGTGCCTTTCAAATATCTGAGAGTGTGTATTGCTGTTGAGAAGTGTGGTTGGCGGGGAGAATGAAGGAATTGACTGAGATATTGTACTGTGAAGGCTACATCTGGTCTTGAATGAACAATGAAATTCATCTTGCCAACCAATTTCCTGTAGATAGAGGGGTCAGACAACAACTCCCCTTCATGAAGATTAAGCTTGCAATTCAACTCAAGTGGTGTGAGAAGTGGTTTCAAATCACCACAGTTGAATTCTTCTAGTAACTCATTAATGAATTTCCTCTGGGTGAGCACTAGTCCATCTGGATGAGGGATGAATTCAAGGCCAAGGAAGAAGTGGAGAAGACCAAGGTCCTTGATTTTGAATTCCTGGTCAAGGAAGGCTTTAAGGGATATAATTTCTTCTTCATTGTTGCCAGTAAGTAGTATGTCATCGACATAAACTACCAGAAACACCATGGACTCACCAGACTTCTTGGAAAAGAGTGAATAGTCATTTAGTGATTGGACAAAACCTCTTGCTTTCAATACTGTGGAGAGGCGTGCATACCATTGGCGTGAGGCTTGCTTGAGACCATACAGTGATCTTTGCAGTCTACAGACCATCTTATCATCTTCATTCTGTAATCCAGGAGGCAATTTCATGTAGACTTCTTCATGTAATTCACCATGAAGAAAGGCATTGTTAATGTCTAGATGAAAGACATTCCAATGTTTCTTGACATCCAAGGTGATCAAGCTTCTTACAGTAGTGATCTTGACCACAGGGGAGAAAGTTTCATTGTAGTCAATTCCCTCCTTTTGTGTGAATCCTTTCACAACTAACCTTGCCTTAAATCTTTCAACACTTCCATCAGCTTTCCTCTTTATTCTATAAACCCATTTGCATCCCACTGCCTTCTTTCCTTTTGGCAGAGAAACTATAGACCAAGTCTGGTTCAAGTCAAGAGCTTCAAACTCCTTGTTCATTGCCTCCACCCACCTTGGGTCTTGGCAAGCAATGGAATAGGATACTGGTTCCTTTTCCTGGGAAGGAGTCTCAATGGCTAGGCTTTGGAAACAGAAAGCTTCAGGGAAAGTACTAGTAAGTGTGTGATGGCAAGCAAGATGATCATTTTTCTCAATGGATACAGAACTACAAATGTAGTCTTGTAAGTAAGGGGGAGGGTTATTTGTTCTGGTGGATTGTCTGAGAGGTGGAGTAGGATTGGAATGTGAAGAAGAAGTGGTGGTAGTAGTTTGAGGAGGTTGAGTATTGTTTTGAGGTGAAGGAAGTGAGTCATCTGTGTAATCTTCAAAGGTGATAGGTAATGCTGGAAGAGGTGATATGGTTTGAAGATATGGGAAGATGAACTCATCAAAGATAACATCTCCGGATGTGAATTTGGTATGTGTTTCTATGTTGTAAAGCTTATAGGCCTTCTTTCCAAAGGGATAGCCTATGAAAACACAAGGTATGGCTCTAGGCTGGAATTTATCTCTCCCTTGTTTTAGTGTAGATGCATAGCACAAGCATCCAAAAGTTCTAAGGATTGAGAAATCAGGTTTAGTGCCATAGAGTTTTTCATAAGGAGAGATATGTTTGAGAGTAGAAGAAGGAAAACGGTTAATGAGATAGGTTGCAGTAAGGACACACTCACCCCATAAGGACAAAGGTAAGCCAGATTGGAAAAGAAGAGCTCTTGAGACTTCCAAGAGGTGTTTGTGTTTTCTTTCCACAACACCATTTTGTTGAGGTGTTGCTACACAGGAGGTTTGGTGAAGGATGCCTTTCTCCTCAAGAAAAAGTTTGGTGGCATGACTGGAGCCCAACTTAAGTGCATTGTCAGATCTCAATACTTTAACTGAGCTGTTAAACTGAGTAGCTGCCATGGTGATGAAGGTTTTGATGAACTCAAAGGCATTGCTCTTGGTACTTAACAAGTGAGTCCAAGTGGCTCTGCTATAGTCATCCACTATGGTGAGAAAATACCTGTAACCTTCCTTAGTAGCAGTCTTGTAAGGACCCCAGGTGTCAATGTGTAACAACTCAAAGATTCCCTTAGATGAGATAACACTATGAGGGAAGGGCAATCTTTGTTGCCTTGACTTAGCACAGATCATGCAACTATCAACATCTGTATCTTTATTCAAAGAAGGTAAAATGGACAAAGTTCTCAATTTAGAGTAAGGTAAATGCCCACACCTATTGTGCCAAAGTTTACAATTAGATTATTTTTCTTTAGCTACAGAGAAATCTGAAAAATCATTTGGTTTCTTCAATCCTTCACCAGACATTAGGTAGATCCCATTCCTGCATTCACCGCTGCATTCACCAATTTCCTGAGGCCTCTTCTTGGAAAGGTCCTGCAGAATGCAGTTACTCTTTGTAAATGTGACAGCCAAATCATACTGAGCACACAATCTTGCTACAGAAATCAAGTTAAACTTGAAGCAAGGAACATAGAGAACTCCTGAGAGAATTATTGTTGAAGATAGTCTGACATCACCTTCCAGATTCACAGCAAATTTCTAGCCATTAGGAAGAACTATAGAAAAAGACTCACTAAGTCTCCTAACTGAACTCAAAAGTTGAAGATCATGACACATATGTGTGCTAGCACCACTGTCAATAACCCAACTGCCAACAATAAAGAGTGGTTTTGAAACTATACCAGCCATACTCATAGATTGTTGTGCTTCTGTCTTGTTGATGCTAACTGCTCCACATATCTCTTGAGAAGAACTGCCCCTGAGAAGACTAACAAGTTGCTTGCACTCATCAACAGAGAGTCCTGGAATCTGAGGTACTTCACTGTGACCATTATCCTCACTTTCATAAGCAGTAGCAGCCACTTTCTTTGTAACCTTCTGAGACTTAGTGAATTTGAAATCTGAGGGAAAGCCTATGAGTCTGTAGCATTTATCAACAGAGTGGCCATTCTTCTTGCAATGTCCACAAACAATAGAACTTTTCTTGGAATCCACTCTCCTAGAATCTCCACCAGCAACAGAGAAGAAGCTTCATTCAATATCTTGCTCTGTGATCCTATTTCTCTTTGCCTTTCTTCCCTCAAAAGAATATTGAAGGCTTCAGAGACAATAGGAGTAGGCTTCATCATTAATATATTTCTTCTAGTGGTGTTGTATGCTTCATTCAATCCAGATAATAGCTGCATAAGGCGATCCTCATCCTCCTCGGGATTCTGGCATTGAATAGCACCACATCTTTGACAGTTGAATGGAGTTTCTAAGCTTCTTAGTTCATCCCAGAGAACTTTGATTCTAGTGTAATATACTCCAATGGAGTCATTTCCCTGAGTAATAGTGCTAAGATCTTTGCGTATAGAATATTTCTGAGAAATGCTAGATTGATTGAATCTTGAAACTAGTTCATCCCAAACTTCCTTAGCTGAATCACAGTAGATGACACTGCTTTTAATTTGCTTACTAACAACATTAGTAAGCCAAGAAAGCACAAGACTATCACATCACTCCCACATTCTGATCAATCTTGCATCAAAACGTGGTTTTTCCAGAGTTCCATCAACAAAGCACCACTTATTCTTTGCAGATAGAGCAACCTTAACAGATCGCCTCCATTCATTGAAAGAATTTCCTTCAAAGACATCTGAAACCAGAGGCGTACCTGGATGATCTGAGGGATTGACATAGAGAGGATTGCTATGATCCGGAGTTCCATTGCCAGCACCAAGGAAATGAAGGACTTCAACTGCACCTTCCAAATCCGCCATCGATCACAATCGCAAAAACAAATCAAGAATTCCTGGAACGAGAACAGAACCAGGTGATTTAGGTCTTGCGAGTGAAAATCGAAGGGCGATGAGAGTAGGACGATGAGCGATCAATTGATTTTGAGGGATGAAATGATCGAACACGATCAATTGAGGATGGAAATCAGATTGTTTGCTCTGATACCATGTTAGACAATAAGAAGAGAGAATTGAGAGGGAAAGTGATGATTTCCATTGATTGAAGTGAATGTAAAAGATTACAGACAAGACTTATATATGCCCGGATACAATGGAGTGAAGTTGCTTCACTAACTGAATTTCTCTCCTTCTCATAAATATAAAAAACTCCCTAACTAACTAACAAACTTAACTAACCATATTTTATCACGTTTTATTCTTCTTGGAGAAGTCTAGTATATATATATAAATTCATGGGTTTGACAAAGTAATACAATTGGGACTCATTAATGTTTACACTTAATTTATTTATCTAGACTTTTTGGGCATTCTGCGGGTTTTACGGCATACAAAACTTCATAATAAGGCGTTGCGGAATCGAAGAGTAGGAGTTGATGATATGTTCCATACGGATCCATTATAGACATGTGTTGATAGGTCAAAATCATCATTTGGGCAACTGATAAGGCTATAGTCGTAGTGCCAAATCAAAGAAAACTCTAAACACTAACTAAAGTATAGCAAGCAAGTAGAGGTCGAACCCAAGGGAATCAAAACACCAATCGCTATGCAGTCAAGCGAAATACAAACTAACGAACAAGTAACAAGTAACCAAGGGGGGGGGGGGGGGGGTTGATTGTATGAAACACAAAAGTAACAAGTATCAAGCAAAGAAAGTTTGGGTGAGAATATGATGAGAAGGGGTTTCACCTAGCAAGTATCCACACAACAGTCAATCAAGTTGATCATAGATTTATCTCAAGTTCTATTCAATCCTAGGGAATGTTCCTATTCCAATCTTTAATATATCAGCAGGCCAACCGGTCCTAATAATACTTACTATTCAACAATCAGGGAAATCTCTCAAGATTAGATGAAATAGCAGCAAAGGGCACAGGAATCATAAAGATGCATGCAATAACTTACAACCGTCAAGTATTAACATGCAATCAATTCTCTTTCATAAAAGCAATCAACTACCAGATCATGCAGATATGAATGCTACAATGACAAGGAATTCCACCATATATTCCTAGTCTAGCAATAGAAAACTATCAATCAAACTAGGTGATCAAACTAGCAAAACTAATAGAAATCAATAGATGAAGAACAAGAGAATTAATACAAACCCATAGGAAAAGAACAAGAGTTTAGAAATCTCACAACTTAATAAATGAAGGTTTCAACCGCTAAGTAAAACAACGGAGATTAGTTTCTGCTCATGGTTGCAGAACTAAATTGTCTGATGGAAAAGATGATGATGATAAAAGAAAGAAAGAACTAGAGTTCTTAAATAGAGTCTAACCCTAAAGAAATATGGTAAAAGATATATCCTAAACGAAATAATCAAAGAAAAAGGAAAATAAACCAAACTAAAGCAAAAGGAAAATAAGAACGAGACATCTCTCGTAGAGGGTACGACGACTGCCCATAAATATCAAGCAGCTTGCTTGATTTAATTAATTGCAATCCATCGGCCCATCTACTTCATGCTTGCATCACCCGCTCGCCTCACGTGGCTTCTCTTCCTTCGTGGCCCAAATGATCCAGCCCAAATTCGGCCCAGCTACTTGCTTCTCTTCACGCGGGCAAACAAGCAGCACTTCAGCAATACATCCGCGATCGCGGATTAAATTAAATCCTTCGGCTCCTCTCTGTTGCTCCACCGCGATCGCCGCTGATCCCTGGCGATCGTCGTCGGTGATTTCTTCAAGTCTTCAATCTTCTTCGGTTCTGATCTCCATTTCTTCACTTCTTAATAAATATCCCAGAACATAATAATGACTCGAAACACATATGATAATACTCCTAAACTAATGTAATAACCCCTAGTTACGCCATACAAAGTGTAGCGTATCAAATACCCCCATACTTAGACTTTTACTCGTCCCGAGTAACTTACAGAAAAGCTACCCTTACAATGAAATGTTCAAAGTCTCAGGAAGTACAAGAATATCTCCTAGTGATTACATACTCAATAAGCCCAAAGCATACAAAACGCAACAACAACAATCAAGAACAAATGTGATACAATAAGCACAAACTCAGAACTACACCTTATTCCTCCAAGTGGCCTACCTGAATCCTCCTATACGCCTCCTTCTTATGTCACCATAACGCCAAGATGATAATGATCCTAAAACACTCATTTTTTTTTTTTTAAAACACTCATCTTGCTTGGGCGCCCTTTCGGGTTTTCATCCCAACCACTCAATAATTGTTCCGAGCTCACCAACTCACATCTCTCAAGACTTATTGTTGCCTCAGCCTAGTGCCGGCCAAGCCACCTTCTTATTGCATAGATCTTGCTATCCAAGGATTTTGTATGCCTTTTTTCAATTTTTGTGGCTTTTTCATACAATATATATATTCAATAAGCTCATGCAGATACAACCAACACCCAAATAATTACATGTGAATACATTCTCCTCCCCCATACTTAAACATTGCATTGTCCTCAATGAAATGGAAGACATAAAAACGAACCCAGGGAAAGAGACAAAAGACTCACATACAAGGTCAGATGACCTTCCTCCAATAAAACTCAAAGTGTGGTAAAATGAGAAACTAGATGAGCACTAAATGTAATCTAATAATGCATAGCTCATCTAAAGCAAAAGAAAGAATATCTCTAATATAGATGGTGACTCAAACCAAATCAACTCCTTGCAAAGAACATGGTCACCAACAAGCTAAGCTCCAACGAATGTAGATCTAGAATGATAGTACTAATCGAAACCAAACTTGATGTAATACAACTCCTTACTTTCTTTTCTCTCATCTTTTTTTTTCTGTACTCTATTTTTTTTTTTTCGGACGGGAGAGAAGACTTACAGCGAGATTGGCTACTGACTGTAGCAGACCCTAAGCTTCGGTGCTTTCCTCCTGTCCATAGAAAAACTAAAAAGAAAATTAAACCGAACAAAAACAAAAACGAACTCAAACCTCGGGTTGCCTCCCGAGTAGCGCCTTATTTTATGTCGTGGCTCGACATGAAACTCAAGAGATTTAACTAACGCCATTTGGCTTTGTGAAAACCGTCTCTTGTCTGAATTTTCTCTTGAACCACTCATGGAACGCCTTGAATCTCGTCCCTCTTACCTTGACCACCTTGTCTTTAGCAATGAAGGTGGTTTCATTCACTTTCTCCTCCTTGATCGTATCAGGCGGCTGTTTAAGCTCAATGTCAAGTGCCTGCACACTAGACATCAATGGTTTCTCGCCTGGCGAGGTGAGTAATGGAGGGCGATTGTCCAAAGGATGTGAAGAGAGCTTACCTTTAGGCTCTGGCTTAGCCTGACACTCCTGCATGTTAGTAGATAAAACAGCATCTACTTTTGGGGGCTCTAAGAGATTCTCTAAAACAGGTTGCAATTCATCCTTACAAGTAGGCTTAATCACATCAATAGCACATAGAGAATTCTTATCAATGGGATCCATATCATATATATTATATTCTACCTTATCCCCATCAAACTCCATAGAGAGAGTCCCACTATTAACATCAATTTTCGTTTGTGTTGTTTTCATGAAAGGTCTACCTAACTGTATAGGTGTGACATTATTAGCATGCTCCATATCCAACACAAAGAAATCAGCAGGAAAAATCAGATCACCAACCATAACAAGAACATCCTCAACAACCCCTTTCGGGTATACAGTAGACATATCAACAAGTTGAATAACAGTTCCCGTTTTATGCAAAGGTCCTAAGCCTAGTGATTCATACAAAGAGTAAGGCAAAACATTGATTGATGCACCTAAATCTAGCATGGCTTTGTCAAATTTAGTTTCACCAATCACACATGGAATGCTAAATATGCCTGGATCACCACATTTCTTAGGCATGCATTTTTGAAACACTGCAGAAACTTGTTCACTTACTTCAACTTTTTTCTTTCCTTTCAGTTTTTGATTTCTTTTGATAGTGCAAACTTCTTTAAAAAACATAGCAAATCTAGGAATACTCTTAACAAGTTTGAGCAAAGGAATGTTTACCTCACACCTACTAAAGGTTTCGAAGATTTCTTTGTCGTTCTCCAGCCTTCGAGTATCCTTCAATGCCTCAGGAAAGGGAGCAACAGGCTTCTGAGAGAATAGAGGTGGAAAATTCGGGCGAACATAATCGTCAATGTACTCAGGGGGGTCCCGGCGATCACTATCAACAACTGGCGATCGCGGTCGCGGATGATTTTGCACCTCAGCTTCTGGAATGGCATGGCGATCGCGGTCGGGATGCATATCCTGTTTTACTCTCTGTAATCTCATGGCGATCGCCACTCAGACCTAGCGATCGCGGTTTTGGCACAACACAGTCATTTAAAGTTTTTCCGCTCCTCAAGAACACTGCACTGACGTTCTCTCTCGGGTTTCTTACCGGTTCCCTGGCCTCTAATTTACTCACAGCTTGAGCAATCTGTCCTAACTGATTTTCAAGATTTTGGATGCTTGATTCCGTCTTAGCGTTTTGTTGCATCACAGTCTGAGCTAAGGACTTGATCATATCTTCAGCAGTCATAGAATTCTGAGGTCTAGGTTGCTGATAATTAATATTATGAGAGTCATACCTTGGCCTTGGTTGCCATCCACCAACCGCGTTTACCTCAGCATTGGGATCATGAAGGGAAGCATTTTTCAGCATCAAAGCCTTTACCATCTCTTTCAACTCATTCATGTCAGTCTGTAATTGATCTGAATTAATTGCTTTGACTGAGTGGGATCCCTGTCTACTGCTAAACTGCCTTGAACTTTCAGCCAGCTCTTCAAACATTTCAGTGGCCTGAGGTATAGTTAGTTTCAAAAAATTACCTCCACAAGATGCGTTTACCATTCGATGATCCTTATCAATCAGGCCACTAAATAAGTACATAAGAAGATCATGGTCAGTATAACTATGGAATGGGCAGCTTGAGCAAAGCTTCTTGAATCTCTCATAATACTCATAGAGACTCTCAGTTGAATGTTGTTGAATGGTTGTGATTTCCTTCTTCAAACTGCTCAGTTTTGTGGTTGGAAAATATTTCTCCAAGAAGACCTTTTTCATCTTAGCCTATGTATCAATACTCCCTGGAGCTTGATAATAGAGCCAATCATTCGCAACGTCTTTCAGAGTAAATCCGAAAGCTCTCAGCATGACCTGCTCCTCACTAACACCTCTTGGCTTCATACTAGAACATATGACATGGAATTGAGCCAAGTGTTTGTTGGGATCTTCTCCTACTAAGCCATGGAAGTGTGGTAGCTCATGAATTAAACCAGCTTTTAATTCAAAATTCACACCTTCTTCAATCTCAGGAAACCTCACTGCCAAAGGTTGTTGGTTTAAATCTGGGGCAGTGAGTTGCCTCATAGTAGGCAATGGCGGTCCATGTCGATCACCCATTTCGTTCTCTTGGTTCAGAGCTACTCTTTGGTTCCGAAGGAACGTTCTTTCAATCTCTGGGTCAAAAGAAACAAGAGATGAATCAGTAGCACGAGTCTGAACCATAAAGGTTCACACCAAACAGTTGATAATTTCACAATTAGCACAAAATTGGAAAAATTTCAATTCCCCGGCAACAGCGCCAAATTTGATAAGGCTATAGTCGTAGTGCCAAATCAAAGAAAACTCTAAACACTAACTAAAGTATAGCAAGCAAGTAGAGGTCGAACCCAAGGGAATCAAAACACCAATCGCTATGCAGTCAAGCGAAATACAAACTAACGAACAAGTAACAAGTAACCAAGGGGGGGGTTGATTGTATGAAACACAAAAGTAACAAGTATCAAGCAAAGAAAGTTTGGGTGAGAATATGATGAGAAGGGGTTTCACCTAGCAAGTATCCACACAACAGTCAATCAAGTTGATCATAGATTTATCTCAAGTTCTATTCAATCCTAGGGAATGTTCCTATTCCAATCTTTAATATATCAGCAGGCCAATCGGTCCTAATAATACTTACTATTCAACAATCAGGGAAACCTCTCAAGATTAGATGAAATAGCAGCAAAGGGCACAAGAATCATAAAGATGCATGCAATAACTTACAACCGTCAAGTATTAACATGCAATCAATTCTCTTTCATAAAAGCAATCAACTACCAGATCATGCAGATATGAATGCTACAATGACAAGGAATTCCACCGTATATTCCTAGTCTAGCAATAGAAAACTATCAATCAAACTAGGTGATCAAACTAGCAAAACTAATAGAAATCAATAGATGAAGAACAAGAAAATTAATACAAACCCATAGGAAAAGAACAAGAGTTTAGAAATCTCACAACTTAGTAACTGAAGGTTTCAACCGCTAAGTAAAACAACGGAGATTAGTTCCTGCTCATGGTTGCAGAACTAAATTGTCTGATGGAAAAGATGATGATAAAAGAAAGAAAGAACTAGGGTTCTTAAATAGAGTCTAACCCTAAAGAAATATGGTAAAAGATATATCCTAAACGAAATAATCAAAGAAAAAGGAAAATAAACCAAACTAAAGCAAAAGGAAAATAAGAACGAGACATCTCTCGAGAGGGTACGACGGCTGCCCATAAATATCAAGCAGCTTGCCTGATTTAATTAATTGCAATCCATCATCTCATCTACTTCATGCTTGCATCACCCGCTCGCCTCACGTGGCTTCTCTTCCTTCATGGCCCAAATGATCCAACCCAAATTCGGCCCAGCTACTTGCTTCTCTTCACGCGGGCAAACAAGCAGCACTTCAGCAATACATCCGTGATCGTCGCTATTAATCCGCGGTCGCGGATTTAATTAAATCCTTCGGCTCCTCTCTGTTGCTCCACCGCGATCGCCGCTGATCCCTGGCGATCGTCGTCGGTGATTTCTTCAAGTCTTCAATCTTCTTCGGTTCTGATCTCCATTTCTTCACTTCTTAATAAATATCTAAGAACATAATAATGACTCGAAACACATATGATAATACTCCTAAACTAATGTAATAACCCCTAGTTACGCCATACAAAGTGTAGCGTATCAGCAACATATTCGTAAACGTAGGAAATAAATGAGAAAAGGAAAAATCAAGAAAATGATAAATTAAAATCAAAGCATTAAATGCATGTGATTAATATGGGAGAACCCCTAATTTTATAGTATATTTATTTATTTTTTCTATTCTCATTATCGAATGATAATTGAGACTTATTAAATGTCTAATAAAACAATAATTATGTGCTTAATTGGTTAATATTTCCACCATTTTAATCTTTTTTTCTTCGCTCTTCACCTTTATCCGTATGACGATGAAGAGCAATCCGAGCAACGTAAACGACAATGTGATTTTGGTACATATATAAGAGATATTCAATTCATTTTATTATAATTTACTGAAAAATACATATATGAAAAAATATATTAAGTATATGAATATAGACAAAAATAAAAAGTGTTTGGCTCGTGCAAAGCGCGGGTAATGACCTAGAAAGTTGTCATTAAGTCGTCATTACTATGTGGCCTCTTGAATTCCTCTTCTAATTTCAACTTTTGATTTTTCGACTTCTCCGAATGGGACAATGCCTAGACTTTTTGGGCCCGCGCTACGCGCGGGTTTTACGGCATAGAAAACTTCATAATAAGGCGTTGCGGAATCGAAGAGTAGAAGATGATGATATGTTCCATACAGATCCATTATAGACATGTGTTGATAGGTCAAAATCATCATTTGAGCAACATATTCGTAAACGTAGGAAATAAATGAGAAAAGGAAAAATCAAGAAAATGATAAATTAAAATCAAAGCATTAAATGCATGTGATTAATATGGAGAAACCCCTAATTTTATAGTATATTAGGATAAGATAGGATTAGGATAAGATAAGATAGGATTAAGATTAAGATAAGATTAGATATTAAGTTGTTAAAAACATTGTCACTAAAATGAATCGGTGCTCTACACTTTCTCCTTGGGTCGAAATTTTATTATAGACTTCCTCTCAAAGCGTCCAATAAAGTGAAAACTCTTTTGTTTAATCTAGACAAAAATCAAGAATGTTTTCACTTTTCAGTGACGCATTGTCAAGAAATCGCGATGCGCAAAAAATAGACAAAAGAGCTCCAAGTTACTTCGATTAATCTACAAGTAGGTCAATGAAGCTTCAATCTCAAAGGTAGAACGATTACCTTAAACTACATGCTAGATATGTAATTATTAATTACCATCGCAATAACTGAATTCATAGTTTAAACTAGGATTTCAATGCGCTATGCGGGTTTTAGTCTTGCATTAAAAAAAAGATTATGGATGTACACAGTAAATAATATTTTACTTTATTTTACCAATATAATCTTGACATCTTTATATTATTAATAAAGAATATGAAGAAATCATTTGATCGTCATAGTGAGTAGAGAGATAATGTCTATTTGTGCTAATAGGAGAGGGGAAATGAGGTTGAATAAGAATATGAAGAAATTTTCAAATTTGAATGTTTTGTACTCGACCTTGATCCAAATAAGCCCACCGCAGTAATCGTCCAAATACGGGACCCAATAACAGCCCAAAATGCGCAAATTAATGACTGGATTTTGCATTTAATGTTTGGAGTTTGGAATTTATTACCTAAAACATCTAAATTTATAATATACTAGATACGGGCTTCGCGCGAAAAAATTACGGATTTTCGTATGTGATTTAATATAGTTATACATTATTTGTTAATATGTTGTTGTTATTATCAAATTTATTAATATTTGTAAATATAAGTATTTTTTATTTCCTTATATTTATGTTTGAAGTAGTTTTAAAACATAATATTAGAATAAGTTTGCATTGTCATAAGAGAAGCTCACACATTAATTTAATTTGTGACTTAATCAAGTAGACTATAAATAAATATAACATAGGGATATAAGAAAGATATTTAAATACATGCCCAAAAGTCCAATGGGAGGTGATTAAGAAATGAGTAATGCATTAAATTGGTACCAATTTCATTCAATTTTGGCAATGGACAGCCAACTTTTATATAGATAAGATTAGGATTACATAACTTTTATTGTGCATAGTTCTTCTTCTTCTTTTTCTCTCATCTTCTTGGTGTGGCATGGTTACAAAGAGGATTATTACTAATTTGTCCGCGATTTATAACTTAATCAACCACCAAAAGCGGTTACAGAAGGAAGAGGTGTTCCAGAAAGAAAGTAGGTAACGAGTTTAAGCGCTCTCTTCGGTTGGTAGCTCGGCACTGTATGGCCTGCTCCTCTTACAGTCGCAAACGTCAAGTTTCCTTCATACACTTGTGTATATCCGCCAACCTTCAGTAACATTGTAATGTCAGATAATGTATTTCTGTAAAAACATACGTACAAATTAAGGTTAATATTTACATACCTCTCCTTTAACGAACCAAGGATACCATCTGGTCTTTACTCGAGGTTTCATGGTGTTAATCGAATATTTAGTAGAAGTTACAGGTACTCTTCCGTCTACATCCCCACTGCAGAATTACGAAAATGTGATCCAAACGCACTCTTAAATGTACAATGTGAAGCTATGATATCCGAAAACTCCATAGAGTATGCGTACTCGAAAATTCCTCAGGAACCTCTAGGAAACGATTCCTAGGCGTTTCCCACTTGTTTTATGCATTTCTTAGTTATTTTTACGTGTTTTCTAATATTAGAGGCACAAATTTGTCCAACTATGAAATAGTCAAAACTCCAATAGTTCAATTTCTCGTATTCTTTTCTCTTCAAACTTATTTAATCCACCTCCAATTCTCTTTATATTGCACTTTTAATTAGTTTATACATTGAAAATGAATAAGAACATCACGTGTTATATCATTTTAGTTGATAAAAATCATACTTTATCTATATTATACAATATATTTACTCTAATTTTTATTCGATTTAAAATAATATATAATATATTTTTCCGTTTCCCCGCCGTTTCCGTTTCTTTGTTTCCCGAAACGTTTTCCCGTTTCCGTTAGTGGGTAACATAGATGTGAAGTAAGTTGAATGAGTTACCTATAGATCCACACTCGAAGGCCTGCATCCATGAGCTTGGTTAGTATAGGAGTAATCGATGGAGGACTATCCGACCAATTGTTAATTACCCCGCTGCAAAACATTTGACATGATTAATTGTCTATTTAAGCCAGATTAATGTGTTGCAATCAAAAAAATATGTGACACTATAGTAGTTTAATTTACCTGCAGCCTGTCCAATGATGATCCAGCTTGGTTACATTAGCATGAAGAGCCTTTTGAACTTGGG
Source organism: Oxyria digyna (assembly GCA_029168935.1). NCBI lineage: Eukaryota > Viridiplantae > Streptophyta > Magnoliopsida > Caryophyllales > Polygonaceae > Oxyria > Oxyria digyna. The sequence continues at coordinate 1,987,865 of JAPVLV010000001.1, read as the reverse complement.
GTGAGTTCATGTAAGCATCTACATAGTTACTACTACAAGGATCAGCAACACCCTACATTCATCAAATCAAACCCTTCATTTAATTAAGTTGTTGTTTTCATATCACAAATGATTTAAATTAGTTTACAAATCTAAGTTATTTACTGTTGTGTGTCAACTTGTAAAGTCTAAGAGTTTGTTTAAAACAGAGTTTATAAACTTATATACAAAAAGGCGTGTAACAAAGCAGTTTATGGTACGATCCCGCTTCATGCGCAAAAAGATGTTGCTTCAAATCTAATAATTTTTTCATGTTTATCTAGATACAGAGACTTGTGTACGTTGGGGGTGTTAATTTCGTCTTTTATCAACGATTCACGTTTTTTATTTGATATTTCGTTGTCTATCAGTTGTATTCGAAATATTAAACCTAATTTTATGTATCAATGTTACTTTAAAACTCTTCATTTTCGGTTAAGACTATATACGAGATAGCTACCTTACTATTTCATAAGTTATATAAACTTGCGCATATAGGAGAGAAAGGTCAATTGAACTCACAATATTGGGCCTTTGAGGAACCGATGTGACATTTGTGGATAAGCAAATGGGGGCATAGATGTTGTAAATGTCGATGTTGCCTACTTCTTCACCAGCGCTAATGTATGCATTTGAGCAAGATTCAGATTGAGAGGCGGTTGAAGAGAAGTCACACGTCTTGAAGATCGCATTTCTAGATTGATCTGATATCAGAGCATGTGTCCAGAAGAAATCGATCATCCCTTTCGTATCTGTCTCATCGTTTATCACTGCATTCCCAATCTGCAAATGTGCATACAAATAAGTTCGATCAATTACATATGGTTAGAATAGAGTTAGAATAGAGTTAGAATAAAGTTTCACATATGAAGTTGACGATATTAATGTAACTTAATGCATTGTTTTCGAAATTTCAAACGGACATATGGTCTTTGATCGTGTCACATTTATATATGTGTTAGTTTTGTATTGTATGGTTGCAGTAGTGTACAACATATATACTCCCTCCGTCCAATATTATAGATCACGTTTTTCATTTTGGACGTCCCAAAATATAGATCCTACTTTTTTTTTTTTATCTTTTGTCTTATTATCAATATCACATCAATCTACACTCTCTTTCCTCTTTTTTACATCAAAACTCACACCAATTCATTTTTTATCTTCTCTTTCCTCCTTTTTACATCAAAACTCATACTAATTCACTTTTTTATCTTCTCTTTCCTACATAAAAATCCACACGCACTCACAATCTCTCTCCTATCCATTTTTCTTTCTCTCTTCCTTAATTTACCTCGATAACAACAAACGTGATTTATAATATGGGACGGAGGGACTATGATGTTACTTGAAGACATAGATGTGGTGTTCATTTGTTTGGCTTGTGTGCTTATGAACGTTAAATCATTCAAATTTGAATGGTAAAGGGTGTAATTCACGATTCATGAGAGTGATCGGTTGGGTACGTGGGGACAGTTTATTAAATTACATTTTAAATAAATGGCGTATTTAGAAATTTACACTAACAGATACTAAATTCTATATTGATTAAAATTAATAAAATATAAAATTCAATTTTTAGGAGAGACTATATAAAGAAAGACTAATTTTACACTAATTTTTTTCCGTCCCCTTCCATATATCATCAAGTGGATCCGCCCCTATTTCAAACAATACTACATAGCGAAATAAGAAGGGTTTGATTTCGGTGATGATGAATCCTTAGATGAGGACTGAGGATGATGCACACAAACATTATAACTCATGCACACACGAGTTATACCTAATGCACACATTGTGTGCATGTGTCACAGATGGTGTGCATAAGTTATAACGTATGTGTGCATCAACTATAACGTTTGTATGCATCCTCAGTTCTTATCTAATGATATCCTCACAAGATTTTTTTCAAATAAGAATGTACTTGCATAAGTTCAAACTAGATTAAAGACATGAAAAACGTTGAATAGTCAATGATAACATGAGTCCAAACTTGACCTAAGCTCTTCTTTATTTTGAAAAGTATTTCATATCCAATGGCAAGAATAAAAAAAGGCATTATGTATGTCTATAAGTTCTACCAACCTTAATATTAACAAGATAATAAGATAAACAATTAACTTTTAAATTCTTTTTCATCTAGTTCTTTTCTAGAAATACACAAATTTAAGGCCAAACTATTTGGAATTCTTTTATTTGATTAGAGAACAAGTTATATATTTACAATTGACTCAAATAACTTGTTATACCCGAGATAAATTACATAAATAACACATCAAAATATAGTCTCCTATATAGCTAGTCAACTTGACTAGTTAATGATCAATTTTCCTATAGTCAATTGCTAGATGTGGATACTTGAGTAATTAGTAACTATTTTTTGGCCCAATTCAAATTTTAACTCATTGACTACTTGACTACATCTAGGCCATTATTTGTAGGTGTGCCCACATTTCCAAATTTCCAAACAAACATTCCATGCATGCATGTGCAAAAACTTATAGACTATTCAAATCAATCAATTACTAATTGAATAGTACATATATAGAAAGTAATTACCATCATTCCTTTGAGGTTCAACACTAAATCCTCCTTCGTAAGCTTCTTGTTATGGTTAACAACATTGTATGCAAGTTGTGGAACGTAGTGACCTGCGTAGCTCTCGCCTGCAATAAAGAAGTCACGCTTCTTGTACTCGGGAAATCTCTCGAGCCAGTTCAACAAGAACGTCAGATTGTCGTCTGCTGTTTTCTTGTCTCCGCTCTTTGCGTAATCTGCTGTTCGGTTCGAATAAGAATATCCTACTCCAGCTGGAGATTCTAAGAACAATACGTTTGCCGCTGTGATTAACACCAAAAATGTTTTAATTAGTAAGAAGAAATCTTAGGATTTATAATGTATTTACCATATAAGTTTGAATATTTATTACCTTTATTCCAAGCAAATTTGTTTCTAAAAAGTGTCTTGCCATCACTTTCCACTCTAAATGGTCCAAGTTCTTGCATTGCACCATAGCCTAGTGATGAGCAGCCTGGACCTGCATGGGTCACATATCAATACAAAAATATTAAACAATAATTATGAAAATGGTGTCATTTGAGAATCTAGCTAGTAATTTTATCCAAAACTATCATCATACCTAAAAATTAAATAAAACAAATCTTAAAAAGAATTTTGGGCTAGGCCAGGCATGATTGTGTCTGGGCGCAATCTGCACTTGATGACAGATATATTTGTAGTAGTCAATTTTTCAACGTCTAAGAAAACACATAAAAGTATAAACTATATACTTTCTCCGTCCCTGAATTTCGTTCTTGATTATGTTTTTAACACTATTCACACATCAAGAGAATCTTCGTAATTTCGACCAATATATAGATAAAAACATAGTCATGTGTGGTCTTGTTTTATTCGTCTTATCGAGTACTTTAATAATATTCAAATTTTATAATTTTTACTAATGTATAATTAGAGATATCGATAAAACAAAACGCACATCGGCATGCGTGTCCGAGTGAAACAGGAAGGAAATTCAGGGACGGAGGGAGTACAGTACAAGAGAGTAAGATTACCCTAATTTTGTCTACCAAAAAAAAAAGATTAACATAATTTTTTCAAAAGAAATTTGTTCTTGGTAGTCTGATTTTGTTCTTATAAAAAAATGGATATATTCGAGTTATGACATGCAAGAAATTAAATAGAAGTGTGTACATATATGATGTGTAGATACATATAGGTATCTTTCTAGAGATGGTATATACGAGTACATAAATGAACTTCATGACAATAATGATTGATCGATCAGTCCCAGATTTGGATCCCCCGAGAATGATTGATACCAGACAATATTACTATTTTGACAACCACACAAATTAAAATTATATTAATTAATATAGTAAAGTTTTTTCCGTCCCTTTAAGTTCTTCTCACTTTGTACTTTACACTTGGATTAAGGCATGTCTAATCAAAATAAGAGTGTAAGTAATGACACGCTAAATAATAAAATTCAACCAATAGGAAAATTATTAGAGGGAAAAAGATTGATTTGATTGATAAAGTGTTGTTAAGATATGAATAAAATAAATAAAGTAAGGGTATTATGGGAAGAAATTAATGGATATAAATGAAAATGAGAAGAACTTAAGGGGACACCCAAAACGGAAACGAGAAGAACTTAAAGGGACGGAGGGAGTACATGTTATGATTTTATATTGTTATGTACCTCAATCATAAAATCTGTACAATTTAAATTTTGAAATTAAATACTTTAAACCACAAAGCACGTCGAAAAAAATAATATTTAACCCTATCTTGGTGAAACAATGCCTATACGGCTATATCTAACTAAATAAAATTAAAATTAAAATTTGGACAAATTATAATGTCTTTATACACTATTAATAAACAAGATATATATATAGCTAGTAAGTAGTAACAAGTGCAACCATTCGATCAGATACTAAGGACTATTTTTATTTTGATATCTAATATGAGATATCACTCATATACTAAGGACTCTTTTTATATTGATATCTAGAAATCAGGTATGAGTATGAGATATCACTCATATTCATATATGCATTTAGTATAATATATGTTGTTTGGTATTAGTCAAGTATATCAGGTATGAATATCGAAATGATTTTAGAGTGTGTTTTTGATATCTCTAAAAAACTGGGTATATATCCATACCCATATTTGATATCTCATACCCGCACCCGATATCTCATACCCGCACCCGATATCTCATACTCATATCTTGATATCCATATCCGATATCGATATCAAACGAGTCCTAAAAAACTTCTGATTTAAGCTTCATTTTACCCAAAAGAATTTACAATATTTTATTCAAATCATCAATCTTACGCTACTACTCCCTCCGTCCCTAAATTTCAGTCACATTTCCTTTTCGGGTGTCCCCTAATTTGAGTCATATTTCTATTTCTATCCATTAATTTATTCTCATAATACCCTTATTCAATTTACTTTATTCACACCTAACAATACTTTTTAGGGGTAAAGTTGTCTTTACATTGTAATAAGTTTTCTATTGGTTGAATTTTATGGTTTTTTGTGCCATTATTTACACTTTTACCTTGATTAGACTTGTCTTAATATTTGTGCAAAGTACCAAATGTGACTCAAATTTAGGGACGGAGGGAGTAGTAGGTAAGAAAGAAATTAACACAAACCCATAAAACAAATCAATCAACTAATTACCTCCATTAAGCCAAAGAAGAAGAGGTTTAGCGTGAGATTCAAACTCAGACTCAACAAGATAGTAATAAAGCGCTCTTCCAGCCACCTCATCAACGGTCACATACCCTCCATACTGCCCAAACTTCACCGGAGGCTGACCGGGTAACCGGTCAATCCGGTCACCCTCCTTCGTTGGCCCAGACGACGCCGTTTTGATGTGTGCATGGTCGTTATTATCATCTTCTTGCAATTGGAGGTCGTCCAAAACGACGCCGTTTCTGAAATACTTCTCCTTGAAGAGCCAATCGAGTGTTGAGGCTTGTGTTTTTTGGGATTGGGTTTGGAGGAGAAATGAAGAGGATGGGATTGTTAGAGAGATGAGTGTGAGGATTGCCAAACAAGGCCTTATGGAATGTGACATTGTTTTTTCGGAGGTGCTGTGGAAATTTAGGACTTAGGATAGTTTGTTTATATAGTAGTGCATAGTCCTCACTAGCTAGGAATTTGGAGTGTGGTGAAGATAAAAAATTTATGTAACCTAATAACTTATCCTTATCGAATCTTTTTTCAATACTATGTGACATAAAAATTCATAGGTTATAATGTGTGTGTTCATCAGTGATAACGTTTGTGTTCATACGTTAGAGTATATGTGCATATTATAGTGTGTGTTCATATGTCACATTGTGTTCATACCTTATAACATGTGTGTCCATACGTAACAATGTTTGTGTTCATCGTCCTTATTCCTCAACATAAGATTGAATCCTCGCCGAAACTTAATCCCATAGTATTTATATAGAAAAAAGTATGATTATTTTGTCACCAATAGTTCAGTTTATTAATAAATGTAAATGAAAATGAAAATTCTCATGATTATGTAGCATTATACATTTGTTTTTTTGGGTTGGACAAAATTCTACATTATCCTTTACGCTCAAAGCCAAAATCCTCAATTAACATTGGTGTAAGTTTCGAGTTGATATATTTTTTTAAATGATTGTTTATGTCTTTTTGTTAATTATGATATATAATATATATACACATGTCGAGTTGAATAAAATATTAAAGATGATCGAGGAATGTGTTATGTTTAAGTAGCAATTTAGCACTAAAACTAATTGGAAGTTTTTGCAATTATACTTCTCTTGTCACTCAGTACATGCCTCTTTACATCTTACAAAGCCGTGACATTCATTGATATTATAATTTGGACCCATGAGGAAATTTTATAAAATCTTGGGCCATTAAAAAACATTACAAAACGACAATGATCTTAAAGTGTTTTGCTCCAAATTTGACTATGATGTGAGTATGTGCTTTCAATCAATTTTCCATTAGACACCCTTCTTTTTGCATTTTTTGAACTAAGCACTGGAATATTTATTTTAATTCATTTTTTTGGACATGTCGATAGCAAGATTCGAACTTAGGTAAACATGGAAGATGAGAGACTCCAATTCACTGCGCTTGGGTTACAGCATGGAATAGTTTTCTTTTTATAGAAGGCCGTTTAACCCCGCATTCATTTTTTTATAACTGACACCCGTCTTGGGCGCATTTCGGGTGCGTCTATTTTTTTTTTTTTGAACCGGGTCATTCTTGGGCGCATCCTGGCTGCGTCCAAGAAAAAAAAATTTTTTTTTTTTTTTTTGCCGTCAAAAGCTTAAAAAATCCGGTTTAAGTTGGACGCATCCTGGATGCGCCCAAAACTGAACCGGGTTTTTTTAAAAACATTTTGGACGCATCCGGGTTGCGCCCAAGGCGGGTGCCAGTTATAAAAAAGCGGGTGCGGGGTTTTTCGCCGTTATAGAAGGGGAGACGATCTCTCGCGTACTTTATTAAATAAAATAAACCATTAATAATGTGTCATACAAGATAAGGGAAGTTCTCGCAAAACATCTAACAAATATCAATTAACACTAAAAACATAATTATTTAACTAAGAAATGAAAATCACACGAAAAATCAAATGCAATTGTGGTCAAGTGATTGTTGGCTTTCGATAAAATGTGACGAAATTGGACAATTCAGTGTCTACTAATAAAGATCCCACAAGAATATTGATCATTCTCATTCATTTGCTAAAAATAATCTGTCGGAACCCATGATCCCAAACAATATGTATCCGTGAAAAATACCCTAAAAAACTCAACGAGAGGCACACTACACGTTTCAAACAAATTCCATCAACCATTGATAGAATATCATAGCAAGAGTTACCAAATAATTAAGCACGTGGACCAGGGCCGTTCCTGACAATTTTGGAGCCCTGCTACAACTCGTACCTAATAAATAGAAGAAATATAAATTTTAAAAATAACAAGTATTTTATTACATATTATTAAAGCATGTTTAATTGCTTAAAATATGTGTCTTTGAATGTTGACGGAGGAACATATGGCTGAGAATACGTGTCTTTGAATGTTGACGGAGAAACATATGAAAACCCAAATTTTTATAACAATTTTTTTTTATATATAACAAAAATTGGAGAGGAGTATTCATTGTAAACTAATTGTGCTTGTAAGATATTAAATGTATATTTTTGAATTGAAAATCAACAATAATTGGAAGAATTGAGACTTATTTATAGAAAAAGGTTTGAATTTGGACAAAGAGAGGTAAAAATAAACACTTATTTACACTTACTTTAGGAATTTGGGCATATTAATTTTGGAATTATAAATAAAAAAAACATATAATGGACCTAAGATTAAAATATGGGGCCCCAAAATTTCGGAGACCCTGTTCGGGCACCCACATTTAACATGCCTAAGCCCGGCCCTGCACGTGGTTTACTTGTAGTTTATAGTATACGTTCATGCAGCTTTACACCACATAATAGCCACTTAGAATGTATCATGAATATAATTAGTCAAGCATATATAAGTCTCTATTTAAAAAATGAGGATATGCCTACTTTTATTTGTGGTTATGAGCTAAGACTATTTTAATTTGCTTCCTTTCACTTTTTTAAAGCTTTAAATAACATAACGAGACTGTGTTAAATAACACATTGATATAAGGAAAAAAATATTATACATTACTTTAGAGAAACAAATTTAGTGGTTGATTTTTTTTTATCTAAATCTAATATCAGTTCGCATGTTCTTAAAACGGTCCTCCTTAATTGCAATCAGAGAAAATTCTATCTGATGATTATATCAGAATTATAAGACTAGTCTTAATACAGTCAGACATGACTCACTCCTGCTCTGACTTCTTGAGGATCATTTCTGACTCACTCCTGCTCTGACTTCTTGAGGATCATTTCGTCAGGGTGATCAGGAGTTGTCACAAACTCCGTTTCTTGCCTTTTTAAAAACACACACATTGATATAAGCAAAGAAGTTAGAATCTGGTGCGAATATTCTTATATTACGAATGTATGAATATATGCACATTTTTATATTTACATGCACATTCATTCACATTTACATACATATTAAATATACATTTTTCTATCACGAGCACAAAGATCGTAAGTTTTTAAAGTTTTACGTTTTGAGTCAAGATGACATATGTAGAAAATGTCGAGTAGAGTTAACGGGTGTGATTATACTAGCACTAATGCACCAATTCTATAAGAACTCCGAATTCAAACGTGCTTGGGCAAGGGTAGTACTAGAATGTGTGACCTTTTGGGAAGTCCTCGTGTTGCACCATTTCTTTGATAATCATAGTTTTGATGTGTGTGTTTTTTATTAAAAAAAAGCGTATAAAACAAGAAGAGCTCGAAAAGAGCTTTCTTTTGATATATCATAATCTCGAATCGAACACATGAGTACAGTTAAAGATATGCACAGATCTACAAATATGCATATATTTGTGTCTAGATTTAACTTCTGGTGTAACAGCCTCTTACGGTGTAACGATGTAACAAGTATTCACCCTCAATGGTATTCAGGTTTGTTAAAGTTGATATTCAACTTAATTTACCTATATAATTATAGGCTAGATATTCAACTAAATAAACATGAATAAATAGCGTAAACGATTGAATAGAGACACATGCATATGAGAATGCGATTAGTGCATATATAACCTAAATCTACATAAAGTCGAATATCAACCTTAACAAACCCGAATACCATTGAAGGTAAATACTCGTTACACCGGAACCCACCTCTTTATGTCTATTAGTCTATATATACATATTAATATAAAAATGTATATGTAAATTTTTCATTTGTATATTGTTTTCATGTAACTCTTTCCAATAAGCAAATAGCTAATGTTAGAAGTAATTTTCATTTGGTTTTTGTGTCTTCTTCCTGATTGCCTTATGCCTTAGGTTGGGACTAAAATGCATGTGTTTGACTTTAGTTGACTGCTTAAATATATCATTGCATCAATTGGAAATATCACCTAATCAACTCGACTTGTGCGGTACGTTGTTGGTTGTTAGAGATCGAGGGTAGACTTCTCTTTGACCCCAAATTTACGTTTGCCCGTAACGAAAATATCTATTTTCTCGCACACATGCATATATAAATTAGAGAAAAGTTCGAGTGGATACAAAACTTAACGTATCCCGCATAAGACAAACCTGTCGAATTCAAACGGGCTGATTTTTTTTGTCCGAACTCATCCGAAAGAATGGATAAAGTACGTTGAAAATTTATATATTTAACAAATTGTAATTTCTACAAACCTAACAAAAAAAGTGTTCTCTAAAGTGCCATCAAAGCAAGTAGGCAAAAAAAAATTAAAAAACCCGCAAAGTGCACGAACATAAATTCTTATGTTGAGACAAACGAGTGATTATGCAAACAAAACAAGTAGAACATGCGAAAGTATAGCATAACAAATCTATCTAATCGTCTTCATTCCTAAAACTAGGGGTGGGCGTGGTCGGTTAACCAAATATTTAGTTAGTGATTTTTAATGACCATTACCTGACTGTAATTCTCGGTTAACCACTATCAGTTAATAAAAAAGGTCGGTACTAGACTATCATAGCTAGTCATATTATTCTCTATTCAAAAATATATATTATATTATTTGGTTAATTCAGTTAACCGCAAATACAATTTAATTAACCGTTTTCTAACCATTCGATAAATTGTAATTGAAAATTTAATTTTTAACGATAAATTTTCCGGTTTTTCAATTCGGTTAGTAATCTTCAACACGAGTAGTAATAGCCAAGCCCGATTAGTAATTTTAATATCCAAGCCCGACTTTTTTGGGTGAATGGGCCGGTCCGGCTGACATGGGCTACGAGAAATTATCAAGTTTTATATTTCTATTGTTTTTAGGTCAAAACACTATCAAATAGTTAATGTAGGGCTCTTAGTCAGTTGATATAACAATTTCGGCCAATATACCCCAAACTTCGTCCCTATCTATCATCTACTTGTTAACCACCGCCGTCGACGACTCACCTGACTGACCCTCTCCAATCTCTCTCGCTCGCAGCTCTCTTTGCCGTAAGCCTCTCACTTCAATCTCTATCATCTATGTTGTTTTGATTTTCAATTTTGAATGTTTATTGAGCCCTTGTTTAGGGCTCTTAATTTGCAAAGTTTGATTATGCCCAATTCAATTCAACGGGTATTGTCAAGCTTCATATGGGTATTTACTTTTGATAGTTATAAATAAGTTGCAATTTTGCATTGTGGGTGCTCAACAGATGCAACTAAAAGTTCTAACAGTGTCCTTTGGAGGAGAATGGAAGTTGGAAGATGACTGTTGTGCTTATGTTGGAGATTTGACTCATAAGGCTTTTGTGATTCAAGATAACATGGAACTAGATGTTATGAGAGAAAGGATTATGGATAGGTTCAAGATTAATCCAACAACTTTTGATATTAGCTTGGCTCATTTGCATCCATCCCAGAAGCTGAAAAATCCTTACATGGTTGATACCCAGGAAGATTTTATATCTTTCTTGGATATCAATGAGGCAGTTTCATGGAAATTGCTGTTGTATGTGTCATTGAGTAAGAAGACGAGTGAGAATCGACTCGTTACAGATGAAGTGCAGAACAGTCAAGTTAGATTGCAATCTGAGGAGTCTTTCCAAGGGGCCATTGTCGTGAGAAACGATATGGATGTTGATTGTGTTGACAGAGAGATAGTGCAAAATCCTGGAGATAGTAATATTGATTCTGTTGACAAAAATCAATCAGAGATACAGCGAGAGATGGTGCAAAGCTCTGGCGAAGATGAGCTTCTTGCATTACCAGGAGATGGTAACGATCTACATGTCGACTGTGCTGACAAAAATCATCCAGAGATACAGCCAGAGACAGTGCAAAGCTGTGCTGAAGGTGATCATCTTGCTCCTCCAGGACATAGTGACTCTCTACAAGTTGATGGTGTTGAGGGAAATCAGTCAGAGATAGTGCAAAGTTCAGAAGAAAAGGGTGTTAATCATCTTTCCTTTTCAGAAGATAATGACTTTCTACATGTTGGACAACTTTTCAAGTCAAAGCAAGAACTTATAGATGCTGTGAGAAGCATGGCGATGCGTGAGAACTTCGACTATCGAGTGAAGAAATCATCAAATGAATTGTATAGACTGACATGCGTGGATGCTAAATGTACATGGAAATTGCGAGCCATAATTTTGAAAGGTACAAATTACTTCGAGATCAGGAAATTTAGTCACCAACATACTTGTCCATCTGACGCCAGATGTGCAAAAAGACCTTCGTATCGAATTGTAGGTGAGAAATTAAAGACAAGGTAATGTCAATATAACACTTAGATTCCGTAAAATTTTATTCCATACATTATGATGTAATCATATCAATTTATTGCATATGATTCAGTTTTTCGTTCTTGTGATTATAGGTATGTTGGTGTTAGCAAAGGACCAACTCTTAAGATGATTATGCAAAATGAACTCGATCAAAATGTCAGTTACTGGAAGGCGTGGAAAGCTCAAGAATGGGTCCGAAATTCCATGCAAGGCACACCTGAAGAAAATTATGCAATGCTACCTGCCTTCTGTCACATGTTGGAACAAGTCAACCATGGTACTTATACATGCCTTGAGATTGACAATTATAATCGTTTCAAGTATGTTTTTATTTCAATAGGAGCATCCATTAAAGGTTTTCAGCTATTGAGAAAGGTATACCCTTAACTAAAGATGTATACAAGCTTAGTTAGTTTTTTTTGTTGAGATCACAACATATGAATAAACTATGAATATATTGTATCTTGTAGGTGATAATGGTAGACGCTATATCCCTCAACGGGAAGTATGAGAGGAATCTCATGATTGCTACTGCCCAAGATGGAAACCAAGAGATTTACCCTCTTGCATTTGCAGTGGTGGATTCTGAGGATGATAGCTCGTGGATGTGGTTTTTTCAAGAGTTGCTTAATGTGATTCCCTGCTCAAACGACTTGGTATTTGTCTCTGATCAAAACTTGAGCATTAGCAAAGCTGTGGAGTCCGTGTACATTTCTGCAAAACATGTGATTTGCACGCGACAGTTGAAGGAAGATCTGAAATCAAGGTTTAAGGGAAAGGGCGTATTGAAATTTTTTATCAGAGCAGCTGAGAGTTATACCATCAAAGGCTTCGAAGAGTATTTTCAGAATCTCTGTAACATCAATTCTGATATGGGAAAGTATCTCCGTGATGCAAATTTTGAGAAGTGGTCTCGAGCACATTGCCCAAGCGATAGGTATAACATTATGACCTCAAATGATTCAGAAAGCATAGACTCATTCTTGAAGGAAGCTCGTTCATACCCAATCGTCGCCTTACTCGAGCACATTACAGATACACTATCAAGGTGGTTTACTGAGCGTAGGGAAAAAGCTGAAAAGAACAACAATGAACTGCCGCCAAATGTGGGTAAGATACTGGATGAAAGGTATGAACGCTTGAGCATGTATGCTGTGAAAATGTTGAGTAATAACCGATGTGAAGTAGTTGGTGGGACGTTTCGTGGTGTAGTTGATTTGTCACAAAGGACATGTAGTTGCAAGGTGTTTGATTTGGATCACATCCCGTGTGCACATGCCATTGCTGCTATTGAACACATGAAGTGTAACGTAGCTGATTATGTTGGCGAATACTATCAATTCCATTCTTGGTTCATGACATATGAGGAAACCATACATTCGTTGCCTGAAAAATCACTTTGGGTTGTCCCCGAAGATGTCACGAGCATTGAATGTTCTCTTCCACTCGTTGGCAGGAAGAAAGCGAGGCATGGAAAGCGTAAGTTGCCTTCTGAAGAAGACGTTGTAGGAAAAGTCACCAGGGGCAGGAAAGTCGTCACGTGTAGCAATTGTGGAAAGTCGGGTCACAACAGAAAGTCATGCCTTGACAATCTTCTAGCAGCAGCATGAGGAAAGTATGTCATATTCCATCCTTCTTTTCTTTTCTTCTTGTACTTCGCCATAACGCCCATTCTGGGACGAGTGAGTATTACACCAAGAATTGACAAGCTTTTCACTTTTCTAGTTGGCTGTGGCTTGCTACTTTCAATCATATGTTTTTTGTAGTGTAATCTTCTGTATTGTCACACTAACTTTTTGTTAGTATCTAATGGCAGAAACCTTAGCCATCTTCAAAGGTCTCCCTTCAGCTGGCTGCTGCTCACAACATCCCTTATCTTGTGGTTGAAAATGATTACCAACCAGTTTTTTTTTAAATGTACAGCTACTTAAACTTTTTGGTTACTTGCTCATCTCTTTATTAGTCTTAGATGGTTTCATATCCGTACAACTTGTAACTGTGTAGCTCATAAACTCGCCAGATTGTATTTTTTAGTTAGCTTTTATTAATGGAAGTGCTCAGTGCAGTAACGCAGTTGTACTGTTATTGTTAGTGCATATTTTTAGGCGCTTACTATTTGGCACACCCTAAAATTCTATTTAGCACACCCAAACATTCGTCACGTAACTATTGTATACATTCGTCACGAAGGTTCTATAAACATCCGTCACGAAGGTATGTAAAACATTCGTGACGAAGGTATTCCAAACCTTCGTGACGAAGGTTGCTCAGACATTCGTGACGAAGGTATCAATTTTGCAGATATAAAAGAGATTTTTTACCCAACCCTAATGTAACTTCTTCTTCTCCATTATACTCTTTTTCGGCGCAGCTCAAACAAGTTCACAACACCATTCTCTACAATTCTTCATCTCTTTCACTACAATAATCAACAAATCAAGCAATAAGGTAATTTCTAACTCTCTTTTGCATTAATTTTCCATGTTTGATGAATATATGTCAAAACCATTGAAATGGGGTGATTAAACTAGATTGATATGTGTATTAAGCATGTTTTTTTAGTTCAATTGGTGTTTGTTTATGTCTAATTGAGAGTTGTTTCAAATTTTAGATATAATCCCCAAAATTGATATTTGTTCATGAATTAGGGTAAATTTGATTTGATTAAGAAACTTATGGAATGAAATGATTTAGGGACTAATGTGTTTGGATACCTTCATAAACTGTTTTTCTGCTTCAAATTGTGCAAATTTTGTGCAAATTCATTCGTCAGCGGATATGTTTGCACTTCTGCGTTTTTGCAATTTTGCAAAAACCTTCGTCACGAAGGTTTGGTGAAGATACGTCACGAAGGTCCAGCATACATTCGTGACGAATGTTTACTGCTTCTTCGTGACGGATGTTATACTCAGATCCGTCACGAAGGTTTAGTAAACATTCGTCACGAATGTATACTGGACCTTCGTGACGGATGTTTTTGCATATTTGTGATGTTTTTTTGTTTTGTTTTGTTGGTTTGGTATGCGTAAATTTTGAAATATTATGTTACTGTAGATGCATCCGTCTTCTAGAAGTGTCCGGAAGAATGCCCGTAATCAAACTCGTGAAGAGATCGTGGCTGGAGGAAGGCCCGCTTATCAGCCCAAGCCGAGGAAGAGGCGTGGAAGAGCTGACGAGGGTACAAGTGCAAGTGAAGAGGTCCCAGAACCTTCTTGGCATGAACAACAACTGCTAGCTGACCCTAGTGCATATTCGAACCTTTACGAGAACATGGTTAGTTAATCTGAAATTCACATTATATTACTGTTTTTTGTTTTTATTAAATTAATAATTTATGAAATTTATTTTATTACAACAGCAAATCCCGATGACTCCAACCTATGAGGCAGATTATCCAACTTGGAGTCCGCAGAGTGCTGTAAGTATTAGTTTAAAATTTAATATACAGTCGATTATGAGTGAAAGTTGTACATTTTACTAATAACCAATTTTTTTTGTAATAGATCCCTACATGGGTTCCCCCCTCTTCTCCACAAGTCGCATGGGATGAAGCAGTAGGACGTCAACAGGCCTTTCAGCCAGAAACACCAGAATGACAATCTGGTCCAACTGCTTCCTGGGCTGAAGGACAGTTTGAGGGCCATTACGGGGGGGTCGATCTTAATGAACATGGCGATGAGAAAGACGAAATTTACCCGAAGTTACAGTGGGCTGTGCCTGGAGGTCCTAAGGAGATAGACTTGCTGCATAGCTTCAGCGGGCACACTGCTTATATGGTTTGGCAAGGACATGTAAGTAAATCTATCACCTTTGGTTGAATTGTTAATTGCGTAATTTCCATGCTTCGTTAATTTAGACATGATTTGTTAATTGATTTAAAAGTACTTAAATTTTTTTTGAAATATGATAAATAGGAGAGACCGCAATTGAGAAATACGGTCAGAAAAGAGGGTCTATCAAGGAGCGAGCTGCCGGTGAACAGTGACGATGCCACATATGATAAATGTAAGAGGGTCTATCAAGGAGCGAGCTGCCGCTAGTTGCTCAGTAAAAGGGTCTATCAAGGAGCGAGCTGTCGGTGAACAGTGACGATGCCACATATGATAAACTTCAGGTAATGGAGAGTCATCGGCAATTGGCATCTACAATAAGGCAAATGATTTACAAGACAAATGTACGAGGTATTGATTTGAAAATATAAACATCAAATTGATAGAGTGAGTTAGAAATTACCGAAATGAAGTGTCTTTCATCTTCAACAAGGGCAATGCAACATATGGGCAATTTCTCTCCTGGAGCGATGTTGTCGTCCAATACTATAGGCAAATATGTTTGCCAAATTGATTTCGCAAGCACAACCAATGCACAATTGAAAGTCGTAGCTACTACACACCCCATCGCCGGGACTTGTAACCATGTCTCTTCGGGTGCCATCTCTCCTGGTCCAGTCCAAGCTAGATTTGTAACTGCTCTCAAAACATCAGGCGTTTCAACTGGCAATACCCAACAAGCTTGCAACCCATTATTCCAATGTGCAAATGTCGTTTGAGCCATTTCAGATCTAACTCTCCTCCAATTATCTTGGTCCCACCCTAATTGTTGTGCTATAGCTCTGTATCCACAATTTCCATCAGCGACAATGGGATACCAACCTTGCACGTAGGGACGCATGCATGGAGGTACGAGAGCATTATACTTTGTAAGCTTCTGCAAAGCCCACTGACCACTCTTACCCTTCCCGTATGAAGTCGGTTTTTGCTTCTTTGGAGGCGTTTCTTCAAGTGTTGCATCAGTGTGCTCCCAATGTGAAGGTTGTCTTTTCATTGGATTGTACTCTTTGTTTGGAGCTCCTGGAGGTCGTCCCTTCCCCCTTTTCACACGAGCTGGCTCCTGTAGGTTGGTCATTTGGGGGTTACCTATTGCCAAACACTTCATTGCACACTCGTGTTGGTCATAAGGTGACATTCCCTCCCATTGCTCAGCCATAAACTCATCCATCAAGTTTCTGGCTACTACCCTCCGCACTTGTAATTCGTCTTCAGTCTCTACTTCTTTCAAAGTCAATGTCCTCCAAAAGGCATGAACCGCTTCAACTGGAATTGGTTCTTGACGCCTCACATATTCATAAATGTCATGCACACATAGCAATCCATCTCTCTTCCTTATTACGCATTCACAATGATCAAGATGCATGCCGTATTCCCCTTTCTTGTATTCGGTTAGCAAGCGACTCAAACAAGTATAAGACACTCTGTATTTAAGAAGCTTGAAGAGATCAACGTCTGTAATGTTACTTACAGTCTTTTGCTGACTTTCATTGAAAGTACCCAAGATCTCCTTGAACTGATTGCGCATCTTCGCATTGTATCTTTGAAACACAGTGTCTATCTTCTGGCTTGGCAGTGACAAATAATTTTTGAAGCTAGAATGTTCACTTTCAACCCTGCATAATAAAAACAATTTTTTATAACAACAAATATAAAGCTAACATAATTTGCAAAACAATCTCAAACGTAATCACATTACTAACCTGTTTGTGGTGTTGGAGCCTAATGTAAAGATTTTATCCACATAGATCGAAAGAAATCTATTGCCGTAGGGGTTTAGCCAATTCTTCTTCAGGTACCTAATCTCAGATGGATATGCAGCCCAATCTTGTTCAATACGCCCCAGCTGAATGTTGTATGCCAAATCTGTCGACTGTTTGAATAAGTTAAGACAGTCACTTGCAAAATGGGTCCCCCTTGCTTGTGACCGCATTGCTAGCTTAGCATGGTCCTCAATGTTCTTTTGGATGTGCCGCCTACAGAGGAGGAAAGTAGAATCTGGAAAGATCCTATCCAAAGCGTTCATCAAAGCTTTCTCTCGATCAGTGACTAAGCAAGTTGGCGTCATCTTAACAACCCTAAACAACTCAGCCAATTGATACATGCACCACGCGTAGTTTTCTTCTTTCTCTTCTGACACGAAAGCCCCAGCAACGACATAGTTCTTCCACGTTGATGTTATTCCAACAATCTCTATGAAGGGCATGTTGTACCTTTGCAAGATAATACATTACTATAAGAATTTATAGAGTAAAAACAAACATCAGACTTTTTAACTTAATTATACTTACTGAATTGTGCTGTATGTTGCGTCAATCAACATTACGTATGGAAACGCCTTAAGCAGTTTCATCGACTCTGGGCTTGCGAAGAACACATCTGTGATCTTATTTGTCACTTCATCGCTCTTGTGTCTTACGAAGTAGTTCAACTCCTTCGAACGATAGAAGAATTCTTGGATCACAGTTCTTCCCTCCATCCTCTCTGTTCTGAACTTGTTACAAAAGTTGTACACTTGTGACTTCTTAGTCATGTTGTCAGGAGATTCATTGAGCCTTGTGTACATCTGTATTGGTCTAGCATTTCCCTTCCTCATGTCTAGTAACACCTTTTCCTCCTCAGGTGTAAGTCTTCCAGCAAATGCGTTACCGTGTAAGGATTCACCAATAATATGGTTGTGAGTTCCATGATCAGCCCTTATGATCCATTCCCCATTTTCAGTCTCTCTACATGCAATCTGAAATTTGCATCCACATTTCTTTGTGTGGGTGAATTTCCTAGTTCTCCCAACTGAATCAGGAATGTAATGTCCACTGCGCTCGCATTTAAGCCAAGACCTTCCTAACTTCCCTTTGAAGTCAGTTCTACCAACCTTCAACATGAAGTTATGAGTTTTACCAATATCTCTTGCCCACTGTTCTGCTTCTGCTCTTGAGCTGAAGATCTTATCAGTGACGAAAAGTTCTGAATAATCTAATGATATATGTGGGTCCTCATAAGGCACAACACTGTCAAACTGTGGTACTGTCTTCAATTTCGGGAAATACTCAATGTCTTGATATGGTTGCGATAAAGATTGGTATTCAGGAACATTAGACCAATCAGTTTGATGAGAATGATATGGAGGAATATCAAAATCCAAACCAAGATCAAACGAAGGCACTCCATCAGGTCCCAAAGGAATATCGGCATTGATCGATAAGTTTCTTAAACGATTGAACGCTGGACTATTATTCTGTAAAAACAACAAAATAAATAAAACTGCATTCAGAAACCAGATTTTTCCACCTTCGTCGAGAATAAATCATTAACCTTCGTCACGGATAAAAGCACTAGTTACGTGACGAAGAAATTTGCACATTTCTTGTGCAAATACCTTCGTCACGAAGGTTTGCCATACTTACGTGACGAAGGTTTCCTTTAGTTCCGTGACGAATGTACATTTTACCCCATTTCAAAATGTTTTTTACACTTTTTTACCCCTAAATTCGAATCAAACCCTAAATTCCAACACAAACACAAATTTTCACACAAACCCTAACTTCAACATCATATTCAAATTTCCACACAAACACAAATCATGCTCCTAATATGTAACAACTAAAATAAACATATTACAACATGATTTTCACACATTCAACACAAACAACTAACTTCAAACTATTCAATTTCATAAAAAAACATATATTTTACCTACAAACCCTAACATTAACATTATTAAAAACAATTATAACATACCTCATTGTAGTTCCCCCACGATGGACCATCTTCATCAACATTTTGGTGTATGTAATCATCCCAATTTGACATTTTCAATTGAACAATGTGTTTGAATGAAAGTGTTTAGGGTGAAATGAAGTGAAATAGTTGAAATGAAGAGGTAGAAGAAGAAGGTGGTTCGGATATATGAAGTGTTTATGGTAATTAAATGCAGTTGGTGTGGATTAGACATAATAGCTTCACTTTTGCAGATATAGCTACCTTCGTCACGTATCTTTTATGGTTATTCGTCACGAATGTTTTCAAGATCTTCGTCACGAAGGTTCACCATACATTCGTGACGAAGGTACGGTGAAATACATTCGTGACGAAGGTATGGTGAAATACATTCGTGACGAAGGTATGGTGAAATACATTCGTGACGAAGGTATGGTGAAATACATTCGTGACGAAGGTATGGTAAAATACATTCGTGACGAAGGTATGGGTGTGCTAAATAAATTTGAAGGTGTGCTAAATAAAGGCTTTGTATTTTTACTGTCACGAGATTTAGATGTTTATTTTCAGGTTTTCCATCGAACGACGAAACTAAACAACAAAGAGAGCAGTTTAGACATTTTTAAAAGTCCTGTATGACAACTGGAAAAGATTAAACAAGGGGTTGATAGACGATTAATTAGGCATATACTGATATATTGATATACATATTTGCATAACAGACAATGTTCTAAATGACCGTTCGTAATCGTTCCGAAGCATATTCGGATGCCTAGACATGATTCCACATAAAACGAATTTTGGACAAGCTAGTGCATATTCAATTTATTGCAAAGTTTTCGAGTTTGATGATTTGGACGAGGAATATTATGGAAATAAAGAGACGAAAGAGTAGGGTACGCTTATTTTTATTTGATTGTTATTAAGTTTATGTTGAAAATTTGTTATGTGACATTATGTTTATGTCGAAAACTTTAGAGTTTAAGGTGAAAACTATCAATATTTTGGAATTTACGAAGTAAAATGATATATTATACTTGTTTTTTTTTTTCCGTCTGGACGCTATACAGACTCCTACAGTCTAGCGCCTTTTACAACACTGATAGCAAACATCAATGTTATTTCATCTGGACATCTCAATCAGTAAATGTACATCTTGTTCAAGTAAAGGGCATTTTCCAAGCATTAACATAAAGCAATCTTGAGTTCCAATCGCCTGAACCAATGAACATATGACAACTTCCAGGAGCTGAGGAACATCTCTCGTGAAAGCTGAGCAACCTCGGCGTTGGAGGTAATCCCGAAGGTCGTCCTCAGAATAAAACGTTTTCTCTTCGGTGTGTTATGACTCATCGTACTGGCACACTTTTATCATCAAGCCTAAAATCAGTTGAGTGAGATTATGCTAGTTTTTAGAATAAGGATCAACTCAACTCGAGCATGAAATAAGAAGCTTCAGCGGCTAGAAGATGAAGTTACCCTCGGCTAGAATAATGATCAACTCAACCGAATGTGTCTCATCTTCTGCAGATAAAAGAAAATATTCACTAAAAAGTGATGGAACACATAACAAATCTATGGTACACATTAATTACTGTGGTAGCATAAGATGAATGATGGAATTCCCAGATCTGTAGAATCTTTACAAAAAGTAAGACTAGTACTCTCTTTAGACAAGTCAAAGCTTAATCAGGTTTTAGTAATTATACAAAAGACAGTATCTTGACAAAATGAGAATGAACAAGCAGTTTGAAATGTTTTTCTTAGTCACAGTAGTAAATTCATCAAAAATTAAAAGGATTTCATGTATTTTATCCTAGCAAAGATATGTCATCAACTAATCATATTTTTGTAACTCTATATTCAAAATTCCAGCATATTTGCTTGTCTGGCCTGCGACAATTCAGCATTGACAAGTTCCACTCTCCATCCACATTAGCCAGAAAAATAAACACACTATTTTGAAGGCTAAACTCACCAGAATGATGGTGGGAATCCATTAGCCCCAACTGTATCTGCTGCAGTAATAGCTAGAGGATGTCCGTCTATCCTTGTTCCTACAATTAATCATTATCCTAGCAAAAACAATTTAAACGCCAATATCGTAAGGTGGCGGTGTGATAGGGACCACTTAAGGCTAGATTAAACTCAAAGAAAACTACTGGTTTGCTCCAGGAATTGGCCGGAAAATTCCAACTTCTTTTCAATATATTAATTCAAAGACAAAGAAGATACTGACTTCTAGACATTAATTACTAAACTAACAAGTAGAGGCACTAGCTCACTAGTCCACTAACCCACTAACCCACTACCTCCTAAAGCAATCAATAAATCAATAATAGCCTTATATTGAAGAAAATAACTAAGTAATGCAGGAAATAACTACTAATCTGCTACTTGGACCGTACCACAGTGGTTGTCAAACGGGTGAAGAAGACAACAAGAAGTCAGGCTGAAGCCTCTGGAGAAGTATCCCACAAAAGGGACACAAGGGCACAGATTGTGCACTATTTTCACTCTTAAACAACTCGTCGTATCCAGTATGCGGAGTATGACCTGGCAATTTATATAGCTGAGCTGGACCCAATTTGAAAACACGCCTCTCACAACAGACACAAAACCATGAAGGTGTTGCAGCAGGGCAGACCCTCAATGAAACAGCACACCTTGACAGTTTGTGTCTTTGAGGACAACAAGCAGATTCTGCAGACTCAAACTCAACAGGAGCTAAACAGTATGTACACTGCTCTAACGCCTCGTAAGCACCAGCATCTTGAAGCCTGTTGTGGAATGTACATTACATGTCATATAATAAGATGCAACATTTGTCAAATATATTAGGGCTCGTTTGGTACTGATATCAAGATATGGATATGAGATATCGGATATGGGCATGGGCATGGGTGATATCTTTGATATCCTAAATTTTAGAGATATATAAAAAAACACACTCCAAAATCATTTCGATACCCATACCTGATATACTTGGCTCATACCAAACAACATATATCATTTTGATATCGATATACTGATTATACCAAACGCAGATATGGGTATAAGTGATATCACATATTCGTACCTTATATCTAGATATCGATACCAAACGGACCCTTAGATGTTGTTTAATGATAGAAGGGACTTAATACCTTGTGGAAAGCTTTTTAACATGTGATGCAAGATGTTTGAGTTGGTGCCCATCAGCATTAGTGTTGACCCAACGTAGCATTTGTGATAACCCAGAAGGTTTCCAGCCTCCGTCGTCCTTTTGTGTTTCAACATCCGACATCAAGCATATGGAAGATGAGAAGTTAAAAGCCACAAGCCTTCTCCTGAGTTCTCCTTCACTGCATAGGAGTAACTTAGCCCAGTGCTGATCTTCTGAGACAAAGGAGGATTCAATTGAGCACGGTTGTTGCATATTTAACTTGTCACCACTAGAGCATGGTAACATGATACGTCTACAAAAGATGTTAAGCAGGTTTAATTGCCTTGAAGAAACTTTTGACAAAGATCTGCATGCGCTTTTTGGACATCTTCTAGTTATTAGATCGGCATGACCCTCCAAAAACACTAGCCATCTCAATAAGATTTGCTCAAAAAATGCCGGTGCACGTTCCTTGAAAGCTGACAAAGCAGTCATAACATCCCAAATTACAAGATGTTTATTGTGTCTCTCAAACTGCCTCAGAGACCACAATATATTGGAACCCCAGCACATCAGTTCCTTGTCAGACAAAGCTGAGGAATTTCTTGCACCCAACTCCAAGTAAAATTCTGACGACACATTTCGTGACTGGCCTCCAATCCAAAAGAAATCAATGGCAGCTCTCTGGGTCCTGCAAATATTACAAAGGATTATATTAACACTTGAACATTTACCCTATACACATTTCCCAGTAATTTCCTAGTAGCTAGGTTTATATTCCTGACCACGCAACATCGAAGAAAGGCAAGTTCACCCACATTAAACCGATTTAGCATGCACCCTCTTCAAAATTAAGCTAATCCTGAATTAGAGTCCTTAAATGAAAATCCAATTAAATTAAATCTTATAGTGATGTACAAAGGATATATTTGGTTAAATTTCCTCCAATAGCTAGCCCTGGTTGCACTGTTAAATAAATACCTATAAGTAGGATATCATTACCTTGCCTGGTACATTGGATGTAACAGATCCAGGTCAAAGCTACGTACCTGAGAAGACAATTAAAGGTAATCACTACAGAAGCAACGAAAGAATAAGCACAATCAAATCTGAAAAACAAGGTATTGCATGATTAATAATGGTGGATCACTCTTAAAATGAGGGATCGCCACATGAAATTATCACAAAGAACAGATGTTTAGGAGGCAATACAAGCATATGATTTATGATACAGTTAGGTGCATTCAGATTTTATTGGGTAAAGACAAAATTTATAAAACATGTTGATGCAATTCAACTTTGTTAGTATGTTAAGAGTTGGCAACCTACCACTGCAAGAACCAGATTGCCAGGGGAGATTGCAACCCCAAAGCAAGAATCGTAGACACAAGGAAGCTGTATTATGAAGAGAAAATGTGTTATAACACTTTCAAGGAAAAACCACTTAGTATTTATACTTCAGGACATATTAAGACTCCAGTGTAAGTAATAATAAGATAGATTCATACATCAGCTGAGCTTTTTATGCAAAGGTTATTAGGAGGAAGTGGAACTTCAGTGAGCGAATCCTTATCAAAAATCCATCCACGCATTGAATAATCCTGTCAAAACAATAAATGTTGAAAGTAGAGAGCATTAATGTCATGAAGTTGCAATTAGCAAAATATCACAAGTGCCACACATTATCTTGGATAACTACTGCAGTTCACAACAAGCAAAAATTCAGTGATTAAAAAAGCACTACAGCAAAAATTAGTCAACATGTATTTCTAACAACAGCCACCAGAATACAAGTACAGAGGAGGAAGAACAACCGCAGGAAAAACACACAAACAAAGTAGGAAGAGGGTGAAGAGAAGAATGATTGTATTTTAGTTTGATTGTGTTCTAGTTTGTAATCGTCCCTAAGTTCAAAAATAGGTTTTAAAACAGTCGTGTTCTAAAGCATCTCGGAACCCTACAGGGCTCTCTGGAAGGATAGTTTGTACATCGTCTCTGGGCTCAAATATAAGTTTCAAAATAGTCATGTGTTTCTAGAGCATTTTGGAACCATACGGGATTCTCCGAACCTTCCGAAGAGCGCCGTAGCCAATAGGGTTCCGAAACATCAGTCCACGTAGAAAAAGTTCTCGACAGTAATACAGTATAATGGAGTCAGTTAGAAGTAATGGTACCCGGCTACAGCTGTACAAGAAGCAACCATCAAAACCCCAAGCTAAACCTGTAACCTGCAGAGCCGTCATTGTGTGAGTTCCATTTTTTGGACAATTTTGAACAGCTAGCACTCAACAAATTAGTGACAAAAAACTCACAATATGATCATGCATCGGGTAACAGCCAGCAGTCTCTAATTTCTGTTTATCTATTTCAAATGTCCAAATCTCAACAGAGCCAGATCCTTTTCCAATTGCTAGAACAATCTTGTGGCATGATTCAGAAGACATGGTCAGAGAAAGTACTGAAATGGGAGCAGTGTCATCCATAGTAACCTATACAAGAAAGATAGCAAAAGGTAAAATACAGCCTGCTAGCTAAAATGTTCATAAGTTTACAATAATAAAAGCAGCATGAAGCAAGCAAATCACGAGAAGACACCTCTGTCAACAAAGAAAATTGAGCAGGATCAACCTCTGAAGACTTTAGCATGTCTTCACCATCTCCCAACCAAATCTTCACACTGAAGACAAGAAAACGAAGCAACGGAAATAAAAATTAGAATTGCAAAGCACTTATGTAAGCAGTCCATTTCAAACGGCTCATTTGACAAGATATTACTTATAAGTCCCCAGCATCATGCCGAAGGAATTCGAAATGTACCTTCCATCAGAACTTCCAGAAGCCAGCAATAACTGAGGATTGGAAGCATCAGGTGAATATAATCCCCATGCAAGTGCAGTCACCCAATTATTATGGACCTTTTGGAGACCTGTAAGCACCATTTTCGGGGAATAATTGTGTTCAACACTATAAGCGTCCGGCGTATGGATCTTCCAGAAAGATATGTGTCCAGACTTCGACCCTATAGCTAATATACAGTAACTAATGGATGAATTATCAGGCGCTGATAGTGACACCACTGGGGACCAGACAATTATAAGTGAGGATATCAGATCACTACGAGATGCATATATATCTGCTGATATACGCTGTGAGGTGCAATCTTCCCGTTCATCTCTAGAATTCTTGTCTGTACATTTTACTGAAACTATTTGCAGCAAATTATCCATTCCTCCCTTGCTAGATGGAGCATCCTGTAACACGCTAATGTTTGTCAACAATCATAAATTGATGAAAAATAAGCACAAAAGATCTATACATAACAAAAATGTTTCTAAGACTAGATTACAAAGCAGTCCCTAAATTAATCAACATGCACGAACTGACATAAGCTCTTCCCAGCCACTATATCATATATCTTAGTCAACTTATCTAGAGCAAGATAATAATGATAAATAATTAGACGGAGAAAGCACTCATTCCCTAGTTACGAAGGTTTAGGGCACACGTTTACAACCTGATTTCATGGGACCCAGCCAAGATAAAGAAAACAGTCGCACTTCAAAACAATGAAGAACAGAAAGGAAGAATTCTGAGATATATTATAATATAGGGACAAATTAGGATTAGATTTTGAAAGTTTCTATTTGCTCCGAGTTGTTCTAAACAAACAATATTTCTTCAACCTGTTATGCATAATCAGCATGAGCTCCCACCTATTAATATGTAATCACTAACATTTTTTACAGTTTTGTGTTTATGTAAATAGTTTATCACTTAGCACGTGATGTTAGGAATTATGGGAAGATAGACAATTTCACTAGCAATGTCTTAGAAGAATTATAAATTACTCTCCTTCAGCTTGCATGTTAGACAACCTAAGATCTGGTGTTTGAAGAAAAGGGGAAGGAAAAAAAAGAAGAAGATTAAAATCCTGATTTATATATTCTTTTAAACAAAGGGAATATGTTTAAAAACGCCATTTTCCTGACACATAGGTAAATAATAACATAATCAAGAGTTATGAACAACATAAGATTCTATTAGCAGTAATACAGTTCTAATTATTTATGTAACAGCTTTTTTCATGTTTACATGTTATTTTCAACAGCAGCGCATACGTAGTATAAAAGTTTTCTACAAGAAATTTAAGTGCAAGATGAAGAATTTATTTACATTTAAATATTAATAATTTCAACGGAAGGTAAAGAATTGCAAATTTTAGTTTTGGATATTTTAGATTCATTTAATAGAGTATGAGAAATCAACTCTGCTCAGTGACCCTTAAATCAATATCAACAACCAACTAAATTTGAACAAGGGTATGTTTTACTATCATCTTGCAAGAATCTTTGAAACGGGTAAGAGTAGTAAACATTACAAACTTGGCCACCAGGTTCTCTTACAAACCTTTCTTTTAGTTCTTCATATGAATCAGTAGTAAGAGAAGGCTCGACACTTCAAGAGACATAGGAATTGAGAGTTATACCTGAGCAGAAGAGCACCTCGAAGGTATAAAATCTGGAATTTTGATATGACCAGAATTTGCATCCTCGAAATTTGGTATGATATTTTCTAAAGAACCAGTGTTCATGCTACTGCAAATAAGAAGTGAAAGTGGAACTAATACAAATGAACATTCAAATATAAACAGCAATTTATAAGGGGAAAAATAAATTAAGAAGGTTTTGAAAAAAATCTGAAACATGATCAATAAGAACCAGAGAGACTTAGCTTCTGGACCTTCTTCAGAAAGTAATAAATACAACTCGTTGAGACAAAGAAATAATCAGAAGTAAACCAAATAACAAAATAGCAAAATTTGGTTTTAATATCCGCAACAGGAAATCCCATCAGGCAGAAGTCAGAACTACTGTAAGATAGCTCAAGTGAATGGATATACATTGAGGTGAACACAGGACAATTCTTATAAAAGCAGATCATCATTTTTACATCAAAGAATAAAAAATGAGCACTCTATTAGATATGGAATTTCTAGTATGCATCAGCAACCCTCCCAAGTATATTACTTGACAGACTTCATCTAGTGATGAAATTCTACACAATAAGGAAAATGGTATCTTCCTACACCAACAGTGAAACCAATAAGTACACAACGCAATACTTCTAAGATATAAAGTATAGACCTTCATCACTTTTGGCCTCTTGCTATCCATTTAACCCAAGATTTACTCATAAGCATATTGATTTTACATAAGCCACCCTCATGTGCTCCCACTACCATACCCCCTTCCTAAAACACTTCAGCTATGAGTAGCTTTGTTTGATCAATCAATAATGTCTAAAATGAGAAGGGAAACAAAGAAATTTCTGCTTACTATTTTCTCTTTTTGGGTACCCTGGTTGCAGCAGAATTCCTATTAGGAGGAGAAGTGCCAGAGAAGACCTGAATTAATAAATCCTGGTTTAAGTAAAAAAACTTGCATGACAGAATTAGAGTAGCAAAACGCCATATGTACACTTGAAAGGTACCAACATGTGTATGGCCACTTCCATCAGACATCAATGGACAGACAGATTCCCCGTAATAAGTTTTTGCAATATATCCATGCAACATGTCAGAGATATCCATTACCTATAATACAATCATCACAAAGATCTCATCATTAAACCCCAACACACGATGACAATTGCTGTTTTGTCAATGAAAGAGCATACAAGCACAGCTTTTTATTACCATAACTAAATGGATACATGACTAATTAAAAACAATATTAAACATAAGCTTCATTCACAATGTAATATTTCCAAGTTTCACAGCAACATCACAATTAACAACTGGCGGATAAGAAGATGCATATTGAGCACAATGTAATATTGAGCAGGTATCCATTTACCATAACTAAATGGATACCTGCTCAGTAAGGAGGCAGTTCTGCATATACAGAAGATAAGTCATAAAGCTTAGGTTCTGTAAATACAATTTCAATGAACAGAAATGAACTTGTAGCTGGAACAACTGGCGGATAAGAAGATGCCTATTGAGCACATAATACCATATGAGTTGGTAATTGTAACCCTCTACTACCAACAACAATGATGTATAATTGTATATAAGTATATAACCAACCTGAACAAACTTAAGTTAGTATACAATCTGGGACTAAACAAATAATATTTCTTTGTGGCACATCCCTTTTGTCTAATATAGTAAATATATATAATGGCAGTTGAAAAAATTAACAAAAAAAACTAACCAAAAGATGGTTAAGTATAAGACAAAAATGGGAAGCTACGAAGAAAAATAATGTAAGCAGACTAGATGCTACAAGTAGGAATTTTGCATATCCCTAGTTGGTTGACCGGAGAGAGTCAGCTTCTAGCAGGAAAATCAAGAAAAATATGGAAGCGTATATCTAGTAAATCAAGCTTTTCAAACAGCTTCAACAGATTCTAATCATCATGTCTAAGGAGCACTTTAGCATACCTCTAACCATTCAGCTCGAAATTCACAATATGGATGACTATAAATCTTAACAGACCCTTCGCTGGTGCAAACACCAAGGAAGCACCTATAGATGATTCAAAAATTAGATATACAGTTACTATAAACTTTAAATGTGGGGAAATTGATATGATACCAAACAAATGCCTGTATGGATTACAGAATTTTAGATAAGAGTGATTGCCAAAATTAATTCAAGTTCACAAGTGAGGAGCAAAACTAACCCTCGAATGACACATGATTTATTAAGGGTGACAGGTGATCTGGAAAGATTGACACACTTAGTGGGTTATTTTTGCACATGCCCCCTTAGTTTAGGATATTATTCTTTTAGTAGATATACAAACAAATTCCATCATCTAAGGGAACATCAAATTCATATCAAGTATAAACTAAAACAATAGAAGAGAGCTTATCAAAACTTCTCAAAAAAAATGAGGAAAGCAAGTGCATACCCATAGTTAGAAGCAAATCCAGGCGGCGACCATGAAATTGATCGAACACATGGGCGGCGGTCCCTTTTTAAGCTCGTTGGCAATAAGCATGCAGAGAGTAAATCTGCAAACATCTTAATCATAATCTGTATAGTCCAACCCAAAAGCTAGAATGTATGACTGACAAAATAATCAACAACCATGCATTAAGTTTCACTACCAAAACTTTCATTCGTTTTACAAAAAATCTTCACATAAAAAATGAAGTTATAACTTTTGCTTCAATAATCTTATTGTACAACGCATGGTTCATCTAGCACTTGTGTTTAAATAAACTAATCATAAGAGTAGAGAAAGTCTTTTGCAAAAACAATTAAAGGGAAATATCCAAAAGTGGTAACAATCAAGGTTCATGACATACCTTGTCTTTCCACAGTGCCTAGAGGAAGTGGATCCTTACTTGTGAAAGTAATAACGCCTCGAGGACTATGAGGCTTCTCAGGATTCTGAAATAATGGCAGACACCAGAAGAATATGAACCCCAAAACACCAAAAACATATAAAAAGAGGGAACAGAAAAGTATAATTACCAGTATAGTGACAAGATGACCAGTCGCAACTGCAATCAAATTCTGGTCAGACCAAGCGATGGAATTAGGGTACGATGGAGAAGCACCTAGAGCTGTTACTTGAAAAGAAGGCGGCATTGTCCCCTGTCCCCTCTTGTCCATCTTGTTTTAGCCAGCTTCCTTACTAGTTCAGGATGGACGCAGGATTTCCTGGAAACCCTAAATGTTTAATTCTTACAATCTGAGGAATTAAATAGTAGATTTCAGAAGTAGAGTAATGAAATTCGTTGGCGGCAGAAGGCAAGGTAAAGAAGTAGTGGTCGGCGATGGAAGCATCGTCCATAACCGATACAACAACTAGAATAACAAGCTATACCAACACGAAACATATAAAAGATTTCTGCAGTACATCTTCACAGGGAAGATAAAAAGATGTGACTGACTAAAACCATAATTTGTGTGCATTACCATTTAAATAAATGTGATTCTTTAGGTTTAAAAAAAATTGAGCTAATTCAACAACCCACCAAACTAGGATTTTCAGCAGATTTATGGTTGAATGAAAAAACCCTGCTCAGAACAAGTACTTGAAGGCTTTGCTGTATTCTTTACCAACCTGGTCTCTTTTTTAATTTCACAATTTTAAAGCACGTGTTAAGCACGTGGTATGCAACATAACTCTATAAATATGATCAGGATTAAAGCCCACATCAATTTTTGATTCTGTAGGTTCTTAATGCAAGCATAGTGTTATAGTATGATTTATATCTGTTTCGTGTATTACATAAATGTCCTATTGTGACATTTTGTTGCTAGGTTGTGTGAAGTTTTCTTACTCATCTCACAAATTAATACGAACAGTTACGGCAGAAATGATTCATCTGTAATTCTTACATGTATGCTAAAATAAAACAAATAGTCCATTATGCTAAAATAAACTCAACACCCTCATGTCATACAAAATAAAACAACTAACTAATGTCATACAACTTAATACAAGTGAATACAACTACATGGACATTGTGCCCCATTAATACATCAAAGATATCTTGATGATGGAATGCAATATTGATCTCACCAAAATCCTCAATAATTTGAAGATTGATAACTCAATCCATCACCGGAAAACACATGGAGCAGAAGGGTGGTAAAATTGATCTCCATTACATGCAATAGGAATATAGGATGTATAGTGACTTGACTATAGAACAATGAAATTGGCTTAAGGAGTAGCAGTCATGAAAAAATCAACCGTGCCATTATCTACACCAGTAAACCTAGAATCAGATAACACTGACCTGTATAGAAATCGGCTTAGCTCAAACAAGAACAAGTAAGACGAAGAACCTACCTTGTGCGTTTGAAGATCTGAAGAAGGAAGAACTTGAATTAAGAACCTAGCTCACCTTCTCTCGCCTGAATCCGATGAAGAAGAAGGGTTTGATTTGTCGTCTTGTCCTAGTATCTTCAATGTGTTATTGCATACCAATTTTCTTAGGAAAAATATTACTATGGCTTAAGCTAAAAAAAAATAAAGAAAATAGTATAATAGTGGTTCGGTAGGTTTCTTTTTCATTCTTCAGTTCAGACAACAAAAGCTCCCTTCTTTCTCACTGCACTCAACTATCCCACTCACAATCGTCGGCAAAGATTGAGGATTCTTTCAGGTAAGCTGCTACCATTTCTGTTATCCTTTTCAATTCCCAATTCTGATTTTGCCCTAAGCTTCCTTAAACTTATGCCATGTCGCAGGATGTCTTCTCGAGGTACCATCAAAAAATTGTCTTCTTCATTCATTGCCCATAACAACAAGGGTGGACGGATGAACCCACTTGACAAATTCCTGCAGAAGGATTGTAAGTCGGGCCAATTTGACATTAGAGATGCCAATTTTTTCTTCCATCACATGCTTTCGATGAAACCCTTACCTCCAGTGTCATGTTTCACTACTCTATTGGGTGCCCTAGCTAAAAAGAAGCAGTACTCTCTAGTTATCTCATACTACAAGACACTATCTGTTTCTGGTTTTTTTGAGTTGAGTTCAAATCTGTTCACCTTGAATATTTTGCTCAACTGCTACTCTAGGATGAAACTAGGGAGAGATGCATTTTCAGCATTTGGCCTCCTTTTCAAGAATGGACACCGCCCTAATATCATAACATTTAATGCATTGATCAAAGGGTTGTGTTTAGAGGGGAAAGTGGTTGAAGCTGTTTGTTTGTTGCAAAAGATGATTGGGTTAGGCCGTGCTCCTAATATCGTTACTTACAGCACGATAATTGACGGATTGTGCAAGACCGGGAACGTCACCGCAGCGCTTCAGTTATACAGACAGTTGACATCTCCTGAAGAGCACTGTAAGCCGGAGGAATTGACCTTTTCTGTGATGGATGGCTCTACTTATGCAGAGTGGGCTATTGCAGATTTGAAGCCAAAGAGGGTTCGAATTTCACTCGATGTTGTTTCTTATAGTTGTTTAATTGATGGGTTGTGTCGATCAGGAATGGAAGACGAAGCGAGCTCAGTCTTTGTTGAAATGGTAGGCAATGACGTCCATCCAAATACAGTGACTTTTAGCATTCTAATAAATATGCTTTGCAAGAAAGGCAAAGTGGAGCAAGGGATGGAGCTTCTGGAAATGATGATCTCAAGAGGAAAGTTGCCTGACACTGTAACATATAACACGATACTGAACGGTTACTGTAAGATCGGGAAGATAGAAGAAGCTGTGAATCTTTGCACAAATATGAGTAGTAAGGGAGTATTTGCAGACACTGTGACGTTTAGTACCTTGTTGAAGGGTTTTTTTCAGTCAAATAGAGTTGAAGATGCTATTAGCTTATTTAGCAACATGAAAAAGATGCACTCAGAGCCAGGTCTTGTTTCTGAAAATGGACCAAATCATGTTACATATGGTACTATGATTGACGGGTTGTGTAAACATGGGTATCTAGGTAAGGCCGAAGATCTCTTGTCAGAAATGCAGGGTAGTGGTGTTTCTCTAAATATCAATGTTTACAATGCTTTGATAGACGGACTGTGTAAAAATGGAATCGTGCGTAAGGCTAGAGCGCTTTTCATGGACCTGGAAAATAGAGAAATCTCTCCTGATGTTGTCACCTATAATACTTTGATCGACGGTATTTGTAAAAGCGGGGAGGTGGATATGGCTAGACAACTTTTTTCGGAAATGAAACGTAACAACATTTTACCCAATGTCGTTTCCTATAGCTCTTTGATTAAGGTGCTGTACGATTCTGGAAAGGACGAGGAGGCAGAAGCTGTCCTCAAAAGTATGATTGGGGATGGTATTTCTCCAGACGTTGTGACATTTAATACTATTTTGAACAATATTTGCAAGAAAGGAAGTTTAAGAGAAGCAAAGAGCTTGTTAGAGTTGATGACTCGAAAAGGAGTGCTTCCTAACGTAGTTACTTACAGTTGTTTGATCAACGGCCTATGTAGACGAGGTAGGATGGATGATGCCCGAGACGTAATGTCTTTGATGGAAACTCATGGCTGCAAGTGTAATGTAGTGACATATAACACATTGCTCAATGGATATAGCAAAGCAGGAATGCTAGAGGATGCACATAGTTTGCTTCGTGAAATTGAAGCCAAGGGTTTTTCGCCTAATGTTATAGCTTATAACACATTGATTCAAGGGTATTGCAAAGCAGGGGTGCTTGAGGATGCACAGAGTATTTTTCTTGAAATGGAAATTAAGGGTTGTTCTCCGGATGTTATTACCTTTAACAAATTGATGGATGGATTTGCTCGTCAGCAGGAGTATGATAGAGTGAAAGAGTTGTGTCAGATAATGCATGAGAAAAACATATTACCCGACTTAGGGACGGCGTGCATTTTATTCGAATGTATCAACAAAGATAAAAGGCCTGAAAATTTGATCACCTCCATACCAGACTTCCGTTTACTCGGAAACCCTAGAGAAGGCACACGTTGAATCTTCGTGTGAGTTTCTTATTTTGATCTTAGTGAATTCATTTTCTGCTATGCCTGTATTCTGTAGTGACTGATGATAGAATTGAAACAATGGATTTTTTTTTTGCAGGTAATGAAGTTGTTTTTGCTGTGTTGAAGTGCATTACTTTGCTCTTTGATGATTCACTCGCAAGTATTTGTAAATTAGCTTATAATCGTGCAGAAACTGAGTCATTTTTGTCTATTAGATCAAATAATCTTGCAGGAATTAGCCGAATTCTGCATCGTATCAGTGCCATCAGAAATAGGAAGGGTGAAATTATTGGCTTAACCTATCAAGTTGGTTGTGCTATTACTGCGTGATTTGGTTAAAGATGGAGCTTCCTTGTTGGTCAATGGGGGCACCTGGAGTTGGAAAACTACTACTATCAGGTTACAAGAATTTTCTGATCTGAATTACTTAGAATTTAGAAATTGCCAATAGGTTGGCTGAACTGTCATACTATATCTGCAAATGATATGTTTTGATTCGTATAATTGAAGTCTATTTTGCATTTTTTACTATTTGGGAAGTTCCTGTTTTCTTACTATATCTCGTGGTGCAAATTTCACATCCATATCGGAATTTCGTAGTCAGCAACAGAGGTAATTGGTAATTCGAGTATCCCGTGCAATGCGTCTTCTTTCTTGTCATTTTCCTTTTCTTTAGTCAGAGTTTGAACCTCAGCAATTGTTTCTTCAGCTATAATTTCAACTCTAGACTCAGAATGGCTACAATATAGAAGAGCATCAATTTCTCTATTTTCTGCAGCAGCGTCGACAGAATTTTCAATACTGACATCATCATTCTTCGCTCCAGCTTTATCGCTGACGTTGTTATTCTTCGAGTTGTCAGGATCAAAGGTACTTGTTGAAGAAACGAAGCCAGCAAATCCATCTGCAAGAGCTTCATCAATGGACACTGGTTTTTTTAATTTCTCATCACATGGGGAATCTCCTATATTTACATTTTGTGAAGGGGGTTCTGAACTTGTTGGCTGCTCAAAAGAAACGGTACCTCTCCTTCATTCACAAGGCCACGTAGGAAATGGAACCGAACATCAATATATTTGCTTTTGCCATGCATCACAAGAATTTTAGATAGCTTAATTGTTGAGCTTTTATCACAGAAAATAGCAGGACTCTCACTTCAGTATAATTGAGTTTCTTCAGCACTCTTTTCATCCACAGTAATTGACAGGCGCAAGCTGCTGCAGCAACGAACTCGGCTTCTGTTGCACTTAGTGCCACAATGTCTTGCTCCACTTAGAGAAGACCATACCACAGCTGCTCCACTTAGAGATTTGGGCAGACCCTTCAACGTGTCTTTGTTCTTCAAAGTTCAAAGTCATAAAACATTTATAGTTGAGATGACCATATCATCGATGCCAAAGATATGCTAGATCATGCTTGACTGGCTGTGTGTTTGATAGGAGTACAAACATCTGGTTTGTTGACATGTTGCTCTGAATTATCAGTCCCTTTGTAGGGTGATAAATTCGACACTGATTTGACTGTATCAAGATAGCTGTCCGATCTGAGAAGATTATTCTTCAACTCGGCACATAGAATACATCTTGTAGGAGATGAGATGTTCCTCCAAATGTCAATCTCACGCTCCTCTGCGAATGATTTCCCAATTTGACTGCTCTCTTGAACCCTGCTTCTAATTCTGAGAAAAGACTTGAGTCCCCACTCATATGATTACTGCATCCTGAATCTAAGAACCACACATCTCGGTTCTGTCCATATGACTCGACATGAGACATGAGAAGCATTTCTTCTGTCTCGTTCGATTCAGCATAGTTCGCATGCAATGTAATTCATATTGAAAATGGCGCTTGTAGCATTCATATTGAAAATGACCAAGTTGATGGCGCTTGTAGCATTATCTTTTGACTGAGTGTAGATCAATATCTTTTGACTCCTCTATGGGACATACAATGTAATTCCATTTCTCAGTGAGGGTCCTTAAGATTTTCTCGACAATCTTTGACATCCTGCATATCTTCCCCATAATTCCTCATGTCATTTGCAATCACCATTACTCGACCAAAGTAATCGGTCACTGATTCTCCTTGCGAAGACGATTGGTTTTAAATAGACCTGCTTATTGTATACTGCATTAAATCACAGTCCCTTTCTACCATATTCTACATACTTACACATTAATCAACTAAGATGCCAAAAAAATAGAGCTCTACGGTTTATACAGTCTCAGTTAAATCTAAAGATCTGATTCAAGAGTCACAAAAAATTGATCTCATTCATGCTCTGACTATCAGCTGCATAATATATCTCATAGATTGAGCAGTGCTCCTAACATAAACCTGCCATTAAATCAGAATTTGAGGCTGCAAAAAAGCAGACTGTGCATCAGTTTGTGCAGCACCAGTAGGACAAGTGCCAATAGCGTTGGGAGTTCCTATCTTTCCATATGTACCATAGAAGGAATGTAACATGGGAACTCCAATGTTGATCGTGTGACAGATTCTGTGCATAACAATCATTGAAATACTAATCAAAATGACAATTCTGTGCATTTTCTTATATCATGCATTTAAACATCTATGAGAAAAGTCTAAAGCTGCAGAGGCATGGTGCTTTCTTCATTATTAAGAATGGCCAAATGAAATTAGGTATGACAATTCTGTGCATTTTCTTAGGTATGTTTTGGCTCTCCCTCTCTTCAGGCATTTAAGCAACCTACAGTTCCATGGCACGGCATATGATCTCTATTCTCTACTATACATACATTCATGGAATTAGGTATGACTTAAAATTGTTTTCTATACCGGATAAGAAAAGCCTTGAAAGATTTCGTTAACAAATAAGTACTCCCTACACTTGGACTCGGGTACTCATGTCAGACACGGATACATGTCCAAGTGTCCGACTCGACTATTTTATGAAAAAAATTCATGACTTTGGTCTAAAATAAAGTGTCCAGTGTCTATACTTAATGGATCAGTGTCGACACGGGTGTTTGAGGTAATATGAAAAGTCCAAATAACCAAAGCTTCCAGATATCTACCTACTAATCGTGTTATTTCATAGTTCATGCCAATTTTCTTAGGAAAAATACTAGTTCTCGCGCCATTCGCGGTTATATAATTCGATATAGTTATAAGTAGTACGGAGTATTATGTAATATATAATTTATATGAAAATAAGTTGATATCTTAAAATGATATTGATATATAATTAAGTTTTAAATTTTAAATATAATAAGCAATTTTTTATACCAAAAATCTTATTTTATCAAATTATCATAGGTCAATTTTTAACAAATATAAATAAATTGATTTCAACATATATAAAATTATATAATTTAAAATACTACTATAACACAAAAATATTATCTTTTCTATTATTTATTAAAAAATCAATCTTTTTGTGATATGTCATATCATAAAAATAAAATTATAAATTTGTAAAATAACATAATAGGATATAATAGGATATTGAGAGGTCAAAATCTAAAAAATTAACACATAAAAATCTATGGAATGACGACAAGTGGATGGACCGAATGAAAAATATGTGACATAGCTTGGAGAATATGAAAAATATGAAAAATATGCTTAAGCTTAAAAATAAAAGAAAATACTACTATAGAAAGTATCATTAACAGTGGTTCGGTATGCTTAAGCTTCAATTTGGTTTTTCAATTCATCATCAGTTGAAGCAAATTGCCATCAAAGCCAAGATTCCATAGAATGGAAGGTACAGTTTTGCTTCATGCATTTTTCTTTCTTCTTATTGATTTTTCAAAGAACTAATGGAGCTTCTTTTGGCTTTGAACTCGTGTATGGATAATTCACTAATATAAAATTGTTGTTGATTAATGTAAATATTAACTAAGTAGCGTAGAAAATCTGGACACAGCTTATTGACTTCATATAAGATTATTTCTTTTTCAGTCAGGAGCACTGTTATGATATTCTTTTTACAAATTCAGTTTTGGAGGTGGAGGTCAACTTTTAAATTAAAAGCTAAGAACAATCAAATATATAGGGTAGTCTACTTCTTCATTGGAAAGAGCTTTTTTGAGAGTTCCTTTTATCTTATAAAGGGTATTCTAAGGTTTGAGGTGACCATACTATGTAGTATAAGCATAGCTCGAATTTATTGAAAAAATCTGCACTTTCTGGGCCACAAATCATAATTCTGTTAATTGCTATACAGTTTGCAAGCCACGGTGAAGACCCGATTGAAGGATTTGAGCTCTGGCCTAGCTGCATCAAAAGAGATCATCAACTTTTATTTTTTACGATGGAGCCAAGAAGAGCAGAAGTCGATAGAGTACCAAGTGATGATCAATGGGGAATGGTAATTTGTTATGATATTCTTTCACCATATTTTATAATAGCCTGTATAATAGTCTTGTTCTGAACAACAATGTGAGTGCTACAATTTGGTATGTATTTTCTTATCTGAAGTGTTAGTGCTGGCCTAGACTGCCTCGTTTCATCTTTGGTCTGATAAACGGAATTATGATTTGTGCATAAGAAACCAAGTCATTTTGGTGAAAAGAGTTGTTTGTTCTTTCATTTGAAACAGAACCAAACGAGCAAAGGGGACAAAAACATTTCATCATTATGGGTGTATGGTTGAGCTTTTAGCCCGAGCTGGTTTATCTAACCAGGCTTCGAAGGGTCATTGGAATCACAGTCGCTACTCACTATGATAAGCGACGATGTCATAAGTGCCGCCTTGAACTCGAGGGCTTCGAAGGGTGCTCAACCACCGGCTGCTCCACCTCCACCCCGGTCTCCTTCAGTGGCTGCTCAAATGTGGTCTCATCGGAGCGTTCACCAGTGAAGTCGTGCTCCCCAAGACACGTCGCTCCTAGGCGACATCGAGGCGCCTGAGTACACATCGTGACGGAGGGGCTATCTGGCAGCTGAGCTTTCTGAGGAAGGTCGTCGGACTCGGTTGTCCATGAGTAAGATTCGTCCACAAACTTCATGGTGATTTAGGGTTTGGAGGAAGAGAGACGGGGAAGAATCGGGCTGGTTAATTGGGCTTAGGGAATGAAATGGGGAAGAAGAGATGGGGAAGAACACGGCGAAGAAGAAATCGGGAGGGAACGAGATGGGGGAAGCAGAGAGCGGCGGAGAGAATGAGAGAAATGAGGAAAATTCGGTGCTTTAGGTTTTCGAAGTTGGGCTGGTTAATTGGGCTGGGTTGGATTGGGTTAGTTTAGATTTAGTTTAACTAATTTAATTTAGGGATTTAATTAGGGATAATTACTGATTAGTGGATATTATTGTGTAAAAAATTGTCATTTAGATTATGTTATGAAAAAGTTATTGTTAATTTATGTTTAAGCTATGTAAGAATGAAGTTTTGTAAAAATGGTGGAAATTAAAGATGGAAGTGGTAGAGAAGATGATGTAGATGGTTGATTTGATAATAAAATGTGTAGATAAATAAGGGTATTTGGATTAATATTGTGATTTAAGAAGAGTATTATTGTAAGAATTTTATGGATATAAATAGAAAGATTTTGGATTAAGACAAACTTTAGGGGACGTTAAAAAAGGAAATAGGATTGAGATTTTGGGAGGGGGAGGGAGTACCATTTATATTAGGGAGAAAAGTTTTTTCTGTTATCACTGTCTCTCATTTGTACTAGCAATCAAGCCTCTCCTTGTTCAAGCTTTAGGCAAGACAAAAGCTTTGCAATCGAGCCTCTTCTTCCTCCTTCTTTCAACCAAAAACCAAACAAAAGCTTCCTCCTTTCTTCACTGCACTCAACTAACTCTATCAGTGAAGATTCATACAGGTAAGCTATTCATCCGCCTGCTACCATTTCGATCTGTTGTCCTTTTCAATTCACCGCACTAAACTAGAACTAATTGCTTGTTTCGTCTTAATTTATGCCAGGACCTAATTCACCATACCTGGTTGAAGGATGTCTTCTCGAGGTGCCATAAAAAAGCTGTCTTCTTCATTCATTGCCAATAACAACAAGGGTGGAAGGATGAACCCACTCGACAAATTCCTTCAGACGGATTGTAAGTCTGGCAAATTTGACATTAGAGATGCCAATTTCTTCTTCAATCACATGCTTTCGATGAAACCCTTACCCCCAGTTTCATGTTTCACTACTCTATTGGGTGCCCTAGCTAAAAAGAAGCAGTACTCTCTAGTTATCTCCTACTACAAGGCGCTATCTGTTTCTGGTTTTTATGAGTTGAGTTCAAATCTGTTTACCTTGAATATTTTGCTCAACTGCTACTCTAGGATGAAATTAGGGAGAGCTGCATTTTCAGCATTTGGCCTCCTGTTCAAGAATGGTCACCCCGCTGATATCATAACTTTTACTGCATTGATCAAAGGGTTGTGTTTGGAGAGGAAAATGGTTGAAGCTGTTGGTTTGTTGCCAAAGATGATTGGGTTAGGCTGTGCTCCTGATGTCGTTACTTACAGCACGATAATTGACGGATTGTGCAAGACCGGGAACGTCACCGCAGCTCTTCAGTTGTACAGACTATTGGTGCATTGCAAGGAGGCTGCGTCTCGTGAAGAGCATTGTAAGCCGAAGGAATCGACCTTTGCTCTGATGGATGGTTCTACTTGTGTAGAGTGGCCTATTGCAAATTTGAAACCAAAGGGTGTTAGAATTTCACTGAATGTTGTTTCTTACAGTTGTTTAATTGATGGGTTGTGTCGATCAGGAATGGAAGACGAAGCGAGCTCAGTCTTTGTTGAAATGGTAGGCAATGACGTCCATCCAGATTCAGTGACTTTTAACATTCTAATAAATATGCTTTGCAAGAAAGGCAGAGTGGAGCAAGGGATGGAGCTTCTGGAAATGATGATCTCAAGAGGAAAGTTGCCTGACACTGTAACATATAACACGATACTGAACGGTTACTGTAATATCGGGAAGATAGAAGAAGTTGTGAATCTTTGCACAAATATGAGTAGTAAGGGAGTATTTGCAGACACTGTGACGTTTAGTACCTTGTTGAAGGTTTTTTTCCAGTCAAATAGAGTTGAAGATGCTATTAGCTTATTTAGCAACATGAAAAAGATGCACTCAGAGCCGGGTTTTGTTTCTGAAAATGGACCAGATAATGTTACATACGCTACAATGATTGACGGGTTGTGTAAACATGGGTATCTAGGTAAGGCAGAAGATCTCTTGTCAGAAATGCAGGGTAGTGGTGTTTCTCCGGATATCAATGTTTACAATGCTTTGATTGACGGATTGTGTAAAAACGGACTCTTGGGTAAGGCTAGAACGCTTTTCATGGACCTGGAAAATAGAGAAATCTCTCCTGATGTTGTCACCTATAGTACTTTGATCAACGGTATATGTAAAAGCGGGGAGGTGGATATGGCTAGACAACTTTTTTCGGAAATGAAACGTAACAACATTTTACCCAATGTCGTTTCCTATAGCTCTTTGATTAAGGGGCTGTACGATTCTGGAAAGGACGAGGAGGCAGAAGATGTCCTCAAAAGTATGATTGGGGATGGTATTTCTCCAAACGTTGTGACATTTAATACTATTTTGAACAATATTTGCAAGAAAGGAAGTTTAAGAGAAGCAAAGAGCTTGTTAGAGTTGATGACTCGAAAAGGAGTGCTTCCTAACGTAGTTACTTACAGTTGTTTGATCAACGGCCTATGTAGACGAGGTAGGATGGATGATGCCCGAGACGTAGTGTCTTTGATGGAAACTCATGGCTGCAAGTGTAATGTAGTGACATATAACACATTGCTCAATGGATATAGCAAAGCAGGAATGCTAGAGGATGCACATAGTTTGCTTCGTGAAATTGAAGCCAAGGGTTTTTCGCCTAATGTTATAGCTTATAACACATTGATTCAAGGGTATTGCAAAGCAGGGGTGCTTGAGGATGCACAGAGTATTTTTCTTGAAATGGAAATTAAGGGTTGTTCTCCGGATGTTACTACCTTTAACAAATTGATGGATGGATTTGCTCGTCAACATGAGTATGGTAGAGTGAAAGAGTTGTGTCAGATAATGCATGAGAAAAACATATTACCCGACTTAGGGACGGCGTGCATTTTATTCGAATGTATCAACAAGGATAAAAGGTGTGAAAATTTGATGACCTCCATACCAGATTTCTCTTTACTCGGAAACCCTAGAGAAGGCACACGTTGAATCTTCGTGTGAGTTTCTTATTTTGATCTTAGTGAATTCATTTTCTGCTATGCCTGTATTTTGTAGTGACTGATGATAGAATTGAAACAATGGATATTTTTTTTGCAGGTAATGAAGTTGTTTTTGCTGTGTTGAAGTGCATTACTTTGCTCTTTGATGATTCACTCGCAAGTATTTGTAAATTAGCTTATAATCGTGCAGAGACTGAGTCATTTTCGTCTATTAGATCAAATAGTAGAATGAGTCATTTGTAAATCAAATAGCACTTGGATTATGCAGAAAGGATAATCTTGCAGGCATTAGCCGAATTCTGCATCGTATCAGTGCCATCAGAAATAGGAAGGGTGAAATTATTGGCTTAACCTATCAAGTTGGTTGTGCTATTACTGCGTGATTCGGTTAAAGATGGAGCTTCCTTGTTGGTTAATGGGGCACCTGGAGTTGGAAAAACTACTATTGTGAGGTTACACGAATTTTCTGATCTGAATTACTGAGAATTTAGAAATTGCCAAAACCGTGTTAATTCAGAATTACACGAATTTAGCATTTCTTCTGTCTCGTTCGATTCAGCATAGTTCGCATGCTTTATACTTGGACATTCATATTGAAAATGACCAATTCTACAAGCGCCATCAATATCTTTTGACTGAGAGTAGCTCAATATCTTTTGACTCCTCTATGGAACATACAATGTAATTCCATTTCTCAACAATCTTTGACATCCTGCATATCTTCCCCATAATTTCCTCATGTCATTTGCAATCACCATTACTCAAACCAAAGTAATCGGTCACTGATTCTCCTTGCTTCAGACCAGAATCCCGAACTCTCTGCGAAGGCGATTGGTTTTAAATAGACCTGCTTATTGTATACTGCATTAAATCACAGTCCCTTTCTACCATAATCTACATACTTACACATTAATCAACTCACATGCCAACAAAATAGAGCTCTACGGTTTATACAGTCTCAGTTAAATCTAAAGATCTGATTCAAGAGTCACAAAAAAT
Source organism: Oxyria digyna (assembly GCA_029168935.1). Classification (NCBI taxonomy): domain Eukaryota; kingdom Viridiplantae; phylum Streptophyta; class Magnoliopsida; order Caryophyllales; family Polygonaceae; genus Oxyria; species Oxyria digyna. The sequence continues at coordinate 1,944,638 of JAPVLV010000001.1, read as the reverse complement.
TGATCTCATTCATGTTCTGCAAGTACTCATTCATGCTCTGACTATCAGCTGCACAATATATCTCATAGATTGAGCAGTGCTCCTAACATAAACCTGCCTGATTTCATGTTTTTGCTCAAAACTAACTGCAGTGAAGAGATATGTATTAACACGGTCGCCAATAGATGGCGTTGGGAAGCCATTAAATCAGAATTTGAGGCTGCAGAAAAAAACACCAGCAGACTGTGCATCAGTTTGTGCATCACCACAGAATCTGTCACACAGCTACTGAGACTAATGGCTAACAAGATGCCTGCAATGGCACACCAGCAGTACCAAGGTCGTGCTCTTCCTCAAGGACAGAGATCGTGCTCCTGCACAATCCGTACACGCTCCAATACAGCCAGACAAGAAGGCTCTAGAATTCTATAATCTCTGTGTATATATAGAACTCTTATTGTAACGTTGAAATCAATGAAATCAGAAACCTTTCTTCATTTACATTTCCTCTGTTCTCTCTACTGTTCGAGAATGGTATCAGAGCAATCATTGGCCAACGCCTAAGCTCTTGCCATGGGAGAAATTACAGAAGCTGCCAGAGCTGCTCTAATGGCTGTCTCTTCTTCAAATCCTTCCCTTCCCTCCTTTTCTTCCTTCATTACTGTGAAACTCACCTCAGAAAATTTCCCCCTTTGGAAGGCTCAAGTTCAACCCTACCTCCGAGCTCACACCTTGTTTGGCTATGTCGACGGCTCCACTCCTCGACCTCCTATTCCGGCTCCTGGTGCATCTACTCCGGCTTACACCGAATGGCTCCAGCGTGATCAACTGGTGCTTGCTATCCTCACTTCTTCTCTTTCAGAGGCAGTTCTCATCTACTCCGGCTGAGGTATGGACTCATCTCCATGCACTCTTTGCAGCCCGCTCAAGCGCTCACATTGTCCAGAGCCGCCTCCGTCTTGCTTCCCTGAAGAAAGGAGGCGATACCGTCACCGACTACTACAACAAGGCTAAGCAACTAGTCTCAGTAGAGTTCCTATCTTTCCATATGTACGATAGAAGAAATGTAAAATGGGAACTCCAATGTTGATCGCGTGACAGATTCTGTGCATAACAATCATTGAAATACTATGGAAAAGGATAAATCAAAATGACAATTCTGTGCATTTTCTTATGTCATGCATTTAAACATCTATGAGAAAAGTCTAAAGCTGCAGAGGCATGCACTCTGAAAATGGAAAATCAAAAAACGATGCACTAACAACTAACTGCACTACATCTAATTAACCTATGTAATCCAGAAAACAAGAGTTACTTTTTCATTATCAAGAATGGTGCTTACTATATCAATTGATTATCATAACAACTTCTCCATTCCTTTCCAATCATAACAACTTCTTCAGGCATTTAAGCAAACATCTTCAATCTAACTCCACATACACATCGTACAGTTCCATGGCATATGATTTCTATTCTCTACTACACATACATTCATGGAATTAGGTATGACTTAAAATTGTTTTCTATACAGTTGAAGTTTATTTGTTGACAAGTTGTAGATAATGTTGACAAGTTGTAGATAATGTTGACAAGATGACAAGTTAACAGTTCATTTGTTTATTTGTTGACAAGTTTGTTGGTGGGGTTGTAGATAATATTGACAAGTTGTAGATAATCTCCAATCTCTTTCCGGTTGCTGTTATTTCACATGTTTCCTGTTTCTTTCTCCTCTGCTTAGGAAGACAATTTGTATTCTCATGTTCATATTTGAATGAAATTAGTGACGGATGCTCAAATAAAGAACATTTAAATGGATTATTACTTTTTATTTCAAGTCTTAACAATTTACTCAAAACAAGCATTGATTTGTCAAAGAAGTGGAGCTTGAAGTACAGAACAAGCATTGATTTATGCAGGGGAGAACACTTGAAAAAATCAGTGTACATCCTCAAGTTCTCCTACAACAAGCATCCAATTTAGAAGCCTATACATCAATTTAACTAAGTTTACCGGTAATCTTTGCATTTGGAGAAGCCAAGCTACAACCCATGACGAAAAGCATAGATCCCGCGAGTTCTGCGTCTACGGCGACGAACAACACCACCAGCTCCGGCGACCGAGCTCCTTCTCCGGCGACTATGGAGGCGGCGATAGAGCAACAGTCGGCGAGAGTTAAAAGCGAGAGAAGAGGGGATCACTCAACTAGGTGGAAGGATGAACCCACTTGACAAATTCCTGCCGACGGATTGTAAGTCTGGCAAATTTGACATTAGAGATGCCAATTTCTTCTTTAATCACATGCTTTCATTGAAACCCTTACCCCCAATTTCATGTTTCAATACACTATTGGGTGCTCTAGCCAAGCAGAGACAGTACTCTGTTGCTATCTCTTTCTTCAAAAGGCTATCAGTGTCTGGCATTCTTGGGTTAACTTCAGAGCTAGTCACTTTGAATATTATGGTAAACTGCTATTCTAGGATGAAACTAGGGAGAGATGCATTTTCAGCATTTGGCCTCCTGTTCAAGAATGGACACCGCTCTAATATCATAACTTTTACTGCATTGATCAAAGGGTTGTGTTTGGAAGGGAAAGTGGTTGAAGCTGTTGGTTTGTTGCCAAAGATGATTGGGTTAGGTTGTGCTCCTGATGTAGTTACTTACAGCGCTGTGATTGATGCATTGTGCAAGACCGGGAACGTAACCGCGGCTTTTCAGATGTACAGACAATTGACATCTCGTGAAAAGCACTGTAAGCCGGAGGAATCGACCTTTGCTCTGATGGATGGTTCTACTTGTGTAGAGTGGCCTATTGCAGATTTGAAACCAAAGGGGGTTCGAATTTCACTCAATGTTGTTTCATATTACCCGACTTAGGGTCGGCGTGCATTTTATTCGAATGTATCAACAAAGATAAAAGGCCTGAAAATTTGATCACCTCCATACCAGACTTCTGTTTACTTGGAAACCCAAGAGAAGGTACACGCTGAATCTTCGTGTGAGTTTCTTGTTTTAATCTTGGTGAATTCATTTTTCTGCTATGCCTAGTATTTTGTAGTGACTGATGATAGAATTGAAACGATGGATTTTTGTGGCTGGTAATGAAGTTGTTTTTGCTGTCTTAAAGTGCATGTGCATTACTTGGCTATTAGATGATTCACTCTGCCCAATTCAGTTGATAATTTTTTCTGTTTTAACTTCTTTAATCAGTAGTGTGAGTCATTTGTAAATCAAATAACACTTAAGACTATGCAGAAATGATAATCGTGCAGGCATTAGCCCAACTCTGCAACGTATTAAAGATGGAGCTTCCTTGTTGGTCACTGGGCCACCTGGAGTTTGAAAAACTACTGTTATCAGGTTAAAATATTTTCTGATCTGAAGTACTTAGAATTTAGAAATAGCCAATAGGTTGTGCTAATTCAGAAACAAACTTCTAGCATAGACTATTTGGCTGAACTGTCACACTATATCTGCAAATGCTATGTTGTGATTCGTATAATTGAAGTCTATTTTGCATTTTTTTTACTATTTGGGAAGGTTCTGTTTTCTTACTACCTTCAAGTATGCTTACATGTATTCTGAAAACCAACATTAAAATTTTACTTAGTGCGAGAAGAATGCAAGTTCCTGCATCAGATATGCAAAATAGGATACAAGCTGAATGTACACTGTAATTTCTTAGAATATTTCATGGATAAATTATGCATTAGATAGGGCTGCGTGAAAGTTCCTGCATCAGATGTTGCAGCATGCATTTATAAATGACCTTATAATCCCAGTGCTATTTTCTTTTGCTGCTTATAATGTTTTGCACATCATAAAATGATTTCCACTGATGTTTTTTATTGTTGTTACTTGTATCTGGTTATTGATTTAAAATTGAAAAGCTATCATATCAGGACATCTGAAAAACTAACAAAAAACTGAAAAAGGCATCAACATCTCTAATAAGCATAAACCTTTAACAGCTACAAGAGAGATTTAAGATTATTTTTTGTAGCTTAATTCAAAATGAGAAATCTGGGGCAGTGATAACATTGCGAACTAAGGATGCATCATCATCCTTTCCAACAGATTCACCTTTGGAGTTAGGAATTGTGTTACAATCACTATGAACTGAACTGAATTTCTCATTTGGATTGGAACATCTGAATTTCTCAGTTCAGTTCAATCTTGGCAACTCGGGAAGCAAACTGAATTTACATTTTGGGTTGGAACATCTGAATCTGTTGGCTGATTTTCAGGACATTTCAACTCTTCACTGTTGCCTGATCAATAGAAACAGAATGAATTTCTTCCTTCAGAATCTTGGCAGAAGTAGAAGCTGAAGACGTGGTCCGAGATACATCGAGTTCTGGATTTTTAGATTTTGTGGTTGGATCAGGCTGCTTGGATAAATGAAATTGGTGCTCCAAACAGCATTTGCAACATCACGAAGAATATGCAGCGTCGATTCGACATGATCGTTGCAGGCAGCGCACAAATCCGACGAGGCCAAATGACGACGATGACGATTGGCGTTGCTCATTATACAATCTTGCGAGGCCAACCATAAAAATTACGCATCTGTTACCTGCCAAATTACGCATCTTCTCGCTTCGTTGAATAATTTCAAGACAAGACTTGATGGATCTTCCTATGTAGGGATCGCTCGCGCGTGGTTCTCATGAGCTACAACAAATCTCACGCTTGCTGCAACAAAACAAATATATGTCAACTTGCTGCAGATTTTGAATTCAGGCTTGCTGTAGATTTTTAGCTGTTTGGATGGAATTAGAATTTTAGCCTTGTTTTTAACAAATCTCAGTGGCAACTAATTGCCATTGTTTGCTATAAATCGGTGGAAAAATTTGATTCTTGTGTACTAGTTAATTATTGTACTAAAGCATGGTAGAAAATATATGGAGCATGTTGAGCTGATGGGAAATATGATACAGATATATGTTGTCTTATTATTTAGCTTGTTTGACACTTAAATTACTGTTTCTTAGGCGTGTTGATCGTTTATTAGTCGTGTAAACAATTTATTTTGTTGGGTTGACAACTTATTTAGTCGTGTTGACAACTTATTTGTAGTGTTGACAACTTATTTGTAGTGTTAACACTCATTTGTTGTTTTGTTGACAAGTTATTAGTAATGTTGACAGATTACTAATTATGTTGAAATTTCACTTGTGTTGTTGACAAGCTAAAAGTTGTGTTGATTGATTATGAGTTATGTTGTCACTTCACTTGTTGTGTGTGTTTTTGACAAGTTAGTGGTTGTGTTGACACTTCATTTGTGTTCTTGGCAAGTTATTAGTGGTGCAGACAAATTATTATTAGTGTTGACAACTTAGTTTAATTTTGTTGGCAATATTAATAACTCTTGTTCGTTTTATTACTCTTGTTGTCAGTTTAATCGTGTTGATAGTTTTGTTATGTTGTTGACAAGTTATTATTGGTGCTGACAACTTATTATTCTTGTTGACAACTCTGTTAAATTTTTTGTTGACAACTCTGTTATAATTGTCACGTCAGCAAAGGGGTATTTTTCATATAACTTAAAAAAGTGATACAAAAATTTAAAAAACATTACAGTTTTTGGGTAAAACTCACCCGCCTCTTTAGGCTTGCATAATTCTCATCCGAGGATCCCCAGATAAAGCTTATGGTTTTCTTGTCCACCACTTTTAAATTAAACTAGTATAGGTCCCGTGAATATCACGGGATTATCAATCTACATTAATATTTATAGAATATTTATAATTTTTATTAAAACATTATTAAAATAATAAATAAGTTATAGTTATATTTGTGAAAGCTAATATAATGATCAAGCTACCAACAAAATAATACTGTAAACATAATCGTTTTACATCACTTTTTAAAATTTGAAATTTTGAGTTCAATGATCGGTTTTTCTAGCATAGGGCAACCCATTACAAAATAAATCACTAAAATGACAACACCTAATCACTAAAATGATAACACTTAATCATAAATTTCTAAGATTAAGATAATTTTAGAAATGACCAAAGCTTATTATATGCTCCTTATTGTATGTTTCTCTTAAACATGGTTTATAAATGACCAAAGTTTTAGAATATGTGACTTAATTGACATATTTGTAGGAGATTATGGAGGAGGTGGAAAATGTTGGAAAAAAGAGTTTTTCTATTTAAAAGTTTGATAATTAATTTTTTGTTTTTTTATTTAAAAAAAATAGTGATTTGACGCTGAGGTGACGCAATATTTTGTGAAGACATGGCTTCTCCCAATTTAAACTTTTGAAATATGTTTAAAATATACCAAACAAAATCTTTATTGACAATTTAAAATTATTCTAAAAGATCAATCCTTTGTAATATATAAAAATAAACTTTGGCCATAACATCAACCACATCATCAACCACATCATGCCATTGTTTGTCATCCATTAAAAAACATTAGTAGCTGTTAGCTGCTAGCTACTCCAGTAGCTAGTTAATTTGGATAGCAGAGGAATAGTTTTTGAGAAAAAAGAGAAAGAAGATAAACCCAATGCAAATTGGCATCGATCAACCGCAGAATTGACACTTATATACGATGTGTTGAGCATGAACAAACCATTCAGGTCATACAAGAAGCTAGATGACAACAATGATTTACCACACAATAGATGGAACAATATCGAGAGCAGAGCAAGTAAGAGCTGTCAAGTTTGCAATGAAGAAGATCAAATTTGCACGCGAAGTGTTGTGTTGTTACCTACTAGTACTTTCATAGTGTTTAATAAACTGGGATATTAACCTAAAAAACTATCTCAATTTGGGATATTTAGCCAAAAACCTACCACCGAATAAGTCATGAACTTTTAGATGGCTCTGTTCGGATAAAGAAAATTTAAGCTAATTTCCAAAACCGTTCAAATATTGCTCGATAGGCTCCTTTTCATTCTTCAGTCAAGACAATAAAAGCTCCCTTCTTTCTCACTGCACTCAACTCGCTCTCTCTCACAATCGTAAGCAAAAATTGAGGATTCATTAAGGTAAGTTGTTCATCCAGCTGCTACCATTTCTATAATCCTTTTCAATTCCCTATTCAGGTAAGTTATTCATCCAGCTGCTTCCTTAATTTATGCCAGGTCGCAGGATGTCTTCTGGAGGTACCATAAAAAAGTTGTCTTCTTCATTCATTGCCCATAACAACAAGAGTGGAACGAGGAACCCGCTCGACAAATTCCTGCAGACAGATTGTAAGTTTGGCCAATTTGACATTAGAGATGCCAATTTCTTCTTCAATCACATGCTTTCAATGAAACCCTTTCCCCCAATTTCATGTTTTAATACACTATTGGGTGCCCTAGCTAAGCAGAGACACTACTCTGTTGCTATCTCCTACTACAAGACGCTATCTGTTTCTGTTTTTTCTGATTTGAGTTCAAATCCGGTCACTTTGAATATTTTGCTCAACTGCTACTCTAGGATGAAATTAGGGAGAGCTGCATTTTCAGCTTTTGGACTCTTGTTCAAGAATGGTCACCCCGCTGATATCATAACTTTTACTGCATTGATCAAAGGGTTGTGTTTGGAGGGGAAAGTGGTTGAAGCTGTTGGTTTGTTGCCAAAGATGATTCGGGTTGGTTGTGCTCCTGATGTAGTTACTTACAACACTGTAATTGACGGATTATGCAAGACCGGGAACGTCACCGCAGCTCTTCAGTTATATACACAGTTGACATCTCGTGAAGAGCACTGTAGGCCAAAGGAATTGACCCTTTCTGTGATGGATGGCTCTACTTGTGCAGAGTGGGCTATTGCAGATTTGACACCAAATGGAGTTAGAGTTTCACTCGATGTTTTTTCTTATAGTTGTTTAATTGATGGGTTGTGTCGATCAGGAATGGAAGACGAAGCGAGCTCAGTCTTTGTTGAAATGGTAGGCAATGACGTCCATCCAAATACAGTGACTTTTAGCATTCTAATAAATATGCTTTGCAAGAAAGGCAAAGTGGAGCAAGGGATGGAGCTTCTGGAAATGATGAACTCAAGAGGAGTGTTGCCTACTGCTATTACATATAACACAATACTGAACGGGTACTGTAGGATCGGGAAGATAGAAGAAGCTGTAAATCTTTGCACAAATATGAGTAGTAAGGGAGTATTTGCAGACAGTGTGACGTTTAATACCTTGTTGAAGGGGTTTTTTCAGTCAAATAGAGTTGAAGATGCTATTAGCTTATTTAGCAACATGAAAAAGATGCACTCAGAGCCAGGTCTTGTTTCTGAAAATGGACCAAATCATGTTACATACGGTACAATGATTGACGGGTTGTGTAAACATGGGTATCTTGGTAAGGCCGAAGATCTCTTGTCAGAAATGCAGGGTAGTGGTGTTTCTCCGGATATCAATGTTTACAATGCTTTAATTGACGGATTGTGTAAAAACGGACTCTTGGGTAAGGCTAGAACGCTTTTCATGGACCTGAAAAATAGAGAAATCTCTCCTGATGTTGTCACCTATAATACTTTGATCCACGGGCTATGTAAAAGCGGGGAGGTGGATATGGCTAGACAACTTTTTCCGGAAATGAAAAGTATCAACATTTTACCCGATGTCGTTTCCTATAATTCTTTGATTAAGGGGCTGTATGATTGTGGAAAGGACAAAGAGGCAGAAGTTGTCCTCAAAAGTATGATTGGGGATGGTATTTCTCCAGACGTTGTGACATTTAATACTATTTTGGACAATATTTGCAAGAAAGGAAATTTAAGAGAAGCAAAGAGCTTGTTAGACTTGATGACTCGAAAAGGAGTGATTCCTAACGTAGTTACTTACAGTTGTTTGATCAACGGCCTTTGTAGACGAGGTAGGCTAGATGATGCCCGAGACGTAGTTTCTTTGATGGAAACTCATGGCTGCAAGTGTAATGTAGTGACATATAGCACATTGCTCAATGGATATAGCAAAGCAGGGATGCTAGAGGATGCACATAATATGCTTCGTGAAATTGAATCCAAGGGGTTTTTGCATAATGTTATAGCTTATAACACATTGATTCAAGGGTATTGCAAAGAAGGGATGCTTGAGGATGCACGTAATCTTTTTCTTGAAATGGAAGTTAAGGGTTGTTCTCCAGATGTTATTACCTTTAACAGATTGATGGATGGATTTGCTCGCCAGCATGATTATGATAGAGTGAAAGAGTTGTGTCAGATAATGCATGAGAAAAACATATTACCCGACCTAGAGACGAAGTGCATTTTATTCGAATGTATCAACAAGGATAAAAGGTGTGAAAATTTGATGACCTCCATACCAGATTTCTCTTTACTTGGAAACCCAAGAGAAGGCACACGTCGAATCTTCCTGTGAGTTTCTTATTTTAATCTTAGTGAATTCATTTTCTGCTATGCCTAGTATTTTGTATTGAGTGATGATAGAATTGAAGCAATGGATTTTTTTTGCAGGTAATGAAGTTGTTTTTGCTGTGTTGAAGTGCATTACTTGGCTCTTTGATGATTCGCTCTGCCCAATTCAGCTTTCACTAGTATGGTTTTGGTTGGCTAATAGTTTTCTCTGTTTTAAAGCTTGTTTAATCAGTAGTATGGGACAGACTTGTATTTGATTTAAGTTTCTTGTATTTGGTGTTGCAGCATGTATTTGTAAATTAGCTGATTTAATAGATGAAAATTACTCAGTTATGTTGTTTGCTAGTGAACATGTGACAGTTTTGCTGTGTAATCCATCTACTATTTGTTTTTGCTGCATTATAATGTTTTGCACATCTTAAAAAGATTTCCACTGATGTTTTTTTCTTGTTGTTACTGAATGAGGATACAGCAACTGTTTCTTCAGCTTTAACTTCAACTGTCGGCTCAGAATAGCTACAAAATAGAAGAGTATCATTGGGAACCAAGGATGAAAAATATGGAGCAGTGAAGACATGGGAACCAAGGATGCATCATCATCCTTTCCAACAGATTGTGTTACAATCACTATGAACTGAACTGAAGTCTTCAGTCCTGGCAATTCGGGTAACAAGGTGAATAAAAGTTTTTCCTATATTTACATTTTGGGTTGGAACTTCTGAACAGTTCAATGTGTTAGTCACTGTTGCCTGCTCAACAGAAAGGGCTTGATTACTATGCAGCGTCGATTCAGCATGATCATTGCAGGCATCGCACAAATCCGACGAGGCCAAATCACGACGATGGCGATTTGTGCTGCTCATTAACTTGCCAACCATAAGAAATTACGCATCTTCTCAGGTTCACCAACTTGCCAAATTTCTTCCCAAATGCTCCGTTGAGTAATTTCAAGACAAGACTTGATTTAATATTGTTGATTGTTAAACTTGGTTGTGGAGTACAGTTTTTACAGTTGCTAGTGAGATGAGACCCCTTATGAACATTTTATATAGACAAAATTCAGGAGCATTACCAAATGGAAATTCCTGCAACGGCAAGCAGAACGAAGTTTCCTGCATTTAAGCAAAACAGGTTGCAGAATCACCATTGACATTCTTGGCCTGTGCAGTTTCGTCTTTTAGACGACTGTGATTTCGTCCATATGATACGTAAACAGTCATACCGATGGCTAGCCATAGAGAAACGTGTATCCAGGTACAAGCCCTGGCATTCAACCAAAAAAGGATGATAGAACTAGAAAGAATCAGAACACTGGTAATTGAACAAAATTAATGAATGGAATTGTATAGCAGAACTCACCCGAGATTTACAATCAAGTAGACGTTGATCAGGATGCTGGCCACAACATTTAGCGTCTCATGCTCTTTGCGTCTCATGCTCTTTGCGTCGTCTCTTTAACTCACTTTCTACCATGATTTTTGCAGCGTCTGCCATCTCAGCCTGCTTTGAAAGCCTCTTCTATCGCCTTGTTTATCTCTTCAATTTGTGAAAATATCTGTCGCAATTTCATCTCTGCTGGATTCTTGTTTGCATTTAGTGCTTCCATCTCAGCCATGGCGGATGTCAACTTGGTTTCAGCCAGTTTGTTTGATTCACTAGCTTTCTCTTTCAATTACACATACTCTTCCCTAGACACATTTTTTGCCTCTCCTTGACTGACATAACTTGTCTCCTCATCTCCTCAATATTCATGTTCATCTCTTCTGTTTCGTTCTTCGCTTTCATGGTTTCCAGCAACAGTTGTTCAAGTTTCATCACCATTCTCTCTCCTGCAACTCTGAAGAGATTGATTCTCTCTTTCAACCTTTTTAAATTCCTTTTGTGCAGCAATCAACTGAGAGAATATGGGAATCAGAAAGAGATTCCTTGGCTTCTTCATTCATCTCCTCCATTTCTTGTAAGAGACCAACTTCCTTTCTCTCAACTTGTTCCTTGGAAACTCTAAAACCAGGCTCTTTTTCTTCCTTCTCTGCTGAAATCTTTGCATGCTGTTCAAGAGTATATTGTGTGCAAAGATGTACCTGATTCAACTACTCCATGGGGATACATCAAGAATGTAATGAAAACTTCTTTCTTGATTAACCTCTTACCTTACTTGCTAATATGATGATAGCACTGTCACGTAAGGAAGGTGTTGTAGCAAAACTAGTAAAACCTAAGATGTTGTCCCTGATTCATCTTTTCCTTGATTTTGTATTCTTGTACTTTTATTAATCAAGAATACCTTAATCCTATCAATCTTTTCCTTGATTTTGTATTCGTGTTTTCCTTGATTATGTAAAAATTGTGATTATTATCATTTTTCCTTAAATTTGGATAGCAGAGGAATAGTTTTTGAGAAAAAAGAGAAAGAAGATAAACCCAATGCAAATTGGCATCGATCAACCGCAGAATTGACACTTATATACGATGTGTTGAGCATGAACAAACCATTCAGGTCATACAAGAAGCTAGATGACAACAATGATTTACCACACAATCGATGGAACAATATCGAGAGCAGAGCAAGTAAGAGCTGTCAAGTTTGCAATGAAGAAGATCAAATTTGCACGCGAAGTGTTGTGTTGTTACCTACTAGTACTTTCATAGTGTTTAATAAACTGGGATATTAACCTAAAAAACTATCTCAATTTGGGATATTTAGCCAAAAACCTACCACCGAATAAGTCATGAACTTTTAGATGGCTCTGTTCGGATAAAGAAAATTTAAGCTAATTTCCAAAACCGTTCAAATATTGCTCGATAGGCTCCTTTTCATTCTTCAGTCAAGACAATAAAAGCTCCCTTCTTTCTCACTGCACTCAACTCGCTCTCTCTCACAATCGTAAGCAAAAATTGAGGATTCATTAAGGTAAGTTGTTCATCCAGCTGCTACCATTTCTATAATCCTTTTCAATTCCCTATTCAGGTAAGTTATTCATCCAGCTGCTTCCTTAATTTATGCCAGGTCGCAGGATGTCTTCTGGAGGTACCATAAAAAAGTTGTCTTCTTCATTCATTGCCCATAACAACAAGAGTGGAACGAGGAACCCGCTCGACAAATTCCTGCAGACAGATTGTAAGTTTGGCCAATTTGACATTAGAGATGCCAATTTCTTCTTCAATCACATGCTTTCAATGAAACCCTTTCCCCCAATTTCATGTTTTAATACACTATTGGGTGCCCTAGCTAAGCAGAGACACTACTCTGTTGCTATCTCCTACTACAAGACGCTATCTGTTTCTGTTTTTTCTGATTTGAGTTCAAATCCGGTCACTTTGAATATTTTGCTCAACTGCTACTCTAGGATGAAATTAGGGAGAGCTGCATTTTCAGCTTTTGGACTCTTGTTCAAGAATGGTCACCCCGCTGATATCATAACTTTTACTGCATTGATCAAAGGGTTGTGTTTGGAGGGGAAAGTGGTTGAAGCTGTTGGTTTGTTGCCAAAGATGATTCGGGTTGGTTGTGCTCCTGATGTAGTTACTTACAACACTGTAATTGACGGATTATGCAAGACCGGGAACGTCACCGCAGCTCTTCAGTTATATACACAGTTGACATCTCGTGAAGAGCACTGTAGGCCAAAGGAATTGACCCTTTCTGTGATGGATGGCTCTACTTGTGCAGAGTGGGCTATTGCAGATTTGACACCAAATGGAGTTAGAGTTTCACTCGATGTTTTTTCTTATAGTTGTTTAATTGATGGGTTGTGTCGATCAGGAATGGAAGACGAAGCGAGCTCAGTCTTTGTTGAAATGGTAGGCAATGACGTCCATCCAAATACAGTGACTTTTAGCATTCTAATAAATATGCTTTGCAAGAAAGGCAAAGTGGAGCAAGGGATGGAGCTTCTGGAAATGATGAACTCAAGAGGAGTGTTGCCTACTGCTATTACATATAACACAATACTGAACGGGTACTGTAGGATCGGGAAGATAGAAGAAGCTGTAAATCTTTGCACAAATATGAGTAGTAAGGGAGTATTTGCAGACAGTGTGACGTTTAATACCTTGTTGAAGGGGTTTTTTCAGTCAAATAGAGTTGAAGATGCTATTAGCTTATTTAGCAACATGAAAAAGATGCACTCAGAGCCAGGTCTTGTTTCTGAAAATGGACCAAATCATGTTACATACGGTACAATGATTGACGGGTTGTGTAAACATGGGTATCTTGGTAAGGCCGAAGATCTCTTGTCAGAAATGCAGGGTAGTGGTGTTTCTCCGGATATCAATGTTTACAATGCTTTAATTGACGGATTGTGTAAAAACGGACTCTTGGGTAAGGCTAGAACGCTTTTCATGGACCTGAAAAATAGAGAAATCTCTCCTGATGTTGTCACCTATAATACTTTGATCCACGGGCTATGTAAAAGCGGGGAGGTGGATATGGCTAGACAACTTTTTCCGGAAATGAAAAGTATCAACATTTTACCCGATGTCGTTTCCTATAATTCTTTGATTAAGGGGCTGTATGATTGTGGAAAGGACAAAGAGGCAGAAGTTGTCCTCAAAAGTATGATTGGGGATGGTATTTCTCCAGACGTTGTGACATTTAATACTATTTTGGACAATATTTGCAAGAAAGGAAATTTAAGAGAAGCAAAGAGCTTGTTAGACTTGATGACTCGAAAAGGAGTGATTCCTAACGTAGTTACTTACAGTTGTTTGATCAACGGCCTTTGTAGACGAGGTAGGCTAGATGATGCCCGAGACGTAGTTTCTTTGATGGAAACTCATGGCTGCAAGTGTAATGTAGTGACATATAGCACATTGCTCAATGGATATAGCAAAGCAGGGATGCTAGAGGATGCACATAATATGCTTCGTGAAATTGAATCCAAGGGGTTTTTGCATAATGTTATAGCTTATAACACATTGATTCAAGGGTATTGCAAAGAAGGGATGCTTGAGGATGCACGTAATCTTTTTCTTGAAATGGAAGTTAAGGGTTGTTCTCCAGATGTTATTACCTTTAACAGATTGATGGATGGATTTGCTCGCCAGCATGATTATGATAGAGTGAAAGAGTTGTGTCAGATAATGCATGAGAAAAACATATTACCCGACCTAGAGACGAAGTGCATTTTATTCGAATGTATCAACAAGGATAAAAGGTGTGAAAATTTGATGACCTCCATACCAGATTTCTCTTTACTTGGAAACCCAAGAGAAGGCACACGTCGAATCTTCCTGTGAGTTTCTTATTTTAATCTTAGTGAATTCATTTTCTGCTATGCCTAGTATTTTGTATTGAGTGATGATAGAATTGAAGCAATGGATTTTTTTTGCAGGTAATGAAGTTGTTTTTGCTGTGTTGAAGTGCATTACTTGGCTCTTTGATGATTCGCTCTGCCCAATTCAGCTTTCACTAGTATGGTTTTGGTTGGCTAATAGTTTTCTCTGTTTTAAAGCTTGTTTAATCAGTAGTATGGGACAGACTTGTATTTGATTTAAGTTTCTTGTATTTGGTGTTGCAGCATGTATTTGTAAATTAGCTGATTTAATAGATGAAAATTACTCAGTTATGTTGTTTGCTAGTGAACATGTGACAGTTTTGCTGTGTAATCCATCTACTATTTGTTTTTGCTGCATTATAATGTTTTGCACATCTTAAAAAGATTTCCACTGATGTTTTTTTCTTGTTGTTACTGAATGAGGATACAGCAACTGTTTCTTCAGCTTTAACTTCAACTGTCGGCTCAGAATAGCTACAAAATAGAAGAGTATCATTGGGAACCAAGGATGAAAAATATGGAGCAGTGAAGACATGGGAACCAAGGATGCATCATCATCCTTTCCAACAGATTGTGTTACAATCACTATGAACTGAACTGAAGTCTTCAGTCCTGGCAATTCGGGTAACAAGGTGAATAAAAGTTTTTCCTATATTTACATTTTGGGTTGGAACTTCTGAACAGTTCAATGTGTTAGTCACTGTTGCCTGCTCAACAGAAAGGGCTTGATTACTATGCAGCGTCGATTCAGCATGATCATTGCAGGCATCGCACAAATCCGACGAGGCCAAATCACGACGATGGCGATTTGTGCTGCTCATTAACTTGCCAACCATAAGAAATTACGCATCTTCTCAGGTTCACCAACTTGCCAAATTTCTTCCCAAATGCTCCGTTGAGTAATTTCAAGACAAGACTTGATTTAATATTGTTGATTGTTAAACTTGGTTGTGGAGTACAGTTTTTACAGTTGCTAGTGAGATGAGACCCCTTATGAACATTTTATATAGACAAAATTCAGGAGCATTACCAAATGGAAATTCCTGCAACGGCAAGCAGAACGAAGTTTCCTGCATTTAAGCAAAACAGGTTGCAGAATCACCATTGACATTCTTGGCCTGTGCAGTTTCGTCTTTTAGACGACTGTGATTTCGTCCATATGATACGTAAACAGTCATACCGATGGCTAGCCATAGAGAAACGTGTATCCAGGTACAAGCCCTGGCATTCAACCAAAAAAGGATGATAGAACTAGAAAGAATCAGAACACTGGTAATTGAACAAAATTAATGAATGGAATTGTATAGCAGAACTCACCCGAGATTTACAATCAAGTAGACGTTGATCAGGATGCTGGCCACAACATTTAGCGTCTCATGCTCTTTGCGTCTCATGCTCTTTGCGTCGTCTCTTTAACTCACTTTCTACCATGATTTTTGCAGCGTCTGCCATCTCAGCCTGCTTTGAAAGCCTCTTCTATCGCCTTGTTTATCTCTTCAATTTGTGAAAATATCTGTCGCAATTTCATCTCTGCTGGATTCTTGTTTGCATTTAGTGCTTCCATCTCAGCCATGGCGGATGTCAACTTGGTTTCAGCCAGTTTGTTTGATTCACTAGCTTTCTCTTTCAATTACACATACTCTTCCCTAGACACATTTTTTGCCTCTCCTTGACTGACATAACTTGTCTCCTCATCTCCTCAATATTCATGTTCATCTCTTCTGTTTCGTTCTTCGCTTTCATGGTTTCCAGCAACAGTTGTTCAAGTTTCATCACCATTCTCTCTCCTGCAACTCTGAAGAGATTGATTCTCTCTTTCAACCTTTTTAAATTCCTTTTGTGCAGCAATCAACTGAGAGAATATGGGAATCAGAAAGAGATTCCTTGGCTTCTTCATTCATCTCCTCCATTTCTTGTAAGAGACCAACTTCCTTTCTCTCAACTTGTTCCTTGGAAACTCTAAAACCAGGCTCTTTTTCTTCCTTCTCTGCTGAAATCTTTGCATGCTGTTCAAGAGTATATTGTGTGCAAAGATGTACCTGATTCAACTACTCCATGGGGATACATCAAGAATGTAATGAAAACTTCTTTCTTGATTAACCTCTTACCTTACTTGCTAATATGATGATAGCACTGTCACGTAAGGAAGGTGTTGTAGCAAAACTAGTAAAACCTAAGATGTTGTCCCTGATTCATCTTTTCCTTGATTTTGTATTCTTGTACTTTTATTAATCAAGAATACCTTAATCCTATCAATCTTTTCCTTGATTTTGTATTCGTGTTTTCCTTGATTATGTAAAAATTGTGATTATTATCATTTTTCCTTAAATTTGGATAGCAGAGGAATAGTTTTTGAGAAAAAAGAGAAAGAAGATAAACCCAATGCAAATTGGCATCGATCAACCGCAGAATTGACACTTATATACGATGTGTTGAGCATGAACAAACCATTCAGGTCATACAAGAAGCTAGATGACAACAATGATTTACCACACAATCGATGGAACAATATCGAGAGCAGAGCAAGTAAGAGCTGTCAAGTTTGCAATGAAGAAGATCAAATTTGCACGCGAAGTGTTGTGTTGTTACCTACTAGTACTTTCATAGTGTTTAATAAACTGGGATATTAACCTAAAAAACTATCTCAATTTGGGATATTTAGCCAAAAACCTACCACCGAATAAGTCATGAACTTTTAGATGGCTCTGTTCGGATAAAGAAAATTTAAGCTAATTTCCAAAACCGTTCAAATATTGCTCGATAGGCTCCTTTTCATTCTTCAGTCAAGACAATAAAAGCTCCCTTCTTTCTCACTGCACTCAACTCGCTCTCTCTCACAATCGTAAGCAAAAATTGAGGATTCATTAAGGTAAGTTGTTCATCCAGCTGCTACCATTTCTATAATCCTTTTCAATTCCCTATTCAGGTAAGTTATTCATCCAGCTGCTTCCTTAATTTATGCCAGGTCGCAGGATGTCTTCTGGAGGTACCATAAAAAAGTTGTCTTCTTCATTCATTGCCCATAACAACAAGAGTGGAACGAGGAACCCGCTCGACAAATTCCTGCAGACAGATTGTAAGTTTGGCCAATTTGACATTAGAGATGCCAATTTCTTCTTCAATCACATGCTTTCAATGAAACCCTTTCCCCCAATTTCATGTTTTAATACACTATTGGGTGCCCTAGCTAAGCAGAGACACTACTCTGTTGCTATCTCCTACTACAAGACGCTATCTGTTTCTGTTTTTTCTGATTTGAGTTCAAATCCGGTCACTTTGAATATTTTGCTCAACTGCTACTCTAGGATGAAATTAGGGAGAGCTGCATTTTCAGCTTTTGGACTCTTGTTCAAGAATGGTCACCCCGCTGATATCATAACTTTTACTGCATTGATCAAAGGGTTGTGTTTGGAGGGGAAAGTGGTTGAAGCTGTTGGTTTGTTGCCAAAGATGATTCGGGTTGGTTGTGCTCCTGATGTAGTTACTTACAACACTGTAATTGACGGATTATGCAAGACCGGGAACGTCACCGCAGCTCTTCAGTTATATACACAGTTGACATCTCGTGAAGAGCACTGTAGGCCAAAGGAATTGACCCTTTCTGTGATGGATGGCTCTACTTGTGCAGAGTGGGCTATTGCAGATTTGACACCAAATGGAGTTAGAGTTTCACTCGATGTTTTTTCTTATAGTTGTTTAATTGATGGGTTGTGTCGATCAGGAATGGAAGACGAAGCGAGCTCAGTCTTTGTTGAAATGGTAGGCAATGACGTCCATCCAAATACAGTGACTTTTAGCATTCTAATAAATATGCTTTGCAAGAAAGGCAAAGTGGAGCAAGGGATGGAGCTTCTGGAAATGATGATCTCAAGAGGAAAGTTGCCTGACACTGTAACATATAACACGATACTGAACGGTTACTGTAAGATCGGGAAGATAGAAGAAGTTGTGAATCTGTGCACAAATATGAGTAGTAGGGGAGTATCTGCAGACACAGTGACGTTTAATACCTTTTTGAAGGGATTTTTTCAGTCAAATAGAGTTGAAGATGCTATTAGCTTATTTAGCAACATGAAAAAGATACATTCAGAGTCAGGTTTTGTTTCTGAAAATGGACCAAATCATGTTACATACGCTACAATGATTGACGGGTTGTGTAAACATGGGTATCTTGGTAAGGCCGAAGATCTCTTGTCAGAAATGCAGGGTAGTGGTGTTTCTCCGGATATCAATGTTTACAATGCTTTGATAGACGGACTGTGTAAAAAAGGACTCGTGGGTAAGGCTAGAGCGCTTTTCATGGACCTGAAAAATAGAGAAATCTCTCCCAATGTTGTCACCTATAATACTTTGATTAAGGGGCTGTATGATTCTGGAAAGGACAAAGAGGCAGAAGTTGTCCTCAAAAGTATGATTGGGGATGGTATTTCTCCAGACGTTGTGACATTTACTACTATTTTGGACAATATTTGCAAGAAAGGAAATTTAAGAGAAGCAAAGAGCTTGTTAGAATTGATGACTCGAAAAGGAGTGATTCCTAACGTAGTTACTTACAATTGTTTGATCAACGGCCTTTGTAGACAAGGAAGGATGGATGATGCCCGAGACGTAGTGTCTTTGATGGAAACTCATGGCTGCAAGTGTGATGTAGTGACATATAACACATTGCTCAATGGATATAGCAAAGCAGGGATGCTAGAGGATGCACATAATTTGGTTCATGAAATTGAAACCAAGGGTTGTTCGCCTAATGTTATAGCTTATAGCACATTGATTCAAGGGTATTGCAGAGCAGGGATGCTTGAGGATGCACATAGTATTTTTCTTGAAATGGAAGTTAAGGGCTGTTCACCAGATGTTATTACCTTTAACCTTTTGATGGATGGATTTGCTCGTCAGCATGAGTATGATAGAGTGAAAGAGTTGTGTCAGATAATGCATGAGAAAAACATATTACCCGACTTAGGGACGGCGCGCATTTTATTCGAATGTGTCAACAAGGATAAAAGCTGTGAAAATTTGATGACCTCCATACCAGACTTCTCTTTACTTGGAAACCCGAGAGAAGGCACACATTGAATCTTCGTGTGAGTTTCTTATTTTGATCTTGGTGAATTCGTTATTCTGCTATGCCTAGTATTTTGTAGTGAATGATGATAGAATTGAAACGATGGATATTGTTTTGGCAGGCAATGAAGTTGTTTTTGCTGTGTTGAAGTGCATTACTTGGCTCTTTGATGATTCGCTCTGCCCAATTCAGCTTTCACTGGTTTGGTTTTGGTTGTTTATGGAGTTTTCTCCGTTTTTAGCTTTTGTAATAATCAGTAGTATGGGACAGACTTGTATTTGATTTCAGTTTCTTGTATTTGGTGTTGCAGCATGTATTTTTAAATTAGCTTATTTAATAGATTATAATAAGGGTGAGAATCCCATAATAAACTCTCTCTTAGAGATAAATAAGAATTAATCTATGACTTAGATTAAACTAGTTACCCCCACTACAAGTGGGGGTAGTTGTGGTGGTCCGGCGACCGGAAGTCCGATGGAGGTACGACGGGGTCCGGCGGGGGTCCGGCGGCGGTCCAATAATAAATGAAAATGTTAAAGTATAAAATGAAAATTTTTAAGTCTAATTCAAATTGGTGAACATTTAAATATAATGTGATGAACATTTAGATATAATGTGATGAACATTTAATTATAATGTGATGAACATTCTGTTGGTGAACATGAAATTAAAATGTGATGAACATTTACTAGAGTATATCAAAATGAACGTTTATAAACATTTTGATGAACATTTATGAACAACGTGATGAACATTTAATTATAATGTGATGAACATTCAGTTGAAAAACTTTTAAGTATGATGTGATGAACATTTATGAACACTTGATGTTCATAAAAAATTGGTGAACATTTAAGTAGAATGTGATGAACATTCAATTGGAAAACTTTTAAGTATAATGTGATGAACATTTATGAACACTTGATGTTCATCAAAAATTGGTGAACATTTAAGTAGAATGTGATGATCATTCAGTTGGAAAACTTTTAAGTATAATGTGATGAACATTTATGAATACTTGATGTTCATCAAAAATTGGTGAACATTTAAGTAGAATGTGATGAACATTCAGTTGGAAAACTTTTAAGTATAATGTGATGAACATTTATGAACACTTGATATTCATCAAAATTTGGTGAACTTTTAAGTATAATGTGATGAACATTCAGTAGAGTATATACAAATGAACATTTATGAACATTGTGATGAACACTTGATGTTCATCAAAGATGGTCCGGCGGTGCTCCGGCGGCGGTCCGACGGTGGGGACAAGGGGGGACAAGGGGTGCCACGTGTCATCATATGGGATGATGAACATTTAAGTATGAGATGATGAACATTTAGATGAACATTCAATTGGTGAACTTTTATGTATAATGTGATGAACATTCACTAGAGTATGTACAAATGAACATTGTGATGAACATTTATGAACACTTCATGTTCATCAAAAATTGGTGAACATTTAAGTAGAATGTGATGAACATTCAGTTGGAAAAACTTTTAAGTATAATGTGATAAACATTTATGAACACTTGATGTTCATCAAAAATTGGTGAACATTTAAGTAGAATGTGATGAACATTCAGTTGGAAAACTTTTAAGTATAATGTGATGAACATTTATGAACACTTGATGTTCATCAAAAATTGGTGAACATTTAAGTAGAATGTGATGAACATTCAGTTGGAAAACTTTTAAGTATAATGTGATGAACATTTATGAACACTTGATGTTCATCAAAATTTAGTGAACTTTTATGTATAATGTGATGAACATTCAGTAGAGTATATACAAATGAATATTTATGAACATTGTGATGAACACTTAATGTTCATTAAAGATGGTCCGGCGGTGGTCGGAGGTGGTCCGGCGACGGTACGACGGTGCTCCGGCTGTGGTCCGGCGACGGTCTGACGGTGCTCCGGCGACGGTCCGACGGTGGGGACAAGGGGTGCCACGTGTCATCATATGAGCTCTTAGATCTCTCTTGATCCAAGGCTCCACATTCATTCTCATTTATCATTTTAACGAGTATTATTACATGACTGTTTTCCTTATAATAATGACTTAATTATGTTGTTTGCTAGTGAAAATGTGACATTTGTGCTGTATAATCCAGGTGCTATTAGTTAGAATATACCCATTAAGAATTTCCATGATGTATTTGCTTGAATTTTTTATTATGTTTACCAAGAATGCATCATAAAATGATTTCCACTCATATTTTTAACTGTTCTTACTTGTGTCTGGTTATCAAGAAGCGGCTGATAAAAAAATGGAGTTCCAGAAAATCATGTGAATTGAGAAAGGGAAGGTAAAAGACTCAAATGTTTCTTAAGAGAGAGAGGTTTGAGTTAGAACTTAGAAGTGATTATTGACTTCCGGTAGTCACAACATGTTCTCATCTAAGTTATCATTCTCGCGTGATCTTTTTCATACAAAAATTATCTTAAGCTTGATTTTTTTGGTCAAGAGTAATCTTACTCCTTACTCTTGATTAGATATAAAAGCAATCTTACTCTTGATTAGATATACATGTTGAGTTGAATAAAACATTAAACTTTGAGGAGTGTGATCTGTTTAAGTGGTGATGTAACTAGAAGTTTGTGGAAATTTAGCTTTGAGCTTTTTCAAATGTATTTTTTTTAGCACTGGGCGACATTCCATTGACGTTGATGACTATCCCAAATCATCGAATTAGATATCCAAACTACAATAAATGTATGAATGCAATTGTACAATAGATACTTTTATCAAGGGTTCTAAAACATGCCACATAAGCTAAAAATAGCAATGGATGGCTGAGATCTTGTTTCAAGTTCTTGGCTTTGTAACATACCTTCGATTTTCGTAGGAATTACAAAAAATGCCACCGGAATTCTTTTGCCCTCCAAAATACTACAGGGGTACACAGGAAATTTCACATTACTCACCCACTCGTTTTCTCTTTCTCTCTTCTCTCCAGAAACCTGAGCTCGGTGCAATCAATGGCGAATTCGAGTTCTCCAGCGCTTACGAAGCTGAGAAGGGCGCCGCAGGTACATGAGAAGAAGGAAGGCGTCGTCTCCCTCAGGAAAATTGTAATCGTTTTCTTCAATTGTTCTTCCGGAGCTGCAAATTTTTGTGAACCCTAAAAAACCACAATCCTTTCATCGATCTTCCAATTTATAGGCTTTCTTCCGTGGTATTCAATCGCTGCCGCCTGACCTTTCGATCGTTCACATCCTTTCAGTTATCGTTGTAAGTTTATTCTCCTCTTTACAATTTGCCTTGTTGAGTTTCGAGATTTGATATATCGTTTCTGAATTCTGTTTTTCCGTTTGCTTTTGTGATGTTTATTGATTATGTTCTTCCCAGTTTTTTCTTCGCTTGTTTACTTCTATTTGAAATGTGGTGATTTGGAGAGTGCAAGGAAGGTGTTCGATGAAATGTCTGTGGGTTCAAAGAGCTTGAATATCTTGCTAACGAGTCTTCATGTAATTCTTCTAAAGACCAGAGCAGATTTGATTTTTTTTCCCTTTTAGGTAGATTTATGAATTTGTAAGTGTTTGTTTGGTCTTGTTGCAGTTACAGTGAACGAGGTGGAGGCATTGTATGAGTTGTTTAAGAAATTGAGTAGTTCCGTGCATTGGTTAGGGATATCTTGTGCTGTTTTAGTAGTTTATCATTAGAGTAGGTGATAATTGAATTTCTGATTTGGCTTCTTACCTCAAAGAATATTTTTTAATTGACGTAGATGTATTCAGTAAGAAATTAATATTATGATTGAAGACAATAAATGTATGAATTACATGGTAATATGTATTTGTGCAAGGATGCATGAATATGACATCCACCATCTAACTATTTTTGTATCGCATGCATATGCCATCACTTTTGAATCTGATTGATGATAAAAAATGCAAGTTCTGCTATTGACCTTAAGGATTATAATAATAAGTGTCAAAATTTAATTCAATTGATCAAACCAATAGACAATGATCATTTTCCTCTACTTGTTCTAGCTGCAATAGACTCGATATATGTTAGCAATTAGCAGATAGCTTACTATTTCTCCAATGAGGAGGATGAAGAACCTAGATGGTGCTACTGGATTCTGGGCCTTGTATATGTTTTTTCGTGCAGTCATTATATTTGACATTTTAGAATCATGGAGTACTAGGGATTATTAGAGTCATTGACTAGAAGTTTTCATTCCCCAGAATGTTGTTATTATACTCTATTTGACATTTGAAAAATGGTAATATGTATTTGTGCAAGGATGCATGAATATGACATCCACCATCTAACTATTTTTGTATCGCATGCATATGCCATCACTTCTGAAATCTGTTTGACTACTGGAAGGACAAAGTAGGTTTTAATTTGTATTAGTTTAGAATATCTAAATTGGCTTTTATGTGTTCCATTTTTTTCTCTTTCACCCGCACTGTCGCAATCGAGGTCGACGATGCCACTAAGGCATTAACCCGCTTGAATTCGCCACCAATTTCTTTCCTAATCTCAATAAACTCGGTCATGGAGGATTTAGTCTTGTTTACAAGGTAGGGTTTTGGTTCCCCTTTCTTCTTCCTTACAATCTTTGTTGTTGTTTGATGTTATGTCTTGTTTGATGTAATGTCGTTTCTAGGAGGAGTGCTCTTATAAATCTACTTTGCAAGAATGGTTGAGCAAGACACAAAAAGGTGCTGGAAATGAAGTTTTTGAGAGGCAACATTCCTGACACTGTTACATAAAACTCGATAGTGGATAGCAATAGAAGAATCTGAAAGATGGAAAAGGCTTTGAGTTTCTTGAATGAAGTGAGCATGATGATGCTGTTATGTTTGTGTCCACTATCGTGCTATATGTAATAGCGTCAGGCAAAGATGCCACTTCCCTGCATTTCCAAGAAAAGTGCTTCAGCCATACTTAAATGCCCTCCTTCACATAATGTGCTGTAAGTAAATTGATGCTTGAAAAAGGTGAAATTCCCTACTTTGATCCACTGCCTTTGCTTGATATTGTTTTAAATTAAGTGTTATGTTAGTGTTTTATTCTTTAGGACATTTGTTCATGGCTTCATTTATTATAAAACGGAAAATTTAGGTGCATAGCAAAGTTAGGTGCATAGCTAAGTCATTTGTTATTATTACACATGAGATTTGGTTTTATAATTGTTATTATTAAGAACCCTAATCTGAGTTTTATAATTGTTTGTGTTACCCTAATTTTTTTGTCAATGGAACCAGTGAAGAAGGAGCAAGAACTCAGCTCGCCTGAATATTGAGTTTTAAAATCTGTTCTCTGCCTAATTGAGTGTTTCTTTGTCGCACTTGTTTTGCCCCCTTATGCAGATTTTTTAGAAAGTTGCCTTGCAATTTTCATTCTAAACTATTAATCCAAAGTTCTATTTCAACACATGTTTGCTTTGTCATTAGTATTTTGACCTGCTAAAATCATTGTTCCTAATTCTCGAGGCTTTAGTTGTTCGTCAATCTAGAATGCAGGAGTTGAGGAAAAATAGTGTTTAGTGAACAATTATTCTGAAAAAAGTGATAAGAGGATCATTATCCCTCCCTTGTTCCTCAGCTGGTTTTCTATGACAGTCACTCAGATTATGAAAATGGCACTTAAAGTATCATGTGCTTGCTTAGGAACATGCCAAATTATGAAAATGAAAACTACTTAGCATGCCCATTATTAGTTTCTATATGTTATTTTGTTTATTTTATGAGTGACACAACTGAAGTCAACTTACAGAAGACTTGTTTATGTTGCACTGTAGAACTATAAATTAGGTAAGAAAACTATACGAAGAAAGGTGAAATTCTTTTCCACAGTGGATCAAATGGTGAAATTTTCTGCTGAAAATTTCACCATTTCTTGGGAAATTAATGGGTATCCTATACACCACTGGGTTTTCATGTACATGCGTAAAGTACTTTTTGGAAGCCTTGTAAAGAAAGGCTTTTTCCCTGTTTTTTTTCAAGTTTAAGATTTGTGGGTTATAAATGAAAGTAGAGTGTTGTTTAGTTTTTGGCAGATAAAAGTGTTGAGAAGCTCATAGACAGATTCAAGAAGGCTATGAGGAGTTCTGATCAGCAAAGCTTCATGGTAGTAACTCTAATTCTTTCCCTTGTGAGTCTCTTTAAAATTGTTGAAAAATTTCAGTTCTTTTAGCTGTAGGGTTTACTTTAAAAACTTCATCAGAGTAGTGTTGTAGAGTGTCTCTGCATCTTCTTTGATGTCCAATATTGTTATGTTTTTGAGCCTATCAATTTCTTGCTATGAACTTATTATGGATGTTGTTTTGAACCTATCAATTTCCATTACTTGTTTTGTGCTAATCTTTTTATATTGCAGTTTACATTCTAAGAGACATACATTTTTGCTGCTCTCTTATTCCGGCATAGTCGGGAATTGTATCCGTGATTATCTTCAATGTTTTATATTGCAGGGAAGTTTTCGATAAGGTTTATCAAATTCTTGAGATAGCGGGGGGAAGGAGACAAATTGTGGGAGGTAATATTCAGCTTCGCCTCAAATTATATATGTGTTAAGGATTTCATCTCAAATCTGTAATACATTTTCCGATTTGGCATGGTATTTTTGCTAATTTAAGAATTTGATTGGGTGTTTGTTAGGTTGTGGACTTGCAAAAGTTGATTCTGGCTCATAACAATATTGATGTACTGAAAGAGGATCTGAAAAATTATCTATGCTAACCTCGTTTGGCTCATAACAATATCTATGCTAACCTCTTTTTTAATATTCTGTTAATGTATATATGAAGAATGGTCTTGGCTCATGATGAACTAATTTTTTTCTTTTGTAACCTTAAAAGCATTGTTATCATGTAATATATGGGACAAGTAAAAGTAGATATGGGACAAGTAAAAGTAGATATGGGACAAGTAAAAGTAGATATGGGAATGACTACGTGTTTTTTTATATATTATGACAAATGTAGTTTCTTGGTTCTACTTTCATTTTGTTGTATTTCTAATAGATGATGCTATTGGCAGGTCTTCTGGGGTTTAGACAAGAAGCTGGCACAAAGAAAGCATTTTCCATCCGTCAACTCGTTGATTTCCTACTCGAAGTACACCTCTGTAAGTCCTTGAATTTTCTTACTGTTCTTTTTTTCTATTGATCATATAATTGAGATTTTTTCATTTGCTTTCAGGCCTTGGAGTCATTTTATGGGAAATTTGATCCAGATTTTATTAGCATCAGGACCAAGGCTCGTGAAGTATTACAGAGGGAAGATGATCTTAATGAAATCGTCCAGGTATATCTTTCTTCTAAGACCTTGCACTGGTATGATGTTTTTTTTCTTTAACTTGTGTGACATTTATTTATACTATATGTAGTATTTCATGCTTGTAGCTTGTAGGAAAAGATGCCTTGGCTGAAACAGATAAAATCACTTTGGACACTGCAAAACTTTTGAGAGAGGACTATCTTGCCCAAAATGCATTTACAACGTAAGCTACTGTCATTTCTCCCGTTTGGGTTAAATTCCCTGTCATGTAGCATGTCTCATTCTGTGTTCTAGCTACAGATATGACAAGTTTTGTCCTTTTTACAAATCTGTTTGGATGATGCCCAACATTATCCATTTCTCCAATCTTGCCAATCAGGTGACTTGCCCGTTGCCTTTTTTGTTTAGCAAGTCTCTTCAGTCTCTTCACATAATGTGCTGTAAGTAAATTGATGCTTGAAAAAGGTGAAATTCCCTACTTTGATCCACTGCCTTTGTTTGATATTGTTTTAAATTAAGTGTTATGTTAGTGTTTTATTCTTTAGGACATTTGTTCATGGCTTCATTTATTATAAAACGGAAAATTTAGGTGCATAGCAAAGTTAGGTGCATAGCTAAGTCATTTGTTATTATTACACATGAGATTTGGTTTTATAATTGTTATTATTAAGAACCCTAATCTGAGTTTTATAATTGTTTGTGTTACCCTAATTTTTTTGTCAATGGAACCAGTGAAGAAGGAGCAAGAACTCAGCTCGCCTGAATATTGAGTTTTAAAATCTGTTCTCTGCCTAATTGAGTGTTTCTTTGTCGCACTTGTTTTGCCCCCTTATGCAGATTTTTTAGAAAGTTGCCTTGCAATTTTCATTCTAAACTATTAATCCAAAGTTCTATTTCAACACATGTTTGCTTTGTCATTAGTATTTTGACCTGCTAAAATCATTGTTCCTAATTCTCAAGGCTTTAGTTGTTCGTCAATCTAGAATGCAGGAGTTGAGGAAAAATAGTGTTTAGTGAACAATTATTCTGAAAAAAGTGATAAGAGGATCATTATCCCTCCCTTGTTCCTCAGCTGGTTTTCTATGACAGTCACTCAGATTATGAAAATGGCACTTAAAGTATCATGTGCTTGCTTAGGAACATGCCAAATTATGAAAATGAAAACTACTTAGCATGCCCATTATTAGTTTCTATATGTTATTTTGTTTATTTTATGAGTGACACAACTGAAGTCAACTTACAGAAGACTTGTTTATGTTGCACTGTAGAACTATAAATTAGGTAAGAAAACTATACGAAGAAAGGTGAAATTCTTTTCCACAGTGGATCAAATGGTGAAATTTTCTGCTGAAAATTTCACCATTTCTTGGGAAATTAATGGGTATCCTATACACCACTGGGTTTTCATGTACATGCGTAAAGTACTTTTTGGAAGCCTTGTAAAGAAAGGCTTTTTCCCTGTTTTTTTTCAAGTTTAAGATTTGTGGGTTATAAATGAAAGTAGAGTGTTGTTTAGTTTTTGGCAGATAAAAGTGTTGAGAAGCTCATAGACAGATTCAAGAAGGCTATGAGGAGTTCTGATCAGCAAAGCTTCATGGTAGTAACTCTAATTCTTTCCCTTGTGAGTCTCTTTAAAATTGTTGAAAAATTTCAGTTCTTTTAGCTGTAGGGTTTACTTTAAAAACTTCATCAGAGTAGTGTTGTAGAGTGTCTCTGCATCTTCTTTGATGTCCAATATTGTTATGTTTTTGAGCCTATCAATTTCTTGCTATGAACTTATTATGGATGTTGTTTTGAACCTATCAATTTCCATTACTTGTTTTGTGCTAATCTTTTTATATTGCAGTTTACATTCTAAGAGACATACATTTTTGCTGCTCTCTTATTCCGGCATAGTCGGGAATTGTATCCGTGATTATCTTCAATGTTTTATATTGCAGGGAAGTTTTCGATAAGGTTTATCAAATTCTTGAGATAGCGGGGGGAAGGAGACAAATTGTGGGAGGTAATATTCAGCTTCGCCTCAAATTATATATGTGTTAAGGATTTCATCTCAAATCTGTAATACATTTTCCGATTTGGCATGGTATTTTTGCTAATTTAAGAATTTGATTGGGTGTTTGTTAGGTTGTGGACTTGCAAAAGTTGATTCTGGCTCATAACAATATTGATGTACTGAAAGAGGATCTGAAAAATTATCTATGCTAACCTCGTTTGGCTCATAACAATATCTATGCTAACCTCTTTTTTAATATTCTGTTAATGTATATATGAAGAATGGTCTTGGCTCATGATGAACTAATTTTTTTCTTTTGTAACCTTAAAAGCATTGTTATCATGTAATATATGGGACAAGTAAAAGTAGATATGGGACAAGTAAAAGTAGATATGGGACAAGTAAAAGTAGATATGGGAATGACTACGTGTTTTTTTATATATTATGACAAATGTAGTTTCTTGGTTCTACTTTCATTTTGTTGTATTTCTAATAGATGATGCTATTGGCAGGTCTTCTGGGGTTTAGACAAGAAGCTGGCACAAAGAAAGCATTTTCCATCCGTCAACTCGTTGATTTCCTACTCGAAGTACACCTCTGTAAGTCCTTGAATTTTCTTACTGTTCTTTTTTTCTATTGATCATATAATTGAGATTTTTTCATTTGCTTTCAGGCCTTGGAGTCATTTTATGGGAAATTTGATCCAGATTTTATTAGCATCAGGACCAAGGCTCGTGAAGTATTACAGAGGGAAGATGATCTTAATGAAATCGTCCAGGTATATCTTTCTTCTAAGACCTTGCACTGGTATGATGTTTTTTTTCTTTAACTTGTGTGACATTTATTTATACTATATGTAGTATTTCATGCTTGTAGCTTGTAGGAAAAGATGCCTTGGCTGAAACAGATAAAATCACTTTGGACACTGCAAAACTTTTGAGAGAGGACTATCTTGCCCAAAATGCATTTACAACGTAAGCTACTGTCATTTCTCCCGTTTGGGTTAAATTCCCTGTCATGTAGCATGTCTCATTCTGTGTTCTAGCTACAGATATGACAAGTTTTGTCCTTTTTACAAATCTGTTTGGATGATGCCCAACATTATCCATTTCTCCAATCTTGCCAATCAGGTAACTTGCCCGTTGCCTTTTTTGTTTAGCAAGTCTCTTCAGTCTCTTCACATAATGTGCTGTAAGTAAATTGATGCTTGAAAAAGGTGAAATTCCCTACTTTGATCCACTGCCTTTGCTTGATATTGTTTTAAATTAAGTGTTATGTTAGTGTTTTATTCTTTAGGACATTTGTTCATGGCTTCATTTATTATAAAACGGAAAATTTAGGTGCATAGCAAAGTTAGGTGCATAGCTAAGTCATTTGTTATTATTACACATGAGATTTGGTTTTATAATTGTTATTATTAAGAACCCTAATCTGAGTTTTATAATTGTTTGTGTTACCCTAATTTTTTTGTCAATGGAACCAGTGAAGAAGGAGCAAGAACTCAGCTCGCCTGAATATTGAGTTTTAAAATCTGTTCTCTGCCTAATTGAGTGTTTCTTTGTCGCACTTGTTTTGCCCCCTTATGCAGATTTTTTAGAAAGTTGCCTTGCAATTTTCATTCTAAACTATTAATCCAAAGTTCTATTTCAACACATGTTTGCTTTGTCATTAGTATTTTGACCTGCTAAAATCATTGTTCCTAATTCTCGAGGCTTTAGTTGTTCGTCAATCTAGAATGCAGGAGTTGAGGAAAAATAGTGTTTAGTGAACAATTATTCTGAAAAAAGTGATAAGAGGATCATTATCCCTCCCTTGTTCCTCAGCTGGTTTTCTATGACAGTCACTCAGATTATGAAAATGGCACTTAAAGTATCATGTGCTTGCTTAGGAACATGCCAAATTATGAAAATGAAAACTACTTAGCATGCCCATTATTAGTTTCTATATGTTATTTTGTTTATTTTATGAGTGACACAACTGAAGTCAACTTACAGAAGACTTGTTTATGTTGCACTGTAGAACTATAAATTAGGTAAGAAAAATGGGAAGGACATGACAAGGTAGGAGAGAGCTTGTATGACTTTAGCAGACATAAACAAGTGCTTACAACAACATGGTTCCTACATTCCTGGCTACTGTAATGATTGTTTTCTATGTATTTATTTTCTCACATTGAAAGTTCAAATTTTCAATTTTGGTAAGTTCTTTTTTCAATATTTGCAGGAAATGAAAATGCGTTTAGGCTTGATAAGATGATTGATTATATTCAATCCCTTTAAAATCAGATCAGACGAGGTTGTAAAGCTTCATTTTTTTTTTCTTTTCTGAAATCATTGTCGAAGCATAGTATCTGCTTCATCTTTCTGTCTGGCATTTGATATTTTTTTATGAAGTTAGATGTCTTCCTAATAATGACGCTGAACATTCTAAATGTCTTTCTTTTGCATTGAGTTTAGATGTGAAATGTTTTCCATAAAGAAGAGTGCATATCTTCTTGTAATAGCATTTGACATAGAGGATGAGCATTTTTTTTATCAACACATTATATGCTTGCTTAATGGATGACATATATTAACCTTTGAGATTACTCAACCAAGGTTGCGTTTGTTTGAATTTTGGAATAATATTTAAAACATATTGAAACAAAAATTCTGTTTTTTTAGTTTATTTGGGTGGTGAGTTTGATTAGATTAGACACATAGGGTATAACTTGGTTGAAACTTTTTCGAGAAGTAGAAACTCACACACTCTAGCAAAGTAGTGGAAGTACATAATTACAAAGGAAATATTTATGGGGAAATATTTTTAGAAAATCATGTAAGTTGTCAACTTTTTATTGAAAACCTCGTATGTTGTAGTTATTCACTGTTTTACAGAGGCTAGAACGAGGAAGTGTGTGAAAACAGTCGAGCGGCGAGCCTATAATTTTTTGACACATCAATCATTCCTTGGTGGGCATGGATCAAGAAGTTCCATCTTCCAGAGGTCGGGCACTCGGGCTTCTCAACAGCTGCTCGGGTTTATTAATAGCTGTCGAAGTTTGAACGGTCTTGAGATGAAAGGCGTTGTTTTCAGTCAAGATGAAGAGTTATTTAATTTTTACAGTGACAGGAAATCTCAGCTGAGATCACTGAATTTGTCGAACAATCAGCTTCTTACTGATCAATGTCTAGCAGCAATTTCTCGAGCCTGTCCTTATTTGTCACATATTTTTGTGAATGGATGCAAGGAGATTACTGACAAGGGATTCATCCAAGTTACTAGAAATTGCCTCGTTTGAGGACTATTGAGATGAACGGTTGTGATGGCGTTTGCACGCTTGGATTTGATATAAATGTTTACAGTTACAAGCTGGAGAGTTTGGAAGCAAGAGGATCAAGCTTAGATGATGAGGATTTGAAAATGATTGGACTGAAATGCCCTGATATGATGATTCTTGATGTGAGTAATTGTCGGTATGTAACAGGTTGTGGAGTACGAGAAGTGGCGATGAAGTGCAACAATTTGGCGAAGATTAGAGTTTCATTCAAGAAGATTGATCCGGATACTGATTTTCATTCACATACAGGTGAGAATTATTTAATGAATGTGAAACTGAAATCAAATTGTTAAGAATCATATACAAGTCACGAGAAACAAGGCCAAAACACTCGGGGCACATTTATATTCAGTAAACAAGTTATTGACAAGGGAGGACAAGTGAAATATATCAGTGGGGTACTGGGGTTGTATTCTTAGTCAACTAGATGGATGATAACTAACAACTCAGTCTCTGGATTTCCATTTCGTTCTTGTAGGAGTAGTAGTAAGTGTTGTTGTTCTTCATTTATTAGTTTGCCAAACTTATGATTTTTTTATGACTGTCTTTGTTTCTTATGCATGCTAGGTTTGTTGTGGATGATTGTTTTTATGAATTTGAATTCATTCAAGAATTCTGAATGGAAGTAGTAGTTGAAATAAGCAATGATTAATGAGTAGTTGTCTTTCAGCTTAATTTGATTCCGGGAATCTTTTGTCTGACTTCGTAAACTACTTGGATTGTATTTTATTCTTATATGTTCATCTTTGGATTGCATCACCTTTCTTTTCCTCCTTTGCCAGATTATGTGGTGCTTTTAGTTCCAAACAAGTACTTCCTATGACATTCTAAGATTTATTTTGTTAATATCTTTATGTGATGTGAAGGAGGAAAAAGATAGATGCATGTGATGTGACCAACTTTATGGTTGCTCAGGAGAAGAAAGCAGACATGAAAGACCACTATTTGTTGACATCTTAGCATCGGCTACTCTAAGAGCCAAAAGACTAGCTGCTGAATCCAGATAAAGCTTAAGGTAATTCCATCTTTACTTCATAAGATATCTGAAATTTTCTCACAGATTCACACTTTATCAAGAATCCTGCTCTAAAGAGTTAGCCATTGCAGCAAGATCCAAAACGCACTATCTCCAAAATTGAGAATCCAAATCACACAGTATCTTGAACCTTCCTTGAAATTGAATCTCAGCCTTTCTATTAGAAAGAAATGCATGCTAAATCAGCCAAGTTAGCCAAGACTAAATTGTTTGGATTCAGGAGAAGGCAAATTTCACTTCTTTTGCAGCCTAAGCACATTGGAAACGACATGTGGGATGTCTCCATGGAAAGGAGGGACAAGAAGATCGCTGAGTATTTCACATCCCTTCCCAAAATTAGTGTTCTTGCTCGGTAATTGTTTTCTTTTTTCAGTTTCTATATCTCCTCCAGCATGTTTTTTTTATTGATTTGTGCTTAATTTATAGCTTACACATTCTGTCATTTATATGTGGTTCTAGCTGTGATTTGAATTATTTAGATCCAATTTCTAAGCTTGTAATCCAGACTCTTAATACTCAGAATGTTTAGCTTGTCAATGTGAAGATCAATGTATTGATGAGTGAGATTCTAGAATCATATCGCTTAAGCATTTAAGTTTTTGAGCTTGTGCCATTTGTATGTGAGTAAAGCATGACTCATCTTGAATTATTTAGGTGTATTCCACACTTTAGTGTTAGATTTAAGTTGGACTCACCAAATCAGTGTATTGATGTCTGGAATTCTAGAATCATATTATGCGGGATTCTTTAGATTTTCCATTTTGCAGAACTATAGTGAATCTGATAGTAAGGTTGTAAATCTTCTGTATATTAGAAAATAAAACATCACAAAATCATTAAATAGGTAACAGTCGGATTCTGCAATGTGCGAGATGAACTTATGATTGTATTTTTCTTGTGTGAACCTCTGTACTTTGCTTTTGTCTTTTGCAAGAAATTATTTATCTATGATTATTTCTTCTTCCACGCCTACCTTTTGAATCTGAATATCTCTTGCTTCACCTACTTTCCAATCAAATCTTACGCATTTGCATATCATTTTCATTGCACTTCAGTTTCAGTTCCATGCATAATAAATTAATAACTTACCTGTAGGACTCCTCGTCAAAACAAACTATTCTTGAGTCTAATGTGCAATATAAAGGCTTGCGTAACCCATTTGCAAGAAAGACGTTTTTCCTTCATTGTTATTTTTAATTGGCTTTATGGGACATATGTTACTCTCCTTTTGGACTGGGGAGTAACTTTCTACCTAAAGGATCATTGTTGATTCCAGAGTATGTCACTTTCATTTTATGGTAAAAAAACAGTTTGCAATGTGCTGCTATGTTTTCATACATTAGCAGAAAGCTATAATTATGTAAACACACTCTTCTGATTGTTGTAATATTAGGTTTGGTTAGGTTGACATGATTTCTTATTTTTACTAAAGAATGCTTTGCATAAAAAACGAAGAGTAAATGCCAGGCAGTTCATATTACATATGCTGATATGCATCACGAGATTCGGATCTTCATTATTGTAAAAGAAACATGAAAAAAAAATATCTGTGAAGTTGCCTTTCACTAACTGAATTTGACAAGTCATTGCATGCGAAACTGATGTATTTCTAACATGTATAAAATGACGGTTTTGTGCAGGAAGCTTCTGGAGGGAGGCCGCAACGAGATGAATAATGTGTTCGAGCATTATTTGTTTGTGATTTGTAAATTTGTTCAAAAGTACTAACAAAAGTATCGTTTTGTTACATGTACGAATGTTTTTATCGAGTTTGATTCAAATCTTCTTGAAAGAGGTACCAGTATTTTGAAATTACACATTCTCTCTTATATGACAGATGGATCATAGAGAACGATTTAAAGACATTGAATGCAATTTTTAGAGATTTGATATTGCTAGCTTCAAACCCTGAATGAAGAGAGGACGGGCTCCTGCTTTGTGGGTGGATTGGTTAAGATTAGTGAAATTTTATTTATAGTCATGATTGTTAGGCATTCAAATGGATATAAAGAAAGAGAAAAATGAAAATGTTTGTAATGTTTGTCTTTGCACTCTTTTTTTAGGTTTATCGTGCGTTTCTTTCCATGTTTGTATAATGTGAAATGTAATTGATGTGGGTGACGTGTAAGTGTGTAACTATCGTAATCTTAATATAGCCACGTTTTCTTTATAATTGAAATTCATTTGTATAAAAATATGTGTATAGCCCGTGCGAAGCACGGGTCCCGGATACTAGTACTAAAAAATGTTAAAATGTTAAGCTTTTTCAAACGTGGAAAACTACAATATTCTAAAAACAATTTTGCTCCAAATTTGACTGTGTTATCATCCTGCACTTGATGCAATTCTTAATATGGTGCACATGCAAATGATTGCGTCTGCTCCAAAGTAAGAAGACAAATAGTTGAACAAAGAAGTATTTTAAATGCAATTCATGGAGTTCTAATGCCAAAACACAAGCTAAAAGAACAGAAGAGATTGTAAGATGTTCTTTATCAGCTATATAAGAAGCTCAGGCTAGTACTAGAAACCTCGAAAACCGGCATCATTCATTACCTTCTTAGATCTTGAAATTGAGATAATTGTTTGGGTAACAATGGAGCAAGGATCAAAGTTGGCTCAATCACTTTCTTGCTTCAAGTTTTCTTCGTCTTTCTCGGGTTCTTTCCTCTTCCGGGAACTGCAACTACTTGGCAGCCTAACAATGAAGAACACAAAAAATTAAACAAGAAAGTGGGGAAAAAAAAAATGTTTGTTACAATAAAAAACCAGATCAGAAATTTAGCGGGGGTTGTTCTTACGCGAGCTGTAAGGTGACGTTAGATTCTGATCTGTCCATTTCACTCGTATAGGCATCTTCTGAAGAAGAAGCATCGTTTTTGTCAGAACAACTCTTTCTTTCTACAGGGTAGCCTTCAATGTAATTCCTAACTGAATGATCAGATGGTGGTAAGTAACCTTGAAGCTCAGCAACCTGTTGTTTTTCATAAGAACAAAAAAAAGTTAAATGTAAATTTTTAGGATTAAAATTGGTTATGAAATGGGAATGGACTAATCGTCGTCTTGCCTGTCTTCTCAAGGCTTCATTCTCTAGCAAAGCTCTTTGTTCCTATTTGCATAAATATAACATTAACTTGAATCAACAACTCATTACCAATTCAAGGATCAACAATAAAACATAAATGTCTAAACCTTCTCAAGGCTCCCATTTCTAAGATGTCATGCAGAATAATACTGAATAGTGATCTATAATAGAGGCGGGTTCTGTATTGTTTAACCCACAAACTATATTTTTAATGAAACTGTGTGCAATAGCTTCGTATATGATTTCAACTCAAGAGCAGAAAAACTAACAGTAAGAAAGGTTGCAGACTGATACTATATCATGCAATCAAACACATGTAAGAGGCAAAGATCGGGCTATATATGTTTTGTGCTTTAAGAAGGAATATAATATAAAACGAGCTTTGTGATATACCTGCATTTGTGACCGCTCTAGCTGTTCCATAAGTAACCTTTCCTGGAAAATCAAAGTTCAGCACATCAGAACAGAAAGAATCACAGAAAGATGCAACAAAGAGACAATACTTTAGAAGAAAAGATTTTACTTTTTTCTCCTTCACAGATGACAACCCTGAATTCAGCTGCTGCTCTAGTTGCTGAAGTTCTTTCATGCTCAAGCCTGACAGATCCTTACCCATTATCTGCCTATAATTCACTCATAGTCAGTATGAATTACGCGTCGAATTTGTGATGGAAGTCTGAAATATAATATGTGATGAAGTGTTATACATTTGCTTCGTCTGCAGTTTTACAATCTCATCCTTCAGAAAATCCAGCTCCTTGGTATCATACTTCTTGATGATAAAAAGAAAGAAGACGATAAAAAGAATAAGAGGTAAATAAATGAAT
Organism: Oxyria digyna; assembly: GCA_029168935.1. Lineage (NCBI taxonomy): Eukaryota > Viridiplantae > Streptophyta > Magnoliopsida > Caryophyllales > Polygonaceae > Oxyria > Oxyria digyna. The sequence goes on along the minus strand of JAPVLV010000001.1, from coordinate 1,907,471 downwards.
GAGAAGCTTTATGATAAGATATATGATTATGAATTTGTTTCGAATGTTCTTGTGTGCAGCGTATGCAAGTCAGTACCTCAACCAGAGATTTTACTTTTTTGGAATCTGAGGCGTCTGCAGTATCGGAATACCTTGAAAGGATTCTTTCCATACTGCAAAATCAGGCGTTAAACATTAAGCATTCCACATATTATCATTCAACAGAAACCTGTGATGGTAGCAATTACTGTTTAAGCATGCTTAAGAAAATAGAAAAAACTATTATGCAAAAGTAAGTTCATTAAAAAGGGGACAAAGATAGCATGGATAATGCAAAGATACATGAAGTGGGGGAAATTAAAAAATCCAATTTGCACTCCATACCCAGGACGAGAACATAGAATTTCGTTTGAACAAGGATTTTAATTCGCAAAAACTTGATTGGTCATTCCACTTCTACAATGATAAGCTTATGAGAAATGTTTTGAATTTTCCAAACATTCCTGCTAACAGTAAATAGCACATCATTTAACAACAGAATTCATATGATTCTTTTTCTGTTTATACAGCATTCATGAATTAGTTCTCAAGTTGTTGAATACAAAGAAAAGACCATCAGATCTGCAGCCTTCAGGTGTGGAGTTAACAGGACAATAAACCAGCAAAATTCCAAATAATGGGTACATGACAAAACATGTTACACAGCAAGAAATGATTACAATAAATTAGGATATTCAAGTTTCTGCCCATATTTGGTTGAATACTCAGACTAGCAAGAAAAGCATACAAAGAGAAGAGGGGCCTTTCATATGCAGGAGAAGCCTCTTCCACTCACTAAAGATATTATTAAGTGGTAGACCCCTTAGGAAATTTAACATGAAAGTTGCCCTTCATTTTTAAAGGCCTATCTATATGCCAAGTGTGGTCTAGAATCAACGATCCGACTTGTCTCGAAAGGTGGATTCGGGTTTGAACATGTGATGTTTTATCCCAAACCCTCTCCAAACTTGTAGGTAACACACAACATAGATGCCCCAGATATCTTACCAAACAGAAACTTCTAAGCTATCGGTTGTCCAACCTGTTATCACCTTGTTCTTTTCTCTCTAGTAATATCATCAACAAAAAAATTTAATCAAAAATGCATGACAAGACAAGACTCGGGCACGTATGCCGATGTGCGTTTTGTTTTATCAATATCTCTAATTATACATTAGTAAAAATTATAAAAATTGAATATTATTAAAGTACTCGATAAGACGAATAAAACAAGACCACAAATGACTATATTTTTATCTATATATTGGTCGAAATTACGAAGATTCTCTTGATGTGTGAATAGTGTGGGACGGAGGAAGTAGTTCTTAATGAAAATAACCCAGAAACAGAGCAATTACTGAAGACAAAATTGGCAAAAATTACTACCTCAAACAACCTAACATTTCAAAAATTTCATGAAGAGAAAAATTATCCCCAAAACTATTTTTTTTAAAAGTAATCCAAAACCTAGACCTGCAAAAAACAGCAATTGAGGACAAATTGCGCACCTCCAGAGCAAAAATCAACATGCAAACTTCAGAAATCAAAAACCCACAAACGCAACGGCGAAATCCAAACATCAGCAAACCAAACCAAAAATCGCCTAAGCAAAATACTTAGTGACATGCAAGATCAAAGAATACTAGAATAAGCAAAAGGGCATGTACCAAGAGCTAGAGAAGTCAAAGAGCTTTCCAGTGCTGGAGAAGATGATAACAGCAACCTCAGCATCACAAAGAATTGCAAGTTCTTTAGCCTTCTTCAGCAACCCACTTCTTCTCTTTGAGAAAGTGACCTGCCTGCTATTGGCATTCTCAATCTTCTTTATCTCAATCTTACCCCTACCCATTTGAAATCAAGCAAAACCCAGAAGAAAAAAAACCACAACTCAAAACTCAAAACTCAAAAACTGAAAAAAAAAAGCCCTCTCTGATTTAGGCAAAACCCTTGGTATGATTTTATATATTGGATTGAATCTGATATTACATATCTGCTAAACCCGGAAAGGAAAGGTTTTTGTGCAGGTTTCTAAGTATGGAGAGAGAGAAAAGAAGTTAAAATGGGCAAGGCATTGAATTGAAATTAATCTCCCCAATTGGAGAGAGCCTTGAAACGGCAACTCTGCATGGCAAAAGGATGTACACAGTGCATGCTTTCTCTTTTGGCTTTTGCCATATTTGGATGTCAATTTTTACTCTCTGTTTCCAATTTTTGGAGGTATTATTATTAATTTATGGGCCCGCCTCCTTTTTACTCAAGGAAATTTGTTTCGAATAAAATATCTGGTGTGGTGATTTTATTTTGGGTTTTTTAATTTAGTGTAATGGTGCTAAACGTTTTTTTAAAAAACACTTTTTTACAATGGGTAAGAAGTTTTGGTGGTTTACCTTATGTACGGCCCACATAAAATATTCTTTGGATGCAATTGGAAATATATATAATGAAATTTTTATAGTATATTTGAAAAGTATATTTCAAATTCTGCTGATAATCTAAGTGAAAGTGGGTCGGATTATAATAGAACTAAAAATTCATAATCCAAAATGTAACGTCCAATTCTTCTGTATTGATTTAGTATAGTATTTATTAAAGAAAAGCTACACGAGAAAGTTATGTATTTATTCACATTAATTAGAATTGTTATTATCTTTTCTCAAAACACATAAAAATACACACATATGATTCAATATTAAGAGCACGATTACGATTGGTAGCGATATCTAGATATTGGATCTGAGTATCAAGATATGAATATAATATATCAGGTATGAGTGTGAAATATAGGATATGAGTATGGATATGAGTGACATCTAATATCATATATACTTGGCTCATATCAAATCACCGGCGGACCCACTTGAGGACCTGTTAGGGCAATCGATTAGGAGATGATCTCATCAATGATTGTTTGATTTCTTATATTGAAAAAGATTTAGCTAGATCAGTTGACATCTAATGTGATTTTCTTATGAATCATATAGATTCTTGAGAGAGTTTATGTAATTTTTTTCTCGTACCGTCATATTTCTTTTTTGGCAAAACAAGCCTTTGTTGGATGGAAATCCCGAATGAATATGATATAATTATAAATAATATCTCATATCTAGAATTTAAATATCTATATCAAAAGCCATAAGTACAAATCCCTTTGTATTTTCAAAACCAAAACCCACTTTTTCCTCGAAACATCGAAATGTAACACCATAGATCAAATAATCATCTCAATTTAAGTAGCACGGATACACGAGTATCAGATATTTGTAATCATTTCCTACATAAAAACCCACAAAATTTTGTAATAAGGTACTCACAAAAGTTATTCCATTTTCACCAGTTATGCTATGTCGGTAAGATGATTGAAATGGAACGAGCATTCGCGAATATAACATTGAAAGCTCTCTCTCTCTTTCTTGATGTGTCTGTATAGATACAACAAGGAAGAAGGCTTAGCCAAGTGGGCCACACTTCCCTTGTAGGAAATTCGGCATATCTATATATATATCTTATCTTATCTATATAAAAGTTGGCTGTCCATTGTCAAAATTGAATGAAATTGGTACCAATTTAATGCATTACTCATTTCTTAATCACCTCTTATTGGACTTTTGGGCATGTATTTAAATATCTTTCTTATATCCCTATGTTATATTTATTTATAGTCTACTTGATTAAGTCACAAATTAAATTAATGTGTGAGCTTCTCTTATGACAATACAAACTTATTCTAATATTATGTTTTAAAACTACTTCAAACATAAATATAAGGAAATAAAAAATACTTATATTTACAAATATTAATAAATTTGATAACAACAACATATTAACAAATAATGTATAACTATATTAAATCACATACGAAAATCCGTAATTTTTTCGCGCGGAGCGCGAGGCCCGTATCTAGTATATATATAAAAATGGATGAGTTTGATGAAGTAATGGTAATTTGTACCTAATAAATGCTAATATTTTAAATTTTTATCCTATTTATCTCTTCTCTTAAATATTAATTTCATCACCAACTAAGAACACATCATTTTCGTTTTCTTCCTCTACCACAATCTCTAAACTCATTCTCGTCTTTATCCCGTTCGTCAATCCCTTCGTTTCATCTCGTTCGTCAATCTCCGTTTTATCTTCATCTCTAGTGTCGTCCGCCGCCTATCTACACCCTAAACCGCTTATTTACAACATTATACCGTATACGAAAAACCGTAATTGTCCCGCGCGTAGCGCGGGGGTCCGAATCTAGTGGTTCATGAAAAATGAAAGATACCATGGGCCTTATTTTAGTGTTTGTCTTTATTATAAAGTTTTAAATGAAATTATTTTTATTTTTATTTTTATTTATATCTTTATTGTCCAATTTCATCGACAAGAATAGCAATCGAGCTAGTGATACGGAAAGGTAACACCCTCACATTTTTGTATAGCCTTCAACAAATATCAAAAGATCAAAATCAAGCTCGTTGTGGTTCAACCAAATGAGTTCTTCACTTAAATTATATGTTTAGGGCTTCGTTCGTCATATCAAACTAAAAGAGTAAAAGAGTAGCTAAAGGTGAACAAGTAGTTGAAACTATAGCTGAAGCTAAATAGTTAGTTGGAGTATAAAATATTAAATTTGATTATGGTGAAGATGAGTTCTTAGATGATGACTCAGGATGATGCACACAAACGTTATAGATTTATAGTTCATGCAAACACGAGTTATACTATATGCACAACTCATGTACACACTATGTGCATGTGTTACAAATAGTGTGCATCGCCAAATATTGTGTGCATGAGTTATAACATGTGTTCAATTATAGTGTTTGTGTGCATCATCTTCAATCCTTACCTAAGGATTCATCCTCATGATATTAATTAAAAAGTTACTTGAATGTTTGGTATTTCTAATAGAATTTGTAAAAATAAGGTAATACGGGAAAAAATGTAATGAATTATTTAAATCTTTATTTATAAAAAATTACATTAAGTTATTAAGCTCCATGAATCTATAAGGTGTAATATTAACCAATTAAGCTACTTTAATCTAAATAAAACTGGTAAGTTAGATAAAAAATTACCGAAAACAAATAAGCTTCGTAATATGTTAAAAAGTTCTACCGAGCGTAATCTAGGTAAGTTATTTTCGAACTTGGGCTATGTTATGTATAGGTATTCTTATAGAATGGACAACTCACATAAGTAAAATCAACAAATGTAATGGACTCAATTATTCTTTTCCTTTTCAGTAAATTGAACATTTCGCTTTAGAACAGGGAAACAATTAAGGAAAGCTGAGAAATTGTCAAGAAAAAAGAAGCTGTATGTTGAATATTGATCCATGTGTCCATAAAACAGTAAAGGAAAGTTAGCTACCTATATTTTCCAATTTCCATTTAAGGACAGCTAATGCATGTGTCCATACATTATCATTCTGAAATAGAAGAGCCAAAGCTATGAGCAATCTTGATTACTTTTCCAAATTTGATGAAAATCCCAATTTAGGGATACCCATTTTCAGAAATCTGTTGCATGCCTTTTGAAGAATATATTGTCATTTTGCACTTTTTAGTTATCACTCACCAACAATGTCGACTTCTTTATAGAAAAATTAATTCAAATATGATCATGTGCTACTATATAAATATATAGAATTTCACTATATAAATATTTATAAGTTCATAAATTAGCTATCAGTTTAAAATAAGTTGTTTGATATCAATATCATAGATATGCGATAACGAGTATGAATACTGATACTAGTATAAATATATGAGTATGATCGGTATAAATATTCGGGTAAAGTTTTAGATACGAATGATATATTTGATACTCATTATGTATAAGAGATAATATCATCATATTCATACCTTGATAGTTGATATCTATATCTAATATCAAACAATAGATATCAGTTAGATATCGATATTGGAAATTATACTAAACACAAATATCAATACCAAAGAGGTAAATTATACTAAACGCAAATATCAATACCAAACAGGTCATAAATGTTCACAAAAACAAAAGCAGATATTGAAATTTAACTTCTGAAGTTTCATATCACCAAACATAACTAATCTTTTGTACTAATAATGTTTTCATACAACATTTTATTATTAAGGGTAATGCCATTTTGCACTTTTTTCACCACTAATTAGGAATATATGCATTTTTCTTAAGTTTGGAAATGCTGTCCCCAAAACCACCTTACTATAAATGCCTCTTAATATGCTTCCATTTACCAAATAATATAACCAACCAACTACTAACACTAGTACAATAAGTAAAGCAAGCAACCACTAAATGTGTTCAAGTAAAGAATAGAACAATTAAATATAATTAAACTCGTTAGGTTAATCACCTTATAGATCAGCTCTGCGTCTCCGTGGGCCGAAAGCCCAATCCATTCAGCCCAATGGGCCGTCATAAAATGGCCTCTGGAACAAAGACGTAATTGTGAAGCCCAGAGAGCTTCTCGGAAAATGATACCAAGTTGAGATTATTTTCTTTAGTCATCTCACTAAGAAGAGCTTTGCCTGTGTCTATACCTGAAAGATAGCCTCCATGGACATAGCCGTTGAATCTTTCGCTTGTGTGCTCTCCTGTGAAAAAGACTCTTCCTACAGGAGCCTGAGAAGAAAGTTTCAAACATCATGATTTTAATATGGATGATAAAAAAAAAAGGAGTCATATGATGTTTTGAAAGAGATATTTGTCATTTCAGCATGAATTGATCTTTGTCCAAATTCATCATCTCAGACTTGATCAATCAGTTGACAATAACGGCGAGTTGAAATGTATGACAAGATGGACAAGACTTCTTAATATAGATAAGTAAATATAAATGTGAAGGAATAATCTACGTGCATGTGAATGCGAAGGAAAATTCATGTAAATATAAATGAATGTGCATGTATTATTGTATTTATTTCGTTCGTGACCAGGCCTTAATTTTTTAGACGCCAATGAATATATTAAAATCTCTTTATTCCTAGTAAGATTTCTTCAGGGAAGGAGTATTTCACAATTCATGTAATAGCCAAGCATGTTCTTTATCATGTTATGGTTACTTCTTTAGTCAAAAGAACTAAAATAAGGTGCAAACGTGCAATAATATGTTAAGAAGAATGTCTGACCTTGATATTTTCGACAATCTGGCGATTGGGGACGATAGGGTAATTGCTGTAGCTACCACATTGAAAGCGGTTGTTCCACCAATGAGGAACAAGGATAGATGTAGCATCGGGTATGTTAGGGCCAAACATGTTCTTTAAAACTTCCATGGCTTCATTTAGCGTATCTTGGTCTGACTGAGCCTCGACACGTTTTGATTCCTCATTCGTCAAGGTTACAACCAGAATATGAGATCCTGGATATGCATTCTCCATGTGCTGATAGCAACACAAATACATCAGCAGCCAGACATGTATATGGACAAAATTAAATGTCATTTTCTAACTTGTTGTCATGAGCAAAATCAGAGATTGGATTTGTCTTTCTTTTTGTACTTATCCTGATTTAAAATGTTTAATGTTGATGATGAGACTACATATTCATTAACCAGCAAGAAAGAGGACAAATGAAAGACTAGATGTATTGACAAAAATATATCACCATCTAGTGAAGGATTGAAGGAACCTTTCAAATCCAATAGCTCTTCAGCACAAAAAAGGATGATTACTTAAGTAGAAATTAAAACTAAGATTGCAGCTGATCAGAATAATTAAGTAAATCACTATCATTAAAGGGGTAAATTAAAAAATTACTAATGACGCCCCACTTTGATCTAAGAGCAGCTTCACATCACATCAGAAAGATCTTCACTTCAAATTTTTACCAATTGCAATAATCCCACTGAATTAGTTGGATCAACCAAAGCAAACAAAAGCTAGTATGAGATATTATATCCTAATTCAAGAATCATTTCGAATTGTATCTGTCCCACAATTTAAAAGTTCAAAACACAAAGAAAAACTTAATTAATTCCATTTCCAACAGCAGGACTCAGATTTTACTTACCTGCCAGAATGTATAGTATCCTCTTCTCTCGTGTGCATAGATGAAGAATTCTTTCCCTGGACCACAAGGCCAGAAAGCGTATGGGAATTTAATAAATATCTTCGTGTATATCATCACGTCGCATTTCTCTATGGCCTCAGTCTTCCACCTCTGCACAAATTATTTCAGTTACAACTTAAAATAGACTAGTAAAATCATCTCAACTTTCAAGTAGAAAATAATAGTCCAGCTGCATTCTTAACAATGATCATACAGATATCATTTACAAAATCTTAAGATGGAAAATCTACCTCAATCCATGGAAAGAGTAGATAAGATTATTGCAAAATGATTTCTAAAACAAGGGTCCACGAGATGCCCACCCTGTTTTCATGATGCCCAACACTATAATGTATATCATCACCTATGGTTAGGTAGGCCAATTCTCAGTAAATTTGTCAGAGCCATTAATTTTTTCTCTTTAACTTTTGTAACTTTATTCAAAAGCATTTTCACTTCATGACTTCTATTCTAAGCATTTTTCTTAAGAACAAGAAATTCATTAACTACCAGCAGATATTTTGTTTTTATGTGATCTCTCATGATCCATAAAACAATATCTTCTACAACAAACAACCATGGTATCAGCACCCAGAACTGACCCCCTAAAACAATGAAGGAAAATAAAATAAAAAAACAAATTAAATATGAAAGGATGGCTCAGTATCCTGAATTCTTGAATGTATAACTTCAAGTTGCTAGCTGCCTTCCCTTATTTAATGTCTATTAAGAAAATCAAGAATCTAAGGGACTTAGAGAACAAATGTGATTGTACTGCTCCAGCTGAGCTATTTTCCAGGTCCTCAGCCTAGTAGGGACCCATATCTTAGCTGTGATCCCAATAAATCCACCTTGATGGTAGTAATTATTCATTGAATGCACATATTCAGCGAGCCAATCTAGCACTGTGTGTAGTTCAAGGCTACACACCATTCCAAAAGGTTCGGTCAAAGCCTCGTCCCTACCTCAAAGTTCATGATGGAAACAGAAAAAAGGGAGAGATAATAAACTATGCTTCTAAAAGAAACAACTGTCTGTCAAGAAAATATTAGATGATAATCGTCACTTGTATTACTAGGTTCATGTAGGCCTTAATTAATATTATCTTGCACAGATGAGATGCAATTTAAAATAAACAATGCAAAATGAATGAAATGACTAAAGGTGAAGAATACTTACAGGCAAGGATGGTAAGAAGGATACGAGGTCACTTTGAAGAACCCCTACGCTAACTGACAAAATTACATAATTAGCTTCGTATAAGCAGCCATCCTCTGTAGTTACCGTAACACCGTTCCTTGATTGTTGTACTTCCCGAACAACCTATACCAATGCACAACATTAAGAAATTATCTTCTTGATCATACCAAAGCTGTGAATTTCATTAAGAAATACACTCCAGAAACAAGAATCGAGGCATACATGAAAATCATAGAAGTCAAACCCACAAAAAAATGCATAGTAACTCCACTTCCAGTATCGGTCTACTGTAGTTTAAAATTTACGGGAAGGGGCCTTTAAGAGCTCATTCACCATTATCAATGACTGTATTTTTTAAAATAGTGCACATACAACTTATTTTGAGTAACACCAAGAAAAAAATTATTATATCTCTTACTGTGGAAGAATTAAAAAGGTGACAAAATTATCATGCATTAGAATGGGGTAAGAAGAACCATATTTCGTAGCAGAAGTCTTAAGTTCATCAACTTTTCTGTCTTGTATGTAAATGTACTTTCACAAATTGGTGAACGACTTTAGGTCAAATGGAATAAGTTTACCAAGTCTGACCATCTGTTCACAAAATCACTATGAAGGAAGTGGACCTGGCAGGGGCCCCAAATTTCTCTATGACGATTTGAGTAAGTCTGAAACTAAGGATTAGCTTTAGCAAAAGGTCAATACTCAACATGATTAATGAGGTTTTACCTAACAGTTTAGGAAACTATTCTTATATTACTACTATAAATAGAATAATAATTACTAATTAGCCACAATTATTTGAAGTTGTCATCTAGTACTCCTCTTCATCGAATCTTCAGACATTCATTTGAAGTATATATTATAAATTCTGAAGTAGGACCAGAACAATGGAACCATTAAGGGAAACTTTAGCATAATTCTGAACTACAGACTACAGCGTGCAAATAAATGCATTGCATGGAAAAAGAAATTTTGTACATATACATCCTACCATTAGCAAATTATTTCTTTCACCTATTTGGTTCAAAACACAAAAACTGTATAAAATCAACCAGTCTTTGTCCTTATTCTTAATATGATAGGCGATAGAGTAACAACAATCAGAATCCAAACCATAAACAGACAAAACATTATGTTCAACATGTAGCATAAGGTACAAAAGAGATGACTTGTCACCTTGTTAAGTTTGAGACGATTATCCAAAATTTCTCCTTCAGCATTCAAAAGGAACGTCTCAGCCATTTTCTGAAGAAGATGCACATATCCTCTTTCATCTGCAACCATAAACTCTCTCTCCCCATACTGTGTATATGTAGATATTGGTTCCACCTCTGCCAAGAACAGATTAAAGACATCTTTATGAATAGAACAAGCTCAATAACACGTGAAAAAATGTGACATGATATCTTTGCGCAGAATGTAAATTATCCATCAGCAGTGCAGAATTATTCACAAAATAATTACATGAAGCAAAAAGGACACAAAAGCGCATATCACCAGAATCATTGATTTCATCCAATCAGACTCACTTTTTTTATCTTTTTTTTCAGGAATAGAAGGTGTAACAGAGAATCTGAAACAGTTTTTTCGCCAGCAGGCAATGAGTGAATGAATCGAGCTGAATAAAATACGCACCAGCCATCTCAAAATCGTGGAGGATGAAATCAATGGCGAGCTCTATCGGTGTTTTAGGTGCACTAGAGAATCCAAAACACAGAAATCAGTAACTCGTAGTCTGAAATTCGATATGCAACTCCAAAATGAAAAGATCGAGAGATATTACGTCTGTAATTCATCCAAATCGCTGTCGGCATCGCTACCGAGCCTCTGAATCGCCGATTCCACCGCCTTATTGTACGAGTCAGCAGCGAGTCCACTCGGAAATATCTTCCCGCTGAAATCAACCAAACACATTCAAAATTTCAAAACAAATCTCAATGTGCGCTCAGACAAACAAAACACCAAAACCGGAAATTCTCAACGAACAAGCGATCGTAGATATTGTAGCGCGCATTGCTGTAATCCGAGAAGCAAGTACGAAGACGACATTCATTAGCGAGCTCCCAAACAGGATTCGCTTCCCTTCCACCGACTCCAGCGATCCATCCGGCGCCGAGCTCTACCGTCACTCCAGCGAAGTCCTCGTTGCGAATCCGGCCTCCGATGCGATCAGACGCCTCCAGAATCACCAAATCCTCAACGCCGCTTTCTGCTAGCACTTTCGCGGCCGATATTCCTGTACAATAATTCGACAAAATTAGGCGTTTGTATTGCGTTTTCCGTCACTGGAAGTGCGCCGACTTACCGGAAATACCAGCGCCGACGATGATCACAGAGGAAGACTTCGTGGAATCCATTGAAGAGAGCGAGTGTGATTATAGAGATGGAAGAAGAAATCAGCGGAAGAGGAGAGTGTTTATATAATTCTGGATTTTGGATTTGCCCTTTCGTGGAGGGAAGTCTTTCCCCTTTTCCCGGCCTTTTCTGTCCAATATATTGAGGGAAGTTTTACCCTACAAATATTTAGCCCCATTTGACCTCGGTGCGGATGTCGATGTACGTTTTATTTCGTTAATATCTCTAATTGTTTATTAGTAAAAAATATAAAAATTTGATATTGTTAAAGTAATTACTGAGACGAATCAAACAAGACCTCATATGACCATATTTTTCGTTATATATTGAAAGAAATCGAAAAGATTCTCTTAAATTGTAAATAGTGCTGAAAAAGCAAATGACGATTATAAAAGGTAAAGAGTGTATTTTGTACTGTATTTAAACTTTTATTCACTGTTTATAATGTTGTGAGGATGAATATTAACGTGTAAAGAAGAGAGATTTTCTTAGATAAAAACTTTTTGGTGTACGATTTCGTTTGTTTGTAAGTTACTCAAGAGTGTAAAAGAATTTCTTTTTCAACATGTTGCATTACAATCTTTTTCAGTTTTTAAGTAGCTCAATTAACGCAAGTCATCATATATGTAGTACGTAACTATGATGCTTAGAAATAACATATATATATATATTATAAGGTAGTTTTAGACGTCCGAGGATGGTTTTGGTGTTTGTATATATAAGTCGTTCTCATAGATGATTAAAATTTGTTTTGCTTTTGTGGGACAAAGTGATTGTGAACAACTTCCAAGATACTAATTAAGTAGATTAGTCTATCTTTGATTTGTATTTCATTCAAATAGATCTACATAAATGACATTGCATTATATTATTGATCACTTTGCATTGTATGATATCAATGACGGAGAGTAAATGATTGAAAATTTGAGTAAATTCATCAAGTCTTAATATACGTGCTCAACTCCTAAACGGCCTATATATGCAAACGGAGGGAATATAATATAAACACGAACCGTATATTATGGATTGGTTTTATGTGTAACGTACCAAACACATTATCGAAAAAACGCTTCATGCATTACGTATGGACTGATTTCATGTGTTACACACGAGATACATTATCGAAAAACGCTTCATGCGTTACGTGAATGAGGCGGCCGGCAAGTTGAATTCGTGCGGGTAACCAACCACACGTGAACTCATTAATCAATCCTTACACCGTGTGATCTTCATCATTAATTAATCATCAAACCCCATTAAGAGATTAATAATACAACTATATACTATAAATATATGAGATTATAATTGTTTATAGAAGGATGTTATCGAAGTTACGTAGCATGTATGACAGCTTAGATATTCCGGGCAAACAGCGTAAACCACGCATCTATCAAAAGTCAAATGTACCTTCACGGGATTTGGAGTTTTATATTCCTAATCAAATAACTAAGAAGATTTACCAATAAATCTAATATTAGCAACTTAATTAGCTGTTCTATGCGCCACTAAATAACGCATAACATAGTGTAACATTTTTATTTTAGTGGTATATATAGCTACTTCTACCACTAGTGACATACTACTACTAGACATGACTTTGATTATGTTTGACATGTACATACCGATTGAAGTGAAGTAGCGGGAGAGTTTAGTGTAACGTTTTTTAAAACACTAATGAGAATAGCATTCATAAAACAGTGTTAATTCAAGCGCTACTATTTTATTTTGCTAATAACTAGTTCATTCTCTGCGCGGGCCTAAAACGTTTACTTTTATCGTATTTATATTTTTCGTATTATTTTCACATATGTATTTATGTTATAACTTTTAATAAAAAAATAGATGTTTTTAATTAATTAAAAATATAAATTTTAACATATTTATTAGTAACGGAATCTGAAAGGTATAATTTCCCCGTAGTTGTTAACCTATTTTAAAATCATTTTCTAGATAATAACAATCTGCTGAAAGAAAATCTCAAAAAAACAACCAACATGTCTAAAAAGAATCTCAAAAGACATACGCATGGAACATATAAAAATCGATGAGGGAAATACGATACAGAAACGAACATACACATACACTCAAAACATAACTAAACGACCCAAGTTAGGAGATTAAATGAAAGGAAGAGCAACTGGCAGAAACGAACAGACATGAGACGACTAATGTAGGAGCCTAATTAAATGTGATATTTTTTTTAATGTATTAACTCAATGCATTAACCTTTTAAAAAAATCAATGAATTAAGTAGGTACCAATTGTCATTACTTTATCAAATCCAACAATTTTTATATAGATATAGATGATATGAACTCAAAAATTAATTCCTTATTTTCATGCTAACCTCCAAAACACAAAAAAAATGATTTTATTTTGCTAATGATATGAACTCAAACAATACAACGTGTAAATTAACAGCTCCATTCAAGGTAAAACAGGGCCGTTTCAAATATCTTGGGACGCTATGTAAAAGAACTATAGTTATAAATGAAAACTAAATATGATAACACACTATAAGATAAACTATCTTTGTATAACCCAATCCATCACTTTTCATACTCTCTTCTGATAATCTCAAGCACAAACTCATTCCAAGTATCAACCGGGCCAGGCATGCACCAATGCAGGCAATCCTGTGGAGGCGGCCTCCCGTCCGGGCCTCGTTTTGTGATCTTATTCGGGTCGGGGCTCCTATACGGGCCCGGATGCCCGTCATGCCGATACGAAAACACCTCGGTAATGTCCATCAACTTCAGCTTCGACCCGTTTGTATGTTTTTTACTAGCTCGGTTAAACCCGTTCACCTGCCTCTCGTGCATTACGTTTGTGAACGCGTTCTCAACCAAATGCTCGGGCCTTACGGGCTCCACCTTACCCGTGCACGACCCGCCCGTGTTCCAAGTCCCGCCCTCGTAGTGGTCGGGCGAGTAGGATCTCAGAATGGTGATGCCCGTGTAATTCGGGTGTGTGGCTAATGCACTAATTGCAGTGTCGACCGAGATACCGAAGGCTTCCACGTTGTTAACTGGAAGCTTTGAGCCATTTGGTGGGGGCCGCAGCTGAGTCCCGACGGTCTCGTTGTTTTGAATGTAGATGGATTGTTTAGCGAACCAGTGACCCGAGGAGAGGACGACAACGTCGAATTCGTGGGCGTGTTCCATGAAGGTTTCGTCTGGAACGTCGAGGAAGACCTTGGCTACGCCTTCTGGAATGTTCTTGAAGGCGGCCCCCGTTTGGTGGACGAGCCAAGACGACCAGATTCGAACGATCATCACTCGTTTTGATCTGAAGTACCACCGCTGCATGTGGCGGTTTCCTCGGTTTTTTGGAACCTCGACCTAGTGAAACAGAAGAAGAAAGAAATAGGAATTAAGCCCACAATATTGACAAAGTAACAATTATGTATATAAATTGTTGTTGTTTCTGCAGAACTTTGGTTAATATTGTTCTTGTACCGTCTAAGTGTCTAACAGTAGAAACTAAAAACAAATAGTCACAAAGTAAGATTAAAGAAGATGTAATCTTGCAATGCTAAATTTAGAGTTTTTGAAGAAAGGGTAATTGAAAGTAGATGGCAGATAGAGCTTATGTTTTACCTGCCAGAGAATGCAAAGAAGCGACTCCATTTGATTACGAGCAACAGAGTCGCCAACAAAAGCAAGAGTTTTTCCACTCATTAATTCCAAGAATTTGTTGGCATCAAATCTTGGGAGTACACACTGTGATGGCTTCCATCGCCAGCTTTCATAGCCTTTGTCAGGTCTCCCATTTCCCTGACAGTTTTGCATTTGAGTGATGACTGGGCAAGAGTTGTTTGTGTATAGAGCTCCAGATTCATCATAATACCATTCTCCATGGAACAGATCACACTCTAGATTATTGTAAGCAAATGAGAATAAAAAAAAATGTTAGTGAAGAGCTCCATGAGGTGAGATCAGATGGAAAGAACAATAGTTTCTGAAACTCAATGTTAACTCAATGAGCACTAGGGTTACTTGCAAAGCATAGGTAAGGTAATATTTTAAATTGTACAGAATTTACATCATGATTGAATATGGCACAAACAATTTCTGAATGCTGAATGCCTACAGATACGGGAAGGCAGAGTAAAAACTCAAAATGTGGAAATGTAAGACGATAGAAAATATTAAACCAGGGCATTCAAACTGCATATTTGAGAAGATTTGCTGCGAGATTGTCACATAAGACAATCCAAGATTCAGTCGCAGCTCACAGACATTACAGGTTTGGAGTACCAGAAATCACTTTGGTAATAGGCTCAATCGCTCGTAAACAATAGCCTGATCTATGTTTTCAAAAGAAGACTAATAGAATATGACACATATATGAATCATGTAACCCTCAATACACATTGGTTCCGAAAACATTGCATCACCAAAATCATACTAAACAAGATTGGTTCAGAAAACATCCTCTCTTCTTTCCCTTTTCACACCCTATAAAGAGAGAACTTCCTAGAGGAGACATAGAACAAAAATCTGCAAGCATAAAACATTAGAGCTATTTCCAATCATGATGAGGGTAGATAGTTTCATGAAAGGAATGATCAGTGGATCCTTGTGACCTTCTCAGCCAACTTCAATAAAAAAACATATTGTGTAGAAGGTAGTAACTAGTATGTTACACAATAGACATACTCAGGTTAGAGAGAAATTCATAGATCAGATCTAGAACAAGACTTGTAAACAGCAAGTACTTGATATTGTTGCAATCATGACAAACAGTCAAGAACAAACTGAAAAATCCTATAATATCTAGAACAAGAAGAATGGGATGCACTGTCAATAAATTAGCAGATAATATAGTGAATGCTTGAGTGAAAGATAAGTTCCTGATACTATGCAGATATGGTAGAAAGGGAAAAAAAGCATGTATTATGTATGCATGAGAGTAAACACGGCAATAGAGAGCTGACCTTCTTCATGTGAAGGATGTGCACCATTATCTGTTACATCTTTCTCGTTGGTGCCTCCAGATAATGGTTGATCAATTTTGCCATCATCATCCCTTTGTTTATTTTTATTATCTTGGTTCACATCCACAATCTGCTGCACCCCTTGAGTTGTGTTCTCACTGTTGCTAAGTTCACTTGGTTTTTCCTTTGCCTTTTCATTATCTTTGTCCTTCTGATTTCCATCCAATTCACCATTCTCTTTCTTTACAACAGTTTCACTTGACGTTGTGTTTTGCCAGTTAATCCCTGGAGTTGTTTTCTCATCACTCCTAACTTCACTTGTTTTTTCCTCAACACTTTGCTTAATTCCGTCCACATTATCCCTGTCTTTCAATGCTGTTTTCTCATCGTTTCTATCTTCACTATGTTTTTCATCAACCCTTTTCTTAATTTCATCCTCCCGGTTTGCATCCACATCATCCCCGTCTTTCAATGCTGTTTTCTCATCGTTCCTAGCTTCACTTGGTTTTTCCTCAACACTTTTCTTAACCTCGTCCACCCGGTTTGTATCCACACCATCCCCGTCTTTCAACTGTGGTAAATTTATTCTATCCTGAATCAATGGCAGCTTGGTGTCGTTAACTTCACTTGGTATTATGGTTTGCCAAGAAGCTGAAGAACTAAAATCTGATATACCACTGACACCATAAAAATAATTCCTAACTGCTGTGCTAATTGGGTAGGACAATAAGACCAATGAAGCAAAAGTTATGAACAATGCAAGAAGCCCCACTGAGATGACGATGGAAGAGAGTGACCTCCGGTAGCTAGAAGAATTAGAGTGATCTTTCAATTTATTCATATTCATGATCAAACATGGGCTAAAATTCCACCACTTTCAGACTTTATTCACCAACACATGCTCTCCTACAGCACGAAGCCTAGCCTTCAAATGGTAATCAAATTTCAGCAAAATCAAACAGAACGAGTGAGCTTCAAAATGGTCTTCACAACATCACACAAACATAATCTAGTTTCCTCTCTTGAATCATAAATCTGCAAATTTGTAGGACATTTATACAAACATCAAGAACACAGAATTGGAATCAAATCCTTCAAGAAGGGAGTTCTTAACGAGTGTAATTAGACTAACAAAAACCAAACACTGAACAAAAATAGCGAAGCTCGATAATTAAATGTTTCCAACTAAATTCAATTTCTCTTTACTTCGCTCTTTAATCGCTTCCTAATAAACACTCCAAATCTCTAACAGTAATTATCAAAACCTGAACGAATTTTCCAAAACCGGAAATAAATCCATAAATCTGGGCGCACCTGAATCTCTACGCTTCCTTCTATCCAGATCTGGTTCGACGCCGAGCTCTTCGACAGATTATGCCTATCACAACACAAGGTAACGGATTCAAAGCTAAGTTCTACTGAATTCTATCGATTCAGTGAGAAACGAAGAACAAATTTGGAAGATTTGGGTATACAGCGACACTGGGAAGATCAGCAATTAAGAACTGTACAATCCCAGTGACGGGATGAAAATTGAAAAGAGAGTCAGGGAAGTAACGAAGAAGCGACGGATTTTGTTTATTTTATGTGATTTTACTGGATTCTTTTATAACCGATTACTTGATTCTGATTTGAATTAATATTAGCAATTAGCTTTGGGAAGAAAGGAATATTACGGAGTATTAACTTTTGGCAAAATAAATAAATAAAATAGTCTGTACATAAGTTATAATTAGGTAAGTGATACATTATCGTTTAGTTTTTCGCATATTAGAGTCTTAAAATATTCAGTCGAAAGACGATTTATGGACGATCATTTAAACGGCTAGAAGTTGTAATATAGAGGTCATCTAGATGTTAAACTTGAGAGTTAAACTCAAATTAGTCGTTTTCCATCCCGACTAATCGGATGTATTGGCTAAAAAGTTAAACTCGAACTTGCCGTCTTTCAACGTCTAGACGAACGTAAACAGTGTTTTAAAAGTAGGTAGTCTAGAAGACGACTAAGTTAGCGACACACTAGTGTCCTTTTTCCGCATATTATGGTTCCTAGAAAATATACGGTGAATGAAACACTTCATGGACGACCATTTAGACGACTAGAAAGTTGTCTAGACGTCATCTAGATGCTTAAACCCGACTTATTAGATATATTGACTTGGAGAGTTAAACTCAAATTAGTCGTCTTCCAACCCGACTAATTAGATATATTGACTGAAGAGTTAAACTCAAACTAGTCGTCTTTCAGCGTCTAGACGAACGTACACAATGTTCCAAAAGTAGGATGTCTAGAAGACGACTATGTTAGCGACAAATCACCGTCCCGTGTTTCGCAAACTATGGCTCCTAGAAGATATTCGGCGAAAAACACTTCATGGTTCCTAGAAGGTCGTCTAGAGTCTAGACGTCATCTAGATGCTTAAATCCGACTAATCGAATATATTGACCGGAGAATTAAACTCAAATTAGTCGTATTCCAACCCCGACTAATCAGATATATTGATTAGAGAGTTAAACTCCGACTAGTTGTCATCCAATGTCTAGGCTAACATACACAATATTCTAAAAGTAGGTCGTCTACAAAGCGACTAGGTCACGTTAGTATTACAACACCGTCTCGTTTTTCGCATACCAGGATTCCTATAAGATATTTGGCGAAAAATCACTTCATAGGTGATCATCTAGATCCTTAAATCTGATTAATCGGATAGGTTGATAGAAGGGTTAAACTCAAATGAGTCGTCCTCCAACGTCTAGAAAAATGTGTAGCTATCTAGGCGACCGTCTACACAACAGATGACTATTTAGATATCTTATTTGATTATTGAGTTCATATTGAAAAGTTAGAATATATGTTGAGAACTTTAAATTAAATATTCCTACGCAATGTTCTAAAAATATACCGTCTAGAAGACGACCACTGTCTCGTTTTTTGCATGGTAGGACATGTATAAGATATCCGGCGGAAAAAACTGCTCATGAAAGACATCTCGAAGACACTCAAGACAGTCTAGACGTCATCTAGATGCTAGAACTCGACTAATAAGATATATATTATATAGAAAATTTTAAATTAAATTTATTTTGAAGAGTAAAGAAAATGTGATTGAGAATATAAAAATTACGTCATACAAAATAGTCGGCAAAGCCCGTATTTGAAATTGGACCAGCAATTTTATCGGGTTAGACCGGCCCATTTTTTATTCGGGTCTAGCCCAAATGGATCTATAAACATTCTTCTTCACTGATACTTGGTGGGGAAAATCTTCAGCCATCAATCGAAAGCCTCAGCAATGGAGTTCGACGAAAAGACGGTTCAGATCAACCAAATCGAAGGGCAAAACGAAAGCAACTGTGTTAAATTCGTATCATCCAAAGCTGCTTCGTGGCCGATACTCCTTGGATCTCTTGATGATACCGTGAATTGCGAATCTTCTCTCTCTGCCGCCGATTCCGACGACAATTCCGGAAGCCCTAAATCGGGAGTAGTTCTGCGCCGCCCTTCGCATGACTGCGGACCTTGCGAGATCAAGAGTGAGTTGCCTTGATTTCTGCTTTGAGAATTGTTAATTTGAACCAAGGCTTTTGCTTGATGTTACTCTTGATGTTTTTGGAAATTTAGGTTTAGTTGATTCAGGATGGATTAGTAAGAGTTTTGCTTTTCTTTTCTTGGTTTCGTGGATTGGGTCAAGGGTTTAAAGAGGAAGATCAGTAGGTAGATAAATGATCATGATATAATCTTGGAAGTACTTATTTCTGTAAGGAAACTTTGTAGGCTTTCCTCAGCTGTAAAGAGCTGCTCGAATAAATCAGTCTAGTTAATGTATAGTAGAAAATAGATATTCATCTGCATTGGAACTGTACATTTCCTGGTGTATTTTGAGTTAGATTGGAGATGTATGCTTAAATGCCTGCAGAGAGGAGATGCATGGATGGATTTTATAGGTGCAAAAAGAAACTAGACATACCTAATTTCATATTTCTATTTTGAATGAAAGTAGGTTTGTTGGAGAGGATTGGAGAAGTTGTTATGATGGTAAATTGATATAGTGCCATTCAAAATAATGAAGATTTGCTTTGATTTGATGTGGTAATTTTTCAACTGTTAGAAATCGAAATGTTGTGTTGTTTTCTGGATTACATTTGTTGCCTTTTCGTCTTTAGAGTTCTTGCCGCTGCAATTTGAGACTTTCTTATAGATGTTTAAATGCATGAAGTAAGGAATGCTCAGACTTATTATTTTGATTTATCCTTTTCCATAGTAGATTAATGATTGTTATGCAACATTATGGTCTTTCACTGCAGTTAGTTTTGAGCAAAAACATGAAATCAGGCAGGTTTATGTTAGGAGCACTGCTCGAGTCTATGAGATATATTATGCAGCTGATATTCAAAGCATGAATGAGTATCTGTGCACTGTTCGCTGTGGGATGGCTGCCAAAACCGAAGAGTGTTTAGCGAATGAGTACTTGCAGAACATGCCTGCTGCAACTTCTATTTCCCCCAGTTCTACTGGATCTAATAAGCTTTCTGAGGAACTTAAAACTGACAGTGCTGGCAGCACAAATGAAGACGGGTGGGTGGAGATCAAAGATCCTGATCCCTCTGTAACTGAAGATGGGGATAGTTCTCTTTCAAATAAAACTGAGGTTCCTGTAGAAACCGAGAATCAGGTAGTGACTTAAATCACTCTCTCTTATGCGACATTTGATTCTTGTACCTTCCCCCTTTTTAGTTCACATGATTTTTTGGGACAAGGGTTTGGCCATTACCTAAGCTAAGGGTTGGATGTAATCATTTTTTGGACCCTTGAATTAGATCTTTAGATTTAGCTGAGACTGTCTGCATGATTGCTAATGCGTTATGGTTTTCAATTATATCAGCATGTTACACGACTGTATAAAGTGTATAGCTTTTTTTTTTCTTGGCATGTTAGTTGATTTTAATATGTGAACCAATTTCTGTAAAACTCCTTAGATATATCACCTGAGGTTCATCGAGGTCTCAGCCACTTTATCTTTCAGTATGTAGATTATGGTAGAGATGGACTGGATATAATGCAGTATACAGTGCACGTATTTATTTAAAACTTCAAATTAATTGTTTTATGAAGCTTTCTTAACCAACTGTCATTCAACTTTACAGGATTTTTATGAGGCTACTGCCGAGCTCTCTGATGTGAACCCTTGCACGTCTATTACCATTCGTTTATTATCCCTTCAGAGCGGAGAATCAGCTTACCTTGACGAGGTTTATGTATTTGCTGATCCTATTGAGTGTGATGATGTCGCTTCTACATCCAAGGAAGTGGATTTCTCAACTGCAAATCCTCTTATGTCAATGCTTGTCCCAACACTCTTGCAACTTTCAAGATCTCAAGCGAGTAATTTATCCAAACAGCCTGATCCTACCACAAAATCTAAAAATCTAGATCTCAATGTATCTCAGAACATGTCTTCAGCTTCTACTTCTGCTAAGATTCTGAAGGAAGAAATTCAATCCGTTTCTATTGAGCAGCCAACAAGTTCAAAAGTTCCTACACAAAATGTAAATACACATGACAATTCTGGCACGACTAACGATCATATAGGAAAAACTTTGGATCAGCTTGTTTCTCGGATAGCCAGAATTGAAGAGTTCTGTTTAAGTTTTGAACAGAAGATGATAAATCCCATAATCAATATGGATTCAAGGCTTGGAGCGGTTGAGCAGCAGTTGAAGCTACTAAATGAGAAATTCAGTTCAGTTCATAGTGATGGTATTGGTAACATAATTCCTAACTCTAAAGTTGAATCTGTTGGAAAGGATGATGATGCATCCTTAGTTCCCTATGTCATCACTGCCCCAGATCTCTCTGTATCCTCATTGTCAATTGAAAATGATGACTGCTTTAATGAAGAAGTTTCAGACAGTGCCAGGAGTCACTGGGTGCCTAGTCTTGTAATTACCGCCCCTGAGTTTTCTTATGGTGAAGAAGAAGAAGAAGAAGAAGGGAATGATGATGCAAAATCAGTTGTAGATTCCCCATGTGATAATAAATTTAAAAAACCGGTGTCCATTGATGAAGCTCTTGCAGATGCATTTGCTGGGTTTGTTTCTTCAACAAGTACCTTTGATCCTGACAACTCGAAGAATGATAACGTCAACGATCAATCTGGAGCAAAGAATGATGTTGTCATTATTGAAAATTCTGTGGACGCTGCTGCAGAAAATAGAGAACATGATGCTCTTCTATTTTGTAGCCATTCTGAGCCGACAGTTGAAATTATAGCTGAAGAAACAGTTGCTGAGGTTCAAACTATGACTAAAGAGAAGGAAAATGACAAGAAAGAAGACGCATTGCACGGTATACTCGAATTACCAATTAATTCAGTTGTCAACTACGAAATTCCGATACTGGATGTGAAATTTGCACCACGAGAGTCGTCTAACCTCAATTCTTCAATCGAAGCCCTATTGACTGAAACTGCTGATCAAGATTGTTCAGTAGAGCCTGATGATAATGAGGTTTTAGTTATAGAATCAGGTAATCAGTTGCTGGTGGATTTAGGGCATGATGATTCGATCTGTATGTCGTGTAATGACAGCAAGGAAGACGTATCTGTGGCTCTGTTGTAATAGTGTCTGCCATCTAGTGCCATATATTTGGTTCTTGTATATATATATGCAGCTGTTATTCTTGCTTTCAGTAGTGTTATAATATTTTGAATTTAAGATACAAACAAGAATTTTAGAATCTCTTGTAGCTGTTAAAGGTTTATGCTTATTAGAGATGTTGATACTCTTTTTTGTGAATTTGTCAGATGTCCTGATATGATAGCTTTTCAATTTTAGTTCAACTTAATAACCAGACACAAGTAACAACAGTAAAAAACATCAGTGGAAATCATTTTATGATGTGCAAAAACATTATAAGCAGCAAAAGCAAATAGCACTTAGATTATAAGCTAATTTACAAAATACATAACAAAACAAAACATGTTTCATCAGTAAGCCTTGACATAAAATTCTCACAAAAAATTAACCTACTTTCAAGCAACCCAATCCAAGAAATTACAGTGTATATTCAGCTTGTACCCTATTTGCATATCTGATACAGAAACTTGCATTCGAAGTGTCAACATTCAACAATCATTACCCTTTTCCAAAATCATCAGCAAGCATGGCAGCTATGGTATAGTAAGAAAGCAGGAACTTACCAAATAGTAAAAAATGCAAAATAGACTTCGATTATACGAATCACAACATAGCATTTGCAGATATAGTATGACAGTTCAGCCAGATAGTCTATGCTAGAAGTTTATTTCTTAATTAGCACAGCCTATTGGCTATTCTAAATTCTAAGCACTTCAGATCAGAAAATATTATAACCTGATAATAGTAGTTTTTTCAACTCCAGGTGCCTTAATGACCACTAAGGAAGCTTCATCTTTAACCAAATCACGCAGTAAATCTGATACGTTAAACCAATAATTTCACCCTTCCTATTTCTGATGGCACTGATACGATGCAGTGTTGGGCTAATGACTGCAAGATTATCCTTTCTGCATAATCCAAGTGCTATTTGATTTACAAATGACTCATTCTACTATGATTTAATAGATGAAAATGACTCCGTTTCTGCACGATTATAAGCTAATTTACAAATACATGCTGCAACACCAAATACAAGAAACATAAATCAAATACAAGTTTGTCCCATACTACTGATAGTTACAGAAGCTAAAAACAACTTCATTACCTGCAAAAAAACCACATTAACCAACCAAAACCAAACTAGTGAAAGCTGAATTGGGCAGAGTGAATCATCAAAGTAATGCACTTCAACACAGCAAAAACAACTTCATTACCTGCAAAAAAAAATCCATTGTTTCAATTCTATCATCAGTCACTACAGAATACAGGCATAGCAGAAAATGAATTCACTAAGATCAAAATAAGAAACTCACACGAAGATTCAACGTGTGCCTTCTCTAGGGTTTCCGAGTAAAGAGAAATCTGGTATGGAGGTCATCAAATTTTCACACCTTTTATCCTTGTTGATACATTCGAATAAAATGCACGCCGTCCCTAAGTCGGGTAATATGTTTTTCTCATGCATTATCTGACACAACTCTTTCACTCTACCATACTCATGTTGACGAGCAAATCCATCCATCAATTTGTTAAAGGTAATAACATCCGGAGAACAACCCTTAATTTCCATTTCAAGAAAAATACTCTGTGCATCCTCAAGCACCCCTGCTTTGCAATACCCTTGAATCAATGTGCTATAAGCTATAACATTAGGCGAAAAACCCTTGGCTTCAATTTCACGAAGCAAACTATGTGCATCCTCTAGCATTCCTGCTTTGCTATATCCATTGAGCAATGTGTTATATGTCACTACATTACACTTGCAGCCATGAGTTTCCATCAAAGACACTACGTCTCGGGCATCATCCATCCTACCTCGTCTACATAGGCCGTTGATCAAACAATTGTAAGTAACTACGTTAGGAAGCACTCCTTTTCGAGTCATCAAGTCTAACAAGCTCTTTGCTTCTCTTAAACTTCCTTTCTTGCAAATATTGTCCAAAATAGTATTAAATGTCACGACGTCTGGAGAAATACCATCCCCAATCATACTTTTGAGGACAACTTCTGCCTCTTTGTCCTTTCCAGAATCATACAGCCCCTTAATCAAAGAATTATAGGAAACGACATCGGGTAAAATGTTGATAATTTTCATTTCGGAAAAAAGTTGTCTAGCCATATCCACCTCCCTGCTTTTAATTAGACCGTCGATCAAAGTAGTATAGGTGACAACATTGGGAGAGATTTCTCTATTTTTCAGGTCCATGAAAAGCGCTCTAGCCTTACCCACGAGTCCGTTTTTACACAGTCCGTCTATCAAAGGATTGTAAACATTGATATCCGGAGAAACACCACTACCCTGCATTTCTGACAAGAGATCTTCGGCCTTACCTAGATACCCATGTTTACATAACCCGTCAATCATAGTACCATATGTAACATGATTTGGTCCATTTTCAGAAACAAGACCTGGCTCTGAGTGCATCTTTTTCATGTTGCTAAATAAGCTAATAGCATCTTCAACTCTATTTGACTGAAAAAATCCCTTCAACAAGGTAGTAAACGTCACTGTGTCTGCAGATACTCCCCTACAACTCATATTTGTGCATAGATTCACAGCTTCTTCTATCTTCCCGATCTTACAGTAACCGTTCAGTATCGTGTTATATGTTACAGTGTTAGGCAACTCTCCTCTTGAGATCATCATTTCTAAAAGCTCCATCCCTTGCTCCACTTTGCCTTTTTTGCAAAGCATATTTATTAGAATGCTAAAAGTCACTGTATTTGGATGGACGTCATTGCCTACCATTTCAACAAAGACTGAGCTCGCTTCGTCTTCCATTCCTGATCGACACAACCCATCAATTAAACAATTATAAGAAACAACATTGAGTGAAATTCGACCCCCCTTTGGTTTCAAATCTGCAATAGGCCACTCTACACAAGTAGAACCATCCATCAGAGCAAAGATCGATTCCTTCGGCTTACAATGTTCTTCGCGAGACGCAGCCTCCTTACAATGCACCAATAGTCTGTACAACTGAAGAGCTGCGGTGACGTTCCCAGTCTTGCATAATCCGTCAATTATAGTGTTGTATGTGAAGACATTAGGAGCACAGCCTAGCCCAATCATCTTTGGCAACAAACCAACAGCTTCAACCACTTTCCCCTCCAAACACAACCCTTTGATCAATGCAGTAAAAGTTATGATATTAGGGCGGTGTCCATTCTTGAACAGGAGGCCAAATGCTGAAAATGCATCTCTCCCTAATTTCATCCTAGAGTAGCAGTTGAGCAAAATATTCAAGGTGAACAGATTTGAACTCAACTCAAAAAAACCAGAAACAGATAGCGTCTTGTAGTAGGAGATAACTAGAGAGTACTGCTTCTTTTTAGCTAGGGCACCCAATAGAGTAGTGAAACATGAAACTGGAGGTAAGGGTTTCATCGAAAGCATGTGATTGAAGAAGAAATTGGCATCTCTAATGTCAAATTTGCCAGACTTACAATCCGTCTGCAGGAATTTGTCGAGTGGGTTCATCCTTCCACCCTTGTTGTTATTGGCAATGAATGAAGAAGACAGCTTTTTTATGGCACCTCGAGAAGACATCCTTCAACCAGGTATGGTGAATTAGGTCCTGGCATAAAGTAAGACGAAACAAGCAATTAGTTCTAGTTTAGTGCGGTGAATTGAAAAGGACAACAGATCGAAATGGCTTACCTGTATGAATCTTCACTGGTAGAGTTAGTTGAGTGCAGTGAGAAAGGAGGAAGCTTTTGGTTGGTTTTTGGTTGAAAAGGAGGAAGAAGAGGCTCGATTGCAAAGCTTGAACAAGGTAAGGCTCGATTGGTAGTACACATCGAGTCTCTTTTTCATTATTACGTTGAAACTAGATCGGAACCCTGCGCTCGCAAGTTACGGTTTCCGGTTTACTATTAGTCATTAGATAGGCCTTAAATTTAGAATGAGTGAACGATGATATAATACAATTCTACAAACTCGTAAAATGCAAATACAACTATTGCAACAATGGTTAATTACAACCGAAATCTGCAACATAAAGTATTTATATGATGTTCATGTTTTACTGATGCCAATGTTGTTTGGCGTGTTACATGTTTCACTGAGACCATGCATATGAATCAATCTTAGGTGTTGTCAATATATAGATTAAAATATCTAATTAATCCAGATTAATTTTTAATCGGGGAAGGAGGGGGCGTCGAAATGAAACGAAGGGATTGATGAACGGGATAGAGATGAGAACGAGTTTGAAGATTGTGGTCGAGGAAGGAGACGAAGATGGTGTGTTCTAAGTTGATGATGAAATTAACATTTATATATATATATAAAAGTTAGTCGTTCTTGGCCGAAAGTAAATGAAAACGGTACCGGGGCCCGTTTCATTTACTCCTTCATTAATACATCTACTTTTATGTTGAATCACTAAATCAAATTGAACATTGATAGCTTATTTAATGATATTAATCGCAAACAAAAAACCATAATTAACCCGCGCTACGCGGGGTTACGGATCTAGTTTAAGAAAATAGTTAATTACGATGAAGATTTAAAAAATTAAAAGTAACATTTATTAGGTCGTAAATGTTTTACTTCTTCAAACCCATGAACTTTTATATATAGATAGATGGGGATTTGTTGGGGGAAGCTTTTGGTGTTTATAGTAGGCGGAGCTAGGGTTACGAGATTAATGAAGCCTTGATTGGTCTTGAAGAGATGATTAGGAGTGGGAATTTTCCAAGGATGATGATCATCAATAGGATTATTAGAGGACTTTGTGAAGAAGGGAGGATGAATGAGGCTGTTTCGATTTTGATTCTTGTTTATGAAGTAAGACGGATGCCCAGCAAAATTAGCCAACCAAAACAGAGAAAACTATTAGCCAACCAAAACCATACTAGTGAAAGCTGAATTGGGCAGAGCGAATCATCAAAGAGCCAAGTAATGCACTTCAACACAGCAAAAACAACTTCATTGCCTGCCAAAACAATATCCATCGTTTCATTTCTATCATCAGTCAGTACAAAATACTAGGCATAGCAGAAAATGAATTCACCAAGATCAAAGTAAGAAACTCACAGGAAGATTCAACGTGTGCCTTCTCTTGGGTTTCCAAGTAAAGAGAAATCTGGTATGGAGGTCATCAAATTTTCACACCTTTTATCCTTGTTGATACATTCGAATAAAATGCACTTCGTCTCTAGGTCGGGTAATATGTTTTTCTCATGCATTATCTGACACAACTCTTTCACTCTATCATAATCATGCTGACGAGCAAATCCATCCATCAATCTGTTAAAGGTAATAACATCTGGAGAACAACCCTTAACTTCCATTTCAAGAAAAAGATTACGTGCATCCTCAAGCATCCCTTCTTTGCAATACCCTTGAATCAATGTGTTATAAGCTATAACATTAGGCGAAAAACCCTTGGCTTCAATTTCACGTAGCAAATTATGTGCATCCTCTAGCATCCCTGCTTTGCTATATCCATTGAGCAATGTGCTATATGTCACTACATCACACTTGCAGCCATGAGTTTCCATCAAAGAAACCACGTCTCGGGCATCAGCCATCCTGCCTTGTCTACAAAGGCCGTTGATCAAACAATTGTAAGTAACTACATTGGGTTCCACACCTTTTCGAGTCATCAAGTCTAACAAGCTCTTTGCTTCTCTTAAACTTCCTTTCTTGCAAATATTGTCCAAAATAGTATTAAATGTCACAACGTCTGGAAAAATACCATCCTCAATCATATTTTTGAGGACAACTTCTACCTCCTTGTCCTTTTCAGAATCATACAGCCCCTTAATCAAAGAAGTATAAGAAAAGACATCAGGTAAAATGTTGATACTTTTCATTTCTGAAAAAAGTTGTCTAGCCATATCCACCTCCCCGCTTTTTACATAAACTGTCGATTAAAGTAGTATAGGTGACAACATTGGGAGAGATTTTTCTATTTTCCAGGTCCATGAAAAGCACTCTAGCCTTACCCACGAGTCCGTTTTTACACAGTCCGTCTATCAAAGCATTGTAAACATTGATATTCAGAGAAACACCACTACCCTGCATATCTGACAAGAGATCTTCGCCTTACCAAGATACCCATGTTTACAAAACCCGTCAATCATTGTAGTGTACGTAACATGATTTGGTCCATTTTCAGAAACAAAACCTGGCTCTGAGTGTATCTTTTTCATGTTGCTGAATAAGCTCACAGCATCTTCAACTCTATTTGAATCAAAAAAACCTTTCAACAAGGTATTAAACGTCACAGCGTTTGCATATACTCCCCTATGACTCATATTTGTGCACAGATTCACAGCTTCTTCTATCTTCCCGATCCTACAGTAACCGTTCAATATCGTGGTATATGTAACAATGTCAGGCAACTCTCCTCTTGAGATCATCATTTCCAAAAGCTCCATCCCTTGCTCCACTTTGCCTTTCTTGCAAAGCATATTGATTAAAATGCTAAAAGTCACGGAATTGGGATGGACGTCATTGCCTACCATTTCAACAAAGACTGAGCTAGCTTCGTCTTCCAAATCTGCAACATCGAGTGAAACTCTAACACCCTTTAGTTTCAAATCTGCAATCGGCCACTCTACACAAGAGAACCATCCATCAGAGCAAAGGTTGATTCCTTCGGCTTACAATGCTCTTCACGAGACGCAGCCTCCTTGCAATGCACCAATAGTCTGTACAACTGAAGAGCTGCGGAGACGTTCCCGGTTTTGCACAATCCGTCAATTATAGTGTTGTAAGTAAAGACATCAGGAGCACAACGAACCTGAATCATCATCTTTGGCAGAAAACAAACAGCTTCAACCATTTTCCCCTCCAAACACAACCCTTTGATTAAGGTATTAAAAGTGAAGATATCAGGGAGGTGTCCATTCTTGTAAACGAGGCCAAATGCTGAAAATGCATCTCTCCCTAATTTCATCCTAGAATAGCAGTTTACCAGAATATTCAAAGTGACTGGACCTGAACTCAACCCAAGAATGCCAGACACTGATAGCCTTTTGAAGAAAGAGATAGCAATAGAGTACTGTCTCTGCTTGGCTAGAGCACCCAATAGTGTATTGAAACAAGAAATTGGGGGTAAGGGTTTCATCGAAAGCATGTGATTGAAGAAGAAATTGGCATCTCTAATGTCAAATTGGAACTTGTCAAGTGGGTTCATCCTTCCACTCTTGTTGTTATGGGAAATGAATGAAGAAGACATCTTTTTTATGGTACCTCGAGAAGACATCCTCGACAAGCTTTTTTCGGGCAGAATCAGATTAAGGATTTGAAAAGGATAACAGAGAACGGTAGCAGCCGGATGAACAACTTACCTGTATGAATCAGATGGGCAAAATCAGTGCAGTGAGAAAGGAAGAAGCTTTTTGTTTTTCTTTTTGGTAGAATGGAAGAAGCTTATGTTGTCTTGCCTAAAGAAAAGAATGAACACCTACCGAACCACTGCAGTGAGAAAAGGAAAGAAGATTTTGTTGTTGTCTTGTATTTTTCTTTGATTTATTTTTAAGCTTAAGCCATAGTAATATTTTTTCTTAAGAAAATTGTTATGAAATAACTCATTGAATCTTGTTTTTATTACGGAGTATTATGACATGATTAAGTGATATTACTTCAGTTAGACGGTGCAATAGTTCAGCCATAAGGCTGCTTAGTATGATTAAATTCACTGCAAATCGTCATGGTCTAAATTTTTTTGGGAGTTTAACTCCGCAGTCACATTTTTATATTCAACATCCTTTTCGAGCGGTTCGTTTGGGCGTGTTGAGGATGCGCCCACATTTTCTTTATATCCAGCATTTTTACATTGTTTATACTAGAGTTCTCTGTTGTTGTTTTTTGAAACCAAGAGTTATAATTTATAGGCTAGTGTTTTCTTTTTGAATCACTTTAAGTTTCAAAGGAAGGAAACACTTGTTTAGAGCTTGTTAGACATGAAAGAGAAGTATGCTGCTATATGATCTCCTGCAAGAACTCAACCAACATTGATAAAGTCATTGACTGGCCTGTGAAGCATTCCAAATCAAAGAGCTGAAGAGACAATAACCCACATCATATCTCTTGTATTATGGCTTCATGTTTTTTCAAAAAAAGGCATAAATCTTGGTTGGGTGGTTTGAAAGGAGTACTGTGATATAAGTTTTGCTTGTGATTGGTAGTGTTAGAAGATTATCATTTATTGTACATTAAATTGCTTCGTTTAATTCTGAACCCTAATTAAGATGTCCAGCTGATGTTTGTTTTCTTATGACAATTAACCGCAAGTGATGATCCTCAACATCTTTTAGGATGCAGCCAAACAGTAATGTTGCTTACTAGACGACGCTGGCTCCTT
This sequence comes from Oxyria digyna, assembly GCA_029168935.1. Lineage (NCBI taxonomy): Eukaryota > Viridiplantae > Streptophyta > Magnoliopsida > Caryophyllales > Polygonaceae > Oxyria > Oxyria digyna. The sequence goes on along the minus strand of JAPVLV010000001.1, from coordinate 1,875,950 downwards.
CAAAGTGGATAATGCCTCCAATCTGTTACCACTTCAACAATCAATCACTTACAACAGCCATTTATAGATTGAACTAATGCAATCATTTGTGTTTTGTAAATGTGCATATGCAAGATTACAAGATCATACAACAAGGACAAAATGACTCCATCGAAATCAGTCGGACAATGCTGTCTGCTTTCGAATCCGACCACGTGATTCTCTCGATCGTTTACAGTTTGGAAGTTTTCATACAAACAAGAATGAAGACCTTTGTAGGACACGAATGATTTTTCCCCTTGCCCGTTTGGTTCTGTTTCAAATATGGTGAAAGAATATCATAACAAATCACCATTCCCCATTGATCATCACTGTACTCTATCGAATTCTACTCTTCTGGGCTCCATCATAAGAAATAAAAGTTGATGATCTCTTTTGATGCAGCTAGGCCAGAGCTCACATCCTTCAATCGGATCTTAACCGTAGCTTGCAAACTGTATAGCAATTAACAGAACTAGGATTTGTGGCCCAGAAAGTGCAGATTTTTGAAAACACTGCCACAAATTAAAACTGTGCTTACACTACATAGTATAAACTTAACTTATCTTGCCAAACCAACATCTTTCTGGGCTCAGATAAAGCATGCGTGAAGTGATCAGATAATGAAAATAATAAAATATTGTAATAATTTTTTTTTCATGCACTACAACTTATCTTGCCAAACCAACATCTTTCTTGATATATGGACAGCATTTGAAGTAGAAGAACTCACCCAAGATTTATCAAGAGGTAGGCGTTGATGAGAATAGAAGCAAGAGGAAACAATGGAACAAACGGGCAAATGAAGCCTGATATAGAAAACAATATCAGTGCATAAAGACGGATTATTTTCCGCATCATATCTAGAGAAAGTAGAAAACTTAGTTTGACCACAACATTTTCCATTATTAAAAAAAGAAAGTGGCACTTGATAGTTGAATTTATATCTTGATAAGGAATTTTAAAGCCACTCTGCAAGACTGCACCTAGAGCATGCCAACTGTAAGATCAAGAACTCTAATATAGTTAGAACAGAGCTGCCTAACAGTCCAATAAAGGTCAAGAGCTCTAATATATTGAACAAAACATTGAGCTTGAAATCTGCATATATTACAATATTAATAACGAGTAAAAACATCAGGCCATACCTCCCTAATGACCAAAGTTGTGTCGAGCGTCGTCTTGATCTATACAAGTGAGCACTAGCAGACCGGCTAGAAGAAGAGCACCACCAACTCCCAACAATGTGTAATGGAAGACACTGAACACGAAAAATGGAATCAATTAGGCATAGTTTAGTAACCACATTTGTGATTAGGCTTTCAATCAGGAATAGCTTAGTAACAATATTTTTTGATTCAGATTTTTAGCCACAGTCTATAAATTGATAAGAACCTATGTTCACTTGAAAACCATTGAAACTTGTATATCATATTAATTGAAATCCACAAGTACACAACTAATAATTAACACATTTAAAATTGCCAAGTACCATCCAAAAGACAAACTATAGTTTTTAAACATTCATTTATAACTATAAAGGGAATATCACCACTGGAATATACCTGGTAAGATGCAAACAGGAATGCACTAATTTCTGCACTGGGAATCGATGCTTCTGTTATAATAGCTTTTCAAATTTTATTCAACTTAATAACCAGACACAAGTAACAACAATAAAAAACATCAGTGGATATCATTTTATGATGTGCAAAACATTATAAGCAGCAAAAAAAAAAATAGCACTTGGATTATACAGCAAAACTGAGTCATTTCATCTATTAAATCAAATATATGAAAATGATAATCGTGCAACACCAAATGCAATAGCACTTGGATTATAAGCTAATTTACAAATACATGCGGCAGCAACCGAGTGCTAACAATAAACACAACCAAACATGTTTCATCAGTAAGCTTATTACAGAAGCTAAAAACAGAGAAAACTGTTAACCAACCAAAATCATACTAGTGAAAGCTGATCATCAAAGACCCAAGTGATGCACTTCAACACAGCAAAAACAACTTCATTAACTGCAAAAAAAAATTAATCGTTTCAATTATCAGTCACTACAAAATACTAGGCATAGCAGAATAATGAATTCACCAAGATCAAAATTAAACTCACACGAAGACTCAACGTGGGCCTTCTTTGGGGTTTCCAAGTGAAGAGAAGTCTGGTATGGAGGTCATCAAATTTTCACACCTTTTATCCTTATTGATACATTCGAATAAAATGCAGGTCGTCCCTAAGTCGGGTAATATGTTTTTCTCATGCATGATCTGACACAACTCTTTAACTCTATCATACTCATGCCGACGAGCAAATCCATCCATCAATCTGTTAAAGGTAATAACGTTTGGAGCACAACCCTTGGCCTCCATTTCAAGAAAAATATCATGTGCATCCTCAAGCATCCCTGCTCTGCAATACCCTTGAATCAATGTGGTATAAGCTATAACATCAAGCGAACGACCATTGGTTTCAATTTCATGAAGCAAATTATGTGCATCCTCTAGCATCCGTGCTTTGCTATATCCATTGAGCAATGTGCTATATGTCACTACATCACACTTGCAGCCATGAGTTTCCACCAAAGAAACTACGCCTCGGGCATCATCCAGCCTACCTCGTCTACAAAGGCCGTTGATCAAACAATTGTAAGTAACTACGTTAGGAATCACTCCTTTTCGAGTCATCAATTCTAACAAGCTCTTTGCTTCTCTTAAATTTCCTTTCTTGCAAATATTGTCCAAAATAGTAGTAAATGTCACAACGTCTGGAGAAATACCATCCCCAATCATATTTTGAGGACAACTTCTGCCTCTTTGTCCTTTCCAGAATCATACAGCCCCTTAATCAAAGAACTATAGGAAACGACATCGGGTAAAATGTTTGTTTGTGTGAAGAATTGAAGCACAAAGAAGAGAAGAAATGCTTGATTACTTCATTGATTGAACAAGAATTACAGCAGAACAATATATAGAACAAGGAGGAAGAAGAACAGAAGAAGGCAGATTCAGTTACGAGCACGTGCTTTGCACGTGTTTCTCGTCTGAATCTGTTACAACAATTCACGTGCTTTGCACGTGATTCTAACTGCCTATATCCCCCCTCAAATTGGTGGCGCTGGCAAGAGACCCAATTTGGGTAAAATGGAGCTGTGATGAGGTCCAGATAAAGGCTTGGTGAAGATGTCTGCCAACTGTTGCTGAGTTGGGACATGGCTGAGTGTCACAAGTCCTTTGGTGAGCTGAGAACGCACATAATGGCAATCCACCTCTATGTGTTTTGTTCTCTCATGGAAGACAGGATTCCTGGCTATGTGTATTGCAGCCTGAGAATCACAGTTGATAGGAACAGGATGAATGTCTGGAACCTCAAACTCATTCAGCAATCTGGTGAGCCATGCCAATTCAGCTGTCAATCTTCTAAGGGATCTGTACTCTGCCTCTGCTGAACTTAAGGAGATGGTGGTTTGTTTCTTGGATTTCCAAGATATAGGAGATGTGCCAAGGAGAATGAAATAACCACTTACAGACTTCCTTGTGCATACACAGCTAGCCCAATCTGAATCACAATAAGCTTGTAGACCAAGGCCAGGTGATGAAGATAACAAAAGAGCTGAGTTCACAGTACCTTTAAGGAATCTTAATGTGTGAAGAGCTGCTTTAAAATGAATATCAGTAGGACTATGCATGAACTGACTAAGATGTTGGACTGCAAAACAAATGTCTGGTCTTGTGTTGGTGATGAAGTTCATCTTTCCCACCAACCTTCTGTAAGGAGTTGCATCTGGGAGAAAAACACCTTTTGAATTGGATAACTTGACAGAAGGATCTAATGGGCTGGAAGTGACACTAGCATCCTCTGTATCAAAATCTTTTAAAATTTCCAGAATGAACTTCTTCTGTGACATCACAATTCCTCTGGATGAATTCAAGAATTCAATTCCTAAGAAGTAGCTCAATGCTCCCAAGTCTTTGATCTTGAATCTTCCATCTAGATAATCTTTGATTTTCTTTATTTCCAATGCATCAGTCCCTGTTAGTAAGATATCATCTACATATACTGCAAGGAATACTAATGAACTACCCTTCTTTTTGTAGAATAGGGAGTGATCATTAGAAGACTGGATGTATCCTTGAGATAGTAATGCCTCTGAAAGCTTGGAGTGCCACTGCCTTGATGCTTGTCTGAGACCATATAGAGATTTGTTTAATCTGCAAGCCATTCCTGGAGTTGCATTGATGCCTTGGGGAATCTTCATGTAAACCTCTTCTTCCAAATCTCCATGAAGAAAGGCATTGTTGACATCTAACTGTGCTAAGGGCCAAGAATTCTTCACAGCTACTGCTATGAGACTTCTAATTGTTGTCATCTTCACTACTGGTGAAAATGTTTCTGTGAAGTCTATGCCAGCTTTTTGTGTGCATCCTTTGATCACAAGTCTAGCTTTGTGGCGCTCCAAAGAACCATCTGCCCTGTACTTCAACTTATAGACCCACTTTGAACTTATTGGCTTCTTTCCTGGTGGCAAAGGAACAATATCCCATGTATGTGTTGCATCAAGAGCAGCTAATTCAGTGTCCATTGCCTTCCTCCAATCTTCAGATGTGTTGGCACTTTCAAATGAAGTAGGTTCTGTCAATAATGAAGCTTGACAAACAAAAGCTTTACTGATATCAGAGAGATCTTCAAATATAATATTGGAAGAAGGATCAAGTTCAGTAGAAAAAACACTGTTGCAAGAAGCATTATGACAAATAAAGTCATTAAGATAAGAAGGTTCCTGTCTTGCTCTTGTTGATCTTCTAAGAGAAATATCTTCTTGAGTGTCTTGTGGGATAATGCTGTGCTCAATAATAGGTGAATCAGTACTGGGAGGTTGCTGAAGTTCTGAGACAACAGCCTCTGGGATACAGTTGTCATCCCATTGTGAATAATCAATGACAGGAAATATGACAGAAGAGAAATCTTTTATAGAAGAGAATGGCATTATGCTCTCATGAAAAATGACATCTCTAGAATAAAAGATCTCCTTTGTATCTAGATTAAGAAGTTTATAAGCCTTCTTTGTAGATGGATAACCAATGAATAAACACCTTCTTGCTCGAGACTGAAACTTATGTCTTCCTACTGTCAATGTAGAGGCAATAACTAAACAACCAAAAACTCTGAGATGTGTAATAGAAGGTGGTTTAGAAAATAAAACCTCATAAGGTGATTTTCCATTCAATACTTTTGATGGATATCTGTTTATAAGATGAGCTGCAGTCAAAATAGATTCTCCCCAGAAAATGAGTGGCAAGTGAGCTTCAAACATAAGGGCTCTAGCTACTTCAAGTAAATGCTTGTGTTTTCTTTCAACTACTCCATTCTGTTGAGGAGTATATGCACAAGAAGTTTGATGAATAATGCCTTTGGCAAGATAAAAATCAGAAGCTAACTTGCTACCACCCAACTCCATTGCATTATCAGACCTAATGATCTTTATATTGACATCAAACTGAGTACAAACCATTGCTACAAAAGACTTTATCACAGAAAAACTGCTAGCCTTATCTCTAAGAAGATGAACCCACGTAGCTCTAGAGAAATCATCAACTATAGTTAAAAAATAACTATAGCCATCATGAGTAGGTTCTCTAAATGGTCCCCATGTATCCACATGGATTAAAGCAAAAATAGATGTAGTGGTAATGGAACTACTTGGAAAAGGTAACCTATGTTGTCTACTCTGTGCACATACAAAACAAGGTGGTATATCATCCTTTGACAAAGAAACTCCAATGATATCTTTGAGTTTGTAATAAGGAAGATGACCAAGCCTTTTATGTGAAGTGCAGTAGTCCTTTATTGAGGTTGATTTATGTTGAGTATTGACTGCAGATGCATTTGCTTCAAATGTACCTTGAACACCAGCTTGTTCAAGCAAATATAGACTCCTGGACTTCTTACCAAGAGTTAGAGGCCTGTGTAGAGCAAGCCCCTGCAACCAACAATGAGAATCAGAAAAGACTGCTAAACAACTCATCTGAGCAACTAACTTTGAAACAGAGAGTAAGTTGAACTTAAATTCTGGCACAAACAATACTTCTTCAAGTAAAATCTCAGAGGTGATCTGTACTGAACCAATCATCTTGACTATCAAAGAAGAACCATTAGGAAGCGTCACTGAAATAGGATTACTCAGACATCTATGATTAGCAAAAAATGACAGTGAGTGACACATATGATCAGAAGCACCAGTGTCTATAATCCAGACCTTACTACTATCAATATGCTTGGATGCATGAATAAGAGAAGTTGCAAATACTTGAGAATTACCAGCAAAATTCTCAGAACCAGAAGTGCATTGAAGAAGATTCTTCAATTGAGTCAATTCTGTGGCAGATAGACCAAAAGAAGAATCAGAACTAGACACAGCATTTGATGAAGCTCCTGCTTTCTTGAAATCTTTTGGATAGCCAATGATTTTGTAACAAGAGTCAACCAAATGTCCAGGCCTTTTGCAATGTGTGCAAATTTTGGGATTCTTCCCTTTGTAGTTGCTTGGCTTCTGAGTGTTGACATTGAAAGAACTCGCCTCTGTCTGAAAACTGGTGACTGAGCTGATCTCTCTCTGTTGTTCTTCTTGAACAAGAAGGGAATAAGTTTGATCTATATCTGGAATAGGAGACATAAGAAGAATGTTTCCTCTAACTGCAGAATATGAGTCATTCAATCCCATAAGGAACTGATATAACTTTTGCTCATCATCAAGAACCTTCATAGCTTGTGCAGAACCACAAGAACAACTAGGGATTGATCTTAAAGACTCAAGTTCATCCCAGAGGCATTTAATCTTGGAAAAATAGCTCGAGATGTTGTCAGTACCTTGAGCAAGAGATGAGATCTCCTTCTGGATTGAAAACTTCTGTGCACCATTGACTCTACCATATCTGGAATTCAGCTGTGACCATATAGCTTGAGCTGTAGTGGCAAACAGAACACTATCTGCAATTGTACGATCAAGTGAACCAACTATCCAAGATATGACCAAATTGTTGCAACGATCCCACAGTCGAAGGCGAGAAGGATCTTCAGCTTCTGTTGAACGCGGATAAGAGCCATCGATGAAAGCTAGCTTGTTCTTCGCGCTTAGAGCAACCCAGACTGCCCTCTTCCATGACAAGAAACTCTTGCCATCAAAAGCTTTGGACACCAGTAGCATTCCGGGACCATCAGACGGATAAAGATGCAGTGGATCACTAAGATCGGTGATCGGAACAAAATTCATCACCATTTTTGCAAGAATTGCAATTACAGACAAAGAACCCTAGAAATTGGGGATTTTCTGTAAACGTCAAAATTTCAATCACAAACTGTGATCGAATACTTCGTTTAGCTCCAAGAAACTCTCAGAAACTAAAACAAACGCAGATCAAAGATCTGTAATGCGAGACGAACTCGAATTCGAGAAAAAAATCTCAGAAAAATTGCGGAAAAGTGCGATCGAAACGCATTGGCTGTGATACCATGTTTGTGTGAAGAATTGAAGCACAAAGAAGAGAAGAAATGCTTGATTACTTCATTGATTGAACAAGAATTACAGCAGAACAATATATAGAACAAGGAGGAAGAAGAACAGAAGAAGGCAGATTCAGTTACGAGCACGTGCTTTGCACGTGTTTCTCGTCTGAATCTGTTACAACAATTCACGTGCTTTGCACGTGATTCTAACTGCCTATAATGTTGATATTTTTCATTTCGGAAAAAAGTTGTCTACTGATTACACGGCTTTGAAGAAGTTATGGGATGAGTATGCAGTCTTGATTGAAGTCACACCTTGTGACTGTGGATCTACGACGTCGCTTCAAAGATTGCTTCAAAAGCAACAGATTATGCAATTTCTGATGGGGCTTAGCACCACTTATCATGTTGTTCGCAGTAATATTCTCATGATGACTCCTTTTCCAAGTATCGATCAAATTTTTCAGATTGTGCTTCAAGATGAGAAGCAACGTGAAATTCTCCAGTCATCATCAATACCTACTGAGACATTTGCCTTTGTTGTTAATCGTACGAATTAGGGAAGAGGGAGAGGTCGTAATGTTCCTTCTGGTGCTACTTCATCTACTAATTCATCTGGCACTACTAATTCTTCTACTGCAAACAAAGGCAAACCTGCATATTTCTGTGACCACTGCAAAGTTCCTGGTCACTCTATGTCCAGATGCTTCAAGATTCATGGTTATCCAGCCAATTGGACACCAAGAAACACAGGATATTCTTCTGCTCATTCTGCCACAACCACTGGAGGAGAAAATAGCTTTACTTCTATGCAGTTCAATCAGATTCTTGATCTTCTCAACAAACAATCAGGCACTGAGATTAAGAATGCTGATTCTCAAGCTATGATGGCAGGTATTGGTACTAAACATGCTTTCTCTTTCCGAGTTCATAGTGTTGATTCATTCTGGATTCTTGATAGTGGAGCAACTGACCATATTTGCCATAGCCTAAACCTATTTCATGACTGTGTTTCTGTTTCTTCTCCTATGTTCATAACTATTCCTGATGGATCTCATATACCTATAACTCACATTGGTTCAGTAATTCTTTCAACTAACCTCACACTACAAAACGTACTTCATGTTCCTGATTTCAAATACAATCTAATATTAGTTCATAAACTTTGTTCTGATTTGTCTTCTAATGTTCTTTTTACACCTACACAATGTCTACTTCAGGACCCTTCTCTGAAGGAACCTTTGGTGCTTGGTAATCACTCCAAGGGACTTTATCACCTGGACAATCATCTTCTCAAGACTAATGAGTCTATGCAATCTAGTTCTTCTTGTAATTCCATTCTATCAAACAATTCTTACAGTGATTCTACAACATGTAATAATGAACATGTTTCTTTCATAAATCATGAATCTACTTGTAATTCTGTTGTTTCTGATATTCTTCTATGGCACTGTCGCTTAGGACACTTACCTTTTGATCGTCTTGATCATGTGACTTCTATACCTAAAGTGTGCAAATCCAAATTAGGCTATGTTTGTCAAATATGTCCCCAAGCCACACAACCTCGCCATTCTTTTCCTAAAAGCCAAACCAAAACTACTCACCCTTTTCAACTCATCCATATTGACACTTGGGGCCCATACAAACACAACACTCACAATGGATTTAGGTACTTCCTAACTATAGTGGATGATTTCTCAAGACTCACTTGGACTCATCTCCTAGCTACCAAGAGTAATGCCTTTCCTATCCCTTGTGCTTTCATCTCCTATGTTCAAACTCAGTTTAAAACCCCTGTTCAATCAATACGTTCTGACAATGCTCCAAAATTTGTTGGAAAAGTAGCTACTGAGTTCTACAAAAAGCATGGCATTACTCATCAAACAAGTTGTGTTCACACCCCTCAACAAAACGGAGTTGTAGAACGCAAACATAAACACTTACTAGAGACAGCCAGAGCTCTCATTTTCCAGTCTAAACTCCCATTACAGTATTGGGGTGAGTGTCTTCTTACAGCTACATATCTTATAAATCGTCACCCCTTACCATCTTTGAATAACATTTCTCCTTTTGAGAGGTTATTCAACAAACAACCAACCTATAATCACCTAAGAAGCCTTGGTTGTCTATGTTTTGTTAATACCATTGCCTCTGGGCATGACAAGTTTCAACCCAGATCTCATCCTTGTGTGTTCATGGGATACCCCTTTGGTAAAAAAGCATACAAGGCTTTAGACTTAGTCACAAATGAGATCATTATATCTCGAGATATAATCTTCCATGAAACCTTCTTTCCCTTTCATTTTTCTTCCTTACCTACAGACCCACCTACTTTACCAGTCCTTGTCACTGACTTTCCTACTACCATTTATTACCCTATTCCTTCCCTTACCCCTACCAATGACAACACACAGTCTCCTATAGATCACACTCCTCTTTGTGTTCCTGAGAATGACAATCTAAATCCAGTGCCATCTCCTTCATCTCAAACACTTAACACAGCACCACAACACACAAATACTCAAGTTTCAATTCCCCACATTGACTCTGATTGTCCTAGAAGAACTACTAGATTGCATAAGTCTCCATTACATTTTAAAGATTATGTTTGTTATGGTGTTATTAGTTCTCTTGGTGCTGATTTTAATTCAAATGAAGTACCTTCTTTTTCTTCTCATGCCTTCTTAGCCTCTGTCCCTACTTTCACTGAACCAACCACTTACAAAGTTGCTTCCAAAGATCCTTTATGGGTTACTGTTATGAATAAGGAAATTGATGCATTAACTTCTAATGGTACTTGGGAATTAGTTGAGTTGCCTACAGGGAAGAAACCAATATCTTGCAAATGGGTGTACAAGGTAAAACTGAAAGCAGATGGCTCTTTAGAACGCTACAAAGCCAGATTGGTAGCAAAGGGATTTACACAACGCCTTGGTGTGGATTATCATGAGACCTTCTCACCTGTTGTTAAAATGTCCACTGTCAGATGTCTCTTAGCAGTAGCAGCTTCTCATCAATGGCCTATCTTTTAGTTGGACGTTAATAATGCTTTTCTCCATGGGGACCTCCATGAAGAGGTGTATATGAAAGTTCCTGATGGTTTTGATGCTCCTCCAGGGTATGTTTGTCGCCTCAGAAAGTCTTTATATGGCCTAAAACAGGCCTTCAGGCAATGGTTTTCAAAGCTCCATTCTTCTCTACTTGAACAAGGATTTTCTCAGTCAAAAAATGATCATTCCTTGTTTCTGAAAACTAGTACAGCAGGAACTGTCTTACTAGTTGTCTATGTAGATGACATTGCTATCACAGGATCTGACACAACATCTATTCTGGCCCTGAAAAATCATCTCCATCAACAGTTCAGCATCAAGGATCTTGGTGAATTGAGTTTCTTTCTTGGTTTTGAAATATCCCAAATTCAACAAGCCATCACTATGACTCAGCGCAAGTTTGCTCAGGAACTCATCAATGACAGTGGCATATTGCAAAGCAATACTATTTCCAAGGCTCTTGGTACTCCACTACCCCTTCATTGTAAACTTACACCTGATGAAGGCAGTCTACTGACAGATCCTGAATTCTATCGCAGCATGGTTGGAAAGTTAAACTTTCTAACAAACACAAGACCTGATCTCTCTTTTTCTGTCCAAACATTATCTCAGTTTATACAGCGACCACGAGATCCTCACCTTCAGGCATTATTCCATGTCTTGCGCTATCTTCATCACCCCATTGGACATGGTATTCTTTTGCAAGGCAATAGCACATTAAGTCTACAAGCTTTTTCAGACTCTGATTGGGCAAGTTGTCCAACAACAAGGCACTTTGTCACAGGATACTTGCTCACCTTTGGAGGATCTCCTATTTCATGGAAAAGTAAGAAACAATCAACAGTTTCAAGGAGTTCTGCGGAAGCTGAGTATCGAGCCATGGCTCAGGCCTCTGCAGAAGTCACTTGGACAGTTCGCCTTCTTCATGAAATGGGCATTACAAACTTGAAACCTGTTCAGTTGTATTGTGACAATACCTCAGCCATTCACATTGGAAAAAATCTAGTCTTCCACGAGCGCACGAAGCACATCGACATCGACTGTCATTTTACCCGAGAAAAAGTCTTGGAAGGTCTCATCACATTGTCTCATATTCCAAGCAATGAACAACTTGTTGATGTACTCACAAAGATACTCCCAACACCACAACATGAGTACATATTATCCAAGCTAGGCATGCTCCCTGTTACTGACATCATTCATCCTCCTCCCTAGCTTGAGGGGGGGGGGGGGGGGGGGGGGGGTGTTAGTGTATAATAAATATGTACTCCTTCATATTACTCTATGGTGTAACTACTTGTATAAATATTGTTATCTCACTCAATACAATTCAGACTTTGCATTCTCAATATTCTGTTTCCCTCTCTTTCATTCCCTGTAACAACAGTCAATCAAAGTATTATAGATCACAACATCAGGAGAGATTTCTCTATTTTTCAGGTCCATGAAAAGCACTTTAGCCTTACCCACGAGTCCGTTTTTACACAGTCCGTCTATCAAAGCATTGTAAACATTGATATTCGGAGAAACACCACTACCCTGCATTTCTGAAAAGAGATCTTCCACCTTACCAAGATACCCATGTTTACACAACCCATCAATCATTGTAGCGTATGTAACATGATTTGGTCCATTTTCATAAACAAAACCTGGCTCTGAATGTATCTTTTTCATGTTGCTAAATAAGCTAATAGCATCTTCAACTCTATTTGAATCGAAAAAACCCTTCAACAAGGTAGTAAACGTCACTGTGTTTGCAAATAGTCCCTTACTACTCATATCTGTGCACAAATTCACAACTTCTTCTATCTTCCCGATCCTACAGTACCCGTTCAGTATTGTGTTATATGTAATAGCATTTGGCAACACTCCTCTTGCGACCATCATTTCCAGAAGCTCCATCCCTTTCTCCACTTTGCCTTTCTTGCAAAGCATATTTATTAGAATGCTAAAAGTCACTGAATCTGGATGGACGTCCTTGTCTACCATTTCAACAAAGACTGAGCTAGCTTCGTCTTCCATTCCTGATCGACACAACCCATCAATTAAACAATTGTAAGAAACAACATTGAGTGAAACTCTAACATCCTTTGGTTTCAAATCTGCAATAGGCCATTCTACACAAGTAGAACCATCCATCAGAGCAAAGGTCGATTCCTTCGGCTTACAGTGCTCTTGACGAGATGTCAATAGTCTGTACAACTGAAGAGTCGCGGTGACGTTCCCGGTCTTGCACAATCCGTCAATTATAGTGTTGTAAGTAAAGACATCAGGTGCACAACGAACCTGAATAATCTTTGGCAGCAAACAAACAGCTTCAACCACTTTCCCCTCCAAACACAACCCTTTGATTAAGGTATTAAAAGTGAAGATATCAGGGAGGTGTCCATTCTTGTAAACGAGGCCAACTGCTGAAAATGCATCTCTCCCTAATTTCATCCTAGAATAGCAGTTGACCAGAATATTCAAGGTGAACAGATTTGAACTCAACTAAAAAAAAACAGAAACAGATAACGTCTTGTAGTAGGAGATAACTAGAGAGTACTGCTTCTTTTTAGCTAGGTCACCCAATAGAGTAGTTTCACCCTTGGATTTTATAACAAAATGAGGGTTTTATGATACTTTCACATGTTCTAACGGGGAATCGAACAAAAGTTTGGCATTACATCGCTTTTTGTTAACGAAACAAGAAATTTGGGTGATTCCTTGTAAATTTTAATTTTAGGGGTGATTTCGTGTAAATATTGACAAATAAATGATAATTTGCCGCAAAAATCTCGATTATTAATATAGATCAAGAAACTAAAAAAAGATTTGTCATAAAAAAATCGGTTAATTTTATCTTACAGGCTTTAAAGACTTATTCCAGCTACTTAGCTAGTATATTTAATTTAGGAATTTTTGTTTATAAGACGGTGAAGTTGTCCCAAATTATATCAAGTTTCGCAATCTATATCAACACTAGTATGATATAAGTTGTTGGACTTAGTAGTGAGTAGGCAAATTAATCTACCTACAACCATCTCAGGTTTAAGGCCATCTTCTCTAGTTCACTTGTACAGAAGATTTATATTTTATAGGCTATTGTTTAAATTTTAGGGTTAAGGATGTACTCCCTCCGTCACATATTGATGTTTTCATTTGATTTTAATACATTTGTCGAAACACGTTTTGTAACGTTGATATCTATAAATATACGATGATAAAAATTATAATTTTTTTATATTGTCAAAGTATTCATTAAGACGAATCAAACGAGATCTTTCATGCTTATATTTATTTCTATATGTTGGAAGAAAACAGAAAGATTCTCTCAGTTTGTGAATAATGACGAAAAAACAAATGAGTCTTATCATAGGTCAGAGGGTAGAATTTAGGCTTAGGATTTAAGGAAAATTAATTTGAAAGTTATTCTATAGAAGGAAACACAACAGGGTGGATCAAATTAGAAATCTAAAACCTGCTACTACAGTACTACTAACACAACAAGTTTTCTAGCTTCAGAAAAGTCTTTGTAATACTATTTTTTCGAGCAGCAGAAAGTTCATTCTATAAGCTTGAATCAGCAGATAACATGTGAGTTTAAATCAATAGAGAAAGCAGGATGAAAAACACAAGTTAAAGCAAAACTTGGTTTAATGCCCCAGAACATGAATCACAAAGCTCATCTGGTTTAACATTTCTCTACCGAATCAAAGCCGATATATGCAAAGAAGACAGTTGCAGAGCCAGCAAGCATTCCATCAACGCCATACGCGAAATATCTATCAAATTACAGTAGAAATTAGTAACATCCCAAAGCAGTGATCAATTACCCAGTATAAAGTTCATATCCTCCACTTTCATGTCCATTGCACATGCATTTGCTGAGGTGACAATACTTTGCGCACCATGGTATCTGTGGATTGGGCACTCTATTAGATATGATATTTCTAGTATGCATCAGCAACCCTCCCTAGTATATTACTTAACAAACTTCATCTAGTGATGAAATTCTACACAATATGGAAAATGGCATCTTCCTACAGCAACAGTGAAACCAATAAGTACACAATATTGGCAATGAAACACAAGCTGACTAGGATAGTTTGGTTTCCATTTAATTATTTCATTAATCAAACAATAGCACTCTGTTAGTGCTTGAATATCGTGGGCAATAGGTTTTGTTAGTGCTCTTTGTTAGAGAAATATGAGGCTTCTCTTTAGGTTAGTTTCAGTAGTTTCCTGTTAGTATAAATTGAACTTTCTTCATTAATAATAAAGATAAGCATTTACCGAGATCTTAGATGGTATCAGCCTTAAGATCCTGCACCTAAACCTATCAAACTAAACCTTCCAAAACCAAAAACACGATCTCCCTCAGCCTCTTCAATGGCCGAAATTACCACCACCATCAACAACCCCGCCGACGGAACTCGCCCGTTCATAATCGTCCACTTCACCAATGCCATCAAGCTCACCTCATCCAACTATATAACTTGGAAGTCTCAGATCAAAGCAACCCTCACCGACACCGTAGCTCCGCTCGTCACTCGAGCTAACACCTCCAAGGAGGCGTGGGATATCCTTGCTCGGACCTACGCAAACCCCTCCAAAGGCCGCATCAATCAACTGAAAGACCGCCTTCGCACCGCTACGAAAGGCACTCAGTCGATCTCGGATTACGTCCAATCCATCAAGTCTACGGCTGATCACTTGGCTTCTTTGGACAAACCGGTCGACGACGACGATCTCGTCGCTTTCGTCCTCCAAGGTCTCGATGGCACCTACCAACCTATTGTTGACGCTATCAAGGCGCGTGACACGACGATCCACATCGATGATCTTCATGAGAAACTTCTCATCAAGGAAGTGGAGTTATGTTGTCGGTTTTTGTCCCGTCTTCCGCCACCAGTTCTAGCAACAAAAACTATCTCGTTGATAGCGGTGCATCCCATCACGTCGTCAACGATCTAGATGCTTTGTCCTCCGCTACCCCTACAACGGACCGGATGAACTGTTTATGGGCAGCGGTGAAGGTTTGCAAATAACACACTCTCGAACTCTTTCTCTTAACTCTTCTACACATTTGTTTAATCTCCAAATACACTTTGTGTTCCAAAAATGACCAAAAATGTTATCTCTGTGTCGAAGCTTTCATCTCAAAATAATTGTTCCATTACATTCTTACCTACTTCTTTTTCTGTGAAGAGCCTCGCAACAGGACAAGTCATGCTTGACGGCGTTTATGTATGGCCACCTACATCTCCTTCCGTCCACACCGCCACAATAAAAGTTGGTGCCACCTTGCATCACAAAATAGGTCATCCATCAACAACCACGTTCAATTTGGTTCGGCAACAACTTGCTTAGGCATTTCTGATTTTCAACAATCAAATTGCTCCTCCTGCCAGCTTAATAAAAGCCACAAGCTTCCCTTTCATCAATCCACACTTCGTTCATCTTATTTTCTTGAAATAATTTTTTCGGATGTATGGACATCTCCAATTTTATCTTATGATGGTTTCAAATATTATGTTATATTTGTTGATCATTTTACACGATATACATGGCTCTATCCACTCAAACGAAAATCTGATGTTCAAGCCACATTCATTAAATTTCACTCCCTCGTCGAAAATTACTTCCACACAAAAATCAAAATATTCTACTCAGATAATGGAGGAGAGTTTATTGCTCTAAGAAATTTTTTGAGTCAACAAGGAATTAGTCACTTCACCTCACCACCTCACACCCCCGAGCACAATGGAGTATCTGAACGAAAACATCGTCACATTGTTGAAACGGGCCTCGCCCTCCTTACACACTCTGGCATGCCACTTGAATTTTGGCCTCATGCCTTCCTTACCTCTGTCTATCTAATCAATAGACTACCCACCCCAGTTCTCCGAAACACATCACCATATTCCATTATTTTTAAACAAAGTGTAGATTATGCTAAGTTAAAAAGTTTTGGTTGTTTGTGTTATCCTTGGTTACGCCCTTACACTGCTCATAAATTGGAATCCAGGTCTCTTACTTGTGTTTTTGTAGGTTATTCAACAACTCAACGGGCATTCTACTGTCTTGAACCGAAGTCCAGGCGAGTTTATACATCTAGTCATGTGCAGTTTGTTGAAGATTCCTACCCATTCAAAGATGCTCCACAACCCACATCACAAGATACTCCTTTAGTCCACGGATGGACCACTCTTCCACTTCCTGTCATCTCACGGGCCCACCCACAACCAAGACCCCCAACTTCTGCATCATCCATAACTAATACCCACTCCCACGATTTACCAGGCCCACCCTCCCCAACTTCCCCTATTCCAACTCCTAGCCCACAAAACTCGGCCCACACCTCACATCCCACTCAACAACCTAGTCCACCCATATTCACTCCACCACAAAATTCTATACCAGAATCAAATCTTCCGCCTTCATCTCCTACAATACCCATAACAACTCCACAAACCATTCCACTCACTATTTCTACGATACCCACCTCATCACCACACACCACTCCTCCTCCCCAACAAACAATGGCTCATCGTGGACTAGTAACTCGATCCATGAACAACATCCATAAACCCATCCACAAACTCAACCTTTCTGCCACAATTTCCTCCAATGAACCACACAACATCACTCAGGCTCTCAAAGATCCCTCTTGGCGGGCGGCGATGCAACAAGAATTTGACGCCCTTGTCGCCAACGACAAATGGACTCTCGTCCCACCTTCCCCGACTCAAAACCTCGTTGGATGCAAGTGGGTGTTTCGTACCAAATACCTTCCCGATGGCTCCGTTGATCGCCTCAAGGCTCGTCTTGTCGCCAAGGGCTTTCACCAACGCCCCGGGTGGGACTTTCATGAGACATTCAGCCCCGTCGTCAAACCCGTTACGGTCCAAGTCGTTCTCACCCTAGCCGTCTCCAAACGTTGGCGCCTCCGTCAACTCGACATTAACAACGCCTTCCTCCAAGGCCGGCTCAATGAGGAGGTATATGTCTCGCAACCACCTGGCTTCGCCGACCCTACTCACCCTCACCATGTCTGTCGCCTCAACAAGGCCCTTTACGGCCTTCGTCAGGCACCACGAGCATGGTACACCGAGCTGAAAACTTTCCTTCTACACCTGGGATTTAGGAACTCCACATCAGACACCTCTCTGTTCATCTTCAACAGTGGCAACACCTTCCTACTTCTCCTAGTGTACGTTGATGATATTATCATTACCGGCAACAAAGACGATTCAATCACATCACTGATCCGACGACTCGCGGCTCGTTTCTCATTGAAGGATCTAGGAACTCTCTCCTACTTCCTTGGTGTTGAAGTGATCCCGCAATCAGGAGGTATCTTTCTCTCCCAACAAAAATACATCAGTGATATTCTTGTCAAAGCCGGAATGGATGACACCAAAGCCGTCCCTACACCCCTGTCTGCCAGTACCCCATTACTCAAATATGTTGGTGAACCCTTACCCACTCCGTCGGACTATCGTAGCCTCGTCGGAAGTCTGCAATACCTCAGTCTCACTAGACCGGACGTTGCCTTCACGGTAATCCGTCTCTCACAATTTATGTATGGCCCTACCAAGGATCATTGGGCAGCTCTCAAAAGATTACTGCGCTATCTTGCTGGAACAAGAAACAAAGGCATCACAATCTCGCCAGGACTATCTAGTTCTCTCCATGCCTTTTCCGACGCCGATTGGGCGGGGGACCGAGACGACTTCATCTCAACCACCGGGTATATCATTTATCTCGGTTCAACCCCAATCTCCTGGAGTTCCCGTAAGCAAAAAGCCGTGGCTCGTTCGTCGACGGAAGCCGAATATCATGCCCTAGCTGACACCGCCTCATAAGTGCTGGTTACTTTCTCTGTTTCAAGAAATTCATCATAAAGTTCACCAACCAACCATCTTCTGCGACAACATGGGGGCGACTTTCCTCTCGTCCAACCCAGTGTTTCATTCAAGAATGAAGCACATTGCCATTGCCTACCACTTTGTGCGGGAACATGTTCAACAAGACACTTTTCGTGTAACCCATGTTTCTACTCGAGATCAACTCGCCAACGTTCTCACCAAACCGCTGCATCGTCCACAATTCGATGCCATCATTTCGAAGCTTGGACTCTCCTGCAGACCGTCAAGTTCGAGGGGGCGTATTGGCAATGAAACACAAGCTGACTAGGATAGTTTGGTTTCCATTTAATTATTTCATTAATCAAACAATAGCACTCTGTTAGTGCTTGAATATCGTGGGCAATAGGTTTTGTTAGTGCTCTTTGTTAGAGAAATATGAGGCTTCTCTTTAGGTTAGTTTCAGTAGTTTCCTGTTAGTATAAATTGAACTTTCTTCATTAATAATAAAGATAAGCATTTACCGAGATCTTATACACAACGCAATACTTCTAAGATATAAAGCATAGACCTTCATCACTTTTGGCCTCTTGCTATCCATTTAACCCAAGATTTACTCAGAAACATATTGATTTTACATAAGCACCCTCATGTGCTCCCACTACCATACCTTCATAAAACACGTCAGCTATGAGTAGCTTTGTTGATCAACCAACAACGTTTAAAATGGAAAGGGAAACAAAGAGATTTATGCTTACTATTTACTCTTTCTGGGTACCCTGGTTGTAGCAGAATTCCTATTAGGAGGAGAAGTGCCACAGAAGACCTGAATTTTTAAATCCTGGTTAAAGTAAAAAACTTGCATGACAGAATTAGAGTAGCAAAATGTCATATGTACACTTGAAAGGTACCAACATGTGATGCACAGACTGAGGTGGGGAAATAAAAGTGATGCACAGACTTAATCCAAATAAATTTTTAGACTTGAGATTAAGTACCAGAACCGAACAGCCCTAGGTTTTACTAGTTTACGGGTTATGGTCCAGACCGTTTGCCCATTCTTAATAAAACCTACCCATCAAAGCTTACAGTAGAATTCAACTACTAAACTCCTACTTGAATCATCCTCCAATTTTTTTTAAAACCATAGTAAGGAAAATCATGTCATAAAACTAGGTCTCGTGACAATAATGGACAAGCTACACACACTAATATGATCTGAAGTTAACATAATAGACAAAGCCACTAGAATTTGCCCATTCATATTTTACTCCAAAGTTTCACCAGAACAAATCAGGCCTACCCAGATCAAATCAGGCCAAGTAATGCACTTAAACACAGCAAAAACAACGCCTAAAAAATATCCATCGTTTCAATTCTATCATCAGTCACTACAAAATACCACGCATAGCAGAAAATGAATTCACTAAGATCAAAAAAAGAAACTCACATGAAGATTCAATGTGTGCCTTCACTCGGGATTCCAAGTAAAGAGAAGTCTGGTATGGAGGTCATCAAATCCCAAAAAAGAAACTCTCCAAAAAGCTCTTTCCAATGAAGAAGTAGATCCATCCCAATTCCAACCTATATATTTGCTTGTTCTTAGCTTTTAATTTAAACGTTGACTCCAAAACTGAATTTGCAAAAAGAATATCATAACAAAGCTCCTGGCTGAAAATGAAATAATCTTATATGAAGTCAAATAAGCTGTATCTAGATTTTCTAAGCTACTTAGTTATATTTACATTAATCAACAACAATTTTATATCAGTAAATTATCCATAGACGAGTTTAAAGCCAAAAGAAGCTCCTTTCGTTCTTTGAAAATCAATTAGAAGAAAGAGAAATGCATGAAGCCAAACTGTACCTTCCATTCTATGGAATCTTGGCTTTGATGGCATTTTGCTTCAACTGATTACAAGCACCAGCTCTAAAACATCTGAACAGAATAAGCCTCGTCTCCAGCCCTTCTTTTGATGATGAATTGTGGTTTTCCTAGAACCTAAAAGTATGCCAAATACTGTCATTAGCATGATACTTTCTTTCCTCCAGTAGTGCTCTAAACATCTCCAATCAAATAAAATAGTTATTCAGCATATGCTAACCCTACATTGCAACCGACATATGCTAGAAATGCCATTATATACGTGTACAGTAAGCATTACAATGACACAAAGTAACAGTTATTTAACTTAAATGTATTAATTTTTTTCTGGTTTCAGGACAATCTGTGTGGAAAAGTTCTATAGTTAAACTGGCATTTCTTAAGAAACCGAGTACTAAATTTATTACATGACAACAAATCCACATCAAAATCTTTCTTCATTTAGATTCAGTACAATTTGCTGTTCTTGCAAAAGAATTTTTTTGTAAACTATTCATCTAAACTGTATGATTAACTCCATTGCATCTGACATCTGATAGTCAAATAAGAAAGAAATGTTACTTACCATCTAAGTCTTTCAGCAAGTTTCTTTGTAGCAGTAAAGAGAAGTCTGGTATGGAGAAAATGAATTCACCAAGATCAAAGTAAGAAACTCACATGAAGACTCAACGTGTGCCTTCTCATGGGTTTCCAAGTAAAGAGAAGTCTGGTATGGAGGTCATCAAATTTTCACACCTTTTATCCTTGTTGACGCATTCGAATAAAATGCACTTCGTCCCTAAGTCGGGTAATATGTTTTTCTCATGCATTATCTGACACAACTCTTTCACTCTATCATACTCATGCTGACGAGCAAATCCATCCATCAAAATGTTAAAGGTAATAACATCTGGAGAGCAACCCTTAACTTCGATTTCAAGAAAAATATTATGTGCATCCTCAAGCATCCCTGCTCTGCAATACCCTTGAATCAATGTGTTATAAGCTATAACATTAGGCGAACAACCCTTGGTTTCAATTTCATGAAGCAAATTATGTGCATCCTCTAGCATCCCTGCTTTGCTATAGCCATTGAGCAATGTGCCATATGTCACTACATCACACTTGCAGCCATGAGTCCATCAAAGAAACTACGTCTCGGGCCTCATCCATCCTGCCTTGTCTACATAGGCCGTTGATCAAACAACTGTAAGTAACTACATTGGGTTCCACACCTTTTCGAGCCATCAATTCTAACAAGCTCGTTGCTTCTCTTAAACTTCCTTTCTTGCAAATATTGTCTAAAATAGTATTAAATGTCACAACGTCTGGAAAAATGCCATCCCCAATCATGCTATTGAGGACAGCTTCTGCCTCCTTGTCCTTTCCAGAATCATACAGCCCCTTAATCAAAGAATTATAGGAAACGACATTGGGTAAAATGTTGATACTTTTCATTTCCGGAAAAAGTTGTCTAGCCATATCTACCTCCCCGTTTTTACATAGAGCGTCGATCAAAGTACTATAGGTGACAACATTGAGAGAGATTTCTCTATTGTCCAGGTCCATGAAAAGTGCTCTAGCCTTACCCACAAGTCTGTTTTTACACAGTCCGTCTATCAAAGCATTGTAAACATTGATATCCGGAGAAACACCACTACCCTGCATTTCTGACAAGAGATCTTCGGCCTTTCCTAGATACCCATGTTTACACAACCCGTCAATCATAGTAGCATATGTTATATGATCTGGTCCATTTTCAGAAACAAGACCTGGCTCTGTGTGCATCTTTTTCATGTTGCTAAATAAGCTAATAGCATCTTCAACTCTATTTGACTGAAAAAAACCCTTCAACAAGGTATTAAACGTCACAGTGTTTGCAAATACTCCCTTACTACTCATATTTGTGCACAGATTCACAGCTTCTTCTATCTTCCCGATCCTACAGTACCCGTTCAGTATTGTGTTATATGTAATAGCAGTAGGCAACACTCCTCTTGAGTTCATCATTTCCAGAAGCTCCATCCCTTGCTCCACTTTGCCTTTCTTGCAAAGCATATTTATTAGAATGCTAAAAGTCACTGAATTTGGATGGACGTCATTGTCTACCATTTCAACATAGACTGAGCTTGCTTCGTCTTCCATTCCTGATCGACACAACCCACCAATTAAAAAATTGTAAGAAACAACATTCAGTGAAATTCTAACACCCTTTGGTTTCAAATTTGCAATAGGACACACTACACAAGTAGAACCATCCATCAGAGCAAAGGTCGATTCCTTCGGCTTACAATGCTCTTCACGAGACGCAGCCTCCTTGCAATGCACCAATAGTCTGTACAACTGAAGAGCCGCGGTGACGTTCCCGGTCTTGCACAATCCATCAATCACAACGCTGTAAGTAAATGACATCAGGAGCACAACCTAACCCAATCATCTTTGGCAACAAACCAACAGCTTCAACCACTTTCCCCTCCAAACACAACCCTTTGATCAATGCAGTAAAAGTTATGATATCAGCGGGGTGACCATTCTTGAACAAGAGTCCAAAAGCTGAAAATGCAGCTCTCCCTAATTTCATCCTAGAGTAGCAGTTGAGCAAAATATTCAAAGTGACCGGATTTGAACTCAAATCAGAAAAAACAGAAACAGATAGCGTCTTGTAGTAGGAGATAGCAACAGAGTAGTGTCTCTGCTTAGCTAGGGCACCCTAATGTCAAATTGGGGGTAAGGTTTTCATTGAAAGCATGTGATTGAAGAAGAAATTGGCATCTCTAATGTCAAATTGGCCAGACTTACAATCTGTCTGCAAGAATTTGTCAAGTGGATTCATCCTTTCACTCTTGTTATTATGGGAAATGAATGAAGAAGACAACTTTTTTATGGTACCTCGAGAAGACATCCTCCGACCTGGCATAAACTATGGAAGCTTAGGGCAAATTCAGAATAGAAAATTGAAAAGGATAACAGAAATGGTAGCAGCTTACCTGAATGAATCCTCAATTTTTGCCGACGATTGTGAGTGAGATAGTTGAGTGCAGTGAGAAAGGAGGGAGCTTTTGTTGTCTTGACTGAAAAATGAAAAAGAAGCCTACAGAACGATTGTAAAATTTGTATTTTCTTTTATTTTTAAGTTTAAGCCATAGTAATCTCTATATCCTAACTATTATAAATATAGAATGTAATAGTATCTTATCATAATATATATAATTTTTGGGGGTGGTTGAAAAATATTTACACAAGATAATCACAAAGATATTCCCGATTATATTCATCTTGGGTTGGGCTTTGCTTGGGCCACCGGAATAAAAGTCTAATATTAAAGTTTACATTTTCTAAAAAGATATTTCCACATATATTTTTCAAACAAATCTATTACTATTAAATCAAAGATTATCTTTTAATAAACTACATCAATCTATTTCCTAATAAAGATTTTATCTTTTACTAAGTTAAAAATGAAATTATATTTTATAAGGATTATATAATTGAAAAAATATTTTTGGAGTGCTTGAAAAATATTCACACAAGATATTTTAAAAAGAAATTTCCACATATACTGTTAAAACAAATCTATTACTATTAAATTAAATATTATCTTTTAAAAAACTACATCAATCTATTTCCTAATAAAGATTTTATTTTTTACTAAGTTAAAACGAAATTATATTTTATAAGGATTATATAATTGAAAAAATATTTTTGGAATATTCACACAAGATATTTTAAAAAGAAATTTCCAAATATATTTTTCAAACAAATCTATTACTATTAAATTCAAGATTATCTTTTAAGAAACTACATCAATCTATTTCCTAATAAAGATTTTATCTTTTACTAAGTTAAAAACGAAATTATATTTTATAAGGATTATATAATTGAAAAAATATTCTTGGGGGTGGTTGAAAAATATTCACACAAGATATTTTAAAAAGAAATTTCCACATATAGTTTTCAAACAAATCTATTACTATTAAATTAAAGATTATATTTTAAGAAACTACATAAATCTATTTCCTAATAAAGATTTTATCTTTTACTAAGTTAAAAACAAAATTATATTTTATAAGGAATATATAATTGAAAACAATATTTTTGGGGTGGTTGAAAAATATTCACACAAGATATTTTAAAAGAAATTTCCACATATATTTTTCAAACAAATCTATTACTATTAAATTAAATATTATCTTTTAAGAAACTACATCAATCTATTTCCTAATAAAGATTTTATCTTTTACTAAGTTAAAAATAATCACAAAGACATTCCTCGTTATATTAATCTTGGGTTGGCTTTTCCTTAGGCCACTGGAATAAAAGTCTAATATTAAAGTTTACATTTTTTAAAAAGAAATTTTCACATATATTTTTCAAACAAATCTATTACTATTACTATTAAATATTATCTTTTAAGAAACCACATCAATTTATTTCCTAATAAAGATTTTATCTTTTACTAAGTTAAAAATAATCACAAAGATATTCCTCATTATATTAATCTTGGGTTGGCTTTTGCTTGAGCCACTGGAATAAAAGTCTAATATTAAAGTTTACATTTTTTAAAAAGAAATTTCCACATATATTTTTCAAACAAATCTATTACTATTAAATTAAATATTATCTTTTAAGAAACCACATCAATCTATTTCCTAATAAAGATTTTATCTTTTACTATGTTAAAACAAAATTATATTTTATAAGGATTATATAATTGAAAAAATATTTTTGGAG
This sequence comes from Oxyria digyna, assembly GCA_029168935.1. Classification (NCBI taxonomy): domain Eukaryota; kingdom Viridiplantae; phylum Streptophyta; class Magnoliopsida; order Caryophyllales; family Polygonaceae; genus Oxyria; species Oxyria digyna. Next base: position 1,850,921 of record JAPVLV010000001.1, on the reverse strand, counting down.
TGGTTGAAAAATATTCACACAAGATATTTTAAAAAGATATATCCACATATATTTTTCAAAAAAATCTATTACTATTAAATTAAAGATTATCTTTTAAGAAACTACATCAATTTATTTCCTGATAAAGATTTTATTTTTTACTAAGTTAAAAACGAAATTATATTTTATAAGGATTATATAATTGAAAACATATTTTTTGTGGTGGTTGAAAGATATTCACACAAGATATTTAAAAAAAACAATTCCACATATATTTTTCAAACAATTCTATAACTATTAAATTAACGATTATCTTTTAAGAAACTACATCAATCTATTTCTTAATAAAGATTTTATGTTTTACTAAGTTAAAACGAAATTATATTTTATAAGGATTATAAAATTGAAAAAATATTTTTTTGGGTGGTTGAAAAATGTTAACACAAGAAATTTTAAAAAGAAATTTCCACATATAATTTCAAACAATTCTATTACTATTAAATTAACCATTATCTTTTAAGAAACTACATCAATCTATTTCTTAATAAATATTTTATCTTTTACTAAGTTAAAACGAAATTATATTTTATAAGGATTATATAATTGAAAAAATATTTTTTTGGGTGGTTGAAAAATGTTAACACAAGAAATTTCCACATATAATTTCAAACAAATCTATTACTATTAAATTAAAAAATTTCTTTTAAGAAACTACATCAATCAATTTTCTAATAAAGATTTTATCCTTACTAAGTAAAAAACGAAATTATATTTTATAAGGATTATATAATTGAAAAAATATTTTTGGTGGTTGTTGAAAAATATTCACACAAGATATTTAATTAGAAATTTCCACATATATTTTTCAAACAAATCTATTACTATTAAATTAAATATTATATTTTAAGAAACCACATCAATCTATTTTCTAATAAAGATTTTATCTTTTACTAAGTTAAAAACGAAATTATATTTTATAAGGATTATATAATTGAAAAAATATTTTTGGGGGTGGTTAAAAAATATTCACACAAGATAATCACAAAGATATTTATGAATATATTCATCTTGGATGGGGATTTGCTTGACCCATAAAAAAAGGTTCAATCAAAAATAAAATATTTGCTTTTATAATGGAAAATATTAAAACTAAAGGATATAATAAAAAAATAACGATAAATCAAATTAAGAAAAATGATATTTTATGAACATGATAAGTCATATTTTAATAGAAATAAATCTTTTTAAGGCTCATATAATTGAAATAAATTATTTTTCACCAATTATTTTACTGAATAAAAGAATTTTAATTTTTTAAGGGTCATATAATTGGAAATAATATCAAATATATGCATAAATAAAATATTCTTTAGATAAAATGTATTTATAAACAAAATAAGCAAACTAAATCATATCAACTTATTAAAATTACGTCTTAAGATAGAAAAATGATTTATAAAATATATAATTAACATGTTTTCTGAATAAAAAAAAACATATATTTAGCAAAACAATCTTAACCTATTCATTTTTCGATCACATTTTTTCACCTCCTATTTGATAAAGGGAAATTAGAGCTGGCAAACGGGTCAAACGGGTCGGGTTTGGGTTCGGATGGAAAATGGGTTTGGGTTAAGCGGGTCGACCATTGGTCGAGTTCGGGTCGGGTCAACCCAATGAGTTTCAAATGTTCGATAGTTTTATTATAATAAAGAAAATAAAATTTAGACAATATTTTTATTTATTCAGAAATAAAATATGTGAAAAGTGGGTCCCTCGAAGAGTTTCGAGAAGTACGGATCGGTTCAGGTTTGACCCAAACGACTTCATTGTTTGGTAAGGCTTTGAAAGTCTACTGAGGATATAATAACATATAAATTAAATATTTTAATATAACTATTTGATTTGTTTCCCCGTGCTAGAAATATCTATAATGACAAAGAACTCCATCAGTAAATATTTGACGCTAAAAAAGATTAATTTTTATAAATTTCAATATTTCTCCTTTGGTAAAATAAAATTATATGATTATTTTATCATTGGACAATAAATAACAAAATATCCTACAAAGGTATTCTTTAGTAGTAACCTAAATTTTCATGATACAATCCGGAAAAAAAATCTCAATTTTTACTTTAGATAAAATTAATCTCAACTTTTAAATCAATAAAAAGTTAAGAACCCAAACTTAAAATTTATAAATAAAAAACAACCAAATTACAGTTTCAATTGATTTTTTCCTAAATTCGAAGATGAATGTTTTGCAACGTACATAAAACTATTATTATGTGCCATGCTGTTATTGAATTTTCTTAATTTTTAATGAAAAAAGTTGTTTGATCTACATTTTGGTCTTCTGGTAACAGTTGAACATATTTTAATTAGTTTTTCCTAAACAATTTAAGTTTAAGCCTATATTTTTCTCGTGTCGTGTATGCATTTATTATTTTTATGTACTTTATTATTTTTATGTACTTTATTATTTAATTTTTCAAATTATATTTAATTCTTTTAAAGATATAACAAAATAGTTGAACACAATAATAGATTTACAAATTATTATGCGGATTCAAAGTAAAATATAAGTGAAACATACGAGACAATATTACACATTCTAATTCATATTTATAGAGCAATAAATTTTTATTTATTAAAATTCATTTGGCCCGTGCGTAGCACGGGCAAGAGGGACTAGTCTATATAAAGATTGGCTATCCAATGTCAAAATTGAATGAAATTGGTACCTCATAAATGTTGCTCCCTCCATTGATAAATTTAGGATTTCACTAAATAAATTTACATCAACCATTTTTTCTAATTTAAAAAGATGTCCAAAAGATCAAAACGAAGCGTTTTGCTAAAAAATTAAACACCCTCCTTTTTTTCTTTCATTAGATCTGTGGTAAAACTGTACGACGGTTAAAATTTTCCAAACTAGAGATTCAATTGTTTTAAATTTTAAGTAAAAATGTGATATACTGATTATACTCCTCTGGTTTAGTATCATATAAGTAGTTAGCTTTTTAATATATTTTTTTAAAATTCAATTTACACAACGGTAATTAATAGAATTACATGAAGTTGGTTTGATTTTATTTTTCATGTAATATAACGTAAGTCATTTTAGCCTTTTAATTTTTTACACAAACTAGACTAGGTCTCGCGCCATGCGTGGGTTTATATAACTCGATATAGTGAATTAGTAGTAAGGAGTATTATGTAATATAAAATTTTATATGAAAATAAGTTTATATCTTAAAATGATATTGATATATAATTAAGTTTTTACATTTTAAATATAATAAACAACGAATATACATGAATTTTTAATACCAAAAATCTTATTTAACAAATTATCATGGGTCAATTTTTAACAAATTTAAATAAATTGATTTCAACATATATAAAAATATATAATTGAAAACACTACAATAACACAAAAATATAATTATTTCTCTTATTTATAAAGAAATCAATCTTTTTGTGATACATCATATCATAAAAATAAAATATATATTTGTAAAATAAAATAATAGGATATTGGGAGGTCAAAATCTGAAAATTAACACATAAAAATGTTTTTGTAATCTGAAAGATCTTAAGCAATCTTTTTGTAATATTTTTGCACACGATTTTCCAAATTTAATTAATTTTTTTTGAGAAAATTACAATAAATTATAAAAAATCGTGACCAATGAAATGACGACAGGTGGATGGCCTGAATGAAGAGTATGCCACGTGACATAGCTAGAATTGAAGAAATGTAATTTGCTTTAGTAGTTATATAGAGATTTTTTCTATTTTATTCTTGAATTTTGGTAAGAAAAGTAAGAGGTGTGTTAAACAGAGAAACATGATTATTAAAAATGTAAGGAAACTAAATGTAATTTTTACATACAGAGTTTTTATATTTTTAATATCTATCAAACCCACTAAATATCGGTAATATTAGAGAAAAAGAATAACTTTTATATGATATTTCTATGTACAAGATATTTATTTGATACAAGAATAAAAAGTAGAAGAATATTTATTATTGATTTTACCACAAATAAATTAAAATTAATTTAAAATTTAAATGTGGGTTAATATTATATTAAATATGTTTAACTCAAATTGATAATACTCAAGAAAATTAAAGAGAACATAATTTATAATCTTAATTCTAATACGAGCCCCCACGGTAGAAATTTTCTAGATCCTCCACTGCCGATAACCCCCAATTCTTCGATCCCCACTCTCCCTTTCAAATTCACCGATCAACCTCAATTTTGACTGTGGTAATTTTCTTCTTACGTAGATGACCGTGAATGATGTCTACTTGTCTTTTCTCCCCCTCGCACACATACTTGACCGTATGATTGTGGGGAAAAATCTCGCACTCGGAAAATTTTAACTGGCACCCCAAACCTTTTTTTTAAAGGCAATAATAAAAAGAAATTTCATGGCAATCACTCTTGTACACATGAAATTCAATGCCTTAACATCACTCAATGTTGTATGTTTTCATTGACTCTTTTTTTCATGACCTCTTGTAATTAAGATTAGTCAAATTAACTTGAGTTTCTGATTTCAAAAACTGAATTATGTGCTATCAGTTTGTGTTTTCAGATCGAATATAATTATAAAATGCAAAGAAAGATGTTTGGACAAGAAGGTTGTGATCACATGAGATGGGCTGCTAACATTGTTGTTGGATTAGATATTGGTGTTCCATGGTTAATGTGCAAAGAAGATGACTCTCTTGATCCCGTTATAAGTTCCAGTGTTCTTGTTGACAATCTTAATTCTTTTCAAAATAAATTTTTTAATAGTTAATGATCTTATTGTGACAGATTAATATACTTGCAACGACTTTTACTGTTATGTGTTTACTAAAACAGACCTTACAAACCTCTCATGTGGACAGAGGTTTGGAGTGGATGGTATGATTTTGCAGTAATTGACTTTATCATTAGATTAATAAAGTAAAAAGTAAAAAGTAAAAAGCCAGATCAATAACTTTTTCAAAGGTACACATGAAGACTTTAGTAAATTATACTCTCTCCATCCCAAAATATGAGTCCCATTTTCCTTTTTGGGTGTCCCGAAATGTTAGTCTCATTTCTATTTTTGTCCATAAACTTCTTCCAATTATACCCTTACTCATATTATTTTAATATTTTACATTCATCATTTCCAATGGACTTATGTACTTTTCATTTGTAAACTTTCTCCCATTGGTTAATGAATTATTTTAATATTTTACATTCATCATTTCCAATGCACTTATGTACGTTAAAGCATTTGCCTTAATCCAAGATATTTTTGTACAATGAGACTCATATTTTGGGACAGATGAAGTATATATATATACAAATAATATGCAGGTTTACAGAGTTTAGAGGACTGGCTTACCAAAGAATCTAAATTCCCTATATTCAATTCATGTATCATGTGTCTTTGTAAAAGGATTTAACTTTTGCAATTACTAAATTTATACAAAGAGGGAGATCTGTTGTGAACTATATGGTATGCATTTTTTCCTCTTTCAATTTCTTTGTGCTTGAAGTGTTTACTTTTTACTTATCCTAAACTACATTTTTCGTCATTAGTACCAAACTTTGAGCCCTTATCGGAGGCCGTTTGCATCTAATTTTAGTAATTGTAAACAATATTACATATTGCAATATGCTAGCATGTTGTTTTCAAACATTTACACTCAGTTTCCAACAAGCATGATAATTTAGTAAACACGTCAAAAATGTATACAATGGGGAAATGACATTTAATAACTGGTCCTCGAGTTTATTCAATTGTAATGAGTTATAGACAGAAAAATAGATCATATATTCACCAACTTAGCTATTAATGAATCAAAATAGATTACCTTATTTTATATACCAAAATCTGTAGAGTTGGTAATAATACTGCAAACAAGACTTGAACAAAAATTTAGCATATAGAGCATTGAAGAAATTGCATACGCAAATAACATATATTTAAAAAAAATTGTCATGTACATTACAAGAATATTAAAAATCATATTTTTAAAAACTTATGTCCCGTATATTACAATAATATTACAAAATGATATAACAATTTGGCGAATTGAGAGAAGAGGTACAAATCATCAAACTCATTTGATTATATGATATAATATCATTTCAATATCTATTATGAAACATTTAAGAAATTATAATTACGCAAGACCCGTACGCGGGTTTCGGTCTGTTGATTTAAGCCCTAATAAAATAGGAACACCAATACACGAGCTAATTGTTTGGCAAAAAAAAAGCACCCGAGTTAATTAGGTAATGTGATGATTTTAAAGGGAGAGACGAATTCATAGGTAGTTGTGTGTCAATTGCTAAAATGATTAATAAAACATTCAGGAAAAACATAATCACTAATTAAACTTTATTTTTTTTCTTTTTGATAGAACAAAGATTAGAGACTGCTTTGTCGAGGTTAGATTCTATATCATAAAGGGTTGTGAATATGATTAGCCCAATCTAATTTTAGGACGCCTAGATACGGTTCTCGCGCTCCGCGCAAGTAAATTATAAATTTTCATATGTGGTTTAATGTAGTACGCATTATTCATTAATATTATTGTTGTTATTATCAAATTTGTTAATATTTGGAATTATAAGTATTTTTATTTTCTCATATTTATGTTTGAAGTAATTTGGGGACATAATATTAGTTCATATATATAATTTTTATGAAAATGACTCAAAAAACTTATAACCTTCAACGATTTCCGTGCACAAAATGAAAATTGACAATATAAATCTTTCGAATGAGATAAAAGTTCAAAACTACATAGGTAAAGTTTTAGTTCTAATTTAATAGTAATTCTCTTTAATCATAATAAACTCAACATAAAAAAGCGAAAAAACATGCCAAGAGAAATTGTTGTGAGAAATATCAAGGTTTAAGAATGGAGAATTAGGAGTATTGGTTGTAGTAGAGATATATAACAATTACATTAATTTTTAACAAAAGACCACCAACTTTTTTATATATAAGAAGATAAGATGTTAGATATTAAATTAAATTAGATTATAATTAGGATAAGATAATTAATGAATGAAAACAAAATGACTTAAATGGAATAAAAAAGACTTAAATAGATGTAGAATTAATGATAATAATGAATAAAAATAAAAACTTAAATGAATTTAGTATTAATTAGGTACCGATTGCATTAATTTCTTTCATTGGACAACTAGTCTTTCAATTGTACTAGATACGGGCCTCGCACTCCGCGCGAGAAAATTACAGATTTTCGTATGTGATTTAATATAGTTATACATTATTTGTTAATATGTTGTTGTTGTTATCAAATTTATTAATATTTGTAAATATAAATATTTTTTATTTCCTTATATTTATGTTTGAAGTAGTTTTAAAACATAATATTAAAATAAGTTTGCATTGTCATAAGAGAAGCTCACACATTAATTTAATTTGTGACTTAATCAAGTAGACCATAAATAAATATAACATATGGATATAAGAAATATATTTAAATACATGCCTAAAAGTCCAATAGGAGGTGATTAAGAAATGAGTAATGTATTAAATTGGTACCAATTTTATTCAATTTTGACAATGGACAACCAACTTTTATATAGATAAGATTATTTTGAGCATACATGGCACACCTTCAATTTTTGCCGACGATTGTGAGTGACATAGTTGAGTGCAGTGAGAAAGGAGGGAGCTTTTGTTGTCTTGACTGAAAAATGAAAAAGAAGCCTACAGAACGATTGTAAAATTTGTATTTTCTTTTATTTTTAAGTTTAAGCCATAGTAATCTCTATATCCTAACTATTATAAATATAGAATGTAATAGTATAATATATAAAAGTTCTAATGACTGAAGGTGTTCCATGTATGCTCAAAATGACATTGATGGGTTGATAGTTGAGATCTTATTCTAAGTTTTTTTATTTACAATGTAACTTAGTTTTACGTAGAAATTATGGTTTATGTCACCGATATTTTTTTAGATTCAAAAAATTACAATAGTAATGACTTTTCACATGCTTCCCTTAAGAGGATGTCCAATGATGAAGCACGTCTGATGTGCGTCACATGACATTGTTTAAACGGTCACGATCTATCCTGACTGGAATTTATTTATTTTTATTAAAAATCATATATCTCAATATTTCATTAATAAAAAATATCATAATTCTAATTACATTTTTATTTATCCATAGACACCCATTTTGTATATATTTAATGTTCTTTAATTTATTTTTTTATTCCGAATATATTAATTTTATTATTATCGTTTAAATATTTAAAATGTTATTTTAAAAAAAATCTTCTTCATTTATTTACATTAAACTGACATATGAGAAAGAAAAATTTTAAAAATTGTATAAATTAGTATCTTTGGATATAGTAAAGTCCAAAAATAATTATTTATAATAGTTAAAAAAAAAAAAAAAAAGTATATATAACAGTTGCATATGACTTTGATCTTTGTGGTATGTCTTGACTTTTCTGGAGGCTGGATGTAAATAGTAATGCCACGTAGGCGCAACTAGCGTTAGATGACCACTCGAATAAGCCACGTCTCACAGTCATTAGTGTGAGTGAGCTATGTTGTAATTGCTACGTATGTTAGAGGAAGGCCGACGGTAAATAAGTAAAATTCTATCAAACTCCTCTTTCCTCTCCAAAGCACTAGAAATATATCGTGTTGTTCCTTAATCTGTCCCTTCCTCTCTCAATTTCGGATTTTGGGTGCTCTACGAGAAGAAGACACACAAGCTGTCAAAGGAGGTAAATGTTAACTCCAATACTTAAATTTCTGCATTACAACTTTGTATTATCTCTAGGTGTATACCATTTAATATATGATTTGCGTATGTGATGGTTTAAATTACAGAGTTATAAAACTACTTCCTCACTTCATAGTCAATTAACCCTATGTGACTATATTTTCTGCTATTGCAATAAGGTTTAGTTATTATGAACACATTTTGCTTACGAGAATTTGAACCTCAAAACTAGGTGAATAGTATTAAGATGTAAGGTTTCTTTACGTGACATATATTATTACTCTGTTTAAAGGTTTTTGGCATATCGAATGAGCTTATTCATAAATCCATTGGTATGACTATGATAAAGTCATTCCATTAATATATGACCATATGACCATATTTGATTAGGATATTAGAGTAGAATAACATTGTTAGATTTTGTTTTTCTACTATACAATAATTTGTTAAGGAAAATCTTTTGCTCAACAACCAAGTTGTCCTTTTGTATTTGCTCACATTGTATAAAATAGCATCATATTAATCATTTGTATATACTTTTAAACAAAATATGATTAAGTCGATTATAACATTTAGAATATGGATACGGACAACTAGATGTAACACATTTAAATTATAATCAAATTGATTTAGGTTGTTTACCAATATCAATAATTGACGAAGTTTGAGAACAAAAAAAAAATATATATATATATATATATATATACTCACTTTTTCATGTGATAGACTACAACTCCAATGTCATTTTATACTAAAAGGTTAGAAAGGCTAATTGATTTTGACCTGCATGAAAAATTGGGAGGAAGTTTAGATATCACCACCACTGATGACTAAATAATTTTGAGCATAACTTCTATCTATCATTGCGTTTCATTTTTAGTTCTAATTTTTCGGCAAATGTGAAACGCCCATTTTAATGATTTCTTCATTATGAGCATATGTTTGTAATGTATTTTGTATTGTTTTTGTCGCGTTTGTGCATTATGAATTTATTTGTGTATGATGTGAAATATAATTGTTGTTTTGGTCGTGTAACTACCAAAGCCTAAATATAACCTTCATTTCTAATATATACTCGTGTAAACACAAGACCGGTATACCCCGTGCGAAGCACAGGTCCCGGAGACTAGTAATTACTAAAGCGAAATACTTTTCTCTCATCCTAGCTATGTCACGTTGTATACTCTTCATTCAGGTCATTCACTTCGCAATTCTATTAATCACGATTTTTACTACTTACTAGTATTTTGGGGTCCGCGCTACGCGCGGGTCTATATTATTTTATATAACCATTGTTAATTTGTAAGAAAAGGTCATCAACGCTACGGAGATTTTATTTTATTTATTGTGTAAAATTTATTTTCTATGCAAATATTCTAAATGTTGTATAATGTAAAAAGTTATAAACCTTGATTGATCATCTTCTTGATTGCTCTTTGTAGGATTTCTCGTCTTGTTAGTGTTTATCTAGAAAGGTAATTTGGATATCTGATTCATACTGATATTACATAGGTTGATATATATTGACATTATTTGTAATTTTTACCTGATCTCATTCACCTACTCATTGAAGAAATAATATTTAATTAATTAATAAATTTATACTCAACAAAACCATTAACATAAATAACTCGATCACATAACTAAAGAGCAAGATAGAAAAAAACGAATTTGAGATTTATCATCAAATTAATCCATTTTGAAATTCAAAACTAAAATATTGTACGGAATTTGAGAAGAATAGAATTTTGTGTCTTTTATTTTAGTCCAAAATAATGGCCAATCTTTTTGTTGGGAAACTACAAAAAAAACGTATAAGACTCGTAAAAATGGGTCGGATTAGATTGAAAATAAAAAGTTCCTTTATGTCGAACCAATATTTTTGTTGGGATTTTTGTGTCTTTTGTTTTATGTGTTTAACAAAACGCTGAAATAATAAGATAAAATAAAGTTTCTTTATGTCATGACCAATCAAAACACTTCAATATCGATTGTGAAACATTCATTTTTAAAAATCACAATTTACATATTAGATTAGATTGTAATTTTCTTAAAAAAAAGTGATTAAATTTGATAAATCATGTGTAAAAATATTACAAAAAGATTGCTTAAGATCTTTCAGATTACAAAAGGATTTTATGTGTTAATTTTTTAGATTTTGACCTGCCAATATCCTATTATATTATTTTACAAATTTATAATTTTATTTTTATGATATAACATATCATAAAAATATTGATTTCTTAATAAATAAGAGATTTTTTTTTGTGTTATGGTAGTGCTTTAAATTATATAGTTATATATATATATATATATATATATGTCAAAATTAATTTATTTAAATTTCTTCGAATTGACCTATGATAATTTGATCAAATAAGATTTTTTTTATATAAAATCTCATTTATATTCGTTGTTTATTATATTTAAAATTTTAAAACTTAATTATGTATCAGTATCATTTCAAGATATCAACTTATTTTCGTATGAACATATACATAATACATAATACTAATTAATCAAGTTATATAAACTCGCGTTTGGTTCTGTTTTCACCGAAATGACTTTAGTTTCTCATGCACAAATCATAATTCCGTTTATCAGGTCAAAGATAAAACGAGCTTTCGCATTGTTTATTTTTTTCATTTAAAGATTTACGTTATATTGAGAAGAAAGGAATTTACATCAAATGGATCAATTGTGTATTTACTGCGCTAATTATATAGGCAAGCTACATCAGCTCAAAAACTAACAACTCTAAAAATGTAATAATTCTTCGATCTCCAAATGTGATAGATGAAAGTTAAAAAAAAAAAGCACACTTGATTTGTCCAATGAAAGATTTTGGTGTGAGCCGATTGTCCAACCCATGTTAGCCAACTATTAGAGTAAGGGAATCTACGATTGGTTGTATTATATTGGATAACCGTTAAACATCACGCCAACGCTTATTGTTTGCGTGGTCACATGCCCACACGAGCAAAGAAAATGAGTGCATTTAGTCGCTACGTATTTTAATCCGAAAAGTGGAATAAACACAAAAACAGATCCAGAACAAGTAGATCTATAACTCGAAAAGACAATCAGATTACAATGGTAAGATTTGAGGCCTTAACTGTGTAACACCTTGAACTAGACATGAAAATCAGAAAGGAAATAAGGAATACAGAATCATACAATCAAGGTGGTTTAACCCAACTTAATTTTGTGATCCTTTTTGCCTCAAAATATGCTGTGGCATAAATGGTGAGATAAATTAAACAGGGTTTGTTCTTCATCTTCTCAACTGAGCTCAGAAATGCACCAGAAAAATTATAGAGGACAAGCTGTCTATACTTTTTTCAGATAAACTAAGCATATACTCAGTACAGACATGATTTAGCATAAGCATTGTATTCAATGACACCCAAAGAAAACCTTACAGCAAGCTATGATTTCGAAAGGGATGGAAGATACACCTGATGTCGACAATGTCTGCTGCATACCATTGATCTGAATTAAAACTTGATTCACATAATAAATTAGGCTGTATTGTCAGAATTGCTGAGCTCCAAGGAAAGCCAAGGACTCAGCTTCTGTCACCGTCTTCAAATGCCCCTACCTCTTAATTTCATATACTGCAAAAAAATGAAGAGACAAACAATGTCACGCAAAAGAAGGATACTGAAATGGCTCTCATTTATGTTTTAGTGCTGAATAGCATAGGCAAATTTATCATCAGAGGAGTAGAATAGTGCAACCAAATTTTAACACAGCAAAAACTAGTGAAAGCTGAAATGGACAGAGTGAATCATCAAAGAGCCAAGTAATGCAATTCAACACAGCAACAAAAAACTTCATTACCTGCCAAAAAAATATCCATTGTTTCAATTCTATCATCAGTCACTACAAAATACTAGGAATGGAAAAAGATGAATTCACTAAGATCAAAATAAGAAACTCACAGGAAGATTCAACGTGTGCCTTCTCCTGGGTTTCCAAATAAAGAGAAGTCTGGTATGGAGGTCATCAAATTTTCACACCTTTTATCCTTGTTGATACATTCAAATAAAATGCACTTCGTCCCTAAGTCGGGTGATATGTTCTTCTCATGCATTATCTGACACAACTCTTTTACTCTATCATATTCATACAGACGAGCAAATCCATCCATCAAACAGTTAAAGGTAACAACGTTTGGAGCAAAACACTTGGCCTCCATTTCCAGAAACAGATTATCTGCATCCTCAAGTATCCCTGTTGCGCAATACCCTTGAATCAATGAGGTATAAGCAATAACATTAGGCGAAAACCCCTTGGATTCAATTTCACGAAGCATATTATGTGCATCCTCTAGCATCCCTGCTTTGCTATATCCATTGAGCAATGTGCTGGGAAAATTTGCATTTTTGGTAAGCTCCCTAGATCGTGAAAATTGCATTTTTGGTTACTTTTGTTCTATGTAATTATTTGAATGGATTTGTTTCACTTAAGCTGGGCAAATTTGTAGTTCTGTTTACGTATTTTTTGGCTTCAGTTCAACCTATATCATCTGTTATTATTGGGATGGATTCAATTAAGCTGGTGTACATGGTATTAGGCTATTTACCTCTGCTTTTTTTAAATGCAGGAGAACATGGCCAGAATGTTGATGGTTACGGATGTGCATGATATCATTAAGAAACATTAAGCTCAGATCATTACTTCTTTGAAGGATCCTGATATCAGGTTCACTACCTATTGTTCTTGTACTTTTGTGGAATATTTGCTTCTTTTTTCTTATCTTGCTTCTGATCTGTTTAGATAATAATTCTTTGTTTTGTATTGCTTATTTTCCAGTATAAGGAGACGTGCTCTTGATTTATTGTATGGCATGTGTGATGTTTCCAATGCAAAGGACATAGTTGAGGAGTTGTTGCAGGTACTTTCTTTAGAGATGTCAATTAGAAGAAAAAAAACAGGTGGCACCTGAAAAGGTGTTGAAGCTACAGCTGAAGCAAAGTTCCTTCTGGTTTTGATGGTAACAAACATTCCTACTAATGTATACTTGAGTGTTTCAGGATGTCTACTCTGAGCAGGAACGTTACTCAACAGAGGCGAGCTAAATAAGGAAAGAAATGGCTGAGAAGAGCGCAACGAAGATATCTTGTTTTCTTTATGGAAAATATGGTTGAGATGCAAAGATATCATGAAGATCTTAAAGAAAAAGATATAATTAAAAGATGGAAATAATATCTTCTTATGCGAAAGATATTTTTTCCATAATCTTGTTTATTCCCTAGTTTAAACCTAGTTTTATCTTTGCTATATAAACTAGTCTTAGGCTTAGGAATGGTGTGACGATTGAGAGAGTTTATGCTTGTGTGAATCAAGTGTGATCGTCCAAAAAGAGAGAAAGAGTGAGCAATACTTTGTCTTAGGCGTTGAGTTTGGGCTCGAGTGAAAGAAGAGATTCGTGATCGTAATCCTTGCTTTCTTTTGTAACAAACAAGAGATTAATAAGATAAGTATACTCATTCAAATCCTTCAAGTGAGAAGCTTGAAGGTAGTGGTTTTACTCAACTCTTAGTGGTTGAGGTTTCCACTCTAAATACTTGTGTTCTTCTATACTTCCTGCGTTAATATTCCGCTGCTACACCTCTGAAGGAACAATACACTTTGTTCCCTCAGAAGTAATTGAACTAACGATCCAACAAAAGGTTAACCAGCTAAAGTGCTGAATCTAAGCTGAATAAGATATATGCTTGTGCTTCTCTGTCTTCAGTATCTGAGTACAGCAGAGTTTGCTATGCGGGAAGAGTTGGCACTGAAAGCAGCAATTCTTGCTGAGAAGTTTGCCCCCGATTTGTCATGGTAGAAATGCTTTTTTACTTCTACAAACTTTTCTCTTAGAAAGGCATACCGAAATCTGTTTAGAAGTAGATGACACAATAATTATACAAGGATAATGAAGATACAATCTTAGTTGGGAGGGGGCTGGAAGATAAACTCCAACATTTTTCTATATCATGAATTTATTTCATGTTCTGCTTTTCTACTTGTTGCAGGTATGTTGATGTGATCCTCCAGCTGATTGATAAAGCAGAAGATTTTGTGAGCGATGATATATGGTTTAGGGTGGTACAATTTGTTACCAACAACGAAGATTTGCAGGTAAATTTGTTTTTTGAAGTCTTGAAGGTTTATTTTACAATCCTGTGGCAAGCTATGTATCGTTCTCTTACACCCATATGTTTCAGCCTTATGCAGCAGTGAAGGCCAGGGAATATCTGGAAAATGCTGCTGTACATGAGACAATGATCAAATTAAGTAATTTTTTTTCTTCTATGGACCAAAAAAGTATGCTTCTTCTCACTATTGACAGAGTTTGCAGTCATTGCTATATGGCTGCTACAGCCTTAGCTGTGTACAATTCTCATATTTATTATGGCAATCCTTATATCGGCAAACCTTTCTCGATATACGATCACTACCCAGGAATTACAAAATGATTAAGATGTAAATGTTTGTCTGCGGAAGTGCTCATGTGTAAACATCGCCAATACAATTGCTGAGAGAGATTGGGAAGATGACTGATAAGGTGTAAAAGTGGGTTGTACGGATGTTTTTTGCCTTTTAAGGCATCCTAAGATTGTATGGAGGAATGTGTTTGTCAAGTTGTTATTGGATTTGGAATTGGATTTGAGTCCTGAATTAAGGTCTTAGTTTTTCTTTCCCATATCCTCAAAATGATTTCCTTCTGTCACAGGTGAGTGCCTATATACTTGGGGAATTTGGACATCTTCTTGGCAGTCGTCCTGGATATGGTCCAAGGCCAACTCTTTAGTCTTATACACGAGAAGCTTCCAACAGTTTCGTAAGATCGTATGAGCTAATTAAATTTAGTACCTATTATATTGCACACCCGGATATCCTTTAAGAACTGTGCTGGACCATACACTTTCAGGACTTCCACAATCCCGTTGCTGCTCTCTTCATATGCCAAGATATTGATGCATGAGAGCTGCATTGATGCGGAGATACAACAACGAGCAACTGAATATCTCGCCTTGAGTAGCAGAGGTCCTGCTTTGATGGATATATTGGCGGAAATGCCAAAGTTTCCTAAGCGCCGAGTAGATATGATTGGCTTTTCCCAGTTTGGATATCGGCCTATTGTAAATATTATAAACTGTAGATCAATATGATCAACTATGTTAAAGGCAATAAAAAGTGATACGAGAAAACACGAAATATACTCCGCATAAGATAAACAGTAAACAACTAGAAATGGGTAGTTAACATAAGCTAATACAAATTGAGACTACTTTGAAATTACAATTGTCATTACACGTTTAATAATCTTAACCAACAGTTTTACATTTAATTTAATCGCATAATCAATGTCATTTGGTTATGTTATTGGCTTCTTTTTCCCATGTTATTTTAGTACTACATTTTCCACATGAAATCTTATATTTTACAAAAGTATCATGTTACGCCTCTGTTCAGATTCTCTTTCAATAGGTTATCACTACAAAAATAATGATTCAAAATGCAACTACATAAATATAAAATAGTTCAAATCCGACACCTAATCTACAACACTTAGCGTATTACGCAAACCAAAGTTTGATAAGGCCATTCAACAACAATTCACAGTTAAAAAAACACGTTTCATACCCACGCAAAGCGATTGCCATGAGATTGAAGCCGATAATGCGCACCTTGGTTGTCAAATTACCGACAATATTGTTATTGTCATGAAACAATTTATGGGCATCAAGATCGATTTTGAGAAGGCCTATGACCGTGTTCGGTGGAGTTTCATTCTGGATACGCTGCACGAGGCTAGGTTTCATTCCGACTTGGTTCTCATCAACATGAATTGAATCACTCGGGTGTTCATCAAGGCGATCCCTTATCCCCATACATTTGTGAGATCCGGATCAAGGGGACTTGGGAAAATATCTCGGAATGTCGTTATCAAAGACGCTAGTTTCAAAGACATCGTTTTGGTCATGAAAAGTAAGAGACAAACCAATGTGACGTTTATGACGAAAATGGGTGGGAGAACTTTCTCCGAGCTGAATTCGCTTTGGTCTCGGGTGATTCGGGGCAAGTATTGCAAAGGTCGGTGTGATCAGGATATATTTGCTCTCTTTTTTCATAACAATAATTCATTTGCATACACCTTGAGCTAACTCACAAACCCTTGTCAGATTCATCTGCATAGGATGTAGCAATTTGTGATTGAACTCGAATATTGACAGCAAGAGATCGTTGCCACGGAGCTCGAAATTTGTGATTGATCGTTGCAGGCAACGATCATGCTGAACCGACTGTGTCACTGTGATGCACCAATTTCTGCAGGGGAACTCAGATGCTTATTCCAACGCTCTTGCAACTTTCAAGCAGTATGATCTTACCACAAAATCTAAAAATCCATAATTCGATGCATCTCGGACCACGTCTTCAGCTTCCGAAGGAAGAAATACAATCCCTTTCTATTGAGCAGGCAACAGTGACTAGCAAATTGAAATGTTCAGAAGTTTCCCGGATTGCCAGGATTGAAGATTTCAGTTCAGTTCATAGTGATTGTAACACAATCTGTTGGAAAGGAGGATGATGCATCCTTGGTTCCCATTGTCTTTCACTGCTCCATATTTGTCATTGTCAATTGAAAATGATGATTGCTTTAATGAAGAAGTTTCAGACAGTGATGCTGCAAAATCCACTGGCAGTCAACTTCAAATGTATTTTTGTTGCACTCTTAAGATGAATTCAGATCACCTCAGCTAAAAATCAACCAAAAGGCAGGAAAATTTGCACTCTCTAATATAATCCAGCACTATAGTTTTTCTCTTGGCGACTCCAGTTTGGAACTTGTCAAAAATCAACCAATGGGAGCTGATCTTTAAAATTGACAGCAGTCTTAGTCCAAATCAAAAGAACTAAATTCAGCACATAAATCCAAAACCTAGTAGTTGTTGCATGAACAACTAACAAAATATGAAAAGAAACAATGGGAAGAACAATCATCAAACAACTACGGAGTAGTAAATTAGGGGGGCAAGCAAAGTTCAAAAAATAAGTAGCCAAATCCTAAAATTCAGGGCCAAAAATAAAACCCATGTCAGATATAGAGCCTCCTCAAAGTTGAGTGAAATTGACCTGATTAATTGCCAGACAGCGGCCTCTAATGATGATTACCGCCCCTGAGTTTTCTTATGGTAAAGAAGAAGAAGAAGAGAATCATGATGCAAAATCAGTGTGATAATATATATATAAAAAATAGTGGCTCTTGCAGATGTGCATCTGCTGGGTTTGTTTCTTCAACAAGTACGTTTGATCCTGACAACACGAAGAATGACGACGCTAGCAATAAAGCTGGAGGAAAGAGTAAAGATGTCACGATTGAAAATTCTATCAACACTGCTGCAGAAAATAGAGATCATGATGCTCTTCTGCTTAGTAGCCATTCTGAGCCGACAGTTGAACTTAAAGCTGAAGAAACAGTTGCTGAGTATCCTCATTCAGTAACAACAATAAAAAAACACATCAGTGGAGATCTTTTTATGATGTGCAAAACATTATAATGCAGCAAAAACAAATAGCAGATGGATTACACAGCAAAACTGTCACATGTTCACTAGCAAACAACATAACTGAATAATTTTTATCTATTAAATCAGCTAATTTACAAATACATGTTGCTACACCAAATACAAGAAACTTAAATCAAATACAAGTCTGTCCCATACTACTGATTAAAGAAGCTTTAAAACAGAGAAAACTATTAGCCAACCAAAACCATACTAGTGAAAGCTGAATTGGGCAGAGCGAATCATCAAAGAGCCAAGTAATGCACTTCAACACAGCAAAAACAACTTCATTGCCTGCCAAAACAATATCCATCGTTTCATTTCTATCATCAGTCAGTACAAAATACTAGGCATAGCAGAAAATGAATTCACCAAGATCAAAGTAAGAAACTCACAGGAAGATTCAACGTGTGCCTTCTCTTGGGTTTCCAAGTAAAGAGAAGTCTAGTATGGAGGTCATCAAATTTTCACACCTTTTATCCTTATTGATACATTCGAATAAAATGCACGTCGTCCCTAAGTCGGGTAATATATTTTTCTCATGCATGATCTGACACAACTCTTTCACTCTATCATACTCATGCTGACGAGCAAATCCATCCATCAATCTGTTAAAGGTAATAACATCTGGAGAACAACCCTTAACTTCCATTTCAAGAAAAAGATTACGTGCATCCTCAAGCATCCCTTCTTTGCAATACCCTTGAATCAATGTGTTATAAGCTATAACATTAGGCGAAAAACCCTTGGCTTCAATTTCACGTAGCAAATTATGTGCATCCTCTAGCATCCCTGCTTTGCTATATCCATTGAGCAATGTGCTATATGTCACTACATCACACTTGCAGCCATGAGTTTCCATCAAAGACACTACGTCTCGGGCATCATCCATCCTTCCTTGTCTACAAAGGCCGTTGATCAAACAATTGTAAGTAACTATATTGGGTTCCACACCTTTTCGAGTCATCAATTCTAACAAGCTCTTTGCTTCTCTTAAACTTCCTTTCTTGCAAATATTGTCCAAAATAATATTAAATGTCACAACGTCTGGAGAAATACCATCCCCAATCATACTTTTGAGGACAACTTCTGCCTCTTTGTCCTTTCCAGAATCATACAGCCCCTTAATCAAAGAATTATAGGAAACGACATCGGGTAAAATGTTGATAATTTTCATTTCGGAAAAAAGTTGTCTAGCCATATCCACCTCCCTGCTTTTAATTAGACCGTCGATCAAAGTAGTATAGGTGACAACATTGGGAGAGATTTCTCTATTTTTCAGGTCCATGAAAAGCGCTCTAGCCTTACCCACGAGTCCGTTTTTACACAGTCCGTCTATCAAAGCATTGTAAACATTGATATACGGAGAAACACCACTACCCTGCATTTCTGACAAGAGATCTTCGGCCTTACCAAGATACCCATGTTTACACAACCCGTCAATCATTGTAGCGTATGTAACATGATTTGGTCCATTTTCAGAAACAAAACCTGGCTCTGAATGTATCTTTTTCATGTTGCTAAATAAGCTAATAGCATCTTCAACTCTATTTGACTGAAAAAATCCCTTCAACAAGGTATTAAACGTCACACTGTCTGCAAATACTCCCTTACTACTCATATTTGTGCAAAGATTTACAGCTTCTTCTATCTTCCCGATCCTACAGTACCCGTTCAGTATTGTGTTATATGTAATAGCAGTAGGCAACACTCCTCTCGAGATCATCATTTCCAAAAGCTCCATCCCTTGCTCCACTTTACCCTTCTTGCAAAGCATATTTATTAGAATGCTAAAAGTCACTGAATCTGGATGGACGTCATTGCCTACCATTTCAACAAAGACTGAGCTCGCTTCGTCTTCCATTCCTGATCGACACAACCCATCAATTAAACAATTGTAAGAAACAACATTCAGTGAAATTCTAACACCCTTTGGTTTCAAATTTGCAATAGGCCACTCTACACAAGTTGAACCATCCATCAGAGCAAAGGTCGATTCCTTCGGCTTACAATGCTCTTCACGAGACGCAGCCTCCTTGCAATGCACCAATAGTCTGTACAACTGAAGAGCTGCGGTGACGTTCCCGGTCTTGCACAATCCGTCAATTATCGTGCTGTAAGTAAAGACATCAGGAGCACAGCCTAACCCAATCATCTTTGGCAACAAACCAACACCTTCAACCACTTTCCCCTCTAAACACAACCCTTTGATTAAGGCATTAAAAGTTATGATATTAGGGCGGTGTCCATTCTTGAACAGGAGGCCAAATGCTGAAAATGCATCTCTCCCTAATTTCATCCTAGAGTAGCAGTTGAGCAAAATATTCAAGGTGAACAGATTTGAACTCAACTCAAAAAAACCAGAAACAGATAGCGTCTTGTAGTAGGAGATAACTAGAGAGTACTGCTTCTTTTTAGCTAGGGCACCCAATAGAGTAGTGAAACATGAAACTGAAGGTAAAGGTTTCATCGAAAGCATGTGATTGAAGAAGAAATTGGCATCTCTAATGTCAAATTTGCCAGAGTTACAATCCGTCTGCAGGAATTTGTCGAGTGGGTTCATCCTTCCACCCTTGTTGTTATTGGCAATGAATGAAGAAGACAGCTTTTTTATGGCACCTCGAGAAGACATCCTTCAACCAGGTATGGTGAATTAGGTCCTGGCATAAATTAAGACCAAACACCCAATTAGTTCTAGTTTAGTGCGGTGAATTGAAAAGGACAACAGATCGAAATGGCTTACCTGTATGAATCTTCACTGGTAGAGTTAGTTGAGTGCAGTGAGAAAGGAGGAAGCTTTTGGTTGAAAAGGAGGAAGAAGAGGCTCGATTGCAAAGCTTGAACAAGGTAAGGCTCGATTGGTAGTACACATCGAGTCTCTTTTTCATTATTACGTTGAAACTAGATCGGAACCCTGCGCTCGCAAGTTACGGTTTCCCGTTTGCGATTAGTCATTAGATAGGCCTTAAATTTAGAATGAGTGAACGATGATATAATACAATTCTACAAACTCGTAAAATGCAAATACAACTATTGCAACAATGGTTAATTACAACCGAAATCTGCAACATAAAGTATTTATATGATGTTCATGTTTTACTGATGCCAATGTTGTTTGGCGTGTTACATGTTTCACTGAGACCATGCATATGAATCAATCTTAGGTGTTGTCAATATATAGATTAAAATATCTAATTAATCCAGATTAATTTTTAATCGGGGAAGGAGGGGGCGTCGAAATGAAACGAAGGGATTGATGAACGGGATAGAGATGAGAACGAGTTTGAAGATTGTGGTCGAGGAAGGAGACGAAGATGGTGTGTTCTAAGTTGATGATGAAATTAACATTTATATATATATATATAAAAGTTAGTCGTTCTTGGCCGAAAGTAAATGAAAACGGTACCGGGGCCCGTTTCATTTACTCCTTCATTAATACATCTACTTTTATGTTGAATCACTAAATCAAATTGAACATTGATAGCTTATTTAATGATATTAATCGCAAACAAAAAACCATAATTAACCCGCGCGTAGCGCGGGGTTACGGATCTAGTTTAAGAAAATAGTTAATTACGATGAAGATTTAAAAAATTAAAAGTAACATTTATTAGGTCGTAAATGTTTTACTTCTTCAAACCCATGAACTTTTATATATAGATAGATGGGGATTTGTTGGGGGAAGCTTTTGGTGTTTATAGTAGGCGGAGCTAGGGTTACGAGATTAATGAAGCCTTGATTGGTCTTGAAGAGATGATTAGGAGTGGGAATTTTCCAAGGATGATGATCATCAATAGGATTATTAGAGGACTTTGTGAAGAAGGGAGGATGAATGAGGCTGTTTCGATTTTGATTCTTGTTTATGAAGTAAGACGGATGCCCAGCAAAATTAGCTTCAATGTTTTGAAGTATCAAATCTCACCTTTTGTGTCATCTTCTCCCGTCCAGTTATAGCACGATTTACGGCGATTAAATGTGTCATTGAGGGAGGCTTTTGAGTAATACAAACAATTTTGAGGAAGAGAATTGTCTAAGATTTGAAAAAATAAACTCAGTTAGAGCTCTTTTTCTCCACCAGTGGTGTTCTTAGATGACATTCGAGATTGTAAAAAGAACACATGTTTAGAGCTTGTTAGACACTTGTTTAGAACAATTCTGAAAACTTAATTAACTATCACAAAATAAAAATATTGCAACAATTAAATTATTATTATGTTGTATCAAATTATATTAAGGAAAAACACTTTAAACGAAAATTTAACAACTATCAAGATTATCAATAAACATAATATATATATCTTTCTAACTCAATTAACTTTTAAATTTAAGGAAAAATGATAATAATCACAATTTTTACATAGCATGCAACAAAATGAAAAGAAGACGTACAATTTTACATAAATTACGTATGAAATTGTATGGATACTTGATATAATTGATAATCTGTGTAAACTATAAACGAAATTTAATAGTATAAAAAGTTTTTTTTATTTGTTTGCATCATAAAAAACTAATTCTTCAATTTTTGATAAGATTGATAGGATTAAGGTATTCTTGATTAATAAAAGTACAAGAATACAAAATCAAGGAAAAGATGAATCAGGGACAACATCTTAGGTTTTACTAGTTTTGCTACAACACCTTCCTTACGTGACAGTGCTATCATCATATTAGCAAGTAAGGTAAGAGGTTAATCAAGAAAGAAGTTTTCATTACATTCTTGATGTATCCCCATGGAGTAGTTGAATCAGGTACATCTTTGCACACAATATACTCTTGAACAGCATGCAAAGATTTCAGCAGAGAAGGAAGAAAAAGAGCCTGGTTTTAGAGTTTCCAAGGAACAAGTTGAGAGAAAGAAAGTTGGTCTCTTACAAGAAATGGAGGAGATGAATGAAGAAGCCAAGGAATCTCTTTCTGATTCCCACATTCTCTCAGTTGATTGCTGCACAAAAGGAATTTAAAAAGGTTGAAAGAGAGAATCAATCTCTTCAGAGTTGCAGGAGAGAGAATGGTGATGAAACTTGAACAACTGTTGCTGGAAACCATGAAAGCGAAGAACGAAACAGAAGAGATGAACATGAATATTGAGGAGATGAGGAGACAAGTTATGTCAGTCAAGGAGAGGCAAAAAATGTGTCTAGGGAAGAGTATGTGTAATTGAAAGAGAAAGCTAGTGAATCAAACAAACTGGCTGAAACCAAGTTGACATCCGCCATGGCTGAGATGGAAGCATAAATGCAAACAAGAATCCAGCAGAGATGAAATTGCGACAGATATTTTCACAAATTGAAGAGATAAACAAGGCGATAGAAGAGGCTTTCAAAGCAGGCTGAGATGGCAGACGCTGCAAAAATCATGGTAGAAAGTGAGTTAAAGAGACGACGCAAAGAGCATGAGACGCTAAATGTTGTGGCCAGCATCCTGATCAACGTCTACTTGATTGTAAATCTCGGGTGAGTTCTGCTATACAATTCCATTCATTAATTTTGTTCAATTACCAGTGTTCTGATTCTTTCTAGTTCTATCATCCTTTTTTGGTTGAATGCCAGGGCTTGTACCTGGATACACGTTTCTCTATGGCTAGCCATCGGTATGACTGTTTACGTATCATATGGACGAAATCACAGTCGTCTAAAAGACGAAACTGCACAGGCCAAGAATGTCAATGGTGATTCTGCAACCTGTTTTGCTTAAATGCAGGAAACTTCGTTCTGCTTGCCGTTGCAGGAATTTCCATTTGGTAATGCTCCTGAATTTTGTCTATATAAAATGTTCATAAGGGGTCTCATCTCACTAGCAACTGTAAAAACTGTACTCCACAACCAAGTTTAACAATCAACAATATTAAATCAAGTCTTGTCTTGAAATTACTCAACGGAGCATTTGGGAAGAAATTTGGCAAGTTGGTGAACCTGAGAAGATGCGTAATTTCTTATGGTTGGCAAGTTAATGAGCAGCACAAATCGTCATCGTCGTGATTTGGCCTCGTCGGATTTGTGCGATGCCTGCAATGATCATGCTGAATCGACGCTGCATAGTAATCAAGCCCTTTCTGTTGAGCAGGCAACAGTGACTAACACATTGAACTGTTCAGAAGTTCCAACCCAAAATGTAAATATAGGAAAAACTTTTATTCACACTGGTAGGCAACGTCTACCAGTGTTCTGATTCTTTCTAGTTCTATCATCAGTCAGTACAAAATACTAGGCATAGCAGAAAATGAATTCACCAAGATCAAAGTAAGAAACTCACAGGAAGATTCAACGTGTGCCTTCTCTTGGGTTTCCAAGTAAAGAGAAATCTGGTATGGAGGTCATCAAATTTTCACACCTTTTATCCTTGTTGATACATTCGAATAAAATGCACTTCGTCTCTAGGTCGGGTAATATGTTTTTCTCATGCATTATCTGACACAACTCTTTCACTCTATCATAATCATGCTGACGAGCAAATCCATCCATCAATCTGTTAAAGGTAATAACATCTGGAGAACAACCCTTAACTTCCATTTCAAGAAAAAGATTACGTGCATCCTCAAGCATCCTTGTTGTGCAATACCCTTTAATCAATGTGGTATAAGCAATAACATTAGGTGAAAAACCCTTGGCTTCAATTTCACGAAGCAAATTATGTGCATCCTCTAGCATCCCTGCTTTGCTATATCCATTGAGCAATGTGCTATATGTCACTACATCACACTTGGAGCCATGAGTTTCCATCAAAGAAACTACATCTCGGGCATCATCCATCCTGCCTTGTCTACAAAGGCCGTTGATCAAACAATTGTAAGTAACTACATCAGGAAGCACGCCTTTTCGAGTCATCAAATCTAACAAGCTCTTTGCTTCTCTTAAACTTCCTTTCTTGCAAATATTGTCCAAAAAAGTATTAAATGTCACAACGTCTGGAAAAATACCATCCTCAATCATGCTATTGAGGACAGCTTCTGCCTCCTTGTCCTTTCCAGAATCATACAGCCCCTTAATCAAAGAAGTATAGGAAAAGACATCAGGTAAAATGTTGATACTTTTCATTTCTGAAAAAAGTTGTCTAGCCATATCCACCTCCCCGCTTTTAATTAAACCGTCGATTAAAGTAGTATAGGTGACAACATTGGGAGAGATTTTTCTATTTTCCAGGTCCATGAAAAGCACTCTAGCCTTACCCACGAGTCCGTTTTTACACAGTCCGTCTATCAAAGCATTGTAAACATTGATATTCAGAGAAACACCACTACCCTGCATATCTGACAAGAGATCTTCGGCCTTACCAAGATACCCATGTTTACAAAACCCGTCAATCATTGTAGTGTATGTAACATGATTTGGTCCATTTTCAGAAACAAAACCTGGCTCTGAGTGTATCTTTTTCATGTTGCTGAATAAGCTCATAGCATCTCCGACTCTATTTGAATCAAAAAAAACTTTCAACAAGGTATTAAATGTCACAGCGTTTGCATATACTCCCCTATGACTCATATTTGTGCACAGATTCACAGCTTCTTCTATCTTCCCGATCCTACAATAACCATTCAATATCGTGTTATATGTAACAATGTCAGGTAACTCTCCTCTTGAGATCATCATTTCCAAAAGCTCCATCCCTTGCTCCACTTTGCCTTTCTTGCAAAGCATATTTATTAGAATGTTAAAAGTCACTGAATCTGGATGGACGTCATTGCCTACCATTTCAACAAAGACTGAGCTTGCTTCGTCTTCCATTCCTGATCGACACAACCCATCAATTAAACAACTATAAGAGACAACATTGAGTGAAATTCGAACCCTCTTTGGCTTCAGATCTGCAATAGCCCACTCTGCACAAGTAGAGCCATCCATCAGAGAAAAGGGCAATTCCTCTGGCTTACAGTGCTCTTCAAGAGAATTCAACTGTCTGTATAACTGAAGAGCTGCGGTGACGTTCCCCGTCTTGCACAATCCGTCAATTATTGTGTTGTAAGTAACTACATCAGGAGCACAACCTAACCCAATCATCTTTGGCAACAAACCAACAGCTTCAACCACTTTCCCCTCTAAACACAACCCTTTGATTAAGGCAGTAAAAGTTATGATATTAGGGCGGTGTCCATTCTTGAACAGGAGGCCAAATGCTGAAAATGCATCTCTCCCTAATTTCATCCTAGAGTAGCAGTTGAGCAAAATATTCAAGGTGAACAGATCTGAACTCAACTCAAAAAAACCAGAAACAGATAGCGTCTTGTAGTAGGAGATAACTAGAGAGTACTGCTTCTTTTTAGCTAGGGCACCCAATAGAGTAGTGAAACATGAAACTGGAGGTAAGGGTTTCATCGAAAGCATGTGATTGAAGAAGAAATTGGCATCACTAATGTCAAATTTGCCAGACTTACAATCCGTCTGCAGGAATTTGTCAAGTGGGTTCATCCTTCCACCCTTGTTATTGGCAATGAATGAAGAAGACAACTTTTTTATGGCACCTCGAGAAGACATCCTTCAACCAGGTATGGTGAATTAGGTCCTGGCATAAATTAAGTCCAATTACTTCATGTTTAGAGCAGTGAATTGAAAAGGACAACAGATCGAAATGGTAGCAGGCGGATGAATAACTTACCTGTACGAATCTTCACTGGTGAGAAATGAAGAAGCTTTTGGTTGGAAGGAGGAAGGAGAGGCTCGATTGCTAGTACAAATGAGAGAGTGATAATAGAAAATAGTACTTTTTTTTTTCAAAGCTTAAGTTGCCAAACAAATATTTCCCCCCAGAAAATCTATCTCTGTATACTAATGTCAATTGGTACCGGCCCAATTATTCAATTATGGGCCTGTGTTTTCCAATAGACCGTAATAATTAGTCCGTTGTATCTTCTTCTTATCACCTTCCACAGACGGTATTGGGTGTCTTTATGTTGCCTCTCTTTTTCAACGCCTCTCTTTTGTTGTTTGCATCCGATCTTTGTCTCTCCAGCTCCTTTTCCTTGCCGTATTCTTTCATCTTCTCCTCCTCTGTCTTCCAAGCCGTTACGTTTCCATGGTGTTTTCAATTCGTATAAATACCCATCGCTTCCCCCTGTTTCTATTAGGTTTCCCCATTTCCCTTCCCAGTTTTACCCGGCTTTAGTATCAAACAGCCATGATGCTTATTGGAGTTGTGTACCGAAATGTGTAAAGACACTGGAGAGGCTTGCTAGAAACCAAGATATTCCACAAGAGTACACGTTTTATGGTATCCCATCTCTCTGGCTGCAGGTTTGTGTCATTCTCTTCTTCAATCTTAAGATAAGAAACCAATATGTCAACTTTGGATGTTTTGATTTGCAGTATACACACGCTAGGTTAATCTTAATTTAAGGCTTTGTTTGCTTTAGATAATTTTGCAGGTTAAAACAATGCGAGCCCTTCAATATTTTCCCACTATTGAAGATCCAAATACGAGAAGATCATTATTTGAGGTTTATATATTCGGCATCTTTCTTATGTGCTTCTTTTGATAATGTTTGTTTTCCCTGACTTTACAGTTTGTATTTAGGTTTTGCAACGGATACTGATGGGAACAGATGTGGTTAAAAATGTGAACAAGAATAATGCTTCACATGCCGTGCTATTTGAGGCCCTTGCTCTTGTAAGTTTGTCATGCATGCTCTTCGTGTTCGTGATTAAATCAGTACATGATACTATATTCTGCAATTTTACTTCTGTATATAAATCCATATACAATCCTGTTGCTTATTTGGTTTCTCTACATTGAATTTGCATGTTTTTTTTTTCTTTATTGAGTAATCTGTATAATGTTTCTGAGAGTTCATTTGCTCTGTTGTTTGGCCCACTCAAGAAAGTAGGAGTATCAGGGCCACTATGCTGTTGTAAATGAGGAGTATTTGTTAGTTTTTATTAATTCCCTTGACAAATATGAAGGCTTGTCATCAGAGTGTTCAAACGAACTCCTGGTATTTTTTATGAAATGATGTTTCAGTGTGTGCTCTTTGTGTCATAGGTCATGCACCTTGATGCTGAGAAGGAGATGATGTCTCAGTGTGTTGCTTTGCTTGGTAAATTCGTTGCTGTTCGTGAACCAAATATCCGTTACCTTGGTCTGGTAAGCTCCCTAGATCGTGAAAATTGCATTTTTGGTTACTTTTGTTCTATGTAATTATTTGAATGGATTTGTTTCACTTAAGCTGGGCAAATTTGTAGTTCTGTTTACGTATTTTTTGTCTTCAGTTCAACCTATATCATCTGTTATTATTGGGATGGATTCAATTAAGCTGGTGTACATGGTATTAGGCTATTTACCTCTGCTTTTTTTAAATGCAGGAGAACATGGCCAGAATGTTGATGGTTACGGATGTGCATGATATCATTAAGAAACATTAAGCTCAGATCATTACTTCTTTGAAGGATCCTGATATCAGGTTCACTACCTATTGTTCTTGTACTTTTGTGGAATATTTGCTTCTTTTTTCTTATCTTGCTTCTGATCTGTTTAGATAATAATTCTTTGTTTTGTATTTCTTATTTTCCAGTATAAGGAGACGTGCTCTTGATTTATTGTATGGCATGTGTGATGTTTCCAATGCAAAGGACATAGTTGAGGAGTTGTTGCAGGTACTTTCTTTAGAGATGTCAATTAGAAGAAAAAAAACAGGTGGCACCTGAAAAGGTGTTGAAGCTACAGCTGAAGCAAAGTTCCTTCTGGTTTTGATGGTAACAAACATTCCTACTAATGTATACTTGAGTGTTTCAGGATGTCTACTCTGAGCAGGAACGTTACTCAACAGAGGCGAGCTAAATAAGGAAAGAAATGGCTGAGAAGAGCGCAACGAAGATATCTTGTTTTCTTTATGGAAAATATGGTTGAGATGCAAAGATATCATGAAGATCTTAAAGAAAAAGATATAATTAAAAGATGGAAATAATATCTTCTTATGCGAAAGATATTTTTTCCATAATCTTGTTTATTCCCTAGTTTAAACCTAGTTTTATCTTTGCTATATAAACTAGTCTTAGGCTTAGGAATGGTGTGACGATTGAGAGAGTTTATGCTTGTGTGAATCAAGTGTGATCGTCCAAAAAGAGAGAAAGAGTGAGCAATACTTTGTCTTAGGCGTTGAGTTTGGGCTCGAGTGAAAGAAGAGATTCGTGATCGTAATCCTTGCTTTCTTTTGTAACAAACAAGAGATTAATAAGATAAGTATACTCATTCAAATCCTTCAAGTGAGAAGCTTGAAGGTAGTGGTTTTACTCAACTCTTAGTGGTTGAGGTTTCCACTCTAAATACTTGTGTTCTTCTATACTTTCTGCGTTAATATTCCGCTGCTACACCTCTGAAGGAACAATACACTTTGTTCCCTCAGAAGTAATTGAACTAACGATCCAACAAAAGGTTAACCAGCTAAAGTGCTGAATCTAAGCTGAATAAGATATATGCTTGTGCTTCTCTGTCTTCAGTATCTGAGTACAGCAGAGTTTGCTATGCGGGAAAATGAATTCACCAAGATCAAAATAAGAAACTCACAGGAAGATTCAACGTGTGCCTTCTCTTGGGTTTCCAAGTAAAGAGAAATCTGGTATGGAGGTCATCAAATTTTCACACCTTTTATCCTTGTTGATACATTCGAATAAAATGCACGTCGTCCCTAAGTCGGGTAATATGTTTTTCTCATGCATGATCTGACACAACTCTTTCACTCTATCATAATCATGCTGACGAGCAAATCCATCCATCAATCTGTTAAAGGTAATAACATCTGGAGAACAACCCTTAACTTCCATTTCAAGAAAAAGATTACGTGCATCCTCAAGCATCCCTTCTTTGCAATACCCTTGAATCAATGTGTTATAAGCTATAACATTATGCGAAAACCCCTTGGATTCAATTTCACGAAGCATATTATGTGCATCCTCTAGCATCCCTGCTTTGCTATATCCATTGAGCAATGTGCTATATGTCACTACATTACACTTGCAGCCATGAGTTTCCATCAAAGACACTACGTCTCGGGCATCATCCAGCCTACCTCGTCTACAAAGGCCGTTGATCAAACAATTGTAAGTAACTACGTTAGGAATCACTCCTTTTCGAGTCATCAAGTCTAACAAGCTCTTTGCTTCTCTTAAATTTCCTTTCTTGCAAATATTGTCCAAAATAGTATTAAATGTCACAACGTCTGGAGAAATACCATCCCCAATCATACTTTTGAGGACAACTTCTGCCTCTTTGTCCTTTCCACAATCATACAGCCCCTTAATCAAAGAATTATAGGAAACGACATCGGGTAAAATGTTGATACTTTTCATTTCCGGAAAAAGTTGTCTAGCCATATCCACCTCCCCGCTTTTAATTAAACCGTCGATCAAAGTATTATAGGTGACAACATTGGGAGAGATTTCTCTATTTTCCAGGTCCATGAAAAGCACTCTAGCCTTACCCACGAGTCCGTTTTTACACAGTCCGTCTATCAAAGCATTGTAAACATTGATATTCAGAGAAACACCACTACCCTGCATATCTGACAAGAGATCTTCGGCCTTACCAAGATACCCATGTTTACAAAACCCGTCAATCATTGTAGTGTATGTAACATGATTTGGTCCATTTTCAGAAACAAAACCTGGCTCTGAGTGTATCTTTTTCATGTTGCTGAATAAGCTCATAGCATCTCCGACTCTATTTGAATCAAAAAAAACTTTCAACAAGGTATTAAATGTCACAGCGTTTGCATATAC
Source organism: Oxyria digyna (assembly GCA_029168935.1). Classification (NCBI taxonomy): domain Eukaryota; kingdom Viridiplantae; phylum Streptophyta; class Magnoliopsida; order Caryophyllales; family Polygonaceae; genus Oxyria; species Oxyria digyna. Next base: position 1,819,892 of record JAPVLV010000001.1, on the reverse strand, counting down.
TCCCCTATGACTCATATTTGTGCACAGATTCACAGCTTCTTCTATCTTCCCGATCCTACAATAACCATTCAATATCGTGTTATATGTAACAATGTCAGGTAACTCTCCTCTTGAGATCATCATTTCCAAAAGCTCCATCCCTTGCTCCACTTTGCCTTTCTTGCAAAGCATATTTATTAGAATGTTAAAAGTCACTGAATCTGGATGGACGTCATTGCCTACCATTTCAACAAAGACTGAGCTTGCTTCGTCTTCCATTCCTGATCGACACAACCCATCAATTAAACAACTATAAGAGACAACATTGAGTGAAATTCGAACCCTCTTTGGCTTCAGATCTGCAATAGCCCACTCTGCACAAGTAGAGCCATCCATCACAGAAAGGGTCAATTCCTTTGGCCTACAGTGCTCTTCACGAGATGTCAACTGTCTATATAACTGAAGAGCTGCGGTGACGTTCCCGGTTTTGCACAATCCGTCAATTATAGTGGTGTAAGTAAAGACATCAGGAGCACAACGAGCCTGAATCATCTTTGGCAACAAACCAACAGCTTCAACCACTTTCCCCTCCAAACACAACCCTTTGATCAATGCAGTAAAAGTTATGATATCAGGGCGGTGTCCATTCTTGAACAGGAGGCCAAATGCTGAAAATGCATCTCTCCCTAATTTCATCCTAGAATAGCAGTTTACCAGAATATTCAAAGTGACTGGACCTGAACTCAACCCAAGAATGCCAGACACTGATAGCCTTTTGAAGAAAGAGATAGCAACAGAGTAGTGTCTTTGCTTAGCTAGGGCACCCAATAGTGTATTGAAACAAGAAATTGGGGGTAAGGGTTTCATCGAAAGCATGTGATTGAAGAAGAAATTGGCATCTCTAATGTCAAATTTGCCAGACTTACAATCCGTCTGCAGGAATTTGTCGAGTGGGTTCATCCTTCCACCCTTGTTGTTATTGGCAATGAATGAAGAAGACAGCTTTTTTATGGCACCTCGAGAAGACATCCTTCAACCAGGTATGGTGAATTAGGTCCTGGCATAAATTAAGTCCAATTACTTCATGTTTAGAGCAGTGAATTGAAAAGGACAACAGATCGAAATGGTAGCAGGCGGATGAATAGCTTACCTGTATGAATCTTCACTGGTAGAGTTAGTTGAGTGCAGTGAGAAAGGAAGAAGCTTTTGTTTGGTTTTTGGTTGAAAGGAGGAAGGAGAGGCTCGATTGCAAAGCTTTTGTCTTGCCTAAAGCTTGAACAAGGAAAGGCTCGATTGCTAGTACAAATGAGAGAAACAGTGATAATAGAAAACTATACTTTTTTTTTTCAAAGCTTAAGTTGCAAAACCAATATTTTTCCCTAAGAAAATTGGTATTAAATAACACATCGACAGTCTCTTTTTCATTATTATGTTGAAATGGGGATCTGTTGGGGAAGCTTTTGGTGTTTATAGTAGGATGGTTGGATTAGGGTTTAGGGTTGATGAGAGAATGATGAACACTCTTGTTAGAGCTTTATGCAGGAAATCATGGACTGAGGAAGAGGTTGTGAAATATGCATATGAGGTGTTTGATGAAATGCGTAGCTGGGGTTATGAGACTGATGAAGCCTTCATTGGTCTTGAAGAGATGATTAGGAGTGAGAATTTTCCGAGGATGATGATCATCAATAGGATTAGCTTCAATGTTTTGAAGTATGATAGAGCCATAGAGCTATATGTAATATGTTAAGAGTTAATACATCAAACCTCACCTTTTGCAATCTTCTCCCGTCAAGTTATAGCACGATCTACGACGATTAAATTAGACCGTCTGAGATTAAATGTGTCATTGAGGGGTGCTTTTGAGTAATACAAACATTTTTAAGAAGAGAATTGTCCAAGATTTGAAAAAATAAACTCAGTTAGAGCTCTTTTGCTCCACCGGTGTTTTTCTTGGATGACGTTCGAGATTGTAAGAAGAACACTTGTTTAGAGTGTCATTCAAACTAGAATAGATCAAAAGGCTAGAACAATTCTGAAAATATTATCTTAAACAAAGTTGATTTATTACAAACACTGAAACACATCAAGCATTAATCTCCACCAATGCTTTAGAAATCTAAAACCTGCTACTACAGTACTACTAACACAACAAGTTTTCTAGCTTCAGAAAAGTCATTGTAATTTGGTTACACAAGAAGGGGCTGATAAAAAAAAAGGGAAACTCAATGTACAAAGCATTACTACAACTACCAGCAACTACATCATACCCGAGTTTCGCCTTTCCTGTATATCAACCACAACAAACCGAATGTACCAACAGCCAAGAATGAATTGCCTGGGCCATATCACGGCTCACCAGTACAACAAACACACTACAGTTTCCACATCCAGTTTAAACCTGCATCAAACAACACAATATGTTAAGGCTGTTGTGTTTTGCACCGCAAAAAAAAAGAGATATCAAACCCGAAAAAGAACCTCTCATAGCAATTTTTTCTTGACAACTTCCTGCATATAAATCCAGATTCCAGAAGAATAAAAGTTGATGTAGTTTGCACCACAAACAATGATAGTTGCACCGTGATTTTTTTACCTGAATTTTTGTCCAGGTAAGAAAATCACATGGTACAACTATCAGTTTTCGCAACTCAAATAACAAACCTTAAAAAAAACACCTTTCAAGCTGTATTTTTTGGTCACCTGATCTATATGACTGAAACAGCACCACTAGGAGTTTCACTGCTCATTGATGAGGACCGATATTTTGACCCATGGTTGCGGTTATGGCTACTGCCATTGTTGTTGAGGCAAGTAGCTGCATTTTGAAATTTTGAAATGGAGGGTTCTTCTTCCTTCTGATGATGAGGGCTTGAGTTTCCTTCATGGTTATCAGCTATGGTTTTGGTGTCATTTGAGGTTTTTCCTGGTGCAGAATCAGCAGTGTCACTGATCGGCTTCTTTGTATTGAGAAAACGGCCACCAGAACCCCTCGGTCTCCTCAAGGCATGTTGATGCCGGGATTCATGAAGATAGGGCTGTGATATAATCCAAATTATTTAACATTTTCACAAATTCTCAAGGCAATAAATTGCATAGTAACCAAAACGATTTTTAAAAAATGAAATTTTGGGATGCAATTGAGGTCATGCTACAAAGCAGTAAGCTTTGACCCTTTTTAGTTTGCTCAGATGGGTTGAATCTGAGCTTTATGGTGTTATGTACAGCAACAATCAAGTTCCTCCTCAAACATTCTGGATATTTCAATCAATAGGCATATTTCTTTGTCTGAAAGCTATAAGAGAGTAAGGCATGTTGATGCTGAGATTCATGAAGATAAGGCTGTCATGTAATCCAAATTGTTTAACAATTTTACTGATTCTCAAGGCATGAAACGGCATATTAATATATAATTTAGGATACAATTGAGATCATGCTTCAAAATAGTAAACTTTGGCTCCTTTTTGGTTTGCTTAGAGGGCTTGAATCTGAACTTTTCAGTGTTAATGCACAGGAACAAAAGGATAGATTCAATTTAATTAAAAAAATCAAGCCCCTCACTCAAACAACTCTAGACACTTTAATCCGTGAGTCCAAAGGAATGGCATGCAGTTTAACTCAGAATAATACATGATGCATAAGAGCAGCATTAACAAAACAAATAAAAGATAAATAATGATGAAAAAAATGATTTTTTTCTTTCCGTTAATATATATTAAAAGATGTCCACCAAGCTTTGTCTTTCCAGAAGTACATAAAATATGTAATAAAATCCATTAGCACTAACCTTTCTAGCTTTAATTGCCTTTCTCTCCAACTCAGCCTTTGCACGTGACTGACGACGCCTCAAGATTCCATGATACTGCTTAGCATTCACATAAACCGGCTCTTCTTCCAATGGAAAGGGTAACGGCACTCTTTGTTGCATTGCATATAGGTGAGGATTTACCTAAGAACCAAAATCATTGCAATACCAAATAGATTGTTATTCCACGTATTCCACTTTACATAATGCACATTATATATATGTAATAAGTTACATATCCAAACTGCTACGATTATTGGAAGTGAAGTATAATTAGAGTCCGGATACCACGGTAACATCTTTTAGCATGTATAACCACAGCACCAAAACCACTTCATAAGTATTAAGATAACTTAGAAAAGAATGACACAGATGTAGAAAAACATGTGCAATACAAATCTAAAAATAAAGGTTTGGAACTGAAACTAAAAGCAGAAATAATCACATACCTGTGTAGTATAAGGAGCCATGACTCCAGGATAACATGGATCCTGGAAAGGATATGATGTCATAACCTGCATGGTTTGAGATATTTAAGCAGCAACCACAAAAAACAATAAGAAGAAAACAGGACTCAAGAAAGTAAATATCGAGAAGTGTGACGAATCTGATCTTATCCATAACATCTAGATTGACATATAGCAAACTTACAATTGAGTGACCAGCAAGTTCCATCTGAGACTGGGAATTTGACTGGGGTTGTTCTTGAGCTGGCGGCTGCAATCTCAATGGAGCTTGTGTGACCTGATGTTCTTCTTGTCTTCCATTCTCATCTGGTTCTTGAAGAAGAAAAAATACAAACCATGTTAATTTTAATTCAATAAAACAAGGTCTAGAAACTGAATGAATGTCAATGAGAGAAAAGCATGCACAAATTGATACTCGAATCCAAAACGCCAATCTTTGAAAATAACAAAATTGTACCTACCATCTCCAGATGCCAAATTTATCAGGACTTCTTTTCCAGCATTATCGGCTCCACCAGCTTGATCCGCATTGACTTTGGTTCGGTAAGTGTCAGAAAAGATTGACACATTTGTCGATTTCGCAGCAAATTCTCCGGAAATTCCCTGAGATGTTTCATTGCTACTAAGACCATGCCACCAGGGTTGTGAGTACATCATCGTTGGAAGACCGTTTTCTCCATTTGATTTCGACTGCAATTCAACGTCACACGCCTTTGTCGGCATTGAATTTATACCTTGTATTGATTCTCAGTAATTCCTCAAGCTAATCCGGACAAAAAACCTGTAAAATAAGAAAACACTAACAAATCAATCTCTAAGCCAAACAAGGCCTCTTTCGTTCAAAATAAAACTCATGACATAAAAATAGAGAAACCCTTTGCTTCCACAGTTCGTCAGTGTGATCAATTATCTCATCATTCTTCATTCAAGAATACAATTCAGCATCTGGGTAGCAGAAATTAATACAACCCACTAACAATTTGACAGTCAATCACCCGTTGAAACAAAACATAGCCCTAGATAAATTTGACTTCCTTTATCTCGCTGATGCTCCGAATTTGGGAAGTAAATGAACAAATTTGAAATTGAAGACGAAGTTATACCTGTAAATTTGGGAGCATAAGAAGTGAAAGGCTATCTGAAAATCCCGAGATCAACGCAAAATCATGTTTCGCCCAATTTTGGTGTATCCTTAAGAGAGACAAGAGATGATGCCGGAAAAAGGAACAATTTTTAATTTATCTTTTTTGCATTACGAGGAGACCCAAATTGAATTTTATATTGCTCAATCTTATTTTTACTTTTCTTCTATTTTGGTCTAAGTAGTAGGTGGTTGGTTTTTTTCTTAGGTAAAATAGATTATCCGAAAAAATGCTAAAAGTTATTGTACGAATCAGATAATATTAACGTGTCTAAATAGTATTCTGCTACCTGAGGAAACGAATATAGAGAATATTATCTAATTAATGTCACCGTCTTTGAAACTGGAGTATCAGCAACTCGGTTTCATTTTCAAAAAACAATGAAAAACGTTGACAATTATAAAAAAAAAAAATGTAGATTGAGTATCATGAATATCATGGATAATTGTACGGATTTTCCAAAGAACAAGTTATATCTATGTGATAGAATTTATATGGTTAATTTATCTTGAATGACATTCGTGAATAATAGGCTGTTTTATGTAAAGTTGTAGATGGTAATGTAGTCAAGAAAAGTGTTAATAAATAGTTTGAAAGTCATGTTTTCTTCAAAAGTAGAAACATAAATCAGATAATAATTAAAGTATTAAGAAAAAAATAACCTATTTATTCAGAGTATATAATTCTGCCCTTTTAGCAATCCTATAGAATATATGAGTGATTTATTCAATTTTTTGTGACTCAATCAATCATTCAATTTTGTTGAAAGTCTAAGTTAGTTGTAGCAAAATAACCTATTTGAAGCATTACTCATGACACCAAGTTGGGTGATCATTTTGCATTGTTTATCAAGCAATTTCATACATATATAATGATTTGTTAGTTGGTCATAATCATTTAAACTCTAGCATGAGCATTATTCTTGTAATAATTGTTTATCATCAACATTTTCGGTAGTTAAGTACAGTATATTGTATTGGTGTAAATGATGTATAGTCTTTTTTCATAAATATTATTACATAAAATCAAAGTAGCTATTGTATTACCCAAAAATGTATTAATAAAGGTTTATATAATTTATCAATTAATTATTAATAATATCAAATTATCAATATATAGTTATTTAATAATCTTCACTAGCATACACGTAAACTAAAAAATTAATATACACCCAATTATAATAATTGCATGAAAGTTTATACATAAGTATGTTAATAATACGTATTGATTACTGAGAAAAAATCACATGAGGATAAATTCTTCGATAATAATTTAATACTCCCTCCGTCCCTATTTGTTTGTCCACTTTGACCAACTTACACTATTTACATGTCAATACAATTTGCTCGATTATTCCCAATCTATGAGAAGAAACATAGTCATATGTGATCTTGTTTGATTCGTCTCAACGAACACTTTAATAACATCAAGATTTTACAATTTTTTGTAATATGTAGTTAGAGATATTAACGATGCAAAACTCGTCTCGACAAACGTAAATAGTCAAAAGTGGACAAACAAATAGGGACAGATGTAGTATAATATATATATATATATATATATATATATATTATAATCTATATAACTCGTACACATATTCACACGATATTATACATTAATATTTCATGAGTTAGAATATTTAGATTTATCATGAATAATGTTCTAGAATCTATACTAAAAACAAAAATAGAAAAGGAAATAAAACGACAAAATTGACCTAAGCCCCACAGTTGTAGTTCACGTACCACGTGTCGTCACGATTCAAGCACGTGGGGCCCATCCGCACTCAGCACACATATCCACGCAACACGTGTCTCCACGTTGTGAGTTTGTGGGCCCACTCGTTTAATGTATTTTTCTAGACACACGTGTTGGTCATTAACCCTATCCACTTGTTGCTTATAAGAAAAATAAAAAGGAATAAAGGCATATGCTTTCGTCCAAAATGAATGGCTATGACATCACAAAAAAAAAGAATTGTTTGCCTTAATCCATCTGTTTCCTACTTCCATTAATGTCCGCTGAAATGTTTGGACCTAGTCATGCATTTGTGGCCTAGTGCATTAGTTTAAGAAGGGGGAAATTAAGTTATGAATGTATTTTAATCTATGAATCTATGAGTATATTCAACCTCCGTCCCATAATATAGATCTCGTTTGTTGTTATCGAGGTAAATTAAGGAAGAGAGAAAGAAAAATGGAGAGGAGAGAGATTGTGAGTGAGTGTGAATTTTTATGTAGAAAAGAGAAGATAAAAAAGTAAATTGGTGTGAGTTTTGATGTAAAAAGGGGAAAAGAGAATGTAAATTGATGTGATATTCATAATAAGACAAAAAATAAAAAAGGAAAATGAGATCTATATTTAGGGACACCCGAAATGAAATACGAGATCTATAATAGGGGACGGAGGGAGTAATACATGAACAAAAAACTGTGCTACTGTCTACATCTTATTATTCTTAGAGCATTGCTAATGGTGACGGTAAGATGAGGCTATAAGAATTTAAATGAATAAAATATATTACAGATCCTTATAGCTCTTCTATTGGGCTATAATATCGTTCAATTTTAAAGACTCAGCCCAAAATGCTATAGTTTTACTGTTGTTATGTTGTGTTTGTTTACAATTTTTTTTTCCAGTTCAAATGAATAAAAACAACGTCGTTTCGGGATAAAAAAAAGCCAAAAACGCATCATTTAAAGCAAAAAGCCAAACGGATCTTACTTTTAATAAAGTGACACGTGTCGCGCTGTTGTTGGCTTGCCCAGAAGCGCCAGATGGGCACCACGTGGCACGATCATGGTCGTCCGCGCTTTTCGTTATTACTTGTTTAAAAATGTTATATCTACAAATATACTTAATTAAAAATTATAAAAAAAATACCATAATTCTAGTTACATTTTTCTCTATCCATAGACACCCATATTGTATATATTTTGAATAAATAATTTTATTTATTTATTTTGAGTATTATTAATTTCTATAAATCCTTTAAATATTAATTAATTTGTTTTAAGATAAAATTTTATACAAAACTAATGAGTGTGAGTTGTTCATTGAAGACTACATATATTTATAAGCATTATTTTATTTCCAACATTGACATGTGAACAAGCATATTTGTTTTCTAACATTGCCATGTGAAGATAATTTGTTATCTTGTTCTAACATTGTCATGTGAACAAAGCATATTTGTTTTCCAACATTGTCATGTGAAGATAATTTGTTATCTTGTTCTGACATTACCATGTGAACAAAACATATTTGTTTTCCAACATTGTCATGTGAAGATAATTTGTTATCTTGTTCTGACATTACCATGTGAACAAAGCATATTCGTTTACCAACATTGCCATGTGAAGATAATTTGTTATCTTGTTCTGACATTGCCATGTGAACAAAGCATATTTGTTTTCCAACATTGTCATGTGAAGATAATTTGTTATCTTGTTCTGACATTACCATGTGAACAAAGCATATTCGTTTTCCAACATTTCCATGTGAAGATAATTTGTTATCTTGTTCTGACATTACCATGTGAACAAAGCATATTCGTTTTCCAACATTGCCATGTGAAGATAATTTGTTATCTTGTTCTGACATTACCATGTGAACAAAGCATATTTGTTTTCCAACATTGTCATGTGAAGATAATTTGTTATCTTGTTCTGACATTACCATGTGAACAAAGCATATTCGTTTTCCAACATTGTCATGTGAAGATAATTTGTTATCTTGTTCTGACATTACCATGTGAACAAAGCATATTTGTTTTCCAACATTGTCATGTGAAGATAATTTGTTATCTTGTTCTGACATTACCATGTGAACAAAGCATATTCGTTTTCCAACATTGTCATGTGAAGATAATTTGTTATCTTGTTCTGACATTGCCATGTGAACAAAGCATATTTGTTTTCCAACATTGTCATGTGAAGATAATTTGTTATCTTGTTCTGACATTACCATGTGAACAAAGCATATTCGTTTTCCAACATTTCCATGTGAAGATAGGACATTCTATATAAAGTGAGGACATACAAAGATTTATTCACTACTCAAATTTCTAAAAACTTTCAATCATCTAAAATGTCTAGTTCATCTTCAAACTCTAAAAATTCTAATAGCTCTGACGATGGGGAGTACCAAAGATTGGTACAAGAAGCTCTTGATGCAATGACTGCATCTCAAGAACGCTATCTTCAACGCAAATACAAGGCGCAAGGAGAAAGTTCACGCGGATCCAGAGGACCGCGTGGAAAATACATTGAAAGGGGAAGAGAGCAAGGCTTTGATAATCTTTACAGAGATTATTTCTCAGATCAACCAATTTATCGAGATAATCAATTTCGGCGTCGATTTAGAATGCGCAAGGGAGTTTTCTTGCGCATTTTGGAGAAGCTAGAGAATGGCATGGAGTTCTTTCAGCAAAGACCAGATGCAAAGGGTAGGCTTGGTATATCTGCATTGCAGAAATGTACTAGTGCCTTGAAGCAATTGTGCTATGGGGTATGTCTAGATGCTACTGATGAGTATCTTCGTCTTTCTGAAGGAACTGCACAAAAAAGTCTTGAAAAATTTACCGAAGGAGTCATTACCTTTTTTGGTGATGAGTATCTTAGGCGTCCATCCGCAGCAGACACACAACGCCTACTACGTGTGGGGGAGTCCCGTGGATTTCCCGGGATGTTAGGTAGCATTGATTGTATGCATTGGAGGTGGAAGAATTGTCCAACTGCATGGAAAGGTCAATACACTCGGGGACATGGTCATTCGACAATCATTTTGGAGGCTGTTGCATCATATGATTTGTGGATTTGGCATGCCTTTTTTGGGGTTGCAGGTTCGTGTAATGATCTTAATGTTCTTGATCAATCTCCTGTATTTGATGATGTTTTAGCAGGTCGAGCTCCAAATGTTAATTTCACAGTTAATGGACGTGAATATAACATGGGATATTATCTCACTGATGGCATCTACCCGCATTGGGCAACATTTGTCCAATCAATTCGGCTACCTCAAAGCCCTCAAGCCAAATTGTTTGCCAAACACCAAGAGTCTGTTCGTAAAGACGTGGAAAGGGCATTTGGAGTACTGCAAGCTCGATTCGGGATAATTCGTAATCCAATGTGAAAATTGAAAGGATAATGAGAGCTTGTATCATTCTCCATAATATGATTGTAGAGGATGAGCGAGATTCGTATAGTCACCATGGGTACGAAATCCCAAAATTCGATGAAAGTGTGAGTGGAGAAACACTATCGGAAACTGACCCAAATTGGACTTTCTCCAACGGCACACCTACGCATATGAGAAGCTACCTACAATGGTCAAGAGATCTTCGGAGCTCAAATACTCACCACCTACTTCAAGAAGACTTGAAGGAACACATTTGACAACTACATGGTCAAGATTAAGGTCTTTCTAATGTTTTATGTATTCAATTCAGTAATTTATTGTTCAATTCAGTATTCCGCCTTAGTTTATTTCTTTTTCATTGTAATGTCTTCAATTTATATGTATTTCGGTAATGTGTTCAATTTATGCATTGTGTGTTTGTCAATAATGATCTAAATGCCTAATATTTTATCTTAATTTTGATTAATTAAATATAACAAATATTTCAATTAACAAAAACAAATATTTATGTTTAATATAATAAGATCTTATTTATTTATTTAAAACTAAAATATATTAGTAATATAATACAAATTCAGGGATATAAACGTAATTTTATAAACCTTACAGCCTTTCCCTTACAGCCTCCATTGCAGCACAAAAAAAACAGTAAAGCTATAAGAAGGGCTTTAGCTTACAGCCCTTCTTACAGCCCCGATTTTAAAGCCCCCATTGGGGATGCTCTTACAGGTTAACTAAGCTATATGCATATATATTTTTTTGTATGTTTTTGTAAAATGAACATTCATAATAATCATTATACTGATTGTTTATTAACTGGAGCACTACGAGGTCTTATTTGTACAAGCCCAAATCACTACAAGTCAGTTTATCTTGAATACTAATCACTTCAACTCTATCTCGTATTATCCAATTTTGTCTCGTATAACCTCATTTTGAATACTAGGCGAAGTCGCTAGTATTCAGATAAGTTGTGAGAATCGAAATAGCGGTGGTGGTTTGAGCACGTTCAGTGGAGGTTTCTTAGTACTCCAGGTCGGAGCTGTGAGGTTTTAGATTTCAGAGATTTTCATTGTGGTAGAGGTCGGCCCAAGAAGAATTGAATGAAAGTCATTCACAAAGACTTTCTCCTTTCTGACTTTTACTGTTTTATAGAAGAAATGACCCAAAACAAAGACATGTGAAGTGAGAATATTCGACTTACAAAAACTTAGGCCAATATACCTTGAAGATCGACGCCCTTCTTTTAGTATAGGGTCCTTACCAAGAGATGTCTTTAGCTCGATAAGAATCATTTTGAGGAATCGATTGCAAGACATCAAATGATGACAAAAAATAGAACCAAAAATCATTATGATTTGCTTGTTCCTGAAAATATTTTCTCGTCTAGACGGCGCAGAGAATTGAGAATTCTAAGTTGTTTCAATTCAAGGAATAGCAATTGTGTGGATAAAAATCAATTATTTTGCAATGGGAACAAGGTAAAAACCTGTGGTCAATTTTTGGATGCAAGCAAAGATCTTGCTAGAGATAAAATGAAATTAATTCAATTAAAATTCTTTCTTTGGCCCAAACACAAATAGACGCGTCACAGGTTCCATATAAATTGCTTCTCAATACAATTTCTTTCAAATTCATTTTTCTCTTTCATTATCTGTTTATGTTCCTAAATCTTGGGTTGATTTTGTTTTCTCATTTTTGTTTGAGGGTATGTATATGTGAAAGTTTTTTGTCAGGCTCAATGCTTTGGGTCCCATTAGCATATTGTCATAACTCAATATTCTTTGTAAGATACACTTTTAACTAGTTATAATTGAATCCTATTATGATGTGATTATTAAATCTCCCCCTACTAAATCTAGTACAGACTGAAGAAACTTATGCACAAGAAATAATTCTGTCACAAAAATTTACCCAAAGAGCAAGCCCAAACACAGAATTGAAGAACATTACATACACCATAAGATATCAGAAGCTTTTGGAATCTATATCATGGGAACATTCCCTCCATGAACTCATCAAATGTTTCATCATCATTTTTAATCTCGTGTTCTTCGACCGACATTTCCTTTTCCTTCCCTGCATATGATTTGAAGATGATTACACATGAAAAAAGATTTGTAATATACAAAGCAAGAGCATTGTATGGTGTAAAAGAAAACCTTTTCGACGTGATTCTTTGTTCTTTTGAGTTTTTTCTGTTGAATCTGGCTTTGACCTTTCCCTGAAAACAATATCTCAAGATTTGTGTTTCCCGTCTTTCAAAAAAAGAGAAAATTTTGAATCAAGCGGAATGGAATACCTTGTTTTATCATCTGTTCTTCTCTCCTTTGTTCCTCCATGGTCTTCATCTTCAAAAAGCCTTTTTTCTTTTCTTTTTCTGTCATCTTTGAATTTGTATTCACTATCCGTATCAGAGTCTTCGCTTATGGACCTTTCCCTAAACAGCAATTTGCAAGTATAACTGTAAGAACTTTTAAGAATGTTTCTGAAGTATTATAAAAAAAATTGCTGATGAATATCAAGTTTTTACCTCTTCCTGTCATACTCTTCCCTTTCCTTTCTTTCCAGTTGTTCCTTCTCTTTTTTCCTCCGGTAATGGAGCTTTTCTGCACATCTGATCAAACGAAAAATGTGGTAGGTGAGCAAACGGGCTGTTGTGGTGAATACTAGAGAATACAACAGGCTCGGATTTTTACTAATATATGCTAACCTATTGCATGCAACCAATTTCACCAGAGCTTGTTTGTTTTCTCCTGCCTCAAAATAAGCAAAGTTCACCTGCACAACCATGACCAAATTTAATAAGTTGCAAAGTATTTAAACAAATAACATTTGAATGAGCAATAAACACTCACTAAAGTGAACTAGTTAGCAGATCAGCCATTAAAAAGAAACGCCCCGACAAAGATTTAAGGGGAGAAGACCTTAAGAAGCATCCATTCAGTCGACATTGAAGAAGGATTTCAAACTAAATTAAAATCACGTGTTTCATTTTATAACAAGTGAGAGAACAATACTGTTTTGCTGCCAGCCCCACATCTATAATTTACAGTAGGAAGCAACGTGAAGTTACTAACAGTTGTAGTGGAAGTACAAGGAATCATCTACTTATTGGAATTAAAGGCAAAATGATGATGATGATGATATGCCCAGGTTTAAAAATAGGAACTATGAACAATTGTACACCACACGTAGTGACAGAGATATCATAGAATTATCATTTGTACTTTATTGCCCCACAGAAGAATAATATATATACATATGATACCCTTAGCAATGAATTCAAGTAACAAGAAAAATTGATATAAATGATACACAAGTAAAAAGAAGATCAAATCAACAGTTAGACCAATTGTATTCACTTCACGGTTAAAAAAGGAAAGTCAGATCTAAATCAGACCACTTCAAGGGTTGCCTTCTACTTAATTCACTATAATGATTCTCTAACACAAAATTCAGGGATTTATAACTCAAAGACCAGCATTCGGTAAATTTGAGCTCATGATTTGTACTTGCCTCATAACTGGCCAAATCATTCCTCTCGTCGCATTGCTTGTTACCACAAACAAACTGTCCTGGCAAACAGTAGAAAAAGTTAGTAAAGTCATTCTGAAAGACACTAATTACCAAAATATACAGGCATATGCTCAAATAGAGCTCATAATGAACTGTTTTCACATGGAAAAGTAACTACCTTTTCCTGACATGACTTCATTTTTTGTTCTCCATCTCAATCCAATCTGCAAAGCAGAAAATGTGGATTTAAGTCTTTTTGAATTATACTTACGACAAAGTGAATATTGTAATTCAATAAATGTCTACTTCAAGCAAGTCTCTACTCTCTGCTCTCATTAACTGATATAAGACGGAGGAAAAACTAAATTACCTTTCCACTCTTATACTTTGACATGTCAGCTATGCAATATCTGAATAGTTAAGGCACTGAACATGGTATTTATAATTAACATACATTTCTAAGCAGAGGTTGTACATTGGACCCAACATAGACACCCAAATAACAAAACATAAATTAATGCTGTTTTTAGACCTAGCATAGAGATTCAACTACAATCCACGATATGAGGTACATGTCTAATGAGGGTTAGGAAAATTCACATGTATCAATGAATTTCATTGAGAGATAATAAGCTCTTCAACCAGAGTTGCTACAGAACTCACCTTTTAAAATAATCAAAAGACGAAGAAAAAAATGCAACTCATATTTGCAAGGATACTCCTTATAAAGTTTATTATAGTAACGCTTCACAAGCCTCTGCTCCCAAGATGTATCCATGTCATCCTCTTCTGAGCGGATAAACCTTAGCAAAGATCAAAACACAAGAATATTTAAGCAACGAGGGAAATCAGTACTTGCGCAATTTTTTGTGGAGTTCCATGATTTCATTAGTATTTGCTACTTGCGCAATTTTTTGTATAGGTTATCAGCACAGCAATCTGCCTGATTAGATCACTGTTCTAAATTACAAAAATAACAAAGAACATTCTACTTGCAATGCAGTTCAATTCAACTCTACGATCAGTATTATACTACTACACCAACATGAATTCATTTTTCTTTAAAATCATGATTGCGGATTATAACCCACCACAAAGACCTGAAAAACGATCGACTTGCGGATTATAACCCAAATACAGAATTTTAGCCTTGGCAGAGCAATGAGAAATCCTTCTCCAGGATAGACCTAAAAACCTATAAATAGCAAGTCATTACACTCTTTGATTTAGCCACGTCAGCATTCAAGCAATGAAGAGTCCCACCAGATATACCTCAATACCCAAAGAACAACCTAGAGTCTCGTTTTTTTAGTTCTTTTCCGACCTTGTATTACGTAATCAGGTAGAATACATTAATATTGATTTCCATTCACAATTTTAAATAGGAATTGTATACTTCACCTAATCAAATAAGAATAAAGAATCTCATGATGAAAGGCACCACCAGCTTAAAACAAGTATACAAACCTTAACATCTTTTCTTATTTTTTAAAAGATTATCAATAGCAAAAAGAATCTGTATCAAAGACTGGATGCACACACCTATATCCTTCTCTAAGGGTATCTTGATCAGTTTTGATGGGTAACTTCTCCACATAGGGTCTTGCTTCACCATAATAGCTGACTAAAAAAACAATTTGACAAGAATTTCCATGATCAAAACACTCTTCAATGGGAAAAAAAATACTCACGTTCTAATACAGTAGAAAATACAATGAACAAGAGTTTAAAATATTGCTTATCCTAAAACACATACCACCATACACAAAGTAGAACAGGAATTATGATTAGGCAAGGTATGTGAGCATTTATTGAGTGACACAAAATGAGAGGAATTAGAACTCAAATTCCATCCTTATTTTTGGAAGTAATGGTAACCTATGTAATTAGTGACACAACAAGCTGAAATAAGTAACACAGCCAACACGCTCGAAAGGAAGAAAACAAAAAGCAGATATCATCCAAACAAGGAGGAAAGATCCTATTCATGGTCTTCTACAAACATAAACATCTTCAAAATACAGCTTGGGTCCAAGAGTTTAGAAAAGATACTGTAACTCTCTAAGCAAAGAAATTCTCAAAAAATGTGTGGACGATAGTAGCCCCCTTCCTTGCTTAGCAGAGAGGAATGTTCATCATCCAGTTACTTTATGACACTAAGATTCAACAAACATCTCTCTATTTGCATCCATCCATTGTGTCAAATTTTATTAAATAAAAGTACAGAAGTATGCATTGAAATTAGTGCTTCGACTCTACCGGTAGTCACTACATCCAGCTTCAATTTCAACACCAATCTGATCCCATAACCGAAACATCTCGAAGTGAATCGGAAACTAGGTTAGAGTGATTACCATTTCTTAGCAGAGTGGAATGTTTATCATCCAGTTACTTTATGACACTAGAATTCAACAAACTCTCTATTTGCATCCATCCATTGTGTCACATTTCATAAATCAAATACAAAAGTATGCATTGGTCACATAGCTTCAATTTCATCACCAATCCGATGCCTAAAAACCTAACAAACATAAGCCATTACCAGAACATCTCGAAGTGAACCAAAACTAGTTTAAAGTGATTCGTTCTTATCAGAGTATAATGTTCATCATCCAGTTACTTTATGACACTAGGATTCAACAAACATCACTCTGCATTTATCAATTGAGTCAAATTTCATATATCAAATACAGAAGTATGCATTGGTCACACAGCTACAATTTCAACACCAATCTGATGCCTAAAACCCCAAAAAATATAAGCCATTACCAGCACATCTCTAAGTAAATCGAAACTAGTTTAGAATGATAACCATAATCCTTGACAAACTTTCTTAGCAGACACTAGGATTTAACAAACATCTCTCTATTTGCATCTATCCATTATCAAACTTCATAAATCAAATACAGAAGTATGCATTGGTAACACAGCTTCAATTTCAACACCAATCCAGCACATCTGGAAGTGAACCTAAACTAGTTTAAAGTGATTACCGTAATCTTTGACAAACTCCCTTAGCAGACACTAGGATTGACCACTCTATTTGCATTGGTCAGATAGCTTCAATTTCATCACCAATCCGATGCCTAAATCCCTAACAAACATAATCCATTACAAGCAACTAGGCTAAACTGCTTACCGTAATCTTTGACAAACTTTTTATGCCTCTCGTAAGCATTGAGACCTCGAATGTGAGACTGATACTGCCTGCGCAAAATCAAATTGCTCAAAAACTCAGACACAACAACATCAGAGGAAAATTGATTCGCGACAGAGATGACTTACTGTTTTCTTTCCTCTCTGTCGTAGACCTCTGATTTAATGGATCGAAAGGAGGCCATATCCGATTGAGGTGCCTTCGAATTGCCGAATTAGGAAATCTGAAAGAGAAGTGAAGTACGCGGGGAAGAAGAACTAGGTCAAAGTGACGTACGCGCATAACGAACCCGGTTTTGAATTTCTATTTATACAACTTCCTATCGCTGAGGAATAAGGAATCTTTTGCATCTCCTTTATTTCAAGGTTTGTCTTGGGGCAATGTTTGTAACTAAATTTATCTCCTTTAGCTATAGGTGTATTTTCTGGCGAACAGTCTTTCATCCCGAATCTGCTTAATACCTTTTCGATATAGCTCTTTTGTGATAAACCAAGGAAACCTTGAGAGCGATCTCGTAGTATCTTTATCCCTAATACAAAAGAGGCGTCTTCAAGATCTTTCATCTCAAAATTCTTAGTGAGAAATCTCTTGGTTTCGTGCAATAAGCCTATATCATTACATGCTAGCAGTATGTCATCGACATATAACACCAGAAGAATGAACTTGCTCCCACTGAATTTGTGATACACACAATCCTCAACCTTATTTACCTCAAAGCCAAATGAAGTAATAACCTGATGAAATTTATGATTCCACTGTCCTTGAAGCCTGCTTAAGTCCATAGATGGATTTCTTTAACTTACAAACCATAGATTTTGAATCTTCAGTCTCAAAATTTTCTGGTTGGACCATATATATGGTTTCATCAATGTTTCCATTAAGAAACGCCGTCTTTACATCCATCTGGTGTAGCTCTAGGTCAAAATGAGCCACCAATGCCATTATTGTTCTAAAAGAGTCCTTTGATGATACAGGAGAAAAGGTCTTTTTAAAGTCAATGCCTTCCTTTTGAGTGAATCCTTTAGCAACCAGACGAGTTTTATATCTTTCAATGTTGCCTTTTGAATCCCTTTTGGTCTTAAATATCCATTTGCAACCAATGGGTTTCACACCTTTTGGCAACTCAACAAGATCCCAAACGTCATTGTCTTTCATGGATTTCATCTCATCTTTTATAGCATTGATCCAGTTCAGAGAATTAGGACTTTCAAGAGCATCAATAACACTAGTAGGGTCTTCCTTAGTAATTCCTTCAGAATTTTCTTGTTCCATAAGGTACGCGAAATAATCATCTGGAATTTTTCCCAGAGGATCTTCTTGCTCTACAAGATATACAATATAATCATTCGGAATTGCATACCTCCTCTCTCTAGTGGATCTTCTTAATGGCACTTCTTGAGGTGGTTGAGTTTGCTCTACGGAAGGAACTTCATTGTTGTCCAAAACTGGAGTTGTCACTTGAGTGTCATTGATAATTTGCTTATCACTTTCAATAACAACATTAGGCAGAGAAACAAAATTCTCTTCTTCAGGGACAACTTCGTCTAAAGAGACGTTCCTTAATCCTTCCCCACCAAACTCTACATCCTCAAGAAATCTGGCATTCCCCGTCTCAAAAAAGGAGCGGGTTGTGGGATCATAAAATTTAAATCCTCGGGAGCGTTCTGCATACCCAACAAAATAGCAACTAACTGTCTTGGTGTCCAATTTTCTTTCATTAGGTCTATAAGGCCTAGCCTCAGATGGACATCCCCAAATGTGTAAATGCCTTATACTAGGCTTTTTCCCAGTCCACATTTCATACGGGGTTTTAGGTACTGCTTTGCTTGGTACTCTATTAAGGATATATACTGCAGTCTTTAGTGCTTCTCCCCAAAGCCTTTCTGGTAAAGAAGAATGACTAATCATACTCCTCACCATATCTAAGAGCGTTTTGTTCTGTCTCTCAGCAACACCATTCATGCTAGGTTTGCCTGGCATAGTGTACTGTGGGACGATACTGCATTCTTGTAGGAAGCTAGCAAAGGGTCCTGGACGTTGCTCTCCTGATCCGTCATATCTGCCATAGTATTCTCCACCACGGTCAGATTTGACAGCCTTTATTTTCTTACCAAGTTGAAGCTCAACTTCAGCCTTGTAAGACTTGAAAACGTCCAAGGATTGTGATTTCTCCTTTATCAAGTATAAGTACCCATATCTGGAATAATCGTCTATAAACGTAATAAAGTATTGTTGACCATTCCACGCAGCTGTAGGGAATGGCCCACAAATATCCGTATGTATTAGTTCTAAGACATTTGTACTTCTATTGGCACTTAACTTTCTTGTGTTTGTTAATTTTCCCTTAACACACTCAACACAAAACTCATAGTCTGTTAAATCAAGGGAGTCAAGAATCCCGTCAGACACAAGCGTCTGAATTCTCTGCTTAGAGATGTGACCTAATCGCTTATGCCATAATGACGCCAAATTCTCATTCAATTTACGCTTTGTACCCTTTGAACTAGCATGCAGAATTTCATTATGGGAAGCAACAACTTCTAGCATATATAGACGATCAATTAAAAGACCATTACCAATAACATTCGAATTAGAGGAGATACTCAATTTTCCATTTCCAAAAACACAAAAATAACCACATGTGTCCAAAGAGGAAGTAGAAATCAAATTCCGCTTAAATGTCGGAGCAACAAAAGTATCAACCAAATCCAAATAACAACCGGTCTTTAAAAGTAATCTAAAATGCCCTATCGCTTCCACATGAACTTTATTGACATCGCCCACATAGATGAATCTTTCAGCATCACTTGGTGGTCGACTCCACATGCAACCCTGCATGGACACAGATATGTGAGTAGTAGCACCAGAATCTACCCACCAAGTGTCAATAGGTACTAAAGATAAATTTGCTTCAGAACAAACCAAAATGAAATCATTACCCTTCTTTGCACGCCAAGCAGCGTATTTAGGACAATCTTTCTTCATGTGTCCTGCTTTCTTGCAGAAGAAACAAGTGAGTTCATCACCCTTTTTCACCTTCTTCTGAAAGTGTGTTCCCGCAGTATCCTTAGCCTTATTCTTTTTGTTATTCTGAGAGCTTGATGCAAAGTGAGCACTTTCAGTCTTATCTCTTTGGATCCTGTCCTCTTCTTGCACACATTGTGAAATGAGCTCATTAAGAGTCCACTTATCCTTATGAGTATTATAACTCACTTTAAATTGACTGAATTGTGTGGGAAGAGACAGAAGAACTAAATGCACGAGTAAATCATCATTTATCTCTAACTTTAGTGCATTTAGCTTTCCAGCAAGATTTGACATTTCCATTATGTACTCCCTTATATTTCCTTTTCCCTTGTACTTCATAGAAATCAAGGCTGCCAAATGATTACTCGTTTCAGCCTTTTCATTCTTAGCAAAGTATTGCCGAATTGCCTGAAGGGATTCCTTAGCATTAGTGCTCTCAGAAATAGAGCCCCGAAACGCCTCCGGAATGGAGCGCTTCAAAATCATTAGACTCATGCGATTAGAACGATCCCATCTTTCTACCTTCGCTTCATTGGAATTATCCTCAGCCAAGATAGGTCGTTCAGTCCATAGCGCAAGGTCCAAATCCATACAACCAAGAACGATTTCCACGTTCTCTTTCCAAACCTTGAAGTTTGTCCCATTAAGCATTGGAATGGAACTAACTTGAGCAGAAACATTTTGCGCAGATGCTGAAACTAAATAGAGAACAAGAAAAAACATGCAACCAATCACTATAAAGATTAAAATAAAATAATCTAATACAAGATACCTAACACAACTTGACATAAAGTGTTTGCACTAAAATATCAATTGCAAGTGGTACTCTCAATGCAATAATCAAACAATAATAAAACATCCGGTCAAACGATAGCCTTTCTTTGGACCGACTATCATACACATGGACAACTCTTTTACCATTATTATTGTTTATTATCACAAGTGTGTTAAATATTTTGCCAAACATTAACCTTCCTTTGGGCCAATTAAAATTTGCATAAATAAAAACACACAAATTAAACTTTACGAAGTTAGACTAAAATAATCTACATAACAGAGGCTACTTTGGCAACATGTTATTTCAAATAAATCAATCCAACTTCATCTGAAGTAATGTAATTAAACTTAATATCACACATGTTGTAAACAACTTAATCATCAATCACAATATATATAGGCTTGGTCTATATGCACACGTTTTTTTTTGCTAAATGCAAACTAATCTGTGCGGTAAGAGTTGCAGTACACTTCTGTGCGTTAAGGATTACCGCACAAAAGGGCTCCGAGGCATTGTTGGAATGTTTTCTGAAACGTATATGAATCTGGTGCGGTAATTCTTACCGCACAGATATGTGCGTTAACAATTAACGCACCACGTTAATACGAGATTAACAAAAAAAAAAAAGATTTTGATTAACTTAAACACCTGTGCGGTAACTCTTACCGCACAGGATATATAAAATTAAAAAAAAAACAAAATTAAAACCAGGAATTAAATAATAAATAAACCTGGTGCGGTATTTGTTACCGCACCGGTTTTTTTTAATAATTATTTGAAAATAATTAAATTAAATTTTTAAGAAAATAATAAATATAATTTGTGCGGTAACTGTTACCGCACAGGTTTTTTTTGAAAAAATGCTCGTTGGAATTTTATGCCCGTTGGTGCGTTAACTATTACCGCACCAACGGGCATAAAATTCCAACGGACATTTTTTGGTTGTATATAGAGGTTGAGCTCTCTTGTTGAAGTTTTGCAATGCACACCACAATGTCTTATAATTATGAGAGCAGTGAGGATGATGGTAACGACAATTGGATATCAGGGGTCGTGGAAGAAGAATACGAAGTCGATGAAGAAGAGGAAGTGGACGAAGAAGACGAAGAAGTCGATGAGGAAGTGGACGAAGAAGAGGAAGAAGGCGAAGCAAATGTATCAATTGCATTAGACGATTGGACTCCGTTACCGATTTTGGTTAGTATATTATGAATTTAAATTTTGTATTTAATTGCATGAGATTTAGGTTAATTAGTTAAAATTGCGTATCTAAGTAATGTAGTTTAATCAATATAGGAAGAAGACTTTAGACCACATTTTAGTACTGCGCAAATGTGGGATAGTAAAGAAGAGATGATGGAATGGACAAAACAGAGAGCAAGGGATTTAATGATAGTTTTGGTACATCGTACATCTAGCAAATATTGCGTTGATTTTGTATGCGATAGGTTTGGAAAACCTAGATCGGGTAGGCTGAAAGTGAATTTAAAAAATCCAGAATTGCCGGTTCCGAGGCTTCGTGACCGAAAATCGAAGAAATGTGGTTGTACATTTGAGTTATATGGTGTTCGTATAAAAGAAGGGCCTTATAGTTATAAATTGATCGTGAATGTTGTAGAAGGTCGTCACAACCACACCCTTCCTACTAGTTTTCATGGGAATTCATTCGTGGGTAGAATGAGCAAAGAGGAGGAGAAAATAGCAAGGGAAGCGGGGGATGATCGCAAGACGCCAAAAAACATACTTATTCAGCTTAGGAAAAGAGACCCGCAAAATGTGACATCCATGAAGCAGATTGCCAATTTTTTGCAGAAGATCAATTTTGAAGATCGTGGTGAATTGTCAGTTACTCAGTGGTCTCTAAATTTTCAGAAAGAGAACAAGTATTTTTGTCAACCTTTGAGGAACACGAGGACGAATGAGGTTGAAGTCCTTTTTTTCGCTCACCCGGAGTCGATTCGTTTGTTCAGGAAGTTTCCTCACGTGATTATCATGGACGCCACATACAAGACAAATAGGTATGATATGACTTTAGTGGAGATGGTTGGTTTCACTTGCACGCACAAGACGTTCAACATCGCATATGCATTCATGGCTCAGGAGACAGTAATGCATTACAAGTTTGTGATGATGTGTGTTCATGAGTTGTGTAGAAATTTGGGAGTGATGCCGAAGGCTATAATGACCGACTATGAAAAGGCTTTGTTGAGAGCAATCAAACTTGTGTTCAAAGACACTGATGTGAAGCAAATATTGTGTTGGGTGCACATTAAGCACAACATCCAGTCACACGCAGAAAAAGTGATTAAAAATACTAAAAGGGCGGAGAACTTTGTTACGCAATGTTGGGGGATATTTTGCTCGAGCACCGAAGAAATCTACGAAGAGAGGTTGAGAAAGCTGAGAGATTCATGGAAGAAGGGCATTGTTGGTTACGTTGAAAAGTATTGGTTTACTCCGTACAAGAAGTTCATAGTTAGAGCGTGGACGGACTACACTCTTCACTTTCACACAAGGACTTCAAACAGGTATCTTTGTTTGTTTAGTTGTTAATTTGGACCACCATATTATTTATGCTAATGATTAGAAATTGTGTTTATTTAGGGTGGAGGGGATGCATAAGGTGTTGAAAGAAATTGTGGGTTCTAGTAGAGGAGGCTTCAACAGAGTGATCGTGAGGATCCACCATGCGGTCATAGTTCAGATGGACCTGATTAGGGCGACGATGAACCAAGCACTTACCACTCGGCAAATGGTCTTTGATGACCTAACCTTTCCTCCTGGCATTCTAATGTTGTTTTCAAGGCTATTTTACCGAGTGTCAGATAGGTGTTTTCTGTTGTTGTTGGAAATGTACCAGCAAATATTGAAGGAGGAGTATTCAAATGTTTGTGATGATCATTGGGTTCGAGATTGTCTTGGGATGCCATGCGTACACGATCTTGCTAGGGCAATCATTTCAAAGACACCTCTTGTTCCGGATGATTGTCATGACTTCTGGAAGGAACTGATCTGGGAAGATGATGCAATAAATTTGTCCTTACCCGACGACAATCGTTCAATGTCTATTCCGAAGATCAGAATGGGTGAAATGTGGGCGAAATGGGAAAGTGGAGATTTGAGGGATGGAACTCTATTCAGATTAAGTGAGTTGTACATTGACTTGGAGCATCCGGAACAAAGTTCTTTGGTAGAGCCAACAAACTTGTTTAGGAAAGGAAAAGGAAGGCCGCCGGGATCAAAGAACAAGGAGAAGCAGCGAAATGGGAATTCTCCTCCGAGAGAAAAGAGGGAAAAGAGTTACCACGAGTACGTTAGAGAAGACTTAACAAATACTGAGAATGCGCAAAAAGTCGCAAAGGAGAAGGCAAATAGGCAAAGTGAACGACCAACTTGTCCTAAAAAGCAAGCAAGTCAAGTGTCGTTCGACTTCGGATCACAGTCCCAACCTGAACCATTGTTTTCAGAGACCATCGATTTAGAAGACGAAGACATGAATGCCGTGCCCCTAAGAGCTTGCTATCCAGATCGAAACGAAACAGAGGAAGGAGAAGATGAAGAAGAGATTGAAGAAGCCATAAGTTATATGGGGGTGAACTTGGGGGTGAAAAATATTGACTACTTTTGGCTTTCCTACATGACTTCTGTGAAAGATGTGCGTTCAAACGGACATTGTGGGTATCGGTCAATGGCTCTACTTATGGGTATGCAACAGAGTCAATATCGTATGATCCGTGCTGCGTTGGCAGCGGAGCTTCTTGGAAACAAAGAGACATGGGAGCCCATACGACGTGGACTACGGGTAGGAACATGGGATGATCTTATTGCTCAAGTTAACTACATGAGAAGTCCTTGTGAGAGACCATTTTGGATGGACATGCCATTTATGGGTTTGGTGTTTGCCACAATGTATAATGTTGGTTTAGTGCAACTATCCTGGGATGCGTCGTGTTTATGCTTGCCAATAAGGCAGACTACAATGAGCCCTGGTCCTCCACAGAAGATTTTTGGGATAGCTCTTGTCGGATGCAGTAATCACTGGATACCGGTAAGAATCTGTGGTAATCTAAACAAACGTCATGAAACGTCGAAATCATTTATACTTATTGATTAATTTTCTTTGTATATCTAGGTTTGGCTCCGTGATGGGGCACCATTGCAACGTTGTTCCGGTTCGTGGAGAAGATTTGCATATGACAACATCAAGTGGTGGGAAGGGATATATGCTGGCCAAGTGGACTTGTTTCGACAATACCGCTTTACTGCTGGAAAGCGTATGGACTACATGACTTGATTTGTAATAGTTTAGTAGCCTTGATCTTTAGACTTCGATTGTAATTGATTTATAATATGTAATGACTTGTCTTGTCTGCTTTGAAATATGTAATGACTTGTCTTGTTTGCTTTAAATAGTGTTTTCAGTAGAGTTAGATGAGGTAGGTGAAACAGTGAAGTGAAATCAGTGAATCCATAAACTACAACACACTCAACATAAATTAAAAAGACAACAGACTCATTAAGGAAAGACAACAGACTCATTCTTGAAATTTAAACTAAACACAGACTTAACAGAGATTCACTGATTTGATACCAAGATCCCTAATCGGAGTCAGTGTCATAAAAACTAGGAACAGGGTCATTGGGAAACCTCTGTTGTATCCAGTGTTTGGCTACTTCAATACTCTTAGCCTGGTGAAAATATACCAGCTTCAACTGCTGGTCAGCTATTTCCTTCAACAGTTTTGCAATGACTCGGAGATGATGACTGTCGTATTCTGGCTCAAGATACACGATCATGTAGTTACACTGACATGTGGTATACCTTCGTCCATACGTATGGGGATTGTTCTTGTCATTACCAGTGAACACCTTGATTGTTCTTGAGCACCTTCTACTCGGGCACTGGATCTCACTGCCTTCTGCTGGAACTGGGGAGGATGAAGATGATGCCATGGTTGTTTGAATCTGTAATAAAAAGTAAGAAAACATGTTAGAAACAATGAATATATCTAACGAAATTAGTAAAAAATGAGACTTTTAATTGAAATACAGAGTAAGAACTTGAAACCTAATTATTTTACGGCGCAGTGAGAATGAGATAATAGGGTTCACTGAGGCAGTGAATTTATAGCCGAGGTTTTACTAGGGTAACTTAGATTTGGGCCGATGTAGAGAAAAGGTCCACAACAACAAAGGCCCAATAACGTAATTCGGTCATCCAAAAGTGACTTACAGCTGTGTGGTAGCTATAACACACTCAAGCAAAATATGGTGGTGCGTTAGCAATAAACGCACAACTGATAACACAACTTCGTCAAGATCCAACAGAAAAATCCCAGCCCAACAAAGACGACCAGCCCAACATTCAAGCCCAGCCCAGATTCTGGTGCGTTAACAATTAACGCACCAACCCTTTTACCCAAAATCAAATGTTTCTGGTGTTTGTAGGGTTTAGGGTATTAGGGTTGGTGCGGTAACTGTTGTAGTACCAACCCTAATTACATAAAAATTCATTTTTTATGTTGTTTTGTTATACTATTTGATATTATAAAAAGTTTTATGACCCAAAGTAATGTTATACTACTGAAATATGTCGTTATTGAGAGTTTTGTGAATAATTTTATCAAGTTTTACTAATGTAATATGAGATTACGAAGAGTTATATGATAAAAAATCATATTATACTAATGAAATACGAGGTCAGTTGAGTCAAACGATAACAATTAAGTGTTAAACTAATGTTATATGATGAAATAAACACATTATATGAAGTTCATTTTAGTAACGAAGTGGTATCACATACATATGAGTATAACTATACAACTTATATACTTGAGAGTAGTAGCATACAGGTGAAAGTCTTCGTTTACATACTTCTAAGTGTTAAAGTTGTTAATTTCTTATAAAAACGATAGTGTTTGATTGGTAATGCTCAAATATTAATGTTACATTTCTTGACTTTTACGTTTTAAGTGCTTATTAAGCCGTTTTATGTCATTTTTTGTCATTTTTTGTGTTTGGGCCTCATTCAAAATTCATTAGGCCTTATTAGGCCCGTTGACGTTTTCGATAATAATTTTTCGATTCCGAAAAATGAAAATAACTATTCCCCGTATTTGCTGTCATGTTACAATTTCAAAATTTCGATTTGCTGTAGTCGACTTGTCCACTAGAACTGTAGTGCCGAGAAGCAACAGTAAGTACATAGACGCAATGAGGCTCTCATCTCTCTGTCCATCCTCCATCCGCATCATATCCTTCAATCTCTGCTGAAGATAACCCAAAGGAATGCCTCCATCCCTATACCAAGTCTTCACCAGTGCCTCCTCTATGTGAAGCATCTCAGCAACAAAAGTGAAGATCTCCTCCTTAATCAAAACTGAGCTACAACTCCTGCCATGTATAGGCAGTGACAGGATCTCAACCACATCGGGAAGTGTAGGACCGATCTCTCCAAATGGCAAATGAAATGTGTTGGTTTCTGGGTGCCATCTCTCGACGAAAGCAGAAACCAACACATGATCGACAGGACCGGACCCGATATAGCGTAGATCAGTCAATCCAGATCGCTCTGCAAGCTGAAACCACGAATCTGGATCAGGTCTCCTAAACGCCTCTAGTGGAGTGCAGTAGGCGGTGTGGAAGTGAACCTTGACGACCTTCCGTGTCTGAAAAAAAAAGTAAAAAAATAACACAGTTACTTCTACAGAATGCCAAAATATTTCACATATGAACATTATAGTTCAAATACATACCAAATCAAGAGGAGCCTCGCCTTCTGGAAGATCAGCAGGCTGTGGAAGATCAGCATGATCTGCAGCACGTCCACGTCCTCGTCCTCCGCGTGGAGCGCGTCCACCTCGTGTTGGAGGATCAGTAGCGTCTGCATCAGCAACATCATCATCAGCCTGAGCTCCTCGGCCTCCTCGCTGTCTCTGTATAAATGGAGGAAGAGGACGGGGGCCAGCTGGAATCACAGGTGCGGGAGGATCAACAACTGTAAGCTCATAAATAGCCCTGGCGATGTGCGTCTCATAACTCTTCAGCAACTCATTTGTAAAAGGACCTCCGGGCATCCAAGGTACAGCAGGAAGTGGTACAGGATCTGCATCGGGAGGTGGTACAGTCGGGGGAGGTGGTACATCTGGCGTAGGAGACGAAGGACCTAAATCTGTAGGAGCTGGCGATGAAGGCCCCATACCAGCATGATCCTCTGAAATAATAGGAAGGTCGTATCTCCTAAGCTGATCTGTCGGTATCTCGGGATGAGATACAATATAATCTGTACCTAAACCCTCACCGTCTCCCAGCATATCATCATCCAAATCAACAACTGTATCATCGACGTCCATATCCTCCTCCTCACTCTCACTGTAACCCTCGTCATCAGCAGACGGATCAACATCTAGACCACAATCCCTAACTGCCCCAGTATCTGTAAGTGCCCCAGTAACATCAGTGGGTGTCGAACTAGAAGCATTCAGCTGGTCTCGAGCAGTAGCAAAACTCTGACGTATGGACTCTGTAATCTTCGTCCTCCTAACACGCTCTGCAGCAACAGGAGCCCCCAGAACAAAACCACTAGAAGCCATCGTATCTCGCACCCCCTAATGTTGTTGTTATAGCGTAACGTTATTTTCATAGCGTTACAAAAATAACGTCAAATTCAAAAACGTCTTTTCCATGACGTCGTAATGTTACAAACAGTTGTTGTAACGTCAATCCTAATCAAAATCATCTCTAATTTCTAAACATTTTGTTCATAACGTTACGAAATTAACGTTATAATTCGCCTAATTTCAATACTTTATATACTAATAATTCATAACGTTACAAAATAAGAGAAGAACAATGTCATATTACATAAAATAATTAATTCATTAATTTTACAATATAGAATTTCATATTTCATAACATTATGAAATTATTATATTTCATAATGTTATAAAATTTCATTAATTTCATAACATTACGAATAAATTAATTAATTTCATAATGTTACCAAATAATATAATTTTATAACGTTACGCAATAAATTACTTAATTTCATAACGTTACGCAATAAATTACTTAATTTCATAACGTTACGCAATAAATTACTTAATTTCATAACGTTACCATATAAATTAATTTCATAATGTTATAAAATAAATTAAATAAATTGATAACGTTACGAAATTAAATAACTAATTTCATAACGTCATAAATTCAATCAATTAATTAAATTAAATAAATTGATAACGTTACGAAATTTATTTAAATATTTCATAACGTTATCAAATATTATTAAATTCATAACGTTATGAAATTAAATAACTAATTTCATAACGTTATAAATTTAATAAATTAATCAAATTAAATAAATTGATAACGTTATGAAATTTATTTAAATATTTCATAACGTTATCAAATATTATTAAATTCATAACGTTATGAAATTAAATAACTAATTTCATAACGTTATAAATTTAATAAATTAATCAAATTAAATAAATTGATAATGTTATGAAATTTATTTAAAAATTTCATAACGTTATCAAATATTATTAAATTCATAACGTTATGAAATTAAATAACTAATTTCATAACGTTATAAATTTAATAAATTAATTAAATTAAATAAATTGATAACGTTACAAAATTTATTTAAAAATTTCATAACGTTATCAAATATTATTAAATTCATAACGTTATGAAATTAAATAACTAATTTCACAACGTTATAAATTTAATTAATTAATTAAATTAAATAAATTGATAACGTTACGAAATTTATTTAAAAATTTCATAACGTTATCAAATATTATTAAATTCATAACGTTATGAAATTAAATAACTAATTTCATAACGTTACGAAATAAAATAATTAAACTATTTAAAAACATTACAAAAGTTATAGAATATTTAATAAAAATACATACTTGATGTAGATCTACGGGAGTCGAAAAAACTTCCGGTTGCGCCTCGGTTTGAGCCTCGGTTTGTGGATTCAACCTTCTATTTGCTCGAGTAGCGTACCTGGGACCGACGTTTTGGACGGATCGCTTTCGGTTTCTTGGCCTCGGAGCGGGTGCGGGTATCGGGGCGGGTTGGACTGCTGGTATCGGGTCGGGTCTGGCAACGGGTATCGGGTCGGGTCGGGCTATGGGTATGGGATCGGGTCGGGCTCGGAATTTTGGCCGGTTCCGGGCACCACCACTGTAAATTAGTGGCACCTCGGCTTCCTCCCTGTCTTCATCCTCCACAGCCAGCCACGGAGTCGCCGCAGGAACGGCCGTCGTCGCCGCAGGAAGAGCTGCCGTCGGCGGGAAGCTTGGACCCTTGTCTCCGGCCGGATTTTTGGGCCCAGAAGATGCGGCTTGCTCGGGGGAGCTCGAATCCATCATCAATTTGTGGATTTGGTGGCTTAATCGACGGGAAAATGGACGGAGGAAGAAGGACGGTGGCGGAGGGAAACGATAAGAAGAAGGACGGAGGACGAAAGGTTGGGGAGGGAAAATTTTGGTTTACAAATAACCTAAATTGGTGCGGTAATTGTTACCGCACAGATTTATTATTTTTTAAATAGATAAAACTGGTGCGGTAACGATTACCGCACCATATTTTATATTTTTTTATATATTAAACCTGTGCGGTAATTGTTACCGCACAGGATATTATTATTTAAATTCTTTTTAAAAAAAATTTATTAATTAAAAAAATAACAAATCATGTGCGGTAAGAGTTACCGCACAGGTGTTTAAGTTAATCAAAATCTGTTTTTTTTTTGTTAATCTCGTATTAACGTGGTGCGTTAATTGTTAACGCACATATCTGTGCGGTAAGAATTACCGCACCAGATTCATATACGTTTCAGAAAACATTACAACAATACCCCGGAGCCCTTTTGTGCGGTAATCCTTAACGCACATAAGTGTACTGTAACTCTTACCGCACAGATTAGTGTGCATTTAGCAAAAAAACGTGTGCATGCATATATATATATATATACATATGCACTACACCTTACGATAGATAAAAAAAAGGCAATGGCTATATGCACGCGAATCGATGCATATATGCACGCGA
This sequence comes from Oxyria digyna, assembly GCA_029168935.1. Classification (NCBI taxonomy): domain Eukaryota; kingdom Viridiplantae; phylum Streptophyta; class Magnoliopsida; order Caryophyllales; family Polygonaceae; genus Oxyria; species Oxyria digyna. Next base: position 1,788,811 of record JAPVLV010000001.1, on the reverse strand, counting down.
TTCTGTGCGCGCAACTTATGCGCACGCATCTGTGCGCAGTTCTTATGCGCATACGTGTTTTACGGGGTATTACGGGTACTTTTCGTAAATTTTCAGAGTCTGTAACACCTTGTGCGCCTAACTACTGCGCACTCTTCAGACATAGTAGCCGTTGAAATTTTTGAAAAAAGTAGCCGTTAAATGTAAAACTGTGCGCTGAGGTTCTGCGCACAGGTGCTTTAGGGTTTGTGTTTGTGCGCGGATGGTTAGCGCACGGGTCTTTACAGTTTCATTTGGACCACAACGGTCATAAATGTGCCTATATAAAGCCACAATCTCTTCGTTTCCAAAAAATTCATTCAACACCTCTTCGTTTTCCAACAAATTCATTCAAAATGTATCGTCGTAATCAAAACTCTCGTATGTTAGAGTTGATTAATCAAAGTTGTGAAGATAGTGATGAAGAACACGATTGGGATAGCGGATCACAAGAAAAGGAAGACGACCCGAACGACGACGAATGGTTGGATGGTTTCTTAGAAGACGAAGAGTTCGGCGACTGGGATCCGAGTGGTGAATTTGTGGTTAGTATAATATGTTATAATTTGAAACATATGGTAGCGTAATTAGTTTCAAATTAGTTTCATATGCTAGAATAATTAGTTTCATATGCTAGAATAATTAGTTTCATATGCTAGCCTAATTAGTTTCATATGATAGCCTAATTAGTTTCATATGATATCCTAATTAGTTTAAAGTAATGATTCGTATTTTGCCTTGTTATTTTGGTAGTAGTGTAATTGCCGCTCTACAATTACGTATAGGGGAAAGATTATTCGGATTATTTTAGAACCGCACAATATTGGGATACTCCGCAAGAATTGTACGAGTGGGCGAGAGATAGAGGAATGGAGTTAGTGATAGCTTTGGTAACGCGTAATTCAAGTCCGTACCAAATAAGTATTGTGTGCGATAGATTTGGAAAACCAAGATCTGGGAGGCCAAAGGTGAACAAAGAGAATCCAGAGTTGGTTGTTCCTAGGCTTAGAAAGTCGAAGTCGAAGAAGTGTGAGTGTAGATTTCAGCTACTAGCAGTGCGAAAGAAAAACATTCCCGGGGTCGCAGGAGAAAAATGGATTTTAGGTGTGATAGAAGGTCGGCATAACCATGTGCTACTTGCTAGTTTTCATTGGAATGCATTCATGGGTCGAATGACGGAGGAGCAAGAGCTTTGTGCTAGGCGGTGGGGAGATGGAACTGGACGCAAGACGCCAAAAGAAATTATCTCTAAATTGAGGGAGAAGTACCCTGGTAATGTTACTTCAAGGAGACAAGTTGCAAACTTTTTGCAGAAGGTGAATTACGAAGATCGCGGAGAGCTAAACGTGACACAGTGGTCGCTTAAGTTTTTGCGAGACCACGACTACGTAGTTCACCCACATAGAGACACGACAAACGGAGAGGTTGCAATATTATTCTTTGCTAACCAAGAGTCGTTGCGTTTGTTGAAGAAGTACCCGTACGTGGTAATTATCGATGCGACGTACAAGACAAACAAGTAAGTCTCTACAATACCTTGGTCGATATTTAGTTCGGATAATGATATATGTTCTGTAGTGATATATGTTAATGTTTCAATAGATATGAAATGCCGCTCGTAGAGATCGTTGGATTCACCAGTACACACAAGACGTTCAACATCGCGTATGCATTCACTAAAGCGGAAAGGATTTATCATTACACATGGATAATGATTCAATTGAAGTCATTATTCATAGATTTGGGAGTGATGCCAACGGCTATAATGACAGATTGCGAAGACGCGCTGATAAAAGGGATAAAGACTGTTTTCGGGAGCGAAGTTCAACATCTGTTGTGTTGGGTGCATATCAAACACAACATTGAGGCACATGCTTCGACCATCCTAAAGAGACAAATTAAAGTGGAAGCCTTTGCAGGACAATGTTGGGGACTATTTTGCTCAGCTACTGAAGAGACCTATGAACTGCGGCTCGAACAGTTGAAGAGATCTTGGAAGAGCGGCCTTGTGGGATACGTCGAGAGAACATGGCTTAATCCTCACAAGACAAGTATAGTGAGGGCTTGGACAGATCATAAGCTTCATTTCCTTACGAGGACTTCAAACAGGTAAATATTGATATTTTTTAGTTAAAGACGATTATATCATAACAGCGTACTTTCTTAACTTACCAACTTAACTGTTTTTTAGAGTTGAAGGGATGCACAAGGTTTTGAAAGATATTATTGGTTCCAGCAGAGGGGGCTTTAACAGAGTGATCGTACGGATCCATCATTCAGTACTCCTTCAGATTGATTCAATTAGGGCGAGCATGAACATGTCTCTCTCCAAACGACCAACTGATTTTGATGATCCAAACATGCATCCGCTTGGAAGGGCTATTTTTTCCCGACTATTCTACAAAGTGTCAGACAGGTGTTTTGATCATTTGTTGGCTACTTATGAGATCATGTTGACGGGGAAATTTCCTGAACAATGCACCGACCATTGGGTGAGGAACTGTCTTGGGTTGCCGTGCGTCCATCAAATTGCACACGCTATCATTTCAAACACACCCCTGATTGAGGATGACATTCACCCGTTCTGGAGGGATTTGCATTGGGATGACACTCCTGAAACAGAAGACGACCCAAATCTGAAGGTCCGAATGAACATTATAGAGTTGCGACTCCATGAAATGTTCACCAAGTTGGAACTTGGAACCTTGAAGAAAAGCACGGCATACCAGCTAGGTGAGTTGTATCAGGACTTGGAGCATCCTGAACTAACTACCTTGAAAGAACCGACAAATGTGAGAAGAAAAGGCAGGCCAAAGGGTGCAAAGAACAAGGATAAGGAGGAGGTTGACAGTGAAAATGACAAGGAGGATGACATAAAACAAGAAGATATGGAGCAGTATGAGATGGAGGAGGCAAAGAAGAAATCAAAAGGAAAGAAGAGTACAGGAGCAAGACGGCCAGGTCGTCCTAAAAAGGAGGAGGATGACAGTGAAAATGACAAGGAGGAATCGAGAGAGAAGAGTTATTTTGAGCACAAACAAGAAGAGCTGAAGAAGTATGAGAAGGAGGAGGCAAAGCAGAAATCAAAAGGAAAGAAGAAGGCAAACAATACAGGAGCAAAACGACCAGGTCGTCCTAGAGAGCAAACAACGACATCACTTCCCGTGGTCATTGAGGCCGAGGAGTTGCATTCTCAACCCATGCCCGACCTATCACAGCCTGAAGGATCAAACTACACTGACTTCGATCAGTGCCCTGAAGAACTTGGTGTTCCTCTCATTCATAGGGGGGTTGACTTCGGCATTGACAATTTGGATGATTTTTGGCTTCCATACATCACAGATGTTAGACAGGTACGTTCTGACGGACATTGTGGTTATAGGTCGATGGCCTTACTTCTGGGAAGAAAAGAACAAGAGTACGGAAACATTCGGCGTGAGCTGGTAACAGAGCTGCTTCAGAACCGAGAATTGTACGAGCCTATTCGTCGTCGTCTTCGTCCGGGTACTTGGGAGGATCTTATTCTCCAAGTTAACCATTGCAGAAGCCCTTGTTCAGAACTGTACTGGTTGCACTTTCCACTGATGGGCTTAGTGTTTGCCACCCTATACCAAGTTGGTCTCGTGTTATTGTGTTGGGATGCTCCGACCTTTTGCTTACCGCTAAGGTGTAGAACAGAAAACGCTGATCCTCCACGACAGATTTTCGGCATGGCACACGTAGGCAACCGTGACCACTTCATACCGGTAAAGTAGACAATTGTACTTGATACTTGTGTAATCATAGTTTTTTGTTTAATGTCTTAAGTCGATTGTGTTTATATAGGTGGCGTTGATGGTTGGTTCGCCACTACCGCATACTCCCGGTTCGTGGAAGAAACACGTAGATCCAAACATTCAATGGTGGGAAGAAACATTTGGGGACAATTTGAGGATGTATCGAGAGTACCGCATTTCAAATGGCCGGGCACCAGATCCATTCATGTATAAAGGAGGGACCGAACCCGTTCACATATCTGACTGAGTGAGATTGTCATGTAATAATTAGAAGACGCATTGGAATTTCTTAGTTTGTAATGCCTTGGTTTTTAATGTTTCGTATTTGTTATTTTGGTAGTAGTGTAATTGTGCTTTATATAACAATGAATGGATCAGATTGCATTGTTATTTTAGTAAAGTAAAAAAGGCAATGGAACCTTTCTCAAAGGCATTAGGCCAATTTGTGACGGCGAGATTGAGAAACTTGTATGGATTTGGTTTAGTGCAGAAGTTGTGTGGAGTTGGATTTATAGAAAGGGTGGAGTTGGTGCAAATTATTAAGGGCGGAGTGACCGATGAGATGAAAGAAAGAAAGAGGTAGAAAACTCTAACCTCAAAGCTGGAGTGAACATGAAGAGCTCGTGAGTTTCTGGAGGATGAATTTAACCTATGGATGCATGTCTAACACTATTAAATATTAAATGGTGGTAGTTGAGGATTTATAAGGCAAATTCTGATAGATATTGACATTGACACTACAAAATTAAGTATTGTTGTCCACCACATTTCCTGTATACTCCGTAATACAGGAAATTACTCGATCAACTTACTCGATTAATAGATATTGACATTGAATGGATCAGATTGCATTGGAATTTCTTAACACGTTCGAGAGACAAAGAAGCGACAATGAAAATACATAATGAAAGTACATAATGAAAGTACGTAATGAAAGTACACAATGCTCATAACATTAGATGTCTACGATTTAGGCGTCGTCGGCAGAAGAGGAAGAGCAGTCGGAAGCATAGACGATACTACAAACCATCAACCGCAATTCTTTTTCTTTAATCTTAAACCTTTCCATCAGGACCTTCACTCTATTGTCACTCTTCTTTTTCTTGATGATTAATTTCGTGATAGCACGTAAAGCAGTAGGGGTATGCTCTGGATCAATAAACCTGATTCCGAAGAAACAATTGCATGCATAATGCCTTCGTCCATACTGGTCAGGCATGTCTTCGTCATTGTTAACGTAAACATTACACATTTGGCGACACCTTTTTGTACCAGTACACATTATCTGTGGAGGGTCAGGCTTCACACGTCTTGGGGATGATGATGATGCCATATTCGTAGTTATGTTCTTCGAAATAAGTAAATAATAAAACTTTAGTTATAAACATGAAAGCATATACAAAAAACAAAGCATGTACAAAAATGAACAAAAGAAAAATTTACCGGTTAGTAGGGAAACTTCGATTTTTGCTCTAGTTGAGATGGATGAACTAGTTGAGATGGATGAAGAAATCACCACCTTCAAACCGTTGGTTTTATAGGAATTTATGTATATGGTGCGCGTTGCTTCTGCGCACAAGGAGTTACCGATTCAAAATAACGGTAACTAAAAGTGCGCTATGTAGCTGCGCACAAATTTTTAACGGTAATTTTCTGTGCGCGTTACACCTGCGCACCAAAAGTTACAGATTCAAAAAGTTACAGAATAGGTGCGCTTTACCTTAGCGCATGGCTGAAATTTCTGTGCGTTCTACCACTGCGCACTATACTCTTCATTCTTCGAAATAGTTGCGATATGAAGGGTCTAGCACATCGATGTGGATTATGTTTTTAAAACTTATACAATTATGTGTTATTAGGCATATAAAGAGTGTATAAGGTCTCCCCTTCACAAAAAGTTGATCGAAAATACGCAAAAACGCAAAAACGCCTTATCGGTCCTGATGGCCTGTTAAGGTCGAGAATAGGCGTTTCGATGCCCAAACGACGTCGGAATGCAATGAAACTTGTTTTCAATGCATATTATAGCTATTTAACCTTGTCGGTAAGTTCGAGTCGAAAACTCGAGCTCTTCGAGTAACACCTCCTTTGTAAACCTTCACTAGTCTTTCATTCTTCGAAATAGTCGAAATAGTTGCGATATGAAGGGTCTAGTACATGGGTGTTGATTATGTTTTTAAAACTTATACAATTATGTGTTATTAGGCATATAAAGAGTGTATAAGGTCTCCCCTTCACAAAAAGTTGATCGAAAATACGCGAAAACGCAAAAACGCCTTATCGGTCCTGATGGCCTGTTAAGGTCGAGAATAGGCGTTTCGATGCCCATACGACGTCGGAATGCAATGAAACTTGTTTTCAATGCATATTATAGCTATTTAACCTTGTCGGTAAGTTCGAGTCGAAAACTCGAGCTCTTCGAGTAACACCTCCTTTGTAAAACTTATACATATGACCGTTTCGTGCGCATAACATCTGCGCACATGATTCTTTGCACATTATATCTGCGCACGGTTGAAGACCGTTAAAATATGACCGTTGCGTGCGCATAACATCTGCGCACATGATTCTTTGCGCATTTTATCTGCGCACGGTTGAAGACCGTTAAAATATGACCGTTTCGTGCGCATAACATCTGCGCACGAAACGGTCATATTTCACCAACAAAAACCGAAGCTATAAAAGGGGGTTGCACTCACCTCAATTCACCAATCTCACCATTTGTCTCTTAACACTCGCTATGTCGCACAGTTCATCATCAAGCAACGCTGCCCTTTTTTATTGTAAATGTGATCGACCAGCGGTAATGAGGAGTTCAGAATCTCGAAGAAACCTCGCTCGAAGGTTCTGGACATGCGCTGGTACTGGTGGTTACATTTGTGAATTCCGCGAGTGGATCGATCCACCACACCCTTGTTACTCCTTAGCTGCAATAAGAGATCTATTCTCGAAGATACGTACGTTGGAGGAGGAAAACGCCGATCTTAAGGCGACCCTGGCTTCCAATCGTTAGTTAAGTGGTTGTTTTAATCGTTAGTTCGTTGTTGTAATTGTTAGTTAAGTGGTTGTTGTAATCGTTAGTAAACAAGCATAGCACTGGACAAAGAGAAGTTAAGGAGGGACAACCTATAAAGATCCCCAACCGATATTGGTTTCGATGTTCGGATTTAGCAAAATGTACGAACTAATAAGAGTTTGAAAACTGGTTATTAGTTGGTACATATTGCCGACTCCGAACATCGAAACCAATCATCGGTTTGGGGATCTTCATAGGTTGGTCTTCCTCACCATCTCTTTGTGTAGTGTTGTTGTTGAAATTTGTATTTCGTTTTCAAATCAATATAGTTTTTCACGTCTTGTTGTTCAGATTTGTATTTGCATTATTGTTCGGAGTCATTTTGAATATTCAAACAAGCAAAACATAAAATTTAAAACCATCACACAAGAAAAATGCATACATAAAACATCAATCATACATAAAACATCCATCAAACAAAAACAGACGTCAAGCGTCTAATCCTGAGTCTCCTGAGTATAAGGCGGAGCATCTTCCCGAGGCACATCACCCTGAGTCATATCATCTTGGTGCGCATCCTCCTGAGTGCCGCATCCACTCCCCTGGCCACTCTCATGAACAGAATCTCGGAAAACAGGAGGTGGTGGTGGTGGTGGCATCCGCGATGCACGTGGGGGAGATGGTGCCAAAGGTGCCTGAGGTGCCTCTAAGATTGCAAGACAACCACGAATCACATCTTCAGTGGCCCAAGGTCGATCCGAGATAGGGGAGTCTAGAAAAGAGTGCATCATGGCTTGAAGGATCTGACAACGCTGCAAACGAAACATAAATTTAATCGTTAGTTAAGGTCTAAAGCTAAGTTTTGTACAAACTTTATAAAATTTTACATACCGCTAATGCATCGATAGGCACCGGGGTATATCCATAGCGAGGCGGGCGATCATGTCTCTCAGATGATGGATCGACGACGGGATGTGAGAACTCGTCCAGCCAATCCATATAGTCATCAGACATCTTCCATGCTGGCTCTGCAACCGGCCCATCCAGATCGATCAGAGGCCTCGGCTCTGCGTCCCATGCAAGAAGAAGCTCAGGTGCATAAACGACGTCATACCTCGTGCAACCCATGGGCCGATGAAATGACAACGGCTGAATGGGTGGGTCGGGAACGGGCTGAGCCCGCCCAAACTGCCGCAGGACTCTCCTAGGGTTGTAGGCCTCATGAAATTTCCAGATGCTCAATACGCCCTCAAATCTCGTAGGAGAAACCTCTGGTGAGTTGAAGTCCAAATCTCTCCATGGCTGCCAGTTAACCTGAAACAAATAACAAGCCAAATTAGACACGTATTGCGGTAATGAAATAAAAAATATAAGAAATTAAATCCAAACCTGCTCATATCTCATGCTGTCGAGCATGCGACGGATGGCAACCAAACGCCCAGTATCCGAGCTAAGTGGTGTATACAATCCTACAGCAGCATCTCCATGGGCGAATGCAGGGTTCGTGACAAAGTGATCACGAAAATGAGGAAAGTATGCCCAGATCCAGCACTACATATAAACAATTACAGATTATTAGTAAAACTACGTGAATAGTTAGGAGTTATTCACCAAGACGTTAACGACAAGATCTTACCCTCAGAAGAATCCCACATGAACCAATGGTTGCCGTCTCGACTCTAGATGCAGACCCTAAATTGCGATACACTAACGCAAGTATGCCGGCTCCCCATGCAATGTCCCCTGTACGATCATGGTTGAGAACAAGCGCCGCGTACTGGACCTTGACACCCTTTGTCGACCTGTCCACCAAGACAGTCGAGCCCAGAAGCAAAAGGAGATACAGAGTGGCAATGTGACTCTCATTCCTGACTGGCGCATCAAACAAAACTTCCAACCGAGCATTGAGGGCACCGAAATGAATGCCACCTGAGCTATAACATGCCTTCATGTCATCAGCCTCCTGACCCATAGCGTCCGCAAGCGCCGCATAGATCTGGTCATCTGTCATAGGTGAATTGCAGCTACGACCATGTATACGGACTCTGAGGATCTGCATCACGTCATGTAGGCAGATGGTCATCTCAGCAAATGGCATGTGGAAAGTGTTGGTCTCTGGATGCCACCTCTCCACAAAAGCAGAAATCAATGCAGCATCGATCTGAGACGCTATGCCCACTCGGCGCAGCTCTGTCAGCCCAGAACGCTCAGCAAGCCTGAACCATGTACCCTCCTCAGCTGAAATATGATGCTCATAATCATGAACCTGTGCAGATCTGTACATCACCCTCAGGAGCTTCCTAGCCTAAATAAGTACAGAAAAAAATTTGCGTCCGGTTAGTAAATAAGAAACGTATAACTTATTATAAGCATTCAGATCAATGTTATTGAACATACCGGATCTAACGGAGCCGCCTCAGCCTCGGCCTCATCCCCGTCCCCATCCTCTGGCTCATCCTCTGCCTGAATATCTCCTACTCGTCGTCTCTGCCTGGGACGACGACCACCTCTAACTGGAGCCGCAACCTCCTCACCAACAACCTCCTCAACTGCAGCCCCCTCAGCGACTCCCTCAGCAGCAACACCCTCACCACCAACTCCCTCAGCACCCTCCTGACCTCTCCCTCTCCCTCTCCCTCTACCTCTCCCTCTCCCTCTCCCACCACCTCGGCCTCTGCCTCGGCCTACAGCTTCCCCCGCACGGGCACGCTTCCTAACCTGCACCGAGGGCACCAATGGTACATCGGGAGCGGGCCCTGGAAGAGGACCACGCGACCATATCCATCTCGCTATATGCGTCTCATAAGAACACAATAGGTGAGGCGCACGTGGACGACAAATGTCCTGCATCGACTCCCCGAGCCAAGGAAAATATGTCTGTGGGGCATGGTCATCGTCGTCTAAATCTCCCGACACTGGCTCTGAAGATGCGACTGGCTCTGCAGATGCGACCGTAGGAGGAGAAGATGTCGACGTTTCTGCATCTGTCACTGCAGGTAAATCCTGCTCTGTATGCTCTGAACTGCGAGGTAAAGCATCCTGAAACAGAGGTGCGTCCTGGATATCATAGTCATCCGTGGTCACCTGCGCCTGTACTGGTGTGGGCTCGATAGGGTCGAACGCAGTAACATATCGACCAGGATAATCTAAGTCGTCATGGAAATCTACTCTCTGTCCATCCATCTCCATGTGCGAACCATCTATCTCCTGTTGCTGCAGCTGTGCCTCCTCGTACTCATTCCCTGGCTCACGGCGCTCAGGTGATCCGGTGCCGAAAAATCGTTCGAGGGCCTCGAACGATAATCGCACACCGGCTGCCACATCATGTCGACGTGGAAGCCGTTCCGCTACTGGTGCGGGCATCGTGTTGCCCGTCTGATCCATGACGGCTTGTATAGTCTACATGTTTTTACATTTTTAGTATGACTAATTCATACTAAAATATTCGGAAATAATTTGCAACTTCGTAATCAAATTCGAGTCTTTATATCTACGAAAACTAAATTTTTTAATAGAAATTGTTAGAAATTTAACAATTAAGTCATAACTATTTATGACTGTTAAGTTTCTAATATTTAATTCATAATTACTAAAAAATAAACATCTCAACTAATACGAAATAATAATCACTACTATTACTAAAAAATTACAATTAATACGAATTCATAATAATTCGATTAGGCATTCGATTAATGCATAATAATCTGAAACTTAATCGTAATTATAAAAAAATACGATTAATAAGAATTCTAATATTTAATTCATACAAAACTGAAATTTAATCGTAATTATGAAAAATTACGATTAAATTACAATTAATACGAATTCTAATATTTAATTCATAAAAACTGAAATTTATTCGTAATTATTACAAAAAACAATTACGAATAAATTTCCACAATTAAATACGATAAATATTTGAAAAAAGCGGGTTTAGAAATTTTATACCGAATAAAGATCGTGCGGTGTCTCCGGAACCCGAGTCGCCGGAACAGTCGCCGGAATAGTCGCCGGAATAGTTGCAGGAGGAGCATTTGCCGCTGCCAACGCGGCTCGAGTCGCATACCGCCGGCCACCTCCATCCACCAACGCTTCATCGTCGGACAAGGTCGCCGGAGGTGGCTCCGTTCGGACGGAAGTCGCCGGAGGTGTTGGGATTGGGACGAAAGTGGTGTGGTCGGGACCGGAAGAATGAGGGGGTTCAGAATCCATTGACGGAATTGTGTTTAGACGAGGGAAACGGTCGGAAATGGAGAGTATTTGATCGGCGCCGTCGAGCTACAGCAGAAAAGAAAGAAAAAGAAGGAGGAAGAAGAAGAAGTTGCGGCGAGGGTTTAATAGAATGTGTGCGCAGTGCTTCTGCGCACTCATTCTGTGCGCAAAAGTTCAGCGCACACATTCGGGAATCCGAAACGTCGTGCGCTGAACTTTTGCGCATTATATATTATGTGCGCTGTTTTAATGCGCACACATTTGACAGACATCGTCAGAATTTTCACAATTATCTCGAAAATACCCTTGTGCGCAAGAAAACTGCGCACCAACCTATGCGCATAACATCTGCGCACCAAATCGCGTGCATATAGAGAAAAAGTCGCGTGCATATAGGCGTTTCGTAAAAAAAATTATTCTAATCCAAGTAGCATATAGTACTCAGTATGCATATTGTTATGATGAAGCTAATGAAATATTAAAATATTAATAACCAAAATGAATCCTCATATACAGTACGTATATCATGTCCAATACGTTATAAATTATATTGGGTCCAATCCTATTGCCAAATCAAACAAATCAATTCGAGCATCCGTATGTTCAAACAAACAAATCAATTTCCTACCGTCTCGACAGATCTTGTCTCCCACTGTATCCATACTAATAAAATAAGAGAACAAATAAGAATGGTCAAAATTCAAACACACTACAGCATCCGTATGTTCTTGTATTTTATTCCAAATTCAAACAAACAGCAAAACAGCATATATGACAGCATACGAAGGCCAAAATTCAACAGAACAGCGAAACCAATCCACATATACATTCGGCAAACAGTGTTCGAAAGCATATGAACAATCTCGAAACTAGATCTAATAATCTAAAATGATAACGGCTCTGATACCACTTGTTGGAAATTCATCCCCTAATAACCTAATATGTCAAGATCTATCATGCTAAGATTATCAAGAACAACTTTAGGACATACATGTATCCATAGCGGTAGTCGAATCTTTTGCGGAACTACGAACGAACGAGAACCGTAGGTATATCGTCTTCCTCAATCAAATCTCTGTAAGGTTTTGCCTTCTCTCTGATGGGTAGAGAATGTGGAGGCTGCTGGATGATTTGACATATTAAAGACCATAACCTAATTTGCTTTTATATGACGACCCAATAGAATCTCATTAAGCCTATTGGGCCAAAATCTGGTATCCACTCATTAGGTCCATACTGCTAATAAGAAGTCTGAGGCGTTTTCTTAATCGAATCACTTAATTTAGCCGGCTAGTAATTAACCATATAATTGTCTTGCAATATGTCATCCCACATAATAGTAGATTAAATTAAATAATCTAACAGAGCAGTCAAGGCGTTGTGATGTCATGGAGACGTTGTGATCTCAAGCCTCAACTCATCTTGTGGAAGTTTGGAAGACCAATTGAATTGTGGGAGAGGGAGACAGGGAGAGAAAATGGCATCTTGAAAATGATTAGCTTTAATAGATTAGATTGATTAGTGGAAGATCTAACTTGTAAATGTGTAAAGATTCATGCATCTCCAATGCCCTGATCCATGCGATATTGTCGTCGAAGTTTGTTGTTGAGGCTGCAATAGAGGAGCGTCAAGAGCCATTTCCAACTGTTATTCAATATTCTATGCTCATGGAAATGCGTTTTAAGAAGATACTTGTATTTGGAAAAAATTGAGGGAATCTCCAATGATGTGATATAAATGGAGGGATCAATTTTATAGCAAAAAATCAAACTCCAAGAAGCAAGCTAAAATGGACAATAGTAAGAATATTCTTTCAAAAATGTTTTAAATTTTCAAATCAATTGCTAAATTTAGTAATAAAAATTACAATCCTTATGTCAAAAGTTGATGATGTGTCAAACGTACTATGCAACTTTTGACGCAATCTTTATTTTGGGTCATCGAAAACAATCTCTTTGTTCTCTTAACACAGAGTTTGTGATGTGCTCTCACTTGAGGACTCGAGTCCATCAAGTCACACTCCAAGGCACCATGCACAAGTCATTTTAAGTTTCTTTGTCAAAAACAGGAACTTTGAGCCAAACAATGTTCATGGCAGGAGTCAAACCTCAAGTTGCTCCGACCAAATTTGCACATGGCGCGCCATAACTCCATCCATGACACTTTTCTCGGGCGCCACCCTAGACATTGGACTTATATGCATCCAAGGAGTCCAACAAGCACAAAAAACACTCAGTCAAGTGCTCCATAAATTCAAAGTCACAAGAGCCATGATTTAGGCCTGACGACACCAACACGCCAGAAAAGTCATGTGTGTGTCTGAGCCCTTCCAACCACAATAGCTCGGTGCACATGATTCCAATGGTCCTAAATGGACCAAAGGTTTCCATGTCAATGCAGCCTAAAATGGCGCGTCACACATGCCTTGGACACGAGGAAGACTCAATTCCTAAAATGGCGCAATCAAGCATTCAAGTGGATCCCTAAAATGTCGTCATGTCAATGCAGCCTTATCCGTCCACATGGACGCCCACAAGGCTCAACCTATCATCCATGATCCACCATAATAACTAATAAGTGCTAGACATATCCTCTTCTTTTTTTTCACACTTAACATTTATTTCCTTGATTCTAGATTTCTTTATGATTTGATTTGGAGAGTGATCTTGTGCTTGCAGCCTAAGACGTCTCCTTCCCCTATAAATATTCTCTTCTAGTTTCATAGTAAGACACGTTGAGTTTAATGGCAAAAGCATAGTTCAGAGTCTCTCCTACTTTTGCCTTTGGCGTCACAAATCTTTCAAGAAACACTTAGTGAATTCTTTGTGTTCTCTTGCTTATCTTCTTCTCTTGCTGTGATAAATATCTACCAAGAACAACCTCAAACCCTTCCCAAGAACCCTAGGTGGACTGCTCGAGTTCTTGTCTATCCAACTCTTTCAAAAACCCTTATTCAAAGCCACGCTAAAAGCTTTGTCTTACACAATTCCATCTGCATCAACTTAGGTCTTTCAGCAGCTTAAACACCATATCCACGCCTTATCCAAGGTCCATTCACTCACAAAATCCATAAGAGACAAGAAGACTTGTCACCTCAATCTAGATCCGTGCAAAGAAGGCGTTCTCGGAGACGAGAACACATCAATTTGGTTGTATACATCTGACCCCCCTCACTCTTCTATAAGCGAGAGTTTATGTTAAAAATAACAAATATTTAACATTTGTTATTGGGTTGTTTGACTGAGAAAAAATAGCATTTGATAAAAGGTACAATTTCCAGTTGCTATAATCCTAAGTGACATGTCATTTTTAGCTCACTATTGGAGATGCCCTGAGAAAGGTGTTTTTCGCGACATGGATTTCAAAAGGCACAAGAATCTTGACAGAGAGGTTAGTAAACCGGTTTTATACTTTGTAATATATATTTTTTTCAAAAAATCTATCTATATAAATATAAAAGTTAGTTGGTATTGTCCAAAGTAAATGTAATTAGTAAACCTGTTTCACCTTTTTCACCTTTCACCTTAAATCTTCACCTTTCGCCTCCAATCTTATAAATCAAAATAATATGTGTATAAATATCGACAAAAGTAAAACCCGTTAGACCCGCACTTCTCGCGAGGTACTTCACCTAGTAATAGTTAGTGTTGGTTTTATTGAGATGTCAAGATGTTTGCGCCGTAGTCCCGTTGTTGCGATGGTTTTAGATGAGATTGTGAAGGGTGGACTTGATGGAGCCTATCAAATCATCTTTAAGAGAGGAAGACACGGGCTCTAGCTCTGATGAAGGATGAACTGAGCATCAACCAATGTCGGTAGTTCCCGAGTTCGACAGTGCTTTGACTCGTTCGAGAGCTAAGGAGGTCCAACACGAGTTAGACAAGTTAGCAGCGTTCATCATGTCTAAGGAGCTTATCGTTACGGAGGATCACTTGGAATCATCTTGGAAGACCGTGTTCGTAGTTGAAATTCGAGACGAGCCAGACCCGGGTGAAGACGAAGACGAGGAGTCGTGCAGAGACGAAACCGCGACCGCGGTTACCCGCGTCCTCGCCCATGACTGATCACGTCCTTTTTATTTACAAAAGTTGTAGCCTCTATTTGTATGCCGCGACCGCGGTTTATGGGCAGCGATCGCGTTTACGGTGCTGGCAGTTTTCTAGAATTCTTTGTTTTGGATTATTTCTTTATTCCATTTTTATCGTTTAAGGATTTTATTTGATTAGTTTATTTCCTTATATATATGGCAGCCTTATTAACCATATTTAAGGTTTTCCCTAGCTATTGTTTTAGGTTCTCATACTTTGTTTATTGGATACAGACTTTCAGTTTTTGCCTAGAGTGCCCCGTGTGCATTATTGTTGAACCCGCCTAGTTGTTCTTGTGTGTGTCAATCTCCACCATAAGGTTGGTGTTGTCGAGTCTCCATAGAGCATCCTAGGTGTCTTGGTCTTCCATAGCCATTGTGTTTGGTTTTAATGAATTGGGGTTTTTCATCATTCGGTAAGGTTCTTGTTCTTAAGTTCAAGAATTTTATCATTCTTTGATTTTTTGTTCCAGCTGACCTATCATTCGACTTATCTTTCTATCATCCCTATTCTAATTCCGCATTTTCTCTGTGTTCGTGTTCGAGTTTTGGTGTCTAGATCGTCATCTGCGGCATATCCCCGCATCAAGCTTGGAAGCTCCATTTAGGAGATGTTGGATTGCAAAAGCCTATTCAGATAAGACGTTCATCTAGATGTATTGCTAATATTAGAATTTTTGAATTTTTTTAGCAAGAGTTTTGGATCTAAACTGGACGGACAGTTCTATGAATTTGATAGATTCGTGTTGTTTGTTTAGGCTCGTGAGCGTTTCTTTTCTATAAATTAACGAGTTTTATTGTATATATTAGTTTTGGTCATGAAAGATTCGAAAGAAATTCGTTGGTACGTAAAATTAACCCTTTATCTAGCTCAATACCACTATGAATCAAAACTTTGGAAAACCTTCAGTAAAAGATGATTTCTATGGTACTGGACGTGATATTCACGATTTTGTATGGCAATATTTGTTGGAGCCGGTTCTCGATGGGCTCGCGAGGTCCATAGAGAGTTGGGTCAGGCCCACGAATCGCGTGCCGGGTCGGTCCAAGAAGTCAGCCCAGAAGAATAAAGCGGCCCATAAACAGGTGAAGCCCAATAAGAGGATACAACGGGACTAAGTATCGAGGGGCAAAACGGTAATAGACTCGCGTGGGTCCCAGGTGATAGTATAAAAACGCAACCCTATGGATAAGGAAAGGGATCCGGATCATAAGAGAAAAACGCTTCACCTCCCTCAAAAGAAGAAAGAAAGCATAAGAACAAACCCTAACTTCAATCTTCCGAAACACTCATCTCCTAGAGGAATTTAAGCATAAAGCACTTGTTGTATCACTTATAGTTTGGTTGTAAAGCCTTAGTGTTATTGAGAGTGGTATCTGAGTTATTCGGTTTATTGTAAAGCTTAAAACGTGAAACGTCTTTGATAATATACTCTTCTTTCACGTAGCTTTTCTTTACCTTTGTGTATACTTGCGTTGTTTCGGTGTGTCCGGTTTTACGTTAATCTTTCTTGTCGGAGCTTAAAAGAGCCGGAGTCGGTTTCCTTCTCGGTTAAGTTACGCAAGTGTCAGGTGTCGAGAGTGAGGTTAATTTCGAGGAAGAAGACGACTAATAGTATTACATAAGTTGATTGTCCAGACGCCCTGTGTCACGCGAAGTGTTGTGTCGCGTGATCGCAATTTCTGGGCTCCAACACTGGCGCCGACCGTGGGGACCTCCTCGCACAAGTAAGGCTTACTATCTATACTCGCGAAGTGTTTTCTAATACAACTATCTGAGAAGATGAATACTAGTGGCGAAAGAAGCGACAACACCCCTCCCTAGATGAGAACTCAAGACATAAGTAGCACGCGACCACGTTTTTCACATGTACATGAGGAGGAAATTGTTCTGGCAGGACCCGCACTGGTACAGTATCGTGCTTTCCTACAGACGATGGGACAAAGTGCGGGCGGAAGCCGAAACCAGCGGCAACCAAGGACTCGATCACGCGAGCCCGAACAGAATCAGAGCGGACGAGAACAGTCGGTCGCGGAAGAGAGTGCTGAACACGTACCTGACGACGGAATTTCAGTGTCGCATGGAACAAGGGTCGGAGGACGCGAAAGGCCTTGTCACTCTGGTAGATTCGATTTGAATCAACCCCCTGCGAGTCACGCGGAAGATCAATCTTACAGGGGGAGAACCGAAGGAAGAGGACAGGGGATTCGCGCCGAACAAAGACCTTCCCGCCGCCAGTACGAAGGGGAACCTTTTTGCAACCAGGCCACCCACCCGCGGCAAGCCTTTGAGGCCTATCCGTCCGTCAACCCGACACTCTTGTTCGGCCCGACTGCTTTCGCGGGGCATATAGTCAGGTCAGTCCCTCTGCCTAATTTCAGATTTCCTATCATAAAAGAGTACAATGGTAAAGAAGATCCCAGCGAGCACCTAGCACGCTACAAGTATGCTATGCTCGCGAGGTGCCCTGATGAGGCCACAATGTGCAAGGGTTTCCCAGGCACGCTCGCGGGACCCGCCATGACCTGGATGCTCAATCAACCGTCAGAAAGCATCCATTGTTTCGCCGATCTAGAGAAAAGTTTCTTGTTGCATTTCGGCTCCTCGAGGAAGAGAAAAGTGACAATGCAAGAAGTAGTAGGGGTCAAACAAGGGCCGCATGAATCACTGGAGGATTACGTTAAGAGGTTCGCGGAAAAGATCTTGGAAGCTGAAGATTTCCATGATAAAACCGCTCGGGTCGCGTTCCTTGACGGGCTCAATGATGGAAGCACCTTCAAGCAATACCTATACCGCAAGAGAGATTTAGACTACCAAGGCATGCTCGAGAGAGCATACACAGAAATTAATGTGGAAGCACACTCAGGAGTCGCTTTGAAGGGAAATAATCAGAGCAAGCCCGCTCAGGGTCATAAGAAAGAAAACCCGAACTGGGGGAATAAACGTCATCAGGGTAATCAAGGAAAGGAACAGTTCGATTCGCGAGCACCCGGTTTACAGATTCAAGATCAGAATCAGGGTCAAAGACAGTTCAGGGGCCAAAATCACGATCAGAATCAATTTCAATCGCAGAATTTTGTGGCCGAACAAGACGACCGACGCGATGTTGAGGGGAGAGGTGGTTGCGGTCATAACCGCCAGGGGCCTACCACCTGGTGCGAATACCACGGGGTGAATACTCACTCTACATTGGAGTGTCGGTCGCGACGACATCACCCAAGTGAGCAGGAAGTCCTGACTGCTCAGAGGGGAAGCATTGATGCAGGTCACGGCGTCACGTACAGAGGAGCGTGGAGTAAAGGGGGAGGCAGTAGAACGCAAAATGAGACGAGACAGCAAACCCCCGCGAGAAATAACCAGAATCAGGGGCCTAATCGCCACCCGTCCCAGAACTTCCCTCGCATGGACGGCCATGTAGGCACGATCGCGGGCCGCCATGAACCCATACCCCTGGGCAAACGAGAGCGAATACTCGTTAACAACGCACCCAAACCTCAGGGAAAACCGATCTATAGTGTCGCGAGGTCGAAGTCTGAACCTTACACGCTTGCCTTCAGTGACAAAGAGGTAGATACCTGGGCTGTCGAGGCCGCTGATCCACTGGTCATCCATGCTCAGATAGGAACCAAGCTGGTAAAAAGAATCCTCGTCGACACTGGGAGCTCAGCCGATATACTATACTGGGACGCGTTCGAAAAAATGGGAATTGATCAGTCTACACTCAGGCCCACTAAAACCACGCTGGTAGGTTTCGCGGGTGACAGCGTAAGGGCCTTGGGCGTCGTCACCCTAGATCTCATCTTGGGTGAGGAGAAAGGGTCAAGGAGGTCAGAAAAGATAGATTTTGTGGTGATCCCAATAACATCCTCCTACAACGCCATACTGGGACGCGAGACGCTGTGCAGGTTTGAGGCGGTCGTATCGATCTGCCATTTTTGTTTAAAATTTCCAACATTGACAGGAGTAGGGGTCGCGAGAGGAAACCAAGAGGAGAGCCGTATCTGCTACGTCTCATCCGAAAAGGGCAGTACCAAGACCTTGCTTGCCAACCAGTTATTTATTCCAGGGTTGCCACGCGTCCTGGAAGAAGCTGAGTTAGAAGTTCGCGCCTCACCTAGACCGCGAGATACTGAGGGAGAGGGAGAAGGGCATAAACCGCATTTTGATGGGTTTGAGAAACAGGTAATCACTCCTTTCCCCAACAAAGAGGAGAAACTTTACGTAGGGGGGAGACTGAATCAAAAAGTCGTACAAGAGATCGAGACCTTACTCACCCGCTCCCGGGATGTGTTCGCGTGGACACCAAAGGATTTAAGAGGGATCCCGGCAAGTGTCATGACTCATTCCCTGAACATTAGTCCAGAGGTTAAGCCGCGTAGGCAGAAAAAACGAAAACAGGCGGGACCAAAGAACGCGGCAGCTGCGATAGAGCTCGCGAAGCTGATTAAAGCACGGTTTGTAAAACCAGTGCAATACCCAACGTGGCTGTCAAACGTTGTAATGGTAGAGAAAAATCCCAAAGGGACGGGGAAGTGGCGCATGTGCGTAGATTTCACTAGTCTCAATAAAGCATGTCCCAAGGACAGTTATCCATTACCCTCGATCGACCAGTTGGTAGACTCCACCGCGGGTCATGAAGCTCTAAGCTTCCTGGACGCGTACTCTGGATATAATCAGGTTATGATGAACCCAGCCGACTCAGGGCACACTGCTTTTATCACAGACAAAGGAACCTTCTGCTATAAAGTAATGCCGTTCGGTTTGAAAAACGCGGGGGCTACATTCCAGAGGCTGGTGGACATGATCTTTAGCGACCAAAGAGGTGACACTGTAAAGGCCTATGTTGACGATATAGTGGTAAAAAGCAAAAAGCAAGCGGATCATACTCGCGACCTGGCAGAGGTCTTTGAAACCCTGAGAAAGTACGGTATGAGCCTCAATCCAGAGAAATGCGTCTTCGGAGTCACCGAAGGCAAGTTCCTAGGCTTTCAGATCAGTGCACGCGGTATCGAAGTCAATCCAGACAAAGTCCAGGCCGTAATAGATCTACAACCACCAAGGTCCATTCACGACGTCCAAAGATTCGTGGGAAAGGTCAACTATTTAGGAAGGTTTTGCGCAAAACTCGCGGAGCGAAACCTTCCCTTCTTCGACATACTAAGGAAACCTAAAAACTTCGAATGGTCTGAGGAATGTGAAAGGGCATTTACGAGTCTTAAAGAACATCTGGCTAAACTCCCAATCCTCGCGTCCCCAATACCTGGTGAAGGCTTGCAGCTGTACCTCGCGGCTGGCACGCGTGCAGTTAGCGTTGTTTTAGTAAAGGAACAACGAGTCCCCGTCTATTTCGTCAGTAAAGCACTTTTGTCGGCCGAGACCAGATATTCACCCGTTGAGAAAGCAGTGCTCGCGTTAATAACAGCCGCTCGTAAACTCCGACCTTATTTCCATGCTCATCCCATCGAAGTACTGACGGACTTACCCCTACCGTCTTTTATGAGTAAACCAACAACCTCTGGAAGGCTCGCTAAATGGGTCATTGAAATGACAGAGTTTGACGTAGTCTATAGACCGCGACCCGCCATCAAGGCACAAGCTTTGGCAGATTTCATAGTTGAAACAAGTTTCAGAGAGCTAGAAAAAGATATTATAGCTCCTGAACACCCCGCGTGGGTAATGCACATTGATGGATCGGCAAACGTAGATGGTTGCGGGGCGGGAGTCGTCCTGACTTCCCCGGCTGGGGATAAGATAGATCACGCGATTGCGCTAAGATTCAAAGCTACGAACAATGAAGCAGAATATGAAGCACTCATCGCAGGGCTGGAAATTGCCGTTAACGCGGGTATTCATGTGGTAAAGTGCATGAGCGACTCCCAGATCGTCGTGAATCAGATCAATGGGACCTACGAGGCCAGAACAGGCAATCTCCCCAGATATCATGCGAGGGACACAGCCCTGATTTCGTTGCTCGGGCATTTTGAAATTGAAGCTATATCGAGAGAGGAAAACACGCGAGCTGATGAACTCGCGAAGCGGGGTTCCCAAATTCAGTATGCAAATATAGAATGTACTAGCGAGGGTCCCACCGCCATTACTAAAGAAGGAAAGGCCCCATACTTTTGGTTCGTGAAGTCTGAAAGCGCCATAAGCAATCAGGTGGAACTGATGGAGATAAGCGAGCCAGTCGCTGACTGGCGCACCCCTATAATTCAATATCTTGCTAGCGGAACAGGGCCTTCAGATCCGAAAGAAATGAGAAAGCTTGTCTCCATGGCTGCACGCTTTTACATGTGTCGTGGAGAACTTTACAAAAGGGGATACGGACCACGCGAGCTTAAGTGCTTGACTAAGATAGAAAGTGACGTGCTGATAAAGGAGCTTCACGCGGGATTATGCGGAACTCACGCGGGTTGGAGACCAATGGTCTATAAAGCATTAAGGCAGGGAAGCTTCTGGCCCACCATGAAACAAGACGCACAACGCGAGTCTCAGAGTTGCAAGCCATGCCAGTATTTTGCCCCAGCATCTCATCAACCAGGTGTTGAGTTGCAGATAATGTCGAGCCCTTGCCCCTTCGCGATGTGGGGACTAGATCTATTGGGACCTTTCAAACCAAAAGCGCCAGGTCAACTAGAGTACATCATTGTAGCAGTTGATTATTTCACCAAATGGATCGAAGCCGAAGCCCTCGCGAGCACCACCGTCCCGGCGGTTAAAAAGTTCCTTTGGAGAAACATCATCTGCAGGTATGGCCTCCCTCACGAGATCGTAACCGACAGGGGACCACAATTCAATTCGCCGCAATTGTTTACATGGTGCAGAGACATAGGGATCGCTTTAAGGATTGCTTCAGTCGCTCACCCGCATTGCAATGGCCAGGTAGAAGCAGTGAACAAGAGCATTGTCATGGACTTGAAAAGACGGCTAGAAGGCTCCAAAGGCATGTGGGCCGAAGTGTTACCCCTAGTACTCTGGGCAAACAGGACTACAGTAAAGAAAGCAACTGGAGAAACGCCATTTGCTCTCGCTTATGGAATAGAGGCCACAGTACCAGTCGAGTTCATTGTGCCTACGGACCGCGTGATTCAGTATAGTCCGGACGACAACGATGAAAAAATGCAGCTAGAGTTGCAAATGCGAGAAGAGACTCGCGACCTGGCCACCATCAGAGCAGCCAATCATAAAGCGGGCGTTGCAAAATATTATAACAAGCACGTAAAACTGAGAAGATTTGCCAGAGGAGACCTTGTGCTACGTAGAATAGAGGGGGGAAAGCTCGACCCCAACTGGGAAGGACCTTACATTATAGATCGCGAAGTCGCGCCCGGGGCTTATCGCCTCAAGGACCACTCTGGAAATCACATTGCCAACTCCTGGAACGTGATGCGACTTCGTCGTTTCTACGCCTAGTCCTCCCGTAAAACTCAGGTACGTTCACAATACTTATGGTCGTTATAACATGAAAAGCACAGGTAACTCAGTCGGATCGCGTATCCTCCTTCCAGCTTCCAGGGCTGAGCTAGAAAACTCCCCTTGGTCGTGAAAGAGAGGACTGCTCGTGCTTCCAGCTTCCAGGGCTGAGCTTGAAAACTCCCCCTGGTCGCGAAAGCGTAGACGGCTGGGCCGGGTTTGGCTAATAACCCCCCCCGGTCGCGTGTCCTCCTTCCAGCTTCCAGGGCTGAGCTAGAAAACTCCCCTTGGTCGCGAAAGAGAGGACTGCTCGTGCTTCCAGCTTCCAGGGCTGAGCTTGAAAACTCCCCCTGGTCGCGAAAGCGTAAACGGCTGGGCCGGGTTTGGCTAATAACCCCCCCCGGTCGCGTGTCCTCCTTCCAGCTTCCAGGGCTGAGCTAGAAAACTCCCCCTGGTCGCGAAAGAGAGGACTGCTCGTGCTTCCAGCTTCCAGGGCTGAGCTTGAAAACTCCCCCTGGTCGCGAAAGCGTAGACGGCTGGGCTGGGCTAAAAAAACCCCCCCGGTCGCGTGTCCTACTTCCAGCTTCCAGGGCTGAGCTAGAAAACTCCCCTAGGTCGCGAAAGTAAGGACGGCTCGTCCAGCTTCCAGGGCTGAGCTAGAAAACTCCCCCTGGTCGCGAAAGCATGGGCGGATTTGCATCATGTGCAGTGCTACTAAAGGATAAAAACCAAAAGCTAAATGCTCCTCTACATGTGCAGTGCATGGTATCCCACGCGAGAGCAGCACCATGACTAAATGCTTTACAAAGACCGAGAATACTCCGTGACCATCACACCAAGGAAAAGCTATCCTACTGCGCCGCGGCTAACAAGGGCTAAAGATGAACCTCGCGAGTATCAACCGTCATTTAGAGATCGCGTGTAAAGATCATGCAACAGTTGGCAAAAGAATAGTTTGCAATGCTCACTCACAAGATTATGTAACAAGTCAGTTTTGCCTTACTATACAAGTTGGACCGTAATTGTGACTTATCTCTTTGCGTTTTCCTTTTTCGCGAACTTACTCGTTTTTCCGAAACAAAAAATGGGGGGAACGAGACGAGATAAGTATGTACGAAACAAGCAAACAAAAGCAAAAACAATAATATAGAAACAGCATAAAGGTCGCGACCATTATACCCGCGATATATATAAAAGTTGATTACAAAATGTCACAATCCCTAAATACAGAAAACATTGTTCAAGACAAGACATTACTTAGAAACAGTCTTGGCAGCAGTCCCCGCGTCCTCTACACTATCCGCATCCAGATCCGCGACGTCGCGAACACCAGCCACTCGCGAGCCTGAGCCCCCCGCTTGATCTGAACTAGAACGCTTTGAAGGCTGAATGGTGTCGAGAAGGGCATCAGACGCGAATACCTTCCTCTTGCGAGACGAGAGGGATGGAGAAGGAGGGCTCGGAACTGACTTCTCAAGCGAAGGGGGAGCGACCACCTTCGGGAGAGGGGGCCTAAAAACCTGACTCTCTTTGCCTTTAACAATACCCCTCTCAGGCGCAAGACGCGTAATCCCCCATGCCTCGAGTGGAGTCTCCCCGTCATCAATGAAGGTTCCGGGCAATGGGGGCTGGTAATCGGGAAGATCAGTAGAAAGCCCGCACAGGTCCTGAGCATTGAAAGGGAAGTCCTTAACTTTGAACTTCAGCATCTGCATCTTTACCATGCAAAGGAGAAGCGTGTTGGCGGCATTCTTGTAAAAATCGACGCGAGCACGCTGGCGATAACCCCCACAATACTCCTCCACCGCCATGTTCCTCTCGTAAGCGATTCTCTCAGACATCGTCGCGTGGAGCTTCTCGTTCTCCTGTCTAAGGTCGTTCAGTTGCGTATTGTACTCAGTGACGATGTTGACATGAGTGGACCTCTCATACGCAAGCTGAGCTTCCAGCTCCTTTATCCTCGCGTCTTTCACTGACAGGAACGCGAGCTCACCCTCCATCTCCTTCATCGTCGTCTTGGCTCTCGAAAGCTCCTCCTCCAAGGCTTTCTTTTCTCCCATAAGCCTAGACTTGGCCGCTCTGTGGGCATCGCGGGTCGACTGATCCTCTGCCCTCAGCTCCTTAAGCTCGTCTTCAGCGGCAAGCACCTTTTGAGTCGCGCTCGCGATGAGATTCATCCCCTGCAAAAATGAAGAGTTAAAAACACCCCAAGAAAGCAAGAAATAGGTAGAAACAGGAGACTTACGGCGAAAAGAAGTTTGGACAAGCCGCCAGGCCTTTCCGAAATTTCCTCGTAGAGGCTAGGTGCGGGAGGGAAAACGGTCGGTATCGTCTCAATGAACGCACGCGTCGCGGATAGGCTATGGATGAAGGTCGGGTTCGCGACATGGGTATCAGTAGGCTCCGGAGAGGAGACAAACTCCACTTCCGTCGTCCTCTTGCGTTTTTTCTCGACAACTTTCTGCTTCCCCTTATCGCGAACAGAAAGTACGCGAGACGTCTGGACCGGAGGAGCGTCCTCAGAAACTGTCGTCGCAAGCTCCGTTGGTGTTTCCGAAGCAGCAGCTGGGGGAGTAGGAGTCGGATCGGGGACGGATGGAACAATGCGGGTAGGCGCCTCGGTGGTTGTTAGCGCGCCCGACTCGTCAAGGGCCAACCCCCCCAGATCCGGAAGATCGGCGAAAAAGTCAGCATCTACAAAAGCCACCACAAGTGAGTATAGTGTAAATAATCGTAATAAACGCGAGCGTCGAAACAAAAACGAACAAAAACCTAAGGCATGAGCCTTGAGACTAAGTCCCCTGGCGACCAGTAAAGAGTCCGAGATAGCCAGCTCAAAACGTTTTTGAACTGCTTTGTCGGGGTAATCCTTGTAATCACGAATGAATCTGTCGCGAGTCTCCTTTGGAAAAAAGCATGGAGCCCTTCTCGCAGTGGGCTCGCGTACCTGGACGGAAATTTCAGAGCCAGGAGGGGGACAGACTAAGAACCAACAAGTTTTCCACCCCTCGATCTTCGAAGGCAATCGGAAGGCGCTAGGAGTCTTGGCTTGAGCAGTGTAAAACCCATCCTCGCGTGAGTTCTTCTTATACGAATTGATGAGCGCGTAGTGAGGAGTATTAGGAACTATCCCAATGTCCTGACATCGCATGATGTAAACAATCAGAGAGCTCCAGAAGTTTGGATGCATCTGAGAAGGGCTGAAGCCTAGATCTGCCATTACTTCAGTCTGGAAGGACGTCCAAGGGAGACGGAAGCCGGCTTCTAAAGACTGCCTACTCAAAGCAAAGAAAGACCCATACTGGTCGAGAGAAGTGCCTTCGAGATCGGGGAGGGCAAAGACGGTCCCCTCAGGGAAGGGATATCGCGTAGCAAGGCGACGAAGATCGTCAAAGGTAAGACTGCTACGTTGGGCGGTGTTGGGAACTAGGGTGCGAGAATGCGTAATTCTCTTTGTAAGGATACTCACGCGTCCGGGACCCGCGAGAAAGGGTTTCTCTATAACTACGTGGGGCAAAGACCCCTTGTGAGAGAAAAAGCTAGCGAATTGACCGTAATTGGTCTCGGCTCGCTCTTGAAGGACGCGAGACGGGAGTCTGGTTTTGGATCTTTTGGGCGTCTTCGCTTTGCTCTTCTTAGATTTTCTAGAAACGCGAGATCGTCTACGAGAGTCTGGCTCGCGATCACCAGAACCCCCTTCAGATCCGGATGTGGTACGCCCCGAATACTCAGCCCGAGCTGAGCGTTCATAAAAATCATCGCTACCTGAAAGCATAGGCAAAGTAAGTTTCAGTTTTCCAGGGATGGAAAGAAGGAAAAAAGAACATCAAAATTAGGAGCAACGCGTGTCTAAAAGTAACTAACGCGAGGCTATAACAAACAAGAAATCCCTGGAAAAGCTGAAACTCAAGAATCAAAAGGGAAGCCAAAACGACATCAGGATGAACCAAGCCCAAGAACACGAAGAACACCACGAAGGTCGAAGATGGCAGAAATTGACCAAAACACGTTTTTTTCCCAAACGAACGCACCAAAGAATAAGAGTCAAAATGGGATACAACGCAAAAACACCCAATGAACAAAAAATGACCTTCAGAAGCCTCGCAATTCTAAAGAGCCAAGTGAAATTTCTGCGGGCGAGAAGAAAATGGAGCGACGATGGAGGCTCTAAAAAATCGAAGAAACGAAGTAGAAAAGAGAAAGGAGAGCGGAAGACTAACCTGCCATGGAGAATCGACTGCGAACGACGGCGAAGATGACGATGGAGAAGGAAGGAAAGCACCGGCGAAGAGCGTTGCAGAGAAAATGGAGGTTACGGCGGGTTTGAGAAGTTGCAGAGAAAATGGAAGTTATGGCGGAAAAGGGAAAGAGGAAGACGAGAATGGGTATATATAAGAAAAAATCGAGGGAAAGAGGGGTGCAATAATGAGTCAACACGTGGACGACATGCGCTCAGCGCGGGAATTCGTAAAGTTTTCGAATTCAAAACGTCGCCCAGAGAAAACGAAACAGAAATACACGCGACCCTATCACGCGATGGGAACGTGCAAAGTTTAAGAGCCAAGCTTACATCGAGAACGCGACTTCAAGAGGACAGGCCCAAGCCTTCAGCTATTCAGCATGAAAGCTTGGGGGGCTGGATGTTGGAGCCGGTTCTCGATGGGCTCGCGAGGTCCATAGAGAGTTGGGTCAGGCCCACGAATCGCGTGCCGGGTCGGTCCAAGAAGTCAGCCCAGAAGAATAAAGCGGCCCATAAACAGGTGAAGCCCAATAAGAGGATACAACGGGACTAAGTATCGAGGGGCAAAACGGTAATAGACTCGCGTGGGTCCCAGGTGATAGTATAAAAACGCAACCCTATGGATAAGGAAAGGGATCCGGATCATAAGAGAAAAACGCTTCACCTCCCTCAAAAGAAGAAAGAAAGCATAAGAACAAACCCTAACTTCAATCTTCCGAAACACTCATCTCCTAGAGGAATTTAAGCATAAAGCACTTGTTGTATCACTTATAGTTTGGTTGTAAAGCCTTAGTGTTATTGAGAGTGGTATCTGAGTTATTCGGTTTATTGTAAAGCTTAAAACGTGAAACGTCTTTGATAATATACTCTTCTTTCACGTTGCTTTTCTTTACCTTTGTGTATACTTGCGTTGTTTCGGTGTGTCCGGTTTTACGTTAATCTTTCTTGTCGGAGCTTAAAAGAGCCGGAGCCGGTTTCCTTCTCGGTTAAGTTACGCAAGTGTCAGGTGTCGAGAGTGAGGTTAATTTCGAGGAAGAAGACGACTAATAGTATTACATAAGTTGATTGTCCAGACGCCCTGTGTCACGCGAAGTGTTGTGTCGCGTGATCGCAATTTCTGAGCTCCAACAATATTAATGTGTTTACGTAATCATTCAAACCCATCTGTAACCTCAACCTCGATCGTTCTCAGAAAATCATAAAAAACAATTTGGAGATCGATCAACATGGTTATTCACCATTCGATTCTTTCGTTGTCAATTATAGCTAAGCTTTATCATATTCCGTTCTATTATTTCGATAGTTATCTTTTATTCGATTGATAGCTCCGCGTCTAACGCAATTTAGATGTTACATCTTTTTACCGAAAACAAACATTTATCCTCTAAGTACTCTTCGTAATTTCCAAACGCGATCCAATCGGCTAGAATCGTTCTATCTTCGATCTTTTCTTTTTACATCACTGAAGTGGTTCTTAAGAAGCGCCATGGTCCAGTTGTAGTTCCCATCCTGCATTAGTAGTTAATTTGATATGAATATTTAAATTAAGATGCTAATTAATTGCTAATTATGATTAAGAATTGGTACCTCCAAACCCCTGCAATAGTACGCAAGGCCATGTAAATAGTCAAAGCAATCCATATTCCAATAAATCCTTTTGATTTTGATAGAACCAATAATGATCCTATGCTTGCAATTCCTACTCCAACCTGGTTAATTATAAATCCATAAGTACGGTCAAATTAGATGAATAGGAAAAGTTAGTTATCAAGGCTTAATGTAAGGAAAAACGAAGGTTTTCGCCTTCACATATAACGAGTTAACGTTTATAATCCGGACGATGAAATTTTTTAAGGTCATTTTGAGAAAAGAAACAAAAAAATATAATTTGAAAATTTGCAGTAATTACAAGTATATGTCACCGCGTCCCTCGCGTCCCTCACTGAAACATTTAAAATAATTCATGCTTCAGATTATAAACATTACTATCTAGAATATGAACAATAACATGAATTTGTGAACGCTAACTGTTTGTTTTTCCTATGGTAAGACTTGTTCGCACTAGAATGTTCCTCTAGACGACTAATGCATAAATTAATTAATTAATTAGTTAATGATTAATTTAGTTAACTTGCCATGGAATATGCTGAGTATGCAAAATCTGATGCACCAAAGTTGACACCATCCATCACGAAGGCTAAGGAGTTTATTGGTTGTGTTGCAGCAACAAACTGTATTTGAAAACCAAAAAATAATTAGAGAAAGCATTTTTTATATTGATTATAATGTGATTGGAAAAAAGTTTCGGTGAGAACAAATCTTACCGTACGCAGTGTGAAGTGTTAGTGTTCACATATAACAAGTTAATGTTCATAATTTTGACGGCAATGTTCATAATGTGGTGATCATGTTTGTCACCTCTCTGATTATGAACGTTATCATCCATAATATAAACGTTGACGTGTAATTTGTGAACGCGAACGTTTCCCACTTCTCCCTCTTATAAGTGATGTATAATTAGTTAATTACCGGTATTCCAATTGTAATTAGATGAAGAACATGGATGTCTTTTGTGAAGATTATATCACCAAATTGCAGTCCAAATCCAACAAGAATAGCTAATCCCAAACCTAATACAAATCCCATCTGCAAGATCAATTAAGGATCAAATTATAGCAAGTTAAAGCTTGATATTAATACGAAAGAGACCCTAATATTTTACCTGTAGTACTCTACAAGCAACGGCCGTTGCCTTCTCATGATTCTCCTCTGCAAAGGCACTTGCTAAAATGGCCTATATTTATAACAATTAGTGATCATAAGCTATGTTCTTAAATGAAAGATTATCATATGAAAAGTGATTTAGTAATATACTTGTCCAGCAACTGCTAATCCATCTGCAAGGAGTGAAGAAGTCATCCAAACTTGCAAGCAAATTTGGAATGCAGCCATGGATGTCGTCCCTAATCTTGCTGCCATTGATGTTGCTAACGTCACGCAAAACGTCACCGCTACAACCCTCGTTAGCAACAAGAAGCCTATACACATACATTTTAATTAGGATATTAGCATACTTATATATGTATATAAACTTAAGCAATACTTTGAATTAGTAGATTGATCGATCAATTATATATGTTCTTGATTCAATCAGAATGAGACTTAGATGATAACTGAAGACGATGCACAAAATTTTAACGATGCAGACAATTTGGATGATATATACAGTGTGTGCATCGTTTACAACGCCTATAGGCATCATACACAATTTTCATTCTCATGTGATCTTTTTCATGTACTTATACCGTTTTTGAGAAATCTCTTAAACTGAAGAGCTTTAATGCTAGGAGGAACAAGATCAACTTTCTTCATTAATCTCCATAGAAGTATTATTGACATTAAATACCTGCCAATAATAAAAAATGCATTTAGTTGAGTTAGTGCATGTTTAACAAGAAAAAATAGTGTTCAAAGTTGTGAAAGGAAAAAATGTCTTACTGAGAAATGACATGAGCTATGGCTGCACCACTAACGCCCATATGACATACAAATATAAGAATTGGATCAAGTATAATGTTTGAGACGTCTCCAACAACTAATCACCAAACATTGAGTAAACATAATTAGCCAATAATTAATACGGACATAAGATAGAAAAATCGATAATTACAAAATAGAGATTAGGATCAGGTGAGAATATATTTTATGGTGCGAAATGTGAAATGTAAACATTACTATCTTATGTGAACCTATAGTACTAATTCATGAATATAAAAAGATCGCTACCTTATATGTGAACCTTAACTGATTTGTTCACATATAAGATGGTTATGTTCACAGTTAAAGTTTGTTTGCATTTTGATGTAAGATATGTTTTCACCAAATTCTTCCTCTACAAAAGAATTAAGAGGATTACATACTTGTGGCAAATAAAGGAGTTTTAGTGTCCTTAAATCCTCTGAAGACACCCTGCATGGCTAAAGAAAGAAGAACAGCAGGAGAACCTAAAGATCTTAGAGTCAAGTACTTGTGTGCTGGCTTAAACATAGGCGAATCCTGCACAATTAACTCAATCAAATTAATTAGCATTAAGATAAGGAAAAGATTCATGTACGTAAGAATGATTTTTATCCTACGAATGCACACCTTTTTATATTCACATGCACATTCCAACTCTTTAAGAAATTTATTCATTAAGGAATTAATTAGAAGCTTACAGATTTAATTCCCATGACACTTAATAGTGTTTTAGCACCAAAAAGAAGGAAAACAGCTTGGAAAAGCCCAAGAAACATTCCAATTATTATTGCTGTAGATGCTGAAGGTATGTGGCGCTTCTGGTTTTCGCTTCTAGCAACTGCACATAAACGAAAAATTACAGAATAATTATTTATTCGCAACGTTTTACTCAATAATAAGTAATAATAGGTTGTTGATATTTTTCGGATTTTTTTATCCTTAGTGTTGTAGAGGACAAACGTATGTACATGTCATGAATGTTGAATTATTTTTAACAAAACAGAGGAATTATTTATTAACAATGTTATACCGGATAATAAAATTTCATATATTTTTCGGTTTTTTCCTGCAACGTTGTAAGGACAAAACGCACGATACATGTATCAGGGTCTTGATTAAATTAAGGTCGACTAAAAAGTAAATAATAGTTAATTAACTAACCATGTTTTTTGTTACCATTCATTGTTGAAGTTTGTGTATGATCATCCATGGCTTGACGGTCTTTATCTCCTTGCTCTAACTTATTTGGCGACGATGGATCTTTGTTTTCGGAAATTTTTGGTGCGATTTTACTGAAAGTACTATCTTCCTCAGCAACAAATGATGTTGTAATGCTAACTAAAGGGAAGATTGTAATCTTTGAAGCTTGGTTGAAGATTGCAATTGATACTCCTACCGCAGCTAGCTCCACTGGGCCTATTAATTAAGCATATTATATTGAATCATATTTCTTTTTGAAAAATAAATAAATACAATTTCTAACTTATAGTGCATCTGCACTCTGTAAAAGGAAAGATAAATCCTTAACCAAAAAATTATAAAATGGAAAACATAAAAATCTAGCTAAATCTTTCTATTTATGAGAGCTTAATCTATGCCCTTAAGACGTAGATTAGAAGAATCGATAAATAAATACCGAGATGACCAATGAAGGCGGTGTCGATCAGAGAAGCAATGGGATCAGCCGCTAAGGCTATAGCTGCGGGAAGTGCAATTTGTATAATCTCTGAGCCCAACTCATCCATCTTGAACACATTTCTATAGTTAAATTTTAATTAAACACAATGATAAACAAATAATTAGCTCTACTAATGATGTTTTAACAACTAATTAATGGAAAAGATTCATTTGAGAATGTTTTTTATCCTACGAATTACGAATACATGCACTTTCTTTTACATTTACATTTACATTCGTAGATGTATGCATGTGAATATAGAAGAATGTGCATGTATTCGTATATTTGTAGGATAAGTCATTTTCACCGGATCCAACTCTTTAAGGTAATTACTTACTTGACATCTTTGAAGAGAACAACAAAAGGTGGCATCTTCCTCCGAGTTGCAGCTTCTTGATCTTCCATGAAGTATAAATCAAATCTAATCAAAACACAAATTAAATCGCGGTATCGAATAAATGATCGACAATCTACACGACTAGCTAGATTAATTGTGTACAACCTGAAAAACAAGTAAGCATGTTGATCTGCTCCCTTAAGTAACACTGAGAACACCAAACTTGACTCTTGTGTTGATCATCATTTACTTAATTGTATGGTCTATATTGATTTGTACAGTGCTAAAATTCTAAAGCCTCACGTACATACCGCACTAATATAAAGCAAATTAAAGTAGATGATGTAAAAGTTGCCGAAAAAAAAGCGAGGCTATGCATGTAAAATTGGTCAATTATTGATAGTATGAGATTGTATCATGCATTTTACGTAAGGATTAAAATAAAGCGTAGCTTATTTGGACGATAGTAGCGAGTGGTTGATATATATGATATTAGTAGGAATGATAAACTACAATGATTACAGATATCACAATGTGCAACAATCATATATATATGATTGTGTGTATTGTTTATAACGTTTGTGTGAATAATAGTATGAGATCTTTATACGTAAGGATTGAAATGAAACAAAATAAAAAGCGTAGCTTATTTGTACGATAATATGTTGATATGTAATATATTAGGAGTAGTGATAAATTACAATGATTATAGTTTCGGTGCGGAAAAAGCTTTGAATACAGATGGATAGCGATAACACGTGTTTTAACGCATGCACATAGATATCATGGACGATGCAAACAATCTGTAACAATTGTGTGTATCATCTACAACGTTTGTGTGAACCAGCGCATGCATGTGCATCGTCCTTAGTTTTCGATATCTTGAGATCGTTTTGCGGCCTTTACCATAATGCTCTTAGATGATTTAGCAATAAACGTACCTTAATTGGAAAGTTGAGTACTCTTAAAAAACGAGACCATATTTTAGGACAAATAATTAGTTGAAATTAAATATGCCTCGATCGCTTTGTGTCACACTTCGAGGCGTGTGGAAGGCACATACATAACCCATAAAATTTATTTTATAAAAATTATAGTGGAGGTGACTACTTTCATTTTATACTCACTTTTCTCTTCACAATAGGTATTCGGTTTCCATGGATTGATCAAACATTCAAACCTATAATATTATCAAAATTTTCCACCAAACAAGTCATAATTAAACAAGTTTAAAGCATCGGCACCATCAATATTACTAAGGGATCGACTTAACCTAAAAAATAATACCATTGGACTCACTCTTATCTCGAGCATAGCTAATGAGGACACACGCCTCACACACTCTTTTGCAAACAAGATTAATTAGTGGACATCTTGTGTTTCCCAACTCAAAATATATTCGCAATTCTCTTTTATTCCATGCAATTAAGGATAAGATTGACAATCGTAAACATTGATTTTATAAAGAATTGTTCGTATAAGGATCAGTGTCAATTGGATTAGGTGCACTCTGTAGAATACTAACGCAATTATGATACGATGGTTCGGAATGGTATGATTTTACAATTTTTCCACATAAAAATTTTAGTTTTTATTTAGATCACAAAAATCTAGGTTTATCATCCACTTTGAATTACTTAATTTTTAAAATAGATAATACGGAGTATAATACAATATCATTACCTCGTAGGTGTTATCTGTCGATCAAAAATGATTTTCCATAGTTTTCTCTCATCTTAAAGTAACCAATAAGAAGGTCACGACAAACCCTCCATGAAATGAAAGGGATGAAATATGCACGATCGATAATCCATCTCGATCTTGAAAACCTAACCTGGTGACATCGTAATCACACTACTAGAAAAAAGATAAATTAAAACTTTTTTTTTAGTGGGTATTAGGCATGAATAATTAAATGTAGTAGAAAATTCCAACAGAGGATGAATAGTGGATAAAAGATGCGTTAGAAATGATTCCCACTCTTGAGAAAGTGGGTTTTACCCACAATCAACTTTTTCAAATTTAATTATTATTTTAGAAAATTTTAATTTCCAATGAAAACAAGTATGACAATTTTGCTACTGACAATTCGTTGGTTTGCTAATTTGTTAATTAATTGTTTTTTTTAATGACTATTTTACAAATTATCCTTTAATCCTTTAATTGGTATTAATTAACAATAAAAAAGAAATTACATTAATTATATATAAAAACTGAAATTTACATAAATATCAAGAGAACAAGCCTGTTCAATTACAAATTACATGACTTGAGCAGAAATTCACACACACTAACAAGTTAAAAGTTCATCTAACAAACACACTTAACAGGTAAAAACGAACAAACACACAACAATTAAAAACGAACGAACACACAACAGTAAAAATGGAATAACTTAGTTAATGCACATCGCTACTACCGGGTAAACCAACATCATCAGTTGCAGCATAAGACGTACCACCTTGGTTGTGCCGGGAAGTAGAAAACACAGATGGATCAGTCAAAGGAGATGAAGAACGAAGCAGTTGCTGCATATATCCAGTTGGTTGATGAGCAAATGAATTAAAAGGATTACTAGCAGCAAATGAACCAACAGGATTACTAGCAGCAAATGAACCAACAGGAGCAGGACAGCTAGGAGATCCATAGAGAGGAGGTGGTGCGGTGGAATTCAATAAGGATAAAAATGGTGAATCATTAACCTGTGGAGTAGTTGGGTGTGCATACCGAGAAGATAGCTGGATTTCCATCATCTTTTGGAACACTTGGGCATCTTCTTCTCTTTGTTTCATCAGAAGGTGTTGAACTCTTTCCTCCATTGATTTCTTAACGTCCTCTTCTATTTGTTTCCTCACCTCTTCCTCAAATGTTTTCCTTAGCTCCTCCATTTGACTTGGATTCACCTGATCTCTATGAAGACAAGGCCCGACAGCAGCCGGGTTTCGAGAATTTGGCCCCGGGCTATTGAAAGATCCTAGACCGAAGATGTTTTTCTTCTTTTGCCCACCAACAGCCTCTAACCACAGCCTCTCCGCATCTTCTTGCGTTAACCCTTCAGGATGAGATTGTATGAATCTTTCACATAAAACTTTGTAGTTTTGCTGCACAACAATCATTTTTTTATTAGCTTCATATCGTAATATAATTATCTTACTCAAAAAATATGAACATTATTGTACTTACTAGCCCAATCTGTGGCCTCGTACCAGACCATTTCCCGTTTCTTTTTTTATAAGTTTTCTCAATTAGCTTCTCTTGTGACATTCTCTTCCCATGTTTGCGCTCCTAATACAAAGTAGATGAGCATGTTCATACATACACAGATGAGTAAGACAATATAAGAACTACATACATATATGATATATAGTACATGAAGAAGACAAATAGATATGCATGATTACTATTTCCACGATCAGTCTGAATCAATCTATAAAAAAGCTTTCAGTTTCACCATAAATATGTAAGAATAATGCTTAGTGACCAAGTGTGTGTATATGGGTGCAGAATGGAAAAGTACTATTTTACTGACCAAAATTAAATCAAAATGGCAGCATCAAAATGCATATATTCTACAGAGTACAAAATGGCAGCAACAAATGGCAACATCAAAATGGCAGCATCAAAATGGCAGCAGCAAAATGGCAGCATCAAATTTAATCAATATGCAGGCAAGGGATGTATTTTAAATTTTAACTGTTTTAGCAGTGATGAAGCTCCATATATGTATGTATAATAATCCATCAATCTTGATAGATTGACAATTAATCGATGGCAGCTTTTCATGCTATATTGTTGCATGCACCAGGAAAAATCAGTCACCAAAGTTAAAGGTGGTATTTATGAACCCAGCTGAAGTTCTCAACACTCCTGAGATCACACTCCTAAGGTTATCAACTTCATATAGGCAGAATTAAGAAAACAAAATGGTAACCAGGAAAAGAATATGATGCAAAAAAAGTACTGAAAAATATAAAAGAGACATAAGGATTGTAACACTTACATATTCAGCCACATGTTTATACAAAGGTTTAGATCCTCCACAATAGTTTCCAATGCCATTAGGAGCTTTAGAAGCACGGTTGCATTTGTTCACCTTACTTTGGCGCTTGAAAGATTCATCATACTCCAAACCCTTCAACAACTCTTCCCAAAATTCATCCTCCACAAAGAAAGGTCTTTTTCCTGACTCTCTTGCCTGAGCAAACTTGGAGCGCAAGTGTTGACTACATTTAGCGCTCCAAATTCTTCGCACCTTTTGTGCATGCTTGTCTTTCCAAAAGAAAATATTCTGCCATACATATCAGAATATACTAGGCAATTAGAAAAAATCTAAATACAAGATAGTTGAATAATTATTATAGATTTCCTAATCATGTAATACCTTAAACTCTTCCCACCAGACAACATTTTTTGGGTCATCTGGAACTTTACTCCAACAACGCCATGATCCCTTATAATACTTATGCATAATTGAATAAGCATTGCCCAAAACATCAATAGCATCTTTTTTGCCTAAATTGGGTTCGTAAAATCTACCACGATACAGAATTTAAAGTTAGAAATGAAAAATATTATTCTTGCATAATAAAATTTCAGAATACATACGTGTTTCCGAATGGCCGAATTCTTATACGATTTTTAGCATCCCGCACTACTCCCTCTTCATCGTCTGAAGTGTCGGGATTGTAACCTATCCTCGGGAGAACTCCATTGTCTTCTTCATCCTCCGAGGTATCCGGGTCTCCAATTTCATAATTGAATTCATATATTTACATTAGTAATAGCAAATTCTGTGATAATAGTTTAACTTTATATATATATAGCTAGATGATAAAAGGGACACAAAAGATTTGAAAGTTATTGGGTTCAACCAAACAAACAAACATATGATATACTAACTGCAACTTTTTATACTGATTCAGATCATAATCATTCAAGAAACCAATACTTGCATTCAAAATGTCAGCCATGAATTGCACACAGAAAACCAAGACCTAAAAATTGAATACCAACTGAATTATTTTTTGTACTGATTCAAATCAGATTGTAAAGTTGAACTTTTTATATATATTGGAGATTAGAGGTGCTAGGCAACCAATTAAACAATAAGGGTCACTCTAGGGGTCAAGACATAAGTAGGAATAAAAATAAAAATAAAAATAGACATTGCATCAAATGGGTCACCTAGCATCAAAAAAAAGCATTCAGCATCAAAAATACTAGTATGGTAGAACAAGATTATGTCTACATCAGGGGGGGAATTAAATACCTGATCTTTCTTGGGAGTCAATTTCACCGCTCAAACCAATGCTAGGAGGCACTAGAGTTACTGCTTTGATGCTGGGAGAAGGTAATGGTAACTCCTGACTCTGGTTTGATACGGGAATTTGTAAATCTGGAAGACCTGCTTGAATCTCACCATCGGTGCCAACATCTCGTGGTTGCCTGTTTGTAAGTGCCTGAATTCTTCTTCGCTGCATTTCTGCAAAGATAAAGGAGGAAGAAAAAATTAGTAATCGTTCTTTGTTACTAGGTTCTTCCGGAAGAGGTCGGTTACCCAAAATCAAAACGCAGAAGATGGGAGAAATAGAAACGGAATGTAAGGGGTTTCTAAAGAGGTTATAGATGATAGAAAATCTTTAGCGGGAGGTTTCCCTCCAAAACTAAATTTAACAACACTAACCCACGTTTATAGCTCAAAATAAAGCATAAGACCAAATTGATAAATATCCTTACACGAGCCATAGCAAGGTTGACCGGCGAGTACGATCTCCTTGTGCAAGCTTCAATTTGATCTGCAAGCTTGAATTTGAAGGAAGAGAGGTTTGATCTGCAAGGTTGATTCCCCCTCCTCTTTTCTAAAATTAGGTTCTTCTTCACATTCTGCGGGGTATTCAACTCTCCTTGTGCAAGCTTCAATTTGATCTGCAAGCTTCAATTTGATCTGCAAGCTTGAATTTGAAGGAAGAGAGGAATGCTGCGGCTGCGCTCTAAAAACCCTAGAAGAGACAGATGCACAGTTGATGTTATATATGCCGTCCAAGGCTTCACTATAATATATGGCCACTAGCTAGTCCAATATACTAGTCCAATATACTAGCTAGTCCAATATACTAGCTAGTCCGTATACTACTGCCAGTCCAATATAATATATGGCCACTAGCTAGTCCACTAGCTAGTCCAATATACTAGCTAGTCCAATATACTAGCTAGTCCGTATACTACTGCTTATATACTACTGCTTATATATGGCCACTAGCTAGTCCAATATACTAGCTAGTCCACTCAAATATACTCCCTCTGTCCCATTTTGATAGTCCCATTAGATTCCGACATATATGCCGAGACACGTTTTGTATCGTTAATAACTCTAATTGTATGTTACTAAAAATTATAATTTTTTAATATTGTTAAAGTACTCGTTAAGACGAATCAAATAAGATCCCACACGACTATGTTCTTTTTTATATATTGGAAGAAATCTACAAGATTCTCTCGGTTCGTGAATAGTGTCAAAAAATCAAATGGGACTATCAAATTGGGACGGAGGGAGTATTATATATGCCGAGTAGTACTGGTACATTTATTTTTATTTATTTTTTTATTCTTTCTTTAGTTAGTCATACACTCATACTGCCATACACTAGTAGCATGACAAGTAATCAATTTTTTATTCTTTCTTTAGTTAGTCATACAACTCCTACTCCTACTCCTACTCCTACACTAGCACAACAAGTAAGGGTTTTCATTCATTTTTCTATTTTTCTATTCTTTCTTTACTTGTAACATGATGAAAATCATGAAAATCATCATATTATAAATAATAAGCCTTTATGATAATACTTATCTTACTAAAATGAAGCATAATTAAGAAAAATTCAATCAGTAAAAATCTGAAAGACATGCATATTCAAAATCTTTTGACATACTGCTATTATTTAACAACGAAAAATATATTTTTTCGTACAAATTCAACACATGAAGTTGATAAAAAAAAACTAAGTGTTAATATTCATAATTTCTCATGAGTAACAAATTGTTAAGATGTGAAAATAATTAAGTAGATTCGAGCTCACCTCACTAGACGTTGTCCGATTCTGACCCAGAGGTCCAATCAAAATTGGTTTCATGTGTACTCTCTCCTGTTGATTATTATGAAATAAATATATATTGATAACTATAATAAAGGATTTTAAAGCTAGTATTAAATATAATGCTAAAATTTTCTCATTACCTGTTTGATCTCTTTCGTCATCTGAAATGTAATATATATCATTCTCTTCATCTTCATGTACTAGTCCAATATCATCCAACTCATCTTCTACATCAATATATTCGTCATTTGGGTCTCTCAAGTCCTCTATGGGTACATCATCAACATTTAGCACTCCAACTTCATCGTCTGGTTGGTATGCTTCTTCAATTTCCGTCCATGTTTGATCAATTGTGCTTCTGGCTTTTGTTTTACACACAACATGCCACTTAGCTCGATCTCGTTTCGCACCAGCGTACGGTATATAAGATACCTGAATAGCTTGTTGAGCCAGAATAAAGGGATCATCTGATCTATAAAATTTTGAGGTGTTAACCTCCACAATATCATATTTTTTGTTCACTTCAACCCCGTCAGTTGGATCAAACCACCGACATTTGAAAAGAACAACTTGCTTTGCAGGAAACCCTGAATACTCTACTTGTATAATCTCTTCAAGCAAACCATAAAAATCATACGCTTCTTCTTCAGAATACGATCCTCTGACCCAAACTCCACTATTCATCGCAAATTTACCTTCTCCTCTCTCCAAGGTATGAAAAGTGTATCCATTGATAAAATAAGCTGGAAACATGGTTACTTTAGCACTTGGACCCACAGCTAAACTGTTCAATAATACATCCTCTGTGTGTTTATTTTGTATCTGTTAACAAACATATTAGATTAATAAGTTCATTATAAAAACATCATGCATTAACAAGAATAAGCCATAATAAAGTACATACATATGTTTTAAACCAAGGAGTGAATTTTTTATCAAAGTCCTCATTGGTTGCCCCACCCATCTCTTTAGAGAATATCCTAATATTTTGATATAAGATGTTAGTCTGATAATAACATTTTAAATTATTAAAAACATTAACAAGAAGAGAGTTTAGAGATACTTACTCGACAATATCATTAACCTCATCACAATTCAACAAAATAAATGTCTCAATTGCATGTCTCTCATTTTTATTAGTAAGCCATCGATTTTTTGGTGCACCGGATCTCTTACCAGGATGATTAAAGATGGAAATATGGTTTGGTTGGTCTATGGGTAAACCTTGATCATTTTTTTCTGTTCTCCTTCGTTTAGATGTACTTTGGCGCTCCGAGTATTGTCCTGCTAATGTTGAAATTTCTTCAATAAGATACGAAGAACAAATTGAAGCTTCCACTTGTGCTTTATTGTTGATTTTTTTCTTCAAATGATGTAAAAACCTGAATGAAATGACAAAAAGTGTAAGATAAAGATAAGAACTATAATTGTTGTAGATACTTTTGTATAAGTTTTACCTCTCAAATGGATACATCCAACGATATTGTACTGGTCCCCCAATTTTAGCTTCGAAAGGTAAATGAATCAACACGTGCTCCATTGAATCAAAAAATGACGGAGGGAATATTTTCTCCAACTTGCACAACAACACCGGTATAGCATCTTCCCATTCATGCAATTGTGCAACCGACAATGTGGGTGAACACAACGAGTGAAAAAATCGACTCAATTCGGTAAGAGGTCCCCATACCCAATCAGGTAGAGATTCCTTAAAAGCACTTGAAATCAATCTCTGCATGAATACATGGCAATCATGGCTCTTCATTCCTATCAGCTTGCACTCATCTACTTGCACACATCGACTGATGTTTGAAACATATCCATCTGGGAATTTCAAGGTTTTAATCCAATTGCAAACTTCTCTTTGTTGATCTTTTGTAAGTGTGTACATAGCCTTCGGTATCTGACCTGAATGCTCTGTGTCTACTTCTATTCTTGGACGATTGCAATATTCTTTCAAATCTTTTCGTGCTTGAAGTGTATCCTTTGACTTGCTTTTCACACCCATCACCGTGTTAAACACATTGTCAAAAACATTTTTCTCTATATGCATGACATCCAAATTATGACGAATCAAAAGTGTCTTCCAGTATGGTAGTTCCCAGAATATTGAACGCTTGGTCCATTTGTGATCTGTCTTGTATCCTCCAATTTCTGCTTTAGGATCATCCATCACACTTGGCATATCTTTGACACGATCCCAAATCTCATCACCCGATAAACGTTTAGGAGCAGAGGATTTTTCGACACGGTTTTTCAAAAAAGCTTGTTTGTTCTTCCGATATGGGTGATCTTTGGGTAATGATCTTCTATGACAATCAAACCAACACGGTTTATGGCTGTTATGCAACCAAAAGGACTTAGTATCCTCCATACAAATCGGGCAAGCCATTAACCCAGCCGTACTCCAACCAGATAACATTCCGTAAGCTGGAAAATCATTTATCGTCCATAACA
This sequence comes from Oxyria digyna, assembly GCA_029168935.1. Taxonomy (NCBI): domain Eukaryota; kingdom Viridiplantae; phylum Streptophyta; class Magnoliopsida; order Caryophyllales; family Polygonaceae; genus Oxyria; species Oxyria digyna. The sequence goes on along the minus strand of JAPVLV010000001.1, from coordinate 1,746,963 downwards.
ATGCAGCTCGCATGGTAAAGGTTTCATTCCGGGAGATATCAAATGTGGGTACACCTTCCGTCCATAGCAACTTCAATTCATCAATCAATGGTTGTAAGCACACATCTATCAACTTTTTTGGATTGTGTGGACCTGGAATAACCATATTCAAAAACATATAAGGCGTTTTCAAACACATAGATGGTGGAAGGTTATAGGGAGTCACAACAACAGGCCAACACGAGTATGATTTCCCAGATTGACCAAAGGGAGCAAATCCATCTGAACACAACGACAAGCGAACATTACGTGATTCACTTGCAAATTCTGGATGCATCTTATCAAAATGTTTCCACGCTTCACTATCTGAAGGATGAGACATTGTTCCCTCCACATCTGGCTTACGTCTTGCATGCCATCTCATGTCTGCAGCAGTGGTCTGCGATGCAAATAATCTCTGTAACCTTGGAATCAAAGGTAAATAACGCAATTGCTTATGAGCAACTTTTTTCCCTGGTTTGCATTTATACCTTTCGTGATTGCAGAATTTACAGCAGTCTAGATCAACATCAACCTTCCAATACAACATGCAACCTTTCGGACAAATATCAATTTTTTGAATTGGTAATCCTAATTCTTTCACAAGCTTCTTGGTATGATAATAGTCAGATGGAAATGTATGATCACGGGGCATGCATCTTCCAACCCACTGGCAAATTCTATTATAGCAATTCTGTGACAAATTAAAATCAGATTTGATTTTAAGCAGTTCAGAGACGGCCGATAACTGAGTTTCATCTTCACAACCATTCCAAAGTGGTTCATCTGCAGCCTTCAACACATCCCAAAATTTTTCTGATAAGCCGATATGATCATCCGCGTTCATTTCTGGCTGAACATTAGGTGTGCTTGATGATGGAATATCTTCAGTGTTTCCTTGATCCAGATTTGGCGATGCATTATCGGCCCAATGAGGAACAAAGTTTGGTCCTCCTACATCAAATATCATCCTTTGTTGTGGATTTAAAGAATGTGAAGAAGAACCTAATTCCGGAGAAGACTGAACGCGTGATTCCCCGTGACACGTCCAACGCGAGTAACCCGGGGTGAAACCTCTTCGGTATAGATGCATTCTGACTGTTTCTTGTGGTTCATACTTCTCATTGTTACACTTATCACACGGGCAACGAATTTTAGCGCCGGTAGCATGAGATAGTGCAAAGCTTAGAAATTCATTTACGCCTTTAAGAAACTCATCAGTCATCTCACGACGTCCAGGATAAGTTTTATTATACATCCAACTTCGATCCGTCATATTTCCGTATGTCAAATTAACCTATTTGATCAAAAAAATTAATGTAAATAAGGATTAGAACTTATTCGTGAATGGTTAAGTATTTGGCTATTCGCCATCGAATTTTATACACATTGCACCCAAAATTTTATAAGTGGATTAGCAATGAAGTCACAATAAAGCAAATGATTCTTTCAAATTCACAGCTTAAACCAGATTGTCCAATTCCTTCCTAATCTAGACTAAATAATCTGTTGTAAAAACAGACAAAGAAAGCAGAGAATCGAACTTATTGGGCATAACACTGAACAACTTATATTTACATATTCTCAACCTATCTCTAATTAACGTCAAAATAAAACCACATCAATCAAGAATCAAACCAATTTCAGAGTGTGATCCAAATTGACTCTAATGAAATTTAAGTAGCTCCAGCAATTTCAGACTGTAATTACGAGCAGTACGACTCAATTTTAGAATTTGAGCTTGGCAGGAGGGCAATTAAAATTCTGGTTTCATAACAGGGGGACTCAAATTAAGTTATCACAAGAAAATTGAAAAGTTAAGATAATCATTCAACAGCAAATTAAGAAACGGTAGCAGCACAAGAATCAGTCAAAATCCTTAAATTGTTCAATAGTTCTAACTAACCTTTTTTAAAAAAAATTCTTCGTCTCTTTCACTTAATTGTAGCCGGCTATTCATGACAAACTTCTTTTTTAGCTAATTCTAAATTGTTCAATAGTACTTAGTCCAATTAAGATACTACGTACGTTGCTATATTTAGCAACTTACACATGTAAGTATTATTATAAATAGATGTGGTTACACTACAATTCATCATATTTTCACTTCAAGATTAATCTATCAAATTCTATCTTACCTATATATCTTCTTATATAATGGATTGTGAGAAGTTTAATGTTGATGAAGATCTATCTCAAATGATAGTACCAGATAGCGAAGACGATTTCGAGACTGAAGAGATCCATAAAGAGAAGGAGTATCAAGATAAGGATGAAAACAACAAAGATAATAAAGATGAGGAGGCAGATGTTAAACGAGATATAGATGAAGGTGAAGAGCCATATGTACTTAAAGATGATTTCGGCTTTCCGGTAGATCTAAACGTAAAGTATTACGATGTCGAAAAAGAAAATCCGGAAATGGATAAACGTTCTCAAGCTTTATACTTATGGACATTGAAGCATTGGTTTCCAGGTAAATATTAGAATGTAAGAGGAAATAAGATTATACATGATTGTTGGTTGTAATCACACTTCGTTTTTTCACCAATATTAATTTGGTTGTAATAAATCACTTTGATTATACGAATTTGTGTCGGCAACAAATTCCATCTTCTACCTACGTTCTATGTTCTATAGTATAAGATAGAAAACTTATCTATACATATAAAAATAAATGTACATTTCACATATAATAAATTTAAATACAAGGCTAATTACCATATCAAATGAAAGGGCGGAAATGATTTACGAACTGAGCAAAGTTTAGTTTGATGGGGATGCCGAGTGCACCACAAGTTTTGTTTTTCTTTGTATATACTTAGTCCAATAAATATACATTTTTATATTAAATAACCTACATATATTAAGCACTTGTTTGAAAGTTGTAAACATGAGTAATTTATACTTGATAAAAATGTCTAGATGTTTCTGTACATAAATGTCCAAACTAACTTTATGCATATTATTAGCTTGTACATTAGGGAACAATTTTTGTAATGGTTAACACACAATAGTTGGCATCAACATTATAAGTATAAAAAAGATTAGCCATTCAAGATTACTTCTAAATATTTGTAATGGTCATTCACCTATATATCTGCATGGGTCTACAGTTACATAGTTCCTTAAATTGAACAAAAACGAATCAAATCTTATTGAAATACTTCGTGGGCTTTGGTGATGCCTTAGAATACATAAAAGCATTAACTAGTGCACGGTTGACATCTATTAAGCATATATACGAGATAAAATAAGGCTAATTTTTCATCAAAGATGTTCTAACCCGCCTTAACAAATTGATACTCTCTTCTAATTACACCATCTCTACCGTTTATAAAATTAATATTCATCGATCGTATGACATTATAAAGTAGATTATTTTGATTTAAATTAGAATTGTTTCAATACTTGTTTCGTAATAGTTGATAGTAATAAGAAAGTAAATTTCATAATCGTTGATACATACCTGATGTTCTTCACTTAACACCAATAAAGCCTCACAAGTCACAAGTTCAACGTAGCAGCAAGCCAACAATTCTATGAATAATTATGAGGACAAGTGAGATTAAGGAAAGTGAGTAAATAAAGAAAGCAATACTGGTTAATGACTACTTATAGCTCAAAATTTTAGAAATACACGTTAAGATTCCTAGGAATGTGGAAATCAAAACAGATTAAAGCAACGTTCAAATAAGTTTAAATGACAACCCAATTTGCAGGAGGAAATTATTTTTTAATATATATGGGACCCAATGGAGTGCCCTCTTATGTTTACCCACACCCACTTTCATTGCTAAGTTGTAGCAACACATTTTAATGTGAGAATTTGTGTCCCATGATTATAATTGTGGGTGAATGATCATGGGTAAATGAGGGATAAATATATAAATTCCTTTTTTAATATGTGGGACCCAATTGAGTAAATTTCCCACGGTTAAATTGGTGGTAAAAGCTCTATCCACATTTGCTTTCATTACTAAATTGTAGCAATAAATTTAAATATGGGAATTTGTGTCCCATGCTTATAATTATGGGTGAATGATAGTGGGGAAATGAGGGATTTCTAGTAGTGAATCATAATATATATAATTTTTGAGGTGGTTGAAAAATATTCATCCATTATATTCACAAAGATATTCTCCATTATATTCACCTTGAATTGAGTTTTGGACTTTTACTTGGCCCAACGAAAATAGATAAAAAAACATCAACACGTACAAAAAGATAATAAAAAAGATAAAGATATTGACAACAGGTAAAAAAAATTAACATGTGAAAAAAGTCCTATATTAACAACATAACGATATTAACATACACTTCCAACATATAGTCTTTGTTAACACGTACGAAAGCTAATAAAAAAGATAAACATATTGACAAAAGATAAAAAAAATTAACACGTACTATTATATAAATTAATAATATTTAAAATATAATAATGAAAAGATAAAATCATAATCCTAATCATATCATATCATAATCATAATATAATTTTGGGGTGGTAGAAAAATATTCACACAAGATAAACATATTGACAAAAGATTAAAAAAAATTAACATGTACTATTATATAAATTAATAATATTTAAAATATAATAATGAAAAGATAAAATCATAATCCTAATCATATCATATCATATCATAATCATAATCATAATCATAATATAATTTTGGGGTGGTTGAAAAATATTCACACAAGATATTCATGACTATATTCATCTTGGGTTGAAAAAATTAACACGTACTATTATATAAATTAATAATATTTAAAATATAATAATGAAAAGATAAAATCCTAATCATATCATAATCATAATATAATTTTGTCCTTAGTATTTTATAAATGTATTAATTTTATAAATGTATTAATTTTATAAACGAAATATTCATCATAAAATGGGAAAAATATGTTATTAAAGATATTTGTTTATTATATATTAACAAAGATATTCATCAATATATTCACAAAGTTGTTCATCAATATATTCATCTTGGGGGTTGAGCTTTTGCATGGCCATACAAGAAAAAAGTCCAATACTAAAAAACAAATATTTCTTTTTATAATTAGAAAAATATCAAACCTATAAGATATACTGAAAAATATTTTAGTTGAAAAAAGATAATAAAATATATTAGGTTTAATATTTTTTACACTACATAGATTCTCAGTTGGTTGTTGAAGATTACACTACATCTTTGCAATAACATACTTAAGTTATATTAAATTTGATAAAATAATATATTTTATATCGTTATATTGTGCAATATGTTACTATATCCTTTGTTCATGAATATTATATTCTCTAGAGATATTAACAAATAAAAATCTTATCAAAAAGGAAAAAGGTTTAATTCTTTATTAGCCTATTAAAAAAAATTCAATATTAAATACATACACATTTTTTAGTTAGACAGATTAAAAGTTAAATAAACAATTTTATCCTATAAAATAATATATTTTAAAAAGGAAATAAATAATTCCTTCATTTATAAATATGTTATGAATTTATATCCCATGATACACTCAAATGACAATCAAATAATCTTCTACATGCATATAAAAAACCATTTTATCATGATTATCATAATATATCATCATATCATAATATATAATTTTTGGATAGGAGAAAAATATTCAGCCAATATAGGTATTAGAGACATTATATCGTTATAGTTACTAGGCCTTGCTTCAATATATTCACAACGGCCTTCATCAATATATTCATCATAATTTTTTAGCATTTGCTTAGCCTACTAGAAAAAATCTCCATATTTGTATATAATAAAAAATTATTTTTATATCAGTTTTCTGAAAAGTTGTATAAAATATACAAAATTCATTTTTGGATTAAAAAAGACTATGTTAATATATCATATTACCATACATCAATATACAGTATACAACATACATTTTGATACTGCATATTAGATGAAAGCTTAGGGTGTTTCAATAATTTAACATTTAAGAAAAGAAGGATTAAAGTTTTAATAAACATTATGATTACTAACATATTAGTTAACAATTTCATTTTTTAAACCCTTTTATAAATTAACTAATTAATATGAAAATCCAGCAGTTACAAATAAACTGAGACAAAGCAAAACACACCAAAATAAACTTACAGCTTCCATTAGGCTTTGAGCTTCACTATCTAGAATGTGATGACTGAGCTTAATCAAACAGAACCTTAATATCCATGAGATCAAATCCTTCTTTTATCCCGACGACTTCTTCCACTGAATATGAGTTAGGCTATTCACTATCAAAAGTTCCTGCAAATCAAAAGAAAACAAATGTCAACCTAGATTAATAAAATAAGTAACTTGACAACCAATATGATTGAGATGTCTGAGACAAAATTTTGAAAGAGGCTTAGTTTGAGGAGTTGTAGCACACAAATGAAGGAGCCTAATGTTAACAATAAAAGTTTGTCTAATTGTCTATGAGGTATTCATCCAATACCATGACTAAAAAAATAAGATCACAGTTCTTTACTCTTAATCCGTATTACAAACTTATTCAACCTTTTAACGGAACCAAACAACAATAGTACTTTTATATAGAAACCAAATATAGATTCCTCAGCAAGGTTCTTCACTTTTCGGTTCTATTTCCTAAACATGAAAATTTATTGGAAAATCCAATGCAACTTCAATATGATCCTTAAGATAATGACAAAAGATATTGGAAAATCCAATGCAACTTCAATTTATTGGAAAATCCTCAGCAAGGTTCTTCACTTTTGGGTGGTTGAAATATATTCACATTCTAAATCAGTCCCTAACCTTATATATGTTCTATTTTAGTCCTTAACGTTTCTAAATTTTACATTACTAATCCTTCCGTTAACTTGCCGTCAATATTCGTACGTGGCAACATATTTATATGTTTTACTTCTTTTATCATAACAATTATGCACTACTGTATAATACATCCATATAAATAAATTTATACAATATAGTTTTATAAAAAGGGTTTAATAACTTAGATGTAACTTAAAATTATTGAGCATCATGTCTTCTTTTGAAAAATTAAGGTTTACAAAATGGAGGAATAAAAAACTGGATGATATTAGAAAGATTGAGGACCAAAAAAAAATTGTATTTCTCCCAGCCAGAGAGATTACTTTCAAGATTACCCAAAATAGGATGTGTAGTGAAATTCAATGTGGAAGAAGTTATTATCAAGACATTAATTAGGAGTTTGGTTCTGGTGATGATAGTTTCTTAGATGAAGACTGAGGAAAATACACACAAACGTTATAACTCATGCACACACGAGTTATAACTAATGCACACACTGTGTGCATGTGTCATAGATTGTGTGCATCACCAAATACTGTGTGCATGTGTCATAGATTGTGTGCATCACCAAATACTGTGTGCATGAGTTATAACGTGTTTGTGCATTAATTATAGAGTTTGTGTGCATCATCCTTAGTCTTTATCTAAAGATTCATCCTTACGAGATCTTTTCTCATTAATTAGTGGGCAGTGTATTTATAATTTTCTAAACTTGTTAGTTGGAGTATACAAATAAGAAAAAAAAGGAAAAATATACCTAGAGGAACTGATATTAAATTTTTTTGACAAAATTCGTTAGTATTTCTCCCTTATACACAGTTTCTTCGATTTAGCTTATAAACAATTTTATAGAGAATTTGTTTCTATTGTAAATTTTATCTCAATTAAAAGTAAATCATGTCAAGCTTATTAAAGATTGTAATTGCCCAATTTGTCATCAAATACATACACATATATCTAACCATATAATGCCACATAATCTAACATAAACAAGAAGTTAACAAAAATACAACGGAAGGACGAACGACGTCAAAACCTATAAACGTTAAGGACTAAAATAGAAAATATATAAGATTAGGGACCGATTTAGGAAAGATAAGAAATGTTAAGGACTAATGGTGTAATTGACTCAAAGAAATAAAATAATTAGATAATCAAAAAAGATAACTTACTCTATTATCTATAGAAATAAGATAAGTTTGATAAAATAAAATAAAAAATAAGATAGATTATTATATACAATAAGATAAGTTATTATGATGATGAAATTAAACAACTTTTTCATCTTTAATATTAGTACTACTATATAATATTGAAACCACCAAATAGAAAATGAATCAATTCAAATTATTCTACTGGAATTCAATTCAACTCAACTCAAAGGAATGAACTCAGTAGAAATCAACTCAAAGGAATTCAAATTATTCTACTCAACAATGTCTTCAATTAAGGGTACAAACAAGCTTCAAAACAAATCATCTCTTGAATTAGACGAGGTCTGCGTTCCATTCGCTAAATTGTCTCCTAAATTGAGATCCACCATCAAGGTAATGGTGTGTCGAAAGTAGTGTGTAACCAACTTAAAGGGCACTTTCCTTAGCACTGACTTCATCCTGTCTGATAAGACGGTATATGTTTGGCACCCACAACAACACATGTATCCCCCTGAATACCTAAACACCCTCGACTTACCACGTATAGAGGCTTTTTATGCTATTTTAAAAATGGTAAACACCATTAACTAAATGATAGTGACTAATGCTTTTATCCTATTACATGAATGCCCCTCATATCCTAGAGTTAAAGATAGGGCTACCTGTTATGCTTCTCAAGAATGTGAATCCCTCCCAAGGATTGTGCAACGGAACCCGACTGATAATTACATGCCTTGGTGAATGAGTCACTGAAGCTGAAATAATAACGGGAACATGTGATGGAAACAAAGTGCTAATTCCTAGAATAACGTTAAGTTCAACCCAAATCCAAGTTCCCTTTTGTTATGAAACGTCGTTAGTTTCCTATAAAACCATGTTTTGCAGTGACTATAAACAAATCTCTGGGACAATCACTAAAGTATGTAGGGTTATATTTACCTAAGCCGGTTTTCTGCCACAGACAACTCTATGTAGCAATTTCAAGAGTAACAGACCCAAAGGGCCTGAAGATAATGTTGTTGCAGAGGGGGAAACAGCCTAAGAGTTACACTCAAAATATAGTGTTCCACAAGGCTTTCAACAACGTCACATCACAGATGCAAGTAAGAAGCAAACACTGAACCACTATACTCCTATTTCTATTGAATTTTTAGCCAAGAAAACATTTCAAATCTGTAGATTTCGGATCATTGTATATTAAGTTTTGTTCCCTACAGGCATAGCATTCAACAACAACAAGAAGATCACATAAGGCCTACAAGACAAACCACAAGATACTGCATATCAGATGAAAGTTTAGGGTGTTTCAATTAACATTTAACAAAAGAAGGATTAAAGTTTTAATAAACATTGTGATTATTAACATATTAGTTAACAATTTCATTTTTTAAACCCTTTTATAAATTAACTAATCTGAAAATCCAACAGCTACGAATGAACTGAGACGAAGCAAAAACACACCAAATAAACTTACAACTTCCATTAGGATTTGAGCTTCACTATCTGGAATGTGATGACTGGGCTTAATCAAACAGAACCTTAGCTCTTCAATAACCATGAGATCAAATCCTTCTTTTATCCCGACGACTTCTTCCACTGAATATGAGTTAGGCTATTCACTATAAGAGGTTCCTACAAATCAAAAGAAAACAAATGTCAACCCAGAATCAATAAAATAAGTAACTTGACAACCAATATGACTGATATCTCTGAGACGAAAAGTTGAACGAGGCTCAGTTTGAGGAGTTGTAGCACACAAATGAAGGAGCCTAATGGAAGTAAGGATTTGACCCCCCATGTTAACAATAAAAGTTTGTCTAACTGTCAGCGAGGTATTCATCCAATACCATGACTAAAAAAAATAAGATCATAGTTCTTGACTCTTAATCTGTATTACAAACTTATTCAACCTTTTAACGGAAGCAAACAACAATAATACTTTTATTTAGAAACCAAATATAGATTCCTCAACAAGGGTCTTCACTTTCTGGTTCTATTTCCTAAACATGAAATTTTACTGGAAAATCAAATCCAACTCCAATATGATTGTCATCACTTTTGTGTATCTGATGTCTTTTTTGCGAAGAGATTAAGATAATTTGTATTCCTTTTGGTTGTACTTTGTATCAATCTCTTTCATTTTGCTTGAGCTCAAAGAGTTCTAATGCATTGCAGGTGGCACGAAAGGTCGTCTCTGCCATGAAAGGAGGTCGTGAGAAAGAAGGGTTACCTCCAAGGGATCTATACGTGTCATGAGCTCCTGATATGTATGATCCTCCACTATCTTTTGTATCACATCTAACAAAGAGAAACATCACACCATCAATTAAGAGCAACAAAAAATACGCGAAGGGGAAACATGAAAGCAAGACCAACTCACAAGGGAGCCGTAAGAAAGACAAGAAGCATCATCACCGAAAAAGATGTTAAAAGGATGAACCATCTCTTGGTCCTGCATTTGCTGCAAGGGACTGAAAAATTGATATCAAGGCCACCAAAAAAAATGTGCAAAAAGAACCTAAACTTGTCAGAAATCCAATCACAGAGTAATATTTTCCATAACACTTAATCAAATGCAAAAAAAAAAATCAACTTTCACCCGCAACTTTCTTAGCGACATTTTGTCAAACATCTTACATGCATCAAAATCTCTAACTCATTGCAGATCTTTAGAAATGCAAAGGAGGACAAAGAGGGTAACCCGGTGTTCGTTCTCAAGCACTGGAATAATCGGGACCGCCTCCTTTAACAATTTTTTCTCTAGCAACTCTTATTGAAGGTATTCTTAGTACGCAAGAATTAATTCTGAAGGTTGTTTGCTTCATTCAATAGAGAATTGACAGCGGGAGTACTAGAAGGAGCCTTCGCGCTTTATTAGACAGCTCAACCCCGCCAACAACTCATTTGTGAAGCAAGGAGGATCATAAACACAACCTTAAAATAACAACAGTGAAGTGAAGAGTGGTGGTGGGTTAGACGAAGATCAACGCGGGCGGGCTAGAACAAAAACACGGTGTGAGAAAAGCAACAGTGAAGAGGAGATCGTGAAGCAAAGAGGAAAGTACAGGAGGAGAAAAAATGATTGAATTTAGTGTAACCAAAGCTTTAGTATTTTGTTGTACGTATTCATTCTTAGTAATTTTTTAAGTCAGTGAGTGACTCAATATGCAGTACGTACTAATTAAGAAAAGTTGTTCAGCCCAAGAACTCCATTAACTAATATACTAAGATCAACGATATTAAGAACCCCATTAACTTATACTCCCTCGGTTTCAAAATAATTGTCATTCTAGCATTATTCACACATATTAAGAAAAATGATTGGTTTTGTCTTAAAAATCCAACTTTTTCTCAAATTAATTACCCACCTCCTTTTACAACCAATAGGAGTGGAGAAAAAATCAACAATTTCAAATTCCAATATAAAATTGTATGATATACATGTAATTAATTGTCTTGAAATCTTATAATGACAAACATATTGAAACAAAATTTAGAAGCTAAAACGACAATTATTGTGAAACGGAGGGAGTATTTATTTTGTGTTTCTTTTATTTTATATTAATAATAATCCACTATACAGTAATATGAAGTTATTATTTAATAATGTATAATTGTTCTTTCGTTTTGACTTTGGCCCGTGCGTAGCACGGGCAGATAAAGACTAGTTATTATAAATTGATTTGTAAGCTAGTGCTAGTTTATTTTAAAAAAACCCGCAACCAGATAACGATTTAATGTTTATATTTTAGACGATGATGTTTATAATCTGACCACCTGTCTGTTCTGTCCATTTAAATAAAATTGTTAAATCATTTTTTAGGAGAGTGCCAATATGATCTTATGATCTTAATGAGGTGCGGGGCTTTGCATCTTAAGTACGTCAACTCTATCGTTCGAGTAAGCATAAGCAGATCAAACCTCTTTCGTTGACATGTACGATTCAGAGGGAGGCGATTCTAGTTGATGGAGTCCCGGTTCGCTGGGCTCTTAGCCTACCAAGCACTTGCCCGTTAGCAACGGGCAAGTGACTTCCCAAGGACTAGCAGAATCGAAATAACCAGTCGTTCTTACAGTCAAGTGACTTCCTTCCTATCGTTAATTGTCACCGCCCAGATTATGAACATTGATATGTAAATTGTGAACGCGAATATTTCGTTTTTCCTAGGTTAAACTTTCTCTTCATTTAATTTTAATATAATACTAGGTGAAATGATGTCATCTAATTTTAATTATTGTATAGTAGGTTTAAATTTCATTTAATTTGATATGTTATAATTGTGGGCCATAACAAGCCCATTTTGTTTTTGGTTTGGGTCGGAAGGATTCACAAAAAGCCCATTTCAACAAACTGACCTTCTCTTCATTTCTGCTGCAACGACTACCTCTGTCTGATATTCTGATGTTATCAAATCGGTGCCCTGGTTTTTTGTGATACTCAGCTCCAACGTCTCATCCCATCTGGGTATGTCATGAATTTCGCCCTACATGTTCTTAGATTGTCGGTCTGTTTATTATCAATAGCAAGCATGATTAGGTTAGATTGCAAATTCTCATAGAAATAATGCTAGTCTTAATAGATTTCCGGAGTTTCAGTGTCAATTTAGTATAGCTTTTGATTAAAATAGGGAAAAGAGAAGAATCAGATGAAATGATATCTTGTTATTTTGGCTAATTATCTGTGTCTCTTGGGTGCGTAATCGTTCTTATTTTTTATTTTAGTGTAACTATCTTTGATCACTTAACTTGTAAGGGGATGGTTAAACTTTGATATATAGCACTGAATTTGTATTGGTATTAGAATCTTCAGCATATTCATATATCTTTCAGTTGGATAAATTTTAGCTGTAATGCTTCTTGAGTGTTGTTGAATGTTTGGATTTAAGGAACAAGGTATTGGTTCCAGCTGTAGTATGTTGTTTGGAATGATTAATGCTTTTGAATTTGTATGATTTAGTAAGGTATCTTGTTGTATATGGAAGATGGAAATTGTCTAAGATGTGCTAGAAAAGCTCCTGAAAATTAGTAATGGCTTGCACAATGAACTTCTTACAACTCAGGATGTTTCATTTTGTTTGATTTCCTCTGGTTTAGTGCAAGTGCATTTGTTTGTGCACATATTGCTATGACACCAGCTTAGGATTTTCCATGCCGCTTAATCCTGCTTTGCAAGCTCTTCATAGGCTCTTTTTTCCAATAGGGGAAGCAAGAATCTTGATATAACCACAACATCACGCACAATGAAGCTCGTGACTTTTACATCCAACTCAACCATGGTATATCTACCGAGAACATCCTTCCACAATAGAAAAGGTGAATTTAAAGTAAAAGCTGTTGTGTCTGGGGAAGGTTTTTCATACTCGAATACCCCCATCAGCAATGGCCAACCTCTTGAGGTTGAAATGCAGGCCGATGCTGTAGCATTTGGAACACTGGCTGCAGATACAGCCCCCGTGTCTTTGGAGTTTCCTGAAGATATAGATGATTTTGACTCGGATAGCCCTACACAAGGCTTTGCCTCCATTCCAGATGCAATTGAAGATATCCGGCGGGGAAAGGTCAGTTTTTTTTATACCAGAAACATTATGAGCTCTTGTAAAAAATATACACCAATGAATAAATAAAAGCGGTACGACTGATATATTTTTTTGGTTATTCAGATGGTAGTTGTTGTAGACGATGAAGATAGGGAAAACGAAGGAGATCTCATAATGGCTGCAGAGCTGGCAACACTTGAAGCTATGGCCTTTATAGTGAAGTATGGAACTGGTATTGTTTGTGTGAGCATGAAAGAAGAACACTTGGAGAGACTACAGCTTCCTCAGATGGTAAACAGTAGAGATAATGAGGACAAACTTCGTACTGCATTTACCGTGTCAGTGGTGAGTACTCCTAAATTATAGGCTGGTTTCATGAAATTTCTGTTGGAATCCATCATGAACTCGTTACTATTCTGAACCAGAAATAATTGAGCTATATATGATTACTTACAAAAAATGATCAATTCAAACAAACTGCTGGGTAAATGTTTTTTTTAGCCTTAGATGGCATGAGGTTTATCAATTTAAAGTGTGATAAATTGATAATTACTTGGTCAGGCTTTATTTCTAATCAGAGAGTTTATTAATATGGCTTATTTTGAAAAGTAGCTATTCAACTGAAAATGGCAGGCTGACATGTTCTCTTGTGATAAGATTGATAGTTTTTGATATCATATTCACTAGGATGCAAAACACGGTACAACAACTGGGGTATCAGCGTCTGATAGAGCAATTACTATACGAGCTCTTGCATCTAAAGACTCTAAGGCTGAGGACTTCAATCGCCCGGGACACATATTTCCATTACGGTATAGAGATGGAGGAGTTCTAAAAAGAGCTGGACATACAGAAGCATCGGCGGATCTTGCTATGCTGGCAGGGTTTGACCCAGTTGCAGTCCTTTGTGAGATTGTTGATGAGGATGGATCAATGGCTAGGTTGCCAAGGCTCCGTGAATTTGCCCAGAAAGAAAACCTGAAAATTATATCAATTGCTGATCTAATAAGGTAAGTCATCAGGCTTTGCATGTAGTATTCATAGCAGTTTTTTTTCTTCAGATGCTTGAAGTCTTTGCTGAGATTTGAACTTTCTACTTATTAAGAAGAAGAAGATTATTTTAAGGATTCAATATGATTGACATGACTAAAAGAGATCTTGATGCCTGCATCTTCTTCTTTCGAGTACCTATCATTGGCAGATAGAGCTATTAGCTCCTTACACACTTAAAATTGCAATAAATATTAAACCAGATTGAAGATACTATTGAGAAATCTGAGCGTTGTTCTGTGTGATTTCATGTCTTTGTTTTCTATTGGTTCCCGTTCTGGATCTGTTCAACTCAAAACTATACCTTTGCTGCTACTAGGAAGCAGTAGCTCATAGTTGACACATTTTTGAGAAAAAAAACACATGGCCTTTTCTTGAACTTTTTCAGGTAAACGACTAGGATCTTCCATTATCATTTCCATGTGATCGAGTATATATTTTTACTTGTCATTAATGCATGAAGGGAACTGCGATTTGGTATGTCATATATAAGAAATTCAACAACAATTTATTAAATGGAGAATTCCAGCATTTTTTAGTCTATGCTCAAAAAGTGAAAAAGTCTTATTATGTTTATCATCTATATATAGGTACCGGAGAAAAAGAGAGAAATTAGTTGAGTGTGCTTCTGTTGCTAGGATACCTACAATGTGGGGTCCGTTTACATCACACTGTTACAGATCTCTCTTGGATGGAATGGAGCACATCGCAATGGTCAAGGTCAGCTCTAAACTTTTTTCTAGTATTCTATTAGTTACATACCTTTCAGATTGTATGGTGGATTGTTTTAGTTCTCATATCAAGGTTTGGCACTAGTCTGGTTTGTATTGGTTGCAATCCATATACTTGTATATGACTTTAGGATGCGTTCGGCTTCAAAAGACAATAGCTTATAATGAGCTTATATTCAAAAATGGATTAGTTATCTGACATATGGAAGAGTCCAGAACAAAAAAAGAAATTGTATTTGAGAGAGTGCTTATCTACCAGTTATGCCGAAGAGGGATGAAGAGTGTTTAGTTATTATAATATGTATTCTGAGTGAATAGGTGAATAGGCTGATTTCTTTTTCGTCATAAGATTTTATTTTTTCATGCAAATAAAAAAACAGGGGGAGATTGGAGACGGGCAAGATATCCTGGTAAGGGTTCATTCAGAGTGTCTTACCGGGGACATATTCGGTTCAGCTCGATGTGACTGTGGAAATCAGCTGGCCCTTGCAATGAAGCAAATAGAAGCTGCTGGTAAAGGAGTAGTAGTGTATCTCCGTGGTCATGAAGGCAGGGGAATCGGTTTAGGCCACAAGCTCCGTGCTTATAACTTGCAGGATGCTGGACGCGACACTGTTGAAGCCAATCAAGAACTCGGTTTACCTGTTGACTCTAGAGAGTATGGAATTGGTGCCCAGGTAACAACATTTCTCTCAAAATTTCTCAATCACCGTCTTCTAATTCAGTTTTTGGGTTTTTTGATCTTCTGATTTGGTTTTTTCGAGTATCTACATTCTATTGGCCTTGTCTTGGATTTACGAAAAAGCATGACATTTGGGTATGTATAGCCATATAGGGCAATCAAATGTGTTCTTAACAATGTACAAAACGTTAGGGGACACTTTTTGGCTTTGATTACATAATTAGTTTGAAAAAATCCGGTTACCGAATAAATTGATTGCTTGCTTGTTGTGGCTTGCAGATTCTCAAAATTTATGAATCACCATGTTTTAGTTTCAGTTTTTTTGCTCTTTTTGCTCTTCTGATTTGGGTATAGGGCAAGCGAATGACTTCTTAACAGTCCACAAAATGTTTGAGGGCATTTTATTGGCATAAATTCAATGCATGATTAGTTTGAAAATTTCTGAATTGGTTGTTGATTGTTGTGAATTGCAGATTATTAGAGATTTAGGCGTTCGAACGATGAAGCTGATGACGAACAACCCGGCCAAGTACACAGGCCTTAAAGGTTATGGTCTTGCCATATCTGGTCGAGTGCCGCTAATAACGCCAATAACGAAAGAAAACAAAATATATCTCGAAACAAAGAGAGCCAAAATGGGTCATGTCTATGGTCTACCAATACGTCCAGATACTAGCAGTAACATCAGTTGATGAAGATTTTAGGTTTGATTCTTTCTCGGAATTTACATTATTGGAATTTGATATAGGCAAAACTTTTTTTTTTTGTTATTCAGTTCATTTGTAGATGAAAATGTGAACCTATAGCTTGAACATCAGTATAGAGCCTAAAGTGTTTGATTATATATTTATATGTAATGTAACTGTAACAGTCTTGAGGTGTCTGTGAATTTGATACTGTTCTGAGGTATTCCTTAGAAGAATAACAGGTTTATCTTAGCTTGGTAAAAAAAGATGAATGTCCTTTATTACTCATATTAATTGAATATCTTGTGTATTTTTTTGAGCCTGAATCTGCAATCGGTTTGACTACAATGCTTGAATCTGATGTTTAGCCTCCCTCACTGCTATCATAATTGGCAATTGGAAAACAAGTGTAATTGTAGAATAAGGTGACGATCATTGCTGTTATGGATCTAAAAATACACTTTACAAATTGAATGTATTATCATTTCTTACAGTGTCAAAGGCTTGCGCGTAGTGCGGGATTCAAATTCTAGTAGAATTAAATTTTTCCATTTACGCAACAATTCTATATTTAGTGGTTAAACCTATAGACATAAATAAAATTTGTAGTATATAAATATTTATTTATATTGGGTTTTAAATCAATATTGTGATAAAAACATGATTAAATTATATCTCTAAGCTCCAATAACACGAATTAAGAGCGGGCACATGGTCACATGTGATGTGAGTAAACTTAGGGTCAATAGCTACTTCAATAAACATTTCGATGTACGGAACTAAATTAAATAAGAAAGTCATCAATCTCAATATAATAAACCTAGTTTAATCGTTTGATATTCAGTTTTTGTTTTATTTAGAGGTCTTGAATTCGATTTACATTGAGGTGTATTCTAAACATAAATCGAATCCAACTAATTGAATCAGGCGAAAGACAAAAGAAAACAAAATTAATCAAATGTTATCATTTAGGTTGGTATAATTAACGGAGACGTTAAATCTACTCAAATGTTAACTTTTTCACTCAGATAGTCCCGCATATGCATTGTGGGGCCGTAAAAGAGTCTCGCGGCCGTGGAAAAATAAACGGATAACCTAAAAAATAGTCACGCACCGCTACAGATGCGGGACAAAAGTTCAATTTTTCTTATATCCGTTTACTTTTTTCACGATCCCGCAATGTGCCTGTGCGGGACTACTTGAGTGAAAAAATTCTTAAATTTGAGTGTAACTAGCATCACCTTGATTAATTGCATGAAAATCAATTAACATGCTTATAATATTGCAAATTTGCGACGTGCATGCTAATCTCAATGTCGTTGACATGCAGTAATATGACAAACACCAATTATACGACCATTTTTATTCATTTATGTTATATTCGTATCAATACCTCGTTGTTACATTTGAACTATCATGTATATGTTCCCAATCTACATATATATATAACCCCCTCAAAACAAACAACTTAAAACTCATACCACAGTATATATATTGTCCATGACAAACAACAATTTCCCCTCCGAAACTCAATTCTACTTGTTCCTCTTCATCTTATGGATAATCTCAACCTTACTAATCAAATCTCTATTAGCCTCAATTAATCACACAAATAAGCCAAAGCTTCCTCCAAGTCCACCTTCACTTCCTCTCCTTGGTCACCTCCACCATCTCTTCTCCTCTCATCTCTACAAAGCCTTCAACACCCTCTCCTCCAAACATGGCCCTCTCCTCTATCTCCGGTTCGGTTCCTCCAAAACGTTACTCGTCTCCTCCTCGAAACACGCGACCCAAGTCTTTAAGACCCTAGATGTATGTTTTTCTTCTCGTCCCACTTTTTACTTTGCTGACAAGATCCTGTATGGAGACTCTGGCTTCATCAATGCACCATATGGCGAATACTGGAGGTTCATGAAGCGACTCTGTGTCACTGAGCTTCTAGGGAAAAGCCAAGTAGAGCGGTCTCGCTCCATCAGGCACCAAGAGCTGCAAAAGTTTCTTAAGAAGATGATGAAAGGCGCGGAGGAGTTGGAGGTGCTTGATGTGGGTGCAGAGCTCGTGAGGTTGACAAATAACGTCGTGTGCAGGTATTTATGTATTTTTTCGGTATTATTAAGGACACGAGTTAAGAATTTATTTTCATAATGTACTTTTGCGCAGTTACAGACCTGTCTAGTCTAGATTTTCTTAAGGGGTTGGAACCTGTCTGTTTGATCCGAAGTGTTCTGACCCGATATGTTAGTGAAAACTCCTTATATAAATGTATGTATTTATGTTTTTTCGATATGGTTAAGGACATAGGTTAAGAATTTATTTTCATAAAATAGTACTCTTACAACTACAAACTTGTCTACTCTAGATATTTTCATAAAAGTGTACTTTTGCAGTTACAGAACAGTCTAGTCTAGATTTTCAAAGGGTTGGAGCCTATCTGTTTTACCCGAATTGTTTTGACCCGTATGTTAGTGAAATCTCCTTATATAAATGCATTTATCTTTTCATACAAAAATGTACACTTACAATTACAAAAAATTGTCTACTCTATATTTTTAGAGGGTTTGAACCTGTTGGGTTGACCCGACCTGATCTGACCTGGAAATTGGTGAAAACTCGATAAGAACTCATGTCTTTTGTAGGACATCGATGAGTGTGAGTTGCTCGGACGATGCAGACGAAGCTGCAATGGTGAGGAAGCTAGTGAAGGAATCATTTGAGTTGGCGGGTAAGCTTTACATAGGGGAAATGATAGGTCCATTGAAGGGTTTGGTCTTGTGGTTGTACGGCAAGCAAGCTGCAGATATGACTAAGAAATTTGATGGGTTGCTCGAGAGGATAGTGACTGAACATGAGCAAAGAATGTCGGATGATGATGATCAGCATAAGGATTTGATGGATATTGTGTTGGAGGTTTATAAGGATGAGAATGCAGATGTGAAGATCACCAGAGAGAATGTCAAGGCATTTTTCATCGTAAGTAACACAAATTCGTTAATTATTATACGATTTTTCTAACCTATGTCTAAGACATATATTAAGCTTGTTCAAATAAGAAAGTGTTAATTTAATGTGGAAGTTTTCACTTCTAAAAGGGTTATTTATTACGAGGAGTTTGTTCAGATACGAATGAGTTTATCTTACAAATATACGAATATATGCACGACACACCCTTTTATATTCACATGCACGCTCATTCACGTTCACATGTATACATCTATGAATGTGCATGTATTTAATTTGCATGTGAATTTCTCATTCATATATTCATTCAGTAAAAATCATTCGCACGTGAATCTTTTTCTTATTACGAGGATATCTAAATGATTCTAACCTAACTATGTTCATACATGAGAACTTTTTTGAATTTTTGGTTGATTAATATATAATTAGAAATCTAATGTTTTTTTTACATAGGCTTAAAGTATTTTCTCTTGAGATAATATCAGGGGTTTATATACATTGATAAATGTTTTTATTAAACATGATGTATGGTGGATGCAGGATCTTATAATAGCGGGTACAGATACATCATCACAAACAATGCAATGGGTGATAGCAGAGCTAATCAATCACCCAACAATACTACAAAAAGTGGAGCAAGAAATATCCCAAGCCTTAGGGAATGATCAAACAAGACTTATTCAAGAATCAGACATGCTTAATCTCCCTTACTTAACCGCGGTTATTAACGAAACCCTAAGGCTCCACCCGCCGGGCCCCATCATCACGCGTTTATGTCGCGAGCAGTGTGAGATCGACGGCTACCAAATCCCACTCGGGACTCCGGTAGCCGTCAATCTCTACAACATAATGAGGGACCCGGACGCGTGGGAAAACCCAAACGAGTTTATTCCCGAGCGATTTTTGGACCAAAACGACGACGTTTTGATGGTGAGTTATCAACTTAAGACGAATAATGTTAGGTTTATTCCGTTTGGGGCAGGTCGAAGAGGGTGCCCGGGAATGCAACTGGCTTATGCCCTGATGGTTCCAGTTCTCGCTACTACCATTCAGTGTTTCGACTGGAAGTCGACTGCTGCTAAGCAGCAGATGGATGGGGACGGAGACGGGGATGGGGATTGTAAGGTTAATATGAAACCGAAGAGTGGGTTGTCGCTAGGCATGGCTAATTCACTCAATTATCGCCTTGTTGTCCGATTTAACCCTTTTGTATAACAATTTGAACTCGAAATAAAAACTTATCAAGTGAGATTCTATCATACTTCACTAAACCAACCTCTCTCGAAGTTATAGTAATGTAAGCATCTCTACATTTTTTTTAAACTATGTTTTGAGGTATCAACAAGCTATATTCAAGTAGTATATTGTTCAAAGCATTTATTCATTTTCTCGATATATATGTACATCTATACTTTAGATACTCCCCTCTATCCCTTAATTATCTTCATGTATCTCCTAGGCACGTATGTCGATGCGCGTTTTGTATCGTTAATATCTGTAATTATAGATTAGTAAAATTTATAAAATTTTGACATTATTAAATTACTCGATAAGACGAATATAACAAGACCACACATGACTATGTTTATCTATATATTGGCCGAAATTACGAAAATTTTCTTGAGTCGTGAATAATGTCAAAAAAAAGAACAAGAAGATAAATAAGGGGTGGAAGGAGTATAAAACATTAATATTCGTAAATAAATACGTGTCCAAATCAAGCAACAACATGTTCGATCATACTACAAAGTACTTAATTCATACAATAAAAGACATCTAATCCATGATCACATATTATTTTCCATACATCAATTCAAAGTTCTAAATTTCTTGAACATAATCAAAAGTACACTACCATACCCTTGCATTGATGAAGATCCACCTCAGTCCTCATTGCAACCTACAATAATATCAAAACACCATATCACTGTTGTGTTTTCCCTCCTATATGGGGGAAGAAGTCTATTTATTTATGGGCTTAAGTAATACCATTAGGAAGTCTTGCTCTAGATTGGCCCTTATATTTAAGGGGATGAAAAATGAGCATCTAGTGTTAATGGAGAGAGAAATAATCAGCTGAAAAGAGAGCCACAAAAGAGAGGAAGAAAAGAGTGGAGGAGAATCCCGTAGGTGTTGGTGCACCCAGATCTGATCTGCCCCGATCGACGACCAAACGAGCTCCGATTGGGACGAAATTTCAGAGTGTTGTTCCTTCCACTAAGAAGATCATATCCAACGGTTGGATCGTGATTTCGAGACCTCTAACTCAGGTTCTGAGCTGCTGTGTTTATTTGCTCTTCTTGTTGTTGTTCCACCTTGTTGGGTGAAGATTGTAGCCAAGGTTGTTGCCTTGATGTTGTTGTATTCCTCTAGTGGTATCTAGAGAGGTTGTACCCACTTTGAACTGTTTTATAGTGGAGGTTTAAGACCTGAGGGTCTCGTGGTTTTCTCCCGATTTGGGTTTCCACGTAAAAAGTCCCGTGTGTTCAGTTGCTGTTTATATTTCCTGTCGTATTGGTTATTACTTCCTGTCAGCGTGCCCATCAGATCTTGTCACTGTTTGTGGACAGTGGTTGTGTGTTTTGACGAATTCGGATTCCGCACACGTCAAACTGGTATCAGAGCTTTAGGTTCCGATGGATGAGAAGAACAGTAGCTTTCAGGGAATGATTGTGTTGAACTCCAATAATTATTCAGATTGGAAGATTAAGATGGAAGATCTTTTGATTGTGAAAGATCTTTATGAGCCAATAGATAGACAAGAAATACCGACGGGGGTGATAGATTCCGAGTGGAAGATTCTGAATAGAAAAGCCGTAGCAACGATGAGACAGTTTGTTGATGTGAGTATACTTCAACATGTGGCCAATGACACGAATGCTTATGAGTTGTGGCATAAGCTTGCGGGCATGTATGAGCGAAAGAATGCCTTTAACAAGGCGTCATTGATGAGAAAACTTGTGAGATTGAAGTACTCAGATGGTGAGAGCATTGTGGTGCACACCAGTACGTTTATGGGCTTGGTGAATCAGTTAGCCTCAACCAAGATGTCGTTAGATGATGAGTTGCAGGCCCTGCTGTTACTTTCCTCCCTGCCAGACAGTTGGGAAACTCTTGTCGTGTCACTCAGTAATTCCTGTCAGGAAGACAAGTTGTCTTTAGAGGCCGTGAAGGCAAGCCTTCTGAATGAAGAGACAAGAAGAAAAGAGATGGGTGCCTCGTCTCAGTCAGAAGTGAATGTGACACAAGATTTCAGTAGAGGAAGGAGCAAGCAGAGGGGTTCTAAGAACCGAGACAAGTCCAGAGGGAGATCAAAGTCCAAAGGTAAACTCACGTGCTTCTATTGTGGCAAACCGGGTCACTTCCAAAAGAATTGCCGAAAGTTCAAGAGGGACAAGGGCAATGGTGATAGTACAGAACAGAGAAAACCTTCAGAAGAAGATACCTCAGCGATTGCAACTAGTGAAGAGGAGTTGTTGTTCATTAGTGAACAAGCAGGTGTGAACCTTGCTAGTGATGATGAGTGCACTTGGATAGTTGATTCTGGTGCATCTTTCCACTTGACTCCTAAGAGGGAGTTCTTCTCGTCTTACAGATCAGGCGACTATGGCCATGTGAAGATGGGAAATGATGGCTCGTGCAAGATTGTTGGCATGGGTAGTATTTGTTTGATGACATCCACAGGTTGCAGGATGATGCTGAGAGATGTACGCCATGTTCCTGATGTCAGGCTGAATTTGATATCTTCAGGGCGTCTGGATGATGAGGGCTATAGTGGTGGTTTTCAGAATGGTGTATGGAAGTTCTGTAAAGGAAGTTTGATAGTATTCCGGGCACAGAAGCAGAATACTTTATACGTGATGCAAGCGAAGTTGTGCAGAGATGAAGCCAATGTGGTGGCTGACTCAGCTGGCGAGTTATGGCACAAGAGGCTTGGTCATATGAGTGAGAGGGGGCTGCAGACGCTAGCCAAGAAGGACATCCTCCCGGAAGTGAAAGGTATAAGTCTAAAACATTGTGTTGATTGCTTAGCTGGAAAGCAAAACAGAGCATCCTTTCATTCTAGACCTCCGATGAAGAGAAGACATGCATTAGAGTTGGTTCATACCGATGTGTGTTATATGGATGCCAAGTCGCATCGTGGTGCACAATATTTTGTGACTTTTATTGATGATTACTCCAGAAAGTTGTGGGCTTTCGTGTTGAAAAGCAAAGACCAAGTGCTTTCGGTCTTCAAGGAGTTTCATGCCAGAGTTGAGAGGGAGTCAGGACAGAAACTAAAGGCTGTCAGGACGGATAATGGTGGAGAGTACAGGGGTCAGTTTCAGCAGTACTGTAAGAGTCATGGGATCAAGCTTGAGTATACAGTGCCCAAGACACCTCAGCTGAATGGGCTTGCAGAGAGGATGAACAGAACCATAGCAGAAAGAGTGAGAAGCATGTTGTCGCATGCTAAGCTGCCGAAGTCATATTGGGCGGAGGCAATGATGACTGTTGTGTATATCATCAACAGATCTCCTTCAGTTCCTCTAGATGGTGATGTTCCTCAGAGGGTGTGGACTGGAAGAGATGTTTCCTACAAGCATTTGAGGGTGTTTGGATGCCTAGCATACATGCACATTGCTAGAGATCAGAGAAAGAAGCTTGACAGTAAGACGAAGCCATGCATCTTCCTTGGGTACTCAGAAGATGAGTTTGGGTACAGATTGTGGGATTTGATTGACAAGAAGGTGGTCAGAAGTAGAGACATTGTGTTCATGGAAGACAAGACGATTGAAGACTGGAAGCAGATCCTGCCAGTGTCGTCTTCCCATCCTGCCACTGTTATAGATCCCGTGTTTCCTGAACCAAGCCCTGTACATCCTGTCAGTGTGCAACAGTCAGATGATGTTCAGCAGGAAGATGCAGATGATGCAGGTAATGATGATGGTGATGTTGAGCCGCCAGAATCAGGTGAGACTGAGTTGCAAGAACCCCCTGTAGAGCCAACTGCTGAGTTGAGAAGATATCCTGCCAGGCAGAGACAGAGATCCTGTAGGTATCCAGTCAGTGAGTATGTGTTGTTGACTGATGAAGGAGAGCCAGAGTGCTTTGAGGAGGCTATGGCAGATGTGCACAAGAAGGAGTGGTATAATGCCATGCAAGATGAAATGAATTCCCTGCATGAGAACCACACCTATGACTTGATGAAGTTGCCTGAGGGTAAGAGAGCTCTTAGGAACAAATGGGTTTTCAAACTGAAAACTGGAGAAGATGGTTGTCCACCTAGGTACAAAGCCCGCATAGTGGTGAAGGGCTTCCAGCAGAAGAAAGGTGTTGATTTTGATGAGATTTTCTCTCCAGTTGTGCAGTTGTCATCCATCCGGGTTGTTCTAAGCCTAGCTGCAAGCATGAATCTTGAGATTGAGCAGCTAGATGTGAAGACCGCATTCCTTCATGGTGATCTTGAAGAGGAGATATATATGGAGCAACCTGAGGGTTTTGAGATCAAGGGAAAGGAGAGGCTTGTATGCAGATTGAGGAAGAGCTTGTATGGCTTGAAGCAAGCTCCTCGACAATGGTACAAGAAGTTTGAGTCCTTCATGATGGAGCATAAATTCCACAAGACACAAGCCGATCATTGTGTGTTTGTGAAGAAGTACCATGAAGGTGATTTCCTCATTCTCTTGCTATATGTGGATGATATGTTGATTGTTGGTCGTGATACCAACAAGATTGCTAGCTTGAAGAAAGCTCTGAGCAAGTCCTTTGCTATGAAGGACTTAGGCCCTGTAAAACAGATACTGGGAATGCGTATAGTGCGTGACAGGATGAAAAACATGTTGTGGCTGTCACAGGGGAGATACATGGAAAAGGTGTTGCAGAGATTTAACATGGACAAGGCTAAACCCGTTTGCTCTACACTGCCGGCTGAGATGAAGCTGAATTCTGATCAGTGTCCGAAGAGTGAGAAAGAAAAAGCAGAGATGAAGAGTGTGCCTTATGCTTCAGCCGTGGGTAGCTTGATGTACGCCATGGTTTGTACTAGGCCATACATTGCCTTTGTTGTGGGGGTTGTTAGCAGATTCATGAGTAATCCTGGAAAGGAGCATTGGACTGCAGTTAAGTGGATTCTTAGGTATCTCAGAGGCACTTCGAGTGTGTGCTTACGCTATGGTCCCGGAGAGCCTATGCTTGATGGCTTTACAGATTCTGACATGTCGGGTGATGTTGATTCCAGCCGCTCCACGTCAGGATATATGATGACCTATGCAGGGGGAGCTGTTTCATGGCAATCGAGACTGCAAAAGAGTGTGGCTTTGTCAACCACGGAAGCTGAGTATATGGCTGCAGTTGAGGCTGGTAAGGAGCTAATTTGGATGAGGGCTTTCCTGACTGAGTTGGGAGTGAAGCAAGTGAGATTTCCACTGCACTGTGACAGTCAGAGTGCCATCCACCTTGCCAAGAACGCCGCCTACCATTCTCGAACCAAGCACATACAGAGGAGGTATCATTGGTTGCGAGAGAGAGTAGAAGATGGAGACTTTGATTTGTTGAAGATCCATACTGATGACAACGGGTCAGACATGCTGACAAAGACCTTGCCTAAGGAGAAGCTTGTTGCTTGTCGCTTGAGAGCGGGCTTGGTTGAATTCCCCATACAGGAGTGAAGGGGGAGTTTGTTGTGTTTTCCCTCCTATATGGGGGAAGAAGTCTATTTATTTATGGGCTTAAGTAATACCATTTGGGAGGCCCAAATGAGGAAGTCTTGCTCTAGATTGGCCCTCATATTTAAGGGGATGAAAAATGAGCATCTAGTGTTAATGGAGAGAGAAATAATCAGCTGAAAAGAGAGCTACAAAAGAGAGGAAGAAAAGAGTGGAGGAGAATCCCGTAGGTGTTGGTGCACCCAGATCTGATCTGCCCCGATCGACGACCAAACGAGCTCCGATTGGGACGAAATTTCAGAGTGTTGTTCCTTCCACTAAGAAGATCATATCCAACGGTTGGATCGTGATTTCGAGCCCTCTAACTCAGGTTCTGAGCTGCTGTGTTTATTTGCTCTTCTTGTTGTTGTTCCACCTTGTTGGGTGAAGATTGTAGCCAAGGTTGTTGCCTTGATGTTGTTGTATTCCTCTAGTGGTATCTAGAGAGGTTGTACCCACTTTGAACTGTTTTATAGTGGAGGTTTAAGACCTGAGGGTCTCGTGGTTTTCTCCCGATTTGGGTTTCCACGTAAAAAGTCCCGTGTGTTCAGTTGCTGTTTATATTTCCTGTCGTATTGGTTATTACTTCATGTCAGCGTGCCCATCAGATCTTGTCACTGTTTGTGGACAGTGGTTGTGTGTTTTGACGAATTCGGATTCCGCACACGTCAATCACATTAATATTCATATGCATAATAACTGTATTCTATACTTTTTAGTTAACATTTACCATTTGCTAAACATAATCAGCCACACGAAATATGGCGACTTTGTATTCCAAGGTGCTTCTTCGAATCAGCTTGAAAACACAAACATCTCCAGGTTCTAGATTGTTCTGGATCGCGAATTTACGCCACCCAGTAGTCCAAAGACGTCTTCGAAACAAAGGAGGGCCATGAATGGAGTACTTCATTAAAACACCCCTATCATCTTCTCCACTTCGAGTGTATATCTCTGAGGATCCTTCTCCAAGCAAGTATTTATGTGCATGATTCTTTTGAACATACTACATCCACAAAATATAAAAAGTTCAGCTTTTTCTAGTTATAAACTAGTGTATTTAATAATTACAATGGAAAAAAGCTTTTTTCCAAGATGTGGTGAAATAAACTAGTGTATTCTAATTCTAAGATGTGGTGAAATAATTATTGTGGTGAAGATATTAAATGAAGGTTAATACTAATATACTTACCGGAAAAGCTTTTCCAGCATCCTCAATATTTGGATTTATTCTGATGATGAAGCAAGGCTTTTGAGTTTTCAATTTGAAGGTCCGGGCTCTTCGATAAGCAAATAAGGTTGCAGCTTTGATTCGATAATCAATTCCTTTCTCACCAGCTACAAATTTTAGTAATCAAAATTGAGTAGTATATATTAAACACTAAATTTTGAGACCAACAACAACATAATTCTCCCTTCACAAAACTCTGTCGAGACCTTGTAACAAAATTATAGTTGAGAAATTACCGTCTTCTTCTTCTTGATCGTCGTCGTTGCTATCATCGTTGTCCTCCTCTTCGTCATCTTCTTCTTCTCGTTCTTCATTAAGACAATTAATAATTAATATACAAAAGATAGGGTATCAAACACTGAATTTTGAGAACAACATATTCTTTTAATCCCGATAAACGGAGTATGGGAGATCAGGATGTATTAGCACTGCAAACAGAACAAAAATCACGCAAACACTACCCACACGAAACAAAAAAAAAAAAAACTACACGACACACTAGCCTAAGTTTCTGTAACTCGAATTTTCACCTTTCACAAAGCCATGAGACCATATGACAAATATCATAGTTGAGAAAATTACCATCTTCTTCTTCTTGATCATCATCATCCTCTTCCTCCTCTTCCTCCTCCTCATCTTCAGCTTCTTCTCCTTCTTCATAAAGACACTTCATAATTATAGTATACAAAAGGTAGGATATCAAACACTAAATTATGAGACCAACATGTTCCAATAATCCCGATAAACGGGATATGGGAGATCGGGATGTATAAAAATCACCCAAACACCACCCACACGAAACAAACAAAAAAGCATAAAATCAGAACGACCCATACAAGGACTGAACTAAGAATTACCCTTCTGTAACAAGCACATTTTAATGAGTTATGGTGCTTGATTATTATTATTTTATTTTTCATGTTATTGTAAGGGATACTTCATAACATATGGTACACAATGCATAAGTGATTATTTTCATACATAACTATGAGATCAGAGTCATTCAGATCATGTTACTTGATTTGAAAGTTTGAAGCTTAGATCAACATGTATCCAAATTATTTAGCAGGCTACGATTTAATCAGAGAACTAAAAAAAATTACCTTCTTCTTCTTCTTCGTCTTCGTCTTCGGAAGGATATTGAATCTTTATGGTACTTTTACCAAAGACGGTGACAGTAAAGTTGGATTCACCATCATACCTAAACATCAACATGTATCCAAATTTGAGTGAGTAGTACTCTGCAAATTCTTTCCAACCTTTCTCCAACCAAACGCGGCCTTGACGCCTTTGCATCTCCACTTTCCATGTCAATGCATTGTTACCAACTTTCAAACAAGCTTGCCCACCCAAGTTGTTCCCATGGTCCTTCACAAAGCTTGGAGAAAGTTTCTGAACACAAAGAGACTTATTATGGTAAAAAAAATCAGTAAAAATTGACATGTGGAATTATATATGTTTCTAACCAGCTTAGTACTCTCCTCAGAGAAAATAATCCTGAGGAAATGTGGAGGGGGTAAGAGATCTTCATCTCGATTCGCCATTTCCGAGATCTTCAACTGATTGCTAAGCTAGTGAAAATGTAAATGTTAGTGCATTACTTGTATTAAAAGGTGAAGCAATTACTCGGGTAAATTGTATTTTTAGCTTATCATATTTGGAAAAATGATATTAGAGAAACTCAAATCCTGGATTTTACTATCAAGAAATTTAAACAAATTATTACCATGGATTTCTTCGAAACTTTGTGACTTTCTACAAACAAGAGTTGCATATATGACCAATAAGAAAATACAAGCAAGGTAACTACTCTCTACAATGTAATATCTCAAACACAAAAATAAGCAAAAACAGCCAACAAATACATCAATATGACAACACTGATCTTGATCTCAAGTATTATTCACTAGTAATTACCAAATATCTCTGCATTTGGGTAAAGATGAAAATATATGTGCAAATGGATGTTGTACTTGATCTTTTTTTGTTCCCACAAATAAGACTATAATCGTATTTAGAAACAAGAAACTTACCTGATTAATGAACTTCGGATCTTGCTTGTTGTAGATCTAAGGAATGAAGTGTTTGAAGTTTGAGAGAGTATGAAACGAGTGTTTGAAGTTGAGTTTTGGTAAAGGTAAAGATAGTTGGTGCCTGAGCATTTATTGAATGTTGGATACTAGGTAACCACTCCAACAATAAATGCCTATTGTAGGATATTTTGAGACAATATTGTTCATAATCACAAAGGTTAACAGTAAAAGATATATCCTGCGAATCAGTAAATCTATTACATGCAAGTATACATATATATTCAACATAGCAATCTACATTGAGTATAAAGAGCAAAGACAGTAAAACTTCATGTGGATCAACCAAACGAATCCATTGTTATTATTTATTCTAAACCCTAAATTCGGCCTCAATCGCCAGAAACATGCGTCTTATCCTCGTAGTATCGTCTCTCACTTTCCGCCTTCTTCTCATTGCGCTTCTGCAATGGTAAAAACAATAAGAGATTAATTATAAGGCCATAGTGCATTATAGTTAATATAAAAGGGGATTTAAAAAAACCTGATAAGCTTCATGATTTGAAACTATTCTTTTGATGATGGTGGTAGTAGTGACATCCAATGGACTATCCAGTACTCGAAAGATGCTCATACTTATCGGAACAGAATATGGATTGTCATCCTCCTGCAAATTTTGTGGATACTGATTAACAAAGATGTAAGATTGCAAAATTATAAATAAAACCAATTGGTTTGGTGTGTACCCGTCGAAAGTCATCACTCTCTGCTACAGATCCATGTACTATCAGTGATATGTTGAAGGTTGTGATCTGCAGCAGCAATTAATAATAAAAAATTATAGGAAGTTTCTAATTGTTCCAAGTATATAACAGAGACAAGGGCACTTATTTTTGGTCAAGAACAGAAACAGAGATTCTCATCAGTTATTTAAGAGCAGAAAACACGAAAAAGCTGAGAAGCTAACCATGTCTCTAGAAATCTCCCATGGTGCACCAATTATCACCTCGTCTACGTATTGGCAAGCCAAAACACTCAGACTTCTTTCGTGTAGATTCATGATGGGATGATGTGCTCCAGTCTTAAGACTGCAGAAAGAGCTAATATGTTAGCATAAACAATGTGTCTTAACTACTACAGACAATCAAGAAGAAGAAAATGAGATGCTGTATTATTGACAATGTAACATGAACAGGCCATCCTGGCCATATTTAAAATGCTGTATTAGAGTCGAAATGTTTTATCTCTACCTTTATTAGCAGCATCAAAGTAAGTTCACAGTATATCTTACAAATTTTCTTCGTTTGTTGAACTAATGTTACTTCCAAATTGGTCCTTGGGTGAGATGACAGTTCAGGTCAGATGGAAATTTCAATTGCACTCTTAAGAGTAACTAATGATACTTTATAGGCAAATTTGTTAAGGGTGAAAATAGTTTTCTCAATACATGTACACAAATTGAATGCAGAATCAGTGAAGGCTACAAGTCAAGAAAATACGACCTCACAGTCTGATCTGTATGAATCCCGACAAGTAGAAAATCACCCAGCTCCCGAGCAAGCCTCAAGATCTAAATATACAGAATTGGGTAGTAAGTATCACATAATAAGGAACAACATTTCGATCAGGAAAGGACAATACTTATATATTCCATTTCAAAAGTGACCCCGGATGAGGATCCTGGAATGAGAAGAAGAATTAGAAGACAACAATAGATCAAGAGATCATACCTCCACATGCCCAGCATGAAATAGATCAAATGCACCATCAATATAAACAATACGTGAATCTGGTTGAGGACCCTGGAATGATAAGAAGAAGAAAACAATCATAAGCAGTACTCGCATTAAGGGGAAGAAGAATATGCCAAGTCATAACAATAATACAGATTAGAAGTTAGAACTTGGGAACAAATCTAAAGGGTGAGCTGGACCATTTGGTGAGTGATGAACGGTCAAAGAGGTTATTTCACAATTTTATAGCCTAAGAGAAATAGGCCACTATGACCAGAATTGGAAAATCTAAGGTGATTTGAGTTATAGATGTACAGAAACAATTAGCGCTCTAGATTCCTAGAAAAATTGATGAAGAGATTAGTGTGGTTGTGCGTGACTAACATCTCCACCCAAGCTTTAGCGGCGCTTATTTCCTCACCTTATGTGTTTTTTCATAACAAAAGCATAAAATATTGCAAAACAGTAACAAAAGAAGGAAAATTAAGACTTGTACCTTCCCATTTGAGAATTGAACAATCCTACGAGATGTTGGGAGAAAATGAGATATGCGAGTTTCACCAGAAGATCCACCACCTTCTTCAATTTTTTGGCTATGACCATGGCTAAACTGCCTTTGCAGGGATGAATGATTGGATTTCTCTTTAGCTGATCTTTCTCTGACACAAAGAAGCATACGACCTATAAAAAGGTTAAAGGCCAAGATTAAAAATAGCAACAAAGATTACTAAACAATGCACAAGATCCCCTTATAAAAGGAAGTTAGCAGGACAGACAGAGCAGTAAAAGGCTTACTGGAGATAACACAAAATCCATAACCAGACACCTATAATTACAAAAAATCTATGAAAGTTGCAAATAAAAGTATCTGCTATAAAGTGTTACAACTTTAACATTTTTAAATAGACAAAATACCAACAATACAGATTATAAGAGCATAAAGGCATTACAGCTCAAACCAATGACTAATTAAATAGTGATGAAACAATATACAGACACAGAATAACCTTTAACACATACCAACAATGTCAGTGCTCGAGACGCCTTCTGTGCGTTTGATCTGCTTATATCTTCCAGCCTTTTTGGCAAGGGCATACGCATCAGTACCATCCGGTAGAATACATGGATCATCCCCATGAATAATGTAATCAATATTATATTCTTCAAACAGCGTTTTCATAAAAGCTTCAGTTATTGCATATGGTGCATCAGGAATGACTTCATCCACCCACTTCACAGCTTTGACCATTGTCATCCTGTCATCAAGATTAATATACACTATTTAGCAAAGTTCTCGAATTGCAAATTGACATTAAAATATACAGTACAATTTGAGCACTGTTCCTACGATTTCAGCTAGTAGTAAACTCCCATCCACATTCAGAGCACTGACCTAAACTGAAATTCAATCAAGATGAACAACTAGGAAGAAGATGAAGAAATCGAATTGATTGACAGACCTTTCGTGAAGAGGCGTAACAGGAGGACCTTTATTGGCAGTAATTTCAGCATCGCTAACGACACCGACAACCAATTGATCGCCTAAAGCTCGAGCTTGACGAAGAGCGTTGCAATGGCCGTAATGCATCATGTCGAAGCATCCATCCATGTAAACGCGAACTGGCTTCTTCTTCTTCCGCATATTCCTCCACATTTGCAGCGGCGAAAGCGAAGACGATGTCGACGACGAGTAAGCCAATATCGATAGAACTAGAACCGTTCCTCCTACTAGGCATGAAGCCAGAACCCTAGATTCCTTCGGATTTCCTTGTTCTCCGAAAACCGCCATAGCTTTTGACTCTAACTTCGGATTGAATCGGTTGAGGAAGCTAGATCTGTGGATCCAATTGCAGTTCTACTGATTCATCTTCTTCTTCGAGAAGTTGTAGCAACAGAGATTCCTTCTACCGATTTCCCAACCCTAGCGAAATTCCTAGAGAAATTAGGCAATCAATTTTTTTTATTTTTTATTTTTTATTTTAAGAAGAAAGCATTTAGGGGTTTACAACCGCCTAGAGCATCCCGAACGAGATCAAAAAAAATTCGTAATGGTTGCTCGGGCGAGAATAAATAATAAGTTCCATCTCATCATTATCAATGTCAAAAAAGAAACTAATAAATCTGAGAGTAAAGCTCTTTATATCGGTATGAAGAGAGAATGGACACGAACACGGGTTGCACTAAGGCCAACACAGGCGTTGTGACGCCGGGAGCAGAAAACAATCATTTTTCTGGTGGTGCGATGCAACAAAACAAGTATATAACTCCTGGAAGTGCTTCATCTCAAACCGACAATTCAAACCTCACATACATAACTGTAGTCTTTATGGAGCTTAGAGAGGATTTATTCTCCTTTTCCGCCAACAAAGATTAGAAATTGTGTTTTTTCTTCAAAAAGAAAGAAAAAAAACACAATCAAAATCCTCAGTTGTTCATTTTGTTAGTAGGGGAGTTTTGCAACAAAGGAATACCTTTTTTTCAAAATCCCAAATTTTCTTTATAGTTGAACATAACTCAACCAAAATCTTAAACAGATTAGAAGTTTTTACCAATGGAAAAAAAATCCATTGGATCTCTAGATCTGTTTGCATATATTCATAGATTTTGTTTGTTGATGTTGATTTGGAGTTGTGCTATACGTAGGATTGAGATTTTGAGCTTTGATTTTTTTGATAGGTAGTGTAGATGTTGAGATCTGGATTAGAAGTATTCTCTCTTTTAAAAATTACTTGTCTTTAAAATCCAAATCATTTATTAAAAATTACTTGTCTTTTAATATAATTTTACACTCTTTTTTCCAAATTTACCCTACTGATTCTTTCCTTTATTCTCTCACTATTTTTTCTTTTATTTTCTATGTCATTACTTAAACTATGAAGGATATACTTGTCTAAAATTTTAATCAGTAAATTCTCCCTAAAATTGCTCCAGACACAGGTATTTTTTAAGGAGAGAATATGAATTTTGGATTTTGGATTTTTTGGGTTTTTGGGTTTTAGAGAGAAGAGAGTTTCTCTCTCTTTAGACCTTCTACTTTTTTTATACGAAATTAGGCAATGACACTGCAAAAATATCTCAAATGCGAACAAAATGAAATTGATTTTTTAGACTTTATGTGCAGAGAAAATATAGATTCGATTCTCTAACTTATGTGTATGGATTTGGACACGGTTTGCAATAGTTTGGTTTAATTTATGTATTATTTTATACTTCGGCCTTTCTAACGTAAGGTATATGTCGAAAAGTAAATTGTACCTAGTAAGGATAATATAAATCCATTATAATAAAAAATTTAATACTCTCTCTCCCTTTAAGTTAGTCTCGTTTAGTCAATTGCACATCGATTAAGGCAAGTATAATCACAACAAGAGTGTAAGTATTGACACATTAAACAATAAAATTCAACCAATAGGAAATTTGTTAGATGAAAAAATGTTGATTTGATTGACAAAGTATTGTTAAAATATGAATAAAATAAATTAATTAAGGGTAGTATGGTGAAAAGTTAATGGATATAAATGGAAACGGGACTAACTTTAGGGGACACCCGAAAAGGAAACGAGACTAACTTAAAGGGACGAAGGGAGTAAAATTTAGCATAAATCTACCAAATCATTTTACATTTGGACTCTTATCCTTAGAAAAATCATTTATACTTTAGCATATACAGCGACAACAATGGCTCATTATATCCTGATAAACAGAGTCTGAGATCGAGATTGATATAAACTTATCTCAAATAAGTTGAGAGTAAGTAACCGATATTTTCCAAAACCAAAATAAAATAAAAAAGAGCATACACAAGCCCTAACATCCCGAAAATTAAAAAAGACCAAAGCCACACAAACATCATTCCGAATAAGTCGTAACAAGGATCAAGCACGAAAATAATGATGCCCCACTCTAAGGAAAACACTAGCTTAGGCTTCTGTAACCCGAATATTCTCTCTCCACAATGCTTTGTCATGAGTTAAATCTTCGGAAAGGATTAAGAGAGACATGTCTTTACGATTACTTTCATCCAACTCTTTTTCGGACGACCTTTGCTACGGCGTAAGTTTCCCAACGCCAAAACCTCACAACTGCGAACTAAGGTACAAAGTGGCCGCCTCTGCATGTGTCTAAACCACTGAAGTCTTGATTCTCGCAACTTATCCCGATATCTTCATTTCTAATCTTATCCAACCTTATAAGGCCGCACATCCAATGTAACATTCGCTTTCTCTGCTACCATAATCCTCTGTTCTTGAGCGGCTGAGCCCTAGTGACCGACCAACACTCTTCTTCATAGATATCGTCGGTCTGACCCCCACCCTATAGAAAATTTCCCTTAAGCTTTAGCGGTACTTTCGTGTCACACAAAACTTCATATGTCCCTCTCCGTCGATGCCACACTATGTGGATCCTAGACTTGATGTTACATATACTTTAGGATATATGGTTGAGAAAAGTTGTTATAGATACTTATGTATTGTACCAAAAATTATGAATGAGAATTAGGCACATATACTATGAGAATATATGCTAAGAGAATATTACACAATTTTAATAAACGAATGTGTTCACGTGAACAATAGTACTAAAAACCCACAACTTTCTAACATTTTATTACCATAGTACCTCAGTAAGTGTTCTTCCTATAAAACATACTCTGGTTAGAGTTGTACAATACAATCTATGAGCAGAAAAAACCATTACAACAAAACTAAAATCAATTTCAGATGATACTGAGCTGAAGATGAATCACAAAAAAAAGACAACAAATAGAAAACAAATCCACAAACTGAACAAGTAAAGAGTAGTTTACAGTATATAATTGTATAGATACTAAAACCAATTCCACCACCTCCGGTTTTGTCTCTGATTATTCTCTGTGCTTATTCTCTGAGTCTTTAATGGTTTACCTAACCACAACACACAAACTAACCCAAGAATGCTAACAACAGGAGCAGCAACAAGAAAACACCATCTTCCTCTGCCACCATTTCTGAGACTCACTATCTCTTGCCTATTTTCTGCACTAGGCTCAATTATCTCGGTATCCAGTTCGTATACGTCCTCATCAGACGAGCTTTCGTTTTGCTGACTGCTCGGGTTTGCATAACCCGTGTCGTTTGTTGGGAGTTCGTGACGGCACAGTGGACACGTATTGCGTCGGTTTAGCCACGGTAATATACAAGAAGGATGGTAGAGATGAAGGCAAGGAAGTTGAATTGCTTCGATGCCATTTGGCATGGGATCTTTGCAGATGGAGCAGGTGACGTCATTCAGGGTTTTCTGATTAGGGTTTATGATGATCCGGGGTAGAGTGTTGATGAAAGATTCAGCTGCAGGTGGGGGCCCGCGTCTTGATGAGAAGTTGTAAAGTGGACTGTAATCTGTTTCCCTAATCCTCATGTGGATTATTTGTTCCAAACCGAGCAAACGAGTTCTTCCAGTTGCATTTTCTTCAGATCCATCTGAATCCCAATTGACTAAGCCTGTATGCATTGGATCAATATCAGAATCACTTTCAAAGTCAACTCTCTCGGTTGACTGAGGAAATGGTTCAGTCTCGAGAAAGCTATGGTCCTCCACCGATGCATCAGAATCTCCTCCATAAAGACTATCACCTTGAAGAATTCTAGCACCAAAGCTGGAATTAGATTCAGTTTCAGCATGGTCAAACCCGTCACTTTCTGTATCAGACATTCTCCTCCATCTTCTAGAGTTGTCAGGAGGATCATAAAGTTCAGAGACAAGTAACTGATTTTGTCTTGCCAAGTTCATCATCTGTGAGAATTCCTGAGAAAAAAAATCTTCAATCGACTCAGAACTACCAATAATTGATCTTCTTCCTCTATGAAGCCTTCTTCGCCGTAGGTCATCTGTTGAGGTGTCTAAATCTTCAAGCAACAAGAATTTACAGTGACCACATACACCAACAGTACCACCATTCACATACGAGAAATTATCAGTTGAAGGTGTCATTTGACAAAGACTACATACTGGAGGCAGCATAGAGTGGTTAGTAGGCAACCCACTGTTCATGTGGTCCATTAAAAGGGATTGAGTTATGTTTTCTGAGATGTTTTCAGATTCCACTTCCATCTGGAAATATTAAGTAAAATAGACAAATTAGGCAGAAGAACAATAACTTTAAGCCACCAAAAAATCATCGTTTTCAAATCCTTAGAAGTCCTATATCTGTCAAAGCTTGACAATGCATATAAATGAGAGTAAAAAAGAGATCTCACAGGCCAACTCAAATATGGATTCTGATCATCTATATAATTGAAAATTTGTGATCCATTAGCTTAAGACACCTCCTCTAGAATTTAAAGTCCTTTTGCGTAAATAAATCAACAACAAGACCTTTGTGAAATTAAAGCACTCATCAGCCAACACCCAATAATATGCTAATTCAACTTTGTGTGAACTATGAGTGAAAGTATTCTATAGTCAGATATCATTTACATTTTACAGTTATCTGCAACACCTTGATGCGAATCGGTGTCGCATTGCCATTAGCCTAGGTGGCTCTAAACGAAATGATTCCAAATTGTCTAATAAAACGAAAATTCATTGCTTCTCTCATTTCATCACTCACATTTGTTAGGTCTATTATAACCAAAACAAAATCCAAATGGACCAAGTATGCTACAAGGTAGCGTCTATTCGAAGGGAAAAACTCACTTTATTTCCTTCTATAACTTCTACATTCGAATAGTTCCATAAAGGAACACCTAGAAACTTTCCTAAGAACAAAGAACTACTGTACGAATTCACTTGTTCAGAATAAACAAAAACAGCCAATTAAAATTCCAGGAGTGTATAGAGGTTACATCTTACTACACTATGCATCCAATATATTGATCAATTTGCTTAAGAAAACAATCAAACATGTAATCAATCGCAAAATTAGAAGCTGAACACTACAGATAACTTCTTAATCAAAATGGATCAAGTATGCTACAAGATAACTTCTGATTTGAAGAAAAAAACACTACAAAAACTCACTTTTTTTTACTTTTATAACCTGTAAAGCTTCATAAAGGAACAGCTAGAATAAAAACCTTCCAAAAAACAAACAAGTGCTGTACGAATTCAACTTGTTCTTACTAGTTACTACGCAATGCATCCGATATATCGTTCAATTTGCTAGAAAACAATCAAACACGTATTAAATCGCAAAATTAGAAGCTGGATTTGATAGAAATTCCAGTAAAGGTTGAATTTACAACGCACAACACAATTTCAGCTACTTGCAGAGAAAATCGAGTAATAAGAACGAAGAATTAAACATACCTGAGGAAATCGATTCGGAAACTTCAAAGTTAGGGCTCGAAGAATGATTGAAATTACTCGAATAAATCACGTGATGCTTGCAAATTTGTGGTGTATGGATTTGAGATATCTCTTCAATTGACAAGATTGTAGTGGAAAGTAAGGGAGAAAGTAGATGAAGAAGAAGAGGCTCAGTCAGTAGAACAAGATGATAGAGATGGATTGGATAGATAATAAAAAAAGAAAAAAGGGAAAATAGATTAAGAAAAAGTAGATGGTGGGTGGAAAAGTAGGATCCGGATACCCGACCCGCCTTTTAAAAGTGGAAACTATTGAAACCGTCCCGCAACTTTTAGTAAATTACCATTTTGTTCCCGCAATCCCACAAATGTTGATAAATTACCATTTTCATCTTGAATGAAACATCATCCCCTAATTTATGTGACCTCTTCAATGAAAAACTCTAGTTATTGTATAGCATAATTACTGATATCTATAATTTAATATTTTATAAAGTTCAAAACTTCAAAAAATTATCAATTAAAATAGTATACTTGAGGCTCGTTTGGTATCGATATCATATGGAATATCACTCGTACCTATATCTGTATTTGGTGAAATCAGTATTGATATCTACGATTTGGTATATTCAGGTATATTCAGGTACGAGTTGGTATATTCAGGTACGAGTATCATATCTGATATCTAGATATCGATACCAAACGAGCACTAGATATCGATACCAAACGAGCAGCAACTACAATCCGTGTAGTTAATCCTGCAGCTGCTGGATTTATGATTCGTCAATCCACTTACCAGATCGATTTATGATCCATCTACTAGATTTATGGTCCATTTATGATTACCTAGCAAAGTAGCAATAGGAAGCTATCAATAGAAAGCTGTCACCAAAAACTTAACTCAGAAATGAATCAAGAAAAATGATTACTATGAAGACTGTAGAATCTAGCTGTCATGGAACATTCCATAATTTCTTGTATATACTATAGTTTCAGCAGAAGTATTACATACATGTTGGACTTCTTTCTACTACACCATAATATGAACACAGCAGCAGCATCTAAGTTTCAATACAAAACGTAGGATTTAACTTGTTAATCCTCTCATAATCGCCGCTTTTCTCAATCGTTTATGTTAAAATATTGTAACAATCTCAGAATAATTGGAAAAACAGACTTGTTGATCCATCAGCAAAAGATTTTAGATCAGCAGGCTTCACCAATGCCCTGCAAAGTGGGCATGTTCTTTCCCTCTCAAACCTGACAGAATATATCAAAATCAAACCCGGGTTTTCAAAAACCGATATGAAAGTGAAAACAAGATTAACTAACCATTCAGAGACACAGTCTTCACAGAATATGTGTTTGCAACGTAGCAAAACCGGTGTGTGCATTTTCTCCTGGCATATTGCACACATATCCCCAGCTGCATTGACCTGCTTAGAAGAATATAAAGTACAAAGAAACGAGTTTCAGCACAAAATACAGATTTTTTAATGATTAAAAATTAACTGCAAGAAATGGTTTTTATTAGCAAAACACACTACCTGCTCTGAAGTAGCATATGCACCATAGTGCACCTCTTTGCGTGATAATGCTTTCACTGAAGTAAAGAATGACTGAACCTGTGCCACCCACAAAAATATCAAGCAAGAACTCGAGTAAGACACGGGAAGAGAAATCAAAAGTATAAATTATGAAGATTTCATAGCAAAAAATAATGTACCTTTTCAACCACTGATGTGAGCTTAAAGGTTAGATACAATCCTGTCATCAATGATGAAAAGAGGCTGCCATATTCTTTGTTTAGGAAAAAGCGGTACCAAACTGGAGTTGGCAGTAAGGCACGATAAAGGAGCACCAGATACTCTACCAAGGTAAGTATTTGACCCTAAAAGATAGCACCAGGTGTCAATAAAAAAGAATGTAACTCCGCCCGCCCGCCCCAAAGGCCAAATCAATCACAAAAAATAGATGGCAAGTTTGTAATGTGAGAAATAACAAATTTACCTGTCTACGGTAATTCCTACCCCTGCTGTTTTTAAAATACATTAGTAGTAAGCATTTGAATACCATTGAAGCCTGTCTGACCAAGGTATCTGTCAAAAGACAATTAAACAAATGGAAATTCACATCAGGATTCTGAAGATTCAATTCCTA
Organism: Oxyria digyna; assembly: GCA_029168935.1. Classification (NCBI taxonomy): domain Eukaryota; kingdom Viridiplantae; phylum Streptophyta; class Magnoliopsida; order Caryophyllales; family Polygonaceae; genus Oxyria; species Oxyria digyna. The sequence goes on along the minus strand of JAPVLV010000001.1, from coordinate 1,706,215 downwards.
CATTCACTATAAAAACATTTGGAATAAGATTTAGAGGAAACTCTTCCAAGTTAATTAAAAAGGTGCATTGTTCAATCAGTTATTTATTATTAGAAAAAAGTGTGGGGGTGGTAAAAAGGGTGAGTATTCTCCTTATATAATAGAAACCTAAGCTTTTTCTTCAGTTACCGAAGTCTTTCGACATAAAAAAATCACATCTTTAGAACAAAGATCAACATTTGCAAGCTACGATTGCAGCATTGGCAGCACATCTCCAACATGACATACTCCAAAAGAAATTGGATTCAATGCATAAGAATGAATCAACTGGGGTGAAACTAATCTCTTGAAGGCTTTACATGCAAGTAAGTTACTCAAGAGTAATGTTATACATGCAAGTGAGTTACTCAAGAGTAATGTAATACATCTTCAAACTTATATAGATAAAAAAAGGTAATGACAAGCAGCAGCAAGAACATACCATTGACCATGATGACAAATATAGCATGCCAAAAGGGAGGTATGACTTTTGGTGGTAGCATGATTAATGGATAAAGAAGGTCATCATTTCGGTACCACCAGTAGACGCCAATTACATGCATAGAAAACATGATGGAATAGCCAATGAGAACTGAAATCTTCCTCTCTCCCTGCAGCAAAGAAACTATTCTTATTAAACAATCGGAAGACATCTCCCTAACAAATATAATATAAATATGGGAAAAATCAACTCCAACCACAAAAACTTGTGATACCGAGAGGGCATGTACCTTCAAAGCCGTATGCTTCTTCAGAATGTCATTTGATTTGAACATCACCACAGCAATCCAAATGGTAACAAAGAACCCTGTAACCCATTCAAAAACAGTTTTATCATCAATAGGAGACACCTCATGGGCAGCTAGATGTTTAAGTGATATGAAAGGGCAGTATTTACAGATATTCACAAGTGAAACCTAAAAGAAAAACTGAAAGTAAGATAGCATATATAGAACCACAACTTTATCTTTTAATAGATGAACACACAACTAGATTATTTTGTTAATAAAAACGAAAGAGTATACAGTTCAGAACAAGATGAATCTATATGGTATAATGGGTGAAGCAGTGACAGGATGTCATCTCAAGATAGCATTGTGATATAATGCTGAAATTTAATTGCTTCTACAGTTCACCTCTTTAACTTTCAAGTCATTCCTCTAGAAATATTTTTGCTGTGTAAGCCAAGTCTAGCACAAGCCTGACTGTAGGCTGAGTTCTTGTTCAGTCCAGCCCTTCTGCACAGGCCAGCTGGACCAGCCACTGGGCTTTTACACTTTCAGTAGACTAAAAGATTATATAACTAAAGACCGGCAACCATGCCACTATAGAATAATCAAGTTTTGTTACTGTGCTAATCCATATCTAAGACTACTACGATTGCAGATACACAGGCGATAAAACTGCTGCAAATACATATTCCAAAAGCTATCCATCTCTTTGACATGAAGACCAAGCACGAAAAAAAGGTTGTTGAAGAATGTGCAATAATGTAAAGCTTTTGCAAAAAAAGAATGCATTTGGCAATGCATCAGTAATGGATCTTCAATATCAAGCCAGAGGACGGTGAATCGAAGCTGGAAAACTGGAAATATGTAATGGATGATCCTAGGTAAGAAGAATCACAGTGAAGATTTCCCCCAAAATTACGCATATACCACTCTATACAAGGTGTATGCTAGATTAACTTTGAGGGAAGGGGGGTGCTAAAAAGAACAGGAAGCTTCAGAACAGTAATATTCATAGATTATATCAGGTAGACTAGGTAGTGATGTACCTAAGACCCAAAAAGTACATAGATGATCAAGCCTCGTAATGTTTCTAGACCATCTAAAATGCTAAGATGAATAACAGCGGAAGAGGATAGAAAACATCGCGCGCGCTCTCTTTTAGATGAATAACAGCGGAAGAGGATAGAAAACATTGCTCTCTCGCTTTTAGATGTCCCTCTCACTCTATATCTTTCAGTGCATGTGCAGGCTGTATCACCCTCAAATTTTCTCTAGATGCCTCTTAGTTTAGACATATATATAACTAGATAATTTGACAAATTTGGCTGAAAGCAAACTAAAGGGCATGAGGTAAGTGTGAGCAAGGTGTGAATTAAAGCATGTGCAGAAGAAGCTCATCCCATTTTACACCTTGTGTACCTACTTTTGGTAAATTTAAACTACATGATAAGTTTTTTTATATAATTACACATATTTTCTAGACTCTCTCGCTCACCGGTAATGATCCTCCAGCAGACAAAATTCATCATGGGTTCTATTTCCTTTCTAACACAGAATCTTACATACATTAAGTATTTACATTGTTAGTTAAAGTTTCACACTCTTCACGTTAAAAAGGGCCTCTATACCAACACGGACATATAAACAGTAAAGAGGCATCCCAAGATCGAAGTGTTAAATACCTTGTAAATGCTGACGGATGAAAACGACAAGCAAGAGCAGAAGAAACGGGAGAACCTGCTCAATCCAACGAGCAGCCTGCTGTATATCATATCTCTGGTAATTTGAATCCCTGTTAGAGATAGTAGTCCCAGCACTATCAACAGCCTCACTATCACCATTACTCGAATCAATACTTGATTGAGAACCCGCATTAGCTGATACACTTTCACCTCTCAGTTCATCTTGAACACCAAATTCAGCAGAGCCAGACATCTGCTGGGAAGAGGACCCAACACCAGCAGGGCATAAAGCATCCCTAGACTCTTCAGCTGTAGCAGAATTACTAGAGGTGGAATGCCTGTTTCTGTCATGATCTTGATCACCAGCTCCAATAATGCGTATGGAAACTTCAGCACCAGTCGAAGGTGAAATAACTGGAGCAGAACTTTGTATCATTGAAAGAAGAGAGTCGGATTCATGGAGTTGGTGAGTAGAAAACCTAGAACTCGGACGAAGAAGCCCGGAATACTCCAGCAAAGTATGAACGGGAGAGCGAATGAAGTCGGAAGCTGAAAATTGGACTCTGGGTCTTCTATTGTTGCTGTTGCTGTTGCTGCTGCTACTGCTACTTGAGTTAGATGAATTTCCACCGGTTGCTTCCATCTGTTCAAGATGATGAAATCGTATAAACCCTAACCCTAAAACCACAGAAAAATTAAGGGAATTACGAAACGCACATCAATCTACGAAAATCATTAACGAAACTGAGCAATACCTAGATAATCCAATCGATTCTGAATGCAAAATCAAATAAAAAACATGATAGAACTGAAATCATAAACCCTAACCCTAAAACCACATTGCCAAAATTGGGAAGAAACTACCAAAACACACATCAATCTAACAAAACCCATTAACGAAACTGAGCAACACCTAGATAATCCAATCGATTCTGAATGCAAAATCAAATTCCAACAGGTAATCAAAAAACATGATAGAACTGTAATCAAAAGCATGATATAACTGTAATAAAAAACGCAGAAGATGAAACCTGGAGGAAGAAATCACCGAGGAATGTTACGACGGCGAGATAGAAGGACGATTTGCAGGAGGAAATCGGACAATCTGAAGATGGAGAGAAGAGATTCTTTGATTTGTTCAGGGGAAAGGAATGGTAAACGCAGCAAGTCAATTGGAGCCAACGGAGAAGGGAAGGTGCGAAATACGCAATAATCAACGTATAGTTCGCGGATTATTTAATAGATACGTTCAATGATAATTTATGGTAATGGAATGTAGAAGCCGCGTGTAGATTATTTTAATAAGGCAATTAAGAATTGTTGCCCAAGTTTATGTCAAGTTGAGATGAGCTTAGTTTCTATTTTCTAATTAGAGATCAAGATATTGGTTGCGTGATTTCTTATGGTTTAATTAGCTTAGTTTCTCATGTGATGTACGGATATAAAAACCAAACAAGGACTAAAGAGGATTACTACACACTTAACATTAATGTCTCAATAACAATGTACATGCAGCCCCCAAAGGACACTTGTAAGTTGCAATGTACTACCCCATCATTCATGATATTGATTGCAGGGAAATCCAAACAGATATTTTCTACAAACCCAAATTAAATTGAATTAAATAGCCATCCAAAATGCTGCTAAATTGCATTAACTTTCTTGCTCAAACAATTCCTCTAATTAGATTTCGTGATTTAAATATGAAAACTATAAGAGGGGTAAAATTGTAATTTTGAGGGTGTGGGGGCAGTTTAAAAAGTGAATTACACACCTGTAAATGGCCTCTCTTTTTTTGGTTTTTTGCTTTATTTTTTTCATCTCTTGGCTGGATATTGCTCTGCTGAGAGTCTTTTTGCGTCTTAAATTTATGAGAGAAAATTAAATTATTAATAAAATAATGTTAAGGGTCTCTCATACACACATACACACTGATTTTTTGGTGGAGATTTTCACTTATGACACCAAATTATAAGGTATTTAATACAAGGGTTTCATATTCTAAGGAATTACACTTAATGAGAAACAAATATATATGTAGTATCTATCTCGAGAATTTAAGTATTGTATACATCATCAATCTAACTTTTTTGTAGTAACTACCTGTAATAACGAACTGTGAAATTAGATCTATTTATTTACTTCATCTTATTGTCTAACAATCGACAGTTTTGTGTAACGAACTCGTAAAATGTACATGTGCATTATCTTCGCAAAATGTATCTTTCATGGTCCTCCAAGAAGATTGAATTAATATGTAAAATATAAGATTAAAGTGTTCAACCCTCAAGCACGTGACTCGGTTGGCAAAGGACTGTGCTAGTTTAGAGAAACGGTTATGTTAAATCTTGAGAGGGTGAGCTTTCATATCTGACTCGGAGATGCTAATTTTGTCACCGTTTTTTAATATAAAAAACATTTACGAGTCCTTAATAACAACATGTATGTATTTATGAAAAACGAAAATATCTTAACATAAACAAATCTAAAATCATAGTTAATCTCATACTTTTTTAAGGTTGACACTCATTAAGTATCATAGTTAATCTCATACTTATTTTGACACTCATACTAACCACGAATCCAATCAAAATTCCAAAGATGGTAACAAAGTAAATCCCCAAAAAATTTGGTACCCAAAATAAAATTTTCCCAAAACTCAGTCCCAAATTTTAATTTGCCTTTTTATCATATTGGAAAGATCCATTATTATTTCCTTCATCTTCTTCTCCTTCAGCAAATTTCTCTCTTTCTCTTCTTCTTCTTCCTCACTCACAAACACTCCCCATTTCTTGTTCTTCTTCTCCTAATTCGCGCAGAAATCGCCTCTTTTTCTCAAGTTTCTGGAGTTGCAGAGGTTCCTCTTGCTTCATTAATGGCGGAGCGGTGGAGCTTAGTATAATGGAAATGCCGGAAAATCAAGCTTCGTCCGTTTTGTTTCCATGGATTTTCGTTCACGAGCGCCTGCATTTACAAATAGATTGAATTTTCGAGCTGAATCCGACTTCAAAAGGACTATGTCTGTGCAGATTTAGCTTCTAATCTGCTTTTTAGTAGTTGCATTTCGTCTCCATTAACTGGTAATTCATCTCTTTTTTTCGGACTATTTCCTCCCTAATTTGACTGTTTACATTTGCTTTGCTGGATCCGGAATCGCAACAATCAGCGGCTTAATTTGCGATACGGAGAAGATACGATGAAATTTGTCCTTCCTATTATGTTTATCCGTTGTGAATTTGCTTTGGAAGTCAATATTATTCGTGTTTATTGGAAAAGAAAAAGAGAAAGACAGGAGCTAGGGTTTTACGTTGATAGTCGCCTTCATGTTAGAGAAATGATTCCAAAGGCGAAAAAAAATACTACAGAAAAAAGGTCATCTACCGGCATGAATTTGCAACAGCATCAACAAATCTTGAAACTCCGCTTTATTAATTTTCATTTTTTTTCTTGCGGAAATTTCTCATAAGCTTTCTTTTTTGTTCCTTTACTAAGTACCCGTTGGTTTGCCCCTTTTTTGCAGGTATCTATCTTTGTTCTTTGTTTTCTATTGCTAAAGGTTGAAGCTTAAGTGGACTGGTCCTAATTCCTGCAGCACAATTGACAACTTCATCTTCCTTAGCTGTCCAAATTTGTGGATCTTGAGCCTGTCAAAATTCACTTGTGGACTTTTTCAGTGCCTACCAAGCTTCAATGGAGCTTGGTCTTTCATGTCTTCTGCCGTTTCTGCTGCTTGCATTTTGTTCATGGCTGCCACTTCACACAGCACAATCACTGTCTTCTTCTGCTACCGCCTCTGCAGACGCCCTTGATGCTCTCCTCCAAGATTACACTTACCGGGCTTTCGTTAATCCCAAAACCGGAGTTGTGTATGATGGTTCTGTGCCCTCGAATTTAACAGGTATCAAGATTTCTGGAATCAGATTGAGGAGTGGTAGCTTGAGATTTAGAGGAGTGAAGAGCTACAAGGAGTTTGAGATCCCGGTTGGAGTCGTGACTCAACCGTACGTCGAAAGACTTATTTTGGTGTATCAGAATTTGGGGAACTGGTCTAGTATGTATTATCCCCTGGATGGATATTCCTACATTACTCCTGTTCTAGGTCTTATAGCGTACAAAGCATCAAATTTGTCAGCTACGAATTTGCCTGAATTGGAGATTGTCACAACGTCGAATCCCATACTGATACACCATTCAGACGTGAGATCAATAAAAGGCCGAGCCCCGAAATGTGTGTCGTTTGATCAAAACGGGTCAGCAAATATCAGCTCTGTGATTTCAGATAATACATGCTCAACTATTTCCCAGGGTCACTTTGCTTTAGTGGTTGAAGGCACAATCCCGCCTCCACCCGGCTCCAAACATCACCCGGGACACATGAAAAAACCCCATATGTCATCTAAGGTGTGGATAATTGTCGGGTCTGTTCTCGGTGGATTACTACTGTTGATTCTGTTTACAATTTTGCTTGCATGGTTGAGGAAATATGAACACAAGAAGAAGATGCAAAGGATGGAGAAAGCTGCTGATGTCGGCGAAGCCTTGAGAGTGACGTCAGTCGGATCTGCAAAAGCGCCTTCAGCTGTCAGAACTCGAACCCAGCCATCATTGGAGACAGAATATGTGCCTTAATCTGTTTATACAACACCGGTCGTGTCCGAATTCATCGTGCATTCAGATTAAAATTCAAATTCTTGTGATTCCACAGCTGTGCTTGTGTGTGTCATCTCTCCTCCTCCTCCTCCTCCCTTGTAGTTGATAGTTTGCCTAGTTCTAGTGTGGGTGATAGAATTATTGTGTAAATAATAATGTCACCACTTACCCTGGAAAAATACTAGTCCATACTCTGGTGTTCATTTATTTTTGTGTGATTGAAATATGAGTTGAAAAAAATTTGGTGACAGCATGTAGAATCTTTGTGTTTTTTTGTCATTTAATCATTGATCAGCATTTCAGATGTGTTCTTCTATTCTTTTGCATTTGTATATTACCTTAATTAGCTTTATATCATGTGGAACCTTTGTTTTGAATGTGGATTATGGTGACAGCACTAAGCACTCAGGCTTCATGAACAAACAATGGAAGCACTTTTGAGTTGGAAAAGCAGTGCATTAATCAATGGCAGCACTCAAGCTTCATCATCATAGCTGTGTTGTATTGCTGATTCAAAAAGGGAATGATCTTGGTAGGTAAGTTCAAACTTCTATGTCACTTGATCTGTTCTTATGATGTCTTCATCTCTCTCACATTTTTCAACTCCAGTCTAATTTTCTGTTCAAACTGTTATAAAAAGAGCACATTTTAGAGGTTTACCCATAAAGTTTTTTTGAAAATGAAATAGAACAAGACAGCTACTGAACACAAACACCATCATGTGAAGATTTTTGTGTGAAAGAGAATGAAGAGAAGCAAAGATGTAGGGTGTAAGGAGGAATTTGTGGTGGGAAAACACAAAACACTAAACATAAAAGTCACAAAAACACAACTCACAATTGTCATCCATTCACAATGAAACTTATATGAGGAAAAGGAGGAAGTGGGCTTGAAAACACAGTCTGCGAAGTGGACAAAATTTGACAGATGGGATGGGGAAATTGTATAAAGAATGGTGTTTGTTTATTCTGCATTCATTTGTTTTTATGCAAATGCAACAGTAAAATTGTACTATCACCAATTTGGACCACCATTGACACACTATAGCTTCAGTCAAAACCTCCTATTCTATTGTATGTATTATAAGTTGAGAAAAGATTTTGACTCGGCCTTCAAAAAGGGTAATTCTAGAGTCAAAACCAGACATAAAAAAATGTTGAATGAACTATCTTAACGCTGCTCTATTCTATTGTATTATGTAAGATTTCGTGTTCTTAAAATATTAAATATTTATTGGAAAAAATAGATAAATTGGTGGAGGGAATTTATTAGAGCATTTGAGGTTAGTGGGGGACTATTTCTTAGATGCCATCAGTGTCATTTAAGTCTGGGTACTTTGGGAGATGAGGATGATATGCATAGCATACTCTTCAGCCATTAAAAGCTAGTACAAGTTTAATTGATCTCTACATTATATGTCTTGTGTTGTTTCTGCTATGAAATCTAGTTACAAATCTATCTTTTTCCATCTAAAAACATAGAATATCCTCTGTGATTCGGTTGACAAGAGTCATGAATAGGGTAAACCAGATTACAACAATCAATACAACCTATGATGTGTTTGACTAATTGTAATCTGTTACCGACTCAATTTGTAGGTTGTTGCATTACTTCAACAACTAATAACAATATAGTACTCTCTTCGTCCCTTTAAGTAAGTCTCATTGTGTCTTTTGCGCTTGAATTAAGGCAAGTCTAATTAAAATAAAAGTGTAAGTAATTGTACGTTTAAATCATAAAATTCAACCAATGGAAAATTTATTAGATGAAAAATGTTGATTTGATTGATAAAGTGTTGTTAAAATATGAATAAAATACTTAAAGTAAAGGTATTATGGGCAAAATTTAATGGATAGAAATGGAAATGAGACTAACTTTAGGAGACGCCCAAAAAAAAAACGAGACTAACTTAAAGGGACGGAGGAGTATAACACAAACAAGAGACAGCTAGGGTTTGCATTCATTGATCAACATAGAAAGGAATCGTTTCTCCTTACTACTCCTATAAGTTTAATTAATAATAGTGTTACTTGTCTTTTTCCTTTACCTCATTTTGGAGCTATTCTTACTTATTATACACCTTTTTGCCCATTCCTTTTCCATATCAGTGAGTCAATAGCTCTATTTCATCAATCTAGTGCAGATCAAAGAGTAGTTTTACAGAAGAATTCCTTACAAATCTCAAGCACAAATTGGAGCTACATATTTAATGTAGAAGCTATGTGTGTGAATCAAGGAACAGCTTTGTTGGTGAACTTATAATTTTAATTATTGTGCTATGGAGAGGACACAGGCACACAGCTGTAAGTTTACTTTCTTTTTTTTGAATTATATACTGTACTGAGTATATGAGAGTACTCCGTAGTACTCCCTCCGTCCCTTGTTCTTCTCATTGTTATTTTTGACACTATTCACTTTACAAGAGAATCTTCAATATATCGTCTAATATATAAGAAAAAACATAGTAATATGAGAATCTTCAATCTTCAATATATCGTGTCAAAAGTAAATGAGAAGAACATTAAGGGACGGAGGGAGTATATAATATACTCTCTCCTTCCCATAATGTTCTTCTCATTTCTTCAACGACACATTTGCCGAGACATGTTTTGTATCCTTAATATCTCTCGTTGTATGTTAATATGAATAATTAAAATGTGATATTATTAAAGTACGCATTAATACGAATCAAAAAAGATCCCACATGACTATATATTTTCTTATATATCAAGATAAAACGAGAAGATTCTCTTCAACCGTGAATAGTGTGCACTATTCGAAATGGGAAAAACAATATGATACGGAGGGAGTATTGCTGAACGATGATTACAATGATGTCGACCAGTCCTTTTCTTTGTCCTAGAGTCCTATTGAATTGGATCCATAGCAGACTTGTAAAGCCACAATCAAAATCTTCACTTTTCACATGCATATGGTGTTTTACTTCCAACTTACAAGTACATTTGACTATGAAATTATATTTAAAAGCATTTTTTTTATGTACACAGGTTAAGTGAACTCGATACGAAAACGGGAGAAAAACCCCGGATCCGAAAATTTATAACTGACACCCACCTTTGAGCGCAATCCGGATACGTCCAGGTCATTCTTTAAAACCAGGTTTCACTTTTGGGCGCAATACGATGCGCACAAAACTGACCTGGTTTTTGGGCATTTTGGATTCAATTTTTTTTTTGGTGCACCCTGGTCGGTTCTGGTCTCATTCAAACGGATGCAGGATATAAAAATTTGTTAAATATAATGCTCACAGTAGCCCTAGCATCTCCAAATCTACATTGAATTCACTTCCATAGATAAATAAATAGTCATGTGGTCACTAACTCAGTGGTCACAGATTTCACCACCAGACAAACAAAATGTCACAGTTTTAAATATGACAACAAAATGTCAATCTACATTCTTCTTCATGGCTTGAGAAGAAGAATGCCTTGAGAAGATGTAAACATTTGATTATTTGATACAGAAACTATCACCCAGAACTTAACCGAACTCGAACCGACAATCATGCCATGGAATGAAAAAAATGGTATATTGCTTAGTAACGATTAGAAAGGCACGAAATATGTCTTAAATCCATAAGCATCAACTGAATAAAATTTGTGAAACTCAAATACATCCATAGAACAAACCAGTTTATGAGGCAGTATATCTGAACAAATTTAAGATCCCAGAAGAAATGATGGTCAGAAATTTTATTTGTCTCATTGCCTCCCTCCAGAAACTTCCTGCATAGAGCCATCAAATTACATGCAATCAAAACACAGCTGTTCACATGCAATGACTTGTCAAAATCTATTGAGAGAACGGTAACTCTACAAATTTTGTTTTATGTTTATTTTAACATGCATATTGAATTGACAAGAAAGGTGAAATAAGTCATCTGGACATTCTTATATAGATTGAGAGTTAACTTGCTCATGTTTTCTAAAAAGAAATGCATAAGATTTACTGGCCAACTTATATGGCAGCTTTCGATAATTTTGTGAATTTTCCCCAGGAATAAATCAATACTATTGTATCATTTCAAGATGAGTGCTTTACAATCTAATCCATGATACTATGTCCTTCATGCATATATGATATGCACCGCTACTTTTCTCGTCCGGTTTCTCGCTCAATATAATTCACTAACGCCAAAATCACAAGCAAGCCCCAGAAAGAGTGTATTCTCAGAATGATGTCATGCAGAAAGAAAGTCTATGATTGAATAGAAAAAAATTGAGAGAGCCAACAGATAAAACACAGCTTCACACATGTTAGGCAATTGGCAACAGATACAGGATATGTATACCTCATCATAACACGATCTAAATGAATTTGTAATGTCCTATTTCATACATAAAAATTTACAGTCTTTGGAAACTGATCACTATTATATCATAGAATAATAATTCCGAGGCAAAATGATTCTACAACCCAGTCATGATAACAATAATTTTGACATTGGTACTCTAGACAAACATCATGAAGTAAAGCTGAGGTTTTAAGTGTAGAATTCAAGGATCCAACATAATAATTTGAATGAGATTATAAGTGATGGATTTTAATTGTAGATTCAAATGGAAAAAGGTGCAAGCTACAACTTCAGATGCTTTCTTAACCCTAACACAAATTGAAATTGGGAAACAGGCAATCTGAAACCTATCAAATTCGGCAAAAGATGAGCGGAACAAATTACGTAGAAACAGAAGAATTGTACAATTACCAATCAAGAGAGCTAATTATAGTTCCAAACAACAATAATCACTCCTAAAACCGGGTCACTATTATATTGTAGAGCTGTAAATCTAAAGGATCCCTAGACAATATGATTCCAAATCCTGGTCATGAACTTATGATTACTTGATTAGATATACCTTGTGAAGCACAAGCAAACCTGAGGCTCAAATGTGACCTAATGATGTGAACAAGATTATAAATGTAGATTCGTCATGACCTAATAATTTGGGTCATATCGGTTACTTACTCCCAACTTGTTCACGTAAAAAAAATACCCAATCCAGACCCCCAAGACCTTGTTTATCGGGATATAATGGGGCATGTTGTTTTCGTCATGATCTACCCACATACTAAATGACAGAATATGAAAGAGAAGCAGATAACTGAAATCCGATCAAATTCAGCATTTTCCAAGTCAGAAAAAAACTGGTAAAATATGTAGAAACTGAAGAACTGCATAATTACCCAGTAAGACAACTTCCATTCTTACAATCCGATCACTATTCCATAGTGAGATTGTGAATCTAAAGGAACCCTATTCAGTAATATGATACTAAAATAAATCTGATGACAGAATGTGCAAGCTACAAAATTGAATGCTTGGAAACCGATCAAAACTGAAGAATTGGATAAATTACCGAAGAAAAGAACTAATTTTTGTTTAGGGAATCGAAGTGTTCGGCGATCTTCTTGTCCCTCCTTTCCATAGCGACATCCCACATGTCGTTTCCGATGTGCTTAGGCTGCAAAAGACGACAGATTCATCAAAGAAATTTCCCCAATTTACAATCGAAATGAACTAGGGTTTGAAAGGGGGGAAATCATACGCGGCCATGATAGGCCTTGTGGATGTAGTACTGAGCGTTGCCCATGATGCACATCATTCCTGCTATGATTCCCAATGGGAGAGCTGCTTCCAACCATACAGGCATCTTCTTTTTTCTGAACTGAAGAACCCTAATTCGCAAATCTTGAATTCAATGTCAATGCTTGGGTCTGTGTTTATCTCACTTGTTACTCCTATTTTCCTTTTTCTTTTTTTGAGAAGAATTTTTGATCCGGTCCAACCGGATGTGCAAAGATTGAAATAGAGGTGGCTCGACCGGACCGGAACCGGACCGGAACCGGTAGGAACCGGTTTGGTCACGGTCCGGTTCCGGCGGTTAACCGGAACCGCCGGTTTTTTAAAAATAAAATAAAAAATAAACCGCCTATTCTTTTTTTAAAAAAAACCGGTCCGGTTCAGCCCGAACCGGACTGAACCGGGCTGAACCGGCCGGTTCCGGTTTCGAACCGGAACCGGATTGAACCGGACCGGGAGCCAACACCTTTTTGGTTGATCACCAATTCCCGGTCCAAATCCTTCAACATATCTGCACAAAAAGTCTCTCGTCCATAAACTAGGGCTCATTTTTCTTTGATGTTGAAAATTTTCTTTAGTCAATCATTGTCTTGTAAATCATACTTTTGCAACATCGCATCCCATGCCTTCAAAAAATCTTCCTCATATTCATGATCATAGACACAGGTATTGAAAGCTGATGAAAAATCTTGAAAGCTCTCAAATACACTAAGTGTGTGGCTGCATTTTGAAAAATATGCCATATACATAATCGATGATAAGTCTTTGGCCATTGATAAGCAAGTGCTTTTGGACATTGCAGCATCCTGATTAGTGATCATCGTCTTTGAAAATTTTCCACCCATAGCCTTCACAAATGTGTCAAACAACCAAATGAATGAATCTGTTGTCTCATCATACAACAATGCAACACCAAAGATGATGGTCTTTCTATGATGACTCACCCCAACAAATAATCTTATTGGTCGTCCATCCTTATGTTTTCGATATGTAGTATCAAAACATACTACATCACCAAAAACATCATAGTCGGACATCATTTTTGCATCAACCCATAAAATATTAGTGATCAAATCATCTTCATCCACTTGAATAGCATAAAAGAAGTTAGGATCCTCTAGTTGCATCGTTTGTAGATACCCAAGAAGATTTCTTGTCTCACCGGGCTTGATTACTGTTGTGCGCTTACTTCGCAAGTAGTTATTGTAATCAACACGAGCAAAACCAAGATTTTCACGCCCCCTGCTTGCCTAGCCATGAGCTCATATCCATTTCTAGGAGCAATACCCGACAAATCTGTCATATCGACTTCAACAGCTTGAGATACTGACACTCTTCGATGTGATCTGAACAGATGAGACTTACTTGGACTTGCCAAGTTATGATTATGCTCAACGATGAATTTGACAACATTGTAATTAGATGTTTGACGACAACTAATTTTGAGCATTGCCGGACATCCGAATCTTGTCTCTGATCGATGAGATTTGTACACATTATCTCGCTTATCCGGACCTCTTTTACCTTCACACGAGCAAACAAATTTCCGATCTAACACTTTTTTCATATGACTATGTGCCTTGCTTCTACGAACAGAGAAACCAACTTGCTTTGCATAAGCATTGTAAAATTCATATGTTGCAGCTTCACTTTCAAACTTCATATCCAACATTGGTATCAATCCTTTAGATACCTTGGCATGGATAGAATTTTCACATTCATCATCTATCAAACTTTGATCTATATCATCCTCAAAGTCCAAACATCGTCGTGGTTGAACAACTTGCACAGTATCATCCATTATCCTACACAATCAAAGAGTAAGAATTATATAAACACATGTTAAAATCGGTTTATATAGAACAAAACCCTATTATCATATATAATTAACAATCATGTATAACATTAGCGAAAACTCATCTCTACTTAAAAGAGGATGTGAGTAGGTTAATTAATATAAACACGGTAGAAAATATACACCTACCTGAGTTGAGTGCAAACGGAGTTGTAAACTTGTGATGGATTAATGACGGCAGCGCAGGATCACGTGGTGAAGCTTCTGCTATGGAATTAATGGATTAGGTTAATTAATTGAGTTTTGTTAATTATTGTTAAATACAAAATTAGTTTTTAAAGCCTTTGCCATGGACCAATAAGATACAATGGGACATATTTATGGGATAGAAGATTTGAACCGACCAATTCACCATCTTGGTTTTTTTACATACTTAAGCCTGGGGAGAAATTCTATAATTCAGGGAATTCATTCAGCCTTACATAATTTAGTGTAAATTAGTAAGATATTTTACTGTTTTAGAGAAGTCATTAGAGTTGTTGATGTGCTAGCAACTAAGGAACGTGATCTTAATTGGATTAAATTCATAGTAGTTTTAGACACGGATTGAATGTATCTACCTTATACACTAATCTTTTAGCGTGGGATATCTCCATGTTCTTGTCTATATATCGGATACGAAGATACTAATATAATTTTAATATTGATATCAAACTGATATCTACGGTTTGGTATTAAATAGAGATACCGAGTACGTTATCAAAATGATATTTAATGCGTTTATATTAAAGATATGGAAAAATGACCAAAAATAATCTCAACTTTCATTTATGAACTGAAAATAGTCTCAACTTTCATATCAACCAAAAATAATCTCAACTTTCAATTTATCAACCAAAAATGGTCCAAACGACTTTTTCCGATAAAGTTTGAGGTGATTTTATTATAAGACGACATCTTATAGTAAAGATTAAACACATAAACAACAATTACTATGACCAATTATGAAAAAATCTCTAGTATCAGGAAGTCATTTGGACCATTTTTTGTTCATAGATTGAAAGTTGAGATTATTTTTGGTTAATATGAAAGTTAAGACTATTTTCGGTTTATAAGTGAAAGTTGGGACCATTTTTGGTCATTTTCCCTAAAGATATCACCCATATCTTTATAATACTCATATCTTGATAATTATACCCGATGTTTCATATCTTTGATATCAATACTAAAACGAGCGCTTAATATAAAAGACTCGTTTTATTTTCATTTCCTTCATAATAGTTGAACCAAACAGTCAAAACACATTATCAGAATGGACTTGTGATAATAAGACTCAAAGCAAACACGTTCTAAGCCATAGCCCACAGTAGATTAGTGTACATGTTTGAGCTCATAATATAATTTAGATAAGAAAGACTTGGTACTTATAATTTCCTATCTATAGTAACCTGAAAAGCTCATAGTAGATAGAGCAAATTCCCGGCTACATTGCTTTCTCTACTGCCTCAAATATATTGCCCAAAGGCGTGATCATCATCACTCTATCCATCTGGTACAAAAACGCGACTGCAATTTGCAATTTCTGGAGGATTGGGGAAAGGCTTGATTTCAACACAAGCACTATTCTTGCAGTGACACTCTGAGGATGATCACAAGCCATGGAGAAATTTCAGACCAGTTCTTTGTTACATTGCCTACTTCCAATAGCTTCCTGCAAAGTTCGATCAAACTAATATGTCTAACAAGTCAATACAAAAGTTCACATGCAATGATTTGCTAAAATCCACCTAGAACTTATTACTTACCTGCACAAGAACTCGAAAGAGGAGAAACAGACACCATTTATTCAAAAGTGACCAAATAGAGGAATCAGACGAGTTTAGGCCGTTCCAAATGTGCAAAAGATTTTCTCTCTGGGAAATCAGCATAAATGCACTCTAAAATCACCCCAAAAGAATTGGATTTTTACCATGAAAATGTGACTTGAACATTGCAGCATTATGGATGAAACCAACTATTGCAATCTTGGATAACATAAATTTTTAGATGCGCTAAGTGTCAATCCTGCACAAAATACAAAAACTATCCCACAGAGCTAAAATAAAGCTAAAATCATCACTCAAATACAGTATAAGGCAGTGCAAAGTTATTAGTGTAAGTTTGAAGAAGGGTGTTCTGTAATAATGCCTTAGGCCCATACAAGTGAAGCTCAAAGTAGCTTCATACTGGCGAGAAAGATTACAACTTTAACCATAGACAGAAAAAGATTAGCCTAATTCCTATGCTAAGAGTCGAAATCCTAAGAAGAACCACCACTTCGGAAAAAATTCTGAAGCAAGCAGATATATGAGTCATGTCTGCTCAAGTGATCATACAGCACAGTTAGAACCAAATATGATAACTAACCACACAGATTCAAATGGAAGGATGTGCAAATTACAGCATAAATTCTTTCCTATCCCTAAATCGCAGAAGGCTAGTAGAAAACGAACGAATTGCAGATAAGTGTAAGCTTAAATCAACAATGAGAACCTGATTTTGTGCAGCAGAACTGCAGAATTGAATTCTTCAGTGATCTACACGTCCCTCATTTCCTTTCCATGGCGAAATCACAAATATCATTTCCGATATACTTGGGCTGCAAAACGACATACTTTTATACAGAATCCCCAAACTATGAAGAACGAACAAGCTAGAGTTTGGTTGAAGAAGCTTCAATATGGCGAGAGGCGGACCAAGCCAAAGCATAAAACAGACGAGAAAGATTACAACTTTAACCATAGACATATAAAGATTAACCTGATTCTAATCCTAAGAGTTAAACCCACAAAAAAACCCACCATTTCACTTGACAAAACATTCTGAAGCAAATAAATATTAGAGTCATATCAACTCAAGTGATCATACAGCACAGCTACAAACAAAATGATCACTAATCACACAGATAAAAATGGCAGGATGTGTAAATTCCAACATAAATTCTTTCCTGTCCCTACACCGCATAAGGCTAATAGAAATCGAACGATGTGACGAAAAAAGAGTAAATCCTGCACAAAATCCAAATACTGTCCCAAAAGCTAAAATACAGCTAAAACCAACCTTCAATACAGTATAAGGCAATGCAAAATTATTATCGTAAAGCCAACATTCAATCTGCCAAGAGACGGGCCAAAGTATAAAACAGACAAGAAAGATTACAACTTTAGCCATAGACAGTCAAAGATTACAAGTTAAAACCACAAAAAGAACAACCATTTTCACATGACACAAAATCAAATATATGGGTCATGTCAGCTTAAGTGATCATACATCACAGATAGAAAAAAAAAAAAAGATCAATAACCACACGGATTCAAATGGCAGGATGTATAAATTCCAACATAAATTCTTGCCTAATAGAAATCGAATGAATTGCAGATCAGTGTAATATCAAATCGACAATGATGTAAGAACTGAATGAAAACAGACGAGAAAGATTAGCCTGATTTCCACGCTAAGAGTTAAAACCACAAAAAGAACAAAATCGTATATATAAATCATGTAAGGTTAAATGATTATACAGCACAGCTACAAGAAAAAAAAAATGATCACCCACCACACAGATTCAAATGGCAGGATGTGTAAATTCCAACATAAGCTTAGACTGCAAAACAACAGATTTTTTACAAGAATCCCCAAATCGCGCGAAATCTAGGTTTTGTTGCGCGTATAGTGGCAAATTGGTAAATAAGCGAAGAAATGAGGGAGATTAAATGAGGAGGGTAAAAACGACGTCGTAATGAAGATGTCGGCCACGCCGTAAGGGGCAACAGCTAACGTTGCGTTGGCAACCATGCGATCGAGTAGCTTCTTGTGTGGGCCCTACCTCGCATAAGTGTACATCCTTGTTGTATTTTTGTATTTTTTCTTTTTGTTTCGAGTTTGTATGCAGCGAGAATTTTTATTATACGAATATGTCAGCGATATGCACTTTCTTCAGTAATGATATGCATAAGCGGGGTGTGTGCATGTATTTTTCACATATTATCAATGACATGCAAATCTGTCAATAATGCATGTCGCTGACTTAAATGTGCATTTCATTACTGAAGAAAGTGTATGTCAATGACTTAAATCTTCATTCATTCGCACAATAATAATTATTTTTACCTGAATATTTTCCTTATATGTACACTTTTTCAGGCTGGTAATTTATATTATATATTTAATGATATTTATTATGATAAAAAATGCAATCTAGTCTAATCTAATACTCCCTCCGTCCCTTAATGATCTTCCCATTTGCTTTTGACACATTTGTCGAGACACATTTTGTAACGTTAATATCTTTAAATATACGATGATAAAAATTATAATTTTTTAATATTCTCAAAGTACTCATTGAGACGAATCAAACGAGATCTCACATGCCTATATTTATTTTTATATATTGGAAGAGAACGAGAAGATTCTCTCGGTTTGTAAATAGTGTCGAAAAAGCAAATGTGTCTTATATTAAGGGACGGAAGAGTAAGACAAAAGACAAAGCTTAAATTGCAAGAATGGTTGCACCCTAACCATGAGAATGACGAGATGAGCCTTTTAAAATAAATTGATCAACAAGCCAATAATTTTGTTAAATTAGATTCACGCCAATTATTAAAGAAAAAAAAAATGGTGACGAGGTGAGGTTTAGGAATAGTTTTGTTAATATATATTTGTATGTATTATTGTATGTGTGATATATATATATATACATATCACATATGTGATAATATTAATGACACGACAATATGTGCATACATCAAGTATAGATATATGCATGCATTTCTTTAGCGCTCGTCTAACCATTCATTTTTTTCGGATCCTCATTAAATATTTACCTGACACTAGTAGAGCAGATTCCAAGTGTATTACATTCTTGTTTCTGCTATATTTATTTATTATTTGACTAAGTGTATTTTTAATAATCATTATATTCTTTACTTTGTTAAGTTCGTGATTTTATTAATCATGAATATTCGAGGATTTAATTTAGTTTTTTTCTATTAAAATTCTATAAATCTTATATATACACGTGATTTGTTTGTCTAAAATATTTTATACAAATTTTTTTTGGTAAATAAAATCATATAAAGATTTTATTTTGGTAAATTCGACTCCCAAAATCTTATACACGATATCTTCTTGATAAAATGTTATATGGAACAAAAATCTAGATAAAATTAAGGGGAGGTTATATATCCCCTCCTCGTCTTGTAGTGGATCTGTCACTAAATATACACGGTTCTTATATACAACCCGATACTTTATTCAAACGCAACCTGGTTTCTCGCGTTACGCGAGAATAGCAAAAACATTAAAAATTTAAAATTTTATTCTCGCGTTACGCGAGGGACGTGCTTCTCGCATAACGCGAGATTAAAAGTTAATATTTTTAATATTTTTGCTATTCTCGCATAACGCGAGAAACACGTCTCTCGCGTAACGCGAGAAACCAGGCTGCGTTTGAATAAAGCACCGAGCTGTATTTAGTAATGGCCTAAATATATTGTTAGATTAATTGAGTTGGAGAATATTTTTTATAATCACAAACATATGCGCGGGTAATCGTATAACGTTTATATATTATACACGATAAAATTTAGAATTTTATATATTTTATTGGATCAATTTTCTTAAATTAAAAAATTGATTTTTTTTGATAAAGTTGGACATAAATTTCATTTTGGAAAATGAAAACATGTCACATTTAGGAGTATTAAATCAAGCAACTAATATGTTAATCATCACTTGACAAAAAAGATGATAATTGTATCATATATTAATTGAAAAGTTTGAATTTGTGTAAGTTGAGTCTATGATTAATTTGTTACAATCTTAATAAGTTAAATTTAAAGAGCTTACTCACAATTTATTAGAGATTAGTACGATTAAATCATCGAATATCATTTACAATAATTTAATTACTAAAATTCACAAATTAAAATAAATCAAAAAAGCTAAAAATTGACACATAAACAACTAAAAACTAAAATTAAGGAGAGAACTTGAAATAACTCTCCTTTAATATATATATATATATAGATATATAGATTAGTGAGCAAATTTACAAAGGTTTTAGAGAAGTCTCATTTGAAGATAGTATTTATTGTTTCTATTTAGAGTTTGTTTGGTAAGAGATAGTTTGTTGTTTACACTTGTCAAACAAACATTTATATCTTTTGTCTTATTATCCACATCGAATTACTTTATTAAAAATTTACACCCAATTATCTTCTTTCTTCTTCCTCTTTAGATCAAACTTCACTTACAATCACCTTTTATATTATTTCTCCTACATAGAATGTACACCCTCTCGCAATTTCTCTCCCTTTCTCTTTCGCACTTCCTTATTTTTTTTCAAAAATCGCAAATGGACATTGTATATTACAACAGAGGGAGTATTATAGAAATCTCATCTGAGGGTAATTTTCCTAACTTAATTTCAAAATACTCCGTCTGAGCTATGCTATCCTTTAGTATTAAAAAATTAAACCACTTACAAGACAGTTTGCATAGAACAAGGATCTTTGCTTCAATATGTTGGAATGTGAAAATAAAAGAAAATTCACTTGAAAATATTGAAAATTTACATTTTGATTAGTTAAGGTATTAATGTTCATGTTTTAGGGGAAGAACAATCTCTATATAATTACTAAAGCAAATCACTTTCCTCTAATTCTAGCTATGCCACGTGACATATGCTTTATTTAGGTCATCCACTTGACGTCATTTTATTGGTCATAATTTTTACCATTTATTGTAATTTTCTTAAAAAATAATTATATTTGAAAAATCATGTGCAAAAATATCACAAAAAGATTGCTTAAGATCTTTCAGATTACAAAAAGATTTTTATGTGTTAATTTTTTTAGACTTTGACCTCCCAATATCCTATTATGTTATTTTATAAATTTATAATTTTATTTTTATGATATGACATATCATAAAAAGATTGATTTCTTAATAAATAAGAGAAAAAATTATATTTTTGTGTTATGATAGTGTTTTAAATTATATAGTTTTATATATGTTGAAATTAATTTATTTAAATTTGTTAAAAATTGACCTATGATTATTTGATCAAATAAGATTTTTGGTATAACAATTAATTAATATTCGTTGTTTATTATATTTAAAATTTTAAAACTTAATTATATATCAATATCATTTAAGATATCAACTTATTTTCATATAAAATTATATATTACATAATACTTCGTATTAATTATTAATTATATCGAGTTATATAAATTCGCGGAATTAGGCTACTGATTAAAGAAAAAAGGCATGTGAGATTTTTAGGACAGACCTACAAAATTAAAAAATTAAACCCACAACAGAACCCCTTTTTCATTTTCCTTTTTCCTGCCAGTATCTTTCTCTGATCTGCTACATAAAAAAAAGCCCTTCTCTTTCTCTGTCTCTCTCTCTTCCTCCGCCTCCTCTTTCTTCTTCCTCTTCACCCCAACTCATCAGCCACCATCTTCCTCCTCAATAACCTCAAATATTTAAAGAACACTAACATATCAGTCTGCAACAGAAAAAATTCATGTCTGGGCTTTACAACCCAAATTTCTCACCAGCCAGAGCAGTTTCTCCGCAGATTAGAAGCGCTCCTGATGTTGATAGGTACTTACTTCATCAACCCTTTTCTTCTTTCGACTTGATTTTGCTCAAGAAATAAATTCGAACTGATTTTTGGAGTAGGGTTTTCTGTAAATGGGTTTTGTGTATTAACTTGGTGATGGTGTGTTTTCGTGTGCTCTTGTTTATTTCTAGTCAGTACTTGTCAGAGCTACTTGCTGAGCATCAAAAACTGGGGCCTTTTGTTCAAGTTCTTCCGATATGCAGCCGCCTCTTAAGTCAAGGTTATTTTCTGCTCTTTTGATTCTTGTTTCTTGCTTTAGTTTCCGATCTAATCTTGGATTAATTGTCTTAGTGTTTGCTGCTAATATGAACTTTGATCATTTTGTGTGGCTTCTGTGATGCCAGCCTGGATTCTGAATAAATTAAATTACAACTTACTAACTGATGGTTGATGCCCTCTGGCATATAGTCTGTATCTTGTGATTTGAGTTGGTTGGTAGATAGCTACCACCCACTCATCATAATTGTTCTGTGGAGTTTCTTCACTTTGAGTCTGATTTTTTGCCACTTCTTATTGATTTGCACCATCTTTTGATTCTATCATTTGTGCAGTTTCATTGTAGTTCATTATTGTTGCCCTTCTCAATGCATGTATTGTGGAATGGGTTGCATCACTTTCATCTCAAATTTAAGTGTCTGCACAAGTTTGTTGTCGAATAGCGACAAACCGCGTTTCTTTTGTCTCTTTGCTATTTACAAGGTTGAATATTGAATAATGTGTTGATTGATAATTTTATATTTGGTAATAAGTTTGCAGAGGAAGTATATCCGGGCTAATATAATCGGAATAGACAGATAAGCATAGTTATAATTGTGCTTTATTGTTTTTTTCGCTACACTTTTGTGGTTGATTCTCATGATTGCATGCTGCCAGCAAAAAAAGAAATCTTTAATTATAGATGATTTGTGACAATGTTTGGTGCTCCAAATCCAATTTTCGCATCTGAAATTATTTCGCTTGATATCGTGTTGATTCTTAGGGTACCCAAATTAAAACAATCATTGCTTTGAATTACTTAAATTATTTATAACAAATCTTGTTTAATACGGTCTTGCTTTTGCCTTTTATCCATTCCTTCTTCCCATGATGTTTTCTTAACCTGGCAGTGAGTGTTTCTTACTTGTTTCATATCCTCTATCAGCATTTTAATAGTGTATCATCTTATCTATTGATGCAGAAATCTTGAGGGTTTCTGGAATGATGTCTAACCAAGGCCTTGGAGATTTCGACAGACGTCAACACAGAAGCCCTAGTCCTATGGCTTCTTCAAATCTCATGTCAAATGTCCATGGTACGGGATTAGGGGGTTGGAATGGCTTGCAACAGGAGGTAAGCTCTATTTAGAAGACGAACTGATCAATAGGATTACATGAAAATCTGAATTCTTGTTTCCGGTCCTTTGTAGTCTAGCTGAAAATCAATCAAATTATGGAATTGTAAATTTAAGTGTAATCATATTTTTTAATCTAAACTTGAGGCAATAACTCTTTTGAAATTTAGGTGGCATCTAAACTAGAAAGTGTGGAAGAAATTGGATTCAACTCCACGACATTTCATAAGCTTGTAGGGTTGCTTACTTGCTTAGGTGTAATGAAACTGGATAATGGTATCTACTGTATGTATACAAGTCTATAGAATCAGCTACTTTAATTAAAACTCCCTCTATCTGTTCTGATAGATCTGTCGTTTTAAACAAGATATTTTGTTAAGTTATAAATGTCGTCATACGCATTTTTCCTCCTTTTCTCCAAAAATGCCCTTATTAATGGGACCCATTAAGAAAAAGCAGCAAAACATTTACGTAAATTTTGCACTAAATCAGGGTAAAGTTGTCAACATGGATAGCTTTATTATTTCTTGTGCAAGACCTCCAAACGTCACATATATCTGAACAGAGGGAGTAATTGAAGCAGTCTCACTTCTCGGTCATTTGCTTGTTCATCTGTCCTTATTAAGCAAACATTTTCTCGAGGATCAAGGCTTGGTTTCTGACAGTGCTCTGTAAATTTGAAGTAGAAGCTAGAACTGGCTTTTAAATGTTTTGAATTTTATTATTGTAGCGAAGGGAATAACAACTTTGTTATGCCCTTGCCTGCAGTCTTAAGGTTTAGCGCTCTTACTGCATCCATGGAGTTTAAAAAAGTTTACTTGGCTCTGTAGTTTTTTTAACAGTTCTCTAAAATCTATAAATATTATATAAAATAAAAATCTAGTGAGGCTCATTGCATTATGGATATGTTGATTTTTCAAGGATAAAAATTCCCTTTCCTATATTTTCATTTTTAGCAGTTTTGCTTTGGACTAGGTCTCTTAGATCATATGGTGTATTAATGACCACCAGAAGGATATCTCAGCATTTAGATGTTATTCAGCAACAAAATTTACCTTTGATGTGGATAATAAGTAGTTGGTAAGTATAGGATATAGATGCATTATCTGAGATTTTATGGGCCAGGGGTTAGAATGGGAGTCAATAATCCAATTTATCACTTTCATCTTGAGATTTTCATCTTCACCTTCACCTCCTTAATATGTGTAGAATATGATAGTATGACACTTGTTCAAAATCTTATTTAATTTTACTGTCTACTTCTTCCTTTTTTTCTCCAAATGGGGATTATTTCATCCTAAATAATGTATATACTTGTCAAAATCGATGCCGCTTGACACCCATTGAAGGGAATTCCAATCTTTTGACTACCTGAGCTTATCTTAGATTTGAAGTTATCTCTTCTTAAACGAGGCTGTCTGTATAAACTTGTCATCTTTTCTCAAACATTAAACCATTGATGATATTGATTGCAGAGAGTAAGTGTCCCCTCTGGTATGTCTATGGATTGGCAAGGTGCTCCAGCAAGTCCCAGCTCGTTCACTGTCAAAAGAATATTGCGCTTGGATATTCCTGTAGAAGTCTATCCTAATGTAAGCCGCTTACATTTTTGTTTGTTCATTTGTTTAACATACATGGAAATGTTAGTTTCTAAAGCCGTCATTCTGATTATGTCTGAGTTTCAGTTCAATTTTGTGGGTCGGCTTCTTGGACCGAGGGGTAACTCATTAAAACGAGTTGAAGTATCTACTGGTTGCCGTGTTTACATTAGGGGAAAAGGATCAATAAAGGATCCAGACAAGGTAATGATTAATCTATGATATATTAATGAAATATTTTGTGAAATTTGTGATATTAGTGAATTATTTATGTCTGTTTACAATTTCATAAACTAGGAAGAGAAGTTGAGGGGAAGGCCGGGATATGAGCATCTCAATGAACCTCTTCATATCTTGGTTGAAGCTGATTTGCCGCCAAATATCGTTGAGATGAAGCTGCATCAGGCAAAAGAGATCTTGGAAGAATTGCTAAAACCTGTGGTATGCACTTACCTAACGCCTAACACCTTTTTTCTTTCTGTTTTACCATCTCCAATCTAAAATGATTTTCTTTTTATTGGACACATTTTATAAGAAAAATATGAACTACTCCTAGAAACTTATGTTTTCCCTCAATCTGCCCCCATATTTAATTAGCCAATAAATCAAGAGTTTGGAAACAAAAATAACTTTTCAGTATCACTTCTCATCAATTACATTTTTTTTACCTGCAGGACGAATCACATGATTTCTACAAGAGACAGCAGTTGAGGGAATTGGCATTGTTGAATTCCAATTTCAGAGAAGAGAGTCCCGGGCCAAGCGGGAGCGTCTCTCCTTTCAATACCAGTGGAATGAAGCGTGCAAAAACCGGACGTTGAGCTGACATCATCAAGTTTGAACATCTATGAAAGTTTGGCAAACAATAGAAGCTGGTACTTCGGACTGGAAAAATGCCTCATCAGACTAATTTCATGGCAGCATATAGGTTTTTCGGGTCGTTCATGGTGAGCCTTTTTTGGCCTGTCATTTCCATTTGCTGTGTCCTCCTTTACTTTCCCCTTTCCCATTTGAGAGACATAAGTTGTGGGGATAGATAAGAAGCCAGGAAGAAAAAAAAAACCAAAAAACAAAAAAAAGGGGAAAGAAAATCTCTTTGAAATGAAAACTTTGGTGATTATAGTGATTTTGGATCTGGCTCTCCCTCCCTCCCTTTTCTTTCTTTTTTGTTTAAATGTCAGTCATTCATGTGAACCTATTATGTTCATTGGATTTATTCTTGTGTTAGCAGTCTTGAACATTGGTATATATTATATAAATAGATATATGAGTGTGTGTACTGTATTGCTGTATTATGTTTTTAATTGAGGTGAAAAAAGGTACAGATTCATAACTCATCAGCATATCCTTGTTGATTCCCTTTGCTAAATTACTGTTGTATGATGCATGCTGTCATGATTTAGTGAATTTTTTTACTGACCCAATATGTTACTTGGACTTCTCATTTTACCTCAAGTATCCGTGTCGGATCCTCGACACTTGGACATGAGTATGGACACTAGACACTTCATTTTAGACGAAAATCATGAACGTTTTTCACAGAATAGCCGAGTCGGATACTTTGACACAGGTTAGCCTAACACTGTTTTAAATGCAGGTTTTTTTAACTTCAAAAATTTCTGCTTATCAATCAATTTTCAGCAATTGACTATTTCAACAAATTTATTATATTTTTGAAATTATTGGTTTATGAATGTTTTGCGTGCTGTATTAGCCTATTAGGCATTCAAGAATCTGACTGGTCAAAGTATTTATTTCTGTCCTCTAAATCTTTATAAAAATCTCCTTGTTATATGATTGATGGTCACTATTGTAGCATATACTATTCAAAACAAACATCAATAAGGATGTTGATGTTATGGTCTACAACAAACAGTGGGTTTCTTTACTGGATTTTTGGAATGCGACCATGGAAATTTATTAATGATCACATAAATCATGTGTATTTCGTGATTTTGGATTGCTCCCCATTTGTGGTATATAGAGCATCTATTTGTTCAATAAAGGGAATCCTGCCTATGTGCTGTATGCCTGTATGACATTCATGTTTGCCTTTACAAGTTGGCCTATAATCCTATATTGTATGGACCGAAACATCGAGAAACCGATATATTTGTGTTTGAATAAACCGCCTTTATTTTTAAATAGAAGACGTAAAAGAAAAACAATGCAATTTTATAACAACATTAGTTTCCACAAATAATTTCAACATTTATTTTTATAGTATGATCTCGCGCGTCTTACATTGATATTGATATGAGATGGAGCAAAAATTAAAGTTGCAAAACTTTGGAGAGAATGTCTTATTTTTAGTTCGGTTTCATGAGTATTTTAAGCTTTATTCTCTTTTAACTTTTGGATTTCGGATGTCTCTGAGAAAAGTTCGGGTGACGCTACATCTTAAAAAACGAAGTGCGAAATTTTGCGCGTTGACAGATAACAAGCTAATGTTCGTAATTTTTTTTTTTGAAAGGAGCTAATGTTCGTAATTTGGGCGGTAATGTTCACAGTAAATACAAGAAGTTCGAAAAATTTCATCTTCCAAATTTTCCTCCCATGGTGCTTGTTTTACCTTCGTTTCTTTTTCCTTAACATCTCTTGAAACACATCCTCTAGGTACGTTGGGAAAATGAATGCAGTCATTTGATCCTTTTAGGAGAACTACACGTTTTATTTCAAGTGACATCTCAATTTGCCGTAGGTGGAAAATAATTAACATGAGAATGTACCAATCACATCAAAAGGACAAGCTATTTTAGAATTATTAGGACATTCTCACGCTTATTTAATGGTCAAAACATAAAACAGTACAGGCACAACATAAACAGACACAAAAATTGCAGCTACCACATACAGTGATGTCGTTTTATTTCTTCTTAGGAAAAACACAGAAGAGTATAAATAATAATCTTTGATCTGAAATTGTAATCCATTTATCACTTAGTTGCTTGCCCAACAAACCGCTTTCTTATCTACAAAACATTATCAGTATCAACATTGTTAGCCAATAATACATTATCTTACATTATCTTACATTATAATACAAATACATAAGCATTCATACCTCGGGTAACTTCTGACGAAATGCGACATCGAGTCTGTTATCTAAAGTGTTCTCGCATACTATCTTCCCGTCTCGCGATGCCATTACAATTCCTCCAGAGCTACCAAAACGTCAACAATTTGTCATCACTTTGTACTATCTGGGGTTCTGGTTCCATTGAGGATGAGGCTTAGATGAGAAAACTGAAGATGATACACACAAATGTTGTGGACAGTTGACATAAATATTTGTGTGCATCGTCTACAGTATTCATCTAGGCCTTCATTCTCACGTGATCTTTTTCCACTATTTAGTATGCAAGATGATAATAATCATGGAAATCAGTGCATACCAAGTGATACCATCTTGATCTGAATCCGAAGGCGGAGGAGGAAGATAAACACCATCGATCTTAATCGTAGGGGCGTCGACTTTAGCTTTATCTACATACTCCTTCTTCGCGTCATTTATAACAGACTCTATCAACTTCCGATCAACCTCTCTACAACGCAATAGTACTGAAGGCTCCTTCAACAATGACAAACTCTGACCAACACATGTATAACATACTCAATTTTAATTTAGGGGCTCGGTTCAAATGCAAACAAATATTTTAGTGTGAATGTACGAACGTTCGATATTCATCAAAGAAAACAGGAATGTACATTTAAATATTGTTCTACATTCTTTGAAAAAGTGTGAACATAGACGTTCATACGTCTCGATGTTCTTCAATGTTCTCTAAATTACTACTAGAAGTTCTTCATCTATACAATAAAAAATATTGCATACATGATATTCTCCCTTAATTATAAATGTAAATCATTTGTGACACTTGTACACAGTGTGTCTATGAGTTATAACTCGTGTGTGCAACTGTGTGCATGAGATATAACTCGTGTGTGCATGAATTATAACGTTTGTATGCATCATGCTCAATCCTCATCTAATGACTCATCCTCACTGAAACCAGACTCGTAAAGTCAATAATATTTGATATGTGAGTACCTGAACAATTAATCCTTGCAAAAGCTTTTGATAGGTTTGTTTATCACTAATCATACTTATCAGTCCCTTTCCAGAAGCTTCCATCATCTCATTCACAAACTCATCATGTGCCTGAAGCACCTTCAACCTCGAAGCATTCAGCTGCATCGAATACTCACTCCAACAAACACAACAAAATCTCACACACAACAAATTTCCAATTCCAAATCTAAAAAAAGGGAAAAAAAATTCTCAACTTTCACTTATAAACCGAAAATAATCTCAACTTTCAAAGCAACCCAAAATAATCTCAACTTTAAACTGATCAACAAAAAACGGTCCAAACGATTTTTTCCGTTAAAATTTGAGGTAATTTTATAACAAGACGACATCGTATAATAATGATTAGACACGTAATTACTATGAACAAGCTAATCAAAATTTCAATTGAGAAAGTCATATGGACCATTTTTTGTTCATAAGATTATTTTTTCTTGATATGAAAGCTGATACTATTTTTTATTCATAAGTAAAATTTTGGATTATTTTCCAAAAAAAAAAACACTCCAACTTACATTTTCTTGCGAACTTCCACTTGCTTCGCCTTTCGATCGTACTCGGGCCTAACCTTCTTTTTCTCCGCTTCAACCAATTGCAATTTCTCTATGTTAAACTCCTCTTCGGCGGAGACGGAGATCTCGTTCGCTTTCTCCTCGGCCTCTTGGCGGATGAACTGAACCATCTGTTGGATCTGCTTTGATACGTCGCCATCGTTCATGATTCTAGGGTTGAATTCTGTGATTTGTTGATGGAATCTGAAAGAGGAAAGGGAAGAAGAAGAAAGGGGAGAATTTGGATGAAGATTGATTCAGAGAATTTTATGGATCGGACTTTGAGTATTTCGTTTTGTTCGGTATATATATATTTTTTATTTAAATTCAGAAGCGGAGAAAAAGGGCGCGGAAATCGTAGTGGGCTTTTGTTTGTTAAGCCCAATGGCTTGCAGATAAAAAAAAAAAACTCCACACTGTGTTTAAGTGCAATCTTGTTATTATTGTTGGATGTGTATAGATTATGTATGTCGATGAATTTGATAGATACAAATTTATGCATACATAAATATATTTGAATTTTCATAAATGTATATTTATATGTGCATATATATTTTGGAAAAAAATCATATTTGAAATGAGTTTTATCCTACGAATTACAAATATATGCACATTTTTTTTACATATGTACATCAGTATAAGTCTTTAAATACATGCACATGCGTGTGTGTGAATGTGGAAAATGTGTATACGAATATATAAGGATGTGCATGTATTCTTATATTCGTAGGATAAAGTTATTTTTATCGGATCCAACTCCATATTTTTATGATTTATACTAATAGTCTAAAGAAAAATTCGTGTTAACGAGGTTTATAAGAGTGATGATATGATATTTATATCTCGTCCTTGTAGAGATATGAATATACTAGTCTAGGTCCCGTACTCCCGTGCATTGAACGAGGCTATAAATAATTTTATAAAAGTTAAATGAATTTAAGTTTCAAAATATTAATTGATAAGGAATAATTCTTCAATTTTTCTTTTAATACAAAGGTGATGTGACGTCAATATATAATTAATAAAATTATTCCCAAAAAAACTTACAGATTTCTATGTCAATCAATCCGATCTTTATATAAAGATATACTAATGCTTAAAATTAATGAGAATCTCGTTTGAGTAATTATGCCACTCTTCCAAGAAATACCGTTGACAAAAATTTAAAATTGTTAAAGAATTGTTTGTAATGATCTTTAAAGATATATTTATACTAAGTTGTAGTGATACAATATAATAATACATCTTGTAATCTTAATTATTATAAATATGAAACTTGACTTTAGTTTTAAATTTGACTTCATCCCTTAATTTTAGAACTCAACCAATGGCCGAGAACAAAGGATAATTTAGTTATAAATTAATATTTATTTCGGTTGATTATTAATTATATTATTAAATATATGTGATTAATGATTTCGATTGAGATATTTCTGATATTTTCTTTTAACAAATTATTAAGTTGATAAATTGAATTATTAATGTTGGACCAAAGTAATAATCTTTTAATAATTTTTTTAATACGATGGTGAGGTGACATCAATAGCGGAAGAACCTGTGTTCTCCGCTTGCATATATAAAACAACATTAAGGATTACAAAACAAACATTACACCTACACAAACACTAATATTATAAGCTACAATCTTATACATGAACATATATCTAACCGATCCAGTGCCCTTAACCCTAAAAAAAATCTCTGAATATTGACTAATTAGTCTGTTATCATTAGGAAGTGTTTCGTGAGAATTAAAAACTTTTTGTTTTGTGTAATAAGATCATTTAAGCTTTTCTCATATCTACCTCTATCTTTACAATTACGGAGATATGATGTTAGCTAGTCCAAGTTTGTAATACTTCGAGTTTCCTATACTCTTTATTTTTTAAGCCTAACACCGAAATATACATGCAGATTTTGGTCAAATTTCGACAAATGTCATTAATGCGTAGTAGTAATTTGCATGGGGTTCAGCTCCACTTAAAACTGTCGGTGAGCATTTTTATGTCTTGTTTGATTGATTAGTTAATGAACAAATTGTTTTGTGGGTTTGATTCCGGCGAAAATAATTTTTAAAATGAGAACGTGAGAATGACTAATGTGTACCAAAATATACTTGAATGTGCATCAAAATATACTTAAATGTGCATCAAATTTTTTGATGCACATCCTTTGAAAAAGTGATGCACATATACAATTTTTACCTAATGTTCTTCAATTTCTCCATAAATGTTCTTTAAAAAATAAAAGTTTTTCAAATTTTGGATGTTGTTAAGTTTATCAATGAATTTGCACCAAATTAGTACTAAATGTGCACCAATTTACTACTAATGTGCACCATTCTCACGTTCATATTTTAAAAGTTATTCTCACCGGACACTTTCTCTTGTTTTCTTTGTCGTCTTACTAACAAACAATAGTTAAATCAATCAAATCTTCCGATTAATCTTAACAAACGATTTTACAATGATGGGTCAATCCTCTATTCTTCCTGGAAGTCTCGTGTTTTCTCGTATGATGCAGTGTCAATTTCTAGTGGTAAATACTCCGTAAGGAATTTCAGTAATTATAATATTGTGGGTGTGTCTGGACAAAACGATTTTTAGGGTTAGAACGAAAGAATGATTAATATTCATCAAAATATATTTATAATATTCATTAAAAAAATCAAGCACATCATATGAAAAAATAATGTATATATATATTTTGATCCTAATGTTCTTTGAAAAATGACTTAAATTTATCAACAAATGTTTAATAAATGTTCACTATTGCATTTTTATGTTCTCGTTTTAAAATTTATTCTCGTCAAATATTTTTTTATTATAATTTCATAATCATAAGATTTTAGTCGAGCATGGCCGATGAATAAGAAAATATTAACGAAAGGGACTTTGCAACTAAGAAATATAATGTCGGACCACAAACATACCGATCTTAACAATATCTATTTATTTAATTGATTTTCTATTTTATTTTATTTTAACCCTAGCAACCAATAATTAACATCATTTTCACTATGATGATTAATTGAATTGTTATACATTTATATATGCCTCACCTAAACTAGGAAGAATTGAATGTATGATTGATCAGTTTCAGACTTTTGTCATGCTTTATTAAACCAATTCATTTAAGTTAATTAACAGGTTAATGTAAAATTAACTGACTTGTAAAATTAACCGATTCATATGAATCAGTTTTTAGGGCGTTTAACCCTGCACCCACTTTTTTATACCCGTACGCGTTTTGGGCGCATCTTTAACGCGCTCAAACAAACCGGGTCGATTCTGGTGCGTCCAAGAATTAATGTGGATTATAATTTTTCGGGTGTGGAGTTTTTCCCCTTTTTTAAAGATATAAAAGTAAATCTCTTAACATTAAATTAAGAAGGCCAAATACCCAAACCCATTACACAATTCACACTACAAGGCCCACAATAGAGTAGAAACTATGAACTGTAGTCATGAAACAAAATTTACACTTCTTCCATTGTACCTGGACCAGAACTAGCCAATCAAGGGCGATTCTAAATACACTCGAATGGACTGAATGACAGGCTGAATGACCAACCGATTTTTTCGGCGGATCTGACAGCCGTGCGGAGCCTAGCTCTGCGCGACGCTTAACTCCGCTTCAAACTCCACGAATTCTAAATTCGTGAGGTAAACTTCAAAAAGCTCACGAATTTACAATTCATGAGCTTTGAAAACTTCAAAAAGCTCACGAATTTACAATTCATGAGCTTTGAACACTTCAAAAAGCTCACGAATTTACAATTCATGAGCTTTGAAACTTCAAAAAGCTCACGAATTCACAATTCATGAGCTTTGAAACTTCAAAAAACACACGAATTCACAATTCATGAGCTTTGAAACTTCAAAAAACACACGAATTCACAATTCATGAGCTTTGAACTTGGATGAATTATTTAAATCTTTATTGATAAAGGGTAATAATGGATTAAAAATTAAGTTAAGTTTGTTAAGCTCCATTAATCTAGGGGGTGTAACATTAACAAATTAAGCTACTTTAATCTACATTAATCTTGTTAAGCTAGATGAATGTTTTTTCACCGAACACTTAGTAACTAGATGAAATAAAAAATTAAGTTTTGTAATTTGCAAAAAAAACTCTGCGGAACGGAGCCTTAGTATATGAACTTGGATGAATTTTCTTATTTTTGATACATGACAAACGGAATAGATCCTTCTGACATTGGGAAGACATCTCTAAATCATCCTAGTGATATTACAAAACTTACAGAAAAAGTTTTTGAAGATGGAGTTGTAGCCACATAATTGAGCCAAGGAAATCCAATGTGAGGATTAGTAGGACATGTCGTGTTCATACGATAAAATAGGCGGTGAGGTGAACTTGGATGATTTGTCATAGGAGCACTTTCGTTTCATATGAACCGATAATTCAATAAAGATTACTCCCTCCGTCCGTTTAAGTTCTTCTCACTTTGTACTTTGTATTTGAATTAAGGCATATCTAATCAAAACAAGAGTGTAAGTAATAAAATTCAACCAATAGGAAAATTATTAGAGGGAAAAATGTTGATTTGATTGATAAAGTGTTGCTAAGATATGAATAAAATAAATAAAGTAAGAGTATTATGTGGAGAAATTAATGGATATAAATGGAAATGGAAAGAACTTAAGGGGACGCCCAAAACGGAAACGAGAAGAATTAAAGGGTCGGAGGGAGTACTTCATAGCAATGTTTTGTATTCATGGTTGAGTTCATAAATGTTAATGACAACAAACGCAAATGTTCGCTTTATTCATACATTATTGTGAAGACCTATGTTTATAATTCGAATTTTAATGTTTCATATGAACCGATAATTCAATAAAGATTACTTTGAGTACATAATTAGGCTACAATAACAATCATCTTATAGATAACAACTTAGCAATGCTTTGTGTTCATGGTTGATCGAGTTCATAAATGTTAATGACAACAAACTCGAATGTTCATAGCTTTATTCATACATTTTTTTGAAGACCTATTTATAATTCGAATTCTAATGTTAATGTTTATGATTATATACTCCCTCCGTTTAGTTATATTAGTCGTTTGGAGCAAAAGCTCGAAAATTAAGAGCACAATTATTAAACCATTATCCCTTTGATAAACAATATTGTCTGTTGGCATACATATCTATATCTATATAATAATTCATGACTTTGCAAAAGTAATGGTGAATTGTACCGGGCTTAAACATTTAATTCTGGGCCTGATGATGGTAATTTGGACCGGGCCGTTATCGGGCCTGCTTGGATTATCGGGCTACGTCACCTTTCGGCTTCTCTATTCATTAGTCTTTATTCTTGCTGCTGAGTCCTTTCTCATTCATTCTCTTCTCCCATCTCCTACTTTTCCAATGATCTTCCACCATCCCCGACTCCCCAATGCCTCCTTGCCGATTCTACAACTCCTACTTTTGCCCCTTTTCTCAAGAGCCCTAATTCCATATCAGATATTGGAATTTGTTGTCGATCTCTTCTCACGCCTCTGTTTTCTCTCCAGTGTCGATATCTATCCTCATCCTCCAATGAATCATCGTCATCTTCCCACATGAATCTTCATTTTCCCTCCTAAATCACTGCGCCTCTAACGCCGACGATGACAATTAGCCCGAAACGGAACAAGAGCGAAAGCCTTCTGCTTCTTCTTTTGGGCATTTACCCATCTCTAATTCTCTCCAACTGTGGATCAGGCAAGTGACGACCATCATATTAATATATTGCTCGATCTCTTCTGTGATCTTAACCTAAAACAAATTGTTGATTCAAGTCAATCTTTCCATGTATACGATCTTTACGTAGTTTAGATTTTTAATCAGATTTTTCATTTGAAAACTTCAAAAATAAGTTTTGAAATCAGGAAGGATTAACTGTGTTGCTGCAAAGGATATAATGTCGGCACTAATATGCAAAATAATTCTAGGCTAGGGTTTTATATATAATAGTATAAAGAGTTAAAGATGGTCATAACAATGTCATACGAGAATAATGTATCTGCATAATCAATTTGGTGAATTCTACCTATAGAATATCATATATCAATCGGATAATTTGGTGTAGTAATTGGGTAATTTTTGATGTCTACAAGTAAGATTATAGGCATACTGACGTAATGAATGCTCTTTACCATTGAACTTTTCTCTGTATATTAATTTAGACTATTATTTTATAGCCAGAGCAACTGATGCTTTGTATAATAGAATATACTGTCTGTTTGCTTGAAATTTGCAATTTATTCAATAATTTATCTTTACTCTAATGCAATTTTTTATTCTAATTAACAATCCAGGTTGCAAAACTTAGGACACAGTTTTTCAATTCTATCCTGGTGGTCTTGCTGGTGATAGAAGGAGGTGTTGTTCCTGCGTCACGATCTCCTTATAGTGCACGAACATGAAGGTCTTGGCAGCGACCACGACTCCAATGAAGAGTGTATTCTCCTTTTTTGGGAAGCGCCGCGTAGGCGGCGACGATCTGCGACAAAGTTTCGAAGTACTAATTTCATTACCCCTCTCTTGAAATTTGATGTTTAATATTTATTTAAGATTTGAGTTTATGAGGAATTTGAATATAGGGGTACGAAGACGAATGCAAAGGTCATGGCGGCGGCCACGAATCCAGTGATGAGTGTCTTCTCCTTGGTTGCGGAGCGATTCTTTGAGGTACGAATATCATTAACACTCTTAGTTTCTTGAAAGATCATGAACAAATTAGGGTTTATGTTTAATTGCATAAAACATATCATGTTGTAGCTATAATATTCGTGTTGTTAACGCTAAAAATTGTTCTTCTTGAGCTGAAATTTGGTGTTTTTATATGTGGGTTTTAACAGTCAATAAAAAATTTAACACCACAGTAAGTTAACTGAGAGATGGGAGGGACAAGTCGTGATTGCGAGATGATTTTTCTCTGCACCATTCAATTAACAAATAAATGAATAAGTTGATTTCAAACCCATATCTTATGATAACCAAACAACCTTATCACACTTGGAGGTATCAGTCTATTTAGAAAGGGGAGCATACTGAAACTAAAAACAAACTTTACATGGGTAACAACAAACAAACAACACTAATTTAGCAGTAATATGATATAGCAGTATTTAATTAATGCAAGTCTTTCTTTTATGTGTTTTCAAGCTCTTCCCTTCATTCCACTTGGTATTAGATCCTTTATCAAACCAGTCTTCTCTCATGATTCCATGAAGAAAACAACATGTTCTTCTTGACGTACTCTGTGAGTTGAGCTCTATAATTTCAGCTTAGACATCAGCAAAAATGGGTAATCTTCTTAACAAATTAGTCTAACATTTCTGTCTTCTCTTAGACCTATTTGTGCATGTTTTCTCCTTCTTTAATTCTGAATTTTTAATCAATTGTGTAGATGATTTCATGTGTAGTTTCATTAAATATTAACTTGGTCGGTTCTGATCCCATTTAGGTCTAAGAGTTGGTAAGTTTGTTATATATATCACTTGATCTATATTAAGCTTATGTATATCTCCAGTTTCATATCAGCAAAGAACTTAATCACTGATTTTGCTGATGTATTTCCATCATAATGAACACTCATTTGTTGTTTCCTTTATGTAAAAGTGAAGTGTTCTTTCTACAGTAGAATTTGGAGTCTGAACCTTTTTTGTTTCGTTTTTAAAGATAAACAAAATGTTATCAATCTGCTTTCTTCTTTCTCCAAACTATTATATGAAGTTATGAGTTTCAGCTCCACCTAACTTATTTGACTGACTTTTGTCCAATATAAAGGTTGCAAGTGCGTATGGTAAATTCTTATATATATGGTCTTAAATTTGAGCATATTGAATTATTAGAATATTTGATACTGTCGCTGCACAATTGACTTTGTCTTGCATTTTAAAATGCTAGAATGCCTGAATTGATGTTGTAGATTTGAAGAAGGAAAGCCAGTTAGATGTAATTAACTTTTTCTTAAATAGTATATACCACATATGATTTTAATGATTGACTTGGTTGTTTTTTATCTCCGCTCTGCCTTTGAATATTGTCATATGTCATTTGGCATCATGTACCAATTTTGGTTGAAGAATAGTTTGTAGTGTTAATCTTATTTAGTTTGCCAAGGTGATCTATTGCTTATTTGCTTCTCTTTAATCGGATTTCCAATCTTTTTTTAATATTAGAATAACATATTTTGTTTGCTGTACTGTGAAGAGCAATTTCTCAATAAGTTTTAAGTTTCTTTTGATTTTCGTTGCTTAAGCTATTGTATTTTTAGTTGGTCGGTAACCATGGTAATAGTTGAATAACACACACAACCACTGTCAGCACCTCCTCCCCGCCTCTCCGTCTTCCAGAGTACATATCACCGACGACCGGAGGATATTGATTCCCGAGAAACTAGTGTCGACACCGACGATTGTTTTTGACTTCTTCGTCTACTTCTTCTTTGGCGCAATTGAGATGAGCTTCCTAAGGCTTGATGGTATTATCTATTTCGATATGAATCTCATTGCCTCAACCCTATTGATCAAAGCAAGGCTGACAAAAACCCTACTCTCTTTCTTCTTCAGTCTCAGCATAGGTTCAGTAATGGAGGCGAGGACGGAGGAGGAATTCTATACTGGTGGAGTTGGTAGAGGAATTCTTCATTTTATTTCTTAGTTATTATCTCTAAACTGAAACACTGTGTATTTGGCAGTCACTGGTCACTTCTAAGACAGTGTAAGTGTATTCGGCAACCCAGGATAGACGTAACTTGCAAGAATCAACTAGAAATGTAAGTTTAAAATTTACAATGTATTAGGGTCGATTGGACTGCTCAAGTCCATGCCCCATTTTGAATTTCATTGGTAGTTTTTTAATGTCAGAAATAAGCCGAAAACATTGGCCTTCCAACTTTTTTTGTTGCTGATGCAGGACGAACAAAGGTGATCTCGATGTGCATTTCATTCCATGATTTTCAGTGTTTGTACTTAATCCTATCAGCGTCCGCCATTGGAGTTGCCTCACCGAATGAATGATTTGATGGCAACTCGAGCAAATTTAGCTTTGAGTGGGGGAGTTTAGTAGTTAGGAGGTGATAAAGATTATGGGAAAGGGAAAAACTTACTGAGATTCCCTTGGCTGACCCTAAATGCACTAAGAGGAAAAGTTTTGTCTTTCTATTGTAGCATTATTTTGTGGCCCTCTCTTCGTCAATCTGTTGCGTAGTCAAAAGAGAGGAAGTTTAGATACATTGCAGAACTGGAAGATAAGGTTCAAACACTTCAGCAAGAAGCCACTACGTTGTCCTATTGATATTGAATTCAAACTTCTGAAAATACTGGAATGATTTGGTGCGAATTTAAGATGGTTGGAAGGGTAAGGCACCTTCTTTTTGCACATATGTGTTTTTGGTTCTTTTTTAGTTTTTTTTTGCTTGGCGGAATTTGGTACCGACAGTTGATTGTTGTGGACTGTGATATTCCTTTTTTATCTGGGATTTGATGATCAACTTACTATTACCTTTCCATTGTTTCTTTTCTAAATGCAGTTTTAGCCCCCATTGGATATATTTTTTATAATATATGATTTTAGATGCAATGCTTGATAATATTTAACCATCCATATTTTTATAATCTTTTTTCAGGGCCATCAGGGTCGCGGTTTTATAATAAAATCTTGCAACTGAGATATCTTTGCCAATGAGCCACCCTATATTTTCCTCATCTAATGTCAAATTAGAAAATGACCCATCTTTCAGCAGTTTCTCATCTAATTGCATTACACTATATGCTCATACTCTTATTTTGTATCCATTATATAAGGCTAGGGTGAAAGGTATACATCGAGATGAACTTGATCGGCAACGCAATGTTCCAGTGGCGAATAGTATGTTACATCTCCTTGCTGCAAATTTTATCATATTTTGTTTGTGTATGTCTCTGCGCGCCTATGTATGGTAGCTGACTATTCTAGCTCCATGCTATTATCTTCTTCTTTTTTTATCCTCTTGGTGTTTTTTTCGCTCTCTGTTTTAGTTTTTTAGTAAGTGTATATCTTTTGTCCCCTTTTAGATCTGATGCTTAGGTTGTATACTGTGATGTACTACTGTTCAATATTGAATCCTACTATTGGATGTACGGTCGGGATAGAAAATATTTGTGTTGACTGTATTTAAGTCGCCCATGAAAAATTGAGTGTTCCGAGAAAAGAAAATTACTTGCTTGATTTTTTGTTTGTTTAGCATCTTTGTAGGTAGCTATATGTTTGTTAGCTGATTATTTTTTCTTAAAATTATTGAAGACAGACATGAAGGAGGCGGGCTAAAAAAAGTGTTAATGGTTAAGTTGTTGCTAATTTACTTGCTTCAGTGTTAGCCTATCTTTGTCAATTTCTTCTATTGGAATTCACCCATATTTTAAATATAATATATGATGGTCACTGCAGCTGTAAGTTATCATTCTTTATCTTGATTGATTTTTACTATATATTGTAGGCTATTGAAAGAGTTATTTTTCTCTGTCCAGGATGTTCATGAAACTATTGCTGGTGCACTTTGGAATCTTGCTTTCAACCCTGGTAATGCTCTTCACATTGTGGAGGAAGTTGGCCACTTGAGATGTAGGTAATTCCCAACTTTAGAAAGGAATCACGACAACAATCCACATTAAATTTACATACAAATCTATTTAATTGGAGAGAATCTCTTTACTTGATCAATTAGGATACTTCATAGAGAAAGAAAGAAGAAAATGACTTCTAATAAATCCTTAACACTCCGCTGTAAATTTCTTAGTTGTATTAACGTGATTAAATCCCATATATAATTCATTTTAAATTTTCCGGGAGTGCACAATTCTTGATGTTCTCTCGCTTATATGTTAACATGAGTTAAAAATCTACAAATAGTTATGTCTCATCCAATCTCTTATACTTGAATAATTTCGAGGTTTTAGTCTCTAATGGTATTTCAAGGTTTTGCATTGATAGTATTGTATAATCATTCTACGGCTCATGAATATTTACATTCCATACACATGTCATTGTTAAACTGAACTGATTTGGTTGTATATCTTAGCGAGTTTTAAGATCATGAGATTTGCGTAGAGAGATAGAACCTAGATGAAACTTAAAATCTTCAGCTCATCGTCTTATTACTAGGCATGTTATGGGAGATGATCATGAGATTTTCCTAAATTCTACCTAAGATGGATGCATGCCTATATGGTATCATTATGTATCTCATCCTAATATAAATTCAATTACTGTTAGTACTCATTATTTTATATTTTAAAACTAAAGCATGAATCTTTCTCAAAGCATTCATATAATATTGTTGATTGAGCTATGGACTAACAATCACACTTAATTTTATAACCATGTTTGGAAATTTGACTGTGTATATCTGTTCTACTTGATTCCTTGATAGACTTTCTTACTATTTGTTGGATTGTTTGTTCTGTCATTAAGAGATAAGTTATAGGCTTGACCCCGGAATAAAGATAAAATGATGACAATTGTACAATTATCAAAGAGGGGCCAAGAAGATGACGTTGAGCTCTGCTACAATCATCATCAAAAGGTACCAAATGTCATCATCCTAACTGTTAGTATTCATTGTTCTAGATTTTAAAACTAAACCATGAATCTTTCTCAAGCATTGATATAATAGTGTTGGTTGAACTATTGACTAAACAATCACATTTATTTATTTTAATCATGCTTTCCAATTGATTGTGTAAATGAGTTCCACTTGATTTCTTGATAGTTTTGCTTACTATTTGGTGGATTGTCTGCTCTGACATTAAAAGAGAAGTTATAGGCTTGACCCTAAGCATAGTGTAATAAAGAAAAATGGTGGAATTTGTACAATTATACAAAATGAGCCAAATGAACCTACTCTCATTTTCTTAAAGTTGTGGTTCTTTGTGATGGACGTGTTGCTAATGTGTCTACTCTTTACTTTCCATTAGTTCTTCACAGATATATTCTCACACGGGATTTCATTTGTACAGTTGATGGTGTCTGCATTTTGCTTGAGCTGTGATAACATGCTAAATGAATGGAAACAAGCAATTTCAGGGAACGACGACTCTAATCATCTTTATGTGAATAACATAGCAGGTGACATTCTATCTCGAACGTTATTTGGAAAAGACTATGAAGAGGTAACCTTAGCCTACATTTTCCATGTAGATTATACGTTCAACCAACATCCAAGGAAAGAGGTAACCTTAGCCTACATTTTCCTTTATGTCTATCTATGAATATTTACTCCATTTCAAGTCTTGACTTGAACAATTAGTTCTAACAAAGAAATTATAATTACCGAGCAAATCATTTATCTGGAAAGTCACGAAATAAGAGTAAGAAAAGAAGGTTTGAAGAATGTGAAGCTCAAGCAGATTGTTTACCAGATGTAGGATTAAATAATATTGTTGAAGGCTTTAGAAACAGAAGTTGAGCCTCATATGCTTTATTTCTAAAAATCCAAATGAATGTTTTCCACAAATGGATTTAGAATATAATCTCATTGATTCTGACATTGAATGGAAGAATCTTGAACTTAGAGTTAATTCTATGATAACCATAATTGATTTCTACTCTTACAGTCTTATCTTTAGTTCACTACATTTGCATGCCTCAAAATTTCCATCCAAAAGAGTATATCTTGACTGGATGCAGTCCTATAACATCCTACATATAAATTGTAGCCACACAGCTTGATGTTGGTGTTTAAACATGATGCAACAACGTTAAAACATACAGAGGTTGTTGTTTGTCTCCGTCATTACCTGGAACTAAACCCTAGGATTCTACAAGTGTGTTGTTCTTTGCAATTGTTTGATTATTTGTCGTTTAAAAGAAATTGATGTTGTATTTTGTAACACTTTTATTCAGTTTGAAAATGGTGGAAGCTGAGGGAATTGAGAAGTTGAAGATGCAAATGCTGGAATTTGCAGAAAAGTTGCTGAAGAAGGTCAAGCAAGTTCCTAAAACTCAGTTGTATGTTGCTGCCGTAAAATTGACTTTGCTTCTTTCCTTGCTTTGTAAGAATTGAAACTATAGTCAGAGCAATTTTTCAGGGCATGGTGGAGAAGACTCCAACCACTGAGATGCTAGAGAAGTATGAATAGCTGGACCCACATCAAAACAAGGTTTATTATAAATTCTTTGTAAAGTTGGACCTAAATCAAAACAAGGTTCATTTTAAGTTCTTTGTAAATTATAGTAAATCAATTCTGAAGCAATTCACTAAGATAATTGTAAAATACTATTTAAGAAGGGTGCAACAAAAAAAGATCCTTGGATACAATACTAAATCACAGATGCCAAGGAAAGGTTTCATATGCTAAGTGCTAAGTTCACTGTTCAGATGGTAGATCCATTTACTTAACAATGATTTCAAACTATAACTGAATTATAATTGACTGGAATATTCTCTATATGAGTTACATTTTCTTTCCTAAATGCCTCCTTCAATATTAGAGGAACACTTTTAATGCTCTTAAATAAGAGTAATTCTATCATCTTAACTTTTTAAACATTTTTTAGCAAGCATGTTCAATTACTGCAAAACATGCTTTAAAGCGCACATGTAACTCTTATCTTTCAAAAAATAGAAATGTTTACTCCTATAACTAGGGGTGACAATGGGTTGGGTGATGAACGAATGAAGTACTTTCAACATTTAACATTCTCAAGCGCACTTATAATCTGCCAACTAAATTTGGTCATATTCATTAAGAATGACTTACTGAAACAGATCTGGTACTACTTATCATCCCCAGATGGACAATGCAAAAGGGGGATACAGAAAACAAATAACGAATATTGGTGTGAGGCATGCGAAAGAAAATGCGACCTACCCACTATAAGGTTACACACCACTGCATGATTATTTTAAATAAACACTGCAGAAAACAAGAATAGCGCACAACTAACAAAACACAAAAGGTACAAACTATATCGTCAAGTCGTCCATCAGACAGAGTCAACAGAAGTTAGCATTTTCGATTGAGTTGCTGAAAAATTGGTGTAGATCCCGGCCCACAAGCTCCTAACCGTAGATGAGGTAAACAAATAAAACATTTCATAAGGTCAATAAAGTTTTATCCTGACTAAAACATTTCATAAGGTCAATACATTAGCTCATCTGTGGCCTATTATGACCTCCCATAACGATGAAGTAGAATTTGAATATGCAAATAAAAGGGAATTCGAAATTATATACCAAGTTACAACATTTTTGCACCATTACTTCTCATCATACTCCTGTAACGCTCCATATAATTTGACATTTCCTTATAGTTTTTAACTTAAATTTGACAATACAAATATCCCGATCCAATTTGGATATGCCAATTCAACAAAACTAACTGTTTAAAAAAACGCGTTTCATACCCGCGCGGAGCGCGGATTTCCGAATCTAGTTCTTACTTAATTTGATTGGTTGTGAAAACTCAACATTAATACTCTTTGCATCTATGTCTTGGAGTATGTGTCTTTCCTTCACTTTAATTGGTCAAAGGAAAATGAAAATAAGATAAACTATTAAAATATCATATCATAATCAATTCGACTATCAGATACTTTCCAACATGCCCAAACGACATATAAAAGGGCGAATCCTATTTGCACTGAGATGAGACGGAAAATCAGGTCGAATGACCGTTTTGATTTTCCGGCGAATTTGAGCTTCGCGCGGAGCTGAGCTCCAACCGACCCGGCGGATTTACAATCCGCCAGCTTTTCAAAGCTTAAAAGCGGGCGGATTAAGGATTTTCCAGCTTTTCAGCCTAATTTTTAACAAAATTTTCAAGTATTCTGGCGGGTTATAAATCCGCCCATTCCGTAACTCTGCGCGAAGTCAAACTCCGCACGACCCCTAGCTCCGCGCGGATTTAGGTCTGCAACGAAAAGCAGTGCAAATAGACACTGCGTATAAAAGAGAACAGGAGCCACCCTTCCAAACGACATATAAAAGCAAATGGAGGGAGTATGAACGTTTAGACATGAATGTCAATGACTCCTTTTAATAAAATGCAGGTTAAAAAATTATGAACGTTTAGACACAAAGGAATGAACATTTCGTTACGATACCAACGAACGAAAAGATCACCATCATAAACATAAAAC
Source organism: Oxyria digyna (assembly GCA_029168935.1). Taxonomy (NCBI): domain Eukaryota; kingdom Viridiplantae; phylum Streptophyta; class Magnoliopsida; order Caryophyllales; family Polygonaceae; genus Oxyria; species Oxyria digyna. The sequence goes on along the minus strand of JAPVLV010000001.1, from coordinate 1,661,363 downwards.
GTTGATATGTTAGTACATGTTTATGGTGGCTATCACATCATTTCCCTAATCTAATCTACTATATATAAAGCGGAAAGATAAAATGAAAGTCACAATAAATACTCTTGCATTTTAATTGGTTAATGACACTCCTTAATTTAGTACTATCGATCATTTAATAATTGGTGGATTTTATACATCTCAAACTCAATAATAAAATCAATGTATGAAGATTTATATAATTAAGACATACTTTTGCATTCTAATTGATTAATGATACTCCTTAATTTAGTACTTTCATTTAATAATTGGTAGATTTTAATTATATATCTCAAACTCAATAATAAAATCAATGTATGAAGATTTATATAATTAAGACTTAAATTTTTATAATCAAAATGTATAGTGTATGCTGAAGTGTTTTCAATGCTTAACATTCAGCGATAAAGTGATATTTTTATAACAAAAATAAAATGGATCATCATCTCCACCTAAACAAATTTTTGTCTTTAAAATTACTCCAGAAGTTGGTAAAAACTACAAATTTTGTCTATATAATATATGCTTATGTAATATGAGCATTAATCAAATATCCAAATTACTTTTTTAGAGATCTTATAAAGAGCAATCAAGAAGACGATCAATCAAGGACTTATAACCTTTTATATCACACAACATGTAGAATATTTGCATAAAAATAAAATTTACACAATAAATAAAATAAAATACGTGTAGCGTTGATGGTCTTTTCCTACAAAGGTTTCAGTGCGAAGTAACCTTACAATACGAAGTGCAAGTTCACATATAACAAGCTCATGTCTATAATTTGGAAGATCATGTTCATGATCTGGCGATCATTTTCGTTGATGTCATATTCACAAAAAATTACAGAAATTACAGAATTGTTACCGCGTGAATTAGTTCATCACCGTCTAGATTATTAACATGGACTTATTAATTGTTATCGCACTTCGTAATGTAAGGCTACGTTGCACCGATATATTCCTCGTTAAGTAATTATGTATAAGTCTTTCAGATTCTTCAATCCTCCGTGAGACTGTGGTCTATGGCCTTACAAGCCAATTTTCAGTCGGTGGAGGTTGTTCCTGAGACTCAACTTGATGCGGGGAATGAAGTTACGATGAGTGACGAAGGTAACGAGACAGGCCAGCCGCCTGGATTATCGCCGGAAGGAGGTACTACAAAGGCTATCTCGTCTGAGGCTGTTGAAAGGGATATGGTGGAGGCAGACAAAAATGGAGAGCAGGAGGTGGTGACTGAAACTCCGGTGGTAGCACAACCCTCGTGGAAGGATATTATCAAGGAGAAAAAGGAAGAGAGGATGGTGCTACCTAAGGAGTTCCTGGAAGGTAAGGTGCTGGTCGGTTTCCCGGATGGTGACGATGGAGACCCAAATATTACCATTGCGGCTGATGTCATCGAAGTTCTTGCTTCGTTCTGGCACTCGTCTTTGGTGGTAAAGACTTTGGGCACTATTATTCCGTACGATGTTATGGCTAGGAAGATCCGAGAGCTTTGGAAACCGAAGGGTAGCTATCGTCTTCTTGATCAACCTAATGGGTTTTATCTCATTAAATTCATGCTGCAAGAAGATTACATGAATGCGTTAACAGGAGGTCTGTGGTCGTTGTTTGGTCACTAACTTGTTATCAAACCATGGACGCCGAATTTTGACCCGCTCACCGATATCGTTGCTTCGACGCCGGCATGAGTTCGTATCAATAATCTTCTATATGAGGAAAGTATCCTCATGCAGGTTGCGGCCGGAATCGGACGACCTATCAAAGTCGATAGAAAAACGCTGCTTGTGGATAGAGGTAGGTTCGCTAGAATTTGTGTTGAGTTAGACTTAACCAAATCCTTGAAGGGATCGGTTTTTATTAATGGCAGAAGGTTCCTCCTTGAGTATGAAAAGCTCCATAAGATCTGTCTTCTTTGTGGTAAGTTTGGTCATCTCCAACCTCAATGCCCTAATTTGCCTCAAAACGTGAAAAAAAAACGTGAGGAGACAAGAAAGTCCGAGGAGATGGAGAAAGTGCAGGCGGCTATTCCGGGGTCGCTGGCCGTTATTAAACCGGATCGGCTAGGGGAATGGATGTTACCCAAGCCATGGCGTAGGTCAACGCAGAGAAAGGAGGGTTCGAACCCTAACGGGCTCAACCAGAAGGAATTTCGAACGTTGAAAAAATCTCCCAACTCTGGTAGTTTCAGTGCCTTGGAAATCGAAGGGGGTGATGGTGAGGGTTCCAAGAAACAGATTAATCATGATTCTATAGAAACAAAATATTAATGGAGGAAAAGAGAGGAATGAGGCGCCAACGTTATTTTCTAAAGGAAAGGAGGTGTTAGGTTTTAAGACTGCTGTGTCAGACTCGTGTAACGAGGGTAAGATGAGTGGAAATTCGTTGAAAAGAATTACTCGTATTAAGAATAGAAACAGAAGGAAGGCTAGGAAAAAGGCCTTAAGGGCTGTTGGGCCTTCTAGGATTGAGACTCCCATCTTTGATTCTGATCTGGGCCCAGCGAAAAGAAAAAGGGGAGGTGGAGATCCCAGCCCAAACATTTCATTCCAGAATGGGCTTTCATTGGAAGAGCTGGCGGCCCAGTCTTTGGATCAAGGTAATAGATTGGGCCTTAGCTTGGATGGGGCTTCCTCCAAAATTTGTGTAGCTGTTGAAACCGATGAACAGGACCACACATTTCCTGGCGACCTGCTCGCTGCTGCAGTCGTGCTGATGAAGTTTGTAGGAAATTCAGACTTAAAGGTTCTTTTCGTGTGGAAGCTCAGGGTTTTAAGGGCGGTATTTGGGTTCTTTGGGATGATGATTTGGTCCAGGTTAATGTGGTCAGCTCAAATGACAATTTTGTTAGCGTTGTTCTTTCTAAAGGGAATCAGAAGGCTCATTTTGTGTTTGTTTATGGTCCGCCCTCGGTCCATAGGAGACGCAGGTTCTGGGATTTTCTCAGTAATGAGATCTCATCTATTCAGGGCCCCGTTTTTGTTGCCGGTGATTTCAACTGTATTGTCCATCCTGCGGAGAGGCAAGGTGGTTCGGGAGGTCTTCATCCGGATTCTCCTGATTTCAGTAAAGTTATCGATGACAATGCGTTGATTGATATGGGCTTCAGTGGGCAGAATTTCACTTGATCTCGTGGGTTATCTCCTAGTACTCTTATTTCGAAGAGATTGGATAGATTTCTCATGAATTTGGAAAGTTGTCTCCTTTGGCCTAATGCGTTTGTTCGTCCTCTCCCTCGGTTTTGTTCGGATCATTCTCCTCTTCTGTTTCGCTTGCAGCCTGGTGTCTCTTTTGATAAGGAAAGACGGCCTTTTCGTTTCGAAGCGACCTGGCTTGCTCACCCGGATTTCTTGCGTTTTGTCCGTAATGCTTGGGTTAGGGATTGCCCGGCTAATCATGCGTTGGCCATTTTAAAGTCTAGACTTTTGGATTGGAATAAGTCTACGTTTGGTAATATTCACTTGCACAAAGTTAAGTTGATGGCTTCTCTTGATAAGGTGCAAAAAGAGCTGGTTAGCAACCCTTGTGACTGGCTTTTGTCTAAGGAGAAGTCGGTTCAGGATGAGTTGTGTAGGGTTCTTGAGCAGGAGGAAATTTTGTGGTTTCAGAAATCTAGGGAAGCATGGCTCGTTTCTGGGGATCGGAACACCAAGTTTTTCCATGCCTCCACCATGGTTAGAAGAAAGAGGAATAGAGTCAAAGCTTTGCTTAATGAGGATGGTGTTATGGTCGAGGACAAGAAAGATCTGGAGTTGCTTGTTGTGGATTTCTTTCGAAATCTTTACTGTTTGCCTATTCAGGAGTTGTTTCCTATTGTCACCCCGCATGGTATGTTTCCTCGTCTCTCTCAGGTTCTTTGGGATCAGTTGAATGTGGTGTTTACCAAGGAAGAAATTTTTCGTGCGCTCAAGGGTATGGGGGGTTTTAAATCTCCTGGCCCGGATGGCTTTCAACCCATCTTTTTCCAGAAAAGTTGGGATATTGTGGGTGATTCGGTGGTCAGGGGAGTGATGGACTTCCTGGAGTGTGGGATTCTGCCTGCAGGGTTGAATGAGACTCTTGTTGCCCTTCTCCCGAAAGTGAATAATCCCGATAAGGTTAGCCTTTTTAGACCCATAAGCCTGTGTAATGTGTCTTATAAGCTTATTTCTAAGGTTTTGGTGAATCGGATGCAATTCTTAATGTCGGATCTGATTGGTCCTACGCAAGGTAGCTTTCTCCCCGATAGGTTGATCACGGATAACATCGTCCTGGCTCAGGAAGTGGTTCACTCTATGAGATTTAAGGATGGCGTTAAGGGGTGGATGATTCTTAAAATCGATTTGGAGAAAGCGTATGATCGTCTTAGATGGGATTTTATCTCTGACACTCTTGTTGATGCTGGTTTCCCGGACAATTGGATTAGCTGGATTATGGACTGTGTTTCTTCTTCGTCTATGAATGTGTTATGGAACGGGGAAAAGACGGCTAAAATTGTCTCGTCCATGGGTATTAGACAAGGAGATTCCATCTCTCCTTATATTTTTGTGTTATGCATTGAGCGCCTTAGCCACTTGATCTTACAGGCGGTGGAATCTAGGGATTGGAAACCTATTCAGATTTCGAGAGGGGGCCCTAGGCTTTCTCATCTTATGTTCGCTGATGATATTCTTCTGTTCGCTGAGGCTTCGGTTGCTCAGGTTCGTGTTATCCAGGGTTGTCTTGACATGTTTTGTCGGTCTTCTGGTCAGAAAGTGAACCCGTCGAAGACCAAGCTTTTCATCTCGCCTAATGTTAGCATGGATACCGCGTTTCAGATTGGTCAGGCTAGTGGGTGGAATGTTACCCAGGATCTTGGGGTTTATTTGGGTATGCCTCTGCTCCACAAGAATATGGATAAGCAGACTTTTGAGCCTTTGCTTGACAGGATTAATTCGCGGCTCTCGGGTTGGAAGTGCAATCAGCTCAGCTTCGCGGGTAGGGTCACCCTTGCTAGATCTGTTCTCCATTCCATCCCGATCTATACTATGGCTTCTCTGACCCTTTCTGCCTTCGTCGGTGAGAAGATCGATCAGCTCACTCGTTCCTTTATCTGGGATAGCTGGGGTGACAGGAAGCGTATGCATATGATGAGATGGGAGGAGGTTTGCAAACCCAAGGAGGATGGTGGGCTTGGTCTCAAATCTATGGGGGACCTCAATCAGGCTATAACGGGTAAGTTAGCTTGGAGGTTTCGCAAGGATAGCGAGAGTCTCTGGTGTAGGGTGCTTAGGGCGAAGTATGTGCGCCCCTCGGGCGCCGTTCATGGTCATCCTTCTCCGATCTGGAGGAGTATCATTAAGGCGGACCTCAAGGTTGTTATCCCGGGTTCGAGATGGCACGTTGGTAATGGTTCCTCGATATTGTTTTGGAAGGATCTTTGGCTGGGGGATTGTACGTTACAGTCTTGTGCCAAAGGGAGGATCAATGAGGATTTGTTGCAAGCCCGTGTGGTGGATTTTTGGAGTCCGGATCGGGGTTGGAATTGGGAAATCCTGAATCCGCTTCTTCCTGCCTCGTGCTTGCTTCAGTTAGCTGCTATCGCTGTTTCTTCGGAGACTGGTAGTACGGATACGCTGGCTTGGAAGTTCTCCCGGGACGGTAACTTCTCTGTGGCTATGGCCTATGAGTTTATTCATGCTAACTCGGTTTATATCGATGTGGATGACAGGTTTTTCAAGATTATTTGGAGCCTCCGCGTTCAGGAGAGGGTGCGGTGTTTTATGTGGCAGGTTCTTAGAACGGGGGTGCTCACCAACGCTGAGCGGAAGCGTCGCCACCTGAGTTTGGGGGATTCTTGCCCTCGTTGCCTTGCGGAACCTGAGAGCTTGCTTCATCTTTTCCGGGATTGCGGGCAGTCGCGTGCTATTTGGAGTACTGTTCTGCCTACCAGCGTTTGCAGGGATTTCTTCAGTCTCAATTTTGCCCAATGGATTAGGAGTAATCTTTTGCAGCGGCAGGGTGTCGATGGTATTGAGGATTGGGCTTGCTTTTTTGCTGTTGGCCTTTGGAGTATTTGGAAGTGGAGAAATGCCTGGGTTTTTGAGAAGAAGTCCTTCGGTGGTGATAAAGTTGCTCACATCTTGTCTCTGACTAAGGAGTACGCTCGTGCTAGGATGTTGTCGCTTGATCCGAAAAAGAAGACTAAAGAGATGCGTTTAATTAAGTGGTCTCCTCCTGTGGAGCCGTTCATTAAAATCAACTCTGATGGATCTGTGGTCAATGGTCTTGCTCCTGCTGCTGGTGTTTTGAGGAATTATGAGGGTTCTTGGATGGTTGGTTTTGTTCACAATCTTGGTTCTTGCTCGGTGCCAATGGCTGAATTATGGGGAATTGTGTCGGGTCTCAAGTTGGCCTGGGATAGGGGATACAGGAGGGTTTGTTTGGAAACGGATTCGCAGATTGCGACTCTGTTGCTAAACAAACCTATGGATCGTTGTCACCCCCTCTTTAGCCTCGTCTCGATGGCGCAGGGCTTCATTCGTAGAGACTGGGTCGTCCGGGTTCGTCATGTGTTCCGCGAGGCGAACTCTGTTGCTGATTGTCTCGCTTCTTTTGGCTTTTTCTTTTCCTTTAGGTTTTTATGTTCTTGTTTTTCCGCCCGATCGGGTGTCGTTGTTTCTTTCGAATGATGTGAGGGGTTTATCTACACCTCGCCTGGTGGCAAAGTAACGTTTTATTTATATATTTCTCGAGAGTGCTGCCTCTCTTTTAAACAAAAAAAAAAAAAAAAAAAAAAAGTAATTATGTATAAGTGAAATAAAATAAAGCAAAAATATATATAATTAAGTTGTTTTAAATTACTCCCTCTGTCCCTATATTTCCTTCCTGTTTCACTCGGGCACGTATGCCGATGTGCGTTTTGTTTTATCGATATCTCTAATTATACATTAGTAAAAATTATAAAATTTGAATATTATTAAAGTACTCGATAAGACGAATAAAACAAGACCACACATGACTATGTTTTTATCTATATATTGGTCTAAATTACGAAGATTCTCTTGATGTGTAAATAGTGTCAAAAACAGAATCAAGAACGAAATTCAGGGAGAGGGAATAGAGCAGAAGCAAGGAAACAGCATCTCCGTAGCGGGTGCCTCTTCACATGACGTAAAGCAGCAAAAAAGTCTCTTCTGCATCTCTTTGCATCCACTGCACTCTCCTTTCTCCCTCAACTCTCAACTGCCAAAACCAAATCCAATTCCTTCCTCATCATCAATGGCGAATCAATGACGCGCTGAAATCCATCGCCTCGCCTCGCCTCCTCCGATGAATCGGAGCTTCAAAGACTACGCCGCTTCCGGCGTCGCTTCCTTGGATCTCTTCTCCAACAATCGTCGTAGCATCTCAATCGCCGATGATCATGATTTCTCCCACGGTAACTTGCTTCCACTTCACTGATTCCTCTTATTCCGCAATCGAATTTGATACTGCAGTGGATGATTTTGCTTTCGTTGTTAGATCAGTCGCTTTCGTTGTTAGATCAGTCGCTTTCGTTAGGTTTCCGTTCGAGTTTACTGCTCCACTGATTCGTCCGATTCCGCAATCGATTTTGATACTGCAATGGATGACTTTGCTTTTATTGTTAGATCTCCGAATCAGTCGTTTTCGTTAGGTTTCCGATCGAGTTTATTCGCTTTCTGCTCATCTGATTCTGCAGTCAATTGTCGTTTTCATCTCTTCTTATTGTCAGTGTTACGGATGCGAATTCAGATCTGCATTTAATTTCAAATTAATTTCTGATTCTGGAGATTTGAGTGGATGGATGGATAGGCTTTCTTGTTCTGATATGATCTATTTTCTTATCTAGATCGGACGGCATCGTTGAAATTGGGGGAAATTTCAGTTGGATCGGCGAAATCAGCTAAGAGTGGTTCGGAAGATCTTTTGATTAACGCTGATGATGGTGGCAAGAACGATTACGACTGGTAAATAAGAATTCTCACAAGATTTGTAACAGTTTTTTAAGCGCAAGAGGTTTCTGTTATGAAAGAAGATTGTAAATGATTAGAGGGAAATGAATGAAAGACTGTGCACTTTGGTTTCCTAAAAGGGAAACACTATGCATATAATTAGATTAAATTACTACTTCAGTTTGTCCTTGCTCTAAGCCTAATAAAGCTATATAATACTCCAAATAGTAAATGCTTTTTGATACGTTAGTCCAAATAATCCTGTTTTATGTTTTCTGTATAGGCTTCTTACACCTCCAGAAACTCCTGTTTTCCCTTCAGAGGAGGCAAATGGGTTTCAGCAGTCCGTTACAGCACCCAGAACCAGCTCTACTGGAAGATCCATCTCGACAACTAAATCATCCAGGGTATGACGTGCTTGTCTAATTCTGTTGTTGTATGATTACTGTGTGCAATTCATAGCTGATATTTTGAATGGTTTTTGATTTCATGAAAGAATGTGATTTGAATCAGTATAGTAAAGTGTAGTTAGTATATAGCATATCTATGTCTTGGTTCACTGTCTGGCATTCATTGCCGACATTTCAAACAATACGCTTAATATAGCATTTTTATGTCATGGTTTACTGTGTGCAATTCATGTCTGAAATTTGTATGGCTTTTGATTACTGTGTTGCAATTCATGTCTAACTCTATCTATGTCTTGGTTCACTGTCTCTGTCTGCAATGCGTTGCTGACATTTCGAGTGGGATTTGATTTTTCTTGAATGCGATTCATGTACCAGGATTTTATGAATTGGGTTTTTACTCCCCAATCTTATTTGAATAAGTATACAACAATTGCAGTTAGTATAGAATTTTTATGCGTTGGTTCATTGTGTGCAATTCATGGCTGACATTTCGAATGTTTTTTGATTTCTTCTTGAATGAATGTGATTTGAATCAGTATAAAATAAATGTGATAGTATAGCATAATCTATGTCTTGGTTCAGTCTGTGCAATACATTGTTGAAATTTTGTCATATATCTGTATCAGCAACCAACGAATCATGTAGAGAGCAATGTTGCATCCAGGCCAGCAAGAAGCAGCTCAGTAACCCGCTCTTATTCCTCCATTCGATCCTTCTCAAATATTCTCAACACAAGCTCAGCCTCAGTATCATCTTACATTAGACCATCTTCCCCAATCACTCGTCCTTCATCAAGATCAAGACCCTCTACGCCTTCTCGTACCACTCCATCAAGACCGTTCACTCCCTCTAAAGCCCGCTCTACCCCCACTCCTGCACTTGGCTCAAGACCTTCTACCCCTAATTCTAGGCCTAACATTTCTGCTAATTCAACCTCCCCTGCAGCTCTATCAACCTCACGTTCTTCAACTCCCACACGTCGAAGCACTATATCTTCATCTTATGGGAGAAGTCAAACATCAGTGTCTCGCCCTAGCTCTCCTAGTCCTAGGATTCGTCAGCAGCAGCCGGTTGTTTGTTCTGACTTGCCACATGAAACTCCACCAAATCTGAGGACAAGTTTGCCCGATAGGCCTGTTTCTGCTGGACGGTCAAGGCCATCTCCTGCAAATGCAATGACAGCAAGTCAAGGACATGGGAGTTTCTCTAGACGAGCTTCATCGCCTGTAGTCACAAGAGGTAGATCAGTAGAACCGAAGGGAAGAACTCATGGTTACTCAAATGGACATAGTAGTGAAGCTCAAGAACCGAAAAAGTCGGCATATGTTCCTGACTCACCATCTCGGAGAAACGTAAGAGGCTCTACAGGCACTGAAAGCAATGGCTTTGGGCGGTCTATCTCAAAGAAGTCCCTTGATATGGCAATAAAACATATGGTATGCATTTACTCTTCATTTCTTCAATACCAAGTACCCTTATTTAAAACTTGCAATAATATATTTGATCATAGTTTGTCTTCAACCTTTTTAAAAATATATGTTATTTTCTTCTGGAAACATGACATGGACAAGTAGTAGTCTGTAAGAAATATTAGACTTATTAACTTTGTGGATCATAATAAGAAATTTTTTTAGCTTGAAAATGGGAGAGTTCCAGACTTTCAGCTCAGTTAAATAATCTTTAAGAAGGACCACAGAATTTACAAGTCTTACCTAAAATGAACTTTTTTCAATGATGTTATTGGGTAGTTGTTGACTTCGACATGATATTATGGTAACATGTATATGAACGATATCTGAAGAATTAAGATCATCTGCTTTGTTTTATAACTTCTTAGCAGTAAAATTGCTCAGATAACACTAGATAACCATTCCATTCTCCTTGATCCCTTGTAAACTGAGGCACAATTTTTTTTTTTTGAAAACATGACTTGGCCAACCCGCAATTTGAAGGAAACTATTAATCTTGACTCATTAAGTAAGATTTTGGATCATACTAAAGTATTGTTTTAGCTTGAAATCTGGAGGGTTCAGTTCAGTAAATATTCTCCACATAATTTTTTTTCGAAGTTTTATATGGTAGTTGATAGCTTGATACAGAGTATTATGGTACATGTATACAAGAGTAGATCATTTGTTTTGTACTATAGCTTCTTAGTAGTAAAATTAACTTATAATTTTCCTGTTGCTGTAGGATATAAGAAACGGGCCAGGAAATACACGTCCACATGCAGGAACCGTGCTCTACCCACAAAGCATTCGATCAGCCACTTCTAAAATCCATGCATATCCTACATTGTCCACCCCTGCATCAACCGATTCAAATGGACGTCTTTCAGCTTATAACAACGGCTTTACTCCAGAGAAGCCCAAGTACGCTATCAATGGCGCATTGGAAAAAAATAAAAAAGAAGAAAATGGTCGACTTTTCGGGAGAGTAAACGAGGTCGACATTTTTGAAAGCTCCCGTTATGATGCAATTCTTTTGAAAGAGGATCTGAAAAACACAAACTGGCTTCTTAGCAGCGACGAAAAGTCGGATCAAGGTTTGTTATTTGATCATGGCTTTGAATCTCTGCCTGAACCCTTTGGCTTCTAAAAGTAAGTTATATGTGATCAATTGGTGCTTGTGATTGAGTTCTTATAACCTTTGGGGCATTCTTTTATCTTTTCCCCACTTTCTTTACTAAAGCCAATGTGTAAATTAGAGTCTTTTTTAACCTTTATATTTATCAAGATTTGCCTGAAACTCGGCCTGTAACGTCGTTTCAGATAACGATACCGAGTTTCGGTTTATCGAGATTTCTTGCGCCATTGCCATAATTGACCAAACCTATGAAAAAAAGTGTTGTAAACAGTTACTTGCTTGAGGATTTTGTGCAAGTTTTGGAGTGTATGGGGGCAGATTTGGGAATTTAGAGATTTTACTGGTTTTGGTACCAAATTTAATGGGTCTGTTAAGTTAGTTGAGACTTAAAATCAAAATTTGGTCCAGTTAGAGTTAGTTGAGTTGGCACCACAGTAGCCATTTCATTTAAGTAATGTACCTTTGTGCATATAGATTTGGGGAACGAGAAGAAAAGTTAGGGTAAGAAAAAGTTTAATGTAGGAAAAAACAAAGTGTTTGAATTCACATATATCAAATTTTCTCTGCCAATCATGTTTGTCCCGGTCATTTTAAAAATACTGTTCGCATAAATTAAAAATTGTCAAAAATTGTCACTGCTCAAATTCTGAACATTAATATCCAGAATGTAAATATCAGTTTGTCATCTATGAACGCGAACACTTCCTTTTCCTACGTTAAGTTTTCTTACTACTGAACTTTCTCCGCCATTTCATTTCTCCGCCATTTCATTTCAGAGTACATTATAATGCAATTTGAAATGAAATTCATACATATTCTTAGGGTTTGTTTGCATCTTCTTAAGAAATACTGCATGGTTAAAACGAAGCTTATTTTGGACCGGAGGTAGTAACGAGTTGAACTCACAATAACTATTGAGTATAAAATATAACAAAACTATAGCTCCAATAATTGATAAGATGAAACAATAGTAACAATACACATTTTTGCTCAACCACTAATGGTTGCTATTTTACAGTTTGTTCCTGTTATAAATAGTACTCCGTAGTAGCTGAAATGAGCGGTGGGGGTGGTGGAAGTAATAAATAGCAAGTGGAAACTGAAACTAATAGTGTATGAAACCAAGAACAATAGTGGATGTATGGGTCACAATTACAACATTATACCAAGGAAAAAAAGGATAATGTACAACTATTGGGTCATCTTGCTTTCACTAGTTTCACATTTATATAAACCATCTTCCCATGCTCGTGTGATATCGATATTTAAGATATGAGATTTTATTTTTTTGACGGAGTTTTAGCTGACATTAGATGACAATTAATGACCATCTAACTGGATAGTTCAGAAAAGGGTCGAGTAATTGTAAAACATGCTCGGCGTAAGAAAAAGAAGTCTCGGAGTTCTGATATAATGATCAGAGATTGTACGATCCAGATTACACTGGAGAATTAGGATACGAGATATTGATGATCGATAAGATATCTTTGATATACTCAATTAACGAAATATTAAACCCACAATATGGTATCATTTTTTGTGTGGAAAGAGAGATGATGCTCTCATACGCTATATAAAAGGACTAATTAAAGATAAAGCAGAGAATAGCTAACCCCAAAAAATTGTTCAACAAATAAGGTTAATGTATTAGTTTTACGTCGCTCTATTAGCCTTGCGAAAGACGTGATGGAGCCAAACATTTCAACTCCTACTAGTTAAGTCTTGGTATCCAATAACCAGGTTGTTGATGGAGGTATATAACCCGGCCTCCAGAGTCCCTACCCACAATTTACTAAATTGGAATCATACCGACCTCTAAGTTCGAACCTGGGATCTGTGGTACAAGGGACATAGCCCTTACCACCCGGCCACTGAGGCATTGGTAATATCAGTTTGATATCGATAGCAGAATTATACCTCATTTCATTCATCATACGTATCCATACATTTCTATTTGTGATCTAGTCATAGACTTACGACATATACAAGCGATTTTATGAATTCGAATATTCAAAAATATGTTAAGATTTAAAACATAAAAGTTAGATTTCAGAATCAATGATTGCAGTGGTAACAACACTTATCTTGTTACGTTTATGGTGTTTTTATCTTCTTGTTTATCTAAAGTTAAAAGGGAAGAGGAATCATGAAAACATCCCAAAGAAACCCAACAAAACAAGCAGCATCAACATATGCACGGGCAATTAAAGGACCACACCAATTAAATGTCCAAGTAAATGTTTTTTCTCTTTTCTTAAAACTCACAAGAATGAAACTCACAAGAATGACAAAAATTAATTAATATAACGTTCATTTTTCCTTATTCAATAAGAGTATTAAATTTGTAGGTCATCTATACACTTACAACAATCTATTCACATCAATGAATAGTTGCTTGCTCACATTAAAATTTAGTATTTTATTTAGAGAAGACAAATATAACCGGATATTGAGCCAGAATAAATACAGGCTTACTATTTGGCAAACCCTAAATTCTATTTGGCACACCCTTACTTTCGTCACGAATGTATTTGGTCAGATTTTCGTCACGAAGGTATTTCACAAGAGATTCGTCACGGAGAAAAGGAGGACTTCCGTCACGAAGGTTCCCAGGAGTTCCGTCACGAAACTTTTTTTGAAAAAAAATAAAAAATTCAGAATGTTGTAGAGAATTTCAATACGAGTCCGTGCATATAAAATACGTCCAAAACGGACATCGTTTGCTCTTCCAAAAGCCCTAAAAATAAAACAGTCACATGCGTTAAGTTCGTAAAAACAAAAACTTATATAATTATTAATTATAGTTAAAAATCATGAAATTAAATTTATATACTATAATTATATATTATCATTTAATATCACTAGTTTATTACTTATAAAGTACAATTATAGTTAAAAACTTATATAATTCTTTTGCTTTGCTGTTAGTCTGTCACTGTACTCCACTCCCATCTAAATTCCAATTATTAATGTCTAGTGTCCACCTATAAACCTTTTCATAATTTCCTTTTCAACCACTAGACATTTGAAAATGCGTCCATATCATTTTTTAAAAATCGGGTTCAATTTTGAACGCTATACGAATGCATCTAAAACAGACACGTTCTTTTTTGACATTTTGAAGGCAAAAGAATTTTTTGGGTTAAGGATGCACCCAAAACGAATGTGGGATATAAAAATGTGGATGCGGGTTAAAAATCTTTAAAATAGAGTTAGGTACAGTGTATTGTATAACGAAGTTCCAATCAATTTCTTCAACACAAGAAAATTAGAATTACTCCTATGAGATTTGGTCAAAATTATTTATCTATCATGAAATCATGATTATACATGATGGTTGCTTAAACCTAATCACATTTAAATTTAAAGAAGGTAGTTGTGATAGGGACCATGAAATTTATTCTAAAAATTCTGGTTGGTGCCCATGAATTTAGAGGTATTCTAGTTAATGTCCCAACATCAATTTTTAGTCAATGTTCATAAAATTTTGTTTTGAAGTCATCGATTATTTAATTTTGTAGGTTGTTCGAATCGAGAGAGACAACTAAACAAACAGAAAACGAGAATGAACATAGATTTACGTGATTTATAATATTGTGTTGGCTCCGTTCACAGACAGAAGGAGATCAGTTTTGTTAGGAGGTAGAATCCAATTTTCGGATTGCATAACCGATTGTATATAGTTCTCTAATCTACCCAAAACCAACTTGAGTCCAAAAACATCGACCCAAATAGAAAAACACAAGGACCAAAACAGACCCAACCATCGCGTCAGAGGCGTCTCCATGTCTATCTATTGCAACGTGTGATTCAGATTTAAGACGTTACGACAAATGAAACGTAACCCAATAATAAACTTGAATAAGTTAATTCTAACCGGTATGAGTGTATGAGGGATAAAAATTTAATTATTAAAGTATAAATACAAATATATTGAGCCATCAACCGAAAATACCTAAATTTAGAGGCATTAATCCGAATTTTTATAATTTAGGGGACCAGTCAAATTTGATTTGATGAGATGAAGTAGAAAGGTTGCAACAATACCCAAAAAAGAATTCCAAGTAGAAAAATCCCAGCTCAGTTCTCAAATAAGAAGAAGAAGAACAAGAAGCATTTTCAATTACACTTTGACCTCTCGAGATCTGTAAATTTCCCGTTGCCGTCACCTTCACGGAGAAGATTGTACAGCTCATTTCTTCTTCACTCTTTTCTGGGTAGAGAAGAAAAGTAAGAACCTTTGATTCCGTTTCCGTTTCAGCTTCTTTTCACTCAAAAGTCAAGCTTCTTGTTGAAGATTTGCCGTTGGAAGTTGTGAGCCTTTGGAATATACTTCTTCTTCAGAGGTGGTTTCATATTTTCTGCTCTAGGCACATTCCAGGTTTGTTCTCTCTCGCTCAATTTTGCCAAATTAGTGATAATTAGGGTGGAATTAGGGGAAATTAGTACATTTTCTTAACCTGAAATTGCTCGTCTTTCTAGGGTTGGAAAGAAGATAATGTGTAATGGGTTGTTCTCAATTTTGGTGAAAATTTAGTGGGTGGATCTGAATGCTGATTTTGAAGATGGTTTGCTTAATAATGTGATGTTCATGTTGTACAGCAACTCAGTTCTTAACTGCCAGCTTAGAGTCTGATGCTTGAAGCTCTCATCTTCCTCAGGTATCATCATACTTTCTAAATAGGTCCTCTGAGCAGGTGAAATGATTTATTAGAACAAAAATAGAAAGTTATGGTATATTAGATGAGGAAAGTTTCTGCTATTTCTTTGCATTCTTCACATCTGAATTGGTATGTTTATTGATGTAGTTTTCTTGCTTTATTCATCCTTTTGAAGTTATGTGTTTTTGATCCTGGCTTTTGGCAATGGCATTTTGGAAACAATGATATTTACTGTCTTAACTAGGATTTTTTATGAAAAATGTAGATGTGTGTTGTGCACAGTAGGATTTATTGCATTAAATGTCCTATTTTTGCAATGTAACTTTTTATTTTTTAGTAGCTATCAGGATCTGAACTTTTTTCATAGAGGAATAGATGTGAAAATTATATCTGGATAGTTGCTTCTTGATATTTTCCATAGTTGGCAAGTCATTTATTAATTTTTCAGCTATGATACATGATCCCTTGCATTGTATGCTTTTGTATTTCTTTTGTAGTATGCTAATGCTAACAATTGATTCACTGCTGTCTCTCAGTATATATGATTCAATTAAATCATAAAAATATGAAATATCATAAACAACCCGCTATTGCTGGTATAACATTTGCAGGTCTTCATGATTGTGTGATGTAATACTGATACCTTCAATTTTTCTTCTTCTGTAGAACATTTTGCATATATTTTCTGTATGACAGTGTATTAATGGATGCTTTTTCTTTGATGTAGCAGGTTAGCTAAGAAGGGCCCATTTGCGAGTTTGCACATCAAGCTGACTTAATTTAAGTGCTCACACTTAAGTTATCTCTATGAGGCTGTTCTCTTTCTCAGCTGCCATCTTTCTCCTCTTACATCTCTTACCCCCTAACAATGCTGATTTGGAGTCTGACAAGCAAGCTCTTCTTGAGTTTGCTGCTCGCGTTCCTCGTGGTAGAAAAATGAATTGGACTAATGATACACAAATCTGTACTTCTTGGGCAGGGATCACATGTAATAAGGGAAACACACATGTTGTTCATCTCAGACTCCCGGGGGTTGGATTAATTGGCCAAGTTCCAGTTAATACTATTGGGAAATTAGATGGTCTTGAAATCCTAAGCTTACGATCGAACCATCTTAGTGGGACTCTTCCCTCTGATATAGTTTCCCTTCCTTCACTTCAGTATCTATACCTTCAGCATAACAACTTTTCTGGTGAAATACCGTCTTCTCTATCTCCCCAATTGAACGCAATAGATCTTTCATTTAATTCGTTTCAGGGTGAAATTCCATCCACAGTTGGAAACTTAACCCACCTCACAAAATTGTACCTTCAGGAAAATTCCCTCACTGGACCCATTCCAAATCTGAATCTCCCGCTAAAATATTTGAACTTGAGCAATAACCATTTTAATGGATCAGTTCCAACAAATCTTGGAAAATTTCCTACGTCCTCATTTGATGGGAACACGGGCTTATGTGGTTCGCCTCTTTCGCAGTGTTCAGCTCCTTCACCAACATATATACCTCCGGTTCCTCAAAAAAAGGAAGCTTCCAAAAAGAAACTCAGTACAGGTGCTATTATTGCGATTGCAAGTGGCTGTGCAGCAGTTCTTTTTCTCGTGTTCTTGATTCTACTGCTTTGTTGCTTAAGGAAAAAAGATGATCAAGGTAACAGGGTGCTTAAAGGAAAGGCTTTTGCTGGCGGGAGGAGTGAAAAGCCGAAGGAAGAGTTTGGAAGCGGAGTCCAAGAAGCTGAGAAGAATAAGTTAGTGTTTTTTGAAGGCTGTTCGTATAATTTTGATCTAGAGGATTTGTTGAGGGCTTCTGCTGAAGTATTGGGGAAAGGAAGTTATGGGACTACTTACAAGGCCATCTTGGAGGATGGAACTGTAGTTGTTGTTAAGAGATTAAGGGAAGTGGTCGTTGGGAAAAGGGAATTTGAACAACAGATGGAGATCATTGGTAGAGTTGGTCAGCACCAAAATATTGTGCCTGTTCGGGCTTATTATTATTCCAAGGATGAGAAACTCATGGTTTTTGACTATGTTCCAGCTGGAAGTTTGAGCGCAAGACTGCACGGTAAGTTCTTTTGTCATCATACTCCTTCATTTTAGCCTTTTATTTTTCGTTAAGAAATATTTTTCATTTTTGGAGTGTTTGTTAAAGAATAATTTTTTTTTTAATTGTTTTAAAATGAGGTAGTAGCTACTAAATTGGTAAAGTTGTAGGGTTTGAACATATTCATCTCATTTCTTAATAGTGATGTCAAAAGCTAAAATGACAAAATTATTAAACGGAGGGAGTATCATTTTAGTGAAATCTTGTACATTTCCCTTTGAAAAAAAATTATACGATGCACATCTGAGCATTTTTTTTTTGCAGATTCCCTTTATTAGTGTTAGATGCAAAAAACTTTTTTAGCTGCAAAAACACTTTGTTATTATTATCATCATATATAGAAGAGAAAAGCTTAACTTGGTCATAAGTACTAACACACTTACTATAATATCAGGAAACAAGGATACTGGCAGAACCGTGCTGAGCTGGAATTCCCGGTTCAAGATTCTGCTAGGAGCAGCACGGGGAATTGTGCACATCCATTCATCAGCCGGTGGAAAACTGGCTCATGGAAATGTCAAATCATCCAACATCCTCCTCTCTGAAGATCTAGACGGCTGCATATCAGACTTAGGCCTAACTCCTCTCATGACATCAGCAGCTGTTCCTCCAAGAACAGCTGGCTATCGTGCACCGGAAACGGTTGAAACCCGAAAATCAACCCAAAAGTCCGACGTCTACAGCTTTGGTGTACTTTTACTAGAAATGCTGACAGGTAAAGCGCCTGTACAGTCTCCTGGACGTGATGATGTGATTGATCTCCCTAGGTGGGTCCAATCGGTTGTCAGAGAAGAGTGGACTGCTGAAGTTTTTGATGTTGAGTTAATGGGGCATGATAATATTGAGGAGGAGTTGGTGCAGATGCTTCAAATTGCAATGGCATGTGTATCTAAGGTGCCTGATATGAGGCCCAAAATGGAAGAGGTTGTTAGGATGATGGAGGAGATTAAGATGGACTCTTCCAGTCGTCCTTCGCCTGAAAAAGCTGAAAATGAGGGTAAGGACTCAGCTTCAGCCTCAGGCTCACAAATAGTGTGATTGTGTTGAATTTGATTGGAAAGATGGAGAAGGCAAGCAAAGGAGTGTACAATGTTGTACATACATATATATGATATAAGCTTTCTCCAATGAGTGGTAAAGAAGACGGTTAATTCTTTTAGGGTTTGTGTAGAAGTTATGGTTGATCTTTGTTGTTTAGTTTCTTTGGTATCACAAGTGTTTGTTACTAAAGGCAGTGTTTGTAGTGTACTTGCTAGTTATTTCCTAACTATTATGATTTGTAATTTGTTTTTTTATTTATTGACTGTGTTTTAGTGAATTAATTCCCAATTACTCTTCTCAATCTGTGTTGCACTTACTTTGATGTGAAACTAAAGAGTTGAGTGTCAATCGATGAACCCTAACAAAGGCAATAAAATTTCTAATACAGAGATAATAAAACAAAGAAAAGAGTGGTCCAAACATACATGTGTCTAGCAATTCAAACAAGAATGTATTAGATTAGCTGTTCAGCAAACTGAATGAAAAATCAAAAACACTATATTTCCTATAGATGTATCATCATTCTCACTACGATCTCCCTTCCGAAAGACCCGCCTCTCAAAATTCCGGGTAAGGGAGGGAAAACCTTCAAAGTTCTTCACCAAAAACAATAAGCTTACATAGCATATAGTCACAAGTCTCAACTGGATTCATCTCTGACTAAATCTGCACCACTAACATACTTGGCCATAAAAGATATAAGCCTGAAAGGAGCGCCAACCAATGGCGAGTCAGTGAGTGCAACGCCATCATCACTATTTTCAATCTCATCCATGAATTCTTGACCTTCTAAATCTCGGCTTTCGTATTCATCCAATGGAATTTGCACAATTTCTCCAGACATGGCGGTTTCTGGAAGCTTCTGATTTACAGAAGAATAATCTTCCTCCATTAACACTCTATCTGAACTATTAATATTAGCATTCTCGGGTAATTTAGCAATTTCATCACTGGATTCAGATTCAGGATGAGAGTCCGGCACAGAGATGGTAAGATCACTATCTTTGGTTTGCCAGTGACCAAGTTCAATACACAACTCGTTCATCTGCAACAATTTTAAATTTTAGTTCAATGAAAAATGATAAAAAGTTTGAAGAAAATATAGTTTACCTTTTCGACAACATCAGCATTTTCTGTGATCAGTTTCTCAACCAATTGAAAAGCTGCTTCAATTTGAGAGTTCAGGTCATCTATCTTCGAAGCATCCTACATAATACATCAGTAAAATTCGATAAAAGTACTATGATCAAAGCCAAGAGTATATTCCCTAAGCCATTGCCAGATAAACCTCCACTATAACTGATAGCATCCCAAATATTTCCAGATGCAAAGAGAAGCCCGTGATGCATAATCTTAGAAAATGAATCTTATGATATCTTGACTGAGAAACATACATTTGTGATGTCAGTTGATGAATAAGCAGAGGCTGAATTTCTCTCCAGTTCCTCAATCCGTGATTGCAAACTAGACATATTCTCCATCAGCTGCTGTTTTTCTTCTGAAAGTTGCTTTCTGCATTCTTCGGACTCCATTACCTGCCAGGCTTTGATTTTAATTTCAGTATCAAAGAAAATAGAGTTTTGATGTGAGCTGGAAGGTGTCGGAGAAATAAAATATGCAGCACCTAATACCTGAATTCTCAATCTTGTGTTATCATCATTAAGAGCAGCAATATTTTGTTTGATAGAATCCTGGAAACATGAAGAAAAAGAAGAAGATATATCAACTTACCACACCTTAAATAGAAAGAGCACTTGACATAGTGCATAAGGAAGACAGAAAATAAAATTAAGTTTTATGGCTGAGCAGTATTATATGCTCAGCCATAAATATTATATCCTACTTCGCAACATTTTAAATATAAATAAATATTAGCAATAAACATACATAGGGGAAACATGATGTTTATAAGTTATTACAACCATATCAAACAATTTTCTACCTCCTCTTGGATCCGCAAAGTTTTCTCCTTCTCAAGAAGTTCAACATTTTCCAGCAATTTTATCTGAAATGAGAACAAATGAAATGTTGAGGAAACGTCATGAAGATAGAACAAATCACAGAAAGGAGTTTAGAATATATGGCAAACTCACCTCTACCATTTGCAGAGTGTCGTTCTCTCGTACTAACTGACTTATTTTCTCCTCAAGGTTGATCTGCATGTGAAATTTTCATTTCTTTATATAATTATAAACTCTAAAATTATAAGGTGTATCTATTTAAGATGCTCAAACGTCTTTGCTGATTAGTAAAACAGTTTCAAAAGGAGGTTGCGATCTCAAGATATTAACCAAGAAGCAAACTGATATATGCATGCAGTAAAAAATAAAGTTGCATGCCTTAATATGATGGATGATTAGACATATGGTCGCAATTTCAATACTTTTTAAAACCTGAAAGTTGAAGTACAGTAGAAGAATCACCTCTTTTTGATGTGAAACATCTTTTTCTTGTTGTAGTTTTACAAGTTTCACCTCTAGTTCAGCCTGAAAACCATGTAGAAAAGTTAGATACCTATCAACAAATAAACCACGCCGATCAAAGATTGAAAATAGTTATTCGGCTTCCCAGTAAATTTTAGAAAACATCTTGTATACCTCTTTTTGGATCCGATACTCCATTTCGACTTGTAATTCTTTGATCATCACTTTCAATCTAGCCTGTAGAAATGAAGAGTATCAACAAAGGAAAAGATTAAAAACATTTATCCAAGAGGCCAAAGTTAGACATCAAAGCATCAGACAAGTCAATTATTTTTTAACCTCACCTCTTCCTTACTCCAATCTTGCTTTTCCTTCGTTTCTACCAAGGTTGACTGCAAAAAACGAATATTGCACAAAAAAAAAAGAAACATTATTACAAAGTAAAGTGACCACTAAAATGGTTGTACAGAAAATATATCAATGCTTTATTCTTTCTTCTACAAGCCAAAAATAACAGTAACTTGTTGATGAAGTACTGATACAAAATAAATACCAAATAGTCTATAAGCGCAACAATTGACTTCCAAAAAAAAGTGCTAATCAATGTCGACTTCTAGAACGGTCATGTCTCCGTAACAAATAATGTGCAGTATGTCAAAACATAAAAATCCCCAAAATTTTCTTCACAGTCTACTCATGAAAAATGATAGAGGTGGTATTTTGGTAATGCTGATGAAGCAAATAAAAGGGTTCTTTTAAAACAAAACAATGGTGATTCCCTGATATAAGCCCTAAATTATGCTTCTCCATAGATCACCAAATACTACAATGTAAACTCATTACTAAAGCAACACATTGTTTCAAAACCTTTCTTCCATTTCTTCAACAAATATCAATAACTGAGAAAGGCAATGCACACGAAATTAATAACCAATAATGAGATAATTCAAATAAATCTAAAATTTGAACAAGAGCTCATGAAAAGTTGACAGTTGAAAAAAACTAACCCCATCTGAGCCAGTATCAAGATTTCCATCATTCTCTATTGGCAATTCAGATGTGCCATTAGAATGACTCTCATGAAGACTCTGACTTTCATTAGACTGATCCAGATGAGTCAGATCTGAAGCCTCATTAGCCTCTTGGTGGGAACTCATCTGTTCAGAAACTGAAGCAACAGCAGCAGCATCTTCTGTGGGTTTCTTCTGCTTGTTATTCTTCTTCTTATTCCTCTTCTTCTTATCCATTCTCTGCTCTATTACCCAAATCCAATTAAAATACTAAAATCAACACCCATTTTCAAAATCCTAAACAACAACCTTCCATATTTTAATCAATCAAAATTGGCTCAACAAAGCACCAAAATCGCTATTAAATGTAGCATCAGTCCTAATATAATCTATGAAATGCCAAGGTTGCGTCTTTTGATATATACTTGTAATGGGTAATTCAAAATCTAAGCAATTGACGCATTGAAAGACATAAATCGAAAGATGAGATTGAGATGTAAATACTTACACGAAAATACGCAGTTTGTGTACTTTGGATTCGAGCAAGGTCACGAACTAGCTCGTTGAGAAGAAGAAGCGAAGAAATTTGGGAGATTCTTGCTGTGTTGTGTTTATGTGTACGAAAGAGGGGAGAATGTCAAAGGCGATTCTCTTAAATTAGACGGTTGGAAACGCCAAATATGTTGTAATAAGCTTTGATAATTTTCTTTCTTTTCCCTCTTCAAATGATTTCCTTTGTATTGCTTAAGCTATTTGCACTATATTTTTTAACTACGGCCACTACATTTTTTGATACGTTAGTTTTCAACGTATAGGCAAAATTAAAAAAAACAATACGTGAAGCAAAATACGAAATACCTGAAACAAAATAAAATATACATAAAATATACACGTTGGAAACCCACGTACAAATATAATTTGAAAAAAGTAGCCGTTAGAAAATAATTGAAAAAATCAAATAAAAAAATAATCTCGTACGTTGGAAACCAACGTACGTGATTAATGTTTTATTTTTTTTCAACTTAAAAAACGTTTTTTTAAAAAAACAAAATAATTACTTTTAGTATATTATACCAATAATAGGTTATAAATCACATATGTCTCTTCGCTCTAGTGGTAAAATGCACAGCTTGTGTGTGTGACTAACACCAAGGTATAATAAGAGTGAAACCATTACGCTAATGTGTCTTATTGGTATATATGTAATATTAATACTACAAGATAACAAGTGAACTTATTCACCTCACTCTTTTATTAGAAAAACAATTTTTTAAAATATTTTTTAATATTTCATAATTATTTTTACTATTTTTTCGTTTAAAAAAATAATATTATTATTAAAATATTTTAAAAAAAATAATATTATTATTAAAATATTTTAAAAAAAATAATTATAATAATTATAATATTTTAAAATTTTAATTTTAAGATTTTAAAAATATACTAAAATTTCAAAAATATAATAAAATTTTAATATATTATTTTACTTGTTTTTAGTAAAACTTATATATTTGTTAAGATAAAAAACAATGATAATCAATATTATTCCCAATATATTCTCTCTATATTTTTTAATTCTTTTTTTGAAATAATATATATTGATAATAAAACCAAAAAATATAAAGAGAATATAGTGTATAATCAAACCAAAAAATATATTATTTAATCTTTGTTTACTTATCAATTGTCATACATTGTATAAATCGAGGAAAATCGATAAAAACGGACTTAAAACGAGTAATGACGCTAATATCGAGCAAAACGGACTTAAATCGAGTAATGACGCGAAAATCGAGTAAAATCAACTAAAAACGAGTAATGGAGCGAAAATCGAGAAAAATGGGCTTAAAACGAGTAATGGTGCAAAAACCGACTTAAAATGAGTGATGACGCGAAAATCGAGAAAAACTGGATTAAAACGAGTAATGGTGCGAAAATCGAGTAAAACCGACTTAAAACGAGTAATGGTGCAAAAATCGAGTAAAACCGACTTAAAACGAGTAATGGTGCGAAAACCGACTAAAACGACTTAAAATGAATAATGACGCGAAAATCGAGAAAAAAACTTAGAGTTTAGGGTAAAAAATAAATTGATAAGGAAAGGGGTTATTTAGCAAAAAACTTGTAAAATGATGTGATAAGTTGATAGTTTGAGCCCAATTCGTTTAAACGCCTTAAAAAGATAAAAATCAAAATTCTAAAATTGTAACATGACACCTAATAAGGCTCATATTCGTTTTCATTTGTCGGATTCGGAAAATAATCATCGAAAACGTTAACGGACCTAATATGGCCGAATGAAAATTTAATGAGACCCATTATCAAAAAACGACATAAAACGGATTACTAAGACCTTAAACTGCAAAAAAAACTTGAAATATAAAAGTAGTATTTGAGCATTACCAATATGACACTTTCGTTTTTATAAGAAATTAACAAAATTAACACTTTGAAATATCCAAACGAACACTTTCACCTAGTAACGAGTTAATCTATTCTCAAGCATATAAGTCGTATAGTTATGGTCAGTGCGACATTTCACATCCTAAATAACGACATATAAGTACCTAGTTTGGACCCCTTGTATGATAAATGGATTTGCAAACACAGCCAAAGTAAAGCATACAATCACTAGGGATCCCCTAGGTATTACAAATGTGTCTCCACTCTTAAAGAGATGAAGGTTGTTGTGAATTCTCTCTGTATTGATATGTTCAGATTACATGTGGTTATATACAAGAGACTCAACAGGATAACTACTGTCCTCCATTATCCACGACACTAACAAAGTATCCTAACAAATACCACTAAATAAGAATACAGTTGCTGACTTATCTAGTTCCTAAGAAATAGCCTTCTGTTGGTTTGTTACCCCCCGACAAGATCAAGATCGGGACGAACTTGGAGCTTGGTACGAAGAAAAACGACACGATCTTTCCCAAGTGGTTTGGTGAAGATATCAGCTAGCTGATCAACAGAGGACACATGAGAGATACGCAGATCACCAGTTTCAACTTGTTCCCTGACAAAGTGAAAATCAAGAGCAATGTGTTTGGAGCGAGTGCTGATTATTGGATTTTTTCACATGAATGTGGCACCGACGTTATCACACAGAAGGGTGGGAGGCTGTCGAACAGGAGCATTAAGGTCTCGTAGGAGCTGTTTAATCTACATCAGTTATGCAGTTGTGTAGGCTATAGCACAGTATTCTGCCTCTGTGCTTGAGCGAGCCACAACACGTTGCTTCTTCGATGTCCAACTGATCAAATTTGGCCCATGGAACACTGCAAATCCATACTGAGACCTACTGTCATCAGAATCAGAGACCCATCCTGCATCTGAATAAGCCAAGAGAGAGTTAGTTGTAGTTGGATGAAAATGTAGTTTGTGGTGAAGCGTACCCTGTAAGTACCTCAATATTCGCTTGACAGCCTGCCAGTGCAAAGAAGTGGGAGCATGCATATACTGACATACACGATTAACTGCGTAAGCAATGTCTGGTCGGGTAATAGTGGCATATTGGAGAGAACCTACAATCTGACGATATAATTTTGGATCAGAAAATGGACCACCATGGATTTCGAGCCGTCGTGTAGGATCTGCAGGAGTAGAAATTGGTTTGGAATCAAGAATCTTACTCCGAGCCAGGACATCCAGAATGTAGTTGTGCTGAGACAAAGTAATCCCAGATGAATTTCTTGTGATCTGAATGCCAAGGAAAAAATTTAAGTTACCCAGATTTTTCAGAGCAAACGTTTGATTTAGGTTTGTGATGAACTGCTGCACGAGCTGAGAATGGCTGCCTGTAATGATTAAATCATCAACGTATACAAGAACATAAATGGTGGCAGTAGGGGAAGAGTGAACAAACAGAGATGTATCAGATTGGCAAGCCCTGAAACCATGTGTAATCAGATGTTGCTTGAGCTTATTAAACCACGCCCGAGGCGCCTGTTTGAGGCCATAGAGTGCTTTGTGAAGGCGGCACACATGATTAGGACGTGAAGGATCGACAAAGCCTGGGGGCTGATCCATGTACACTTCCTCTGATAAGTCACCATTCAAGAAGACATTGTTGATGTCTAACTGTCGTAACACCCAATTCTGAGACAAAGCAATGGAAAGAACCAAACGAATGGTAGTAGGCTTGATGACATGACTGAAATTCTCAAAGAAGTCGACTCCTTCTTCTTGGCTAAAACCCTTAGCAACTAATCGTGCTTTGTATCTGTCAATGGAGTCGTCTGAAATCCGCTTAATCCTGAAAATCCACTTACAACCCACAAGATTAATATTGCAAGGACGAGTAACAAGAGACCAAGTGTTATTTTTCAATAAAGCATCATATTTTAATTTCATCGCAGCTTGCCAAAGAGGATTTTTGATGGCATGGGAGACAGTTTTTGGTTCGATGGCAGAAGTATGGGAGGTAGTGGTGGCGGTGAATGTTTTGGGTTTGAGAGAATTTGTACTAGCCCGAGTGACCATGGAGTGCTGGTTATTCTCTGCAGGTCGGTAGTGGGGAGGTGCAGTTTGTTTTGCTCGAGAGCTGACAGTGGAGTGTTGGTATGTGGGACTAGTAGTGACATGAGTTGAGAGTTGTGGAGATGCTGGTGGGGAAGGGTCTGGCAAAGGTGGGGCTGGGGGAGCTTGTAATTTTGTGGCTTGACCAAGTAGATCCAGGGGAGTGGATTCTGGAGGAGACGAAGATGAAGGTGGATCAGGGGCAGATTGATTTTGGGCATAAGGGAAAATTTCCTTGTTGAACATGACATATCGGGACACGTAGAGCCGGGAGGTGGGCTTGTGGAAGCAAAGATACCCTTTGTGTGAGGCACTGTAACCCAGGAAGACACAAGGAAGTGAGCGAAAATCCATTTTGTTTGAGTTGTAAGGTCGGAGGAAAGGGTAGCAGAGACAGCCGAAGGCCTTCATGAAAGCATAGTCTGGATTTTTGTTGTACAACAAAGAATATGGAGATTTGTAGGAAAGTAATGGAGTGATTGTGCAGTTGTGGAGATAGGTGGCTGTTTTGAAGGCATGTTCCCATAATTCTTTTGGAAGAGAAGATTGGGCTAAGAGAGCCAATCCTTTTTCAACAATGATACGATTGCGGCGTTCGACTGCACCGTTTTGTTCTGGAGTGTAAGGACAGGAGACTCGGTGATGGATGCCACAAGTTTGTAGGAAAGATGAGACGTTTCGGAACTCTCCTCCCCAATTAGTTTGGAGACTCTTAATTTCTGCGCTGAATTGAGTTTGTATCATGGTGCGAAACTGTATGAATGTGGAGAAAACCTGAGATTTGTGGGAAAGAAAATAAATCCACACAAACTTTGTGCAATCATCAATGAACAGAACAAAATAGCGGTTTCCATTTATAGAGAACATGGGAGATGGTCCCCAAACATCAGAGTACATCAATTCAAAAGGTTTATTAGACGAGACATGGACATGAGATAAAGGAAGCCTATGACTTTTGCCAAACTGACAAGGTTCACAAACAGGAGAAAATTTATTTGAGGTGAGCGGAAGCTAAAATGTGGAAACAAGACGTCGTAGTAGAGGTTCATGTGGATGTGCAAGACGATTGTGCCAGCCGGTTAAGGACGTGCGAACACCAGTGAGAGCAAGAGAAGCTGGTTGTTTATTTGAAGGAGGAGGAGACAATTTGTAGAGGCCAATATCAACGTGCCCGTGGAGGATTGGAGTGCCCTGAAAGTTCTTAACACAACAGAAATTAGGCCAAAATTCCATATAAACATTGTTGTCCTTGGTCAATTGGGATACACTGAGGAGATTTTTGGTTAAGTGAGGGACAATAAACACATTTGGCAAGCTTAGATTAGATAAAGAACATGATCCATTATGAGAAATAGACAAATGGTTACCGTTACCAACTTGGAGCTTGTCGTCACCAGTGTAGGCATCGGAGATGGTCAACTTGTTGACGTCGGGAGAGACATGGTCTGTAGCACCTGTGTCGAATACCAAGATGGATCCATGACAGTGGACAGACTGTTGTACTGAGCAACATTGACCTGCTTGGATTGGTCACGAGGGTTGAGGCGTCTGGGAGGAAAATCAGTATGATTTCCCCTTTGCCAGCAATCGATAGCCTCATGACTTGGCCTGCCATAGAGTTGGCACTGTATACGATGACGTCGCTGATCAGACCCACGAGAGGAGGAGGAACCCTGATTGTGATGCTGATTTGTGGAGCGGTTCTGATAGCGAGAAACAGAATTTGCAACAGGACTTTGAGTTGGTGCTATGGCAGGAGGAAGTTGAGTAGCAGCTTGGCGAGAAATATCTTGTTCTAGACGGGCTTCTTCCTGAAGCAGAAGTCCAACAAGATCATCGACAGACAAAGCATTCGACTTCATCATGAAAGCGGAAGTGAACGAACCATATGAGGAATCAAGACCATTCAGAATGGAGCTGATCAGATCCTCATCCGGAATTGGATGAAGGTTTTCAGCTAGGGAATCAGCAATTGAACGCTTGCGTTCAATGTAATCCAGCATGGACGAGGCACCTTTGGACAACGTCTGCAGTTGAGTCTTCATGCTCATGCGACGAGCTCTGGTTTGTGCCTGAAAAGTGCGCTCAATAGCGAGCCACACAGAGTGGGACGAGGCTGCACGAGCAACAATGGCCATAGCGCGCTCAGATAAGGTTGATTTAATCCAAAGTAGAACAAAGCGATCACGCTTTTTCCATATGGCATGATCTGGATTTGGATTCTGGACTGCAGCACCATCGACAATAGCGGGAAGAAACTCCGGTGGTGGACTTGGATTCACAACAAAGGATTCAATAAACCAGGCTGTTTTTCCTGGACTTCAAGGGGGTTCTCATAACCACGTAGTAACTGGCTTAGCAGTGGCCTTAAAGCAGGTTCGGGCTCGTATTCTAATGAGTTCTTTATTGATTCTGCAAAAATCACAAAACTAGAAATTAAGTGTTGTGAGACTTGTGCTCTCTTAACTCATCTCAGATTTAGCTATAGAAAAAACAGTAGTCAACTAGAATCTGTTTTGTGGATGATAGATACTTAGGGAGAGGATCTCACGCTAAAGAACCCACTTTGAGCAAGCAGATCCCAAATGAATATCCAAAGGAATTTGGAAAATCTCCCTCTTCAAATGTTCACTCATTAATCAAGTCTCTGTACAATTAAGAGCTAAACCTTTTTTTTATAATGAAAAGGAACAAGTAACTTCCAATTATAAAAATAATCTACTATTAAAGTAATCCTCTTTTTTTGCCACATGACATTCCATTTTTCAACAAGCCTTCTAAATTTGTTTTCTAATTTCTTAAATCGCCACGTGGCAAGCCTTAATCCCAATCTCTCTATTGCTTTTTTTATATTTTAAATCACACGATATTTCTTAATCTTTGTATTGCCTTGCTACAAACCGCAAGTTTCCTTTAAAACTGTAATTTAATAATTATATAGAAAATTTATCTTATAATTTATAAATTTTAAATACTTTAAACTGAAATATATTTAAATATTTAAAAAATGTTTGATTAACACTCTCTTTTTTATTAAAAATATTTATCATACTAATTAAAAAAATTATATTAAAGAATTGATATCTTTTTACTTTATCTATTTAGATAATAATTTAAATTAGACAATTATGTTTAAAAGTTATACTAAATTTGTATAAGGTAAATAAATTTCGTAAAATATTTTAACCGAATCTTTTTTTATATTTAAATTAAACTTATATTTTATAAAACCCGTGCGATGCACGGAAAACTGAACTAGTTAATTTAAAAGATCAGCAAAAAACTAGATAGTGGAAGTATGGAGATAGTGGGAAAACTAATCCTAAAAAACAAAATAATATAAATAAGGCGAATTTTCATGGGTACTCTACTTTGAAAAAAAAGTTGTACAAATAGTCTATTAGTTACCAAATTGCAAGGGATACCTTTTAGGGTATTTTTGTCATTAATTTGTTAATATTTTTTATTTTCTTTAAAAATAAAATAATATTATTTTAATAAAACGGAAATATAAAATATTAATTTCTTTGATTTATAAAAAAGATTTTGTGAAATGGTTGAAAACATTAATTGAAAGATAAAAAAAGATTACACAATTTTATTTAATAAGTAACTAAAAGATAGAAAGTAACATTTTTTGATGATATGTATATAAATTTCTTTTATCGTTCTTGTTAATTTCATTGTTACTCTCGTTTAACTTAAAATTCATTTATGATTCCGACTTAACATTTTAATTTCTGTCATGTCACATATTTCATCCTGTCAAAGAAAAATGATCCATGACACCAGTCAACCCATAAACTTGGTTAAGAAACAAGATCAAGAATGACATGCGAGACAAATTGAAAATGTAACACATGCCAAATTGACTAGGAGGAAGAACAAGAATGATCCGCTCTTAAGGAAGTAATCAGTTATTTTTTCCAGTCATACTTGTATTGTTTACCTGTCACCATAATATTGATTTAGTGATGAGTTAATCATCTTCACACTTCCATCTTTTATCTCTAAGATAAGATAAGATTATAAAAAGATAATACAAACTGATTAATTTTTTTTTTACATAAAGATAATTAAAAGTTAGAAAGTAAAGATCTTGCGAAGATATGTATATAATTTTTTTTTTATCATTCTTTGTTAATTTCATCATTACTCTCGTTTAATCTAATTTAAAACTCGTTCAGAATTTATGTTTTGTTCTCGTCTGATCTCCATTAAAGGATACATGAATGACAATTTGTGTTCCTGTCACTACTCATATTTTGTCCTGTCACATTCAAAGGTTTGTAATAAACAACACATGCCAAATTGACTTATACAGTCGCACTAAAGTAATCGGTTTTGTCCTGTCATCCTTATATTTTTTACCTGTCACCAAAATTTATTATTTTCGTATAATCAGATAGTTTACTGCACACTACGTCAATTACTTTTGAGATAATATCCGTAAAATAATCATGATATAATTAAAATGATAAAATGATATAATTTTAAAAAAAAGAATAAAAAAGAAATCACTCATCTCTTCCCACTAACCACGTTTTTTCCCTCCCATCAAATCTTGCGGGGGGTTTTCCCTCCTATTTCTATACATGATTGTTAAAGATGAAAATTAAAAGATTTTGTGAGATATTGAGAAACGGTTTCAATCTTCCTGCAGTTGTTATCCTATATTAGTCTGATTCTTCTTAACAACTACGCATTCTCATTGCTTCTTTCATTCAAAGTCTGTGATTTCTCTCTAACAACCATGGGTAAGTTTCCTTTTGTTGTACCATGTATCATTGTTTTGCAAAAATATTCATGTATCACTTGTTTTTCAATTGATGTAGGTAGAAGCAACTAATTGTTATTAACAACCCAGGGTTTTCTGTATTGAACTTTGTTTACATGCACAAATAACACCAACGCAACCATGATCCACATTCAATAAATAGTATATAAAGATAGTTATTAACAACCCAGGGTTTTTTGTTAATTATAGACTTGATGTCAGTTTCATAACATGCAAAAAAAGGCGGGGACTGAGGAAGGCATCAGATACTTGTTAATCGAATCGTTACGCATTTGTGTGAGCGTTTCGATTTTAGGGTTTAAGAGACTTGCAATGGTGACCATAGATATCTCCGCCTCCACTCTATCGAACCAGAGCAAGGAAGAATGATTTGGGAAGAGGGGAAATTTTAGGGTTCATGAGAGGAAGAGGAAGAACACCTATCGATAGGGAGAGGAAGAGGAAGAGACTATCGAAGCCAGATAAATTTGTAGGGTTTAATTTTTATTTTATTTCAATTTTCAGTTATTAGTTTTAAGTTTTTAATTTTATTATTTCATTATTATCTGTTAAATTTTAGATGAATAAAATTTATTTTTGAAAAAAGGGTGATTTTTGAAATTTGGGCATAGTTTGCAATTATTAGAGGTATTTTTCAAATTTTTTAGGGCATATATACAACATTAAAAAATTAGAGATATTTTTGCAAAGTATATTGAAAAAAAGGGTATCTACTACTATTTTCTCTATAAATAATTAGAAATTAATTGCAGGATCCTATCAGTGGATTTTTTAATCTCTTTACAGAAGAGTAGCTTCCTATTCATTTTGGTGGTCCATTAAGTGGTCTTCTTTTTTGCTGAGTATGTCAAGTATGTCCTAGTTCATACCCTTGTCATATTAAAATGGTTACAGTAATCATATATCCCCGATAATCATTTGGTCCTTGTGAACTTGAAAATTAAGGTGAAGATATTTACCTCTCTTCATTACATGGAAAGAAATTGATTAATATTGTTGTAAGATTACATTGAAGAGGATTTTGTTAAAGGGGCTGATCTTGTTGGAGGCCCATTATTACCGGCCCACCGTTTTCCTCTCTATAAATAATACATAATGCAACGTAAATTATGTATCAAACCCTAATTACCATTCTAAACGAAGGAATTCGATTATCTTCGCCTGCAAAGTAAATTATCAAACCCTACTTACAAGAAAAGTAATTACTACACTTCCTTGTCAATCTAAATCAACAATGATAGTTTAATGTATTTTTACTACACAATTGTCAATTTAAATCAACATTGATAGTTTAATGTATTACAATTGTCAATCTAAATCACCGAGGATAGATTAATGTATTACTTCAAAGAACCTAGCTTTTTATATGGATCTAATTGCTTAGTTTTTGCTATTTGTCAGGACATCAAAAGTAGTTATTTTTATGAATTAAGATTATAAATTTAGAAAGTAAACATACTAATTTTGAAATTATAAATACGTTATCTTAAGATAAGATATAAAAGTTTACAATTTTATTCGTTGTCTTGTCTCTTAAGCAAGGAATAGCAATTCAAGATCTCTAAGGGACTGTAAATTTGTAATAGTTGTTAAAATCAGTATATATCTTTGGTAATTTGTAATAGTTGTTAAAATCAGTATCTTTGATTTTGGTCTTAGTAATTCTTCAGTAATGTTTCTACGATGTTCTTGTACGAAGTTAACTTATCGAATAATATTTCATTAACTTAGAGAAATATGATTTTCTTAGGTTTGTTGTGATTTGTATACTAAACTCACGACATTTCCATTCTATGTACGTAGATAGGCTCTTCCTCGGTACACACATTTCTCAACTCAGACTACTGCTACGAGGATTTGATAGATACTAGTATGGACAATGATCGAGCCGATGAGTTTTTATTCGGCATCTCCAAGGACTTCAACATCAAAGACGACGAGCTAGTGCGTGGATTTCTTCGTAGATGAGCCTTGCAAGCCACGCACTCACGGGATAGGAAAGTCGTTGAAACTTGACTACGAAGTTAAGGATGAAGATTTTGAAGAAGAAGAAGAAGTTATCATCAACTCACCCAAACAGCAACATGGGATTGGCAAGGTGTTGAGGATTCCTGCACCAAAAGTATTGCCCGTGATATGGGACGATGACTTTGACATGAAAGTTGATAAAGCACTCATGAATGAACATGGCAAGGACAACAACAACATTGTGAAAGTTCCTGATAACTTGGTCAACAAGCGACGCGGACTTTCTCGTCAAGTCACCAAAAACATCGATGACCAAAAGAGCATAAATGCACCAAAGCTACTGAATTCAGACGATGAGCTTAAGATGGAGATCAAGATTAAAAAAGCACTCGTGGATGTATTTGGCAACGACGACGACATTGTCGAAGGTGACGGTAACTCTGTCATCGCTTCAAAAGTAGTAAAGGTATACTCCCTCCGTCCCCAAATGTTATTCTCATTGTAATTTTTGACACTATTCACATTACAAGAGAATCTTCGATATATCGTCCAATATATAAGAAAAAACATAGTAATATGAGATCTTATTTGATTCGTCTCGACGAGAACTTTAACAATATCAAAATTTTATAATTTTTATTAACGTATATTTGGAGATATTAACGCTACAAAACGTGTCTCGGCAAATGTGTAAGAAAGGAATGAGAAGAACATTAAGGGACAGAGAGAGTATATTCTTTCGAGTTTTCTAACGTATGGCTTTAGGACATATATATAAGTACTGACATCAATTTCATATTGTGATTATTACAGAGGATTAGCCAATTGGGTAAGCAAGAGCTACAAGCTAAAGTGGAAGATACCAAAGCTAGGCTACACCTTAACTACAAAAAAACAGGTAAGTTTGTGTCTCATGATGATGAAGTAGTGGTTAATTTGTTTAAATAAGCAGTCAACTAACAATGCTATTTTTGTATTGTGTTGATATTGTAGAACGAACGAGGCATGCACGGGTATTGGACATTAAAGATGATCCGTGCTTCAAGCAGTCGAGCAGAAAGGGAAAATCAATGACTAAATCCGCAGGAGCTCCAAAGAGGAATCTGCAGCTTGAAGCAAGAGGTGCTTGCAAGAAGATGAAGATGACGACGAGGAAGAACAGATCGATATTAGGCTAGTCGAGTCGAGTCGATCTTAGGAGAACTACATGCAGCTTGATCCCCAACAAAACATTAGGTTATGGGTATGTAGGCAGCCGGTATATATAGAAGATTTAGGTTGTATTGTGGATTGTTAATTGAAAACAAACTTAATTAATTATGTATTAGTAAACATCTAGCTATAGGTCTATACCGGTGCAGCTGCGATTCCTTATGTACTCTTTATATTCAAGTGTAAGTGTTTGTTGATTTTTTCACTAGCAACCTAGCTTTTCTACAGTATTTTTTTAACTTAATGTATAAAACGAGTAATTAACTTGAGTGGTCTATATGCTAAAGATGTGTACGTAAAATGTATGTAGCTTCCTATATTTGCTTTACAATGACAATGTTAATTAGTATTCATTTTTATAGTTATTTGAGTTTTTTTTTCCCTTTGCTTGGTCTTCTGCTTGAATCTTCGTTTCAGCTTGAACGTGTTGTGCTGTGCTTAATTGTGTTGTGTTGTGTTGATATTCATGAATTCCTTCGTTAATACTCTATTTCAATTTTGTAGTTGTGTGTTTAATGAAACTGATGATATTCATGAACACCAATTGGATATTCAAACGAACTGTTTTGATGTTGTGTAGATATTCGTTAATAATAGGTAGATATTCGTCAACGTATCTTTCTTCTTTACAAATTTGAATAAATAATAAACATTGAATACTAATATTCTTGCATTCATGGTGTTATTCATTAACGTTTTGTAGATATTCACCGTAGATTTTTGTAGATATTTACTATAGGTTTGAATGGTTTGAATGGTTTAAATTCTAAATCCATCATATTTTTAGGGTTTGATTATGAATTTGTATGTGCTTGAAATGCAATTTAATTGCATTGATATTCATTAATACTAATTGGATATTCAAAAGAACTTTATCAGTGTTGTAGTCATGTAGATATATTCGTTAATTTTGGGTAGATATTCATCAACGTATAACTATATTTTTCAAAACAAAATGCACAACATACATGAAACATTGAATAACCTTTGTTCGTTATGCTCAATTTATAAGGTATGCATGACGATGTTTGTGGTCGGTACGCGAGATGGATGTGGTCGGTCAATGAAAGTGGTGAAGAAGGAATTGTGGATTTCGAGATAGAGGAAGGAAGTTAGAAGAGATACATATATTAAGAACAAATGGGTAGGGGAAGTGAATATTCTTTTGATTTTATTATTGGATAAAAAATCCTTAAAATCAAGGAATACGATATAAATTAGGTATTAATATTTTCATTTTAAAAAATGCATATTTTCAAAATCAATCAAACCGTTGATTCATTTCTAATCTAACGTCTTTGATTCGTACTCTCGTTTCACCACAAGAAGTTAGTTTCATCATATCCAAAACCGTCGGCCAAAATCCCATAAATGCTCTTCAATTCTTTGTTTTGATTGTTTGTTTTTTCTCCATATTAATTGTCTATTACTATTGATAATTGGTGGCTTTAATTGGGTCAAATTCAGCATAATGCCAAATTATTTGATTCTAAATTTGTAGTCCAATAGAAATATTAAGCCCAACATAGCCACAACGTAATCGACAAATTATGTGACGACGCTCAATCTGTTAACGTTTTTATATGATCTACTTGATGATTGATGCACTACTAGAAACACATGTCATTATTGACGTTTTTGATTCGGCGCTTTTATAAAGCGTCAAGAATAATATCAGATGTGCTACATAAATCGAGGCTTTTTCTCGACATCTCTACGTTTTAAAGTGTCGAAGGTGTAAAACAAGTGTAAAACAAGTGTCGGGCGTGTTTTTAATTAACTATTGTAATTTGTAAAATATATTAACGTAGCTCTCCAAATATATAATTGTCCATGTATGCCCGATCCATCCGCGAACCCGATCCGAATATACGGATTGAAATCCTAAGATAAACGGATGCTAATGGATCAACGGATTGATGGATGGATCATGGAGCGGATATGCATTGAGGTTCATCCAACCCACGATCCGATCCATGACCCGCGATCCGATCCTACCCGTATAATCCATATAATCTTTAACATATAAAAATATTTTTTATTTATATAATAAATAAAAACATTTTAAAAATATAATTGATCTTATTTGATC
This sequence comes from Oxyria digyna, assembly GCA_029168935.1. NCBI lineage: Eukaryota > Viridiplantae > Streptophyta > Magnoliopsida > Caryophyllales > Polygonaceae > Oxyria > Oxyria digyna. Next base: position 1,624,586 of record JAPVLV010000001.1, on the reverse strand, counting down.
ATAGTATATAACTGGATTGAGGTGCAACATCTATATTAATTTATTAAATGATGCTGATGTAGATGATTGTGCACTCATCAAGGGAAAATTATGTGTGTTCATATAAGTATAAATAGTATTTTTTTCTAGATTGATTGTATAATATAATTGAACTTGTTTTTGTTTATTTATTATATTATACTCCCTTCATCCCATTATATAAATCTCATTTGACCCCGGTGAGGGTGTTAATGTGCGTTTTGTTTCGTTAACATCTCTAATTGTTTATTAGTAAAAATGTAGAAATTTGATATTGTTAAAGTACTCATTGAGACGAATCAAATAAAATCTCACATGAATATATTTTTTTGTTATATATTGAAAGAAATTGAGAAGATTCTCTCGAATTTTAAATAGTGCTGCAAAATAAAATGAGGCTTATATAATGGGACAAAAGGAGTATATAAGATGAATAATTGGATCGTTATTTCAACTTATAATGAGGATGAACTTTTAAGTTTATGTTTTCGAACTATGTTTTTTTGATTTCGCATGTTTATATTTTTGGTCTTTGATATGCTATTTACATTTTAAGATATAAAATAAGGCAACCCGCATATTTCACCCGATCCCTCCGCGAATCCGATGGATGGAGGTGGATTGGATCCGAATTGGGAGTTTCGTGGATGGTGGATGAGTTGGATGGTAAACATTTATATGAATTGGATCGTGGTATGGGTAAATCCACCCATCACCCGATCCATTTTCATCCCTAAAGGTAACATAGGATGTCAGCCTGGTTTTTTTTGTAAGAAAGCTAATGGTGATATTCCATCGTTACTTGAGTCTAACTGTACTAAATGGATACACGTACTGAAAATAAGAAATAGGCTAGGAATGCAGAAAATAAAGCGAGAGAGAGTTGGCTACAATAAAATAAACACAATTAAACAAAAAATTATAAACCGGATACCCGATTGAAGTAAAATGCATTAAACCGGTTATTCGAATATTCGGTTAGGTAAATAGAGCATAAATCGGATATCCTATAAAAGAGTTAACCCGAATTCAGATATCCGGATAATCTAAAAAAATATAAACGGTTAACCGTTTGTAAAGTAATTATAAACCCGGTTAAACGCTTTAAAGTTTATTTATCCGGATTCTATTTACGCGTGTACGGTTAACCGCTTTTGGAATATTTTACGAAAACTGGATAGCCATTTGAAACAATTCAAGGCGGTTAACCAATACGATTTTTAACTCATTCGGATATCCGGTTTCGATAATAAGTGTATGCGGGTAACCGGTTATTGTTTTTTCTATTGTGAAACCGGTTAACTGGATTACAATGTTTATGGTACCGGATATCCGGAGAGCAATGTTATTTGGAAACGGGTATGTTAGCTGGTCCTGAGACAAATTGAATTCAGACCGGTTACCCGCTTTTAAATTTTTATTTATACAGAATACAATTCATTTCATTATATATAAAAGATTTCTGTTCATATCCGGTTTTTTGACAAAAAAACAATGAGTTACAGGCAGCTTAACTAATGTCCGATATTAGATTTTGTCATATTTGATTCCCTATTTGGCTTATAATGCCTAGTTTGGCTACAATCGTCGATTTCATATATGGGTGATGTTATCATAGCAGAGTAGAGGTACATTAACATTTGCAAGGGCATAAACAAAAATTACAATTTGGGGATGGAACAAGAGAAATACATCTAGCTGCAATCTTGACCATGAGCACAACTGCAGCAGCAAATATTTGCTACTTAGTTTAATCTGAGAGAGAATAAAATAACGATATAGTAGATTTACACGATTTTTGCCTATTTGGAAAAATCAATTGGAAAATATATTTTCAAATTTCATAAATTATTTTTACCCTAGGCCATGAGCATTTTCATAAACGAGTCCTTTACCTTGACGACAAAAAGAGGGTATGTGCTCCAAGCTTTGCCAGAGCCCAAGAAAAATACCTGCCAACATATTTTTCGTCAAATTCAGCAATGAATATTAAATAGACAAGGATACAGGAGCTTCCGATCAGATGTTCAAGTAATTCAACTGAATATTCCTATAAAGGAGGTCATAATTTGTGAAAACAATAGACAAAAACCAAGCTAGACAAGAAACTAACCTCCAACATGCTTTCATACAACATCTTAAAGGTCAGGAACAACTTTTATCCATCATTACCTGAATCTAACTGCACTAAATGGATACACGTACTGAAAACAAGATGGTCAAAATTCATTGATAAAGAAGGTCCAACGGAAACAACTGGAGCCTGAAAAATGAAAATATTGAGAAAACAAACTCATCTCAAAATAATAAAATATGTACCGAGTTGCAATAAATTACAGTAAAAGAATTGCAACAATCTGTGCTGAAAGAAACAAAACTCGGGAACTATTTAGCTACGGAAACCAAATCCCAACCTAATAGTGAAAGCAAACAAGCGGTAGAACAGTCCATATATCATTTAAAAAAACTGATTCTTGGATATAATGTCCGAAACAAAGAAACGTCACCGGAACAAAAAAGACAATGTTTACAAAGTAAAGACCAGCTTTAGGGGAGTATACTCAACTTGAATGCAGCAGAAGACAGTTGACACAACTTAATCATCATTCCTGTCTTCGTTGTTGCTATTGTTGTTGCTCATCTGTGGGGTGTACTGGCTAGTGGATGAGGGGGAGTACCCTGGAGCACTAGGCGAATAGCCGGCACTTGGACTGTTGTAAAATATTACACAATAATTAAACAAGTTATTATTCAGAGATGATTACAGCAACAACAAAAGCAAGGACAGCTGACCTGTACTGCAAGGAACTTGGGCTGTAATCCGGGTTCACTCCAGAGCTGTAAGGGCTGTGGAGACAAGTGTCAGTCATACTATTAACAGAAAAGAAGAGCCAGCTATTGTATCAGTTCTGAGTTACTTGCCTGCTTGGACTGTAACTAGGACTCGAGGGGGAATAGGATGGTGAAGTAGGGGAATAAGACGGTGAAGTTGGGCTGCAAAATAGCCGGAACAGCTCAAGCAATCAGTCAAAAAAAATGAAAATGAAAATGAAGAGAAGCTACTGGTAGCATAAAAAATATTAATATTACCTGTAGTTTGGAGATGTAGGGCTGTATGGACTGGAAGGTGAAATTCTGGGACTACTAGGAGAGTATGCAAGGGAGGGGCTGTACTTGGCAGAGGGATTGTAACTTGGGGAGGTAGGACTGTAGGTGGGAGATGTGGGACTGTAGCTGGGTGAGGTAGGACTGTAACCAGGCGATGTAGGGCTATAAGCTGGGGAAGTGGGGCTGTAAGAAGGAGATGTGGGGCTGTAGGAGGGAGAGGTGGGGCTGTAGGACGGGGAAGTAGGGCTGTAGGACGGAGATGTAGGGCTGTAGCCTGGTGAGGTGGGACTATAGGCTGGTGAGCTAGGGCTGTATACAGGAGACGTAGGACTATAGGTTGGTGATGTAGGGCTGTATGTGGGAGACGTGGGGCTATAACTAGGGGATGTTGGGCTGTAGCTGGGTGAGGTGGGACTGTAGCTGGGAGAGGTGGGTGAGTATGATGGGCTTGTAGGAGAATATGCAGGGCTTGTTGGGCTATAACCAGGGGAGCCAGGACTGTATGTCGGTGAAGTTGGGCTGTACCCAGGAGATGTTGGGCTGTAACCAGGAGAAGTGGGGCTGTAGCCCGGTGAGCTAGGGCTGTACCCTGGGGATGACGGGCTGTAAGATGATCTCGGTGACGACCCATAAGCACTGGTAGGAGAAAAGGCCATCCCACCAACATAGGGTGAGAATAGAAGATTATTATCGGAGATGGGAGAAAGACGAAGGTTTGGGCTCAGCATGTAACTTGGAGACATCATCATTCCTCCGTCATGGTATGGAGTTCCAGAGATAGGAGATCTTCCAGGAGTGGTCCCGAAATCTAACCCCCCTTCCGCGTAACTTGGTAGCTGGAGCTCTATAGCATGCTGAAGCATATTCTCATTCAAGTACAAAGCACAGCCTCCTGTCCCGATTGGGGCTAACTGCCCTAACATTATATTCTCTGTCACCCCCCTCAAGTAATCCGATTCAGCATATACAGCAGCATCCAGTAGAATGTCAACTGTCTCTTCAAAAGAGCATCTCATCAATGGTCCAGTATCGTTCCTATTGATACCATGTCGAGTAATTGCCATCAGATGTCCACGGTACGTCATTGTATCACACAGAATGGCCAAGTGACGGTAGTTGACATACGACCCGTCAAAGGATATGACAACTCGCAACTCATCAAGCAACGATCTCCGCACAGCCTCAATTCCGAGAACTTCAATAACTTCAATCAGGTGATTACTTGTTGTCCTTCTAGCATCTACATCTTCATGACACATGACAGCCAAGAGATTGACACCTTCCGTATCCAGTATCCATTCATTTTCATTCTTGAATCCCTCGTCCTCATCAAACTTGCTGAACTTGAAAGATTTTATGAACACTTTATTGATATCAGGGATGCCTCTGAGGGCCATCTCTGTCAGCATGTTACTTTCTATTCGCTTGAGGAACACATCATCCTCAGCCGATTCATCCTGTATTTCACCTTTAGGAGCTTCATCATTCATGATACGAATACGAAGGATCAACTTGTCAGCATTGTCGTCGTTGAAGATACAGGTCAAATCATCGTCAAATTCCAAGTTGATCTTTCCTGCAATATCAGCCATACTCAACTTTTTATCCACCATCATCTCACGGTTAAGCTCTATACGAAGCAACCACGGAGAGATTTTGTCTGGAGAGATCTCTTCATCAGGCATTTCATAATAAGACTTCACGAATTCCATATCTTCCTCAATTATTGTGCTCATCGGGTCTGGGTCATACCACACTTCTGTCGCATGTGTCACACTCCGTAGTGTAGTGTACTCTAAGGCACACTGGACATTTTTTGCCCTTTCCTTAACCTTATCCGGATTGACATTCTGATCGGGATCCGGCTTCAAGTAAACAGATAAAGATGGTGTTTTAATTTTCTTGGCAACATTGATAATCTCCCTCAACCTCGGAACACCAAGAGTGACATTCTTAGCACTAACACCAGCATAGTGGAAAGTATTGAGAGTCATCTGAGTAGCAGGTTCACCAATAGATTGAGCAGCAACGCAGCCAATCATCTCCCCAGGTGCCACCAGAGACTGCAAAAACCGAGATTCTATCTCTCCAATCACCCAATCAAAAGCTTCACGTGAAAGCCTGAATTCCTTCAACACCCTTTTACTGGCAAGGGTACTTCGAAGCAAGATATTAAAGAACAATGTAGCATTCTTTTGAGCTTCTATACTAAGAAAATCCTCACCAGGAACAACTTTCAGCCTCTCCTGAAGTTTATCAACAGCCTCAACAATCTCCATAGGATGCATACCAGAACGCCTCCGTTTATCAATCTTGAAGAGTTTTTGAGCATTTGAGACAAGCCTCATAAGGTTAACAGGCAAAGGCCAAGACGCCTCTCCTGTGGTGGCAATTTCAGTTGCTAGCTGATACCTGTCTGCCTCAAGCTTTTGAACTTCAGCATCAAAAACATTACGGAACTCACGAATCGTTCTGAGATCTTCAATATGATCCGGCTGCATATAGTCTGGATTCCAGTGATCATCATCAAACTCATACCTAAATAAGTTATCAAAATCTGACTTTGTGATTTTAAGAGATTGTAGATTTTGCGACTCTATCCACACAGAGTCCATCCCATCTTCCCCATACAGAAACTGAATGACATCCCCCAGTGAATTTCTCACAGTTCCGTCATATTTGACCATGATATCCTCCATAGCCTTAACCAGCCGCCTTTGAATATATCCAGTTTCAGAAGTCTTCACAGCAGTATCAATGAGACCTTCTCTACCACCCATAGCATGGAAAAAGAACTCTTGTGGAGTCAAACCTCGCAGATAAGAGTTCTCCACAAACCCCCGACTCTCTGGCCCATAGTCATCCTTGGTGAAGTGAGGCAGAGTCCGACCATTAAACCCAAAAGGTATCCGCTTACCCTCAACGTTTTGCTGTCCCACACAAGCAGTCATCTGTGAAATATTGATAAAACTCCCCTTTGATCCAGCAGTTACCATAGCTTTCAGATTGTTACTCTCTGACAAACTTTGCTGAGCACTACTTCCAGCATCATCACGAGCTTTATTCAGGACCTAAACAAAGAAAATATCACTAGATTTCCAAAAAAGCAAACTAAAGCTATAACTAAAGAAGGGCAAGAATGAAGAAGCCACCAGATCATACCTGATTTACTCTATTTTCAAAAGAGTCCATCATCGTTCTTCCAGGCTCAGCTTCCAACTCCTTTTCCTGGGCTTTCCTAATAAGATCTTTCACGTCCGTTTTGGCTGTAGAAATTGTTTCATTTATTTTTTCCATGGTGGCTGCATCAGCAATTGTGTCTCCGATACCCATACTAAAACCATTTTGCAAAAGCCAATAATTCACGAGCCATTGTGTGTGCCCCAGAAATTTGCGTGCAGCATCTGGACCTACCTCCTCCCTGCATGGAAGTGCAAAAATTGTAGAATAAATAACCCCCAAAATTGGTCCAAGAATGACAATGTCACATGATAGGATATAAAAAATACTGAAACGAGACTTATGCCTAGAGAACATCATCCTATTACAGGTAACAGGATCTAAAGGAAAAAAATATGAATCATTGTATCCCAGATTAGATGGTAAACATACCATATCACATGTATAAGACTTCCACCAGATGTTCCAAGCGTCTTCTTGCAAAGGGTACCAGATAGTAGCTCCCCCTTTTCTACTAGCACTTGTGTATCTCCAGGACTAAGAAATCCTGCCTCCTTGTCATCGTGCCATGCTGAATACCTAAGAAGGTTTATCTGTTTAGGTATGATCAGAGTAAACACTTGCTTCCCAGTCCAAAGAGGCCTAGGCTTCAGAATCGCCGGCTGAGGCACCTTTCCATCAAAATCCTCCCACCACATCAATGTGTTCATAAACACATCCTGCAAAAAATGGATAAGAAATGAATGCTAAGTAGAATAAAGCCTCTTGTGGCCATAACTGGAGGTAGATGTTAGAAAAATTACCTTCTCAATAAAAGTATCTCTTTTTGTGATTTTTCGGCACCCAAGTAGAGAGTCCTGCACAATACCCATCACTGGCCTATTGGATTGGGGAGACACAATGCATTTAGGCACCATCATTAGCTCAAGTACTTCTGCTCGAGTCTCAAAAGACTGAGGAACATGCATGTTCATTTCATCTCCATCAAAGTCAGCGTTATAAGGTGAAGTGACAGACAAGTTCAATCGGAATGTTGAATAAGGCATAATCTTTATTCTGTGACCCATGATGGACATCTTATGAAGACTTGGTTGTCGGTTGAAAAGAACAAAGTCTCCATCTATCAAATGCCTTTCAACCTGCACAGTAGAAAAGCAAATTGTCATATTTCTTACAAGAAGAAAGCAGCAGAAGTAAAAGGGGGGAAAACCAAAGTAAGCAAGGAGACTACTTTGTATCCAAGCTCCAAATGATGATCACTACTTTTCTTCAGATAACGAAGATCAAGCCTTTGACCATCATCTCTTATAATATATTTTGCACCAGTTTTACCAGGTGGGGGGTGAGGTCCATACTCAACAAGCTCCTTCAATCTAGCACCAAGACTTTCAGATTATATGCACACAAGATAGACATCTACAAAATGAAAATTTGAAGATTTTATGGCTTACTTTTCAATATTATATGGAGTCACAGTTTCTGGATATGTAAGATTCAATGCTATACTCCATGGCACTCCCAGCTGATCAATGTTAATTGTAGGATCAGGAGTGATGACTGTACGAGCAGAAAAGTCAACACGTTTTCCCATCAGATTGCCTCGTATACGACCTTCCTTAGCCTTAAGCCTGCTGCATATAGATTTTATTGGTCTACCAGATCGTTGAGTAGCCTGAAATAGGTACAGATACATTAATTCCTCTGAAAGATCGGGAGTTTGAAATTTAGAATAAAATAAGAAGACCAAAAGGCATAATATGGATACCCTGGGTTGCCCAGGAAGCTCGTTATCAAAATATGTAGCTATGTGAAACTGCAACAATTGAGCAAATTCAGAAATGATGTGTGCAGGGGCCCCGTTTCTTTCCTGACGTCTCAAGTTGTCATTATGCCTAATAATCATAGCTAACTGATGGGTCAAGTCATCCTGCAAAACGAGAGGTAAGCTTGTGGATCTCAATAACAAATCAAACCTACAACTTCATGCCAGGTGAGTCAGATGCCAAAAACGACTCTACACAATATTTGAAGCAATAGGAGAAAATGCTTGCCTCACTCCGAGAGGAGGTGTCCATCATAACTGAAGGTCTCACAGGAGGTGGAGGAATGGGAAGTACTTGAAGTATCATCCAATCTGGGCGGGCATATTTCGGGTTTAATCCAAGCAATTGGCAGTCTTCATCACTTATTCTCTTGAGAACACTAAGAACCTGTTTACAAGTATGTAATTATACAGAGCAAAAATAGAAATAACTATAAACAAAAACAAAAACAAAAACAGAAAAAAGACTTGCCCTTTCAGCAGAAAGTTGTTGCTTCCTCTCAACAGGTTCGGGGAGCTGCTCCTGATCATCAGCCTTCCTCTTTGTCAATTTGTATTCAGCTACCATCTTCATACCATCAATTGTCAAAGATGGCTGCTGAGCACCACAACCACTACGGCTTTTTTTCACAGGCTCCTCTGTGTCTTGAGCTTCGACATCATCACCACCATCACACTTCTTCCTTCCTTTACAAGCCTCTAGAATTTTCTTCAGCCTATTTTTAGGATTCCTTATCCTCATAGCTTGCTTAAATTTGTGATCACCCTACAAAAAAGAAAGATATTAAAGAAATGAAGAAACAAACAGTCCTGTTTTGAGCGTGGATGATCTACCTCTGGAGCTAGAACCTTGGAGCAATTGAAACAAACACAACGCATAACAGAGAGAACTGTTTTCATGAATCCAATATGGAACATTGGTTTAGCAAGCTCAAGGTGGCCAAAGTGACCGGGGCACTCGGCCATATTAGCAGTACAAGTCTCACACTTCTGCTTCCGGTCTATGGTACCAAGACGAGGGTCACTGAGACCACCAGGCTTCGGCTTACCCCTCTCAGTCGTCTCACTGAACTCAATTTGCACAACAGACATTTGCCTCTGCACAACACAATCCAATCCAATCGAAATTAAAACACCTAGGGTTTGATCGATCCACAAAAATACTAGTAGTGTCTATGGCGGAAAGAAATTTACAATTTCATCGGCGCTGAGGATGCCAAACTGGACACACTGAACCTTGGCGACCTCCGCCGGAGAGTATGGGAACCGGATATCCATAGCAGTTAGGGTTTACAAAAGTACCAAATTATAGAGATAGATCGAAAGTTCAAAAACGGGACAGCATGTTCAAATAGCTGATGGTGCTGAGCCTCTGACCTAAAATCAGAACCAGAAAACTCGAATTCTTCCCGCCTGAAGATGAAAATCGAATCGACCTATAGTTATCGACTTGGAATTCTCGTTTTCCTGATCCCGCGCTCGGTCAGCTTGCTTCCCACGCAGTAGTGGCGGTGGGGAATGTGAATCCGAGGACATAAGTGAGATTTTACGGCCCATGAAATTTCAGTGTTGGGCTTTTGGCCCATTATTTCCTAACGTTGGCCCATTATATGTGATATCACGGCCCAAAAAATGGAATATTTTCTATAATCTAATTATATAATTACGATTATTCTGAGCAGTGAAAATAAATTTCATTCGTTCCGAATCAATATAGGTTCATCCGTTCTGTATGAAATTTTTTGAAAAAAATCCATAATATTGTAGAGAATTTTAATACGAGTCTGTGCATATAAAATTCATCCAAAACGGACATCGTTTGCCTTACAAAAGGCCAAAAAACAAAGCATACATATGTAAATATTTACGGATTTATTCTTTATTACGTATAGTTACGAATCCAAAGCTATGATATATATGTAATAAGTTCATTATTAATGAAACATAATATCTAGGTATATTTTATAATTACACTTTTTATAATACTTAATCAAATATATTGTACACGACACTGTAAAAAGTGTGGATGAATATTTTATTTTTTAGTCTTTTCGAGAGGTAACGATGTCCGTTTTGGATGTATTTTATATGCATGGACTCGTATTGAAATATTCTACAAGATTATAGAAGAAAACTAGTGTGTGCTCCCGCGCCATGCACGGGGTCACATGTATTAAATATTTTTAACAATATGATTATATTTATACTCTTTAGTACTTTATAACAATTTATAGTTTGTAATTTATAATTTAAGTTCTAATCAGATTGATATTAAATATATAGTTTAAGTTCTAATTAAATTGATAGTAAAATAAATAAATACCTATAGATATATATAAGAAAAAAGATATAATATGGTGAAAATAAAATTGATAATATATTAATAATTTAAGTTCTAATCACATTGATATTAAATATATAGTTTAAGTTCTAATTAGATTGATAGTAAAATAAATAAGAGATATAGATAAGAAAAAATATATAATATGGTCAAAATATAAAATGATAATATTTATTTTTTTATATCTTTTTAATTTTATAATTTTATAATTTTATAATTTGATAAAAGATAAAGAAGATATGGTCTATTAGATATCTTTTTATTTTTCTTATTTGATCTTTTTTCAAAAATATGTAACAAAAGATAAAAAAACGAATGACGTGGCGTTGATGTGGAAGATGATGTGGCATAGTCTAGAGACCGACACATAGGCCAATTGAACGTAAGGGCGACATGTGGCAAAACACTGCTCTGTTTTAGTATATGTATAGATTTCAGAAAAAACTTCATACGGAACGGATGAAATTAATTGGTCCGAAACAGATGAACTTTTTTTCCAATCCGGAACGTATAAATCTAATTTCATTCGGTGCGGATGAATAGGTGCGCTAAAAAGTAAAAAAAGGATGCGCCAAATAAAAACGGTAAAAGAACTTGGATCAATGGGATCATGGGTGCGGTGACCATATAACAAGCGGTAGCCATATAACAAGCGGTTGTTCTAGGAAATGCAACAAAGCTTTGGATTTCATTGCCTCAAATCACTTCAAAAGTGAGGATTTTTTTGTTTGTTCTTAGGAGATTACCTTCGATCTTGGACTCAAAAGCAATCCAAGAATGGAGAATTGAGCCCTTGGTTTAAAAAAGCGCGCGTTGAGTGCGCTATAGCGCACATAGCGGCGCGCCAGAGCCTTCTGCGCCTCAGGTGAGCTGAGCGTTGCGCAGTCCCAAAAGCGAGCGCTTCATGGCGCTTTCTTACGCTTTCTGATGAAGCGCAAAGCGTCGCTTTGTGCGCTTTTGGGATTCAGGGAAAAAAAATCAGAAAATGCCTTCGTACTTTTAGATCTAGGGTTTTTTGTGTGAAGGGAGGCGTAGCAAAACCCTAGATTTACACTTTTGGGCGCAACAAACCCTAGATCTGCACCATGGAGGGTGATCTCCGCCTCTTCTCCTTTTTCCTCTGATTCTCAGAGATAGATCGATCGATCTACTTCTAACCCTAGATCTTGTTTCTCTTATTCGATTGATCTCCTCAGTTCTCACATATACGATCTTTTGTTTCTCTTTTTTCTTTAGTTTTCTTTTTCTTTTTCTTTATTTTCTGTTTATTTCTCATAATTTCTGTTCCTTTTTCTGTTTTTTGTCTGTTTAAATATTGTGAAATGACTTTTGGTTACTTAATTCCTTCGCCTTCTCATATTATTTTATGAATTTGTAACATACAATTTTATATTATTTAAGTATAAAATTTATTTTAAATTAATTTAATAAATAGTGCGCTTTGCATACGAAAAGCACGCGCTATTTTTTTGCGCGCAACTATTTTTTTGCGCTTTGCACTATAGCTCCAGAGACCCTTTGCGCTTTGGTGCGCCTTGCGCTATTTTAAACCAAGATTGAGCCTAACTCACATGTACAAAATAAAAAACCTGGAGACATTTAAAGCAACTGCAACTAATGACATAAATATCTAAAACGCACCATTTTATCATCTTTGATGAAGAAGATACCTAAAAGAACACAGCAGTTTGCAACTAACAAGACAGGACACAATACCCAGATTGAGAATATAAACTCCACCATTTTTCCACAATTACAAGTTACACATAGTGTATACCATACTTAAAGAAGAAAGCTTCAAGTGCAGCACACCAAACAAGACCGAACAACCAAGTTTCACATTGTCTACATCTTTATTTTTTCCCTTCACCAATGAAACTTCCAAATCACGACGGCATAGAAAGTGCAACACAAAAGGTTTACCCTTAACATATAATTCGATTTTTCTTTGGATAAACAGCAGCATCAACTCTTTTGAGTAGTCAAATGCTGCCTATGTGGGCTGGGCCCATCCTAACTCATCAGCCCATAGCATACTTCTGAGTCCAGCTGCGAGCAGTTGACTCGTACTTGGCCCGATCAGTCTTGTACATGTGGGCTATCTCGGGAACCAAAGGATCGTCTGGGTTTGGGTCCGTCAGCAATGAGCATATGGAAAGTAAAACCTGATTGGGATAAAGAGTTGAAGAACACGGTATAAAAATTGTGCCACAGATCATGTAATATGTAAAACCACAAAACAAAATCTACACAGAACAAACAGTGATGAAATATTTTAGGATAATATTTGTAAAGGTCTGAAATCTTTTGTTCAAGTGAAGATGGTGAGGTTGCTAGCTGAAACTTTCAGGATTAGAGTGTATATTCTTAAGCAAATACTGTAAAAGAGAGTTGTAAATAACAGCAAAATAAAAAGTAAACATGAGGGTATGGAACTGTAGCAAATACGAACCTTAGAGATAGTGAGAGCAGGGCTCCACTGCTCCTTCAGGATGTCAAGACAAATGCTTCCATTGCTGTTGATGTTTGGGTGGAAAACCTTTGTCCTAAATGCAACCTACAAAAAAATGTGAGCAAACAAAGGTTAATACCTCATAAGTTCAGAAAATGCCACATATAAACAAATTGAAAAACATTAGATAGTAACATGATGCTATTCCATCGATATCAAGTTACTTTTGAAGGAGAAAGGTAAAAAATGATTTCATTTCAGTTGTAACTAGTTATGAAGGTCACAGTTGACAGAGATGTGTATAACTTCTGAACATAACATGACTACATGAGAGACATAAACACAGACATACTATATACTTTGTACATTTACAAAAAAGGATGGAAATTAGCTTATACATATGCATGCTAAGACTGACCCCGTCACTACGTGATAGAACTAGGAATATACAGTGAATACATTTGAAGGAAAGGGAAACAAGGATGAGGCACATTAAAAGTCCCCAATTCACCTTAGGAGGCTTGAAAGGATAATCTGGTGGGAAATGTATGGTAACAAGAAACACTCCACCAGCATACGGGCTATCCGCAGGGCCCATGATAGTTGCTTGCCAGTGGAACATATCTTCACCGACTGGACCTGTTACAACAAAAAAGGTTTATGGAGCATTAAGTGACATCATTGAAAATGGTGGTAGAACTTATTTTTGGCCTCGAAATACAGACACAACCAAGAAAAAGTCAAGCACACACGGCTACAAAACAGTGCTACTGCACCAGAAATGGCATATCCAAAATATCCTGTATTTCAATAAATCTTTTCCTTCTCAAAACCACTCCCAAGTTCTTATTCCATTAAACCACCTCACATTTCAATGGAATCCATGGTCAATGGCCTGTCAAAAGCTCTACAAATGAAGTGATTGAACTGCTAAAGCATTAAAGAAAAGTTGTGATAGAAACCTATGTTAGTTTCTGGTGCGAACTTCAATATGGGTATTTCTGGTCCTGCTCTTGGTTCTGGTGTAGCTCCCTGATTTTATCTTTTGCTTCAGTTTAAGAAGCTATAATCTCTATATTGATGTACAGTATGCTTAACAGGATTTTTACCACTAAAAGATATGTTCTTCAGCTTTGTTTAAGGTGTACTATTAAACATTAAAATTTTTAAGAAGTTTCCAAAGGAAATTAAGCCAGTTTCCAGAAGATAAGCCTGAATTTGAGTCGGTTTACACGACGAACCCTAACTACATAGATCTAAAACTATTCCAGGTTTAAAATCAAATCAACACAAAAAAACGAAACAATCATTTCAATTATCCCTTCCTGAACATCAATTTCACACCGAATCCAAACAGATACGAAAACAAACAAAGAACACGAACCAGCGCTGCAGGAAGTTGGCGGATCCTTCTGCAGATCCTTGAGTTCCTTGAGGATTCGCTTGGAAGCCATGTCGAGCTAACAAACAGATCGGAAACCAACGCAACAATTAGCCAAAAGAAACAATCAAAATTAGGATCCCTAAAAGTCTACGGAGAGAGAATACCTGAAATTAGGGTTTGAGATAGGAAGGAAGAGTAGCGGCGGAGGGAAGAGGCGATCGAATCGGTGGATATAGGAAGATGAGATCCCGAATAATTCGTCGCCTTCGTTTTGTTCTCTTCGTCTTCCACACGCAAAATCAGAGGAACCAAATCTAGGAACGGCGCTGTGAGGAGCATAATTACCACCCACCTTTCTCCGATTTCTAAGTGTGGGGAGCGATTACGATTATGCCCCTACTTTTATTGTTTAATTACGGTAGATGGTAGGCACGATTCGGCTCGCTTTATAAGGGTTAGGAAATGTCAAGTAATTCGGGTCCGGGTCGGGTGCTTAAGGGCTCGTTTGATTAGGTTAATTTCATGCATGTTAATCTCGCGTTTCGCGAGTGTACGTGTCCTCGCAGAACGCGAGTGTCACGTCCCTCGCAGAACGCGAGATTAGCATGTCAGATGGACGTTGTTGTGCGTCATTACTACATGTCTTGTCCCCACCTAACTATAATAACTATCCCTTATTTTAAGTAATCCGTAACACCTATTAACTCTACCCTAACACCTCTTTTTATCATCTTTCACCTCTTTCACCCTCCATTAAAACCCATTTTCAAAACCTTCAAAGTTCAAAACACTCTAAAAACACCTAAAATAATGGAAGATGAAGAGGAATTCAACAAAGGAGGGAATGAAGATGGTGGTTCATCAAGTTACCATGCAAATGAGGTAATGTTCTTACTTAATTTTTGAATTTTAATTTGTTTTGCACCATTAAGAGCTAAAATGAAGTTATTATGTTGTATTTCATGTTAAATGTAGTAGTAGTAAGTGTTGAAGAGATGACTTTTGCATATAATGTCCAAAACTTAGATTTGTTCATGTTGTTAGCGTTTTTAGGGTTTTTAATGTAGAAACTCAACAATTTCTCATGTTATGTTAAATTATCCCGTTGAATGACTAGTTTCAGGAAATAGCAACTTCCCGCGTTCTGCGAGAGGAAGTCACTCGCGTCACGCGAGATGTGCCTCCCTCGCAGAACGCGAGAAGTTGCACATTACAGAGTATTAACAGAAGCATTGTGTATAGGTGGATTTTTCTTTGTTCACTGGATTGAATGTCATCCAGTTGAATGACTACAACTACCCCTCCCGGAATACAAGGCCATGTTCGCCACCGTCATTTGATTTAGGGATTGACGACTTTGGTGATTATCATCAACCATCTACATATGAACAACATGTGTCATCTACTTATCAATTTCCTATGCCATCTACATATGAATTGCCCGTGCCATCTACTTATGAGTTGCCCGTGCCATCTACTTATGAATTGCCATGTACATATGAGGTGCCATCAAGCTATGATGCGTTTGATTCACAATTTGCTAACCCACCTACAAACGTAGGAGAGGAGATGTGTTTTCTCCCCTCTTTACGCACTGCACCAAAGTTTGATAGTCCCGTATGTGAGGAAGAGGTTGTTTCTAGGGATTATTCGGAATATTTCACTACGGAGCAAGTGTTTGCCTCTAAGGATATTGGTCATTTGTGGGCTTTGAATGTTGCAAAGCAACACAAGTTTATGATCTCTATTGGAAGGAGTGTACCATCTAAACCGGGGCAAAGTGGTAAGGTTCAAATCATTTGTGAGAAAGGGGGAAGCCATAGGCCTAAAGGTGTCGGTGTTAGATCAAACACAAAGAGCAAGAAAACGGGGTGTAAATTTCAGTTGAACCTCATGGAGAACCGGGTTGAAGAGAATTGGAGATTAGTGGTTGTTTGTGGTTTGCACAACCATCCTATTTGAGATAGTTTGGTCGGGAATGCATTTGCCGGGAGGCCAACCCCGGATCAAAAGAAAAAGGTTCGTGAGATGGTACTTTCACATTGTTCTCCAAATCAGATTTACACTGAGATAAACAAGGATCCCGGAAGTTGCACAAAGAAGAACCAAGTGTACAATTTGGTAAGACATATAAGGGAAGAGGAAATGGAAGGTAGAACCGTGGTTCAAGAATTCTTTCACCAATGCAAAGAGAGCAACTACTTCATGGAGTATAGGCCAAGTGCAAAGAATCCTTCGATAATAGGCGACTTGTTCTTTGCTAGCCCCGAATCAATGAAACTCTTAAAGGCGTTCCCATATGTCCTTTTGATGGACTCGACTTATAGCACGAACAAGTAAGTATTTATCATTCTGTTTTTATGTTGTATTTATATTACTGTATTTTGGTTTAAGGTACAATGTTCCCTTCCCGGAGATAGTCGGTTTGACTTCTACATGGAAGAATTTTGTTGTGTGCGGGGTATGGTTAGAGGCTGAGAGCGAGGATAGTTATTTCTGGGCGTTGCAGCAGCTGCAGACGATGTATTTGAGAATAGGAGCATCGCCTACTTGCTTCGTCACTAACCGTGAGATGGCTCTTATGAATGCAACAGACAAGTTATGGCCAAATGCAAAGTTTCTCTTATGTAGACGACATGTAAGGAAGAACATAGAGGCGAGAGCCAAGATAGCTATGGGCACACAAGCATTGGGGGTTCATATTTCAAATGATTATTATAACGTGTTCGAACAAACCACTGAAGAAGATTATAAGAGTACTTTGAAGAAACTTGAGGACGAATGGCGAGCTTATCCAACCATATTGAACTACGTGAGAAAGAATTGGCTAAACGGTTACAAAGAAAGACTTGTTTCAGCATGGACGGATAATGTCTTCACTCTCGGGAATAACACGACAAACAGGTATGTTCTCTAATTTATGTCTACCTTCTACATATGATAAAAAGAGCTTCTGTAATGCACAATGATAGGACAAAAACCTACCCACAAGCGTATAGGATCAGTTGTAGCTTTTCAAGTGTCGTTCCCACGAGGACAATGTAGTATCTTTTGTAACTAAACCGGTAAGCTAAGTCGTAGAAAGATTTGGTTGATTAAACTAAGATTAAAGTATTGCAAATATGAAGAAATTCAATGAGAGGATGTTATCTAGAATCAAGGATCACCACAACAATGCCTTGGTAACTCGTATGTGTTTATCAGAATCTAGCATAAGCTCATATGACGGTAAGTTATCTGAAATATCAACTAACTCCTTTCAGACGATAGTAGAAGTATCTAGGCTTCAACTAGCAATCACTTTCGCACATCACTAGTCAAAGTCTAGATCCTTTAGACGCTTAGAAACTAAGATTAGACCGAGATAACATCCACTTTCGTGCTCCGCTAAATTCGGTCTAACCTTGGGTTTCTATGATAACTTACTATTCCGCGAGAACAAACGAATTCATTCAAGTTCAATTCTAGTAATTCCAACAATAGTAATCTCCTTTCGGACTCATACCATGTCTAATTGTTCATTAGATATCTCCTTTCAGACTCAACCTAATTGAACACTAATTGATAAATTATCAATTGCAATAAGAACCCTAGAATTGAATCAATCATGAACTCATGCTATCAAATTAGATAAACACAATCATCAAGTTCACCAATTCATTGTTGGGATTTCCCCAACCCTAGATAATGGGGGTTTAGCCTAGCATGCTTAGGAAATCAATCATAAACATTGTAAGAATCAGGAAAATCATTCAATTAGATGAGAAGAAGAGAAATACTTGATCGAATCCAAGAAACAACCTTCAATCTTCAACAATCTTCAATAGAAATCTCCCAAAAACACAACTAGGGTTCTTTTCAGTCCTAGAAAACGATTAGGATAGCATCCCTAGCAAATCCGGTCTAAAAACGTATATATACTCCCCCAAATAAAGAAACGTCGGAAGAAACGAAAAGACACATTAACAGCGTTTCCGCACGGTCCGTAACAAATCGGCACGGTCTGCAGCAAACCGTGCCGCTTCACTGGACGTCTTCAACATCTTCTGCTGATCTGCACGGTTTGCAGCAATCCTGCACGTTTTGTAGCAAACCGTGCCGCTTCACTGGACGTCTTCAACATCTTCTGCTGATCTGCACGGTTTGCAGCAATCCTGCACGGTTTGTATCAAACCGTGCAGAACCATTTTTCTTCTTTTCCTCGCTCGTTGCGTCCCTCATCGAGTCCTTTAGCTCCCCTGTTGCGAGATATCATCCAATACACACCAATCCGCATCCGAAAGTCCGCAAATCCACCTGTAACACGCATAAACTTGTGTAGACATCAAGACTCAACAAAACAATGAAACTAACAAGAAAACTATTCAAGAACACCATAAAACGACACATTCTAACACCTAAATGCATGTCCTAAGGTATATGAATTGAATGCTATCACACAACTCGCAGAATGCGAGGTGTACACTCCTCGCAGAATGCGAGGAATGTCCTAGATTCAGTGTTGATGCTTTTGCGAATGCAAAGATCCTGGAACAATGTATGAACTCGCAGAACGCGAGGTGTACACACCTCGCAGAACGCGAGATTTTGCACATTACAGAAGGATCCACAGGTTCTGATTTGTATTTGCAAATTATTGTTTTTCGAACATTTTAGAGTTGAAGGAGCACATTAGTGTCTTAAGTCATACTTGTCAAGTGGAAATGCTAGGCTAGACACAATGTTCAAAGAATACAAAACAATGGCGGAGAACCAACTTAAGGAGATTAATGTGTCTTTCACCGAGAGTTTGAATAAGAGTTTCACAGTTGTTGAAGGGGCCGACTTGTTTAAAGTCTTGAAGTTCAAAGTCTCTTACAAATGCATATAATTTTTGCTTAAGGAATACACGAAGGGGGAGAGATTAGGTGCACACTTTAATATGTTTTGTAGCTGTGGGATCAAGATTAGAGATGGGTTGATGTGTGTTCATCAGATTGTAAGACATTGGAAGGAGCAAAGACCACTAATAGTATCAGAGTTGCACCCTTTCTGGAGTACTTTGAGTTTGGAAGAAGTTGATGTTCCCGGCATACTCGAAGTTAAGAGTAAGGTGGCAAGGCGTCTTTTTCAGACTTTCTATGAGGAAACGTTTCCGAAGTTGTGCCCCCATGATCAAGAAAAGTGTGCACAAACTGTTTTAGACATTGGGAGAGTAAATACTCCTCTAAAAGAGTCGGCTATTTCAAAGCACACCGGGGGTCGTCCAGTCGGAGCTCCTAACAAACAACCAAGGTCAACGCAAAGAAGGCCGTCTGCATGGGAGCACACTAATGCTGAGATGGATGCTAGAGATTTGGAAGAAACACCGCCAAAGAAGCAAAGAAATGCTTCTAATTCTGAAACATTCAAGAAACCAAAGATTAAGGTGATTGACAAGTACAAGTCTCAGATACCCGCGTCAATGCGCACCCGTGTGAATGGTTGGTTTCAGGTAAATGGAGATGGAAATTGTGGATTTAGAGCAATAGCTCATGAATTGCATGACAACCAACACTTATGGAGGGAAGTAAGAGATTTGATGATAGCTAAGGTCAAAGAGATTTGGCACCTAGTTCAAGGAACTTGGATTGGACCTCCACAACAAGCAACTTTGGAGAGCGTTGTACACCAACTTACATGGGAAGGAATAGGAAGGGCTCCAGAAGATCACTGGCTAGCTACCTCGGAAATGGGATGCCTTGTGGCATCCACATTCAACATAGTGTTCGTAACGGTGGGAAAAAATGCTAACTACACTTACCTTTCTCTACAGATGTCTTCGTGCTGTGACATCACCGAACCACACATGCCTTAGGGGTGCAAACCCCTACTAAAAAGCAGAAAGAGGTTCGAGATTTTGTGGATTCTAAAACTGTAGTTACTACTAAGTTCTTTTGCGTGCCCACTTTGCAATTGTTGGGTTTGGAGGAGTGCACCTTGGCATTGTTGAGCCATGGTGGTTTAGGTGGACTTATGACCAAAAACGCTCCCACTGATGAGATGTTGACACGAGACTTTATTGCTACTTTCTCATTCAGTGCAGAGGAACAAAATATTGTTTTTATGCTGCAGGGTAAAGAGTATGTTCTTGGTTTTGATGATTTGAGTATACTATTTGGGGTGACCAAGGACCCTAGTGAAGGTTGGAGTGAGACTGATCAGAGGGCTGCAGATTTCTGGTTTCATGCTACAGGGCAGGTACTGAGCCCTTCTGTTACCCAGTATAATTACGAGTTCACTCATCCTTGCCTTAGGCTAGCTCACAAGGTGATAGCCATGTGTTTCTTGGGACGTGGGGAGGTGAACAAGGTCTCTGCTCAGGATCTACAGTTTTTATGGAGCCTCACACCTGAATGTGGGACCATTCCAGATTGGATCCTGCTTTTTTGCCATAGTGTTGCCAAATACAGGAAGATGGGCAAGAAGGTGGGCAAGATAAGTATGGGAGGGATGGTCACTCTCATTGCCCGACTCTGTTTAGGAGATGATGCTATCCCTAGTGGTAGCAACAACTCCAACTATGTTTATGATGTTTCAGGGCTGAGGCGTGCACTGCTTCTAGATGTGCGCCGGGATATTTATACGTGGTTGTCCAAGCATGAGGGCACACACAAGATGCGTCTACCTAGATTCATTCCCTTTGGTCCTCTTGCAAGGGATTTTCGACTATTGCCTGATGGTGCTGAGGCTGAGGAGTCTGACGAGGAGGCGGAGATGGAAGTTGACATGGGAGGTCATGATGGTGCTCCGGGGGCTGATCAGGGCGGTCCTCAGGCTGCTGCCCCGGGATTTGATTATGAGTGGATGTACAGTTTGATGGAGAGTATGTCTCTTCAGCAGCAGGCATTCGGGACACAGCTAGCTGAGGTGAGTCGGACTGTGAGCAGCTATGATAGTCGGTTCACCAACATTGAGCAGACCATGCAGACGTTGCAACAGAGACAAGAGGAGTTCTTTAGGGGTGCAAACCCCTACTATCCACACCATCACCACAGTGAGTATTATCCTTGCTTCCCCATTTACATTTTTATGTCCTTTATTTTCCATTGAGGACAATCTTTCATTCAAGTATGGGGGAGAGGATGATATGAGTAGTTGTACATATTTACTTTCCTAGCATTTTATTTTGCATGTTATAAATCAAAAAAATTAAAAAATAGAAAAAGCCAAAAAATATTGAGAAAAAGGCATACAAAATCCTTGGATAGCAAGTTCTATGCAATAAGAAGGTGGCTTGGCCGGCACTAGGCTGAGACAACAATAAGTCTTGAGCGATGTGAGTTGGTGAGCTCGGAACAATTATTGAGTGGTTGGGATGAAAACCAGAAAGGGCGCCCAAGCAAGATGAGTGTTATAAAAATAAAAAATAAAAATTGAGTGTTTTTGGATCATTATCATCTTGGCGTTATGGTGACATAAGAAGGAGGCGTATAGGAGGATTCGGGTAGGCCACTTGGAGGAATAAGGTGTAGTTCTGAGTTTGTGCTTATTGTATCACATTTGTTCTTGATTGTTGTTGTTGCGTTTTGTATGCTTTGGGCTTATTGAGTATGTAATCACTAGGAGATATTCTTGTACTTCCTGAGACTTTGAACATTTCATTGTAAGGGTAGCTTTTCTGTAAGTTACTCGGGACGAGTAAAAGTCTAAGTATGGGGGTATTTGATACGCTACACTTTGTATGGCGTAACTAGGGGTTATTACATTAGTTTAGGAGTGTTATCACAAGTATTTGGAGCTATTGTTATATTCTGAGTTGTTTATGAAGAAGTGAAGAAATGAAGACCAAAACCGAAGAAGAAGAGGATCAAAGATTGAAGACATGAAGACGAAGACATTCTGCGGAGCAGCGGCGATCGCCACCATCACTATGGCGATCGCCATTCTACAACAGAAGCATTACATTAGTTCGAGAGAGCATGGCGATCGCCATGACTCTACGGCGATCGCCATGGGGCGACAGAGACGAGGCAAAGCTTTACATGAAGACCGCGATCGCCAGACATCTATGACGATCGCCACAACAAGGCCGAAGACATTCCGGACTTTCCTTATTTTCCTTCGTTTATTTTATTCCTTTTTCCTTATTTTATTATTTCGTTTAGTATTTATTTTTTACCATATATTTTAGGGTTAGTTCTCTATTTAAAAACCCTAGTTCTTTCTATCTAGAATCATCTTTTCCATCAGACAATTTAGTTCTGCAACCATGAGCAGGAACTAATTTCCATTGTTTTACTTAGCGGTTGAAACCTTCAGTTATTAAGTTGTGAGATTTCTAAACTCTTGTTATTTTCCTATGGGTTTGTATTAATTCTCTTGTTCTTCATCTATTGATTTCTATTAGTTTTGCTAGCTTGATCACCTAGTTTGATTGATAGTTTTCTATTGCTAGACTAGGAATATACGGTGGAATTCCTTGTCATTGTAGCGCTCATATCTGCATGATCTGGTAGTTGATTGCTTTTATGAAAGAGAATTGATTGCATGTTAATACTTGACGGTTGTAAGTTATTGCATGCATCCTTATAATTCTTGTGCCCTTTGTTGCTATTTCATCTAATCTTGAGAGGTTTCCCTGATTGCTGAATAGTAAGTATTATCAGGACCGGTTGGCCTGCTGATATATTAAAGATTGGAATAGGAACATTCCCTAGGATTGAATAGAACTTGAGATAAATCTATGATCAACTTGATTGACTGTTGTGTGGATACTTGCTAGGTGAAACCCCCTTCTCATCATATTCTCACCCAAACTCCCTTTGCTTGATACTTGTTACTTTTGTGTTTCATACAATCAAACCCCCCCCCTTGGTTACTTGTTACTTGTTCGTTAGTTGGTATTTCGCTTGACTGCATAGCGATTGGTGTTTTGATTCCCTTGGGTTCGACCTCTACTTGCTTGCTATACTTTAGTTAGTGTTTAGAGTTTTCTTTGATTTGGCACTACGACTTTAGCCTCATCACACCCCGTGAAATAGAGCGGGAGCAAGCTCAGGATCGGTGAAGTCTTGTGCTCCATACGGGTTCCAACATACCTAAAAAAATGACAGCAGAAACTTGCATTTTCTCGCGTTCTGCGAGAAAATGCTGCGTACTCAAAAAAATGCAGAAATTCCAGAAAATGCAGAAACTTACCATCTCCGGCATAAGAATATCGAGCGCTCCTCTATAGTCCCTTCCGACTTGCCCCTTCTTCAGCTTTACATTCTTAGGCATCCACCGGTATACCCATGGTTGCTCCGCTCTCCACCGAGGACGTTCAGTAGGTCGAAAGTGTGGGAAGTAGTTGTAGATCCATGTCTAAGAAATACAAAGTACGTTAAATATGAAAATATATATAAGTACGTAAATTAAACGCTTAGAAAGTATAATACCTGCAACAAGGTGTAACAAAAAGACATCTGGGCACAACCCTGTCGTGTGCATATCCCCAGCTGCCTATACAGATGGGCCAAAGCAGCTGAACCCCACGATATGCCCGTAGCATGGGCATAGGTTTCCACAAAAGGCCCATATCTAAGCCGAATCAAGTTTTGTGACTTGTCGGGAAATAAGATCGAGGAAGCAGTATACAACACCCAACCTAAACCCTTTCGCTCTACACCTAGGGTTTCACAATGCCTTTTAAACCATTCAGTTTTCACCCTCCCAGAATCTAAAGTGTGAGGATCTATTCCAAAAATTTTTGCCCCCTTCCTACCATAGTATTTTAGAATCTCATCATGACTAAACTTGGCACCCAGTTTCTTACATGTCGTCATTGCTTTCCCTTCTATAGGTAGGCCTAAAATCATATATACATCAAGAAGGCCAATAGTGATCTCACCACAAGGGAGGTGAAATGAATTTGTCTCCGGTTGCCATCGTTCGATGAACGTGACGAGGCGAATTTGTCGTATGCCAAGTCAAGTAATCCTAACAAGCTCACTAACAAGTATAGTAGGCAAGCAAGGGTCGAATCCCAAGGGAATCAGGTTATCGATTCTTAAAGTTATAATAATGATTAACGAGTGTAAGTAACCAAAGGTTTTTTTTTTGTATGTTTTAAGAACAAAGTAACGAAGGTTGATTTGGATTGTAAATATATCAATGGAAGGTGTTTCACTTGACAATTATCCACTAACAGATTAACAAGTTGATCATAAACTCCTTTTAATCCTATGTCGAGTTACTCATATGATCGTTCTAATCCCTGTTCTAATGTAGTTATTAGTCCAACTAGTCCTAATAACCCTTACTCAACTATAACCTTGAAACTATCAAGATTCAATAATAAAGCAGCTTTAAGTTCAGGAATTGATAGATACATGCAATACCATAGACAACTAGTCAGATACTCGACATGTACTCAATTCTCTTCACAATTGACATTCACAACTAGTTCATGCAAATTGTGTGTGCTACAAACGAGTATGGTATTTCAACTAGAAATAACCAAACAATAGCAATATGAATGAGATGAAACTACTTAGATGGCCAATCTAAATGAGCAAATCTAATTCAATAACAATACACACAAGAGAATAGAGACAATCATAAGAGTAGAACAAAGGAAAGAAATCTTACAACTTAATCAATCTGAAAGCTTTAAATGTCAAGCAAAACAAATGGACTTAGCAACTCATGAAGTTCTTGAGGAAAAACTCTCAAAACATGGAAATGGAATGCGTAAGATGATCCAAGATCATCCACCCCTAAAACCTATATGTATCTGCAGAATTAAACTGACAAATTGAGGCTAAAAACGTTACAAAACTTAACACAACATACTAAATCGGGCAAATGAAGAAAGTCTTCTCTGGCGGATTTCCGCGATCGCGGTTTGGGACCCGCGATCGCGGATTTTCTTCTGATATCTGGCTTCTTCAGGTGGCATTTCCGCGATCGCGGTTTGGGACCCGCGATCGCGGATTTGGCTTCTGTGGCTTCGTCTTCAGCTGCTTCCAATGCTACCTGTGGTCTTCTTCAGCTTCGACTCCTCTTCTTATGCTTCAATGCTCCGCATCATCTTCTGTAATCTCATGTGTAACTCAACTCTCCAAAACTCCATGATTACAGAATACATCATAACATCTAGCATAATCCTATACAAAATGAGCTAATAACCTATAGTAGCACTATGTAAAATACCGCTTATCAAACTCCCTCATACTTAGACCTTGCTCGTCCCCGAGTAAGCTAAATGAAACTTACCCTTACAATCAGCACATATAGATCTCAGGAAGTATAGAGAAAGAATGAACTACAAATTACAAACACACTTCGCCTCCAAACACCATAGTGAGTACAAAAGATAAATCTAATCCTAGCTCCTATCTAGCACCTTATTCCCCCATAGTGGCCTACCCTTTCCTCCTTATATCACCACCTTCTTATGACACCTCGCCAGCAGCAACAAATGGTCCTAAGACACTCATTTCATTCATTCTGCCTAGGCGCCCCGAAGGGTTTTCACCTAGCCACTCATTTCATTTTGCTAGATAACTCACCAATGACTCATATCTCTCAAGTCCACTTTTGCCTCAGCCTAATGCCGACCAGACTACCTGCTTATTGCATGGAACTGCCCTTTCAGGTTTTCAGCTCATCCCAGGATTTTCATTTGCCTTTTTTAATATTTTTGTGGCTTTTTCTGTTTTTATTTTATTTTATTTTTTAAAACAAATACGAACTGAATTCAAAGAACCGAATGGAAACTACTCTAAAGATAAGCAGTAAACTAAATCCCTCTCCCCCATACTTGAAGTACACAATGTCCTCAGTGTGAAAGACATAGAAAATAAATGAGGAAAAGAAGGGAGTAGCTCACTGATCCGGGTTACCCGGTGGGGTGGGGGTTGACGACTGGCGAGCGCGGTGTGACTGGGCTCCGATGAGGTGGTGAGAATCCGGTGGGAGATGAGAGGAGAAATTGATATGGTGGGGTAGAAAATTTGAGAGATGATGAGATGAGAGAAATTGGGAGATGATGGGTTTTTTAATTTCTCTTTTTTTTTTTTTTTTCCGATTTTTTGCTGCTTTCCCCCCCCCCCCCCAAAATACGAAAGGGAACAACCGTCAATTCCTTTAGTAACAGCGAGACGCTGGGCGTCCAAATAATACCGACAATTCCCGTGCTTTATTCCTACAGGTTAGTAAACAAAAGAAAACAAAACAAGAAAAAAGAAATAAAATAAAATAAAGTCGAAAAGAAATACCTTGGGTTGCCTCCCAAGCAGCGCCTTATTTTATGTCGTGGCTCGACATGAAACTCAAGAGATTTTAACTAACGCCATTCGACTTTGTGAAAACCGTCTCTTTTCTGAATTATCTTATGAACCACTCATGAGACGCCTTAAACCTTGTCCCTTTTACCTTGACCACCTTGTCTTTTTCAATGAAGGTGGTTTCATTCACTTTCTCCTCCTTGATCGTATCAGGTGGCTGTTTCAGCTCAATGTCAAGTGCCTGCACACTAGACATCAATGGTATCTCGCCTGACGAGGTCAGTAATGTGGGGCGACTGCCCAAAGGATGTGGAGAAAGCTTACCTTCAGGCTTTGGCTTAGCCTGGAACTCCTGCATGTTAGTAGACAAAACGATATCTACTTGTGGGTCTCGTAAGACATTCTCTAAAACAAGTTGCAATTCATCCAAGCCAAAGATATTAAAAGTATCTTGAACTATAGGATCAATCACATCAATAGAACAAATAGAAGCAACATCTTCAATGGGGTGCTTCATAGCATCAAAAATATTGAATTGTACAACTTCCCCATCAAACTCTAAAGTAAGAGACCCACTAGCTAAATCAATCTTTGTGTTAGCGGTTTTCATAAAAGGCCTTCCTAACAAAATAGGTGCAGCCTGACCATCATGTTCCATGTCTAACACAAAGAAGTCACCAGGAAAGAACAAATTATCAACCATAACCAAAACATTTTCAACTACACCTTTAGGATAAACAGTGGACCTATCAGCTAGTTGAATAATTATTCTGGTTTCATGAAGAGGACCTAAACCAAGCATCTTATACAGTGAGTAAGGCAAAACATTTATAGATGCACCAAGATCAAGCATAGCTCTCTCAAAGTGAGTGTCACCTATACGACAAGGAATGCTTACCATGCCCGGATCGCTGCACTTCTTAGGCATACGCCTTTGGAATACAGCGGAGACACGCTTGCTTACCGTCACCTTCTGCTGTCCCTTCAATTTTTGATTCCTCTTGATGGTGCAGAGTTCCTTCAAGAACTTAGCATATCTAGGAATGCTTTTAATGAGTTTGAGTAAAGGGATATTTACCTCACATTTGCTGAAGGTTTCGAACAGCTCCTTGTCATTCTCCGGCCTTCTCGTATCCTTTAGAGCATCGGGAAAAGGAGAGGGAGGTTTGGTTGAGTTGAGAGGTGGGAAGTCGGGCCTGACATAGTTGTCTTGTCTCAAACGGAAGTCGCCCCGGTCCTCGACCTCAGCCCCAGCATCGTTTGAACATTCTCCCAAAATTGATTCGCCAGGGGCATATCCGCGACCGCGTCTGTCAGTCCACGGTCGCGGATTTGCATCAGTTTCCCCAGAAGATATTCCGTGATCGCAGATTTCATCCCACGGTCGCGGAATTCCCACTGTTTCTCCATAACAACTTCCGCGATCGCGGTTCTCGTCCCGCGGTCGCGGATTCTCACCTGTTTCAGATTCTGCCTTTTCAGCAGCAACATTTTCCAACACTTTTCCACTCCTTGTTGTCACAGCACTAACATTTCTGGTCGGATTCACTACCGTTTGAGATGGTAGAGAATTGGATTTTTGCTGTGCAAGAGTGGTCACAGCTTCAGCCAACTTCCCTATCTGTTTCTCCATGTTCTTGATACTAGACTCAGTAGTTTGGACATGGGTTGTGAAATGCTGAGTCAATGATCTCAACATATCTGCAGTTGAAGGTCCAGAATTGGGTCGTGGGGCTTGAGCTTGAGGTTGGGGTTCATTCTGATCACGCCATCTGAAATTTGGATGATCTCTATACCTCGGGTTGTAGTTGTTCTGCTGATCATTTCCAGGTAGTGGAGGTCCATATCCACCAGCAGCATTGACTTCAGCAACATCATTATCTTGAAGCTCAGGGCATTTGTCTGTAAAATGAGAAGGGTCAGAGCAAATACCACATGCCTTTACCTGTTGTTGTCCTTTGTGCAGCTGAGAGATCATCTTCTTTAGCTCAACGAGCTCGGTCATAAGAGCGGGGTCTCCTGAGCTTGTGGCATTCACTCCTTTCCTAGTGTATGTCCTACCAAAACTCATAGTGCTCTCAGCCATGTCTTGCAACTTTTCCATGGCATCTTCTGGTGTCATGTTGAGAATACTCCCACCACAAGCAGCGTCTACCATTCTCCTTTCATGATTAAGGATACCATTGCAAACATGTAGGACCAGGTCCTCGGTATCATACCCATGAAAAGGGCAACTAGCACACAACCCCTTGAAGCGCTCAAGGTAATCATAAAGAGTCTCATCTTCACCTTGGTCAACATGGGCAATTTCCTTCTTTAGAGCATTTGCCTTTTTAACCGGAAAATACTTACCCAAGAACACCTTGTGCAACTTCTCCCAGCTATCTACCGAACCGGTAGGCAAATGATAATACCAGGACCTAGCACCATCTTTTAAAGTGAACCCGAAGGCTCTCATCTTGATCTGCTCCTCAGTGACATTTGGTGGTTTGGTTGTCATGCAAGTGTCATGGAATTGGTTCAAATGCATGATCGGATCCTCACCAGGCAAACCATGAAATGTGGGGAGCAGATTGATCACCCCTGACTTGAGCTCAAAAGTCACCCCCTGAGCAAGGGGTGGAAGAACCACAGCTTGAGGTTGCTGTGTCAGATTGGGAGTAGTACGCTCCCTCAATGTGCGGACGACACCGCCGTCTCTTAGAGCATTTGCATCTTGCTGCGCCTCAAGCAATGCCCGTTGGGCATTAACAACTAACTGAATTTCAGCCAATTGACGTTGGGTGTCAGCAAGAGCTCTTTGCTCGGGAGTCAGCTGAGCGCCTTCCATTGCACCTGTATCAGTCTCAACTCTGTTCTCTCTCTGATTTCGATGGAAAGTCCTCTCGATTTCTGGATCAAGAATAAAAAGAGACTGATTAGTAGAACGGATGTTGACCATTCACTAGTCAACACTAAGGTTAATCAAAACAAGAACTTTAAAGAAAAGAAAATTTGATTCTCCGGCAACGGCGCCAAATTTGACGAGGCGAATTTGTCGTATGCCAAGTCAAGTAATCCTAACAAGCTCACTAACAAGTATAGTAGGCAAGCAAGGGTCGAATCCCAATGGAATCAGGTTATCGATTCTTAAAGTTATAATAATGATTAACGAGTGTAAGTAACCAAAGGTTTTTTTTTTGTATGTTTTAAGAACAAAGTAACGAAGTTTGATTTGGATTGTAAATATATCAATGGAAGGTGTTTCACTTGACAATTATCCACTAACAGATTAACAAGTTGATCATAAACTCCTTTTAATCCTATGTCGAGTTACTCATATGATCGTTCTAATCCCTGTTCTAATGTAGTTATTTGTCCAACTAGTCCTAATAATCTTTACTCAACTATAACCTTGAAACTATCAAGATTCAATAATAAAGCAGCTTTAAGTTCAAGAATTGATAGATACATGCAATACCATAGACAACTAGTCAGATACTCGACATGTTGATGAGGCTAAAGTCGTAGTGCCAAATCAAAGAAATAAACTCTAAACACTAACTAGAGTATAGCAAGTAAGTAGAGGTCGAACCCAAGGGAATCAAAACACCAAATCAATGCAGTCAAGTGAAATATCAACTAGTAACAAGTAACCAAAGGGGGGGGGGGTTGATTGTATGAGACACAAAAGTAACAAGTATCAAGCAGAGGAAGTTTGGGTGAGAATATGATGAGAAGGGGTTTCACCTAGCAAGTATCCACACAACAGTCAATCAAGTTGATCATAGATTTATCTCAAGTTCTTATCAATCCTAGGGAATGTTCCTATTCCAATCTTTAATATATCAGCAGGCCAACCGGTCCTGATAATACTTACTATTCAACAATCAGGGAAACCTCTCAAGATTAGATGAAATAGCAGCAAAGGGCACAAGAATCATAAGGATGCATGCAATAACTTACAACCGTCAAGTCTTAACATGCAATCAATTCTCTTTCATAAAAGCAATCAACTACCAGATCATGCAGATATGAGCGCTACAATGACAAGGAATTCCACCGTATATTCCTAGTCTAGCAATAGAAAACTATCAATCAAACTAGGTGATCAAGCTAGTAAAACTAATAGAAATCAATAGATGAAGAACAAGAGAATTAATACAAACCCATAGGAAAAGAACAAGAGTTTAGAAATCTCACAACTTAATAACTGAAGGTTTCAACCGCTAGGTAAAACAATGGAGATTAGTTCCTGCTCATGGTTGCAGAACTAAATTGTCTGATGGAAAAAGATGATGAAAAAGATAGAAAGAACTAGGGTATATAAAGAGTCTAACCCTAAAGATATATGGTAAAAGATAAATATCCTAAAACTAATTAAGGAAAATAAGAAAATAATAAAAGAAATAAAAACAAAGCAAAATAAGGAAAGCCCGGAATATCTTCGGCCTTGTTGTGGCGATCGCCATAGATTCATGGCGATCGCCATCTTCATATAAAACTTTGCCGTAGCCTCTGTCACCCCATGGCGATCGCCGTAGATTCATGGCGATCGCCATGATCTCTTGAACTCACATAACTCTTCTGTTGTAGAATGGCGATCGCCTGGATGGTAGTGGCGATCGTCGCTGCTCCGCAGAATATCTTCAAGTCTTCATGTCTTCAAGCTTTGATCTCTTCTGCTTCGGTTCTGATCTTCATTTCTTCACTTCTTAATAAATATCTCAGAACATAATAATGACTTGAAACACATATGATAATACTCCTAAACTAATGTAATAATCCCTAGTTACGCTATACAAAGTGCAGCGTATCACATGTACTCAATTCTCTTCACAATTGACATTCACAACTAGTTCATGCAAATTGTGTGTGCTACAAATGAGTATGGTATTTCAACTAGAAATAACCAAACAATAGCAATATGAATGAGATGAAACTACTTAGATGGCCAATCTAAATGAGCAAATCTAATTCAATAACAATACACACAAGAGAATAGAGACAATCATAAGAGTAGAACAAAGGAAAGAAATCTTACAACTTAATCAATCTGAAAGCTTCAAATGTCAAGCAAAACAAATGGACTTAGCAACTCATGAAGTTCTTGAGGAAAAACTCTCAAAACATGGAAATGGAATGTGTAAGATGATCCAAGATCATCCACCCCAAAAACCTATATGTATCTGCAGAATTAAACTGACAAATTGAAGTTAAAAACGTTACAAAACTTAACACAACATACTAAATCGGGCAAATGAAGAAAGTCTTCTCTGGCGGATTTCCGCGATCACGGTTTGGGACCCGCGATCGCGGATTTGGCTTCTGTGGCTTCGTTGGCTTCGTCTTCAGCTGCTTCCAATGCTACCTGTGGTCTTCTTCAGCTTCGACTCCTCTTCTTATGCTTCAATGCTCCGCATCATCTTCTGTAATCTCATGTGTAACTCAACTCTCCAAAACTCCATGATTACAGAATACATCATAACATCTAGCATAATCCTATACAAAATGAGCTAATAACCTATAGTAGCGCTATGTAAAATACCGCTTATCAGAACGCTTCAATCAAAGGAAAGTCGATTTCTTCGTACATCATGCCAGGTAGATCTGACAGTCCAACAACATCGGGAATCTCTGACCAGTCACTGTTGTCCAATGGCCAATCACTGCTCTGCTTTGTCCGTTGTTGTGGTTTCATCGGACCTTTGAACTGCAGAAAAATACAAAAATTAGACTCTGCAAAACATGCATAATATGTACGAATTCAAAAAATACAGTTTCTGCAGAATTGTGCATTTTCTCGTGTTCTGCGAGTTGTCACTCCTCGCGTTCTGCGAGAAAATGCACATATTATGCATTTTCTGATAATTCTGCAGAATATGTGCAATGGATTGAAAATGCAGAAAATAAATAAATAATTAAATTACCTCCCCTTTCTGGATGTGGAACGCAACATGTGCTTCAAATCCCTTAAGCAACTCGGGATCTTCTGGACCTCCAGGTGTGTCATGAGTGAGCTCAGGATCATATTTTCGCTCTTCCTTCTTGGACTTCCTCTTTCTTTTTGGTTTATGGACCACTTCTTCTTCTTCTTCTTCATCATCATCATCATCACCTTCTTCTTCGTGTTCTTCCCCAACAACTTCATCCTGGTTCTCTTGTTCCATCGGTTCTGGTTGAGGATTGTAAGAAGAAGAACAAGCTTGTCTACTTCCTTGACCCATATCTTGAGGAACACTTCCCTCACCAAATCCACCTCCCCAACATTGTCCACCGACCCAACTTTGTCCACCCCACCCTTGTCCAACTTCCACTAGAGCATACTGAGGAATGAAATTGTCCCATCCACCAACAGTGCTACCCGATTGTTCATATGGAGTTGATTGTGGTGCACATTGAGTTGACGGTTGTGCACATGAAACTGACTCTTGAGAATAAAGGTCTCAATCATCATTTCGATACCCTTGATATGTATCTGCTCGTTCTATCCCACTAGGCACAGAACAGTCTTCCCCGACATAACTATGGACACCACTGTACCGCTCTATGGGGCGATAATCAACGTCGGGGAGCCCCTCGGGGAAGAGCTCTACCGGTGTTGTATTCTTTGCTTTCCTTTTCCCTTTTGCATTTTCAACCGGTGGATTTTCTCTCACAGCGTTCCAATTTCTTCGACGGGTTGAACGTCCAGGACGATCCATTACCTAAAAAAATATAAAGTAAAATCTGTATATAAATATAACACGTTCTGCAGAAGAGGAAAGAATTGCCAGTTATGGCAATTCCTCGCGTTCTGCGAGTAGCATGCCTCTCGCGTTCTACGAGTAGCATGACTCTCGCGTTCTGCGAGGGGTGTAGCGTTCTGCGTGAATTTGCACTATCATGAGTTTCCGGCGACAATTTCCGGCGAAAATTCAATATTTTAGCTAAAATACCTATCAATTTAAGTAAATTACCAAATAAACATCAAAACCCTAAATAAAATCAACAACCCTAATAAAAAAACCTATATGGAGATTATACAACCATTCATGAACCATAATTCAAAATCAACATCCACTCATCAACCATAATTCAAAATCATCATCTTTCATCCATTATACAACCATTTCTAAAACAACATTCAATATCAAAACATCATATAATATGCAATTTCCTATACTAACAACATATATTAATCTAGAAACAACATTAGAAAGCATAAGAGTATAAGAAACATACCTTATATGGAGATTTGTAGTGAAAAGAGGAAGAAAAAGTAGTTTGAACCGAGAGATGGTGAGAGCGGCGGTAGAAAATTGTGTGTGATGTAAAAAATGGGCCGAGTAGGGTTTTCCCCTTTTATAGGGGAAAAACACCCTCGCGTTCTGCGAGGTGACGCTCCCTCGCGTTACGCGAGGGTCCGGACGTTATTTAGGAAATGCCCGGGCTGTATTTAGCAAGGACCTAGATTATTGTCTAAGACTTGGTTATCATTTTATTGTAAGAAAAAGTTAGAAAGTAACCATGCTCTATTAAAATATAAATAATTTTTCTAGAAAGGGTTCATGTAAAGTTTAAAGTAAGACTTTGAAGTTGGACCAAGTAATTTGTATTTGTTGTGTATGAACCTACCATGCACATGACATGTGAAGATATAATATTGGGCCATCACCTAAAGCTCGCCATTTGGTTGTCAATGCCATTCTACTACACTAGTCAAAGTGATGATTTACTTCAAGTTTTTCAGCACTAGTAATTATATGTACTTTGTGATTCCTTTGAAGTTCAACACTGGTAATTGAATATGTATGTAGATGTTGACATCATGATGTTATTTCTTTGGTTGTTTATATGTTGTTATTTGTTTCTAGATGAAGTTTTTTTAGGATTTTGGAAGAACAAACGGTGTCCGTTTTATACGAACTCGTATTTAAAATCTCTACAAGATTATGATTTTAAAAAAATGGTCTGTGACGAACAATCTCATTTGCTTCGTGACTTTTGGTTTGTAACGGACCTGCCCATGTTATGCTCCTTGACGAAACTAGTCTCTATTTGATCCGTGACGAATCTAACACTATATTAAATATGAATTTTAAGGTGTGTCAAATAGGAATCCCTTGGAATTGTCAAAGCTGGCAGCTAATAACATCTAAAAAGTGGTGAAGATGCAATCATATTGAAGCGTGGAAGCTTTCACTTTCAGTTTGGCCACCTGCAATTGTCCACATCCAACAAGTGCAATGAAAACTATTACAAATTGGCAGCTAATACCACTTGTTTTAGTGCCTAATCATACAGCATTCACAAAACCAATTCAATACATCAGCATCACAACGAATGACCATTACAAATTTACAGAGCATTCTTGATCCCAACAACCTTGAAAAACATAGCAATATTTATAAACATGATGATGCACAAACCATTTCCGATCTTCAGTTCCATGAACAAAACTGCACTTCGATCTCAGCGACCATTCGGATTCATGATCTGAGAGAACACGCCGCTAGCGTTCATCCCATCAGAATCCAAACTCACAATGCTGACGGTACTCCTAGAATCCGTCACATTACCGCTATCTAAACCGGGAGACGTACTCTCATCCTTTTTACCAATACATTCACTGTCATAGTTTCCATTCTCCTCTGCACTCTCTTGAAGCTGAAGAGCAAACTCCAAGTTCCACAGCACGTCTCCCATTGACGGTCTTTCACTCCCTTGATCACCCACACATTTCATTGCAGTCTCTGCAAATTTCTTAAAACACTCTGGTGCAATCTTCCCCTTTAAATAAGGGTCAGTAATCTGATCAAGAATCCCCTTCTTCTGGCAATGTGCAGCCCACTCAGCTAAGCTGACCTGTTCTTTCGGTAGAGTCGGGTTTAATGGAGGTCGAGCACATAAGACCTCAAACAAAACGACCCCGAATGAGTAAACGTCGGATTTATCAGTCAGTTGCTGTCGCCTGAAGTACTCGGGATCTAAATACCCGAAACTACCTTTGACAACAGTGCTGACATGGGTGTGATCCAATTGGGGTCCGGTTTTAGAAAGCCCGAAATCAGAGACCTTAGCTACCCACTTTTCATCGAGGAGAATGTTGGTTGTCTTGACGTCTCGGTGAATGATTGTGTGTTTTGCACCGGTGTGGAGGTAGTGTAAGCCACGAGCAGCGCCTACGCATATTTCAAGCCTTTGCTTCCATGGCAAAGGCGGATTTTCGGTTTTGTATAGATGCTCACGGAGTGTTCCATAGGCCATGTAATCATACACAAGAATCATCTCCTCATTCTCGTCACAGTAACCGAGTAGAGAAACTAAATGGCGGTGTCGGAGCTTGGAAAGCATATCGATCTCGGTTTGGAACTCATGAACGCCTTGCTCGGAAAGCGGATTCCCTCGTTTGATAGCGACTTTTGTCGTCCCGCCATCAATTTCTCCTCTGTAGACTTTCCCGAAGCCACCAACCCCGAGGAGAAGAGCCTCCTCGAAATCATTGGTGGCAGATTTGATATCGGAAAACGAGAAGTGGCGGCTAGTGTTTGAGGGGATAGACGAGGTATGGCTGCTTGTAGCGTTCGTCTTTGCTGAAGGTGTAGAGTGTGAATTTGCATATAAAGAGATAGGAATCCATCCTGATGGTCTATCACTTTGACTGACGACTTTACCTCTTCTACTACGACGTGTAACAAAACAAACAAGTAGACCAAGAAAGGCTAATAAGGCTACACCACCACCAATACCGCCCCCTATGATCGCTTTCTTGCTCTTAGAACCGGGTTGTTTTCCATTCCATACGTCTATAGTTGTGGGCAGTGGAACCTGGATGGGATTTGGCCCAGCAAGATTACCTGTGGTATCATTTATCTTGAAAATCTCCACACCATTCAGAATTGAATCATAAAACTGAGGCGGGACAGGATCAGAAGTATCTGGATGCAACGAGAGCCATAGATCCTGCTGCTGATCTCCGGTTACAATCACCGAGTAATCTTTATACACGGGTATGCCGCTGCCACCTGTCCAGCCCGCTACATCGGCCCCAGTTTCAGCAGTTTGATTGTTCAGATAGATATTAAAGACTCTCTGATTGATCTTGCCCATTTCCTGAAACTCCTCACAGAAATGCAGCCTCACCAAGTAAATGAATCCGCCGTCAACAGAGAACATCCATGTGAGATTGTAATTCAAGTTCACACTCGCATTCGGACCCATAGACCTTGCAGTGGAGTAGACATCAACAGGCGCAGTATAAGTCGGAATGTCGGGCGGATACTGAATTGTCAAATTATCATCAAGAACAATGGAAACACCAGAAGCCGCACCAAATATGTAAGGAGTGTCAATCCACCATGTTCTGAACAAACCTGTATCTTGTGGTGGCGAGATCGCATTACCCCCTACATTCAGCCTATACACATTCTCCAGAGCAGTGCTGTTGTCAATTGGAAACGTAGTAGACTGTCCCACAATTTCCACAGC
The DNA here is from genome assembly GCA_029168935.1 of Oxyria digyna. NCBI lineage: Eukaryota > Viridiplantae > Streptophyta > Magnoliopsida > Caryophyllales > Polygonaceae > Oxyria > Oxyria digyna. The sequence goes on along the minus strand of JAPVLV010000001.1, from coordinate 1,587,602 downwards.
AGGATCATCATAAAGAGAAGGCATCGAAATCAGCTCAATCCCATTCACAAAAGCAAAAGTGTTTGAGTAATTTGAAGAAGGGGTAAAAGTGAGGTTCAAGGTTTCAGTATCAACATAGATTAAATACTCCTTCACCAAGTAGTCAAAATTGATAGCCTCCACTGTTTGATAGGCGCTGAAGTTGCTGAGAAGAGTGTACGGACCAGCTTTTACAGAAAAGATGGAGTTGGAGGTGTTGAGCTGACCGTATGAGTTTGGATAGAAGTAAAGACGGACGGATTTTCGACCAGGTACAACGGGGAAAGAGTATGTGAACTCCGACTGGAAAATCCGAGCAGTCATGTATGGAATTTGCGTGACACCGTCCTGGCTGGAAGCCATGGCAATAGAGGATTTGGAAGAGGACAAAGCGAACTTGGAATCGACATCTCCGATCCATTTGCGGCCGTCGGAGTCGCTTCCATCGGAAGAAGCTCCACAATTGAGAAGAATCTGCTCAGGCGGCTGATAATCCTTGGCGAAGACTGTACTGATTAGGTGAACGCATAGTAGCAGAAACCACAGGAGTTGCTTCCTGACAAAGATGATCATCGTGACACCAAAAGTCAGTCAAAATTTCAAGATTTTGCTAGAAAATAACACAAAAACCCTCATCGAGACATCAAAGCTCAGTCCCACTACCAGAGAAAGTGACAATAATTCTTCAACAAAAACAACAACAAACTAGAAAAAAGCTAATCTGAGCAAGGTAGTAAACATGAACACAGCAACATTGCTCTAATGCCTTAGAAGTCTCCCGCTTATTGCAGAGTGAGGGGGAATCGGATATACGCAACCAAACTATGTGTTAAAATGAACAGAGAGGTTGTTTCCGATTTCCCAAAATGAAGATTGCGTCAAAAGTTGCATAGTATGACTACTACTTCAGAAAATAAGAAGCATAGTTAAATGAGTCATTTTTCTTTATTCCATATAATAAACAATTAAACATGAACAATCAATCCGAAAAGGAAACCCTAGACTGATAATTTTTGGCAGACTGTACTGATAAGGTGAACGCAGAGTAAAGCAGAAACTCTAGGATCTGCTTCCTGACAAAGATGATCATCTTAACATCATAATCGAGTCAAAATTTCCAGATTTTGCTAGAAAATAACACAAAAGCCGTAGCAGTTGCCTCCAGTAGAAGATGGTCATCGAGACATCAAAACTCAGTCCAACTACGACACTTTTGTAGAAAGTGACACAATAATTCTTCAACAAACAACAACAACAACAAAGAAAGTAATCTGAGCAAGATAGATCTCACAAACATGAACAATCAATCGGAAAAGGAAACCCTAGGCTGATAATTTTTGGAAAACACTGTACTGTTTAGTTGAACACAGAGCAGCAGGAACCCTAGGAGTTGCTTCCTGACAAAGATGATCATCTTAACATCAAAATCCAGTCAGAATTTCAAGATTTTTTTGCTAGAAAATAACACAAAAAACCCTAGGAGTTGCCTCCGGTATAAGATGATCATCGAGACATCAAAACTCAGTCCAACTACGAGACTTTCCTAGAAAGTGACACAATAATTCAACAACAACAACACAAAAGCGAGAAGATAGCTAATCTGAGCAATTAATCCGAAAAAGAGCAAAATCCGGAGAAATAGAGCTCGACTTACATAGCTTTTTTGGAAAAAACAGAGCTAATTCATCTTGATTTCTAGTTCTTCTGTAGATTGAAGAAGAATGAAACGCAGCAAGAGATTTTGGTTGATGATGAAAGGAGAAGCAGGCAGAAACGGAAAATGGAGGACGGCAGCTTCTTGTTCTACATTTATTTGCGTTTACTGGCCTTCAGTTTTATATATATGGAGTTATTAAATAAAGAGGGAAAAAATCAGAGATTAGTGCATGTATTTGGGTGGACTCATACTCACTCATCCAAGAATTAAATAATTCTGTGATTTTTGCAAGTTGGCAGTTGAATTCAATGGTTACCAACTAGCCCCACTGCTAAATTACTTTCAGATCTTTTAAGCGTGTGAAAGTCCACACAACACGACTCGTGTGACAGTCGGCAACCCGGACCCACTAAATTATAACCCGTATTCGATTTTGGGCGCACCAATAACGCACTCAGATGAACCAGACCGAGCCTAGTTTCAGCGAGTAAAAAACGGGGAAAATTCCGCATCCGAAAAATTATAACTCACACTAACTTTTGGGTGCGTTAAGGATGCGCTCAAAACAGACGCGGATTATAATTTTTCGGGTGCGGGGTTAAACACCCGTTAAAAACGTGTGCATTTTACATATAAAGGTTTCGGTGAGAACAAAGCTTAAGGTGTGGAGTGATCGTATTCACAGATCATAAGTTAATGCTCATAATTTAGGTGATCATGTTCGTTCAGGTCAGTTTCAAAAGAAAAATCCGAAAATTACAAAATTGTTACTGCATGACTTACTTAAAAGTTTAAATTGTCATCGCTCAGATTATGAATATAATCATCCAGAATATAAACATTGACGTGTGATTTGTGAACGTGTGTGATTCACATCATAACTTATTTTCTACCGAAACCTCTCTCATGTGTCCAAATCGATTGCGAGGTTTCCTCACAAAAATATGATACTCTTTTTTTCATAAAGAAAATATTAACCTGATTCTAACACTTGCTAGAAAACCTTCTAGCGCATATATCTCTTGACCACAAGATGATTTAAGACAATGAAAACATGATCAAAGGCAACGCTCACGAAGAAAAGCAAGTAATGTCGAAGTAACTTAGTGATCCAAGCCATGCACCAAAAATTCTGTAATATTCGTCTGAAAATTTATATCTTTGGCTTACTCTTAATATATTCAACTCTTCTTCCCTAAAAAAAGAAAAAACTTATACAGACCATGAGCAGACATAACAAATCTGACCGTGATACATGCTGCAAAACCATCCATTTGAGGATTAAAAACAGTAGTTTAGATTACAATTGCGATGTTATTATTCAGTTACAACACAATAAAACCATCTAGAAACCCAGAAACATTAAAATTCAAGGTACTGTTACATAACATAAGCATACCAACTAGACCCACCAATCCGAATCACAGAAAGGAAGTCACACAACCCAGTTCAGATCTCACAAACCCAAGGATTACTCGACAAATTACTAATTAGCAGTCTCGTTTAAGGGACTCGCCTTACAGAGAAAGCTATTAGGCCTCACATAAGTGAAGTCCTTGAAGATGAGATTTCCTGTGGCGTTAGGGCTAGCAGCAGGCGAATCAGCAACCGACATGTCAGTCCAGCATTTATCAAAGTTGGCAATGCAGAGTTGTCCAGCAACTTCAGGGCGAAAGCTCGGTTGGATTTCTCTGCCTTCTAACTTCTTCCAGTGGATCGCCTTGAACCATTTGTGGCGCTTTATCTCCTCAGCTCCGGTTAATCCACTGCCTAAACGCTTGCTCGGGTCTTTGTGAATCAACTGCAGGAAAAAGGGTCTTATTATTTTTGCAACTATCATCAAACAAACCCTAAGGTTAACTGTTTTACAAAGAGTGTTTCAATTGATGTTCACAAATTTATAAGAAATATAACAATGATGTAAAAGGACATACCGCTTTTAAGAGAGAATGTGCCTCACTAGTCAAGAAAGATGGTAGCTTGATCTTATCTTTGATGATCTTCTTCTGGATTCTGTCCCGGCTGCCACCGACAAAAGGAGGCTGCAATATAAAGATTGTTTATTTTCATTGTGTTCTAAAGCTGTAAATTTGCATAGTAAAATGACAGAAAAAAAATAAATTCTACATCGGTTAGCAACGTCTGTGTTTTATTCCACGATAAACTCTAAATTTCTGTTGCGTTTGATTTTAATAGTAGAATAAACTGAAAGTGTGAGTTTATCTCTAGACGAAACGTACCTTTCCAGTAAGCATCTCAAAGATCAAAATGCCAACACTCCACCAGTCTGCTGCTTTATCGTGACCCTTTCCCATAACAATCTCAGGTGCCATGTACTCGACAGTCCCACACATGGAGTTTGATCTCTCGTTCTCTTGAAATTGTTTTGCCAAACCAAAGTCAGTTAACATAACCTGCCAAAGTAAGATAGAATCAACATATGAAGAAAATGATTAATCTAACATTCTTTAGATAAATAGGTATAGGGAAGTGAAGCAAAGTAGAGAATAATACATGGCCATCTGCATCCAGTAGAATATTCTCTGGTTTCAGATCTCTATGCATAATTCCATTAGCATGAAGATGAGACACTGCAGAGATAATTTCTGCAGCATATATACGCCCAAGATCCTCCCTGCAAATCATATCCCCGTAAGCAATGCACTTTTAAAATTTCCATATAGCATCATTCGTAAGAGTTATGAATATACCTAAATAGACCCTGGTTATAAAGCTGAAAGAACAAGTGACCCCCATTGATAAAATCCAGTACAAGGTACAGCCTGTATTTAGTCTGCAGGAAAAAAAAGAAGGATTTTCATTATTAACAATGCATTTGAAAAACAATAGAGATATCATAAACAGTTGCAAAAGCGGAAAAAAAAAACAAGATATTTACTTGGAAGGAGTATCTCAGCTGGACAATAAAAGGATGATCAATCTGCGTCATGATATCCCTCTCTGCTTTCATATACTCTGCATGATTCTTCTCCATAATCTTATCTTTTCTCATAACTTTCATCGCATATATTTCACTTGTGCCCTTCTTCTTCACCTGATAGACTTTGCCAAAGGCGCCTTGACCAACAAGCTTCATTATCTCAAAATCATCAAGACCTACTTTGTCAACATTTGATGAATTATCATCATTCTCTATGACCTTTGCAACGTCATCAGTCAAGGACTTGGAAATTTCTTCAATTATCTCTTCATCATCACACTTCAATGATTCATCAGAATCCACCACTTCCTCTAGTGTCAGCAAACTCAGCCTCAATGATTGATTAACGCAAGAAGAAGGGCCGACTAAAGAATGGGAACGCCTGTATATGACTACTGGATCATCATACACCAGTTCACTTGGATCAGCAACAGAAACGTCATTCTCTAAATTCCCATCATTAGTGTCACAGGACAATGATACAGGTGCAGGACCAAACACATCAGAGAAGTCAAATTCAAAATGATCTGAAGGCAGAAGATCGGGTGCAGCAGGAGTTGTGCTAGGAAAAGGTTTGCAAATCTGAGTTTTGCGGCTTTTGCCCAAGAAAGAGGTCTGAGAAGTCACCATGTTTGCTTTTCAGAATTTCAGGGAGGATCAACTGTGCAGATGGCCGAGTTTTATTCCTAAATTTGAAGCACACTTAGTGCAGATGGACTCCTGTCAATAGCCTTAACCAAAAGGAAGTTCACGAAAATAATCGGAGTGCCCAGGAACTTTGGCAGTAAGCAAAGGAAGACCGAGCAGAAGTTGTACTTGTTTCCCGGGTTACAGGAAACTACAGAAGCCAGAGAAATACTTGAACTCATGAAGATGGGGTGTCTAATCTGTGATTAACATAAAGCAAGTTAGAAGAAAGTGACATTAAGGATATAAATAAACCACATACATCATACAAATAGTAAATAAAATTGTGATGCTATATAAGGCAATTCAAGCACAATCCTTCTCAGATATCAAAAGCATCAAAATTCAGAGAATGATAGTAAAGCAAGCAGTTTCCAGATCTGCTTCCTCTCCTAAAAACTCATCAATCTCAATATCAATCAACTGGGTATATAAAAAAGAAACTTAATTTCAACATCTATCAAACAAATCAGAATTATTCGCTACACAAAAGCTAGGTCAAATCAGATCCATAAAAAAACCAACTTTCTACATAGAAAAAACGTATCACGCAAATTGAAAATATAAGCTATACAATCCAAAATTGGCATCACATTTAGGCAATTTCGCCGAGAAAATCACCCCCAGATCTCCGAGAATCCAAATTGAATGCGATAAATCTAAAAATTGCGCTATTGAATCAATAACTTGCTTCTTATTAGGGTTTTGCTGGGGAAAATTTTACTCACAGAAAATACGCACGAATGAAAGCTAAATAAGCTGTAAACAATGGCGTTGTGATTGAATTTAGAGGAGATCTAGAGAAGGAAGAAGGGCTTACCAGAAAAGAGAGATGCAGACGCGGAGAGAGGAGCAGGAAAAAATTGGTTAGAAATCCGCAAAAAACGAATCGAGCCTCCACTTTTATTAGCAAAATTAAATATTTAAAAATACAAAATAAAATACGGGGTTTCAGATTTCCCTCTTTTTTAACCAAAAATAAAAGATTTCCCTCTTCTTTTTGGATCTTTGTTACACGTGGCAGATCTATTGGTTCATGAATAAAGGTTAGGAAAAATATGCTCCAAAATTATTTTTTTAAATTGAAACAATATATTTTCTTTTGGGTATAAACGAATATGCTTTCTTATGGCGAAATTGTATTCAAATTGGCTTGTTATGTATATTACGCAACTAGGAGAGATAAGTGTATATGATAGAATAATTGAATATGTGAATATCTTTTTGGCGATTATTTCGCCAACCGAATAAAAATAATAAAATTGTTTTGCGTCTAAAACTCGTCATAGCACTTATCAAAACTCGTTAAAAATATAATAATTGAAAAGAATTATTATTTGTCCTTCTTTGACAAAGAAATATTCTCAACGCACGTTGTTTTTTCTTCTAAGCTAGAATTATCTGACAAGTTTTTTCTTATAGTCTCGATTGAGTTATGTATAAAAAAATATGAACAAACCATTTAATTTCCATAAATTAATGACTATATATTATCCCTGACTCGAGAACTTCTAAATGGTATGGTTTCCTGTGTCAAAAATCCCCAATCACTCTGAAACATCTCAAAAACACCTTAAAAACGTCTCTCAGAACCCGTTGACTGTTTTCGTTTCCGTTGACTATAAAAGAGAGAAACCTCATGCTTCTAAAAGCGTTTTCTATTATTTTAATTACATATTACCAAATTTCAAGAGTGTTTCCTATTATTTAAACTATGTATTTAATACAATTTAAACCTTAAACTAAATAGTACTCACTCAAATATGTTTTTGATTATCTCTTAACTAGTGTGTGTTCCCGTACCATGTACGGGGTCGCATGTATAGAAATATTTTAATAATATATTTATATTTTCTACTATTAATTTGTTTATAGATTTTAGCTTATACTTTATGGTTTATAATTTATAGATTATAGTTTATAGTTTACAATTTATGTTTTATAGTTTAAGTTCATTAATGAGTCAATTTAATTAGATTGATAACATAATACTCCCTCCGTCCCATAATATAAGCAACATTTGAAATTCTGACACTATTCACACTTCAATACTAATTTCTAAATTTATTCCAATATATAAAAAGAAATATAGTGATATAGGATTTTGTTTGATTCGTCTTGACGAGTACTTTAATAATATCAAAATTTTATAATTTTTATCACCATATAACTAGAGATATTAACGACGCAAAACGTGCATCGGCATATGTGCATAAAGCAAATGTTGCTTATATTGTGGGACGGAGGGAGTAATAGATAAAGATATATATATAAGATAAAGATATAATATGATAAAAGATAAAAATCCATATTTCTTTTTGTAATATAACCTATTAGATATCTTTTTGATTTTTTTTACTTATTTAATTCATAGATATATATCAAAATATAAAGTTAGATGATGTGGAGGATGACATGGTGGATGATGTAGCATAGCTTAGAGGTCGACACATAGGCGAATTGAATATAAGGGTGGCATGTGACAAAACAACGTTCTGTTTTAGTATATGTAAGATTGTCTTATCGTTTTAAGCATCGTTATCGATATATCGTCATTGTCTTCTAATCACTAGTAACAATCTTATTTTTCCGTACTTTTGTTGTAAATAATTGAATATGTTGAGTCTATTTATGTTTTGCATTATTTTAGGATATATATTTCATACTTTTATTTATAAAATAAAATATAATTTTTTTTTCTTTTTTCCCCACGTTGTATTTTTCATTAAATTTTAGACTGTCGTTTTTCCATTTTTAAAATGTTTTTTTTAACGTTTACGGGTAATATATACGGAGTATAGTATATTACATGCAGAAGTCCGCCGTCCACGTCTCTTTTTGTTTGGCTGGACTCATTTACGTGCAGAAAATCACCACCACGAATCTTATTTTGGCTGGGGTACGTCCGTACGTATGGTTAGTGGCACCGATTGATCTGCGTTATAGAGGCAGTGTTTTCAAATATTAAAGGCATATAGAGTCACAAATCTATCTATCTATATATAAAAATCCATGAGTTTGACAAAGTAAAGGCAACATGTAACTCATAACTACTCTTAAACCCTACATTTTTCCAATCTTTTAATAGCTTCATAAGAACACATTCATCAATTTTTTGTCATTACTTGCGTCTCTTTCATTTCCTCGTCAAAATCTCAATCTATTAATCTCTTTCTTTCAATTCTATTTCTTTCTACAGTTCCTTCGCCTCCATCCAACTTCTACAGTTCCTTCTCCAACCAACTTCTACAAGGATCAATTCGATCATAAATCGCCATTACTTCAAATCTGTAAAATCGAAAACCCTCAAAACGAGGAGTCGGAGCTATAGACGGAGTCGGAGCTATAGGAACATGATTATGCCACTCATTAAGCATATAAACCGAGTAAATGACGATCGAAATCCCGACGAAGAACTGCTCGAAATTGAAGAAATTCAGATTGATTGCGAGGAATCCATGACAGCAGTTGCTCCTCATGTTGTGAATCTGCAATGGCGGCCTCAAACCCGAGAATCAGAATCGTAGCAAAAAAAAAGGGAAAGGAGGGTATGTACCTAATTCCCCCAAATCAATTTAGGGTTTGTACCCCTAAATTGGTGTCGGTTTATTGTAAAGGTTTATGGCAGGTTTTCTCTCTGTTTTATCCCCGAAGAATCAAATTGGTATGTACATGCTTTAGTAAGTTCAGTTATGATGGCTTGCATTTGAATATCACATGAATACTGGAAAGTTGATAAGAATATGCAGTGCGCATATGCAATGTCCGTTAATTTACCATGGATTTCTTCTAATTTTCATGAACTGGATTTCATGGCAATTGACTGCACTATATGGCCATAGAAGTTTACCTGATATCAATGGATTTATGGGTGTGATGTTGTTTACTTGGAAAGTAGATTCTTTGCAAAACACCCTTTTCAACATTGCACGTTTAATTGCAACAAGTTCCAAATTTGTATGTTTCATGACTTGACATGTCTTACGTTTTGAATTTGTGCGATATTTTACTTTATAGAGATATACATTCTGAGGCATGAGCCATTATTTGTCAATGAAGGTATATATTCTTTGTTTGTGGTATGTAGTTGGTGGTTAAAGTATTATCTCAATAGTGATTTCCAGAGTTTATGAAAATGAAAGGAATTCATATTAAATATATTAAATATTGTACTGTGAGATTCTAAAATTTTGTTTGCCAATATATTACAAAAAACCATTGATATCAGGTAAACTTCTATGGCCATATAGTGCAGTCAATTGCCATGAAATCCAGTTGATGAAAATTATGAGAAATCACGTCAAGACGACGTTAAGTAATTCGGTAGCATCAAGATTTATGGATGTGAAAATGGACAAGGCAAGCTTCATATGTAATTGTATCACTAACAAATCCAATTCATGTTGCTTCAGAGAAGATGTGTAAACGACGTAGTAATTGGGTAATTGGATGTCTACAAGCAAGATTATCGGCATACTGACGTATGGCTGGTCTTTACCATTCAACTTTAATCTGCATCTTTAATGTAGACTATTGATTCAAGGATTTTGAACTCTTTCTTATTCTTCCTCAATATGTAATTGCAGTTCTAGGGACATCCTCATGCGAGTTGTAACAACAAATATGTCGTCAGTTGACTCTGGTGGAAAAGTTTTTTTTGTAAGCATAGCAATTTTTATATTTAGCCCCTAGAAATATTATTTGAATGCTAATTATCCTTATATATTAAAAGATTAAAACCGTTTAGCAATAATTAGTGCAATCTGTAATATCTGATCCCATTATTCTTAATCTTTACCCCCGTTTTTCTCTGACAGAAGGTTGTTACATGGCTTGCCTCCTACGCCTCTCTGCTTGCTCGAATGCTCATATATTGAGTTGATGATCTAATTTCGTCGAGGGGTCTATGGAATTTTTCCACTGCGTTTGTTTCGTGAGTCAAAGGATGCAAATGGTGATTTGACCGATTGTGGTGCATTCAGTCGGATCTAGATGGGGTGAATCTCAACTCTGGGGAACTACTTTTCTATTAAAAAGGTCGATTGATTTCTTCAGATTTGCGGATCCTTTTTTCCTGATGATTTTTGTTTTTCTTATAATTTTGGGTTCTGAATTCATGAGTTTTGTTAGTAGAGATCAGAAATTGCCGAAGAAAGAACAATATGTTTCTTTTGTCCCATGCTGTTATTTAATCTTTGCTGATGTATTCAGGTTTCAATTGCTTTCAAGCATTCTTGAATGACAAAAAGCATCGGTAGGATTGGAAATCTACATCTTTTAATTTACCTTTCGAGAACTTAACTAACTAATTACGGGGCTCAGAAGTATGAATTAAGTATTAGAGGATTGTTTCCAAACGTGATAGCATCACAAGCACATTTTCCATTATGCCATTATCAGTAGAAAATGATTAAGGTTTCCCACTAAATCAAGCATCATCCTTTAAATAAATAGCTCTATTTTTTATATGTGTAGGCGAGTTCAACCTCCAGTGATAAAGAAGATCCTGCTATAACACTTTTCATTCTTGGGCTAACTTGATATGTATGAGTTCTCAGTTCCTAATGATCTTTTATTTGAAGGATATTTTTGTTAGTTTAATCAACACTAAACTTCCAAACTAACTTATGTATAGGATATTTGGGAACTATCTCTATTTCTCTTTGGTCTTAGCTTCACAAATCCAACTTATGATGCTTCATTCATGTGTCCACATTTCTAATGGCTGCAATTACGGGGTCAATTTGATAAAGATTTATCAACTTAATAAAATGATCGTTTTTTAAAACTGTGATCTGAATTCTAAACTCTCTTCTCGCAGCCTCTGCCTCTCCCTACAAGATGGATGAATTGGTTGGCCGAGGACGAAGAAGATGATTACACTGAGAGTGAGGATGGTGTTGAAGACAATGAGGGGGAAATCGAGTTGGAAGGTTAGGGTTTTCTAATAAATTGGTAAGTTTCCCACTTTTGTTTCCTCCGAACCTGATTTATATAAACCATGAGATGGCTCTGATTGTAGGCTATATGATATATTATGAGTTGATTCTGTAATTAGTTATGAATGATTGTGCAGAGAATGTGAAATCTTGAAGCTTTTCACTTTTATTTTACTCTGTGAATTGTTGGATGGTCAAATTAAAGACAAAGGAATTGAGTTATTGGGATTGAAGGACTTATTTAGCAATTTTATTATTTGATCAGATATAGATGTTTGATTCAAAACAGGGACATACTTACTTCCATTATGCTGCTCATTATGGTTATTCAGATTGCCTTGAAACCATTCTCTCCACATCCAAATTTCCTCATACGACGAGTTTGTTGCAATAATGAAAACACGAACGGATTGGAGAAAGGCATCACAACTCTGCAGACATTGCCCCTCTAATAACGATATAATAAATAAGGTAAAAGATATTCTTTCTCGTATCTTTTACCAATTACAACAATATTCAAGGGAATAAGATAAAATATGCTCGGCCGACCTAATCTTTAAGGAGAACGAGATCTTTGTCACGTCTCGTCACGTCGACGACATCTTCCTTTCTTCTCGTCGCGTCGACATAGTCCCTCTGCGCGCATCTTACCACGCATTCCTTACTCGTCGTATTTTTAGGCACAAACAGTCCCCCAAGAGGCCCATACAACCACTACACTCGTTTCAATGCCCATGCATAGAATCGTGTTGTCTCACTAGAAATGAAGGTCATGGCAATACAATATGTATAGTTGGTGCAGTTGAATCCAACAAATTGCAGCAATGGCCAACCATACCTAGGAATTTGAATAGACGTTTTGTTATATTTGAAAAAATCTAATAAATAAACAAGCTTAATGACACTGGATGTACCTATTCGTCTTGTATGTCGCATCCATGACTACCACCCGAGGGAACATTCTCAACAAATGTCGGGCTTCCGTATGAGAAATGAAAAGGGTTGTCAAGACTTTTTCCCCTCCTGCATTCACTTCTTCCTCAATGTCGATACAGTAGCGCCTCTCCTTAAAAAAACCAAAAGACCATTGGGTCACATTCAGATTTCCCAGTGATTTTATCCTCTCCTTTGCCCTAATAGTGTAGATTTGCCTCCTTGATATCGGTGCAGTTGGATCTTCATGAAGCATCTGTGTATAAATCACCTTCGGCCTTGTACCTGCTGTTGAGGCAATCATTACTTTTCGTCGTTGTGCTTTCGTCATTCTCGAAGCAAATGCATGACCAATCAAACTAGACGAAAGACAATGGTTGTGGCATGCAAAGACTACTTTTAATATCCACCTTGCCGGCAGATATTCAGTTGTTTGACGATAATATCCTTTTAACAAAAAAGGACACTTATTTTTCTTTGTCCTCATTTTTTTTTTGCCCTTGGAAGAAGGTTGTACTACACCACTTGAACTACTTTTGTTTCGATGCGGTCTATAACAGACTGATTGCTCACAATGAAGGACAATATTCTTGTTCGCACATGATGATTTTGTAGTGATTAGCCCGTATCCGACACTTCTAACCCACTTTCTCAAAGCTTCCATAGTCGGAAATCTCTCACTAGTCGTAAAATAGGCAGAATAGTCGATTTCTAAATATTGATCATCACTACAATAACCCTATTTCAAAATTCAAATTTATATAATTAATTACATGCTAAAAAAGACGGCATCAAATTTACATAATTTACATAATTAATTATTACATGAAAAAATACTTAATATCAATAACAACATCAAATGTACTTATTTGGAAATATGTAGCTTCTAACGGCGACTCCAAATCTCTCTCCTCGTCTACAGACGTCCCACTAGTGGAAGAATGCTCCGTTGGTTGCCTCTAGCTACCCGCCCTTGAGTTACTATCTGAACTGTTTGAAGACGTCATTTTTTTTGTGATTCCTAGTGAAATTCATGGATGGTGCATCAAATCCGTACACAAAACATGTCTATATAGGCCCCAAAACACTCAATATAGCCGTTACTAGCCGTTATGGTCCAAAACTAGCCGTTATGGAAGCAACTACACGACGTGTAGTTGGCTTCTGGTGCAACTACACGACGTGTAGTTGGCTTCTGGTGCAACTACACGACGTGTAGTTGGCTTCTGGTGCAACTAGACGACGTGTAGTTGGCTTCTGGTGCAACTAGACGACGTGTAGTTGGCTTCTGGTCCAACTACACAAAATGTAGTTGGCCCGCACTTAAATATAAGTCCAACTACACGACGTGTAGTTGGCACCGGGCCAACTACACGACATGTAGTTGACCTAAACTTGACCATTTTAACAATATAAATCCAACTACACGGCGTGTAGTTGGCTTCGATCGATCCAACTACATGGCATGTATTGGCTTCGATTCAACTACATGGCGTGTAGTTGACTCCGAAGACCCAGACTGGTTTACCCTTAATCCGAACCGGTCCGGAACGGGTCCGAACCAAACCGATTCATTTAATTATTTTATTAAAATTATATTAAAATTATTTAAAAAATTAAAATTTGAACCGGATTCCAACTACACGTCGTGTAGTTGGGGTGAACCCAAAAAATTTCCAACTACACGTCGTGTAGTCCCCAAGTGAGTGTACGGTTAAAAAACGATGAGTGCGCGGTTAAACGGCCAAAATCTAGACAAAATAAGGATCACATTTTTGTTAAGAGTATATGAGGTATTGTTTTAATATTTTTTCAAATGAATAAATTTTTTTTATTGTTAAACGGGCTATCGAACGGGCTACCCGACCCGCAAACCGGACCGGATACGGTTAAAGTCTCAGTCTCAAGCCTGAAAGTCGGGTCGGGCAAAACCCGGCCAGTAGAAATGGTTACAAAAATCTCTCAAACCCGACCTTGTCCGTGTTTATCCAGGTTTAGCTACAATGTATATTGTAACAGTTATCTTCAAAACTAGATAAACCCAAAAATCTCTCAAACCCGACCCGTGCCCGTGTTTATCCAGGTTTAGCTACAATGTATATAGTAGCAGTTATCTTCAAAACTAGAGAAACCAAACAAGGAAATTTATAGAGAACTACCGTTCCTAAAGTTCCCAATCTAACAAGATTTTTTTTCTCAGCGTTTGTTGCCTGTCGATTTTGTTACAGTACTTTACATGCTTCTATTGGTCATTAATTATAAGCCGTGATGAATCTGTATGTGTTGGTAGGGCATGACAGTCTGTTAATTAATTTCAGTAGCGTATGATTTGGGTTGGGGTCAGTTAGTTGTGTCCATTCATTACATGCAAGACCTAGTATTCTTTGTTGACTTCAAGTCAACTGAAGTACTGTAGTTATAATCCGGAGTTTTACCTTATAATCCAGATTTGACATCACGGTCATATAAAGTAAATTTCTAAATCTCCACTCCGTTACGTTTTAAACCGGTGCAAAACTCAATTTTTTTGACTCAAAAGTTTATCCTTAGTAATGGACAAATCAACCTATGAAATTCTAGATTACCAGGAGGTTGGTGGGTATGAAATTATACATAAATATCCTACTCCCTCCGTCCCTTAATGTTTGCAACATTACCGTATTTGGCGTCCCGAAATGTTTGCAACATGTCCATTTATATCCATATATTTCTTCCTATTATACCCTCATTCAATTTTATTTTATTCATATCTTTACATCACTTTATCAATCAAATCAACCATCTACATCATCTTCTCCATTTAATTTTCACCATTAATTCATCAACCACCTTCATCTCCATTAAACTTCTTCCATTTTTACATAACAAATTTCTTAATTAACCTTTAATTCATTAAACTTTTCCATGTTTACACTAATTAACCCACTAATCTAATTCTGATAATCCTAACCCACCCAACACTAATCCTAATCTAGCCCAAAACCGAGCCCAAAACCGAGCCCAAAACCGAGCCCAAAACCCAGCCCAAAACTAACCCTAATTTACCCGATAAAACCTCTGCCCTCTCCATCATTTCCCTTCCCCGCCTCCATTTCTCTTCCTGGCCTCCATTTCTCTCCCGAAAAACCCTAGCTCTCGCCTCCATTTCTCGCCTCCATTTCTCCCCTCCACAGTCGCCACCTGCTTCATCTTTCTTCTCGATGGACAGCGGTAGCCATTCTCGCCCATCTCAGAGCTTTACTAAGAGTGGAACACCCAGCTTGTCCACTGGCAGAGTGTCCCTCTCTGTCTCAAACCCGAGCTCGTCCTCTGTTGATCCTCAATCTTTTTCCATCTCTGAAAATCTTCCCAACCACGATGAAGAAGATGCTCTGGATGAGTTTTTCCGGGGTTCACACGATGACGATCCCACTGAAAGCCGATCTGGTTGCTCTCTGTCCCCCCCTTGTAATTGGGGTCCGGCCTGTGTTGGCGATCATACCTGGAGCTATGTCCCGTCCGAGGAGATCGATGTCCATATGATTTGTTCCCCGGAGAAGAAGAACGAGTCAGTGGAGATGACGTGGTCTCCCGAGCTCTCTGAAAATGAGGCTTTATCTCGTCCCCGGGAGGTCATCGTCATCCCAGACACTCCGACGCCAGAGGTTTCCTTTGACGTTGACATGCCGACCCCGGAGCTGATTGTGATTCCCGACTCGCCCTCTGTCTCTGCCTCCCCATCCCGCTCTGACATTATCTAGCTAAGTCGCTCTATTGTCCCACTATTTTGCACATTTTGCTTATGGATTTTGGATTATGGATTGTGGATTATGGACTCTGTTTTATGGACTGTTTTATGTTGATGGATTCCTGGACTTTGTAATGTTTTGGCGGATTCCTGGACTATGTTTATATTTTGGTGGATTTATGGATTATTAGTATGATTCTGTTATGTTGTTGAGGAATTTGTGTGACTACTTTTGTGGTTGCAATCTGTTGAGGATTTTGTGTGACCACTGTTGTGGTTGCAATTCTGCTGAGCATCTTCTGTGACCACTGTTGTGGTTGCAATTCTGTTGAGCATCTTCTCTGTGTGACCACTGTTGTGGTTGCAATTCTGTTGAGCATCTTCTCTGTGTGACCACTGTTGTGGTTGCTATTCTTTTGAGCTTCTTCTCTGTGTGTCTACTGTTGTGGTTGCAATTTGTGTGATTGAAAAATGTGATTAGCAATTTTGTCCCATTGCTGAGGTCCCAAACTGTTGGTTGCAATTATGTCCCATTGCTGAGGTCCCAAACTGTTGGTTGCAAATATGTCCCATTGCTGAGGTCCCTCTGTTTTTTTTTTTTTTTAATCTATGATGAGTTCTTATAAAACTGAGATGCAATTCTTTGTGAAGTCTCAAATTCTTTACCATACACTAGGAAACCAGTAATATCTATCACTCTGGCACGCCATTGTATGTTAAGCTTTGTCTTAGCATGCTATAGGAAACCAGTGATAGGTGTGACTGAATGAGGCCATGTGTGGTAAGGTATTTGGGATTGAATTGTGTCAATGATGGCTAGGGACACCTGAGATTAATTTTTTTTTTTTATCAATGATGAGTTCTTTAATTCTGAGATGCAATTCTTTTGGATTCTCAATTGCTTTACCATACTCTAGGAAACCAGTAATATCTATCACTCTGGCATGCCATTGTATGTTAAGCTTTGTCTTAGCATGCTCTAGGAAGCCAGTGATAGGTGTGACTGAATGAGGCCAAGTATGGTAAGGTATTTGGGATTGAATTGTGTCAATGATGGTTATGGGACACCTGAGATGAACTTTTTTTCAAAATACCTTGGACCTATACATTAATGTCCCAACTGCACAAAAAATGGCACATTGCCTACTGTTCCATTGGACCTTTACATGATTCATTACAATAGTTGGTAATACAGTCAAGGGCACATTATATGAATACATTTCATATAATGTCCCATTGACTGTGTTCATATTATTGCATCTTGATTGTCTTCATCTGCATTTGTTGCTTGAGTCTCTTGAGTTGGTTCTTCATCTGCATCTGTTGCCTGAGTCCCTTGCTGTGAATGTGATGGTTGTGTAGGATTATGAACAATGTCCCATGCCTCCATGACAGCCCACATTGGTGCTTTGACTTCTCTTGGTAGATTCCCCTGAGCTGCTAATTTTTTCTTGTTATGATGGGGCATGTCATAATCATTTCTTCCTTTGGCTTTGAGTATTTCATTCATCACATATTGTAATGTCATCCAAACACTAGCTAGAGTTTTGGGATCTAGCTCATAAAAAGCTTCATTCACAGCTTTTAGCATATGATCAACATCTTTAGGCATTTTCTTGTGCATAAGTGACTGAATGCTTCTAAAGAAACCTAGATCTAATATGTTTAAATCTGGACTGTTTGGTGGTTGTCGAATTAAAATGAAAGTAAACTCATCTTGTTGGAATACCTGTTGCCACTCTGCATCTTCTTGTGTAATGTGAGGCTTAGCATTGTCCTGTTGAATGAATATAATTCTGCTTGTCCCATCTTTTGGCCACTTAGCTTTGATAGCTGGAATTATCTGATTTATAAGCATGTCCCTTGTCACTTGTTTGTTGACTGATTCAACCAGCTTTGTGATGATTGTTCCTTTGCCTCTGTTTTTTGACTTCCTTTTTGCTGGTTCTTCATATGTGAAAGGAAAGATCCCTATCTTTCCATCAAAAGTACATTGTCCCTCTGAATTAAATCTAGGTCTAGCCACCACTGCTGTGAACATGACCTTGGGTATGAACTTGCTTGAGCTAGCTGCTCTGTATTGGCCCCTTTCACTGTGTTCTAGATAGACTCTCTGTGACTTCTTGGTTAGGAAGAACCATTTTTCATCCAAATGAACAAAGTCAAACATAGGATAATATTCTGTCTTAGAAGCTGCAGTGTCCCCTTGTAGTAGCTTTAAACACCAATCCAATCTTGATATCTTGTGCTCTTGTTTCAATCCAGGGTGAAGTGCATTTGTATGTGGTTTCAGTACTCCTCTTTTCACCATTCTGTGAACTGTGGTTTTGGATATATTCAGTTGGGTTAGTAAATCTCTTATGCATGATCTGTCCCCCATTCCTATTGCTCTGATTGATTCTACTGCTACTTGAATTCTCTTTCTACCACAGTTGTGATACTTTGTGTTGACATTGATATTTTGGGATGAGCTTAGTTGTTGTTCAGCTACTTTCCATATTCTTCCTATGGTGAATCTTGACACATTGAACTTGTTTGCAGCAGCAGAGATTGCACCTTTTGGAAGATGTCCCTCCATGGTTCTGTTCAGAAGAAAGTGAATGACCTGCACCTTTTGTTCACTGCTGAGCCTTGTCTGTGGTGGCTGATGATGTGCTGTTGCCCCTGTCTGATGCTCTGCTTCTGGTTGGTGAGGAACCTGGTGTTGATGCTCTGCTTCAAATTCTTCATGCTCCTCTTCATAAGCTGGTGCATAATTCAGATCAAAAAGAAGAGCTTGCTCCCCTGTGTCCCAAACTGAATCAGTAAGACCCTCGACTTCATCTTCTAGAGGTTGAGCATCTTCTCCATTTAATGCTGAAGCCATCCACAACAGGCAATGATGCTGAACTTATTTCTCTGTTTTTTCCTCTGTTTTTTCTCTCTTTATTTCCTCTGTTTTTTTTCTTCTTGTGTTAAGAACAGATTTTCTGTCTGTTTATAAACACTGATGTTAAACAGTGAAAAGGCTCAATCTGTGTGTGTTGAATGCTGATTTCCTATTGGTTAATTTTGGTTTAGTAGGATTGTGTATTGTAAAGTGTGATTATTTTAATCAATTAAATTTTAGCTGAAATCTCAGGTGATTTGTGACATCTGCACATTTTCTGCACATTTTCTGCATTTTCTGCACATTTTTCTTCTCTTTCCAATTTTATTAAAACTTGTGTCATTCCCTCAATGTTGGAGTATATAATACCCGCTAGTACAATCAAGCAAATACCAAATAAAGGAAAGTCAAAAAATGAGTCTGATCATCATCATCCTAACCGTGATAAGCTTGCTTTCCCATGGCATCCAATCTGCTGCCGACCCAGCATGGGCGTACCATGTCTGCGGTAGTAAAAACTTTACATCCACATCCATCAACACATACCAAACCAATCTCAACAAGCTACTCAAAACCCTCTCCTCCAACGCCACAACCAATAAAAACGGCTTCTTCAGTTTCTCCGTGACCACCGCTTCAGACTCAGTCTATGGCTTATACTTATGCCGAGGAGATGTCAACCTGGACACTTGCTCCTCCTGCGTCTCCTACGCCAAAAAAGACGCCCTCGACCGTTGCCCAACGAGCAAGCAAATCGTGATCTGGTACGACGAATGCAGTCTCCGATACTCCGATGCCAACATCTTCGGGTCGGATGCAGAGGATCCCCAAATTAGATTGTACAACACGATGAACATATCGAACCCGAGCCAGCTGGCTCAGTTCATTGGTGTTAATATGTCGGGTGAGATGGCGACTCAGGCTGCAAGTAGCACGTCAGGGAAGAAGTTTGTGACCAAGGAGGCCAAATTATCGCCCTTTGAGACGCTGTACAGCATGGTGCAATGCACGCCTGACTTGCCCGTTGCTGATTGCACCAGGTGTATACAGACTGGTGTGTCCAACTTCGTTTCGGGTGTGCAAGGCGCCAGAGTTCTCCTTCCTAGTTGTATTGTCAGATATGAGACTTACCCTTTCTATAATGTTTCGGCTTCTTCATCTCCAGCTCCTGTTGCATCGCCACCACCACAAATACTCGCGCCTTCTGCTACTACTAATATGACCAGCAAAAGTAAGCTTAGAACATCTGATTAGCATGTTTTTTGTTGGTGCCAATCTTATTTGAAGTGTTGCAGGAAAAACGAAGAATACAACAACTAAGGTGATGGTTGGAGTTCCTGTGGCAATTTTAGCCCTGCTACTAGCTGTAGGAGTGTGTATACTGCTGAGTAAGAGGAGAAAGAAGAAACCTGATGACACTGCTGTGAATAATGTTAATGAAAGTGGTAGGAATTTAGATGACTGATATTACATTTGATGGACTAATTGGTCAAATATGTAATTTGTAGGGTATGCTCTTTTGTTGGGTTTGCAGGTAGTGTTGATTTCACTGCACAAGAGTCGTTGCAATATGAATTCAGTGCACTTCAATCAGCCACAAACAACTTTTCAGATGCTAACAAGCTCGGAGAAGGCGGATTTGGTGGTGTCTATAAGGTATGTGCTACTATATTACAAAAAACAGAAACTGAGAATCATGATTGGTTATAAATATGATGTTCTGTTTTTCAGGGTAAACTGTCAAATGGACATGAAATAGCAGTCAAGAGGTTGTCTCAAAGCTCAGGACAAGGTGGTCCGGAATTCAAGAACGAGGTTGAGCTAGTAGCCAAGCTTCAGCATAGGAACCTCGTCAGACTTCTCGGTTTTTGTTTGGCAGGGAATGAGAAACTTCTTGTGTATGAATATGTTCCCAACAAGAGCTTGGACTTCTTTTTATTCGGTATAACAATCTCTGCAGCACAAACTCAACCTCTTCTGTAATTAATTGATGAAGTAGGCCTGCCATGAATATAATATGCAGATCCGGAGAAGCAAGCTCAATTGGATTGGACAACCCGTTACAAAATCATTGGAGGAATTGCTCGCGGAATGCTTTATCTGCACGAAGATTCAAGGCTCAGAATTATACACCGCGACCTCAAACCGAGTAATATATTGCTAGACGCTGATATGATTCCAAAAATCTCAGACTTTGGTATGGCCAGGATTTTTGGTATAGAGCAGTCACAGGGCAACACAAGCAGAGTAGTGGGCACATAGTGAGCCTTGTTTATAATCTTCCTTTCTGAACACTTTGTACAAGATGATAAGATACATGCTGAAATCAACTAATGCACTTAAATCTGTTGCAGTGGCTACATGGCTCCAGAGTATGCTTATCGCGGGGAATTTTCTGTTAAGTCTGATGTATATAGCTTCGGAGTGTTAGTGTTGGAGATCATAAGCGGAAGGAAAATAAACAAATTCCAAGTGTCAGGATACGCGGAGGATCTCATTAACTATGTAAGTGGGATAAATTGATTCTGAGCATGAATTTTTGTATTGAGAATTCAGTTAAGAATTTATTTCAAATTTTGCAGGCATGGAAGAAATGGAAAGAGAACGAGGTGATGGATTTGATGGATCCGAGGCTGAGAGAGGGAGCGTATTCAGCGAGTGAGGTGAAGAGATGCATCCACATGGCATTGCTGTGCGTGCAAGAAGAGATAGACGCGAGGCCAAATATGTCAACAGTAGTCTTGATGCTCAGCAGCGAGTCGGTGACACTTGCTGTGCCCAAGAATCCGGCGTTTTATTCACGGACAGGAAGGACAGAGTTACCGTATAGCTCAGGGGAGTGGAATCAGATGACCAGTAACAGCAAGTCACTGCCTGTGTCGGTTAATGATGTCTCAATCACTGAAGTTGATCCCCGATGAAAGTCCCCCTGAAAGTACTGCCTGTGCAAACAAGAATTCACTTGTGTGGTTGTAAACTTTACCATCTATTTTAACCTGTAAGTTAAGTTTAAATTTCAGCCCATAAAACAAGTTTGTGGCCTATTTTCCTGGCTAATAGAGTGGCACGGTCCTAAGATATCCAACTCTCAACGTTAGTTTTTTTTCTGGTGAAAACTCTTAACGTTAGTTGGTAGCGCACTTGCTTTCATTCTCTTGGAACTCGGATTTGTTGGAACCTCGTTCCAACGGAAGGGAAACCGGCAACACTCCGGATTCCCGAGTCTTTTGTCTTTTCTTCTTTCCATAAGCTCTCAAGGCTCTCATGTTTCTGAAGGAAATGTCTCCAGGTTCCTGCAAAAGCCAAACCCGGAGATGGAGCTCCCCGGGAAGGACACTCCGACGCCCAAGTCAGTAATCATATAAATGATGAGTTAAACGAATGTACAAGTATAAAGAGTCACGAGAGTCAAATCATTTGTGTCAACTTTTACCGTGCGATGCCAAGAGAGATGTAACATTTCCGGAGATGCTTGATTGACTAAAGAGTCGACCAACATATATTTATTTAGTTATACACGACGCTCGTCGGGTGAGCTCGCGAGCCACGCGAGTCATACTAACACATTGTTTCATATACCCCACGCGAGCAACTATATACTCGTAATATTAGTAATACTCGCGTGCTCATAACGTTATTATGCTCAATAATTACCTTTGTACCGCATGATCAACAGCAAACTCAACAATATGCACTCATCTCACGAGCAACAACATGCTCAACAACATGCATGCATTATATAGACCACCTAGCGAGCAGTCATGCAGTCGAAAGTCTACCTTGATCGTTAGATACTGAAGTCGCGACCATGGTGAGTTGACTACTGTCATCAACTGCTCGTGAGAGTTGAGACATGAGTTCTCTTAAGCTTGCGGGTCGGAAGGGTGAGGACGCGAGCAAGGCGAGGACGTGAGCAAAGCCGAGGCGGGCTACGGCTTGAGTCGCAACGAAGACCAAGGTCGCGAGCAAGGCCGAGGCGAGCTACGGCTAGAGCCGCCATGAAGACCATGGTCGCGAGCAAGGCCGAGGCGAGCTACGGCTAGAGCCGCCATGAAGACCATGGTCGCGAGCAAGGCCGAGACGAGCTACGGCTAGAGCCGCCATGAAGACCATGGTCGCGAGCAAGGCCGAGGCGAGCTACGGCTAGAGCCGCCATGAAGACCATGGTCGCGAGCAAGGCCGAGGCGAGCTACGGCTAGAGCCGCCATGAAGACCATGGTCGCGAGCAAGGCCGAGACGAGCTACGGCTAGAGCCGCCATGAAGACCATGGTCGCGAGCAAGGCCGAGGCGAGCTACGGCTAGAGCCGCCATGAAGACCATGGTCGCGAGCAAGGCCGAGACAAGCTACGGCTAGAGTCGCGAGTCGGAAATGACCGCTTGATGCGGGCGATGAAGTCCAGGACGTGCTCACGAGCCGAGATATAGCTCAGTCTGGGGTCGACATTGGTCTATTAGCCTTGAATGCTTCTCGCGTGTCCTAGCCGAGGTTGTTTGTGTGATGGTCGAACTCCATTTCTTGCAATGCCCATTCACTAGTCTCTGTTGTAACCTCAGTGATAGATTGGCCATCTGGAGTGGCACACTTAACATAGGAGGGGCAGCGAGGAGTAGAGAGATAGTGATAAAGGGAAAGCCCGTTTCTTAGGGGAGGCAAACTGATTGAAGAGCAACGTTCTTTGTGTGTTGGTTAAAGAGATTAGCGCCATTTTTGGAGCTCTGGGTGCTGAGCGGAGTTGCAGAGTTCCCTCCATCACCACTCTACCTTCCCTCTTTTCCCCATTTTGTGCGTCTCTCTGCCTCTTGCCTCCCATCCATCTCTCTTTTGCACTGTTCACTCATATATATATCGTTCATTTCGTGACCTAAAACCTGATATTGTGTTTATTTGTAAATGGGCTTTGGGCTTCTACTTACCCGGGTCCAACACATTCAACTTATTTTTTCCAATAATACCATAGACTCCAGGTCTGATCATTCCGAAGTATAAAGTGTTCAAACGCAATCCCAGTTTTATATCCCGGATATCAACCATTCTGGGATATAAAGTGAAGATTATAACGAACAGTTATATAAAATCTATTTCTAAACGCAATACCGCAGAGTTTTTTTTTTGAATTCAATACCGCAGAGTTTTAATTGCTGCGAAATTATTATTTCTGGATAAAAAAATATAGTTTCTCTAAAAATTGAGTTTATATCACCGTTCTGTAAAATTCGTGTTTTAAAGTATACATTTTACCTCGGTATCGAAAACTCCGGGTTATTAAGTTCATGGACGGTTTGAAATGTCAGTAATGAATTGAATTTTTAACTCACAACAACCCGTTTTGACATTTTATATCCAAAATTTTCAGAACCGTGGTATAAACTCCCGATTTAGCAAAATCAAAAGTAAAAAATAAAACTTGGCTAGCAATACCCCCGTTTTATAATTGGCACCATCTTTGTAACGAGAGTAATTTGGAGAATTTCTGATAATATGATTAGCCTCTCAAAGGGCAATATATACATACAAAGAATATATCTAAGGAAATCAAGATATCAAACCTAAAGATATTATACACAAATATAACCATAAAGATATATACAATATATCTTTAATACCCCTCAAGTTGGAGCATGTGGATCAACAATGCCCAACTTGCCCAATAAAAACTGAAATTGTCTTTCGCCGAGTGCCTTTGTGAAGATATCTGCTAGTTGCTGAGATGTGGGATGTAGCTACCAGACCAACAATAATCATATCACGAATATAGTGGCAATCAATCTCAATGTGTTTCGTACGCTCATGGAACACAGGGTTTGCAGCAATATGGAGTTTTGCCTGACTATCACAAAATAGACGAACAAGAGTCGAGTGACGAACTCCTAAAGTAGATAAGAGATACCGCAACCATGTGATCTCACTGCATGTAACTGCCATGGCGCGATATTCTGCTTCAGTAGAAGACCGAGAAACTGTAACCTGCTTCTTCGTCTTCCAAGAGACAGGTGATTCCCCAAGCATGATGAAGTAGCCACTAATAGATCGGCGAGTCGTGGGACAAGTAGCCCAATCAGAATCACAGAAAGAAGATAGATGAAGAGAGCTAGATGAAGATAACTGAAGACCATGAACCGGGTAGCCTTTCAGATATCGTAGAACACGTAATGCAGCATGCCAATGATCAAGAAGTAGATGTTGCATAAACTGGGACAAGACATGCACAGAATAGCAAAGCTCAGGTCGAGTAATAGTCAAATAGATAAGACGACCAACCAATCGTCGATACAGCTCAGGGTCCTCTAAAGCGGGACCATTAATCTTTCCCAATTGATGATGTGAGTCCATAGGAGACTTGCAAGGCTTGCAACCGAGAAGTCCAGAGTCAGCTAAGATTTCCAAATCATACTTACGCTGAGAGACAAAAATGCCAGAAGAGTTGCGAGCAATCTCAAGACCAAGAAAGTACTTGAGAGACCCCAAATCTTTCATATGAAAACAACGGCTGAGATAAGCCTTGACACCTGTAATGCCATTGGATGTATTTCCAGCAATAATAAGATCATCCACATAAACAAGCACATGAACAATAGTCACCCCGACTCAAGGAGAAAAGAGAATAGTATGCTCTACTCTGCTGAAAGCCGAAAGCACGAAGAGTTATGGCAAGCTTTGAGAACCAATTCCTTGGAGCTTGCTTTAAACCATATAAAGATTTATGCAATTTGCAGACTTTCCCTGAAGAGGAAACATTATATCTAGGAGGAGGGAACATGTAAACTTCCTCATCCAAGTCACCATGAAGAAAAGCATTGTGAACATCCATATGATGCAAATCCCAACCTCGAATAGCGGTTATTGAGAGAAAAACACGAACAATGACCATCTTTGCAACTGGAGCAAAGGTCTCAGTGAAGTCAATGCCTTCCACCTGCCTGTTACCCAATACAACCAGACGCGCCTTGTAGCGCTCAATGTCTCCATTTGCTTGATACTTTATTTTGTACACCCATTTGCATCCGATAGCTTTCTTGCCTGCAG
Source organism: Oxyria digyna (assembly GCA_029168935.1). NCBI lineage: Eukaryota > Viridiplantae > Streptophyta > Magnoliopsida > Caryophyllales > Polygonaceae > Oxyria > Oxyria digyna. The sequence continues at coordinate 1,561,806 of JAPVLV010000001.1, read as the reverse complement.
GAAAGTCAGATACAACCCATGTTCCATTCCTCTCAAGTGCGTCAATTTCTCTCTGCATGGCCTCTCGCCATGGGGCCTGCTGGACAGCCTCAGAAAACCGACTAGGCTCGGTACTGGCAGTGACGCCAAAAAATGTGTATATAAAGGAGAAAATTTAGCACAAGATACAAAAGCAGCTATAGGATAACGAATACCTGAGGATGGCGTTGGAGTGGGTGTAGATGGAACGAAGGGTGGGGTAGCAGCTTGTAAAACGGTGTTGCAGACAAAATCTCTGAGTAGAACAAAAGGTTGTCGGGTACGAGCAGTACGACGAACAATCGTCTCAGACGGAGTCGAACTCCCCCTGTCGTTTGGGGGCGATAGTGACTCTGGTGAAGCTCTAGAAGATAGTTGATCAGAGGAAGAGGCCGCAGGAGACAAAACATCAACAAAAGGTGTCGAAGAGTTGGTCAATCCAGGCAAAGTAGGACTCAAGGGTGGGTCATCATAAATGGCTGGCGACGGTAAGCTGACCGGTGGTGATGACGAGACTATAGGTTTTCCATAGGGAAAAACAGTCTCAAAAAATACAACATCTCTAGAATTGAACACCTGATGAGTCTCAAGATCATAGAGCTTCCAGCCTCGAGTACCACTAGGGTAACCTAAGAAGACACACTTGCGACTACGAGAAGCAAATTTGTCATGACTGCGCGGAAGCTTGGAGGCAAAACATAAACATCCAAATACTTGAATGTGAGAATAACTCGGGGCTCGCTGATAAAGAAGCTCAAACGGAGACTTGTTTCCAAGGAGGGGCGTTGGTGTTCGGTTGATGAGATGACATGCTGTGAGAACACACTGACCCCAAAACTGTAAGGGTAATGACCCTTGAAAACGCAAGGCACGAGCCACATTAAGGATATGACGATGCTTGCGTTCTACTCTGCCATTCTGCTGAGGCGTATAGACACAAGTAATCTAGAATAAGATACCTTTATCATCAAAATATGGCTTCAAGCATAGAAATTATGTGCCATTATCTGAGTGAAAACGCTTAACACATGTATGAAATTGTGTTTGCACCATTGCACAAAACTTCTGAATGAACCTTGCAACCTTTGACTTATGCACCATAAGATAGGTCCACACAACTCTAGAATAATCATCAACAATAGTCAAGAAATAATTGGCACCAATAGTAGAAGACACACTATAGGGGCCCCAAACATCACAATGAATCAAATCAAATATGGCATCAGCTTTATTAGAACTCAAGGGAAAACTGTTACGAAGTTGTTTAGCCTGAAAACAAACATCACATGGATCAATCTTATTGTCTGAACGAATAAACTGACTTACTACAGGGATAGAAGATAACACAGAAAGAGACGGCTGTCCCATCCGTTTATGCCAAAGAAACAAAGATTCCGAAGATGAAGCAGTTGTATGGCAGGCACGAGCATATGACCCTAGCGTGTGAAGCCAATAAACTCCATCCCGTTGTGCACCCACTCCAATAACCTTTCGCGAAATACTCTCTTGGAGCACACACATACGCTCAGTAAGAATAACAAGGAGCTTCTTATCAGATAAAAGTTGAGCAAAAGATATCAAGTTGCAGTCTAATTGAGGAACGATCAAAACATGATGCAATGTAATAGAATCAGAAAGCATCAAAGAACCCTTCTCCATAGCTGCAATAGAACGATTGTCCGGGAGTTTAATAGAAATCGGATCAGCAGGAACAATATCATGAAGAATAGAACGATTTCCTGTAATATGAAAAGAAGCCCGGTATCCAAAATCCAAGGAGACGACTTATAAGGCAAATTATCAGATAAACATGATTTAGCATTCATGTAATTAAACATCTCGACAACATCATTAAATTGATCAGTGGACAAAGCTTGACCGATAGTAGCTCGATCAGAGATAGTACTGTCAGAGTAATGACTGATTAAGTAGTATTAGCCTGAGGACAGACAAGTAAATTTGGATATAAATCCATGAATTCTCTTTCAATAATATATTAGCACTAGTGGGTATACCAAGGAAGCAGAAGTACGAGCACAAATGTGATTCAAATTGGGGACACCCAAATCAACCAATAAGAAACTGATCCAAATAAAGTGCTGGAAAGGCAAAGTGAGTTGAATAAACAAACCACAAAATAATTGTGAGCAATACGGCAGGTGTTGTAGTTGAGCAAACACAGGTACGAACGGCAAACGAGGGTTGAGCAGATCTGGGAGGACGAACAAGACGATAGGAGAAGAGGGCCGAAAGGCTTGAGCACAGAGCAGAACTAGGGCCGGACAACGGCCGATCTGACGGCGGTCGGATCTAACGGCGTGAGCAGGACTAGGGTTAGGAAAAAAATTGATCAGAAAGAGTACTTCCAAACATTTTGCCGTCCAGAATGGTGAAGTTACCATTTTACCCCTTTTAAATTTCAAAAATTACACATCCAAACATTTTGTTGTTACAGATTTACCCTTTGTCACAGCCCGATAATTTCTAGGTTTGACTTGTTGATGGAGGCGACTGCGAAGACGATAAACAGGAGCACCATTCTTCACGAGTGATTGAGCTTGGATTCGTTACGGGTAAGCAATCGTCAAAGTGTGTTGGTGTTTTCTTCGGTCTTTTAACCCTTCATCTTTGTGTTTAGGGTTTGCTCGCAGAAATTGGGAATCTGGGAAGGGATAAGAAATTGGGGGGTTTTTGCTTTAGGGTTTCGATTTGTTGTAATTGATGTGTGTTTCTTTATTTGGAGGGTGAGAGGGGCAATGTCTGCAAAGTTGTGATGACAATGGAAGCCTCTGAGTACTGCTCTTAATGATTATTTCATTATTCTCTTTAGTTTGTAGACTTAAGTGTAAATATTTTTGGAAATCTATGAACCATAATCGGGGTCCATTTTTGTGATAATTTCGTATTCAGAACACATGGTATTCATTGTTATGTAATTTCCTTACTTTTTTTGACGTTTTCTCTTAATTGTTTCTTAACTATGAGAACCATTATCTGATCGTGGATGAATTTCACATACGATTTAGCCTACGCGTAACCGTCTGATTTGCATACCTTCAGCCATGGGTTTATTGCAACCGTAACCACAAACCAAATGGACAACTACAACACATAGATCGCAACAACATCATCATTCGTTCACAAATGAACAAAAAAAGGAGGAAGAAATGATTTGAGGAATCTCAAAACATATTTATAACATATCATTCATCATATATCCAAAACAACTGCTATGCATAAACCATTACAAGATACTGAATGAACAAAACCCTTACACAAGAATTTCAAAAAACATCATTAACAGTCAGAGACAATAAAATCAAAACACCCATTAGCCTAAAACTGCAGATCAAAAGCTACGAAAACGATATCAAAAACACAAAACCAAATGAGGAAAGAGAGTAACTGCTTCATATTAGGGATTCCAAAAGGAATGTCTACGGTGAAAATCAACATGTAAACAACAACAAAACAACAAAATTAGAATAACACAATACAAACAGCAACGCCTACGGTCAAAAGGAACGCCTACGGTCAAAATCATGTTAGTGTGTTACACATTTTATAATCTTGAACAATTGTACTTCATTTCAGTTAATCACATAATTGAAACCTCCGTGTTAGGTTTGACAATATATGAGTAATAGATGAGTACTTTGACAATATAAAAAAATTATAATTTTTATCATCGTATATTTAGAGATATTAACGTTACAAAACGTGTCTCGACAAATGTTTCAAAAGTAAATGAGAAGATCAATAGGGACTTAGAGATATTAACGTTACAAAACGTGTCTCGACAAATGTTTCAAAAGTAAATGAGAAGATCAATAGGGACGGAGTGAATATATGTTTTTCAATAGCGATATCACATTGTAGTGAGTCTAATGACCACAACCGAACTCAACCAAACTTTTTCATTAAATAAATAAATGAAAATGCAATGTAATTGAATTATGAAAAACCAATCAACCACCAAAATCTATCTATTATTTTGCAAAAATCTATCATATCCTTTTTACGGCCCAATACCACATGCACAAATTTCTGCAAAACAAACCGGCCCATAGTCCATAGTACATTTACGGCCCAATAAAAGTATACAACCGGCCCACACCCGTTCACTTTCCGGGTCAAACCAAACCAAATTCGGACCCTTCAACAGATTTTCCACACTGTTGTTTAGGGTTTGTTAGGTGAATTGGTTTATAAATGGTTTGTTGTTTATAAATGGTTTATTGTTGAAAAGTATGTTTGGTAAAAAGCGGGTTTTTATGGAGATTTGTGTAGTTTATTTGAAATATGTGAGTGATGAAAAAATGTAAAATAAAAATATCTGCACGTTAATCGAAACTATAAAAATGGGTTTTTGAAAATAAGTTGTTTATAAACTAAAAACTAGTTTATAAACCACCAGCCAAACACACCCTTAGTCAAAGACGGAATCTACTGCCATTACCAGAAAACGACAGTAGCCGTTACCCGCTTCTTCCCCTTTCAAATTCAAATCTCACTTTCCTCTTCCTCTCTAAAATCCCTCTTTTTCTCCAACAACAAATCTCATCTCATCTCAAATCCAAATCCAAATCCTCTCTCTGCAAAAATGTTAGCCAATCGCCGGACTCCACTCCAGCCGAAGAACACGCCGGCATCAAATCTTCAGCCGAAATCCGAAAAGCCGCCTCTGATTTCCGCGATCTACACCGACAATAAGGAGAACATCAATCCAGCTTCCATGGATGCCTCGCTCGCCGAGGAGCTCAACGCAGTGAGGAAGAAGATGGAGCGATTGAGGCTCGACAGGGAGAATACTGAGAAAATGTTGAGGGAGAGAGATCGGATCTTCGAGATTCAGATCGAGGAGCTGAAATCGAAAGGCGAGTTTCAGAAGGAGTTTGAGATCGAGGTCGATCGGCTTTACCGATTGAAGCAGCTCCGTCTTCAATCCATGGTAACAAATTGACTAGTTGGTAATTTCTGTTGTTTGATTCTGAATAGGGTTTTTGGTTTCAGAGAATGTCCCCAATTCGATCGTTGCGCGAGAGGGAAATGCAAAAGCGGTCCAGGGAATCGCCTTCGCAGTCTCGGGTGATTCTTGATTGTGTAATTCGGCTCAAATTTGATCTACACGGATTCTGAATTTCTGATCATATTGTCTTGTTTATGAATTGACAGCTTTCGATGACGACGAAGATGAGTTTCAGCTCGGAATGCACGTCGGATGTGTCGTCTTCGATCAGAGTTGTTGATTGTTCAGTTTGAGTTCTTTGTCTAAATGTTGTCAATGATGCTAATTGGCATATATATGTTATGGTATATCATAATAAGAAAACCTTCATCAATGCCTGCTTTGTGTTTGATGAAATGCCTCAATGAAGTTGCTCTTTTGTAGCTTTGCTTGGTAAGTTTCAATTGCGTGCTCATACTCATATTCTATGTGTATATTTTAGGGAGAATTCGTAATTTTGTGATCATAAGATGTCATATTTGTCAGCTGAATCGAAAAAATTTACACTTACGTTTGAATATTGTTAAAAGTGTTTAGTTTTTAGGCTAAAATATGTCTCTAATACAAATTCCAAAACTGATGTCATGGTTTTCTTGGCTAAGTTTCAATTGTGTGTTCATGCTGATATTGGGAGGTGATTAAAAGTTTTTTTTCGGGACGATAAATTAGAATTCGTAATTTTATGATCATAAGATGTCATGTTTGTCAGCCGAATCGAAAAAATTGACACTTAAGTTATAAAATTGTTAAGAGTGTTTAGTTGTTAGGCTAGAATATGTCTCTAATACAAATTCCTAAACTACTTTACATCTTCTCTACTTGATCAAGTCCAGCATTGACACATAACCAAACATACCTTAAAATTACATTTTTTATATCAAGTTGAATCAGTGAGATGTAACTTGATCAAGTAATGGCTTCAACTGAATTCCTGTGAAAATCTTGAAGAAGTGTATTCTACCTTATATAAGTATATCAGAATTTTAAATTCGATTTTGACTTGCCAATTAGACAATAACCAAAGGTTTTTTTTTAAATAATTCAGTTTGAGACTTTTCCCTGTAGGAATAAATCAGCCCTTTTCTATAAAAGTTTGATATTACAAGTGGTTAATTAATTCAGTTGCCTTCAGTTGTGGTTTATGCAGTGATATGTTCGTTGAACAAGCACTAGATTTGATTAAATTCGGTAAAAAAACCCCGCACCCGATTTTTTATAACGGTCACCCACTCTTGGACGCATCTTGGATGCGCCCAATTTTTTTTTAAAAAACCTGATAGGTGCGTCCAAAACCAGACCGGATTTTTTAGCAGTTTGAAGGCAAAAAAAAAAAAAATTCTTTGTATGCGCCCAAAACCGACCTGGGTCTTTTGGGCGCGTTACGAATGCGCCCAAAACGGGTGCGGGTTATAATTTCCCAGGTGCGCCCATTAAATTGGGTCTATCGGTCCGATATGACAAAGATTCTTATGCACAAAATTTCATTAATATATGATAAAGGTTCATATATTTTGTGACTTTTTTTGTCAGAATTGTGACTATGTACGAGGAATTATTTAATGCAAGAGAGACAACTCTCTATGGTCCCATATCAAAAAATACAATACGTAGTAAAATTTAAAAAAAAAACACAGCAATCCCTATACCACAAGTACGTTTGGCAATAAATTTTTTTTTGATCCATAAGGGGGTTATACCCATTTTATTAATCAACTGAGGCAATTATATGAGTTCAGAGCTGACTCTATCAATATCTAGAAACTTAATTAGTCCATCTGGTGGAAATGCAAAACGTGTAAACTTAAATTTTTTTTCTGAAATGGGCTTTTTTTCAAAAAAAATTCTCGACGTAGGCTATTTTTAAAAGAAATTCTCAATATAGGCACTACCAGCGTCTCTCGTCCGAAGCTGGTAATTTTTTTTTTGAATTTTTTATGTATAAGAGACGCTGACCCGACCAGCGTCTCTTATACGTTAAAACATAAAAAAAAATTTATATGAGACGCTGGTCGAACCAGCGTCTCATATAAATGGTCTTTTTTTTTATTTGAACATGTATAAGAGACGCTGGTCGAACCAGCGTCTCTTATACAGATTTTTATTTTTTAATTCCTCGACCAGCGTCTCTTACACGTAAAATGTTTTAAAAAAAATAATTATTTGTATAAGGCGCTGGGATATACAACCCATTTGTTAATCAAAACTACGAGAGATTGAGTGGCCCTGCAATCATGTCTACTCCCATATCCAAAATGAAGCCACCATGCCACAACAATCATGGCTTGTATAAGGCGCTGGTTCTCCCAGCGTCTCTTACACGGGGGAATTAAAAAATATAAATCTGTATAAGAGACGCTGGTTCGACCAGCGTCTCTTATACATGTTCAAATAAAAAAAAAGACCAAGCGTCTCATATAAAAAATTATTTTTTATGTTTTAACGCTCTTATACATAAAAAATTCAAAAAACAAATTACCAGCTTCGGACGAGAGACGCTGGTTCTACCAGCGTCTCTCACACATAAAAAAAATCCGAAGCTGGCATAAGTGTCTATATTGGGAATTTCTTTTGAAAAGAGCCTACGTCGGATTTTTTTTTTGAAAAAAGCCCATTTCAGAAAAAAATTCTGTAAACTCTCCTTGGCACGAGTAACAGAATCGGGACAGACATGAAGTCGGCAGCCCGATTGCCACTGGGAGGGATAAATTGGAACGTGATGCTCCATTCCCGCCTCCGCTGATGCTCTCGGATGCGACGAAGCGACTCTCTGTGGACAGCTGGTTGCTCATCCTCGGAGTTCAGCATCTCAAGGACTTCTTTCGAGTCAATCTCAACAATGATCTTATCAATTCCCATCTGAACAGCCACATCAAGTCCCTGCTGCACCCCAAATAGTTCAGCAGCAAATGCTGAATTTCCTGCACGTTGAGCGACAAATCCTTTGATGAATTTTCCGTTGTGATCACGAATGAGGCCACCAACACAGATTCGGTCTTCCCCTGTCTTGAAGGACCCATCAGTGTTAAGTTTAGCCCAGCCAACAGGAGGCCGGACCCAAGAAGTCAGCGCAGAGGAAGATGTTGAACTTCCAGGAGTAGTTCAAGGTATTCATGAGCCCTGTCTTGGACGAAGCAGTGTCTATCATCCGGGACAAACATTCCTGTCGAGAAAACTCTTGCGTTCCTCCACTTCCATAACCACCAAACTGCATAAGCAAAAATTGTTGGCCATGAATTCTGCTGAAGAAGATTGCTATTAATCCAGTCTTTAATATCTCCATTACCGAAGTTACTCCAACGAGAAGCAGGGAGAAGAGCTTGCCACATCGAGCTCGCTAAGGGACAGTCTCAGAGTATATGTAAAGTTGTTTCCGGGATGTTGTGACAGTGGCCACAAGACGAGTCAGTCCCCAAGTGTCGACGAGTCCGATTTGCATTGGTCATTAGAGCATCTTGTGCAGCAAGCCACAAGAAGTTTCAAATCCTTTCCGAAGCTTTTATTTTCCATATTCGCTTCCATATTTGTCCTCTTGTCCCTGTTCATCTTCCCTCAAGATTTCAAGCGCAGATTTCAGTGTGAACTTACCTGAGCCGGTCGCCTTCCAGCCGAAGTTATCTTCAACTTCCTCCGCAGACAATGAAATTTCAGAAATTGTCTGCAAAGCTGAAGCAGGGAGATGGTGGGCGAATCGGTGCCATTCCCAGCTTCCTTGCGACCAGTACTCTGAAACAGTAGCTCCTTCATCCTCAGGCGGGATAGGAGTGACTACGAGTTCGTCGAGAGGGAGATGTGTTGCCCATGGGTGCGACCAAAACAACGTGGTTCGTCCATTTCCGACAACTGAAGTGAGTCCCTTCAACAAGCTTGTTTTTGACTTAGCCATTCCATTCCACAAGTTAGATGCTCCTCGTTTTATTGTGAAGACATCCCGATCACATCGCCCATTACAGTATTTGGTGCGGACCACTCTAGACCAAAGGGAATTAGGCTCCGTGAGAAGACGATATCCCATCTTGGACATAAAAGCTGAGTTCACTTGACGCATACTTTTCATACCCAAGCCACTGATGAGGCTAAAGTCGTAGTGCCAAATCAAAGAAAACCCTAAACACTAACTAGAGTATAGCAAGTAAGTAGAGGTCGAACTCAAGGGAATCAAAACACCAAATCAATGCAGTCAAGTGAAATATCAACTAGTAACACGTAACCAAAGGGGAGGGGGTTTGATTGCAAGAACACACAAGTAACCAGTAGCAAGCAGAGGAAGTTTGGGTGAGAATATTATGCGAAGGGGTTTCACCTAGCAAGTATCCACACAACAGTCAATCAAGTTGATCATAGATTTATCTCAAGTTCTATTCAATCCTAGGGAAAGTTCTTATTCCAATCTTTAATATATCAGCAGGCCAACCGGTCCTGATAATACTTACTATTCAACAATCAGGGAAACCTCTCAAGATTAGATGAAATAGCAGCAAAGGACACAGGAATTATAAGGATGCATGCAATAACTTACAACCGTCAAGTATTAACATGCAATCAATTCTCTTTCATAAAAGCAATCAACTACCAGATCATGCAGATATGAGTGCTACAATGACAAGGAATTTCACCGTATATTCCTAGTCTAGCAATAGAAAACTATCAATCCAACTAGGTGATCAAGCTAGCAAAACTAATAGAAATCAATAGATGAAGAACAAGAGAATTAATACAAACCCATAGGAAAAGAACAAGAGTTTAGAAATCTCACAACTTAATAACTGAAGGTTTCAACCGCTAAGTAAAACAATGGAGTTTAGTTCTTGCTCATGGTTGCAAAACTAAAGCGTCTGATGGAAAAGACGATGATAACAATAGAAAGAACTAGGGTTCTTAAATAGAGACTAACCCTAAAAATATATGGTAAAAGATATATCCTAAACGAAATAATAAAATAAGGAAAAAGAAATAAAACAAACAAAGGAAAATAAGGAAAGTCCGGAATGTCTTCGGCCTTGTTGTGGCGATCGCCATAGATGCCTGGCGATCGCGGTCTTCATGTAAAGCTCGGTCGTGGTCTCTGTCGCCCCATGGCGATCGCCATGATCTCTCGAACTCATGTAACGCTTCTGTTGTAGAATGGCGATCGCCATAGTGATGGTGGCGATCGCCATAGTGATGGTGGCGATCGCCATAGTGATGGTGGCGATCGCCATAGTGATGGTGGCGATCGCCATAGTGATGGTGGCGATCGCCATAGTGATGGTGGCGATCGCCGCTGCTCCGCAGAATGTCTTCAATCTTCGATCCTCTTCTTATTCCGTTCTGGTCTTCATTTCTCCACTTCTTCATAAACAACTCAGAACATAATAATAGCTCCAAATACTTGTGATAACACTCCTAAACTAATATAATAACCCCTAGTTACGCCATACAAAGTGCGTCGTATCAGCCACCTGCATTCTTAGGTTTGTGTAGCTGCTCCCACCGGATGAGATGCATCTTCCTTTTATCCTCCGACGAACCCCATACAAATGCCCTTGTTTTCTTCTCAATGTCATCACAAGTAGAGACGGGCAACATGTTAGTTTGCATGGAGTAATAAGGCACAGAAGACAGAGCCGAGTTAGCTAGCGTCACACGCTCCTCCATGGAAAGCAGTTTAGCCTTCCATCCTGCTAGTTTGGAGTTTACCCGATCAAGCACATGCTGAAAAGATGCTTTGTTCAGTTTCTCCTTAGACATAGGAACTTCAAGATACATACTGAGGTCGTCTGTAGCAGGGATTCCACCTTCAAGACAAATGCGTGCAGCAAGGGATGGGTCTGTGGCATTAGAGAAGCAGATCATTCTACTTTTGGAAGTTGATTTTTGACCCAGACGCTGCACAAAACTTCTCTAAACAAAATTTGACAACCCGCATCTGTTCAACACTGGCCTCGCCGAACAGGATCAGATTGTCAGCAAAAAATAGATGCGAGAGACCTGGACTATTAGCATCAAGATGAATGGGTCGCCAAGCTCTAGAACTGACTGCCTCCTCGATAATGTGCCCCAATCTCTCCATACAAAGGACGAACAGGTATGGAGACAACGGGTCTCCTTGACGAACACCCCGGGAAGGCGAAAAGGAGTCCCCAAGGACCCCGTTCCAGAGAACCCTCATACTACAGGATGTCACACAGTCCATCACAACCTGCGTCATACCCGATGGGAGCCTAAGTTCATGCAACGTATCACGTATGAATGCCCAACGGATCCGATCGTATGCTTTTTCGATGTCTATCTTAATGGCCATGATCTGAGGTCCCGTTGTCGCTCTCATGGAGTGCATCACCTCCTGAGTAATGACAATGTTGTCAGTTATTTGTCTGCCTGGGACGAAACTCGATTGAGTTAGGGCAACAACTAGCTTCATGATCGGTTTCAGTCGGGCGACAATTGCTTTTGTAGCAATTTTGAAGGCGAAGTTGCAAAGACTTATTGGGCGAAGCTGGTTTGGGGTCTCTGGATTGTCAACCTTTGGGATAAGAACAACTACAGTCTCATTCATCTTGTTGGGAACACCGCTGCCATGAAGAATAGATGAAACTGCATCACAAACTTCTGCCCGGACCATGGGCCAATTCTTTTGATAAAATATAGCATGAAAGCCGTCTGGCCCCAGAGCTTTCAAACCTCCCATGCTGTCAATCGAAGCTTTAATATCAGATTCCGAGAAGCTGCGGTTAACTGATTCCCATATCTCCATCTCAATTCTTGGAAATCGTCCCCTTGGGATATCAAAAGGTTCACCCTCTGCGGATTCCTCCGAGTAGAGTTGATGGAGATGATCAGAGACAAGACGATGCATTTCATCATTGCCCCAAACCCAATCATCACTGCTCGAGCGGAGTCCCTCAATCTTGTTTCGTTTTCGACGGACCATTGCACATGTGTGAAAAAATATGGTATTTCTGTCCCCGTCAATGAGGGCATCCGATCTGGGTTTCTGCATCCAAAAGAGATTGATCTGCTCAAGAACGACGTCCAACTATTTTCGTAACAATTGTTCGAGTTTGAGAAGGCCATTGGAATGATTGTTGTCGAGGCTGCGCTGCACTCCCTCGATCCATTTCCATAATCTGTCTCGTCGACGAAAGAGATTACCAAACACAGTTTTATTCCAGTAATCTAACAGTAAAGCAAGAGTGGTGAGGGTCTGCGTCAAAGGCACTCATGTACTCCAGTGTTGGGCTAGAAAACTCTGAAACTCATGATGCATTAACCAAGCGGCTTGGAAACGAAAGAGAGTATTTGTCGGGCTGTAGTTCTGAAACCCCTTAAGACTGAGCAGCAGCGGAGAGTGATCCGATTGATGCGCAGGGAGGTGACGAATAGACCCGTCCTGGAACATACTGCGCCAAGCTAAATTACAGAGGCCACGGTCAAGGCGAGCAGAAGTGCGGGTCGAAGAGTCCAAACCCTTGCTCCATGTGAACTTCTGACCCGAGTAACCCAAGTCAATAAGGCACATCTCATCAATCCAATTGTTAAACTTTTCACACCTTCGTCTCATATTGTCTGATTGCCCTGATCTCTCCGACAAGTTTTTGGTTTCATTAAAATCACCCATGAGAAGCCATGGGAGTTGATTATCAGAACTGAAATCCAGGAGGTGACGCCAAAGTTCCTCTCTTGTATGAGGGAGGGGGCTAGCATACAGAGCAGAGAAGAGCCACTGACATTCTGAGGCGCGAGAGACTCTCACTGTCACAACCTGATTGGTAGTGTCTATCTGATCAACTTGAACCATATTCTTACGCCAAAGAACCCAAATGCCGCCCCAGAAACCAATTGCTTCTGAGCGGAGAATACCATCATATCCAATGGATTTACAAACAGCGTCAGCCTGAACACCACTGAGTCTAGTTTCAAGTAGCCTACCTTACACATGTACATCATCGGCCTTGTCGCTAAGTTTGTTCACTAACGCTATAGCCATTGTTTATACTAGCTTTATAATTTAGTCGATCCATCCTCACCGGAATCAAACTCATTGTTTATACGAGCTTTATAATTTATGAGGGACATAATCTATAAATAAATAAACAAGTCTTTTTTTCCCTCATAAACATTAATTTTTGGGTGAGAATCCCATAATAAACTTCCTCTTATAGATAAATAAGAATTAATCTAAGCCATTGGATGCCAAGTGGGGGGTAGTTGTGGTGGTCCGTCGACCTCCCGACAACTTTCCGGCGACCACCCGGTGGTTGTCCGGTAAAGGTCCGGCGGGGGTCCGGGTGCGGTCCGACGGTGGTCCAATAATAAATGAAAAGGTTAAAGTATAAAATGAAAATTTTAAGTCTAATTCAAATTGGTGAACATTTAAATATAATGTGATGAACATTTTGTTGGTGAACATTTAAATATAATGTGATGAACATTTAATTATAATGTGATGTTTGATGAACATTTAAGTAAGAGAAGATGAACATTTATCAACATTTTGATGAACATTTAAGTCGATTGTAATGAATTTTGGCTAATGAACATTTTATTAAATTCTTGTGAACATTGAAGTATGAGATGATGAACATTTAAGTATGAGATGATGAACATTTAGATGAATATTCAATTGGTGAACTTTTATGTATAATGTGATGAACATTCAGTAGAGTATGTACAAATGAACATTGTGATGAACATTTATGAACACTTGATGTTCATCAAAAATTGGTGAACATTTAAGTAGAATGTGATAAACATTCAGTTGGAAAACTTTTAAGTATAATGTGATGAACATTTATGAACACTTGATGTTCATCAAAAATTGGTGAACTTTTAAGTATAATGTGATGAACATTCAGTAGAGTATATACAAATGAACATTTATGAACATTATGATGAACATTATGATGAACATTTGATGTTCATCAAAGATGGTCCGGCGGCGAGAACAAGGGGTGTCACGTGTCATCATAAAAGCTCTTGGATCTTTATTTATTTAAGACTCCATATTCATTCTCATTTATCATTTTAACAAGTATTATTTTATTTTCGTTAGAGTACATCGTTGATTGTATAAATAAATAAACAAGTCCTTCCTCAGTAAGCAAAAAGGAATTTGAGCACGGGAAAAGTATCACAAAATCAGGGGTATAATAGACAAATTACACTTGTGTGACTGTGAGTGTCTGGTGTGAGACATGCAGACGTGGGAAAAGCTCAGCGTGATGACGTATGGGCGATGACGCAAGAAAAATGAGCAAAACGATGATAGTGGCGCGTGAGATTGCGCGCGTCTTTGCTTTTAAATAATTGAGCAAGTGCAAATTAATTATCGTAATTATTATACACTTGTGAATATTGTACCAGATCACCAAAATAGGAAGAATAAGCTTTGGAAGCTTAATTGTTTACTACTTTACTTCATCCGTCCCTTAATATAAGACTCATTTGTTTTTTCGACACTATTCACAAATCGAGAGAATCTTCTCGTTTTCTTCCAATATATAGAAATAAATATAGGCATACGAGATATCGTTTGATTCGTCTTAATGAGTACTTTGACAATATACAAAATTGAAATTCTTATCATCGTATATTTAAAGATATTAACGTTACAAAACGTGTCTCGACAAATGTGTCAAAATCAAATGGGAAGATCAATAAGGGACGAAGACTTTAGACTTTGAAAATCATCGTATATTTAAAGATATTAAGATTTTAGACTTTAGACTTTTTAAACTCATGTTATTTTTATGACATGACATATCACAAAAAGAATGATTTCTTAATAAATAAGAGAAAAGATTATATTTTTGTGATACGATAGTGTTTTAAATTATATAGTTTTATATATGTTGAAATTAATTTATTTAAATTTATTAAAAATTGACCTATGATAATTTGATCAAATAAGATTTTTGGTATAACAATTCATTATATTCGTTGTTTATTATATTTAAAATTTTAAAATTTAATTATATATCAACATTATTTAAGATATCAACTTATTTTCTTATAAAATTATATTTTACATAATACTATGTACTACTTATTAAGTATATCGAGTTATATAAATTCGCGCATGGCGCGGGGACTAGGCTAGTATATGTCTATTTGTGTGATCCTTTTTAAATCTATATTCTTATAAATCACAATATCGCACGATCCAAATCCATCGGACGAAAAAATAGTGCACATTAATAGGCTATTCAACCACAAATATTTTGCCTTCATTTTGTTAAAATTTAATCTAGCTTATTGTGTTGATAACTAACAATTCAACATTATCAACACCATAAATTAGCTTAAATTCCCCCTCCCCGAATAGACAATAAGTGCATTTTTTCCATAAAAACTCATTTTCGCTTGCCTTTGTAAAGTATTTAGAATGTCGTTTATCTTTTCAACAAAATAAGAGAAGAGACAAGAGAGTACTCTCACTCTCCCACCTAAATCTTAGGTCACATTAACATAATTAATGATGTTTTTCCAAATCTTAGGTCACACAAACGTAGTTAATGATGTTTTT
The DNA here is from genome assembly GCA_029168935.1 of Oxyria digyna. NCBI lineage: Eukaryota > Viridiplantae > Streptophyta > Magnoliopsida > Caryophyllales > Polygonaceae > Oxyria > Oxyria digyna. The sequence continues at coordinate 1,546,276 of JAPVLV010000001.1, read as the reverse complement.
CCAACGAGCTATGAATGCTCGTGAATCATAATCAAACATAATACATATGCAATTAAAAAAACCCTGAAACTCCAATATAATCCCACAACTTAGGGGGGGCTAAAACACTAAATTATACAATAATTTACCTATCATATATACTTTTCTTTAATCAAAGCTTATCATATATAGTTAGTTGAAACTTATCAAATCATATCCATTTCCCTAGCTACAAACTACTCCCTCCGTCTCTTATTGATCTTCCCGTTTGTTTTTAACACATTTGTCGAGACACGTTTTGTAACGTTAATATCTTTAAATATGCGATGATAAAATTTTTAATTTTTTTATATTGTCAAAGTACTCATTGAGACGAATCAAACGAGATATCGTATGCCTATATTTATTTTTATACTCCCTCCGTCCCGATATATAATTCTTGTTTGTCGTTATCGAGAAAAATTAAGGTTATGAAAAGAAAAAGTGAGAAAGAGAGAGAATGTGAGAGAGTGTGAATTTTTATGTAGGAGAGAGAAAATAAAAAGTAAGTTGGTGTGAATTTTGATGTAAAAAAGGAGAAAAGAGAGGGTAATTGAATGTGATGAGTATAATAAGACAAAAGACAAAAGGAAAGTATAAAGAATTTTTTGAGATACCCGATTAGGAAAACAGGAATTATATAATGGGACGGAGGGAGTATATTGGAAGAAAACTAGAAAATTCTCTCGGTTTGTAAATAGTGTTAAAAAAAATGAGCCTTATATTAAGAGACGGATAAAGTACATAAATAATTCATCACTCTGCCCCTTTGCTCATCCCAAAACATAAACCAACATTATCAAATGCCAATTTGGCAATTAGACAAGCACGTGATCCCCACGCGCGCAAACAAGCGCGTCCACTTTCCAGAACTAGAGGAATAAATAAAATAAAATAAATTTGCTAGCCGCGTTGAATCTTCCTCTCCACCTTCCTTGCAAAATCCCTCATTCATCTCCCACCTATAAATACCCCCAAATCAACTCTCTCTCCTCCTTATCTCACTGCAAAAAAAAATGGAATACTCCATTTCTGTACGGACAAGCCTTGTTCACGAGCTCAAAGCCGGCCAATTCGCCGCCGAGCAGCTCCGTCGCCGCCTCAATTGCTCGGCTCTCGACGATCCGAAGGCGCTCTCGGATTTGGATCTGGCCGAGGCGATCCTGAAATCGTTCACTAACAGCCTCTCGATCGCGACGAACAACGATCCGTCGCTGATGAAGGCGAGATTTCAGGCGGATGAGTGTAAAGTCGAAGGAGGAGAAGAGAGCTCGAGGATTAGGGATCGCAGAGGATGTTACAAACGCAGGTGAGAATCGTAATTCGATTTCTAGTGTGAGAATTGCTTTTTCGTTTGGCGCTTTGCGTTTTGGTTTTGAAATCGTGCGATACTGTTCAAATTTCAAATCTGGACTGTTTTGGATTTCTAGATTGATTAATTAAGTTGATTTCGTGAATTTCTGTTTTGTGAGTTGCTTTTTGGTTTGGCGTTTTGCGTTTTGCGTTTTGGTTTTGGAATCGTGCCTGTTTAAATCTTAGTGGACTGTTTCGGAAAGTCAATTTCTAGATTGATTATCAGTGTGATTAAGACAGTTGAGTTGATTAGTTAAGTAATTAATCCGGTTTGATTTGCAGGAAGAAAGGCCAATCTTGGTTTGTTGATGGTGAAGCTCCGGCTGAAGATTCCTACGCTTGGAGAAAATATGGTCAGAAAGAGATTCTTAACGCCAAATTTCCAAGGTACTGATTCTCAAACATTCATCAAGTTTATTGAACTCCTAACTATAGGTTATATCTGTAATTGTTAGAGATGGAAAAAACAAAAAACTTTTCTCATGAGATAACAAAAAATTTGTAGTATCTCATCTTCTTGGAAGTGTACAAACTATTATACAACAAAAAAGGACCAACTTGGCAGACAAAAAACATAACTAGAGATAGAGACTATGTGTTATAGACGACTTAAAATAAAAAAGTATTAGGCCCTACTTCGAGCCTCCTAAAAGTGACTTTCTGGTGAAATTATATCTTAAGGTGAAATATGAACAAAGTTTTAAGTGTGAATATGTAAACATTACTATCTAATATGTGAATTGTTCACGGTTAAGGTTTGCATATAAGGTAGTGATCGTTTTACCTTCAAGTTTCGCATATAAAGTACTAATGTTCATGGTTTGAATTTTAGTATCGTAATTGCTCTGAATTTTAGTTTCGTATTTGCTCCAAAACACTCAAATTTACAACATAATCTTTGTAGTATCTCATCTTCTTGAATGTGTACAAACTATACAAACACAAAAGGACCAACTTGGCCGAAAAATCATAGCTAGAGATAGAGACTTTGTATTATCAAAAAGTATGAGGCCCTACTTCGAGCCTCCAATTTATCTATATCGAATTTTAGTATAGTATTTGCTCGGGAATTATCTCCAAAACACTCAAATTCACAAAATATTCACTATTTAATTCTCTAATCATAAACTTGAGTACTAATGTTGGGATTAATGTGTAATTGATAACAGGAGCTACTACAGATGCACACACAAAATAGATCAAGGATGTCAAGCAATCAAACAAGTGCAAAAACTCTCAGAGGATCCATTCAAATACAGAACAACATACAATGGCCAACACAGCTGCAAAAAACACTCCAAAACCACACAAATCTCGATCCCTTCATCGTCGCATGACCAATCAGATTCATCAATCCTTCTCAGCTTCGAGAGATCATCAAACAACAACAACATCAATTCTAATAACACCCCTTTTTTCCCGCCATCCAACAACAACTCAATCAAGCAAGAACTACCCATTAATGCACAAGCCATGATGAACATGATGATGGTGATGAACCGATCTCCACCGTCGGATTACAACTATCTGTCTTCGCCCTCGGATCTTGATGTCATCTCTGTTGGGACGTACCCTGGCTCAGCGAGTCCTAGTAGTCTTGATTTCGATATGATTCTTGGGGAAGATCATCATCTTGATTACATCCAGTATGATTGTGATGATATTCTTTAGCTATCTTGTTTTTTGTAAGTTTGTTATATATATATATGAGCTATGTATAGATTAATAAGTTTTTAGGTAGTTTTTTCTACCTAGATATAGCTAGGAGAGAATGTTCTCCCTTGGAAGATACATGATATATGGTCATGTGGTAGAGTGGAGTAGTAATTAGTAGTGCACTTAATCGTACTTGCTTAATATAGTGTATGTACTTAGCAATTCAAGCTCTTTGTGTACAATATATAAAAGTCGTTCGAATTAGTTTTTTTTATATTTATAGAATAGATATTAACTGCAAATGCTAGGTGATGAAATTTAATATGATTATTCAACGGATGCTTACTTTTATTGTCATATTCATACAAATTAACTTAGCAAATTTAGACGTCGTAACATGAACGCGTATGACTTTAATCAGCCTCTTCTGATTTTGACTGATTCGGTTTATCATGCATCACAAATTCACAATCAATTCAACCAATTTTGGCTTCAACCTACTTTCTTATCTTCATCATTACAACCTTTACATATAAGTCCATAAACAATCTTAATTTTGGTACTAAATTCTCCATTTTTTTTTATCTAATTGTACGACTCTAATAATTGATTTAGTAAAACCAAATAATTAAGACAAAATATGTACATAAAACATATATATCATATACTATATATAAAGGTATCTACTTTTTCTTTGTTATATATGATTTGAACATCTATAATCGACCAAACCAATCAAGACTCAAATTAATGTCCCTCACTTTTTTTACCTATCAAATTTTATTATTAAACTCACTAGTGTTCATCACTTTTAACTTAACCTGTCAATTTCATTTATATATATATATATGATGTGAACTAATCCATAAATATACGTACCCATCAAGGCCGGCCATGTTTGTCAAAAAAGAGAGATTAAAGATAACCGGAATTATACTACATATAAAAAGAGGCAACATATGGCTGGCTGGACAGCTTGGGCGGCCTAGTATTTGGACAGCTTGGGCGAGTCACAATCTGGTCAGAGGCAACATATGGCTGGCTGGACGCCGGGCTGGGTGTTCGTGTCTCTGGAAGGCTGTTCTGGAGGCCAAAGATGCGGTTTTGCAGCAGCTGAACCAGTCCCAACCTCAACTAGAGCGAATCACTAAGCCGTCTGGAGGTATGAATACTCGTATTGTTTACAATTGGTTATACCCGCCGGGTCCGGATTTAGCTTGGTGTGATGTTATATGGAATGGTATTCATCCTCGGAAGTGGTCGTTTGTGTGTTGGATGGCAACGCTTGACCGTCTACCTACGAAGGCGAGAATGATACGTTGGGGGGGTGTGCCGGACGACTTGTGTGTCTTGTGCAAGACTTGCAGGGAAGACGCTGAACACCTTTGGCATGATTGTGCGGTTACGAAAGACATTGCTAGGCGAGTGTTGGACTGGCAGGGTGTGAGCATACGGCACAATTCTTTGCGACTTTGGTGGGATTGGTTTGCGGCGTCTCCTAAAAGACGTAATAATATTTACCTTTGTAAACTGTTAGCGGTAATGGGCATTGTCTATCATGTATGGAAGTTGAGGAATGATGTGATTTTTAGGGGTCGAGCGATTGATGCTCAAAGGGTTAGTATTGAGATTATTGATGATTGTAAGTTTAGGATGATTACTAAACTTAGGACTAGCGGGAGAAGGGGAATGGCGATGATGAGACGATTGTACCAGAACTAGTTTGAGCTTTTGCCTAATATAATTATTTACCTTTTGGCAAAAAAAAATTATACTACATACATATAATTTATTTTCATATGTGCATGCACCTAATTCAACTTGATCAAATCTCATAAAAGATGCTAGATTATATAGAAGGATCTAATGAAAATATTAAATAAGAATTGAAAACGGTATACATAAAACTTTATAATAAGATGTATATGTTAACGCTTTAATGTGTGCATACATTCGCATTTTAGCGGATGCATTGTATATCTCTAGTTAAATAAAAGTTAAGATGTGATCAGTAAGGTAAATCGGGCAACGACATCGGGCAACGATCCCTCTGATGCGAAAATAAATATACGTATTATTCTCATGTCATTGATGTTAGAAATGATTCCCACATCGGGTTTGAGTTATAAAGATTGTCAACTATATAAGCTAATGAATTACTCTCTCTATTGCCAATTGGTTTTAGGGTGGAATTTCATTGGGCTTATCTATTGAGCCTAATGCGCATATGCGCTTGTGTTGTGCGCGCCCCCGGTCCAGTTCGTGGTTGTTCCTATGGGCTCACGAAGTTTCACATGGTATCAGAGCGAGTTCTGTCCCGGGCCATCTATTCGGGTTTGTTGGGGTTTGTCTATAAAGAGACTGAGAAGTCCACCCACACTCATTTGTCCAAGTGTCAACGGATCGAGCTGTTGCACTTGCGGGGACGTGTTAGAAAAGATTCTCACATCGAGTTTGAGTTATAAAGATTGCCCACTATATAAACTAATGAATTACTCCCCTATTGTCAATTGGTTTTAGGGTGGAATCTCATTGGGCCTAATGCGCATATGCGCTTGTGTTGTGCGCGCTTCGGTCCAGTCCGTGGTGGTCCCTATGGGCTCACGAAGTTTACACCTTCCAATCACATATCAATTCTCTTTCTCTGAAAATGTTGGATTTTTTTTATGAATGGAGCCTATATATAATATTATATATAATAAAACAACTACATTAATCTAGCTAGATCTATGGTGATATATCTCATGAAAATCCACGAGTACTTATATAAATATTTGCAAGACAAATTGACATATACAAATATTTGATCAAAACATATACAAATATTATATGTCTATAGATATCACCATCATATCCTCCCACCACCAAATTAAAGCTCATTGTTTTTACATATATTCCAACCCCTTTACTCAAGCAATAGCAAAGTATTGGGCAATTAGTCAATATCATGAAAGTAATGGCTCCTTTTTCTGATTTTTTTTGTTATTTTGTTATCATTCTATTGCATCTTCCTACGAAATTTAGGTGAAACTTTCATTGCCCACCTCAAAACTTTATATCACGTCTTATCATAGACTCCATTGGGAAGCTACAACGAAAGCTTGAAGCATTTTCTTATGTATATATTCACGATGTATTATGTCTCCATATATGCTACTCCCTCCGTCCCCAAAAGTTTTTCCCATTCCAAATGTTGACACTATTCACGTATTAATCGAATTTGTTAGATATCTTACAATATATAAGAACAAATATAGTGATGTGGGGTCTTGTTTGATTCGTCTCATCGTGAACTTTAAGAATATCAAAATTTTATAATTTTTATTAACGTATATTTAGAGATATTAACGATACAAAACGCACATCGGCATACGTGTCTAAAAGAGATAGGAAGAACATTTGGGGACGGAGGGAGTAAATATATTACAAGAAAAAGTTTCGGTGCGAACATGTCTTAACGTAAGAAAAGTAGACAATTCACGTTCGCAGATTAAACGTCAATGTCCACATTCTGAATAGTAATGTTCATAATCTGGGTCATGAATTTTTTAAACGTTTTCAGTGAGGGACACGTCAATGTCCATATTCTCAAATTCATCGCCATATTATGAACATTACCGCACAAAATATGAATTTAGCCAGTTTATGTGAACGCGAAAACAAGATAATGTCCCTTGCAAGACAATTTTCTTTAGAAACTTATAATATAATCCTGATCACTTCAGAATTTTTTTCTGAAATGGGCTTTTTTTCAAAAAAAATTCCCGACGTAGGTTCTTTTCAAAAGAAATTCCCAAAATAGGCACTTATGCCAGCTTCGGATTTTTTTTATGTGTGAGAGACGCTGGTAGAACCAGCGTCTCTCGTCCGAAGCTGATAATTTTTTTTTTGAATTTTTTATGTATAAGAGACGCTGGCCCGACCAGCGTCTCTTATACGTTAAAACATAAAAAAAAAATATATATATAAGACGTCTCATTTGTATTTTTTAATTCCCCCGTGTAAGAGACGTTGGTCGAACCAGCGTCTCTTACACGTAAAATGATTTTAAAAAAAAAAATTATTTGTATAAGGCGCTGGGAGAACCAGCGCCTTTTGTTTTAATTTTTTTTTTCCAGACCCACCGAAACTGGTCGTGGTCAATTCCGATTCCGAACAAGCCCATACGAGCCATCCGAACAAGCGTAAATCTCGTGCATACCTTCTTTCACCAGTTCGGAATCGGAATTGAACAAGCGTAAATCTCGTGCATACCTTCTTTCACCAGTTCGGAATCGGAATTGACCACGACCAGTTTCGTTGGGTCCGTATTGATCCCAGCTTTCACCAGATATGTCTCTCATCGCCTGATATGGAGGAACGGATTTGTAAACATCCATTTACAGTAGAAGGTACGCACGAGACTTACGCTTGTTCGGGTGCTCGTATGGGGTCGTTCGAAATCATAATCGAGCAAGAGACATATCTGGTGAAAGCTGGGATCAATACGGACCCAACGAAATCGGTCGTGATCGATTCCGATTTCAAACGAGCCCATACGAGCCATCCCAACACGAGCCATCCCAACACGAGTAAGTCTTATGTAATAATATATATAAGAAACTTTGAAAGAAAAAAAAATTAAAACAAAAGGCTTGTATAAGGCGCTCGGTCTCCCAGCGCCTTATACAAATAATTTTTTTTTTAAAAACATTTTACGTGTAAGAGACGCTGGTTCTCTTACACGGGGGAATTAAAAAATACAAATCTGTATAAGAGACGCTGGTTCGACCAGCGTCTCTTATACATGTTCAAATAAAAAAAAAGACCATTTATATGAGACGCTGGTTGGACCAGCGTCTCATACCGACCAACGTCTCTTATACGTTAAAACATTAAAAAAAAATTACCAGCTTCGGACGAGAGACGCTGGTTCTACCAGCTTCGGACGAGAGACGCTGGTTCTACCAGCGTCTCTCACACATAAAAAAAATCCGAAGCTGGCATAAGTGCCTATATTGGGAATTTCTTTTGAAAAGAGCCTACGTCGGTAATTTTTTTTGAAAAAAAGCCCATTTCAGAAAAAAAAATTCGATCACTTCATATAAATTAATATGATCAATACTAATTTTTAAACCCATGCCGGCCTTAATTCAGAACTATCTGTAAGTATAAAATATGTGCATGAACGTATGTACGTGAATTTTCAACTTTTTTGGTACATGAATTTTCGCTTAGTATACTTAGTCAAACATATATAGCGACTCAAACATCTATTTTTACCAAACAAGTCCTATATTAAGTTTAATGACATACTATGGTAACTAATTAATTACATAAATTAAGAAGAATAAAACAGTGTGTACATGCATAAATACTATATATAATATATACGCATAATTAATAATGCATGCAGTACTAGTGATGATATAATCAGTGACGTGTAACCTTATACGTGGTGTGAATTGATTAAATTGCATATATTTCTTTTCAAAGCCTCGTGCTAGAAATAACCCTTATACCACAGTATGAACCCGACAGATCATGGCAAGATATATATTAATAAAGTCAAGATATATACTGTACATGATAATATGAATATGATCTATGCAGCTGTATTGTGTACGATTAATTATTGATCATAAGTTTGTATGGTGATTATACATTGATTTCATAGAGTCCATTTGCACTAGGTTATCGCCAAATTACGTCTCACGGAGTTGAGATTATCGACCTACTATAATATAAATCAACTCGCGATCTAAGATATATGTCTGAAAAATGATAAGCTGATTGAGCGAGTTGGTTGAAAGTGTTCGTGAAAGTTGTAAGCAACACATTTGCGCCGATGGATAAATTAGATCGATGAAGTGAGGAGTTTGGGGTCATCGTTATGACTTACGAGCAATATAAGATATCAAGAATCTAATTTGAATTGGATTGGTCTTTATTAAAAGATCAACTAGACTTCCTTTATATGTTTACCTAACCTATCTCCCTCTTTGTCATATTTACTCACATGATTTACAACGTTGATATATTACGTATACAAGAGAAAATATATTACATTGTAATATTTATGAAATATCATTTATCCATGGTTCGCGGTGAATAACTTGGCGAAATGAACATCTGGAGGATTGCGTTGTCATCTGGAGGATTACGTGTTGTCATCCCTAAATTCGAGAGCCAAAGTACGATCAATGTTCTCAGGAGGGGAGAGGAGTATTTTATAGTGAGTCACAGATGTTTGACGCGTGTTGGCTTTCGATTGATCGAGGAGTGTGACAGACAGAGAAGGTGCGTCGATCTTCGTGATTGGACGAAGAAAGAGGAGATGATGATGCTTCTAGCTTTCATCGCGTTGGAGGCACACAAACTTGATGTCGCAAATATGTTACATTGTGCTCATTGGCCGACAACCCTATAACAAATCTGCAGGCCACGCACCCCAATCCATAGATGACCTATGATGTGATCTCACCATGAGGTTTAATCCTATCAAACCACTATCATTGGACTCAAAAGCATCAAAGGAGTCCAATAAGGTCAAGATCGAACGCTCATACAAGTGCCTCACAAGTTCAAAATGACCAAAGCCATGCTTGATGCCAAGCGCCGAGAAGCCCGAAAGAGGTCCTTGTGTGCATCCGAGCCTTTCTAGCCACAATGGCTCGGAGTTCTCCCTTAAAATGGTCCTAAATGGCCCAAAAGAGTCCAGCCAAAGGTCAAACACGCGCAAGACATGACTTGGACCCAGGAGAAGCACAAACCCATAATTTCTCCATCAAAACATTCAATATGATCTCTTAAAATCCTCCAAGCTGATTGTCATGTCATCAATCCGTGTGAGAGTCACAAGGATCACCATTTTCAGCCATTGGATCATCCTAACAAGTGTCTAGCATAATCCCTTGCATCTCTCCTTTTGATTTGTTCACATTTAACATTTATTTTCTAGATTTTAGTCTCTTAAATGTTTGATTTGAAGAGTGATCATTGACTTGCAGCCCAAGGAAGTCTTCATGCTTATAAAAGCTTCACAAGGCTGCCATTGTAAAGCACGTTGAGATTTAAGCAAAAACATTTAGTGAGAAAACTCATATCCTTTTGTCTTGGCATCAAACACTTAAGAAACACTCGGTGGACTCCTTGTGTCTTCTTACTTATCCTCTTCTCTTGGTATGATAAAGATCTACCAAGAACAACCTCAAAACCTTCTCAATAACACTCGTGTGATAAAGATCTACCCCGTGTTCTTGCTTATCCAACTCTTCCCAAAACATCTTATTCAAAGCCACACTAAAAGCTTTGTCTTACACTTTTCATTCACTTCGACATAAGGCTTATATGGAGCCTTAAAACACCATAACCACGCCTTATCCAAGGCTCATTCACTCAACCATCCATCAAGAGATAAGAAGACTTACCACCTTGATCTAGATCCGTGCAAAGAAGCCGTTTCTGAAGACGAGAACACAATAACCTAGCTAGGTCCTCCTTAGGCGTCTAGTCCCATGTGGGGTTGGTAGTGGGAGTCAATTTCACGACCTGCCGGCCAATGAACACAATCCTGTAACACGACATCATCTATTCGCTTGGTTATTTGATCGCGACATATTATGACGCTTAATAACGTGCTCGAAAAAATCCAATTTTTTTTTGCATAAAACCCTAAATGTTTAAGATGAATTATGTGTTTAGTGAAAATGGTAATGATTCAGAGGTAAAATAAAAAAAAATTTAGAGTGTGCCCTTAAGATCGTTAGTGCTTGTTTGATTGAAGTTTAAAAACATGAGATTTTAAATATTTCACTAAAAGAAGTGAATATATGTGTTTGGTTGGAAAAAAAATATGTTGAAATCATGAGAATTTACTTTGGTGGGGTTTTCAATTCTTACATTATGTGAGAATTGATATTACCTAGCCCCCTAGGTAATTCATTTTTTCTCATTTTTACACATACAATCTTAAATTTTCACATTTTAATCTATCTATTGCAAATTTTAACCAAACATATTTTCTTAAAATCCTTTATATTACAAATCACCTTATTCAATTCAAATGAAACCATTCACACATTCAACCAATCATGCACTTAGTAAGAAAAAACATAGAACACATAATAAATCTGAAATTAGATTATTCAATCTCTAAAGAAAAAGTCGTTACACTATAAAACACAGAAAATCTACAAGCAATAAGTTTCTTAAACAAGTAATAACTACTGTTGGAGCCGGTTCTCGATGGGCTCGCGAAGCCCAAAGGGAATCAGGTTAGGCCCATTGAACGCGAGCCGGATCGGTCCATGAAGTCAGCCCAGAAGAACGAAAACGGCCCATAAGCAGATGAAGCCCAGAAAAGAGGATTCGAGGAGATTAGGTATCAAGGGGCAAATTGGTAATTGACTCGCGTGGGCCCCTGACAAGAGTATAAGAACGCAACTCAATGGACAGAGGAAAGGAGATCATTACTAAAAGAAAAACGCTTCATCTTCCTCTCGAGAGTGAGAAAAATACAGAAACAAGCCTAAGTTTCAATCTTCCTAAACGACCTTCTCCTTGAGGCGTTTGGACGAACAACACTTGGTTTGTGACTCCCGGTGTTGAAATCGAGCTTTTAATGTTGAGTTGAGTGATTTCTAAGGCCATTCGGTTTATCGGTAGCATAGAACTTGAAACGTTTTAACTGACATTTTGAGCTCTCCTTTCCTTTACTTTACTTCTTCCTACCCTCTCTTACACTTGCGTCACTTTGTCGTCTCTGGTTGCTTGTTTGCTTCCCGTCTAACTTGAGCGTCGGAGAGCCGAATCCGGAGACTCCCCCTCTTGGTCTGGTTGCGCAGGTACTGCAGGTGTCAAGAACAAGGTTAGTCTTTAGGAAGAAGACGACGTGAAGTGTTACATACAAGTTGTTTGTTCCAGACTTGTGGAAGAGGTCTTCAGAATTCTTTCGGAGAACTGATGCCCTGTGTCTCGCGAGACTGCAACTTCTGGGCTCCAACAATGGCGCCGACCGTGGGGACTTCCTCGCACAAGTAAGGCTTACTACAGATATTCGCGTATTTCTGATACTTAACCGCCTGAGAGGATGAATACTGGTGGTGAGGGAAGTGACAACACCCCTCTCCAAACGAGAACACAACAAGAGATAAATAGCTCGCGAACTCCTCTTCCGCGCGTGCATGAGGAAGAGATTGTTCTGGTAGGGCCCGCACTGGTTCAGTATCGCGCATTCCTTCAGACGTTGGGACAAAGCACGGACAGGGGCCGAAACCAAGAGCAACCAAGGGTCGGGGCCCGCGAGCAGGAGCAGAATCAGGGTGAGCGGGAGCAACCAGTCGCTGAGGGGAGTGCTGAGCACGTACCCGACGACGCGAGAGGGCTCGTCACCCTGGTAGGTTTGATTTGAATCAAGCCCCCATGAGCTATGTAGAGAACCAATCTTGCAGGGGAAGAACCGAAACAAGGGGACATGGGATTCGCGCCGAGCAAGGACCTTCTCGGCATCAGTATGAGGGGGAACCTTATTACAACCAGGCAACCTGCCCGCGGCAAGCTTACGAAGCCTATCCGACCGTTAACCCGTCAGCCTTGTTCGGCCCGACTGCTTTCGCGGACCACATAGTCAGGTCAGTCCCTCTACCTAATTTCAGATTCCCTATTATCAAAGAATACAATGGCAAAGAAGATCCCAACGAACACCTAGCACGCTACAAATATGCTATGCTCACAAGGTGCCCTGATGAATTCACGATGTGCAAAGGTTTCCCAGACACCCTCACGGGTCCCGCCATGACCTGGATGCTTAACCAACCGTCAGGGAGCATCCATTTTTTCGCTGATCTAGAGAAGAGTTTCTTGTTGCACTTTGGATCCTCAAGGAAAGAAAAGTGACTATGCAAGAAGTAGTGGGTGTCAAACAAGGACCACACGAATCACTAGAGGGTTATGTCAGGAGGTTCTCGGAAAAGATCTTAGAAGCCGAAGATTTTCATGATAAAACCGCCCGGGTCGCGTTCCTGGACGGTCTCACGGATGGAAGCTCCTTCAAGCAATACCTATACCGCAAGAAAGATTTGGACTACCAGGGCATGCTCGAAAGAGCGTATATAGAGATTAACGTGGAAGCGCATTCAGGTTCCGCGCTGAAAGGAAATAATCAGAATAAGTCTGCTCAGGGTCAAAAGAGAGAGAACCAGAACTGGGGTAACAAGCGCCACCAAGGTAGTCAGGGAAAGGAACAGATCAACTCGCGAGTGCCCGGTTTGCAGTTTCAAGATCATAATCAGGGTCAAAAACAGTTCAGGGGCCAGAATCATGATCAGAACCAGTTTCACTCGCAAAATTTTGTAGCCGAGCAGGGTAACCGTCGCGAGGCTGAAAGGAGAGGGGATCGCGGTCATGGTCGCCACGAGCCAACCACATGGTGTGAGTACCACAAAGTGGATACTCACCTTACAGAGGAGTGTAGGTCGCGACCTCACCACCCGAGAGAGCAAGAAATCTTAATTGCTCAGAGAGGAAATGGTGACGGAGGTCGCGGCAACACAAAAAGGGGGGTAAGAAGTAGAGGAGGTAGAACACAGAACGAGATAAGGCAGCAAACCCCCGCAAGAAATAACCAGAATCAGGGTCCTAATCGCCACCCACACCAGAACTTCCCTCACATGGATGGCCATATAGGTACAATCGCAGGCCACCATGAACCCGTTCCCCTAGGCAAACGAGAGCGAAGGCTCATTAACAACGCACCCAAGCCTCAGGGAAAGCCAATCTATAGTATCGCGAGATCGAAGTCTGAGCCTTACACACTTGTTTTCAGCGACAAGGAGGTAGATACCTGGGCTGTCGAGGCCGCTGACCCACTAGTCATCCATGCTCAGATTGGAACCAAACTTGTGAAAAGGATCCTTGTGGACACAGGGAGCTCGGCCGATATACTATACTGGGACGCGTTCGAGAAAATGAGGATTGATCAGTCCACACTCAGGCCTACCAAAACCACACTGGTGGGTTTCGCGGGTGACAGAGTGAGGGACCTGGGCGTCGTCACCCTAGATCTCATCCTGGGTGAAGAGACCGGGTCAAGAAGGTCAGAAAAAATAGATTTCGTAGTAATCCCAATAACATCATCCTACAATGCGATACTGGGACGCGAGACTCTGTGCAAGTTTGAAGCAGTCGTGTCAATCTGTCACTTTTGCCTTAAGTTCCCAACGTCGTCCGGAATAGGAGTCACGAAAGGGAACCAAGAGGAGCGCCGCATCTGCTACATATCATCCGAAAAGGGCAGCACCAAGGCCTTACTCGCCAACCAGTTATTTATTCCAGGGTTGCCTCACGTGTTTGAGGAGGCCGAGTTGGAGGTACGTACCTCTCCGAGGCCGCGAGATACTGGAGAAGAAGAAGAGGGACACAAGCCACATTTTGATGGGTTTGAGAAACAGACAATCACTCCATTCCCCAACGAAGGAGAGAAGCTCTATGTAGGGGGAAGACTGGATCAGAAAGTTGTACAAGAAATTGAGACCTTGCTCGCCTGCTCCCGGGATGTGTTCGCATGGACGCCAAAGGATTTGAAAGGGATTCCAGCGAGTGTCATGACCCACTCCCTGAACATTAGTTCAGAGGTCAAGCCGCGTAGATAGAAGAAGCGAAAGCAGGCAGGACCAAAGAACGCTGCTGCTGCTGTGGAACTCGCGAAATTGATAAAAGCAGGGTTTGTTAAGCCCGTGCAATACCCGACGTGGCTGTCAAACGTAGTAATGGTAGAGAAAAATCCCAAAGGGACAGGAAAATGGCGCATGTGCGTAGATTTCACTGGTCTCAACAAGGCATGTCCCAAAGACAGCTACCCATTACCTTCTATCGACCAGTTAGTAGACTCCACCGCGGGTCATGAAGCTCTGAGTTTCTTGGACGCGTACTCGGGGTATAATCAGGTCATGATGAATCCAGCCGACTCGGGGCACACGGCTTTTATCACAGACAAGGGAACCTTCTGCTATAAAGTAATGTCGTTCGGCTTGAAAAACGCGGGAGCTACATTCCAGAGGTTGGTGGACATGATCTTTAGCGAGCAAAGGGGTGACACCGTAGAGGCCTATGTTGATGACATAGTAGTTAAGAGCAAGAAGCAAGCAGATCACGCTCGCGACCTGGCAGAAGTTTTTGAAACTTTGAGAAAGTACGGAATGAGCATTAATCCCGAGAAATGTGTCTTCGGGGTCACCGAGGGCAAGTTCCTGGGATTTCAGATCAGTGCACGCGGTGTCGAGGTCAATCCAGTCAAGGTCCAGGCTGTAATAGATTTACAACCGCCGAGATCCACTCATGACGTCCAAAGGTTTGTAGGGAAGGTTAACTATCTCGGGAGGTTTTGTGCCAAGCTCGCGGAGCGAAACCTCCCCTTCTTTGACATATTGAAGAAACCAAAAAGCTTCGAATGGACTGAGGAGTGTGAAAGGGCATTTATGAGCCTCAAAGAACATCTGGCTAAACTCCCAACACTTGCGTCACCGATACCTGGTGAAGGCTTGCAGCTGTACCTCGCGGCAGGCACGCGTGCAGTTAGCGCAGTATTGGTGAGAGAACAACGGGTCCCCGTCTATTTCGTCAGCAAAGCACTTCTGTCGGCCGAGACCAGATATTCGCCCATTGAGAAAGCAGTGCTCGCGTTGATAACAACCGCTCGTAAGCTCCGACCTTATTTCCACGCTCACCCCATCGAGGTATTGACAGATTTACCACTCCCGTCTTTCATGAGCAAGCCAACAACCTCTGGAAGGCTCGCTAAATGGGTCATTGAGATGACTGAATTTGACGTAGTCTATAGACCGCGACCCGCAATCAAAGCGCAGGCTTTAGCTGATTTCATTGTTGAAACAAGTTTCAGAGAGTTAGAAAAAGATGATATAGCTCCAGAACACCCCGCGTGGGTTATGCACATTGACGGGGCAGTAAACGTAGACGGTTGCGGGGCGGGAGTCGTCCTGACATCCCCGGCCGGGGATAAGGTCGACCATGCGATTGCACTAAGATTCAAAGCCACTAATAATGAAGCAGAATATGGAGCGCTCATCGTAGGACTGGAAATTGCAATTCACGCGAGTATTCACGTGATGAAGTGTCTGAGCGACTCTCAGATTGTCGTGAATCAGATCAATGGGACCTACGAAGCTCGAACAGGCAATCTCCCCAGATATCATGCGAGAGCTACTGCCTTGATTTCGTTGTTCATGCATTTTGAGATTGAAGCGGTGTCGAGGGAGGAAAACACGCGAGCTGATGAACTCGCGAAGCGAGGTTCCCAAGCTCAGTACACGAATATGGAACGTCCCGATGGGAATTCTACCGTCATTTTCAAGGATAGAAAGAGCCAATACTTCTGGTTAGTAAAGTCTGAGAGCGCCATAAGCAATCAGGTGGAGCTGATGGAGATAGACGAGCCAGTCGATGACTGGCGGACCCCTATAATTCAATATCTTGCTAGCGGAACAGGGCCCTCGAATCCAAAAGAAATGAGAAAACTTGTCTCTATGGCTGCGTGTTTCTACATGTGTCGTGGGGAACTCTACAAAAGGGGATACGGACCGCGCGAGCTCAGGTGTTTGTCTAAGATAGACAGTGACGTGCTTATGAGAGAGCTGCACGCAGGGTTGTGCGGGACCCACGCGGGTTGGAGACCTATGGTCTATAAAGCGTTAAGACAAGGGAGTTTCTGGCCAACCATGAAGCAAGACGCACAACGCGAGTCGCAGAACTGTAAGCCGTGTCAGTACTTTGCCCCAACTTCTCATCAGCCAGGTGTAGAGTTGCAGATAATGTCAAGCCCCTGTCCCTTCGCGATGTGGGGGCTAGATCTGTTAGGACCTTTCAAACCGAAAGCGCCTGGTCAACTGGAGTACATCATTATAGCAGTTGATTATTTCACCAAATGGATCGAAGCCGAGGCTCTCGCGAGCACTACCGTCCCGGCAGTTAAAAAGTTCCTATGGAAGAATATCATTTGCAGATACGACCTCCCTCACGAGATCGTAACCGACAGAGGACCACAATTCAATTCGCCGCAGTTGCTCACGTGGTGCAGTGACATAGGAATCGCCTTGAGAATCGCATCAGTCGCTCACCCGCATTGCAATCGCCAAGTAGAAGCTGTGAACAAAAGTATTGTCATGGACCTGAAAAGGCGGCTAGAAGGCTCCAAAGGCAAGTGGGCCGAAGTATTACCTCTAGTACTCTGGGCAAACAGAACCATGACAAACAAGGCAACTGGGGAAACACCTTTTGCTCTCGCTTATGGAATAGAAGCCACAGTGCCAGTCGAGTTCATTGTGCCCACGGATCGCGTGATTCAGTATAGCCCGGTCGACAATGACGAAGAAATGCAGCTAGAGTTGCAGATGTGGGAAGAAACTCGCGACTTAGCAACCATCAGAGCGGCCAATCATAAAGCCAGCGTCGCGAAGTATTATAACAAGCACGTAAAGTTGAGGGGATTCTCCAGGGGAGACCTCGTGCTCCGTAGGATAGAAGGAGGAAAGCTCGACCCCAACTGGGAAGGACCTTACATTATAGATCGCGAAGTCGCACCCGGGGCATATCGCCTCAAGGATCACTCTGGAAATCACATTGCCAACTCTTGGAACGTGATGCGACTTCGTCGCTTCTATGCCTAATCCTCCCACAAAACTCAGCATGACAAGTACAGGTTGTGACACCAGCAAATCGTTATCACGCGAGTCGGGGTTACCAAGGAATAAGTATCACAGCCTGGTCGACCAATGCTCGTCCACCTAAAAAGGTAGCGCTTCAACTCAAAAGACAAAAGCCGTCAGGCCGCTTCACTGGGCCGGGCTAAACCCCCCCCCCCCCGGGTCGCGTGACCAGCTTCCAGGGTTGAGCTAAAAAACTCTCCTTGGTCGCGAAAGCATGGACGGGTTTACGCCAATGAGCTCACCCGCCATGATTCCGCTTCACTGGGCTGGGCTGAAAAACCCCCCGGGTCGCGTGACCAACTTCCTGGGTTGAGCTAAAAAACTCTCCTTGGTCGCGAAAGCATGGACGGGTTTACGCCAATGAGCTCACCCGCCATGTTTCCGCTTCACTGGGCTGGGCTAAAAAACTCACCCGGGTCGCGTGACCAGCTTCCAGGGTTGAGCTAAAAAACTCTCCTTGGTCGCGAAAGCACGGACGGGTTCGCATCATGACTCACCCGTCTTTTAAAAGTTCTTACCACCTACGAATAAAAACCAAATACTGAATGTCTCTCTACACGTGCAGTGCTTAATATCCCCCGCAAAAGCAACGTCATGCCCAGATCATCTCTACAAGAAATTCTCTACAGTAACCATACTGAAGAAAAACTGTCCTGATGCTTCGCGACTACAAGAGCTCAAGACAAACCCCGCGAGTATCAACAACCACTAAGAGCTAAAGCGCGAAACCCTGTCACCGGCTAGAGAGAGCATACTGAACAGGACTCGCGTGTAACGTTCATGCAATAGCTAACAGGAGAATAGTGTGCAATGCTTTATGATTCTCACAAAAATTATGTAACACCGTCAGTTTTACCTTTTACTATACAAGAGGGATCGTAGTTATGAAACACATCTCTTTACATTTTATTTTTCGCAAAATTACTCACTTTTCCGAAACACAAAACGGGGGGGAACGAGGCGAGATAAATATAGAACAAAACATCATATAGCTCGCGACAACCATGGCCGCATTAAAAAAAAGGAATAATTACATAAAAGCCCAATTCTCGCAACAGTAACACCAAAAACATGCATTGTTCGAAAGACCACCAGGCCGTGTCGGAAGGATAATAAACATTACTTAGCGACAGACTCAGGGGCAATCCCCGCATCCTCTACGCTATCCGCCTCTAAATCCACGACGTCTTGAGCATCAACTACCCGCGATCCAGACTCCCCCGCTTGATCTAAGCGAGAACGCTTCAGGGAGGGCTGAATGGTGTCAAGAAGAGCGTCGGGCGCGAATACCTTTCTCTTACGGGGAGAGAGGGCCGGAGAAGGAGGGCTCGGAAGCATATGAGGAGCAGGTTCCAACCTTTCGGGCGGAGGTGGAATGACCATCTTCGGAAGAGGGGGCTTGGGCACTTGATTCTCTTTACCCTTAACGATGCCTTTCTTAAGCGCAAGACGCGTTACGCCCCAAGCCTCGAGTGGAATATCCCCATCATCAATGAAAGTTCCCGGCACCGGGGGCTCATACTCGGGAAGGTCGGTGGAAAAACCACATAAGTCTTGAGCGTTGAAGGGGAAATCTTTGACTTTGTACTTTCGCATCTGAACTTTCACCATACAAAGGAGAAGCGTATTGACAACATTTTTGTAAAAATCCACGTGAGCACGTTGACGATAACCCCCGCAATACTCCTCCACCGCCATGTTCCTCTCATAAGCAATTCTCTCAGACATCGTCGCGTGAAGCTTCTCATTTTCTTGTCTGAGGTCGTTCACTTGCGTGTTATACTCAGTGACAATGTTGACATGGGTGGACCTCTCATACGCGAGTTGGGCTTCCAGCTCTTTTATCTTCGCGTCTTTAGATTCCCCCAACGCGTTAGCCTTCAAAAGCTCCACCTCCAAAGCTTTCTTTTCCCCCATAAGCCGAGACTTAGTCGCTCTGTTGGCGTCACGGATTGACTGGTCCTCATCCGTCAACTCCTTAAGTTTGTCCTCCGCCGCAAGCACCCTCCGACTTGCGCTCGCGATAATGTTCATCCCCTGCAAAATGACCAACTCCAGGGTTAAAAATACCCCAAAGAAACAAGAAACAGATAAGAACACGAAACTTACCGCAAAGAGTAGTTTAGACAGGCCACCAGGCCTATCCGAGATTTCCTCGTAGAGGTTGGGTTCGGGGGGAAGAACAGTTGGAATCGATTCAAAGAATGCACGCTTCGCAGATAAACCGTGAATGAAAGTGGGGTTCACAACCGGAGAATCGGTAGGCTCTGGAGAGGAGACGAACTCCACTTTTGTCGTCCTCTTGCGACTTCTCTCGGATACTTTTTGCTTCCACTTATCGCGAGATGATATTTCGCGAGACCTCTTGGTCTGAGGGACCTCCTCAGAAACTATGGTCGCGAGCTCAGCTGGAGACTCCGATACAGCAGGGGGAGGAGCAAGGGTCACACCGGGGACACACGAAATATTGTGAGCAGGAGCCCCGAGTGTTAGGGAGCCAGCCTCGTCAAAAACCAACCCCTCCAAGTCCGGAAGATCAGAGAACATATCAACATCTGCAAAAACCACCACAAGTGAGTATAAAAAAATAAAAAATAAACGCGAGCGCTAAAAACAAACACGAACAAAAACCTCGGGCATGAGCTTTGAGGCTAAGTCCCCTGGCAACCAGTAAAGCATCCGAGATTGTCAACTCAAAACGTTTTTGAACAGCTTTGTCAGGGTAATCCTTATAGTCACGGATGAATTTATCACGAGTCTCCTTTGGAAAAAAGCACGGAGCCTTTCTCGCATGAGGCTCGCGTACTTGACCAGAAATTTCGGAACCAAGAGGGGGACGAACTAAAAACCAGCATGTTTTCCACCCCTCAATCTTCGAGCGCAATCGGAAGGCACTAGGAGTCTTGGCTTGAGCAGTATAAAATCCATCCTCGCGGGAGTTCTTCTTATACGAATTAATAAGAGCGTAGTGAGGCGTATTGGGAGCTATCCCAATATCCTGACATCGCATGATGTAAACGATAAGCGAACTCCAGAAGTTTGGATGCATCTGTGAAGGGTTGAAGCCTAAATCCGCCATCACTTCAGTCTGAAAGGACGTCCACGGGAGACGGAAGCCAGCTTCTAAAGATTGCCTGCTGAAAGCAAAGAAGGGCCCATATTGGTCGAGGGAAGTGCCCTCGTGGTCGGGGAGGGCAAAGATGGTCCCTTCAGGAAAAGGGTATCGCGTAGCGAGACGGCGAAGATCGTCAAAATTAAGACTGCTGCGATGGGCCGTGTTAGGAATTAAGGTGCGAGTATGTTTTATTCTCTTTGTAAGGATACTTATTCGACCAGGATCCGCGAGAAAGGGTTTCTCTATTACTATATCATGGGGTAAGGACCCCTTATGGGAGAAGAAGCTGGCAAATTGACCATAATTGGTCTCGGCTCGCTCTTGAATAACACGAGACGGAAGTCTGGTTTTATATTTTTTGGACGTCTTCGCTTTGCTCCATTTGGATTTCCTAGTGACGCGAGATCGTCTACGAGAGCTGGGCTCGCAACCATCAGAGCCCCCCTCGGATCTAGACGTAGTGCGCCCCGAATACTCAGCCCGAGCTGGGCGTTCATAGAAATCATCGCTACCTGAAAGCATAGGCAAAATAAGTTTCAGTTTTCCAGGGATGGAAAGAGGGAAAAGAGAACATCGAAAGTGGGAACAACGTGAGGCAGTAGGAAGTGAACAAACAAGAAATCCCTG
This sequence comes from Oxyria digyna, assembly GCA_029168935.1. Lineage (NCBI taxonomy): Eukaryota > Viridiplantae > Streptophyta > Magnoliopsida > Caryophyllales > Polygonaceae > Oxyria > Oxyria digyna. The sequence goes on along the minus strand of JAPVLV010000001.1, from coordinate 1,524,808 downwards.
GAAAAACTGAAACTCGAAAGATCAAAGGAGAAGTTATAATGACATCAAGATGGACCAGGCCCAAGAACACGGAGAACCTTGCGGAGGTCTAAAAATGGCGGAATTGACCAAAACACGTGTGTTATCCTAAACAACATATTGAGAAACGAGAGTCGGAAGGAGAATCCGGCACGAGAAACACCCAATGGACAAACAATCACTGACGGAGGCCTATCAAATCGAAGAGCCCGAGCAAAAATTCTGACAGCAGTTATAAGCAAGAAGAAGTCGAGCGACGAATCTGTGGGAAACCCTAAAATCAAGCCAAAACGAAGTAGAAAAGGGAAGGAAGAACGATAGACTAACCTGCCATCGAAAATCGGATGAGAGCGGCGGCGAAAACGACAGTAGAGAAGGAGAGAGCACCGGCGAAGAGGATGAATTTGCAGTTTGAAGAGAACGACGAAGAATTGTGGCGGAAATGAAAAAAGGAAGACGAAGATGGGTATTTATAAGGAAAAATCGGGGAAAAGAGGGTGCAATGAGAAGACGACACATGGACAACATGCGCCCAGCGCGGGAATTCGTAAAGGTTTTTGAATTCAAAACGTCGCCCCGAGAAGGTTAATCGAAACACACGCAACCATTGCACGCGATGCAATCATACCACGTCAGGGAGCCACTCTCATATCGAGAACGCAACTTCAAGAAGACAAACCCAAGCCTTAAGCTATTCAGCATAAAAGCTTGGGGGGCTGGATGTTGGAGCCGGTTCTCGATGGGCTCGCGATGCCCAAAGGGAATCAGGTTAGACCCATTGAACGCGAGCCGGATCGGTCCATGAAGTCAGCCCAGAAGAACGAAAACGGCCCATAAGCAGATGAAGCCCGGAAAAGAGGATTCGAGGAGATTAGGTATCAAGGGGCAAATTGGTAATTGACTCGCGTGGGCCCCCTGACAAGAGTATAAGAACGCAACTCAATGGACAGAGGAAAGGGGATCATTACTAAAAGAAAAACGCTTCATCTTCCTCTCGAGAGCGAGAAAAATACAGAAACGAGCCTAAGTTTCAATCTTCCTAAACGACCTTCTCCTTGATGCGTTTGGACGAACAACACTTGGTTTGTGACTCCCGGTGTTGACTCCCGGTGTTGAAATCGAGCTTTTAATGTTGAGTTGAGTGATTTCTAAGGCCATTCGGTTTATCGGTAGCATAGAACTTGAAACGTTTTAACTGACATTTTGAGCTCTCATTTCCTTTACTTTACTTCTTCCTACCCTCTCTTACACTTGCGTCACTTTGTCGTCTCTGGTTGCTTGTTTGCTTCCCGTCTAATTTGAGCGTCGGAGAGCCGAATCCGGAGACTCCCCCTCTTGGTCTGGTTGCGCAGGTACTGTAGGTGTCAAGAACAAGGTTAGTCTTTAGGAAGAAGACGACGTGAAGTGTTACATACAAGTTGTTTGTTCCAGACTTGCGGAAGAGGTCTTCAGAATTCTTTCGGAGAACTGACGTCCTGTTTGTTCCAGACTTGCGGAAGAGGTCTTCAGAATTCTTTCGGAGAACTGACGTCCTGTGTCTCGCGAGACTGCAACTTTTGGGCTCCAACAACTACTCCAAATCATAACGTATTCTGAAGACCAACATATAGCAACTGTAGTAATATGTTCTTAAGGTTTTTTTTTTTAATTTGTATTAAGTGTTGCTTACCAGATTTTGACAAGTGTGCACTCATCTCGGATAAAAAAGCACGAAAACGACGGCGTTTTACGTACTTCGCCACATGCAACGACGTCGTATTATCTTCTGAAGAACTATCATTGTTCTCGATCTCTTCCCTTTCCTGAATCAGCAAGCATTATCTGGAAGAAAAAAAATGCGAAATAGCAACGGATTTCTTCAGCGATTAGAGTTAGGGTTCCTGATCGGATTTCTACTACCAATCAGCTGGATCCAGCCAGCCATTGCTTCAATTCACGAGTACAGGCGCGAATCCTTCATCCAACAGAACAATGCTTCCTTCTTCCATGGCGGTAGCGAAGGTCTATATGCTTCTAAGGTCAAGGACGTGTCCGTTTCTACCGATCAGCCCCGTTCTTTCAAAGGAACGTCTTTCATTAGGTATTTTTACTGACCACTTCTGCTTAATTGTGTAAAAACTGGGTTAGATGAATCGCGTTTATGATCTCAAATGATCATTGATTAATAAGTATTGGGTAGAGGGAATGTGTTGATGAATTCTTATTTTGGAAGCATTTAAGGTCCATTTATGTGTTTATGAATCTAGTTCATTTGTTTGTAGTTAGGTTTTTCATTAGGTATTCTCACTGACACTACTGCTCAATTATGTAAAACTGGATTAGATGAATCACGTTTATGATCTCTCATGATCATTGCTTAATGTTTCGGATAGAGGGAATGTGTTGATGCATTCTTGTTTTGGATGCATATAAGGTCCAATTATCTGTCTATGAATCTAGGTCATCTGTTTGTAGTTAGGTTTTGTTTTGGCTGTTTCTGTTAAAGGTATTTTCACTGACACTACTGCTTAGTTCCTTGATTATGTTCTGTGGGTGGTGTTTTCCAAAGAGAATCGGGAAATTGGGATCGGCTTATGCTGGATTATGTAGAAGCTGGATTAGATGAATCACGTTTATGATCTCTCATGATCATTGCTTATTGTATGGGATAGAGGGAATGTCCATTTATCTGTTTTATGAATCCAGTTCATCTGTTTGTAGTTGGGTTTTCCAACATTTTGTTTTGGCTGCTTTTGTTTAAGGTTTGAATCTGTCACCTTCAAGAGAACAAAGGAGGCAGCTGAGCAGCAACATGAGATGCAACAGAATACTGGCATGGTTGAGGCAGTTATAGTTGAGGTAAAAGACAGAGGAAGGATTGGTGGTGCGTATTTGAAATCGGATAAACTATGCTGCATACCCGACCTTGCAAAGGACGGGCACTGCAAGGTTGGAGAGGTCTTAATCGATAAAAACCCGGATAACCCAGGATGGCCTTGGCGAACGAAAATATTTTTCGATGGAAAAAGTGAGGAAGCTACAATGGGTATGACAACAGTTAACATCAACAAAACTGGAATGTATTACCTGTATTTTGTGATTTGTGATCCTCAACTCGAAGGGACTTTAATTAATGGGAAAACTGTATGGAGGAATCCAGATGGTTACTTGCCTGGGAAGATGTCTCCTTTGATGACATTCTATGGGTTGATGTCTCTGGCTTATCTAGCACTTGGATTATTATGGCTGCTGCAGTGTGTTCGATTTTGGAAAGATATTATCCAGCTGCATTACCATATAACAACTGTGATTGCTCTAGGAATGCTTGAAATGGCTCTGTGGTATTTCGATTATGCAAATCTTAATTCAACTGGGACCAGACCGATGGGTGTTACAACATGGGCAGTGACGTTTTTAGCAGTTAAGAAGACTTTATCTCGACTTCTTCTCCTGGTTGTTTCCATGGGTTATGGTGTTGTTAAGCCAACCCTTGGTGCTCTTACATCTAAGGTACTTCTTTTTGGTGCCGCATATCTTGTTGCATCGGAGGTGCTCGAGCTTTATGAACACTTGGGAAACATCAATGATTTTGCTGGAAAAACAAAGTTGGTGTTGGTGCTCCCTGTTGTTTTGATGGACACAACATGTATTCTGTGGATTTTTTCTTCATTATCAAGTACGTTGGAGAAACTTCAGGTAATACTTTGAATCCACTTCATTTTGATCGCTGTTTTCAGTGTTATTGGTGATGATGAGCATATGCTTTACCATTGTATAATATACTCGAGCTAAAAGGAATTCACAAGTGTATTTTTATTTATAGGAGAGTTAACACAGCACATAGACGTTGGTTAAATCTCCATGTTTGTTTATATGTGTATCACTTCAGATTCGGAGAAGCATGGTGAAATTAGAGCTGTACAGGAAATTTACCAATTCCCTTGCTGTTTTTGTGGTGCTTTCTATTGCTTGGATTGGCTATGAGGTAAACCTTTCAATCTTTTTTGCTGAATAATGGCACTAAACACATCAATTCTATATCTCTAGTTTCTCTACTAGACATGAAATTTTGATTATTTGTTTTTGCTTGGTGGCATATGATCTGTTCTCCGTGGCCAGCTATATTTTAATGCAACTGATCCGTTAAGTGAGCTTTGGCGGATTTCTTGGATAATCCCTGCTTTCTGGGCCTTGCTTGCCTACTCTCTTTTGGCAGTAATATGTGTCCTTTGGGCTCCTTCTAAGAATCCTACTAGGTAATTTGCTCTCTCTTTTAAGCTCTTTTTATTGTTTACCCACTGTTGTCTGTATAGGGCTATGTTTAGATGACTTACATATGAGCTGTTGTGTCACTGAAACAATCTGATTGTCCTTTTTTATAAGGCATCTTTTGTAGATATCATTTGTGGAACAATTATTGTTACATTGAGTTTTGTAATTCATACAAGTTTTTTAGGTTGATCTCCTGTCTCCAACCTACCACATTTCTAGAAAGTTAGAATATACAACCACAACCAGATTAGTCCTGATTGACTTTTTGTGATACATAAGGAACAAACATTGATTTCTGTTCTAATTGATCAAGATAAGGTTACTATGTCAGAAAGTGATTATGCACCCTGTATTATAATGATAGTAGTCATATGGATCCTGGTAATGTTCAAGATCTTGCTTATTTTATAGTGTGGGTTAATCTTTGTTTTCAACTTGGCCTTTCTAGATATGCCTACTCGGAAGAGGCAGGAGACGAGTTCGGGGAAGAAGGCGTTTCACTGACGGGTACTGGTGTCAAAGCCGCTACTGACCATGTATTTGTCGGGGTCAGGGATGATATGGAAGAGGATAAGCGTGAGTAAACGAGACATAAGCATCCATGGAGGCTTTTACTTTGATATATATATGGATGACCATTGCTGGTCATGAGTAGATGTTTATCTATCCTCATGCTGCCTTGATTGTATATAAGCATCAGAAGAAGAAAAGTTACTGTGGTCTGATACCTGAATGTTTTTTTAAACCTTACTCTACACTTACAAGTAGATTATGTAAGAGAATTGTAATGTAGTTGGTTCTATGTTGAGAACCATAAATCTAAGGCAGGTTAAATTTCTATTTTCCCTCATCATATAATTTTCCTTTCATTAACAGTTATATGTTATAAGACAGATATGGGTCTTTCCCTCAGAGGCATGTCCTTAAAAAATGATAATTCTCCACCATAATTAAAATGTAAAGTAATATAGATGCAATTTGAGAAGTTTACCCTAAGAAAATGTGTATAAAAGACAATTAACAGACTTGCATTATGTAAAAAGGCATTCCTATTTATTACTAACCAGTAACCAGTGTCTGATATTCATCCAAGAAACAGAAAACAAATTAAAATGGCAGCTTTTTTTTCTTGTAGTGTTACACGGCTAAATCTTCATCTCAAGCATGTTGAACTACAATAATTAGCAAGGCTTGCTTCTCTAAATTGTGCCCAGTTCTTCACATTTGTGGTTCTCCATCAATGTTCGGCTTTCGTCCATCCTCTTTGAAGGAATTGATATCGGATTCTTTTGCATGTTGGTTATACAGCAATCTGTACACAAAGAATGCTGCAACTGCACCACTGCAAACAGACATATATTTAAGAACAGTGTGTAAGAACTTCCTTTCTGCTGGAGTATTTACTAACAAAAAAGTCGAGATTTTTGCAAGCGGCGCAAGTTTATTGCTACTACAGTATGTATTTAAGGTCAGACTAACAAAATTTGGAAGTCATTATAATTTTGGCCAGCTCTCCAAAATATTCTACTTCTTAGCAGAATGGTCAAACTATATTTTCCTTAAGTAAGTGGATACAAGAGAGGAAACAACATGCGACTTTTAGAGTGGATATCTAGAAACTGACCTGATAGCTGTGCCAATTAGACCGGAAAATGATATTTTCTGCAAGCAAGAAGAAGAGGAAAGTCATGAAATGCACTAGCCTACAGTAAGCAATTACAAATGGAAATACTAGTGAAAGATCTTACCTGAAAGAAAAGATGAAACTCTCTTAGGAATAGAACTCCAGCAATTGCATGATTAGACATGATCTGAAACCAGATAGGCATATTGACATAAAGAATGAAGCTTAAAGCGATGGAAACAGGGCTTGTTTGGGACCATGTTTGAAACTTGAACAGTTAAACCTCAGTCAGAGTACTAACCTGTCTCACATTTCAAGATCAGATTGTCGGTCTGCATATTTTTTCTCCAGCACCTTAAACTTGATATACTCAAAGGGGGAGTGATTTAGACACCCCATGGGTATTTACCCTTTGTTGCTTATTGGCTAATTAATATTTTATTATAAAACCCTACTCAAAGCCAGAAGGTATATACCCATGGGGGTAAACCCTTAATTGTTAAACATATAGCCAATAAAAAATCATACAGCTCATGAGGGTATATACCCATGGGGTGTATTTGAATCATTTTCCTACTCAAAGCCAGAAGAGCTCCTCCAAAGATGACACCAAATCTAATTGCAGAAGTTCTTCCAGTTACCATGAAATCAAGGAAGCCCCCAATAGAAAGAATTGCACCTGCAAAGAAAACACAATTATTTGGGAACCAAACCATGCTGAACAAATGTAAAGTTCATGATACCCTAATTAAGTAACTACACAGTTTGTGAAATGCAGATATTAAAAACAAGTTCTGCTGAACATGACAACAAACTACTAAATCAACATCATTTACTAGATAACTTGAGTAGTATCTTTCACACTTTTTACATGATCGAATGTATATAAACTAGAAGGCTAAATCAACATCATTTACTAGATAACTTGAGTAGTATCTTTCACACTTTTTACATGATCGAATGTATATAAACTAGAAGGCTAAATCAACATCATTTACTAGATAACTTGAGTAGTATCTTTCACACTTTTTACATGATCGAAAGTATATAAACTACTAGAAGGCTAAATCAACATCATTTACTAGATAACTTGAGTAGTATCTTTCACACTTTTTACATGATCGAATAGTATATAAACTAGAAGGCTGACAGTGGTTAATTGACAGTCAAGGTTAGCTAAATCCCCAAAGATTGGTGACTGATTTTAGCGAATGCGGTTGACATGAGCAAAAGGCTCGGGAGCCTTAGGAGCGGGTTTGGCAGCAGGCTGAGGCGCCCCAAAGACGTTCCAAAATCTCAAGGTCTCATCAGCCGCTGCAGAGGCGACGGTGCATCCATCGGGGCTCTGAGCCATGTAAAGAACCCGGGAGGTGTGGCCTGTGAGTTCTGCCATCTTCATCATTGAAGGGTACTTCCAAAGAGTCAGTTGGTTGTTAGTGAAGCCATGAGAGCTGAGCAACTCTCTCTCGTTCTTGCTCCACAACAACGAACACACTTGGGATCCCGTGTCCACTGAGTTCAAGCAAGCCCCCGTGTGCGTGTTCCAGAATTTGATGGTGCCGTCTCCACCGCCCCCTCCCGATGCCAGCAAGTTACTCTGGAATGGACACCAGGCAAGAGCCTTCACTGCAGCCGTGTGGTCTTCGAGTCTGTGCAGCCACTGAGTGGACGAGTTTGAAGAAGCAGATGTTCGGTCCCATATGTGAACGAGGTTGTCATTGCCTCCGCTTGCAAGCTGTTGTCCCGAGGCTGACCACTTGAGCCCGCAGACCTCTTGCTCGTGTCCTCTGTAGACGCTTACAACGTTGTCTCTGATTCTCACGTCGTTGTTTATGATCTTTCCGTCCATTCCTCCAGTGGTAAGGATGTGGCTGTTCCATGCTAGTGACCCAACACGAGACCGGTGCCCGCCTTTTAGTGTTCTCAACTGCATAATAAGCATTCATTCATTAGAAAAAGCTGAAAAAAGTATTTGAATGATCAACTCTTTATATCTACCTGGCGGTTAGATGTGGAGTCCCAAAGCTGAACTTCAGAGTTGTTTAATCCAACAGCTATGTACTTTCCATCAGGAGCCCAATTGACACTCGTAACCGGACCCTGCTCTTCATCAACTGTAACGAGCTCAGATGTGGATCCATCTGAAGCGTCCCACAAGTATACAGTGCTTCCAAGAGCAATTGCAAGGACATTGTTGCTGCCCCAATCTAGAAGATTCAAGTAATAATCATCCAGAAGATCAGGGGCGTCCAAGACCCGCTCAGAACTCTGCATAGACATATCATATATCAATAAGAATCCACAAACAGCAAACATTTAAACTACAAATGCAGAGATCTGACATTGTTACCTGAGGAATATTACGCCGTGGCTTTATTACTGGCTTCGACTGCAGGAGAGAGGAGGATAACTCCCATGGCGCAGTAGTTTCAGCACGAGCAGGCGGCTTGTTCTTGAATGCAAGAATCCTTGTCCTGTTCATGCCAAAAATCTCTTTCAGTTGCTGCTGGTACGCCGCTTTTGCTGGAGAGCTCGGAACCGGGTTCTCCTTCTTGCCTTCTGTTAGCATGTAGTGTGCATAGTCAAAATCCATTGCTGACCTGTTAGGAATGAACCTATCCAACTGTGTACACCAGAACAAGAGTTTAATTAGAATTCATATATTGTCCCCAAAACAATGCTGTAGTTAGATCATCTGAGCATAAATTTTCATAACATATGAGCTCTGAGAAACTAATGTATCTGCAAAATCAGGTAATTAGATCCTGAAATCTAACATTCTCGGATAAAGTATGTTTTAGATCGAACCATGTTATAACTCCAGAACAAGAGTTTAATTAGAATTCACATATTGTCCCCAAAACAATTATGTAGTTAAATCATCTGAGCATAAATTTACATAACAAATGAGCTCTGAGAAACTAATGTATCTGCAAAATCAAGTAATTAGATCCTGAAATCTAACATTCTCGGATAAAATATGTTTTAGATCGAACCATATTATAACTTCAGAGACTATCAATTTTTTTAACTGAGTCCAAATTATTCAAAGCAGTAAACTCTTGCCATTAAAGAAAATCATATAAGCAAGAGAAAACCTAACCGAGTCCAAATTATTTAAAGCAGTAGACTCTTGCTATTAAAGAAAATCATATGAGCAAGAAGAAAACCTAATTGAATGATGATTACACAGTTAATTTAGAGAGGAGTCTTACATTTTCATTGGACTTTTTCCTCGATAAAAATCCAGTGCTTGATTCCATGAGATCCTGCAAATATCAAACTGCAAACACAAACGAAAAGCAGAACGGACGCTACGACACAACAAAGATCAAGCAGATGAGAAGATCAATTAAATGTCAACAGTTAAACGTGCAATAGCTAATAAATTAAGAAAGAAAACAGTATAACAATCACGCGAAGTATAGAAGAGCAGTGATCAGATCGATCACGATAGATAGAGCGAGCGAGCAAGAACACAGTGACAGAGAGCGAGTAGTAAGAGAGCGGGAAGACAAAGAAGGAGAGCGAGGTTGTATTAATCGTGCTGATTGATTGATCTTATATACAGAATTGAGAGGGAGAGTGATTTGGGAATTAGGGTTTGACAATCTCCGTAATCAAGAGGCGATATCAACTAGCCGTTGAAATGTATTTGACGATAATGTCCTTTGCGGAAAGCTGCCGACTCCACTAAATACCGTCGGGCCGGCCCAAAATACATATGCAGCCCAACCCATTTGTTCACGGTTTCTCCACTTTTTTCATCTCTGAGTTATCGGGCCGGCCCAAAATAATCTTGATTTTCGTTTACTTCGTCCCAAATTGGGTTTTCGATTTGTTGTTGTTGAGCATTGCTCAATATTGCTTATACTAGTGTATAGACCCGTGCCATGCACGGGTAATCGAGACTACTTATTATTTTATAATTACTTTAGTAAACTATTAAAATAAGAATTGATATTTTCATGATAACTTATTAAACTACTAATAACTTTATATTGATTAATAATTTTATAAAATAACCTAAAGAAAAAAAAATTATATATCAAATGATATAAAATCTCTTCTTTAAAAGAAATTCATGAATCAAATCGAGAAAACAAAGCTCATAGTTATATAAATTAAATACTAATAAATAATAAATTCTAATGCAACTTCAAAAAACTTATATCCAAAGAAATATTGGTTTAGAAGTTAGTTAGAACAAATTTTATCAGTGATTCCTCATATAGTTTTTTGTTGAAATGTTCTCATACATTAAATTTATTATTTGTTGGAAAACTCGGTTAATAAAACACAACATAAAATATTAAAAAATCATCTTAGAGACTTAAAAATCGATAATAAATCAAGAAGCGAAGTTGTATTTGTTAAACATTACGAAAATGTTAAAAATATATTGGTTTAATAACAAAATGAGTACTTGGCACAGAGAATTGATGAAGCTATTAAATAAATTTTCTTTAATATTTTTTAAGCACCCTTTGCTTTAATATACATGTAGAGATATTAGATAGATATATAAAATAGATTAAGATTATTTTTTAAATTGATATATCTATTTACTAAACAATAACTTAAGTAAAGAATAATTATTAAATCAATTTATAATCATTCAGTTTACGATTTGTCAGAAGGCTAAAATTGGTGAGGACTTTAAAAAAAGTGAAAATATGTGTATATTATAAGATATGACACATTAATGTAACAAATGTTTAAGTAGTATTTTATTTTATTAGTATAGTTTGTAGTCAAATTTATTAGAAGTGATGTTTATATATATATTTACCTACAAAAGTGATTAGAAAATAATGTTTTATTTTAAATCAAATAAAAATATAAAAACAATTAAAAGAGAAACAATAACAAATTGCTACATGGATGTGGTAGGGCCAGAATTAAGGAGAAACCTTAAAAAGTCTCAGCTTTAATAGATTATATAGATTTCTGACACCTCTTGTATGAGAAGGACTCTACACTTAAAAGTAGATTATGTAAGAGAATTGTAATGTAGTTGGTTCTATGTTGAGAACCATCAATCAGGCAGGTTAAAATTCTATTTTACATCTTCATATGATTTTCCTTTCATTAACAAATATATCATATATGACAGATATTTTCATTAACAAATATATCATATATGACAGATATGTGTCTTGCCCTAGAGGCATGTCTTTCAAAAATAATGATTCTCCACCATAATTAAAATGTAAAAAAAAATATAGATGCAATTTGAGGAGGTTACCCTAAGAAAATTGTCTAAAAGACAATCAACAGACTTGCATTATGCACAAAGGCATTCCTATTTATTACTAGCCAGTAACCACTGTCTGATATTCATCCAAGAAACAGAAAACAAATTAAAATGGCAGGCTATTTTTTGCTTGTAGTGTTACAGGGCTAAATCTTCATCCCAAGCATGTTGAACTACAATAATTAGCAAGGCTTGCTCCTCTAAATTGTGCCCAGTCTTTCACATTTGTGGTTCTCCATCGATGTTTGGATTTCGTGCATCCTCTTTGAAGGAATTGATATCGGATTCTTTTGCATGTTGGTTATACAGCAATCTGTACACGAAGAATGCTGCAACGACACCACTGCAATAGACAGACATAGACAATTTAAGTGCAAGTACGAAGGAACATTCTTTTTACTAGAAATATTAATAAGCAAAAATGTCAAGATTCTTGGGGATGGCACAAATTTTAACACTACTATGTATTTTACGTATTATTAACTTTTATACAGTGTTGGGATTAATTTGGACGGGAGAGTATATATTGCTGCAAAACATAGTATATAAGAAAAGGACTTGGAGGGCACAAGATGGTGAAAAAACAATCCTTTCCTGAATCATGATATATCTGAAGTAACAACATGGGACGTATGGGATAAAGTAAAAACAAGAAAAAGATATTATACGGTTCAAGGGAAATTCGCAAGTAGAGTGGATATCTAGAAACTGACCTGATAGCTGTGCCAATTAGACCGGAAAATGATATTTTCTGCAAGCAAGAAGAAGAGGAAAGTCATGAAATGCACTAGCCTACAGTAAGCAGTTACAAATGGAAATACTAGTGAAAGATCTTACCTGGAACAAAAGACGAAACTCTCTTAGGAATAGAACTGCAGCGATTGCTGCAAAGACAAAATCACATAATTAGACATGATCTGAAACCAGATAGGGATATTGACATAAAGAATGAAACTTCAGCTGATGGAAACAGGGATTGTTTGGAACCATGTCTGAAACTTGAACCTCAGTCAGAGTACTAACCTGTCTCACATTTCAAGATCAGATTGTCGGTCTGCATATTTTTTCTCCAGGACCTTAAACTTGATATACTCAAAGCCAGAAGAGCTCCTCCAAGGATGACACCAAATCTAATTGCAGAAGTTCTTCCAGTTACCATGAAATCAAGGAAGCCCCCAATAGAAAGAATTGCACCTGCAAAGAAAACACAAATATTTGGGAACCAAGCCATGCGGAACAAATGTAAAATTCATGATACCTCTAACTACACAGTTTCTGAAATGCAGATATTCAAAACAAGTTCTGCTACAAATTCCAATGGCCTATAGGCATCATATCACGACCATCAATCAATTTTATTATACACGTCCTACAACTTGAAGCAGGCAAGGAAATTTTTACACTGATGGCATTATATATTGACAATATAGAATGTAATAAGTTACGAAATTTGTAGTACATGCTTACCATATGGTATTCCAACATAAAAATCTTGGACTTCAGATACATCTTTAACATTATCAGTTGCGTAAGCAAAAGTTTCGACAACATCCCTCACAGATTCAGGGGAATTTTCAGCTGCTTGTTCCATATACAATTTACCGTCCTCGCCAAGTTCTTGAGCCATGATAGTAAGGTCATATCTAGCCTTATCTGCCTCAATTTTCAGTTGATCTGCAGTTTCCTTCAATGTAACCATTGCCTTTTTAGAGTAAACCTCATAAGCTTCTTGTGACACACTCTGAAACCTCAACGCTTGCTCCTTGACACCAGCTAATGCTTGTTGCCAAGCTTCTTCAGATTCTTTACCTTCTTCATCTTCCCTCTCTTCCTTCTCCAACGGGGTCTGCTAGAGTGATAAAACATACATGCAAAATGTCTCATTAGTAAATCAAGAGAGAATTATATAATATGTCTTCTCTCTCATTCTCAGTGCCACTACTCCACTAGTGTACCATTGTATTATTTGCAAGAATTGTATACAATGCAATGTGAAACAACAGCAAAGCCTAAGCAGAAAAGAAAGAAATATCACAAATTTCTCCTATAGCAAGTCAATCACATGAAATGACATGAACATTCAACAGATTCTCTGCTTCTTATATTAAGAATCCAGAATCAATCCAGCCCCCAAATTCAACGATGTGAGCAGTCCAAAGCTCACACACTAAGAACACGACCAAATTAATCATAAAAAGTACAAAAAATACAGATATTGGAACAAAAAAATGATGTTCAGCAGACCGAATCTTCTTGAGAAGCAGCCAACAGAACAATAGCATAGGTTAAGCGGTTAAGCAGCCAACAGACCGTATCTTCTCCTATTATAAGTCAATCACATGACATGAATCTTCACAGATTCTCTACTTTTTTATATCAACTATCCATTTTCAAGGATCAATCCAAAGCTCACATACTAAAAAACACGACCAAATTCATCATCAAGAATATACAAAATACAGATATTGGAACAAAAAAAATGATGTTCAGCTGACCGAATCTTCTTGAGAAGCAGCGGACGGGACAATAGCATAGGTTAAGCCTGAGCAGGAAAGAAAGACCACAATTTTCTCCTATATTAAGTCAATCACATGACATGAATGGTAACATATTCTCTACTTTCCTATACCAACTATCCTTTTTCCTGAAGCATCAATCCAAATCTCACATACTAATAACACGACCAAATTCATCATTAAAAATCTAAAAAATACAGATATTGCAACAACAACAAAAAACAAGTTCAGCTGACCGAATCTTCTTGAGAGGCAACCGACGCAACAATAGCATAGATTAAGCCAGAGCAGAAAAGATAGACCACAATTTTCTCCTATAATTATTCAATTGCATGAATATTCACAGATTCTCTACTTTTCTTATATCAACTATATCCATATCCATTTTCCTGAAGCATCAATCCAAACATCATACAAAATACAGATATCAGAACGAAAATAGATGTTCAGCTGACCGAATCTTCTTGAGAAGCAGCCGACGGAACAATCGAACGGCGATTTCTCACAGAAAGCAAGCCGGAGCCGCAAAGTCCACTCGAAGAGTTGCCTACAGACGCTGACGACAGAATCATTCGATGATTGCGGCGGATAGAAAGGAGTGACGCCGACGACGAAAAGCATGAAGTTCTTCTCAGAGGAACGCTTCCATAGTTGCTAGGGTTAGGGTTACGAAGCGAGCAGCACTCCAGAGACATCGCACCGAAATGCGATTACAGCGATTCAGAGAAGAAGAAGAAGAGTGAGAGAAAGAGAAAGAGAAAGAGAAAGAGAAAGAGAAATGGAAGTAGATGAATTCAGAGGAAGAAGAAGACGGCGTGAATGACTAGAGAAAGGGAAGCATCAAAACGACGGATTAGTACGAATGAAACGCAACCAGGTATTCTGTGCTTCCTGAGTAGAGGAAATTGAGGAAATGTGCTTTGATTTTGTTTGACACGTTACTTTCGACTTTCTTGAAATTTTGCTAATTTATTCGCCATTTGACAAATTTATAAATAAACAATATTCAGATATTTTCTATGTCGGTTTATTAAGCCAAAAAGTTTCTACATTGAAGGACTTTGTTCTAACAAAAAAAAATCAGTTTATAAATATATTAGGTAGATAAGAAATTTAATTTGTTTATTTACTTCATATGTGCATTAGTTATCGCACGTCGTTTTACTACATTTGACAATAATAATTTATTTATTCTTTATGGTTCTGTAAATATTTTGATTTTTGTTGTTGGTTTGAGTTTATCCGTAAACGTTGTATGTACTAATAAATTATGCAAGAGTTTAGTGAATTAAAAGTTGTGTTTGACAATGTGAATGTGTTGACATGGTGGTTTATGTTGCTATATTACAGGTGTTTATGGAGACACTGTCATTGATATTCTGCATATATGTAGGTGTCTATTAGGAAAAAAGAACATATATATGTAGGTGTAGTTCCTTTTGATTATCCCCTTTTAATCTCTATATAATTAATAAGGCAAAAAACTTTCTCTCATTCTAGCTATGTCACGTAAGCAACCTTCATTAGAACAATCGAGTTATTAGTGCTCTATTGGTTACCGTTTTTATTTTTAAAATAATATATATGTTAAATTTAGAAAAAATGAAAACAATATCACAATAAAATCTCTCAGATGGAAACTTAGGAAATGGAAAATTAGGAAAATCCGGGCAAATTAATATTGTGTTATATATTTTGATATTATTATGTGTCAAATAAGACAAAAATAAATATAAATATAAAAGTAGAGTATGTTAATATAATTATGAAGTAAATTTATTTATTTTTTAAATAATTCTTATTGTTTTAATATAAAAAATAGTGTTGTTAACTCGAATCGTTCTCTGTATTGACAGACCTAGCTAGCTAGACCCACTACCAGAATTGATCCTATATATTCTCAACTTAAACCTTGAATAATCGAATCATACTTGACCGACTAATTAAGGGTGTTTAACCCCGCATCCACTTTTTTATATTTCGCACCCATTTATTTTAGTTATTATACATTAACATTCAAGACTATTAGCTCAATGGTAGAGCAACGTACTATATGTATGTGGGTGGGATTCGAATCCCACATAGGCTAGTTATCTCATAAATCATAACTCTACTATGACCATTTTGTTACCCAGTACATTCTTGCTTGGTCTATAATTTCATTGCCTGGTTGCAGGAGGAAATCCTTCATTTTATAATTTCCTCCATTTTATAAGGTTTGTATCCACCACCTTATATAGTTCTGGCTATGATTTCTATTTATTAGACCTTTTCATTACATGCATTGTACTGCTTTCATGTACAATTATTCATTTTTATTTGGTACGTTGTACACATGTTTTGGTTGTAAACGGATCAGTTACCTATGTAAAACAGAGAGGATGGTAAATAGGCCAAACGTTTGAAAAAGCACCACATGATGTTAAAAATGCTCATTTGAAAAAACCTATTCACAAACAGGACTTCGACTTTTATGTAGTTGAATTGGATTACTGAAACTGAATGTCTTGCTATTGTTGTTGTGGTTGTTCTGCTAATCTCGAGATATTTGGATCAATCCACGATAAAAGCAAGGTTCTATGAGGAACTAAAACAACACATAATAGAAATGACAATGCAGAAAATTAAGTCATGACACAATCACTGAGTTGGGATTCACCTACATAATCTAAGCAAAAAGTACATCATTATTCACTTAAAATTTCAGTGAGTGCATTAGTTCAAGTTTCTCAACTTTCTTCTGCATTCAGTAGCCATAACTTCTATGGCGTCAGAATCAGCATCTCCATAGTTCCTCATGGCTTTCAATTTCCCTTTTAAATCTTCAATCTGTCGCGACAACTCCACCGTGATATTAATTTTAAAAGCATGATGCTCATGATCAATTCAAATTAGAAAATTCCAATTCTTTGACTCTAGATACGAACACTATGGTAAACTAATCCAGATTCACATCAAGCAACTAGAAACCAAACAGAACCAGGATGCATAAAATTGAAGAAAAAACACGTAGAAGACAGAAAATCAACTGTAGATGCAAGTGTAGCAACAACGGGCTCCTTTGATTCAAGAGGAGATATAGAGACAAATAAGGAATATCCAACTATTAGCTGGATGAAGTAGACTAAATGAACAAATTAGGAAACATACCAATCCAAAAGTCTTGATGTTCATAGCATGTGCAGCAAGACAGATCTACATGCAACATAAAATCACCTCAAGTATAGAAGAAAAAAGAAAATAATAAGTTGCCTCCTAGACATTGTTACAGCTTCAGTATGTATGTGGCATAAACATATGTATGAATTGATATAGTTGCATCACTGCACGACCTTGAAAACCAACACATCAATCCAATGACCGTAACATTTTTTACACACAAGAGTAAGATTTCATTGTTCAAGAGATATAACCAAATTGCCACTATAAGAGAACATGGTAAAGCTTTTTAGGAATTACATGCAATTGATTGTTTTCAATTTTGTGCTACACAGTAGGAGATATTACCAATTTTTAGATGAGGAGACACCCAGAACCAGAAAAGATCATAGACAGTAGCAATTATTGTTTCTTGAACCATAGCAGAATGTCATGTGGCTTTAGTTTTGATCCACCGAAAACTGTGCTCTCCATGACAATGTCCCTTCGTGCTTCTCGAAAGCATTCAACGTGGCTTTGCTGCTCCTTCCAACCAAATAATCATTAAAAGCACCAGCCTTTTCTGGACTTCCCTAATTCATCAACAAATTCTGAAGACATATAGACACTAACACCACAATGAGTTCTCTAAATATGCTCTGACATTCAAGAATTTATTTAACATGCATATCAATCGAAAATCAAGTCCTAAAGACAAAATGACGGAGAAGCAGAAATTCAGAAAAGTCATCCCTTAATCATTTTGAAGTTATACTCGAAGACTTACTGATGAGTGGATGACAGATCAACGATAGTGACTGAATTATGTTCTAAAAACCAAATTGAGAACAAACACCATTCAATCTTCCCTCCAAAATAAAGGCAATTGTGTCAATTTTGATTGAATTGGCGTTGATCCCTCACGTAGTACAAACACCCTAAAAATACCCATCAAACAAAAGAACCATATATATAATCCAATAGGAAAAGAAAAGAGGAAGTAGAAAAGATGCATTTTCATTGCTACTATTCGTGATGCAATGAGACACATGACTGCTCAGCAAGAGTGACCCGATATTATCATTTTTACCATAAACACCTTTCTTCTTTTTTTTCCACATAAACACACAACAAAAATATGTCAAATATCGGCACAGTACGTTCCGCAGATTGTGGCACTATACAAAAGGAACCTACCTGTCAAATATCATTATTGAATCAATACATTCAATAGTTAATTATGTAAAAAGATGCTAAAAATTGAAATGGAAACATCTCTATCTTCCACCATAGTACCTTCAACTCAATATGTGATTCATAGTGTTCGTACTACATCATGAAAAAAAATCAAGCTTATGAAACACTAAACTAATCATTAATGAAAATCCAAAGTAGGTTAAAAAATAACCTCAATTCTTCTCATCTCTTCTTCCAATTTCCCATGCTAGAATTTAGAATTTCCTCGTGCTTAAAACTAAAATACATCTTAGTAGGAAAAAAACAGGTTAGCATGATGAACCTGGCAGCTTGTGATAAGTCGGATTGTGATGTGGATGTGTATGGAAGGGGTTAATAGCCATGATCAAAGAGAGGAATTCTAGCAGCAACCGGATGTTAGGATGCAACAGTCGACCGGTGTAACTCCTTGCAATTTAAGACCTCATTCATGCCAAAGGAACGAAGGCATTGAATTAGAGGGAGGGATCACTACGTCGGCTGAAGGTAGAGGAAGGGTAGTGCAAAACAATGTACTTGAAACAATAAATTTAGGAGCAATGACATTCTGAAAAATTCTAGGGAGCAGAAATAAAATATTTCTTTATCAAGAGAGTCCGACAAAAAACGGTTACAAATGATATCATAATTTTTTGAGTACGACGAACTAAATTCCAATGACATGAGATTCCAATGAAACAGATAATTAAATTAATGTTTGAACTTAATTCTGTAAAGATACAAGAGAAGTAACTTGTACCTGCCTGCACAGAACCAGATACTTGTGAGTGCTTACTACAAGAATCACCATCATGAGTGTCGTCATTATCATTCAATTTAGCACTTGTAGCTGATCGATCATCTCTAGAGGAAGAATCTGAAGCATTTTCCTCCACACAGCGTTAGCAACAGGATCATATCCAGCTCCTTGCCACCAAGGGTCAGAAGCAACTGTTGCAGGTGACAAAGTGTGTGCACTGCCACTTGTTTCTTTTGGCGCGATAAACTTATCCGATATCATTCAAAAATCTCTTCCACCAATCCCTAAACCATTAATTAACTGTTCATTATGTAGAAAATGCAACAATTTAGCACTGAAATAGTCTATATATTACAACACAAAATTTGGCAACTCAATCATTGTGATCCATTCATTGAATTGCAAAAAAACATTCAAACAACCAGCATGAGTGAGTTGGGAAAAAAAAACTTATATTACTGAGAACTTTAATTATTTTCAATTGTTTCCTTGACTGCAAATTTAATGGACCAACTGCATCTGACATCTTCTTTTCATCAATGATTCCGAAGTGAAATTCAGGTATCACAAGATTCTTGCCAGCAAAAGCACAAATCAAAGTAATCAAACTTCATTTTGTTGAATTTGTATGAATTGTTATCAAGAAGTCTTAAAAAACATGACTTGATTTATTTGCAGAAGAAATTTCAGTACCTGGTCTTGAAGAAGTGATTGATGAAGATGTTTCAGCTTCAGTACTTGCGGAGTTCAGTTCTTCTCCTCAAATAACTCCATTGTTCACATGCTTTGCAGATACAGTTCCTAGCCCACAATTTTCAGAAAGTGTATGATATCTTTATCTTGTTCAATATATAATCAAAAGCCCTGCATATAGTTTTCTTGTGACTTAAAGAATTTCATATCATTGTAATATCCATTTTCAGGAGAGGCCCTATCTAATGAAAACGCTTGGGATTGACCCTCCCGCTCCAGGACACATCACTAACCCTTCAGTCTCCAAAAACCATACCCAACTAAACACCACTGAAAACCCTTTAATTGCAGTTAGTAAGTCGTCGATTAAACATATCCTAGATCACTCAAGGTTGACAAATAATAGAACTGATTAGAGAATAATGAAGTTTCTACCTGAAATGACTGATGATGAGGTGGAATCCGAAACCTTCACGCGCAAAAGTCTGAATCAAACTGATCATGAAAACGTGCGAACAAAGAAATTTTATAAATGCATCATAAACACAACAGAAAATCGCCAAACACACCGATTTTTCGAAGTAGAGTTAGTAGCGGACAGTCACGTTATGGTAGCAGTAGCAATACACATATGAAAACTCATACTTTCTACTCCTAGGACTCTAAATCTAGGGAGTAGGGAAGCATACCTGAGCAGAATCAATACGAAACAACAACAATCGAGGTTTTTTTGGCTAACAAAAGTGAGAGTAGAGAGGGATAATATCTGGGGTTGGAAGTTGGGATGATGACTCGTGCAAGTCGGAATCTTGCTCGAAACCGAATGGTCGTGTGTCGATAAAGAGCGAAAGCAACTTCGGAAACGTGGATTCGGGAGATAACAATCGAGGATTTGCACAACGGACAGGTCTGATTGTTGGAGATCGAAGCGTTGATGCGGTCGGTGTGGAAGGCATGGCAACAGATAGGGAGGAAACAGAGCTGATCTTGCGGTTCAAACTTGAAGAGGAAGACGCCGCAGTCTCCGGTTGATTTTGAGCCTATGATGGAGGCGAAGTTGAAGAGCGGGAGCGAATCGATTACAGAGGAGTTGAGGCCCCAATATCGTTTCTCTTGGCACCTTCCTTAATCGCCTTTTAAACACCGTTCTCTTTCCTCTGAAAACGCCTCATTAGGGTTTCGCCGTCCATAGGGCGGATTGTGGCGGTCGATTCGACTTGTGGGAAGTGAAACAATGGGTCGAGGCAGAGGAAGAGGGAAGGATGCTGAAAGCTAATTCTAAAGAGGAAGAGGAAGGATATAAATACGGCATACATTAATACGAAGAGGAAGAGGAAGAGGAAAAATCAAAACACTGATACTTTAATTCGGGGACTTTAATTCTCCATCTCAACTCAATTAATTGCTAATTCTATAGGATCATTTTATATGCTTTATGATGCGTTTAACTTATGCGCACCAAATCATGATAGTACTAAGTTAAGCGCAATTTATTTCCCTGGTTTAATGGATCGAGATATGGTTGTTCTACGAAGAGGGTCTGGTTTAATGGATCGAGATATTGTTGGTCTACGAAGGGGTAGATCTATACCAACATCAATTCCTCCATAAGTGCAAGAAATTTTAAAACTTCTATTGTACCCATCAATTCCTCCATAAGTGCAAGAAATTTTAAAACTTCTATTTTACCCATGTGCGTATTCCCTCCGTCCCTTAATGTTCTTCTCATTCCCTTTTGACACATTTGTCGATACACGTTTTGTAACGTTAATAAAAATTATAAATTTTTGATATTGTTTAAGTTCTCGCTGAGACGAATCAAACAAGATCTCATATTACTATGTTTTTTCTTATATATTAGACGATATATCGAAGATTTTCTTGTGGCGTAAATAATGTAAAAAATAACATTTGGGGACGGAGGGAGTATAAGTTATGCGCACCAAATCGCGCTTCTAAGTTAAGCGCAAGGAGTGACTTGCATATGGGATTTGCCTATTTTTAGGTGTGAGGACTTTTATTTTAAAGGCTTTAGGCAATCAGTCAAAGATGGCCGTTTAACCCCGCACCCATTTTTTTATAACTGGCACCCGTCTTGGGCGCATTTCGGGTGCGTCCAAGTTAAAAAATCCGGTTTAAGTTGGACGCATCCTGGATGCGCCCAAAACTGAACCGGGTTTTGAGTTAGACGCATCCGGGTTGCGCCCAAGGCGGGTGCCAGTTATAAAAAAGTGGGTGCGGGGTTTTTCGCCGAAAATAAACTTCTATTGTGTGCAACAGCATCAGTTAGAAAGAAGAGAGCTTGAAAATCGAATGAGAATTTCATACATCAAAAGATAGGATGAATCATCATGTTTAAATGATAAGTACATCCTCCTTAACAAATATTAAAAGAATCACTGTTCAATAGAAGATTAAACCTACAGCAAACTATGCATTAGAAGGATTATAGCCCGTCGCCTGAATATAATTTTCATAGAGCTCAGGCAATTCATCCTTATAAGGTAGCACAAATCTCTTTGCAAACTCAGGCTTTGATTTCTTGATAGACCTAAAAACAGTAGTATGCTTTATATGATTAGACCCATAAGAGTCTGTATGACGGCAACTCGGGGTAAAATCCTCTTCTCCATGCTATATGATGGAAAAGTAGGAGCTGTCACCAAATATTCAGACCCATAACCAAGATCCTCCATGAAATACTTCAACTTGATCCTCAATGATTCCTCGGAATATTTCACGACTAAGACTATCCGCATTGGTGACGGACGATGCCGCGGCATCGTGGGTGTTTTTGGCTCCATGCCACGGCATCGTCCATGTTTTTCACATTGGTGACATACGATGCCGCGGCATCGGACTATTTTTTAATTTTTATTTTGTTTTATGTTTAATAAATTGGTATATTTGTATTTGATATATGTGTTAAAATTATAAAATAATTTTTTTAAAATAAAGTGTTATAATTCTTAAAATATAGTATTTACTAAATAAATATATTTAATTTATAAAATGTTCCGAACATAGTCAAAAGTGGTCTCTATTTATAGATCTCGAAAAAATAAAGCCATTGATAATTTTTATTTATTTTATTCGTTTTTATTTTTTAAATTAAAACAATTACAAATAATCAATTAAAATTGATTTTATAAAAATATGAAGCTAATCAATTGGGGGATGCCATGTGGCATCCCCAAAACCCCAAATCTGCAACATTTGCAGAAGGAAGGGGACGCCATCCGGCATGGGACGCCGGGGCATCCGATGCCGTGAGGCATGCCGCGGCATGCTTCCCCCGTTGGGGATGTTGCCGCCGTCGTCCACCTTGCCGGCTCCTTGCCGAGCTTCCTTGCCGCAGCATTGGAGCCAGTCTAAGGGATTTCTCCTAAGTAACTCTGATATTTCAGCTTCACTTGCGAAATACTTCAAGACATCTTTTTTTCACTGTTCCTAGACAATGCATAAACTCCATAGATAAATATACCAGATGTTCGCGGAATACCGAGGTTTTCTTCGACTCGTTTCAGTATTTTCTCAACCCACTGGGAACTGTAGAGGGGGAAGCCTCTACCCTGCATTATAATCTTAATTCCTTAACTTTTGACACCATAACTTTGCAGCAATTTAATATTAGCAGAGAGATTCTTAAGATGCACTTTAATTTTGTTTGCAGAGTAAACCTAACTGCCTGCTCATCACTACCATATATCGATTTCAACACCTCAAAAACAGGGACAATGTCAGATTCCACATTCCGGGTCAAGAGAAATGGATGTCTAGAAATGAATAGCCCTAAATCTGAGCCGGAAAACCCTAAATTCTGAAAAACCCTAATTTTGGAACTTAGGGTTTTGTCGACATCGTTTTTTAGCACATTGGGGAAGCCAGCAACCAATTTCCTGATCTGGGTTCCTTCAAATCCACTTCTATTGAGATAATCAACAACTAATTCCGCTTTTTTGGTGGATTTCAAGGGATGACTGACCTTGGCAACAATGGCGATGGCTTCTTCTTCGGAGAACCCAATCGATTTTACCAGGTAATCGACCATGAGTGGACTTGCAATAGCAACATTGGATTTGGAAGCCACTGATGTGGAGAAGACGATGAAAGATTTTAGAGAGTGGAGGCCTGTAAATGCGTGATGGAAGCCATTGTTACCACGTCTCAGCATCCTTCTGGTGTGCTTCACCAGACTCTAGAAGTTGCAGTTTATGGGATGAGAAGTTTGAAATGTAGATGATAACAATATAAACTGGTGGAGGCCCAAAGTACAAAATATGGGCTCTAAAGCCCAAATATTGACAGCCCAATCTTCGGACATGCCTTGACGCTCCAGATTTTAGCCTCACAATAGAACTTGAAGTATCTACTATCTATCTTATTTTCTATTTTCTTTCTACTTGTATTTTTATCAATCTTAGCTGGTGAAATCAGTTGATAATGTCTTGTTTTGATGATACAAATTAAGCACCCAACATATGTATTAAAAAGAGTAAAGTAAACTTTTATAATACTCACTTCAATAACTTGACAAAGATTCGGAGAGGAAGGAGGCTTATCATAGCAAAAACATGAATATTATCTGTGAACGCAAACGTTTCATTTTTTCCTAGGTTGAGCCTTCTTCCTACCCAAATTTTTCTCCAATAACTTTATATCAATTGTTAACCTAAAGATAAAATCTTCACTTTAAGGTCCATTTAAATTCTAGACAGACCATATTTGTGAGATTTGTATATAATTCAGTAAAAGCAAGACCAGTATTTTCCACCATGTGAAAATGAAAGTGAGAGCACATAAACTTCTACTCTAACTAGCTAAAGTTATAAGCTTCTATTTAATCTTCCAAGACAATAAAAAGAGTAGGAAACTTTTGACACATTCTCCTTACAGATATCAATGGATTTAAACTTCAATACAAGATCATTTCACATACAAAATCTTAGGCTGTCAGCTGTCTAAATACACCATCTTCCTCTAAAAATAAACAAAAGCAATGTATATAGTGACATCAAAAGACCAAATCTAGATCATCAGAGTATCAGACTAAGGAGAAGCCTGTTGCCTGAGTATACATTTCACAGAGTTCAGCCAATTCATCCTTATAAGGTATCACAAATCTCTCAGCAAAATCAGATTCAGATATCTTTACAAAACTATAAAGCATAACATGACGCTTTAGAAGACGACTATCCTTCAAAGTTTTAATGACAGAAACTCGAGGCACAATCCTCTTCTCCATGCTATATGACAGAATAGTAGGATGTGAAGCCAAGTAATCAGATCCACACCCAAGATCTTCCATAAAATATTTCAACTTAACTCCCAATGCTTTCTCAGAAATACTCAAACTCAAAGGATGTCTTTTGAGTAACTCAGAGATTTGAGTTTCACTCCATCCATAACTATGAAATACTTCAAGCCATTTTTCCAAGTTTTCTTCACTCTTCTTAGTCATTCCATAAACCCCGCAAGTAAACATACCCGACGTTCGAGGAATCCCGAGCTTTTCTTCAACTCGTTTCAGTATCTTCTCAACCCACTGACTACTGGAGAAAAGGAAGCCTCTACTCTGCATTAACAGCTTAATTCCTTCACTTGTGACACCATAGCTTTGCAGCAATTTGATATTAGCAGGAAGATTCTTAAGTGAACGAAACGAAAGCAACCGCTTTGATTTCATTTGCAGCATATACCTAACCAGCTGCTCATCACTAGCAAAAATCGATTTCAACACAACAAAAGCAGGGACAATATCAGATTCTACATTCCCAGTTAGAACAAACGGATATCTAGATATGATCAGCCCTAAATCGGACCCATAAAAACCCACATCCTGAAAAACCCTAATTTTGGGGATTAGGGTTTTATCAACATCGTTTTTTAGCACATTGGGGAAACCAGCAACCACTTTCTTGATTTGTGTTCCATCGAATCCACTTCTTTTAAGAAATTCAACGACTAATTCGGATTTTTCAGTGGATTTCGAGGGATAGCTGACCTTGGTAACAATGGCGGTGGCTTCTTGTTCGGAGAATCCGATTGATTTGACGAGATACTCCACCATGAGCGGCGTTGCAACGCCATCTTTGGAAGGTACTGATGTTGAGTAGAAGATGGAGGATTTTAAGGAATGGAGGGAGGTAGACTTGCTGCGGAAGCCATTGAAGCAATTACAGCCATGAAATCCTAGTTTAAGCATTCTTCCGCAATTACTCGGAGGAAGAAGATAGAAAATTCTGTACAATAGTATGCCTTACTAATAAATACAGATTTACGATTGGGCCTGCACTCATGCATTGTGTGGATTTACTTAAAAAGCCCAAAACTATTCGGCCCATTTCACTCCAAAAATGGTCACTAAACACCTAATGCATTGGATGGGCATTATGTTGTACTAGATCATAAGATTTTCTTAGGGTGATTTTGTAGAACTATTTGTACCCAATACACCTTTCTCAACTAAAATCTATACTTATAACCCTACTATTTAAGTTATAAGTTTATACCTCTGTCTCTCCCTCTCTATCCACCGCTTTCGTATTCTCACCTCCTCAGATCTGTTTGAGCTTCTTCGTCTTCCTAAGAGAGCACCTTCGTCTTCAACGGAGATGAAGAAGAGTAGTCGCCGAACAACACTCGGTCTTCGTTCATGGAGTTCTCTCTACAGACGCAGTTGCGCAAGCGGAGGAGGCGACGCTGGCGCGGAAGCCGAAAAATCTCCCTTGATTCCTTGCCGGTTCGTCGACTGAGCGAGATGATGGCCGACCGCGGTGCAAGTTGTATCGAGACAGATGGATGACCGATTTGGTTCAAGAAGAAGCTAGCGAAGAAGTAGCACCAGAATCGCCCATTCCTTTACTGGATCTGAATGAGAATCGACAACACCATCAGGTTTGAGTCTCCTCCGCCGTTCTTCCTCTCTGATTCTCATTTGAAGAAATCGCAATCTGTCTGTCAGATGGAAGGTTTTCAGGTACTAAATTGATTCAACGCTCTTTCGCCCGCCATCATCTCCTGTTTGTTTCTAATCATCCTCATCCTTCCATCATCACCAATATCTCTGCAACTCTCTCTCTGCTCGATTTTGTAGCATATCAATTTTGTCTATTATGTCGTGCAAATTATTTCCAATTTGGAGCAATCGTTTGCACATAACAAGGCTGAATTGGAGGAACTCGGAGCCGATTACAAGTATGTCATTCAATCTCACCACTATTCTTATAATTTTTCCTTATTTCTCATATTGACATAATTAAAGGACTTTATGAAATCAGGAGCCAATCAGGCCAGAATGCCAGATTTATAAGCTTCTACATGAACTGCATTTGAAGAGAAGTTCTATCCTTTGCTGTTTGAAGGTGGTAGTATAGCCATATCTATGACTATCATGTGTTGGGAATTGGTAAGTAGAAACCAGTATTGTGAAAGTTGTATGTTACCTAACTTGTGAGATATTAATGACTGTAAGACTAATTTTTGCCCCCTTAAATTATGGGAGTTGACAACCAAATTTTGGAGAGCAGAGACTTTCATGCCATTTTGTACTAATTTATATGTTAGCTTATTGGAACTTATGCTAAATACCAGTGATATCTCTATTTCTCTACAGTGATGGCAAAAACTACCTTGGATTTTGAATGAGATTTTTGTAATCTTTACTTGCTGACATGATTTGGTACTTGCTTCCAATCCAGAACTTTACATAATTAATCTTTTATGGATTTCATCTCATGCAACTATTTTTGTTTACAGTAATGGCAATATTTACCTTGGGCAATTCATAAGAAACATTGAAGCTTGATGGGGCTTCAATTTTTGTTGACAATTCAATGTTTGTTGACAACTCTGTTAAAAAATTTGTTGACAATCTCTGTTAAAAATTTTGTTGACAACTTTGTAAAAAAAATTGCTGACAGCTCTATTTTTGTTGACAACTCTGCCACGTCAGCAAAGGGGTATTTACTTATAACTTAAAAAAGTGATGCAAAAACTTAAAAACATAGCAGTTTTGGGTGATTTTGTAACATGATCAATCTCAGAAAGAAAATTTGAAGTGTTATTCAAAAATATGCATAGGCTTATGATCCTTTTAACTATTGATGACATTTTTCTACACTTACAAATGTATATGGCTAGCCGTTAATCGAGTGTTAACACTTAAGAATGATGACGACACTTGAAGTTGAACTGAGATTTGCACTATTGAATAAAGTGGGATTCCTATACATATGCAAGAACTGCATTATCCATCGTGAATGAAAGCAAGCTTCATCTCTCATCAACAACACTCTATTGTGCATCAGTAAGCAAAAAAAAACATGTAGATGGAATGGAATTTCAGACAATGTATAAGGGCATTACACAGACAGGGAAAATCATGTTCAGACAACAAGTTTTACAAAAAAGAAAGCTTCTAGCTAGCAAAAAAAATTCAGCTCCTTGCTAATATTTTTGTAGACATCCATCAAACATGAAAGCTTTCAGTGTATTCGAAAGCATACCTCATTCTCTCCTTGAATAGTTGAACGCATTATAATTTAGAGGGATTGTAGCCGGTCGCCTGAGTATAATATTCCAAGAGTTCAGGCAATTCATCCTTATAAGGTAGCAAAAATCTCCTTGCAAACTCAGAATGTGATTTCTTTATGGACCTAAAAACAGTAGTAGGATGCCTTAAAAGCTTTTTATCCATAAGAGTCTGTATGACGGCAATTCGGGGCACAATCCTCTTCTCAATACTATACGATAGAAAATTAGGACATGTAAGCAAATATTCAGATCCATAACCAAGATCCTCCATGAAATACTTCAACTTAATCTTCACTCCTTCCTCGGAATAACTCAAACCTAAGGGATACTTCTTCAGTAACACCGATATTTCATCTTCTCTCCATCCATAGTTCCGAAATGCTTTCATCCATAATTCAATCTTTTCTTCACTCTTCTTAGTCAATGCGCAAATACCATAGATAAATGTACCAGATGTTCGAGGAATACCAAGCTTTTCCTCAACTCCCTTGAGTATTTTCTCAAACAAATGGGGAGTGGTAGAGGGGAAACCTGTATTCAACAGTAAAACCTTAATTCCTTCCCTTTTGAAACCATAACTTTGCAGTAATTTGATATTATCAGGAACATTCTTAAGCGAACGGTTACAGTGCAAGCCCTTGCCTTTCACTCGCAGCATAATCTTGATCACCTCCTCGTCACTGCCAAACAGCGATTTCAATGCCCCATAAGCAGGGACAATGCTGGATACTAAATTATGAGTCAACAAAAATGGACTCTGAGATAGGAATTGCCCTAAATCTGAGCCGGAAAACCCTAATTCCTGAAGAACCCTAATTTTCGGCTTCAAGGTTTTGTCGACATTGTTTCTTAGCACACCGGGGGCGATTGCAACTACTTTCCTGATTTGCGATTCATCAAATCCGCTTTGTTTGAGGAAATCAACAACCAATTCGGCTTTTTTGGTGGATTTCAAGGGAGCACTGACCTTGGTAGCTATGGAGACGGCTTCTTGTTCAGAGAATCCGATCGATTTGACGAGGTATTCGACAATGAGAGGATCTCCATTGGAAGCAACTGAAGTAGAGTAGAGGATGAAAGATTTCAGAGAGTGGAAGGATGTAAAAGCGCCCTGGAAGCCACTGCAACCTCGTTTCAGCATCCTTCGGAAATGAAGAAAATGAACAGTATGATACGCCGCATTCAGTTAACACGAGTGTCTTATTGTGGGCTGAAGCCCATATGTAGCTCGGCCCAAATAAAAGCTTACAATATTTAAAAAAAAAATAAAGAACCGCCGGTTAACCGGGAAAACCGGTTAACCGCCGGTTCCAACGGCTAGAAAACTAGCCGTTTGCCGGTTAACCGGCGGTCCTAACGGCTATTTAGCCAAATTAGCCGTTAGGAAATTAAAAAAAAATAAAAAATTAATTTTTTAATATTAAAATAACTCATATCAAACCCCTATAAATACCATACCATATAATCTTCAAATCACACATCCAACAACAACAATCTCTCTTCTCTTTCTCAAATCTCAATCTTATAATCTCTCAAATTCCATCAACAATCTCTCTTAATCTCTTCCTTTTAATTAGCTTTTGTCTTTCAATATTTTATTGCTTTTACATTTTTAATCACATTATTATATTGTTCTAAGTTTTATTGTTTTATTGTTTTAATTGTTTTAATTGCTTTTAATCATATTATTTAATTGTTCTTAATTATATTATGGCGGAACATTTTGACACCCAAGAGAGTGATAATGTCACTTCTTATCCCTCGGTTCCCACTCCCACCTCCCAAGTTAGGTCCAGTAGGGGTAGGACCGCTAGGCCTCAAGGGCAAGCTAGCGGTTCGAGGCCGGCTAGGGGTAGGGGGGGGGGGAGGTCCGGGTCCTCCGGGAACCAATCCCGGAAACTAACATCTCCTATTTTTGTAAAGTGGTTTACTAAATTAGAACCCGATCTCGAGGAACTCGAGGCCGAGGATTATGATCCCGATCTAATTATTGTTTCTTGTAACTTTTGCGAGGCGACATTCCAATGGAAGAAAAGTGGAGGATATGGAACCCTTCAACGACACATGGAGCACAAACACGTCGCCGAGATGGGAATGCTAGGGGGGCAAACACAAATTTCTGGCGGATTTGCATCTTCTACTAGCGGTAACCCTTTATTTCGTTTTGATCATGAAGCTAATAGTGTAGCATTAGCCGAAGCTATTTGTGTTGATCATTTAGCATTTCGATTTAGTGAAAATGTAGGATTTAATGAGTATATTAAAGATCATACACAACCCGCTTTTAAATCCGTATCTAAGAAAGTGATTAAGAAAAACGTAATTAAGGCTTATAAAAGACGCAAGGCCGAATTAGTTTCTTATTTTTCACAAAATGATATGCATGTTTCTATTTGTAGTGATATATGGAGTGATAATACTCAAACCCATTCTTACATGGGTGTTACATGTCATTTTGTAGATCATCATTTTACAATGCAAAAACGTTTATTGGCATTTAGAGTCTTTGATGATTCACATACCGCACAAAATATTGCTATGATGATTCGTGCAATTTTAGAAGAATATAGACTACTTAATAGAGTTTTTTCAATTGGATTCGACAATGCATCTGCTAACACCGCATCTATTAGAGATTTACAAGAAATGTGTCAACCTATATTTGGTGGGAAATTTTTTCATATTCGATGTGCTTGTCATATTTTAAACTTATGTGTTCAAGATGGTTTACGTGCTATGAGTTTTCATTTTGAGCCAATTAAGAACGTTATTAAGTATATTTGGGGGCATCCTAAAGTTACAAGAGATTGGATGACCTTTTGTAAAACTAACGGGGTGCACCCAAAACGTTTTTCAAAAGATGTGGGTACCCGATGGAACTCTACTTACATATTACTATGTGAATGTATACAATATAAACAAGTTTTAACGTCTTTTGTTTCTCAAAACCTTTCTGGCTCTCCTTTCTATTTTAGCGAATCAGGTTGGGATATATGTCAGAGTATTGCAACGTTTTTAAAATGTTTTAATGATGCAACAAAAAGATTTAGTCATGTTTATACACCAAGTAGTAATGTTTTTGTCTTGGAAGCATGTAATGTTATGTGTGGTTTAAGTGAGGGAGCTAAAATTCCCGACATTGAGGAATCCGTTGCAAGCATGAGGAGTAACTGGTTGCTCTACTATAGATATATTCCCGATTGTTTTCTTGTTGCTTGTGTTTTAGATCCTAGACTTAAATTATCCGGTTTACACGCTCTTTTAAATGACTATTATGCATATATTTTAGCCGAAGGTGAACTAGAGGATATTTTAGGTATGGTTTCTAGAACTAGAACAAACATTGAAACTTTATTTACTCATTTTTGTGATTCTCCGACTACTTCACAATTACCTCCGACTTCTTCGAGCTCTACTAGCTTCGGGGCCTTTGGAGCTAAGTATTTTAGTAAAAGACCAAGAGTTACAAACACGAATGCGGAAATTGATAACTATCTTAACACCAACTTTGAGTTTGTTAGTTGTGAAACTTTAGATGTTTTGAAGTGGTGGGAGGATCATAGGATCATGTTTCCAACGCTTGCGAAGATTGCGGCTCAAGTTCTTGCCGTCCCCGCTTCAACCGTGGCGGTGGAACAAACTTTTAGTGTAGGAGGCAACACTTTAACGAGGAAGAGATCAAATTTGGCACCGGAGTCATTGGAGGCGCAATGTTGTGTTTGCGATTGGAAGAGAGCCGCAATTAGGCAACAACGTAACATTATCGAGTCATCGGAAGACGAGTGGATTGGAGATTCTACTACGATACGCACCGATTCATCCGCCGAAGATTCGTCTTAGGTAACGGGTTTTGAAAAAAAGGTAAAGAACTACGTGGACTTTGATTCCTCTAACCCGAGAGGATACGTAGGCAACTTAACAAGTAAGTCACTGTTAAGTGCAAGCCCAATTTTTTTAATTTTTTTGTTCCTTCATATTTAATTTAAAAAACTTAAAAAAATGATTATAAAAAAACGCTATTAAAAAGAATGTTTTTTAAGTTTTTTAAACATAATTTTTAAACTTAAAAAAAATGACAAAACATTCTTTTTTAATAGCGTTTTTTTATAATCATTTTTTTTAAAGTTTTTTGTTATGTTTTTTAAACATAATTTTTAAACTTAAAAAAACATAATTTTTAAACTCAAAAAAAATGATTATAAAAAAACGCTATTAAAAAGAATGTTTTGTCATTTTTTTAAGTTTTTTTCAGTTTTATAAATTTATAAAATTATTTTTTAAAAACAAAACCGCCGGTTAACCGGTTTGAACCGGTTAACGGGCGGTATTGTTTTCTTTTTTTTAATAAAAAACCGGTCTGGTTCAGCCCGAACCGGAATGAATCGGACTGAACCGGACTGAACCAGACCGGACCGGGAGCCATCCCTACGTCCTACATTCATCGAAACTAATGGGCGCAATAACCAATAAACATGTGGTCGGGGGATGGTAAGGACTTCAACCACCCAACATGAGATCTCGAGTTCGAGACTTGGTAGAGGTTAAAAAATATTTGTTGGAAGAGTCACTCACGCAGCTCGAACTCTAGATGTAAGGGTAATAAAAGAGTCTCCTAACCGCTGAACTAGAGCGGGAAACCAAAAAAAAAAACTCTCAGGCTAAACTAATCAATCTGAATTACAATCCGTCATCAAGTAAAAATTTCATCAACACAATTCATCATCTTAAGATTGTCATCAAAACAAACTCTCATCATGTATAAAAAGATTTTTAACAAGCCAAAATATATTCAGGGTTAGAAAATACAGGTAAATGTGCAAAAAGAGTTACTTACCCCGAGGATGATGTTCAAATCTATCATTGTTTTGACGCATATCATCCTTACATTTTATTAATATATGTGTCGAATTCTGAATTATGCCACATTTTTAGCCATGAGAACTAATACATCGTCACGACTTAAGCAAAACAAATAAAAAACAACAAAAAAATACCATGTATTTACGAATTATTGTACCAAAAATTCCGAGTTTCTTTTTTGGTCACAAAATTGTCATCATATTATCGCATTATCATCGAGCTTGAATTTTTGCGAATTATTACAACTCATATCACTTATGTATTGGCTAGAAAGATCGAATTATATAATCGATTGGCTTAAATTAAACTCAAAGTGCACTAGGGTTGTGAATCATACTCCCTTCGTCTCATAATAATCTTCTTGTTTCTCTCTCCTCCTGACACTATTCACTATTCAAGGGAATCTTCGTAATTTCGGCCAATATATAAATAAAAACATAGTCATGTGTGGTATTGTTTGATTCGTCTTATCGAGTACTTTAATAATATTAAAATTTTATAATTTTTACTTATTTATAATTAGAGATATTAATGATACAAAGAATCCGGATCAGGTGAGAATGATTATTATTGTGCGAATTGCGAATGAATGCACATTTAGGTGATTGACATGCACTTTCTTCAGTAATGACATGCACATTTAGGCCATTGACATGCACTCGGTCAGATTTGCATGTCATTGATAATTTGTCATTGACATGCATTTTCGGGGTGTGTGCATGTACTTTTCACATATTATCAATGACATGCAAATCTGACCGAGTGCATGTAAATGGCCTAAATGTGCATGTCATTACTGAAGAAAGTGCATGTCAATCGCCCAAATGTGCATCCATTCGCAATTCGCACAATAATAATTATTCTCACCTGAATCTTTTCCATGATACAAAACGCGCATCGGCATATGCGCCCAAAAGAAACAGGAAGATCATTATGAGACGGAGGGAGTATGTTAACGTATGAGCATGGGGACAAATGCTGCAGGTTCAAATGATGGTGTTGAGGGGTGGTTTTGTTTAGTCCATGATTCAAATAAACATCAAGCATAAGTATAAAAATGAGTGAAGCATAAGCTTTCATAATGACTTATGGCAATTCCTCAAGCTTCCGTAATATACACAATCCCTTTTCTTCTTCTTTTTTCTCTTTTGATGACAAACGTATAAAGACAAGTTTTGCTCAACTGAGATTTGCCACCTCAATGTAAATAAGTCTTCAAATTTTAAACTAGTGTCAACCTTTTAGAAAAGTGCCTTAAAAAAGAAGTCAAGATAAGTGCGATATACACTACTCAACACATATATTCATCTTTCATGTTAGGACAATGACCACATTCTTAACAATGATGAGCGCAATTTAAAAGTCATTTTATTCTCCTCTTCCTTTTCTTGCATATTCCATAGTCCATCATATACAATTACGACCTCTGCAGCAAACTTATGTGTATGGTGAAACACAATAATTCACATAATGCCATGAGAACTGACATGCTTGTGAACTTGACCTCTAAGTTATTAACAATAACAAGTAACATTTACATGTAAACACGAAAACTTCACACTATAAAATTTGATCGTAATATTGTAAACATAATCTCTCAAGTTATAAATATTAATTTGTTATATGTATAGGCGAACACTTTAAATTGTAAAATTTGATCTCACCGGAACATCCAACAATAGTCACATATATTTTGGAGATTAATATTACGATTTTTATCATATGCACGAAAGACACGTGTTAATCACACTAAAAAATTAAATCCTAAACTAAAAAATAAACCCATCATAATAGTTTTTTTATAAAATCCAAAATTATATCACAATAATGCTCTCTATATAGCCTCTTTAGGTTAGAAACAATGAAGCTTAATTTTGGTCATTCTAATTTTTGTAAAACATTTTTTCTTGTTGCCTTGATTAGCTTTTGTTTAGAAGATAAGGTCAAGAAACTCAAAAATTTACATACGACTCACCTTAAGAAGACCAGGAGAAATTGAACCCGCAATCTGTTAGCTTATTCTCTAAAAAAGAAATTGAACCCGCACCGGATGAATACATGTCTATTCGTAACGAATGTAAAAAAATTGATTCACCGTACGAAACGTATAGACTTCACTTCATGTAATCTTTATCCAAGACTGCAAAAATTGCAGAATCACACATAACATTCATACGTTTCAGATGAATCTAGGTTCATACGTTTCGAATAAACTTTTTTTTTTAATTCGAAACGTTTCAACTAAAATTCATACGGTATGAATCAAATGGTGCGTTAAAAATGAAAAATTAGGTGCGTTAAATAAAGACGACGTATATTCCTCTTTTCCCCTAAAAATAAAATCAAAATTCAAGATATTAATCCCCCCACTCCCCCTAAATTCTCTCCATTTCACCCCCACGAACTTCTTCTCTTCAGTAACACTTCGTTCAAACCCACAAATATCATGCATCACTCTGTTCTCTGAAACACACAAAAAATGGCTCTAAATCTCCTTCCATGGCTCCTAACTTTTCATCTTCTTTCTTCCTTCGTCTCCTCCCTCGACATCTACAACGACGACGTTTTGGGGCTAATAGTATTCAAAGCCAATCTCAAAGATCCACACTCCAAATTATCTTCATGGACTGACTCTGATGACAATCCTTGCAATTGGGTCGGAGTCAAATGTGACCCGAATACGAATCGGGTCATCGAACTCTCCCTTGACGGATTCTCTCTTACTGGAGAAATTAGTCGTGGTCTTCTCCGGCTTCAGTTTCTTCAAAAGCTATCCCTTTCTGAAAATAACTTCACTGGATCTATATCTCCAGATTTCGCCAATCTATGGAGCTTGCAGGTAAGTTTATTAATGAATTATATATTTTTCATTATATATTACGTGAAAATAATAAAATTATTGCTGCTTAAATTACTTACAGTTTTTTTTTTTTATTATCAAAAATTACTTACAAATTTGCATAGGCTAAACGGACATAACCGTTTAGATTATAAACATGACCGTCTAAATTTATTTTTCAGTCATTATGTAAATAATATTGTCATTGAATCCGGATCAGGTGAGAATGATTATTATTGTGCGAATTGCGAATGGATGCACATTTAGGCGATTGACATGCACTTTCTTCAGTAATGACATGCACATTTAGGCCATTGACATGCACTCGGTCAGATTTGCATGTCATTGATAATTTGCCATTGACATGCATTTTCGGGATGTGTGCATGTATTTTTCACATATTATCAATGACATGCAAATCTGACCGAGTGCATGTCAATGGCCTAAATGTGCATGTCATTACTGAAGAAAGTGCATGTCAATCGCCCAAATGTGCATCCATTCGCAATTCGCACAATAATAATTATTCTCACATGAATCTTTTCCATTGTCATTTGCTTATATGTATAATTTGATTGGTTTATAAATGTGGTCATTTAATTATGTGTTTATCAAACTAAGATATTTTACAATAATTTTACCGGTTCAAGTTATGAGATTGTTTAGTTGTCTTCAAAATGTTAAATTTAATTTGTAGTCATGTTATTTGAAACCTCTACGTAAAAAATGTCATTTTAAGACGGTCAATCAATCTTGTATAAAGTTAGGTATGAGATAAATTATTTACGAATTTAAGTTATATAAACTCGAGTATGACGCATAAACTATGTTAGTACACCGGTTATTTATAAACGCTAATACTTCATACACATCAAAACCTTCCTCTATATCATGTTCCAAAAAGATTACTTGAAAATAAGTATTAAATTATGAAATAAATTATTCACATACAAATCTCTTCATATTCCACATAAATATGTATACATTCACACGTGTCCAATATATTTAAAATTGATGAAAAAATACATGCACTTGCAGGAGCTTGATTTGAGCGGAAACGGGTTATCGGGTCAAATTCCGACCCGGATTTTTCAGCAATGCGGATCTCTGAAATCCATTTCATTTGCTAGAAACTCAATTTCGGGTGAGTTACCGGATTCCTTCACCTCATGTATGAGTCTTGTATCAGTTGATTTCTCTTCGAATCAAATCTCAGGTGCGTTGCCCTCCAAAATCTGGTCTTTGACCGGATTACAATCTCTTGATTTATCGAATAATCAGCTCCAAGGCACGATTCCTAGTGGAATTGGAGGCATGTATACACTGAAAGTTGTCAACTTTGGAGGAAATTTGTTGTCTGGGGAATTACCTGAAGATATTGGGGACTGTTCACAGCTTCAGTCAGTCAATTTTGGGGGGAATTTGTTCTCTGGAAACCCTAATTGGATTGGGAAATTACAAAGCCTTGAAAATCTTGACCTGTCAATGAACAACTTCAGTGATGCAATTCCTTCTTCATTGGGTAATGCCTTAAAGGCATTGAATTTGTCATCCAATGGATTCACTGGTGAAATTCCTGAATCACTTAAGTGGTCAAGTCTTGTATCTATTGATGTGAGCAGGAATTTATTGTCTGGTGGATTACCCAAATGGATTTTCAACATGAGTCTGCATAGCATTTCATTAGGAAGTAATAACTTCAGTGGAGCTATCAGTTTCCCTTCAGCAGATTTGAAGAGTCTTGAGGTTCTTGATTTGTCGGGTAATTCGCTATCCGGTGTGATTCCTTCTGAGATTGAGACGTTCCGAAATCTTATCGTGTTGAACTTGTCGAGTAACGCGCTTTTTGGAGGCATTCCATCCGGGATTGGGAAGTTGAATATGATTCAGATTGTGGATTTCAGTAAGAATAGGCTTAATGGAAGCATTCCTAGTGGGATTGGAAACTGTTCTTCCTTGAACTCATTGTAAGTTCTCTTATACCAACTTTCACTTCAAATTTTACTATATTTGTTACTTGTTAGAGCATCTCCAATGGAAATCTATAAATGACATGTTATCTAAGATTATAGCAAGCTGAAATTGACTGTATTGAACCCAAACCACTCTTTAGATATGTCTTTTTTAGCTCGTCAATTAGGGTATAATTTTGCTCTAAATTGCTAAAATCATTTTTTAGCTTGCCATTAGAAATGCCTTAGCTCAATAATGATAATAGAATTTAAGTTTAGATCACATTCAAGCTCTTTGAGTGACTAATTAATAAACTGAATTCTGCAGGATTCTTAAACAGAACAACCTTACAGGAGCCTTACCAAAAACCATTACAGACCTCACAAACCTTAAAATAGTGGACTTATCTCAAAACAATCTCACAGGATCATTACCCAAAGAACTCACAAATCTCTCACAACTACAATCCTTTAACATCTCAGAAAATAGCCTCGAGGGAGAATTACCAGACGGAAGCTTCTTCAACACTATACCTCTGTCATCTGTCTCAGGCAATCCTTCTCTTTGTGGGTCAGTGGTTAACCAATCTTGTCCATCTGTTCATCCGAAACCGATCGTTTTAAACCCGAACTCGTCTTCAGATTCAGCTGATGGGTCCATTACTGCAGGCCTAAGTAAAAAGAAGCTGATGTTGAGCATCTCATCTTTAACTGCCATCGGTGCTGCAGTGTTTATTTTCCTTGGTGTTGTAGCCATAACTATCCTTAACCTCCGTGTTAGAAGCTCGGCTTCTCGTTCACTCGCCTTTTCTGTTAAAGAAGACGAATTTAGCCAGTCGAACGAGAGTGAGACCGAGTACGGGAAGTTGGTCATGTTCTATGGTGAAGCCGATTTCGGATGTGGGCCCCACTCGGTCCTTACGAAAGATCGAGAGATCGGACGTGGAGGGTTCGGGACTGTCTACCACACGGTCTTAGGAGACGGTAAATATTTGTCATTTTACATATTTGACAAAATGTTAAGAGTAATTTAGGTTCTTCCTTTGTAACCTGGCATTGATAATATGTCAATCTTTTTTTCCTAATCAACAGGTAGATCAGTTGCAATCAAGAAGTTAAGCTTGATCAAGTCACAAGAAGATTTTGAGAACAATATTAATGTTCTTGGAAAAGCCAAGCATCCTAACATTGTTTCTTTACAAGGTTACTATTGGAACTCATCTCTTCACCTTCTAATCAACGAGTATATCTCCAATGGAACTCTTTTCAACCATTTACACGACGATCCAAGTACTTGCTCGTTATCTTGGCACCAAAGATTCACCATAATCTCTGGTTTAGCAAAGGGCTTAGCTTATCTACACCAAATGAGCATAACACACTACAATTTGAAGTCCACAAACGTCCTTCTCGACAGCTGCAACGAGCCTAAAGTCTCGGATTTCGGTTTAGCTAGGCTCTTGCCAATTTCGGACCGTTATATTTTGAGCAGCATGATTCAGAGCGCACTCGGCTACATGGCACCCGAGTTTGCTTGTAAGACAGTTAAGATAACCGAGAAATGTGACGTTTATGGATTTGGGATTCTTGTTCTTGAGATTGTTACAGGGAGGAAGCCAATTGAGTACATGGAGGATGATGTGAGGGTTCTTTGTGATATTGTTAGAGAAGCCATGGATGAAGGGAAGGCAGAGGATTGTGTTGATAGTCGTCTTTGTGGGAATTACCGAGCAGACGAGGTTTTTCCTGTGATGAAGCTTGGTTTGATTTGTGCATCTCAGGTTCCTTCAAATAGGCCAGATATGGCTGAAGTTGTTAGTATTTTGGAGCTCATCGGCTGTCCTTCGACTGGCGTTCGTGTGGATTTCGATCGAGTTTGAACGGCTTAAGTTACAGAATATTTGAAAGGAGATGGTGTTGAGTTGTTAAATCAGTTGAGAGTAAGTATATAGATCGAAAAATCAGATGCAAGTCTAGAGCCCTTCTTGTTTGAGTAATGTTTGGCTTGTTTTTGCATGGTTTTGTGTCTCTTACTGCCAAATATTTCCTCTTTGTCATATGTATAGGCATTAGTAATCAAAATTTGGCAAACAGTTTTTTCTTTACTTAATTTGCTATATATATATATATATGTACTTCTTCATCCACAGATTACATTGCTGCTGAAGTTTGAAGCAATGCTGTAATAATGAAGATCAGAAAAGACCTTTTTTTGTTCTTCTGTTGCTTAAAAAACAAGACAATTTTGCAATGAAATCGATCTGATGTTGTTTGTTGTGATGATTTCTTGAGCTTTTATGAAACATAATCAAGAAATATCATGAGCTTGTACTTATTAAAGTAGTTTCTTGCTATGAGACACACACAAACTTATTGTATACGCTGACATAGCTTTGCTTATAAGTTTATTATCTTGACACACCATGATTAATAATTTATGTGGGTTATGAACTTATAATGAGTGGTGTTGAACTACTTTGACTAGCACGAAAGGAAAATGAAGTTTGATAATGGGGTCAAATATTATTTGTTTGATAATGAAGAACATTCAATTACTCTTAATTACACTTTGACTTTCACTACAAGTATACTTACCTAAGTGTCTCTATCTAGACATGCTTACGGTTCGGGTTCTAAGAAATCCTAGACCGAAACTGAACTTAGACGGTTTTAGCGGAACTTAGACGGTTTTAGCGGTTTCTGTTACAGTTATAGTTCGGTTACTATTTCAACCGGGTTCGATACGGTTTCGGTTCCGGTTCTAAACCGATACATTATTTCAAATTCAAACATAATAAAGGTAATAAAAATAGCAAGGACATAAAAAAAAATGCAAAAATTATTACTTAATATTTTTCATTTTTTGTTGTACATAAATTTCTTAAACTAAAAGATATAAAAAATTGCAAGTTAAAGAATTGATAGAAAAAGAAAAATTAAATGATTTCAAACTGAATATGAAGTTGCATACACTATTATTTACATACAAATAGTAAAAAATAGGTTATATGCCTATAACAATCAAGTTAGTATAACCACTCACGGTTCCAAACCGTCGGTTTCGAGGAATCAAGAAACAGAACCGTCCTCATACGATTCTCGACGGTTTCGATTCTCAATACGGCTCGGGCCCGATTTGAAGCGGTTTTAGACGGTTCTGAAACCTAATTGTTGAGGATCTCTAAGCAAGAATTTCTTAAAAATAAAGTTTCAAAAGAAGGATGAATAGTGAACAAATTATAGAAAAGTGTCGCTTTAGCGTAAAACGGAACAAAACAGGGGTCAGTATCATGAATATTTTTCTAAAGGAGTCAACATTGTAATGAATTTATAAGCAATCCTTGGCTACAACTTACAAGTCTGCAACTTCCCGTCTCAAATTCTCCATCCATGGCGTCCTCCTTGGTTCTCCCTTCGTTCTCGCTTCATTGCCGCCATCTAAATCCTCATTCCCCAGTAAACCTCGCGCCATATCCTTCCACAACTTCCTCCTTCTCTTCCCACCACACTCTTCCGCAAACCCTACAATGCCGGAAAAGCTTCAACCTACTCGAACCCGGAAGGTCCGAATTCATCTACCAATTCGAGAGAAGCGGCGAATTCACCTCCATAGACGACTTCAACGACGCACTCGTATCTCTGTTGGTGGATAAGGAGCCCGAATCGGCGTTGAAATTGTTCGGGGAATGGCCGCAGTACCGTATTACTCCAGATGGATGGACTTATTCGATCGTAATCAGGTGCCATTGCAAGAGAAACGATCCGTTTGAGGCGAAGAAGGTTTTGGATTTAATGATGGGAAGCGGATTCAGCCCTAATGTTATCACTTTCACTGTTTTGATCGATTCTTTCTGTAAAAGAGGAAGAGTTCAGAGGGCTATGGAGGTTATGGATTTGATGAAGAAGAAGGGGTGCGAGGCAAATGTGCAGACGTATAATTGCCTTTTGAAAGGGATGTGTTTTGTGGGGAGGATTGAAGAGGCTATAGCTATGATTTTAAAGATGAAGGAAGATGGAGAAATGCCTAAGCCTGATGTGTATTCTTATACTGCAGTAATGGATGGGTTATGTAGAGTTGGAAGATCAGATGAAGCCATGGAGTTGCTTGGGGAAGCTATTGGTATGGGATTGAACCCTAGTGTTGTGACTTTTAATTCACTTTTTAATGGATACTGTAAAGAAGGTAAACCTAAAGAGGGCTTTAAGGTGTTGAAGATGATGAAGGAGATGAATTGTGAGCCTGATTATATTATTTATAGCTCACTTCTGCATGGGCTGTTGAAATGGGGATTTGTTGGGGAAGCTTTTGGTGTTTATAGTAGGATGGTTGGATTAGGGTTTAGGGTTGATGAGAGAATGATGAACACTCTTGTTAGAGCTTTATGCAGGAAATCATGGACTGAGGAAGAGGTTGTGAAATATGCATATGAGGTGTTTGATGAAATGCGTAGCTGGGGTTATGAGGTTTATCCCAACACACTGCAGCTTGTGATCCAAACGCGGTGTGTTGGTAAGGAGATTGATGAAGCTTTGATTGGTTTTGGAGAGATGATTAGGAGTGGGAATTTTCCGAGGATGGTGATCATCAATAGGATTATTAGAGGACTTTGTGAAGAAGGGAGGATGAATGAGGCTTGTTCGGTTTTGATTCTTGTCTATGAAGTAAGGCGGATGCCCAGCAAGATTAGCTTCAATGTTTTGATTGATGAGTTTAGTAAGCGAGGGGATTTGATGGGTGCAAGTGTCGTTTATGGATATGCGTTGAAGCTTGGTGTAATTCCACACTCGCATCCGGGGATTGTTCCAGTGCACAGATGAGAGGAGTTCATTTGCAGGAAGCTTCAATGGAGGTTTTTGATCAGTAGAGATGACTTGGTAGATAAGGGTTGTTTCTGTTACTGTCACATTTGTTTGTGTAAATGTAGCCGTTATAGTCTTGCACATATTTTGTTTTTGATGTAATATACTGTGTTATGTTTTCCTGGCATTCTGTCACTAACTCGTAATATAAGGTTATAACTTATAAGTAATGTTAAACTAGCGTAACGGGTGTGTATAAAAATTATAACTTTAATATAATAAAATAAAATAACTATTAATATAATAAGTATATACACAATTTGAATATTTTATTCAATTTCAGTTTGATCTTTTAATGTAATTTCTAGTACATTTCGAATAAAGTTACATATAAAATTCTGATCCTTTGTTAATATTTTCTATGAGGGAAAAAGGAATTAGAATAAAATAAACAACACATTTCAATATTTAATGCTAGGTATTCTCGATTTTGTTAAGATTTATCAATTTTAAATTTTATTAAACAAATTATTGATAGAAACACAATTCTCGATGATCATGTCTAATTAGTGAAATCACTTTTATTAAGATTTGTTAATTTCACATCGATTTGGTTAACATTTTAGAAAATATTTAAAAGTATTTAGGTTAATACAATAAGACTATAAGAGGATTAATGATAAAATAACACAACATAGACTAATGAAGGTAGAATAAAGGAGAGAACTTTATTTTCTTCTACTTTAATATATTGTATAGATAGATGTTCAGTTAATAATGTGTACATACTAATTCGAATCGCTTATATGAGATGTTAGTGGAAGATTATAGATCTTGTCCTCTTGTGAGATATCATTTTCTGCATCAATCTATGATATGATCTTATAGTTACTTCTATTAGAAGAGAAATAATACCTATTCGATTTCATTCTCTGAACTAATGATGTAACAAATGGATGTATAAAACCATAACCAACAAAATTTTCAATCACAAGCAATGAAAATAATAAAGAGAATCTTTAAGATGTTAAAGTGTAATGGGTGATAATGAGTTCATGTATAGAATATAAGGGTAAGGTTCATGTTTGGATTTTGGTCCATACAGCTGGGATTAGCTCATTAGTGATCTGATGCCCAGAAGTGTTATCCGACCCGGTTCGAGGGGATCCGGGGCTCCGCGTGTGACCTAGCGGGCTGGTATATAACCTGGTGATCTTCTCTCTCCTCTGGCACTATTCATTTCCGCAGCTTCACTTCCAAGCAAAAGAGAGAGAGAGCGATCTAGGGTTTCTGGTTCAAAAGGTTAGCCAGATCTTCGACGGTGGTTCGTAGATCTGTTCACTGAAGAAGCAAGCCTTGCTTCTGGTGTTTCCAGAAAGACGGTGGTCTTGTTGGTGCTAGCTGTTCCAAAGGTTGTCTTGGAGGTTCCCAGATGCTCACCGGGCTCGCGAGAGACATTCTTGTTGGCGACAGATCCTAGGGAGTTTCCTTTACCTTTGCTTTACTCTTGTTCTGTATTGCATGAACTTGTTCTGAGATCCTCTGTGTAATGCTCTCTTGTAAACGCTTTGTCTTGCTTAGTGGATTTGGCTTCCAATCTTGAGGCCACGGGGAATAGGCTGAGTCCGAACCTCGATAACATTTGATCGTGTTCTTTACTTTCTGTTTGTGCCAAGATTGAGTAGATTCGAGTACCAATTTTATCAAATTGGTATCAGAGCCAGGTTGCCCTAATTTCTGTGTCTTCTCTGATCTTGTGTGATTAGATTGATACTTCTAGGGCTCTCTGTGTAGCTCTGTGTAAGATCTTGGTCCTTTGCTTCCGCTCACAGTTTGTGTACTCTGTATCTACTTAAATCTTGAGCCTGAATAATTATTGTGTGTGTGCACTGAGAATTCTTGACTTCTGCTTAAGTTCAAGAACTCCATTTCTTGCTTACTTCTCTGAAATTCTGTAAAA
The DNA here is from genome assembly GCA_029168935.1 of Oxyria digyna. Taxonomy (NCBI): domain Eukaryota; kingdom Viridiplantae; phylum Streptophyta; class Magnoliopsida; order Caryophyllales; family Polygonaceae; genus Oxyria; species Oxyria digyna. The sequence continues at coordinate 1,480,390 of JAPVLV010000001.1, read as the reverse complement.
CTAAGCCTTCTTTTCTTACTTGTGTGTCCTTGAAGGTACTATGTCAGAGAATAATGTGAGAATGAAGCCCTTTGATGGGACAAGTGACTTTGCATTGTGACAAGTCAAAATGAGAGCCATCTTGATCAAAGAAAAATGCAATAAGGCCATCAAGGAGGACTACACCATTGAGACCTCTGCAGCTAGGAAGCTGGAAATGGATGAGCAAGCACATTTTGAGATCTTGATCAGGCTATCTGATGATGTGACTCGACAAGTGGTAAAATTCACTACTGCTAAGTCACTTTGGGATGCCCTTGAGGCACTTTACCTTACTAAATCCATGCCATCTAGGATTTCTCTTCTGTGTAGATTATTTACTTTCAAAATGGATACAAATCTGACTTTGAATGATAATCTGGATAAATTCCTTAGGATGACACAAGATTTAGAAAGATGTGATGATAGAATAGAGGAAACACACCAATCTGTTTTACTCTTGAATGCTTTGCCTGCTCAATTTGATAACTTTAAGGATGTTATTCAATATGGGACTGAGACTTTAACCAAAGCTAAGATTATAGAATCTATCACTCAAAAAAATGAGACCTTAAAAGTGTTTAAGACCAAAAATTCTGAGAAGAAACCTGAGGTTAAAGCTGAAGCCCTTATGGCTAATGGCAAGGCTAAGAAGAAGTTTATTCAGAAAAGGGATAAAAAGTTTGAGTCCTTTAATTCTGGAAATGAAAATGATAAGAAGAAAAAATGCTTCTACTGCAACAAGACAGGACACTTCATTAAGGATTGTCATAAAAAGAAGAAAGCCGACTCTAGTAAAAATGAAAATGAAAATTCTGCTTCATTACTTGAGTTTAATGATTATTATGACTGTGAACTCCTTATGTGTTCTGACTCTTCTATTGATAATGATTGGATCCTAGATTCTGGATGTACCATGCATGCTACTCCCCATAAGTCTTTCTTTAGTTCCTTGATTGAGTTCAATGGTGAGAAAGTTATGTTAGGAGACCATAGTTCCTTAGCTATTAGAGGGGTGGGAAATGTTCCTCTCTGTATGCATGATGGTAAGGTTAGAGTCTTACAAAGTGTGAGATGGGTTCCAGAACTTAGAAGAAACCTATTATCTGAATCTGCCTTTGATGATCTTAAGTGTCAAATTGTCACTCATAATGGTATAAGAGAAGTCATCAAGAATGAGACTACTGTTATTAAGGGGGTTAAGAAAGGTGGGTTGTATCATGTTATAACTTCACCTGAATTAAACCTCTCCAAAATTGAGAACAATTTAACTCTTGATCAAACTAAAATGTGGCATAATAGATTAGGTCACATAGGAAACAAAGGCCTGAATTATCTGTTTAGACATGGTTTGATTGATAAGAAACCATTTAACTTGAGTTTCTGTGAAGATTGCATCTATGGAAAAAAGACTAATGATTCTTTCTCTAAGTCTGTGTATGTAGCTAAAGCCCCTCTTGAGTATGTTCACTCAGATCTCTGGGGACCAGCACAGGTAAGTACAGTTGGAGGTAAGAGGTATTTTATATCTCTCATAGATCATTATTCTAGGAAAGTCTGGATTTATCTGCTTAAAACCAAAGATGAGGCTTTTAATGCTTTCTTGAATTGGAAAAACATAGTAGAAAACCAAACTGACAAGAAACTCAAATGTCTAAGAACTGATAATGGTTTAGAATTCTGCAATAATGAATTTAATGAGTACTGTCTAAAGAATGGGATTAAAAGACACTTAACTGTGCCTGGTACTCCCCAACAAAATGGTACAGCTGAAAGGATGAATAGAACCTTACTTGAAAAGGCTAGGTGCATGCTAGTTAGCTCAGGAATAAAACACACCTTATGGGGAGAAGCTGTTAATACTGCTGCATACCTTATTAACAGATCTCCCTCATCTGTCATCAAATTCAAAACTCCTCAAGAGTTGTGGACAGGCAAACAACCAAACATAAGTCACTTAAGACCATTTGGTTGTACTGCCTATTCACAGATCTCTCAAGGGAAATTGAAACCTAGAGCCCAAAAATGTATTATGTTGGGTTATCCTGAGGGGGTTAAGGGTTATAAGTTACTTCTTGTCCAACCTGGGAACTATAAAGTGATAGTATCCAGAAGTGTAACTTTTAATGAGAATGAGTTTCATTTTAAGAATACTCTAACAACTGCTACTGAGAAGACAGGTACAAATTCAGACGAAGAGGATGAAGGCTCAAACCCCAGCATAAATTTCTATGTACCAGATCAAAATCCTCTCCCAGAAGAAGAAGAATTTGATCTTGGACATCTCTCCATGAGTCAAGGAGAAGCAAGCAGTGACGCCAGGTTAACTGAATCCTTAGGAGATCAAGACGAGTCTACTGTGGAACCTGAGCTAGGAGTTCAAAACTCACAACAATTAGGGGAAGGAAACAGGGAAGAAACCTCTCAACTCCCTCTTACTCTTACTGATAATGTTCAAACTATTGTTGCTAGTTCTTCCAGTAGTGCAGAACAACATGTAACTGATAATAATCTTGATAGTTATCAGCTAACTAGAGATAGAACACCTAGGATGAGAATACCTAGTAAGAAATTTTCTTCTAATGTTGTCGAGTTTGGAACTGCTGCAGTTCATATTGGTTTTGTTGATTATGCCTTTATAACTGTTGATGTGCTTAAAAAACCCACCTATACTCCTGATACTTATGATCAAGCCATTCAGTGTTTAGATTCTAAGAAGTGGTTGAGTGCTATGAGTGAAGAAATAGAATCCATGAAAGTTAATAACACCTGGACTCTAGTTTCTAAACGTGAGAATGCTAAACTTATTGAGTGCAAATGGATTTATAAGATTAAGGAAGGGAATAGTCCTAATGACCCACCTAGGTTCAAGCCTAGGCTTGTGGCTAAAGGGTTTACCCAAAGAGAAGGAATTGACTATAATGACATCTTTGCTCCTGCGGTTAAATATAAAACTATGAGGTTACTTCTTGCTATGTGTACTGTGTATGACTGGGAATTAGAACAAATGGATGTAAAAACTTCTTTCTTGCATGGTGACCTTGTTGAGACTATTTACATGAGGCAGCCTAAAGGCTTTACTGATGAAAATAAACCTGATTATGCTTGCTTACTTAATAAGTCCATCTATGGTTTAAAACAATCCCCTAGGCAATGTAACTTGAAGTTTGATGCATGTATGAAGAAACTTGGATTCACCAGAAGTAGTTATGACACCTGTTTGTATTTTAAAAATGTCAAGTCTGACTCTGCATTGTATGTGTTACTATATGTAGATGACATCATGCTAATGTGTAGTTCTAAAGTCTTGATTTCTGGAGTTAAAAGAGACTTGAAACTGCATTTTGACATGAAAGACTTAGGCCCAGCTCAAATGATTCTAGGAGTTAGAATTAAAAGAGATAGGAAGAAGAAACTTATGTGGTTGTCTCAAAAGGATTATATTCAAAAGGTGTTAGATAGGTTCAATATGGATAACACTAAACCTACATCTATACCCTTAGGAGGGCACTTAGAACTCAAAAGTACTGGTTGTCCCAAAAACCAGATTGAGAGAAGTGCTATGTCTAAGATTCCTTATGATGTTGCTGTGGGGTCAGTAATGTATGCCATGATTTGCACCAGACCTGATTTAGCTTTTGCTATTAGTGTGTTGAGTAGGTTTATGTCAGATCCTGGTAATGTTCACTGGATTGCTATGAAATATACTCTGAGATACATTTGTGGAACCAAAAACTTAGGTTTAGTTTATTCTGATCATGACAAGAAAAGAAAATTGCTTGGCTTTGTTGATTCTGATCATGGTAATAATAAGGATAACAGAAAGTCTGTTACCTCTTACTATTACACTTTGGACAGGCAATTGTATTTCTTGGAAAGCTCAGAAACAGTCAGTGGTTGCTTTGTCTTCCACTGAGGCTGAGTATATAGCTGCTGCTGAGGCAGCTAAAGAAGCAATTTGGTTGACTGGTTTGTTGAATGAGATTCAGACTGTGACTTATGTTCCTGTTTTACATACTGACAGTCAAAGTGCATTGTATCTGTGTAAAGATCCTATGTATCATGAGAGGTCTAAACATATAGACATTAAACATCATTTTATTAGGGATCTTATGGAAAAGGAACAAATTATTGTAATGAAAATTAAGGGTGACCTTAATCATGCTGATTTTGGAACTAAGATTGTCACTGCTGATAAGTTTGCTTTCTGCAGGGATTTCTTGCATATCTGGGATGTTCCTTGATGACTAGCAGGGATGATTGGTCGACGATGGTAGGACAACTTCAAATCCACTCCTCTCTCAGTAAAGGGTTGTGTTCTACAGCTTGAGTTAGGCATTGTAAGACATAGCAAATCAGGAGGGCATATGTAATGGGTGATTTCCTATTGTGGATCAACCCATAGTTATTGGATCTATTTGTAATGAGTTCATGTATAGAATATAAGGGTAAGGTTTTCGAGGGGATCCGGGGCTCCGCGTGTGACCTAGCGGGCTGGTATATAACCTGGTGATCTTCTCTCCCCTCTGGCACTATTCATTTCCGCAGCTTCACTTCCAAGCAAAAGAGAGAGAGCGATATAGGGTTTCTGGTTCAAAAGGTTAGCCAGATCTTCGACGGTGGTTCGTAAATCTGTTCACTGAAGAAGCAAGCCTTGCTTCTGGTGTTTCCAGAAAGACGGTGGTCTTGTTGGTGCTAGCTGTTCCAAAGGTTGTCTTGGAGGTTCCCGGATGCTCATCGGGCTCGCGAGAGACATTCTTGTTGGCGACAGATCCTAGGGAGTTTCCTTTACCTTTGCTTTACTCTTTTTCTGTATTGCATGAACTTGTTCTGAGATCCTCTGTGTAATGCTCTCTTGTAAACGCTTTGTCTTGCTTAGTGGATTTGGCTTCCAATCTTGAGGCCACGAGAAATAGGTTGAGTCCGAACCTCGATAACATTTGATCGTGTTCTTTACTTTCTGTTTGTGCCAAGATTGAGTAGATTCGAGTACCAATTTTATCATAAAGAACCCCATTCCAAACTTTAATTAACATTCAAGAGGAGGAAATATGAAACTCAGTTTGTCCTAGTCCATAGAAAGTTACAAATAAAAGCTTGTTTAATCCAAACTCTCGGCTGTCTTGCTTTCTTCTTCAAGTGGATTTAGCTTTTTAATCATTGTTTATTCTTTCATTGGCTTTAGCATTCTAGAAGACTACTGAAATATGATTTATTGATTTTCTTCGGTAGTAACATATGTACTTTCAAAGCAGGCTTCCTTGGTGTGAAATCATATTTAACAAACAATTTCATTTAAGTTGTGATCGAAGAGGAGGATCTTTGACCCAAAGAGATTATCAATTATATAGGGTCTTTTTTTTTTTTGATGAAGAAAGCGTTTAGGCGGAATCGTCAGCGGCTGACTGTTCGGCCTAGAGCATCCCGGAGGATGAGATCACGAAGATCTGGATGAGATAGGAAATCGGGTGAATGTGAGTTATGATGTAGATTGGCTAGGAGGTCCGCCACACCATTAATCTCCCGAAAGACATGGGAAACGTGACACGAGTGAAATTTCATAAGATCAAGTTTTATATCAGTCTCCAGTAAGTCAATTTCCCATGGGCAAGCCCATGTGCCGTTTATGGCATTTATAAGGCAGAGGTTATCACCCTCGATCTCAATGTTCGAGATTCCGAGACGGATTGCTGTTCTAATGCCAAAATGCATAGCTAACCCCTCTGCCATAATTGTGGAAACAAACCCTAGATCCCCATTCTCCATATGGGTAGGTTTGCCTTGGTTATCACGGATGATAAATCCAAATGATGCCCGACCGTTCGGATGGTTAGAAGCATCGACATTGAGTTTGGCGGTTCGTTCTGGTGGTTTTGTCCAGTTCAGATGCTTTCTTTTTCTTCTGGTTGGTATTGTGTTATTTGGATCATCGTTACCTTCATTCTTTTTTGTTTGTTCTCATTCCTTAATTTGTTTTTTTATAAAATTTATTATGTTACATGCATCATTATGTTTTTCTTAGTCGAAAATTTTCATGTTCCTATAAAACCATAGTGAGCACCAAAATGATTGTTATTTCTTCAAGTTCCTTTGTTTTTAGGCAATTACGTGTTTTATTATATAGGGTCTTTGACCTACTCGATTCTTAACTTCATTTTGTATAATGCACTGAGAATGTTCAAGCACTGAGAATGTTCAAACAAGGCCTTGTTGTCGTATGTCGTAACACGAAATCTGATGGCAATGGTTCAATTCAAACTTCAAAGTGTACAATAGATCAAAATGAACAGCATTGCAGACAAAAATATACAAATTTCATATGCCAAAGTTGAACATTTAAGCGATTAAATTTGAGGCGGTAAGGAAATGTTGGCTTCATAGAGTGTATTAATGTTCGCCTCTACTGCATTAAGCTTCCAGAAACTTCTGCACTCCCCCGCTACTGTCGAAGGGTACATCTCGCCTGCGGGTTAAAGCAATCGATGACGGATCTCATCTCCTGCTAGCCTAGTAAGTAGTCTCAAATTAACAATTTATTCCTTGCTAGTGTTGATTTGGGGAAATTGTTGTTCGTTGACATTTGTTGATTTGGGGAAATTGTTGTTCGTTGAACATTTGGATTTGGTACGTGATGTGTTTGTCATTATGTGCTAGTGTTGCTCGTTGAACATTTGGATTGAGTTTGGTGGTATGTACTCACTGACTATGAAAAGGATTTTGCTCTAATGCTCAAAATTGAAACCCTTACTGGATTCTAGCATGCCTTAGATATCTAGAGTTGCAGTTGTAAAGAAACTCCTACAAAAGATGAAAAGTATATAGATCAAGGATCCTATTCTAAACCCTAATATTTTAGTCAGTGTGTTTGAAGGTTTTAGAGTTCTAATCTGGTCAGAAGGTTATTAGTCAAGCTCAAGTTGGACTTAGCCACACATACAACTCTAATTTAGTCTTTTGTTGGGTCGTTTTTTCGGATCTGGACAAGTTTTGACATGTTTAGCCGCTTGGATATGTAAAATCGTGATTTATCTACCATCTGCATAACATAAAAAACTTGGACATATATGATAAAAGGAGCTGCCGACAAATTAACTCATGATTCGTAGTTCAGTAGTGGACCAATGATAATTGAGCTACCTACTATTTCCCTCACCTTCTTACAAAAACAGTCAATTATAAGCTCGTGTGTGGTGATGACTGATGATAGACTGCAGCTACTAGCAAATATAGAAAATCATTCATGTTGAGTTCTTTAGCTGTTATAGGTAAAGTTTAATGCTGGAGTCGATTGTTTCTAGCTAAGCATATTAGAAGAAAGATTAGTTGTTTCATGGAAGAGAGCCCTTTGCTTACACAGCGCATCTAGATCTCATTGTTGCTTGTAAGTTGGAGTAGAGTTACAAAAAAATGCAATTTGGGATATGAAAATGGACTTGACATTTGTTATCAAAGACCCACAGGATTTAGCCAAGCTAAAAAGTTTTGACTTTGGAATTAATGGTTTATATATAAATTGCTTAGTTGTTTCTTGAAGAATTGTTGTTTGCTTTGCTTTGCTTTGCTTTGCTTTGGGTCACACATGTGCAGAATTTGTTGTTTGCTTGACATCTAGATCTCATTGTTGCTTTGCTTTGCTTTGACTCTGAAAAATTAAACAATCCAGCAGCTGTGTACAGACTTAAATGCAGCTATGAATTAATGATGCTGCGATTTTTGGGAAGAGAAAAACTTGAATGCAAGAAATAGGCGCATATGCGATCTTTAGGGTTTTGATGCATGCACACATGCCTCTTTTCTTATTATAATTCAAAACACAGACTTATTATGCTTAGTACAGTATATATATATATTCAACATATTATGCTAGGTTTTTGGTATTAACTGTTTAAGTAGTTGTCGATTGACTTATATTTTTTTTCCTACCTTGACACAGACTTCTTTGTTATCTTACATTCAGTGATGCATAAACGAGGTTCATCTTTTCTATGTTTGTTCTAGGATATGACTCATGAGTATGAATGATGCATAAGTTTAAGACTTGCTGGAAGTATAGCCTTTAAAAGTTGTTAGTAATGTGCAACATAGAGAAAAGCTGAAGTGATAGTAGCTTTGTCTATAAACAGTGTGGTTTTATGATCCATACAAGTGTGTAAAAGTGTAAAATAAATAATACCGTATTGTTATGGCATGGTTAGCATATAGTTCTAAATACTGAACCTTACAACCAATATCTGGTTCCACCAAATTTTCACTGATGCATGTGTGCTCAATAAAAAATATTTTTTTACTAATAGTCTGTTACGGACCTTAGAATAGGATCTAGTCACGGGTTTAGAGACTCCTAAGAGCTATGGTGGATAGATAGAAGATGGATAGATAGGGAGTGAAGAGGTTCGTCCTTGACAGAACCTTCTACATTTCTGCTTAATTTTATTGAATCATTAAAGCATATAAGGCTAGAGATAACAACCCTAAAATTCTAATTGTTGAGATCAATTTGTATCCAAGTCTGGGAAGAGATCAGAAACTATAAGAAGAAGGATATACTTTTTAATCCATTCACTAAATTTAACACGTCATTCTCTTTTTTTAGCACAACCAAAACGCCATTGCTGAGATCAATTTGTATCCAAGTCTGGGAAGAGATCAAGAGACACTGAGCTCCGAAGATCAGAATCACATACTACAATCTTCAATTTCCCTCTTCTATGATTATTCATCCCTGTTGAACAAGGAAGAAGATGGGAAGAGGAATCCTCGATTGTTTAGTACTGCGATTTCTCTTTCTCTCGTTGGTACTGTTGCTGTCTACCGACCAGACCAATGCCTTGGCGTCGAATCCCTCCACTACCATGCACACCAACAATTGGGCCGTCTTGGTCTGCACCTCTCGCTTCTGGTAATCCCTTCTTTACTGAAATCACTCTCCATTTACGAATACTGATATCCATACTTGTGATCTGCAACTGGAGTTTCGATTATTCATGTTTGTTTGCGATTAGAGACAGTTCCGTATTTGTTGGTGATCAGCTGGATGTGAATTTAGGCTTTTTTTGTGTAAAAAACTGGGAGGGATGGACTATTGACCTTGTTCTACAATTGCATTCTAGATTTTGTGCCTGCGTAATTTTGATTGAATGACTTAATCACACTTTTTAATTAATCCTTTTAGCTTACTTCTGTGTATTGATGCTAGTGTTTAGTGACTGATGTTGCTGTTTTTTTCTTTTGTGGAGGTTTAATTATCGACATATGGCAAACACTCTATCACTGTACAGGTGATGAACTGAAATTTCCTTTCTTTCTCTCTGTAATTCATTGGAATGAGCCACTTAGTTTACCCTTCCCTTACAGGACAGTGAAACGGCTCGGAATACCTGACGAAAGGATAATTCTAATGCTTGCTGATGACATGGCTTGCAATGCTAGGAACAAGTACCCTGCACAAGTTTTCAACAATGAAAACCATAGACTGAATTTGTATGGGGATAATGTTGAAGTATGTTTTGCTTTTTGGTTTCTCCTTGACATTGACCTTTAAAACTCGTGTTGCGGTTTATCTCAGTTCGACTTGCTCATTTGTTATTTAGGTTTAAAAATGTCAACTATTTTTTACTGTGGAATCTTAGTAGACTTTGGACAATGGACAGTAGCCTTGCTCTACTCCTGCCATTATCCATTGCTTGCTTGAATGTATATCTTTTGGCAAATCTTAAAAAGTACATATCTTTCTTTGGCCTCTTTTGGCTCCTAATCCATCTTTTATTGGAATTCAGCATATGAGCACCTATAGTTTACTATGTTTTGCATCGTTGTATGTTATCTTCTTCTGTTATTCCCTCCTGCCATATATTTCCACTGAGTATTAACATTTAATATTACAGGTGGATTATAGGGGCTATGAAGTGACAGTTGAGAACTTTTTGAGGGTATTGACAGGTCGTCATGAAAAAGCCGTTCCCAGGTCTAAACGTCTCTTAAGCGATGAAGGAAGTCACATACTCCTATACATGACCGGTCATGGAGGAGATGAGTTCTTGAAGTTCCAGGATTCTGAAGAACTCCAAAGTCATGATTTGGCTGATGCTGTAAAGCAAATGAAAGAAAAGCGAAGGTAGGAGGTGTATATCTTCAAACTGCTTTTCATTCTATGCATTGATAGAACTGATATGGGGTTTGCATCTAAATGATTGATTACTGAAAAATTGAACCCCCAACAACATTCTGTACTAAGAACAGAGATAATTGTCTTAAGATCTAGAAATTAGTTGGTTTGAAGTAAGCTACTCTAGTTGGAAACTCCCTTTAACATTGAATTTAAAATCCTTCCTTTAAACTGCATCTTCTACAGCTACTGCAAATGGTGATTTGATATATGATGTTGTTTTAGATTCAAGGAGCTCTTGATAATGGTTGATACCTGCCAGGCTGCTACTCTATTCAATCAGGTTTGTAATGCTTGAAAGGTCTAGCTATGGCGTGTCTGATCCTTATCAGATTCTTGACAAAGCAATCTATTTTTGCGGCAACTTTTGAGTACTTTTTCAGGCTTAGCAAACTTATTTTGCCTTACAGCTGAGTACTTTTTCAGGCTTAACAAACTTCTTTTGACTTACAGCTTCAGTCTCCGGGTGTTTTGGCTATTGGAAGCAGTATGAAAGGAGAAAATTCTTATTCACACCACTTGGATTCTGATGTGAGTGAAGAAATTCCTTTTGCTTATTATTTGCTTATAAATGTTCTATGGAAATTTTGCACAGAATAATCTGTACTAGTATTTCTGTCAAATAATGACCTGACAAAATTTGCAACCATACCAACTATTTAATATTTGTATTTGTTAAAATTCCATCTACCTGGCAAAGTTGGCATAACAAAAGTACTTGATGGTAAATGTGGCCCATTTTGAATTTTAATGCCTATATAAGAGTAAGTGTAAGAGAGAAAAGGATGCATTATGGATTTCATTTCCATTCCACTATTACTAATTATTACCTTTTTGGGTCTTAAAATGTTCAATCACATGCCATGTCACGAAATGAGTGGTGTTGTTTCACCTTTGGTCAGTGTGTTAAACTACCCGAAGATGGATTTCATAAAGAAGTCAAGTTGTAGTCCAGTTTATCTTAGATGCAATTTTTTTCCGGTCATATAATTTTTATAAACTTGCAACGGGATTCCAAACAATATCTTCAGTAAGCATGAAACAGTGAGACAACCTTTTGATTACTGTTTCCCTGAGTAAGCATGAACCAGTGAGACATCATGTTAAATCATTATAATATTTCTCTGTGGAATCATATAAAAAAAAATCATTCAAGAAATTCCTTTAATGCAGGTTGGTGTCTCTGTTGTGGATCGCTTTACTTATTACACCCTTGCCTTTTTTGAGAAGCTAAACATGTATGACACTGCATCGTTGAGCAGGTACGTAGAGCACTTTCACAGCTTTTTATCTTCCAAATATACAGATCTTTCTTGATAGACAAATAAGTTGCTTATAAAGAAACGTTTTAACTATGATATTATACTGAGCACTTTCACAGCTTTTTATCTTCCAAATATACAGATCTTTCTTGATAGACAAATAAGTTGCTTATAAAGAAACGTTTTAACTATGATATTATACTCTATTGCAGTCTATTTAAGTCGTACAATCCGAGTCTCTTGATGTCAAATGCATACTATCGTACAGATTTATACCAACGTAAGTTGGAAGAGGTATGGACTTTTCTAGTATCCTTCCTTCCATGTTAATTATTCATTTATTGTAATTCTGAAGTATTACGGTAAAAGATGCTATAATTTTACAATGTATGTACGTTTGTTATATGGTATGTGTAACAAATCTCTTGCTCTTATAGGTTCCAGTGACCAACTTTTTTGGATCAGTCATGGAAACGATTCACACTGATTCAGCCTACAAAGCATTTTCAAGCAAGAATACACACGACATCAAGCTCAAAACAGCAACCGATCAATCAAAAGACCATGAAAAAAGAAGAGAACTGATACCTGATCAAAATGAAAATATTATCTCTAATAAAAAGGTTTGGTGCCATATTGTGCTGGATACCATCTTGCTCTTGTATGTTAGGTATTTCTGGCTTTTCAAAACTAACTTGAGGTTTTTGTGAATACTGTGCAGTCTGAACAGTGCCCCATTCATCAAATGTGGTATAGTTTCCAAAGCAAGATTGAAAAGCTCGATGACATTGAAAGCTATGTGAACTATGGCTTGGTGCTGATGTTACCGGTTTTAACGTTTTCCACTTGGTTGTCGCGATAAAATAGACTGCACTACAATTTATAACTTAGCCGATGTACATTGGTGCATTAGAATCTCTTCTGTTCACAGAACGGAATAATATCTTGACGTTTCAACATGTGCATAAAATGACTCAGAAAAGCACGAGGTATGACACTGGAGAAGCATGTGGCGTGCCCGGAAAAAACACGTGGCGAGTCCTGAAAAAGCATGGATTTAGATGATTTGAGGGGCAGTATTCTGCAGTGACTTTGGTGCAACTTGATATCTATGCCTTGTTGTTGACAATGCAACACTTCTGATTTCATTCTATTGCACTATACCATGTACTCATCTTCAGGTTGTTTCCATCTCCAATTCAGTAACTAAATGCAAAACATGTACTGAAATCATGTAACTTTTCCTTTGAACAATAAAGGGTCACCCCCACCTTTCGGATAAAAAAAAAATGCAAAACCTGTACTGATTCAAATTAAGGTTGGTTTCTTCACAAATTCATTTATTGATCCAAATGACTGAAAGCAATCAATTCAATACAGTAGTATTATTTCTGCCAGTAAGAGAAACTTGAGTATTTGTTCAACATTCCTGAATCCTGATTCACAAGTAGGCGTCACACGCCTGTTGTCCCTGAACTGAATCCCGGAATGTTGAGTCACTGAAAACTGTACACAAACTAGCAAGGAAGAAGTAACAACAACTGCATCTTCATAGATCAATGCTACAAATGCCACACCTCGAACAGAACTAGTAAACAATGTATTTTTCTTACTTCAGGATAGTAGGTATGCTTGGAATTGGAAAAATTAATGAAATGGAAGCTAAGTTTTATCACACCAAACAAATTCTATGTACAGATGCACTCATGAAGATGACAATCCAAATTTTCAGATGGGAAACGACATCAGGAGGTGTGCTATTAGAGAAGCTAATCATGGACTTTCGAGTTCCGACGATCCCGAGATAAAGCTTCTGCCTTCTGGCTTTCCCCTTAAATTCCATAATCCCATTCCATAGGACCTTCATACTACACGAAGTGATACAATTAATGATGACGTGAATCAAGTAGGAATTCAATTGGCTCAAGAGGATAAGACGCTCGCTAAGAAGTTGAAAAAAATTCGTCTTTCAATTGCACAAGAGGATATTATTGAAAAAAAGTTAGTATTACCCAAAAAAAAACACTAGCTACTTTTTTTCCGAATATGATAGCCGGTTAGTCAAATAAAAGTACAACTCACAGTAGTTCGCCTCTCCTTTTTCATTCTTTAGACGAGAGACAGCAAAAGCTTCCTCCTTTCTCTACCAGTGAGGATTCATACAGGTAAGCTGTTCTACCATTTCTGTTGTCCATTTCAATTCACTGCACTAAACTAGAACTAATTGGTTGTTTGGTCTTAATTTATGCCAGGACCTAATTCACCATACCTGGTTGAAGGATGTCTTCTCGAGGTGCCATAAAAAAGCTGTCTTCTTCATTCATTGCCAATAACAACAAGGGTGGAAGGATGAACCCACTTGACAAATTCCTGCAGACGGATTGTAAGTCTGGCAAATTTGACATTAGAGATGCCAATTTCTTCTTCAATCACATGCTTTCGATGAAACCCTTACCTCCAGTTTCATGTTTCACTACTCTATTGGGTGCCCTAGCTAAAAAGAAGCAGTACTCTCTAGTTATCTCCTACTACAAGACGCTATCTGTTTCTGGTTTTTTTGAGTTGAGTTCAAATCTGTTCACCTTGAATATTTTGCTCAACTGCTACTCTAGGATGAAATTAGGGAGAGATGCATTTTCAGCATTTGGCCTCCTGTTCAAGAATGGACACCGCCCTAATATCATAACTTTTACTGCATTGATCAAAGGGTTGTGTTTGGAGGGGAAAGTGGTTGAAGCTGTTGGTTTGTTGCCAAAGATGATTGGGCTAGGCTGTGCTCCTAATGTCTTCACATACAACACTATAATTGACGGATTATGCAAGACTGGGAACGTCACCGCAGCTCTTCAGTTGTACAGACTATTGGTGCATTGTAAGGAGGCTGCGTCTCGCGAAGAACATTGTAAGCCGAAGGAATCGATCTTTGCTCTGATGGATGGTTCTTCTTGTGTAGAGTGGCCTATTACAGATTTGAAACCAAAGGGTGTTAGAATTTCACTCGATGTTGTTTCTTACAGTTGTTTAATTGATGGGTTGTGTCGATCAGGAATGGAAGACGAAGCGAGCTCAGCCTTTGTTGAAATGGTAGGCAATGACGTCCATCCAAATTCAGTGACTTTTAGCATTCTAATAAATATGCTTTGCAAGAAGGGTAAAGTGGAGCAAGGGATGGAGCTTTTGGAAATGATGATCTCGAGAGGAGTGTTGCCTACTGCTATTACATATAACACAATACTGAACGGGTACTGTAGGATCGGGAAGATAGAAGAAGCTGTAAATCTTTGCACAAATATGAGTAGTAAGGGAGTATTTGCAGACACTGTGACGTTTACTACCTTGTTGAAGGGGTTTTTTCAGTCAAATAGAGTTGAAGATGCTATTAGCTTATTTAGCAACATGAAAAAGATGCACTCAGAGCCGGGTCTTGTATCTGAAAATGGACCAGATCATATTACATACGCTACTATGATTGACGGGTTGTGTAAACATGGGTATCTAGGTAAGGCCGAAGATCTCTTGTCAGAAATGCAGGGTAGTGGTGTTTCTCCGGATATCAATGTTTACAATGCTTTGATAGACGGACTGTGTAAAAACGGACTCGTGGGTAAGGCTAGAGCGCTTTTCATGGACCTGAAAAATAGAGAAATCTCTCCCAATGTTGTCACCTATAATACTTTGATTAAGGGGCTGTATGATTCTGGAAAGGACAAAGAGGCAGAAGTTGTCCTCAAAAGTATGATTGGGGATGGTATTTCTCCAGACGTTGTGACATTTAATATTATTTTGGACAATATTTGCAAGAAAGGAAGTTTAAGAGAAGCAAAGAGCTTGTTAGAATTGATGACTCGAAAAGGTGTGGAACCCAATATAGTTACTTACAATTGTTTGATCAACGGCCTTTGTAGACAAGGAAGGATGGATGATGCCCGAGACGTAGTGTCTTTGATGGAAACTCATGGCTGCAAGTGTGATGTAGTGACATATAGAACATTGCTCAATGGATATAGCAAAGCAGGGATGCTAGAGGATGCACACAATTTGCTTCATGAAATTGAAACCAAGGGTTGTTCGCCTGGTGTTATAGCTTATAACACTTTGATTCAAGGGTATTGCAGAGCAGGGATGCTTGAGGATGCACATAATATTTTTCTTGAAATGGAAGTTGAGGGTTGTGCTCCAAACATTATTACCTTTAACAGATTGATGGATGGATTTGGTCGTCAGCATGAGTATGATAGAGTGAAAGAGTTGTGTCAGATCATGCATGAGAAAAATATATTACCCGACTTAGGGACGACGTGCATTCTATTCGAATGTATCAATAAGGATAAAAGGTGTGAAAATTTGATGACCTCCATACTAGACTTCTCTTTACTTGGAAACCCAAGAGAAGGCACACGTTGAATCTTCCTGTGAGTTTCTTACTTTGATCTTGGTGAATTCATTTTCTGCTATGCCTAGTATTTTGTACTGACTGATGATAGAAATGAAACGATGGATATTGTTTTGGCAGGCAATGAAGTTGTTTTTGCTGTGTTGAAGTGCATTACTTGGCTCTTTGATGATTCGCTCTGCCCAATTCAGCTTTCACTAGTATGGTTTTGGTTGGCTAATAGTTTTCTCTGTTTTAAAGCTTCTTTAATCAGTAGTATGGGACAGACTTGTATTTGATTTAAGTTTCTTGTATTTGGTGTAGCAACATGTATTTGTAAATTAGCTGATTTAATAGATAAAAATTATTCAGTTATGTTGTTTGCTAGTGAACATGTGACAGTTTTGCTGTGTAATCCATCTGCTATTTGTTTTTGCTGCATTATAATGTTTTGCACATCATAAAAAGATCTCCACTGATGTGTTTTTTTTATTGTTGTTACTGAATGAGGATACTCAGCAACTGTTTCTTTAGCTTTAAGTTCAACTGTCGGCTCAGAATGGCTACTAAGCAGAAGAGCATCATGATCTCTATTTTCTGCAGCAGTGTTGATAGAATTTTCAATCGTGACATCTTTACTCTTTCCTCCAGCTTTATTGCTAGCGTCGTCATTCTTCGAGTTGTCAGGATCAAACGTACTTGTTGAAGAAACAAACCCAGCAGATGCACATCTGCAAGAGCCACTATTTTTTATATATATATTATCACACTGATTTTGCATCATGATTCTCTTCTTCTTCTTCTTTACCATAAGAAAACTCAGGGGCGGTAATCATCATTAGAGGCCGCTGTCTGGCAATTAATCAGGTCAATTTCACTCAACTTTGAGGAGGCTCTATATCTGACATGGGTTTTATTTTTGGCCCTGAATTTTAGGATTTGGCTACTTATTTTTTGAACTTTGCTTGCCCCCCTAATTTACTACTCCGTAGTTATTTGATGATTGTTCTTCCCATTGTTTCTTTTCATATTTTGTTAGTTGTTCATCCAACAACTACTAGGTTTTGGATTTATGTGCTGAATTTAGTTCTTTTGATTTGGACTAAGACTGCTGTCAATTTTAAAGATCAGCTCCCATTGGTTGATTTTTGACAAGTTCCAAACTGGAGTTGCCAAGAGAAAAACTATAGTGCTGGATTATATTAGAGAGTGCAAATTTTCCTGCCTTTTGGTTGATTTTTAGCTGAGGTGATCTGAATTCATCTTAAGAGTGCAACAAAAATACATTTGAAGTTGACTGCCAGTGGATTTTGCAGCATCACTGTCTGAAACTTCTTCATTAAAGCAATCATCATTTTCAATTGACAATGACAAATATGGAGCAGTGAAAGACAATGGGAACCAAGGATGCATCATCCTCCTTTCCAACAGATTGTGTTACAATCACTATGAACTGAACTGAAATCTTCAATCCTGGCAATCCGGGAAACTTCTGAACATTTCAATTTGCTAGTCACTGTTGCCTGCTCAATAGAAAGGGATTGTATTTCTTCCTTCGGAAGCTGAAGACGTGGTCCGAGATGCATCGAATTATGGATTTTTAGATTTTGTGGTAAGATCATACTGCTTGAAAGTTGCAAGAGCGTTGGAATAAGCATCTGAGTTCCCCTGCAGAAATTGGTGCATCACAGTGACACAGTCGGTTCAGCATGATCGTTGCCTGCAACGATCAATCACAAATTTCGAGCTCCGTGGCAACGATCTCTTGCTGTCAATATTCGAGTTCAATCACAAATTGCTACATCCTATGCAGATGAATCTGACAAGGGTTTGTGAGTTAGCTCAAGGTGTATGCAAATGAATTATTGTTATGAAAAAAGAGAGCAAATATATCCTGATCACACCGACCTTTGCAATACTTGCCCCGAATCACCCGAGACCAAAGCGAATTCAGCTCGGAGAAAGTTCTCCCACCCATTTTCGTCATAAACGTCACATTGGTTTGTCTCTTACTTTTCATGACCAAAACGATGTCTTTGAAACTAGCGTCTTTGATAACGACATTCCGAGATATTTTCCCAAGTCCCCTTGATCCGGATCTCACAAATGTATGGGGATAAGGGATCGCCTTGATGAACACCCGAGTGATTCAATTCATGTTGATGAGAACCAAGTCGGAATGAAACCTAGCCTCGTGCAGCGTATCCAGAATGAAACTCCACCGAACACGGTCATAGGACTTCTCAAAATCGATCTTGATGCCCATAAATTGTCCGAGTAGTCAAACTTTGAGTAAAAACATTTGTATTTCTCTTTAATTTTTTTTCCTTTAACCCACTATAAAATGTGAAAACCCGAGTAGTCAAATTGTTTCCTTTTCTTTGTTCGTAGATGTTGTAATACAGTTGTGCATTGAGCCTCTAGGCTTAGTTTAATCTCGGGTAATGAAATCGTGTATGTTTGTAATTTTCCTCAAGGCATAATAGACCTTGTTGAGATTGATATGATACAATAAAACACATGATTTTCCATTCAAAATAAAAAGTAGTCAAGTTCACCATTTCACTAACTCAACTGATAATTATGTCTGAACGGAATCATAAGTAGTTGATTATTGTATAATATATTTATATATATGCATATGATGTACTTGATAAAAACAAAGCAATATCGAAATTTTATTCTATAGCTGATTATTATATAATATATTTTTAATTCATTATGTATAATCGTTTCATTACCGGACGACGTGGTATGAGACGATCACTAGTTAACAATATTAAAGTCAGATCATTTATAGCCACGAGTTCATCAACTATCAGAGCCACCTCATCTTTGAACTAAAAGAAAAATTGAAGATTTTTTTTTTGGTCCCATATATTTATTTGAATTAATTATTCTAATAATCTGTTAAAATTCAAAAAAATAAAAAAATCCTAACCAAATCATTTTTTCCTTGATTTTGTATTCTTATACTTTTATTCATCAAGCATACCTTAATCCTATCAATCTTATCAAAAATTGAAGAATTAGAATGACACAACCAAATAAACAAAATTATACTATTCAATTTCGTTTATAGTTTATATAGGTTATCAATTATATCAAGTATCCATATTTATACGTAATTTATATAAAATTGTAAGTCTTCTTTTCATTTTGTTGCATGCTATGTAATTTTTTTGATTATTATCATTTTTCTTTTAAGTTAAACTTTAATTGAGTTAGAAAGATATATATTATGTTTATTGATAATCTTGATAGTCTAAGAGATTGTTGCATTTTCGTTTAAAGTGTTTTACTTAATATACTTTGATACAACATAATAATTTAATTGTTGCAATATTTATGTTTTGTGATAGTTAATTAAGTTTTTAATTTTTAATTCTTGGTTTTTATTGTTTATGTTAAATAGTAAATATTAAACTTAACTATATAAAAATTAGGTTTAAATACCGAAAACCACCCTTAAAATGGGTCGATTTGTTCAAAACCACCCCTTAAAAATCATTTTACATAAAACCATCCCTTAAAAATCATTTTACATAAAACCACCCTTAAAAATTGTCAAATCTTGGACAATTTCCTTCTTCAAAATTGTTTGTATTACTCAAAAGCCTCCCTCAATGACACATTTAATCTGAGACGGTCTAATTTAATCGTCGTAAATCGTGTTACAACTGGACCGGAGAAGATGACACAAAAGGTGAGATTTGATGTATTAAATCTAACATATGGCTCTATAATACTTCAAAACATTGAAGCTAATCTTGTTGGGCATCCGTCTTAATTCATACACAAGAATCAAAATCGAAATAGCCTCATTCATTCTCCCTTCTTCACAAAGTCCTCTAATAATCCTGTTAATAATCATCATCCTTGGAAAATTCTCACTCCTAATCATCTCTTCAAGACCAATCAAGGCTTCATCAATCTCGTAACCCCAACTTCTTCCTTTGTCCATAATGAAAAAGAGACTCTCGATGTGTTATTTAATACCAACTAGATTCGGAAACCCGCGCTTTGCGCGGGTATGAAACGTGTTTTTTTACCTGTGAATTGTTGTTGAATGGCCTTATCAAACTTTGGTTTGCGTAATACGCTAAGTGTTGTAGATTAGGTGTCGGATTTGAACTATATTATATTTATGTAGTTGCATTTTGAATCATTATTTTTGTAGTGATAACCTATTGAAAGAGAATCTGAACAGATGCGTAACATGATACTTTTGTAAAATATAAGATTTCATGTGGAAAATGTAGTACTAAAATAACATGGGAAAAAGAAGCCAATAACATAACCAAATGACATTAATTATGCGATTAAATTAAATGTAAAACTGTTGGTTAAGATTATTAAACGTGTAATGACAATTGTAATTTCAAAGTAGTCTCAATTTGTATTAGCTTATGTTAACTACCCATTTCTAGTTGTTTATTGTTTATCTTATGCGGAGTATATTTCGTGTTTTCTCGTATCACTTTTTATTGCCTTTAACATAGTTGATCATATTGATCTACAGTTTATAATATTTACAATAGGCCGATATCCAAACTGGGAAAAGCCAATCATATCTACTTGGCGCTCAGGAAACTTTGGCATTTCCGCCAATATATCCATCAAAGCAGGACCTCTGCTACTCAAGGCGAGATATTCAGTTGCTTGTTGTTGTATCTCCGCATCAATGCAGCTCTCATGCATCAATATCTTGGCATATGAAGAGAGCAGCAGCGGGATTGTGGAAGTCCTGAAAGTATATGGTCCAAATTCCCCAAGTATATAGGCACTCACCTGTGACAGAAGGAAATCATTTTGAGGATATGGGAAAGAAAAACTAAGACCTTAATTCAGGAATCAAATTCAATTCCAAATCCAATAACAACTTGACAAACACATTCCTCCATACAATCTTAGGATGCCTTAAAAGGCAAAAAACATCCGTACAACCCACTTTTACACCTTATCAGTCATCTTCCCAGTATGACTTCCCAGTCTCTCTCAGCAATTGTATTGGCGATGTTTACACATGAGCACTTCCGCAGACAAACATTTACATCTTAATCATTTTGTAATTCCTGGGTAGTGATCGTATATCGAGAAAGGTTTGCCGATATAAGGATTGCCATAATAAATATGAGAATTGTACACAGCTAAGGCTGTAGCAGCCATATAGCAATGACTGCAAACTCTGTCAATAGTGAGAAGAAGCATACTTTTTTGGTCCATAGAAGAAAAAAAATTACTTAATTTGATCATTGTCTCATGTACAACAGATTTTTCCAGATATTCCCTGGCCTTCACTGCTGCATAAGGCTGAAACATATGGGTGTAAGAGAACGATACATAGCTTGCCACAGGATTGTAAAATAAACCTTGAAGACTTCAAAAAACAAATTTACTTGCAAATCTTCGTTGTTGGTAACAAATTGTACCACCCTAAACCATATATCATCGCTCACAAAATCTTCTGCTTTATCAATCAGTTGGAGGATCACATCAACATACCTGCAACAAGTAGAAAATCAGAACATGAAATAAATTCATGATATAGAAAAATGCTGGAGTTTATCTTCCAGCTCCCTCCCAACTAAGATTGTATCTTCATTATCCTTGTATAATTATTGTGTCATCTACTTCTATACAGATTTCGGTATGCCTTTCTAAGAGAAAAGTTTGTAGAAGTAAAAAAGCATTTCTACCATGAAAAATCGGTGCCAACTCTTCCCGCATAGAAAACTCTGTTGTACTCAGATACTGAAGACAGAGAAGCACAAGCATATATCTTATTCAGCTTAGATTCAGCACTTCAGCTGGTTAACCTTTTCAGGTGCCACCTGTTTTTTTTCTTCTAATTGACATCTCTAAAGAAAGTACCTGCAACAACTCCTCAACTATGTCCTTTGCATTGGAAACATCACACATGCCATACAATAAATCAAGAGCACGTCTTCTTATACTGGAAAATAAGCAATACAAAACAAAGAATTATTATCTAAACAAATCAGAAGCAAGATAAGAAAAAAGAAGCAAATATTCCACAAAAGTACAAGAACAATAGGTAGTGAACCTGATATCAGGATCCTTCAAAGAAGTAATGATCTGAGCTTAATGTTTCTTAATGATATCATGCACATCCGTAACCATCAACATTTTGGCCATGTTCTCCTGCATTTAAAAAAAGCAGAGGTAAATAGCCTAATACCATGTACACCAGCTTAATTGAATCCATCCCAATAATAACAGATGATATAGGTTGAACTGAAGCCAAAAAATACGTAAACAGAACTACAAATTTGCCCAGCTTAAGTGAAACAAATCCATTCAAATAATTACATAGAACAAAAGTAACCAAAAATGCAATTTTCACGATCTAGGGAGCTTACCAGACCAAGGTAACGGATATTTGGTTCATGAACAGCAACGAATTTACCAAGCAAAGCAACACACTCAGACATCATCTCCTTCTCAGCATCAAGGTGCATGACCTATGACACAAAGAGCACACACTGAAACATCATTTTATAAAAAATACCAGGAGTTCGTTTGAACACTCTGATGACAAGCCTTCATATTTGTCAAGGGAATTAATAAAAACTAACAAATACTCCTCATTTACAACAGCATAGTGGCCCTGATACTCCTACTTTCTTGAGTGGGCCAAACAAGAGAGCAAATGAACTCTCAGAAACATTATACAGATTACTCAATAAAGAAAAAAAAAAACATGCAAATTCAATGTAGAGAAACCAAATAAGCAACAGGATTGTATATGGATCTATATACAGAAGTAAAATTGCAGAATATAGTATCATGTACTGATTTAATCACGAACATGAAGAGCATGCATGACAAACTTACAAGAGCAAGGGCCTCAAATAGCACGGCATGTGAAGCATTATTCTTGTTCACATTTTTAACCACATCTGTTCCCATCAGTATCCGTTGCAAAACCTAAATACAAACTGTAAAGTCAGGGAAAACAAACATTATCAAAAGAAGCACATAAGAAAGATGCCGAATATATAAACCTCAAATAATGATCTTCTCGTATTTGGATCTTCAATAGTGGGAAAATATTGAAGGGCTCGCATTGTTTTAACCTGCAAAATTATCTAAAGCAAACAAAGCCTTAAATTAAGATTAACCTAGCGTGTGTATACTGCAAATCAAAACATCCAAAGTTGACATATTGGTTTCTTATCTTAAGATTGAAGAAGAGAATGACACAAACCTGCAGCCAGAGAGATGGGATACCATAAAACGTGTACTCTTGTGGAATATCTTGGTTTCTAGCAAGCCTCTCCAGTGTCTTTACACATTTCGGTACACAACTCCAATAAGCATCATGGTTGTTTGATACTAAAGCCGGGTAAAACTGGGAAGGGAAATGGGGAAACCTAATAGAAACAGGGGGAAGCGATGGGTATTTATACGAATTGAAAACACCATGGAAACGTAACGGCTTGGAAGATAGAGGAGGAGAAGATGAAAGAATACAACAAGGAAAAGGAGCTGGAGAGACAAAGATCGGATGCAAAGAACAAAAGAGAGGCGTTGAAAAAGAGAGGCAACATAAAGACACCCGATACCGTCTGTGGAAGGTGATAAGAAGAAGATACAACGTACTAATTATTACGGTCTATTGGGAAACACAGGCCCAGAATTGAATAATTGGGCTGGTACCAATTGACATTCCGGTTTTTAGGTAAATACTTTGTTATGTTTTTTAAGTTTTTGCATCACTTTTTTAAGTTATAAGAAAATACCCCATTTGTTGTCAACAAAAATTTTAACAGAGCTGTCAACAAATTTTTTTACAGAACTGTCAACAAATTTTTTAACAGAGTTGTCAACAAAAAATTTAACAGAGTTGTCAACAAAATTTATAACAGAGTTGTCAACAAATTTTTTAATAGAGTTGTCAACAAGAATAATAAGTTGTCAACAAAAATAATAAGTTGTCAACACGACTAAATAAGTTGTCTACACAACTAAATAAGTTGTCAACAATTTTTTTAACATAGTTGTCAACAAGAATAATCAAGAATAATAAGTTGTCAACACGACTAAATAAGTTGTCAACAAATTTTGTAACATAGTTGTCAACTAGAATAATCAAGAATAATAAGTTGTCAACACGACTAAATAAGTTGTCAACACGACTAAATAAATTGTTTACACGACTAATAAACGGTCAACAACATACAACACGAGTAATATTACAAAATTGTCAACACTTTACAAAACTTGTCAACACCACTGGATTTGCTATCTTTTGTTCCAAGATGTTGTCATTTCCTACATTCCGAGCTGATGCACCCTGTTCGAATACAACAGTTTCTGCTCACACGTTTCCTGCAGTTGTCAAGAATGTAAACATGATGAGATGACACTCATCTAAAACGTATAAGTATCTCTAAATGAAATATCTCATAAACCAAAAAAAATGACATGGTTGTGTATATCTAAAATGTAAAAACTTTCTTGGCTCTTCAGGTTTTTAGATACATGAAAACATCGCAGACTCAACTACAAGGGTGCATCTGAGTCATGTAATAACAAGCAACACAGAAAGAGGATTAATTTCAACTCTAGATAGGGGATCATCTATCATTACAAATTATGGTTGAATTATAGTTCTCCACTGATGTTTCTTTATTGTTCACCACTTCACCCTCACTTATTTTTATATGCTTAATCTTAAATACAGCTTACTATGTCAATAAAGCCAACAATGACAATTCACAGAGAAAAAAAGAGGATCTTACCTCCAACCATGACTCCAATAACACCGTATACCTGCAGCTGTGTTTGCAACAAGATTTCCATAGAGGTTCAGTGTGATCTATGTCTGTCTATGAAGATAAATGAAGAAGTTTAGCACATTTGCATAGATTTCAAACAAAGCAAAGCAAGATAAAAGTTGAAAGAGACATTAGTTTCATTTAAAAACTCTATGCAAAGGCAATTTATTCATTTGTAAACTGTCTTTCAAGGAAAAGTATAGGATGTACTCTTATATGTTGCTGACAGCTAAACTACTATTCAAATGTAATCAACTTAGCATCAGCTCAAAAGAAAGGGCATCCTTTTAACATTTAAGCAAAACTAATAATGTATATCTCCTTGGTTCTCACAAAATTGAGCTCAAAAATGAAAATCATCATACATCTACTACTTGCCAATTATTCAGAACGAATGAACTGATGTTTTTAAAATTCAATCATCAAAGCACAGTAGCAATTGGAAACTCATAATTCTGTCATTCACTTACCAACCAAATATCAAAATCAGCACAGAAATGCAACAAAGGAACGTTAAGAAGCGAGTAAAACAGATATTAACCTTCATCTTCTACTCGATCTTGTGCTCGTCTCCTTCTTCTTCGCTCAAAATCCGAATTGCAGAGAACAAACATGAATGTTAAGAAGCGAGTAAGATCTCTCCATACCTCTATAACGATGCCTCGGTCCGCCATTGATTCGATGAATCGGACTCCGAAGAAGCTTCTGACGCCATTGATTTGGAGTTTCTGTGGAGAAATTGGCGAATCGAGGAAGTATTCGTTGCTTCGGCCTTGTTCTTCTTGAAACCTAGAAGCTCTCGCCACCGCACCGAGCATCTCGGCGCTCTAGGCGACTGCAGATACGGATCTCCGACGATTTCGATTCGCGGCTTCATCACTTCTGCCTTATCCGAACGATTCGCTGTCAACTGGAGAGGCATAAGCTTTCCGTTGAAGAAGAGCTCTTCGGCTGGAAGCATTGTGACGGGATCGTTGAGGAGGAACTCGAAGTCGCAGTTGTCGTTCGTAGGATCTGGATCCTCCAGCGGAGCTTGAGGCTTTGATTCGTGGCTGAAGGATAGTTTAGGGATGGATCGCGTCGAGCAATGTGCGAGGTAGATCATTGTGGTCGTGGTTGGAGGATGAAGACGAGAGCGAGAGACGAGACGATGAGATCGAAATGGCCACATCTGAGTTGGGGGAGGAATAGTGTAGTTGAGGTGTGCTGGTATTCTGCGCTAGGTGTAGGTGTGTGGGTGTGGGGTAGAAACTAATGACTTAGTTTGGGAATGCACTTATTACAATTATAGTGCCCAATAGGGCATTGGGCACAAATCTTTCGAAAGTAGTATACAAAGATAGATTTTCTGGGGGAAAATATTTGTTTGGCAACTTAAGCTTTGAAAAAAAAAAGTACTATTTTCTATTATCACTGTCTCTCATTTGTACTAGCAATCGAGCCTCTCCTTCCTCCTTCCAACCAAAAGTACTATTTTCTATTATCGCTGTAAATCTTGTTATAATTAACGAGAGAAGATGGCACAAAAACTGAGGCTTGATGTATTTTTTTTTTAAGAAAAGGTTTGATGTATTAAGTCTAACATATACCTCTATCATACTAGTATCACTTAATCATCTATCTATATATAAAAATCGATGGATTTGAGAAAGTAATGGTAATCGGTACCGAGTTAATGCTTTGAGTTAATGAATTTGAAAAAGTTGATATTTAATAAGGGTTTGACATGACAAGTTTATTGATTTCATTTAAGACGCGTTGTTCAACTATTTATATTAAAGAAACAAATTATGCATGAAAATTGATGTCTTCATATCCCATATTTAAATGAGCTAGAATGACTCTTTTTCGTCGAAAAAATTTATTTATCATTTATCAATTTCTTGATTGATTTTGTTTATAAATTTAATTTTGTTGGGATTATATTGTTGCATTAGAAGATTGTGAACATAATTTGTCTCGATTCAATTTTCGAACGTCTATTTAACTACGTTAAACCGTATGTACAATTATGTAATTTTCCGCGCTCCGCGCGGGGGTCCGATGGTAGTATAACTATAATAATGAAAAAATGGATTTTCAATGTGAAAATATTGGTTTGGCAGTGTATTACTAACAGTGTTGGAGCAATCGAACCTCTCCTTGTTTATGCTAGGCAAGACAAAAGCTTTGCAATCGAGCTTCTCCTTCCTCCTTTTCAACCAAAAACCAAACAAAAGCTTCTTCCTTTCTCACTGCACTCAACTAACTCTACCAGTGAAGATTCATACAGGTAAGCTGTTCTACCATTTCTGTTGTCCTTTTCAATTCACTGCATTAAACTAGAACTAATTGGTTGTTTGGTCTTGATTTATGCCACGACCTAATTCACCATACCTGGTTGAAGGATGTCTTCTCGAGGTGCCATAAAAAAGTTGTCTTCTTCATTCATTGCCAATAGCAACAAGGGTGGAAGGATGAACCCACTCGATAAATTCCTGCAGACGGATTGTAAGTCTGGCAAATTTGACATTAGAGATGCCAATTTCTTCTTCAATCACATGCTTTCATTGAAACCCTTACCCCCAATTTCTTGTTTCAATACACTATTGGGTGCCCTAGCTAAGCAAAGACACTACTCTGTTGCTATCTCTTTCTTCAAAAGGCTATCAGTGTCTGGCATTCTTGGGTTGAGTTCAGGTCCAGTCACTTTGAATATTCTGGTAAACTGCTATTCTAGGATGAAATTAGGGAGAGATGCATTTTCAGCATTTGGCCTCGTTTACAAGAATGGACACCTCCCTGATATCTTCACTTTTAATACCTTAATCAAAGGGTTGTGTTTGGAGGGGAAAATGGTTGAAGCTGTTTGTTTTCTGCCAAAGATGATTCAGGCTCGTTGTGCTCCTGATGTCTTTACTTACACCACTATAATTGACGGATTGTGCAAAACCGGGAACGTCACCGCAGCTCTTCAGTTATATAGACAGTTGACATCTCGTGAAGAGCACTGTAGGCCAAAGGAATTGACCCTTTCTGTGATGGATGGCTCTACTTGTGCAGAGTGGGCTATTGCAGATTTGAAACCAAATGGAGTTAGAGTTTCACTCGATGTTGTTTCTTATAGTTGTTTAATTGATGGGTTGTGTCGATCAGGAATGGAAGACGAAGCGAGCTCAGTCTTTGTTGAAATGGTAGGCAATGACGTCCATCCAAATTCAGTGACTTTTGGCATTCTAATAAATATGCTTTGCAAGAAGGGTAAAGTGGAGCAAGGGATGGAGCTTTTGGAAATGATGATCTCGAGAGGAGAGTTACCTAACACAACTATATATAACACAATATTGAACGGGTACTTTAGGATCGGGAAGATAGAAAAAGCTGTGAATCTGTGCACAAATATGAGTTGTAGGGGAGTATCTGCAGACACAGTGACGTTTAATACCTTTTTGAAGGGATTTTTTCAGTCAAATAGAGTTGAAGATGCTATTAGCTTATTTAGCAACATGAAAAAGATACATTCAGAGCCAGGTTTTGTTTCTGAGAATGGACCAGATAATGTTACATACGCTACAATGATTGACGGGTTGTGTAAACATGGGTATCTTGGTAAGGCCGAAGATCTCTTGTCAGAAATGCAGGGTAGTGGTGTTTCTCCGGATATCTATGTTTACAATGCTTTGATTGACGGATTGTGTAAAAACGGACTCGTGGGTAAGGCTAGCACACTTTTCATGGACCTGAAAAATAGAGAAATCTCTCCTGATGTTGTCACCTATAATGCTTTGATCCACGGGCTATGTAAAAGCGGGGAGGTGGATATGGCTAGACAACTTTTTCAGGAAATGAAAAGTATCAACATTTTACCCGATGTCGTTTCCTATAGTTCTTTGATTAAGGGGTTGTATGATTCTACAAAGGACAAAGAGGCAGAAGTTGTCCTCAAAAGTATGATTGGGGATGGTATTTCTCCAAACGTTGTGACATTTAATACTATTTTGAACAATATTTGCAAGAAAGGAAGTTTAAGAGAAGCAAAGAGCTTGTTAGAGTTGATGACTCGAAAAGGAGTGCTTCCTAACGTAGTTACTTACAGTTGTTTGATCAACGGCCTATGTAGACGAGGTAGGATGGATGATGCCCGAGACGTAGTTTCTTTGATGGAAACTCATGGCTGCAAGTGTGATGTAGTGACATATAGCACATTGCTCAATGGATATAGCAAAGCAGGGATGCTAGAGGATGCACATAAATTGTTTCATGAAATTGAAACCAAGGGTTGTTCGCCTGATGTTATAGCTTATACCACTTTGATTCAAGGGTATTGCAAAGCAGGGATGCTTGAGGATGCACATAATCTGTTTCTGGAAATGGAGGCCAAGGGTTGTGCTCCAAACGTTATTACCTTTAACAGATTGATGGATGGATTTGCTTGTCAGTATGAATATGATAGAGTGAAAGAGTTGTGTCAGATAATGCATGAGAAAAACATATTACCCGACTTAGGGACGGCGTGCATTTTATTCAAATGTATCAACATGGATAAAAGCTGTGAAAATTTGATGACCTCCATACCAGACTTCTCTATACTTAGAAACCCCAGAGACGGCACACGTTGAATCTTTGTGTGAGTTTCTTATCTTGATCTTGGTGAATTCATTTTTCTGCTATGCCTGATGATAGAATTCAAATGATGGATATTTTTTTGGCAGGTGATGAAGTTACTTTTGCTGTGTTGAAGTGCATTACTTGGCTCTTTGGTTGGTTAACGGTTTTCTCTGTTTTTAGCTTCTGTAATCAGTAGTATGGGGCAGACTTGTATTTGGTGTAGCAGCATGTGTAAATTTGCTTTCTTAATAGATGAAAATGACTCAATTATGTTGTTTGCTAGTGAACATGTGACAGTCTTGTTGTATAATTCAAGTGCTATGCGTTTTTTGCTGCTTATACCGTGCAATGCATCTTCTTTTACGTCATTTTTCTCCTCTGTAATCGTAGTATGAATCACAGCAACTGTTTCTTCAGCATTAAGTTCAACTGTCGGCTCAGAATGGCTACAAAATAGAAGAGCATCATGTTCTCTATTTTCTGCAGCAGCGTCGATAGAATTTTCAATAGTGACATCATCATGTTATCACTAACGTCATCATTCTTCGAGTTGTCAGGATCAGAGGTACTTGTTGAAGAAACAAATCCAGCAAATGCATCTGCAAGAGCTTCATCAATGGACACTGGTTTTTTTATTTATTACCATTCTCTTCTTTTTCTTCATCAAGTGCTATTTCTTCTCACAGAACACCACCTGAACACCGGGTACTTAACTTTGAGGAGGCTCTATATCTGACATGGGTTTTATTTTTGGCCCTGAATTTTAGGATTTGGCTACTGATTGTTTGAGCTTTGCTTGCCCTCCCTAATTTACTACTCCGTAGTTGTTTGGTGATTGTCCTTCCCATTGTTTCTTTTCATATCTTGTTAGTTGTTCATGAAGATCTAATGGTTCTAACCATGCCAAGAAGAGTATGATGTAGGTAGCAAGATTTGTATACTCTTCTAACGATGTGTAATACGAGCCTATAGTGCATTTTAATAGGGTCAAGCATAGAAGATGAAGTGAGGTGTTCAATTGGATAGCACGCATTAAAAATTCTTAATTTGTTAAGTGGGAACATATGATCAACCTTCTCTTATAAGTTAACGTTGACAAAAGGTCCAGTAAACTAATATGCAGTGCATTTAGCAGAAAAGACAAGTGATCATTTTAGCATGAACTAACCACCTTATTTCTGCTTCAGATGAAACAACTAGGTTTTGGATTCCTGAATTTAGCTGTCATGATTTGGACTAAGACTGCTGTCAATTTTAAAGATAAGCTTGTCAGTGTATAAGCACTGTTTAGAAGTTCCAAACTGGAATTGCCAAGAGGAAAAATTTAGTGATGGATTATATCAGTGTGTAAATTTTCCTGCATTTTTGTTGATTTTTAACCGAGGTTATCTGAATTCATTTTAAGAGTGCAACAAAAATACATTTTAAGCTCTGTTTGTAATGACTGCCAGTGGATTTTGCATTCATTGACTGGTTCGTATCTGTCATACATATTAAAAGGAAACATTAGATGGAAGACAAATAGACAGTAATACACAAATTAACAAAGGGAGTCTCGGCCGTTTGCATGGAATACAGGGGAATCCTTTTGCCATCAAATGACAGCAGAAGAAGAAGAAGCGCTGAAAGGAGGAGTACGTAAGCATAATGCTATCTACACTGACGTTCAAATGTGACCTTAAAGTATGCTTGAATTGTTTTCTCATGATGGTGTTATGTTATACTCAAGGATTCTTCTTCTTTTTCTTCAATTATTGATATGTATGATTTCAGTGGTCTAAAAAGGATGGTGCTTTGAATGGTTTAGCTGAAGACGAAGAAATTGCTGCTAAACTAACATTACTATATTGCTTCATCCTTGAAAGATGTTGAGTTGCTCCTTGACCCAGGTTTTCTTTTTCCTGACAGATCCACTTCTTAAGCTTATGCAAACTGACTATGCTTTGGACACAGATCAAGTGCAAGTTATGGACTTTGGAGAGTGGTGCTGGCTGTCAGAAAATGTAAATACCACTTTAGCCTGTAAATTTTGAAATATGAACATCTTTTTCCTGGCTCTGGTATTCAAAATCCATGCTACCAACATGGAGTTGACTTTCCACCACCAGTCTTAACTGGATTGTCGCTCGAGTTCAGATCGTATGGTGTTGGAGTCTTCTTTGCACCTTCAACAGTGGCACTGGTGTTATCGTTCTTCGTCGTGTTTTCGCGCTCTGATACCATGAAACTTTACAGAGGACAAGTCAGCAAAAGGAATTGGATTCCTTACTTTCATTGGCACATCAGTGCTACTTATATACATCAGAAACGAGCAGTTACAGCAGTTCAACTGTCAAGAAACCATTCCACTGTCATAACTAATACTAACTACCAGTAACTGCCATTTAAACCAATTTTGAATGCTTCACAAGCCAGTCAATGACTGTATCAATGTTGGTTGAGTTCTTGTAGGAGACCATACTTCTCTGTCACCAATCGACTTGAGATCCCTGCATTAAAATAGTCATTACAATCTCACATAGCATATTACTTTTACTTGCTGAGTCAATAAGGAATTTTAGTGGGATCTTATGAACCCATTCTGGCTTACATTTGATCTGTTATAGCATCTTTTGATAGTGATTTGGGCTTGTCATTCTCGTTTCCAAGTACTAGTAAAGTGATGCCACTCAATGAGGGTTTGCTAATTAGATCATGAAGCTCACTTCTTGAGATGCTTATGTTATCAAGATCAGCAGAATCAACAACATAACTGCACACATTACATGTCATCTACAAATATTATGAACCAAGAAAAACAGACCCAAATACAAACTGAAATTGCACGGCAGTATCCCTCCCACATGTATTGCTTTCAGTGAATCTCACTAGATTCGAATTAGCAGTCATGTCTTCACTATATATCTTAAATTTCTAAAGAGAAATACATATTGGATCAAAAAAAGAGAAATACATAAGAGAGCACCAAGAAATTGAATTTAATCATACTAAGCTGCTCTAAAATTGGACTATTGCACCATCTTATAAACAAAAATTCCTACACTAATTGAAGTAAAATCACTTAATCATATCATAATTATAAAAACAAGATTCAATGTGTTATTTCATAATTCACTAGATCCGGAAACCCGCGCTTCGCGCGGGGAAATCACAGTTTTTCGTTTGCGGTTAGTCATTAAACATGTCATAAATTTAAAATGAGTGAACGGTGATATAATTCAATTATACAAAATCGTAAAATGCAAATACAACTATTGCAACAATGGTTGCAACCGAAATCTGCAACATAAAGTATTTATATGATGTTCATGTTTTACTGAGGCCAATATTGTTTGGCGTGTTACATGTGGCGTGTTACATGTTTTACTGAGGCCATGCATATGAATCAATCTTAGGTGTTGTCAATATATAGATTAAAAATATCTAATTAATCCAGATTAATTTTTAATCGGGAAAGGATGAGGCGTCAGAATAGAATTGATGAACCTGATAGATATGAGAATGAATTTGGAGATTGTGATAGAGGAAGAAGACGAAGATGGTGTGTTCTTAGTTGACGATGGAATTAACATTTAAGAAAATAGATAATTAGGATAAAGATTTAAAAAATATTTTTTTTGGTAAAAAAAAAAATTAAAAAATTAAAAAAACATTTATTAGGTACATGTTGTTTTTAATTTTTCAAGCTCATCAACTTTTATATATAGATAGATACTAATTTTTTTAGGAAAAAATATTAATATGGCTTAAGCTTAAAAATAAATAAAAGAAAATACAAGACAACAACAAAAGCTTCGACCTTTTCTCACTGCAGCGGTAGGTGTTCATTCTTTAGGCAAGACAACGTAAGCTTCTTCCATTCTACCACAAACAATAACAAAGGCTTCTTCCTTTCTCACTGCACTGATTTCGCCCTATTCTGATTCATACAAGTAAATTGTTTATCCGGTTGCTACCGTTCTCTGTTATCCTTTTCAATTCCCTATTCTGATTTTGCCCTAAGCTTCATTCATTACTACTACTTTAAGGATGTCTTGTCGAGGTACCATCAAAAAGTTGTCTTCTTCGTTCATTTCCCATAACAACAAGAGTGGACGGATGAACCCACTTGACAAATTCCTGCAGACGGATTGTAAGTCGGGCCAATTTGACATTAGAGATGCCAATTTCTTTTTCCATCACATGGTTTCGATGAAACCCTTACCTCCAGTTTCATGTTTCACTACTCTATTGGGTGCCCTAGCTAAAAAGAAGCAGTACTCTCTAGTTATCTCCTACTACAAGACGCTATCTGTTTCTGGTTTTTTTGAGTTGAGTTCAGATCTGTTCACCTTGAATATTTTGCTCAACTGCTACTCTAGGATGAAATTAGGGAGAGATGCATTTTCAGCATTTGGCCTCCTGTTCAAGAATGGACACCGCCCTAATATCATAACTTTTACTGCATTGATCAAAGGGTTGTGTTTGGAGGGGAAAGTGGTTGAAGCTGTTGGTTTGTTGCCAAAGATGATTGGGTTAGGTTGTGCTCCTGATGTCTTTACATACAGCACTATAATTGACGGATTATGCAAGACTGGGAACGTCACCGCAGCTCTTCAGTTGTACAGACTATTGGTGCATTGTAAGGAGGCTGCGTCTCGCGAAGAACATTGTAAGCCGAAGGAATCGATCTTTGCTCTGATGGATGGTTCTTCTTGTGTAGAGTGGCCTATTACAGATTTGAAACCAAAGGGTGTTAGAATTTCACTCGATGTTGTTTCTTACAATTGTTTAATTGATGGGTTGTGTCGATCAGGAATGGAAGACGAAGCGAGCTCAACCTTTGTTGAAATGGTAGGCAATGACGTCCATCCAAATTCAGTGACTTTTAGCATTCTAATAAATATGCTTTGCAAGAAGGGTAAAGTGGAGCAAGGGATGGAGCTTTTGGAAATGATGATCTCGAGAGGAGAGTTACCTAACACAACTATATATAACACAATATTGAACGGGTACTGTAGGATCGGGAAGATAGAAGAAGCTGTGAATCTGTGCACAAATATGAGTTGTAGGGGAGTATCTGCAGACACAGTGACGTTTACTACCTTGTTGAAGGGGTTTTTAGATTCAAATAGAGTTGAAGATGCTATTAGCTTATTTAGCAACATGAAAAAGATGCACTCAGAGCCAGGTCTTGTTTATGAAAATGGACCAAATCATGTTACATACGTTACAATGATTGACGGGTTGTGTAAACATGGGTATCTTGGTAAGGCCGAAGATCTCTTGTCAGAAATGCAGGGTAGTGGTGTTTCTCCGGATATCAATGTTTACAATGCTTTGATTGACGGATTGTGTAAAAACGGACTCTTGGGTAAGGCTAGAGCGCTTTTCATGGACCTGAAAAATAGAGAAATCTCTCCTGATGTTGTCACCTATACTACTTTGATCCATGGGCTATGTAAAAGCAGGGACGTGGATATGGCTAGACAACTTTTTCCGGAAATGAAAAGTATCAACATTTTACCCAATGTCGTTTCCTATAATTCTTTGATCAAGGGGCTGTACGATTCTGGAAAGGACAAGGAGGCAGAAGCTGTCCTCAATAGCATGATTGGGGATGGCATTTTTCCAGACGTTGTGACATTTACTACCATTTTGGACAATTTTTGCAAGAAAGGAAGATTAAGAGAAGCAAAGAACTTGTTAGACTTGATGACTCGAAAAGGCGTGCTTCCTGACGTAGTTACTTACAGTTGTTTGATCCACGGCCTATGTAGACAAGGTAGGATGGATGATGCCCGAGACGTAGTTTCTTTGATGGAAACTCATGGTTGCAAGTGTAATGTAGTGACATATAGTACATTGCTCAATGGATATAGCAAAGTCGGGATGCTAGAGGATGCACATAATTTGCTTCATGAAATTGAAACCAAGGGTTGTTCGCCTGATGTTATAGCTTATACCACTTTGATTCAAGGGTATTGCAAAGCAGGGATGCTTGAGGATGCACATAATCTTTTTCTGGAAATGGAAGTTAAGGGTTGTTCTCCGGATGTTATTACCTTTAACAGATTGATGGATGGATTTGCTCGTCAGCATGAGTATGATAGAGTGAAAGAGTTGTGTCAGATAATGCATGAGAAGAACATATTACCCGACCTAGGGACGGCGTGCATTTTATTCGAATGTATCAACAAGGATAAAAGCTGTAAAAATTTGATGACCTCCATACCAGACTTCTCTATACTTAGAAACCCCAGAGAAGGCACACCTTGAATCTTTGTGTGAGTTTCTTATCTTGATCTTTGTGAATTCATTTATCTGCTATGCCTAGTATTTTGTAGTGACTGATGATAGAATTGAAATGATGGATATTTGTTTGGCAGTGATGAAGTTGCTTTTGCTGTGTTGAAGTGCATTACTTGGCTCTTTGATGATTCGTGCTTTCACTAATATGGCTTTGGTTGATTTATAGTTTTCTCTGTTTTTAGCTCTTGACTCACTAGTATGGCACACACTTGTATTTGATTTAAGTTTCTTGTACTTGGTGCTGCAGCATGTATTTTAAATTATTGGCTTAACCTATCAAGTTGGTCATGCTATTTCGGGGAGCGCAGATTTACTGCGTGATTTGGTTAAAGATGGAGCTTCCTTGTTGGTCATTGGGCCACCTGGAGTTGGAAAAACTATTAAGAAATACTTAGAATTTAGAAATAGCCAATAGATTGTGCTAATTTAGAAATAAACTTCTAGCATACACTATTTGGCTGAACTGTCACACTATATCTGCAAATGCTATGTTGTGATTCGTATATTAGAAGTCTGTTTTGCATTTTGACTATTTGGGAAGTTCTTGTTTTCTTACTAAATCATTTCTGCAAGTATGCTCACAATGTACTCTTAAAACCAACATTAAAATTTCACTTTTGCATGGAAATCGTTCGCATGCTTGCTGATGATTATGGGAAAAGGGTAATGATTGTTGACACTTATAGGAGAGCACCCCTTCTCCCGAAGTTACGAGGTCATTTTGCGAATGAAATTGTTGGGGATGGGGACATACCACATGCAGGAAGAATGCAAGTTCCTGTATCAGAATGCAAGTTCCTGTATCAGAATGCAAGTTCCTGTATTTTCTTAAAATATTTCATGGATAAATTATGCATTAGATTGGGTTGCTTGAAAGTAGGTTTATTAGAACTTTTTGTGATAATTTGATGTCAAGGCTTACCGATGAAACATGTTTGTCGTGTGATTGTAGCAGCACTTGGATGTTGCAGCATGTATTTGTAAATTCGCTTATAATCCAAGTACTATTGTATTTGGTGTTGCATGACTATCATTTTCATCTATTTGATTTAATCAATGAAAATGACTCAGTTTTGTTGTATAATCCAAACAGCCTTTGCAGCAAATATGTAGCGTTGATTTGGCATGATCGTTGCAGGCAGAGCACATGTCCGACGATCCAAACGATTGGCGTTGCTGTATAATCCAAACAGCCTTTGTTTTGCATAAGAATGCATCATAAAATGATTCCACTGATGTTTTTTATTGTTGTTATTTTTGTCTGTTTATTAAGGTGAATTAAGCTCTGATAGAGTTGAAAAGATAACATATCAGGACATCTGACAAATTAACAAAAAACTAGCAGTCTCTGCAGTCAGTCACGGAGAATTTGCCATTCCAAGTACGGTTGTCAGCCACCTTACTGTAGAGATAAAACATTAGATGGAAGACGAATAGAGGGGGAATCCTTCGCTAACGTGACCCTACCCGCCATCAAATGGAGAGCAGAAGAAGAAGTAGCGCTGAAAGAAGCAGTATGTAAGCATAGTGCTGGAAAATGGCAGACAATCCTCAGAGATCCTCAGTTCAGAGATGTGCTACACTCACGTTCAAATGTAGACCTTAAAGTATGCTTCAATTTGTTTCTCATGATGGTGTTATGTTATACCCTCAGTTCAGGGATTCTTCTTCTTTTTCTTCAATTGTTGATATGTATGATTTCAATGGTCTAAAAAAGGATAAGTGGAGAAACATCAATGTGACAGCAAGTGGACTGGGATCAAGAGAAAAGGCGAGACTTTTAGCCGAAGATGAAGAAATTGCTGCTAAACCCAAGCTTCATTCAGTGACAAACTACATGCAGCAGAGTCAAAGAGAAATTTGACATGGTCTTGACCGTTTTCCTCCTTCATACGTCAAAAATTGCCATAAGAAAACAGACATCAGCAGCATAAGAAAATAAACATCAGCTAACTGAGGATTATCAGTCTATCCGATATTGTAGGGTCCATCTATGGCTTAGTTTGGACTTTGGAATAGAGGATCTTCACTTGAGGTAAATTGCCATAAGAAAACAAACCATTTCAACGGTCTAATTTAATCGCCGTAAATCGTGTTATAATTGAACGAGAGAAGATAGCACAAAAATTGAGGTTTGATGTATTAAGTCTAACATATACCTCGATCATACTAGTATCACTTGATTGGTTACATAGAAATGCAGTCATATTTAGAAACAAAACAACCTCTAAACAGGGTATAGAACAAGCAACTTATACTTATTTTAAACAATGGGATAATGCATGCACGATTTCTAGAGGACCTAAATTAAAAATTCATAGGAATAAAAAAAATAAACAATGGGTTGCTCCTCATATGGATTGGATAAAAATAAATTTCGACGGATCATATAAGGAGAACACTTCTTCAATTGCAGCCTACATTGCTAGAGATGGTAAGGGTCAAGTCATTGATATATATAGTAAACATTGTTATTCCTCTTCGGCATTACAAACTGAAGCATACGCACTACTCTTGACAACAAAATTAGCCACAAAATTAAAACATTCGAATATTATATTTGAAGGAGGTTATTTGACAGTTATCAATTCAGCAACTAGAATATGGAAAATACCATGGGAAATTGAAAATATAATGAAAGATGTGCAGTTTAACCTACAATGCCTCAATAACACTAAAATAAGGCATTGTTTCCGTGAAGCAAATCGGGCCGCTGATTTTGTTGCATGCCCAGACAAAAATCCTCATTTCATCAAAGAAGTTTTGAACTGCAACCTAGATTCTAGTCTATCTGACAACTATCTTCACAATATTAGGCCACATCTTTTGGCTTCTCCCTTATACCCGCTTTATCAGCCTTTTTTCAGGATCATCGCTGAAGATGGTCAGGAGTGGTTATCCCATAGTGGATAACACCCCGTTTCTTGCTTGTTAACAAAAAAAAGATACTAGTATCACTTGATCATATAATTATCTAATCTAATCTAATATTATAATATAAAAATCGAGGAATTTTTTACCATTATCCATGTTGGATATAACACTATTGTAGCTGAATATGAAGAATGCAATACTCAATATATTGTAATTTTTATCTATGCCCCTAGTGTGGAACACCTAAAAACTGACTTTTGGAATTTTATTTCTAATATAATTCATACCCATAACAAACCTACTGTCATAATAGGCGATTTCGATGACATCCTAGAGCCAGAAGATAAATCTGGAGGAACTTATCCAAACACAAACAGATTTGCTAGATTAAACACTTTTATGACTAACCATGGGTTGCTTAATCAGAAAAACCAGGGATCACCGTATACTTGGAGGAGAAGTAACAAAAATAATAATACAACAATTTTAGAAAGATTAGACAGAGTTCTGATTCATCCAGACATTATTAATTTCTACAACAAGGTTGTGCTCAATCATTTACCATTTACAACTTCTGATCACTGTTGTATTACATTACAATTGGGACAAGAAATTACTTCTAAGAAGTATCCGTTCCGTTTTGAGAACACCTGGTTACAAAATAAAAATTATGAATATCTAGTAAAAAGGATCTGGAATTATAATTTCCATGGTTCATCTATGTTTAAATTATTTATGAGACAAAAACAATTAAAACAAGAAACAAAAACATGGTTAAAGAAAAACACTAATAATGTATTGGAACAAATCAAAACAACGGAAGATCGACTGCAATTTGTACAAAATGAATGTTTCATTAATAACCAACACCATAAAATACCACTTTATAATAGACTTCTAACAAAATATAATAATCTATTGGATTTTCAACACACTTATTGGAAACAAAGAGCAAAAGTAAAGAGTTTCAAAGAAATAGATAGAAATACAAAATACTTTCAAACTTCAGCTAAAATTAGGTGCTATAAACAACAAATAAATTATTATGAAGCCTTAGACAAGATTATATACTATGACTCAGAGGATATTAAAAGGGAAATCACTAAGGATCTTCAAGTACGATTCCAGTCAACCTACAATACACAATTGTTAGATAATCACTTTGACATCATTCCAAGTCTAATTTCTTCTACTGAGAATAATGAGTTATTATTACAACCAACCCCTAAAGAAATTAAAGATGTGATTTCTCAATTACCGCATAATAAAACACCGAGACCAGATGGATATAATGCTGAGTTTTATCAAAAATATTGACCTATTGTAGGATCGTCAGTGGTTCAAGCAGTCCATGCACAATCTTTTATTGCTTTAATACCGAAAATTGATAATCCGATAACTATTAATCACTATCGACCTATAAGTTTATGTTCTACAATTTATAAGACCATTACGAAGATTATGGCAAACCGTTTGCAACCTTTATTACCCAAACTAATACATCCTTGTCAAGGTGTTTTTGTCCAAGATAGATCAATATTTGATAATATATTATTAGCCCATGAAATTTTTCATTCCTTCCACCAGAAGAAAAAAGGAAAACGGGGATGGATGACTCTTAAATTAGATATGGAAAAAGCTTATGACAAAGTGAAGTGGCCTTTTATTATTAAAGTTCTTAAATCATTCGGATTCCACAAGACTTGGATAGATAGAGTAATAACTTGTATTACTTCAGCATCCTTTTCAGTCTTAGTAAATAATGAACCAGGGCCTATTTTTCACCCAAAATGTGGTCTAAGACAAGGTGATCCAATTGCGCCCTTTATTTTTATAGTTGTCATGGAATACTTAGCTAGAAACTTACAAAAAGAGGCGGACAAAACAAATCACAGAGTAGGTATACAACTTACCCGAAATGGTATGCGTATACCGTTTCTTTGCTTTGCGGATGATACCATAATTTTTGTAAATGCAAACTTAAACAACATGAATTACATTAAAAATTTATTACAAAAGTTCACGGATCTTTCTGGCCTATCGATAAACTACCATAAAAGGTCATTCCAGACAACACCAAACATTTCCACATCACAAAGACAAAATCTTGCAGCTGTTTTGAATTTGTATATCACCACATCTATGGAAAAATATCTTGGCATACCTATAGTACGAGGTAGAGTTAAAAATGACTGCTTTCAATATGTTGTACAGAGTATGCAAAAACAATTATCTAAATGGAAAGCAAATACCATTTCTCAAGCCGGAAGGACAATCCTAATTCAATCAAACATAATGTCCAAAGCTAACCATCTTATGCAATGCTTTCTTCTCCCAAAAGGAATTTGTACCCAATTTGATAAGAATAATAAGGACTTCTTTTGGAACAATAGTAATCCAAACTACAGAGCAATAACATCATGGGATAAAATCTGTCGTTCTAAAGATGAAGGTGGATTGGGTCTCCACAAGGCTGAAGATCTCAATATCGCATTACAACAAAAATTATTATGGAAAGTAATTACAGACAGAGAAAACATTTGGGTTGGACTAATATATCAAAAATATCTTCAAAATTCATCTATTTTTAGTTACAAAAAAAAGAAAAAACAGTCATGACAATTTTCAAGGCTGTTACACCTTAGGGAGCAATTTCAAAAAGGAATCAGCTGGGAATTAGGAAACGGGAATAATATTAATTTTTGGACGGACAATTGGTTGCAAAACACAAATTTGAGAAATTTTCATGATCCGAGCAAGAGTGATATTAACACAAAAGTAACTTCTTTTATTAATGATAATAAGGAATGGGATACTATCAAGCTTAACGAACTTCTACCTAGTCATATCGTACAACAAATTGCAAACATATATATATCGCCTCAAAATGTGGAAGACAAAGTGATTTGGATCTTAGATAAAACAGGTGCTTTCAGTACAACCTCAGCAAGGAAATTTAATATCTCTCATCATCAAACAAATCATATTGACTTATATAAATGGATATGGTCGACAAAACTTCTCCCACGGTATCAAAAATTTTTGTTGAAAATTGTCTCAGATAATTTGCCAACCACACAACGACTTAATAAATTTTATAATAGAGTACCTTCATATTGCTCAAGATGTGACAGTTTAACTGAAACTACAGAACACTTGCTTTTTCAGTGTCCTCATACACAGTTACAATTAAGTAAATTTGAGACATTACTTGGCTTTAAATTTCACATTCAAGTAGACGTTC
This sequence comes from Oxyria digyna, assembly GCA_029168935.1. Taxonomy (NCBI): domain Eukaryota; kingdom Viridiplantae; phylum Streptophyta; class Magnoliopsida; order Caryophyllales; family Polygonaceae; genus Oxyria; species Oxyria digyna. The sequence goes on along the minus strand of JAPVLV010000001.1, from coordinate 1,438,773 downwards.
CTCTAATACAGAATCTACAAAACACCATTATTATGATTAAAGGCAACACTCATATGTTGGAAGCCTTGATTCACTTATGGTATGCAATATGGATATATAGAAACTCGATAATTTTTGGAAAAGAAAACAACCGAAAAACAGAACCACATAGAACTGCTTTTGAACAATTTAAATTCTGGGAAAATAATACTGTAAACATCAAGGGATCAAAACAGAAGAATAGAAGAAATAGAAGTAAGACTAGTAATAGAGCATGGAAAAAACCTACAGAGGATTGGATAAAAATAAATTTTGACGGATCTTTTACATCCTATCATGAATCTTGGGTTGGGTGTATTGCGCGTAACAAAGACGGGAAGGTAATAGATCTATTCAATAAAAAAGTTAGATCCAACTCTCCACTTCAGACAGAGGCCTTAAGTGCACTTTACGCAGTTAAGCTCGCCAAGAAAATTAATTACAACAAATTAATATTAGAAGGGGATAACTTAACGGTGATTAATAGCATTAAGAATATCTGGAAGATACCTTGGGAAATTCGCAATATAATAATAGACATTCAAACTCTACTAACTACAGTTGAAAATGTCAAGATTTTTCATTGTTTCAGAGAAGCAAATAAGCATGCGGACTTCCTTGCTAAGCCGCAAGCTAATATGCACTTTCTTAAGGTTATCCTTGAATGTAATAGGGATAACATTATATCTGATGAATATATCAGAAATATGAGACCACTGTTTCTCCAGTCGAGTATGATGTCTTCTCGTACTGGCTTTTTAGGGCCATTCATTGGAATCAAGGGTTGTCACTTATTTGTAGGTTAGACTCTGGTTCTTACCTTTAACAAAAAAAAAAATCGCGGAGAGAGAAAATTAAAGGCCACATTAAATATCTTTGCATTCTTATTGGTTAATGTCATTCCTTAATTTAGTATTATCCTTTTCTAATTGGTGTATTTTATGCATCATAAATGGGTAAAACACCATACAAAAATTCAATATGTGAAGATTTATATAAAATTAAAACTTAGATTTTTATAATCAAAATGCATAGTATTTCAAGATTTATAGAATTAAGAGTCCATAAAAAAATTCAATGTTTTTAATGTTTTACATTCAAGGAATCTTAAAGACGTTGAGGACGTCGGACTTCGAAAGCTCATCAGGGCTCGTTCGAAATCGGAATCGAGGGAGACCAGTTTAGTTGGATCCGTATCGATTTCAGATTTGTGTCTGGTCATGTGTCTCGTCGTCTGATAGCAGGTAAACACAAAACGAATGGTTTTGTTCTGTGCGTGGCGTGTGGATTAAAACCATGCGTCACGCACGGATATAATCCATGCGTGACGCACGGCGCCTGGGCGGTAAATAGCAAAAAGGGTGGGCGTTAAATAGTAAGGGCCTAAAAATAGCTAACCTATATGAAGAATTGAGTTTAAGCCAAGCCTCGTCGTTTGAAACCACGCTCATTGATCTCCTTCTCCTTCCTCTCTTAATGCCTCTTACCAATTTTCTAGGTTAATCCATTGAATCCTCCATGGATGTTCACCAACAGCTCCAATCATTCATCTTCCCTCTTGATTCTTCTTCTTCTTCTTCTTCTCCTTCAATGAATCTATTCTTATTCTTTTTCTATAAATACCGATTGTGCAGCCAGCCAATAGGTCCGTCCATCGTCTTCAGAAGTAGAAAATGTCGGGGAAAGGAGCCAAGGGTTTGATTACCGGTGGAAAGTCAGGAGGAGTCAACAAGGAGAAGGACAAGAAGGCTCCAATTTCTCGCTCTTCTCGCGCCGGTCTCACGGTGAGCCTTCTTATCCTCCCTTTGTAGCTCGTGCTATTCGTCGGCTTCCTTCGTCTAGTACCTAGCCACGTGTTCGATGACGTTTTTAAAAGTTCGGTGTCCAATATACTCGTTATCTCATTCTATCGGTTCCCTAACGCACTAAAACCGTCAAAATTGTAGATTGGGCCCAATAAGGCCCAATCACGTGTTCAATGACGTTTTTACAAGTTCGGTATAAAACGACGTCGTTTTTCATTTTCTGCCACGTTCATTGTCGCTGCCTATTTGAACTCAAAATATTGGCTTTCTTCTCTTCCTCTTCATATTATTCGCTAGAGTGTGTTGTAAGGAGACAAAAAAAAGGAAGCAGTTTCGGTTTTGAATAAAGCGTTTGGCGGGTCCTCGGACTCGGCTCGTTTCCTACCAAAAAAAAAACATCTGTGCAGTAAATTCCCAGAATTAAATTCGCTCTCTCACCCACTCATTTGCCATCGAACTTCCTTGGTTATCGGTCCATCGACAAAGCTGGGGAGTCGAGGAGTTGCTTAAATCTGTCAATAGCTTTGTCAAAATATTGGCTTTCTTCTCTTCCTCTCCGTATTATTCGCTCGTGTGTGGAGACAAAAGTGCAAGCAACACAACAGTGCAGGGCATCTTCTTACGATGGACCTCTTATAATTCAAGAGAAGTCACAATTTTACCCTAACAATAATTAACTTAATATCAAATTTATAGTGATATTGATACATAAATAACCATGTGATAAATTAGAAACATTCATAACAAGAGCAAAATGTTTAATTACCTTTTTTTGAACAACTGCATAGCTCTGTTAGAATTGTTGGAATGATATAACCACTATTCTTTATCTTCATTTGATCAGATCTACATTTAAAGGTTTAAGTAGGGTAAGGAATAACAAGAATTGGATGTTAGGCAAATAAAACGATTTGATTATATAACTTAATGATGTAATTACCTCAAATGCTTACAAATGTAAATCACGTACCTTTCTCAAAGGCATTAGGCCAATTTGTGACGGCGAGATTGAGAAACTTGTATGGATTTGGTTTAGTGCAGAAGTTGTGTGGAGTTGGATTTATAGAAAGGGTGGAGTTGGTGCAAATTATTAAGGGCGGAGTGACCGATGGAGGGGGTGGTACTGTTGAGGGTGATGTTGAAAGCTGTCGGCAATAGAAATTACTCATTACTCTCCATCACAAGTGGCCAAGATTACCTGATCGGAATCTGAAATAACCAGATCCGAGATGACCCGGTGTTCGTTCCAATAATTTGTTCGATAGTCCCGATCAAGCCTACCTCTCTGCCAAGCGTTAATTTTGTATAGGTTAGAAAAGAATACCTGATCGGAATCTGAAATAACCAGATCCGAGATGACCCGGTGTTCGTTCCAATAATTTGTTCGATCGTCCCGATCAAGCCTACCTCTCTGCCAAGCGCTAATTTTGTATAGGTTATAAAAGAATACCTGATCGGAATCTGAAATAACCATTAAAATAACATTTTTTTAAATTAATTGCTCTCTTACCTTTATGAAAACATTAAAATAACATTTTTTTAAATTAAAAATAGCCGCCGGTTAACCGCCGGTTCGACGGTTCAAGGAATCCTTGAACCTGAACCTGAACCGTGAGTAGCCGGTTCGGCCGGTTCCGGTCCGGGTCGGTTCCGGGTTTGACCCGGGCCGGACCGGGCCGGTTCGACCGGTTCGTTGAACCGCGAGCCATCTCTAATGTTGGCAAAACTTAACTTTGGTGGCTCCTCAGTGGATCCCCTCCTCCTATATGTAGGGTAAAACTTAACTTTGGTGGCTCATCTAGGGGTCCAGGAGGTGATATTGCTGGGGGAGGTATCATACGTGATAATATGGGTCGTCGCCGTAAATTCTCTTTAAAATTATTAAGGTCTTCTAAAGGTATTTTTATAAAGCTAGCAAAAACGGGTGAAAATTTTTAGTTTATTTTAAAAAAAATTGGCGAGAAATTTGTGGACCCGTGGACAACAGACGCTCAATAGGAGAACAAAATTACCGCTTGGCAGAGAGGTAGGCTTGATCGGGACGATCGAACAAAATATTGGAATGAACACCGGGTCATCTCGGATCTGGTTATATCAGATTCCGATCAAGTCGGGTTGGTATTAAAGCAGGTTTCGATCGGATCAGACTTTTTTTATTTCGGATAACGAGCGAATCGCATTACGAGCAAGTCCGATTACGGAGATACCCCTAAGCAATCGAATTACAATTACTTAGAGAAATTGCCGCGCGTCATGGTCTTGCGACAAAGCTGGGGAGTCGAGGAGTTTCTTAACTCGAGATGAAAACGTAAGATTTCCCCAAAACTCATTCCGACACGATGCAACGTCTAAGGATTAAATTGAGATGAAAACGGCAAGTCAAAAACGCTTGAGGCGATGGAGGAAGAAACAATTATATTTACAATTTATATTTAATGATACTTATAAGGCAAATAATAGAATTTATTAAGGGTTTACAATTGATAAGATAATACAGACAAACTAAATCCAATCAAATTAAACTAATCTTTTCCAATAAAACCTAAGAATCTAATAAATGACATCTAACGTTTCGCTCTCATTTGAATTTATGAATGGATCTTTTGATTCACCGTAGTTTTGAGACAGAAGATAATAATCTGATTCCCCATATTGAATACGAGAAATTGACATACATTGTAAATCTGTTGATTCACCGTAGTTTTAGATTCTATCTTTTTTTTATAACAAAGTTTTATGAGTTTTTTTAATTAACGGACACACTTTTTAAAAAGGGAGTATTATGTGGCGGAAGATAATTGGATCGTCAAAAAAAAAAAGGCGAATAAATGTGAGGTCGACACATAGGCGAATTGAACGTGAGGACGACATGTGGCGAGGAGGGTTCTCCTTTAGTATATGTATAGATTTTGATTAATAGGTTTAATTAGTAATGAATATTCTAAAACAATGAATTTTATCTGATAGAGTATTAAATAGTATATTAAGTGGTTAAAAATTCTATCATAACTAGATTCGAGCCTTAGTCCCCTCGAAGAAGTGCTCCGACGCCTCCTTCTGCTTCATCCACACGAATCCGGTGGATTGCACTCTGCCGCACTCGATTAAGCCCTGAATTTTGATCGATTAGGGTTTATGCGGTGAAATTGAGGCATAAATTGGGGGTAATTGATTGATTACCTTGAGGGGGAGGACGCCTTTGGGGAAGCCGATTTCGTCGAGGAGCTCCATGGATCGGCGGTGGCATTCTTCGGGATCGGTGACGATCTCGGCTCCGGCGCGCTCGTCAACGATGATGGTACTGTTATCCCAAAAGGTTGGTTGAAGATGTGTAAACACATTATTCAGGTATAGACAATGTTATGACTTATGAGCATTATATTCTCCAAAAAGGAAAAAAAAAGAAGAAGAAGAAGAAAGTAAGTCTCTTCCTGCGTATGTCTGTCTGCGTATGTCTCTTCCTAGCCTGTTCTCTCTTCTCTAGCATGTTCTCTGTGGCTCCCGTCTAATCTCATTGACTCCCTTCTCAACCACATAATTCCGGTGTTTTCAATTGAAAAATGAAGAGAAGGAGAGAAGAAGAAGACACAGGAGATTCAGCTGCTAATCGAAAGAAGAAGAATATATCTGGGATGGCAAATCCTAATTTTTCTTGGTCGGAAGAGAAGGATATTCTCCTACTGAAGCAGATTATAGACGCCAGGAATGGTCGAGGGCCGTGTGCTTCTGAAAAGAGGTGGAGTAACAATTGTTGGAGAATTATCCTTGAGAGGCTTACACTACTAAATCCGGAGTACCAAGTGCTGAATACGAAGGATCTGAAAATTAGGCAAACTCTCATTCGGACCCAAACAGATTTGAACTTGTCTTCCGTTCATCCACCAATAGCGGTAAATCTATTACTATATATTAAAGCAAAAGAATTTAGAGTCACGAGAGCGTTTTTTAAATTTAAACTTTTTAAAAGATTAATAAAATCATTTGCATCGCAGTGTAGACCCAGCTGGGTCTACGTTTGAATTCCTTTTCCCTTAGAATTTTTATATTAATAAGTGTATTAATTCCCAAATGTTAGAAATTATATTAATGTTACAAATTATATTAACGTCAAAATGTAGTAATGTTACAAATTATATTAAAAAGTAAAATATAAATGAAAAAATTATTAAAATTTCATAATATATTTGTTATTATTAGTAGATTAATTATGTAAACTTTTTTTAAATTTAAATTATATAAATGAAAGAATTTAGAGTCACGAGAGCGTTTTTTTAAATTTAAACTTTTTAAAAGATTAATAAAATAATTTGCATCGCATTGTAGACCCATCTGGGTATACGTCTGAAAGTTAAAAATTTATATTAATAAGTGTATTAATTCTAAAATGTTAGAAATTATATTAATGTTACAAATTATATTAACGTCAAAATGTAGTAATGTTACAAATTATATTAAAAAGTAAAATATAAATGAAAAAATTATTAAAATTTCATAATATATTTGTTATTATTAGTAGATTAATTATGTATTAAGTAAATTACTTGATTTATTGTAATTAAATAATTAAGTAAATTAGCGGTAAAATCTATTACTATATATTAAAGCAAAAGAATTTAGAGTCACGAGAGCGTTTTTTAAATTTAAACTTTTTAAAAGATTAATAAAATCATTTGCTTCGGAGTGTAGACCCAGCTGGGTCTACGTTTGATTTCCTAATCAAGTCTAATTCCTTCAATCGGACTCCGAATCAAGTCAAATCAAAGTTATTTATTCTCTAATACAGTCCAATTGACCCATTTGAAGATCAATTGCATCAATCCGATTCCAATTTGGTCCAATTCGACAAATAGACCTCGAATTCGGACGATTTGTGAAGAATCGGGGGAAACGAGATGCTAAAACCTGAAAGGTGGCAGGCACTTTTCCAGAAAGTGTTGAAATTAATATGTATTGGGGTATGTTGATTACTACAGTAGTGAATAATATAAGTTAATTCTTCAATATGCCTCATCATTATGAATGTGCTTCTCCCTCACCATGTTGCGCTAACATTTTTTGTGAATTCCACATTTAACTGTATTCATGATTGAGAAGACTCAGCTTTACATATGTGGCTTCTTGCTTTTTTTTAACTGTATTCAGGAGGTTGGGTTTGGGCATCCAATAGAGCGCAACTGAGGTTAAAATTACGATATCTACACTGGTTTTAATTTAATAGCAATGAAGTTGTAGATTTGTAGTTGTACCATGAAGTAGAGCAGTCTGGCTTGAACTTAAGGGATGTAGATTGGCAATAGAAGACATAATTTTTTCCTTGTTTTTTTCCTTGTTAAAATGTTAAAATGTTTTCAGCAATATACTCTGTTAAAATGTTTTATGTGTGACTGCATAATTTTTTTCCTTGTTCATTGTTCCTGATTTCAAATTTCGATCTTGTAAAATTTCATCCTTGCAAAGTTTAGTCCAGAAAGATGGAATTGCACCAAATTACGGAGATACCCCTAAGCAATCGAATTACAATTACTTAGAGAAATTGCCGCGCGTCATGGTCTTGCGACAAAGCTGGGGAGTCGAGGAGTTTCTTAACTCGAGATGAAAACGTAAGATTTCCCCAAAACTCATTCCGACACGATGCAACGTCTAAGGATTAAATTGAGATGAAAACGGCAAGTCAAAAACGCTTGAGGCGATGGAGGAAGAAACAATTATATTTACAATTTATATTTAATGATACTTATAAGGCAAATAATAGAATTTATTAAGGGTTTACAATTGATAAGATAATACAGACAAACTAAATCCAATCAAATTAAACTAATCTTTTCCAATAAAACCTAAGAATCTAATAAATGACATCTAACGTTTCGCTCTCATTTGAATTTATGAATGGATCTTTTGATTCACCGTAGTTTTGAGACAGAAGATAATAATCTGATTCCCCATATTGAATACGAGAAATTGACATACATTGTAAATCTGTTGATTCACCGTAGTTTTAGATTCTATCTTTTTTTTATAACAAAGTTTTATGAGTTTTTTTAATTAACGGACACACTTTTTAAAAAGGGAGTATTATGTGGCGGAAGATAATTGGATCGTCAAAAAAAAAAAGGCGAATAAATGTGAGGTCGACACATAGGCGAATTGAACGTGAGGACGACATGTGGCGAGGAGGGTTCTCCTTTAGTATATGTATAGATTTTGATTAATAGGTTTAATTAGTAATGAATATTCTAAAACAATGAATTTTATCTGATAGAGTATTAAATAGTATATTAAGTGGTTAAAAATTCTATCATAACTAGATTCGAGCCTTAGTCCCCTCGAAGAAGTGCTCCGGCGCCTCCTTCTGCTTCATCCACACGAATCCGGTGGATTGCACTCTGCCGCACTCGATTAAGCCCTGAATTTTGATCGATTAGGGTTTATGCGGTGAAATTGAGGCATAAATTGGGGGTAATTGATTGATTACCTTGAGGGGGAGGACGCCTTTGGGGAAGCCGATTTCGTCGAGGAGCTCCATGGATCGGCGGTGGCATTCTTCGGGATCGGTGACGATCTCGGCTCCGGCGCGCTCGTCAACGATGATGGTACTGTTATCCCAGAAGGTTGGTTGAAGATGTGTAAACACATTATTCAGGTATAGACAATGTTATGACTTATGAGCATTATATTCTCCAAAAAGGAAAAAAAAAAAAGAAGAAGAAGAAAGTAAGTCTCTTCCTGCGTATGTCTGTCTGCGTATGCCTCTTCCTAGCCTGTTCTCTCTTCTCTAGCATGTTCTCTGTGGCTCCCGTCTAATCTCATTGACTCCCTTCTCAACCACATAATTCCGGTGTTTTCAATTGAAAAATGAAGAGAAGGAGAGAAGAAGAAGAAGAAGACACAGGAGATTCAGCTGCTAATCGAAAGAAGAAGAATATATCTGGGATGGCAAATCCTAATTTTTCTTGGTCGGAAGAGAAGGATATTCTCCTACTGAAGCAGATTATAGACGCCAGGAATGGTCGAGGGCCGTGTGCTTCTGAAAAGAGGTGGAGTAACAATTGTTGGAGAATTATCCTTGAGAGGCTTACACTACTAAATCCGGAGTACCAAGTGCTGAATACGAAGGATCTGAAAATTAGGCAAACTCTCATTCGGACCCAAACAGATTTGAACTTGTCTTCCGTTCATCCACCAATAGCGGTAAATCTATTACTATATATTAAAGCAAAAGAATTTAGAGTCACGAGAGCGTTTTTTAAATTTAAACTTTTTAAAAGATTAATAAAATCATTTGCATCGCAGTGTAGACCCAGCTGGGTCTACGTTTGAATTCCTTTTCCCTTAGAATTTTTATATTAATAAGTGTATTAATTCCCAAATGTTAGAAATTATATTAATGTTACAAATTATATTAACGTCAAAATGTAGTAATGTTACAAATTATATTAAAAAGTAAAATATAAATGAAAAAATTATTAAAATTTCATAATATATTTGTTATTATTAGTAGATTAATTATGTAAACTTTTTTTAAATTTAAATTATATAAATGAAAGAATTTAGAGTCACGAGAGCGTTTTTTTAAATTTAAACTTTTTAAAAGATTAATAAAATAATTTGCATCGCATTGTAGACCCAGCTGGGTATACGTCTGAAAGTTAAAAATTTATATTAATAAGTGTATTAATTCTAAAATGTTAGAAATTATATTAATGTTACAAATTATATTAACGTCAAAATGTAGTAATGTTACAAATTATATTAAAAAGTAAAATATAAATGAAAAAATTATTAAAATTTCATAATATATTTGTTATTATTAGTAGATTAATTATGTATTAAGTAAATTACTTGATTTATTGTAATTAAATAATTAAGTAAATTAGCGGTAAAATCTATTACTATATATTAAAGCAAAAGAATTTAGAGTCACGAGAGCGTTTTTTAAATTTAAACTTTTTAAAAGATTAATAAAATCATTCTGCTTCATCCACACGAATCCGGTGGATTGCACTCTGCCGCACTCGATTAAGCCCTGAATTTTGATCGATTAGGGTTTATGCGGTGAAATTGAGGCATAAATTGGGGGTAATTGATTGATTACCTTGAGGGGGAGGACGCCTTTGGGGAAGCCGATTTCGTCGAGGAGCTCCATGGATCGGCGGTGGCATTCTTCGGGATCGGTGACGATCTCGGCTCCGGCGCGCTCGTCAACGATGATGGTACTGTTATCCCAGAAGGTTGGTTGAAGATGTGTAAACACATTATTCAGGTATAGACAATGTTATGACTTATGAGCATTATATTCTCCAAAAAGGAAAAAAAAAGAAGAAGAAGAAGAAAGTAAGTCTCTTCCTGCGTATGTCTGTCTGCGTATGCCTCTTCCTAGCCTGTTCTCTCTTCTCTAGCATGTTCTCTGTGGCTCCCGTCTAATCTCATTGACTCCCTTCTCAACCACATAATTCCGGTGTTTTCAATTGAAAAATGAAGAGAAGGAGAGAAGAAGAAGAAGAAGACACAGGAGATTCAGCTGCTAATCGAAAGAAGAAGAATATATCTGGGATGGCAAATCCTAATTTTTCTTGGTCGGAAGAGAAGGATATTCTCCTACTGAAGCAGATTATAGACGCCAGGAATGGTCGAGGGCCGTGTGCTTCTGAAAAGAGGTGGAGTAACAATTGTTGGAGAATTATCCTTGAGAGGCTTACACTACTAAATCCGGAGTACCAAGTGCTGAATACGAAGGATCTGAAAATTAGGCAAACTCTCATTCGGACCCAAACAGATTTGAACTTGTCTTCCGTTCATCCACCAATAGCGGTAAATCTATTACTATATATTAAAGCAAAAGAATTTAGAGTCACGAGAGCGTTTTTTAAATTTAAACTTTTTAAAAGATTAATAAAATCATTTGCATCGCAGTGTAGACCCAGCTGGGTCTACGTTTGAATTCCTTTTCCCTTAGAATTTTTATATTAATAAGTGTATTAATTCCCAAATGTTAGAAATTATATTAATGTTACAAATTATATTAACGTCAAAATGTAGTAATGTTACAAATTATATTAAAAAGTAAAATATAAATGAAAAAATTATTAAAATTTCATAATATATTTGTTATTATTAGTAGATTAATTATGTAAACTTTTTTTAAATTTAAATTATATAAATGAAAGAATTTAGAGTCACGAGAGCGTTTTTTTAAATTTAAACTTTTTAAAAGATTAATAAAATAATTTGCATCGCATTGTAGACCCAGCTGGGTATACGTCTGAAAGTTAAAAATTTATATTAATAAGTGTATTAATTCTAAAATGTTAGAAATTATATTAATGTTACAAATTATATTAACGTCAAAATGTAGTAATGTTACAAATTATATTAAAAAGTAAAATATAAATGAAAAAATTATTAAAATTTCATAATATATTTGTTATTATTAGTAGATTAATTATGTATTAAGTAAATTACTTGATTTATTGTAATTAAATAATTAAGTAAATTAGCGGTAAAATCTATTACTATATATTAAAGCAAAAGAATTTAGAGTCACGAGAGCGTTTTTTAAATTTAAACTTTTTAAAAGATTAATAAAATCATTCTGCTTCATCCACACGAATCCGGTGGATTGCACTCTGCCGCACTCGATTAAGCCCTGAATTTTGATCGATTAGGGTTTATGCGGTGAAATTGAGGCATAAATTGGGGGTAATTGATTGATTACCTTGAGGGGGAGGACGCCTTTGGGGAAGCCGATTTCGTCGAGGAGCTCCATGGATCGGCGGTGGCATTCTTCGGGATCGGTGACGATCTCGGCTCCGGCGCGCTCGTCAACGATGATGGTACTGTTATCCCAGAAGGTTGGTTGAAGATGTGTAAACACATTATTCAGGTATAGACAATGTTATGACTTATGAGCATTATATTCTCCAAAAAGGAAAAAAAAAGAAGAAGAAGAAGAAAGTAAGTCTCTTCCTGCGTATGTCTGTCTGCGTATGCCTCTTCCTAGCCTGTTCTCTCTTCTCTAGCATGTTCTCTGTGGCTCCCGTCTAATCTCATTGACTCCCTTCTCAACCACATAATTCCGGTGTTTTCAATTGAAAAATGAAGAGAAGGAGAGAAGAAGAAGAAGAAGACACAGGAGATTCAGCTGCTAATCGAAAGAAGAAGAATATATCTGGGATGGCAAATCCTAATTTTTCTTGGTCGGAAGAGAAGGATATTCTCCTACTGAAGCAGATTATAGACGCCAGGAATGGTCGAGGGCCGTGTGCTTCTGAAAAGAGGTGGAGTAACAATTGTTGGAGAATTATCCTTGAGAGGCTTACACTACTAAATCCGGAGTACCAAGTGCTGAATACGAAGGATCTGAAAATTAGGCAAACTCTCATTCGGACCCAAACAGATTTGAACTTGTCTTCCGTTCATCCACCAATAGCGGTAAATCTATTACTATATATTAAAGCAAAAGAATTTAGAGTCACGAGAGCGTTTTTTAAATTTAAACTTTTTAAAAGATTAATAAAATCATTTGCATCGCAGTGTAGACCCAGCTGGGTCTACGTTTGAATTCCTTTTCCCTTAGAATTTTTATATTAATAAGTGTATTAATTCCCAAATGTTAGAAATTATATTAATGTTACAAATTATATTAACGTCAAAATGTAGTAATGTTACAAATTATATTAAAAAGTAAAATATAAATGAAAAAATTATTAAAATTTCATAATATATTTGTTATTATTAGTAGATTAATTATGTAAACTTTTTTTAAATTTAAATTATATAAATGAAAGAATTTAGAGTCACGAGAGCGTTTTTTTAAATTTAAACTTTTTAAAAGATTAATAAAATAATTTGCATCGCATTGTAGACCCAGCTGGGTATACGTCTGAAAGTTAAAAATTTATATTAATAAGTGTATTAATTCTAAAATGTTAGAAATTATATTAATGTTACAAATTATATTAAAAAGTAAAATATAAATGAAAAAATTATTAAAATTTCATAATATATTTGTTATTATTAGTAGATTAATTATGTAAACTTTTTTTAAATTTAAATTATATAAATGAAAGAATTTAGAGTCACGAGAGCGTTTTTTAAATTTAAACTTTTTAAAAGATTAATAAAATCATTTGCCTCGCACTGTAGACCAAGCTGGGTCTACGTTTGATTTGCTTATCCCTTAAGGGCAATGTAGACCCAGCTGGGTCTAATAAAGTAAAAAATTATATTAAGTTTAGAATTTATATTAATAAGTGTATTAATTCCCAAATGTTAGAAATTATATTAATGTTAGAAATTATATTAACGTCAAAATGTAGTAATGTTACAAATTATATTAAAAAGTAAAATATAAATGAAAAAATTATTAAAATTTCATAATATATTTGTTATTATTAGTAGATTAATTATGTATTAAGTAAATTACTTGATTTATTGTAATTAAATAATTAAGTAAATTAGCGGTAAAATCTATTACTATATATTAAAGCAAAAGAATTTAGAGTCACGAGAGCGTTTTTTAAATTTAAACTTTTTAAAAGATTAATAAAATCATTTGCTTCGGAGTGTAGACCCAGCTGGGTCTACGTTTGATTTCCTAATCAAGTCTAATTCCTTCAATCGGACTCCGAATCAAGTCAAATCAAAGTTATTTATTCTCTAATACAGTCCAATTGACCCATTTGAAGATCAATTGCATCAATCCGATTCCAATTTGGTCCAATTCGACAAATAGACCTCGAATTCGGACGATTTGTGAAGAATCGGGGGAAACGAGATGCTAAAACCTGAAAGGTGGCAGGCACTTTTCCAGAAAGTGTTGAAATTAATATGTATTGGGGTATGTTGATTACTACAGTAGTGAATAATATAAGTTAATTCTTCAATATGCCTCATCATTATGAATGTGCTTCTCCCTCACCATGTTGCGCTAACATTTTTTGTGAATTCCACATTTAACTGTATTCATGATTGAGAAGACTCAGCTTTATATATGTGGCTTCTTGCTTTTTTTTAACTGTATTCAGGAGGTTGGGTTTGGGCATCCAATAGAGCGCAACTGAGGTTAAAATTACGATATCTACACTGGTTTTAATTTAATAGCAATGAAGTTGTAGATTTGTAGTTGTACCATGAAGTAGAGCAGTCTGGCTTGAACTTAAGGGATGTAGATTGGCAATAGAAGACATAATTTTTTCCTTGTTAAAATGTTAAAATGTTTTCAGCAATATACTCTGTTAAAATGTTTTATGTGTGACTGCATAATTTTTTTCCTTGTTCATTGTTCCTGATTTCAAATTTCGATCTTGTAAAATTTCATCCTTGCAAAGTTTAGTCCAGAAAGATGGAATTGCACCAAATTACGGAGATACCCCTAAGCAATCGAATTACAATTACTTAGAGAAATTGCCGCGCGTCATGGTCTTGCGACAAAGCTGGGGAGTCGAGGAGTTTCTTAACTCGAGATGAAAACGTAAGATTTCCCCAAAACTCATTCCGACACGATGCAACGTCTAAGGATTAAATTGAGATGAAAACGGCAAGTCAAAAACGCTTGAGGCGATGGAGGAAGAAACAATTATATTTACAATTTATATTTAATGATACTTATAAGGCAAATAATAGAATTTATTAAGGGTTTACAATTGATAAGATAATACAGACAAACTAAATCCAATCAAATTAAACTAATCTTTTCCAATAAAACCTAAGAATCTAATAAATGACATCTAACGTTTCGCTCTCATTTGAATTTATGAATGGATCTTTTGATTCACCGTAGTTTTGAGACAGAAGATAATAATCTGATTCCCCATATTGAATACGAGAAATTGACATACATTGTAAATCTGTTGATTCACCGTAGTTTTAGATTCTATCTTTTTTTTATAACAAAGTTTTATGAGTTTTTTTAATTAACGGACACACTTTTTAAAAAGGGAGTATTATGTGGCGGAAGATAATTGGATCGTCAAAAAAAAAAAGGCGAATAAATGTGAGGTCGACACATAGGCGAATTGAACGTGAGGACGACATGTGGCGAGGAGGGTTCTCCTTTAGTATATGTATAGATTTTGATTAATAGGTTTAATTAGTAATGAATATTCTAAAACAATGAATTTTATCTGATAGAGTATTAAATAGTATATTAAGTGGTTAAAAATTCTATCATAACTAGATTCGAGCCTTAGTCCCCTCGAAGAAGTGCTCCGGCGCCTCCTTCTGCTTCATCCACACGAATCCGGTGGATTGCACTCTGCCGCACTCGATTAAGCCCTGAATTTTGATCGATTAGGGTTTATGCGGTGAAATTGAGGCATAAATTGGGGGTAATTGATTGATTACCTTGAGGGGGAGGACGCCTTTGGGGAAGCCGATTTCGTCGAGGAGCTCCATGGATCGGCGGTGGCATTCTTCGGGATCGGTGACGATCTCGGCTCCGGCGCGCTCGTCAACGATGATGGTACTGTTATCCCAGAAGGTTGGTTGAAGATGTGTAAACACATTATTCAGGTATAGACAATGTTATGACTTATGAGCATTATATTCTCCAAAAAGGAAAAAAAAAAAAGAAGAAGAAGAAAGTAAGTCTCTTCCTGCGTATGTCTGTCTGCGTATGCCTCTTCCTAGCCTGTTCTCTCTTCTCTAGCATGTTCTCTGTGGCTCCCGTCTAATCTCATTGACTCCCTTCTCAACCACATAATTCCGGTGTTTTCAATTGAAAAATGAAGAGAAGGAGAGAAGAAGAAGAAGAAGACACAGGAGATTCAGCTGCTAATCGAAAGAAGAAGAATATATCTGGGATGGCAAATCCTAATTTTTCTTGGTCGGAAGAGAAGGATATTCTCCTACTGAAGCAGATTATAGACGCCAGGAATGGTCGAGGGCCGTGTGCTTCTGAAAAGAGGTGGAGTAACAATTGTTGGAGAATTATCCTTGAGAGGCTTACACTACTAAATCCGGAGTACCAAGTGCTGAATACGAAGGATCTGAAAATTAGGCAAACTCTCATTCGGACCCAAACAGATTTGAACTTGTCTTCCGTTCATCCACCAATAGCGGTAAATCTATTACTATATATTAAAGCAAAAGAATTTAGAGTCACGAGAGCGTTTTTTAAATTTAAACTTTTTAAAAGATTAATAAAATCATTTGCATCGCAGTGTAGACCCAGCTGGGTCTACGTTTGAATTCCTTTTCCCTTAGAATTTTTATATTAATAAGTGTATTAATTCCCAAATGTTAGAAATTATATTAATGTTACAAATTATATTAACGTCAAAATGTAGTAATGTTACAAATTATATTAAAAAGTAAAATATAAATGAAAAAATTATTAAAATTTCATAATATATTTGTTATTATTAGTAGATTAATTATGTAAACTTTTTTTAAATTTAAATTATATAAATGAAAGAATTTAGAGTCACGAGAGCGTTTTTTTAAATTTAAACTTTTTAAAAGATTAATAAAATAATTTGCATCGCATTGTAGACCCAGCTGGGTATACGTCTGAAAGTTAAAAATTTATATTAATAAGTGTATTAATTCTAAAATGTTAGAAATTATATTAATGTTACAAATTATATTAACGTCAAAATGTAGTAATGTTACAAATTATATTAAAAAGTAAAATATAAATGAAAAAATTATTAAAATTTCATAATATATTTGTTATTATTAGTAGATTAATTATGTATTAAGTAAATTACTTGATTTATTGTAATTAAATAATTAAGTAAATTAGCGGTAAAATCTATTACTATATATTAAAGCAAAAGAATTTAGAGTCACGAGAGCGTTTTTTAAATTTAAACTTTTTAAAAGATTAATAAAATCATTCTGCTTCATCCACACGAATCCGGTGGATTGCACTCTGCCGCACTCGATTAAGCCCTGAATTTTGATCGATTAGGGTTTATGCGGTGAAATTGAGGCATAAATTGGGGGTAATTGATTGATTACCTTGAGGGGGAGGACGCCTTTGGGGAAGCCGATTTCGTCGAGGAGCTCCATGGATCGGCGGTGGCATTCTTCGGGATCGGTGACGATCTCGGCTCCGGCGCGCTCGTCAACGATGATGGTACTGTTATCCCAGAAGGTTGGTTGAAGATGTGTAAACACATTATTCAGGTATAGACAATGTTATGACTTATGAGCATTATATTCTCCAAAAAGGAAAAAAAAAGAAGAAGAAGAAGAAAGTAAGTCTCTTCCTGCGTATGTCTGTCTGCGTATGCCTCTTCCTAGCCTGTTCTCTCTTCTCTAGCATGTTCTCTGTGGCTCCCGTCTAATCTCATTGACTCCCTTCTCAACCACATAATTCCGGTGTTTTCAATTGAAAAATGAAGAGAAGGAGAGAAGAAGAAGAAGAAGACACAGGAGATTCAGCTGCTAATCGAAAGAAGAAGAATATATCTGGGATGGCAAATCCTAATTTTTCTTGGTCGGAAGAGAAGGATATTCTCCTACTGAAGCAGATTATAGACGCCAGGAATGGTCGAGGGCCGTGTGCTTCTGAAAAGAGGTGGAGTAACAATTGTTGGAGAATTATCCTTGAGAGGCTTACACTACTAAATCCGGAGTACCAAGTGCTGAATACGAAGGATCTGAAAATTAGGCAAACTCTCATTCGGACCCAAACAGATTTGAACTTGTCTTCCGTTCATCCACCAATAGCGGTAAATCTATTACTATATATTAAAGCAAAAGAATTTAGAGTCACGAGAGCGTTTTTTAAATTTAAACTTTTTAAAAGATTAATAAAATCATTTGCATCGCAGTGTAGACCCAGCTGGGTCTACGTTTGAATTCCTTTTCCCTTAGAATTTTTATATTAATAAGTGTATTAATTCCCAAATGTTAGAAATTATATTAATGTTACAAATTATATTAACGTCAAAATGTAGTAATGTTACAAATTATATTAAAAAGTAAAATATAAATGAAAAAATTATTAAAATTTCATAATATATTTGTTATTATTAGTAGATTAATTATGTAAACTTTTTTTAAATTTAAATTATATAAATGAAAGAATTTAGAGTCACGAGAGCGTTTTTTTAAATTTAAACTTTTTAAAAGATTAATAAAATAATTTGCATCGCATTGTAGACCCAGCTGGGTATACGTCTGAAAGTTAAAAATTTATATTAATAAGTGTATTAATTCTAAAATGTTAGAAATTATATTAATGTTACAAATTATATTAACGTCAAAATGTAGTAATGTTACAAATTATATTAAAAAGTAAAATATAAATGAAAAAATTATTAAAATTTCATAATATATTTGTTATTATTAGTAGATTAATTATGTATTAAGTAAATTACTTGATTTATTGTAATTAAATAATTAAGTAAATTAGCGGTAAAATCTATTACTATATATTAAAGCAAAAGAATTTAGAGTCACGAGAGCGTTTTTTAAATTTAAACTTTTTAAAAGATTAATAAAATCATTCTGCTTCATCCACACGAATCCGGTGGATTGCACTCTGCCGCACTCGATTAAGCCCTGAATTTTGATCGATTAGGGTTTATGCGGTGAAATTGAGGCATAAATTGGGGGTAATTGATTGATTACCTTGAGGGGGAGGACGCCTTTGGGGAAGCCGATTTCGTCGAGGAGCTCCATGGATCGGCGGTGGCATTCTTCGGGATCGGTGACGATCTCGGCTCCGGCGCGCTCGTCAACGATGATGGTACTGTTATCCCAGAAGGTTGGTTGAAGATGTGTAAACACATTATTCAGGTATAGACAATGTTATGACTTATGAGCATTATATTCTCCAAAAAGGAAAAAAAAAGAAGAAGAAGAAGAAAGTAAGTCTCTTCCTGCGTATGTCTGTCTGCGTATGCCTCTTCCTAGCCTGTTCTCTCTTCTCTAGCATGTTCTCTGTGGCTCCCGTCTAATCTCATTGACTCCCTTCTCAACCACATAATTCCGGTGTTTTCAATTGAAAAATGAAGAGAAGGAGAGAAGAAGAAGAAGAAGACACAGGAGATTCAGCTGCTAATCGAAAGAAGAAGAATATATCTGGGATGGCAAATCCTAATTTTTCTTGGTCGGAAGAGAAGGATATTCTCCTACTGAAGCAGATTATAGACGCCAGGAATGGTCGAGGGCCGTGTGCTTCTGAAAAGAGGTGGAGTAACAATTGTTGGAGAATTATCCTTGAGAGGCTTACACTACTAAATCCGGAGTACCAAGTGCTGAATACGAAGGATCTGAAAATTAGGCAAACTCTCATTCGGACCCAAACAGATTTGAACTTGTCTTCCGTTCATCCACCAATAGCGGTAAATCTATTACTATATATTAAAGCAAAAGAATTTAGAGTCACGAGAGCGTTTTTTAAATTTAAACTTTTTAAAAGATTAATAAAATCATTTGCATCGCAGTGTAGACCCAGCTGGGTCTACGTTTGAATTCCTTTTCCCTTAGAATTTTTATATTAATAAGTGTATTAATTCCCAAATGTTAGAAATTATATTAATGTTACAAATTATATTAACGTCAAAATGTAGTAATGTTACAAATTATATTAAAAAGTAAAATATAAATGAAAAAATTATTAAAATTTCATAATATATTTGTTATTATTAGTAGATTAATTATGTAAACTTTTTTTAAATTTAAATTATATAAATGAAAGAATTTAGAGTCACGAGAGCGTTTTTTTAAATTTAAACTTTTTAAAAGATTAATAAAATAATTTGCATCGCATTGTAGACCCATCTGGGTATACGTCTGAAAGTTAAAAATTTATATTAATAAGTGTATTAATTCTAAAATGTTAGAAATTATATTAATGTTACAAATTATATTAACGTCAAAATGTAGTAATGTTACAAATTATATTAAAAAGTAAAATATAAATGAAAAAATTATTAAAATTTCATAATATATTTGTTATTATTAGTAGATTAATTATGTATTAAGTAAATTACTTGATTTATTGTAATTAAATAATTAAGTAAATTAGCGGTAAAATCTATTACTATATATTAAAGCAAAAGAATTTAGAGTCACGAGAGCGTTTTTTAAATTTAAACTTTTTAAAAGATTAATAAAATCATTTGCTTCGGAGTGTAGACCCAGCTGGGTCTACGTTTGATTTCCTAATCAAGTCTAATTCCTTCAATCGGACTCCGAATCAAGTCAAATCAATGTTATTTATTCTCTAATATAGTCCAATTGACCCATTTGAAGATCAATTGCATCAATCCGATTCCAATTTGGTCCAATTCGACAAATAGACCTCGAATTCGGACGATTTGTGAAGAATCGGGGGAAACGAGATGCTAAAACCTGAAAGGTGGCAGGCACTTTTCCAGAAAGTGTTGAAATTAATATGTATTGGGGTATGTTGATTACTACAGTAGTGAATAATATAAGTTAATTCTTCAATATGCCTCATCATTATGAATGTGCTTCTCCCTCACCATGTTGCGCTAACATTTTTTGTGAATTCCACATTTAACTGTATTCATGATTGAGAAGACTCAGCTTTACATATGTGGCTTCTTGCTTTTTTTTAACTGTATTCAGGAGGTTGGGTTTGGGCATCCAATAGAGCGCAACTGAGGTTAAAATTACGATATCTACACTGGTTTTAATTTAATAGCAATGAAGTTGTAGATTTGTAGTTGTACCATGAAGTAGAGCAGTCTGGCTTGAACTTAAGGGATGTAGATTGGCAATAGAAGACATAATTTTTTCCTTGTTTTTTTCCTTGTTAAAATGTTAAAATGTTTTCAGCAATATACTCTGTTAAAATGTTTTATGTGTGACTGCATAATTTTTTTCCTTGTTCATTGTTCCTGATTTCAAATTTCGATCTTGTAAAATTTCATCCTTGCAAAGTTTAGTCCAGAAAGATGGAATTGCACCAAATTACGGAGATACCCCTAAGCAATCGAATTACAATTACTTAGAGAAATTGCCGCGCGTCATGGTCTTGCGACAAAGCTGGGGAGTCGAGGAGTTTCTTAACTCGAGATGAAAACATAAGATTTCCCCAAAACTCATTCCGACACGATGCAACGTCTAAGGATTAAATTGAGATGAAAACGGCAAGTCAAAAACGCTTGAGGCGATGGAGGAAGAAACAATTATATTTACAATTTATATTTAATGATACTTATAAGGCAAATAATAGAATTTATTAAGGGTTTACAATTGATAAGATAATACAGACAAACTAAATCCAATCAAATTAAACTAATCTTTTCCAATAAAACCTAAGAATCTAATAAATGACATCTAACGTTTCGCTCTCATTTGAATTTATGAATGGATCTTTTGATTCACCGTAGTTTTGAGACAGAAGATAATAATCTGATTCCCCATATTGAATACGAGAAATTGACATACATTGTAAATCTGTTGATTCACCGTAGTTTTAGATTCTATCTTTTTTTTATAACAAAGTTTTATGAGTTTTTTTAATTAACGGACACACTTTTTAAAAAGGGAGTATTATGTGGCGGAAGATAATTGGATCGTCAAAAAAAAAAAGGCGAATAAATGTGAGGTCGACACATAGGCGAATTGAACGTGAGGACGACATGTGGCGAGGAGGGTTCTCCTTTAGTATATGTATAGATTTTGATTAATAGGTTTAATTAGTAATGAATATTCTAAAACAATGAATTTTATCTGATAGAGTATTAAATAGTATATTAAGTGGTTAAAAATTCTATCATAACTAGATTCGAGCCTTAGTCCCCTCGAAGAAGTGCTCCGACGCCTCCTTCTGCTTCATCCACACGAATCCGGTGGATTGCACTCTGCCGCACTCGATTAAGCCCTGAATTTTGATCGATTAGGGTTTATGCGGTGAAATTGAGGCATAAATTGGGGGTAATTGATTGATTACCTTGAGGGGGAGGACGCCTTTGGGGAAGCCGATTTCGTCGAGGAGCTCCATGGATCGGCGGTGGCATTCTTCGGGATCGGTGACGATCTCGGCTCCGGCGCGCTCGTCAACGATGATGGTACTGTTATCCCAGAAGGTTGGTTGAAGATGTGTAAACACATTATTCAGGTATAGACAATGTTATGACTTATGAGCATTATATTCTCCAAAAAGGAAAAAAAAAAAAGAAGAAGAAGAAAGTAAGTCTCTTCCTACGTATGTCTGTCTGCGTATGTCTCTTCCTAGCCTGTTCTCTCTTCTCTAGCATGTTCTCTGTGGCTCCCGTCTAATCTCATTGACTCCCTTCTCAACCACATAATTCCGGTGTTTTCAATTGAAAAATGAAGAGAAGGAGAGAAGAAGAAGACACAGGAGATTCAGCTGCTAATCGAAAGAAGAAGAATATATCTGGGATGGCAAATCCTAATTTTTCTTGGTCGGAAGAGAAGGATATTCTCCTACTGAAGCAGATTATAGACGCCAGGAATGGTCGAGGGCCGTGTGCTTCTGAAAAGAGGTGGAGTAACAATTGTTGGAGAATTATCCTTGAGAGGCTTACACTACTAAATCCGGAGTACCAAGTGCTGAATACGAAGGATCTGAAAATTAGGCAAACTCTCATTCGGACCCAAACAGATTTGAACTTGTCTTCCGTTCATCCACCAATAGCGGTAAATCTATTACTATATATTAAAGCAAAAGAATTTAGAGTCACAAGAGCGTTTTTTAAATTTAAACTTTTTAAAAGATTAATAAAATCATTTGCATCGCAGTGTAGACCCAGCTGGGTCTACGTTTGAATTCCTTTTCCCTTAGAATTTTTATATTAATAAGTGTATTAATTCCCAAATGTTAGAAATTATATTAATGTTACAAATTATATTAACGTCAAAATGTAGTAATGTTACAAATTATATTAAAAAGTAAAATATAAATGAAAAAATTATTAAAATTTCATAATATATTTGTTATTATTAGTAGATTAATTATGTAAACTTTTTTTAAATTTAAATTATATAAATGAAAGAATTTAGAGTCACGAGAGCGTTTTTTTAAATTTAAACTTTTTAAAAGATTAATAAAATAATTTGCATCGCATTGTAGACCCATCTGGGTATACGTCTGAAAGTTAAAAATTTATATTAATAAGTGTATTAATTCTAAAATGTTAGAAATTATATTAATGTTACAAATTATATTAACGTCAAAATGTAGTAATGTTACAAATTATATTAAAAAGTAAAATATAAATGAAACAATTATTAAAATTTCATAATATATTTGTTATTATTAGTAGATTAATTATGTATTAAGTAAATTACTTGATTTATTGTAATTAAATAATTAAGTAAATTAGCGGTAAAATCTATTACTATATATTAAAGCAAAAGAATTTAGAGTCACGAGAGCGTTTTTTAAATTTAAACTTTTTAAAAGATTAATAAAATCATTTGCTTCGGAGTGTAGACCCAGCTGGGTCTACGTTTGATTTCCTAATCAAGTCTAATTCCTTCAATCGGACTCCGAATCAAGTCAAATCAAAGTTATTTATTCTCTAATATAGTCCAATTGACCCATTTGAAGATCAATTGCATCAATCCGATTCCAATTTGGTCCAATTCGACAAATAGACCTCGAATTCGGACGATTTGTGAAGAATCGGGGGAAACGAGATGCTAAAACCTGAAAGGTGGCAGGCACTTTTCCAGAAAGTGTTGAAATTAATATGTATTGGGGTATGTTGATTACTACAGTAGTGAATAATATAAGTTAATTCTTCAATATGCCTCATCATTATGAATGTGCTTCTCCCTCACCATGTTGCGCTAACATTTTTTGTGAATTCCACATTTAACTGTATTCATGATTGAGAAGACTCAGCTTTACATATGTGGCTTCTTGCTTTTTTTTAACTGTATTCAGGAGGTTGGGTTTGGGCATCCAATAGAGCGCAACTGAGGTTAAAATTACGATATCTACACTGGTTTTAATTTAATAGCAATGAAGTTGTAGATTTGTAGTTGTACCATGAAGTAGAGCAGTCTGGCTTGAACTTAAGGGATGTAGATTGGCAATAGAAGACATAATTTTTTCCTTGTTTTTTTCCTTGTTAAAATGTTAAAATGTTTTCAGCAATATACTCTGTTAAAATGTTTTATGTGTGACTGCATAATTTTTTTCCTTGTTCATTGTTCCTGATTTCAAATTTCGATCTTGTAAAATTTCATCCTTGCAAAGTTTAGTCCAGAAAGATGGAATTGCACCAAATTACGGAGATACCCCTAAGCAATCGAATTACAATTACTTAGAGAAATTGCCGCGCGTCATGGTCTTGCGACAAAGCTGGGGAGTCGAGGAGTTTCTTAACTCGAGATGAAAACGTAAGATTTCCCCAAAACTCATTCCGACACGATGCAACGTCTAAGGATTAAATTGAGATGAAAACGGCAAGTCAAAAACGCTTGAGGCGATGGAGGAAGAAACAATTATATTTACAATTTATATTTAATGATACTTATAAGGCAAATAATAGAATTTATTAAGGGTTTACAATTGATAAGATAATACAGACAAACTAAATCCAATCAAATTAAACTAATCTTTTCCAATAAAACCTAAGAATCTAATAAATGACATCTAACGTTTCGCTCTCATTTGAATTTATGAATGGATCTTTTGATTCACCGTAGTTTTGAGACAGAAGATAATAATCTGATTCCCCATATTGAATACGAGAAATTGACATACATTGTAAATCTGTTGATTCACCGTAGTTTTAGATTCTATCTTTTTTTTATAACAAAGTTTTATGAGTTTTTTTAATTAACAGACACACTTTTTAAAAAGGGAGTATTATGTGGCGGAAGATAATTGGATCGTCAAAAAAAAAAAGGCGAATAAATGTGAGGTCGACACATAGGCGAATTGAACGTGAGGACGACATGTGGCGAGGAGGGTTCTCCTTTAGTATATGTATAGATTTTGATTAATAGGTTTAATTAGTAATGAATATTCTAAAACAATGAATTTTATCTGATAGAGTATTAAATAGTATATTAAGTGGTTAAAAATTCTATCATAACTAGATTCGAGCCTTAGTCCCCTCGAAGAAGTGCTCCGACGCCTCCTTCTGCTTCATCCACACGAATCCGGTGGATTGCACTCTGCCGCACTCGATTAAGCCCTGAATTTTGATCGATTAGGGTTTATGCGGTGAAATTGAGGCATAAATTGGGGGTAATTGATTGATTACCTTGAGGGGGAGGACGCCTTTGGGGAAGCCGATTTCGTCGAGGAGCTCCATGGATCGGCGGTGGCATTCTTCGGGATCGGTGACGATCTCGGCTCCGGCGCGCTCGTCAACGATGATGGTACTGTTATCCCAGAAGGTTGGTTGAAGATGTGTAAACACATTATTCAGGTATAGACAATGTTATGACTTATGAGCATTATATTCTCCAAAAAGGAAAAAAAAAAAAGAAGAAGAAGAAAGTAAGTCTCTTCCTGCGTATGTCTGTCTGCGTATGCCTCTTCCTAGCCTGTTCTCTCTTCTCTAGCATGTTCTCTGTGGCTCCCGTCTAATCTCATTGACTCCCTTCTCAACCACATAATTCCGGTGTTTTCAATTGAAAAATGAAGAGAAGGAGAGAAGAAGAAGAAGAAGACACAGGAGATTCAGCTGCTAATCGAAAGAAGAAGAATATATCTGGGATGGCAAATCCTAATTTTTCTTGGTCGGAAGAGAAGGATATTCTCCTACTGAAGCAGATTATAGACGCCAGGAATGGTCGAGGGCCGTGTGCTTCTGAAAAGAGGTGGAGTAACAATTGTTGGAGAATTATCCTTGAGAGGCTTACACTACTAAATCCGGAGTACCAAGTGCTGAATACGAAGGATCTGAAAATTAGGCAAACTCTCATTCGGACCCAAACAGATTTGAACTTGTCTTCCGTTCATCCACCAATAGCGGTAAATCTATTACTATATATTAAAGCAAAAGAATTTAGAGTCACGAGAGCGTTTTTTAAATTTAAACTTTTTAAAAGATTAATAAAATCATTTGCATCGCAGTGTAGACCCAGCTGGGTCTACGTTTGAATTCCTTTTCCCTTAGAATTTTTATATTAATAAGTGTATTAATTCCCAAATGTTAGAAATTATATTAATGTTACAAATTATATTAACGTCAAAATGTAGTAATGTTACAAATTATATTAAAAAGTAAAATATAAATGAAAAAATTATTAAAATTTCATAATATATTTGTTATTATTAGTAGATTAATTATGTAAACTTTTTTTAAATTTAAATTATATAAATGAAAGAATTTAGAGTCACGAGAGCGTTTTTTTAAATTTAAACTTTTTAAAAGATTAATAAAATAATTTGCATCGCATTGTAGACCCATCTGGGTATACGTCTGAAAGTTAAAAATTTATATTAATAAGTGTATTAATTCTAAAATGTTAGAAATTATATTAATGTTACAAATTATATTAACGTCAAAATGTAGTAATGTTACAAATTATATTAAAAAGTAAAATATAAATGAAAAAATTATTAAAATTTCATAATATATTTGTTATTATTAGTAGATTAATTATGTATTAAGTAAATTACTTGATTTATTGTAATTAAATAATTAAGTAAATTAGCGGTAAAATCTATTACTATATATTAAAGCAAAAGAATTTAGAGTCACGAGAGCGTTTTTTAAATTTAAACTTTTTAAAAGATTAATAAAATCATTTGCTTCGGAGTGTAGACCTAGCTGGGTCTACGTTTGATTTCCTAATCAAGTCTAATTCCTTCAATCGGACTCCGAATCAAGTCAAATCAAAGTTATTTATTCTCTAATATAGTCCAATTGACCCATTTGAAGATCAATTGCATCAATCCGATTCCAATTTGGTCCAATTCGACAAATAGACCTCGAATTCGGACGATTTGTGAAGAATCGGGGGAAACGAGATGCTAAAACCTGAAAGGTGGCAGGCACTTTTCCAGAAAGTGTTGAAATTAATATGTATTGGGGTATGTTGATTACTACAGTAGTGAATAATATAAGTTAATTCTTCAATATGCCTCATCATTATGAATGTGCTTCTCCCTCACCATGTTGCGCTAACATTTTTTGTGAATTCCACATTTAACTGTATTCATGATTGAGAAGACTCAGCTTTACATATGTGGCTTCTTGCTTTTTTTTAACTGTATTCAGGAGGTTGGGTTTGGGCATCCAATAGAGCGCAACTGAGGTTAAAATTACGATATCTACACTGGTTTTAATTTAATAGCAATGAAGTTGTAGATTTGTAGTTGTACCATGAAGTAGAGCAGTCTGGCTTGAACTTAAGGGATGTAGATTGGCAATAGAAGACATAATTTTTTCCTTGTTTTTTTCCTTGTTAAAATGTTAAAATGTTTTCAGCAATATACTCTGTTAAAATGTTTTATGTGTGACTGCATAATTTTTTTCCTTGTTCATTGTTCCTGATTTCAAATTTCGATCTTGTAAAATTTCATCCTTGCAAAGTTTAGTCCAGAAAGATGGAATTGCACCAAATTACGGAGATACCCCTAAGCAATCGAATTACAATTACTTAGAGAAATTGCCGCGCGTCATGGTCTTGCGACAAAGCTGGGGAGTCGAGGAGTTTCTTAACTCGAGATGAAAACGTAAGATTTCCCCAAAACTCATTCCGACACGATGCAACGTCTAAGGATTAAATTGAGATGAAAACGGCAAGTCAAAAACGCTTGAGGCGATGGAGGAAGAAACAATTATATTTACAATTTATATTTAATGATACTTATAAGGCAAATAATAGAATTTATTAAGGGTTTACAATTGATAAGATAATACAGACAAACTAAATCCAATCAAATTAAACTAATCTTTTCCAATAAAACCTAAGAATCTAATAAATGACATCTAACGTTTCGCTCTCATTTGAATTTATGAATGGATCTTTTGATTCACCGTAGTTTTGAGACAGAAGATAATAATCTGATTCCCCATATTGAATACGAGAAATTGACATACATTGTAAATCTGTTGATTCACCGTAGTTTTAGATTCTATCTTTTTTTTATAACAAAGTTTTATGAGTTTTTTTAATTAACGGACACACTTTTTAAAAAGGGAGTATTATGTGGCGGAAGATAATTGGATCGTCAAAAAAAAAAAGGCGAATAAATGTGAGGTCGACACATAGGCGAATTGAACGTGAGGACGACATGTGGCGAGGAGGGTTCTCCTTTAGTATATGTATAGATTTTGATTAATAGGTTTAATTAGTAATGAATATTCTAAAACAATGAATTTTATCTGATAGAGTATTAAATAGTATATTAAGTGGTTAAAAATTCTATCATAACTAGATTCGAGCCTTAGTCCCCTCGAAGAAGTGCTCCGACGCCTCCTTCTGCTTCATCCACACGAATCCGGTGGATTGCACTCTGCCGCACTCGATTAAGCCCTGAATTTTGATCGATTAGGGTTTATGCGGTGAAATTGAGGCATAAATTGGGGGTAATTGATTGATTACCTTGAGGGGGAGGACGCCTTTGGGGAAGCCGATTTCGTCGAGGAGCTCCATGGATCGGCGGTGGCATTCTTCGGGATCGGTGACGATCTCGGCTCCGGCGCGCTCGTCAACGATGATGGTACTGTTATCCCAGAAGGTTGGTTGAAGATGTGTAAACACATTATTCAGGTATAGACAATGTTATGACTTATGAGCATTATATTCTCCAAAAAGGAAAAAAAAAAAAAGAAGAAGAAGAAAGTAAGTCTCTTCCTACGTATGTCTGTCTGCGTATGTCTCTTCCTAGCCTGTTCTCTCTTCTCTAGCATGTTCTCTGTGGCTCCCGTCTAATCTCATTGACTCCCTTCTCAACCACATAATTCCGGTGTTTTCAATTGAAAAATGAAGAGAAGGAGAGAAGAAGAAGACACAGGAGATTCAGCTGCTAATCGAAAGAAGAAGAATATATCTGGGATGGCAAATCCTAATTTTTCTTGGTCGGAAGAGAAGGATATTCTCCTACTGAAGCAGATTATAGACGCCAGGAATGGTCGAGGGCCGTGTGCTTCTGAAAAGAGGTGGAGTAACAATTGTTGGAGAATTATCCTTGAGAAGCTTACACTACTAAATCCGGAGTACCAAGTGCTGAATACGAAGGATCTGAAAATTAGGCAAACTCTCATTCGGACCCAAACAGATTTGAACTTGTCTTCCGTTCATCCACCAATAGCGGTAAATCTATTACTATATATTAAAGCAAAAGAATTTAGAGTCACAAGAGCGTTTTTTAAATTTAAACTTTTTAAAAGATTAATAAAATCATTTGCATCGCAGTGTAGACCCAGCTGGGTCTACGTTTGAATTCCTTTTCCCTTAGAATTTTTATATTAATAAGTGTATTAATTCCCAAATGTTAGAAATTATATTAATGTTACAAATTATATTAACGTCAAAATGTAGTAATGTTACAAATTATATTAAAAAGTAAAATATAAATGAAAAAATTATTAAAATTTCATAATATATTTGTTATTATTAGTAGATTAATTATGTAAACTTTTTTTAAATTTAAATTATATAAATGAAAGAATTTAGAGTCACGAGAGCGTTTTTTTAAATTTAAACTTTTTAAAAGATTAATAAAATAATTTGCATCGCATTGTAGACCCATCTGGGTATACGTCTGAAAGTTAAAAATTTATATTAATAAGTGTATTAATTCTAAAATGTTAGAAATTATATTAATGTTACAAATTATATTAACGTCAAAATGTAGTAATGTTACAAATTATATTAAAAAGTAAAATATAAATGAAAAAATTATTAAAATTTCATAATATATTTGTTATTATTAGTAGATTAATTATGTATTAAGTAAATTACTTGATTTATTGTAATTAAATAATTAAGTAAATTAGCGGTAAAATCTATTACTATATATTAAAGCAAAAGAATTTAGAGTCACGAGAGCGTTTTTTAAATTTAAACTTTTTAAAAGATTAATAAAATCATTCTGCTTCATCCACACGAATCCGGTGGATTGCACTCTGCCGCACTCGATTAAGCCCTGAATTTTGATCGATTAGGGTTTATGCGGTGAAATTGAGGCATAAATTGGGGGTAATTGATTGATTACCTTGAGGGGGAGGACGCCTTTGGGGAAGCCGATTTCGTCGAGGAGCTCCATGGATCGGCGGTGGCATTCTTCGGGATCGGTGACGATCTCGGCTCCGGCGCGCTCGTCAACGATGATGGTACTGTTATCCCAGAAGGTTGGTTGAAGATGTGTAAACACATTATTCAGGTATAGACAATGTTATGACTTATGAGCATTATATTCTCCAAAAAGGAAAAAAAAAAAAAGAAGAAGAAGAAAGTAAGTCTCTTCCTGCGTATGTCTGTCTGCGTATGTCTCTTCCTAGCCTGTTCTCTCTTCTCTAGCATGTTCTCTGTGGCTCCCGTCTAATCTCATTGACTCCCTTCTCAACCACATAATTCCGGTGTTTTCAATTGAAAAATGAAGAGAAGGAGAGAAGAAGAAGAAGAAGACACAGGAGATTCAGCTGCTAATCGAAAGAAGAAGAATATATCTGGGATGGCAAATCCTAATTTTTCTTGGTCGGAAGAGAAGGATATTCTCCTACTGAAGCAGATTATAGACGCCAGGAATGGTCGAGGGCCGTGTGCTTCTGAAAAGAGGTGGAGTAACAATTGTTGGAGAATTATCCTTGAGAGGCTTACACTACTAAATCCGGAGTACCAAGTGCTGAATACGAAGGATCTGAAAATTAGGCAAACTCTCATTCGGACCCAAACAGATTTGAACTTGTCTTCCGTTCATCCACCAATAGCGGTAAATCTATTACTATATATTAAAGCAAAAGAATTTAGAGTCACGAGAGCGTTTTTTAAATTTAAACTTTTTAAAAGATTAATAAAATCATTTGCATCGCAGTGTAGACCCAGCTGGGTCTACGTTTGAATTCCTTTTCCCTTAGAATTTTTATATTAATAAGTGTATTAATTCCCAAATGTTAGAAATTATATTAATGTTACAAATTATATTAACGTCAAAATGTAGTAATGTTACAAATTATATTAAAAAGTAAAATATAAATGAAAAAATTATTAAAATTTCATAATATATTTGTTATTATTAGTAGATTAATTATGTAAACTTTTTTTAAATTTAAATTATATAAATGAAAGAATTTAGAGTCACGAGAGCGTTTTTTTAAATTTAAACTTTTTAAAAGATTAATAAAATAATTTGCATCGCATTGTAGACACAGCTGGGTAACTAGGGATTATTACATTAGTTTAGGAGTATTATTATATGTGTTTCGAGTCATTATTATGTTCTGAGATATTTATTAAGAAGTGAAGAAATTGAGATCAGAACCGAAGAAGATTGAAGACTTGAAGAAATCACCGACGGCGATCGCGGTAGATCAGTGGCGGTTGCGGTGGAGCAACAGAGAGGAGCCGAGAATATTTAATATATCCGCGACCGCGGATTAATATCCGCGATCGCGGGTAATATGCTGAATTCCCCTTCGTGCGCGAGACGGGCCGGGGACTAATTAATTAGAAGAAGCTGATGCAAGATGGGCTAAAGGGGCCCACCCACTTACTTATGTGAATGAATTCGGCTACGTGAATTGATTCGGCAAGAAGGAGCCGATTTCGGCAACCGTTATTTTATTTATTTCCTTTTCCTATTTTCCTTAATTAGTTTAGGATATATTTCTTTTACCATATTTCTTTAGGGTTAGACTCTATATATACCCTAGTTCCTTTCATCTTTTCTATCATCTTTTCATCAGACAATTTAGTTCTGCAACCATGAGCAGGAACTAATCTCCATTGTTTTACCTAGCGGTTGAAGCCTTCAGTTATTAAGTTGTGAGATTTCTAAACTCTTGTTCTTTTCCTATGGGTTTGTATTAATTCTCTTGTTCTTCATCTATTGATTTCTATTAGTTTTGCTAGCTTGATCACCTAGTTTGATTGATAGTTTTCTATTGCTAGACTAGGAATATACGGTGGAATTCCTTGTCATTGTAGCGCTCATATCTGCATGATCTGGTAATTGATTGCTTTTATGAAAGAGAATTGATTGCATGTTAATACTTGACGGTTGTAAGTTATTGCATGCATCCTTATAATTCCTGTGCCCTTTGCTGCTATTTCATCTAATCTTGAGAGGTTTCCCTGATTGTTGAATAGTAAGTATTATCAGGACCGGTTGGCCTGATAATATATTAAAGATTGGAATAGGAACATTCCCTAGGATTGATAAGAACTTGAGATAAATCTATGATCAACTTGAATGACTGTTGTGTGAATGACTGTTGTGTGGATAATTCCTGTGCCCTTTGCTGCTATTTCATATTATATTTGTTATTATTAGTAGATTAATTATGTAAACTTTTTTTAAATTTAAATTATATAAATGAAAGAATTTAGAGTCACGAGAGCGTTTTTTTAAATTTAAACTTTTTAAAAGATTAATAAAATAATTTGCATCGCATTGTAGACCCAGCTGGGTATACGTCTGAAAGTTAAAAATTTATATTAATAAGTGTATTAATTCTAAAATGTTAGAAATTATATTAATGTTACAAATTATATTAACGTCAAAATGTAGTAATGTTACAAATTATATTAAAAAGTAAAATATAAATGAAAAAATTATTAAAATTTCATAATATATTTGTTATTATTAGTAGATTAATTATGTATTAAGTAAATTACTTGATTTATTGTAATTAAATAATTAAGTAAATTAGCGGTAAAATCTATTACTATATATTAAAGCAAAAGAATTTAGAGTCACGAGAGCGTTTTTTAAATTTAAACTTTTTAAAAGATTAATAAAATCATTCTGCTTCATCCACACGAATCCGGTGGATTGCACTCTGCCGCACTCGATTAAGCCCTGAATTTTGATCGATTAGGGTTTATGCGGTGAAATTGAGGCATAAATTGGGGGTAATTGATTGATTACCTTGAGGGGGAGGACGCCTTTGGGGAAGCCGATTTCGTCGAGGAGCTCCATGGATCGGCGGTGGCATTCTTCGGGATCGGTGACGATCTCGGCTCCGGCGCGCTCGTCAACGATGATGGTACTGTTATCCCAGAAGGTTGGTTGAAGATGTGTAAACACATTATTCAGGTATAGACAATGTTATGACTTATGAGCATTATAT
The DNA here is from genome assembly GCA_029168935.1 of Oxyria digyna. Classification (NCBI taxonomy): domain Eukaryota; kingdom Viridiplantae; phylum Streptophyta; class Magnoliopsida; order Caryophyllales; family Polygonaceae; genus Oxyria; species Oxyria digyna. Next base: position 1,405,790 of record JAPVLV010000001.1, on the reverse strand, counting down.
TCTCCAAAAAGGAAAAAAAAAAAGAAGAAGAAGAAGAAAGTAAGTCTCTTCCTGCGTATGTCTGTCTGCTTATGTCTCTTCCTAGCCTGTTCTCTCTTCTCTAGCATGTTCTCTGTGGCTCCCGTCTAATCTCATTGACTCCCTTCTCAACCACATAATTCCGGTGTTTTCAATTGAAAAATGAAGAGAAGGAGAGAAGAAGAAGAAGAAGACACAGGAGATTCAGCTGCTAATCGAAAGAAGAAGAATATATCTGGGATGGCAAATCCTAATTTTTCTTGGTCGGAAGAGAAGGATATTCTCCTACTGAAGCAGATTATAGACGCCAGGAATGGTCGAGGGCCGTGTGCTTCTGAAAAGAGGTGGAGTAACAATTGTTGGAGAATTATCCTTGAGAGGCTTACACTACTAAATCCGGAGTACCAAGTGCTGAATACGAAGGATCTGAAAATTAGGCAAACTCTCATTCGGACCCAAACAGATTTGAACTTGTCTTCCGTTCATCCACCAATAGCGGTAAATCTATTACTATATATTAAAGCAAAAGAATTTAGAGTCACGAGAGCGTTTTTTAAATTTAAACTTTTTAAAAGATTAATAAAATCATTTGCATCGCAGTGTAGACCCAGCTGGGTCTACGTTTGAATTCCTTTTCCCTTAGAATTTTTATATTAATAAGTGTATTAATTCCCAAATGTTAGAAATTATATTAATGTTACAAATTATATTAACGTCAAAATGTAGTAATGTTACAAATTATATTAAAAAGTAAAATATAAATGAAAAAATTATTAAAATTTCATATTATATTTGTTATTATTAGTAGATTAATTATGTAAACTTTTTTTAAATTTAAATTATATAAATGAAAGAATTTAGAGTCACGAGAGCGTTTTTTTAAATTTAAACTTTTTAAAAGATTAATAAAATAATTTGCATCGCATTGTAGACCCAGCTGGGTATACGTCTGAAAGTTAAAAATTTATATTAATAAGTGTATTAATTCTAAAATGTTAGAAATTATATTAATGTTACAAATTATATTAACGTCAAAATGTAGTAATGTTACAAATTATATTAAAAAGTAAAATATAAATGAAAAAATTATTAAAATTTCATAATATATTTGTTATTATTAGTAGATTAATTATGTATTAAGTAAATTACTTGATTTATTGTAATTAAATAATTAAGTAAATTAGCGGTAAAATCTATTACTATATATTAAAGCAAAAGAATTTAGAGTCACGAGAGCGTTTTTTAAATTTAAACTTTTTAAAAGATTAATAAAATCATTCTGCTTCATCCACACGAATCCGGTGGATTGCACTCTGCCGCACTCGATTAAGCCCTGAATTTTGATCGATTAGGGTTTATGCGGTGAAATTGAGGCATAAATTGGGGGTAATTGATTGATTACCTTGAGGGGGAGGACGCCTTTGGGGAAGCCGATTTCGTCGAGGAGCTCCATGGATCGGCGGTGGCATTCTTCGGGATCGGTGACGATCTCGGCTCCGGCGCGCTCGTCAACGATGATGGTACTGTTATCCCAGAAGGTTGGTTGAAGATGTGTAAACACATTATTCAGGTATAGACAATGTTATGACTTATGAGCATTATATTCTCCAAAAAGGAAAAAAAAAAAAAAGAAGAAGAAGAAAGTAAGTCTCTTCCTGCGTATGTCTGTCTGCGTATGTCTCTTCCTAGCCTGTTCTCTCTTCTCTAGCATGTTCTCTGTGGCTCCCGTCTAATCTCATTGACTCCCTTCTCAACCACATAATTCCGGTGTTTTCAATTGAAAAATGAAGAGAAGGAGAGAAGAAGAAGAAGAAGACACAGGAGATTCAGCTGCTAATCGAAAGAAGAAGAATATATCTGGGATGGCAAATCCTAATTTTTCTTGGTCGGAAGAGAAGGATATTCTCCTACTGAAGCAGATTATAGACGCCAGGAATGGTCGAGGGCCGTGTGCTTCTGAAAAGAGGTGGAGTAACAATTGTTGGAGAATTATCCTTGAGAGGCTTACACTACTAAATCCGGAGTACCAAGTGCTGAATACGAAGGATCTGAAAATTAGGCAAACTCTCATTCGGACCCAAACAGATTTGAACTTGTCTTCCGTTCATCCACCAATAGCGGTAAATCTATTACTATATATTAAAGCAAAAGAATTTAGAGTCACGAGAGCGTTTTTTAAATTTAAACTTTTTAAAAGATTAATAAAATCATTTGCATCGCAGTGTAGACCCAGCTGGGTCTACGTTTGAATTCCTTTTCCCTTAGAATTTTTATATTAATAAGTGTATTAATTCCCAAATGTTAGAAATTATATTAATGTTACAAATTATATTAACGTCAAAATGTAGTAATGTTACAAATTATATTAAAAAGTAAAATATAAATGAAAAAATTATTAAAATTTCATAATATATTTGTTATTATTAGTAGATTAATTATGTAAACTTTTTTTAAATTTAAATTATATAAATGAAAGAATTTAGAGTCACGAGAGCGTTTTTTTAAATTTAAACTTTTTAAAAGATTAATAAAATAATTTGCATCGCATTGTAGACCCAGCTGGGTATACGTCTGAAAGTTAAAAATTTATATTAATAAGTGTATTAATTCTAAAATGTTAGAAATTATATTAATGTTACAAATTATATTAACGTCAAAATGTAGTAATGTTACAAATTATATTAAAAAGTAAAATATAAATGAAAAAATTATTAAAATTTCATAATATATTTGTTATTATTAGTAGATTAATTATGTATTAAGTAAATTACTTGATTTATTGTAATTAAATAATTAAGTAAATTAGCGGTAAAATCTATTACTATATATTAAAGCAAAAGAATTTAGAGTCACGAGAGCGTTTTTTAAATTTAAACTTTTTAAAAGATTAATAAAATCATTCTGCTTCATCCACACGAATCCGGTGGATTGCACTCTGCCGCACTCGATTAAGCCCTGAATTTTGATCGATTAGGGTTTATGCGGTGAAATTGAGGCATAAATTGGGGGTAATTGATTGATTACCTTGAGGGGGAGGACGCCTTTGGGGAAGCCGATTTCGTCGAGGAGCTCCATGGATCGGCGGTGGCATTCTTCGGGATCGGTGACGATCTCGGCTCCGGCGCGCTCGTCAACGATGATGGTACTGTTATCCCAGAAGGTTGGTTGAAGATGTGTAAACACATTATTCAGGTATAGACAATGTTATGACTTATGAGCATTATATTCTCCAAAAAGGAAAAAAAAAAAAAGAAGAAGAAGAAAGTAAGTCTCTTCCTGCGTATGTCTGTCTGCGTATGTCTCTTCCTAGCCTGTTCTCTCTTCTCTAGCATGTTCTCTGTGGCTCCCGTCTAATCTCATTGACTCCCTTCTCAACCACATAATTCCGGTGTTTTCAATTGAAAAATGAAGAGAAGGAGAGAAGAAGAAGAAGAAGACACAGGAGATTCAGCTGCTAATCGAAAGAAGAAGAATATATCTGGGATGGCAAATCCTAATTTTTCTTGGTCGGAAGAGAAGGATATTCTCCTACTGAAGCAGATTATAGACGCCAGGAATGGTCGAGGGCCGTGTGCTTCTGAAAAGAGGTGGAGTAACAATTGTTGGAGAATTATCCTTGAGAGGCTTACACTACTAAATCCGGAGTACCAAGTGCTGAATACGAAGGATCTGAAAATTAGGCAAACTCTCATTCGGACCCAAACAGATTTGAACTTGTCTTCCGTTCATCCACCAATAGCGGTAAATCTATTACTATATATTAAAGCAAAAGAATTTAGAGTCACGAGAGCGTTTTTTAAATTTAAACTTTTTAAAAGATTAATAAAATCATTTGCATCGCAGTGTAGACCCAGCTGGGTCTACGTTTGAATTCCTTTTCCCTTAGAATTTTTATATTAATAAGTGTATTAATTCCCAAATGTTAGAAATTATATTAATGTTACAAATTATATTAACGTCAAAATGTAGTAATGTTACAAATTATATTAAAAAGTAAAATATAAATGAAAAAATTATTAAAATTTCATAATATATTTGTTATTATTAGTAGATTAATTATGTAAACTTTTTTTAAATTTAAATTATATAAATGAAAGAATTTAGAGTCACGAGAGCGTTTTTTTAAATTTAAACTTTTTAAAAGATTAATAAAATAATTTGCATCGCATTGTAGACACAGCTGGGTAACTAGGGATTATTACATTAGTTTAGGAGTATTATTATATGTGTTTCGAGTCATTATTATGTTCTGAGATATTTATTAAGAAGTGAAGAAATTGAGATCAGAACCGAAGAAGATTGAAGACTTGAAGAAATCACCGACGGCGATCGCGGTAGATCAGTGGCGGTTGCGGTGGAGCAACAGAGAGGAGCCGAGAATATTTAATATATCCGCGACCGCGGATTAATATCCGCGATCGCGGGTAATATGCTGAATTCCCCTTCGTGCGCGAGACGGGCCGGGGACTAATTAATTAGAAGAAGCTGATGCAAGATGGGCTAAAGGGGCCCACCCACTTACTTATGTGAATGAATTCGGCTACGTGAATTGATTCGGCAAGAAGGAGCCGATTTCGGCAACCGTTATTTTATTTATTTCCTTTTCCTATTTTCCTTAATTAGTTTAGGATATATTTCTTTTACCATATTTCTTTAGGGTTAGACTCTATATATACCCTAGTTCCTTTCATCTTTTCTATCATCTTTTCATCAGACAATTTAGTTCTGCAACCATGAGCAGGAACTAATCTCCATTGTTTTACCTAGCGGTTGAAGCCTTCAGTTATTAAGTTGTGAGATTTCTAAACTCTTGTTCTTTTCCTATGGGTTTGTATTAATTCTCTTGTTCTTCATCTATTGATTTCTATTAGTTTTGCTAGCTTGATCACCTAGTTTGATTGATAGTTTTCTATTGCTAGACTAGGAATATACGGTGGAATTCCTTGTCATTGTAGCGCTCATATCTGCATGATCTGGTAATTGATTGCTTTTATGAAAGAGAATTGATTGCATGTTAATACTTGACGGTTGTAAGTTATTGCATGCATCCTTATAATTCCTGTGCCCTTTGCTGCTATTTCATCTAATCTTGAGAGGTTTCCCTGATTGTTGAATAGTAAGTATTATCAGGACCGGTTGGCCTGATAATATATTAAAGATTGGAATAGGAACATTCCCTAGGATTGATAAGAACTTGAGATAAATCTATGATCAACTTGAATGACTGTTGTGTGGATACTTGCTAGGTGAAACTCATTCTCATCATATTCACAACCAAACCTTCTTTGCTTGATACTTGTTACTTTTGTGTTTCATACAATCAAACCCCCCCCCCCCCCTTGGTTACTTGTTACTTGTTTGTTAGTTGGTATTTCACTTGACTGCATAGCGATTGGTGTTTTGATTCCCTTGGGTTCGACCTCTACTTACTTGCTATACTCTAGTTAGTGTTTAGAGTTTATTTCTTTGATTTGGCACTACGACTTTAGCCTCATCAAATTTGGCGCCGTTGCCGGGGAATTGAAATTTTTCTGATTCTGTATTGATTGTGAAATTATCAACTGTTTGGTGTGAACCTTTATGGTTCAGACCCGTGCTACTGATTCATCTCGTGTTTCCTTTGACCCAGAGATTGAAAGGACGTTCCTTCGTAACCAAAGAGCATCTCTGAATCAAGAGAACGAGATGGGTGATCGACATGGACCACCATTGCCTACTATGAGGCAACTCACTGCCCCAGACTTAAACCAACAACCTTTAGCAGTGAGGTTTCCTGAGATTGAAGAAGGTGTGAATTTTGAATTAAAAGCTGGTTTAATTCATGAGCTACCACACTTCCATGGCTTAGCAGGAGAAGATCCCAACAAACACTTGGCTCAATTCCATGCCATATGTTCTAGTATGAAGCCAAGAGGTGTCACTGAGGAACAGGTAATGTTAAGAGCTTTCGGATTCACTCTGAAAGACGCTGCTAATGATTGGCTTTACTATCAAGCCCCTGGGAGTATTGATACTTGGGCTAAGATGAAAAAGGTTTTCTTGGAGAAATACTTTCCAGCAACTAAACTGAGCAGCCTGAAAAAGGACATTACAAATCTCCAACAACACGCAACTGAAAGTCTCTATGAATATTATGAGAGATTCAAGAAGTTGTGCTCAAGTTGTCCTTTCCACAGCTACACTGATCATGATCTTCTCATGTATTTATTTAGTGGACTGATTGATGAAGATCGTCGTATGGTGAATGCATCATGTGGAGGTAACTTTTTAAGATTAACTGTACCTCAGGCTACTGAAATGTTTGAAGAGCTAGCTGAGAGTTCAAGGCAGTTTGGCAGTAGACAGGGATCCCACTCAGTCAAAGCAATTAATTCAGATCAATTACAGACTGACATGAATGAACTGAAAGATATGATGAAGTCTTTTATGCTGCAAAGTGGTGGTCAACAACTCCAAGAGCCGAATGCTGAGGTAAATGCCGTTGGTGGATGGCAACCAAGGCCAAGGTATGATTCTCATAATATTAATTATCAGCAACCTAGACCTCAGAATTCTATGACTGTTGAAGATATGATCAAGTCCTTAGCTCAAACTGTGATGCAACAAAATGCTAAAACGAAATCAAGCATCCAAAATCTTGAAAATCAGTTAGAACAGATTGCTCAAGCTGTGAGTAAATTAGAGGCCAGGGAACCGGTAAGAAACCCGAGAGAGAACGTCAGTGCAGTGTTCTTGAGGAGCGGAAAAACTTATGACGACTGTTCTGTGCCAAAACCGCGATCGCCAGATCTGAGTGGCGATCGCCATGAGATTACTGAGAGCAAAACAGAATTTGCATCCCGACCGCGATCGCCATATGGCGATGGCGATCGCCATTCCATTCCAGAAGCTGAGGTGAAAGTTTATTCGCGACCGCGATCGCCAGTTGTTGATGGCGATCGCCAAGAGTCCCCAGAGTACATTGTCGATTATGTTCGCCCGAATTTTCCCCCTCTATTCTCTCAGAAGCCTGTTGTCCCCTTTCCTGAGGCATTGAAGGATACTCGAAGGCTGGAGAACGACAATGAAATCTTCGAAACCTTTAGTAGGTGTGAGGTAAACATTCCTTTGCTCAAACTTGTTAAGAGTATTCCTAGATTTGCTAAGTTTTTGAAAGAAGTTTGCACTATCAAAAGAAATCAAAAACTGAAAGGAAAGAAGAAAGTTGAAATAAGTGAACAAGTTTCTGCTGTGTTTCAAAAACGCATGCCTAAGAAATGTGGTGATCCAGGCATATTTAGCATTTCATGTGTGATTGGTGAAACTAAATTTGACAAAGCCATGCTAGATTTAGGTGCATCAATCAATGTTTTGCCTTACTCTTTGTATGAATCACTAGGCTTAGGACCTTTGCATAAAACAGGAACTGTTATTCAACTTGCTGATAGGTCTACTGTATACCCGAAAGGGGTTGTTGAGGATGTTCTTGTTATGGTTGGTGATCTGATTTTTCCTGCTGATTTCTTTGTGTTAGATATGGAGCATGCTAATAATGTCACACCTATACTGTTAGGTAGACCTTTCATGAAAACTGCACAAACGAAAATTGATGTTAATAGTGGTACTCTCTCTATGGAGTTTGATGGGGATAAGGTAGAATACAATATATATGACATGGATCTCATTGATAAGAATTCTCTATGTGTTGTTGATGTGATTAAGCCTACTTGTAAGGATGAATTGCAACCTGATTTAGAGAATCTCTTAGAGCCCCCAAAAGTAGATATTGTTTTGTCTACTAACATGCAGGAGTGTCAGGCTAAGCCAGAGCCTAAAGGTAAACTCTCTCCACATCCTTTGGGCAATCGCCCTCCATTACTGACCTCGCCAGGCGAGATACCATTGATGTCTAGGGTACAGGCACTTGACATTGAGCTTAAACAGCCGCCTGATACGGTCAAGGAGGAGAAAGTGAATGAAACCACCTTCATTGCTAAAGACAAGGTGGTCAAGGTAAGAGGGACGAGATTTAAGGAGTTCCATGAGTGGTTCAAGAGAGAATTCAGACAAGAGACTGTTTTTACAAAGCCAAATGGCGTTAGTTAAATCTCTTGAGTTTCATGTCGAGCCACGACATAAAATAAGGCGCTACTCGGGAGGCAACCCGAGGTTTTTATTTGTTTTTGTTCGGTTTAATTTTCTTTTTAGTTTTTCTATGGACAGGAGGAAATCACCGAAGCTTAGGGTCCGCTACAGTCAGTAGCCAATCTCGCTGTAAGTCTTCTCTCCCGTTAAAAAAAAAAAAAAAAAAAAAAAATCCGAAAAATCCGAAAATCATTCCGAGAAAAAAATAATATATCGGATTAAAAAAAATAGAGTGCAGAGAAAAAAATATGAGAGAAAAGAAAGTAGGGAGTTGTATTACATCAAGTTTGGTTTCATTGGTACTATCATTCTAGATCTACATTCGTTGGAGCTTAGCTTGTTGGTGACCATGTTCTTTGCAAGGAGTTGATTTGTTTGGGTCATTTTCTACATTAGAGGTATTCTTTCTTTTGCTTTAGATGAGCTTTGCATTATTACATTTAGCGTTCATCTAGTTTCTCATTCTACCACACTTTGAGTTTTATTGGAGGAAGGTCATCCGACCTTGTATGTGAGTCTTTTGTCTCTTTCCCTGGGTTCGTTTTTATGTCTTCCATTTCATTGAGGACAATGCAATGTTTAAGTATGGGGGAGGAGAATGTATTCACAGGTATTTATTTAGGTGTTGGTTGTATCTGCATGAGCTTATTATATATATATATTGTATGAAAAAGCCACAAAAATTGAAAAAAGGCATACAAAATCCTTGGATAGCAAGATCTATGCAATAAGAAGGTGGCTTGACCGGCATTAGGCTGGGGCAAAAATAAGTCTTGAGTGATGTGAGTTTTGAGAGCCTGGAACAATTATTGAGTGGTTGGGATGAAAACCCGAAAGGGCGCCCAAGCAAGATGAGTGTAAGAAAAAAAAATTGAGTGTTTTAGGACCATTATCATCTTGGCGTATGAAGGCATAAGAAGGAGGCGTATAGGAGGATTCGGGTAGGCCACTTGGAGGAATAAGGTGTAGTTCTAGGTATGTGCTTATTTTATCACATTTGTTCTTGATTATTGATGTTGGGTTTTGTGTGTTTTGGAGGAGCTTATTGGTTATGTAATCACTAGGAGATATTCTTGTACTTCCTGAGACTTTGAGTATTTTATTGTATGGGTAGCTTTTCTGTAAGTTACTCGGGACGAGTAAAAGTCTAAGTATGGGGGTATTTGATACGCTGCACTTTGTATAGCGTAACTAGGGATTATTACATTAGTTTAGGAGTATTATTATATGTGTTTCGAGTCATTATTATGTTCTGAGATATTTATTAAGAAGTGAAGAAATTGAGATCAGAACCGAAGAAGATTGAAGACTTGAAGAAATCACCGACGGCGATCGCGGTAGATCAGTGGCGGTTGCGGTGGAGCAACAGAGAGGAGCCGAGAATATTTAATATATCCGCGACCGCGGATTAATATCCGCGATCGCGGGTAATATGCTGAATTCCCCTTCGTGCGCGAGACGGGCCGGGGACTAATTAATTAGAAGAAGCTGATGCAAGATGGGCTAAAGGGGCCCACCCACTTACTTATGTGAATGAATTCGGCTACGTGAATTGATTCGGCAAGAAGGAGCCGATTTCGGCAACCGTTATTTTATTTATTTCCTTTTCCTATTTTCCTTAATTAGTTTAGGATATATTTCTTTTACCATATTTCTTTAGGGTTAGACTCTATATATACCCTAGTTCCTTTCATCTTTTCTATCATCTTTTCATCAGACAATTTAGTTCTGCAACCATGAGCAGGAACTAATCTCCATTGTTTTACCTAGCGGTTGAAGCCTTCAGTTATTAAGTTGTGAGATTTCTAAACTCTTGTTCTTTTCCTATGGGTTTGTATTAATTCTCTTGTTCTTCATCTATTGATTTCTATTAGTTTTGCTAGCTTGATCACCTAGTTTGATTGATAGTTTTCTATTGCTAGACTAGGAATATACGGTGGAATTCCTTGTCATTGTAGCGCTCATATCTGCATGATCTGGTAATTGATTGCTTTTATGAAAGAGAATTGATTGCATGTTAATACTTGACGGTTGTAAGTTATTGCATGCATCCTTATAATTCCTGTGCCCTTTGCTGCTATTTCATCTAATCTTGAGAGGTTTCCCTGATTGTTGAATAGTAAGTATTATCAGGACCGGTTGGCCTGATAATATATTAAAGATTGGAATAGGAACATTCCCTAGGATTGATAAGAACTTGAGATAAATCTATGATCAACTTGATTGACTGTTGTGTGGATACTTGCTAGGTGAAACTCATTCTCATCATATTCACAACCAAACCTTCTTTGCTTGATACTTGTTACTTGTTACTTTTGTGTTCCATACAATCAAAACCCCCCCTTGGTTACTTGTTACTTGTTTGTTAGTTGGTATTTCACTTGACTGCATAGCGATTGGTGTTTTGATTCCCTTGGGTTCGACCTCTACTTACTTGCTATACTCTAGTTAGTGTTTAGAGTTTATTTCTTTGATTTGGCACTACGACTTTAGCCTCATCATTACCCCAAAAAGGTAGTTCCTTCAGATCTTAAGAGCAAATACCACAACTGCTAGTTCTAAGTCATGGGTTGGATAATTTTCTCATGTGATTTCAACAGACGGGAAGCAAATGTGATAACCCTTCCATGTCGCATCATAACTCAACCAAGGCCTTGAGCTGAAGCATCACGGTAATCAACAAACTCAACAGTTCTCTGAGGCAATGCTAAACCCAGGGCACTAGCTAGTCTTCTCTTGAGTTCATCAAGGCTTTCTAAACATTTCTCATCCGAATAAAACTTCTTTGACTTATGCAGAAATTTAGTCAATGGTTGGGCAATCATAGAAAACCCTTCTACAAACCTTCTGTAATACCCAGCCAAGCCGAAGAAGCTCCTTACTTCCTTGATGCTTTTCTGAGGCTTCTATTATGATACTACTTGAATCTTCAGCGGGTCAACCATCACCTCTTTTGCAGAAACTATATGCCCAAGGAAAGCTACCGCAGTCATCCGAAAATCGCATTTTTATAACTTAGCATACAGCTTGTGTTGCCTTAACAACTCGAGAACAATCTGGAGATGCTCAACATTCCCTTCTTTACTCTTAGAATAGACCAAAATATCATATGTGAACACAACCACAAACCGATCTAGGTATTCTATGAATACTTGGTTCATCAACTCCATGAATACAACAGGGGAATTTGTTAGTCCAAAGGGCATCATCACAATTTAATAGTCACTATATTTTTTAGGGAATGTCGTCTTGGCAATATCTTCATCTCGAATCCTCAATTGATGGTAATCTGATCTTAAGTAAATCTTGTAGAATACAGATGCCCCCTTGCAGTAGACCCAACAAGTCATCGCTCTGGGGAAATGGGTATCGGTTCCTTATTGTCACCTTATTCAACTCGCTTTAATTAACGCATAGTCGAAAGGAGCCATCCTTTTTCCTCACAAACGACATTGGCGTTCCCCAAGGTAACACACATGGCCTAACATAGTCATTCTTAATCAACTCTTCTATCTGTTTCGTTAATTCTAATACCAACAGCGGCGTCATCCTGTACGGGGCCTTAGAGATGGGAGTTGCTCCCGGTTCAAGCTCAATTGCAAATTCAACCTCTCTGTGAGGAGGCAAACCCGATAAGTCTCCCGAAAACGCATCTCCAAACAAACACGCAACCGGCATCCTAGACAATTCAGGTTTCTCTTTATCATCATCCCCTAAAACATAACACAAGTAACCCTAACATCCCGCCTTAATCACCCTTGCAGCTTCTATAACACCAATGATCAACTATGGCTTATCGAAAATCTCTGCCTTCAAACTCATGCACCTATCCATTCTCGGTGGTTATAATAATTGTACTCTAACGTATATCCATCACCACCCATGAGGCACAATCCCATCGGTGCCCGAAATGACATAATAATGAGTTAAACCAATCTCAATCTAGTCAGCTAGCTATCCTAAATCCTGATAAGAACAGGACAATTCCCAAACTCACGAGTATCGACCAATTTGCTACCATCTAGAGATATTTACTAGTTTACAACTTAAGTGAGCAGGGAGGTCAGAGTGCGACATTCGATGCAAGTTCTACCCCATCCCCACAAAAATTTTGAAACTTCGCTCTGATACCAACTTCTGTAACGCCCCGAATAATAGGGTGTTACAGTGCCAGGGATCCCCGATTAGGAATCCCCTCAGGCGGTTAGAGAGAAAGGAATATAATACGAGAAAACAAGTTGATGGCGAAAAAAAAAATTAAAACAATAGGATCAAGGTGTAACACGATAAGTAAATCAATAAAAACTCAAGCAAAATATTAAGATCTGAACGTTGGGAGTGTGTTACGAATCAAGAAAGCGATCACGAAGAAGACAAGGTAATATGAGTTCACTGGAGTAGACATTTTTAAATTCTAGTGTAGGAACCATAATAACCCATCCTAGTAACGCATCAGTCGCCTGACCATCCTCCATGTTCTGAAGCTACACGAACACCTGGCCATGCACAAACACAGCCAGTCCCCCACCGAAATGGGGGTTAGTCTCCAACCAGACTAGCAAATTATATGAGCAATAAACGTGTGATAGCATAGGCATAGAAGTCACAGACTAGCAGACATGCAAACATGCAAACATGCAACACAAAAACAAGATATACAAACATACGGTAAATTCATATACAAACATACAAATATGCAATAAAGATATGCAAACATGCAAATATACAATAAATTCATATGCAAACATGTAGATTTCCGAAGATGTAGATATGCAAATATGTAGTGAATCTCTGAAGAGACATGTAGACATTCAAAGAAGTTAATGCATCATTTAATTCCTAATTTCACCATTTCAGATATATCAGAGATTATACAGATGACCATATATATATAATACCATTAGCTTAGGAAATAATAACTACACAATCTCACCAACGATATGCACTTTGGTATATACACTCATCACAATCATATAGTAATCGGTTAAACTTTACATATTCGTCAATCAAATTCCAGGCAAGTTAAGATCCTTCCAAAGAAGGAAACAATCATTCACAATCAACATATAAGCAAGCCGCTTAGATAAAATCATTTCAAATTCAAATTTCGAAAACGTTTAGAAAACAAGTCCAAGCCTGTCTTGGACCCGAAGGTACCTTCTCACCCATATTATGGGTATCAAAACTTTACCAACGGGTCGGAAACGGCCTCACTAGCTAGGTGACCCGGCCTTCCCAATATTGGTAAAGGAACTCCCACGACCCACTCAACCCGGACTCCGGGAAGAGCCCTAATCGAGGGATATCTCGGATAAAACCATCATAATATAATGCGGGGCTCGGAACGATCCTTACCCGCAAGAGTCAACACCATAACCACGTTATAACCTTGATCAAATCAACAAGTTCACACCAATTTCATATAGCCCTTGTCTATATGCAATAACAAGCATACTATGCTTTCATGTTCAAGATTAATCATATCTCAGCATGATATCGTTAATATCCATTTATAAACATGAACCCTTATACCTGAGCTCATAAAGCATAAGTACTTTCAGCATAATAAGAATCTCCACGACCAATGTATGTCCATAAGAAGCCGAACAAGAACGACACAACATGGCACAAGGCACAATGAATCAATACCACAAACCAACAACATATGCAACGACAACGTCTATTTTCTCGATAACGACAATTTTCCAAACTTAACCAACATATCCAATGACAACATGGCATAACGAATAAAGACAATAAGGCAACGAAAATAACAACGATGTCAATATGAACGATAAGATCTAACACGTCAACAATAACTAATGCATCAATTCATGAAATAGATCAACAACGACAATCAAATCAACAACAAGAACATGAGTTCCTAACATTATAATTTGATATAGTTATATGCATGCTGAATTGATGGTTTGATGACATGCATAATCTATTGTTCTAAACTTAAACTATGACACGCAAACGCTCACAAATAACTTGCCTCAATCGACGATCAACACAAGTAATCCGTTTGTCGTATTAAGATGTCGCAAGGTTCACGAAACGGTCGCCTAAGTCGAACCTTCACGAAAAACGCCATAACTCATCACATATACATCCAAATCGAAAACCGTAAAATTCCTCATACTCGTAGGGAGATTTCTCACCTTAAAAAGTCAGCCAAAACTTCCCAGAAATTACGAATTTTGCCCAGATTTTCCAGCAAGTTTACCTTATGGCCCAAAACTCAAATCCTTTCTTATTCCTCCAAATCTCAACTTCAAACAACCTATATCATCCATTACTTCCACCAATTTCAGTTCAAACATCAATTTTAACCTAAACCCCTGAATTGGAAAAACTAGGGTTCATAAATTTGGGGAAAAACTCACAAGGCAAGAGCTGCTACGCAGAGCAAGAAGACGCAAGCTGCTGCACACGAAATGCTGTTGGGATGTGGGTTGTAGTCACACGAGCTGCTGCACACGAGCTGCACAAACTGCTGCACAGCTGCAGTGCAGAGAAGGAGAGAGAACCGAGTTGCTGCGCGGGGAGAGCCAAGTCGAACAAGGCAGCTGGACGGAGCTGCCGCGTTGCTGCTGTGTGTGAGCTGAACTGTTCAGGTCGGGAGGAGGTGTGAGATTGGGAAGGAGATGACATGAAGAATGCCATGAAGAAGCTAGTTGTACAAGCTTGAAAAAGAGCGTGAATAAGATTAAGGTGGGGCCCAAAAGTGGCTTGTAGCAAATTCTAGATAGAAAGGTTAAATTTATTTGGGTATATTTTTCTTGATGTAGGCATAAAATACGTCGGGTTTTTAATAAATCCCGATAAAAGAGGCAAATTTCGACGATCGCTAATTACCCAATTATTGAAAAAAAGAAAAGGGTCCGAAATTCCCAACTGAAATACCTAGTTATTAATCCGAAAGCTTCCAAGGATAAATCAAGGTCGACTTAATTATATTGCAATATGTCACTGATAGTAAGCGAGCTCGATATCGCTACATATTCAGACCCAGTAATTCACGGGGCATTTCAGTAAACACATTATTCAGGTATAGACAATGTTATGACTTATGAGCATTATATTCTCCAAAAAGGAAAAAAAAAAGAAGAAGAAGAAAGTAAGTCTCTTCCTGCGTATGTCTGTCTGCGTATGTCTCTTCCTAGCCTGTTCTCTCTTCTCTAGCATGTTCTCTGTGGCTCCCGTCTAATCTCATTGACTCCCTTCTCAACCACATAATTCCGGTGTTTTCAATTGAAAAATGAAGAGAAGGAGAGAAGAAGAAGAAGAAGACACAGGAGATTCAGCTGCTAATCGAAAGAAGAAGAATATATCTGGGATGGCAAATCCTAATTTTTCTTGGTCGGAAGAGAAGGATATTCTCCTACTGAAGCAGATTATAGACGCCAGGAATGGTCGAGGGCCGTGTGCTTCTGAAAAGAGGTGGAGTAACAATTGTTGGAGAATTATCCTTGAGAGGCTTACACTACTAAATCCGGAGTACCAAGTGCTGAATACGAAGGATCTGAAAATTAGGCAAACTCTCATTCGGACCCAAACAGATTTGAACTTGTCTTCCGTTCATCCACCAATAGCGGTAAATCTATTACTATATATTAAAGCAAAAGAATTTAGAGTCACGAGAGCGTTTTTTAATTTAAACTTTTTAAAAGATTAATAAAATCATTTGCATCGCAGTGTAGACCCAGCTGGGTCTACGTTTGAATTCCTTTTCCCTTAGAATTTTTATATTAATAAGTGTATTAATTCCCAAATGTTAGAAATTATATTAATGTTACAAATTATATTAACGTCAAAATGTAGTAATGTTACAAATTATATTAAAAAGTAAAATATAAATGAAAAAATTATTAAAATTTCATAATATATTTGTTATTATTAGTAGATTAATTATGTAAACTTTTTTTAAATTTAAATTATATAAATGAAAGAATTTAGAGTCACGAGAGCGTTTTTTTAAATTTAAACTTTTTAAAAGATTAATAAAATAATTTGCATCGCATTGTAGACACAGCTGGGTATACGTCTGAAAGTTAAAAATTTATATTAATAAGTGTATTAATTCTAAAATGTTAGAAATTATATTAATGTTACAAATTATATTAACGTCAAAATGTAGTAATGTTACAAATTATATTAAAAAGTAAAATATAAATGAAAAAATTATTAAAATTTCATAATATATTTGTTATTATTAGTAGATTAATTATGTATTAAGTAAATTACTTGATTTATTGTAATTAAATAATTAAGTAAATTAGCGGTAAAATCTATTACTATATATTAAAGCAAAAGAATTTAGAGTCACGAGAGCGTTTTTTAAATTTAAACTTTTTAAAAGATTAATAAAATCATTCTGCTTCATCCACACGAATCCGGTGGATTGCACTCTGCCGCACTCGATTAAGCCCTGAATTTTGATCGATTAGGGTTTATGCGGTGAAATTGAGGCATAAATTGGGGGTAATTGATTGATTACCTTGAGGGGGAGGACGCCTTTGGGGAAGCCGATTTCGTCGAGGAGCTCCATGGATCGGCGGTGGCATTCTTCGGGATCGGTGACGATCTCGGCTCCAGCGCGCTCGTCAACGATGATGGTGCTGTTATCCCAGAAGGTTGGTTGAAGATGTGTAAACACATTATTCAGGTATAGACAATGTTATGACTTATGAGCATTATATTCTCCAAAAAGGAAAAAAAAAGAAGAAGAAGAAGAAAGTAAGTCTCTTCCTGCGTATGTCTGTCTGCGTATGTCTCTTCCTAGCCTGTTCTCTCTTCTCTAGCATGTTCTCTGTGGCTCCCGTCTAATCTCATTGACTCCCTTCTCAACCACATAATTCCGGTGTTTTCAATTGAAAAATGAAGAGAAGGAGAGAAGAAGAAGAAGAAGACACAGGAGATTCAGCTGCTAATCGAAAGAAGAAGAATATATCTGGGATGGCAAATCCTAATTTTTCTTGGTCGGAAGAGAAGGATATTCTCCTACTGAAGCAGATTATAGACGCCAGGAATGGTCGAGGGCCGTGTGCTTCTGAAAAGAGGTGGAGTAACAATTGTTGGAGAATTATCCTTGAGAGGCTTACACTACTAAATCCGGAGTACCAAGTGCTGAATACGAAGGATCTGAAAATTAGGCAAACTCTCATTCGGACCCAAACAGATTTGAACTTGTCTTCCGTTCATCCACCAATAGCGGTAAATCTATTACTATATATTAAAGCAAAAGAATTTAGAGTCACGAGAGCGTTTTTTAAATTTAAACTTTTTAAAAGATTAATAAAATCATTTGCATCGCAGTGTAGACCCAGCTGGGTCTACGTTTGAATTCCTTTTCCCTTAGAATTTTTATATTAATAAGTGTATTAATTCCCAAATGTTAGAAATTATATTAATGTTACAAATTATATTAACGTCAAAATGTAGTAATGTTACAAATTATATTAAAAAGTAAAATATAAATGAAAAAATTATTAAAATTTCATAATATATTTGTTATTATTAGTAGATTAATTATGTAAACTTTTTTTAAATTTAAATTATATAAATGAAAGAATTTAGAGTCACGAGAGCGTTTTTTTAAATTTAAACTTTTTAAAAGATTAATAAAATAATTTGCATCGCATTGTAGACCCAGCTGGGTATACGTCTGAAAGTTAAAAATTTATATTAATAAGTGTATTAATTCTAAAATGTTAGAAATTATATTAATGTTACAAATTATATTAACGTCAAAATGTAGTAATGTTACAAATTATATTAAAAAGTAAAATATAAATGAAAAAATTATTAAAATTTCATAATATATTTGTTATTATTAGTAGATTAATTATGTATTAAGTAAATTACTTGATTTATTGTAATTAAATAATTAAGTAAATTAGCGGTAAAATCTATTACTATATATTAAAGCAAAAGAATTTAGAGTCACGAGAGCGTTTTTTAAATTTAAACTTTTTAAAAGATTAATAAAATCATTCTGCTTCATCCACACGAATCCGGTGGATTGCACTCTGCCGCACTCGATTAAGCCCTGAATTTTGATCGATTAGGGTTTATGCGGTGAAATTGAGGCATAAATTGGGGGTAATTGATTGATTACCTTGAGGGGGAGGACGCCTTTGGGGAAGCCGATTTCGTCGAGGAGCTCCATGGATCGGCGGTGGCATTCTTCGGGATCGGTGACGATCTCGGCTCCGGCGCGCTCGTCAACGATGATGGTACTGTTATCCCAGAAGGTTGGTTGAAGATGTGTAAACACATTATTCAGGTATAGACAATGTTATGACTTATGAGCATTATATTCTCCAAAAAGGAAAAAAAAAACAAGAAGAAGAAGAAAGTAAGTCTCTTCCTGCGTATGTCTGTCTGCGTATGTCTCTTCCTAGCCTGTTCTCTCTTCTCTAGCATGTTCTCTGTGGCTCCCGTCTAATCTCATTGACTCCCTTCTCAACCACATAATTCCGGTGTTTTCAATTGAAAAATGAAGAGAAGGAGAGAAGAAGAAGAAGAAGACACAGGAGATTCAGCTGCTAATCGAAAGAAGAAGAATATATCTGGGATGGCAAATCCTAATTTTTCTTGGTCGGAAGAGAAGGATATTCTCCTACTGAAGCAGATTATAGACGCCAGGAATGGTCGAGGGCCGTGTGCTTCTGAAAAGAGGTGGAGTAACAATTGTTGGAGAATTATCCTTGAGAGGCTTACACTACTAAATCCGGAGTACCAAGTGCTGAATACGAAGGATCTGAAAATTAGGCAAACTCTCATTCGGACCCAAACAGATTTGAACTTGTCTTCCGTTCATCCACCAATAGCGGTAAATCTATTACTATATATTAAAGCAAAAGAATTTAGAGTCACGAGAGCGTTTTTTAAATTTAAACTTTTTAAAAGATTAATAAAATCATTTGCATCGCAGTGTAGACCCAGCTGGGTCTACGTTTGAATTCCTTTTCCCTTAGAATTTTTATATTAATAAGTGTATTAATTCCCAAATGTTAGAAATTATATTAATGTTACAAATTATATTAACGTCAAAATGTAGTAATGTTACAAATTATATTAAAAAGTAAAATATAAATGAAAAAATTATTAAAATTTCATAATATATTTGTTATTATTAGTAGATTAATTATGTAAACTTTTTTTAAATTTAAATTATATAAATGAAAGAATTTAGAGTCACGAGAGCGTTTTTTTAAATTTAAACTTTTTAAAAGATTAATAAAATAATTTGCATCGCATTGTAGACCCAGCTGGGTATACGTCTGAAAGTTAAAAATTTATATTAATAAGTGTATTAATTCTAAAATGTTAGAAATTATATTAATGTTACAAATTATATTAACGTCAAAATGTAGTAATGTTACAAATTATATTAAAAAGTAAAATATAAATGAAAAAATTATTAAAATTTCATAATATATTTGTTATTATTAGTAGATTAATTATGTATTAAGTAAATTACTTGATTTATTGTAATTAAATAATTAAGTAAATTAGCGGTAAAATCTATTACTATATATTAAAGCAAAAGAATTTAGAGTCACGAGAGCGTTTTTTAAATTTAAACTTTTTAAAAGATTAATAAAATCATTCTGCTTCATCCACACGAATCCGGTGGATTGCACTCTGCCGCACTCGATTAAGCCCTGAATTTTGATCGATTAGGGTTTATGCGGTGAAATTGAGGCATAAATTGGGGGTAATTGATTGATTACCTTGAGGGGGAGGACGCCTTTGGGGAAGCCGATTTCGTCGAGGAGCTCCATGGATCGGCGGTGGCATTCTTCGGGATCGGTGACGATCTCGGCTCCGGCGCGCTCGTCAACGATGATGGTACTGTTATCCCAGAAGGTTGGTTGAAGATGTGTAAACACATTATTCAGGTATAGACAATGTTATGACTTATGAGCATTATATTCTCCAAAAAGGAAAAAAAAAACAAGAAGAAGAAGAAAGTAAGTCTCTTCCTGCGTATGTCTGTCTGCGTATGTCTCTTCCTAGCCTGTTCTCTCTTCTCTAGCATGTTCTCTGTGGCTCCCGTCTAATCTCATTGACTCCCTTCTCAACCACATAATTCCGGTGTTTTCAATTGAAAAATGAAGAGAAGGAGAGAAGAAGAAGAAGAAGACACAGGAGATTCAGCTGCTAATCGAAAGAAGAAGAATATATCTGGGATGGCAAATCCTAATTTTTCTTGGTCGGAAGAGAAGGATATTCTCCTACTGAAGCAGATTATAGACGCCAGGAATGGTCGAGGGCCGTGTGCTTCTGAAAAGAGGTGGAGTAACAATTGTTGGAGAATTATCCTTGAGAGGCTTACACTACTAAATCCGGAGTACCAAGTGCTGAATACGAAGGATCTGAAAATTAGGCAAACTCTCATTCGGACCCAAACAGATTTGAACTTGTCTTCCGTTCATCCACCAATAGCGGTAAATCTATTACTATATATTAAAGCAAAAGAATTTAGAGTCACGAGAGCGTTTTTTAAATTTAAACTTTTTAAAAGATTAATAAAATCATTTGCATCGCAGTGTAGACCCAGCTGGGTCTACGTTTGAATTCCTTTTCCCTTAGAATTTTTATATTAATAAGTGTATTAATTCCCAAATGTTAGAAATTATATTAATGTTACAAATTATATTAACGTCAAAATGTAGTAATGTTACAAATTATATTAAAAAGTAAAATATAAATGAAAAAATTATTAAAATTTCATAATATATTTGTTATTATTAGTAGATTAATTATGTAAACTTTTTTTAAATTTAAATTATATAAATGAAAGAATTTAGAGTCACGAGAGCGTTTTTTTAAATTTAAACTTTTTAAAAGATTAATAAAATAATTTGCATCGCATTGTAGACCCAGCTGGGTATACGTCTGAAAGTTAAAAATTTATATTAATAAGTGTATTAATTCTAAAATGTTAGAAATTATATTAATGTTACAAATTATATTAACGTCAAAATGTAGTAATGTTACAAATTATATTAAAAAGTAAAATATAAATGAAAAAATTATTAAAATTTCATAATATATTTGTTATTATTAGTAGATTAATTATGTATTAAGTAAATTACTTGATTTATTGTAATTAAATAATTAAGTAAATTAGCGGTAAAATCTATTACTATATATTAAAGCAAAAGAATTTAGAGTCACGAGAGCGTTTTTTAAATTTAAACTTTTTAAAAGATTAATAAAATCATTCTGCTTCATCCACACGAATCCGGTGGATTGCACTCTGCCGCACTCGATTAAGCCCTGAATTTTGATCGATTAGGGTTTATGCGGTGAAATTGAGGCATAAATTGGGGGTAATTGATTGATTACCTTGAGGGGGAGGACGCCTTTGGGGAAGCCGATTTCGTCGAGGAGCTCCATGGATCGGCGGTGGCATTCTTCGGGATCGGTGACGATCTCGGCTCCGGCGCGCTCGTCAACGATGATGGTACTGTTATCCCAGAAGGTTGGTTGAAGATGTGTAAACACATTATTCAGGTATAGACAATGTTATGACTTATGAGCATTATATTCTCCAAAAAGGAAAAAAAAAACAAGAAGAAGAAGAAAGTAAGTCTCTTCCTGCGTATGTCTGTCTGCGTATGTCTCTTCCTAGCCTGTTCTCTCTTCTCTAGCATGTTCTCTGTGGCTCCCGTCTAATCTCATTGACTCCCTTCTCAACCACATAATTCCGGTGTTTTCAATTGAAAAATGAAGAGAAGGAGAGAAGAAGAAGAAGAAGACACAGGAGATTCAGCTGCTAATCGAAAGAAGAAGAATATATCTGGGATGGCAAATCCTAATTTTTCTTGGTCGGAAGAGAAGGATATTCTCCTACTGAAGCAGATTATAGACGCCAGGAATGGTCGAGGGCCGTGTGCTTCTGAAAAGAGGTGGAGTAACAATTGTTGGAGAATTATCCTTGAGAGGCTTACACTACTAAATCCGGAGTACCAAGTGCTGAATACGAAGGATCTGAAAATTAGGCAAACTCTCATTCGGACCCAAACAGATTTGAACTTGTCTTCCGTTCATCCACCAATAGCGGTAAATCTATTACTATATATTAAAGCAAAAGAATTTAGAGTCACGAGAGCGTTTTTTAAATTTAAACTTTTTAAAAGATTAATAAAATCATTTGCATCGCAGTGTAGACCCAGCTGGGTCTACGTTTGAATTCCTTTTCCCTTAGAATTTTTATATTAATAAGTGTATTAATTCCCAAATGTTAGAAATTATATTAATGTTACAAATTATATTAACGTCAAAATGTAGTAATGTTACAAATTATATTAAAAAGTAAAATATAAATGAAAAAATTATTAAAATTTCATAATATATTTGTTATTATTAGTAGATTAATTATGTAAACTTTTTTTAAATTTAAATTATATAAATGAAAGAATTTAGAGTCACGAGAGCGTTTTTTTAAATTTAAACTTTTTAAAAGATTAATAAAATAATTTGCATCGCATTGTAGACACAGCTGGGTATACGTCTGAAAGTTAAAAATTTATATTAATAAGTGTATTAATTCTAAAATGTTAGAAATTATATTAATGTTACAAATTATATTAACGTCAAAATGTAGTAATGTTACAAATTATATTAAAAAGTAAAATATAAATGAAAAAATTATTAAAATTTCATAATATATTTGTTATTATTAGTAGATTAATTATGTATTAAGTAAATTACTTGATTTATTGTAATTAAATAATTAAGTAAATTAGCGGTAAAATCTATTACTATATATTAAAGCAAAAGAATTTAGAGTCACGAGAGCGTTTTTTAAATTTAAACTTTTTAAAAGATTAATAAAATCATTCTGCTTCATCCACACGAATCCGGTGGATTGCACTCTGCCGCACTCGATTAAGCCCTGAATTTTGATCGATTAGGGTTTATGCGGTGAAATTGAGGCATAAATTGGGGGTAATTGATTGATTACCTTGAGGGGGAGGACGCCTTTGGGGAAGCCGATTTCGTCGAGGAGCTCCATGGATCGGCGGTGGCATTCTTCGGGATCGGTGACGATCTCGGCTCCAGCGCGCTCGTCAACGATGATGGTGCTGTTATCCCAGAAGGTTGGTTGAAGATGTGTAAACACATTATTCAGGTATAGACAATGTTATGACTTATGAGCATTATATTCTCCAAAAAGGAAAAAAAAAAAAGAAGAAGAAGAAAGTAAGTCTCTTCCTGCGTATGTCTGTCTGCGTATGTCTCTTCCTAGCCTGTTCTCTCTTCTCTAGCATGTTCTCTGTGGCTCCCGTCTAATCTCATTGACTCCCTTCTCAACCACATAATTCCGGTGTTTTCAATTGAAAAATGAAGAGAAGGAGAGAAGAAGAAGAAGAAGACACAGGAGATTCAGCTGCTAATCGAAAGAAGAAGAATATATCTGGGATGGCAAATCCTAATTTTTCTTGGTCGGAAGAGAAGGATATTCTCCTACTGAAGCAGATTATAGACGCCAGGAATGGTCGAGGGCCGTGTGCTTCTGAAAAGAGGTGGAGTAACAATTGTTGGAGAATTATCCTTGAGAGGCTTACACTACTAAATCCGGAGTACCAAGTGTTGAATACGAAGGATCTGAAAATTAGGCAAACTCTCATTCGGACCCAAACAGATTTGAACTTGTCTTCCGTTCATCCACCAATAGCGGTAAATCTATTACTATATATTAAAGCAAAAGAATTTAGAGTCACGAGAGCGTTTTTTAAATTTAAACTTTTTAAAAGATTAATAAAATCATTTGCATCGCAGTGTAGACCCAGCTGGGTCTACGTTTGAATTCCTTTTCCCTTAGAATTTTTATATTAATAAGTGTATTAATTCCCAAATGTTAGAAATTATATTAATGTTACAAATTATATTAACGTCAAAATGTAGTAATGTTACAAATTATATTAAAAAGTAAAATATAAATGAAAAAATTATTAAAATTTCATAATATATTTGTAAGACCCTGATGTATCCCAACCACGACCAAGAGTTGATCAATGCATTTGTTGAGCGCTGGCAGCCAGAAACAAATTCTTTTCACTTGCCATTTGCTGAAATGACAATCACCCTATTAGATGTGCACAAGATTTTGGGTATCCCTATAAACGGAAAGGGCATGGGATTTCTCACATCTGCTGATGGAGTTGGCAAAGCTGACACGAAGGCTGTAATGGTCAACAGAGCAAAGAAGGCTTTTGGTATAGATTTACTTGACGCAAGAGTCAAAGCTGGTAATGAAGTTTCACCGGAGCTTTTGAGGGAACAATGCATGGCAGTGGATAATGAGGGGAACTTTGAAATGGATCAAGTCTCAATCGCTAAGGGTTGGTTGACATACTTGTTGGGAATGACATTGTTTCCTGACAAGTCGTCGTACATGATCAAGTTGATTCACCATGAATGGCTTAATGATATGGCAAATATCCATGGTGTGTCTTGGGGTTCGGTGCGTTGTGTGCTTTGTATGGACAACTGGGTAAATACTCCCGCAGAGATTGTGCAACGATGTCTTTCTGTTACACCTTGTTGATGGTATGTTTGTCTTTAATTAATTGTTTTGATTTGAATAGTGTTTCTTTTGTTTTCCTTAGTTTTGTTTGATGATGTAGGGTTGGATCTATTTGTACTTTCCTGCTTTTGCCCCTCCACAAAACTATGAGTGGGATGAGACAATGCCATATGCAGCCAAATTTGATTTGTCTGAAAGACCGGACAATCGTCGCAACTACAGAGAGGAGCTAGACAATATGAGCGTAGAAGGGGTATGATTATTTTTTCATTGTCTGTTAATTTTTTATTGTACTTTTGAACTTGTTTTAATGATTTATGTACAACAGGTTGAGTGGCAACCATATGGACGCCTAGATTTTCGTAGGGAAGAACTTCGGCCGGCTTTCTTTCATGGGATCCTGCATGTTTTGGACAAGACCGAGCCTCACATGCCACTTCGAGTTTGCAGACAATTTGGTCGAGTTCAAGGTGTGCCAATCCCTCTCATTCAACCAATTAAAGCTAGAAGGTGTGGAAACAATCGTAAGTACGTAGTGGAGTATGATCCCACCAACTGGAGTTGGGAGCAAAGGGAGAACAACTCTGTAAGCTTATGGGAAATGGGTGTAGAAGCAGATCCTCCATCTCTCTGCACTGATGATTACTTGGAGTGGTACTTGGCTCATACTCATCCAATAATCTCTCCTTATACTAAGGAGCAACTCCTGCAGGTATGTAATTAATCTTCAAATTCTATAAATCTATAACATAATCAATGTTTGACTTAATTTATTTTGCACTTCACTGTAGGCAATTCGGACTTCTGTGTACAATCTGGAGCCGTATCGGGATGCAGATAATGAGGAGCAGTATTCCCGTGTGAAAGACGTTGTTTGTCACACTTTGGATGGGTTCTATCCTTTCCTTCAGTAGGTTGGATTGATGTTGGTTTTGGATTTAGTTTGTGCTTGAGTTTTAAGAACATGCTTTGTAGTGTTTGAACGAATTACTTGTTATTTGGTTTGTTTGCAATTGTCTGATCCAAATCAATGTCCGGCCCAAAACGCCATTATCTAATCCAAATCAATATCCGACCCATCAAATGTAGATCAGAAGATGGTGGGTTACAGCTGTAACACACTCAGGACAAGTAAGTGTGTTACAACTGTTGCAAGCTGTAACTCACTTAAACGGAGTAAGTGAGTTACAGTTGTTGCAAGCTATAACCCATTTACCTTCTACTCTATATACAGGACGTTTCAGCATGGAATAAGCAACACATTTCAACTTCATACAGAAAAAAAATTATGGATCCAGGAGGGAAGCTTTGTTGGTGCAACAAAGTGCCAACTGAACAGACTTGTACTGAGCAAATCAATCATGATAAGGTGAACTACGGGAGAAGATATTGGGGATGCCCTGATAGGACGTGGAACTCGATTGATGAAGATGGTGGGTGCAAATACATGCATTGGATCGACCGTCCATACTCAGGTCGAGCAAGGGTGGTTATAGAACAGCTGAATGAGGATAATTTGTTTCACTCTACAGAGGCCGGTGGACTGCAAGAGCTAACTGAAATGCTGAGGAAAATGTCAAAAAGCCTAAACGACGAGGTAACTGAACTTCAGGAGAAAAATGCTGAGCTCATGGATGAAAATGCTGCACTTGCCGCGGAGAAGCAGGCCTTAGTTGATGAGAAGTTTGGTGCAAGTTCCAGTGGGACTAAGTAGTGTAATGTTTGTTTAAGTTTCTGTTTGTTTACGTTCTTGTTCGCTTCAATTGTTGTCTGTTTAAGTTGTTGTTTGTTTAAGTTCGATCACTTTCCAGTTTCTTGTATCCAACTACTTCTCTAAGTGAGTCCAAATACATGCAAACATTAAAAATCTTAGTCATTACAAATCCTACACAATCCATTTCGACTGAATCTTAAACGCTAAGATTAATTACGTTGTTGCCTTTCTTGTTTCTTGTTGGGGCTCTAGGCCTTCTGTACGCCGCTAGTTGCTCAGTAAAAGGGTCTATCAAGGAGCGAGCTGCCGGTGAACAGTGACGATGCCACATATGATAAACTTCAGGTAATGGAGAGTCATCGGCAATTGACATCTACAATAAGGCAAATGATTTACAAGACAAATGTACGAGGTATTGATTTAAAAATATACACACCAAATTGATAGAGTGAGTTAGAAATTACCGAAATGAAGTGTCTTTCATCTTCAACAAGGGCAATGCAACATATGGGCAATTTCTCTCCCGGAGCGATGTTGTCGTCCAATACTATAGGCAAATATGTTTGCCAAATTGATTTTGCAAGCACAACTAATGCACAATTGAAAGTCGTAGCTACTACACACCCCATCGCCGGGACTTGTAACCATGTCTCTTCGGGTGCCATCTCTCCTGGTCCAGTCCAAGCTAGGTTTGTAACTGCTATCTGAACATTAGGCGTTTCATCTGGCAATACCCAACAAGCTTGCAACCCATTATTCCAATGTGTAAATGTCGTTTGAGCCATTTCAGATCTAACTCTCCTCCAATTATCTTGGTCCCACCCTAATTGTTGTGCTATAGCTCTGTATCCACAATTTCCATCAGCGACAATGGGATACCAACCTTGCACGTAGGGACGCATGCATGGAGGTACGAGAGCATTATACTTTGTAAGCTTCTGCAAAGCCCACTGACCACTCTTACCCTTCCCGTATGAAGTCGGTTTTTGCTTCTTTGGAGGCGTTTCTTCAAGTGTTGCATCAGTGTACTCCCAATGTGAAGGTTGTCTTTTCATTGGATTGTACTCTTTGTTTGGAGCTCCTGGAGGTCGTCCCTTCCCCCTTTTCACACGAGCTGGCTCCTGTAGGTTGGTCATTTGGGGGTTACCTATTGCCAAACACTTCATTGCACACTCGTGTTGGTCATAAGGTGACATTCCCTCTCATTGCTCAGCCATAAACTCATCCATCAAGTTTCTGGCTACTACCCTCCGCACTTGTAATTCGTCTTCAGTCTCTACTTCTTTCAAAGTCAATGTCCTCCAAAAGGCATGAACCGCTTCAACTGGAATTGGTTCTTGACGCCTCACATATTCATAAATGTCATGCACACATAGCAATCCATCTCTCTTCCTTATTACGCATTCACAATGATCAAGATGCATGCCGTATTCCCCTTTCTTGTATTCAGTTAGCAAGCGACTCAAACAAGTATAAGACACTCTGTATTTAAGAAGCTTGAAGAGATCAACGTCTGTAATGTTACTTACAGTCTTTTGCTGACTTTCATTGAAAGTACCCAAGATCTCCTTGAACTGATTGCGCATCTTCGCATTGTATCTTTGAAACACAGTGTCTATCTTCTGGCTTGGTAGTGACAAATAATTTTTGAAGCTAGAATGTTCACTTTCAACCCTGCATAATCAAAACAATTTTTTATAACAACAAATATAAAGCTAACATAATTTGTAAAACAATTTCAAACGTAATCACATTACTAACCTGTTTGTGGTGTTGGAACCTAATGTAAAGATTTTATCCACATAGATCGAAAGAAATCTATTGTCGTAGGGGTTTAGCCAATTCTTCTTCAGGTACCTAATCTCAGATGGATATTCAGCCCAATCCTTTTCAATACGCCCTAGCTCAATGTTATATGCCAATTCTGTCGACTGTTTGAATAACTTAAGACAGTCACTTGCAAAATGGGTCCCCCTTGCTTGTGACCGCATTGCTAGCTTAGCATGGTCCTCAATGTTCTTTTGGATGTGCCGCCTACAGAGGAGGAAAGTAGAATCTGGAAAGATCCTATGGAAACCTTCAACATGAAGGTTCTACCAACCTTCAACATGAAGTTATGAGTTTTTCCAATATCTCTTGCCCACTGTTCTGCTTCTGCTCTTGAGCTGAAGATCTTATCAGTGACGAAAACTTCTAAATAATCTGATGATATATGTGGGTCCTCATAAGGCACAACACTGTCAAACTGTGGTATTGTCTTCAATTTCGGGAAATACTCAATGTCTTGATATGGTTGCGATAAAGATTGGTATTGAGGAACATTAGACCAATCAGTTTGATGGGAATGATATGGAGGAGGATCAAGCTGAGAGACTATTGGCGGAATATCAAAATCCAAACCAAGATCAAACGAAGGCACTCCATCAGGTCCCAAAGGAATATCGACATTGATCGATAAGTTTCTTAAACGATTGAACATTGGACTATTATTCTGTAAAAACAACAAAATACACAAAACAACACTCAAAAACCTGTTTTTCCTACCTTCGTCACGAATAAACTGTTAACCTTCGTCACGGATAAAAGAAGTAGTTGCGTGACGAAGAAAATTGCACATTTCTTCTGCAAATACATTCGTCACGAAGGTTTACCAAACTTCCGTCACGAAGGTTTCTTCTTGTTCCGTGACGAATGTCTATTTTACCCCATTTCAAATTTTTTTTTACACTTTTTTACCCCTACATTCGAATCAAACCCTAAATTCCAACACAAACACAAATTTCCACACAAACCCTAACTTCAACTTTATATTACAATTTCCACACAAACCCTAACTTCAACTTTATATTACAATTTCCACACAAACACAAATCATGCTCCTTGTATGTAACACCTAAAATACACATGTTTTCTATCAAACTCTATATTACAACATCATTTTCACACAATCAACACAAACAACTAACTTCAAACTATTCAATATCATAAAAAAAACATATATTTTACCTACAAACCCTAACATTAACATTATTAAAAAGAACTATAACATACCTTATTGTAGTTCCCCCATGATGGACCATCTTCATCAACATTTTGGTGTATGTAATCATCCCAATTTGACATTTTCAATTGAATATTGTGTTTGAATGAGAGTGTTTAGGGTGAAATGGGGGTAAAATGAAGGTGAAAATGTAGAAGATGAAGTTGGTTCGGATATGTTGATGGTAATTAAATGTAGTTGGTGTGGATTAGACATAATAGCTTCACTTTTGCAGATGTAGCTACATTCGTCACAGATCTCTTCTATTTCTTCGTCACGAAAGTAATGAAGACATTCGTCACGAAGGTTTAGCATTTATACGTGACGAAGGTATAACAAAATACATTTGTGACGAAGGTTTCATGTTATACATTCGTGACGAAGATTCTATATAATACATACGCGACAAATGTATGGGTGTGCTAAATAAAATTTTAGGGTGTGCTAAATAAAGGCTTTGTATAAATATCCAACATTCCAATTGTTTATGGAATTGCACCAAATTTTGATTCGAATTAATGAAACTAACAGATGACAAAATTTTCAAGAATATCACTGTCTTGACTCTTGAGTTTAGGCGAATAAGGTTCATTGGAGTTTCATTCATTAATTAACATTAAAAAGACCTGTGTAGTATTGCAGTTGAGCGGGTCATCTTATTTACATATCTATTCACAAAAATTGAGTATGCAATTAAAAAAAAACTAAGTATGCAATTTACAATAACCAAGTATGCAATTCACAAAAACTGAGTATATAATTCACAAAACTTGAGTATGCAATTCACAAAAATTGAATATGCAATTCACTAAAACTGAGAATACAATTCACAAATAACTAAATATGCAATTCACAAATACTGAATATGCAATTCACAAAAAATGAATATCCAATTCACAAATAACTTGCTTTTAGAAAAATACAAGAGGCTTACATTTTATTTTCAAAAATGAAAATATAGTGTGTTACGAGATGCACATGAAGTGCATTTTACTTGGAAAAACAAATTTAGTTACCTTTGATTTTAGGAAAATCATTTGTATTACGAAATGCACATACAATATATTACGAAATGCAAATATAGTGTGTTACAAGATGCACATTAAGTGCATTTTACTTGGAATAATTTTTTTAGTTATATTTTTCTAAGGAAAATCACTTGTATTATGAAATGCACACACAATGTATTGCAAAATGCAAATATAGTGTGTTACAAGATGCACATGAAGTGCATTTTACTTGGAATATTTTTTTAGTTACCTTTGTTTTTAGGAAAATCACTTGTATCACAAAATGCACATCCAATGTATTACAAAATGCACATCCAATGTATTACAAAATGCACATACAATTTATTACGATATGCACATATAATGTATTGCGAAATGCATATACAATGTATTACGAAATAACTTAGTATGCATTTCACAATTCAATTAGTATGCAATTAAGAAAACACTCGATATATAATTCAGAAATCACTTAGTATGCAATTAAAAAAAAAACTTGATATGCAATTGAGAAATCATTTTGTATGCAATTCAAAAAATACTTGGTATGCAATTCAAAAATAACTTAATAAGCAATTCACGATTTACTTAGTATGCAATTAAGGAAACACTTGGTATGCAATTTGCAAATCAATTAGTGTGCATTTCACAATTCAATTATTAGTATGTAATTCTTAAAACACTTGATATGCAATTTAAAAAGAGGTTTTTGCGTCAAACCACCCGTTATTTGGCCGAATTTGCGCCAAACCACCCCTTATTTAACTTTTTGCAAGAAACCACCCATTTGTGTCATTCTGTTAACATAGAAGCACCCCTTCATCAATTCCGTTAACTCTTCCGTTTGCTTGTGTGAAATGTCTAAAATACCCCTACTTATTTCAAAATTTAAGTGCAAAAATATCTATTACCATTATCACACTTAATCCAAATTAGTTAATATGATTTCTGATCTTCCACTTATTTCAAGATACCATTATCACACAACTCTTTAACAAATTGATGGATGGATTTGCTCGTCAGCATGAGTATGATAGAGTGAAAGAGTTGTGTCGGATAATGCATGAGAAGAACATATTACCCGACTTAGGGACGGCGTGCATTTTATTTGAATGTATCAACAAGGATAAAAGCTGTGAAAATTTGATGACCTCCATACCAGACTTCTCTATACTTAGAAACCCCAGAGAAGGCACACGTTGAATCTTTGTGTGAGTTTCTTATCTTGATCTCGGTGAATTCATTTTTCTGCTATGCGTGGTATTTTGTAGTGACTGATGATAGAATTGAAACGATAATTTTTTTTTTGGCAGGTAATGAAGTTGTTTTTGCTGTGTTGAAGTGTGTCACTTGGTTCTTTGATGATTCACTCTTCCCAGTTCAGCTTTCACTAGTATGATTTTGGTTGGTTAATAGTTTTCTCTGTTTTCTGCTTCTGTAATAGGCTTACAGATGAAACATGTTTGGTTGTGTTTATTGTTAGCACTTGGTTGTTGCCGTATGTATTTGTAAATTAGCTTATAATCCAAGTGCTATTGCATTCGGTGTTGCACGATTATTATTATATTCATATATTTGATTTAATAGATGAAAATGACTCAATTTTGCTGTATAATCCAAGTGCTATTTTTCTTTGCTGCTTATAATGTTTTGCACATCATAAAATGATATCCACTGATGTTTTTTATTGTTGAATTAAATTTGAAAAGCTATTATAACAGAAGCATCGATTCCCCGTGCAGAAATTAGTGCATTCCTGTTTGCATCTTACCAGGTATATTCATGTGCTCGTGGATTTCAATTAATATGATATACAAGTTTCAATGGTTTTCAAGTGAACATAGGTTCTTATCAATTTATAGACTGTGGCTAAAAATCTGAATCACAAAATATTGTTACTAAGCTATTCCTGATTGAAAGCCTAATCACAAATGTGGTTACTAAACTATGCCTAATTGATTCCATTTTTCGTGTTCAGTGTCTTCCATTACACATTGTTGGGAGTTGGTGGTGCTCTTCTTCTAGCCGGTCTGCTAGTGCTCACTTGTATAGATCAAGACGACGCTCGACACAACTTTGGTCATTAGGGAGGTATGGCCTGATGTTTTTACTCGTTATTAATATTGTAATATATGCAGATTTCAAGCTCAATGTTTTGTTCAATATATTAGAGCTCTTGACCTTTATTGGACTGTTAGGCAGCTCTGTTCTAACTATATTAGAGTTCTTGATCTTACAGTTGGCATGCTCTAGGTGCAGTCTTGCAGAGTAGCTTTAAAATTCCTTATCGAGATATAAATTCAACTATCAAGTGCCACTTTCTTTTTTTAATAATGGAAAATGTTGTGGTCAAACTAAGTTTTCTACTTTCTCTAGATATGATGCGGAAAATAATCCGTCTTTATGCACTGATATTGTTTCCTTTATCAGGCTTCATTTGCCCGTTTGTTCCATTGCTTCCTTTGCTTCTATTCTCATCAACACCTACCTCTTGATAAATCTTGGGTGAGTTCTTCTACTTCAAATGCTGTCCATATATCAAGAAATCTACTGCAGCCCACAGGACAGGATCTATCATCAATGGTGCATGCCTTAGTTAAGTTACTTCTTCATACATTCAGTGGAAAGAGCTTTTTTTATGGTTCCTTTTATATTATGTAGTATAAGCATAGCTCTAATTTATTGCAGAATTTTTTCTAAAATCTGCACTTTCTGGGCCAAAAATCATAATTCTGTTAATTGCTAGTTTGGAAAGAGCTTTTTTGTAGGGTTCCTGTTATCTTATAAAGGGTAGTCTAAGGTTCGAGGTGACCGTACTATGTAGTATAAGCATAGCTCTAATTTATGGCATTTTTTAAAAAAAAATCTGCACTTTCTGGGCCACAAATCATAAATGTGTATATACAACAGTCTAGTAGCTTTGAATTGATAGTTTTGGTGTGAGAAAGTGAAGGATGTGAGCTCTGGCCTAGCTGAATCAAAAGAGATGCACATCCAACAGACTATAATTGTATGTGCATTTGGATTACACACAATGTACATTTGAAGTGTGCTATATGTGCTTTTCTGATTTATGGTATGTGTATTTTAAATTTATGAGAGAACCATAAGCTGGACAGAAAAATATCTTGGCGTTTCAACATGTGCATAAAATGACTCGGAAAAGCACGAGGTATGACACAGGAGAAGCATGTGGCGTGCCCGGAAAAAACACGTGGCGAGTCCCGAAAAAGCATGGATTTAGATGATTTGAGGGGCAGTATTCTGCAGTGACTTTGGTGCAACTTGATATCTATGCCTTGTTGTTGACAATGCAACACTTCTGATTTCATTCTATTGCACTATACCATGTACTCATCTTCAGGTTGTTTCCATCTCCAATAAGTAACCAAATGCAAAACATTTACTGATTCAAATTAAGCTTGTTTCCTTCACAAATTCATTTATTGATCCAAATGACTGAAAGCAATCAATTCAATACAGTAGTATTATTTCTGCCAAGAAGAGAAACTGGAGTGTTTGTTCCAACATTCCTGATTCACCAGATTGGCGTCTCACGCCTGTTGTCCCTGAACCGAATCCCGGAATGTTGAGTCAACAAGAAAGAAGTCACAACAGACATAAATTACTTCTCATCGAGTGAGACACTTCCTGAGCAATAACAATATTGTCGGTATGACCTCTCAAAATTGATCTTGATGGTCATAAATTACTTCTCGTCGAGTGAGACACTTCGAGCAATAACAATATTGTCGGTAATTTGACGACCCGACACAAAGATTACAGAAAGCCGCCTGTTCCAAGAAAAAAAATGGAGCGCAAGATTCGAAAGCGACGATCATAGATGCACATCCCTATCCAATCTAAAAGATTGAAACTTCGTCTGATCTAACTTATGAGCAAAGTCGTTGACACTTGTAAGCCGGGAATTTTTTTTGTATTGGACAACAGTTCGGTCAGATTGAGCCATAAATTTTAGAGGTTTTTGCGCCAAATCACCCCTTATTTGGGCCAATTTGCGTCAAACCACCCATTATTTGACTTTTTGCAAGGAACCACCCATTTGTGTCATTTTGTTTACACCGAGCCACCCTTCGTTCATTTCCGTTACTTTTTCCGGTAGAGCTTGTGAAATGTCATTTTTACCCCCATTTTTTCAAATATTTGAGGGCAAAACTGGAATTACACAATCTGATGATATTTTGTCAAAATATCGCGATATTTTAATTTTATCATGAGAAATTCATTTAATTTTTAAAATGAATTCCTTTTTTGTCCTCTTTTCATTGCCTTCCTGAACAATCTCGTCGTCTTCCATCAGAAACCCTAGTTCTTGCCATCTTCCCAAATCTCAAATTCAAGCTCTCTAACTTCGAGCCAGTAATTGGCCAATCCCTAATTTCAATCTCCGTTCATCGGAAGCTCGAAAAACCGCTCAATTACGCCAGGAACTACCTTGTCGATCTCATCGAGCCCTGCGTCCGACGAGTCATTTACCTGGAATTTGAGCGGCGAGGTATGAATCCAGGCTTGCTTCAGGATGGGGGAGAAGGAAAAGCTGTCGGTGGAGGAAGGAGTGGTGGAGAAGAAGAAGTCGGTTGCGCCGATGAAGGACTGTTCCTGAGAGAAGGGAGTGGGGACGAGGGAAGGAGGGAGTTGGAGCCACTCATGGGGCTCAGGATCGAAGGCGAAGCCCTGATTGTTCTTAGGGAAGATGTTGTTGAGGCCGTAGAGGAAGAACCATGGCTTCTTGGAGGCGGATACGCGGGAGGAGAAGGGGGTTGAGGAGGCCAGGGACCGCCACGGCTTGCAGGCGGCGGCGGCCAGGACGATGGAACGGATGGGGAGGTGGGAGAGGATCAGCTTTGTCACGTCTTCGTGCAGAGGATCCCAGCTTGATTCCGAGATGGAATCAGTTGCAGCTATGGGAGGGGAACAGAGTTTGCAGGCAATTGGTGCGAGGGAGGGAGGAAGAAATGAAGCTCTTAAAAAATTAAATGAATTTCTGATGATAAAATCAAAATATCGCATAATTTCAGTTTTGCTCTCAAATATTTGAAAAAAATGGGGGTAAAAATGACATTTCAGAAGCTCTAACGGAGAAAGTAACGGAAATGAACGAAGGGTGGCTCGGTGTAAACAAAATGACACAAATGAGTGATTCCTTGCAAAAAGTCAAATAAGGGGTGGTTTGGCGCAAATTGGCCCAAATAAGGGGTGATTTGGCGCAAAAACCTCTAAATTTTAATTAATGAAAAATATTTTAAGCTTATAAAATAAAATAAAATACAAGTATAAAACAGTGGTTCTGTAGGCTTCTTTTTCATTCTTCAGGCAAGACAACAAAAGCTCCCTTCTTTATCACTGCGCTCAACTACCTCTCTCACAAAATCACAATCGTCGCCAAAAATTGAGGATTCATTCAGGTAAGTTGTTCATCCAGCTGCTACCATTTCTGTAATCCTTTTCAATTCCCTATTCTGATTTTGCCCTAAGCTTCCATAGTTATGCCAGGTCGCAGGATGTCTTGTCGAGGTACCATGAAAAAGCTGTCTTCTTCATTCATTGTCCATAACAACAAGGGTGGAAGGATGAACCCACTTGACAAATTCCTGCAGACGGATTGTAAGTCGGGTCAATTTGACATTAGAGATGCCAAATTCTTTTTCCATCACATGGTTTCGATGAAACCCTTACCTCCAGTTTCATGTTTCACTACTCTATTGGGTGCCCTAGCTAAAAAGAAGCAGTACTCTCTAGTTATCTCCTACTACAAGACGCTATCTGTTTCTGGTTTTTTTGAGTTGAGTTCAAATCTGTTCACCTTGAATATTCTGGTCAACTGCTATTCTAGGATGAAACTAGGGAGAGATGCATTTTCAGCATTTGGCCTCGTTTACAAGAATGGACACCTCCCTGATATCTTCACTTTTACTGCCTTAATCAAAGGGTTGTGTTTGGAGGGGAAAGTGGTTGAAGCTGTTGGTTTGTTGCCAAAGATGATTGGGTTAGGTTGTGCTCCTAATATCGTTACTTACAGCACGATAATTGACGGAATGTGCAAGACCGGGAATGTCACTGCAGCTCTTCAGTTGTACAGACACTTGACATCTCGTGAAGAGCACTGTAAGCCGAAGGAATCGACCTTTGCTCTGATGGATGGTTCTACTTGTGTAGAGTGGCCTATTGCAAATTTGAAACCAAAGGGTGTTAGAATTTCACTAAATGTTGTTTCTTATAGTTGTTTAATTGATGGGTTGTGTCGATCAGGAATGGAAGACGAAGCTAGCTCAGTCTTTGTTGAAATGGTAGGCAATGACGTCCATCCGGATACGGTGACTTTTAGCATTCTAATAAATATGCTTTGCAAGAAAGGCAAAGTGGAGCAAGGGATGGAGCTTCTGGAAATGATGGTCGCAAGAGGAGAGTTTCCTAACGCTATTACTTATACCACAATACTGAACGGTTACTGTAGGATCGGGAAGATAGAAGAAGCTGTGAATATGTGCACAAATATGAGTTGTAGGGGACTATTTGCAAACACTGTGACGTATAATACCTTGTTGAAGGGTTTTTTTAATTCAAATAGAGTTGAAGATGCTATTAGCTTATTTAGCAACATGAAAAAGATGCACTTAGAGCCAGGTGTTGTTTCTGAAAATGGACCGGATCATGTTACATACGCTACAATGATTGACGGGTTGTGTAAACATGGGTATCTTGGTAAGGCCAAAGATCTCTTGTCAGAAATGCAGGGTAGTAGTATTTCCCCCAATATCAATGTTTACAATGCTTTGATAGACGGATTGTGTAAAAAAGGACTCGTGGGTAAGGCTAGAGCGCTTTTAATTGACCTGAAAAATAGAGAAATCTCTCCTGATGTTGTCACCTATACTACTTTGATCCACAGTCTATGTAAAAGCAGGCAGGTGGATATGGCTAGACAATTTTTTTCTGAAATGAAAAGTATCAACATTTTACCCAATGTGTTTTCCTATAACTCTTTGATCAAGGGGCTGTACGATTCTGGAAAGGACAAGGAGGCAGAAGTTGTCCTCAGTAGTATGATTGGGGATGGTATTTTTCCAAACGTTGTGACATTTAATACCATTTTGGACAATTTTTGCAAGAAAGGAAGATTAAGAGAAGCAAAGAACTTGTTAGACTTGATGACTCGAAAAGGCGTGCTTCCTGACGTAGTTACTTACAGTTGTTTGATCCACGGCCTATGTAGACAAGGTAGGATGGATGATGCCCGAGACGTAGTTTCTTTGATGGAAACTCATGGTTGCAAGTGTAATGTAGTGACATATAGTACATTGCTCAATGGATATAGCAAAGTCGGGATGCTAGAGGATGCACATAATTTGCTTCATGAAATTGAAACCAAGGGTTGTTCGCCTGATGTTATAGCTTATACCACTTTGATTCAAGGGTATTGCAAAGCAGGGATGCTTGAGGATGCACATAATCTTTTTCTGGAAATGGAAGTTAAGGGTTGTTCTCCGGATGTTATTACCTTTAACAGATTGATGGATGGATTTGCTCGTCAGCATGAGTATGATAGAGTGAAAGAGTTGTGTCAGATAATGCATGAGAAGAACATATTACCCGACCTAGGGACGGCGTGCATTTTATTCGAATGTATCAACAAGGATAAAAGCTGTAAAAATTTGATGACCTCCATACCAGACTTCTCTATACTTAGAAACCCCAGAGAAGGCACACCTTGAATCTTTGTGTGAGTTTCTTATCTTGATCTTGGTGAATTCATTTATCTGCTATGCCTAGTATTTTGTAGTGACTGATGATAGAATTGAAATGATGGATATTTGTTTGGCAGGTGATGAAGTTGCTTTTGCTGTGTTGAAGTGCATTACTTGGCTCTTTGATGATTCGCGCTGCCCAATTCAGCTTTCACTAGTATGGCTTTGGTTGATTTATAGTTTTCTCTGTTTTTAGCTCTTGACTCATTAGTATGGCACACACTTGTATTTGATTTAAGTTTCTTGTACTTGGTGCTGCAGCATGTATTTGAAATTATTGACTTAACCTATCAAGTTGTTAATGCTATTTCGGGGAGCGCAGATTTACTGCGTGATTTGGTTAAAGATGGAGCTTCCTTGTTGGTCATTGGGCCACCTGGAGTTGGAAAAACTATTAAGAAATACTTAGAATTTAGAAATAGCCAATAGATTGTGCTAATTAAGAAATAAATTCCTAGCATAGACTATTTGGCTGAACTGTCACACTTCTCTTGGAAACCCAAGAGAAGGCACACGTTGAATCTTCATGTGAGTTTCTTATTTTGATCTTGGTGAATTCATTTTTTTGCTGTGTCTAGTATTTTGTAGTGACTGATGATGGAATTGAAACAATGGATTTTTTTTTTGCAGGTAATGAAGTTGTTTTTGCTGTGTTGAAGTGCATTACTTGGCTCTTTGATGATTCGCTCTTCCCAATCCAGCTTTCACTAGTGTGATTTTGGTTGGTTAATGTGGTTTTCTCCGTTTTTAGCTTCTGTAACAATCAATAGTATGGGACAGATTTGATTTAAGTTTCTTGTATTTAGTGTTGCAGCATGTATTTGTAAATTAGCTAATCTAATAGATGATAATGACTCAATTATGTTGTTTGCTAGTGAACATGTGACATACTCATTAAGCATTCCATTTGCTTGAACTGTTTATACTGTTTTACCAAGAAGGCAAGCATTTCCTTGATGTATTTGCTAGAGAAGAAGTCGTTCTGAAACATAGAAAACTCTTCGAAGCTGAAAAATTTCAGCGACTTGTTGTGACACAGCGTAAAAAGCTAAGTTAGAAGGAAAGAGGAGCATCAAGTGCAGCAAGGAAAGCCAAAGCATTAGAACAAATTAGAAGAAGCTTATAATGTTTTGCATCATAAAATGTTTCCCTCTGATATTTTTAATTTTGTTACTTGTGTCTTGTTATTAAGTCTAGCTACAAGAGAGATTCTAAGATTCTTGTTTTTTTGCATAATTCAAAATATCATAACACTGGATAATAAGGATGTCAGCTACATAAGGAACCAAATAAATTTCAGTAGATGGTAGAGACACTATTAAAGCATAGCCACAGAAACGTCTTCATTGCTGTCTCCATTGCTGTAGTATGTGACAAACAAATCGAATTATCATGTCCCAAATTCACCAGAAACTGACTACTGAACAATCTTGATCAACAGTCTCAGTCAATAAGGCTTTGATCGAAGAACCGAGGTTAGACGACTATCCCGGCGCAAATTTCACATCAGTATGGGAATTTCATAATGAGCAAAAAAGTTATTTGGTAATTCGAGTATGGCGTGCAGTGAGTCTTCTTATATGTCATTTTTCTCCTCTGTAATCGGAGTTTGAATCACAGCAACTGTTTCTTCAGCAATATGTTCAACTGTTGGCTGAGCATCATGTTCTCTATTTTCTGCTGCAGCATTGATAGAATTTTCGATTGTGATATCATCATTCTTTGCTCCAGCTTTATCGCTAGCGTCATCATTCTTCGTGAGTTTAATTGAAGTGTGAAGAAATTCATCAATGGATAATGGTTTTCTTAACTTAATATCACGCGAGATTCATCACGTGTCGTTTATGGCTTGAAGCTTGGTGTGATTCCACACTCGCAACCGAGGATCATTCAAGTGCACAGATGAGAGGACTCCATTTGCAGGAAGCTTCAATGGAGGTTTTTGATCAGTAGAGATTTGTAAGAAATAACTTGGTAGATTGGTAAATAAGGGTTGTTTCTGTTAGACACATTTGTTGATGTTATATACTCTCATGTTTTCCTGGCATTTGATATAAGGTGTCCAAATGGCAATGGTTCAAGCCGAAGTGTACAATAAATCAAAATGAACAGCATCGCAGACAAAAATATACAGATTTCAAATGTCAATTCTAGTATAACATAAGCATAATAAGCCGCATGAAAATTCGTATTCACGTCATGATACCTACAAAGATTCCTGATTGATACACAAAAGATTGACTCTCTAGTTGTAGACAAAATATTACACTACATTACAAGGATTGAAGTTCATCCTCGTATCTGAAGGGCAAAACACTTCTACTCAGCGTCTCAGTTTCAAGCTCTGCTCATGTACGTCCCGGTTCTTGTATCAACAAATATCTCGTCACCAATGTTTACAAACAATGGGACAGTGACAGTAGCGCCTGTGTCCACTGTTGCTGGTTTGGATCCACCTATGAAATACAAATATAGCATATGCATGTTAGAGAACCGATAAATGAAAACCATAAGACACATTTTTCGATAATGATCAGTCAAAATATTGCAATGCCAGAAGAAGAAAAAAACATGGTGTAAATTGCAGGGGATAAAATGTAAAATTTCAAGATGTTGTATCCTGTGTGAGAAGTAAGGTTCCATCACAACTTTCACAGCTCGACAACTGAGCCTGAACTGAGACTGATTGGCATTTGCAAAAGGTTGCCAAACTGGTATGATGCTTAGTAAGATTAGTTATGCACTAATGCTGAACAACTCAATAGATAAACAAGAGCGACTAATACGAAGATAGATCAGCAAACTCGTCGTATTGGACAGTTTCTCTTAGCTCTATTATGGACTAGAGTAGTGCTTATGATATCTTAATTGACCAACAGAAAATGGGATTAGCTTTTCACATTTTACACTATAGCATCGATGATAATTAAATTAATCAAACGAAACTGAAGATTGCATGATCAGAGCATGTAAACTTTTTACCTTGCGCGGTGTCACCTTTAATACCAGGATCAGTATCAACCACAAGAAGCTTGACAGTATTAGGCAGCTCAAAATCAATGACCTAGGAGAACATCACCAAAAGCAGATTATACATCAACCAACACCAAAAGCAGTTGAGAGGAGATATGAAAAGATTAGAAAATCTACCTTCCCGTTCCAGAACAGCAAACTGCAATCCATGCCTTCTTTCAGCCACTTGGACTTATCTCCAACATCTCCTGCACTGAGACGATATTCTTCATATGAAGTCTGCAAACCAAAAGTTACTGAATTTTCATGGCAGCAATATAAAAACTCTGTTCCTCGAAATGATATTACACTTCAAAGACAATTTACCAAATCCATGAAGACATAAGCCACCCCATCCTTGTATGTAAACTGCTTTGTTTCCTTCATTATGTCAGCTAGACCGATCTGTACAAGAACGTTAAATTACTAGTTATCAAATAACAAAGTTTTGAAGTTGATCCAAAGAACAGCATACATCAAGTTTAGAGAGAGTATAGCAATCAATGGATGATATACCGGACTTCCAGCACGAAATGTTTTCTCCACTGTGTTTCCAGTCACATAATTCCGCATTTTAGTCCTCACAAAAGCAGCGCCTTTCCCCGGCTTCACATGAAGAAATTCTGTACAAAGAAATAAAGGAAGAAATGCCAATATGAGCAGCTAAGTTCAGCAAAGTATGCACCATACTTGAGACTAAAATTATGTATAATATATTCATGTCCACAACATTTCAAAATACTTAAAACAACACGTAGATGCTAAATTGGTGTATAATTGAGCACCCAATTAACCTTATTTTCCATTCAACACAAATGAAAAGAGAAGTAGGAGATACCTATGACTCTCCAAGGAGCACCATCAACTACAATGTTAATCCCAACTTTAATATCATTGCTCGTCAGTGCAAATATCTCTGCCAATAAACAATCACTCGAACTTCAGCAAATCCAGATAAACAAAAAATAATAATCAAATCCTATATTCGCAGAAAAATGACATTTTTGGTCCAGTTACATGAAATTGACATGATCAACGACTATTATCCGCAGAATGAAATACGAAGCACAAGAGTTCGGCGAATTTTACTCGGAAATCGACTACGACGTGGAACTGAGACCAAGCGCCTAGTCTGGAAAGTCGACGGCAGGGGTGAGAATGTGACAGCTGAAGATGAAGGACGAGCTGGAAGCTGATACGAGAGCTTGAAGTTTGCTATTCCCGCCATTGTTGGAGCTCGACGTTAGCTTACAGTAGCTGTTTCACGGCCGGATTTGGAGCCAGAAGATGGAGACTGACATGATAAGGAAGGAAATGCGTCATCACATTAAATGGGCTTCAACAATTTGGGCTTTTTTTGTTTGGTCCATAAGGCCCTTAACAGTATTATATTAAACTATTTGTGCCCAATGCCCTATTGGGCACAATAGTTATAATAACTGCATTCCTTTATTAAATTATAACAAAGTACCCTAGTCCTAAACACACGCGCTTCTCTTATTCTTCCTTCCACATTCTGTCGACATCTTCTTCCTTCCAAAACTCTCAGTCTCCTCTTGTCCATATCTAAATCTTATTAGACATTTTCTTCCTTCCACGGATCTCACAAATCGCAAAGAGGAGGCATGGTTCTAGTCGTCTTTGCATCGCTAGGGTTTCAGAGAAGGGGAAAGGAGGAAGACGAAGACAGATCTGAAGCGGAGAAGGAGAAAGAACCATCTAGGGTTTCATAGAAATTTGTAGAAGTCAGATCTGAAGTTTTCGGGAGAAAGAGATGAGGAAGACGAAGACAGATCTGAAGCTTTCGGGAGAAACAGATGAGGACGACGAAGACAGATCTGAAGGTTGCTTGAGTCTAAGAAATCTTTGGAAGCT
Source organism: Oxyria digyna (assembly GCA_029168935.1). Classification (NCBI taxonomy): domain Eukaryota; kingdom Viridiplantae; phylum Streptophyta; class Magnoliopsida; order Caryophyllales; family Polygonaceae; genus Oxyria; species Oxyria digyna. The sequence continues at coordinate 1,362,679 of JAPVLV010000001.1, read as the reverse complement.
GAGTTGCCTAGGTCGTCGTCCGATATCGAGGTGCTGAAATCTGAGCTGGCGCACATCAAGGACGGCGAATGAAGTCTCTGGTTAGTGAACGAGGTGATATTCTGAGATGGAAGATCTCGCTTCCTTTCCGCTGCTTCTTCGTCGCCCATGGCTGACGACAAGGTATCTCCCTCTCTTTCTTCCTTTCTCTCCTTTTCTGCCTTTTTGCTATTTATCGTTGGATGTTTTCGAGATCTAGCTTGTTGAGCTGCGAGGAAGATGCTTTATGTGTTCTAAACCTGGTTTCTGCTTCGGCTGGACCTGGAAGAACGATTTCGTCTACAAATCTTAGTTTTCCTTGCCGTTGTTTTTTCTTCTTTTGCTATTTTGTTGTCTGAATTTGCTACTGGTACCGACAATTTATTAAATTAGGAAACGAATTGATAGCTGGAGTTCCTCAGTTTTGTGGTTATTGACCTCGGCTTCGAGTAATCCCTATTCTTGAGCTTCTCTCCTATTTGGATCTGTGTGGGATTCGGTTCTGTGTCCAGGTTCGATTTTGTAGATTGCATGGGGAAAATTTGGCCAATTTTGCATCTTATTTTCCCCTCTCACGTATGTGATGTTTTTTTCTGGGTCTGATTTCTGGTTCCAAGTGAGCTTGAAATTTAGTCATACTTCTGAATCATGAGATTTTTCTCTTGCAAGAGCTTTCTTCTGCGCAGGTGATGGATACAAATGATTCAGTCACTGGACATATAATTTCTACGACTATTGGGGGTAAAAATGGAGAGCCTAAACAGGGAGTCATATGATTATGATTTTAGTTCTGTGTAAGGTTTACTTCTGTGTATGTACGGACATATTGATACACTTTTTATTGTTATTATGAATTTTTAGTGGTGTTGACAAGTTTTGTAAAGTGTTGACAATATTGACGATTTTGTAATATTACTCATGTTGTATGTTGTATGTTGTTGACCGTTTATTAGTCCTCTAAACAGTTTATTTAGTTGGGTTGACAACTTATTTAGTGGTGTTGACAACTTATCTGTAGTGTTGACACTCATTTGTTGTTTTGTTGACAAGTTATTAGTGGTGTTTGATAGATTATTTTTTGTGTTGACAAATTATTATTCATGTTGACAATTTAATTACTCGTGTTGAAAAATTATTATTATTTGTGCTGACAGATTAATTACTCGTGATGACAATTTTTTTATTTTGTTGACAAGTTATTAGTGGTGTTGACAAATTATTATTCGTGTTGACAAATTATTATTCGTGTTGACAAGTTAGTTTAATTTTGTTGACAATATTAATAACTCTTGTTCGTTTCATTACTCTTGTTGTCAGTATAATCGTGTTGACAATTTTGTTATGTTGTTGACAAGTTATTATTGGTGTTGACAACTTATTATTCTTGTTGACAACTCTGTTAAAAAATTTGTTGACAGTTTTGTTTTGATATTGACAACTTATTATTCTTGTTGACAACTCTGTTAAAAAATTTGTTAACAGTTTTGTTTTGTTGACAGCTCTGTTATAATTGTTACGTAGCAAAGTATTTAATGATGCAAAGAGTCGTACGGACAGTGTTCTCTCCATTTTTTTTTTTTACCGACGAAGAGTTGCAGAAGGAGATGCTTCAACGAAGCTTTAATGGCTTCCGTACCTCGTCTACCTACCTTCATTCCGTGAAATCGTCCAACGAAGCTTTAATGGCTTCCGTACCTCGTCTACCTACCTTCATTCCGTGAAATCGTTCAAATTCTACTCGACGGCAGTAACTTCTAAAGATGATTCTACATCGCCTCTCATGGTGGATTATCTCGTCAAATCGATCGGATTCTCTGAACAAGAAGCCGTTGCCATTGCTACCAAGGTCACTCTATCAATTCCGTCCACCAAAAAATCCGAATTGGTTGTTGATTTTCTTAGAGAATGTGGATTTGATAGCTCACATATCAAGAAAGTGGTTTTTAGCTTCCCTGATGTGCTTCGTAACAATGTAGATAAAACCCTAAAGCCGAAAATTAGGGCTTTTCAGGATATAGGGTTTACTGGATCAAATTTAGGGCAAATCATTTCTAGACACCCAAGTGTTTTGAGTCGTGGTGTGGAAACACATTGTTCCTGTACTTGAGATACTGAAGTCACTGTTTGGAGAAAATGAGCAGCTGATTAGGGTTATGCTGGAAATCAAATCACCACGCTTGCTTTCGCCTGATGTGCTTAAGAATCTGCCTGATAATTTTGCCTTGCTGAAAAATTATGGTGTTACAAGTAAAGGGATTAGGCATTTAATGCTGCGTAGAGGCTTTCTTTTTGGTAGTACTCAATGTGTTGAGAAGATAGTGAAAGGAGTTGAAGAAAAGCTCGGGATTCCTCCGACATCCGCTATGTTTGTCTATGGGATTTACGCATTGACTAAGAAGAGTAAGGAAAAGATAGAATCATGGCTTGAAGTATTTCGTAGTTATGGATGGAGTGAGACTGAAATCTCAGAGTTGCTTAAGAGGCATCCGTTAAGTTTGAGTCTGTGTGAGAAATCAGTAAGTGTTAAATTAAGGTATTTCATGGAGAATCTTGGGTATGGATCTGATTACTTGGCGACACATCCTACTGTTCTATCGTATAGCATGGAGAAGAGGATTGTGCCCCGGGTTTCTGTCATACAAACTCTGAAGGATAGAAATTTGTTGAAGCGTCATCTTAGTTTATGTTATATTTTATTGATGACTGAGGCTAAATTTTTGACGAGGTATGTGCTACCTTATAAGAAAAGTTTGCCTGAACTTTTTGAGAATTATACTAAGGAGGTAGGCTACACTCTCTCTTATAAGTTTAGTGCTCTTTAGATGTCATTGGCTTGCTTTCGGCGACAGAATGCTGGTGTATTAGTGGTGGTTGTACTCTGAATTGTTTTGTCTTGAGCTTGGAATCCTTTGATACATTTGCAGAAAGAATGTGTCAAATTGTTTCTCAAATTTAAACCCGTCATCAGTTTTTACTTATCAATGTGCATACAGATTGGAAAGTTGCTGATGCACTTTGTTAGAAGGTTTGATGATGAACTTAGCTAGAAGGTTTTATGTGTTATTCTTGTGCTTTAAGTATGATTCATTTTGCCTGTATCATGGATGGGCTTTATACACTTACTGCATTTACTTTGTTCATATACTGGTTGTTGGTTGCAAATTATCTTGTTTGTACATTGAGCAATCGAAGTTGGTTGCAAATTATCTTGTTTGTACATTGAGCAATCGAGGAAGTTGTTAAAAAGTTGGTAAGCAAATACTCCAATGCAAGGGTCGAATTTCAACCCCGTTGATTACAAAAATCTTTTATGTTTTTTTCCCTTAAGATTTAGTTTCTACTAAGTGACTCTGTCATAATATTGCCCACCATTTGTCTTTAGGGTTTCATCGAAAATACACCATCTTATAAAGTGTAGCTATCTGACTCTTACAAGCTTTTTATAACAATAAAAAATGGCGCTTACTATTTGGCACACCCTAAAAGTTTATTTAACACACCCATACATTCGTCACGAGGGTATTTGGTCAGACATTCGTCACGAAGGTATATGGCCAGACATTCGTCACGAAGGTTTTGGGGAGATTCGTCACGAAGGTATTGGAGAGATCCGTCACGAAGGTATTGGGGAGATTCGTCACGAAGGTATTGGAGAGATCCGTGACGAATCTTTTTTTAAAAAAAAATAAAAAATTCAGAATCTTGTAGAGAATTTCAATACGAGTCCGTGCATATAAAATACGTCAAAAACGGACATCGTTTGCCCTTCCAAAAGCCTCCAAAACAAAATAGTCGCATGCGTTAAGTTTGTAAAAGCAAAACCTTATAGAAATTTAGTATTTGTATAATATAATTATATATTATAGTTAAAAATCATGCAATTAAATTTATATACTATAATTGTATATTATCATTTAATATCACTAGTTTATTAATTATAAAGTATAATTATGCATTATGTTTAAATATTACGAACTTAACAAAAACGACTGTTTTGTTTTTAGGGCATTTGGAAGGGCAAACGATGTCCGTTTTGGACGTATTTTATATGCACGGACTCGTATCGAAATTCTCTACAAGATTCTGAATTTTTTATTTTTTTTATAATTATGCATTATGTTTAAATATTACGAACTTAACAAAAACGACTGTTTTGTTTTTAGGGCTTTTGGAAGGGCAAACGATGTCCGTTTTGGACGTATTTTATATGCACGGACTCGTATCGAAATTCTCTACAAGATTCTGAATTTTTTATTTTTTTTAAAAAAAATATTCGTCACGGATCTCTCCAATACCTTCGTGACGAATCTCCCCAATACCTTCGTGACGGATCTCTCCAATACCTTCGTGACGAATCTCCCCAAAACCTTCGTGACGAATGTCTGGCAATATACCTTCGTGACGAATATCTGACCAAATACCTTCGTGACGAATGTATGGGTGTGTTAAATAAACTTTTAGGGTGTGCCAAATAAAGACTTTGTAAAAAAATTACTGTTCTTGGTCATGAATTGACTAAAATTTGCTCAACTATATGTTCTTAATTTGGCTAAATATTTCTTGCTCCTAACTATGTATGAACTTCCTATAAGAATATAAGGTGTAGTAAATTAATTTCATAGACCGAATTTGGATCGTAATCCAATTAATTTGTTAAATAAGATAAAAATAAATATAAATATAAATATCACAAATTAATAAATAATTGATTGTCAATTGTCATATATCTTTTCTATAGTTTTTTTTTCAATATACATTATTATTTGTTATTTATATATCTCTAATGATAATACTTTATAAATTTTAAATATAAATTTACCTTCCTAATTTATCTAGATTGTATACATAAATGACATTGTTTAATTTCCGATAAAAAATGCTCAAAAACTGAAATTATCGAACCCGAATTAACACGAGAATATGTACCTCGAATCGCACTTGATTAACACAAGAAGAGTATGTTAATACAATATAATTATAAACTAAATTTATTTCTTTTTAATAAATTTTATTGTTTTAGGAAAAATAAGAAGTGGAGTTGTTAATCTGAACCGTCTTGTAACCTATATTGACAAACCTAGCTAGTTTGACTCACTACCATAATTGATTCTATACGTTCTCAAATTGAACCTGAAATAATAGAATTCTATTGACTGATTTAATTGACTCCTCTAAATCTAATTAGATCAAAACACCGAGTATATAGACGATATTACATCGAACTACCCGTTCTATTGAAAGTTATTTTCCTTATATATAATTGTTTTTTTTAGAAAAAAAAGTTGATGGCGACATGGCGCTAATAGGTGATTAATTGTTTACATAGTTGTTTTTATGGATGGTTCAACATAATTTTCAAGTTTAGGAATTATGACAATATCATCTCTATAACGGGTGGTTTAATCTTATTTAACCTAAATACTACAAAATATCTTACAATTTCAATAAATTATACAAATCTTCGTACATGGTACGGGATTATATAGTTTAGTTTCTAAATCGAAAAAAGCTAAATCCATGCCCATTTTTCTAGAGAATTTCATCTTATAATCAATTGTATGCACGCGAGTCCATCTTATTTTGTAGCAATCTGACCCTTACAAACTTTTTATAACAATTAAAATTATCGTCCTTGATCATGAATTAACAAAAAATGGCTCACCTATTTTGTTCTTAGTTTGGTTAAACATCTCTTGCTCCAGCTATAGCTATAGGTATGTATGAACTTTCTATAAGAAATATAAGATGTGGTAAATTAATTTCATAGACTGAAAACAACTTTAAATTAACATAATTTTTGTCGTAATGTAAAAAGCATGTTAATTAGTATTCAATTGAAATTGTATATCCTCATTAACCAAAATTTAAGAGCTAGTGCTATAATATCATTCAATCTAAAGCCATTGTCATCCCTATAAGCAACGAGTGCACCACAAACTAAAGAAACTGAGAAGAAGAAGACAATGATGTGATCAGTCGAGGTGTTGATAACTACGACAATTCACATCATTGTATTCTTCTCGCCGATTTCATAGTTTGTATTATATCTCTCATTTGCTTTTTTCTCAAAATACTCTCTAAATCCATACCCAATCTATCATTATATATTTCAACTTGATCCCGCTTTCAATCGATGAGTCGGGATAAAAAAAGGCCTTACTATTTGGCGCATCCGGACATTTTAACGCACCTTTTAATACGCATCGGATGAATACTAATCCATTCGGAACGAATAAAAAAATGATTTGCACCGTATGAACTTAAGTATGAACTCCACTTCATGTGATCTTTGTCCAATACTGTAAAATTGCAGAATCACACCTAACATTCATACGTTTCAGATGAATCTAAGTTCAAACGTTTCGGATGAACTGTACTTCATACGTTCTGAATGAACTTTTTTTTTTAATTCGAAACGTTTCAACTATAATTCATACGGTACGAATCAAAGGGTGCGTTAAAAATGAAAAATTAGGTGCGTCAAATAAAGAGGATAGGAAAAAAACCCTTCATCTAATCTAATTTAACCACGTTTTTTTATCAAAACAAAAAATCTAATTAAAGACCCAGTTAAACAGGCCCTTTATATACATACACAACAAGCAAGATTGGTTTTAGATTCTCGATTTGGGATAAACTCGTATCTGGGATCATTACATTTGTTTAAACGTCATATGAGTAGCGCTAGCCTGGCCCAACGAGCATCATAAAAGTAATATGGGCTGTTAGTGGTAATTTGGGCCCATTATTTTCTACGTATGAACTACGGCCCATTAGCAAAACTTCATTTCATGACCCGGCACTCTGTAAAAAAACATTCCATTTGTTCATATTCTCCATTTTCAAAGACAATGCTCAATCGGGGCTTTAATGGCTTCCGCAACTCTTTTCCCACACTCGATTCCTTGAAATCAATCACGCTATACTCCACATTGGTGGCTTCCAAAGATGTTATTACGACCCCACACATGGTCGAATGTCTCGTCAAATCTGCCGGATTCTCTGAAAAAGAAGCTGTCGCCATTGTTACCAAGGTCAGTCATCCCTTGAAATCCACTAAAAAGGCCGAACTAGTTGTTGATTTTCTTAAACACAGTGGATTAGATGGAACACAGATCAGGAAAGTGGTTGCTTGTTTCCCCAATGTGCTCAGAAGCAATGTGGATAAAACTTTGAGACCGAAAATTAGGGTTTTTCAGGATTTAGGGTTTTCCGGCTCAGATTTAGGCTCATTCATATCTAGAATTCCAAATGTACTGCATCGGAGCGTAGAATCGCGCATTATCCCTGCTCTTGAGCTGTTGAAATCGATTTTTGGGGGAAGTGAGGAGCTGGTCAGAGTTTTACTGCAAATGAGAACACACCGATTACTTTCTCAAGATGCGACTAGGAATTTCCCTGCTAATGTTAAGTTGCTGCAAAGCTATGGTGTCACAAGTAAAGGAATTAGGATTTTAATGCGGCCTAATGCCATCCTCTTTTCCGATACCAAGTGGGTTGAAAAGATAGTGAAAGGAGTTGAAGAGAAGCTCGGTATTCCTCGAACATCTCCTATGTTTGTTCATGGAATTTGCGCATTATCTTACACGAGTGAAGAGAGGTTACAACTGTGGCTTGATTTATTTCGCAATTATGGATGGAGTGAAAGTGAAATATCAAAGTTACTTAGGAAACATCCATTATGTTTGTGTCTGTCTGAGAAATCATTGAGGCTTAAACTGAAGTATTTCATGGAGGATCGTTGTTATGGACCTGATGACTTGGTAAAATATTCTACTGTTCTGTCATGTAGCTTGGAGAAGAGGATTGTGCCCCGAGCTTCTGTCATGCAAATTCTGGAGGACAGAAATCTGCTAAAACGTCATAATAGTATTTTTTCTGCTATCAGGATGACTGAGTCTAAGTTCTTCAACAAATATGTGCTGCCTTATAAGGAAGATTTGCCTGAACTCTATGAAAATTATACTCGGGCCAGAGGTACTATACTCGAGCCTATTCACTCTGAAACTTAGTCTTCTCTCTTAATATATAATGTGCTGTTTTGATGTCATTGTTTGACAAGTAATTGATAGCTTATCTGTAAGCTTTATGTGTAATACTTGTGCTTTGACACATGAGTCATCTTGTCTGTACAATGGTCTCTTTATACAGTTCCTTAATTCATTTGTTTCATCCGCAAAATTATCGGTTTTATAAGCTAAATAGAAGTGTACCAATAGTGTTTGGTTGGTTGCCTAGATCACATAACTCTCTCTTATAAATTTGGTGTTCTCTAGATATGTTCTTTTGATGTCATTGGCTAAATTGCTTTCGTCGACAGAATGCTGGAGTATTAGTGGTTGTACTCTAAAATTGTTGTCTTGATCTTGGACTCCTTAGATACATTATCAAAAAGAAAGTGTCGAATTTATCTCATTTTATGTGTCATCAATTTCTACGTTTGAATGTGCATACAGATTGTTAAGTTGCTGATGAACTTAGGTAGAATGATTTTTTCCTTGTAATACTTGTGCTTTGAAGCTGATTCCTGCATTTCCTTGTTCATATACTCGTTGGTTTGAAGTATTGTACTCCCCTCCGTCCCGGTATATAATTCCTATTTCATTTTTGATACTATTCACCTTTTAATACATTTTGTCGTATAACTTTTAATATGTAAGAACAAACATAGTTATATGGGGTCTTGTTTGATTCGTCTTGATGAGTACTTTAACATATCAAAATTTTAGAATTTTTTATTAACATATAGTTAGAGATATTAACGATACAAAACGTGTCTTGACAAATGTAAAAAGTGAAAGAGGAATTATATTATGGGACGGAGGGAGTAATGCGTAAAGGAGATCTTTGACTGAGGAGTTTATGAATCTAATCATATATTCACAATGTCAAAGGCTTCACAAAATCTGTGCTTTGTGTTAAAATGATTTCTCGAACTTTCACAATTCCTGGGGCATTCTCTAACCATATAGCAATTGCTTTTTAGCTTTGCATTACATACATGGTATGCGGATTATGAAGGTTAGCCTTTGCTCGCTAAATGGTGATGCCATTACTGTGATGAGACAAGTGGAAGAATCATCAACAATTTGTTGGCTTTAAGCAAGGAATTCTTCCTCATTTTGGTAATAGAAGATCACATTAGATTCTAAAATTTCAACATGTAGCATAAGATTGGGTTTCTAAAATCTTGGCTTCATTTATGGATCATAGTAGTAGTTTGGACTTGGATCTCAGGTGACTATTGAGTAGCTTATACCTTTAACTCCATGTGATAGCTAATTTTAAGTGTGTCTAGCTCCCTTTCATATCTGTTCATTCAACAAAATTGATAGAAAGGCCATAAAATGGCAGTAGTAAGAAATATGAAGACTGTTTATGCATATTATAGATCATCACTTGGTGGTTTGGACTGAACCATGATTTACAAGCCCATGCTGCCATAATTTTAAGTGTGTCTAGCTCCCTTTCATGTCTTTGTGAGATTTAATTAAAAAAAGTATGAATATACACTCTCAAGAAGTGGTCTAGTCTAACTATTATAAAAATATACATATGCATTCATGTTACATGATTAATACGAATTCTGGATGATCAATACGAATTCTATCAGCTGCTATTGCGAATGCATTTATCTATCAGCTCGTTCTGAATCATGAATCCATGATTATGGGATGCTCTTGGTGATTTGGGCCCATTATTTTCGACATATGGACTCCGGCCCAACAAAACCACATTTATAAATCCCGCATACGAAACAGTCACTCCATGTTCATTTTCTCAAAGGATGCTTAAGCGGGGCTCTAATGGCTTCCATAGCTCTTTTCCCTTCCTCAATTCCTTAAAATCATTCATGCTCTACTCTACATTTACAACCCCGTCCATGGTCGAAAGTCTCGTCAAATCTGCCGGATTCTCTGAAAAACAAGCTGTCGCCATTGTTGCTAAGGTTAGTTCTCCCTTGAAATCCGCTAAAAAAGCCGAACTGGTTGTTGATTTTCTCAAACAAAGTGGATTAGATGGAACACAACTCAGGAAAGTGGTTGCTTATTTCCCCAATGTGCTCAGAAGCAATGTGGATAAAACGTTGAGACCGAAAATTAGGTTTTTTCAGGATTTAGGGTTTTCATGCTCGGATTTAGGCTTATTCATATCTGGACATCCAAATGTACTGGCACAGAGCATAGAATCGCGTATTATCCCTACTATTGAGCTGTTGAAATCGATAATTGGGGAAAATGAGGAGCTTGTGAGGGCGATGCTTCAAGTGAAAGCACAACGTTTTTTTTCTCCGGATGCGATAAAGAATTTTCCTGCTAATGTTAAGTTGCTGCAAAGTTATGGTGTCACAAGTGTAGGAATTAAGATTTTAGTACTGCGTGTAGCCTTCCCCTTTGTCAATACCAAGTGGGTTGAAAAGATAGTGAAAGGAGTTGAAGAGAAGCTCGGTATTCCTCGAACATCTGCTATGTTTATTCATGGAATTTGCGCATTATGTTACACGAGTGAGGAAAAATTACAGCTGTCGCTTAGTGTATTTCGCAATTATGGATGGAGTGAAAGTGAAATCTCAAAGTTACTCGGGAAACATCCATTATGTTTGTGTTTGTCTGAGAAATCATTGAGGTCTAAATTGAAATATTTCATGGAGGATCTTGGCTATGGAGCTGATGACTTAGTAACATATCCTATTTCTCTGACATACAGCATGGAGAAGAGGATTCTGCCCCGAGTTTCTGTCATGCAAATTCTGGAGGATAGAAATCTGTTAAAACGTCATACGAGTTTCTTTTATGTTATCAAGATGTCTGAGTCTAACTTCTTAAAAAATTACGTGCTGCCTTATAAGGAAGATTTGCCTGAACTCTATGAAAATTATACTCAGGCGACAGGTTCTAAACCCGGGCGTTAACTTAGTCTTCTTTTATATGTTGTTTTGATTTAATTGATTGAATTCATTGCTTCTATGTCCAAGTCCTTTCTTTTGTAAGCTAAATAGAAGTTTTCTTACCTAAACAGATTTTAGGCCATACCTTGTAATATTTTGCTTCATTTTATAAAATTAATATGATTGGTGATATCGGGACTGTTTTCTAGTTCGTACAGTGCTGTATCTGATGCCTTTAGCTTGTTGAGCACATCTCCTCTTCAAACTATAGTATGCAAAACAATGCAAGGGTTTATATCGTGTGGATCTTTATTCAGCTAAAGCTTGATTAGTTGCAGCATCTAATATAAGCAAATAGCCTATTAAAACTGACAGTTTTTTGCCTTGTTCATCTTGACTCTTCTTGTAGACATGCCTAAGAGTGTGGTTGGTAGGATTCGAGAAATAGCATTTGATGTAGCATTTAGCGTTTTAGAAAAAATATTAGTACTTAGAAAGTAACTCTATTGGTAACTTTTCTCAACCTTAAATTAAGGTATATCGTAGAGAATCTTGGTTATGGATCTGAGTCCTTGGCTACACGTCCTAATGTTCTAATATAGCATGGAGAAGAGGTACTAAACTCAAGTATTATGTGCTGCCTTAGAAGGAAGATTTGCCTGAACTCTGGAAACTATACTCGGGAGACAGGTACTATACTAGAGCGATAATTTACTCTTTCTGAAACTGATCTTCTTATACAAATGGTGTTTTTATGTCATTGATTGAATTACATTGCTTCCATGTTCAAGCCTTTGTTTTGTGCCTTATAACTTATAACAGCTATAAGTGTAACAAGAAGTTGGTTTTCAAAACAATGCAAGGGTTCGTGGATCTTTTTTCAGCTAAAGCTTGATTAGTTGCAGCAACAGTGTAAAAGTATATATTATGGTTTGAAGATGATCTAAGTTCCTTAAGAATTATGTGCTGCCTTATAATGAAGATTTGCGTCGACCCTATGAAAATTATTCTTGGGCGACAGGTACTATACTCTCTGAAACTTAGTCTTCTCTCTGTATATATGTGTTGCTTTGATGCCATTGATTGAATACAATGCTTTCATGTGCAGACATTGGCAAGTAATTGATAACTTACCTCAAAGCTTTCTGTATATATGTGTTGCTTTGATGCCATTGATTGAATACAGTTTCATTGGTGATTATTCATTATTTGGGCCTCTCATAATCATGACTTGGGCCTATGTAAGTGGACTCTGAATTGGGCCTATAAACTGATATCCAGACACTTCTCTTATATTTTTCAAGAGGAACAGTGAAATTGATTTGAAAATGTAATTCAGGCCCTATCATGATACATAACTTGAAAGTAAAGCAATTGCTTAGATTGAAAAAGACTTGTTCAAATCAGCAGCACCATCATCATAATAAGGAAAGAAGCAGGTTATAATATATAATCAAATCTCATACCATACCACAAGTGCTAATCATGATGATTATACTAAATCCCGGAACATAGTTTGTTGGTACATCACTGCTATTGTCGTGTTTTATTATTAATATCACACGTAAATAAAAAAGATGTTAATTAATTAATAATATAGAAGTATAAAATGTGTTTGTGCAAATGAGCACTGACAAGGTGGAAATGAAAAGGGCTTGATGAATCCTCAAGCAACGTTCACAAAATGGACCCAACCACCCCCGCACGCCTGCGTTGGCTTGTCCTTTTCATCTCTATTTACCCTAACCGTGAAATTACACGATCCAATTTGAATCTTTCTGTCGACGTGTATATAAAAGATGAACTGAATTAAGATATACTCCCTCCGTCCCCAAAACCTTGTTTGATTCGTTTTATCAAGAGCTTTAACAATATCAAAATTTTATAATTTTTATTAATGTGTATTTAAAGATATTAATGTTACAAAACGTGTCTCGCCAAATGTGTCAGAAAGAGATGAGAAGAACATTAAGGGACTGAGGGATTACTCCTTACTATGTTTAAAATATGCAAGACTTGTGTAGTCAAATAATAAACTGCAATTTGTGGAGATACTCTATATTACACATCAAATCTTTTCAAATATTCTCACATATTATACCCTTTTACACCTAATTTTAATTACTGCAAACCCAGTTTCCTTTGCATTTGAATAGTTTTTTGCCATATTTTCACACCAAAAATCAAAACAAATAGGAAAAACTAGCGTGTGTTAATAAATATTTTAATTATATATATGTATAGATATCATTGTTTTTGTTTGACGTTTGGAAGAAAAAAACGTAAGTTGGTAAAGTGATGGAGAGAGTTGGCTGAAACTTGAAGCGTCGTGCATGCATTTTGTTCTCTCTCTCTCTCTCTCTCTCTCTCTCTCTCTCTCTCTCCTCTTCTTCTCTCCAAATGCTCTCATGCAGTTTTCTGGTTCGTATTGGGGATAAGCGAAGAATCAGAAGGTTAATTCTACTCCTTGTTTATCTCCTTTTGCTTCGCCTTTGACTAATTCGGAGTATTTCTTGCTGGTGATTTTTTGAGGTTTTTGAAGTTGAAGTTTTTATTGAAGGTTGGGTTGAAATTGGGTTTTGTTTATTTCAGCTGAAAGTTGATGAATTGATGGCGTCTATGATTTGTATGAATATCTTGTGTGCTACTACCGTGTCTGTTGAATGGAAGAGAGGCTGGGGTTTGCGATCTGGTGAAGCTGCTACTCTATGTTACAACTGCGGGTAATTTTAGTTTTCTGTTTTGGATTTTGCTTTTTAATTTTTGTAGTGGTTTTGTTAGTTTGAGATTTGAAGTGTATGTTTGTATAGTTCATGTTTTTTGTCATTGATTTCTACCAACTACTGGTGTTTTCTCCAAATCTGTCTGGTGTATTTTGTTTATGGTTTTTGTTAGTTTGAGATTCGAAGTGTATGTGTGAATAGTTCATGTTGTTTGTCATTGATTTCTACCAACTATTGGTGTTATCTCCAAGTCTGTCCAGTGTATTTTGTTTATGGTTTTTGTTAGTTTGAGATTCGAAGTGTAGGATTGTATAGTTCATGTTATTTGTCATTGATTTTTACCAACTATTGGTGTTTTCTCCAAGTCTATCGTGTCTAGTGTATTTTGTTTATAGTTTATGTTAGCTTGCGATTCAAAGTGTATGTCTGTATAGTTCATGTTATTTGTCATTGATTTCTACCAACTACTGGTGTTTTCTCCAAGTCGGTCTAGTGTATAAGTGAAGAATTTGTCAATTCATGTTTGGATTAAATGTATTAGTCTGAGTTGGTGGTCTTTGTCAGGTGCACAACTAGGTCGGTTTTTATGGCTTACCCGAATTAGCAGGTCGAATTATAATTAACCGAGTGCCAATTGCAGTTCTGAATTACATTTTCAAGTTATTTCTCAAATAAAAGTGATTGGGTTGGATTTCAATTATTTGCTAAATGAGTAAAAGACATTGAGCTTTTGCTTCATGCTAGGTGTGCTTATGAGCAACAAGCTTTCTGTGAGACGTTCCATGGTGACGAAACTGGTTGGCGTTATTGTGCTGTCTGTGGCAAGGTAGAAATCGTAGTTATATGCACAAATTCTTTTGACCTTCTTGTATTTACTATTACCCTTTACATTTATACATTTCTGGATATGGATTTTGCAGCAACTCCATTGCGGATGCGTTGCTTCCTTGCCCTTAATCGAAATGCTGGATAACGGTGGTGTGAAATGTGTCAACTGTTCAAGGAATGGAGTATGATTCCTTTCTTTTCTCTATAATTGCTGTTTCCAAGGTGTATTAGGTTTACTGCTAATGGAACCGAATGCTGGTCTATAATTAAGTTAATATTGTACATAAAAGATACTGCTTAGGTTTCATTCTTACTCAGCTGATGTGCTGAATATCGAAACTAAACCGAGAAGTTATGGGCTTATGAACTTGTTAATTACTTACCTGCTTTATGTGAACAATATTATTTGGTTATACCATATAAGATCTTTTATCTTATCCTGAGAAGTGGGAATATACTGACATTTAGGAACAAAGAGCTTTTGATTTTACCACTAAAAACTAAATAGCGGTCTGTCCTTTTATGCACAGAGCTCTAGTGAACATATGCCTTGTGAATCTGGAACTGGTGCTGCAAGTAGCATAGAGATTAAGCATTTGAGCACTTATGAAGAGAGTAAAGGTGTCAAAGAATTACCTATTCCCCAAAATTTTGGCACAAATGGGGTTCTTGGACTTATGAAACCCGAGGATGGTTTACATTCTCCTGTACAACTTGGGCCTGCAGTTATGCTTTCTCCGTACTTGGCTCAATCACCCGCTGGACTACATCATAAGAAAACACTTGGCCTTATCTCCTCCAATATGGAAGCTAAGGATTTTGGTGCATTCATCAGTCTTGGCGGTCCAACATCCTGTTCACAACCTTTTCAGAAAGTGCCTCCATCCTGCAATATTTTGCCCAAAACAGTCAAGTCACCCCTCTCTTCAGGTTTTCATCCGAATTTAAGCATCATGCCACAGCTGCGGATTGCAAGACCACCAGTTGAGGGACGGGGAAGGAACCAATTGCTTCCTCGTTATTGGCCCAGAATTACAGAAAAAGAGTTGCAGCAGATTTCTGGAGAGTATCCATATACATTTCTAGTTAATAAATGAAGTAAATAATTACAGCATTTAATGCTCTATAATTTCCTTAACCTTTGTTTCAGTCCAAATTGTACCATTGTCCCTTTATTTGAAAAGGTTCTCAGTGCTAGTGATGCTGGTCGAATCGGTCGTTTGGTTCTCCCTAAAGCATGTGCTGAAGTAAGTACCCTCCCCTTGTATATCTCCTTGAATCTTTCTATCCTTTTCTGATTATTTTATTGATCTATTGCAGGCGTATTTTCCTCCCATATCCCAACCCGAGGGTCTTCCTCTTAAAATACAAGATGTGAAGGGGAAAGAATGGATCTTCCAGTTCAGGTTTTGGCCTAACAATAACAGTAGAATGTATGTCTTAGAGGGGGTGACACCTTGCATACAGTCAATGCAACTGCAAGCTGGAGATACAGGTATACTTTTCATACTTATCCTATAGTGACATCAATATGATTCATGTATATAAGATTTTAGTGTTTTCTGTGATGTTACTGATTTCCTGCCTTCTTCAGTACTCTGGTGATTATATATATACAATAAGACCACTATCTTTTTTTCAAACCTATGGCTACTGCAGTAATATTTAGCCGTATGGATCCTGAAGGCAAACTCGTGATGGGTTTTAGGAAGGCATCAACTTCCACGTCTTTGCAGGTGAAGGTAAGTACAGACTGTCAAGTAAATGGTCTGCCAAAACAAGTAAACCCTGCTGGTGGAAACATCATGTGGAACAATAATAGTGAAAAGCAAGGCCTGTCTTCAGTTCTTATAGAGAGGAAAATAAGCCGAAATATAGGATTGAAGAGTAAGAGATTGCAAATTGACAGTCAAGAGGTTGTGGAGCTTAAGCTTACTTGGGAAGAGGTGCAGGATATGCTTCGGGCACCAGATGTTGCAAAGCCAAACATTGTCACAGTTGAGGATTTTGAAATTGAAGAATATGAGGCAAGTGGATTCATATTTATGTTGGTTTGAGATCTTTCTTGGTGCATGAGTGTAACTGTCAAGCTTGTGTGTCTTTTAATGCTTGTATAGACAATTTGATTTGGATTACTCTAACAAAGCTCTTTACTGTACAGCAACCACCTGTTTTCGGGAAAACAAGCATCTTCAGTGTCCGCTCATCGGGGTATGTTCTTTTGATGTCTTTTATGCAATTATGAGTACAATGGGTTCTGGTTTTGTCTTAACCATGTTTACAATTTTATATTTGTTACAACACAATAACTTTTGGCAATATATTCTCTCTCATTGAATTGGTTAACATTTTAAATATACAGTGCTTGTACCTTTCCAGGTTGGTGGAGCAATGGACTCAGTGTGATACTTGCCTGAAATGGAGAAGATTGCCTGTTGATATTTTACTTCCTGCAAAGTGGACATGTGGAGAGAATATTTGGGATGAGAGCAGGTTATTTTATGGCTCCTGGATTTGTTGTCTACTGTTACCGACTTTATTAATGATTTTATTTATACCTTTCATTATATGGTTTCAGATGTTTATGCTCAGCTCCTGATGAAATGGGACCGAGGGAACTTGAAATGTTTCTGCAACTAACCAAGGGTATGTAATCTTTCAGTTTCCTTAAGAGGCTTGTGTCTACTGTCACAATATTTTTTGTATATTGTTAGCTTCCGATGAAAATTGTCAACTGGTTGTACCATACTTGAACAAGTAGCTAGGTCGACACCAAAAGCAATATCAGTACATTAAATAGTATCTGATGATATTTGTCCTTGCGTATTTGCCTGGTTCGTGTCACCATGTCCTTTTTTTTAGAGAAATGATGAAATTATTTTCAATCTTGGAATTTCTTATATAACATAGTTCACTGAATCACTGATGAATCACTGCATAGATTTCAAGAAAAGAAAGGTGACAACGGGAAACAGGGTGATGTCAGAGGAGCAAGAGTCTAATGGTCTGGAAGCTTTATCGAATGCTGCTTCATTTGGAGACAATAACAACAACAATTCAGGTGAACGAGGGACGTCTTCTGGTACAGCTGTCACCACCAAACATCCTAGGCATAGACCCGGCTGCTCCTGCATTGTCTGCATCCAACCGCCAAGTGGAAAAGGCAAGCACAAGCCTTCATGCAGCTGTAACGTCTGCTTAACTGTAAAACGCCGTTTCAAAACCCTTATGATGAGGAAGAAGAAACGTCAGTCTGATCAAGAAGAAGCTGAATTAGCCCGTAAAACTCACCAAACCAAACACACCCTTATTATTGATGAAACTGAAGTAGACAGCACATATCTTGAAGCATTACCGCCACCACCAATTGAAAGTGAACCCAACCAAACGAGCCTTAATGGGAAGGAGCTGGATTTGAATTTTCACCCTGATGTCAGCATGACAAGCCTATTGGAATTAGCAAGTCTTCCTTTGGAGACTTACATGAAGAAAAACGGTCTGACGAGTTTAGCTTCTGAGTTACAGATTAGCAAGGAGAGTACTGAGAGCTCATTTGATGAGGATGATGAGTTGGATGAGCTTCCGCGTTTGCCAGAACAAGGTCAAACTAGTGAACAATGTCAATGAGCTATTTCCCATTGAGATTTTGCTTCGTATTATGAATTTTGGTGTCTTTTTGTTGCTGTAATACACATGAAAAAGCTGGTGTAAATTTGGTTCAGGATCTTAGAAGGGGCTTTCTTTGTTTGTGTATTTCAGATGTATCATGTATACTATGGAGTATGGAACATAAACATGTTTTCTCTTTGTTTCAGTTTAGGTAAAGAAGTTCTTATATACAAGTTGAAGCAATGCTAACTACTCGATGAAGTCTTTTTGGTAAAGGTAGCTTATCAAAGCTTAATGGAACCTTAAATTTTTACCTAGCAAAATACTGTCCATATGAATAAGCTAGCCCAGAAAATTTATATTACTTCAAACAAGCTTGAAAAAACAGTAGAAAGATTGGAAATATATATTACGCCCTCACAATTTTGAATTACATGACACTAGTGTGTGTTCCCGTATCATGTACGGGGTCGTATTTAATAAATATTTTAATAATATATTTATTTTTATACTCTTAATTAGTTTATAGGTTGTAGTTTATGTTTTATGGTTTATAATTTATAGATTATAGTTTATAGTTTACGATTTATGTTTTATAGTTTAAGTTGATTAATAACTCAATTTAATTATATTGATAACATAATAATAGATAAAGATATATATATATAAGATAAAGATATAATATGATAAAAGATAAAATCGATATTTTTTTGTAATATAACCTATTAGATATATTTTTGATTTTTTTTTACTTATTTAATTCAAAGATACATATAAAAAAGATAACCAATTAAGATTGATAACATAATAATAGATAAATATATATAAATATATATATATATAAGATAAAGATTTAATATGATAAAAGATAAAAATCTATATTTCTTTTTGTTATATAACCTATTAGATATCTTTTTGATTTTTTTACTTATTTAATTTAAAGATATATATCAAAATTTAAAGTCGGATGATGTGGAGGATGACATGGTGGATGATGTAACATATCTTAGAGGTCGACACATAGGCGAATTGAATATAAGGACGACATGTGTCAAAACAACGTTCTGTTTTAGTATATGTATAGATGAAATTACAATTTATTTTATTTTGTAAAAAATGATATTTTAGGCCCTCGAGAACTTTTAATAAATAAAAAAATTATGCAAGTACATACATGTTTTTTGTATTAATATAGTGGACCACAACAAAACTTGCTAAAAATAAATTTTGATAATTACTTGTAATAATAATTTTCTATATTAAAAAAATTAATTGCCCAACAAATTGCTCCTACAATCACTCTAAGAGCTTGAAAAGTCTTAGCTTTAATATATAAGATAGATTGTTAGTAAGATAAAGCATACAAGGATATAGCCAAGGGAACATGCAGCATGCACATTACTCAAATAATTTCCTCATATTCGCATGACATTGTTAGTAACAGACTAAACTATCACTCAAAACATAGGTCTTGGGGTCCAAACTACAAACAACAATGTATTCAATTTTAATGACACTGCAACAGGAAAAGGAAAATCTAGAAGAGGCTATGTTTTAGATCTGTTGCATATAATATTCAACGAGCTGGGCAACTGTATCACAAAATTTCTCTAGAAACTTAGATTCAGCCATGTCCATAGGCATACTTGATCAGTTGTTTCTCCTTGAGAGCTTGAATGACAGCAGTTTGAGGCATTATCCTCTTCTCCATGCTATATGATAGTAGAAACCAGCAATCAAATCTCTTGCCTCTAATGTCAATGAGAAAGCCGCTTTCTTCATCTCGCTTGTTATAATTCGAGAGGAAGACAATTTCCATGATCCATCACACAAATGCATAGACTGAGAAAAACTACTCTATAATTTCAAAGCTATGTGTAAACTCCTATGATTTAGAGAGAGACAGACGAGAAGTTCCTATAATATTCATAGATTTGGGGCAAGTCACCTTTAAAAGGCATCAAATATCTCTCAACAAACTTAGATTCAGCCTTGCACATAACGGTATAAAAATTCAGATTATACCTGACCAACTCTTTCTCCTTGAGTGCCTGAATTACTACAATTCTTGGCACTATCCTCTTCTCCATACTATACGTTAGTAAAGCCGGATGAGACGCCAAGTAATCAGGTCCATAGCCAAGCTCCTCCATGAAATACTTCAACTTAACCGTCACTAATTTCTCAGACAGATGCAAAGCGAAGGGATGCCGTCTGAGTAACGTTGAGATTTCAGTCTCGCTCCATCCAAAACTGCGAAAAACTCGAAGCCATGATTCAAGCCTTTCTTCACTCGTCATACTCAGTGAAGAAAACCCGTGTATGAACATACAAGACGTTCGATGAATCCCGAGCTTTTCTTCAACTAATTTCACCCTTTTTTCAAACCAGTGAGTGTTGCGGATGAGCAAGAGGGGCCTTTGTATTATCAACTGCTTGATTTTTTCCCTTTGAACGCCATAGCTTTGCAGCAACAGCATGTTCTGAGGGAGATTCTTGATATATCCCATAGAAAACAGCTTTGAAGACTTAGTTTTCAGAAAAAATCTAATCAGCTCATCATTGCTACCTATTATAGATTTCAGCTGGTCAAGGGTAGGGGCAATGCGAGCTAGGCTTCGGTTTAACATATGTGGATGTTGAGATATCACTGAACATAAATCTGAGCCAGAAAATCCTAAATCCTGAAAAGCCCTAAATTTGGGTTCTAGGGTTTTCTCCACATTGTTATGGAGCACAAATGGGTAGGCAGAAACCACTTTCCTGACTTGCGTTGCATCAAATCCACTTTTTTTAAGGAAATCGATGACTAATTCAGGGTTTTGGAATGATTTGTAGCGACGACTGACCTTGGTAGCGATGGAGACGATCGATTTGAAGCGATTGGTGACCTTGGTAACAATGGAGGCAGCTTCGTCTTGAGAGAATCCCAAGGAATCGACCAGGTATTCAGCCATGGAAGGAACATTGTTGGAGTTGGAGGTTGCTGCTGATGTTGAATAGAGGATCAAAGATTTGAAAGGATTGAGAATGGTAATGGTGGTATGGAAGCCAATGCATCGCCTTTTGAGCATTTCTGCAGAGTTTCAGTGCAGTGTTTTTCTGGAACGGCGAATTCTCATATACTCGCTGAATGATAATCTCATTTCACTCCGACACATTTATCAATGTACGTTTTGTATCGTTAATATCTCTAACTATAAGTTGGTAAAAATTATAAAATTTTGATATTATTGTAGTGCTCATTGAAACGAATAAAACAAGATCCCACATGACTATATTTTTTCTTATATATTGAAAGATATTTACAAGATTCTCTTGAATTGTGAATAGTGTCAAAAGCAACAATGAGACTATCATTTAGGGACGGAGGGAGTACAACTTATTTTAGCAAGGTTTTCTATGTACTAGATACGGGTCTCGCGCTCCGCGCGAGAAAATTACGGATTTTCGTATGTGATTTAATATAGTTATACATTATTTGTTAATATGTTGTTGTTGTTATCAAATTTATTAATATTTGTAAATATAAGTATTTTTTATTTTCTTATATTTATGTTTGAAGTAGTTTTAAAACATAATATTAGAATAAGTTTGCATTGTCATAAGAGAAACTCACACATTAATTTAATTTGTGACTTAATCAAGTGGACTATAAATAAATATAACATAGGGATATAAGAAGGATATTTAAAGACATGCCCAAAAGTCCAATAAGAGGTGATTAAGAAACGAGTAATGCATTAAATTGGTACCAATTTCATTCAATTTTGGCATTGGACAGCCAACTTTTATATAGATAAGATTTTAACCTAAACCCTTTCGTCTTATAATTTTGATTTCCGAGTACTCATTCTTATCCTACGACCTTAGGTCATATCTAGTCCTAGCCAAACTAGGGTTGGCCCGCTTGGCCCGTCCAACCCTCTAGTTTCGCGGGCTTAGACACTAGATAAAGTCCTGTCGAGCCGCTAAGCTCGGCCCGTAAAGGTACGAGGGTCGGGTACGGTATAGACTTCAGGCCCTAAAGGGCCGGTAGGTCCGGCCCGTATTATATATAATTAAACAAAAATTAATTAAAAAAATATATATGCTCAAAGTCTAGCCAAAAAAATAAAAATTTAATACAAACGTCATTTGAGTCTAACTTAATTGAATCATTTTCCTTCCGCCTCCTTCGCTTCACTCTCAATATAGTATTTTGGACAAGTTTATTGCATTGTTTTTAAGCATTTTTAATTAGTTTTTCATTTAAAAAACCGAACCGGGCTACCCGGCCCTCTATCCGGACCGGGTATGGACAAGGTGTTAGGCCCTACATCCGGGCCTCGGACTAGCCCGGCCCGTGAAAATGGGCTGAAAGAATGACCTCAACCCAGGCCCAACCTGGGCCCGTGTTTGGCCAGACCTAGTCATATCCAATGGTATGCTAAAAATGAATATAGCAAAATCACTCCCCAATAGCAAACTAAAAATGAAGAAATAAAGAATATTCTTGATGATGTGTCAAAAGAGTATTGGATTTATTTAATAAATAAAATTAATATAGAATGACAAGTTTGAGAATTAGGCAAATATTTTATAAATAAAATTAACATTTGCTAAAAAATACTATTCCAACTTGATATAATCCTAAGTGACATGATATTTTTACCTTTCCATTGGAGATGCCCTTAGGAATAGAGCCTTAAGTTAGGCAACGTAGTTAACACTTAGGGTCCATTTGATATCGATATCTATATATTAGGTATAAATATGAGATATCAGTCACATCACTTATATTCATAAATGATATATGTTGTTTGTATAAGTATTGAAATGATTTTTTATCTTTTAACAATTAAATATATCACTTATATTCATACACATACCTAATATCTCATACATAGGTATATCTCATACATATACTTATACGACTATACCTCATATCTCATACTGTAATTTCAAGATATCGATATCAAACGAGCTCTTTTCGCTATATGGTCGAAAATGTCATTGTAAAAGAAAAATTCAGGATTCGTTTGAGAAATATACGTGCCCAAAGCTTAGTTCAGTTCTTAAGGTTGATTTGAGCCCATATGTAATGAGGCCCAAATCAGAGTCCGTATATGTGCCCAAATCATCATTAATGGCCCATTCACGTTGATGGGCCCTACAACTTAATAGAGAGCATCTGATTTGTGGTATTTTGAACAAAATGTTCAGGTAAAAAATAAAGCGTTTATATAATAAATTAATGTTAATATTCATAATCTGAACAATGATAAATTTTAGAATTTTTTAAGTGAGTCATGTGGTAACAATTTTATAATTTTCTGAACAGTTTTTTTTAACATGGTGGAACGAAATTATCATCCAGAATATCAGCATTAACTTGTTTTATGTGAACGCAAACGCTTTGTTTTTTCTACGTTAAACTTTCTTCCTTCTCGAACTTTCCAAGTATTTGCATAACCAAATAGTGTTAAAAGTTGTGTCATGACATTTCATACATGTGTTATCAGAAACCATTCTAACCATGCATGATTTATGTGATACATGTTACTTACACAAGGTAAGCAAGCATCCATGGTTATAGTATTGCTTAATATGAAATCAGAAAAGAGAAAATTGAGTAGCTTGAGATAGAGTGCAAAATAAAGGAGAAAAGCAAAAGGAAGATAGATAGGGTTGGCTTTGGGTATTCCCGGTGGAGAAAGACAAAGATCAGAATTGATTTACTTTTGATCAAACCCCACCCAACACATCTCTGATCGATCCAATATTCTTCCCAACACGACTCCCTCCTTTTTCTTCTTTCCAGACAACTACAGTATATCATTCTCTTTCTCCTCTTTCGAGGATTTCTCTCCCCATTTCAAACTTCTTTTCTCTTTCTCCAAAATACCACACCATTGCCAAAAACAAAACCTTACAACTTAGTTTTGGTTTTTGCTGTTACATGTTCAGTAAGATAAATTTGAATTGCAGTTGATCAAAAAGAACTGAACTTGATTGAACCCAAATTTGAATTGCAGCTTTGGTTTTCGTTTTTCATTTCGAATGATGTCGGGGGTGTTAGTCGCCGAGCTTCTTTGTAGTCGTTTTATTAATGCATTTTACCAAAAAAAACATAAATATTATAATTGGTATACCAATCCATACTACAGATGTCTAAAAAAAAAAGAGATGAAAGCATACAAAACTGCTTAGTAAAAGTCCCGAAATCAGTAGTATTAATTAGGCCTTTAAACAAGATTTGATCGTAGTTGTGTCATAGACGGGAAGCTCCTCCTCCTCCTGGTGGTTTCCGATTAGAGTGAGATGATCAATCTCGAACAAATCAGAGCTGGAGCAGCTGGATTCGTCGTCTGTTTCGTTGTCATGGGTTTTCCTCCAGCAAGTATTATTATTGAGAAGGTCGAATGCCACTTCCTCCAACACTTGTTTGTTCATGATATCAACTTGATGATGACTCTGGGCGATGTTCAACCTCCTCAACTCCTGGTACCTCTTGATGAGCTCCGTCTTGGACCCGAGATCTGCTCCAATGGCGGCTGAATTCTTGGTCAAGAATGGTGGTGGGTTAGTCTTCTGGGTGTTCTTGTTGGATGATTCCTTAAGAAAGAGGGAGTTGATGTAGTTGGTAAGCTTGAGGCCAGGGGAAATGGGGTGTTTGAGGTTCTTGAATATCTTGGCAGCTCTGGAGGAAGAGGGAGAGGAAGAGGAAGATGAAGATGAAGAATTCTTGGGTTTTGTTTTGACAGGCTTGGGAGCTCTTCTTAGAGGACCGAAGCAGGAGATTTTGGGGTTGGAAGAGGAGTCGAAAACTTCAGCTGTTGTTGCTGTTGAGGATGAGGATGATAAGCTGGAATCAGAAGAAGTGGTGCTGAAGAAACTATCTGGGTCTGAATCCTCCACCATTTGCACAATTTGTGGAGGAGGAGGAGGAACAAGCTTCTCTTTCCGAGTTGTTGGAGGAAGAATGGGGTCATGGAATGTGGTTTTGTCCATCCATTGTTGGAGGAGGCGGGAATGTCGACGGTTGGAGGCGTCGGGAAAGGTGAGTTCGTTGTCGATTTGGTTGAGGAGGGAAGAGGAAAAGCTAGAAGAAGGAGGATGTTTCTTGGAGGAGTACATAGCTTAATAAAATCAGATTTGGAGTGGAGTGGAAATCAATTTCGCCACGCTGCCGCCTTTTAAATCCAAACATCCGCCTGCTTCTTTTTTTTGTTTTGTCTTTAATCATTTATTTTCTCGTCTCTTTTTCTTTCCGATCCCTTCCAACACAAATCGAATTCAACATAAAAAAAATATTAAAAAGCCTAATATCAAAACACTTTGACTCATTTTGTAATCATTTCTAAATATCAGTATGATATACAGATATGAATATGGTCATATGAGATAACCTTAACTAATTAATACATTTTTTATTTTATTTAATTATATAGAATTAGCTTCAAGAATTGTATTTTTACAATTTCAAAACTACGGTTATGTATATAAAACAAACAATTGACATGTGTTTATACATTTTAATAGATTATTGTTTTTTAACACATTTCAAATCTTACTATAGCGAATAGCGATTGTTTGTAAAAATTTTGGACTAAAAGCATTTGTCCTTCCATTTTACATGGACAACATTACGGTAATTATCGTGTTGATAAAATATACACGTACAAGGTTTATATATAATTGGATATTGAATTTTGAACTGAAATATTATTTTATAGCGCAAAGCGTTTGCCCATCTACTCTTTATGGACAAGTGTTGTGTGCTGAATATATCATAAAATAGAACTAGAAATCTTTACTGTTTAACGCACCTAAAATGGAACCGCCCCTTACTAAATACAGCCCGTCTTTTTTACCAAATACCGCTCGGTTTCTCGCGTTACGCGTCCCTCGCGTAGCGAGAATTAAAAAAAGGCTCTTACGAGAGATGTACATCTCTCGCGTTACGTGAGAAGCACGTCCCTCGCGTAACATCTCTCGCGTTACGTGAGAAGCACGTCCCTCGCGTAACATCTCTCGCGTTACGTGAGAAGCACATCCCTCGCGTAACACGAGATTACGCGAGGGACGTGTTTCTCGCGTAACGCGAGAAATCGGGTGGTGTTTGGTATTTTGACCGGGCTGTATATAACATTTGTGATCCTATAGCTTCTCGGATATGATCTCGAAGGTTCGTCTTCGATCTGGATAAGCTGCTAAAGCAGGTTGAGGTGATAGGTAGTGTTTTTTGGCTATAAGATCGCCATTAATCTCCCCAAAATTCTCACTCTTTAGGTCTCATGTAACTTTATGGCTGTTTAACGATCATGAGATAGAAGCAGCTTAACAATATTGATGAGTGAAAGATAAATTTGGCTTAAATATATCTGCATGGACATGAACTTTCTTTTATATCTAAACCAATTAACCCATAACTTTGCATCAATTTTCTCCTTAATCCAAGTCAAAACTTAATTGGCTGAACTAGATTATATTGTCAGATTTGCTGAACTCTAAGGAAGGTCCATAGAACACAAAGCTTGAGGCTCAGCTTCTGTCAACATCTTCAACTGCAATGGATCTGTTGAAGAACCAAAAAATGTCATACAAGATTTATCATCACATAATACAGAAGTGCTAACCAAAAAATGGATCAGTTGCAGAAGCATCTAAAGACAATTTAAAACTACAAAAATTAGTCATGAAGAATAAGGCTATATATTTACATTCATACTTGTCCTGCATATCCTTATATATTAATAATTCTTCAGTAGTTCAGATCAATTGTAAACAGAATTCAGATCATAATCTATCACAATGTAGGATATATAAAAGAGGGTCAAGGCACATAAAATAAACGAAGCAGGGAAGGTATCACGGAAACAACCATAGCCGAGATAAATTACCCTCTACTAGAATTCAGGACTATCACGACTAACACCCTTTCTGGCCTATTGGTTCAAACCTACACCATTTCTGTTATGTCCTAACTTGGTTTAAAAGTGAAACATTCTAATTATAGTAATGAAATAGATGATCACCTACCTTTGTTATGTTAGTCCAAGAGAAAAGAGCCACGGACTCTATTTAACTTTGAGGTTGACATGTATAAAAAAAGAGACCAGTAATAGTAAAAACAGCAAAAATCCTCTGAAATTAAGCTCAAAAGCTTAGCAATGAAACAAAAGAAAAGTCAATTTCAACAGAATACGCCGAAAACCAAGAGCTTGGAGTAAGAACAAAAAGAACAAGAAAGCCTTGTGTTGTCTAAAATGAAATAGATGTGCTAACTTGGTTCAAAACTGAGTCATTCTATATATAAAAGAAAAAGAGGGGAATGCCCAGATAAGCACTCCTTCACTACTTGAAGTTGCATCATCATATGCACACAAATGATCAAAATTAACAAAGACTGTAATTTTCCCAAGAAAACCAAACAGGAAAAGAAAACTGATCAGTGGAAAGGCATCACAATATATATCAGCCTAAATCCTTAAACTCAGTACAACCATGGTTCAATCATTTAAAGTTCAACCAAAACAAAATGGAACCAAGACTCAGCAAGCCAATATATATCAGCCTAAATCTTATCAGAGATCGAAAACCATGTCACAGTTGTCATTAGAGTGGAAGACAATTCTCAGCAAATGAATGCAGAGTCCGGGACAAGCTACTCTAATACTTTCCAAGCAGTATAGCTTCTAAACAGGCTAGCTAGGATTTAGAAAGGGAGAATGAGACACCTGATGACGACGTCTTCTGCATATAATCTTGATAGAGTTGAGGCAACTTATCTTTGAAAGGTAGGACATATTTTTCCAGAAACTGAGACTCAACATACGTCATGAAGGAACCCAAACGGATATCCTTCTTCACTAGTTGTTTCTCCTTCAGAACTTCAATGACAGCAACTCCATAAAATGCTTCAATCTATCTATCAGTACTTTTGTAGACAGATTCAAAACCATGGGTTGCTTCCTGAGTATTGTTGAGATTTCCATCTCACTCCTTCCACAACTGCGTATTACTTGAAGCCACGATTCAAAACGCAAAGAGCCCGTGCAGGAACCTGAGCTTTTCTTCAACTGCTTTTAGCTTTTCATCTAACCACTGAGTTTTCCTCGTCATCATTAATGGTCTTTTCATTACCCAATGCTTGATTTTGTCCCTTGGAACACCATAACTTTGCAGCAACAGCAGGTTTGGAGGGAGATTCTTGAATAAATTGGAAGAAATCAGCAGTCAAGATTTTAGTTTCCAGCAAAAGGCTAATCAGCTCCTCATTACTACCAACCACAGTTTAACATATATGAATGTTGAGATATCACTAAACCTAACACTTATTAGTAGCGAATCCAACCAGGTTGTTGGCCAGGTCGAAAGTAACACGCGTCCCTTGCTGCTGAACATTCCCAATAATGGACAAAGACGACGTCGTTTCAGCAAACGCCAAGCAAAAAGTCCCGGCATCATCCACCGGAATCACATAGTTCTTAGCCGGCAACGACACCGCCTTACCCCCAGGAAAGTGCAGCGCCACCGACGGAACATCCACTGTATCAATCGCCGACAGGTTGTAGCAAGTGTCGAAAAGCGCGACCGAATCCACCTTAGGAAGATGACTCGTCCCCTTCACAAATTCGTTTCTCAAAGCCTTGTAAACTTTACTCTGTAGCCTCGTGATGGCTGTCCCGGAATCGATTATCACCCCTCCGTTACCGGTCCTGTCCATCCGGAATGACTCCGGCGGAATCGAGAGTAGGCTACCGCCGACGCTTATTCCCGTCAGTTCCAGGTAGTAGAAAGTGTCGAGGTCGGTGTTACGGCGAAGCGGAACCGTTACAGCGTCGGGAGTGATGGGCGAGTTGAATTCCAGAGTCGACTCGGAGTCCGAGTCGCGGTCGACGAGGCAGTACGAGAACGACGTCGTGTTGATCTGAGATGGGAAAGAGAGGGCTCCTCCTCCGAGACCGAGTAACCCTGCTGCGCCGACGAAGAGTCCTTCGTTGCTGTGGCCGCAGCCTATGGCCACGTTTTTAACCGAGGCGCCGTTTAGGGTAACGGTTTCGGTCGCGAAGTCGCCGACTGTGTAGGAGCCGTCGCCGTAGGAGACTTCGTAGAGGCAGCGCTGGGTTTGACACTGGGAGACGTCGAGAGCTCTGCACTGAGTGGAGTTGCAGGTTAAGGGGTTGTAGGAAGAAGATGAAGTCGGGTCGAATATTGGATCCGTTTGTTTGTAACAGTCTGCACATGGCTGACATTGAATCCAGCTGACGTCACTTCCGGTGTCCAGCACCACGTAGACCTGCTTCTCCGGCATCCCGATTCCGACTCGGCTGAAGTACTCGCCGCTTCCTTGGCTTGTCCCGGACACTACAGGGCCTTCTAGAGAGTCTGATTTTTGAATTCGATTTAACCGAGTTTGGAGCGATTTGACTCGGAGCGAGTCGCGTCGGAGTCGGGATTGAGTTACCGATTTGTAGTCCTTGTGTGGGTGGTGTTGGATTGAAGCTCTGTTATGGAGGGGTAAAACGAGAGAGGCGAAGGGGGGTTGGGATTGCATCTTCTTCAGAATCTGGGGAGATTTCGGGGTGGGAGAGAGATGAGCGAGTGATTGTTTAATGGAAGCTTCGACGTCGAGCTGGGACGTGGTTGAAGCTCCACTTAGCAAGGTTCTGGAGTAAGCCATGGGGAGTTGAGAGAGAGCGAAGACGAAGATGGTAATGGCGATAAAGGGAGTACTGTATTTCTCCGCCATTGATAAGGAAGATGAAGAAATGGGAAACCAGCTGTGAGTATTAAAGGAGGGAGAAGAAGGGGGATTCTTTAGATGACAAAATTGGTAACTATTTAAAAATTAGGGTTAGATGCTCAGTGGCCTTTGCAGAGGGAGCATTTTTTAAGAGATTTCAAAATGGCAAAATAATAAAACGACGTCGTTTTGCTCTTCTCCTTTGCATCAGATGCACAAAGATAAACAGCATCATTACAATTACAAAAGACTGTAAATTTTTCCCAGACCACACAATGAAAAATTTAAGGACAAACTGATCAATGCACAATAATCAGAGTTCAGGAATCTCTTGAAGAATTTTATATCAGACATGATAAAAAGAGAATAAATGACATGATCATACAAAATGCCATAATTTTGCCTGGAAACGAATGGCAATCCAAAACTTGCATTACAGAGAAAGACAACATAAAGATTAAAGACTACCCAGATTGTTATGAACTGGTCATTAATGGTCTAAACCTTGTCAGAGAACCAAAGATTTACAATGCCTAAAATTCAAAAAAATAAACAAAATGGAATCAAGAAATCTTGGAGCAGTATAAGCTTCTAAGCAACGTATTGAGCAATGAGCATGCTATGATTTAGAGGAAAATCTTCTGCACACATCTCTTGAAGAATTTTGTATCAGACATGATAAAAAGAGAATAAATGACATGATCATACAAAATGCCGTAATTTTGCCTGGAAGAGAGCACACTGATCAAACCAATGGCAATCCAAAACTTGCATTACAGAGAAAGACAACATAAAGATTAAAGACTACCCAGATTGTTATCAACTGGCCATTAATTGTCAAAACCTTGTCAGAGAACCAGAGATTTACAATGTCTAAAATTCAAAAAAATAAACAAAATGGAACCAAGAAATCTTAGAGCAGTATAAGCTTCTAAGCAATGTATTGAGTAGGCTATGATTTAGAAAGAGAGACACCTGAAGTCTGCTGCATATAATCTTGATACAGCTGAGGCAACTTATCCTTAAAAGGCATCACAAATTTCTCCAAGAACATAGACTCAGCATGCACCATGAAGCTATACAGCTTGATATCCTTCTTCAAAAGATGTTTCTCCTTGAGAGCTTGAATGACTGCAACTCGCGGCATTGTCCTCTTCTCCATGCTATATGTTAGGAGAGCAGGACGTGATGCCAAGTAATCAGATCCATAACCAAGTTCCTCCATAAAATAATTTAATCGAGTACTCAGTTGTTCTCCAGAAATGCACAAACTCAGGGGATGCTTCCTGAGTAACATTGAGATTTCAGTCTCACTCCAACCGTAACTGCGTATTACTCGAAGCCACGATTCAAGTCTGTCGTCGCTTATCTTACTCAACGCATCGAGACCATGCACGAACATAGCAGATGTTCGAGGAATCCCAAGCTTTTCTTCAACTGCTTTTAGTTTGCCTTCTAACCACTGAGTTTTCTGCATCATGATTAATGGTCTTTTTATTAGCAAATGCTTGATTTTGTCCCTGGTAACCCCATAACTTTGCATCAACAGCAGGTTTGGAGGGAGATTCTTGAATAAACGGGAAGAAAGCAGCAGTGGAGATTTAATTTTCATCAAAAGGC
This sequence comes from Oxyria digyna, assembly GCA_029168935.1. Classification (NCBI taxonomy): domain Eukaryota; kingdom Viridiplantae; phylum Streptophyta; class Magnoliopsida; order Caryophyllales; family Polygonaceae; genus Oxyria; species Oxyria digyna. Next base: position 1,331,262 of record JAPVLV010000001.1, on the reverse strand, counting down.
TGATCAGCTCCTCATTACTACCGACTATAGATCTCAAAATCTCAAGGGAAGGGGCAATGTGAGCTTTTAGGCTAAGGTGTAGATTGTATGCATGCTGAGATATCACTAAACCTAAATCTGAGCCGCGTAGCCCTAACTCCCGAAAAACCCTAATTTTCGGCTCTAGAGTTGTCTCAATTTTACAACGGACAAGATACGGGGCACGAGTGAGCAATTTCCTGATATGGGTTTCGTTGAATCCATTGCTTTTAAGAAAATCAATAACCTGTTCAGGCTGTTTGGTGCTGTGTTTCGAAAAGTATCTGACCTTAGCAACAATGGAGGAGGCTTCTTTTTCGGAGAACCCCACCGATTTGGAGAGGAATTCAACAAGGGGAGGACTTTGATCTTTGGAGGCTTCTGATGTCGAATAGAGCATCAAAGATCTGAACGAATGAAAACGATAAAATCCGCCATTGAATACCTGTTTGAGCATTCTTGCAACCGCTTCAGCGTTCTTCTGGTCTGCCCTTATAACCTCAACGCAAGTGTCAACAACAACAACAAAAAATGCCATTTTGAATCTTTGATGCAACAAAAAAAAAAGTAATTTTCCTTCATTTTTTAATTTTTTATACACGGGAAATAGATCATATTGACACTAGGAAAGCATCCAGAAATCATCACAGTGAATGACATTATAGAACTTAAAGAAAAAATATGTGAAGATGGAGTTGTGTCCGTATAATCGAGCCATGAAAATCTTGATGTGGTGCAGTGTAAGCTAGAAGACATATTCTCAACTAACAGTAAGATCTTATCAATAGAAAAATGCAATTATAGTTATATACAATGCAAGAAGAACATTAATAAATAAAAACACTACACTCCTGCACCTTTGTTTTTACACCAGATGTAACTAAAGCTGAACCAAGAGATAAAAGAAGAGCAATCAAAACCCCTCAACACTAGCTCTTCGAACCGACGATCGCCTCCTCTCTCTGTCAAAATCATCCAATACAAGTGAAGAACAACCCAAAGGCATAGACTGAGAGACGACACTCAGATAAGAAATCTGATGGGTTAAAACAATGCCATTCAAACTTGGAGATTTCATCATCTGTCTATCCATCAGTACTCTTCCTGGCTCTTGCAAAGGATACCTGCAAGAATATTTTATTTCCTGGATGAGTTTGAGTTTTTCAGCCACTGATCTCATTGTGGGCCTATCAGATGGGTCCATTTGGAGACACTTCTGAGCTATTTCAGCCACGGTTATGGCGGCTTTTATTGGGAAACGGCTTTTGAGTTGAGGATCCATTATTAGGGATAGTCTGTGTTCGTCTGCTAAAAATGCTCGGGTATATTTTACTAGGTTTCTCTCTTCTTTTGGTCGGCGGTTGTCCATGTTCTTCCTCCCAGTGAGAAGCTCGAGTAAGATTATACCGAAGCTGTATACGTTGCTTTTGGGTGTGAGAAGTCCTCTTTCCATTGTTTCAACTGATAGATTCCCAGATGCCTGAAAAGATTTATGTTAATCAACATGAATTTATCAAGAGCAATTCTGTAAAGTAATTGCTAATTTGCTATCTAGTGAATACATGGTGGATTTCAAACTCTAAGCTTTCACATTAAGAAAATCAATGAATTCATATTAACATGAGAGAAATTACTCCAGCAGCAAGAGAACAAAAGAAAAATATAAGTTGTTTTACTTACAGCTGAAGCACTGGAGAGATTAGCGTCTGGGAGGAGTCCAACACAGCCATATCCGGAAAGCTTTGCACTGAAATCTTTGTCAATCTGTATATTTGCAGTTGAAAACTCCTTGTACATAGCCTGAAAATGAAAGATGGACGTTTTAGCACAAAGACCCTCTTTGGACCTGCTTGTGCATGTGATCAAGCCCAAGAAAAATTATGAAGATTTTAAGGAACAGATTTGCTGAGATGTATGTACCTGAAAAGGACCTTCTTCGTGTAGAAAAGTAAGGCCTTGTGCAGCACAAAAGGCTACTTTCATTCTTGAACTCCAGTCAATAGGTGGGCCATCAGATCTGCTGTATAGAAGATGATCTAAGCTGCCATGATGGAGCCTCTCATATACCAAGATCCTTTGTTCTAAATCCTCCCTTGCATGATAACCGAGCAATTTGCAGAGATTTGGATGCTGGAGAGTTGCAAGAGTATTCGCTTCATTTACAAATTCCTTCAAGCCCTGTAATCATGCTCATCCTCATCAATAAAACTCACATACAAAATAAATATCTTGGTGTATTTCAAAGGCTTTGGCTAAATACAAATAAAGTTTAAAGAACATCCCTTTTTCAAATTTAATGTGCTTTAGCTAAGTAGAAATATTGCTTCATTCACAAATTCCTCAAGCCTGTAATCTTTGCTTTTCTCATCAATAAACTCAATTACAAGTTAAGAATCTGGCTGGTTTGAGAGCCTTTGCAAAATAATCTTCAAGAATCCATTTCCTCAGTCTTTGCATGTTCAGAATAATGTGCTTTAGTTAAGTAATAGTATTGCATTAAATATGAATCGTACCTGGGTTGAAGGGTAAAACCGAGTAACTGTGGCCTTCCTCGAACTAAATGAAACATCCCATATAGAAGCCTTGTATACTGATGATGAAAGACTTTCTGATGTGCAATGATCAGAAGAGAAATTACAGCAAGCAGAAGCAATCTCTTCATAATTAAAGCTTCTAAGTGACCCAGATGGAGGCAACGGGAGCTGAGCACTCGTCATCTTCATACTCCCCATAGATTTAATTCTTGGAGAAATCTGTGGTGCAGGGAGAGGAAGAGGCAGAGGGCTAGGGGATCTTGGTTCATCATATTCAGCAGATGATGACATGGCATCTCGGTTTAGCCCAAAGCTTGAAGGGGCAGAAAGCGCACGTGCTCTGTTGATTGTCACATTTTTGGCGTTGTGAACGGGTATGGCTCGAGTGCGAAAACTCGGGGGAGCAGATCGTAGTGCACTGCTCGCGTTTTGTGGCTCAGGGAGAGGGGCGGGCGTCTGATGACATGGCAAAACTCGTTTGATATCAACGCTGTGTTGAGTTCTCTTCTTTCTACTCCGGATTACAGTGAAGCAGCCCATTTACTAGCACTTGAGTTTTAATTCTGATTCCTGTCAGAATATAACAAAATTAAGATTTGATCACAAAACAAATGAAGTTTGCAGGGAAAATAGAAGAAGAAGTTCAACTTATTCTTAGCAACATAAATACAAAAGTTTTCTAGTTGACTCCAGTAATCCACCAACCACCACTTTGTTAGCTGTAGCACTACATCTTGGACCAGAATTTCAAAGTCTCACAATTGAACACAGTTTGTCACAATTAGTCAAATTCCCAGGCAAGCGTTTTCAACTACAGTAAGTAAGTTGTGATTGGTTTACAATTTGGTATATTCTTTCTCCAAAATTTGTTCTTTTCCGTGAAGCTTCTATCCACTATGAACTTAAGGATGATCAGCTTCAATGTATATATATATCACATGAAATTCAACTGTTTTCTGCAATTCCCACTTCATTATCTGCTCACAAAGCAGTAGAAATAGAGAATAGGTCCAGAAAACAACAACAAAAAACACAAATATATGATATTAAAGTTTCAGCAAACCCTAACAAGCTGGAAAGAGATAAAGTCACCCAAAAATCAAAATAGCGCCCCAATTTGTCAATGCAGCAAAGCAGAAAGCAGAAAGCAGAAAGCAGAAACCCAGATCCAGAATAATCGAAACAAACTCAAGCTGCATCACTATAGTCAAATCAGAACAATTGAAAGACTCAAGATGAAATTCTTAGCAATTTACATAGAAATCATCATACCTGAAGTGAAGCAACATGAACCCTTAGTGCATATTTCAGAGCTTTTACCCACAGAAATGGTGGTATGAGAGATTGATGGTAGAAAAGGCGGAGGAATAACACAAGTACACAACCCTAAAGCAAGTGAAAATAAATAAAAACGGGAATGGAGAAAGAGGAAAGGTCATAAAGATTTGTCATACACACATGCGTTGAGAATCAGTAGTTAATGGCAAAGGAATGAAAATGAGGTCATGATTTATGAGATATTAATCTGGAAAGGGCAATGGTCACTGGTCAAACCTACTCTCAATTAATCGCTGCATTTCCCTCTTTTCAGTTTCTTGTAATCATAAGTTTACAATTTTATATGTACATCTAGGTATTGGACAATTTTGCCACTAAGTGAGAGTGTGCCAAACTAGAAATAAGACCCTGAAATTCCCAAAACACCCTCTATTTTCTTCCTATAACGATCGATATAGACACGCGATAATTTACACAACGTTCATGCATTCGGCTTTGTTGATGCACACATTCACTAAAAGTTGTAACGTCTGTCTACATCGTTCACGTTTCTCATCTAAGTCATCATCCTCACCGAAACCGGAGTAATTTTGTTCGTTAATTTTTCAAATTCATTTTATTATTAATTCAGAATTTACAATAATTAGATTTTCTTGAGTGTTTTATAAAAAAAAGTCTTGAGTTCGACTGATGCAATCTTTTTGTTCGTGTGTCAATATGTCACAGTATCCATGTTTCAACATAGAGCGATTTCGACTAATTGAATCATCGAAGAATCTATGAAAAAATCTTAACCGGTTAATTTATTTTAATTTTTAAGAGTTACTAGTATAGTCCTCGCGCTTTGCGCGGTTATTTACTTAGTGTTTATATATAATATAGTTTATATGCAACAATCTATGATATTATAAAAGTAATAATCTTACTATCAATTTCTTCAACTAAAGTTCATAAGTGATTTTTTTTATAACGAAATATTTGGACATAAATTTTTTTTTTAAAAAAAAAAATGCAAAGTAAACATGTCTTAGTATAAAAACCATGACATAAAAGAGTAAAATATATTAGACTTATAATTTAAATATTTTGAATTAAATGTTAAGCCTATAAAATAGTTAACAAACTACTATTTTTTAGATTCCAAATCCTCTATATCCAAATTGTGTATCCAATTTGTATATCTTTCTAAAAATAAAGGAAATGGACTCTATATTACACTTTTAACTTTTTCAATGAAAGTTAAAAATCAGAAACTCCTTATCTTTTTAGAAAGATACACAAATTGGGTATAGAGGATTTGGATTGTATTTTTTTAGAATTATAAAAAAATTAAAAATTAAAAATGATTTATTTTTAGAGGATTAACAACAAAATGACACATAAGCTAAATGAAGTTATAATTAAGGGGAGAGCTTCAAATAACTTTCCTTTAATATCTATATAGATTTAGGCTTCTGAGAAACCACTTCTTAGAGTGCAACCATGTTAACGATTTCTATCCGTTGGATCAAATCTAAATGAATGAATCAGATTTAATTGTAATTAACAATAATAATAATAAAAAATCAGAAAAATATCTAGCTAAATCAACAGGATTTACTTTTCCCTTTTCCTATTCTCTTTCTAATCGTTTTACAATCTCTCCCCCTTATCTCTAGAGACCTAGCATCTCAAATTGGCCGCTAATCTCTTTCTCCCTCGTAAGAATCATCTCGCCTATATATTCAAGAGCGAATTTGCAGAATTAAGTCGCTGCATAGAAACGTCGTCCTGAAGTGTCCTTGCCCTAGCTTCTCTCCGAGGATGTAATCCCCCAATTGGACGCCCATGCTCGCGATCCGTTTCACCTGCTCTGGTTTCATAATTTCCGACGACAGATCTAGTGTGGTATTGGGCTGATCGTCTACCTCTGGTAATTTCTCCTCTTCTAGTTTTAACTGAGGCTGAAGCGGTACCTCCTACGGTGGAAATTGGGGTTTCGGCGGTTCATGTTCCCATTCGATTTATTCAGGAGCGGGACTGCTGGATCGGAGGAAGGTTTCATGATCAGACCGACGACGGAGGGAGAAGAGTGAGGCTGCCATAGGGATTGGTTGGCCTTTTTTTGGGTGAGAGTTTGATAGAAACCTGTATTGTGCATATCAATGAAGAACGACTGCATATCAATTGAATCAGTTTGATAGAAACCCTAATATGGAGTGCATATCAACTAAAAAGGAACCGCATAACAAGGATTACGAAGTGCATATCGATATATTGTTTTTGCATATCGGAATGAAACCTCAGTGAACCATAGTTAAATTCAATAGGAAAATCAAATTTCATATCATTACCGTCAATTTATATGAAATAATCTTATGAATCTAATATGAAAGTCGAATGTCACATAAGGTCCTCTTAACTAATCATACGAATTGAGGGACGAAAAAAGATTGATAGCAACTCTACATATCTAGTGCATATCAAGTATTTCGGATTGCATAACGGCGAAAAGTAACTGCATATGACAACTTAATACTGCATAATAAAAATCATGTGAAACCCTACATAGCTACTTGTTCATGAATATCGATTCAATTTTTTCATGCATATCAATTATTTGTTCATGCATATCGATTCACTTTTTTTGCATATCGACATAACAGGGAAGTACAAAACCCTACAATAACGAGACGCATATCAATTACCTATTAATGCATATCGATTCACAGTTTTCGCATATAATCAAAGATGTTGATGAAGGTAGGAGAGAGGATTAGCTATATTGAAGAAAATTACCTTTATTTAAGGGTAGAGAAAATCATTTTTCTCTCTTTAGTTTTTCTCTCTTTAAGTTTTCTCTCTCCATTTTCTAATTAGCGTCAACATTTTTTTATGGAAGGCAGTTTTGGTTTTTTCCCCTTATTTTCTTTTAATTCCAATACTCTTAATCTAACCCTACATCTAATCTCATCCTATGGTTCTTCTTCGTTAACATCGTTTTACTATAAAAGTGGTTTTACCGGAGCCTCCCTCTATATATATATATATAGATAGATAGATAGATAAGAAAAGGTAGAAGGGTAAAACGGGGATAATGAGAAAGTGGTAGTGATGTAATTACTAAGAGTGTGAAGGCTACATAAGTAATTGAGCGACGTCCACCAAGTTTCAAAGTAAGAACCTCGAGTTAAGGTGACAATCCAGTCAAAGATTATGAAATTTTTAAACCAGATTATTATACAATAATTAATTATTGTATAGAGATCTTTGACTCAATTTTAGCCGGTCGGATAATAATGTTTGGATTGCGATCGACGGCTAGATCAAGGGAAGTGGACCCCACTAATTGAATGCTTTGTTATTAAATCTAATTTGCGCGCGAACACAAGAATTTTGCTAAATTATGATCATAAGCTTTAAGCGTTGCTGAAATTATACTCCAACAATTTGAGTTATGCATAAGCCTTAGTTTAAGGGAGCTTAAGATGATGAGCACTCCTTGATTCTATAAACACAATACAAAAGCCAAATTGATGACATTGAGTGAATACTAAATTGATAAAATCAGTAATAGAGATCAAAGCTATGATTTGATCGGCATTTTCAGTGACCATTAGCGTTAGAATCATCGCGTCAGGATACACTAATCATACTCTTGTTTTCTTTTCAAAATAGAACATTATCAAATCTTGCTTTCTTTATCACTTGATTTAACACGAAACTAAATTAAAAGTATTCATATTGCTTTGGTACCTTTCAACCAAAATACAAACACTGATGTGTAAATTGTGAACATAAACGTGAACGTTTCGTATTTCCTACCGTAAGATTTCTCTTTACCCAAGTGTGATATGTAATTTCAGATTTTGGACAAGTTTTATGCAAGTTACTAGTGTAGTGACCCGTGTCATGCACGGGAAATTACATATTAGTCATATGAAAATTGTTTATCCGAGTTCGCCAAAAAATTAAGATTAACTTTTTTCTTGTAAAGACTATTTATAAAAATATATTTTATTTCATGAAGGTTATGTACGTAGCTTGACTTAATTTTTGTTATCGAAAATAATCCTAATTTTATCGTAAGAATATATATTAGGAAAAGATTCAGGTGGGAATAATTATTATTGTGCGAATTGCGAATGGATGCACATTTAGGCGATTGACATGCACTTTCTTCAGTAATGACATGCACATTTAGGCCATTGACATGCACTCGGTCAGATTTGCATGTCATTGATAATATGTGAAAAGTACATGCACACTCCCCGAAAATGCATGTCAATGGCAAATTATCAATGACATGTAAATCTGACCGAGTGCATGTCAATGACCTAAATGTGCATGTCATTACTGAAGAAAGTGCATGTCAATCGCCTAAAGGTGCATCCATTCGCAATTCGCACAATAATAATCATTCTCACCTGATCCAGATTCTATTAGCTTGTATATTTGTTGTTGAAAGGAATGATAATTTTTTAAGATTTATTTGTTAATATAATTATCCAATCTATTAATAATTGAAATTAAAGATAAAAAGTAATAATTGTGTAACAAACTAAGCCTAAAATCACTCTAAGAGCTCTAAAAGGCTCAACTTTAATATATAAAAGAGATTATTGAAAAAGCACTTTTAATCTTTATGCACTTTCTTTTGTAAGCTTCATTAAAAATTAAAAAGTTTTAATATAACTGTGCCGCCCGGCCCAGATAGTAGACCCGATAAGCCCAACAATCTGGCAACGAACCAGCCCGATCCGTATAAATGGGCCGGACTTGGTCCTTGTTTGGCCCAATCTAGTCTCAGTTTATTTGCTCTTCTTAGTATCAAAAGTAGTTGATGATCAGTCACACTACACTATACACAAAAACATACCTCTTCTTGATTGAAGATGACTGGATTTACCCAAAGGACATAATGTAAATATCCAACTCCCCAACAAATTTACAGTACACAGTTTTTGAGAATCAAACAAACCAAGAAGAAGAAGAAGAAGAAGAAGAAGAAAACTCCATTTTTCCCCAAATCATCCAACCTCAATCACCAGAGAGCGGCGACAAGTCGGACACGACGAGCGCGACCCCAACCAAGTATCAATACACTTGACATGAAAGGAATGATTACATTTCGGCAAAACCCTAATTTTCTCGCCATCGACAAACTCCGCAAGACAAATCGGACAATCCGTATCCTGTACCTTATCGGATCCGTAAACAGCGACCGGCATCCGACGCAGAGCACTCTTCTTCATCCCCGTTCCAGATCTCAACCTAGACGATGATAGTGCTACCGCTTCTTGCTCTCGCTCTTCGTCCGTCAGCCTCCGACTGCAGTTAAGCGCGCATCGCACGATGGAATTGAGCCCTAAGGCGCAGATCAGAGCGCAGAGGAGCGCCGCGAGGATTATTACCATGTTCGCGTCGAAATTCGCGCCTCCGAATCCGGATGGATCGACATCGGCGGATGTTGCTGGAGAAATTGTGGTTTCCAGTAGCAGGTGTCGCGCCATTTTTGCTGAAATTGTGCTGAAATTGAGCTTGAAATTGAGCTTGGAATGAGTGATTTGTTTATCTATTTATGTGTGGTGGAGATTCGGGGAGATGGAAAGGGACAAAGGAGAAGAAGAGGAGGCATCTGAGTTGAGAAGATAAGAGGAGAAGAGGAAGGGATGGAGATGGTAATGGCAACTTCTTGAGCGGAAAGAAATCTGTCAGATTGTCGGTTATCCGAAATTTAGGGGTTTTTTTTTGTTGGCTTTATTGTAAGAATATTTGCACAATAGCAACTTGCTGAAATACTTTGGTTTTGCAAGAAATTTTTAAGTTTTTTTGTTGGCTTTATTTGCACAATAGTAACTTGCTCAAATACTACAAGAGCTCAGTTTTTTTTGTAAAAAACAAAATGTGTAGGGGAAAAATGGGTGAATTTGTTTTGTAAAAATACTTCAGGAGAGGAGATTGACAAAAGCTGAGATAGTGAAGAGAATTGGGTGCAATTAGGGGTATAAATATGAGATTAAGGTGAGGAGTAGGGACGGTTTAAATAAATGCTTGGTGGTTTGTTAGTGCTTCTCTACCTAATCAATCGCCATCATTATTGAACGATGTCATGTTCATTAATATCAAGGGTTATGTGTATTAATATAGGTTATATATCTATAGAATAGAACATACTCCCTCCGTCCTATACTATAACTCTTGTTTGTAGTTATCGAGGAAAATTAAGGTTATTGGAAAGAGAAAGTGAGAAGGAGAGAGAATGTGAGATGGTGTAGATTTTTATGTAGGAAAAAGAAAATAAAAAATAAGTTATTGTGAGTTTTGAGGTAAAAAGGAGGAAATAGATGATAATTGGATGTGATGTGTATAATAAGACAAAAAATATAAAAGGAAAGTAGGAAGAACTTTTTGAGATACCCGATTAGGAAAACAGGAATTATATAATGGGACGGAGGGAGTAGCTTATAAAATTGTGGTGGAAAAGGGTTTTTGAGTACATAACCTCATAATTATGAAATGCTAGAGGCGGGGAAGGATCTAGCGTTTAGACGAAAAATGGACGCAATATATATTGGATATCAATATAAAATTAAAAGGGATAAGAGTCTAAATGTAGAAAGATTTGGTGTGGTTAATAATAAGCTCTCTTCAAATTAACTATTTCTTCTTAAAGAATAAAAAATAGATTATCAAACATATGTATTTTGTGGCGAATTGAATAATTAATATTTTTTCTTTTTAAGGGTAAGGAACCTAAAGCGTCATGGAGAGCATAGAAGTCCACGGGTTGTCGAGACATCGAAGAATATCCATATAGGCGTTTACTTATGTTTTTTAAATTTAATTTCTTATAAAAAATAATATAGAAATAGAGTTTCATTATATATTATAAAAAAAAAATTGCAAAATTTTATTTTAAAAATCTGTTTTCTAGAGTCCTCGTCTTCTAAAATGTGAAAGACAACATTTCAATTGTTTTAACTCTTACATAATTCTACGTAGAGGTAACCGTTTTATCATCTCGACAAGGTATATACAATTCTGAACGAATATTTTTTTGAACAACAGCTATGCATACCATGAGAATGAGAAAAGTTTCACTGAAAACAGGACTTAATTGAAGTTTTCGCATTTATATATATAATAAGCTAATGTTCATAATATGAGCGGTAGTATTCATAATCTGGGCGATAAAATTAATTGAGGTCATTTGAGGAAAGAAAATTAAAGTTCTCAATAATTACAAGTATGACACAATGTCCCTTACTGAAAAATATTCAAAAATAATTATGACCCAAATTATAAACATTGTCATCCAGAATATGAACATTGACGTGTTATCCGTAAACGCGATCTGAAATTCATTTTTCTACGTTAAAAGTTATTTGTACCAACTTTCACGTACCTACCATTCCTTAAATCAATGAAACTTATAGTTATGCATAGTTGCATACCATTCCTTAAATCAGTGAAACTTGTTATATTATAGTTTTAAAAAATTAACCAATCAAATTATATTTAAGCTCTTTAATTACTTTATACGTGGAACTAAAGGAGGCGCACTGCAAGTAGGAAATAGGCAAATTAATGCACGACGTCCTGTCCATTTTATTATTTGCTGGCCATTTAGATATTTGATTGATGATTGATTAGCATTAGATATTTGATTGATGACATGATTAGCGTTAGATATTTATACATTGTACAAGTGCTGAACTACAAAATTAATATACTAGTACAGTTTAAAGAGCAGAAGATTATCATTTTCATGGATTAACAAGTAGCAACAAAACTGAAAATATCTTCCCCACCTCGTCATATATGCCATTTGCAAATCAATCTCTACCACGAAGCTCCTAATAAAGTGTCATATCTTACTAACTCCTAATGGAATTGCTTAACATGAATAGGCATGTGATATTGTACGATGAGTGCTACTAGCATTAATCTAGGTTACTTAAGTGAGAACATCATATTTTTTTTGTTTTTTTGGTCGAGAAAGAGGGCAAATTGCCCTTGCGACGGATTATTAACTAGGGAAACTAGTGGTCATTCTCAGGGAGAGCTACAACAGAAACAACATCAGCAGAAATAAAATGCAATAAATTAGCAGGCGGAGAAGCAATAAATTAGGTTACTACTCACGACACTTACACCCAAGGTCGGAAAGTCTCTAATAAAACGTAAAAGTCTAATGGATCGATAAACTAGAGAAGTCTTAGTTATGTGCACTTGGTGCACATATGAATGTGGTATACAAGTTTAACTTCATTTTAAAATTGATTAATAATACGAAAAGTAATTAATCAGATCTTTCAATTTCGAATGCACTAAATATCTAAAATATACGCCCTTTCGAATATGGTGGACAAACATCCACAAGATCTCCAACATGTTAACGAACACTTGGACCTAGGATCAAACAATTCAAATACCATGATAAAGTTTAATTAGATCATACTCTAATGAAATGATTAAAAGAGGTTTTTCATAATACAACATTATTATGGTCGTTATAGTTAATGATATGTTTATATTTTTCATAAAATTTTTATTTTAAGTGAGTCACGCTGTGTTAATTTTATATTTTTTATGAACTTTGATTTTTTCTTTTTAAAAAGTCTTGAACGAACATTATTATGAGCTTATGAACAAAACTATTCCAATTATAAACATTAATTTGTTATTTATAATCGCTAGTATTTCATAACGTAAAATTTATTTTCATCGAAACCTTTCTCGCAACACACTTTACCGGTTATCCTAATCCCAGTTCGGATTGACACTGATTGACACTGATGTAACTTCACCGACCCCACTCTTTTGAAGTGGGTCCCATCTTCACCTTATTTATATTTTTGACCTAGTCGATCGAGATGATGTAACTTATACAATAACTTGAGCATATTATATATCTCGTGAACCACATATCAGTAAGTAAATTTAATGCAGTACGTACGTCTAGTGATCGATCTGAACTCATGCCACATGTCCACTTGTCGTGTTGCCTCTTTTTTATATTAAAAGACAAATTGAAAAAAGAAGGAAAATTAGGTGGCTAACTCTATATATATGGTATATATAGCTATATATGAGTTTATTAATGGGGTTGGTTTACTGTAGAGTAACGTACGTTATAACTGGTCATGTCGATCGAGATATATATCTACGTTTATCGATTCTTTTTTGTTTATTTTTTGTCAGTCGATCGAGATATATATCTACGTTTACCGTCACTTTTTTGTTTATTTTTTGTACTTCTCATAACGAGTAAAGTTTTCAAATTTTTGTAACATGCATATGATGCAAGATATTGTAGATATGCCCTAGCTAAATAGGTTGATTTTCAAACAAGACTTGTGTAAATTCTACGTGATAGGCTTATTATATGTGTGAAATTATGTGGCCATGAACAACACCGGGACGACATAGCTCTGTTTGGAAATGAGAATTAAGAGGGAAAGAGAAACGAAAGGGAGTTGAGATTGATGTTTGAGTAAATAAGTAGGAGAGATTTGAGGGTTAAGAGCTGTTGGAGCCGGTTCTCGATGGGCTCGCGAGGCCCAAAGGGAATCGGGTTAGGCCCATGGAACGCGAGCCGGATCGGTCCAAGAAGTCAGCCCAGAAGAATGAAAGCAGCCCATAAGCAGGTTAAGCCTAGAAAGAGGATTCGACGAGATTAAGTATCAAAGGGCAAATTGGTAATTGACTCGCGTGGGTCCCTGACGATAGTATAAAAACGCAACCCAATGGATAAGAGAAAGGAGATCTTTACAAAGAGAAAAAACGCTTCACCTTCCTCTCTCGAGTGAGAAAAACACGAGAGCGAGTCCAAGCTTCGATCTTCCTAAACGTCCACCTCCTTGAAGAGTTTGGACGTGTAGCACTTGTTTTACTACTCATAGTTTTGCTATCAAGCTTTTAATGTTGTTGTGTGTATTCTAAAACCATTCGGTTTGTTGTAAGCTTAGAACTTGGAACGTTTTAATTGACATATTAGACTCTTTTTCCTTCACTCTGTTTCTTCCTTCTTTCTCGTACCCTTGCGTTGTTTCGACATCTCTGGCTGTGTGTTTGATCCTTCTTGTTGGAGCGTAGGAGAGCCGAATCCGGAGACTCCCTCTCGGTTTGGTCACGTAGGTGTTATAAGTGTCAAGAACAAGGTGAGTCTCGGGGAAGAAGACGACGTGGTGTGTTACGTACAAGTTGATTGTCCAGACGCCCTGTGTCTCGCGAAGTGTTGTGTCGCGTGACCGAAACTTCTGGGCTCCAACACTGGCGCCGTCCGTGGGGACCTCCTCGCGCAAGTAAGGCTTACTACATATACTCGCGTATTCCTAATACTTAAACCGACTGAGAAGATGAATACTGGTGGCGAGGGAAGTGACAACACCCCTCTCCAGACAAGAACACAAGAGATAAATAGCTCGCGAGCACCTCTTTCACACGTGCATGAGGAAGAAATTGTTCTGGTAGGGCCCGCACTGGTTCAGTATCGCGCTTTCCTACAGACGTTGGGACAAAGTACAGGCAGGGGCCGAAACCCAGAGCAGCCAAGGACCAGGGAACGCGAGCATGAACGGAATCAGAGCGGAAGAGAACAATCAGTCGCTGAAGGGAGTGCTGAACACGTACCTGACGACGAAGTCTCAGTGTCACGTGGGACCAGGGTCGAGGGACGCGAGAGGCCTAGTCACCCTGGTAGGTTTGATTTGAATCAACCCCCTGTGAGCTACGTCGAGAATCAATCTTGCAGAGGAAGAACCGAGACAAGAGGACATGGGATTCACGCCGAGCAAGGACCTACCCGCCGCCGGTATGAGGGGGAACCTTATTGCAACCAGGCCACCCACTCGCGGCGGGCTTATGAGGCCTATCCGTCTGTCAACCCGTCAGCCTTATTCGGCCCGACTGCTTTCGCGGAGCACATAGTCAGGTCAGTCCCTCTGCCTAATTTCAGATTCCCTATTATCAAAGAGTACAATGGCAAAGAAGATCCCAGCGAACACCTAGCGCGCTACAAGTATGCTATGCTCGCGAGGTGCCCTGATGAAGCCACGATGTGCAAAGGTTTCCCAGGCACACTCGCGGGACCCGCCATGACCTGGATGCTTAACCAACCGTCAGGGAGCATCCATTGTTTCGCTGATCTAGAGAAGAATTTCTTGTTGCACTTTGGATCCTCAAGGAAAAGAAAAGTGACTATGCAAGAAGTAGTGGGTGTCAAGCAGGGACCACACGAATCACTAGAGGGTTATGTTAAGAGGTTCACGGAAAAGATCTTGGAAGCCGAAGATTTTCATGATAAGACCGCTCGGGTCGCGTTCCTGGACGGACTCACAGATGGAAGCTCCTTCAAGCAATACCTATACCGCAAGAAAGATTTGGACTACCAGAGCATGCTCGAAAGAGCGTACACAGAAATTAACGTGGAGGCACACTCAGGTACCGCGTTGAAAGGAAATAATCAGAATAGGTCCGCTCAGGGTCAGAAGAGAGAGAACCAGAGCTGGGGTAATAAGCGCCATCAAGGTGGTCAGGGAAAGGAGCAGATCGACTCGCGAGTGCCCGATTTACAGATTCAAGATCAGAATCAGGGTCAAAGGCAGTTCAGGGGCCAAAACCACGATCAGAATCAATTTCACTCGCAAAATTTTGTGGCCGAGCAGGATAACCGTCGCGAGGATGAGAGGAGAGGGGACCGCGGTCATGATCGCCACGAGCCAACCACCTGGTGTGAATACCACAGGGTTGATACTCACCCTACAGAGGAGTGTAGGTCGCGACCTCATCACCCGAAAGAGCTGGAGGTCCTAACTGCTCGGAGGGGAAACGTTAATGGAGGTCGCGGCATCGCAAGCAGGGGGGCAGGAAATAGAGGAGGTAGAACACAGAGCGAGGTAAGGCAGCAAACGCCCGCAAGAAATAACCAAAGTCAGAGGCCTAATCCCCATCCACACCAGAACTTCCCTCGCATGGACGGCCATATAGGCACGATCGCAGGCCGCCATGAACCCATTCCCCTAGGCAAGCGAGAGCAAAGGCTTATTAACAACGCACCCAAGCCTCAGGGAAAGCCAATTTATAGTATCACGAGATCGAAGTCTGAACCTTACACGCTTGTCTTCAGTAGCAAGGAGGTAGATACCTGGGCTGTCGAGGCCGCTGATCCACTGGTTATTCATGCTCAGATAGGAACCAAACTTGTAAAAATGATCTTAGTGGACACAGGGAGCTCGACCGATATACTGTACTGGGACGCATTCGAGAAAATGGGGATTAATCAGTCTACACTCAGGCCTACTAAAACAACACTGGTGGGTTTCGCGGGTGATAGAGTGAGGGCCCTGGGCGTCGTCACTTTAGATCTCATCCTGGGCGAGGAGACCGGGTCAAGAAGGTCAGAAAAAATAGATTTTGTGGTAATCCCAATAACATCCTCCTACAATGCGATACTGGGACGCGAGACTCTGTGCAGGTTTGAAGCGGTCGTATCAATCTGTCATTTTTGCCTAAAATTCCCAACGTTGACCGGAGTAGGGGTCGCGAGAGGAAACCAAGAGGAAAGCCGTATCTGCTACGTATCATCCGAAAAGCGCGGTTCCAAGGCCTTGCTCGCCAACCAGTTATTTATTCCAGGGTTGCCACGCGTTCTTGAGGAGGCCGAGTTGGAAGTACGTGCCTCACCCAGGCCGCGAGATACTGAGGGAAAAATAGAGGGACACAAGCCGCATTTTGATGGGTTTGAGAAGCAGATAATCACTCCTTTGCCCAACAAAGAGGAGAAGCTCTATGTAGGGGGGAAACTGGATCAGAAAGTTGTACAAGAGATTGAGACCTTACTCGCCCGCTCCCGGGATGTGTTCGCGTGGACACCAAAGGATTTGAGGGGGATCCCGGCGAGTGTCATGACCCACTCCCTGAACATTTGTCCAGAGGTCAAGCCGCGTAGACAGAAGAAACGAAAACAGGCAGGACCAAAGAACGCGGCAGCTGCTGTAGAACTCGCGAAGTTGATTAAAGCAGGGTTTGTAAGGCCAGTGCAATACCCGACGTGGCCGTCAAACGTTGTAATGGTAGAAAAGAATCCCAAAGGGACGGGAAAGTGGCGCATGTGCGTAGATTTCACTGGTCTCAACAAGGCATGCCCCAAAGACAGCTACCCATTACCTTCCATCGACCAGTTGGTAGACTCCACCGCGGGTCATGAAGCTCTGAGTTTCCTGGACGCGTACTCTGGGTACAATCAGGTCATGATGAATCCAACCGACTCGGGGCACACGACTTTTATTACCGACAAAGGAACCTTCTGCTATAAAGTAATGCCGTTCGGCTTGAAAAACGCGGGAGCTACATTCCAGAGACTGGTGGACATGATCTTTAGCGAGCAAAGAGGAGACATTGTGGAGGCCTATGTTGATGACATAGTAGTTAAGAGCAAGAAGTAAGCAGATCACACTCGCGACTTGGCGGAAGTTTTTGAAACCCTGGGAAAGTACGGAATGAGCCTTAATCCAGAGAAATGTGTCTTCGGGGTCACCGAGGGCAAATTCCTGGGATTTCATATCAGTGCACGCGGTATCGAGGTCAATCCAGACAAGGTCCAGGCCGTAATAGATCTACAACCGCCGAGATCCATTCATGATGTCCAAAGGTTTGTAGGGAAGGTTAACTATCTCGGGAGGTTTTGTGCAAAGCTCGCGGAGCGAAACCTCCCCTTCTTTGACATATTAAGGAAACCAAAAAGCTTCGAGTGGACCGAGGAGTGTGAAAGGGCATTTATGAGCCTTAAAGAACATCTGGCTAAACTCCCAACCTTAGCGTCACCAATACCTGGTGAAGGCTTGCAGCTGTACCTCGCGGCAGGCACGCGTGCAGTTAGCGCAGTATTGGTGAGAGAACAACGAGTCCCCGTCTATTTCGTCAGTAAAGCACTTCTGTCGGCCGAGACCAGATATTCGCCCATTGAGAAAGCAGTGCTCGCATTGATAACAGCCGCTCGTAAACTCCGACCTTATTTCCATGCTCATCCCATCGAAGTATTGACAGATTTACCACTCCCATCTTTCATGAGCAGACCAACAACCTCTGGAAGGCTCGCTAAATGGGTCATTGAGATGACTGAATTTGACGTGGTCTATAGACCGCGGCCCGCTATCAAAGCGCATGCTTTAGCAGATTTCATAGTTGAAACAAGTTTCAGAGAGTTAGAAAAAGATGTTATAGCTCCAGAACACCCCGCGTGGGTAATGCACATTGACGGGGCGGCAAACGTCGATGGTTGCGGGGCGGGAGTCGTCCTGACATCCCCGGCTGGGGATAAAATCGACCACGCGATTGCGCTAAGATTCAAAGCCACTAACAATGAAGCAGAGTATGAAGCGCTCATCATAGGACTGGAAATTTCCATTCACGCGGGTGTTCATATGGTAAAGTGCTTGAGCGACTCTCAGATTGTCGTGAATCAGATCAATGGGACCTACGAAGCTCGAACAGACAATCTCCCCAGATATCATGCGAGAGCCACTACCCTGATTTCGTTGTTCAGGCATTTTAAGATTGAAGCGGTATCAAGGGAAGAAAACACGCGAGCAGATGAACTCGCGAAGCGAGGTTCCCAAGCTCAACATGCGAATATGGAACGTCCCGGCGAGAATTCTACTGTCATTTTCAAGGATGGAAAGACCCAATACTTCTGGTTAGTAAAGTCTGAGAGCGCCATAAGCAATCAGGAGGAGCTGATGGAGATAGACGAGCCAGTCAGCGACTGGCGGACCCCTATAATTCAATATCTTGCTAGCGGAATAGGACCCTCGGATCCAAGAGAATTGAGAAAACTTGTCTCTATGGCTGCACGTTTCTACATGTGTCGTGGGGAACTCTACAAAAGGGGGTACGGACCACGCGAGCTCAGGTGTTTGTCTAGGATAGACAGTGACGTGCTTATGAGAGAGCTTCACGCAGGATTGTGCGGAACCCACGCGGGTTGGAGACCAATGGTTTATAAAGCATTAAGGCAAGGAAGTTTCTGGCCAACCATGAAACAAGACGCACAACGCGAGTCTCAGAACTATAAGCCATGTCAGTACTTTGCCCCAGCTTCTCATCAGCCAGGTGTGGAGTTGCAGATAATGTCAAGCCCTTGTCCTTTCGCGATGTGGGGGCTAGATCTGTTAGGACCTTTCAAACCAAAAGCGTCTGGTCAACTGGAGTACATCATTGTAGCAGTTGATTATTTCACCAAATGGATCGAAGCCGAGGCTCTCGCGAGCACTACCGTCCCGGCAGTTAAAAAGTTCCTATGGAAGAACATCATTTGCAGATATGGCCTCCCTCACGAGATAGTAACCGACAGAGGACCGCAATTCAATTCGCCGCAGTTGCTTACATGGTGCAGAGACATAGGGATCGCCTTGAGAATTGCATCAGTCGCTCACCCGCATTGCAATGGCCAGGTAGAAGCAGTGAACAAGAGTATTGTCATGGACCTGAAAAGGCGGCTAGAAGGCTCCAAAGGCAAGTGAGCCGAAGTGTTACCTCTAGTACTCTGGGCAAACAGAACTACGGTGAAAAAGGCAACTGGGGAAACACCTTTTGCTCTCGCTTATGGAATAGAAGCCACAGTGTCAGTCGAGTTCATTGTGCCCACGGACCGCGTGATTCAGTATAGTCCGGTCGACAATGACGAAAAAATGCAGCTAGAGTTGCAAATGCGAGAAGAGACTCGCGACTTAGCAACAATCGGAGCGGCCAATCATAAAGCCAGCGTCGCGAAGTATTATAACAAGCACGTAAAGTTGAGGGGATTCGCCAGAGGAGACCTCGTGCTCTGTAGAACAGAAGGAGGAAATCTCGACCCCAACTGGGAAGGACCTTACATTATAGAACGCGAAGTCGCGCCCGGGGCATATCGCCTCAAAGACCACTCTGGAAATCACATTGCCAACTCTTGGAACGTGATGCGACTTCGTCGCTTCTATGCCTAATCCTCCCACAAAGCTCAGGTGCGTTTTGACAGTTTAATATAGCAAAATTTTCTCTCATCCATGGTCACAATACTTATTACATTAAGGCACTAAAGCATTCGATTACTATAGCATGATAAGCACAGGTCGACACCAGCGATTCGTAACCAGCTTACCAAAGAATAAGTATCGCAACATGGTCGACCAATGCTCATCCACCTAAAAAGGTAGCGCATTCAACTCGAAAGACAAAAGTCGTCAGTCCGCTTCACTGAGCTGGGCTAAAAAAAAAAACCGGGTCGCGTGTCCAGCTTCCAGGGCTGAGCTAAAAAACTTCCCCTGGTCGCGAAAGCATAGGCGGGTTTACGCCAATGAGCTCACCCGCCATGATTCCGCTTCACTGGGCTGGGCTAAAAAAAAACCCCAGGTCGCGTGTACAGCTTCCAGGGCTGAGCTAAAAAAAACTCCCCCTGGTCGCGAAAGCATAAACGGGTTTACGCGTCTTTCAAAAGTTCTTACTACCTAAGAATAAAAACCAAAAACTGAATGCTTCTCTACATGTGCAGTGCTTAGTATCCCCCGCAAAAGCAACGTCATGCCCAGATTCCCTACAAAGTCAAGAAATTCTCCGCAGCGACCACACCAAAGAAAAACTGTCCTGGCGCTTCGCTACTAACAAGAGCTCAAGACAAACCCCGCGAGTATCAACAACCACTAAGAACTGAAGCGCGAAACCCTGTCACCGGCTACAGAGAACATGCAGTACCCGACTCGCGTGTAAAGTCCGTGCAACAACTAGCAGAAGAATAGTTTGCAATGCTTTATGATTCTCACAAAATTATGTAACAGGTCGGTTTTGTCTTTTACTATACAAGAGGGATCGTAATTATGAAACACTTATCTCTTTACGTTTTCTTTTTTCGCAAACTTACTCATTTTTCCGAAACACAAAACGGGGGGAACGAGGTGAGCAAACTTACTCATTTTTCCGAAACACAAAACGGGGGGAACGAGGTGAGATAAGTATAAACGAAACAAGCAGACAAGCAAAACCAACAATATAGAAACAGCATATGGCTCGCGACAACCATACCCACATTGGATAAAAAAATTAATTACAAAAAAAATCCCAATTCAAGCATTGTTCAAAAGACCACCAGAGCATTACTTAGCAACAGACTCAGGAGCAATCCCCGCGTCCTCTACACTATCCGCCTCTAGATCCACGACGTCTTGAGCACCAGCTGCCCGCGATCCTGACCCCCCCGCTTGATCTAAGCAAGAACGCTTCAAGGGCTGAATGGTGTCAAGAAGAGCATCGGACGCGAATACCTTTCTCTTACGAGGAGAGAGGGCCGGAGAAGGAGGGCTCGGAAGCGTGCGAGGAGCAGGTTCTAACCTCTCGAGCGAAGGTGGAGAGACCATCTTCGGAAGAGGGGGCCTGGGCACCTGATTCTCTTTACCCTTAACAATGCCTCTCTTAGGCGCAAGACGCGTTACGCCCCAAGCCTCGAGTGGAGTCTCCCCATCATCAATGAAAGTTCCCGGCACCGGGGGCTCGTACTCGGGAAGGTCAGTGGAAAAACCACATAAGTCTTGAGCGTTGAAGGGGAAGTCTTTGACTTTGAACTTTAGCATCTGAACCTTTACCATGCAAAGGAGAAGCGTGTTGACAGCATTTTTGTAAAAGTCCACGCGAGCACGTTGGCGATAACCCCCGCAATACTCCTCCACCGCCATGTTCCTCTCATAGGCAATTCTCTCAGACATCGTCGCATGAAGCTTCTCATTTTCTTGTCTGAGGTCGTTCACTTGCGTATTATATTCAGTGACGATGTTGACATGGGTGGACCTCTCATACGCGAGTTGGGCTTCCAGCTCCTTTATCCTCGCGTCTTTAGATTCCCCCAACGCGTTAGCCTTCGAAAGCTCCTCCTCCAAAGCTTTCTTTTCCCCCATAAGCCGAGACTTAGCCGCTCTATTGGCGTCACAGATTGATTGATCCTCGTCCATCAGCTCCTTGAGTTTGTCCTCAGCAGCAAGCACCCTCCGACTTGCGCTCGCAATGATGTTCATCCCCTGTAAAATGACCAACTCCAGGGTTAAAAATACCCCAAAGAAACAAGAAATAGATAAAAACACGAGACTTACGGCAAAGAGAAGTTTAGACAGGCCACCAGGCCTATCCGAAACTTCCTCGTAGAGGCTAGGTTCGGGGGGAAAAACAGTCGGAATCGTCTCAAAGAATGCACGCGTCGCCGATAAACCATGAATGAAGGTGGGGTTTGCGACCGGAGTATCGGTAGGCTCTGGAGAGGAGACAAACTCCACTTCCGTCGTCCTTTTGCGGCATCTCTCGGATACTTTCTGTTTCCCCTTATCACGAGCTGATATTACGCGAGATCTCTTGGCCTGAGGGACCTCCTCAGAAACCGTGGTCGCGAACTCAACTGGTGATTCCAATACAGCAGCTGGGGGAGTAGGGGCCGCGCCAGGAACAGATGAAACATCGCCAGAAGGAGCCTCGAGGGTTAACGAGCCCGACTCGTCAAAGACCAATCCCCCCAGGTCCGGAAGATCGGCAAACATATCAGCATCTGCAAAAACCACCACAAGTGAGCATAAAGTGTGAATAATAATAATAAAAATAATAATAAACGCGAGCGTTAAAACAAACGCGAACAAAAACCTAGGGCATGAGCCTTGAGACTAAGTCCCCTGGCAACCAGTAAAGCGTCCGAGATTGTCAACTCAAAACGTTTTTGAACTGCTTTGTCGGGGTAATCCTTATAGTCGCGGATGAATTTATCGCGAGTCTCCTTTGGGAAAAAGCACGGGGTCTTTCTCGCATTAGGCTCGCGTACTTGGACAGAAATTTCAGAACCAAGAGGGGGACGAACTAGAAACCAACAAGTTTTCCACCCCTCAATCTTCGAACGCAATCGGAAGGCGCTAGGGGTCTTGGCTTGAGCAGTATAAAATCCATCCTCGCGGGAGTTCTTCTTATACAAATTAATGAGAGCGTAATGAGGCGTATTGGGAACTATCCCAATATCCTGACATCGCATGATATAAACGATCAGCGAACTCCAGAAGTTTGGATGCATCTGGGAAGGGCTGAAGCCTAAATCCGCCATTACTTCAGTTTGGAAGGACGTCCACGGAAGACGGAAGCCAGCTTCTAAAGACTGCCTGCTCAAAGCAAAGAAGGGCCCATATTGGTCGAGAGAAGTGCCCTCGAGGTCGGGGAGGGCAAAGATGGTCCCTTCAGGAAAAGGATATCGCGTAGCGAGACGACGAAGATCGTCAAAATTAAGGCTGCTACGATGGGCCGTGTTAGGAACTAAGGTGCGAGAATGTTTTATTCTCTTTGCAAGAATGCTAATGCGACCGGGAACCGCGAGAAAGGGTTTCTCTATAACTATATGGGGTAAAGACCCCTTATGGGAGAAGAAGCTGGCGAATTGACCATAATTGGTCTCGGCTCGCTCTTGAATGACGCGAGACGGGAGTCTGGTTTTAGATCTCTTGGGCGTTTTCGCTTTGCTCCATTTAGATTTCCTAGTAACGCGATATCGTCTACGAGAGCTTGGCTCGCGATTATCAGAACCCCCCTCGGATCCGGACGTAGTGCGCCCCGAATACACAGCCCGAGCTGGGCGTTCATAAAAATCATCACTACCTGAAAGCATGGGCAAAGTGAGTTTCAGTTTTCCAGGGATGGAAAGAGGGAAAAGAGAGCATCAAAATTGGGAACAACGCGTGTCTAAGGAAACTAACGCGAGTCTGTAGGACGTAAAAAAACAAGGAATCCCTGGAAAAGCTGAAACTCGAAGAATCAAAAGAGAAGCTAAAACGACATTAAAATGAACCAAGCCCTAGAACACGAAGAACCTTACAAAGGCCTAAAATGGCAGAAATTGACCAAAACACATTTTTTCCAAACAACGCATTGTGAAATGAGAGACGAAAGGAGAATTCGACACAAAAAAACACCCAATGGACAGACAAATACTGACGGAAGCCCATCAATTCGAAAAGTCCGAGCGAAAATTCTGACGGCAGTTGAGCAAGAAGAAGTTGAGCGACAATGGGAAGCCCTAAAATCAAGCCAAAACGAAGTAGAAAAGGGAAGGGAGAGCGAAAGACTAACCTGCCATAGAGAATTGGTTGAGAACGGCGGTGAAGATGACAATAGAGCAGGAGGGAGAACACCGGCGAAGAAGGCAGCGTTGCAGTTTGCAGAGAAAAATGAGAGTTGTGGCGGAAGGGAAAAGAGGAAGACAAAGATGAGTATATATAAGGAAAAATCGGGGAAAAGAAGGCGCAATGAGAGAACGACACGTGGACGGCATGCGCTCAGCGCGAGAATTCGTAAGGGTTTTTAAATTCAAAACGTCGCCCAGAGAAGCGTAACAGAAATTCACGCGACCTAAGCACGCGATGAAATCATACCAAGTCTGGAGGCCACTCTCATATCGAGAACGCGACTTCAAGAAGACAAGCCCAAGCCTTAAGCTATTCAGCTTAAAAGCTTGGGGGCTGGATGTTGGAGCCGGTTCTCGATGGGCTCGTGAGGCCCAAAGGGAATCGGGTTAGGCCCATGGAACGCGAGCCGGATCGGTCCAAGAAGTCAGCCCAGAAGAATGAAAGCGGCCCATAAGCAGGTTAAGCCCAGAAAGAGGATTCGACGAGATTAAGTATCAAAGGGCAAATTGGTAATTGACTCGCGTGGGTCCCTGACGATAGTATAAAAACGCAACCCAATGGATAAGAGAAAGGAGATCTTTACAAAGAGAAAAAACGCTTCACCTTCCTCTCTCGAGTGAGAAAAACACGAGAGCGAGTCCAAGCTTCGATCTTCCTAAACGTCCACCTCCTTGAAGAGTTTGGACGTGTAGCACTTGTTTTACTACTCATAGTTTTGCTATCAAAGCTTTTAATGTTGTTGTGTGTATTCTAAAACCATTCGGTTTGTTGTAAGCTTAGAACTTGGAACGTTTTAATTGACATATTAGACTCCTTTTCCTTCACTCTGTTTCTTCCTTCTTTCTCGTACCCTTGCGTTGTTTCGACATCTCTGGCTGTGTGTTTGATCCTTCTTGTTGGAGCGTAGGAGAGCCGAATTCGGAGACTCCCTCTCGGTTTGGTCACGTAGGTGTTATAAGTGTCAAGAACAAGGTGAGTCTCGGGGAAGAAGACGACGTGGTGTGTTACGTACAAGTTGATTGTCCAGACGCCCTGTGTCTCGCGAAGTGTTGTGTCGCGTGACCGAAACTTCTGGGCTCCAACAAGAGCGGAAATGAGAAGATAATTTAGGGATCGTTTGTTTATATACATTGTAAATGAAATTGGTATGAAAATAAGTTAGTGTTTGGTAGAATATGTATGAGTATAGGGAATGAGTACGTTCTCATGACAACAAATTACATTTGATTTTATATTCAAATAAAAATCAAAATATGACTTATACATTTATACCTAAGTTTATAATTCATCTCTCTCTCAACCAAATGATAAAGAGTAGGAATCACTCAAATTGATTCCTATATCCAACCTGATTCTTCATTCAAACACGAATCATATTTCAATACTAAACGAGCCCTTAGGGGAATTTTGAGGTTCAATCACGTCCTCAATTTTGATGTAATCGGAAGAGATTCTAGTGTATTTTTCAATCCATTTCTTTCTTTTTCATTCTAGCCAAACACAACTTTTTAAAAAACCCTTTTAAATTTTAAAATTCTTTCTTTTTATTTTCCATATCCAAACAACACTCATTTAAATTTCTTTTTCATTCATTTCTTTACTTTTCCTATCATATTTTATCATCCCTTCCATGTCTTTAAATAACCTTCATCCAAACAGGGTAAATTGTTCGTGAATAAAGTTCGGTTGAGTGGGACATGAAACATAAATAATATATAAATTTATATATTAAGTTTAATTAGGTTAATCTTAAATTTAGATGTGAGATTCTTCTTTAAATATAAGCTTCGATTAGAAATTCAAATGTGTTTATATACTTTACATTTTGAGTATAGAGTACAAAACTTGTCACATCAACTCTTTCTATTAATTAAGTATGTTCGGCATGATGATATATCAGACGGACATAACATTTTCTTATGATCGAACAACTTATAAAGGTGCTTGAGCATTTTTTTTTTTTTTTTTTTTTTTTTTTTTTGCTACTAGGCTAGAATCGGGGTGTCATCAACTACGGGATGACACCCCTGACCATCACTGATCCGAAAAAACGACTGATATAAAGGGTACATAGTGGAAGCTAACAAGTGTGACCTAATACTGTTGAGTCACGATTGCAATTTAAAACTGCTTTAATGAAATGAAGGTTTTTATCAGGACAAGCCAGAAAATCTGCTGCCCTATTAGCCTCTCGAAAACAATGTAGAATTTTACAATTATCAAAAAAATTTAGGTTTTGTTGCGCATCCCAGAGGATATTTTTGATATCCCAAGGAACTTTCCATATCTTATTTGCTGCATTAATCACACTAAGATTATCACCTTCCAAAATAACATTTTTATATTTTAGTTTTATTGCTAATTTTGTAGCCATTAACATTGTGTGCGCCTCCGTCTGTAAAGCTGATAAAGATTGAGTGTGTTTACTATAAATATCAAGAATTTGTCCTCTATTGTTTCTAGCTATACAAGCAATCATAGATTGGTTGTTTGGTTTAAAAGACCCATCGAAGTTAATTTTTATCCAATTAGTGGGTGGAGCAATCCATTGTTTGTTGTGTGATTTATTTCTGTTTCTTCTTGTTTTGGCTTTGGGTCCTTTTACAGATTTTATTGCGTTTTCCCATTGCCTATATTGGGAATAGGCCTCCTGAGCAATACCTTCTTTTGAGACCCTTTCATTTCTAAAGATGATTGCATTTTTGTGTAACCATACCTGATACCATAAGAATATTAGACATTCTATTTTGTGATTATTATTTTTATAATCATAGATAACTTTTGTTAATGTTGTTTCAAATTTATCTTTAACATCAATTTCAAACTTTGTTCATGTTATTAATTCTAGTTGTTGTATTTGCGATTTGAGATAAATGCATTCAAAGAAAAAAGGATTTCTTGTTTCATTGTGAAAATTACATAATGAGCAATATGATGGTACTTGGTTATAATACCTGTTCAATCTATTTGTTGTTGAAAGATTATCAGACACTGCTTTCCGTAAAAAGTTCTGTATTCTGGGTGGAATTTCTAATTTCCAAATCCAATTGAAAAGATCCGCATTATCAGATGGGATATTCATGGTATATAATTTTCTAGCTGACATTGTACTAAATTTGTCATCTGTAGTCTGATTCCAGGTTATTTTGTCATCTATATCATTTTGTGGAATATAAATTTTAGTAATATGAGAAACTATTTGTTGGGGTAAAATCTCATTCAATCTTGGTATATTCCATTCTTTATCGGAGGTTATATATTCAGATATAGTTTCCGATTCTTGACATTTTGTGCTATCGAAATATTGTCTGATATCAATGTTACGTATCCACTTATCCTTCCAAAATTTAATAGTATTTCCATTACCTAGGTTCCATTCTATACCTTTAATAAAGTCATCCCGTAAGTGTAGGAGTCTGGAAAATTGCCAAGATTGTTTTGTCTTCTTTTTATAATCAAATATAGATCTTTCTTTAAGATATTTTTGGCTAATAAGAGTCGCTCATATATTAATCTTTTTTGTTGCCAATTTCCAAAGCAGTTTTTGTTGTAGCGCTTTATTGAGATTTTCTGTAGTATGGATCCCTAATCCACCTGAATCCTTGGGCTTACAAATGTTATTCCAATTTGTGATTGGTCTAAATCCCGGATTTGAATTATTCCAAAAGAACTTCTTATTAATTTCATTCATTTCCTTACAAACACCCTTTAGAAGATAGAAACATTGCATTAAGTGATTTGCTTTAGATTGTATGTTAGACTGGATTAGGATAGTTCTACCTGCTTGGGAGATAGTATTAGCTTTCCATGATGAAAGTTGGTTTTGCATGCTTTGTATCGCATATTGAAAAGTATTATTTCGTACTCGTCCCCTAACAATAGGGATTCCTAAATATTTTTCCATAGCATTTGTAGGTTGTAAATTCGTAATAGAGGTTAATTGTTGTCTTTGAATGCTAGAGATATTTGTTGACGTTTGGAAAGAACTGTTGTTATAGTTGATAGCCAAACCCGATAAATCAGTAAGTTTTTGTAAAAGGTTCTTTATGTATATCATATTTTTCATGTTAGCGTTTGCTAAAATAATGGTATCATCCGCAAAGCAGAGAAACGGAATACGCATACCATTCTTATTTAGTTGTATGCCAACTCTATGATTTGTTTTTTCTGTCTCTTTTTGCAATGTTCTTGCAAGATATTCCATAGCTAAGATAAATATAAATGGGGCAATAGGATCACCTTGTCTAAGACCACATTTAGGTTTAAATATAGGACCAGGCTCATTGTTAACTAGAACTGAGAACGAGGCTGATTTGATACATGTCATAACTAAATTAATCCATTTATTATCAAAGCCAAATGATTCTAATACTTTTACTATAAAAGGCCATTGTATTTTATCATATGCCTTTTCCATATCTAGTTTTAGTGTCATCCATCCCCTTTTTCCTTTTTTCCTATTATGAAAAGAATGGAAAACTTCATGTGCAATCAAGATGTGATCGAATATAGATCTATTTTGTACAAATGCTCCTTGACAGAGATGAATTAATTTGGGCAAAAGACTTTGTAATCGGTTGGCAAGTATTTTAGTTACTATTTTGTACAAAGTTGTGCACAAACTTATAGGTCTATAATGGTTAACTGTTGTTGGATTGTCCACTTTTGGAATAAGCGCAATAAACGATTGTGCACAATCCGATAACATTATACCAGAGTGGAAAATTGATTTGATTGAGCTAATAACAGATGGACCTACAGTTGACCAAAAGGATTGGTAAAATTTAGCATTATAACCATCTGGGCCCGGTGTTTTATTATGTGGGAGCTGGAATACTACATTTCTTATTTCAGTATTCGTGGGAGGTACACAAAGTTGTACATTATCTTCTTCTGTTATTAGTTTAGGAATAATTTTAAAGTCTCTATCTCTTAGGTCTATTGTATGCAGAGATTGATATCTTAGTTGTAAATCCTTAGTTAAATTTGTGATAATCTCGTCTTGTTTTGTGTATTTTATTCCATCTAAGGATTCATAGCAAAATATTTTGTGTTTGAATGTTCTTATTTTAGCCGATGTCTGAAAATATTTAGTATTTTTATCCTTATCATTATAATGTTTAATTTTCGCTCTCTGTTTCCAGTATGAATGTTGGAAATCTAAAAGTTTATTGTATTTTGTCAACATTCTGTTGTAATGTTCTGTCATTATAGTATTACGGTTTTGAAAGCATTCATTCTCTATTTTTTGTAGTCTCTCTGCAGTTGTTTTTAGTTGTTGAAAAATATTATTATCGTTAGTCTTTATCCATTTTTTAGTTTCATTTTTTAACTGCTTTTGTTTCATGAATAATTTAAATGTATGAGATCCATTGAAATGATAAGACCAAATCCTTTGTACTAAATTCTTGTATGTTTCGTTTTTGGCCCAGTTATTATCAAATCTAAAAGGGTAATTTTTTGTATATATTTTTTGTCCGAGTTGAAGTAAAATGCAGCAATGGTCAGAAGTTGTAAAAGGAAGATGTTGTAACGTGATCTTACTAAAATAATAAATTAAGTTTGGTTGAAGCAATACTCTATCCAATCTTTCAAAAGTAATTTCATTAGTGTTACTATTATATCTTTTCCAAGTATATGGGAATCCTATTATATTATGGTCAATTAAACCATGTGTACTAACAAACGAATTTAATCGTGTCAATCTAGAAGCATTAACTTGGGATCCACCTAAATTATCGTTAGGCGTAAGAATATCGTTAAAATCCCCCATTAGTAAAATCGGTTCTATGTGTGAATTTATAATTTGCGCTATAAAATTCCAGTAGTCCTGTTTTTGGGGTTCTCTACTATAACAAATTTTTTAGAAGGTTCATCATAACTAATAACCATTGTATTATTGCTATGAAATTTTAAATTTAAGTAATTAGCCTTGATAAAATTAGAACATAATAACCAAAGGCCTCCCTTAGTCCCATCTGTCGGTGATATGAATACCTTTTTAAAATCAATGTTTGTCAGGAATTGGTTACTCGAAGGTTCATTAAATTTTGTTTCCGCTAAACAAAGCATATCAAAAGCGTGATTCTTCCTAATATAGGATATTTCAGTCCAGAAATGGGATCGACGCACCCCTATACAATTCCAATAGGCTATTCTCATAAAAACTATTTGAAAATATATTAGCGGTTTTGGACATCTCATAAAAAAATAATTTTTAGAAGAGTTGAAAAAGGGATTGTTATAGTTGCTTGAGCATATGAACCATAACCAATGCAGAAAGACTTTTATACTTCTTTAGGAATTTAGGTATATACATGTGATTAAAAATGCTAGTATTACTTAACGATGCTGGATTTAGCGCGGAAAATTATTAACGTACAAATTTCTATTTACATATTCACGAATATATGAACATATAAGTATAAATACACTCTCTTCAAATGTGTTAACAAATTTAACTTTTGAGAATGTATATGTATTTAAGTTGGATCATTGTATTATAAACACAATTATTTAACAAGCCTAGAATGCGAAACATTATTAACGTCCTTCACATGCACACATAATATAAAATGCATATACATATAAGCATAAATACATATATGTTTTAAGTGTGCTAATTGCGCAACACATTTAACTTACGAGAATATGCATGCATTTAAGTTTGTATATAAATATATATGTTGTATGCTTGTAGATGGATAGGGCGTTGGTATGTTATTAATATGATAAAGGTTCCGGCGAGAACGAACCTTACAGTGCGAATTGCTCACTTTCACACATAACAGGTTAATATTAATAGAGCAGTTTTGTTCATAATCTATCGATCATGTCCATTCAAATCATTTAATAAAATTCCCAGAAATTATAAATTTGTCATTTCATAACTCTTCAAAATTATCATTGTTCCAAATTATGACCACGTAATTTATTTCCCGGTTTTTGGGTAAATACCCTAAAACTGTTATGTTTTTTAAGTTTTTGCATCACTTTTTTAAGTTATAAGAAAATACCCCATTTGCTGTCAACAAAAATTTTAGAGCTGTCAACAATTTTTTTTACAAAGCTGTCAACAAATTTTTTTACAGAGCTGTCAACAATTTTTTTTACAGAGCTGTCAACAAATTTTTTTACAAAGTTGTCAACAATTTTTTTTACAGAGCTGTCAACAAATTTTTTAATAGAGTTGTCAACAAGAATAATAATAAGTTGTCAACACGACTAAATAAGTTGTCAACACGACTAAATAAGTTGTCAACACGACTAAATAAGATGTCAGCACGACTAAATAAGTTGTCAAAACGACTAAATAAGATGTCAACACGACTAAATAAGTTGTCAACACGACTAAATAAGTTGTCAACACGACTAAATAAGTTGTCAACACGACTAAATAAGTTATCAACACGAATAAATAAGTTGCCAACACGACTAAATAAGTTGTCAACACAACTAATAAACGGTCAACAACATACAACACGAGTAATATTACAAAATTGTCAACATTGTCAACAGTTTACAAAATTTGTCAACATACTAAATAAAATTGAGCCACGCCATCAGATTGAAACAATAACCTAATGTGGACTGTTTGTTATCTTCCTGCAAGAAACATTTCCAAATGAGTTTCAAATAACTTAAAAAAGGATTCCACTAAAGAATATAAAAATAAACTATATATATCAGACTTGTTCATGATCTTCATATCCAAGCTCTGCCAGTGTAGGAACATCTGTAATCTTCATATTTCCAAAATCCCCAACCGGTGGTAGGGAAGATACTCCAGTAGACACTGGAGATGATGCCCATGAGGGTTCCCCGGCGAGCTTTAGAAACGACTGATAAGTAAGAGGCGGCTTACCCCCATTCTGCCAGATAAATAAATAAAGCTCATGTCATCCAAGAAAAACCTGGGGTTCTCTCGTACTCAACAATAATTAAAACAACACTGTTTGTGTTACCTTTCGGATGATATCTTCGGGATTGAAAAGTGTGTGACTCACAGGGGAAAACACCTCAATTCCAGAATCAGATGCAAATTTCTGCATACAGTAACCTAGCACTGCTCAATGCATATTTCCAACAGGAAGTGTTTGATACTTCACAAGAGTGACTTTTCCAATGTATTTATAATCCAAATCAAAGAAGATGAAAAGATAACCTTGACTCTACAATCCAAAGCTCGATAATACGGATCAGTATCATGCTCGAAGCAAAGACTGTTCACATCCCACTGCAACAACACACAGAAATCAACAGCAGCAAATTGACTAAAATACTAAATCGCACAGTAATCAACT
Source organism: Oxyria digyna (assembly GCA_029168935.1). Taxonomy (NCBI): domain Eukaryota; kingdom Viridiplantae; phylum Streptophyta; class Magnoliopsida; order Caryophyllales; family Polygonaceae; genus Oxyria; species Oxyria digyna. Next base: position 1,298,973 of record JAPVLV010000001.1, on the reverse strand, counting down.
TACCTCTTTGAGACATCGACAGAGAACTTCACCAGGCTCGCCCTTCAAAATCAGCAATCGGGATCCGATCTTCCTAAGGCTTCCAAAATTGTCAACATTGTCAACAGTTTACAAAATTTGTCAACATACTAAATAAAATTTTCAACACATTTAAAAACTATAAACACACTAAAAAGTTGTCAACACATACTAAAAAGAAGTTGTCAAACACATTAAATTAAATTCTCAACGGATGTTGTTCGTTCTCTAGATCAGCAGGTGCCTTGGAATCTTTAATGATAATGAATGAAAAGACAAAGAAGGAGGAAGAACTTGCAGTATACAACCAGTCTCATAAAACTGTCATCTTACCTAGTCTTGAAGTATACAACCAGGGATTTGCGACCTAAATCAGGGGGGAATGAGACCTCGTCCACTTACCATTATCTTCTTGCTTCTTGTAGCCATCTCGTCTTCATTGCACCATAAATCAAGGCATCGTCCACTTCATCCCCAAGGCTTCGATTGAATGTTCTTTTGGTTCAAGCATTTCGTCGAACAGGTTGTGCTCATTGCCCATTAACATCAGTTAGTTCATAAAAGCTAAGTAGTTGAATTCACTTCCAAAGATACAATCTAAGAAGCACTATCTCACATTTCAACAAGATTAACAAACATGTACCAACAATTAACCCAAGCTAAAGCCTCCACTTGATCCTACTAAATCCAAATCGAGATTTGAAGTCGGAATCTGAAAAAGAAATAAAGAGAGGAGAAGCAAAGCATACGATGTAACGCTTGTGGCTAATGCAAGATTTATCTCACCGTACATCACCTCGTTCCCTCTCGCTTTGACAGTCACGATCGAAGGCCGCATCATCGAAAACAAAGGATCCATGTAGGGGGAGAGAACGATTCCATCTGAAGCTCGGTTGGAAATCGGACGCCATTGAAGGTGTACTCAGCGTTAGTGTTACTCCCTGCTATTAGAACTCTCTCGTCGGAGGAGTTTGGAGGCCGGGATTGCGAAGACAAATTTGGGAAGACAAAGGTGGAAGAAAGAGGGAGACGGAAGAAAGAGGAGATTCAGATCTGGGGGAGAAAGAGGCGCCTATTTATAACTAGGGTATTTTGTTAATGTTTAGTTTGAGAGTGTAGTTGTTACAATTATAGTGCCCAATAGGGCATTGGGCACAAATACTTCAATTTATTTCCTATTGGCCATTGGGACCTCTTTTGGCCCATTTCTTTCCGTTAATTGACAGCCCATTCATATTAATGAGATACAACTGGGCCCATATCTCCCAAAAGCCCACAAAAGTATATAAAACCCCACGCACAAATTTTCCTTTTCTTTGATGTCGTTTCATTTTCAAAACTTCCCTTGTAAGCTTCTCTCCTCTTCTTCTCCAAATACTACGAAGTAGTGAAGTACGAACAGTGTCAATTCACACTCTTTTCTTCAGCATCATCTTCTCCTGTTCTCTATATCAAAACGCACACTCCAATTTTCAGGTTTCGTATCATTGAAAGCCAAATTGCTCCACGATGAAGAGAGCCACGAGGAGGTCTTCAACTCTTCCTCTTGCAGCTATCGCTGTTGAAGAGAAGCGCGTTGTGGTAATCTCTCTGTCTTAACTCCGAATTTTGGGAAATTTGCTGCGAAATTGAGTTCGACCGTCTGAATTCAGTTTGCCTTTTGTTACCTGAAATTTGAGGCGTTTCTGTTCTTCTTATCATGCTGAATTTTTGTTTCTAGATCTGTAGCGCCTGTGGTTAGAATTTTCATATTCTTTCGATTTGCGTTTATTCTTGCTGATATTGGGGCTCTCGAGTTTGTAATTTTTTCTGCATTCTACTGCATCCTTGAAGCTCTGTCTCGTCTTAGTTCATGCTTGTTTGAGGGAAAGGGAATTGTTTGAAAATGGGGAAGAAATGAGTTTACTCATACTAAATACTTTTTTTTTAAGTAATATTCTTGTAAACAGCTGTTTAGGCACAACAAACTGTGTTTTTGATTCTCTACAGATTGCCAAACAAGTAGAGGAAAATTTGTGTATAATCCAGTCTTTGTCTTCCCTCTAAAAATATAACCTATTTGTGGATAGATTCAACTGGGTTGCCATAATTTACCTCTAGGATAGCTTTGAAGTTTGAACTGTGGATCCATAAACACATGAGACATTATGATCAAAATTCCCCGTGTTAAAACTGGTATCTTGATTGGATCATTTTTGTTTCAGGGAAGCACCTTTGACACTAAAATCTCAATGCCATCTTTTACAAGAAGATTGGAAAAGTTGACTGAAGATCAAAGAGCTGCCATAATTAGAACTGGATTTGGGAATCTTCTAAACATTCCTAATCAGATGATCAGTAAGGTTCTCTTAGGTGAATTAATAGAGAGATGGGACAGTAACAAGATGACCTTTAAGCTTCTTCATGGGGAGTTAACTATCACACCTGAAGATGTTGCCTTAATTCTAGGCCTGCGAGTTATCGGCAAATCTGTAGTTCTTGGACCTTTTTCTGATCTAGAGACACAGTATGGAGCTACTCCCCGTAACAGAGAAATCAATATTTCAGTAATTGAGGACAAACTTGAATCCCTTGGTGGTTTGGCCAACGAAGATTTTGTTAGATCTTTCTTATTGTTTACATTCGCTGTATTTCTCTTTCCAAATTCATCTGGAAAGGTGGATACCCGTTTCCTCACTTTACTTGAAGATTTGGATAAGGTAAAGGAATATGCTTGGGGCGAAGCTGTGCGTCAGGACCTGTTTTCCTGGATCACAAAGAGAAAAATAGAAAATATGCCGCGGGTAGGAGGTTGTCTTCTTCTTCTACAGGTAAATTTCTTGAATATCTATAAACTATGAACAATTCTTGAGTTAATTTTGAGAACCACTAACTGTTCTTTAGCCATAGTATTTTCTTCTTCTTAACAGTGTACCATTTCCAAATTTTTTGGTCGGTCGAAGGAAAATGCACCATTTCCATCAAATTATAAAACAGTGTTTATGTAGCTATTAGTAATAATCACTATTACTTGAGTGCAATTAGGCATCATTGAGAAGGAGGTGACGGTTTTTGTTGTGGTTTTGATGCTGTATGTTTCTGTTAAACCTTCTAAACTTTTCAGGTGAAGGACTTTCTGCAGTACAATCTTCAGTTATATATCTGTGTGTAATAGTGCTTTTATAGTTAAACGATACCTGAAGGTGCTACAGATTTACATGAAGAGATGAAAACATATACAGCCTCCTAGTAGATCTAGTGGTCGAAGTGTCATTTCTTTTTTGCATGGCTTTCTTCATGATGAGAACCTTTATATTCATGATGTACCTACAGTAAGTTATAGTTGATTTATACCATTGGCTACCAACCATGATCCTGTATCTTCGTTTTGTGTGTAGGTATGGTCCTATGAACATATTGACATAGGGAGGCCAAATTTGCTTTCTTCAGGACAATTCCCTCGGGCAAGTTGTTATGAAAGTATCAGACATCAAAGGCAGACGTTAAGCACTAAGATGAATAATCTAGAGGAAGACCAGGTATCATCCATGTTATATATCTTTTTGGTTAAAAAAAAACAGACTGCACTTGGTTTTGCTATCTCCGACTTCAATTTAAATAACTTTTTTGAAGTTCAGATAACTTGGGTGCTGCATCCAACAACGAGGGAGTCAGAAATTGATGTTGTCAAACAATTCCTAGAAGCTGAAATTCCAAAGGAAGAGGGTCATTCCTCTGTCTCAATCTCTGGAGTTATTAAGGTATCTCTAGTATGTTCTAAGAAAATTCAGACTGATTTATCTTAAACATAGATTTATTTCAACATCTTCTATGGTCGTCTAATTCTCTGACAATTTTTTTAAAAATATGTTGCAGAATGATGAATCGATAACCTGCCATCCGGAAATGAAAGTAACAGCTCCTCTACAATGTGCACCAAGTAAGGAGCTTCTTTCAGAAGCTTCATATGCAGCATCTGACATAACACAATCATGCTCAGAAACAAAAGAAACTGCAGAATCACCATACCCACAAAACCAAAGTTCAGAAAAAGGATTACACAGCGCCGAAAAGCTCGTTTCAGAGGAGTCTTTTGACATGCCCCTAGAAGTTTGTGATTCTCCAGAAATATCCTGTTGTACAAGAGATCTCAAAAATGAAGACGACGATTATCTTCCAAGTTTATCTCAAAAATTCGTAAGCGTTACTCCCTCCTTTAAGAAATGATATCTTGGTGAGTGAGGAACATATTTATATTATCTATGCAAAATCACTTTATTTATTGGTTAAAATTGAGGTAAAATGTCGTTAAATTATATATTTTATTCGTGACAGGATTATCAGTATGGTGTTTTATGTTTTGTGGCTGATTTTGTGTAGGCTAAACTGCAACTAGAGACAGTGAAGGAAGTTAAGAAAGAAAATGTGATGTTAAGAGAGCAAAATGTGAAGCTGAAAGAAGAAATTGTGATGTTAAGAGAGCAAGTGTTGTTGATTCCACAGTTGCAGGAGGAAAATGTCAAGTTGCAGGAGGAAAATGTCAAGTTGAAAGCAGAAGTAGAGGAGTCGAAGCAACATGATGAAGCCAAGAGTTTGCTTATTGATTTTGAAAGAATGATAGATGAGTTATATGTTGGTAGACAAGATTTACATCTGTAATTATGAATAAGAGTAGCCATTAAGCATAAAGTTTAGGATGTAATGTAATATAATTATAGACCATCTATTTTGTAAGATTTGCAGTACCCAAAACTCGTTTGTTGTAATCATATAACGAGATTCAAATGAGTGTCAACCTTAGCGGTTGAAATTAGCGTTTTTTAAAACTTCTAATGAAAGTAGCTTTCTGAAAATGTGTGAGATGCTATTAAATGATACAGTAAATGTTACCTCTATCACTATTTGCCTAAAATGTTAGTCTCTTTATAGTCAAATTTATGTAACAAAATAGTTGATGTATTAAATTATATATAAATGAAATGAAATACGTAGTACCAAATAATATGACGGATTCTATATATTTGTGCATTTAATCTTAATAATTTTTGTAAGTCTTTTTTAAGTAAAAGTATAAATAAATCTCGTGTATGGAACATGTACTGATCTAGTTATAAACATAAGTAAACTTATGGACGTAATCTAATATAGATCATCTGTATGGTAAGATTTGCAGTATATACTGTACTATTTTGAACTTCATTATTTCTTGACCCAAAACTCACTTGTTATAACCTATTTGTGGATAGATTTCAACTGGGTTGCCATAATTTACCTCTAGGATAGCTTTGAAGTTTGAACTGTGGATCCATAAACACATGAGACATTATGATCAAAATTCCCCCTGTGTTAAAACTGGTATCTTGATTGGATCATTTTTGTTTCAGGGAAGCACCTTTGACACTAAAATCTCAATGCCATCTTTTACAAGAAGATTGGAAAAGTTGACTGAAGATCAAAGAGCTGCCATAATTAGAACTGGATTTGGGAATCTTCTAAACATTCCTAATCAGATGATCAGTAAGTCTTGATTTTTTAAATCAAAATAAAATAAATTAAAAAAAAAGCTGCTCATCTTCATCATCTACAGCTCCCAGCCGTAAAGTTTCTTGTTCATCAATGGTGGTCAAACTCCAACTTATCCATCTCACTTCCGTCGCCGAATCTGTCTCGAATCACCCTCAAAATCCAGAGTATGTCTCAACCTAGCACCACCTTGATCTCACTCGTTGATTGTCCATCTTCTACGCCTCAGTGTGTATCTCAATAGAGAAGAACCGCTTTCGACCCATCGTTTTTCTTCATTGTTCAAGCTGTGAAAAACCATCCAATTCATCTTTCTCAGTAGCCAGCCAAAATCAGTCGACCTTCCATTTTACTTGGCGATTAAAGTTTTCCCCAAATTGAATTCAATTTCCTCAAATTAGGGTTCATCCTAAATTAAATTAAATTCCTCAGATGTGACGCCTGGAAATCTGGTCGATTCTCGGCGAGATATGCATCGTTAATGAAGAGAGCGGCGGTGGCGCGAAGGTGGAGCAGATTATGTGATATGCTCAATGTGATTTTGTTGTGTGAGAAGGTTGCAGGAAGAGAGGAGGACGATGAATTGATTTTTGTTTCTATTTCTTTTTTCTTTTTTTTAGTTTATACAGTATTACTTACATCTACTAATATAATAGTGGGCCCCAACTATTTTTTTAATTCTTTTCTTTTCAGTTTAAATGAATAAAATAAAATAAAATTTGACATGTGTCACTATTATTTAACGGAGTTAGACAACGGGTGACTGTTGAGGGACGGAGGATGTGATAAGGGTGGTTTCCGGTAATATTAAAACATACGGGTGGTTTTGGACAATATAGCCCATCATACGGGCGGTTTCCGGTAAAAAAAAACCTACTTTATAAGCGATTTTACGATTTCAGGCAAATTACTATTATATCCACTTTTTTAAATATAGCATTAGTAGTTAATTAACATCCTGATTTATCTTGGTTATATTAGTAATTACCTTCGATTTACATTATATTTATGATATTCCAAATCATACTATACAGTGACAATAAATATTAAATTGTGAATATATACGCTTTTTAGTATAACAAGATTTTGTGATCTGATTCAAGTGTTGTTATTCCGCGTTCGAAACTAACTATTTTGATCGGGTAATAAAAGTAGCTTTGTGAAAGTAATATTTGAAATGCTACATCCAAAGAAGAAGAAGAAAGCACAATATAAGATCGATTAAAACATATTGGTACTCCCTCCGTCCCATATTATAGATCTCGTTTGTTGTTACCGAGGTAAATTAAGGAAGAGAGAAAGAAAATTGGAGAGGAGAGATTGTGAATTTTTATGTAGGAGAGAGAAGATAAAAAAGTGAATTGATGCGAGTTTTGATGTAAAAAGGAGGAAAAAGAGTGTAAATTGATGTGATATTGATAATAAGACAAAAGATAAAAAAAAAAAGTAGAAGCTATATTTTAGAACGCCAAAAAATGAAAAACGTGATCTATAATAGGGGACGGAGGGAGTAGTTTAATAACGCAGTCTTAACTCTTAAGAGCTTGTACAAGAGCATGTAATGGAAATGGGGTGGGCATTACACAACTACAAAAACAAACATTACAAAATAACACAAACTCGATATATTAATAAATAACACAAACTCGATAAGACTGCCTTGATCCATGATCATTATTATATTTAGTTAATTTCTCTGTTTATATAGGTATATAACTCTTCCAAGTTCCAACTGCATCATTCCCATCCCATACATCTCTTCTCAGTTGTAGCCTCAGTGAATCCTGTAATCAAACATACACAGTCACTTAAACAATTTAAAAAATATTTAAAAATTAGCGATCTTGTATGAGTAAAGTTGATATAAAATTCTATGGATAAAGTTTAATGAATCTAATAAAAAAAATCTTTCATAGAAAAATAATAAAAGATATGGAAATTTTATCGGTTGAAATCTCTTAAAATCCATGTAGAGTTGATTTTACAAACTCCATTAAAAACCTACAACTTACATGACGAAGTTATTTTATCCATGAGTAAATAGGACAAAAAAGGATATGGATTTTGTGGGAAATCTACTATTAAACTATTAAAGTAAGAAAAACTGTCGTGTAATAATACTTGTTAAAATGATAAATGAGAATTAATGTGGAGCCTTGGATCTAGAGAGATCCAGAGCCCATATGATGACACGTGACACCCCTTGTCCCCCTTGTTCCCTCCGCCGGAACTCCGCCAGACCATCTTTGGGCCTCCCCGGAATAAAATTGTCACAAAGATGTATAAAATTGTTCACAAATATTACAAAATTATTTATTACTAAATGTTCATCACGTTGTTCATAAATATTCATCACAATGTTCATAAATGTTCATTTGTACATACTCTACTGAATGTTCATCACATTATACTTAAAAGTTCACCAACTGAAAATGTTCATCACATTCTACTTAAATGTTCACCAATTTTTGATGAAGATCAAGTGTTCATAAATGTTCATCACAATGTTCATAAATGTTCATTTGTACATACTCTACTGAATGTTCATCACATTATACTTAAAAGTTCACCAACTGAATGTTCACCTAAATGTTCATCATCTCATACTTCAATGTTCACAAAAATTTAATAAAATGTTCATTAGCCAAAGTTCATTACAATCGACTTAAATGTTCATCACGTTGTTCATAAATGTTCATCAAAATGTTGATAAATGTTCATCATCTCTTACTTAAATGTTCATCAAACATCACTTTAATATAATTTCGAGTAGCAAAACACTTGATCTTCATCAAAAATTACCTAAATGTTCATCATCTCATACTTAAATGTTCATCAAACATCCTTAAATGTTCACAAGCATTTAATAAAATGTTCATTACTTAAAAGTTCATTACAATTAGCTTAAATGTTCATCACGTTACTCATAAATGTTCATCAAAATGTTTATAAACGTTCATTTTGATATACTTTACTGAATGTTCATCACATTTTAATTACATGTTCACCAACAGAATGTTCATCACATTATAATTAAATATTCATCACATTATATTTAAATTTCACCAATTTGAATTAGACTTAAATTTTCATTTATTTTTATACTTTAACTTTTTCATTTATTATTGGACCACCGCCGGACCTCTATCGGACCACGTCGGACCATCGCCGGACCTCCGTCGGACCGTCGCCGGACCTCCGCCGGACCTCTACCGGACAACCACCGGGTGGTCGCCGGGTGGTCGTCGGAAGGCCGCCGGACCACCACAACTACCCCCACTACAAGTGAAGGCAGCTAGTTTAATCCAAGTCATTGGATGTCAAGGCATCTAATGACTTAGATTCATTCTTATTTATCTCTATAAGAGGGTTTATTATGGGATTCACACCCTTAAAGTAATCCTCCTTTTTTGCCACATGACATTCCCTCTTTCAACAAACCTTCTAATTTTTTTTCCTAATTTCTTAGATCGCCACGTGGTAAGCCTTAATCCTAATCTTTGTATTCCTTGTCTTTTTTATATTTTAAATCACACGATATTTCCTAATCTCTGAATTGCCTACAAAGCGCAAGTTTCCTTTAAAACTGTTATTTAATAATTATATAGAAAATTTATCATACTATAATTTATAAATTTTAAATACTTTAAACTGAAATATATTTAAATATTTAAAAAATATTTGATTAACACTCTCTTTATTAAATATATTTATCATACCAATTCAAAAAAATTATATTAAAGAATTGATATCTTTTTACTTTATCTATTTAGATAATAATTTAAATTAGACAATTATGTTTAAAAGTTATACTAAATTTGTATAAGGTAAATAAATTTCGTAAAATATTTTAACCGAAACTATTTTTATATTTAAATTAAACTTATATTTTATAAAACACGTGCGATGCACGGGAAGCTGAACTAGTATTATTAACATGTAAGGCTACAAATATAATTCGCATGCATATATAAGCATGCATACATGCACTATGAATCTTTGAGTAACTAAGATGGGAGGTTAGTACGAGAACATGTGTTTCAAATGCAATAACGAAAGTTATTACTCCTTTAATAGTTTGTCTAAAGTAAAATCTGGACACTGTTCATAATACATATGTGGTTTTATTTAATTCGTCTAAAGTACTTTAATAATATCAATTTTTTACTATTATATATTAGCAAGCAGAGAAAAACTTAGGTATGAAAAAAGTTTAACGTAGGAAAAACGAAGCATTCACGTTCACAAATAACAAGTCACCGCGTGACTCACTTAAAAAATTTAAAATTGTCGAACTCTCATAATATGGACATTAGCTTGTTATTTGTGAACGTGAACGCTTCACTTTTTCCTACATTAAACTTTCTTCTTACCCGAACTTTTCTCCAGCAAGTATGCTAAAACTAAATAAGGCTAACTCTTGAACTCTGTATAAGTCCATTGGGCCCACGGTAGGTCCGTGACAGTGACGAATCGGAAATCATGCAGACAAGCGCGTGTATGCGTAGTTGGGCCTAGCACATAAGCCCACAAGGCTCAATCCTAAAACCAAATTAGTGACACGATCATCAAGGTCTCCACTTTTAATGTGGGAGAGACTTGACTTGTATATAAATTCTCACACTAACATTAAGAGACAGAGAGAATACACACCTGGAGCAGTCAGTGTTGGGGCTAATGGGGAAGGGAACCCTAACGCCACACCTACCGGGGAGTGTGGCGGCGTTCCTGAAGTTGATTCCCTTGATCGACCTGGCCGCCTGCTTCAGGCACCCGCACACCGATCGATGATCTCTGGTGGATCTGGCATGAGCCACCAATGACTTGACGCCCCCACAACATCCCCGGGAGGGCATACGACCACCCTTCAGGTAAGGGAGACACCCGAAGACGCTACGAGAAACGCCCCCACATGAGATCGCCGCATCTGATGCTACCACTATTAGCGCCATCACTAGTAATGCAACCGCCACCTTCTTGTTGTAGTAGGATGCCGCCATTTTTTGAATGTAGTGTGTTGTGTTGTAAAAGTGAGTTTGTGTGGTTTGAAAGGGTTGAGATATGGGGTATTTATAGAATAGTACTCCCTCTGTCTCAATTTGATTGTCTCATTTGGTTTTCTGACACTATTTACAAATCGAGAGAATCTTGTAGATTTTTTCTATTATATAAGGAAAAACCTAGTCATGTGGGATCTTGTTTGATTCGCCTCAATGAGTACTTTTACAATATTAAAAAATTATAACTTTTACTAACACATAATAAAAGATATTAACGATAAAAAACGTGTCTCGACATATGTGCCGAGTTGAAATAGGACAACCAAATTGGGAGAGACGGAGTAGAAGATAAGAGGAGTTGGGTTTGGATTGTATTCATGCAAAGTTAGATCATTTTTTTTTTTTCTATTTTAACTCTTTAGTTCTATTCGATTAGTTACACTCGCTCTACATCGATTAAAAAGTTTTCTCATTCTTTTCCGTTTGAACTCTTTTGTTTGATTAGTTACAGTTGCTATACATCAATTAACCTTTCAACATAAATTATCATTAAATCCGAGACTTTTAAATAGAACGAATCTATAGAGAAAGTAATGTATTTTATGCATGGTAATTTTGTACTTGATATAACCACTATGAAAATAATGGTATGTTAAGGGTGTATTAATTCTTGTGTCAAAAAAGAAATAGTTATGCAGGATATTTACATGGACACGTGTCAGTGTAGGGTGTTTAGCGTGTGATGTACGGCAAAGTAATTGCGAATTTAGTAGGTTAATGCTGCCCTAGTTGCGAAGCTAAAACAAAAAATGGTTGGAAGTTGAAAATATTTATTGCTTTGTGGATCGAGTTTCCTCAACTTGACACTATTTTTTTTAGTTGAAAGAGAGACGGCACTCTCACGCGCTAGAACGCTAATATAAAAAGGCTAATTTGGGATAAAACGGGGCATAGTCAGTCCCCTTACATCGTCTCTCAAAATAACAGAAATACAATCAGGGGGATCACCCAAAACATGAAAACCTAAAGCAAAGCTAGAAGCAAAGGAGGCTAGGCGGTCTGCAGCGCGGTTAGCCTCCCTGTAACAATGGCGAAACTGGACACTCCAGTCTCTACGCAGAGAGCGCTGACAGTGACCCACCAGGCTGGCAAGGGGATGATGAGGAGGGAGGGTACGTTTCAAGAACTCAGCGGCAAGAGCCGAATCCGAATCAAACATGACATATCTGTATCCCAAATCCCAGACAAGCTCGAAACCATAGAAAATAGCCCACAACTCCGCTTGAATGACAGAGCAAGATCCAAGGTTAGCCACAAAACCATTAAGCCATCTACCATTTGAGTCCCTAATGAGGCCGTACAACCTACTATTGTGCTCAAAGGCTATTCATAACGGGAGTTATATAGCTTATATATAATAATTAATTACATAATAAAAATTACTTTTTGCGATGTAATTCATGCTTGAGTTGCATGATATGCATTCCAAATGAGAGTTGCATTCCATTTTTTATTTGGTAGTTAATTTTATAGTGTTTTTTAATTTTATGTAATATAAAAATAAAAAATTCCCAAAAATAAGCTATGCAACCCAAATCATACAACCCTCGTTATTGATAGCTTAAGTGTTAATCTTGAGCTTAGTTTGTGTTTGTGCTCATCATTGATATGCAAGCAAAGACCTGTCAAACGGGTCGTGTTCAGGTTTTGTCCTTCCTGGGTCTGGTTCGGGTCGTCTCTGAGTCACTATTTACGAGTTGAGAGTCGAGAGCCCCGGTCAAATTTCCTAGAGATAATTATAAAATAATATTTTCATTAAAGAAAAATAAATAAAATTTTAAGCATAAATTTTTTACTGAATATATATTATTAAACAAAAAAATCAAGATAGTTAAGTCAAACATACGGATTTGCGTGTCAGGACGGGTCGGGTTTTGACCCGTAAATGACCCACGATTTCGGGTCCAACAAGTCGGATAAAATGGAGTCGACTGACACGGGTCGGGTTTTGACCCGTAAATGACCCACGATTTCGGGTCCAACAAGTCGGATAAAATGGAGTCGAATTAAAATATTCTCCGGGTCTTAGACCCACAAAACACGAGTCGGGTCGGATTTGCGGGTCGGGTAAACTTTTGACGGGTCTATTGCAATGCGATTTCACTAAACTAATTTCCAGGTTTAAATTTGCATTCAGCATGTTCAAGTAATGATAGTTGAGTAGCTGACTACTGATATTTGATGTCTTTTTCATGTGCATAATGCTTTAGTTACATATGACCTGATCCAGACGATGTCGGCAAGCTGGGAATGCTTAAAAAGGAATTAAATGAAAAGCGAAAAGTCGTTGGAATATGCTTCATATAATGCCAACTAGATACGGATTTCGCGCTACGCACGAGTAAATTACGTATTCACGTATGAGATTTAATATAGTTACACATTATTTGTTAATATTTTTGTTATTGTTATTAAGTTTGTTAATGATTGTAATTATAATTTTGTCAGGAGGAAACTTACTGTATTTTATTTGACAAAATGTTTTTCTAATATTACTCATTAATTTCAACATGGATTAATGTAAACAATACGTGTGAATAAATTGAAATAGGATAGGATTATGAAATTGAATGCATATATTGAAATATGGTAGAATTATGGAATTAAATGCAGTACCATTTACATTTACTTTTGGCAATAGACAGTCAACCTTTATATAGATAAGATTAAGTGAAGAAGTTAAGAACATATACTTTTAAACACTCATATAAAAGAAATCTGATATCCAATTAAACTTGTGCAGTGTGTGTTTTTAACCACAAGTCAGTGAAAGAATCAGGGTAAAGAAGACAATTTATTCATTGAACATAAAATTGCAATTTTCAAATCAAGTTTATAGAAATTAGCCTTTCAGAATTGTGCTTGTGATGACCAAATGAAAGAAACAATAGTTCTTCTCAATCAAAATCTGCATAAGAACAATTTCCCCAACACCAATAGCAGATCCTATGTAAGAAGTAAGAACTAATCTACTACTAAACTGAAGTGCATAACCAGAAACCCTGAAACTAACCCAATATCATATACAAAACTAAGGGTTTGTTTGGATATCCATGATATTGGCATTATAATGCCAGATAATGTCATTTTGAGTCATCCAAACCCCTTAAATGCATTGGGAGGAAGATGTGAGTTAGAAAGTAGGTACTATCAAAATTCAAAATGGCTGAATTCATATATGACAGTTTAACCTTTTTACAACAGGGACTGGTTCATGGTGTAACACTAACAGTCTTGTATAATCAAAATACCTTTCACTATTTATTTCTCAACCTTTGATCTATTTATTTTGCCCTTTTTTCAATATTCTAATCATTAACCAAAATCAAACAATAAGATCTTACCCCCAAAACAAGATTATGATCAGCTGATCACTGTAAATTTCTTGCTCTCCTTGCAGCAAACAACTGTCTGATGAACGAGAATTTCCCCCTACCACGAACTGAGAATTCAGTGATGGAGCCGTTATTACCGTTGCTAGTTGTAGCTGTGTTGTTGGGGTCGTATTCAGGTGGAGGCGGTGGAGATGGTGCAAGCGTGAAAAGAAACTCGTTTAGCATACGGATAATCTGGTTGAAACTGGGACGTAAGTTAGGATCCTCCACCCAACATGACTGAATTATGAATGCGAGTTCTGGAGGGATGTCGTTTGAAATTATAGGCCTCTCTTGCTGTGGAATCAAGATTAAATTGTTAAACAGACTGTATTTGCTATATCAAAAATGAAATCCAATAAATTACAGAAACAATTGTGCAAATTTACGTTTTTTTAGTAAAAGGGACAAGAAAGCAAGACATTTTTTATAGTTAAGTGGTTGTTAGGATTATAAAGGGAGATTATTGAGTTTTCATTTAATATTTACTATCTTTTTAGTGTTTTCGAGCAATCAAAATATTAATTCACTAATTTGACTAAGTATGTAAATAAGCACCTTGAAAGCAGCAGCGTATGCAGCTTGTAAGTTGGACATGCCTTCAAAGGGCATGCGATTTGTCAATAATTCCCATAGCACTATGCCGAAGCTGTACACATCAACCTTGTTATTGTAGTGCTTCTTCTCCCCCTGACGCAATGTGACGGTACTATACAACTGCAACAAGAAACAAAAATCAAAATCAAAATCACAGCAATATCTTAATTGAGATAGCATAAACAGATTTTCTGTTACTATTGTCATTTTTTAAAACAATAAAGTGGAACACATAGCTTTACAAGAAATCAAAGAGAAACTTCTAGAAACAGTAACTGCGCTGACATAAGAACCATGAGTTTTAAATCTTCTAGAAGTGATTTCAGTTCCATTATTTATTGGACCGCATATTTTCTAGAGTCACCTTACAACCATCTAGGAAGAACAAGAAGTATAGAAACCCAAATCATAGAACTATTAGGAGACATTAAGAGAATCCAGGTGCAAACTATTAAGAATTGTCTCATAAATATTTATCCAAAGTGAGCCATCCTCCAAAGTTATAGCTGAGACATACTACAAACTCTCGAGGATGTAGAAAGACGAACCTCAGGAGCCATCCAACGGTAAGTTCCAGTTTCTGCAGTCATCATCTCTGTTACAGTTTCTTCTCTTGCTAGACCAAAGTCAGCAAGCTTAACAGATTTGTGATTGGCAGTAAGCAGCAAGTTGTCTGCATAGTAAAAAAATTCAACTGAGTATCAACATTAAAGTATGCTAATTTTGTAAGGTAGATGATGTAAATGGAAACAGCGACAAACAAACACAAAATCATGATTACTTCATAGATTAATAGTAAAATAGAAGGCAGTAACAAAATAAGAATGAAAAAAAATTCAACATAGTACTAAAAGAAAGGCTAAACTAAGTACTGAACATCCACTTATAACCCCTTTGGACTGATTCCTTAACTAAGATTTGGTGAAAAAGAACCCCAAAAAAAGGATTGCAACAGAAATATGAGACAGAATCCTTCTAAGCTCAGATTATAAACTTTGGATATTTCCATTATTTAGATATAGCAAAACTGGTTTATTCACAACAAATCCTTCTAAGCTCAGATTATAACTGACAAGTACATAGAACTAGCTTGAATTTATATAACAAGAATAAAAAAGTCTGTGTAGATCAAGCTAGCCCCTAAAATACCAGGCTTTAGATCTCTGTGGATAATCCCATTGGCATGCAGACAATCCAGGGCTTGAGCAATGTCAAGGGCAAACCTCAATGCCACTTGAATTTCTAAAGTATTGGGGCGAAGGCTGTGCAAGTACTTCCGCAATGACATTCCAGGCAACAATTCTGAAACTACGACCATCAAAGGATCTTTACAGGCTCCAATGAACTGAAAAGGGCAAGAAAACAACAAGTGTCAATTAATGTCACTTAAAAACTCCAATTAGGTGTAAATTAATATGCATCGCATCATAAATCACAACAGGAGTGTAATATTTTTCCTCTCAGAGAGGAAAAAAATGCAGCAGCTAGACAGAAAATAAGACTGGAACTCGGTAACTTTCTAAGAATTCCATTTACCTTTACAAGGTTATCATGCTTAACTCGACACATCATATTTACTTCTCGAATGAAACGGCTTTCAAGAGAAGCCCTCTCTTCAGGAGTATTTCCTCGGTGGAGAACTTTGATAGCTACAATTCTGTCATGATACCTACATCAGAGAAACCGACAGGCCTTAATTGATAGGAAAGGATCTACAACCTGAATCAGTGAATCAACTCGAGTTATCAACCAAAAAACAAGGAAAAGCCAGTAAGAAATGTACTAAGTTATATTACACAACTGCAGAGGCAATGTGAGTCTGGGTTATATCGTGGCTATCAAACAGATTTTTCACAGAATTATGAATGCTTATCACATCCTTTTCAAGATGGACAACATTAGCAGTCTCTAAATCTACCCCTTTCATCTTAATCTTATTATAATTAGCATAGTTATTTATGATTTTCGCTGGAAATCCAATCATTGCAATATTTAATCTTATCGATTGTACAAACACACTACCGAGGAATACAAAGTTAATCTAGACAAGACACATCCCCTCAATATTTCCAGGATCATAAATGTACAGTACAAAAGAAATGCCCTCGTAGGACAATGCATGATAGAATGATACATAACTGATGGACTAAGAGGTTGTTACATCTTGTTAAATGGAAGCTTCTGTCCTTTATCTCGGGCCCTATACAACCACATGCAACAAGAAATATGGTCCAAGTGTTTCCACATCTTCTCCAAAAGATCAATAACCACAACTCCACAAATTCTATCTCATTTAATCAATTATCAGTTAACACTATATTAGCATATAATACCAACAAAAAGACTGATCACCCAGTGAATAAACCTGAATAAAAAAGATAGCATCATGTAATGAAACAGCAGCTAACCTTCCTTCATACACTTTTCCATGAGCTCCCTCCCCGATTTTAGACCCAATAAACAACAACTTCGGGTCAACCAGCAGGCTCGAATCAATTGACAACTGTGCATCTGTGATTGAACCATTTCGTGGGCCTGGATTCGGTTTTGCATCAACTGATCGCCGGCCAATTGGTTTATTAAACGCTTCCCTCTCTTCTCTTCCTTTGTTCTTATCACTGTAACTCATACTCGCCCAAATCAACAACTCTCAGATTACCCCTGAGCGCCTCATTTCATTTCAATCCAAGCCAAAACTTCATAAACTCAAAAACTCTCTCTTTTCAGAAACTCTTCAAGAATCAATAAGTACAGTTGAACAGAAGAATCAACCAATAAAAACAAGTGCTATTACAATCTTTCCTCCCCAAATTCCTTCTCCAGAATAATCAAGAGCCAGAAACAACACAAAACGAAGAATTTCGCGGATTAAACCTTCAACCTGATGCTTCCGCTCGAAAGGATAGAGCTAAAACTTACAATCGAAGTAAAAGAAGTTCGTTTCCGTGAAAAGCAAAACTAAATGATTATCGCAATTCAACAGGAAGCAAAGAAAAAGGCGAAAGGGAGATTAATGGCGAAACTTTTTCTAGAAGCTCCACTAACCGAGCTTCTTTTTCTTGCGTTGCTATGCTTTTCGACAACAGAGAAAATGAAGGGGACAGAGGAAACCCTAACCCTAGAATTTGAGAGATTTCGAATTTCCGCCACAACGAAGAGAACTTTCCGACGAAGGAGAAAGATATTCTGTTCCGGTCAACTGTGAGCAAAGTGGAAAGCACAAAGTAGAAAACGAGTGAAATTATTTTTTTCATTTTACGCAAAACGGATAACGAATTGAAGAGTGAAACGTGTAAGGCATTTAAGAGAAGGGGTATTTGGTCTTTTCAGGTTTTGTAATTGCCGATTTGGACGTTGTTGGTTCACAATCGCTTGAAAATTTCGGCCGGCTTAGTGAATTATTTTCGGTATTTATTGGGTTTTTATATTGGCCTCGTGAGTCGTGACGAATGAAATTGATTTGTGCTTAGTAATTTGATTTGCTTATTATTCCACTTAGTTTTGTCGTATAAAGTGAAGGAGAATTATTTGAATAAAGATATGGTACGAATTTACTGAATATATGAATTATTAAATATATATACAGTTTTACATATTAATATATATTTAATTTTATACGATTCATAGAAAATCTAAAAATGTTATATTCATATACATATTCATTTATATTTATATGCAAATACATACATTTGTATGGTGAATATTTATAAATATTTTTCATTTATATTTTATTATTATAACATACTCCCCCGTCCCTAAATTTGAGTCACATTTGGTACTTTGCACAAATATTAAGACAAGTCTAATCAAGGTAAAAGTGTAAATAATGGCACAAAAAACCATAAAATTCAACCAATAGAAAACTTATTACAATGTAAAGACAACTTTATCCCTAAAAAGTATTGTTGGGTGTGAATAAAGTAAATTGAATAAGGATATTATGAGAATAAATTAATGGATAGAAATAGAAATGTGACTCAAATTAGGAGACACCCGAAAAGAAAATGTGACTGAAATTTAGGGACAGATGGAGTAATAACTAATATGAAATGTGAAAATTTATATCTTATGATGGAATAAGATCTAAGTTATCCCTTTGATTTCTTTATACATAAAAGAATAATATAATAACTTATCTCATTGATCCCGTTAGGCCAATTGGATAAGCAACCCTTCATTGAAGCAATCTTATATGTCAAGTAGTTTAAGTTTATTGGTTTCTTTATTTATTTTAAAATTTTAAATTTGAATGTTATAAGACTAACCCTTAAACCCTAATTATGTAAAGGGTTTATTACATTATTTCCATGGACACACAATAAACAACTAAAATAGGTAAAAAAACTACTTCATCCGTCCCTAAATGTTTGTCTCGTTTCCTTTTCGGGTGTTCTCTAAAGTGAGTCTCATTTCCATTTCTATCCATTAATATCTTCCAATAATACCCTTACTCAATTTATTTTATTCATATACAACAATACTTTTTAGGGGTAAAGTTATCTTCATATTGTAATAAGTTTTCTATTTGTTGAATTTTATGATTTTTTTTTTGTCATTATTTATACTTTTATCTTGATAAGAGTTGTCTTAATTCTTGTGCATAGTATAAAATAAGACAAAATTTAGACCATCACACCAAAAAGTATTTTAGTTGTTTAAAACCTTATGTAAAATATACTAGGGTCCACTTCTCCAAAGCATCGTTTGGTTTAATTAATTGCAGTCCTCGTGTGGGTCGTAATAAATAATAATCCTATTGCATTAAAATAATACTAAACGTAGTAATTAAATTTCGTAATCCTATAGATCATAGACACGTGTGGTTCTTATGGTGGGGTTCATATAAGTATTCTCGCCCTTTCATTACAAGATAAACTCATCGTAAGCATGTCCCTCCGTAGGGTATACTTCTAAATTAAAGGTCAAATCGAGGAGTCCATGTTTTAAATATTGAAAATTACCTATTATAAATTTACGAAACGCTTATATGCACGCGACTTTTTCTCTATATGCACGCGATTTGGTGCGCAGATGTTATGCGCATAGGTTGGTGCGCAGTTTTCTTGCGCACAAGGGTATTTTCGGGATAAATGTGAAAATTCTGACGATGGCTGACAAACTCGTGCGCAGGACACAAGCGCACAGAAGGAATAATGCGCAAAAGTTCAGCGCACAAATTCGGGAATCCGAAACGGCGTGCGCTGAATTTTTGCGCACAGGATTAGTGCGCAGAAGAACTGCGCACATGGTCTTTTAAACCCTCGCGCAGCTTCTTCTTCTTCCTTCTTTCTCTTCTTTTCTGCGATTTTAAACCCGACGGCGCCGACGACAATTTCTCCATTTCCGAGTGTTTCCCTCGTCTAAACACAATTCCGTCAATGGATTCTCAACCCCCTCATTCTTCCGCTCCCGACCAGACCACTTCCGTCCCAATCCCAACACCTCCGGCGACCTCTGTCACAACGGAGCCACCTCCGGCGACCTTGTCCGACGATGAAGCCTTGGTGGATGGAGGCGGTCGGCGGTATGCGACTCGAGCGGCGTTGGCAGCGGCAAATGCTCCTCCGGCGACAATTCCGGCGAGGGCTACGGTTCCGGCGGGTGCTCCGGCGGCTGGTAGGGTTCCGGCGACTCGGGTTCCGGCGACAACGACTACGGATCCGGTGACACCGCACGAGCTTTATTCGGTATATAATTTCTAAACCCGCTTTTTTCAAATTTTAATTGTATTTAATTTTGGAAATTTAATCGTAATTTTTTTAGTAATAATTACGATTAAATTTCAGTTTTTTATTAATTAAATATTAGAATTCGTATTAATCGTAATTTTTCATAATTACAATTAAATTTCAGTTTTTTATGAATTAAATATTAGAATTCGTATTAATCGGAATTTAATCGGATTTTTTCTTAATTACGATTAAATTTCAGATTATTATGAATTAAATATTAGAATTCTTATTAATCGTAATTTAATCGTAATTTTTTATAATTACGATTAAGTTTCAGATTATTATGCATTAATCGAATTATTATGAATTCGTATTAATCGTAATTTTTTAGTAATAGTAGTGATTATTATTTCGTATTAGTTGAGATGTTTATTTTTTAGTAATTATGAATTAAATATTAGAAACTTAAATAATTGTTAAGTTTCTAACAATTCCTATTAAAAAAATTAGTTTTCGTAGATATAAAGACTCGAATTTGATTACGAAGTTGCAAATTATTTCCGAATATTTTAGTATGAATTAGTCATACTAAAATTGTAAAAACATGGAGACTATACAAGCCGTCATGGATCAGACCGGCAACACGATGCCCGCACCAGTAGCGGAACGGCTTCCACGTCGACATGATGTGGCAGCCGGTGTGCGACTAGAGTTTGAGGCCCTCGAACGATTTTTCGGCACCGAATCACCTGAGCGTCGTGAGCCAGAGAATGAGTACGACGAGGCACAGCTGCAGTAGCAGGAGATAGATGGTTCGCATATGGAGATAGATGGACAGACAGGAGATTTCCATGACGACGTAGATTATCCTGGTCGATATCTTACTGCGTTCGACCCTATTGAGCCCACACCAGTACAGGCGCAGGTGACCATAGATGACTATGATATCCACAACGCACCTCTGTTTCAGGATGTTGTACCTCCCAGTTTAGAGCATACAGAGCAGGATTTACCTGCAGTGACAGATGCAGCAACGTCGACATCTTCTCCTCCTACGGTCGCATCTGCAGAGCCAGTCGCATCTTCAGAGCCAGTGTCGGGAGATTTAGACGACGATGACCATGTCATAGCGACCTATTTTCCTTGGCTCGGGGACTCGATGCAGGACATTTGTCGTCCACGTGCGCCTCACCTACTGTGTTCTTATGAGACGCATATAGCGAGATGGATATGGTCGCGTGGTCCTCTTCCAGGGCCCGCTCCCGATGTACCATTGGTGCCCCCGGTGCAGGTTAGGAAGCGTGCCCGTGCGGGGGAAGCTGTAGGCCGAGGTGGTGGTGAGGGTGTTGTAGGCAGAGGCCGAGGTGGTGGGAGAGGTAGAGGGAGAGGGAGAGGGAGAGGCCAGGAGGGTGCTGAGGGAGTTGGTGGTGAGGGTGTTGCTGCTGAGGGAGTCGCTGAGGGGGCTGCAGTTGAGGAGGTTGCGGCTCCAGTTAGAGGTGGTCGTCGTCCCAGGCAGAGACGACGAGTAGCAGATATTCAGCCAGAGGATGAGCCAGAGGATGGGGATGGGGATGAGGCCAAGGTTGATGCGGCTCCGTTAGATCCGGTATGTTCAATAACATTAATCTGAATGCTTATAATAACTTATACGTTTCATATTTACTAACCGGAGGCAATTTTTTTCTGTACTTATTTAGGCTAGGAAGCTCCTGAGGGTGATGTACAGATCTCCACAGGTTCATGATTATGAGCATCATATTTCAGCTGAGGAGGGTACATGGTTCAGGCTTGCTGAGCGTTCTGGGCTGACAGAGCTGCGCCGAGTGGGCATAGCGTCTCAGATCGATGCTGCATTGATTTCTACTTTTGTGGAGAGGTGGCATCCAGAGACCAACACTTTCCACATGCCATTTGCTGAGATGACCATCTGCCTACATGACGTGATGCAGATCCTCAGAGTCCGTATACATGGTCGTAGCTGCAATTCACCTATGACAGATGACCAGATCTATGCGGCGCTTGCGGACGCTATGGGTCAGGAGGCTGATGACATGAAGGCATGTTATAGCTCAGGTGGCATTCATTTCGGTGCCCTCAATGCTCGGTTGGAAGTTTTGTTTGATGCGACAGTCAGGAATGAGAGTCACATTGTCACTCTGTATCTCCTTTTGCTTATGGGCTCGACTGTCTTGGTGGACAGGTCGACAAAGGGTGTCAAGGTCCAGTACGCGGCGCTTGTTCTCAACCATGATCGTACAGGGGACATTGCATGGGGAGCCGACATACTTGCGTTAGTGTATCGCAATTTAGGGTCTGCATCTAGAGTCGAGACGGTAACCATTGGTTCATGTGGGATTCTTCTGAGGGTAAGATCTTGTCTTTAACGTCTTGGTGAATAACTCTTAACTATTCACGTAGTGTTACTAATAATCTGTAATTGTTTATATGTAGTGCTGGATCTGGGCATACTTTCCTCATTTTCGTGATCACTTTGTCACGAACCCTGCATTCGCCCATGGACATGCTGCTGTAGGATTGTATACACCACTTAGCTCGGATATTGGGCGTTTGGTTGCCATCCGTCGCATGCTCGACAACATGAGATATGAGTAGGTTTGGATTTAATTTCTTATATTTTTTATTTCATTACCGCAATACGTGTCTAATTTGGCTTGTTATTTGTTTCAGGTTAACTGGCAGCCATGGAGAGATTTGGACTTCAACTCACCAGAGGTTTCTCCTACGAGATTTGAGGGCGTATTGAGCATCTGGAAATTTCATGAGGCCTACAACCCTAGGAGAGTCATGCGGCAGTTTGGGCGGGCTCAGCCCGTTCCCGACCCTCCCATTCAGCCGTTGTCATTTAATCGGCCCATGGGTTGCTCGAGGTATGATGTCGTTTATGCACCTGAGCTTCTTCTTGCATGGGACGCAGAGCCGAGGCCTCTGATCGATATGGATGGGCCGGTTGCAGAGCCAACATGGAAGATGTTTGATGACTATATGGATTGGCTGGACGAGTTCTCACATCCCGCCGTCGATCCATCCTCT
This sequence comes from Oxyria digyna, assembly GCA_029168935.1. Classification (NCBI taxonomy): domain Eukaryota; kingdom Viridiplantae; phylum Streptophyta; class Magnoliopsida; order Caryophyllales; family Polygonaceae; genus Oxyria; species Oxyria digyna. Next base: position 1,275,699 of record JAPVLV010000001.1, on the reverse strand, counting down.
GAGAGACATGATCGCCCGCCTCGCTATGGATATACCCCGGTGCCTATCGATGCATTAGCGGTATGTAAAATTTTATAAAGTTTGTGCAAAACATAGCTTCAGACCTTAAGTAACGATTAAATTTACGTTTTGTTTGCAGCGTTGTCAGATCCTTCAAGCCATGATGCACTCTTTTTTAGACACCCCTATCTCGGATCGACCTTGGAACACTGAAGAGGTGATTCGATTATTGCTTGAAGTCTTAGAGGCACCTCAGGCACCTTTGGCACCATCTCCCCCACGTGCATCGCAGATGGCACCACCACCACCTCCTGTTTTCCGAGATTCTGTTCATGAGAGGGGCCAGGGGAATGGATGTGGCACTCAGGATGATACGACTCAGGAGGATGCGCACCAAGATGATATGACTCAGGGTGATGTGCCTCAGGAGGATGCTCCGCCTTATACTCAGGAGACTCAGGATTAGACGCTCGACTTATATTTTTGTTTGATGGATGTTTTATGTACGATTGATGTTTTATGTATGCCTTTTTTTGTGTGATGGTTTTAACTTTTATGTTTTGCTTGTTTGAATATTCAAAACAACTCTGAACAATAATGCAAATACAAATTTGAACAACAAGACGTGAAAAACAACTCTGAACAATAATGTGATGGTCTTCAACCGTGCGCTTAACACCTGTGCACAGGAAGCTGTGCGTACTCGAAATGCGCATAGTAATGTGTGCGCAGACCCAATGCGCATATTAGGCTTCCAAGGCTTTTTTTGCGTTTTCGCGTATTTTCTATCAACTTTTTGTGAAATGGAGACCTTATACACACTTTATATGCCTAATAACACATAATTGTATAATTTTTTGAAACATAATCAACATCGATGTACTAGACCCTTTATATCTCAACTATTTCGAAGAATGAAAGACTAGTGAAGGTTTACAAAGGAGGTGTTACTCGAAGAGTTTGAGTTTTTGACTCGAAGTTACCGATAAGGTTAAATAGCTATAATATGCATTGAAAACAAGTTTCATTGCATTCCGACGTCGTTTGGGCATCGAACCGCCTATTCTCGACCTTAATAGGCCATCAGGACCGATAAGGCTTTTTTGCGTTTTCGCGTATTTTCGATCAACTTTTTGTGAAGGGGAGACCTTATACACACTTTATATGCCTAATAACACATAATTGTATAATTTTTTGAAACATAATCAACATCGATGTACTAGACCCTTCATATCTCAACTACTTCGACTATTTCGAAGAATGAAAGACTAGTGAAGTTTTACAAAGGAGGTGTTACTCGAAGAGTTCGAGTTTTTGACTCGAAGTTACCGACAAGGTTAAATAGCTATAATATGCATTGAAAACAAGTTTCATTGCATTCCGACGTCGTTTGGGCATCGAACCGCCTATTCTCGACCTTAACAGGCCATCAGGACCGATAAGGCTTTTTTGCGTTTTCGCGTATTTTCGATCAACTTTTTGTGAAGGGGAGACCTTATACACACTTTATATGCCTATTAACACATAATTGTATAATTTTTTGAAACATAATCAACATCGATGTACTAGACCCTTCATATCTCAACTACTTCGACTATTTCGAAGAATGATAGACTAGTGAAAGTTTACAAAGGAGGTGTTACTCGAAGAGTTCGAGTTTTCGACTCGAAGTTACCGACAAGGTTAAATAGCTATAATATGCATTGAAAACAAAGGAGGTGTTACACACTTTATATGCCTAATAACACATTTTTCGATCAACTTTTGGTGCGCAGTTATAACGCGCACAGAAAGTTACCGTTACCCATCTGTGCGCAGATACACGGCGCACCAGAAGTTACCGTTATTTTGAATCGGTAACTCCTTGTGCGCAGAAGCAACGCGCACCGTATACAGAACTTCCTATAAAACCAAGTGTTTGAAGGTGGTGATTTCTTCATCCATCTCAACTAGAGAAAAAATCAAAGTTTTCCTACTTAATCGGTAAATTTTTCTTTTGTTCATTTTTGTATATGCTTTCATGTTTATAACTGAATATTATTTACTTATTTGACAGAACATAACTACGAATATGTCAATGCCGAAGTCAACCCCCCTATGAATGAGAGGAACACCAAGTTCTTCAGGGCACTAATCGAAGTCAGTGTAGTTTGATCCTTCAGGCTGTGATAGGTCGGGCATGGGTTGAGAATGCAACTCCTCGGCCTCAATGACCACGGGAAGTGATGTCGTTGTTTGCTCTCTAGGACGACCTGGTCGTTTTGCTCTTGTATTGTTTGCCTTCTTCTTTCCTTTTGATTTCTGTTTTGCCTCCTCCTTCTCATACTTCTCCAGCTCTTCTTGTTTGTGCTCAAAATAACTCTTCTCTCTCGATTCCTCCTTGTCATTTTCACTGTCATCCTCCTCCTTTTTAGGACGACTTGGCCGTCTTGCTCATGTACTCTTCTTTCCTTTTGATTTCTGCTTTGCCTCCTACATCTCATACGGCTCCATATCTTCTTGTTTTATGTCATCCTCCTTGTCATTTTCACTGTCAACCTCCTCCTTATCCTTGTTCTTTGCACCCTTTGGCCTGCCTTTTCTTTTCACATTTGTCGGTTCTTTCAAGGTAGTTAGTTCAGGATGCTCCAAGTCCTGATACAACTCACCTAGCTGGTATGTCGTGCTTTTCTTCAAGGTTCCAAGTTCCAACTTGGTGAACATTTCATGGAGTCGCAACTCTCTAATGCTCATTCGGACCTTCAGATTTGGGTCGTCTTCTGTTTCAGGAGTGTCATCCCAATGCAAATCCCTCCAGAACGGGTGAATGTCATCCTCAATCAGGGGTGTGTTTGAAATGATAGCGTGTGCAATTTGATGGACGCACGACAACCCAAGACAGTTCCTCACCCAATGGTCGATGCATTGTTCAGGAAATTTCCCCGTCAACATGATCTCATAAGTAGCCAACAAATGATCAAAACACCTGTCTGACACTTTGTAGAATAGTCGGGAAAAAATAGCCCTTCCAAGCGGATGCATGTTTGGATCATCAAAATCAGTTGGTCGTTTGGAGAGAGACATGTTCATGCTCGCCCTAATTGAATCAATCTGAAGGAGTACTGAATGATGGATCCGTACGATCACTCTGTTAAAGCCCCCTCTGCTGGAACCAATAATATCTTTCAAAACCTTGTGCATCCCTTCAACTCTAAAAAACAGTTAAGTTGGTAAGTTAAGAAAGTACGCCGATATGATATAATCGTCTTTAACTAAAAAATATCAATATTTACCTATTTGAAGTCCTCGTAAGGAAATGAAGCTTATGATCTGTCCAAGCCCTCACTATACTTGTCTTGTGAGGATTAAGCCATGTTCTCTAGACGTATCGCACAAGGCCGCTCTTCCAAGATCTCTTCAACTGTTCGAGCCGCAGTTCATAGGTCTCTTCAGTAGCTGAGCAAAATAGTCCCCAACATTGTCCTGCAAAGGCTTCCACTTTAATTTGTCTCTTTAGGATGGTCGAAGCATGTGCCTCAATGTTGTGTTTGATATGCACCCAACACAACAAATGTTGAACTTCGCTCCCGAAAACAGTCTTTATCCCTTTTATCAGCGCGTCTTCGCAATCTGTCTTTATAGCCGTTGGCATCACTCCCAAATCTATGAATAATGACTTCAATTGAATCATTATCCATGTGTAATGATAAATCTTTTCCGCTTTAGTGAATGCATACGCGATGTTGAACGTCTTGTGTGTACTGGTGAATCCAACGATCTCTACGAGCGACATTTCATATCTATTGAAACATTAACATATATCACTACATAACATATATCATTATCCTAACTAAATATCGACCAAGGTATTGTAGAGACTTACTTGTTTGTCTTGTACGTCGCATCGATAATTACCACGTACGGGTACTTCTTCAACAAACGCAACGACTCTTGGTTAGCAAAGAATAATATTGCAACCTCACCGTTTATCGTGTCTCTATGTGGGTGAACTACGTAGTCGTGGTCTCGCAAAAACTTAAGCGACCACTGTGTCACGTTTAGGTCTCCGCGATCTTCGTAATTCACCTTCTGCAAAAAGTTTGCAACTTGTCTCCTTGAAGTAACATTACCAGGGTACTTCTCCCTCAATTTAGAGATAATTTCTTTTGGCGTCTTGCGTCCAGTTCCATCTCCCCACCGCCTAGCACAAAGCTCTTGCTCCTCCGTCATTCGACCCATGAATGCATTCCCATGAAAACTAGCAAGTAGCACATGGTTATGCCGACCTTCTATCACACCTAAAATCCATTTTTCTTTCGCACTGCGCATAAGAACTGCGCACAGATGTGTGCACATAAGTTGAGCGCACAGAATCACGTGCATATATACCTCGATTCGCGTGCATATAGCCATTGCCTAAATTTATAATCATCATATTGGTGAGGTTAAACACATATCTTATTTGCAATTATTGTGTAAATAGATTTTTTTTATGCCCCAAATATATAGTTTAGAGTTGTGTTAGTCGACCAATCAACCAGCTCACTTCTTAGCCAATATTAAACTAAATTTTGTTTTTTCTTGTGTTTTTCATTATTCGTTTTTTGAAAAATTGATCTCCATACTTGTTTCTGATTTAGCTTAATAAATTTCAACTTTTGCTGCTAAAAAAAAAGAGTTGTGTTAGCCTAACTATTGTCTCGAATTCAAACTATAAAAATGCAATTGTGTTAAATTGAGCTTTATCATCCATTATGATTTACCCGGGTTGATGTTGATAATATTGCTCACTTATCTTTCTTTTTTTCGACAAAATAGAAAGATACTTTTTCAAGTATATCTTGTTTATATACATTTGTTATTCATTAACCAATTCATTTTGGTTTGATATTCGTTTAGAAGAAATTATTCTTTTGTTTAGAGCGGAGTATAAGACTTTGATACTCTAATAATTATAATATGTGATGTATTTTTCTTAAAAAAAGTTATAATAGTGTTTCTCTTCCACTAGAAAACATAAAAAATGGAAAAAATATAGCCAATTGACAGATACAAAAATTAAATAAAAAGGAAACAGGAAATATGTTAGGTGATGATCAGTCCTTAGGTGATGTATGATGATATTTGTGTATTCATCAATCACAATGTATAACCACAGTGTACTTGTTTCGTTTATCACAAGAATCATCAATTCTCACTTAAGAACTCATCATCACCAAAACTAAAGAAGACTAGAGATCAGTGGGCATAAATTGAATAGGATTCTCACATTTAATGATAAGTTGGGTAAAGTATGACGTTTTTATTCGAAAAATAACCTCTTAGAAAACTGATTTCCTACCCCCAAAGAAAAAATATAAATTCAATAGTTTGACTAATTAAACACCATGAAGGGCCAATGGGCCACCTCCCTCTACACATAACATGAGTAAATTTCTTTTTGGGAGTTTTTTATCACTTTTTTAAGTTATAAGAAAATACTCATTTGCTGATGTGACAATTATAACAGAGCTGTCAATAAAAAATTTAACAGAGTTGTCAACAAGAATAGTAAGTTGTCAAGCTGACGTGAAAATTATAACAGAGTTGTCAACAAATTTTTTAATTGAGCTGTCAACAAATTTTTTAACAGAGTTGTCAACACGAGTAAATAAGTTGTCAACCCAACTAAATAATCTGTTAAACACAACTAATAACTTGTCAACAAAACAACAAATGAGTGTCAGCACTACAAATAAGTTGTCAACATGACTAAATAAGTTGTCAACGTGACTAAATAAGTTGTCAACACGACTAAATAAGTTGTAAACCCAACTAAATAAGTTGTTTACACAATAAATAAGTTGTCAACACAAAAAAATAATCTGCCAAAAACCACTAATAACTTGTCAACAAAATTTCCCATGAAGTCGATGCTTCCTACAACCAAAATTTCCCAGCAGAAGGCATTTAAATAAACAATTCAGGTAGTATAGTAGTAAATGAACAAACAGTTGAATTTTTCACCTCAAACCCTCTTTTATCTGTGATACCAGTTTTGTCAACTATTATAGAACGCAACAATGCAATTAGACGATCACTCTCAGCCCTACATAGCATTACGCTTGTAACACCCCGTGTTTGTAATCCATTATAAGGATTAAATTGCTACCCATGTCAACAAGAGCTCTTCCTTTTCCTGGTTCGAGTGAGGACAAAGAACTAGGAAGTTAAGCGTGCTAGGGTGGGAGTAGTCTTGGGATGGGTGACCTCCTGGGAAGTTCTCACGTTGACATGAGGATAGCGCTTCTAAGGCTTGGGGCCTTACAAATGGTATCATAGCCGACTCTTGGTTCCGAGTGGGCTTAGCCGTAGTGCAGTCACTCGACCAGGAGGGTGGTCTTTGGGCTTGGCGGGCCTTGACGAGGTCGTCAAGGGTTTAAGTGGGGGTGATTGTAACACCCCGTGTTTGTAATCCATTATAAGGATTAGATTGTTACCCATGTCAACAAGAGCTCTTTCTTTTCTTGGTTCGAGTGAGGACAAAGAACTAGGAAGTTAAGCGTGCTAGGGTGGAGTAGTCCTGGGATGGGTGACCTCCTGGGAAGTTCACACGTTGACATGGGGATAGTGCTTCTAAGGCTTGGGGCCTTACAACGCTGCCTTCTGCTGGAATTTAATGCATGACAACTCTGTAATGTTTTGTCAACTGTAATTCAGAGACAAAGTACGCAACAATGCAATTAGATGAACAAACAGTTGTGGAATTTAATTCATGACAGCTCTGTAATGTTTTGTCAATTGTTATGTTTTTTAATTCATGATTGTTGTGGAATTTAATTTGTTTTAGCTGTGCAGAGACAAAGGTGTCTACAAGGAAGAAGAAGAACACTACTCTCCTTACCTCCACAGCCTATGCACATCCTCTTCCTCTCGCATCCTGCAACTTTCCTCCATTTTAAAACCTGTGATTCCTCTTCTTGTTCTTCTTCGTTTCCATGGCTGCTTGTGCTTCCACAGCACGAAGACGCGTCAGATGTCGAGATCTGAGCGGTTGATTGCGAGAGGAGGAGTGTTTCGAGGTTAGATCTGAGAGCGTTTGAGGTTGCTTCGTTTGATTGAGCCAAATCTGGTTTTCTAGGTACAATGATTCCTCTTCTTGTTCTTCTTCGTTTCCATGGCTGTTGGTGCTTCCACAGCATGAGTTCGCTCTTCTAAGGCGAGCGACTGGAGCGAACTCGCTCCTGCTTGACGTCGGAGGTGAGTTCGTTTCTGCTTGACGTCGGAGGCTTTCATGCTTCTCTGACAGATCTGAATTCAGAATTGATTTTGGGGGGAGACTGAGCGAGAAAAGAAGCAGAGGAGGAAGAAAGTCCGAAATGATTTTGGGAGACTGAGCGCGTGTTTACAAACTAGGGTAGAATCTTAGAATTTAAATTGAAGGTGCAGAAGCGTAAGATTTAGTTGAGAAAGGTGTATTGGGCACAAATAAGTCGAGTAAATTTCATAATGGGCCTATATTTGGTGTGAGGTCAATGGGCCTAAATTTCTTACGGGCCTTGTCCCTTGAATTCTCGTTCGCACAAATATCTCTGCCAAAAGCGCCAATTGATTTCGATCATTCGCACAGCGGCGCTATTTTCTCCCCGCCATTTCAGTTTCATTCCCGAGAGGGCAAGTAAAAGCGGCCATATCACAAATCTCCGAAGGCGATTATGCGAGTTTGAGATTTTAATTTCGTATTCATCAAGTTTCAACTTCGTATCACTCCATTTTGCACGATGGTTTAGCTTAATCAGCGACAGAAACATCTTATACTGCTTAATCGGTAGTTACTTGAAGCTTCTCTTCCTGATTTTTCATCTCGAAGTTGTTTCAGATTGTGTTGTATTATCCCTAATAGTCTTGATAGAAGAATAATTTTTACAGATTGAGGGATTCGCATTGATGCTTACAAATTTCCGACTCCATTTATGTGAGTTTTAATTTCGTATCACTCCATTTTGCACGATGATTTAGTTTAATCAGCGACAGAAACATCTTATACTGCTTAATCGTTAGTTACATGAAGCTTATCTTCCTGATAGAAGACCAGATTTAGGGATTCAATTGTGTTGAACTATCCTGATTAGTCTGACCTAGGTTTATAGCTTTTAATTATATGTATTTTGTTTGCTTTAGAACTGAGTAAATCCAAAACGGCTAAGGGAGTGAAAACTTGCAAGGAATATAGATCAATCATAACATACTGGAGTATCATACATTGTGCTTCAATGGATGTTATATCATTCATAAAATAAATGCCATAAAATAATTTTCTGCCCAATAGTAGGGTACTAAGAAAAGCCCCAAAAAATATTGAAGATGAAGGCTGTATCTGCCTATACAAAGTCCCCAGAGTTTTTTCTAGTTAGTCAAAACTTGTCTAGTATGCAACATTTCCGATGTTACCGTCTCTTCCTCTTGTTTTGCTGAGGATGTTGAGAGAAATTTTGCAAAAGAAAATCATATTTACCTTTTTTCTAATCCTTGAAGCTTGGAGATTATGACAGTAGGTTGGCTTCTAAATCATCATCAGTTTCCCCTGCAACCCGAGTTAACTCCTCAGCCCTTTTCGACTCGTGCTTCCAATCGGTTTTAATCAATGTGTAAACCATCATGCACACACAAGATGCCTGAGACGCTACTAAACCATACCACAATCCTAGAAAACCGATATTGACTTTGAATGCCATGAAAACTGCAGTAGGCAATCCTACTAAGTAGAATGCAATGAAGTTAATCTTGGCTCCTACTTTTGGCTGTGCAGATCCTCTTAATACACCACAAGCAGCTGTTTGAGGGCAGTTTCCAATCTCACAAAACCCAACAACAGGAAGTGCGATGGAGATCAGGTGAAGCGTGTCTACATCAGATGTGTACATTTTTCCCCACACAGATCTCACAAATGTTGTGAAGATAAAAGCTGTTATCCCAATTGCAACCGCTACACAAAGTCCAACTAGTGTCGTTCTCTGTGCTCGGGTCGGCTTATTAGCACCTAACTCGTGTCCTACACGAGTCGACAAGCCGAGGCTTATAGAATGAGGAAATACATACAGCATTCCACATGTTTGGATCAGGATCCCCATTGCTGCAACACTAGCTTGTGGGTTTTCTAGTAATCCGCAGAGGAACAACATGATCTCATACCACCACCACTCTAAACATACAGCAAGAACGCTTGGTAAAGCTAAGGCAATCACAGGCTTCCAGCCTTGAAAGGGCGAAAGAAGCGTCAATCCATCCCATGGTTTCAAATCTGGATTTGCAACAAACAGGTAAAGTAAAAGGCCGAGGTTCAGGTTAATCGTGTTGCAAGCTGATGCCAACGCGACGCCTTTTACTCCTAAATCGAGGTAAATGACGAGAAAGTAGTTGATTGGAAAATGAAGGATTAGCCCGAATGCAGAAATATATGTCATTGGTTTTGTTATGCATTGTGTTCTTAGGAAAACCCTTAACGGATTGAGGTGAACTTGGGCTATGAGTTCAGGAATTGAGAATTTCAGGTAAAGCTTGGCGACTTGAGTTATGTCATGGCTTTGGCCTAGGAGTAAAAGTATTGGCTCCATGTTAAGCCATAAAAGTGAAATGATAATGGCGGTGATTAGGAGAAGACAGAGAGTTTTTTGGAAGGTTTGGCTTACAACTGACCATTTTTTGGCCCCGTATGCTTGACAGCAGATGGGCTCCATACCCATGCTGAGCCCTTTTATAACCGAGAAGCCTGTGATGTTGGCAAAGCTGATTGCTAGAGCTCCTCCTGCCAATTCTGAGCTACCTAAATGGCCTAGAAAAAGCATGGAGATTACTGATTTTGAGTGCATCATTAGAGTTGTCATTGCTGTTGGGCATGCTATCTTTCCGAGCAGTCCAAGATCCTCCACTACCTGCATCAAATTTTTATGGTAAGTTTTATAATTTGAGATTCTGAAATTCATTCATATAATCATACATTTACACATCCTCTCTTTTTTCACTATGAAGTGAATAGAATTGTTGAGTTTGAAGTTAGGATGAATATAGAAATGTTGATTTTTGATATGTAGCATCATTACCTTAGGAATGGATTGATGTTAGCTTAATCTAGATGATGTGGGTTTTCCTTAAACAAATATATATGTGTGCCTCTAAATCATGATTCTTCAGTATTCGTTTCCCATATAATCATACATTTACACATGCATTTTCTTTAACTGTAATGTGCATATGCATTGTTGAACTGTATCTTATGCAAAAGGTGACACAATATAATCATTTCCTAAAATTAGGATCACTTTCATGAACTGATGATGTTGGAATATAGATTTTATAGCTATATTGATGGGATTTGCTTATACACAGTACTAACCTTACTAGGATGAATATAGGAAATGCTGATTTTCAATATTTAGTATCATTGCCTTAGGATTGGACTGATGTTAGCTTAAGATAGGCGACGTTGGCTTTCCTTACATAATCATGTGTAAATGTACATTTTAGCCTATGAAAATAATGATTCTTCAGTATTGATTGTCCGTAATTAGGATCAATTTAGGAGTATATTGATGTTGGATTTAAGCTACACAATATGGGGTTTGAACTTTTGCTTATGCACAAAACTCGACCATGTCGATTGATACACTTAGTTTATAAAAGTACATGCAGAATCAATTTAAAAGATTTTGTTCAGTAATGTCAATGGGGTTGTGTGTGATTTAAGGCAGTAATCTGTGTTGCTTAAGAAATAATCTAGCTCTAGTTTATGCTTCACTGTACAATGCTTAAGCTTGTGGTTTCTTGACATTATATCATACGGAGTATATGAGTACAAGTACAACTTCAGAAAATTCAGAATGCACTTTTCAGATCAAACATGGTTGGAAAATGGCATCAAAAAATGCACGTGCTGTAGATCCCAAATTGGCATCACCCTTCACGTAAGCGTATATTACTTTTCGATTCGTTATGTACAGGTAAATTTTATAGCCTACATTGTAAGTTATCTTCGTTTTGATCCTCTGAAGATTTTACACGGGTGGAGAATAAAACAGAAACCCATCTAAACACTGTTGATGAATATGATTCTTGATTTCATTTTCAGTGGAGCAGCCTTTCATTACCATATCTCAACATGACAACATTCCTATGTGCTTCACATTTAGGTGTTGGACCCACTTCATATACACACAGCACTATTGTCAATGAGGTTCCTTTTGCATCATTCATTGGTAAAGTCAATAGATTATAAGCCGTCCACAATCGAGAAACCCTATTTGAGTTTTTAATGATATTTTAATAATTTTTTATTTCTTCCATGTCATTATAAGAAATTCTATCTCATTTTTCTTACAATGGAGAAATGTATCTAAAGTTTCTTTACATGTCATGCTTATATCATCAATTTATTTTAATTGATTGATAATTTCATTTTCAAGTCTTATTTCATTTTTTAATTATTTTTGAAATGTAAAAAGCTTATTTTTGTAAGAGAAATGAGTTTCTTGACACAAGAATCAAAATAAGATTTCTCTTACAAAATTCTTAAATTTTTTTCTTTTCTATATTTTTAAATTAGATAAAAAAAACTCAAGATTTCTCCATTGTGGATAGCCTAATGCATTATCTTGCATTAACTTATATATGATAGGTAATTAGGTATAGTCATATAGAGATGGAAAATAATAGCATTGTGAATTAGTTGGAACATAAAGGCAAGATAAGGTCCCTAAATGTGTGCACAAAAGAAGCAAGCCAGTGAGAATTGAACGGTCCCCCACTTCACCCTAAAAAATTCCTTATGCTCTCAATCTTCCATGCCTAATACTTCTTGTTCTGTTTTCTGTATCTCTCACTGAAATTCTGAGTACAAAATCAACATCAACCATTGTACCTAGGAAGTCGACACATACAAGTTCACCAATATCCGTTCGACACATCGATATATTCCGTTCCTAACTTCTTATCATACAAACTCAGAAAATTGACACTTAGGACCTTAGGACATCCAAACACACCCTAACTTATTACTCCCTCCGTCCCTTAATGTTCTTCCCATTTACTTTTGACACATTTACCGAGATATGTTTTGTAACGTTAATATCTCCAAATATACGTTAATAAAAATAATAAAATTTTGATATTGTTAAAGTTCTCGATGAGACGAATCAAACAAGATCTCATATTATTATGTTTTTTCTTATATATTAGACGATATATCGAAAATTCTCTTGTAAAGTGAATACTGTCAAAATAACAATGAGAAGAACATGTGAAGAACGGAGGGAGTATATTTTTTTAACCAGAAAGAGATTTGAACGTAAATGGAAGTAAATACAGCTGTGTTTTTGTCAAATTACCTCATTCAGAGGAAGCTGGTGCAGGAACCCATTGATGAATCTGTCTTTTCTTGATGATGGTATTGCAGGTGACGGATCTTCTTCATCATCTTCTGAGCGTATTACAGCAAGAAGATGATCACTCTCCCTTACTATACCGGATTCATTTGCAGGACACATGGTGGAGATGAGAACAGAGGACTGAGATTCAACGGAATTGAATGAAGACCCAGGTTAGAGAAGAGGTAAACCCGTGAATATAACATTCTATAGTTATGTTAGTCAAGATTCATGAAAGTAAGAAACTGCAGAATTAAATGACAGAATTTATTGAAAAAGTAACAAAGATTAAGGTAATTAAGTAATTAACCTTGGTATATGTGGTAGTTGCAATGGAGTTTTTGTTTCCTGGAGTGTGGTTTGTTGTGTTCTTGGCTCCCCAACAATGGAGCAGTGAGAGTGACTTAAAGAGAGATTGGAGGGAGAGAAAGGGAGAGATTTTTGTTTGGTGGGGAAGAGTTGGGAGATGGAGAGGACTTAAACTGCATCGGGATGCAAAGTTATTTTCTTTATATATAAAAAAAAATCAGATTATTTTCCTTTTTTATATTGAAAAAATTCCAGCTTATTTTCTTCTATACAGTACAGTAATACAAGAAAGAAGATTCGTATTATGCTTCTTAGTTTAGCTGACAAATCTTAAGGTAATAAGATTAGGATATAAATGTGTACAGATTTTCTTAAGAAAAAGGAAAATTAGGATTTTGCTACATATACATTTGTCAGGTTATACTAATCTACTTTTCCTTTTAAATTAATCTTAGAATTTGGAACTGTTAAATTTATTAGGATAAAAATATTGATATCCATTATATTGTAATTATAGAAAAAATTGTTTTTTCCTTTTTAAGTTTTTTATATCAGACTAAGACATGTTTGATGAAGAAAAATGAGAAAAATACCCTAATAAGCCTATTTTCACTATTTTTTTTTCCAAAACTAGACTCTTTTTTTTTTTTTTTTTTTTTTTTAAGTTTTCATAATTTCTTATTCCAAAGTTACCCTTATTAACCTAATCAACTCATTCAGACTTAACTAACGTGTGTTCCCGTACCATGTACTTGGTCGCTTGTAATAAATATTTTAATAATATATTTATATTTTATACTATTAATTAGTTTATAAATTATAGTTTATACTTTATGGTTTATGATGTATAGATTATAGTTTATAGTTTACGATTTATGTTTTATAGTGTAAGTTCATTAATAACTCAATTTAATTAGATTGATAACATAATAATAGATAAATATATATATATATATATATATATAAGATAAGATAAAGATATAATATGATAAAAGATAAAAATCGATATTTCTTTTTGTAATATAACCTATTAGATTTTTTTTTGATTTTTTTTTTACTTATTTAATTCAAAGATATATATCAAAATATAAAGTCGGATGATGTGAAGGATGACATGGTGGATGATGTAGCATAGCTTAGAGGTCGACACATAGGCGAATTGAATATAAGGGTGACATGTGGCAAAACAACATTCTGTTTAGTATATGTATAGATTTGTGTAAGTCACCAGGGTTCTTTCTCGTTAATTTCTCCTCCACTGTCAAGTTCTTCATCGTCGAATCTCTTGTTGTTAACTAACCTAATAGCTAATTCACCATATTAATTACTTCAGTTTTTGTGTGTGTTTGATGGTTGATCATAAATTTTAATTATATAACCTAATTGTAATATTAAATTACGTAACTTAATCGCGAAACAAGAAGTGAGTTTTGTGTAGGAGAACGAAGAACTCGACTTAGTAAACATTGAATTTTATGTAACATAATTATGAAAGTTAATGTCAGTTTGTGTAGCAATATTGTTATGTAGGTTTGTGTAGCTTTGTTAATATATGTACATATAATTATGTAACATTAACATAATCGTGTAAGTTTTTGATATATAATCGTGAACCGAAGATTATGTAAACTAAATCTATTTGTGTAAGCGCGGATTATGTAAACTAAATCTATTTGTGTAAGCTTAATTTTATGTAATGCACTAACCTAATCGTGTAAACTATAATCATATTTCTGATTGTGTAATCTAATTAGGGTTTTTTATGTATCTAATTGTGTAATTTAAGTAGGTGCCTATTTTTTTTTGTAAGCTGATTATGTAACATTTCACGTGTAGCATTAAACATGAATTTAATTAAGTTACCTTATCATGTAAGTTGTTAGTGTAACGTAATCGTGAAAGAGGCGTACAGATTGTGTAATTATGTATTTGTGTAAGCTGATGATGTAACATAACACGTGTAATATAATTATGTAACACTAACGTAACCTAATCGTGTAAGTTTTTGATATATAATCGTGTAAGTTATAATCGTGAACCGAAGATTATGTAAACTAGATCTGTTTGTGTAAGCGCATAATATGTAAACTAAATCTATTTGTGTAAGCTTAATTTTATGTAATGCACTAACCTAATCGTGTAACTATAATCATATTTCTGTTTGCATAATCTAATTAGGATTTTTTATGTATCTAACTATGTAATTTAATTAGGCTAATTGTTGGAACATAGATGTGTTACAAATTGGACGATATCGAACGACGGTGTAGTGTAGGCAGCCGTGTAGCAACGTGGGCGACGTCGATGGTGGAGCAACGCTTCCGTTGGTCAACAAGGTCGATGCAGAAACACGATTTGGTGTTGTATTCGGTGTGGCAGGGTCGCTGGTGCCCGGTGGAGCGGTGACGTGATGGTGCTACGAAGAAGAGAAACGAAAGGTTGGAGGCAAATTGGTTGAAGAGAAGGAGTAAAAGAGAAACTATAAAAGTATTCTCTTGAGATAGGCTATGTAGCAAGTGGAGTGTGAGATTACTCAATATCGAACCATAATCTCCATTGAAGAGGAGATTAATGGAGAATAAGTGTTTATTGAATCAGAGTTTCTGTTACAGGAAGAAAACAGTTGAATAAAACTGATTTTTACTAACTAACAGAAAAGGGCCTTAAGAGCTATTTATAGACATATCACTAACAAGCCTATATGTCTCATATACCCCTCAAACTTGACTTGGAGGACATTTAACAAGTCCAAGTTTGCTAGACAAAAAACGATGAGATACTTCTCCTAAGGCCTTAGTCATAATATCTGCCAATTGTAATTGGGATTTAACATGAGATGTATGAAGGAAACCATCAGTGACTTTCTCTCTAACATAGTGGCAATCGATGTTGAGATGTTTGGTACGTTCATGGAAGACTGGATTGGCAGCAATATGTTGTGCAACTTTATTGTCACAGTAGAGGGTGATAGGCAGAGATATTGGGATGGGTAATTCCTTGAGTAATCCATGCATCCAGACAAGCTCACTGGTGGTGTAGGACATACTTATGTACTCTGATTCAGCTGAGGACTTAGAGACAGTCTTCTGTTTCTTGGCTTTCCATGAAACTAAAGATGATCCCAGAAAAACACAATAGCCACTCACAGAGCGAGAAGAGAACTTACAATTGCCCCAATTAACATCACTATATCCAGTCAAAGTGAGGGTAGAGCCAACTGAATAAGATAAGCCTAGATCAAGAGTACCCTTGAGATACCTGATGACATGGAGTGCGGCATGAAGATGAGCTTCTTTTGGGCAATGCAAGAACTGACTGAGATGCTGAGTAGAGAAAGAGATATCTGGCCTGGTGATATTAAGATAAAGGAGTCTGCCCACTAGCCTCCTGTAAACAGAGGGATCCTCCAAAGGTGCACCCTTAACATCAGTTAAATCAACTCCACTGGGTAAAGGAAAGTTAGCAGATTTGCAGTCAAGAATATTAACATCAGTCAAAATATCAAGGATGAATTTCCTTTGATTAATAACAGTGGCTTTATCTGATCTGGCAACTTCCAAGCCCAAGAAAAAACGAACCAGACCCAAGTCCTTAATGGTAAAAGCATCATGAAGGTCTGTCTTAGTGAGCTCAATAGTGCTAGGATCATTGCCAGTAAGAAGAAGATCATCAACATAAACCAGAGCAATAACAATCAGATTGTCTACCTTCCGGATGAATAAAGAGTAGTCTTGCTTGGACTGTACATATCCTATGTTGAGCAAGAAAGAGGTCAACTCTTTATTCCATTGCCTTGATGCCTGTTTCGAGCCATACAAGGATTTTTCAAGCTTGCAAACTTGCCCAGTAGCTGCCTTGGTGTATCCCTGAGGAGGGATCATGTAAACTTCTTCATCCAAATGACCATGAAGGAAAGCATTATTGATGTCTAGCTGGTGAACATCCCATTTCTGTACAGTAGACAAAGCCAAGAGAACTCTAACAGAGGTAAGCTTAGCTACAGGTGAAAAAGTGCAGGTGTAATCCCTTCCTTCAACTTGATTATACCCTTTGGCAACC
Source organism: Oxyria digyna (assembly GCA_029168935.1). Taxonomy (NCBI): domain Eukaryota; kingdom Viridiplantae; phylum Streptophyta; class Magnoliopsida; order Caryophyllales; family Polygonaceae; genus Oxyria; species Oxyria digyna. The sequence continues at coordinate 1,258,954 of JAPVLV010000001.1, read as the reverse complement.
AGTCGAGCCTTGTATCTTTCCACTGACCCATCAGCCCTGAACTTGATCTTATATACCCACTTAGAGCCTACTGCTTTCTTGTTAGGAGGCAATGATGTGAGACTCCAAGTGTTGTTTGATTCCAAGGCTGCTAGCTCTTGTGCAATAGCAGTTTGCCAACAATCCTGAGAGCTGGCTTGCTTATAATTTCTGGGCTCAGATATAGAGCAAGTGTTACAAAAGGATGTCACAAAGTCAGGTGAGAAATTGGTAAGGTCAAATATTTTTGTGGCTTGGAAAGAGGTAGAAAAAGAGGAAGGTTTGGACTTGTCTATGCATACATAGTCCTTAAGTCTGATGGGAGGAATTCTTTGTCTGGTGGACTTTCGAGGTGCAATAGGTGGAACAGAGATAGTAGGTGGAATAGGGAGTGAAGGTGAAGTATGTAAAATAGGAGAAAGATGAGTGGTCTGTGTTTGAGTTGGCACAGGAGAGGGAGCTGGAGAACACAAGTCAAAGTCATCAGCAGGATTTACTAAAGGAAGGGTAGGTTCAGATAAAGTGGAAGTAGGAGGACTGACAAGGCTAAGTTTAAAAGGGAAAACATTTTCTTTGAAAATGACATCTCTGCAGACAAAGAAATACTGATGTTCAATGTCATATAGTCTATATCCCTTTTGACCAGGAGGATAACCCATGAATATGCATCTTCTGGCTTGAGGACTAAACTTATCCTTAATCATGGTGCTAGGTTTACCAAAGCAAAGGCAGCCAATTACCCATAAATCAGAATATGATACTGGTGTGCCAAACAGAAGCTGAGCTGGAATCTTCCAATCTAAAACAGAGCTGGGAAGAAGATTAATAATGTGAATAGCAGCTCATTGATGAGGCTAAAGTCGTAGTGCCAAATCAAAGAAAACTCTAAACACTAACTAAAGTATAGCAAACAAGTAGAGGTCGAACCCAAGGGAATCAAAACACCAATCGCTATGCAGTCAAGCGAAATACCAACTAACGAACAAGTAACAAGTAACCAGGGGGGTTTTGATTGTATGAAACACAAAAGTAACAAGTATCAAGCAAAGGGAGTTTGGGTGAGAATATGATGAGAAGGGGTTTCACCTAGCAAGTATCCACACAACAGTCAATCAAGTTGACCATAGATTTATCTCAAGTTCTATTCAATCCTAGGGAATGTTCCTATTCCAATCTTTAATATATCAGCAGGCCAACCGGTCCTGATAATACTTACTATTCAACAATCAGGAAAACCTCTCAAGATTAGATGAAATAGCAGAAAAGGGCACAAGAATCATAAGGATGCATGCAATAACTTACAACCGTCAAGTATTAACATGCAATCAATTCTCTTTCATAAAAGCAATCAACTACCAAATCATGCAGATATGAGTGCTACAATGACAAGGAATTCCACCGTATATTCCTAGTCTAGCAATAGAATACTATCAATCAAACTAGGTGATCAAGCTAGTAAAACTAATAGAAATCAATAGATGAAGAACAAGAGAATTAATACAAACCCATAGGAAAAGAACAAGAGTTTAGAAATCTCACAACTTAATAACTGAAGGTTTCAACCGCTAAGTAAAACAATGGAGATTAGTTCCTGCTCATGGTTGCAGAACTAAATTGTCTGATGGAAAAGATGATAGAAAGAAAGAAACTAGGGTCCTTAAATAGAGAACTAACCCCAAAATATATGGTAAAAGAAAGATCTTAAACAAAATAATAAAATAAGGTAAAAGAAATAAAATAAAATAAGGAAAATAAGGAAAGTCCGGAATATCTTCGGCCTTGTTGTGGCGATCGCCATGGATGCCTGGCGATCGCGGTCTTCATGTAAAACTTTGCCTCGTCTCTGTCGCCCCATGGCGATCGCCATAGAGTCATGGCGATCGCCATGCTCTCTCGAACTCATGTAATACTTTTGTTGTAGAATGGCGATCGCCATAGTGATGGTGGCGATCGCCGCTGCTCCGCAGAATATCTTCAAGTCTTCATGTCTTCAATCTTTGATCCTCTTCTTCTTCGGTTCTGGTCTTCATTTCTTCACTTCTTCATAAACAACTCAAAATATAACAATAGCTCCAAATACTTGTGATAACACTCCTAAACTAATGTAATAATCCCTAGTTACGCTATACAAAGTGCAACGTATCACTAATACACACTCTCCCCAGAATTTCACAGGAATATTGGCATGTATACGAATAGCTCGAGCAGTCTCAATGATGTGGCGATGTTTCCTCTCAACCCTACCATTTTGTTGAGGATTGCCTGGCACACTCCTCTGATGGATAATCCCTCTCTGAGCAAAAACATCCTGACAAGCTTTTTGCATAAACTCAGACCCATTGTCACTCCTTATGACTTTAACTGAAGCTTTGAACTGAGTGGCTACATAGGCTAGAAAAGAAGGTATAACCTCCCTAACCTATGATTTTTGTTTGAACAAATAAATCCAGGTGAACCTTGTACAGTCGTCTAGGATAGTAAGAAAATAAGAGCATCCAGTATGTGTGGGAGTCTTGTAGGGTCCCCAAATCTCAAGGTGAATCAGATCAAAGGGCAAATGTGCAACTGTATTATTTCTGGGAAAAGAATCTTTACAATGTTTGGCAAGAATACAACTTTCACAAGAAATTTTGGACAAAGATTCTAAACTCTTTACAGGAAAAGGAAGGTGTTTCAATTTTCCTAAAGAACAATGTCCTAGTCTCTCATGAAAGAGTTGGCAACTATCCTTAGCAGTAGCAGCTTGATCCATACTATCATTCATCCTTGTGTAAGCAGCAGCTTCCCTGAGCTGAGATTCCATGATATAGAGCCCCCCATTTCTGTCTCCCTTTATCACTATGTCCTTAGTGGTAGGGTCATGGAAAAAAATACAATCAGGAGCTAAATGACCAATCAGTTTTGTGTCATCTAACAACTTAGTGACTGAAAGTAAGTTGTGTTTGAAGCCAGGGATCAACAAAACATCATGTATCATCAATCTGGAATTAATAGCAATAGAACCTGTCACTGTAACTGTTTTCAAACTGCCATCAGGAAGAACAACTCTAACAGGACAATCCAAGGGCATTTGTGAACAAAACAAAGAACCATCATATACCATATGATCTGTTGCACCAGTATCCACTATCCAAGAAACTGAATCTGTACAAGAACTGACATGTAGAGCAGAAGAAGGTATGAGTTTACCTGCAAAATTTGCACTAGAACTAGATGAATTGCTGCCCTCATTGCCTCTCAGAATTTTTGCTACTTCTTGACACACCCTGCTCAAAGTGTTGTCATCCCAACCAGCCATAGGACTATCGAGTGGATTATCTTCCACACCAGCAACATTAGCCCTCTTGTCTTTGGATCTCCAATTCCCATTGGATCGATCCCTTGTTTTTGTAGCATCAGATGAACCATCTCCAGACCTCCAATTTTCTGGAAAACCAATTAGCTTGTAGCATCTTTCCTTGGAATGACCTTTCTTGTGGCAATGGTCACATACCCTGTCATTCCTTGGTCTTCTTGAATTTGATGCATCATCCTTGGAGTTCAGGTACTTCTGGAAATTTGCTTGATCTTTCTGGGAGAAAGAATTAACAGAACAAGCCAAGCCATCAATGCCTAAAGAATTGACTGGATTTGTAATTGCTTTCTGTCTCTCTATATGTTGGACTAGATAGAAAGCTCGATTCACTGATGGGAGAGGATCTGTGGACAATACAGTACTCCTCACAGTGTTGAACTCTTCCCCTAATCCCATCAGAAAATCCATTAAATGGGATCTAGCATCTTTATCCAACATCTTCTTGACAAGGTCGCAAGAACACCTCATATAAGCTCCACATTCACAGTGTGGTAGATCGTCTAGACTGGCCATCTCATCCCAGATCTTCTTCAATTGGGAATAATATTCACCAACTGAACGCGAACCTTGTTGAATTGCACTCAAAGATCGGCGCAATTGAACAATAAAGGGCCATTAGTCTGTCCAAATATCTCAACTAATTCCGCCCACAACTCATATGTTGAATCGACAAAAGCAAATGTCTCTGAGATCTTACCTTCCATGGAGTTTAAGAGCCAACATCGAACCATATAGTTTGCTCTTATCCACTTTGGCGAATCATGAGATCCTGGTGCGGGGCGTCTGCAAGATCCGTCAATGAATCCGATCTTGAACTTTGCACCTAGGGCCATCTTGATACTGCGACTCCATGTGAAGAAATTTTGACCATCCAACTTCAGTGCAATTAGCTGTGTTCCTGGATGATCCGAATTGGAAAGCGCCAAAGGATTCACCTCCGCCTCTTGATTACGATTTCGTCGTGCATTGGCCCTCTCATGGCGTCGCGCAGAGGCTGCTTCATCAGCAGAAGAACGTCTCTTCGGTGAACCTTCTGAAGAAGACATCTCGAATCAAGAAATCGAGACCAGATCGTTGTGCGAAAACGAAGAAGAAGACTGAGCTATCTATATTTAGCTCTGATACCATGTGACAATATGGGGTCCACGGGCTAGAGAGCAGCGTGGACGGTTAGATAGACTGGGGGGCGTGCTCACACGAGCCCATGGGGTTCCACCCTAAAACCAATTGGCAATAGGGGGAGTAATCCATAAGCTTATATACTAGGCTTCTTTTACTCTCAACTTCCGATGTGAGATACTATTCTCAACACACCCCCGCAAGTGCAACGGGCGGAAGCCCAGTTGACACTTGAACACGCGGTTGTGGGTGGGCCTTCTCAGTCTCTTTATAGCCAAACTCCACAATCCAAGGGTCCAGGATAGAGCCTGACTCTGATACCATCTGAGATTACTCAATATCGAACCATAATCTCCATTAAAGAGGAGATTAATGGAGAAGAAGTGTTTATTGAATCAGAGTTTCTGTTACAGGGAGAAAACAGTTGAATAAAACTGATTTTTACTAACTAACAGAAAAAGACCCTTAGACATATCACTAACAAGCCTATATGTCTCATATGGAGAGGGTGAAGAGTTTTTTTATCCAATTATATATTGAGTGCTTTATTAATTGTAGACCCCTTCCTATTATTATCATAGAGTCTAGTTTTGAAAACACTAATTGTAAAGGGTTTATTAGTGTCTTTGCCTCAAGAAAAATGGGTGGTTTTTAGTTTATAAATTAAATTGGCTTATAGTTATTTTTTTGGCACTATGTTTAGGAGAACGATGGTCATGAAAAAACAGTTGTCTTTCAAGTTTCAACAACTTATTGAAATGCTAAATCTTATGTACAGAGTGACCTTCTTTAACAGTTTAAAATTAGATTTCTACAAAGCATATAGAAATACTGATATTAGGAAGTATCTACTACGTGTGCTAGTAAGATTTGTGCACTCCATACGAAAGTGAGATGCATCAAAATTTGAAATGCAGACTTTATAATTTAGTAACATTGTTTGTTTGACTTTGGATGAATTCCTATACTAATTGGGAACCGAGGCATCAAGATTGATGACCAATTATCCCTAAAATCTATACTCTCATTTTCTTCTAGTAGTTTCTTCCCTTTATGCTCCTCCATTTTCATTAATCAAGGTGGCATTTGATTCACTTTCGAGTTTGACTTTGTTATAAAATTTGAGTATATGCATGGATTTTATGTGCACCTTTATCATATTTTATCTAGGAAAATTTGTTTGATAGGTGAACATGGAATCATGCACAAGCTAGTAAAATTCATAAATGCTTAACATGCATGTATCATATGAAATTATGTATGCATGCACTAAATTAGGCAATTTAGTACCCTTCTATTTCTACACGAGAGTTGCATTAAGATTTTTGTATAGGAAAGGTCTATGAGCGGTATTTTTTTTTCTTTAGGTCTTTCGCTTGGATTCAAGCGAAGAATCTTAAATCAAGCAATTCAGTATAGGTCTTTTACTACCATTCTTCTAAAATTGATGGAGATATCATAAATTCTTAGGAAGATTTTTTGTGTGTTCATAAGAGATGTGAGTAATAATAGTTTTATACTCCCTCCGTCCCTTATTGATCTTCTCATTTGCTTTTGACACATTTGTCGAGACACGTTTTGTAACGTTAATATCTTTAAATATACGATGATAAAAAATTTAATTTTTTTATATTGTCAAAGTACTCATTGAGATGAAGCAACGATATCTCGTATGCCTATATTTATTTCTATATATCGGAAGAAAACGAGAAGATTCTCTCTGTTTATAAATAGTGTTGAAAAAGCAAACAGACCTTATATTAAGGGACGGAGAGAGTACGTGTGCGTGGTAGTGTTCTTAAGAAGATTTTCATTCATAGTGTGAGAAAGTAACTTACATGAAGTGGAGCTATTGTTGTCAAAGATGACTACCGAAAGTAAAAAGCTCTACTTGATAGTATTGAATTTTGCTACTCCGTACGATGTTAAAAATCAACTTTATTAAGAAAGTGACTATTACTCCCTTCCTCCATTTCCCAGAAAATTAACTTTTCTCCTCCCATTTCGTTGCCTTCCAAATTTGTCTCTGCTAATTCTTTTTTGAATTTGTCCATAACCCTAACCCCCAATTTCCTTCATGCTTTTTTTCAAATCCTTCCCCAAATTCCTTCATGTTTTTTTTAATGGAAATAAAAAAGATGAGAACCTGAGAAAAAAAAAAGTGCTTCAGATAAAAACAATTACAGTACAACATTTATAATGGAAATAAAAAGAAATATAAGTACCTTTTTTACTACTCCGGTATGTGACAAGTCTCGGAAATTTAGAAAAGTAGGATTACACTAATTTACACTTTGTATATCTTTAGATTTATACATGTTCTTCACTAGAAATGCATGTCTTGAATACCTTTATCACGAAATCTTGAGCTACGATGTTGAATAAAATATTATTTCATATTAGTTGGGTAATCTAAATACATAAAATTTGAGAGGCAATGTGAGGATCCGATTTGAATGATATAATTGCAAACAATGCATATAAATATTATGTCATGTGTTCATATATTGTACTAGCCCTTCCTGCGTAACACGGGCCAAATGAATTTAAAAAAAAATATTTTTAATTTTTTTAAATTTATATTGTTATTATATATTACTAAGTTAGTATTTTTAACATATTTTTAAGTATGGAAAATATATCCTCATACAATATGTAGGATAGAGGTGGGTATAGAAAATCGAAACAGAAAAAACTAAACGGAAAATCGACCGCTTTTTAGGTTAATCGTATGCAAAAATAATTTCAAGTTATAATTAACCGAACGATACTATTTACAATTAATCAGTTAGGAAACAGTTAATTAAATTGTATTTGTAGTTAACTGAAATAATAGAATATACAACATATATATTTTTTAAACTAATATTGATTTCATTATTAACATTACTACATTAGACATGATCTATGCATAACAATGATCTATGAATTTTTTCGGGTTGATAAAAATTTTGGGTTCAACGGGTTCGGGTCTGGTCGATCCAGCGGGTTTCGTAAACTTTACCCGAAAATGTAATATCTCCATGGACAAATATTTTACCCCAATGATCTATTTATTTAGCACACCCGACAATTCGTCACGAAGGTATTACAGATGATCTTCGTCACGAAGGTATTACTTAAGAGATTCGCCACGAAGAAAAACAGGACTTTCGTCACGAATCAAAAAAAAAAATATTTTTTTCAAAATCTTGTAGATAATTTCAATACGAGTCCGTGCATATAAAATATGTCCATAACGGACATCATTTGCCCTTCTAAAAGCCCTAAAAACAAAACAGTCGTTTCGGTTAAGTTCGTAATATTTAAACATAATGCATAATTATACTTTGTAAGTAATAAATTAGTGATATTAAATGATAATATATAATAATAGTATATAATTTTAATTGCATGATTTTTAACTATAATAAATAATTATATTATACAATTAATAAATTTATATAAATTTTGTTTTTACGAACTTAACAGAAACGACTGATTTGTTTTTAGGGCTTTTGGAAAGGAAAACGATGTCTGTTTTGGACGTATTTTATATGCACGGACTCGTATTGAAATTTTCTATAAGATTATGAAAAAAATTATAAAAATATTTTTGATTCGTGACGAAAGTCCTGTTTTTCTTCGCGATGAATCTCTTATGTAATACCTTCGTGACGAAGATCATCTATAATACCTTCGTGACGAATCTCCGGCTGTGCTAGATAAATTTGTGGGTGTGCCAAATAAAGGCTTTGTATCTTTTTACTATATCTACTTTTTTGTTTGGTTTTTATAATTATAATAGTGTTTATAACTATCTTTTATCTTTTTACCATATATTTTACTATATCTTCTTTTTTGTTTGGTTTTTTAATTATAATTGTGTTTATAACTATCTTTAATAATAATTTTTTTCCAATTATAAATCTTAAAGATATAGTTTTGTTTATTTAATATAATAAAAATATCTATGTAGACTATTTGGAATTGAGCTTTTTTCCGATGGGCCGAGTAAAAGCCCAAAATTATAATGAATATCTTGATGAATATAATGGGTGAATATTTTTCAACCACCCAAAAATTATATGTATTATGATATGATTATGATGATGATGCTTGTACATAGTAACATAGATATAATTTTCGGTGCGAATAAGTCTTAACCAAAGAGAAATAAATGATTTGTGTTGTGTTTACAAATTACACGCAAAATTTGTAATCTAAATCATGATATTTTCTGAACCTTTTTAAAAAGGGCGGACTGTAAAAATACTACTTCTGTAGGATGTACAGTTTGTTCGGCATTAACACGAATAAGCTAGCTTATTTGTTAAAAAACTTGAAATGGTAGCTTATTATTTCAAGAAGCTTTAAGTTCTATAAAAACAAAGGGTCTGTTTGGCACCCGGTTTATAAACTGTTTTTTCATTAAAACCTGGTTTTATTTCAAAAAGTACTTTTACTGATTTAGAAAATTGTGCCAATAATTTCCATTTTCTAATTTCCTAAATCTTCATCCCCATTTCCGATTTCCCGTCTCCCTCCTTGAATCCAATCTGGTTCTTAACCTTTCCGCCAAAGTTCATGAATTTCTCTTACTCCGCCCAATCGTCTCCATTCCCCACCACCGCTCCACCACTGAATCTGCGCTTTCCGACTTCAACCCTCCACTTCTTACTCCTTGATTTTTGATTTTTGAGAGGGAAAGAAAATCAGTGTAATGTTGTGATAATACATGTCAAAACAAAATGGAATTGATGTGAATCGTGGTGTGAATGGAGTATCTGTATGAATCGTAGTCAGCAAATCTCAAAAGGTAATGGGTGATCTGAGAAATATTGAAGGTGGTAATGGAATTGAGGATTGATTTTAAATAAAAAATACTCCGTATTTATTATGAAAAGGAAGGTCAAACGTCATTTTTCATCAAAACCTGTTTATAAACTGGTTTTAGTTTATAAACAAGTTTACCAAACAAACCCAAAGGCAAATTATAAACTGCCGAAACAGACCCGTAATCGTAACTCTTGCATCATTCGATCAATATTTCGAAATACAATTGTACTGATTACCCAATGTCAGTATATTTTTGAGTTCTTGCCCCCGAAAAAAGGCAGCTTGTAAGAATACCCAAAAGGCCCTTCCATAATTCGGTACGGATAGCCGGTAGGGGACATGCACCCGAGCTAGACAACAGTGTTAATAAAATATATACTCCGTACTTTGTATTATAATTGTGATTATGAAGCCACTACCCCACGCTTTGTAAAAGTTAATGTTTTTATATTTATATACTAATTTTTTATCTGGAGGTAGAATTTCTATACATTAATAATCCCCAATTATAAAGCTAACTCCTTTCAGTAACATTATATTTTAGTTTATCCCCAAAGCTGTAATAATACATGTACACTAGCTAATAATTAAATGAGTTTGTTTCTATTGTACGTAAATACTATTATACAACGTACACTTAAGACTATAGTTTAATGTATCAATATAATATATGAAAGAACAGCTTTATGAAGTAAAACTGTAAATGTAATGATAATGTAGGTAAAAAGGGAATCAAACATTTTAATATGGATTTATAATGGGTCCTAAATTGTGTATTAGTTGTAAATAATGTACATGAGTCCTAAAATTGTGTACTTTATAAAAAACGGTATAAATTTGTGCATAGGTTTTAAGTCAAAATTTATGGGCATATACTCAATTCTCATATAATTTTTCATCCTTCCGAAATCTTTTCTCATATATATATATTTTGTCATTATGTGATTCATTTTCACATAGTAAATTCAAAGGACTAATATATTAAATTTCAATATCAAGATAATATTTTCTAACATGGATATAGAAGATAATATTTTATATTAAATTCAATAAATTAATCATACTATTCTATTGTAGTCTTGAGTCCTTGACCAATAACCAATATTAATTTCACATGTTTTTATATGGTTCACTTCCAAGTTCCAAGCATGAAATGTTTTTTAATTGAAAAGTTAATAAGTTTGATACATAATCATTTTTGACGTGACATTATGTATGTTGGTTAAAATATGTGTATCGTTTACAATCTTCGTTTGACTCATTTTTTCGATATTTTCACCCAATTAGGATATAGATTGAGAATAAGGCCATTAGCTAAAAGATATAATTAAGAAACAAACCTTTATATATGGACCCAAAAAAGAATTTCAAGGCCACAATTATACATATGTAGCCAAGTGAGGGGATTGGACAAAGAATAAATTAATCCACAAAGTGTACAAAAATGGTAAAATGGACATTGAAAAGGGTAAACTTAAAGGCAATGGAGATTATGAAGATAACTTTAACAATTAAATTTAAACACTTAAATGTATTCACAGAATTAACTTTACTCATATACATTATGTACGAATAAGAACAAGGAACGATATATTTCAATATATATATAAAACTTTGTATAAATCCACTTTAGTTCCATGATTATTAATTAATAAGCTAGCTTTTGTACTGCTGATAAGATGCAAATGTATAGATATAATAATTAATTGGGCAACTATAGAGACAAGAAGAATAAGAATTATGTTGAATGTGATGTTAAAACTCACATATTTACGGTCTATTTCAATGGTATCCAAAAATATATTATGTGATATTAGAATATTAGGAAATACTCATATTAGTGTTGATCGTTATGAATCGAACATAATAATACTAATAATGATTATTATTGGAGAAATCTAATGAAAATATCTATATAATTACTAAAGTAAATCATCTTTCTTCCACCCTAGCTATGTTATGTGACATACTCTTCATTCTACACATCCACTTGTCGCAATTTCATTGATCACGATTTTTTTCTATTTATTGTAATTTTACAGAAAAAATGATTAAATTTAGAAAACCATGTACAAAAATATCACAAAAAGATTGTTTAATATCTTTCAGATTACAAAATAATTTTTATGTGTTAATCTTTTAGATTTTAACCTGCTAATATCCTATTATGTTATTTTAAAAATTTATAATTTTATATTTATGATATGACATATGACAAAAAGATTGCTTTCTTAATAAATAAAGGAAAATATTATATTTTTGTGTTATGATAGTGCTTTAAATTATATAGTTTTATATATGTTAAAATTAACTTATTTAAATTTGTTAAAAATTAACATATGATAATTTGATCAAATAAGATTTTTTTGTATAAAAAACTCATTTATATTCGTTATTTATTATATTTAAATTTTTTAAAACTTAATCATGTATCAATATTATTTCAAACTATCAACTAATTTTCATATAAAATTATATACAATACATAATACTATTTATTAACCATATCGAGCTATATAAATCGTGCATGGCGCGGGAAATAGGCCACTAGGAAAGAAAAAAAAGAACTTATGCGGCCCTTAAAGTGCACGTTGGGCTCTTCTTTCTCCAAATCGTACGGACATTGGGGTCTTATTCGTCTCAGTGATTAATTTAAAAATATCAAATTTTTATATTTTTTACTAATAAACAATTAGAGATATTAACGAAACAAAACGTACATCGACATCCGCACCGAGGTCAAATGGGGCTTATATAGTGGGACGGAGGGAGTATTTGTTATGCATATATCCGCGGGCGCGGACTAATTATTTCTTTTATTTTATTTCCTTTTAGTTAGATTTCGAATTTACATTTTACATCATATTAAAGTGTGGGTTTTCTCCGACCAATAAATAAAGTTTATTTTTAACAGGTTTCATAAAATTAGAAGAAGAAATATGTAAGTACAGCAGTCAAGGTTATCCTTTGAACATGCATGCATTCTGATTAGCTTATTTGTATAGCTCCCCCTGTCAAATGAGATCAATTTAACATGTCATACATTATCAGATCAAACCTTCAATCTTTAAAACTACTACTCCCTCCGGACGTTAATGTTCTTCCCATTTACTTTTGACACATTTGCCGATATACGTTTTGTAACGTTAATATCTCTAAATATAAAAATTATAAAATTTTGATATTGTTAAAGTTCTCGATGAGACGAATCAAACAAGATCTCATATTACTATGTTTTTTCTTATATATTAGACGATATATCGAAAATTCTCTTGTAAAGTGAATAATGTCAAAAATAACAATGGGAAGAACATTTGGAGAGGGAGGGAGTAATCAGTTTGCAGCAGTAACACTATTGTACTTCAATCTTTAGGTTGTTCGGACCACAAAACCATTAACATGTCCATCCATCGATCTCCATAATAACACTATTGTACGTACTTCACTTAATAATAATTAGTGCAAGTACACCTTCTATTATTAATCTTTTGATGTTTATGATCGATGAGATCGAGATTCGAGAGAATAATATGGTGGCTTCATCTTCTATATTAAGCACACGTTCTATATATCAATATATGTTCATGGCAAATACTCTCTTCTTCGTCCCTCTTTTTCATTCATCTTTCCTTGTACAATGTTTCTTTATTTCCTTCTCCTTATCAAAACTTTTTACTTTTGATCATAAATATTTACTATAATACCCTCATAAAAACTCTCCAATCACTGCAAAACCCACAACAATCCAAATTACTTTTTCATTTTTATCTCTCTCATCATTATCATACCCACATTTTAACCCTTTAATTTTCCTCTCTCTTTAATTCTTCATCCAATACACCTTCTCTCCTATTTTTCTTCTCCTCTTTTTTCTCTCCTTAATTCTTGTACATATTGTGGAAGAGGAATAAAAAATGGGGACGGAGGGAGTATGAGGCAATCAATATACTCCGTAGTATAATATGCAAATAAGCATGTACGTAACATGCAAGATCGATTTCGAACGTATCCTAAACTAGTTTTTTCTTAATAATTAAACCCTAGTAACTTGACATTTATTAGCGTTCTTTTTTTTACATCTTTAGAGATTATGATGTCTTTATAACAACAACAACAATCCACTCAATATGATCCCATCATAATAGGATGTGGAAGCTTCATATGTACACAAATCATTACTCAAATAAGTACGTCGGGAGGATGTATAATGGGGTGTCCATGAGAAAACTAGGACATGAAGGTAAAAAAAATATACACCAAAAAAAGAGAAAGACCAAAACTACTCAAATCAAGTTCGTCTAAAAGTTCTCTCCATACTCCTTTACATTTCTACAACTCTAATCTTATGCTTTCAAATGTTATGTCTTGAGCCATGTTCTTTGTGAAACTCAGATGTGCGATGTCATTCACAATCACCTCTCTCCAACTCTTTTTCTGATTGCCTTCACTTTTCCTTAATAAGCTGAAATCTAGCTTTTATCATCTACGAGCTGGTGCGCCTAACTTCCTCCGTAACACAAGTCCCAACCAACGCAATATTGTTTCCTGCAATTTGTAGACTGTTAGTGACTCCAACCTTCTCTTTATTGACTTCGTTCTTGATCATGTGTACTTTGGTGTGTCCGCAAATCCAACACAATATCTTTATCTATACTATCATCATCTTCTGTTTTTGAGCTTTCATCGTGGACCAAAGTTAAGCCCTAGTTATTATTGTTTTTACTTTATTTGATTAATACTCGAGAGCTAGCTAGAGCTAGGTTAATTTGTTGGCCTAGAGATCAATGTGCATGGAGTAACTTTAACCAAAGTCGATGGAGCTAAATTGTTTATATATTCAATTTGTGTGTGTGTTTCTTGATTCTTTTGGGTGCTTAGTGACCAAATAAATCAGACAATTTTGACAAAGCGGATGGTTTAGCGGCAAGTAATTAACTTGAAAGTGGCCAAGTTGCTCTATTTTCAACTTTATTGTGCTTCCACCATTACTAATTTGAGAAATTCAATCAGATTGTGTCACACAGATCCACAAAAGTAACGGTCCAAAGATGGCATCTTCAAGCCAATATTCATCCTTAGTTGATTACTGCAAGTTGTTCTTGTTACATTCATAACAATGTTATTTATTACTCTGATAGTATTAAGTTAATAATTGAACTGGTGTTAGATAAATAAGGAGTGACATGGACGTGAGTCACCGCGCTTAGCTAGCAAGCAAGATGGCTTAGTCAAGTAAATCAATTAGTGCGTTTGTTAGTAGTTGATATAAGCTAGAGAACGTTAATATAGAGTCTCACATCGAAAGTTTGATCAATGACGGATATTGTAACTATATGACCGTTCACTTTCGGTTAATTAAACGAAACACTTGTGATAATTGTTAGCAAGCAAGATTGAGAGAAGAGAGACCCGTTTGGTGTGGCTATTGATGGAGGCGTTTTTAGAAATTCCTCAAGAACTTGGCTTATAGGATTCATTAGAAATATTGGGGTGTGTAGCGTCCTTATGACGGAATTTTGGATATTCATTATGGGCTTCACATCGCTTAGGAGAAGGGGTATTGTTTGATTATTCTCGAATCTGATTTGGCTCTTGCAGTTACTCTTATTGGGAAAAAGATTGATCACTAGATCTCATCTACTCGTCAACCTGGTGTTATCTCGTCATATATAGCTATATTAGTAGGGATTAAATTGTCAAGTTTCGTCATGTGTTTTGGAAAGCAATTAACTACTGGTTGTTTTTGATTTTCCTGTTGGTTTACATGTTTTAAATAAACCTTTTAGTAGTTGTATTCGTTTTGTTGGCTGATTTGTTGGGTGTTATTTGGCCTCATATAAACTCGTATCTGATTCTATTATTTATTTTAATAAAGCGGGCGAGAATGCTCCCTCTTTTTCTATCAAGAAAAAAATCGATTAATTAAAGTGATGTCCCATATGTTATATATTATCTATGTCCCTTAATACAAGGGACATTTGTTTTTGATATATTTGTTAAGACATGTGTTATGACGTTGATATATTATATGATAATAAATATTATAATTTTTTATATTGTTAAAGTATTCGTTGAGATTAATTAAATAAGATCTCACATGACTATTTTTTTCTGTATGTTGAAAGAAAACGAGAAGAATCTCTTGCCGTGTAAATGGTGTAAGAAAATGAAATGTCCTTTACATTAGAGAATAGAGGAAGTTCAAGGCTACAAGTTTGATCGACTCCAAAATAAGTACGTCTGATGATCTAAAATGCCCTACCTTAATATGTCACGAATTATTCTTTTTTTGAGAGGGCGTTTAACCCCGCACCCGTAACGCGCCCAAAAAACCCAGGTCATTTATGGGTGCATCCGGGATGCGCACAAGATTTTTTTTTTTTTTTTTTTTTGCCTTCAAACTGCTCAAAAATCCGGTCTGATTTTGGACGCATGCGCCCAAAACTGAACCAGATTTTTTAAAAAAGGTTTGGACGCATCCCGGGTGCACCCAAGAGTGGGTGTTAGTTATAAAAAAGTGGGTGCGGGGTTTTGTTCCGTTTTTGAGATAGTATGTCACGAATTTTTCTAAAGTACTTCTTTGATGTAGAATGTGGAGCATCTTTCTTACAGATTAGTTTGCATTAAAAATTATAATGCACTAGTACAACGTAAATCTATCTATATGATATATATTAAGCAACGTACATATATATAGGCCCTTACTATTTGACGCCCACTCAAATTGCTATTTACCGCCCAGTTTTTGTGCGTCACGCATGGAATAAAACCCTACGTCGCGCACGATGCGTCACGCATGGATTAAAATCATACGTCACGTATGGATTTTTTTTTGTTTTTGCTTGTTTTTTTCCATAATCTTGTAGATAATTTCAATACGATCGCGTGCATATAAAATTCGTCCAAAACGGACATCGTTTGCCCCTTCAAAAGGCCAAAATACAAATTTATCACACATAATTTCTTGTATCAACAAGTCCGTTAAAACAAGACACCATTTTTCAATTTTTTTTATAATATGGTAGATAACTTAGCAAAGATTTTATTTAGTGATGGTAATACTTAAATAAAATTAATAACTACAATTTATAAGTACGGAGTAATAGATTTGTTACACTTAATCATAATTACTTCACTGTTTTTTGTTTTTTTGCCTTTTGAAGGGGCAAACGATGTCCGTTTTGGACGAATTTTATATGCACGCGATCGTATTGAAATTATCTACAAGATTATGGAAAAAAACAAGCAAAAACAAAAAAAAATCCATACGTGACGTATGGTTTTAATCCATGCGTGACGCATGGATTTTTTTTTTAAAAAAAAATCGTGCGCGACGTAGGGTTTTATTCCATGCGTGACGCACAAAAACTGGGCGGTAAATAGCAATTTGAGTGGGCGGTGAATAGAAAGTATGTATATATAGCTCTTCGAAGTTTTCAAAGGCCATCCTAAACTTTCATGCATAATTCACATGCTTGCTCTAAATGATCCTATGATCCAATGTGACAATTTTAGGATATGATTATGGCATGTCACACCTAGTAAGTTGACCTAAAACTTATAGATACGAAAATTTGGAAGAACTATCTCACCAAAATAGCAACATCTATATATTGGACTTTTTAAGAATGTTATTTAGTGATCTCAAATTTTATTTTTGGAGAAGGAGTCCATAGAGTCAATGATGATATTAGAACTCGCTAAGGCATATGCATTATACTATAGATGATATGCAGAATTCGCTGAGGAATATGCACTACATTATAGACAATATGCAGAACTCCTTAAGGCATACGCACTGCACTATACACAATATGTAGAACTCGCTAAGGCATATGCATTGTACTATAGACGATATGCAGAACTCGAAAAAACATATGCACTATATAGTACACGATATGCAGAACTCCCTATTGCATATGCACTATACTATAGACGATATGCACTCAATTTATGGCCTCGATTTATAACTTCTTAGTGTCTTAGTGAGTTCTACACATCATCTATGGTATAGTGCATACGCTTTAGTGAGTTCTGCATATCGTCTATAGTATAGTGCATATGCCTTAGCGAGTTCTGCATTATCTATTGTATAGGGCATATTCCTTAGCCAGTTCTGCATATCGTCTAAATATAATGCATATGCCTTAGCCAGTTCTGCATATCGTCTAAATATAATGCATATGCCTTAGCCAGTTCTGCATATCGTCTACAATATAGTGCATATTCCTTAGCGACTTCTGCATTATCTATTGTATAGGGCATATGCCTTAGCCAGTTCTGCATATCGTCTAAATATAATGCATATACCTTAGCCAGTTCTGCATATCGTCTAAATATAATGCATATGCCTTAGCGAGTTCTGCATATCGTGTATAATATAGTGCATATGCTTTAGCGAGTTCTGCATATCGTCTACAATATAGTGCATATACCTTATCGAGTTTTGCATATCGTTTATAGTATGCCTTAACGAGTTATGCATATTGTCTATAATATAGTGCATATGCCTTTGCGAGTTCCGCATATCGTCTATAGTATAGTGCATATGTCTTAACGAGTTCTGCATAGAAGTCGTTAACACCGTTTTACCATAAGAGCGGTCTTACCGGAGTGTCCCTCTTAGAATGAATATACATATTCATAAATCAACAATATATTAATATCAGAGAAAAGTTCCGGT
Source organism: Oxyria digyna (assembly GCA_029168935.1). Taxonomy (NCBI): domain Eukaryota; kingdom Viridiplantae; phylum Streptophyta; class Magnoliopsida; order Caryophyllales; family Polygonaceae; genus Oxyria; species Oxyria digyna. Next base: position 1,240,961 of record JAPVLV010000001.1, on the reverse strand, counting down.
TTAAATAACTCTTAACCCAGGAAAAAGGAACAAATCACGTTCACATGTTACACGTCAATTTCATATTCTGGATGATAATATATATTCATAATCTGGGCCATAAAAGTTTTAGGACGTTTTCAGTAAGGGACACAGTGTCATACTTGTAATTATTGCGAATATTTTTTTTTTTTTTTTTTTTATCAAAATGACCTCAAATTTTTTTATCGCCTAAATTATGAATATTACCGCTCAAATTATGAACGCAAAAAACTCCTTTTTTTCTACGTTAAGCTTTGTTCTCACTGTAACTTTTCTTTTTAATATCAGACATAGATTGATTAATATTAATCGAAAATTGTCTTTAAAATCGTAAAAAGAGTTTGAGCTGATCTTAGAGTCTATTTAGGCATTCAGAATGGCATGCCCTTGATTCGAGTAGAGCAAAGGGCGACTTGTATAAAAAAAATATTCCTAGCTCTAATTATGCATATAAGTACAACTAGAGGTGTATTAGAGGCACGGCATTAAACAAGAAATATTCTCCATACTCATCTTTGGCTTTTATACTAATAGAAAATATGCTTGTACTTGTTTTGTATTTCCTTGAATGGAAAAGAGTATTCATAAGTAGTTTGTAGCTTTGATTAATTTATCCCATGAATGTGTCCTCGTAACCAAGTATGCATGTGCAATTTTATGATCATAGGCATAAGTATATGTCTATAGTAATGTATCGTCCACAACGTGTTTGTGTATAAATCACATTGTATATATATGCCTTCTTTAGTGCTCGTGATAGGTTAATCGGTTTGAATCTAATTCGGAACTTCGAATAAACTCAAGAACGAAAATAAAGAATACAAACAATTGTTATTAAGGTAAACTCAACCTATTTTATATCAAATCAGATGCTTTTTTTAAAGGATAGGGGGTGTGGGGTAGGGAGTAGTAATTTAGTTATGGCACACCATCAGCTATACAATTAGCTGTAGAAGATCCGGACTGATTTTATATGGCCTTAAGATTGGAAGTATAATCCATAAAAGTAAGACATAGTTATGTAAGAGAACAGTCCAACGAGATCTCAGTACAAGTGTGAGGATAAGTCTTCCACATCGAAAATTGAGATAATAATAACACAATATATAACCACATGAATTACTCATTCTATTGTTAATTGGTTTTAAGTCGAAATCGCATGAACTTGTATAGTGAGCCTTAATTATGATATCAAAGCAGATTCTAGGTATCTGTTTGTATCTTGTTTTATCTAAGCTTAGCCTGCAATGATGACTTGCTATACGCTACTCCTTTGACTTGTCGACCGGAAGACATAGTTTGGATTTAGCCTGTCACGATGATGTGATATGAGCTGATTCATTTGTCAAGTGACAATTATGTCATTACACTTACCACTTGAGATGCACTAGTAGGAAAAGAGGCTTTTACCTCGGTGATTTTACCCCGGTTCCAAATGCAACTGGGGTAATTTGTCAGAAGTGGAATAACGGCTTCGGTTAGACTAAGAACCGGGGTAAATGTATGGATTTTATACCCCGGTTGGTTTGTTATTAGAACAAAAAGCCCGGTTATTTTTAATCGTGGTAGTTTTGTATGGTAATTTACCCCGTTTCTTTTTCTTAGCACATTTTAACCACGCTTTAATTTAGAACCGTGGTAAAATAATCTTTCAGATATTAAAGTTCTCAATCCCTAATTCACGGCTTTTATTTTCTCTTTGTAATCCCTTTCTCTTTAGCCGACGAGTAACATGCAGAGTCGGCTTCTATTACCTATTAGGTGGATTCGAAGGGCTAAATTTTGTTCAACTTCAATGGCTTTCGACTAGAGGCTACTATTTGACCGAACCATGCCATACTGCTCATGATCCCAAACGAAGGCATGATTCAGTCCACGGCTATAGGCTTGTTGTTTGGCCCCTAAAAAGGTACAAATTTGACAAATTTCTTCTGGTTGAGCCTTGAATCGATTTGTATACTTGACAAATATCTTCTTGTATGGCCTAATCTTTATGATACTGTTTGTTTAAAAAGGGAACGAATTTTCGAAATAGAAAGAGGCTTTTATCAATGATGAGTTGGTTGAGAACCATAAGAAACCTAAGATTTCTAGTTTTAATCAGGCACAAAAATAATGATCTGAAGTGTCACAATTCTCTTCCACCTAGCTGAGATGTCTAGTTAATGAAATGTAATGATGAACACCTGTATGCACTCATCTTAACCTTCCCAAATTCATCAATAAGAGTACGATTCATCAAAACTATTCTCTGACATATATGTGGTAAATTCGTATTTAGGTTCATATTGAACCGTGATTGGAAACTGGTTGCACTCATGAAAAACTTACACCTAATAGATAGGCTATGTACAAGACAATACTGATAAAAATCGGGCTAAGTTGGTAGAAGTTAGTGCCATATACATATACTTGAACGTATATAAGGTTAAATTCTGCTTTACTTGTAAAAGTCTTGGAATGTGCATCTATCATGTGATATATTATTATCAATTTTTTGTTGTGTGAATGCACATGCATTCACAGATTTACAAATAGTCAAGTATAAGTAGGTCAAGGAGAAAAACCTGTCATGTTAGATGCTCCGTCTCTGGTGGTATTCTTGGTGCAGAAACTGCTACATTGAATTTCATAGTATGTTACATGGTTATTCTGATTTACACATAAGTTGCCTATTTGTTTATATTGATGTTGGGCTTGTGATGAACATAAAAATTAAGCTATTAATGAAATCAACATCCCAGATGGTATAACAGAAACCGGTAACCAATAGTCTTCTACCTCTATAATACTTGAGCCCGTTTGTGCAAGATCCACATAATGTTTCTCTGGAAAAAAGATGATTTAGAATGTATTTTTTTTTCCTTATATGGTACATTTATTCTCAACATTAGGTCTCTTGTATGCGAACTGGGTGATCCTTTTATCTGATGTACTAGTACGGCATATGCCTCACCACCCTTAATATTTTTTCCCATATATGATGTACCATTTATTCGGCTTCTTTAGACTAAAACTACTAGTAACTTGTGGTGGTGGTGGTCTGTACTTCTAGATAACATAGTTGTGTTTATCATTTTTTTTGTAAATTGTACTGTATATGATTGAGGATTGTGTTCTGATAGTCTAAATGTTATGTTTCACACCAGTTACACATCACTCATCAAAACTTACAGTTTCAACATTGATTGATGGAAACATGTTCTGAAACATCATCGTAATTAGCTTCAAATGTTGATCACCGGTTCCAAAACCAAAAAGAACCACATGGGACTCACAACTGATGGATAGGTTGTCAAACTATGTTGTATCAAGTACATAAGTAAGTTGTGAGCAATGAGCATTCTTCTTGATTTTTTTTTGCCCGTTTTTTATTATAAAACTTGTGTATGGTTTGCATGAATTTTCTCTTAGTGGAAGATTTTGAAAAGATAAATAGTGGTATTAGGAAGGTAGTGTACAGACCTACACCTAATATACTTGCCTTATAAAAAAATTATTTCATTTACTTCTATCTTCCATTAGTTTTTTTTAAATTTCAGCCAACTAGTTTTCTTATTTTATATTTTAGTGTTGTATGTGTGCAAGTTTGATATGTGAAGATTTGAATTGACCAGGTAAAAAGATATTATTTGCAGTTTTAGTGATGTATGTGTACCCTCTAGTTGCAAATATATTTTATACACATGCAACCTCTTTTCTTTATGCAAATACTTTTTGGAATTCTCTGAGAATTCTTTTCAAAAAAATTATTGTATGATATACGTTTTGGCATTCTCTGATTGTATCAGTTTTTGGTGACTCAATGTTGCCTAGTATATCTTATATCATTAAAGATTTAGTAACATTAGATCAGTGAATTATCTTGTATTTGACATTTTATCTATTTTTCCATTGGCATACATAACCCTTGTAGCTTGATGTGCTTGATGAGGAGGATTTCAAAGAAGTCGAAAATTTGGTAGCCCACCTTATCCATATGCTACATAATGGTGACCCAGATGAAATGTTTAAGGTAATCAAGTGTGTAGAATATTGAATTCTGCAAGCATGAGAATATCTAGTGTTTTTTGTGATATACAAATTATATGTGGTGTGAAGTAGACTATTCAGCAAAACAAATTAATTCCTTAGCTTCATTATTTGTCTAAATTCCTTTTATTTTCTTATTCAAGGAGTCATATTTATTGAGTAAAAGGAAGAACAACTTGAGGATATGGAAGCTCTCAATCAAACATAACAGTGGAAAGAATGCGGAAGCACCATAGAATATCAAGATGGTAGTAAGGAACTGATTATGTCAGTAAATGTGGATTGTGCACTTCCAATTGTGTTTAGTCACAATAACAATGGTGAAATTGTAGTCATGTTTTATCTTAGATTTTTAAGATTTGTGGTTCTGTTTATTTAAGCATATGTTATGTGTGCAAGACTGCAAGTAAATACATTGATGTATCATATTTTTCTATTACTATATTGGTTATGTTATTTGAATATTATTTTTATGGTGTAATTTGGATTATAAATTAGGTATTAATTTTCTTTTTTCAGAGGTACAAATTTACCCCGGTTCTATAAATTTACCTTTATAGATTTTACCCCGGTTATACACCTTTACCCCTATAAATTTTACCACGGTTGTACATTTCTACACCATTTAACACCAAATAAAAGTATACAATGTTACCACGGTTGTTCTTTTACCCCGGTTCAACAACCGGGGTAAATACGTAACCGTGGTAAAATGATAACCGTGGTAAACACATTTACACCAAGCACTTTAACCCCTTCAGAACCGTGGTATTCTTTACCAAAAAACCGGGGTAAAAGCCAATTTTTCTACTAGTGATGGCATTTGGGAATAGACTTCTCACATCAAAAGTTAAGAGAATAACACTTCATTATATAAATATACGGATTACTCCTTCTATTGTCATAAAAACAATTGATTTTAGGATGAACCGGACAACCAGAAATTATCAACAAGTTCATGCTCATGCAAATAGAAGCCAGTCAAATTTTATTTTATTAAACTAATTTGTCGTCCAAATTCAATTGGTCCAAGAGGACGAATTAACAACCTTTGTAACCTAACTCTTTAAATGACAATGATGGATTAGCTGTCAAGTCTATGAAATAAAGCCCGATATACATTGATCCAACTAATTATGAAAATATTTTAAAATTGGAATATTTTTCTGGTCTTAATCATGTGGCTAGATTTTAAAATTTAGACATATTTTAGAGAGAATTTGAAAACAAAGAATATAAGAATTGTTTACAAAGTTCATCATTAGAGTGATTATGTATGGAGGAATTGGAGGCGTTATTAAAATAGTCAATAATTTTTGTTGTTGAAGTAGTATAGTCTCATATCAAAAGTTAAGACTATTGTATATAAATTATTGTAGTTAATTGGTCTATGATGAAATCAGATGAGCTTATATTGTTGATCTCATGCGCATATGTGCTCGTATACACGATCCTTTTATTTATCGATTCATCGGACTTTATCGTTTACTACTCCTCCGTATTTTTATACGTATCGAATTTAAGAATCAGGCAAGTAGAAATGGACTTCACAATCGAACATTCAATAATTTGTTGAATTTTTTTGATCTAGATATCATTGTATTCGTATCCACCTCCAAGGCTCCAAGCCTCCAACATATATCTGATGTGAAATTTCAGGATACAACAAAAACTTAGTGCTAAATCAAGTATATGTTTGTTAAAAATTGAAATATTGCATTGTGCAAACATAATACAATGGTGTGTATGTGTCTAAGTTTAAATGTGTTACACGTGTATGTATTTTAAACTATATTTTTTTAAGGAAAGAACTAGATAAATCTAATGATTATGCATGTACCAGCCTAGAGCATCTTTGCAGATGACACGAAGTTTTATATCAGAATTTATCATAGACACTAGAGAAACGACGGTGAGTTTAACAATTATCAGCTGAACCGTTAATCTCTCTGAAAATGGATCTAGTCTAAGAGTTATGGAAGAAACAGAGATCAACAAAAATCTATGCAATCACTATCTCAATCTCCCAAGGATTTTACCACATACAAACCTATATTCAAACTATACGTATGTGCATACAACGTACTTACGTTAATAATGTTTCTGCATATAAAAAAATTCTCTCGTATCATACGTATGTGCATAGAGAAACTCTATTTTGAAAGTCTACTAATGAAAGCTAAATTTGGTTTTATATTAGTTACACTTTAATGAAAGTTTGTGTTAAACCGATCATGTGATGGTACATGCTCGATCATATACGGACATTATTCGATTCCTCGCAGAATTGGCAAGTACACCGAATATTTGATGCATGGAAAACGACAAAATTGATGGGAAAAGGTACATATATTCCCTCGATATATGAAACTTGTATAAGAAGTACTCCCTCCGTTCCATTATATAATTCTTGTTTTTCTAATCGGGTATCTTAAAAAATTCTTCCTAATTTCTTTTTATGTCTTTTGTCTTATTATACCCATCACATTCAATTACCCTTTTTTTTCTCATTTTTTACATCAAAACTCACACCAACTTACTTTTTACTATTTTTTCTCTCCTACATAAAAATCCACATCCTCTCACATTCTCTCTCCTTCTCATTTTTTCTTTTCATAACCTTAATTTTTCTCGATAACGACAAACAAGAATTATATATCGGGACGGAGGGAGTATATGTTACTCCTTTCTATTTAGAAAAAAAGTATAATATATGTTACTCATTGACAACATCAAAATGATACGCCAATATTTCGGCTACAGATGGTGACCTAACAATGGTAACCACGAACATCACTATATGTAACTATGTAAGTGAATAATTGACAATAACCTCGCAGAATCATTACTATACTCCATAATAATTACACATATAACTAAAAAGATGTTTAGGGCATATTAGAAGAATTGAACAATATTTGAGCTTATAAAAACCAGTTTAAATTTGGTTGACGACAAACTAGACATGCACATATTGCGTGTGGTTTGTACATCACCATAACGTGTTCATAGATTACAACATTTGTGTATTATGCTAATGTTTAAGTGTATCGTTCACATTCAGAATCTAACTTTCAATTTTCATGGGATTTCTATAACATCAACTGCAGTATCTATGTAGCGCACCTGCCTACCTTTTTAATGAATGATATATAATCAAGGCTTTATGAAAAGTAAGATGGAATTAAATTTGCTAATCTTTTGACCTGCACTACTACTAATACTACTACTGCTTTTTGGGAGACATGTCTCACTGGCCAACCTTGTTTATTATCATCCATCAAAAGGAGAATCCTTTGTATTTTGCACTGCACTAATCCTTCATTAACAAATAATTGTGATTTGTGGGCGCCTACAAATTCCTCACCTCCAAAGTTGAGACCCAAATTTGTGATTTTATTCCCTCAATAACTCAACTTGTGTTTTGGAATTTCTCCCAATATGTCATAAGGAGAGACTCTTTCCCATTTTTAGAGTTCAAGCCTTGAAAATTTTAAGTATTTTACAATTTGAGAGAATATTTTACATTCTTATTTGATAATATCTCAATTCCGCTCCTTCAAAGTTGAGACCAAATTTGTCATTTGATTCCCTCTACTAGTGTTGGAATTTTGTGGCCAAAAATGTCTATGGCGAGATTCTTTGTATCGGTTGAGCTAAGGTGGAAATAGAAAATTTTAATAGTCAAGATTGAAATTTTCTTTCTCCATATCTTTTTTGTATGGTTTTCCTTAGGGTAACGTATGTCTTGCACTTGTAAAAAAAGGTTACGTTATAAAAATTAAATATGCACTACTTTTTGTTGTCATGTAGTAAATTGATTAAAACAAAATCAAAACTTATATGTTGGCTTTAGGTCTAGAATTTGTGTATCAAATTGAGAAAACAAAACATATACTTGTACGATCTCGCAATGCCATTTTTGCATGGAAAACAAGAATCCCCAATAGAGGAAGGGAATACTTTATCATTTGATAAATGAATCATGACAATAAATTTGGTTTAAGTTTCATTACGTTACCGTTTCCACAAATACAAAACAAACGACCCAAACTGTAATTGTTTTAGATATACAGGTGCAATTTTAATCATACTTAACGCTATTATAAACTTTGATCATGTCTAGTATATGTATCTTTACATGTATACCTACACACACATTTCATATATGGCCACATAAGTCAAGCCTTGTTAATTTTGCTCCTAAATAAAAACATGGGCTATTGTAATCGGCCCAATTAAGAAGCCCAATAATGCATTTAAGCGGGTCGGTGTAATAAAACAAATCTCGGCCCATGTATTGTAAAAAAGCCCATATATCCCCATCCCGTCTGTTTACTAATATAAAACCTTCTCTCATTATTTTCACCCCTTAAGAGCAAAACCCTAAACTGCACACAGTTTCTTCCGCACAGTTTCGTGTGCCGGAGCAATGTTAGTACTTTCTTCTTTACCCTTCAATTGCTTCACTTCAATTTCCATAGAGCTTGCTTATTGAATATGTATGTATGTTCCCATGTAATAGGTCTCGGATATTTGTTAATCAGTTGCCTTTGAACGCAAAGGAAGATCAACTCCGTGATTTCTTCTCCGAGAAAGGACAAGTTACTGATGTCAGGATTATTCGCAACAAGTATCTACTCATTATCTCCTTTCCTTGGATTTCTCTTCGTTTTATTCATTCCACTCTTCTTCTAATTCCAATTTCCAATTTCCAATTTCCAATCTCCAATTTCAGTGATGGCAAGAGCAGAAATTTTGCCTTCATTGGATATCGAACTCCACAAGAGGCCCAGGAAGCCATCAGTTACTTCAACAACTCTTTCATTGGTGCTTCTAAGATTTCTTGTGATGTATGTTGTTATCAAATTAATACTCATTAATTATACTTATCTTCTGTTTTGGATACGTAGTTTTATTCATACAAGCATCTGGCATTCAAGTTTTGAACCCTAATGTTCTCTAGGGTGATGTTCTGTGCTTGACCTCATGCTTCCACCAGGAAAAAACTGGCAGCTCCGTTTGGAAATTATTATTTTAAATTGATTGAAATTTAGTACCTGACAAATGTTTTGTACTTATAGATTGCCGGTAAGATGGGAGATCCAAATAATCCCCGTCCATGGAGTAAAAATTCCAAAGAAAAACAGGAAAAATTGAATAAAGAGGGAGAGGAAGTGGATGGTGGTCAAGATTCTGCTAATAAGGGTTCTAAGGACAGTGCAAAAAAGAAGAGTATCGCAAGTCATGACCCCAAACTTGAAGAGTTTCTGCAAGTTATGCAGCCTAGGAGTAAATCAAAGCTGTGGGCAGATGACACACTGGCTGCTCCTTCTGTTGATAAAAATAGTAAACTAGCTGAACCTGTAAGTAAAAAGGATAAAGTGGAGTCAAAATTAAAGAAGCTTGGTCTGAATGAAAGCTCTCAAAAAGACCGAGTCTGGGGAGAACAGGCATTAGATGATTCAAGCAATCATACCAATGACGAAATATCTGATGCTGATTATCTTAAGAGTAGAGTAAAAAAAGACTGGTCTGACTCTGAGAGTGAAGATGAAGGCACTCCCAATGAAAATGATGATTCATGTATGGAGGAACATCATAAAAAAGGAGATGAGATAATGGTTACGGAGGAGCCTGTTTCTATCGATGGAAATATCCAAAATAAGGGCCATTTTGAGGATCATGATAGTGAATTAACCGACTCCGAGAATCCATCAATGAACGATAAAGATGAAGACATCTTTGAGCCTGGCCGTCTCTTTGTTCGTAATCTCAACTTTACTGCCACGTATGTGTTTTATTCTGCTCTTTATGTATTTCTCATATTGGAAGATGTTTTCCCTTCTGATGATGTTATCTGTTTCACTTAAAAACAGTGAGGATGAACTTCAAGAGCTTTTTTCCAGATTTGGTGATGTTGCAGAAATACATCTTGTTGTGGATAAAGAGACAAAGCGTTCGAAAGGAACTTCCTATGTACAATATCGCATTCAGGAATCTGCATCAAGGTATATGTCTAAAATAAAATCTGAGGCTGTATCCGTCATTTTTTATCATATAATTATCTGAACACTTGCTGTGAAATTGGTCGGTGAAGCTGTTTTTTTTTTTTGTAATGTGAAGTGATCTAGTGATTGAATTGGGGACAGACAAACAAAGAAGAGATAATATAGAAGCAAGGCAGAAAAAAAGCTAGGAGGAATTCTGTCATAGGTTTAAGCAAATTTAGTGACAACAAAACTTTTATTTAATACGTCAACAGGGCAAGGGAAATGATTTTGTGAAAAATAGCAATATATTGGCGTTAGTAGAATAGGTGAACAGTCCCATGTTAAGTTTTTTGTGAAGTGATTCAAATTATAACTAAATGTGGTATATATATTTCTTGTAAATAATCATTTGAGTTATTGCTCGGACTCCTCTGAAGTAGTAAATATTTTCCTCACCCTCTCTCTCTCTCTCTCTCTCTCTCTCTCTCTCTCTCTTCTTTTCCCCATTTAGTAAAGTGTTGGAATGGTGATTGGATTTGTAGCCTTATAAAGTTAAATATCTCTTCATAATCAGGGCGCTGCAAGAACTTGTAGCCTTATAAAGTTAAATATCTCTTCATAATCAGGGCGCTGCAAGAACTTGATCGCTCAGATTTTCAAGGCAGGGTTCTGCATATCATGCCCTCATATAAAAAAACCTCTCAAAATCCAGTGTAAGTGGAAGGAGTATGTCATGTGTACTTCTATTGTTTTGTCTCATTTTATAGTTAATACAGGTTACTTTTGCCTGATTGGGAAATAAAATTTTCCTTGTCCTTGTAGAACAAGTGTTCCCATGGACAATGCAAAAACATTTAAACAGAAAAGAGAGGAAAAGAGGAAGTTATCTGATGCTGAGGGCGACACGCGGTCTTGGAATGCTCTGTTCATGCGTTCTGACACAGTATGTTTGAAATTACCATTTGGTTCCTTTTGCTGTTGTGCCAATTGAAATTCTTGTGTTATTGCTGCTAATATAAACGCCATACCAGTATGATATGGATAATGGTTACAGTAAGCTTGTGTCTTTCCAGAATCCTACTGGTTTTCTAGGATTTAGCAAATTAACTATAATGAATTAACAAAAGATTTTCCTCATGCAACAAAATTTTGAAATCTTTTTTTTTGTTTTTTTAATAAAACCTTTCTTAATATTTTACTGCGTATTTGATAACCGATTTCCTTATTTATTTAAGCAGTCTGTTCCCAGCTTTGACTACCTCAATTACTTTATAAGCTCATGTGGTAATCTCCCTTGGGTTTCCTGATTAACTCTCGTAATCTTTTATCATATATTGCTTACCTGATTTCCTTAATATTTTTAAAATCTTTTCCCTTTTTTAAGCAATTTTTTTCCACACTTGTGTGGCTATGTCTGCGCTCAGCATGTTCTTAATCACTCTGTACAGCAAAAAACCAAGGATGTTCGCAAAATTAACCAGTTTTAATCATTATGCATTTCTTCTTTTCACCTGATTCATTTCTCTGTATGCACAAAAATTTAAATATAATCTTTATTGCAGGTTGTTGAAAACATTGCTAGAAAATATGGTGTCAATAAAAGTGAGTTACTTGATAGTGAAGCTAGTGATCTTGCGGTGCGGATTGCTGCAGGGGAAACAGAAATTGTTTCAGAGACAAAAAAGGCCCTTGCAAGTTCTGGAGTTAATGTAGCATCATTGGAGCATTTTGCTACCGGGAAAAGTGAAGGCATGAAAAGAAGCAACTATGTTTTACTGGTGAAGAACTTGCCGTACAATACAAATGAAGCTGAGCTTATGGAGATGTTTGGAAGATATGGAGGTCTTGATAAAGTTATCCTGCCCCCTACAAGGACAATGGCACTGGTAGGTAATTTGACACCTGCAGGAACAAACAAATGCTATAAAATTTGTTCCATAATTTCCTTATGCATGCTGACATCTACTTACTCTTATCAAAGTGATCTGAATAGTCAATCTTTATAAGATTTGCACTTCCATTATCTTTTCTAATAAGCACCCCTCCGTTTTTTTAATTGTCATTCTAGGGTGTTTTCCTTGTTCCTATTTAGTTGTCGTTTTAGCTATTTTGACAAGATTTTGTTAGATATGCCCTTATTACTAGATTTGGAATCTTAAATAATTATCAATTTAGACATTAATAATTAAGGACATTAAAAAGGGTAATTTAGAGAAAAAATTGCAGTCTTAAAAAGGGAGTGTCTTTTTCAGAACAAATATAAGTTAAGTAGCAGTATTGCAGTTGCTAAGACAGAGAATTCCCTGTTAGAGAGGATACTGTTGTTAATTGCTAAAGCACCTAATGGGTCCAATAATATAAAATCTGCATAAGTAGTATTCTCAGCATAGCAGTTCCTCAATGTTAGTCTATCACATTCTTGATTACTCTTCTTATATGACCTGTACAATATTTGTGATTTCAGGTGGTCTTTCTTGAATCGAGAGAAGCCCGTAAAGCCTTTAGTAAATTAATGTACAAGCGTTACAAGTACGTCATTTTTACTTGAATAATACTTATTTAAATATGGAGCCCATCTAACTCTACTAGCTAGGTCATATCTAGTAATTAGAAAAATATTGTATCATACCCCATACCCCGTTTTTCGGGATAAATGGGGATTGATGTTGTTGTTGATCCTTCTGTGAGGCGGTCTTGCAAAATGATGGTTTCACCGGTTGGTAAGCTCAAGTGCAGCCATTTAGATTAGAACTGATTGATTGTATTTTAGAAAGACTCTTGACTTGTTTTGAGGAATGTTCATGTGTGTATCTTCCTTGGTAAAATTTCGTTAATGGGAGTGAATATGATAGAAACCAAACACTGGAAATGAAGGGATTGAAATCTGATAGGAAGAATCTCTGTTCAGCCAATGAGGAAAGGAAAAAACTTTCATGCCATTCGATAATCAAATCTAATCTCTTACAAGCTGAAGAGATGCCTCTGCTCCTGCCTTTATAACTGAACAGAGAATAGTTAAACTCTAATATTATTTGAAAGAATAAATAACTAAAATTCAGGACAATGAGAGAGAAATTGGACTGTGTAAAGGTTATCTTGTAAATTCACAAAACTAGAATATATGAACATAAAGGTTAATAACTTGGACTATTGTTAATTTGGCACAAGTTGTACATGGGTTTAGTATTTCCACATAAGCTGATGCTCTTTGGAATATAAGAAACAATTTCTCATGCCAGGTGAAGGACTAATTCATGGACAAACATTTAACTCTCAGTTGATATGCTCACTCTCGTCTTTTTAAACAGAGATGCCCCACTGTTTTTGGAGTGGGCTCCAAGCAATATTTTGAATCCAGATTCAGCATCTCGCAATGATGAAAAGAATTACGCTGTTGTTGGTAAAAATGAAGCTAAGAAAGTGTTGCTTCAAGGAGAAGTTGGAATGGTATCTGATGAAATGGATTCTGACAAAATTGAGGTCAGTCATAACGATATCAAATCAAACTTATACAGTATTCCATCTGATGGTGTTTTACTCAGACTAGTTTAAACTTACGAAGTTTCTCTGATTGGGACCCTTGGGATTGCATTCTATGGGACTAGCCATTGTAGTGTAACTAGTTGAGGATGCTCTTGTACTGTTGTTAATTACCCACTTGATCTCCCCTGGAGTCTGCATGTGTGTAGACTTGCCTTCTGCTCATGATTAGTTTTTCTACTATAAATCACATAGATTTCCTTGTTTTATACGTGTGATAAAATGTTATTATTCCATCTTCCAGAACAGTAATAGAATTCACTTAAATCTCCCTCTTGGATATATCATATATTCATATTTATATTCTTGGTCTTGGATGTTATTTCTACTTCAGAGCATATACATATATGTATTTCATATATGATACGAAATTCATTCAATCAAGAACAATAACTCAACGGCCCATGATAATCTGCATTTTTTTCTGCCTAATGTCTGAAGATAATTTATGGGTAGTATAATTTCTAAATTTTCTACGATTCATATAAATTTGTAGAGGAAAAGAGGGTGAAGTATACCTAGAAACTTTGTGTATACAAACTCCTGCATTGAATATCTATACCTATGAATCATAATTCAACTCGGTTAAAGGTCCTAGTGCCTAGCAGAATGAACAACTTTGCTTGCCCTTGTAGCACTAATACAATTCTATTGTTGCATCCTTTTTTTACTATTCAATCATCTTGACTGTTTTTTGTTTTCCAGTCACACACTTTATTCGTCAAGAATCTGAATTTCAAGACAACTGAAGAAAGTCTGAGGAAACATGTGACTAAAAACATCAAGGACGAGAAAGTCATAAGCGTCATGGCAAGTGTTTTACACATGTTAACCTTTGATTTTGAATTTCTACTTTTTATCTATCCATGTTTTCTTTTAACTGTTTACACTGGTTATGACCTTGCAGATACAAAAACATGTAAAGAAAGGGAAGAGTCTCTCGAGCGGTTTTGGTTTTATTGAATTTGATTCTGCTGAGACTACGGCCAATGCATGCAAGGATTTGCAGGTTCAGACCTGGATCTTTGAACAATCTATAGTACATATGATTGATGTCTTTCTTGTTGAGGTTGGTATCAAATCTATTTGGCATTTTTACAGGGATCTGTTCTGGATAGTCATGCTTTAATTTTGGAACATTGTCGTCCAAAAAGAAAGGAAAAGGTGAAGAACAACGTTGAGAATGACCGAAGCTCAACAAAGCTTATTGTGAGAAATGTAGCTTTTGAGGCGAGTAGGAAGGAATTGAGGCAACTCTTTAGCTTATACGGTCAGGTAAAACGCTTTAGGTTGCCAAAGAAGTTAGGAAACCATAGAGGTTTTGCTTTCGTGGAGTATTCTACCAAACAAGAAGCACAGAAGGCACTCGAATCACTCGCAAGTTCACACTTCTATGGCCGTCATCTGGTAAGTCATGCTAAATAAAACTCCCTTTCCTTCCAATTGTGTATCTTAAATGGTAATACATAGTATATATTTATTAACTTGAGGGATGGACGTATGTTTATGTTCAGGTTCTGGAGAGAGCAAAGGAAGGTGAAAGTTTGGACGACCTGAGGGCTCGGACAGCTCTTAATTTCTCTGACGAACCATCCAAGAAGAGAAAGCTGATGACCACTGCTTCTAATGGAGATGACTTTTGAATACAACAAGCGTGTGTTTGTGTGTTTTAAGCAATGGCGCCTAGACATAAACTATTTGGCTTTGCATTGGAAAATGATAGTATAAAACTTTATAGAAGTTATATGTGAACGGATTACCATTTTATCTTGATAATCTTACTTGTGCTTTTTGATATTCTAGTGTTTGGTAAGAAAGAGTATCATTGACCTTGTCAACACTGCTAAGAAAGCTACACAACAGACGCCCTCAATTCTAATCTAAGTCTTGTATTAGAAGAAGAGTGGAATGAATAAAACGAAGAGAAATCCAAGGAAAGGAGATAATGAGTAGATACTTGTTGCGAATAATCCTGACATCAGTAACTTGTCCTTTCTCGGAGAAGAAATCACGGAGTTGATCTTCCTTTGCGTTCAAAGGCAACTGATTAACAAATATCCGAGACCTATTACATGGGAACATACATACATATTCAATAAGCAAGCTCTGCGGAAATTGAAGTAAAGCAATTGAAGGGTAAAGAAGAAAGGACCTATTGCAATGCGTTTATCAGTTTTCTGGAGAGTTTGATGCAACCGGGGACTGAGTATGCAGTATTGATCAGAGCATTCTGGGCAATTGAGATAGTTTATCAACAAAGCTTTGCACATTGTCTTGAAGATGAATCGAGTACGCCTGCAGAGCTTAAAGCAACGTGTGAGAGATGGGGAAATGAGGGGTTTGCTCAGTATTGTCATTCTCTAAAGAGGATTGCAAACCGCTGTCTTGCAAAGGCTGATCATGATACCCGAGCTCGAGCTGAGGTGTTGTTGTTGCGTGTTCTTCAGCATGAAGTCGACTTTTGGAATATGAGTCGTGGGGATGTTTAAATGCTACTAGTTGACTAGTATGTATGATATGATGTTTAGTTGTGTGTGTATGTGTGTGTGGTATGTATGTTAATAAGATGCATAAACCAGAATGTAAAAGAAGCAATACAATTTGACATAGTCTACTACTCATCTAGGTCCAAAAAGAAGATTAAGAATCCCAACTACACAATTTCAGATCAGTTCACCCATTAATAGTAGCCTTGATAAGTTGGCAAGATTGTTAGAACCGAAATTACATGAATCAATCTCTCCAGCGGTGACCACAGTTGGGGTTGCAGCAAACCTTTCAAACAGAACATAACCATGTCTACGCTGCAGGTAAATAACCTATGAGCTTGCTCTTGATCCTTTGATCTTGAACTATATGGAAGGATTTAGCCTAAAAATATTGGAGCAGGTAATTGATCTCTGCAAAGAGTCTAAACGGTCATTCTCTATTGCAAAAACTAGACTATTTGAGACCAATTTCTATTGATTAAATGGTAGTGACAGTGTGACACCTTCCGTAAAGAATTCTAAGTCAACCTCACTATTTTTATACAGTTAATTGCAAACATCACAGTTTTCAATCATGGTTGTGAATAATAAAGTTATATGACATTAAAGAGGCTGTGCAAAGAATATTTAATCACCTGGAAAAAAACAGCATGAAGGATAAGTTAATCACACAGTTGTTATCAGCAACCTCCTGGATTGCGAAAAAGAAGTAAAAGTTGTGAGACTCCATGGTATTTATGGTAAGAATATGCATACAACCACAGAAGCAATAAGATAACACATCATGAACAAAAAAAAGCAGAAGCAACAACTTAAAAAATAAAGACGAGAGAACAAGCTGCCAAAGTTCTTATCCACATGAAGGATAAGTTAGTTCCATCATTCTCTTGTCAACTAATCTGTTTTAACACATGGGTTGTCATTGTTTTTTTTTTTTATTGTCTGACCAATCTGTGGGTTTGCAAGTGTCTTTAACCATGATGAAGATTCCATGCCCAGAGTTTGGACTGGTAAAGAAGACATTACTAGAATAATAATAGCTACTGGGATACGCCCTCTTTTCGACAAGATTAGGGAGTTTTTTTGTGTGTAATATCAAACAGTTTATCAAGCACTAGTAATTCAGGTTTGTGACGAGACGAGACACCCAACATGATCTTCTATGAGATTATTGTCTAATGAACTTACCAGAGTAAACGTATGACCATGTAAGTATAAATTTATGAACCTGCAAATATAAACTCATGAACCCGCACTATAAAATTAATGAACTTGGTAAAGTCACGACATTACAAGTGTTTATCAAGGAACATTCAAGTGAAAACTAGTGAATTCGCAAGTGAAAACTAATGAACCTATATATAAAAGTTCATGAACAAATAACAAAAACCGGGCGACAACACCCTAAATTACCTCACGTATTGTGTTCATTTATGAACAAGTAAAACTATTTGCATGAAACTCAAAGCTGTCAACATTAACCTACAAGAGAATTGACATGATCCTACAAAGACTATGAACACGAACTCTAAGGTCTTTTAGTGCAATGTGTTCATAAAAAAAAAAATCATGAACCTACATGACTATCAACGTAAATCTACACGACTATCAAAATGAACTGAAGACTTATTAGTTCAATGTGTTCATAACAAAGAAAATCAAGGTAAAAAATCCATGAACTTGCAAGGTTGTTGTCATGAACCTACACGACTACCAACATGAACCTAGTGTCTTTTAGTTCATTGTGTTCATTAAAATAAATAAATTAGGCTAAATGAACCTGCAAGACTATCGACATGAACCTGTAAGGCTATCGACATAAACCTACATAACTATCGACATAAACATAGTGTATTTTAGTTCATTAAAAATAAATTAGGCTAAATGAACCTGCAAGACTATTAGCACGAACCTGTAAAGTTATCGATATGAACCTACACGACTACCAACATGAATCTAGTGTCTTTTAGTTTAATTTGTTCATTAAAGAAAATTAGGCTAAATGTACTTGCAAAACTACTAGCAAGAATCTGTAAGACTATCGACCTGAACCTAAGACATTTTAGTTCAATGTAGCAGAAACAAATGCTTTGTAATTTACCAACCGGATTGCCAGATCTGGTTTTTTAGGAGCTATTCATGCAACATGCAACAGAAACAAATGCTTCTTCAACTAGAGAAATTTATCAAATGTCTATGGCGAGATTGTTTTTATCGGTTGAGCTAAGGTGGAAATAGAAAATTTTAATAGTCAAGATTGAAATTTTCTTTCTCCATATCTTTTTTGTATGGTTTTCCTTAGGGTAACGTATGTCTTGCACTTGTAAAAAAAGGTTACGTTATAAAAATTAAACCTGCACTACTTTTTGTTGTAATGTATTAAATTGATTAAAACAAAATCAAAACTTATATGTTGGCTTTAGGTCTAGAATTTGTGTATCAAATTGAGAAAACAAAACATATACTTGTACGATCTCGCAATGCCATTTTTGCATGGAAAACAAGAATCCCCAAGAGAGGAAGGGAATACTTTATCATTTGATAAATGAATCATGACAATAAGTTTGGTTTAAGTTTCATTACGTTACCGTTTCCACAAATACAAAACAAACGACCCAAACTGTAATTGTTTTAGATATACAGGTGCAATTTTAATCATACTTAACGCTATTATAAACTTTGATCATGTCTAGTATATGTATCTTTACATGTATACCTACACACACATTTCATATATGGCCACATAAGTCAAGCCTTGTTAATTTTGCTCCTAAATAAAAACATGGGCTATTGTAATCGGCCCAATTAAGAAGCCCAATAATGCATTTAAGCGGGTCGGTGTAATAAAACAAATCTCGGCCCATGTATTGTAAAAAAGCCCATATATCCCCATCCCGTCTGTTTACTTATATAAAACCTTCTCTCATTATTTTCACCCCTTAGCAAAACCCTAAACTGCACACAGTTTCTTCCGCGCCGTTCGAGCAGAAGAGTTTCCTCTCCAATCCCCGAGATCAACATGGTTTGCCCTAATTTCTCCTTCGTTTCTTCAATGCTATTGTTTCCGATTAGTGCTAATGCATTCTCTCTTTTCCGTTTGATTGTTCGTAGACTTTCAAGAGGAGAAATGGAGGACGCAACAAGCATGGCCGTGGCCATGTCAAATTCATTCGCTGCTCCAACTGTGGCAAATGCTGCCCCAAGGTCAAATCTCTTACTTTCGTTCTACTTCGCTTTCTGAATTACCTAGTTTTTTTAGTCGAGAACTCTAGCGTCCAGACATGTTGATGTGATTAAATGAGCTTCTGTTTGATTTTGTTCATATTCTATGGATTGATGCTGTGATTTGGTGATTTGCTTTATAAAATCAGCTGTACACTACATTAATTTGTTTAAAGATTAGAAATTTAAGGCTTCGAGATTTGTGGATGTATGAGCTTCTGTTTGATTTTGTTCATATCTAATGATACGGACATCCTATAGATTACAGTTGTGATTTGGTGCTTTGCTTTATAAAACCAGCTGTACACTACATTAATTTGTTCTGTAATACTGAATTTGTTTGAAAATCCATTGAATTTACAGGACAAGGCTATCAAGAGATTCCTTGTGAGGAACATTGTTGAGCAAGCTGCAGTGAGGGATGTGCAGGAGGCTTGTGTGTATGATGGTAATTAAATCATCCTATGATTTATAATTATGTATACAAGGTCTGTTTAGTCGAATGTAGTTTATGAATACTGATTGATGTACTGTGACTTTCTTTTCATCAGGATACACTCTCCCCAAGCTTTACACCAAGATCCAGCACTGTGTTTCTTGCGCTATCCACTCTCACGTCGTTAGGGTGCGTTCCGTTACTGCCAGGAAAGTCCGTGAGGCCCCACAGCGCTTCAGACGCAGGGTATGAAAACTCTAATCCTTTATGATTTTCAGCACTCTTATAATGTGTGGTTTATTCTTGTAGTTAATACTTTGTTAACAAGAACTACAAAATAATGAGAATTGTGACATAACCATCTTTTGTTGCCTTGTTACTTGTATGTTAACCTATGTGCATTTTGCTTATTCCTTGGCTTTGCATGAATATACGTAGCATAAATAGATAATGTGACTTCCTTTTGACTGTGTTATGTGATCTTGTAACTCTTGGAAAGTTTTATTAGTTGGTTATAGTTGTTGGCTTAATCAAACACTTCAGTCTGAAGTAATTATGTCAATTGTGTCAAGTTCTATACCAACTCGAATTTGGTATTTTGGTTTGCCCCAGTCTGAAGTAGATGCTACTTCAATGAATTTCTCCTGTTGTATGATAGTAAAGATTCACACTTGTATAAAGAATTAGTTTTACAATCTGTATAAATGTCCAAATCCATAATATAAAATCTTTAATTACCATCACTGATTTCTCTTTCTTTCTGTTTACAGGAGGACATGCCGAAGACTGGTGGTGCTCCCGGTGCTCCCCGTCCCGCTGGTGCTCCAGGAGGTGCTCCCCGTCCCAGTGCGTAGTTTTTCGTTACTGTCTTAATTCTGTTTCGAATTACACCAAACTGGTTTTCTGTCTTTCAATCAGTTTAATTCCTATGTTAGTTCTCTATTACATATTGGAGCAACTTTGCTACTCAAACCTATGAATCATCTCCTTTTGAAGTTTTGATTTTGCCTAGAGATATATAACTTTTTGCCAATTTCGAGTTATTCTGTGTTAAATTTTTATTTCGTATCTTTGTTTACCACTCTTGCTCTTTTATTTCTAGCAAGTTAATTCAGTATATAACTTTCTAAACATAGTATATATCTCAACCAGCTTAATAATTTCAATACAAAATAATCTCGGGTCCTTGTTTAATTTCCACTTTAGTGTTGTTTCAAAATGTCTATTTCACCACGAACTCACTTCCATCTAAGAGTAAAAAAAGGATTGCAATGCCTAAAAAGAGCAAAAATTTCAACCAAAAAAACAGGCTTTCTTCTCTTTTGAGAATGGCAACCGCAATTCGTGATGGTGAAAGGAGACCTCATCAGAATTACAACCACCACCGCAACGATGATATTAACACCTTTACTCCTCCGTCTCCATATCCCGCCACCTTCGCTCCTCCACCAACACCTAACCCTAATAGTAACGCCTCCCTCCCTCTCGCCCCGGGCAACATCTCAATCACCGACTACCTCTCATCAAACCTAAAAATCCCCCTCCTCAACCGTCGAGTTCTTGACCCTGTCATTCCTGACACCAGAGTCGGGAATGACAGGGTTGATAACTCGATCGAGCCTCGAATCCTGGACCCTGTCGTGCCATCAACCTCTTCAGCCTCTCAACCTCGTCTGCCAGCTCAGGTCGACTTTCGGCTTCTTATGTCAGGGGTCGGAAACTCAATCGAGAGGATGATGCGGTCGGCTAAGGACTTCGGGATGTTCAGGGTGACGGGGCATGGGATTTCCGGGGAGGAGCTGGCGGAGGCCAAGGCAGTTGTGGAGGCGTTTTTTCGACGGTTGGATGAGAGGAAGAATAGGTTCAAGAGGAGCTTTGTGGAGAAGGTTGGGAATAGGGAGGAGTTTGTTTGGTTTTTGTCCGATAAAGCCATGACTCTTTGGGCTCGAGAAGTCATGGGTCCTAGTAATTATCGGGATTTCAGGTTTATTTTGCATTTCATTTTTTTTCTATTTAGTTTTCAGTATATGATTCATGAATTGTTATTGATCCTGCAAACAAATTACAAGCAATGGTCGCAGATATTTAAGGTTCATAGGAATTTTATTAACTAGGGCAACTTTCTAGCTTATTGTCCTACATTTTGTCCTTTCAGTTACAAGATGGAAAGCCTTGTAAACAGGCTAGACAAAATTTCAGAAGATCTAGCTGAGATCTTCTTGATAAACTCAGATATGAGGTTTGAGAAACACATCCAAGAAAGTGAGTCGATAATAAGCATATACAGATACAGTGACTCGAACCCGAGTATACTAGTGTCGAACGAAGATAGCCATAAGTGTCATGAGTATGCCTTGGGTCTACATCTTGCAACAGAGCCTGGCGAGTTCTTTGCAAATACAAATAAAGGTCCATTGTCTTTCGGTGTTGACCCGGCCACCATTGTTGTCACCATTGGAGATCAACTTGTGGTATGTTTCAACTCCAACAATTGATTTGTATAGGAGAATCTTATATGATAATTAAGCTATTATTAAAGGCTATGACACAAAACAACTCCTTGTGTAAGAAGAAGATACACATTTCTACGGACTTGGTCTCACAAGTAGAAAAATAGGCTTTTACCAATGTTTGGTAAAGATTAATTACCACGATTTTGAAATGTGGCTAACTTATTTGAAGCAAATGTGTCTTCCACGGTTGCATCTTTAGAAGGGTGACTCTTATTGTAGTTTTGATCATTTTGTTGTTGTTATTTTCCTTTGTCTTTTCGTGGTAATCTTGTTGTTATTTTTTTGTACTTGGGTTGCTCGAGGATACATTCACCTAACTTGTTTGAGATCCAGAACGTGTAAATCTTAACCCCAGGACACAGCTTAAGCGTTACTTACATTGTGCATTGTTGTTGTTTGTTATTCTTTTTAATTTGTGATTAACCACATGTAGGAATGGAGTGGAAGAGATTTCAAGTGTGCAACAGGAGAAGTGATATTTGAGTCAAACATAGGCGAAGGCTATTCATACTCACTAGAGCTAAAGTGCTCTCCTTTGAATCTCAACTTTGGTTACACCAAGAAAAACACCAAGAAGATATTCATTGTTGATCAGATATTAGTCCTCCTAATCCTCACTTTCTTGTACAAATTACTCTTCCCATCAAGTTTATAGCCTGATACTCCATCTGTCCCTCAATATAAGCCTCATTTCATTCACGCACGGATGCCGATGCACGTTTTGTTTTGTCAATATCTCTAGTTACGTATTAGTAAAAAGATATAAAATTTTGAAATTGTTATAGTATTTGTTAAGACGAATCAAACAAGACCCCACATGACTATGTTTTCGCTTGTAAATTGGAAGAAATCGAGAAGATTCTCTCGGATTGTGAATAGTGTTAGAAAATGAAATGGGGCTTATATAATGAGACAGAGGGAGTATTTTTTTATACTCTAATCAAGTTAGACGTTCAAACTTTTTCCTTAGAATTTAAATGTTAGATCCCCATGCACTTTTGAGTAGTTGTTTAGCAATTGTAAGAGAGCTTTTAAGTATATTTTTCATCAATAATCATATCATATAACCCATATGATTGTTATATTAGACAGTGATAGAAAGTGATAATTAAACATATAATGAGCTACTAATAACTTATTAAAAAAATTAGAGAGGAAGATGAATGAGAGAAAAGTTCGGGTGAGAACAAGGTCTAACGTAGGAAAAACGAAGTTATTCACGTTCACAAATTACAATCTAATGTTCATAGTTTGGATGGTAATGTTCATAATTTAGGCGATAAAATTTTTTGAGGTCATTTTGTAGAGAAAAAAAGAACCAAAGTTTGTAGTAATTACAAGTATGTCAGTGCGTCTCTCACTGAAAACGTTCAAAAAATTCATGGCCTAGATTATGAACATTACTATCATGAATATGAACATTGACGTGTAATTTATGAACGCAAATTGTTCGTTTTCCTACGTTAAGATCTGTTCGCAGCAGAACTTTCCTCGATGAATGATGAATAAAATCCTATAAAATTGGGGTCGGAACAGATGAGGCAAATATCGGGATAAATCTCAATAAAATGAGATTTGAAACATGGGTTGGAGGCTTAGAGCAGAGTACGCGAATATGCCAATATATAAGTTCAATAAGATTTATCTCTAACGGTGGTTAAGTTTTATTTCTACAAAATAAGCTTGAAATCCTATTTTATTGAATAAATAATTTTTGGCCATACTCTCCACGGAAAACAATGATGAATATATGGTTGGAACAGAGTCTATTCACCACCATTGTTAACCATTCATATAGATGTTATGATAGTAGATTAGGAATTAGGTAGACATTCAATTAACACAAGAAAGCAATTGATCAAATAAAGAATCTTATATTTTGACATTTGCATAATATTTCCAAAAAACAAATCCCTGATTACTCGCTCTAAGAACAGTCTATTACTATGAACAGTCGGTGTGAGAACAATCTGTACTACTTCAAGTTGAAGGAATAGTTGCAAAATTAGCAAAGAACCCATATTCCAAATTACATGATCCATCCATCGTATTCCATATATAGTATGACTTTGATGTATTCTAATAAAAACTTATAATGCACTCTTTCACCAAAATATGATCTACTTGGCCCCATTTAGATTTTTAATCCCAAAATGTCTATTTCAATGTTTGAAAAACACTTCTCTACACGAGCAAGTAACAATTTTTTATTATCTGGATAACATTAATAACATTACATGCATGCAATTTTGTGGTTTGACTTGAGTTTCTTATTCTAATAGTGGTTGTGTATGTAGTTCAATGAAAATGCCATGAGTGAGACTCCTGAAAATCCATCCTAAAAGAAAGAATAGTGTTGTGCTAGTCCATTCAGCATTTCCGCGCAAAATTTTTCTTGTCTGAATTGTTTTCAGCTGACCCTTCCATTTGATCGTGCTTTGCTTATCACTCATTTTACGTTGTATTGTTATTTTTATTTATTGTAGAGATCTTTTCTCATCAAAACAAAAAGAAAAAAATTGTAGTTTGACATCTCTAACCACTTCATGCATACTTACTTTATATATTCATTTACTCTGTCTATATTTGAATTTTAAAATCTTAATCTTTTTAATAATACTATTTTTAGCCAACGTTCACAAATCAAACCCACTCTATCCAAACTTAACTAAATAATCACACCTAATCATGGACCTAAGAATTTATGAAACTTAACTTTCTTAGTCCACAGATGAATTATTAACAAATCACAAAAGTGACATGTATAAAATCTTATACACAACGGTAAGTTTTAAAAGTCACACATAAGTACCCTTTCCCCTAATAAAAAACTATCAACTCCATTAAAATTGAGCTTTATACACTTACTTCTTACTTTGTTTCATGATGTTTTCTAAATCGAACCAAATTTGAGTAAATGCTTCGATGATAACATCATGGTAATTATCAGTATTAAGGGAAAGATAACAAGCTAATAGCTCCTCCAAGTCCTTTGATGCCCTAATGTTATTCTCAACGATCATTTCCACCATCGACTCCTTGAAATCCCTTTGTGGATCCGACGACGTTTTCACAACCGCCAAACTCTTCGACGATACGCCTTTCTTTGAAGGCGAGCTTGACATACTTACCTTACTAGAATTTACCTGTTCAATAGAAGGTAAAATTTGAGTTAAATATTTCATGTTTTGGACAAAATCCGTTGTGGAATTCATCAATGTCTAATATGTAAAACTATTAAATCAATCCACGAATTTCAACAAGTTGTAACCTAGTCTTGTACGGAGTATGATTGTTCTTGTTTTATAGCTGAAGAAATAATTGAGTTTTTAGTCCAAAATTTCTTATCACCATTGCATCGATTACCTTTTTTCAAAAGTATGTAATGTCATAAACTTACATCAAAGTCTCTCAATGTCCGGGAAATGAGAAACATAATCAATGGGAAAATATATGGATAAATTATTGAAAACACACACTCCCTATTAAGAGAAAGATGATCATAATTTGACCGGTAATTTCATAATCTGGGCATGAATTTATTGAGGTCATTTTGAGGGAAAAAAACAAAGTTCGCAATAATTATAGTTATGTCACCGCGTCACTCACTGAAAACGTTCAAAATATTTAATGGCCGAGATTATGAACACTACTATCCAGATTCCAGAATATGAACATTGACATGTAATCTGTGAACACGAAGTGTTCGTTTTTCCTACGTTAAGAGTTGTTCGCACCAAAAGTTTTCTCTTCCTATTATATCATGAGAAACCCGGGTTTGAGGGTCGAGATAGTATATCCTTACGTTTTTATTTAAGCAAGTTGAAAGTAAGTAACCGAAGTGATCCAAGACACAGAACGCCACAATGACGATTGTATGAACCAACAAAACAGATCGTAAAAGTGAAAGTGAAATGAGCTAAATCGACATAAATACCTGCGCCCTTCTAGTCAATCGGGGCGAATGGATCCGGATTCTGATCCGGGGCGACCCATTTTGTGACCTCCTTACAGAACGAACATCAGAAGCTACGGATGATCCATTTTCCGAAAAAGACCCATTTGCCCTTCTTCCTCTACTCTTCACACAACTCTTTTCCTTCTCCATATGATCATCAATGGCTTCCCTCTCTGTTTTTATAGGACGAAGCTCATGGCTAGGATTTGAAGCACCCAAAGAGGCTTGTTTTCTTCTGATTCTTCTTCTGGGTGATTTTTGTTCAGGGATTTCTAAGCTTCTGGTGAAATGGTATGATTTTCTTGGAGGGGAAAGAGATAAAGGAAGCTCTCTTTTTGTGGTGGTGGTGATTTGGTGGAGGGTTTTGGGTTTGTGAAACCATGCGTTAGAGATGAACTCAGAGAATCTCAGCTTGGGATTCCCCATTAGAATTCACAATCGGAAAACAAGGCAAAACCCTCTGTTTTTTTTCTTGCTCTGCTCTTTTTATGTGTGATGAGTGATGACTTCTGAACTCTGAAAATATTTTCTCCCACTATTTTAAGGTACTCTCCCTCTCTCTTCCTTGTTAAAATGGTTTTACAAAACTGTTGTTGGTAACTTGTTAGGAAGTGTGAAATTAGACACAACGACCTCTCAATACTGCCTATTCATTCTTTGTACTTCTTTTTGGAATGATATATTCTATGTCCTTTAAGTTGGAAGAGAAAATTTAAAAGGCTCTACACATTGTTAGAGTTAGACTTTTTGGGCCCGCGTTATACGCGGTTTTTACGGCCTATAAAACTTCATAATAAGGTGTTGCGGAATCAAAGTATAGAAGATGATACAAATCCATTATAGACATGTGTTGGTGGGTCAAAATCATCATTTGAGCGACATATTCGTAAACGTAGAAAAGAAATGAGAAAATAAAATAAAATAAAAAAATGATAAATTAAAAATAAAGCATTAAATGTAGTGTAATTAAGTTGGGGTACCCCTAACTTTATAGTATACTAAGATTAGGATTTTAGTAAGTAAAGAGTGTTTTTAGGTTAGGTCACATAATTGATATTATTACTTACAAAATATTTATATATAAATGGTAGATCGAACCGAAAATGTCCGGATCAGGTCTGATCTATAAGATTATAAAAAACCGGACCGGATGTGCATCTCTAGGTTAAGTCCTAGACTATTGTACTAGTTAACATAACAATGTATCGTTAAGGTTTCGTTCGACATAAATTTTTTACACTTTAGTGAAGCTTAGAAAAAAAAAATAGAGGGGTGTAAGAGTGGGTTTGAGCTCAACACATGAAGCTCCAAAAACTTCAGTCTTTGAATTCTTTTGCATCTCTGTCTTTAGTTGTATTTTGAGTTTGTCGGTTCATATCTTCTTGATATATTTGGGGAATGGATTGTCCACATCAAGCCTCGCCTCTCAGATCTGGCTCCGACGGTATCAAATTGTGTTGATTGTTATTGTAATGAACTTTAATGCACCGGTAAAAAGCAACCACTTCATAAGTTTGTGTTTCTTAGTGTAGTTTCTAGAAATTTAGACCATAAAGTAAAAATAAGGATTTTATTGTTGAATTTTTCGCAAATCAAAACCCAAAAGTGTAACCGCAATTGCAGAGGGAGGGGAATTTAAGGTAAAGAGAGTAAATTCTTGAGTGAAACAGTGAACTGAGTAGTCACTTTTCTGTGGAATCTTTCTTGTTACAGTAAATTGTCTTATGAAGAAAGAGAGATGAAGCATGTCAAGAATTTTCTGTAAATTTCAGTTCCGACTTTGTGTGGGCCTTCCTTTAAAAAAAACTTAGAATGGGGCCAATAATGTAGTCTGGGGCTCTTTGGTGATATGCATTTATGCATGGCTTTCATGGTGAAGAAGAACTCCTAAAACTTAGTTCTGTATGAACACACAATTTGTTTTCAACCCAAGAGATTTTATCTGGTTTGTCACTCCCTAACAATATCTTAGGTTGGTCGACATAACGGTGAAGTGCGTTTTAGAACTGGATTTTCGATTTTATGTAATATATATACATTTATACCGAGTTGAATATGTAATCTGTCAAATCTGATTTTGTCATATTTTACTAGATCAATTCTTTGGTATTATACAAGCATTTATTCTTAATTAGATATCTCTTCACTCAAATCAAACCACCAAGTACATCCGGTAGTTAACCTAAGATTAGCTTTATCTATGACATTAATGATTGTTAATGGCTTTATCTATGATATTAATGATTGTTAATATTAAAGCCTATAGAGTCTAGTCTCTCTCAATCCATCTAACTTTTGTTCCATTTTTATTTTGATGGTCCCAAATTCCCAACCCAAACAATGGTTTCTAATTTATTTTGGTTTTCAATATGAAACAATTAGGTTTTGGGGAAAATATTGTCTGTTCTCATTAACCTCTCAAGGGCATATATATATATATATATATATATATATAGATACAAGAAAAATATATCTACACAAAAGGCAATAATATAAACATTATCAATTAATACTAATATATCTCTAATACTTCCCCTCAAGTTAGAGCATGTGGATCAACAAGGCCCAACTTGCGCATAAGAAACTGAAACGACTTTTCTCCAAGTGCCTTCGTGAAGATATCTGCGAGTTGCTGAGTCGTCGAAATGTGAGCAGTAGCTACCAAACCAGCAACAATCATATCACGAACATAATGACAATCAATCTCAATGTGTTTCCTGCGCTCATGAAACACGGGGTTTGCTGCAATATGTAATGCAACCTGACTATCACAATATAGACGAACAAGAGTCGAATGATGAACTCCCAAAGATGAAAGGAGATACCTCAACCAAGTGATCTCACTACATGTACCAGCCATGGCACGATATTCAGCTTCAGCCGATGATCTAGAGACAGTAGCTTGCTTCTTCGTTTTCCAAGAGACAGGTGATTCTCCAAGCATGATGAAATAGCCACTAATAGAGCGACGCGTCGTGGGACAACTTCCCCAATCAGAATCAAAGAAAGCAGACAAACGAAGAGAGCTAGAGGACGATAAATGAAGGCCTTGTCCAGGGTGTCCCTTCAGATAACGCAAAACATGTAATGCAGCTTGCCAATGATCAAGAAGTGGATGTTGCATAAACTGGGATAAAACGTGCACAAAGTAGCAAAGCTTGGGTCTAGTGATAGTCAAATAAATAAGACGACCTACCAATCGTCGATACCACTCAGGCTCCTGTAATGCTGGGCCAGTAATCTTGCCCAACTGATGATGTGAATCCATAGGAAACTTGCTAGCTAGGTTTGCAACCAAGCAACCCAGATTCAGCCAAAATCTCCAAAGCATACTTACGTTGAGAGACAAATATACCTGAAGAGTTGCGAGCAATCTCAAGACCAAGGAAGTACTTAAGAGGCCCCAAATCCTTCATGTAAAAGCAACTACTGAGATTAGCCTTGACACCATTGATGCTACTAGAAGTGTTGCCAGCAATAATAAGGTCATCCACATAGACCAATACGTGCACAACAGAGTCCCCTTGACACAAAGAGAAAAGGGAATAACCAGCCTTGCTTTGCTGAAAACCACAAGTACGAAGAGCTGAAGCAAGCTTAGAGAACCAATTGCGAGGGGCTTGTTTCAAGCCATATAGAGATTTCTGCAACTTACAGACTTTGCGTGCAGAAGAGTCAACATATCCTGGTGGTGGAAACATATACACCTCCTCATCTAAATCTCCATGGAGAAATGCGTTGTGAACATCCATCTAATGCAATTCCCAACCTCGAATGGCAACAACCGAGAGAAAAACACGAACAATGACCATCTTTGCAACCGAGGCAAATGTCTCATTGAAGTCAATCCCTTCAACTTGTCGGTTTCCTAGAACCACCAAACGAGCCTTGTAGCGTTCTATCTCTCCATTAGCTTGGTACTTTATCTTGTAAACCCACTTGCACCCAATAGGCTTCTTGCCTTCAGGCAAATCAGATAGAATCCAGGTGTCATTCCGCTCTAGAGCATCAAGCTCACTCTTCATTGCATCCCGCAAAGTTAGTTCGTCTAATGAGATTCCAACTTAAAATCAATTTACACTTAATACTTTGATGTGGGCTTTACAATTAACTTTTGCTAATCTTTGAGTGTTTCCTGAACCCCCTAGAACTTTCTTATATTTTACTAGACTTACCCTAAGATTTATATACCAAAAGAATGATATTAAAGCACTTACATACAAAGAAACAAAAGTGTGAGTTGAGAGTTACATGAGAAGGATGATTTTACATAAACGTCTATATCAAGAAAGAAGCAAAAAAAAAACATGGGTCTACATGCGCACACATCTACATTTCCCTTGTACCACAAAAATTGATCAATCTAGACCTATTGTGCAATGGATATCTATTTATATTATTATATCAATCCTCTTATTATTATGATTTTGTTCGACATATCGAACTTAAACAGAAGCTGAAGTTGAATGACTTGTTGATATTCACTCAATAACTGTATTTACTTCTTCGTTTTGTATCTACAATATTATATCAACTTGATTCTTTGTGTTGTTTCTTCTCGATCTTGTTTCTTCTCTCCCGATTGATTCTTTGTGTTTGATCTCTACCCATGAATGAACTCTTCGTCATCTGTGTTGAATTCTGGAGTTAATCTGAGTTATGAGAATCAACTTCTTCTTTCTTACCCTAAAGATTTTTGTTAGACACGTTGTATGGGAGCTAAACTAGTTACAAAGCACGCAACATCGTGTGCGTGTATACATATTCCTTTTGGAGAAGTGTCTTTTTGGATGAGATAGCTAGTGCTAATTTCTTGAAAGCTACTCGAGATGAATGCATGAGTTAAATGCTTGGTTGTAAACCTCCAGGACAATATGAAGACAACAATTCAATCATGTTTGAATTGGAGATTGAAAATAAACCAAAAATACATTCTTCGTGACATAATATTTATAAGCACATGATGACATTGAGACCACGTACACCTAGCTAGCCATATCATGATCGATATCTTAAGTTCTAGCTAGCTCGATCTTGCATTTGACGGGGGACCAAATTAAAGTTTTGTTATCAAGAGATCGAAGAGATTGTTCTTATGCTCTATCTAATAATTCAATCCAATATATACCTATCACCAATTTGTTGTCGATCGTATGGCCTTAAATTCTCAAGGGACAACGTTCTTTATTGAGTGAAACTGAACTAGTTGTGGAAAGGGATAAAAAACCTTTGTGGACCTAGCTCTTTCCTTTACTATCTAGTTGTTGTTTTCATAGATACTTAGAGACATTTTGAAGAGGTGGATTTGTCGTGTGTCAAGTCAAGTAATCCTAACATGCAAACTGAGTAATATAGTGCGCAAGCAAGGGTCGAATCCCAAGAGAATCAGTTTATCAAATTCTTAAGTTATCACAATAACTAACCAATAAACGTAACAAAAAGGTTTTTTTTTTTTATGGTTTTGATACGAAGTATCGAATGTCAACTTGGTTATAACAATATTAAGCGAAGTGTTCCACTTAGCGATTATCCACAATTAGATTAACAAGTTGATCTTCGAATCCTTTTCATCCCTATGTCAAGTTCTCAAGTGATCGTTCTAATTCCTGTTCTTGAATATTTATTAGTCCAACTAGTCCTAACAACCCTTACTCGATTATAACTTTGAAACTATCAAAGTTCAATAACAAAGTAGCAATGCATTCAGGAATAGATAGATACATGCAATATCATTGACAACTAGTCGGATACTCGACATGTACTCAACTCTCTTCTCTAATAACAATCACAACTAGTTCATG
The DNA here is from genome assembly GCA_029168935.1 of Oxyria digyna. NCBI lineage: Eukaryota > Viridiplantae > Streptophyta > Magnoliopsida > Caryophyllales > Polygonaceae > Oxyria > Oxyria digyna. Next base: position 1,208,956 of record JAPVLV010000001.1, on the reverse strand, counting down.
CAAATAGATTGTGCTACACAACAAGTATGATAATTCAACTAGAAGTATCAAACTCTAGCAATATGAATAAGATAAAACTAACTTAGGTGATCAATCTAAATTAGTAAATCTAGTTCATCGACAATACAAACAAGAGAGTTGAGACAATCAAAGAGTAGACAAAGGGAAAGGATAAACTCACAACTTGTTGAATCCAAAAGCTTCAAACGCCAAGTGAAACAAAGAACTTTAGCAACTCATAAGTTTGTGAAAAACTCTCCAAAAACTTAAGCAAAACAAAAGGTGATATGATCAAGGATGATCATCCACAACTTAAATAGCATTCAGCTATTGTAACAGCCGAATTAAGGTTAACAAAACGTGTAGAAAGTTACAGAATTGAACACAAATTACTTCAAATGGCAAAGACATCAATTTGATTCTTCTGTCGAGGAACCGCACCCGCGGGTTGATAGCCGCGGGCGCGGTTTTGGATTCTCCAGATTTTCAGGATGGCAGAGGGCGGCGGGCGCGGTTTGGGACCCGCGGGCGCAACTTGAGCTCTCTCGGATCCTTTGGCTGAGGATGAAACCCGCGGGTGCGGCTTGAGACCCGCGGGTGCGGCTATGTTGTCTGAGGTAGCAGCTACTGATTTCTTCAGTCTTCGTCTTCGTCTTCATCTTCAGCAGCTTCTTCCTTATGCTTCAATGCTTCCAATGCTTCGTATATCTCTTGGAATCTCGTATGTAAATCTTCTCTCGAACAACTCCATGATACAGATTACATAGAAACAAATAACATAATCCTATACAAAACCAGCTAATAATCCATAGTTGCGGTATGTAAAACACCGCTTATCAAACTCCCCCATAATTAGACCTTGCTCGTCCCCGAGTAAGCTAAAAGAAACTTACTCTTTTACAATAATCACTCAAAGATCTCAGGAAGTATGAAAAAGAAAGAAACGACAAATCACTAACACATTTAGTATACAAACAATATGATGAGAAAGAAATCTATCAATTTGGTCTTCCATAGTGGTTAACATGCAAAAAATTTTGTCCTAAGACACTCATTTCACTCATTTTGCCTAGGCGCCTCGAAAGGTTTTCACCTTGCCACTCATTTCATTTTCAATCTCACTATTCCTTACCGCCCTCAAGTCCCTTTTTTTTTTTTGCCAAGCCTAATGCAAGCCGAACTACCTGCTTATTGCATGGATTTTTCCATCCCAGGATTTTCATTTGCCTTTTTTCGTATTTTTGTGGCTTTTTCTGTTTTTAATTCCATGCAAAGTACAAACCAAATTAAATAAAACCGAAGGGAAATAACAAGGAAATGAAACTACTCTAGGATAAGCAATGAACTAATTTCCCTCCCCCATACTTGAAGTGCACAATGCCCTCAGTGTGTAAGACATAGAAAAATAATGAGAAAGAGAGAAAGAAGCTCACTGATCCGGGTCATCCCGGTTTGGATAGTCGGGCCAACGAGTCTGCATGTCGAGTCGTAAGTCATCCACCGACTGCTGCAGTCTCTCAACATTTTGGTTCACCGTCTGAACCGACTGGTAGACAAACTCAATTCGCTCGAAAAGACGCTGCTCCCAAGGTATGTCAGCAGGAGCTGCAGATGATGAGCCTTCGCCCCATTGCCTCTGAGGCTGAAAACGAGGGGCAGGCTCCTGGAAGTCATCATCATCCTCATCCTCAAGGTCAACCGGCTGCTGAACCGGCTCCTGGATGCTGATCCCACCGCGAGCTCGTCGTCGAGCAACTGCACGAGGGGGAGCGGGTATGGGGTTGATCCTGAAAGTATGTGCTGGCCCATAAGCAAAATCCTCTGTGAGAGCAATCTCGGGAGGACCGATCCAAACCCACATACGCTCGTCCGCATTGACTGTAACAGACTTGAGCCACCGAAGTCGAGTCTGCAGAAATGTGGCATCCAACAAATAGGGACCCATTGAGGGGTCCGGACTACCTACGCAGTCAAGAGTCTCCCAGTCGGGGACGACAACCTCTAAGATGAGGGTGATCATGCCACCCAAAGCAATCTGGCCCCTTGGTTTCGAGCGGGCTGTCTTGCAGGAGTGAACAAAAAGTGAGAGCCAATCCGGAATCACCTGACATTCCGGCATAAGAGCATATAGATACTTCAGCTGGTAGGCAGGCACCTTATTCACCTCAGAAAGCCCAAATAAGGCCATAGATAGGGCCCGTTGTGTCAGGCGGAGACATGGATGGGACATCTTAGCATTATAATCAGTACCATGGGTATCCCGAACTTGTCCCGTCCATGTGTACCAGACCTGTGTAGGGCTGTCACCAACTGTAGTGTCATAATCTACAGAGGGAACCTGAGAGATTCCCAAGATGTGGCGCAACTGTTCAGCCTGAACCGTAAAGGATCGTCCATTGTAAATGAACTGGATGGCCGAGATGAAGGTGGTCTCCGAGACGGTCTTGGATTTGAGACTCGCCAGGAACTGATAGGTAGCCTCTGCATGAGTGGGAGCTGACTTGAACAAGAAACCATGCAACCCTGCGTGCTCAAGCATGGCCTCTGTGCACGCAGTCATACCCAAATCATCGAGCGTACGTCGATGGAAAAATCTCGTGGCTATACACTGATTAGCCCTTAAAAAGGCTAAGTTTGCCTGAACCTGTTGTTGCCACAAATCATTTTTGTGGCCTCGAGACGTCTCTGCTGCAGCCATCAAAATGTATACACAAACCAAATGCTACCACAAATCCGCACACAACAAAGATACCAAGCAGCAGCAACAGCACAATAGCAAAAGCCCTCCCCGAGGCGTAAGAAAATCAACAATGATGAGTGCGGTTGTCGGAAAAACTTACCGAAATCAGGAAAAATGGACGACAGAGGCGAAAGCCGCGGGTGCGGGTTGGAAGCCGCGGGTGTGGTTTTTGCGTTTTCTGGTTTCTGGCGAGGAGGGAGCCGCGAGTGCGGTTTCTGCGAGGCGGAGAACTGCTTGGCAAGACGAAGCCGCGGGCGCGGGTTCGACGAGGCGGAAATCTTTTTGGCAGGGCGAGGCCGCGGGTGCGGGTTTTTGAGCCGCGGTTGCGGTTGGATTCGGGCGGTGGTCGCGGTGGACGGAGGTGCGGCTGTGGAGGAGGGCTTGGTGGGAAGATGTTGGTGTTGGGAAAGAGAAGGGTTTGGTGGGAGGATTTTGGTGTCTGAGAAAGAGAAGTGGGAGGTAGGGTATGATTGGAGGGATGAGAGGATTTTTATGTGGTGGGAGGTAGAGAATGAAATCCGAGATGCAGAAGGGTAGAAGATGAAATATGAAATGGAGAAGGGTAGAAGATGAACCGTCAATTCCTTTTTCTTTTTCTTTTTCTTTTTTTTCTTTTTTTTTTCGATAAACGAAAAGAAGAACCGTCAATTCCTTTAGTAGCAAACGACCATCGTCTTCTCGTCTTGAATTCCTAGAAAATAGAAAACAAAACAATTTAAAAAGAAAATGAAATTCAAGGGAAAAGAAGAATACCCTGGGTTGCCTCCCAAGCAGCGCCTTGGTTAGAGTCGTGGCTTGACTTGGTTTCCCGTCTTCAATTTTCAAAAGTTGGCTCTTCTAGAGCCATTTCATCGAAAGAGACTTTGGTGAATCCCTCATGGTAAGGTTTTAACCTTTGACCATTCACCTTGAAGACGTTGTGGTTGTCTTTGTCAAACAACTCCACGGCGCCATGAGGAAAGACGCGAGCAACAACATACGGGCCATTCCACCGGGATCGCAACTTACCCGGAAAAAGTTGAAGACGAGATTGGTAGAGCAAGACCTTGTCTCCCACCTTGAAATCTTTCCTCAAGATGTTATTGTCATGTCAAGCCTTCGTCTTTTCCTTGTAGATCACCGCATTCTCATACGCATCCCGGCGTATCTCTTCAAGCTCTTGGATTTGCAACTTCCTAAAGTCGCCTACCTCATCCAACTCCATGTTGCATTTTTGCACCGCCCACCACGCCTTGTGCTCTAATTCCACCGGAAGGTGACAAGCCTTCCCAAACACAAGTCGATATGGGGACATTCCTATTGGAGTTTTGTAGGCGGTCCTATACGCCCAAAGTGCATCATCCAACCTTAGACTCCAATCCTTTCGATTAGGAGCCACCGTCTTTTCCAGAATCCCCTTGATTTGCCTATTGGACACCTCAGCTTGTTCATTGGATTGGGGGTGATAAGCAGTTGAGACTCGTTGAGTGACATGGTACTTCTTTAAAGGTGCACTCACTGTCTTGTTGCAAAAGTGAGTACCTTGGTCACTTATAAGAGCCTTTGGAATCCCAAAACGAGAAAATATATTCTCCTTCAAGAAACCTGCTACCACTGGGGAATCATCAGTTCTGGTGGCCTTCGCTTCCACCCATTTGGAAACGTAGTCCACCGCAAGTAAAATGTATAAATTCCCAAACGAACTAGGAAAGGGTCCCATGAAATCAATACCCCAAACATCAAAAATCTCACAAAAGACTAATGGTGTTTGTGGCATCTCATTTCGTTTAGAAATTTTCCCGACCCTTTGGCATCGGTCGCAAGTTTTGCAAAAGGCAAACGCATCCCGAAAGATGTGTGGCCAATAGAAGCCGGCGTCCAATACCTTCCTAGCCGTTTTATTAGCCCCAAAATGCCCCCCACATGCATGAGAATGACAAAAAGTAAGGACAGACTGTACCTCGTTATCCGGGAGGCATCGTCGGATTACCTTGTCAACACGATGTCTCCAAAGGTAGGGGTCATCCCAAACGTAGAAACGTGATTCCCGCTTGATCCTATCTTTTTGAGCTTTTGTGTAGTTCGGCAGGAATTCTTCGCGAACCAGGTAGTTCACGATGTCGGCAAACCATGGTTTGAAAGATCGGAGGGCGAAAAGCTTGTATTCGGGGTCAATTTCTGCAAATTCTGTATAATCTGCTGCTGTCAGAAAACCTCGATCGCGGTTATTGAGACGCGGTCGCGGCTCTCCTTGCAGTGAGACTTCTGACAAACACAAGCCGCGGGCGCGGGTTTCGAGCCGCGGGCGCGGTTCTCCCTTTTCCGAAAATACTTGAGAGCACAAATCGCAGGTGCGGTTTCCGGGCCGCGGGTGCGGCTGGTTCTCAGCAGAAGCAGAATTTACAGAATAAATTTTATACAAGTTTTCATCCGGGAACGTACCTTGAATTTGAACCTGTAATTTACCGTCCTCTTGCACAATCTGGCTCAAATGATCAGCTACGGAGTTTTCGACTCCCTTCTTGTCCCGAATTTCCACATTGAACTCGCTTAAGAGCAAAACCCATCGAATGAGTCTTGGCTTTGATTCCTTCTTCGTCATGAGATAACGAAGAGCAGCGTGGTCCGTGTGGATAATCACCTTCGTGCCCAAAAGATATTGCCGAAACTTTTCAAGGGCAAACACCACGGCTAGCAACTCCTTTTCCGTGGTGGAGTAATTCCTCTGAGCTCCGTTCAAAGTTGTGGAAGCATAGTAGATGACGTGTATCGCTCTTCCGACTTTTTGACCAAGAACGGCTCCCACCGCGTGATCACTAGCATCACACATGATCTCAATGGGTGGAGACCAATTGGGTACTTGGATGATTGGTGCTTCGGTGAGGTGGGCTTTCAGAGTGTCGAATGCCTTCTTGCACACATTCGACATGTCAAAGGTAGCTTCCTTCTTCAAAAGCTCACATAGGGGCGTGGAGATCTTAGAGGAGTCTTTGATAAACCTGCGATAAAAACATGCATGGCCTAGGAAAGAACGCACTTCACGCACATTAGTAGGATAAGGCAACGATTGAATGACGTCAATCTTTGCCTTATCGACCTCAATACCCCTAGTTGAAATTATGTGCCCCAATACTATCCCTTGTTCAACCATAAAATGACACTTTTCAGAATTCAATACTAGATTAGTATCTACACATCTTTTAAGCACAAGTGACAAATGATTTAAACATGCATCAAAGCTATCCCCATGTACCGTAAAATCATCCATAAAAACTTCTATGAAATGTTCAATGTATTCCGAGAAGATACTTACCATACATCGTTGAAAGGTCCCGGGCGCGTTACATAATCCAAAAGGCATCCTACGATATGCAAAAGTGCCAAAGGGACATGTAAACGTCGTCTTCTCTTGATCTTCGGGTGCAATAGCCACCTGAAAATACCCTGAATACCCATCTAGAAAGCAATAATACGGACGACCGGCAAGTCGTTCAAGCATTTGATCAATAAAAGGGAGAGGGAAATGATCTTTTCGGGTTACCGTGTTTAGCTTGCGGTAGTCAATGCATACTCTCCAACCCGTTTGAGCTCGGGTAGGAACCATCTCACCTTGTTGATTCTCTACCAATGTTATGCCCCCCTTCTTAGGGACACATTGAGTTGGACTCACCCATTGGCTATCCGAAATGGGGTAGATCATGTCAGCTTGAAGAAGTTTCAGCACCTCCTTCTTGACCACCTCCATCATAGGTGGGTTCAATCTTCTTTGGGGTTGCCTAGAGGGTTTAGCACCTTCCTCAAGAAGGATCCTGTGCATACAGGTGGAAGGGCTAATTCCCTTGATGTCAGCAATGGTCCACCCAAGAGCGGTAATGTGTTCTTTCAGCACCATCACCAACCTTCTCTCTTGTTCTCCTGTCAACTTGCTTGAAATGATTACCGGGAGGGTATCATTTTCCCCAAGAAAAGCATACTTCAAGTGCTCGGGTAATTTCTTGAGCTCTACAACCGGTGCCTACACAATAGAAGAAAGAAGCTTTCGCTCTCCAAAGTTAGTAGCATGGGCCGACCGGCCAAAATTCTACCCGAAGCGTCTAGACGAGCTAGAACACTTTGAATCTCAGGTGGAAGAGACAAATCAAGTGTTGTCCTGTCTCAACTGGAAATCCCCCCGATCCTCCACTTCGAGTTCAGCATTTTGTGAAGGAAAGTCCGAAATATTTACCTCAGTAGAGGAGCCGCGAGCGCGGTTTTCAACCCGCGGGCGCGGCTCTTCAGTCAAATTGATTTCTGGCTCAGTAGAGGAGCCGCGGGCGCGGCTCTCGGCTGTCCTCAGAATTCAACTTTTCTGCAGAAGCCTCGACAAGGTTTTTGGTTTCCCCTAAAATCTTACCACTTCTTGTTGTCACTGCACTTACATTTCTGGTTGGATTCACCACCGTTTGGGACGGTAGAGAATTGGAATTTTGTTGTGCAATGGTGGTAACAGCTTCAGCCAACTGCCCAAATTGCTTCTCCATGTTCTTGATGCTCGACTCGGTCGTTTGAACATGAGTTGTGAAGTGTTGAGTCAAGGATCTCAGCACCTCCGCAGTAGATGGTCCAGCATTGGGTCGAGGGCCTTGAGCTTGTTGTTGGAGTTCATTTGGATCACGCCATCGAAAATTGGGGTGATCTCTATACCTCAGGTTGTAGTTATTTTGTTGATCACCACGAGGTCGTGGGGGTCCATACCCACCACCAGCAGCATTGACTTCAGCAACGTCTTCACCTTCAAGCTCAGGGCATTTATCTGTAAAATGAGAAGGGTCAGCACAAATACCACATACCTTTACTTGTTGTTGTTGTCCTTTTTGCAACTGAGAGATCATCTTTTTCAACTCTACAAGCTCAGCTACAAGAGCGGGATCCCCTGAACTTGCTGCGTGCACTCCCTTTTTGGTGTATATCCTACCAAAACTCCTTGTGCTCTCAGCCATATCTTGCAATTTCTCCATGGCATCCTCCGGCGTCATGTTGAGAATATTCCCACCACACGCAGCATCAACCATCCTCCTTTCTTGGTTTAGGAGACCATTGCAAATGTAAAGCACTAGATCCTCGGTATCATACCCATGAAAAGGGCACGAAGCACACAACCCCTTAAAGCGTTCAAGGTAGTCATAGAGAGTTTCGTCTTCACTTTGCTCGACATGGGCTATCTCCTTCTTGAGAGCATTCGCCTTCTTCACCGGAAAATACTTGCTCAAGAACACCTTGTGCAACTTTTCCCAATTATCAACCGAACCGGTTGGAAAATGGTAATACCAAGAACGAGCACCATCCTTCAAAGTGAACCCGAAGGCTCTCATCTTGATCTGCTCTTCCGTGACGTTTGGCGGTTTGGTCGTCATGCAAATGTCATGAAATTGGTTCAAATGCATGATTGGATCCTCACCAGCCAAACCATGGAAACTTGGGAGCAAATTGATCACCCCAGACTTGAGCTCGAAAGTCACCCCATGAGCAAGGGGTGGAATAACCACAGGTTGAGGTTGCTGTGTCAGGTTCGGTGTTTGTCGCTCTCTCAAAGTGTGAGTAACACCACCTCCTGGTAGCCTTGTCTCAATTAGCTCCCGTTGAGCATTAACGACCAATTGCATGTCAGCCAATTGACGTTGCACTTCAGCAAGAGCTTCTCGATCGGCCATTTCTACTATCTCAGTCCCGACTCTGTTCTCTCTTCGATTCCGATGAAAAGTTCTCTCGACCTCTGAATCAAGAATAGAAAGAGGCTGATTAGTAGAACGGGTGTTGACCATTCACTAGTCAACACTAAAGTTAGTCAAAATAAGAACTTAAAAATAAGAAAATTTGATTCCCCGGCAACGGCACCAAATTTGACGAGGCGGATTTGTCGTGTGCCAAGTCAAGTAATCCTAACATGCAAACTGAGTAATATAGTGCGCAAGCAAGGGTCGAATCCCAAGAGAATCAGTTTATCAAATTCTTAAGTTATCACAATAACTAACCAATAAACGTAACAAAAAGGGGTTTTTTTTTATGGTTTTGATACGAAGTATCGAATGTCAACTTGGTTATAACAATATTAAGCGAAGTGTTCCACTTAGCGATTATCCACAATTAGATTAACAAGTTGATCTTCGAATCCTTTTCATCCCTATTTCAAGTTCTCAAGTGATCGTTCTAATTCCTGTTCTTAAATAGTTATTAGTCCAACTAGTCCTAACAACCCTTACTCGATTATAACTTTGAAACTATCAAAGTTCAATAACAAAGTAGCAATGCATTCAGGAATAGATAGATACATGCAATATCATGGACAACTAGTCGAATACTCGACATGTACTCAACTCTCTTCTCTAATAACAATCACAACTAGTTCATGCAAATAGATTGTGCTACACAACAAGTATGATAATTCAACTAGAAGTATCAAACTCTAGCAATATGAATAAGATAAAACTAACTTAGGTTATCAATCTAAAGTAGTAAATCTAGTTCATCGACAATACAAACAAGAGAGTTGAGGCAATCAAAGAGTAGACAAAGGGAAAGGATAAACTCACAACTTGTTGAATCCAAAAGCTTCAAACGCCAAGTGAAACAAAGAACTTTAGCAACTCATAAGTTTGTGAAAAACTCTCCAAAAACTTAAGCAAAACAAAAGGTGATATGATCAAGGATGATCATCCACAACTTAAATAGCATTCAGCTATTGTAACAGCCGAATTAAGGTTAACAAAACGTGTAGAAAGTTACAGAATTGAACACAAATTACTTCAAATGGCAAAGACATCAATTTGATTCTTCTGTCGAGGAACCGCACCCGCGGGTTGATAGCCGCGGGCGCGGTTTTGGATTCTCTAGATTTTCAGGATGGCAGAGGGTCGCGGACGCCATTTGGGACCCGCGGGCGCGGCTTGAGCTCTCTCGGATCCTTTGGCTGAGGATGAAACCCGCGGGTGCGGCTTGAGACCCGCGGGTGCGGCTATGTTGTCTGAGGTAGCAGCTACTGATTTCTTCAGTCTTCGTCTTCGTCTTCATCTTCAGCAGCTTCTTCCTTATGCTTCAATGCTTCCAATGCTTCGTATATCTCTTGGAATCTCATATGTAAATCTTCTCTCGAACAGCTCCATGATACAGATTACATAGAAACAAATAACATAATCATATACAAAACCAGCTAATAATTCATAGTTGCGGTATGTAAAACACCGCTTATCACATTTATTGGAGATTTTTTTTACTTTATAAAATACATTTTTATATGATTTATTCATAACTATTGTTGAACATTACATAACTTCTAGTTACTAGTAAATTTTGACCTCCGCACTTCGTTTGAAGCTCATGCGATTTGAGAATGAGGGTCAATCAGTTTGAAGAACAATTAATGGATGAATATCCAGACATATGAACGAACGAACAATCGAACATCCAAACATGAAACACTAATCGATTTGGCCCAAATGAATACGATTAGAACTGAAGTCCATAGGGAAAAAGAATGTGAAAGATTGGGTAGAAAAACAAACATGATTAAGATGAAGTATTGAATAGAAGGAAGCAATAGAAGAGTGAAAATTCTATCTAATTTAGGCCCGGTTCGGTATATCGAGCTCAAATAGTAGTTGAAGATGAAAATTTTATTTAAAAAGTTACTTGAATGTTCGGTACTTTTAGATGAATTTGTAATAATAATGGTATTACGAAAAATGATATAATGAATTATTTAAATCTTTTATTGATAAAGGATAATAGTGGATTAAAAATTACATTAAACTTGTTAAGCTCCATTAATCTAGGGGTGTAACATTAACAAATTATGTTACTTTAATCTACATTAAGAATGTTAAGCTAATTGGATGTTTTTTTTACCGAACATTTAACAGCTAGATAAAATATAAAAAATTAAGCTCTGTAATATTAAAAAAAGCTCTGTAGAACGGAGCCTTAGATTATGAATTTGTCAGAAATTGTAAGTATATGTATGAAAATGGAGGTGTTGGAGCCGGTTCTCGATAGGCTCGCGAGGCCCATAGAGAGTTGAGTCAGGCCCACGAATCGCGTGCCGGGTCGGTCCAAGAAGTCAGCCCAGAAGAATAAAGCGGCCCATAAACAGGTGAAGCCCAATAAGAGAATACAACGGGACTAAGTATCGAGGGGCAAAACGGTAATAGACTCGCGTGGGTCCCAGGTGATAGTATAAAAACGCAACCCTATGGATAAGGAAAGGGATCCGCATCATAAGAAGAAAAGGCTAGACTTCTCTCTAAAGAAAAAGAAGAACACAAGAGCAAACCCTAACCACAAACTTCCGAAATACTCATCTTCTAGAAGAATTTAGGCATAAAGCACTTGTTGTAACACTTATAGTTTCGTTGTAAAGCCTTAGTGTTGATATAAGCGGTATCTGAGTTTCTCGTTTTATTGTAAAGCTTGAAACGTGACGCCTTTGATAATATACTCTCCTTTCACGTTGTTTTTCTTTACTTTTGTGTATACTTGCGTTGTTTCTGTGAGTTCGGTTTTACGTATCTTTCTTATCGGAGCTTAAAAGAGCCGGAGCCGATTTCCTTCTCGACTAGGTTACGCAAGTGTCAGGTGTCGAGAGTAAGGTTAATCTCGAGGAAGAAGACGACGAATAGTATTACATAAGTTGATTGTCCAGACGCCCTGTGTCACGCGAAGTGTTGTGTCGCGTGATCGCAATTTCTGGGCTCCAACACTGGCGCCGACCGTGGGGACCTCCTCGCACAAGTAAGGCTTACAATCTATACTCGCGAAGTGTTTCCTAATACAACTGCCTGAGAAGATGAATAATAGCGGCGAAAGAAGCGACAATACCCCTCGCCAGATGAGAACTCAAGACGTAAGTAGCACGCGACCACGTTTTCCACATGTACATGAGGAGGAAATTGTTCTGGCAGGACCCGCACTGGTACAATATCGTGCTTACCTGCAGACGATGGGACAAAGTGCGGGTGGAAGCCGAAACCAGCGAAGGCCAAGTACTCGATCACGCGAGCACGAACAGAGTCAGAGCGGACAGGAGCAATCGGTCGCGGAGGAAAGTGCTGAACACGTACCTGACGACGGAATTTCAGTGTCGCATGGAACAAGGGTCGAAGGACGCGAAAGGCCTTGTCACCCTGGTAGATTCGATTTGAATCAACCCCCTGCAAGCCACGCGGGAGATCAATCTTACAGGGGGAGAACCGAAGGAAGAGGACAGGGGATTCACGCCGAGCAAAGACCTTCTCGCCGCGAGTACGAGGGAGAGCCTTGTTACAACCAGGCCACCCACCCGCGGCAAGCCTTTGAGACCTATCCGTCCGTCATCCCGGCACTCTTGTTCGGCCCGACTGCCTTCGCGGGGCATATAGTCAGGTCAGTCCCTCTGCCTAATTTCAGATTTCCTATTATAAAAGAGTACAATGGTAAAGAGGATCCCAGCGAACACCTAGCACGCTACAAGTATGCTATGCTCGCGAGGTGCCCTGATGAGGCCACAATGTGCAAAGGTTTCCCAGGCACGCTCGCGGGACCCGCCATGACCTGGATGCTCAACCAACCGTCAGAAAGCATCCATTGTTTCGCCGATCTAGAGAAAAGTTTCTTGTTGCATTTCGGCTCCTCGAGGAAGAGAAAAGTGACAATGCAAGAGGTAGTAGGGGTCAAACAAGGGCCGCATGAATCACTAGAGGACTACGTTAAGAGGTTCGCGGAAAAGATCTTGGAAGCTGAAGATTTCCATGATAAAACCGCTCGGGTCGCGTTCCTTGACGGGCTCAATGATGGAAGCACCTTCAAACAATACCTGTACCGCAAGAGAGATTTAGACTACCAAGGCATGCTCGAGAGAGCATACACAGAAATTAATGTGGAAGCACACTCAGGAGTCGCTTTGAAGAGAAATAATCAGAGCAAACCCGCTCAGGGTCATAAGAAAGAAAACTCGAACTGGGGGAATAAGCGCCATCAGGGTTATCAAGGGAAAGAACAGTTCGATTCGCGAGCACCCGGGTTACAGATTCAAGATCAGAATCAGGGTCAAAGACAGTTCAGGGGCCAAAATCACGATCAGAATCAATTCCAATCGCAAAATTTTGTAGCCGAACAGGACAACCGACGCGATGTTGAGGGCAGTGGGGATTGCAGTCATGACCGCCAGGGGCCCACCACCTGGTGCGAATACCACAGAGTAAATACGCACTCTACATTGGAGTGTCGGTCGCGACGACATCACCCAAGTGAGCAGGAGGTCCTGACTGCTCAGAGGGGAAGCGTTGATGCAGGTCACGGCGTCACGTACAGAGGAGCGTGGAGTAAAGGGGGAGGCAGTAGAACGAAAAATGAGACGAGACAGCAAACCCCCGCGAGAAATAACCAGAATCAGGGACCTAATCGCCACCCGTCCCAGAACTTCCCTCGCATGGACGGCCATGTAGGCACGATCGCGGGCCGCCATGAACCCATGTCCCTGGGCAAACGAGAGCGAAGACTCGTTAACAACTCACCCAAGCCTCAGGGAAAACCGATCTATAGTGTCGCGAGATCGAAGTCTGAACCTTACACGCTTGCTTTCAGTGACAAAGAGGTAGATACCTGGGCTGTCGAGGCCGCTGATCCACTGGTCATCCATGCTCAGATAGGAACCAAGCTGGTAAAAAGAATCCTCGTCGACACTGGGAGCTCAGCCGATATACTATACTGGGACGCGTTCGAGAAAATGGGAATTGATCAGTCTACACTCAGGCCCACTAAAACCACGCTAGTAGGTTTCGCGGGTGACAGCGTAAGGGCCTTGGGCGTCGTCACCTTAGATCTCATCTTGGGTGAAGAGAAAGGGTCAAGAAGGTCAGAAAAGATAGATTTTGTGGTGATCCCAATAACATCCTCCTACAACGCGATACTGGGACGCGAGACGCTGTGCAGGTTTGAGGCGGTCGTATCGATCTGCCATTTTTGTTTAAAATTTCCAACATTGACAGGAGTAGGGGTCGCGAGAGGAAATCAAGAGGAGAGCCGTATCTGCTACGTCTCGTCCGAAAAGGGCAGCACCAAGACCTTACTTGCCAACCAGTTATTTATTCCTGGATTGCCACGCGTTCTGGGAGAAGCTGAGTTAGAAGTTCGCGCCTCACCTAGACCGCGAGATACTGAGAGAGACGGGGAAGGGCATAAGCCGCGTTTTGATGGGTTTGAAAAGCTGGTAATCACTCCTTTCCCCAACAAAGAGGAGAAACTTTACGTAGGGGGGAGGCTGAATCAAAAAGTCGTACAAGAGATCGAGACCTTACTCACCCGCTCCCGGGATGTGTTCGCGTGGACACCAAAGGATTTAAGAGGGATCCCGGCAAGTGTCATGACCCATTCCCTGAACATTAGTCCAGAGGTTAAGCCGCGTAGGCAGAAAAAAAGAAAACAAGCGGGACCAAAGAACGCGGCGGCCGCGGTAGAACTCGCGAAGCTGATTAAAGCAGGGTTCGTAAAACCAGTGCAATACCCAACGTGGCTGTCAAACGTTGTAATGGTAGAGAAAAATCCCAAAGGGACGGGGAAGTGGCGCATGTGCGTAGATTTCACTGGTCTCAATAAAGCATGTCCCAAAGACAGTTATCCATTACCCTCGATCGACCAGTTGGTAGACTCCACCGCAGGTCATGAAGCTCTAAGCTTTCTGGACGCGTATTCTGGATATAATCAGGTAATGATGAACCCAGCCGACTCAGGGCACACTGCTTTTATCACAGACAAAGGAACCTTCTGCTATAAAGTAATGCCGTTCGGTTTGAAAAACGCGGGGGCTACATTCCAGAGACTGGTGGACATGATCTTTAGCGACCAAAGAGGTGACACTGTAGAGGCCTATGTTGACGATATAGTGGTTAAAAGCAAAAAGCAAGCGGATCATACTCGCGACCTGGCAGAGGTCTTTGAAACCCTGAGAAAGTACGGTATGAGCCTCAATCCAGAGAAATGCGTCTTCGGAGTCACCGAAGGCAAGTTCCTAGGCTTTCAGATCAGTGCACGCGGTATCGAAGTCAATCCAGACAAAGTCCAGGCCGTAATAGATCTACAACCACCAAGGTCCATTCACGACGTCCAAAGATTCGTGGGAAAGGTCAACTATTTAGGAAGGTTTTGCGCAAAACTCGCGGAGCGAAACCTTCCCTTCTTCGACATACTGAGAAAGCCTAAAAACTTCGAATGGTCTGAAGAATGTGAAAGGGCATTTACGAGTCTTAAAGAACATCTGGCTAAACTCCCAATCCTCGCGTCCCCAATACCTGGTGAAGGCTTGCAGCTGTACCTCGCGGCGGGCACGCGTGCAGTTAGCGCTGTTTTAGTAAAAGAGCAACGAATCCCCGTCTATTTCGTCAGTAAAGCACTTTTGTCGGCCGAGACCAGATATTCACCCGTTGAGAAAGCAGTGCTCGCGTTAATAACAGCCGCTCGTAAACTCCGACCTTATTTCCATGCTCATCCCATCGAAGTACTGACGGATTTACCCCTACCGTCTTTTATGAATAAACCAACAACCTCTGGAAGGCTCGCTAAATGGGTCATTGAAATGACAGAGTTTGACGTAGTCTATAGACCGCGACCCGCCATCAAGGCACAAGCTTTGGCAGATTTCATAGTTGAAACAAGTTTCAGAGAACTAGAAAAAGATATTATAGCTCCTGAACACCCCGCGTGGGTGATGCACATTGATGGATCGGCAAACGTAGATGGTTGCGGGGCTGGAGTCGTCCTGACTTCCCCGGCTGGGGATAAGATAGATCACGCGATAGCACTAAGGTTCAAAGCCACGAACAATGAAGCAGAATATGAAGCACTCATCGCAGGGCTGGAAATAGCCGTTCACGCGGGGGTACATGTGGTGAAGTGCGTGAGCGATTCCCAGATCGTCGTGAATCAGATCAATGGGACCTACGAAGCCAGGACAGGCAATCTCCCAAAATATCACGCGAGGGCCTTAGCCCTGATTTCATTGCTCGGGCATTTTGAAATTGAAGCAGTATCCAGAGAGGAAAACACGCGAGCTGATGAACTCGCGAAGCGAGGTTCCCAAACTCAGTATGCAGATATAGAATGCACTAGCGAAGGTCCCACTGCCATTATCAAAGAAGGACAGGCCCCATACTTTTGGTTCGTGAAGTCTGAAAGCGCCATAAGCAATCAGGCGGAACTGATGGAGATAAGCGAGCCAGTCAGCGACTGGCGCACCCCTATAATTCAGTATCTTGCTAACGGAACAGGTCCTGCAGATCCGAAAGAAATGAGAAAGCTTGTCTCCATGGCTGCACGTTTTTACATGTGTCGTGGAGAACTTTACAAAAGGGGATACGGACCACGCGAGCTTAAGTGCTTGACTAAGATAGAAAGTGACGTGCTGATAAAGGAGCTTCACGCGGGATTATGCGGAACTCACGCGGGTTGGAGACCAATGGTCTATAAAGCATTAAGACAGGGAAGTTTCTGGCCCACCATGAAACAAGACGCACAACGCGAGTCTCAGAATTGCAAGCCATGCCAGTATTTTGCCCCAGCATCTCATCAACCAGGTGTTGAGTTGCAGATAATGTCAAGCCCTTGCCCCTTCGCGATGTGGGGACTAGATCTGTTGGGACCTTTCAAACCAAAAGCACCTGGTCAGCTAGAGTACATCATTGTAGCAGTTGATTATTTCACCAAATGGATCGAAGCCGAAGCCCTCGCGAGCACCACCGTCCCGGCGGTTAAAAAGTTCCTTTGGAGAAACATCATCTGCAGGTATGGCCTCCCTCACGAGATCGTAACCGACAGGGGACCACAATTCAATTCGCCGCAATTGTTTACATGGTGCAGAGACATAGGGATCACTTTAAGGATTGCTTCAGTCGCTCACCCACATTGCAATGGCCAGGTAGAAGCAGTGAACAAAAGCATTGTCATGGACTTGAAAAGACGGCTAGAAGGCTCCAAAGGCATGTGGGCCGAAGTGTTACCCCTAGTACTCTGGGCAAACAGGACCACAGTAAAGAAAGCAACTGGAGAAACGCCATTTGCTCTCGCTTATGGAATAGAGGCCACAGTACCGGTCGAGTTCATTGTGCCTACGGACCGCGTGATTCAGTATAGTCCGGACGACAATGACGAAAAAATGCAGCTAGAGTTGCAAATGCGAGAAGAGACTCGCGACCTGGCCACCATCAGAGCAGCCAATCATAAAGCGGGCGTTGCGAAATATTATAACAAGAACGTAAAACTGAGGGGATTTGCCAGAGGAGACCTTGTGCTACGTAAAACAGAGGGGGGAAAGCTCGACCCCAACTGGGAAGGACCTTACATTATAGATCGCGAAGTCGCGCCCGGGGCTTATCGCCTCAAGGACCACTCTGGAAATCACATTGCCAACTCCTGGAACGTGATGCGACTTCGTCGTTTCTACGCCTAGTCCTCCCGTAAAACTCAGGTACATTCACAATACTTGTGGTTATTATAACATGAAAAGCACAGGGAACGTAGTCGGATCGCGTATCCTCCTTCCAGCTTCCAGGGCTGAGCTAAAAAACTCCCCCTGGTCGCGAAAGTGGGGACTGCTCGTGCTTCCAGCTTCCAGGGCTGAGCTAAAAAACTCCCCCTGGTCGCGAAAGCGTAGACGGCTGGGCCGGGTTTGGCTAATAACCCCCCCAGTCGCGTGTCCTCCTTCCAGCTTCCAGGGCTGAGCTAAAAAACTCCCCCTGGTCGCGAAAGTGGGGACTGCTCGTGCTTCCAGCTTCCAGGGCTGAGCTAAAAAACTCCCCCTGGTCGCGAAAGCGTAGACGGCTGGGCCGGGTTTGGCTAATAACCCCCCCAGTCGCGTGTCCTCCTTCCAGCTTCCAGGGCTGAGCTAAAAAACTCCCCCTAGTCGCGAAAGTGGGGACTGCTCGTGCTTCCAGCTTCCAGGGCTGAGCTAAAAAAACTCCCCTTGGTCGCGAAAGCGTAGACGGCTGGGCCGGGTTTGGCTAATAACCCCCCCAGTCGCGTGTCCTCCTTCCAGCTTCCAGGGCTGAGCTAGAAAACTCCCCCTGGTCGCGAAAGTGGGGACTGCTCGTGCTTCCAGCTTCCAGGGCTGAGCTAAAAAACTCCCCCTGGTCGCGAAAGCGTAGACGGCTGGGCTGGGCTAAAAAACCCCCCCAGTCGCGTGTCTTCCTTCCAGCTTCCAAGGCTGAGCTAGAAAACTCCCCTTGGTCGCGAAAGTGAAGACGGCTCGTGCTTCCAGCTTCCGGGGCTGAGCTAAAAAACTCCCCTTGGTCGCGAAAGTATGGGCGGGTTAGCGTCATGTGCAGTGCTACTACCTAAGGATAAAAACCAAAAGCTAAATGCTCCTCTACATGTGCAGTGCTAGGTATCCCACGCAAGAGCAGCACCATGACTAAATGCTTGACAAAGACCAAGAATATCCAAGAATACTCCACGACAACCGCACCAAGGAAATGCTATCCTACTGCGCCGTGGCTAAAGACTAAAGATGAACCTCGCGTGTGTCGATCATGCAATAGTCAGAAGAAGAATAGTTTGCAATGCTTATTCTCGCGACGTTATGTAACAAGTCAGTTTTGCCTAAATATACAGGATGGATCGTAGTTACGACACTTATCTCTTTGCATTTTCCTTTTTCGCAAACTTACTCGTGTTTCCGAAACGCAAAACGGGGGGGACGAGACGAGATAAATGTGCACAAAACAAGGAGAGCCAAAATATAGAAACAATGTAAAGCTCGCGACCATCATACCCATAACATAAAAGTTAATTACAAGGAGAGCACAAAGTTCGTAACCATCATACCCACATTAAACAGAAGTTGATTACAAAAAACATTGTTCAAGACAAAAGACGTTACTTAGAAACAGTCTTAGCAGCAGTCTCCGCGTCCTCGACACTATCCGCCTCCAGATCCACAACATCTCGAACACCGGACGCTCGCGAACCTGAACCACCCGCATGATCTACACTAGAACGCGTCGAAGGTTGAATAGTGTCGAGGAGGGCATCAGACGCGAACACCTTCCTCTTGCGAGACGAGAGGGAAGGAGAAGGAGGGCTCGGAACTGGCTTCTCAACAGGAGGGGGAGCGACCACCTTCGGGAGAGGGGGCCTGAGAACCTGACTCTCTTTACCCTTAACTATACCCCTCTCAGGCGCAAGACGCGTAATTCCCCATGCCTCGAGTGGAGTCTCCCCGTCATCAATGAAGGTTCCGGGCAAAGGGGGCTGGTACTCAGGAAGTTCAGTAGAAAGCCCGCATAGATCTTGAGCGTTGAAAGGGAAGTCCTTAACCTTGAACTTCAGCATCTGCATCTTTACCATGCAAAGGAGAAGCGTGTTAGCGGCATTCTTGTAAAAATCGACGCGAGCACGCTGGCGATAACCCCCACAATACTCCTCCACCGCCATGTTCCTCTCGTAAGCAATTCTCTCAGACATCGTCGCGTGGAGCTTCTCGTTTTCCTGCCTAAGGTCGTTCAATTGCGTATTGTACTCAGTGACGATGTTGACATGAGTAGACCTCTCATACGCAAGCTGAGCTTCCAACTCCTTTATCCTCGCGTCTTTCACTGACAGGAACGCGAGCTCACCCTCCATCTCCTTCATCGACGTCTTGGCCCTCGAAAGCTCCTCCTCCAAGGCTTTCTTTTCTCCCATAAGCTTAGATTTGGCCGCTCTGTGGGCGTCGCGAGTCGACTGATCCTCTTCCCTCAGCTCCTTGAGTTCATCTTCAGCGGCAAGCACCTTTTGAGTCGCGCTCGCGATGAGATTCATTCCCTACAAAAATGAAGAGTTAAAAACACCCCAAGAAAGCAAGAAATAAGTAGAAATAGGAGACTTACGGCGAAAAGAAGTTTGGACAAGCCGCCAGGCCTTTCCGAAATTTCCTCGTAGAGGCTAGGTGCGGGAGGGAAAACGGTCGGTATCGTCTCAATGAACGCACGCGTCGCGGATAAGCTATGGATGAAAGTCGGGTTCGTGACAGGGGTATCAGTAGGCTCCGGGGAGGAGGCAAACTCCACTTCCGTCGTCCTCTTGCGTTTTTTCTCGACGATTTTCTGCTTCCCCTTATCGCGAACCGAAAGTACGCGAGACGTCTGGACCGGAGGAGCGTCCTCAGAAACTGTCGTCGCAAGCTCCGTTGGTGTTTCCGAGGCAGCGGCTGGGGGAGTAGGAGTCGGATCAGGGACGGATGAGACCATGCGAGTAGGCGCCTCGATGGTTGTTAGCGCGCCCGAATCATCAAGGGCCAACCCCCCCAGGTCCGGAAGATCGGCGAAAAAGTCAGCATCTGCAAAAGCCACCACAAGTGAGTATAGTGTAAATAATCGTAATAAACGCGAGTGTCGAAACAAAAACAAAAACCTAGGGCATGAGCCTTGAGGCTAAGTCCCCTGGCGACCAGTAAAGAGTCCGAGATAGTCAGCTCAAAACGTTTTTGAACTGCTTTGTCGGGGTAATCCTTGTAATCGCGGATGAATCTGTCGCGAGTCTCCTTGGGGAAAAAGCATGGGGCCCTTCTCGCATTGGGCTCGCGTACCTGGACGGAAATTTCAGAGCCAGGAGGCGGACAGACTAGAAACCAACAAGTTTTCCACCCCTCGATCTTCGAAGGCAATCGGAAGGCGCTAGGAGTCTTGGCTTGGGCAGTGTAAAACCCATCCTCGCGTGAGTTCTTCTTATACGAATTGATAAGCGCATAGTGAGGAGTATTAGGAATTATCCCAATGTCCTGACATCGCATGATGTAGACAATCAGAGAGCTCCAGAAGTTTGGATGCATCTGAGAAGGGCTGAAGCCTAGATCTGCCATTACTTCAGTCTGGAAGGACGTCCAAGGGAGACGGAAGCCGGCTTCTAAAGACTGCCTACTCAAAGCAAAGAAAGACCCATACTGGTCGAGAGAAGTGCCTTCGAGATCGGGGAGGGCAAAGACGGTCCCCTCAGGGAAGGGATATCGCGTAGCAAGGCGACGAAGATCATCAAAGGTAAGACTGCTATGTTGGGCGGTGTTGGGAACTAGGGTGCGGGAATGCGTAATTCTCTTTGTAAGAATACTCACGCGTCCGGGACCCGCGAGAAAGGGTTTCTCTATAACTACGTAGGGCAAAGACCCCTTGTAAGAGAAAAAGCTGGCGAATTGACCGTAATTGGTCTCGGCTCGCTCTTGAATGACGCGAGACGGGAGTCTGGTTTTGGGTCTTTTGGGCGTCTTCGCTTTACTCTTCTTAGATTTTCTTGAAATGCGAGATCGTCTACGAGAGTTTGGCTCGCGATCACCAGAACCCCCTTCAGATCCAGATGTGGTACGCCCTGAATACTCAGCCCGAGCTGAGCGTTCATAAAAATCATCGCTACCTGAAAGCATAGGCAAAGTAAGTTTCAGTTTTCCAGGGATGGAAAGAAGGAAAAAAGAACATCAAAATTAGGAGCAACGCGTGTCTAGAAGTAACTAACGCGAGGCTTTTACAAACAAGAAATCCCTGGAAAAGCTGAAACTCAAGAATCAAAAGGGAAGCCAAAACGACATCAGAATGGACCAAGCCCAAGAACACGAAGAACACCACGAAGGTCGAAGATGGCAGAAATTGACCAAAGCACGTTTTTTCCAAACGAACGCACCAAAGAATAAGAGTCAAAATGAGATACAACGCAAAAACACCCAATGAACAAAGAATGACCTTCAAAAGCCTCGCAATTCTGAAGAACCGAATGAAATTTCTACGGGCCAGAAGAAATGGAGCGACGATGGGGGCCCTAAAAAAAATCGAATCGAAGAAACAAAGTAGAAAAGAGAAAGGAGAGCGAAAGACTAACCTGCCATGGAAAATCGACTGCGAACGACGGCGAAGATGACGAGGGAGAAGGAAGGAAAGCACCGGCGAAGAATGTTGCAGAGAAAATGGAAGTTACGGCGGGTTTGAGAAGTTGCAGAGAAAGAGGGAGTTGTGGCGGAAGAGAGAAAGAGGAAGACGAGAATGGGTATATATAAGAAAAAATCGAGGGAAAGAGGGGTGCAATAATAAGTCAACACGTGGAAGACATGCGCTTAGCGCGGGAATTCGTAAAGTTTTCGAATTCAAAACGTCGCCCAGAGAAAACGAAACAGAAATACACGCGACCCAACCACGCGATGGGAATGTGCAAAGTTTAAGAGCCAAGCTTACATCGAGAACGCGATTTCAAGAAGACAGGCCCAAGCCTTCAGCTATTCAGCATGAAAGCTTGGGGGGCTGGATGTTGGAGCCGGTTCTCGATAGGCTCGCGAGGCCCATAGAGAGTTGAGTCAGGCCCACGAATCGCGTGCCGGGTCGGTCCAAGAAGTCAGCCCAGAAGAATAAAGCGGCCCATAAACAGGTGAAGCCCAATAAGAGAATACAACGGGACTAAGTATCGAGGGGCAAAACGGTAATAGACTCGCGTGGGTCCCAGGTGATAGTATAAAAACGCAACCCTATGGATAAGGAAAGGGATCCGCATCATAAGAAGAAAAGGCTAGACTTCTCTCTAAAGAAAAAGAAGAACACAAGAGCAAACCCTAACCACAAACTTCCGAAATACTCATCTTCTAGAAGAATTTAGGCATAAAGCACTTGTTGTAACACTTATAGTTTCGTTGTAAAGCCTTAGTGTTGATATAAGCGGTATCTGAGTTTCTCGTTTTATTGTAAAGCTTGAAACGTGACGCCTTTGATAATATACTCTCCTTTCACGTTGTTTTTCTTTACTTTTGTGTATACTTGCGTTGTTTCTGTGAGTTCGGTTTTACGTATCTTTCTTATCGGAGCTTAAAAGAGCCGGAGCCGATTTCCTTCTCGACTAGGTTACGCAAGTGTCAGGTGTCGAGAGTAAGGTTAATCTCGAGGAAGAAGACGACGAATAGTATTACATAAGTTGATTGTCCAGACGCCCTGTGTCACGCGAAGTGTTGTGTCGCGTGATCGCAATTTCTGGGCTCCAACAGGAGGAAGCCACAACATAAACTTTGAATCTTACATATGGGAGCTTGAGCTACATCAAATGTTGCTACATCTCTATAGATGATCAATCTTGAAATGTTCTCTTTCTCTTAGCTGTTTATAGAAGTGTTGGACCACAATAACTTATCTGAAGTTTGACAAGTGAACGACTTTGGTGGTTGAGGGCTCGAAATGTAGTTCTCTCTATATATATAGTGGGACAATTGACATCTAATTAATTTTAGATAAGATGTATATGTTAACAAGAGTTTTCTATCTTATACTAACCGGATTTGATGTATACACAACTAATAACCATATTAAAAAAAAGGTCAAACTTTAATGTATACACAACTAATAAAATGTGACTATGTGAGCATTAAACAAGTTAGTATAAGAAAAATCTCAATGTACGTATAAACAACTATATAAAAAAGTTCGGATGAGTACAAAGTATAACGTATGAAAAACTTTCATTCACAGATAACAAGTTAATGTTCATAATATGAGTGGTAATGTTCATAATCAGGGTGATCAAATTTATTGAAGTCATTTGAGAAAAAACAACAACAAAGTTCGCAGTAATTACAAATATGTCACTGCGTCCCTCATTGAAAATGTTCAAAAAATTTCACCACTAAGGTTATAAACATTACTATCTTGAATATGAACATTGAATTGACGTGTAATCTGTGAACGTGAATTGTTCATTTTTCTTATGTTACTGAAATTTTCGTGTGAACAACTAATAACCATATAAAAAAGGTAAAACTATAATGTACACACAATTAATAAAATGTGACTACGTGAGCATTAATCAAGTTAGTTACAGAAAAATGTCAATGTACGTATACACAAGTAATAACCATACACATACACAAAAGGTAAAATTATAAGCCACTTACCTATGTCAAAAAGAAAATTAGCAGTGTTGTTTATTTCCTATTGCAATTGATTTCACATGCTGGACAACAGCTAACATAAAATATAGGAGCCAAACAAAGCCCACACCTTTGGGCTATAATAGGCCCATGAGCTAATACAGATTAATTGGGTCAGCCGGTCAAATTTATTGTCTGGAAATATACATATGCATACTGAGTTTGGGGTCGTTCTACGTCTAAATGAGAGTATTATTAACATATATGAAATAAAACATCCTTTCAAATTTTAATATGTTCATACACGTCTCTAATAAAAGAACATCGATCGAGACCTCTAAAAGAAGAAGATTTGTACATTTCCGATCGTCACATTGACAAGTTTGTCAAAACGAATTATGAGCAAAATGTGTCCATAAACCCAAATTAGAGTGATGTATAGATGATAAATAAAAGAAGTTAATTCTTCATGTATAAAATACAATTTCTAGCTACTGCTATTGTTGCTATTGCTACCACTTTACTACTAATTTGTTACATACTCAATCGCCTTACAAATAATAAATTGAATCAAAGAATTGAAAAAAAAGTGTGTATATCATACAAGTGGTAGAGATCAAATTAAATGAATTCAAGGCCATCTCAATCAAGTATTGACATCGTTATGTCTTCTACTAGGACTAGAAGGTCTCTTTGTTCCCTTAGGCAGAAAATTCAACACCAAAGTTTCATACTTGCTCCCCAACATTTTCCGGCTCCGACCCATGTACACGAACCCATCGACCGAACCATCGCCTGTAAAAGCCGACTTCAAATCTTCTTGGCCTCGTGTAGCACTGACAGACGACATGGCTAGCAAAAACAACGCGAAACAAAAGAAGAGACGAGTGTGTGTGGATTTTGCCATTTCTTGTATGAAGAGAGTAAGTTTGGAAAGATAATGTATGAAGGATTGATGAAAGTTTTGAGTTTTATAAAGGCCTTGCAGTTGAGAAAGTCAGCATAAGGGAAAGTTCTTGGTTAGGTAAGGAGGGGACAACGTTTAAGGGACTTAAAGGTCAAAAACGTGTCGTTTTGACAAAATCTTGTCAGAAGTGATGCGTTTTAGGTGACGGTGGTAACTCCAGCTGCACCGGCTTGTTTAACCGTGTTCCGTGTAGAAGAAGAAAATCGTGTCAATTGATTACCTCATCAATAAATCCACGTATGATGCATATTACATAGACCTGACGATCGGGTCGGGCGGATCAGTTCGGGTTAGAGTAGGGGTTCGGTCTAATACTATCGGGTTAAAACAGGTCGGACCGTCGGGTTATAACGGATTTATAGCCGGATCGGGTTGAGTTCGGGTCTAAAATTACCGGATCAAAACAGGTCGGATTGTTACGAGTTTATTGTCGGATCGGGTCGCTTTGGGTCAAAACCTATCAAAAAATCGAATTATTACAGAGTTTTTTCCGTTTTTTCCTCGATTTGGCCTAACTTTTCAGGTAAACAACGGGTTTGGACGGGCCAACCCGTTTTTGACCCATAAATTTTGGATAATTCGAATTACACGAAAAATTGATCTTGACATTTTATGACCCATAAATTTCGGATTGGATCAACGACTTGGGTATATTTTGCCGGGTCGAATACTGTACGTGTAAAATACAAGCAACACTATTGCAATTTGTGATTTGTTACTCCTATAAAACTAGCCCAGGTTCGGGTGATAATATAATATAACTGGCTAACTTGGAGGATTATGACTAGTCAAACAAATCAGCATAAAAAAAATAGAATTTGACTAGTCAAATGGCGTTTATGTCATGTATATAGAACTCACATGCTAATTAATTTTGTTTACAACATCTGAATACAAACATTCTATGCATACTTTCTAGCTAAACAAATGCAGGATGCTTCGCCTGAAAATTCTGAAATCACATGATCTGATAAGAAAAAGTGATTCATATAACTATTTGACTCGACCATAGTCAATAAATAATCAATATAGGTGACTATCATTTTTCTAATGGAAATGATTTTATAAAAGCCTGGACACCTAAAATACACACCCACTTAAGTGTTACTCATCTTATTTTGACACATTTACTGAGATATGTTTTGCTTCATTAATATCTCTTATTATATCTTTCTAAAAATTATAAAATTTTAATATTGTTAAAGTACTCAATGAGACGAACAAAACAAGATCTCTCATTAACATATTTGTTCTTATAGATTGAGAATAACCTAGCAAATTATATTTAATTGTAAATAGTGTAAAAATTAGAGATGAGAAGAACATCAAGAGAGAGCATGCGTAGCCAGTTTGGTGTAGGGGCCTCATTTTATCTCTCTCAAATTAAAGTTTCAAATCTGTAAGTGGGTGTAACAGCATTTTCATCTTTTTCTTGCTTTAGTCAAACCAATTCATTGGTAGTTCCATCATTGTTCATATCCTTGTTTTGAGGGTTTGGTGTGGACCATATATGAATTGCAAATGGCGTTCATCCTATTGAGAATCCAACAAAATCAACAAGCGAAACCAAAAAGAAAGAAAGTACAACTCTATACCCATAGACATTTACAAGTACATACAATGTACAGAAATGAAAGAGAAACCAACAAAGAGTTAACAACATTATTGCAGTTTTGTACCCCAACCCGTGTTTACAATTTCTCATTACCCTTTTTGTAATAATGGAAATCAAACACCAACTTAATTTACCAACCAACCAAGACAAAAGAAAGAATGATTAGCGAATCACGGCAATGCCACCGTCATCGAACTTCCAACGTCGATTACAGGCGCGACTGCGGTCGTCGCCTCCACCTCGAGCCCCGCGGCCCACCTCTGTATACTCCGCATTAACGACGCGGCCTTTCTCTTCGCCCTCGACGACCCTGTCCCCATCAAATCCCATATCGCCATTTCGATCCCGCTCGTCCTTGCCAGCTCTGCAACCACATCGCCTCCTCCTCTTCGACACATAATCACCAGTGTCGACGCCGCGCTTTCCCTCGTCCTTCCTGTCCCGCTCCTCAACATCCCCGTCAGCCGCTCTATCATCCCTGCCCCGGTAGCAGACACTACAGCTGTTACTCCTCCCCTCTTCACCACCAGCTCCAACGCCGCAGCTGCCTCCTCTGGGAGGTCACCTACCACCTCGTTCATCACCTCCACCGCCCCACACTCCACCATCTTCCCCACCGCTTCCCGGTCTCCCGCCAACGAAAGAATCGCCACCAACGCGTCTTTCTTCGAGCCGGTGGGCCCCACCCTTGCCAGGTCGAACAATCCCCTGAATAACGAATTTCTCGTTAAGTTAATTTGATGAAAACACGACATCTTACTCCCTAATTTCCCTTCATATTCAGATGCACATAGTGAATGTGAATGAATAATGTGAATATGAAAAAACGTGCATTAAGCATATTCGTACCTGATCACACGCGTCTTCCTCCCCAACTTCTTCTTGTACTGGTGCATCCCTGAGATGCTGTATATCGCCATTGCCGCGTTCCCCTTCGCCTCCCACGTGGCGCCGTATCGGAGCACATCGATAACGCCGTTAACAGCGCCCTCCGTCTCCATAATCCTCGTCTTATTCTCATCCAATATAGACAAATTCAGAATCGTCGTAACGGCGTTAATCTGCAAACTCGGATCCTCCGAAATCAAATGCCTCACAAGCACAGAAATCGCGCCCGATTCACCAATCAAATCACGACAATCCGAATCCCTCTTCGCAAGAATCCGAAGCTCATACACGATTCGATCAATGGCCTCAGCCGGATGAGACGGTAGAGACGAAAGCTTGTCGATCAGGTACGAAATCGTCATCTTCGTCACCTCGAACGCCGCCTTGTTCGTGGCCATACCGATACCGATGCCGCCTAAGCTTCCTTCGTCTGCAGCGAAGGGGATTCGCTCTTCCCTGCACCACATCGCAATCAGGTTTTTCAACGCCTTGTTTGGAATGAGATTCGTATGTGCTAGGTTTTGACCTGTTCTTGGACATGTGTTGTGGCCGGATTCGATCCATAGAGTGATTGATGCTCGATCGTAGGTCTGTCCAGTCGCCACTACAACCGGATCCTTCATCAATTCGAGCGTAATCGGACATTGAAAATCCGAAGGAATGCTCAGATCTGAGTTCGTTCTATGGAAAATTATGTCAGATCCAGGACTTGAAGCTCCGAATAAAACACACTTGGCGTAGCGAACAAGTCCGATCAAAGCGATGACTGTTGATTTCGATTTCTCGTCGTTTTGGCACTGCGCTTCGTCTTCTAGACTCTCGATCTCCTCTCTGCAACTCGCTGAGTCGCTCAGTCCGAGTCGGTCAAACATCTCGCCTAACTCGGATTCAACAGGCACAGTTTCCTTGCTGATTGAATCAAGCGTGTTGAGAACGTCGATTCTTAGCTGATTATCGCTCGGATCGACGAATAGAGTCTTGTCCTCGCAGCACTGTTTGATTGTTAGAGCCTTCAATTCCTCGATATCTTCGCTCAATTTCAGATCCTTGCTAGGTAAAATCTCTAGAAGCGTCCATAGATCTAAAGTTAGCTCATGGAAGACTTCTGCAAATGATTCAGTGTTCATAAGCAGCCACATCCGGCTTCCGTTCGAGCAATCCTCGATCAAAGCCATGACTCTCTGTAGAGCGATGTACATTTCTTCGAAGCAGAGAGCGGAGGAGGAGAGGATTTCGTTAATCGATTGGATCCGCGAAATTTCTTCGAATAAAAGGGAGATAAGCTTACACTTTCGGATCAGAGATGAGGTGTTTCGCTTGAGCAGGAACGGCGATGGCGGTTGAGAGGAGATTTCTGCTGATAAACTGTAAAGCGCACGAACGAGATCGGTCGGAAGAAGCTTCGGAGAGATGAACGACATCGCCGGTGGTCGCCGCTTTCTTGGCGGAAACGATTTCGGAGTCACCGCCATTAGAGCTGATTCTTATCTCTGACAATCGGAAATACAGAAATTAATCCAATCAATCGAATTTTGGTATGTGATGAGATAAGATTTGGATTGGTACAACAGATTTACGCAGAGGAAAGAGATTTTCAGAGGATTGAAATCGTCGTGTTTTATAAATTTTGGCAACCGGAGCGCCCAAAGTCGGCTGAATTCGTCAGCTTTCTAAGAGGGGTTGATTGACTGAAAACAAATTCTACTATTCTAGGCTTAAGGAAAGTGATTAGTGAATAATCCTAAGGGTAATCTCAAATTCACGTATGTGAAGTTCAATTCCATATTGAATTTTTGTTGTGAAGTTTTATTAATCAATGATTCAAATCATTCAACAACCATGTCCGTGACTTAATATCTAGTTCATGGTCTTCACATTTTAATTTCCTTTGCCAAGTGTAAGTTGACAAAACATTGTCTTACCTCTTATTATAATTCTAGTGGATAATAGTTGTTGTCGAAATCAAATCTTCTTGTCATGATATTCACTTAGGCTATGTAAGGAGGCCATTATATTAGGGTAGGGTTCTGTTGACTAAATGTCCTTAGACGAGGACTGAGGACGATACACATAAATGTTATAATTTATACACATGAATTATTATTCACACATCTATTGTATGCATGTGTTATAGATGATGTGCAACACCAAATATTATAGTGTTTTTACATCATCCTCGGTTCTTATCTAATGATCAATTCTCTCGAAAACTTTTCTCATTATATTACAAGAACTTGTGATAATTATATGAATTGTTTTATGATTCAGGTTTGCGATGTTTAAATTTACTAATAACTAATGTAATTTCTTTCTATAGTAGTATCATTTTATAATGATTTTTTTTTCTTGTAAAATTGAAAAGCTCATCTAGAGGGTAGTTGGATAATGGTACCCCCTTCGTCCCATAATATAATTCCTCTTTCACTTTTCACATTTGCCGAGACACGTTTTGTATCGTTAATATCTCTAACTATATGTTAATAAAAAATTCTAAAATTTTGATATGTTAAAGTACTCATCAAGACGAATCAAACAAGACCCCATATAACTATGTTTGTTCTTACATATTAAAAGTTATACGATAAAATGTATTAAAAGGTGAATAGTGTCAAAAATGAAACAAAAATTATATACCGGGACGGAGGGATTAAATTTTAATGTCAAATGTGGGGCAACCTAAAAATAGAAAATGTAATGAGGGTGAAAGGGTATGATAGAAGACAAGATGAGCTGTTTTAGGTATGAAAAGGAGGGAGAGGTTAGTTGTAGTCAGCTACAATTATTTAATTTATTATTTTAATATTTGTGTATATAAAAGTTATTTAATGATGATTTCTTAGCTAGCACATTTGGCATTTTAGATGATCAGCTTTGAAGAGCAATAACATAATGCACCATTATTCGATGGCTCCATCTTTATCATCATTTTACTCCCTCCGTCCCCAAAAGTTATTCTCATCCTTAATTTTGACACTATTCACGTTTTAAGAGAATCTTCGACATATCTTCTAATATATAGGAAAAAATATAGTAATATGAGGTCTTGTTTGATTCGTCTCATCAAGAGCTTTAACAATATCAAAATTTTATAATTTTTATTAATGTGTATTTAAAGATATTAACGTTACAAAACTTGTCTCGACGAATCTGCCGGAAAGAGATGGGAAGAACATTAAGGGACGGAGGGAGTAATATATTTTCTCCTTTTTTCCTTTTATAAACGGTTTATATTTTTTTAACCAAATCTTAATCGATAAACAATGTTCATAGACATTGTTTTGCAACTTTAGAACAAAACTTAGCATCTCTAGAACAATTGTTATTTCATCTTTCTAAAAGTTGTTTTTCGAAAATATTTAATAATCAAGATGTTCTCTTACTTTACAAAAACAAATACCAATTATCCTTAAAAGAATCTCAAAGACCGTTTTTAATAGTGATTAGAATTCAGTGATATGCGCGAGTCTCATATGAATTGTGTAAACATATTTAATCGTTCGAGTTATTGTAAAGAAAAGAGCTAATATATTTGTTTATGTTTATCAACAAAGATATTAATGTGGGCTGAAATCGTTAATTCAATGAATTAACTGTTATTCTAAAATAAAAATATAAAATCTATTGCAATAATATTATAAGAATCCAGATCAGGTGCGAATGACCGAATATTATATGAATATCTCATTCGCATGCACGTTCTTCAGTAATGACATGCACATACCTGCGTGTGCATGTACTTTTCATATATTATCAATGACATGCACATTTGACAAAATGTGCATGTCGCTAACTTAAACTAGTGTTCGGTCCCGTGCCTTTAAAAGGCACGGAGACTTAAATTGTACTCCCTCCGTCCCAAAATGTGAGTTCTGTTTTTCTTTTCGGGCGTCCTGAAATGTCCTATTTCCATTTTTTCCAAAAACTTCTTCCAATTATACTCATATTATTTTAATATTTACATTCATCATTTCCAATGCACTTATGTACCTTTTATTTGTAAACTCTTCTCTCATTGGTTAATGAATTATTTTAATATTTTACATTCATCATTTCCAATGCACTTATGTACTTTTCATCATTTGCCTCAATCCAAGAGATTTTTTACAATGAGACTAATATTTTGGGACCGAGGGAATATGTTTTATGAAAAACATCAATCTAAAAAGTTCACAAAACATTTAAAATATAATTTGTTTGAGAATTCAGCAAAAATACATAGTTTGCAAGCAAGATTCTTGAAAAAATCTGGGACAACTTTAAAGTAGGTTAAAGTTCGGATGAGTCAAGATCAAAACAACTGTTTAGTGTAAATTATTATACGTCTGGGTATATGTGAAATTTGGAACAATACTATTATTTTGTAGTTATACCCCTGGATGCATTGTTGTCCAATATAATAAAAAAAAATTCATAACTTAAATGTAATTAATTATACGTTTGTATACATTGGTGCAGCAAAATATAATCACATTAAAGAAATTCATCTATTAAACGTTACATATAAACAACACTTTGTACACTAAATTCAAATCTACATAATCTTAAAAGCCACATGCGTATTCTCTTCGGCACCTGGGACATGTAGTGCCATAATAGAACCAGGTCCGAATAAAACCGGAATGAAATACATGTCTACAAGGCAATATCGAAAGTTTCATGCCTAAATCTAATCAAATGGAATTAATCAAATGTAATTAATTATACGTTTGTATACATTGGTGCAGCAAAATATAATCACATTAAAGAAATTCATCTATTAAACGTTACATATAAACAACACTTTGTACACTAAATTCAAATCTACATAATCTTAAAAGCCACATGCGTATTCTCTTCGGCACCTGGGACATGTAGTGCCATAATAGAACCAGGTCCGAATAAAACCGGAATGAAATACATGTCTACAAGGCAATATCGAAAGTTTCATGCCTAAATCTAATCAAATGGAATTAAAAAAATTACACAATGACCGCCCCCCCACCCCACTTTGTTGGAGGGTTGTAACCTGCAACAAAGGGTGTAAAGGATTCGTTGAAAAATCATATGACTCTGATATGTTGTCCGGTGATGGAACATGAGCTCATGTTGCTCCAAGTCAATGATTTGTTGAAGTGATCGAACATTGACAATAATATTTGGGCATCTGTGGGGATACAAGGTTAGGGCTTGTGAAGCCAGATAATTACTGATGAAGTCTTGTACAAGGCCAACAACGCACATGTTCTGTATAAAAAAGGTATGTTTGCTCCATCCAAAACAAATCTTGCGTGCGTCTCACTTATGGGAATATCACCCCATTTAGAAGAGAAAGTGAAAGTATTCACTTTGTACCGACTTGTTGACGATAGCGTATTACGAAACCTCCCTCCATATCTCTCACGGTTTCATAGTGGGTTGATATAGTGATCATATAATCCCCAATGAGGAGATGGTACACCCCCTCAGTTATTTGTGGAGGCAACACGTTTACATCAATTGATTCGTTTAGAGACATAGTTAACCTAATTGTACATATACAATTAGAGGTTTTTGAAAGAAAAAATATGATATAAAAAAAGCACTAAAGGAATAGAATGTAATTTCAACCATAAAACTAATAAAGAATTCACATCAAAATGCAAAAAACACACATTACAAATCTACCCATCACAACCAAGTCACAATTCATCTAAGATCATGTAATCGAATTATAATATATAGAGTATTGCAAGGTTGATGGTAATTGCAAAGTTGCTAAGATAAACTAAAGCTTAGAATATAATACTAAGGTTCATAATATTCAGGATAACTATAGTTTCATGTATTCACTTTTTAATGTACAACAACATTGTTGTTTTGATGATGTTAGGCAATGATGCTAAAACAAAAGACACCCTAAGTCAAAGTTAAGGAAGATAGGTATGCGACATTTATCCAATTTGATAAGTTAAACAATTTCAGTTATCTAATGCATGAATCTGGAAAATACAATAAACCAAAGTTATAAAAGGATGTATTTACAAAATAGAGATCAATCATGTAAGGAAGATAAGAGTTTTGAGATTAAAGTTTACCTAACAACCTCCTGCTTCGATTTGTTGGATAAACTTTAATCTCGGAAATAGAAATCCAATTCCGAGACCTGCAATAATTTGTATAGTGTTTGTAGAGAATATAGAACTCCATGATACACAATTTAATAGCCATAGGGCCTGATCGATTATGGAAGGAGGAGGTTGAGAAGATGGAGGAGGTGGTGGAGAAGATGGAGGAGGAGGTGGAGATCGAGTTTTACAAAAAGAAAGAGATCGGTGCTTAGGGTTTAGGAAAATGGACTTATTTGGTATTAAGTATTATATTATTATTCAAAATTTTATCTAAAAACAAAATAAAATAATAAGACACATAACAGACTTGAAAAGCGGAAAAATACAAATTTTCTAGTAGTAAGTATTAGTCCAGGTCACGACTTTATTCTACATGCTAGAAAGCCGCATCAAAACTTCACAACACCTTGTTTTAAAACACATTGAATGGAGATCTCCATGATACACAATTTAATAGTCATAATGCTTCTTCGATTATGGAGAGTGGAGTTGGTGGAGAAAATGAAAGTTGAATGGAGATCGAGTTTTACAAGATTAGAAAAGAAAGAGAACGGTGTTTAGAGTTTAAGAGAATGGACTTAATTTGTATTAAGTATTATATTATTAATCAAAAATTTATCTAAATACATATAATTTTAACGCCTTCTAAGTTGGATTATTTTAATTATTACTCCCAGCGCAAAAAAATGTATAAAAAAATAAATAAATAAGACACATAAAAGACTTAAAA
This sequence comes from Oxyria digyna, assembly GCA_029168935.1. Lineage (NCBI taxonomy): Eukaryota > Viridiplantae > Streptophyta > Magnoliopsida > Caryophyllales > Polygonaceae > Oxyria > Oxyria digyna. Next base: position 1,175,088 of record JAPVLV010000001.1, on the reverse strand, counting down.
AGAGGAATACGAACACAACTGTAAAATATTATACAACCGTATACATAACTGTGTTGAATTACCGAACACAAACATGACCGTAAAATATTAAACGGCCGTATACATATCTGTGTCGATTTGCCGAATACGAAGCAAGTTAAATGTGAAACCTGCAACAAAATTCAAATTTGAACATATTTGATACATATACATCTGTGCTCTAATTAGGTTCAGATTATTGGATTACTATCCAAACAGAACAAAATTCACTACACCCCAACCCAAACTTATAACATATCAAATCTCTTCTTTTCTTTAGTGCAATTAAGTATAAAAAGTGGGTCTTATGAAGAACTTTTTATTCTTCATACTTCATAGAAGATCATAAATAAATCTAATTATGTCCAAAACTAACTTAATAGAAGAACAAATATTTATGCTTTAGCATTAAAACCACTTATTAAAACCAAGACTATCATAAAAATGAAGCAGTAAGATTAACCTGAAACAGAGCTTCCTGAAGAGGGCCTATAGGGATGCCAAATTCGGTCCTTCCATCCTCTCCTTCACCACTCTCAGTGACTCCCGAGTGATGAGGATGTCCTATCCATGTACGTACATTTCAGAAACCAACAACCTATATGCTTGAACCACGACAACTGGATTGCTTGCATCCATTGAGAAAACAAAATGATGATAATCTAACTTCCAACAAATCCTAGCAAACTCCCAAACAGATTTTACCAGTCCCAGATCATTAGTGAATAGGCATTTTCAAAAGACAAATGTGAAAAAAAAATCTTTCCAAGCAGCTTTAGTGCAATTTCCAGATATATATACTTAGACAATTTATATGCATAAATAACCAAGATGAAATCAAGCAGCACAAGAGAAATATAAATTGAATCCCAACGAAAGAACTTGATAAGCATACAACCAGCTTTAGTGCAACAAAAAACAAAAGACTAATGTTGAAGTAGCAATGCCAAAAGTGATGAAAACTTACATGAAGATACTTCGAATTTAGAAAGAATCTCAATGATGGCAAGTATGACGTATATAGATGATATGTGTCACAAAGAACAAAGGACTTATTTCTAAATAGATTCAATTATTATGCAGAAGATACAGTCCTTCATATCAGGTCCTCCGCCGTCATGAACTGCGGTAACAATATCATATGGTAATATTAAAATTCATATAAGTACAGAACATTGTATCTATCAATACAAAGAAAAACAAAGCATGAATTAAATGAGATGGTTAGCACATACCTTTAGTGTTTTTTTTTACCTAAAGTGTGAAAATTTGAACCTTGATAATAACTCGTGCTTCAAAAGTTTTACACGGAATACTATATAAAGCTTGCTCTAGAAATGTGCAGGAAACAAATAAACTTTTGCAGTTTGTGTTGATATATAAAGCTTCTCAAGTTTCTGATGTTGTTGGATCAACAATAAAGAAGTACTGCATATATAATGTATTTCTTAACAATATAGTATATATCAAACACATAATAAAGAAAACATAGAAAGTGAAATTCTGTTTTATGTGGGTTACCTACCAAGTGCAGGTTCATTCAAATTATCACACTCCAAGTGGTTCAATTATTGATACAAAGAAAACATAGAAAGTGAAATTCTTTAGACTCGGTTTTGTTTTGCAACATTTTCTTCTTATCTCTTCTTATTAATGCCCTTAATCCCCCAATTAAACTTGCTTATCATACCATACAAAATACTAAGTAAAGGCCCAATTTACTCATCATTCAAAGGCGCAAACCTCAGGGAAATCAAAACGACTGAACCCTCAAGGCTTGTCTGGGACTGCAAATATCATTTGAAAAATGGGATACTTCAAATCCATCAACTAAAATAAAAAACTTGTTCAAGTATGGCAAATCCTTATCCTTGTAATGTAATTAAGACTTTCTAATATCTATCCACCTCCTTTCTGTAATTGACAAAGCTTTATCAACAATTACTGAATAGGTTATGTCTATTTATATAATATTCTGTCTGACAATAGTGCATCCACATTCAGCAAATTAGCATTGAGCAACACAACATCAAATTAAATAAAAAATTTAGTAGAAAACACATAAAAAAACATCAAAACAATGATTGTGCTGCATGAACAGACACACGATTTTGCTTCCTGTATAACATTTTTAGCGATCTCTACCCCCATCAGATAAATGCATCTAATCAAATCCGGACATCAAATTAAACAAAAAATCCAAAATAAAAAAAAACATCTAACAAATCAAGAGGGAAAAGAACTTAAAAACTGCATTTCAATATTCCATGTCATGTATAAGAGCACAAAAACGCACATATATATACAATATGCCCAAAAAAAGAGTAAAAAAGATAGTAAACAAATCATTAAATTTCTTGGGTTAAAGTAAAATAACAATGGAAATGCGATTGGTAACGTGAGTCTAAATCTATAAAAAAGTTGTGCACAAACACGTATAATGAAAGAAATATGGATTCAGAAACTGAGTAAAGATCATAAAAAGAGCATAAAATGGAGAGATTAAGAAGAGCAACACACTCATCTGATCATTGTCCCTTGCATATGATCTGATTTTCTATAGTATGCAGCAAGTCCAAGTCAGGTTTTGCACCGAGAGATGTTGTTTCGTCTGTCCCAGGCAAGCGGTTCTGCAGACTGCATATCCAAAAACAATTGTCAAGAGTATTTATACTGCAACTCACAAATTCAGACAAAAGAGTTTATAAACACATCCTTATCCAACATCATAAAATAAAAGCAACATATCATCAACCAAATCATCAAAATCCAACAAAAAGAATATAAAACTATCAAATTAATGCAAGAAAACCGCTGAAACAACTTGATTGAAACATAATTCACAAAATTGGGGAAACATATAATCCAAATACAAAGGAAATAGGGGAGTCAATGAGATGACAGAAAGAGGAAGAGAAGTCGAAAAAGTACATACCTAAAGTACCAATTCCGGACCCCTTGTGTGTTTTCAGATCTGATAGCAAGTAGAACCAAGTTAATGAGAGACGAAAATCTTAAACGAAAGAATAACATGGAAATGGAAAAGTCAGCACTGCAGAACAAAAGTCACAAACAAACATGGATGGTAATCACAATTTCCATGAACATACCTCTGAACTTGGAAATCGAGTGTGATCTGGTTACCTAGAAGATATAGTTGTTGTAACATAAAATGAAGGGATTAGACTACATTAGATTATCACCAAATTGGTCAGAAAAAAATAAAATTCAGACTTGCAAAACTTGGCAGTTCCAAGAGGCTACGGGCTGAAAAGTGAGTTTTCTTTTCTGGGGTTCACAGAAAAGAAAAAATTAATAAATTTAATTTCCATGAAAGCTTAGGCTACACACCGGACAAGTGTCTATGAACTCATAAAAGATTAAGACTAAAAAACCCACCTGCTGTAAATTGTAAAAAAAAAGTGGCAAAGACGAGAGTGCAAAGGGGACTCAATGTTGCCAAATTCCTGCAATTTTAAGAAGGAAAAACAAAAACCATTGAGATTTACCTCATATGTAAAATGTAAATGGAGCAGATATATACATGAGTGAAGTAGTGACTCACCAGAAAAGTAGCTAATTGACCACATGGCTTGACGTTCTTGCTCCAACCGAACTTGCAATAACCCGAGCGACCTGTCTCCGTTACAACAACAATATTAACACAAAGAAAGTTCAAATTTAGCACAAGATGTCTTATTAGTGACAAAATTTTACTGTATTAGGCAGACGAAGTACCATCAATGATAACAGCACCAGGAGCCTTAGATCGAAGGCCATACAATTTCATAAAAGAGAATGGATGAGAAAAAACCTAATTTCATTTTGATGTTGCTTGCGAATTCCAAAGAAGCTCTCTAACAAATCCATCATGTTGCAAACTTGCAGGTGAAGAGTTCCAAATTAGTTACAAGTGAACAATAGAAGGCGATGAATCCAAGGTGATGAATCGTAAGAGTTCGTTACAAAGAGAAAGATTTATCATTTTAATTCAATCTCTCAAGTATATATCCAATACGAGAGTCATTTCATAAACACATGAAAACAAAATGAGTTGCGCAAATAGGTCGGGGAAATTACAGATTTACTCTCTGAACCTAAAAAAGAGAATAGGAATTTATACATACTTGTGCATGAATCCAGCCACAGAGTTCTGCATCTAAATTTCTTACAACCTGAAATTTAGACTGAGAGAAGGCCCTGATGAATTACAATGAAGTCAACTTCACATCATAACTTTCACTATTTTGCTATGCTTCAAAAGCCTCATGTAAGACTTTAGTCTCTCTAAATTTCTAAATACAAAATCAAACTAAGGATTGCAAACTTGAAAATCAGTTCACTAAGAACATCCATTCACAGTTTGTAATGGAAGAGAACAATATAAAAGGAACTTGTTACCATCCTCTGGCTTTAGCACCAGCCTTGCCCTTTCCCACTACAACCACTTGCATTGTAAACATGGGATAATTGATAATATAATAAAAAAAGAACATGTAAGCATCTCCAACAAACACCAAGTAATTCTTTCTTCGCATGAAAAAATGGGCCTGAATTGAATTAACAACCCAAATCAGATCTATCTTCATCTAGATAATTGTTCAACCATTGAAATGAATACTAACTCTTATGGCATGCTCATACCAAACTTCTGAATAGGAATGCATTATGGTCTAAAAAAATTGATGAAAAAATCCTTAGTAAACTTCAGGAAATAGAATGAATAGTAAATCTCCATTCTTTGAATTATTAATTATGTGTTCAATGATTCAGAAAAAGAATGAACAACAATTCATCTTTGAATTACCTATCACCGTTAGTTTACTAAGTATGCATTCCAAAAATTTCTACAAAACTTTAAAAACTACTGGAGCAAATTATACCTTTCAAAGAGAATCCCTTCTTCCCAAATCGGCAAATAATCTCGTTGACCTGAAATTTCAACACCAGATGAACAAATAAATCAATTCGTCTTATGATCTCCATCAAGTAAAAACATTCTTCCGAATCTAAACTCATATCACTTCTCTTTCTAAATTGATGGGCAACCTAACAACGAATAATTCAAAAGATAGATAGATATGAAGCTTACAATTCCTCTTTGGCTGCCATTGGTTCCTCTTTGGCTGCCATGGGTTACATTATTTAACATTGTAATTAGAAGTTGTGGAAACATGTACTTGGAAGAAAGAAAATGCTTCCAAATTCATTATTCCTGCCTTTATTTTCCAGAAACTAATGTAATAAAAAACTCCATATATTTTACCAACAGTACAGTTCATAAATTTTGTAGCAGTGAACATTCATGTTCTTGTTCTATATACTTGTAGAAATGAGTTGAGTACATGATTGTGTCTAGCAGTCTAGGTAAAAATACTTGTTTACCGCCACTTAAGTGGTGTTAAACTGACATCACATAAATTCCACAACTGAAATCTTAAAATAAATGAGCACATTCGAGTAATTCAAATTCAATTAACACAAAACAAAATAACCACTAATGAGTATTATGACAACAATAAAATGGAGTCTGAACTGACCACTAAGAAAGAAAACTAAGTTTTTCATTCCCGCCTTGGCCAAAAAAGATTCATCATATTCAGATACTATAGTTTAAATCTGACCACTGAGAAAGAAAACTAAACCAAGAGTCTAAGACTCCAGTGCTGCAATGGAATAGGCCACTTGTCCATTTTTAACCAATCAATAACCTTAACAACTTCATTACCATGATCTAAAACATGAAGATATAATAATAATTAGAAAATTTGAAGCAAAATTTCTCAATGAAAATAACTTAGATGGTTCAGTAGGTTGGGCTCTTTCCCAACTGCGGTAAAGATAAGAAAAAAACTGCACCATGTAAAACACTGATCAAATAAACATCACATACCATAGTTGTGTAGGATATGAATCAAAGAGGCAAATTTGTAAATTATTAAAGCAGAAGCCATCACATGAGTAACAAATCTGTTTGTGTAGGATATGAATCATTTTTTTTCTTAGAAACCGATCCACCTGAGGATCAACAGCTTTTCCGTTTGGTAAATAGAGTGGACAGATATCTCTAACCTTGTGAAGAGGAAATCCTAATTGGCGGGCCAAGACGCCAAAGGGATTCCCGTTGCTCCCGGTGAGAACGCTTCCGCCAAAATCAGCAGTCGCTACTAATCTAGCACCATGCATCTGCCTTGTCTTGACCCTCCCGCCGGGTCGATTTCTTCCTTCGAGGATCAAAACCCTAAACCCTAGGGTAATCAATTGTCGGGCGGCCGCAAAGCCTGAGAGGCCAGCTCCAACGACGATGACATTAGGGGAGTTGCGATCCGATGGGGGATCCAACGGAGATGTGCTTGATTGCAGGAGAGAGGCCGGAATTGATGTAACCATGCTCGATAAGGAAGCGGAAGGCGGAATCGGCGAGGTGGTTGTGCTCGGAGCGGATGGAATCCATATCCGCGTGGCGCGTAACATGAACGAAGATGTCGGATCGCCAAAGGGAAAGGATATGGTTGCGCACGACAATGTAGTTTTTCTGGTCAGCGAGGGTGGAGACGACATTGGCCTCGATCTCCTCCTCGGTTAGGGAGTCGATAGGGAAGCCGACTGAGATGGCGATTAGGGCTTCGACGTCGGGGTCTTTGGAGAGGAGGGAGACGCGACGACGGCGGTGTCGGTGTCGGTGGTGGGCTTGTTGAGCCGCGATGAATTCAGTTAGGGCGAATTATTTAGACGATCTTGACGGAGAAGGAGGCGATCAGAGCAGGCAGGAGGGGGATTGAAGGAGGAGGTGGAGCGGTTTTTAGATCGTGGAGGCTGAAATAATTAGGGTTTAGAGGAAAGAGAAAGGATCGAAAGAAAGTTAATTCATGAGAAATATATTGAATTGATTGGGGAACGGTTAAAGAAGGAACAGGAAGAGAAGCGGTTTCTCAGTTTGGAAAGAGAGAAAAAGACGGAGAGAAGTTGAAAGCGAAGGAGACGGTAACAGATGAAAAAGGTTGTACATTTGTGCTGAAAAAAATAGATTTTAATTTTTTTTTGGGCCTATAATAAGCTGCCACGTGGCTGAAAGTTAGAGCCCCTTGAAGGGGCTGACTTTAATCTTTTTGTAGATGTGCATTTGAATTTTTTCATTCGCATATTCACACGTTAATAATGATTCGCACGTGAATCTTTTGCATATTATAATCACTTAAATTAGTAAATTTAATACATCTCTAAATTATAATTTTCTTAACTCGGAAAAATCGTTATCATATAACTAGATTCTAGAAAATAAAAGTTCATCTTAACCAAAAATAAAATAAAATAAAAGTTCATTTCATTTGTTCGGCCATGATATCAATGTAATGTGCCAACTTTAGGGAATAACGGGCCAAAAGCCCAACCTTTGAAATCTGATGGGCCATAAAATCCACTTTATTTATCGGATTCACAATACTATTATCCCGGATGTCAAAAGGAGAATTCTAGGTATCTTTATATTTGTAGCTTTCTTAGGTAAACTAGTGTAAGACCCGCGCCATGCGCGGGAATTTGTCGATTTTGAATATAAGCAACATTATTATTTAAGAGACATAAAAAAATTTCATACATCAAATATGAATGTAATAAATTAGTTATTCAATCGCTGCAACATTATTATAAACTAAGTCTATTAAGGACAAAAATCTAGAATCCAATAACAGAAATGTCGGTGCATAAATATGATAGAGGAAGAGGCCAAAGATTAGCAATAACAAATATTGATGCTGGTAGTAATTGCGCTCCAATCCTACAATTTCTTCATGCCTATGACTATTAAAACCTATATTCTCCTGCAAAAAAAAATATATTATGTTTAAATATTGAATTCGGAGATGACTCAATTGACTAACTAATATTCAATTCATATGTTGACATTTAAAATACAATTACTAAAGGAAGAGGCTTGACTATTGACAATAAAAACAACTGCTAATAAAGATTAGGCTTACCTCATATTATCGAAAACCTCCTTGTATACCACATTTATTGTCTCATTAGATGTGCAATTGTCTTTATCACATATCAAAACAGTCAAGCCATTTCTGCTTGTAATCCTTGAAAATGCAACATATAGCTGGCCATGAGTAAATACTGGTCTTGGCAGAAATAGACCAACTCGAGATAGAGACTGCCCTTGACTTTTGTTGATAGTCATGGCAAAACAAACCATGAGAGGAAATTGTCTGCGTCTCAATCTGAAAGGCAATGTGACATCTGATGGAGTGAGAAGAAGGCGAGGAATTAGTACCTTGGATCCGATGTTTGTACCAGATATGATTTCAGCTTCAATTGTGTGTGTCATTAATCTTGTAACCACTAATCTAGTGCCATTGCACAATCCAAATGATGGGTCTATGTTGCGAAGCAACATCACTGGTACACCAACCTTAAGCCTAAGACAATGATTCGGAAGACCAGATATCCTAATAGAATTAAGATACTCAACTGTATACACATCATCTTCATCCTCGTTGGTTTCGTCTGTCTTGCATATACTATCAGAGCTATAATAGACCGTTTCATCACCAGTAAGCTCTGACATAATATAATCATTTACTTGCTGAACAACTTCATGCGTAGGGGCAAGAATGGTTCTCTCCTCAAAATACTTTGCATCTGACAATCTATCAGCAACAGAAGGGTATATAGCATCAACTATTGAGGCAACAGGATCAGATGTCTCCTTGATTAACAAATCATCTGGGATTTCTATACTTGTTGCTCCATCATTATACTCTCCTATGGTACCATCTCCAATACTTAGAATCCATTCTGAAAATTCCCGCAATTTTTGTTTTTCAGATTCTGTATGCCCTCCTTGAAGCCTCATGTTCCTTGTCAATTGTAAGACTCTACAATTAGCCCGCAAGTATGACGAATTAAGGGTGGCTCGAACAATATCTTGCCTTGTACCTTTATTAATCACATGTAATATCTGTCTAAAATCTCCCCCAAAAACAATCACTTTCCCACCGAATGGCTGTTGTTGGCTACCTGGATTAGAGTGACGAAGGACATCTCTTAAAGTCCGATCTAATGCCTCAAAGCAATTTTTGTTGGTCATAGGAGCTTCATCCCATATAATTAGCTTTGCCTTAGCTAAAAGTTCAGCCAATGCCGTACCCGGTTTGATTCCACAAAATGAGTCATCATATATGTTAATAGGAATTGCAAACCTGGAGTGTGCAGTTCTGCCTCCAGGAAGTAAAAGAGAAGCAATGCCACTTGAAGCAACAGTGATAACAATATCTCCTTTGCATCGTATAGCAGCAGTAAGTGATCTCCAAATGAATGTTTTCCCAGTACCTCCATATCCATACAAAAAGAACACTCCACCTTGGCCTTTTGATACAACATTCATGATTTCATCATATACTCCCCGTTGTTCATCGGTGAAGGTAGAAATAAGCCTCACATTTTCTTGATGCAGTTCTTGTCTATCATAACGAAGCTCATCTTGTATGAGATTGTTTAGACCTTCATCTAAGGAAGGCATTGATGGATACCGACTAAGACTACTTCCATTCCGCTGTAACAATTTATTAATCTCAGCAAGTGTGTAATTTTTCAATTGCTCATCACTCAGCTGCAGATTTGGAAAAAAAAAAATGATATTAGATAAGATTTATTTATTTATAGTGTTAAAGTAAATCAATGTCCTTGGTAAAAAGATATTATACGCAGCAAGAAGGACTGTGTTACATACATCAGGGATTTGAAGATATTATATAAATAAAAAGATGAACAAATGATTTGATTGGTTTGTATATTAATCCTTAATTAAATTATAGTCTATATCATGCATAGTCTATATATGCAGTCATATTTCATCTCATCTCCAAATAATGTAACACGAAAAAAAAAACCCTGGTTATTTTAATTGTTTTTAGACAGTCACCATAAGCATATACCATTTTTTTAAACATAACTGTTCAAAAGGAAAATCACTGACCTGTATTTCGAAGGATTATCATATATAATCATGTCTTCATTTCTTCTAAACAAACTTGCATATTTGAAAAAGAGATAAAATAATTAATATTGTTATTGGTACTAACCTGTATTTCGAAGGATTGATCTTTGTTTAGCAAGTACACCATCAGACAACACATGCCATGTTTCCTCCCATATGAATTCTGGTCGTGATAGACTACCAGATAATAGCAATGTAGCAAAAAGAGTGCGAACATAGTGACCAGAGGCCCAGAAACCGACTTCCTTAATTCCTTCGATATACTCCTTCTCATCATCAATCAATCCCATAAGAAAGCAAGCTTCTTTAAAAGATGAACAAAGAAATTTGTTAACGATCCTTATATCTTCATAACAGGTTGCTCCTCTGACATGGTTTAGTAAAATCCTGAGATAGTAGTTTTCACCGGTGCCAGGAGGGACATGATATATGCGACCAATTGTCTTTTTACCACCACCTCTCTCTTTCCATTCCTTTTCTTTCTGCTTCCATACATATTTTTTAGGAAACTCACTATAGCACAATTTCCTTGCATCTGCATCCATCTTGTTACGGTCCAGTTTTCAAGTCATTCATCATTTGTTCAAGCTTGATGCTGAATACTTTACTAATAATATCTGGCCTATCCTCTTGTGATAGCTTCCTTTTCTTCAGTGCTCTGACTATCTCAGGCCACTTGGGGTTGCAAGTGAATGTGAGAAAGAGATCAGGGTGTCCATAACACTTACAAATAGCCATTGCATCTCGATAATTCTCAATCATATACCTTTTACTTCCGGTAAAAGATGAAGGCAAGTGAGTACCCTGTCCAGCAGATGAAGGTTCGGTGTTTCCTTCATGCACAACTTCAACTATTCCCTTATAAGTTTCTCTCCTAAACAGTTTCTGATTTTTCCAAAGGTAATGAAGCCTAGTCGACTCAATCATCGTAAAAGCATCAACCAAAAACTGCTGGAATAACTTTTTGGATTTCAAAATCAGCGATCCTTCTTCTTGTCTTTCTTGAATCCTGAATGCAATGAACTCTCTCATACTACACGTCAATCTCTTTCTAGAAGCAACGTTGCCCACATCACTAAGTTCAGTGTCTATCCTGTATCCATCCTCGCCATAGGGAAATAACAAAGGGTACTGTAGAGGAAGGTACAACGGATGAATTTCACTGATACGTTTCAACCCATGATCCCTTGTTTGAACAATGATATATCTCAAGTCACCATTGGCTTCATTATCATCAACAATAAGAGCAGCCACTTCAGAAGTTGTAGGTAGATTGTATCTTCTTCCATCGCTTTGTCTTGTATATATGAGTCTTATTCTCATATCCGACTCAGAATGCGCTGCAATCTCTTCTCTGGCCATTCTGTATGCTTGGGCGATTGGATTGTTCTCATCTATCATTTTCTTCAAATCATGAACAACTGAAACATCTAAAGTTTCCTTTTCACTTGATCTGCATTTTGCAAGAGTTTATAGTGTTAGCCAACTGAGGTAATTTAACATAAATATGAATGATTGTTTATGCATACTGTAAACATTCTAATTAATGAGTTTCATTTATTTAACTAATGTAAACTCTTGACAAACCTATGAGCACGAATGCGGTTTTGTTCTTCATTCTTTGTATCATATATATAGAGCTGAGAAAACTTTGGCGTATATCCACTACTTGGCATTAGAGTTCCTATCCTGTGACAATTCTGACCATGTAGACGGAATGAGTATGGTCCATAACCCTTGTTTCTCTCAATCCTTCCACCCATTGAAGTAAATGAAAACATCATATTGTATGTTCTAATGTTTTTAATGAAGTTGTTGCTTCGAGGATCTTTGTTCTGCAGAAGGTTGAGGAGCAACTGTGGTGGAGCGTTTAAAAAGGGCAACTCAACTTTCCCTTTCATGCAACACATAGAGAATTTAGGTATTGGTGGAGAATGAGATTTATTTGATCTTTCCTCGTACCACATCAGAGCACCACATAATTCACATATGTATGATTGATCTCCAATATCGGCATATTCTACATAGAAAAATAACAATTTAACATTTACTAATCATGATAAAGATTCAGCAGTGATAGACAATAAATAGAGATTATAAAGTCAACACCTTAATGAGTATTCATTTGGAAAAAATGTTAGATATAGAGGGTATAAACTTGCATAGAGAGTAAAACCCATACCGATTTCTTTGTGTGTTTGCAACTCACTCTTTTTAAGAATTTCACATTTTCTCTTCAATCTGTTTTCTGCATAAAAGATCGCCTTTTCTTCCTATACATATGTGATGAAAGGATTAGTGATTAATGATTGTGTAATCTATAAGATAAGTAATAAGTAATCTAAATATACGATGATAAATTCATTAAGAGTCGGAGAATGGAGAATTACATTTGGTAAATTTTCTTTTTCCCACAAGTACCTATTGCTTACAAAAGTATTGTATTGTGTATGACTTCGAGAAGCATAATCTGTAATCACAAATTTTCAGTGATATGTAAACACAATATGAGTAAATTGTATAAAATAAGATTTTTGACATTTCAGCAAATTTGATCACATACTGTTTGAGATATCATTCATGGGCATCCTTTGTTGGTTAGTAGAAGAATTTCCGACTACTGTAGAAGTGTAACCTGTATTTCATGGCACGGAAATGTATGTTATATATTAGCATAGATTGCGTAATATAAAATATTAGACGAATATATACAATTTATCATACTGTTTGAGACATCAGTGAAGGGCATTCTTTGCTGGTTTGTATAACAGCTTCTGCCTTGAGACTTGTCAAGAAAAGGTTCCTTTCCTTTGTTCGTTCGAGAATTATTTCCTCTTGAAGACTTACTTTCTACAAAAAGTAGAATGAAAGCATATAAAATTTTAAAATACTACAAGTTGATCATCAATTTTCATGTGTATACATATGAAAGTAAAGTCTCGTTTAAGAAATACTTACTCGGTACATTCTCAGTTATATGATGGATTGACAGATTGGTGATGGTCTCATCAGTTTGGATACGAATACCTTTTAAATACACACAAAACAAAATATTACTCTCATATGCGAAAAAATGTAATTCTGATGAAATTAAGAGTGAGCTGCAAATACCTTGATTTGGGATACTATTTCGTGTTCGTTTACTGGCTTGTTTCCCCCTTTTGGCACTCTGGTTAGGATTGGGAGGTTCATTTTCAACAAAAGGTTCCTTTCCTTTGTTCGTTCGAGAACTATTTCCTCTTGAAGACTTACTTTCTGCAAAAAGGAGAATGAAAGAATATAAAAGTTGAAATACTACAAGCAGATCATCAATTTTCATGTGTATACATATGAAAGTAAAGTCTCGTTTAAGAAATACTTACTCGGTAAATTCTCAGTTATAGGATGGATTGACAGATTGGTGATGGTCTCATCAGTTTGGATACGAATACCTTTTAAATACACACAAAACAAAATATCTATCTCATATGTGAAAAAAATGTAATTCTGATGAAATTATGAGTGAGCTGCAAATACCTTGATTTGGGATACTATTTCGTGTTCGTTTACTGGCTTGTTTCCCCCTTTTGACACTCTGGTTAGGATTGGGAGGTTTTTTTTCAACAAAAGGTTCCTTTCCTTTGTTCGTTCGAGAACTATTTCCTCTTGAAGACTTACTTTCTGCAAAAAGTAGAATGAAAGAATATAAAAGTTGAAATACTACAAGCAGATCATCAATTTTCATGTGTATACATATGAAAGTAAAGTCTCGTTTAAGAAATACTTACTCGGTACATTCTCAGTTATAGGATGGATTGACAGATTGGTGATGGTCTCATCAGTTTGGATACGAATACCTTTTAAATACACACAAAACAAAATATTACTCTCATATGCGAAAAAATGTAATTCTAATATATAAAGAGTGAGCTGCAAATACCTTGATTTGGGCTACTATCTCGTATTAGTTTACTGGCTTGTTTCCCCCTTTTGACACTCTGGTTAGGATTGGGAGGTTCATTTTCATTCGGTCGCTTGCTGTATTTAAAAATAAACATTATAAGACTTAGATTGAATGCACAAAGCACAAAAAAATAAAATATTGTATATTGACTTAGATTGAATTAGCAATTACTTTTTACAGGCCTCAACAACTCCCACTTTTTACAGGAAAGCAATTACTTTGCTTGCTGAATTTTCTCATTCAAATTTTTTTTATACAGTGAGCTCTGTTAAAGATGACAAAGTGTGTACAGATGAAGATTGTGGTAGTAAAACTGCAGGAAAACAATCTCTGTTTGCAACTCAAACATCAAATTTATTCTTCTTCGTTTATTTTATCAGCTTTTGCGGTTCTGCATTCTCTTATCGAAAATCCTAGAATGGGAGCCAGAAGAGGAAGACGATCTGAGGTGCTGTTTTTTCTTCCATTCTTGATTCAGATAATCTTTTTTTAGTCATGGAATTTGATGCAGTAACTGTTTTTTTCCTGTATAGGCGTTTTAGCCGTCTTTGGTTATGAAGAAATGGTTGAACATAAAACCTCAGGTGCATGATTTTAGTGAGGATGACTTTGATACTGAAACTGAGAGTGAAGATGATGGTATCTTATTCATCGTCCTTTTGATACTTATGTAATTTGATTACTTTGCTTGCTGAATTTCTCATTCAAAATTTATTTTTACAGTGAGCTCTGTTAAAGATGACAAAGTGTGTACAGATTTTGATTGTCGTAGTAAAACTGCAGGAAAACAATCTCTGTTTGCAACTCAAACATCAAATTTGAATTAGCAATTACTTTTTCCAGGCCTCAACAACTCTCACTGACACAAACAGACGGAGAAGATTTTCTATTCCCATTTACTAAGATTCATAATCCTTTCTCTTTGGAAATTCTCCCCCACTCAAATTTTGAAATTCTTCCACTTTCTGTGGATTTTTGTTGCATTTCTTTATCAGTCTCAAATCTCAACAGATGGAGATAATGTGATAGCAAGCAGAGGCTTTTCCCTCTCTACAACATTTGGAGAGTGTGTTTCCTTTACTCCAGTCTGTTTACTTGTTTATTTATGCTCAATGTCTAGCTTATTCATCGTAGCTTTGTGATTTGTCAAGAGTTTATAAGAAAAATGCGTGAAAGAATGTATTAAGCAAAGAAAAATCTTGTAGATTAGTTATAAGAAATGATATACATACCTCATTTCTTCAACAAATTCGTCAAGCACCTGGTGAAGATTGAGATTATTCCAGCAAATGCCAAGAGGAAGATGAACGTTTTCAGGTAAGATATTACATGTAGCTGGCAATTACAGATCAAATTCGTCAAGCACCTGCTACAGATCCTAACAAACAGATTTGTTTTGATTCTTTATACTGCTACAGATACTAACAAACAACCCACATTTCAGTTATTATTTATAATGTACAGGATGATTTGGTCTGGTAAATTTTTTATTTCGACAGTATAAAAATATCTAAAAGGATTATATTAGAGAGAGCTCTAAAACAAATTTTTCAATACCAGCAATTACTCCACCAATGATGGACATAAATGTCCGGCTGCAGATGAAGAATATGAATCAGTACATACAAAGCATAATTTAGAAGACATTGTGCAATCGAAAAAGATCTATGAAATTCAGTAGAGAAGGGTGGCTATTCATCAGTGTCACTGAAAGCAAAATCCCTGTTGTACCGAAAGGAGAAGTTTTACTGAGGTGCTAAAGGAAGGCTATATGATCACATGATCACATATGCATTAATCATGCCTCTTGTGATATCCCGTTAATATAAAATACTTTATAATTCTAATATGTGGTAAATATAGATTTTGAATCGTAATTTTCCTTTGATTGACCGGGTGTTGGAAATTCGGGTGGAAGTTTCGGGAAGATTAGTTTGGTTCATGTCGACATTATATAAATTCCGTTGGCTTTACGAGTGATGATTTCTACCTAGTTAAGTAATTGACTATCACCATATATATTTATATATATATATAAATCATTTTGGGTATTATGGAGACAACCCATTTTTTCTACTTCCTTTCCTTTCTCTTTCCTCCTTTCTCCTCCTCCTTCCCGTTCTTTTTTTTTAGCTGTGCGTTTCCTCTTCTTCTAGCCACAGCCAGCTGCTGCCACTCCTTCAAATCAGCAGCCCCTCCACCCAAATTAAACCCCTTAGCCACCGAACTCAACCCAGCCATCCTCGGAACGAGCCGTCCTCGCCAAATAGCCATCGTACGGACTGGTTTGGTGTGGTGTGTTGCACAGCTGCGTGTTGGGTTGTGAAGTCCGATCATCACCACCTCGGAACGACGCCATCGAGCCTCCCTAGCAGCCTATTACTCCATTTGTGAGTCTTGATTCAATCCTTAAAGCTTTCTTTGATTTCTTCTAAAATCTTGAAACCCTAGGTTTCAATTTGGGGGTTTTGTTTTTATGTGAAGCTTAATTAGTAATTGGTTGGTTAAATAATTATTTAGGAAACCTTGATTGGATCTAGAAAGGGCTAATTGGAAATAAGTCATTTGGAATCGACTCATTGAAAGGCTCAGACTCGATCGTCGACTCTAAGGCAAGTGTTTGTGGATGCTTAAGTGTTTTGATGAAAGGTTAAGGAATTTAGGAATATTCCATGAAGTATATGTGTTTATTAATTTAAGTTATCTATCTTATAAATTATATACCTATCTAGATGTAAAGAGGTTTAGGCATATATATGTACTTTGAAGTTTAGGGCTTGTTTACTAGTTGATAGCTAAGGCTATGATTAGTTATGAGCTAAAGATATAGAATTATGTTTGGTTGTGCTATGGCTAGCCATATGTGTTTGGGTGTCCATTTTATTGTGGGCCCTGACTTCCACAAGTGGTGGATAGTCCGTTGGGCGTCCATAGCTATTGTGGGCCTTGACTTCCATTTGAGGTGGATAGTCCGTATGTTACTCTTATGGCCAAGTTTGGGATGAATTCCATATTATCATGGTTGCCCATGTTATGGGAGACTCCCACATAGGTGGGTAGTCCGCTCGATATCGGGACGCCGGAAATTCTTACTTATGATGTGTGTTATTATTAATGATTTTCGTGTAAAGGTTGTAATTACATGAGAAGATTGAGATGCTTGTTTATTCGTTTACTCGTATGTGTATCTGAATATTATATATATATATATATATATATATATGTTGAGGATTGCATCACTTGTGCATGTTTCTACTTTTCTTATCTTGATTCTTGCACATATTACATTATCTATACACTTGTTAGTCTGGTTGGAGACTAACCCCCATTTCGGTGGGGGCTGATTGTGTTTCTGCATGATCAGGTTCTGGCGCAGTAGTGGAGCATGGAAGTGGTCAAGCAACGTGACGGTTACTAGGATGGGTTTCCTTGAGTTTGGTCTCTTAGGAATCATTTTGTAAACTCTTAGCCTTCTTATGTTAGAAGCCTTACATGTATTGTATCTAGCTACTCCAAATTGGGTTTAGAACCTTCTAAATGTTGGTTTGTCGTCAAACTTGTATGATGGTTAGTTTTCTCCGCTTGGTATGATGTTGTAAGTTATGTTCTGCTTATATATCCCTTATGTATATTTAAGTTATGTTAGTTCATTCCTTCCTTTGCCTGTGGAGATTCTTGGAGAATCTCTGGCACTGTAACACCTCGTGCTTCGGGTTGTTACAGAAGTTGGTATCAGAGCCTTAGTTTTGAGTTTTCCTTGGGAGGGTAGAATTACCGTCACGCGCTGCTTAATCGCTTCCATTGCAGTCAATAGTATTTGTTGATACTTTAATTAATTGTATATATATATATATATATATATATATAGTTTTCTATAAACTTGTGAGTACATATGCAGATGAAGAGAAGAGGTTATCGTAACCGAGGTAGACCACGAGGCACTCGTGGTGATAGAGGGGGAGTCGGAAGAGGGAACTCCGACAATATGCAGCCTTCGGGTGATGCAGAAAGTCGTATGGGTGGTGAGCCTAGAGGTGCGGAAGAAGTTATTCCTCCTAGAGAGCCTTTAAATCCAACAACTCCAAATGTTCCTGCAGGAATGGACCCTGCATTTATGGCCACTCTCCAACAGATGATTGGACAAGCTGTCCAGAATTTCTATTCTCAGGCACAACCTCATCCTATGCCTCCTCCTGTGTCTACTACACCTCCAAATCCTACTCAAGTAATACCTGAGATTGATAGAGTGGATGCTATTAGTATTACATCTGCCTTTGAGAAACTGAAACCCCCTACTTACGACGGTGGTGGTGACCCAACAGAAGTAGAATTTTGGCTGAAACAAATGGAGAAGTATCTTGAAAGAGTAAAATGTCCTGATGATCAGAAGGTTTCAAATGTTTCTTATTATCTTATAAAGGATGCAGATGATTGGTGGGATGCAGAAAAGCCCACGGAAGGTCAGATGAGTTGGGAAGATTTTAAGACTAAGATACGTTCAAGGTTTTATCCAGTGACCTTACAGAAGCAAAAGTTGAAGGATTTTATGAACCCTCCACCCGAAGGGATGCCAGTAACTGTGGCTAGTGCAAAATATCATCAGCTCCTACGTTATGCTTCGAAGATAGTCCGTAGCGAAGAGGATAAGATTGATTACTTTGAACCTTGGGTGGCACCTGAGATTAGGACTTATATGGCAGGACATAAGTGTTATACCCTAGCAGAGTACTGTGATGTGGCTCTAGCAGTGGAGAAAAGATTAGATGCTGAAAGGGCGGTTACTCGCAGTTACAAGAGACAGAAGACCCATTCGGCCCCACCTAATACAAAGGAGGGTGGAATTAGAAGACCACCTCCTTCTTTTCCGAGACCCATCCAGAATTCTGGACCTCCTGGATCAAGTAATTCTCGCGGGACATTACCTGAAGGATATCAGTGCCATAACTGCAAGAGTACTCAACATTTAAAAAGAGATTGTCCTAAGGCTCCTCAGACATGTTTTCAATGTGGAGAGAAGGGTCATATTGCAACTTTCTGTAGACAACGTAAGGAAAGACCTTCCCCTTCCTCTGTCTCTCAGTATACTTCCAAGGGGTCAGCTCAACCACCTCGTTCATCGTCTATGTACCCTCATCAACAAGCTCGTTCAACACCATCAGCATCCCAACAAACCACAGCGGGAACTAGAGGAAAGGGACGTGTGTATGAGATGAGAACTGAGGATTCCAATGCTCCCGTTGCTACAGGTACACTTAGTATTTACTCTCATCCTGTATGTGTTTTATTCGATACTGGGGCAACCCATTCCTTTATTTCGGAGGCATGTGCGGCTAGGCTGGATCTTACTTGCCTTTATGATTGTGAATCCTTTGTGATTAGCTTGCCCAATGGTAGTAAGTTGACTGGCTCTCGTGAGTCTAGGAATTGTCCGATCCGTATTGGTGATCGGGATTGGGTAGCTAACCTAATCGCAATAGATATGCATCATTATGATGTAATTCTGGGTATGGATTGGCTAGAGAGTCATGGAGCAGTGATGGATCTTCGCAAGAAAACAGTTAGTATTACCGCTGAGGATGGATTGTGTCATGTGTTTAAAGGTCGTGATCCTGAGAAGTCAGGGATGGTTATTAGTGCTATGGCTGCAGTGAAACTTTTGAGGCGAGGGTGCCAAGGCTTTATGTGCTATGCTCTTGAAGATATTAAGGAGATCCCTAACATATCTGACATACCCATTGTCTGCGAGTTTTTAGATGTGTTTCCTGAGGAATTACCTAGTTTACCTCCTCATCGGGATGTGGACTTTACTATAGAGCTTGAACCAGGAACAAGACCAGTTTCTAAAGCACCATATCGGATGGCGCCTTGTGAAATGCATGAATTAAAGAAGCAATTGGAGGAGTTAGCTGATAAGGGGTATATCAGACCGAGTGCATCTCCATGGGGAGCACCTGTATTGTTCGTAAAAAAGAAGGATGGAAGTCTCCGTCTTTGCATTGACTACAGGGAATTGAATAAGGTTACAGTGAAAAATAAATACCCTTTACCTCGCATTGATGATTTGTTGGATCAGTTACAGGGTTCAGTAGTCTTCTCCAAGATTGATTTAAGGTCGGGCTATCATCAGTTGAGGATTAGAGAGGAAGATATTGCTAAAACAGCTTTCAGAACAAGATATGGTCATTATGAATTTATAGTGATGCCCTTCGGTCTTACAAACGCTCCAGCCGTGTTTATGCAGTTAATGAATCAGGTGTTCATCGAATATCTTGATCAATTTGTTGTCGTTTTCATTGATGATATTTTGATATATTCCAAAAGCAAAGAAGAGCACGAAGAGCACCTTAAACTTGTCCTTCAGGCGCTAAGGCAACATCAGTTGTATGCTAAACTATCCAAGTGTGATTTTTGGATGAATGAAGTAACATTTCTAGGACACATCATTTCTTCTGAAGGTGTAAAAGTAGATCCTCAAAAGATTGAGGCTATATCAGGATGGCAACCTCCAAAGAATGTGAAGGAAGTGAGAAGTTTTCTTGGCTTGGCAGGTTATTATAGAAGATTTGTGGAAGGATTCTCCAAAATTTCTCAACCATTAACCAATCTGCTTCGGAAAATGAAGAAATTCGAGTGGAATCAACAATGTCTGCAGAGTTTTCAAGAACTTAAGCATAAATTAACAAGTGCTCCAGTGCTAGCTCTTCCTCAAGGAAATGAAGACTTTGTTGTTTACAGTGATGCTTCAAGGCATGGTCTGGGTTGTGTTTTGATGCAACGAGGGAGGGTGATTGCATATGCTTCCCGACAGTTAAAATCATATGAAATGAATTACCCCACCCATGACTTGGAACTTGCAGCGGTAGTATTTGCACTTAAGATCTGGCGACATTATCTCTATGGTGTGAGTTGTCAAATTTACACTGATCACAAGAGCTTGAAGTATATATTCACCCAGAAGGAATTGAATATGAGGCAAAGAAGGTGGCTGGAATTGATAAAAGACTATGACATTGAAATGCTCTACCATCCAGGGAAAGCTAATGTAGTAGCAGATGCCTTGAGTCGGAAGTCGAGTCAAGAACGAATGATAGCATGCCTAACTTGTCAGCCTGAATTACAGAAGGAGATTATGCGATACGAGATTGAAGTCCGATTCCAAAAGAATCAAGGTCAACTTTGTTTATTAGAGATTCAGTCATCCTTGTTAGATTCCATTCGGGAGAAGCAATTACAGGACGCAAGATTAAACAAGGTTATCGGTGAAATTTCTTCTGGGAGGACACCGGGATTTGTGGTTCATGATGATGGTATCTTAAGATTTCAGAATCGGATATGCGTGCCTTCTAATGATGAAGTTAAGAGCATCATTTTACGGGAAGCTCATGCTTCTCCCTACTCGATACACCCCGGGGCCAACAAGATGTATAAGGATCTTAAGCAGAACTTCTGGTGGAGTAACATGAAGAAGGAAGTAGCTGAGTTTGTAGCTAGGTGCCTCACATGTCAACAAGTTAAGATTGAACATCAAAGGCCAGCTGGTGAGTTACAACCCCTCCTAATACCAAAATGGAAGTGGGAAGATATTGCTATGGATTTTGTCTCAGGTTTGCCAACGACCCAAAAGGGGATGGACTGCATTTGGGTTATAGTCGACCGGTTAACCAAGTCTGCCCATTTTCTACCTGTGAAGAAGGTTTGGGGTCCCGATCGACTAGCTGAGCTATACTTACAAGAGATTGTGCGCCTACATGGCATCCCCAAGACCATAGTATCTGATCGTGATGGTCGGTTTGTATCACATTTCTGGAGATCATTGCATAGAGCCTTGGGCACTGAGTTAAGATTTAGTACTTCCTTTCACCCTCAGACAGACAGTCAAACCGAGAGAACAATACAAACTCTGGAGGATATTATGAGGGCGTGTGTATTAGACTGGCCAGGAAACTGGGGAACTAAATTGCCTCTAGTGGAATTCACATATATAACAATAGTTGGCATGCATCCATTCAGATGGCCCCATATGAGGCTTTGTATGGCCGTAGATGCCGTTCCCCACTGTGTTGGGATGATCTGTCAGAGAGAAATCTAATGAGCCCAGACATATTACAACGTACCCGGGATGAAGTTGCTGTTATCAGACAGAGAATATTGACAGCCCAAAGCCGACAAAAATCTTATGCAGACAATCGTCGTCGACCCCTTGAATTTGGAATTGGTGATCATGTTTTTGTACGAGTCTCGCCTACTAAGGGTGTTTTCAGATTTGGGCGAAGGGGGAAGCTGAGCCCACGTTATGTTGGTCCATTTGAAATTCTAGAAAAGGTTGGATCTTCAGCATATCGCCTTGCCTTGCCACCATCCCTGAGCAGAGTTCATAGTGTGTTTCATATCTCTCAGTTAAGGAAATATCTAGCTGATCCTTCTCATGTGATTCGCTATGATGATATCGAATTCGAAGAGGATTGTACATATGAGGAGCAACCAATCAAAATCGTAGAATATGAAGTGAAGCAACTTAGGAATAAGAAGATTCCTCTTGTGAAAGTGTTATGGTCCAAGCATGGGACCAATGCAGCACTTGTGCATGTTTCTACTTTTCTTATCTTGATTCTTGCACATATTACATTATCTATACACTTGTTAGTCTGGTTGGAGACTAACCCCCATTTCGGTGGGGGCTGATTGTGTTTCTGCATGATCAGGTTCTGGCGCAGTAGTGGAGCATGGAAGTGGTCAAGCAACGTGACGGTTACTTGGATGGGTTTCCTTGAGTTTGGTCTCTTAGGAATCATTTTGTAAACTCTTAGCCTTCTTATGTTAGAAGCCTTACATGTATTGTATCTAGCTACTCCAAATTGGGTTTAGAACCTTCTAAATGTTGGTTTGTCGTCAAACTTGTATGATGGTTAGTTTTCTCCGCTTGGTATGATGTTGTAAGTTATGTTCTGCTTATATATCCCTTATGTATATTTAAGTTATGTTAGTTCATTCCTTCCTTTGCCTGTGGAGATTCTTGGAGAATCTCTGGCACTGTAACACCTCGTGCTTCGGGCTGTTACACCTCTGACATTCCTTTGTTAAGTTCAGCCTATTACTTATTTATCTCTTTTGTTTCTGGTGCATTGGGCAAGTAAAAGAGGAGTAGAAAACCAATTCAGATCATAATAACTCATGCCAAAAATTCTGCTAAGAACAGTGTACACTGTACAATGTCTTTGTAGTTTCACAGCCACAAGTAGAAAACCGCTGAAGCAGCATATGGGAGGAGGCATCAGTCCTGATGAGGAAAACTCAGTCCTGATGCCTCCACATCGAGCCAATGCGCAAAACAATTAGAAGTGAAAGGCATGCTCACAGGAAAGCAACAAATTTCAAAAAAGCCAACCTTGTATTAGCAATCATAACATCCATGTTTACAATGTAAACATCAATCCTGAACTTAACTGTTTCCTCAAACCAATAAAAAAAAAACTTGCACTAACTTAATAGAAATATCTAGAAAATCCAAAGAAATTAATGTTCAACTGAGATTATTGTTTCATCAAATATAAAATTTTACGAACTGAACTGAAAAAATGAAAAATCCTTGCTTGAATTATGAACTTTTAGTTGTCTGGGTTTTCTTCTTTCACTGGCTTAAGCTTTGTAGAAGACTGCTGAAATACGACTTCTTCAGCAACATCATAAGTACTTTCAAAAGGACGCTTCTTTGGTGTAGAATCAGTTGAACAAACAGAGGATTCATTTTCATCTTTGCATCCATCAGATAATGCATCCTGCATGAATATGAGATTTCATGTTAATAAGGGATAAATATTCATATGATGTGTCTAGGTAGTAAAACATGTTGTATATTTTTAATCAAAATCTGAATATAATCAGGTAAGTATGTATTAGGTATTGAAAATAAGTCTTGAAAATAAATAAATAAATAAAGAACGGGTACACACAAAATCAGAATCTGTATTACAGTAGTAACATTAATTAGAATCTGACTTATATTAACAAACCAAAACTTTATTTGAAGATATACCAGACCAAATCAGTAAGATATACCAGACCATCATTTTCTAATCATTTCACATGCAGAGAGAGCAAAACTCGGATATGACAAACCTACGCGTCTGGATATAAATTGTAATATGATTTGTCTAGGTAGATTGTAGGAAGTAAATATTTACCTTTTCCATTGATAAGAGTTTTTTGAACTCTTCAATCAGCTCCACATCATCTGTCATGTCCTTGACAGTATATCCAGATTTTTCTCTGTAGTGTAAATTATCATCTTTAATTTCTATCTTAAACAAAAATTCTTTGTTTACGAAGAAATTTAAATCCTCAGGAATTGCATCCAAGTCTTGCTGCTGTAAAATTCAAGTACATAGTGAGAAATATAATTTTTCATAAACAATAAAGGTTGAAGCAAACTGATTTTATTACCTCATCAATAATAGTTGTAGCAGCCTTCCCCACAAACTTCTGGACAATTTTGTCAAACAAAGTAAACGTTCCAATGTTGACACCATCATCGCATACAACTAACTTGATTTTATATCTGCATAAATAAGTTTTCTTTTATTATTAATTAATGTAACTTATGAAGAACAAAAAAAAAGAGTTTTTAAATCTTTACCTATGAGTTGGCATATTGACAGTTGTATTACAAGTTTTGCAAAAAAACTTGTCACCAGAAGGTGTTAGTCCACGAACACACTTCTTACATGCATTATAATACCAGTTTATCTGGTCTTCAAAATCAACAACAGTAGCAACAACTACACCGAAACCAACCTGTATATAAATTAAACATGTCACTGATGATTTTTTCAAGGTAAAAAAGTTTCTTTATTTTTATGAAGTAAAAAAAGCTAGCATACAAATCACCTTTCCAGCATTATGTATCTCGGATAATGATCTTTTGAAAGTCGGGTCAAAGAATGTGTCTTCTTTAGAGTTTGTAGTGATGGTAGATACATAAGTAATACTACGAATTGATCGAGAATCGTTTGATGCAGAAGAGCTTCATGATTAAAATAAAGTATAAAATTATGATTTACATCAAACCTGAACAAATATGTATATCCACAATGATAAAGCTCTATATAATTTACCTTCCAAGAAAATTAAGTATTTCCTCATGTTTTTTGTCAAAGTGGATTTTAGACCCAAACAGGTTATTTTGCAGCATGATATCACCTGAAACATTATAAGATTGTGGAAATCAATATATCATAAAGTATTTCTTATACAACTAAAGCAATAAGATAAATATATCATGCAATATTACCTAGATAAATGTGAACCCGAAAAAATTGTAGTATAGCAACCACACGTTCACCATTACATGCTTTAATATGACTTGACATGAGCTCAGCATAAGAGTCCCACAAGCAGACAGTTAGAACGTTTTTACTGCAATATATATAACATCAAAAGGATATGAACTCAGTTAGAACTTAAATATATCAATAACCAAAAAAACATTTATTGAGAAAGGAGCAGAATGATAACCTTTGATCTTCAACTTTGAATTCAAATCTCTTCATATCCCGACCAGTTGATCGGCTCTTTTTGGATTCTAAATCACTGAATTCTATGACCTCACCTATAACATCTACACCGAGAAAAAGAAGAAAAAATTAGCATTTAAGGTCAGTTTTAACAGATGAAAAAAATTATCAACTTCCATACCAACAACAGAATTGTTATGCTCCCCAGCTAAAATGGATTGAAAATTGACGAATCTTGCTCCTATTTCAGAGATACATGCAATATCGCATGGTTTCACATTTGTACCGAAAAGGAACTCAATCTTGTAGGGGTGTGAGGTAACTCTCCAGTTATTGGTATTTTCGTTAACAACAAAGTTTGAGAGTATGTAAACTGAACACTCATCAAGGACCTTGGAAAACTTGCTGATGAACCAAGTTTGTATGCTAGCTTCAATTTGAGAGTTTTGCATACGTAAAAGAAATAAGGCTCAGTAAATAAGTGTCATACAAATACAGGATAGATTGATAAAAAAAAATGCAGATGGATGAAATCACCTTCTCATCTAATAGAACCAAATTGAGCTCATCTCTTTGAGTTTTCTTGTTCCTTGCCTTCCACATGCTTAGTACACGAACTGTGAGTGCACATGTAGATTGTTTCCCTAAAGTAAGATCATCAATGAAATTCGTCATGGCAATACCAAAATGAAGGCTTCGAAAGATGCAGCAAAAAAGAAAGGTACGACTCAGTAATGTGAAATAGGTATGCAGTAGATATATAATCCTCGAAGATTATTTTTGTAAAGAATCTATTGTTAAAATAAATAAATCAATAAATCAATAACAAACAAAATCATAATCTTTATTAGAGTAACAAACCAAATCAGAATATGAAATTAGAGTAACAAACCAAATCAGAATCTGAAATTAGAGTAACAAACTAAATCAGAATCTTATAATGGATAAGAGCAGTGAGCAATCTTGTTACATCTACTACGATGCTGCCAAACTAAAATCTATGACTGCTCAAAGGTGGATTCTATGTTTCCATGTATGTTCACTAATATAAATCAGAATCTATATATGCATTCATATTTTTTTCCACCATGATCTATTGTATATAAATTCCAACAAAGAGAAAGTAGATGGAAACTCACCAGGGTGATCAAAATTGTAAATGAATCCTGTAAATTATGAGAATCCTGTAAATTATGCAAGCTGTAGAAGCTGGTAGGTTCGATGGCTTATGAACAAATTTTGATGAGTGCAGAAGTTCTATGTTATGATTAATGCTCTCAGTTACATTCTTGTGATCATTCTTCAGCACTATACATTACAAAACAAAAAAGTAATAATCTTTAGAAGGTGATCTCAGTAAAGATACAAGCACGGTCTGATTACAAGGGTTTCATACTGATTCAGAACAAAGGATAACAAATAACTCTGCTATTGTAAACTTAATTTGAGCAGAATTTGTTTACATCTGCATCTCCACATCATATAAGAAGAACTGAAGATAGAAGATAGTTGTGTACCAGATAGAAGTGTGCCTTCTCAATTCACCACGGGAAAAAAAACCCAACCAAAAAAGCTAATTTTGATACAACCTGAGCCCTAATAAGTGGCAGCAGAAGCAAAGAGAGAGGGGTGAAAGAAAAAGAACCTCAGAATCAATGAGATTGCCCTCTAAACCAGGAGCAGCAGGTTGATTACAAAGACGATCGATGATAGCATCCATCTCAGCTTCAAGAGAGGCTTTCTTGTCCATATACTTTAGAAAATATCAGATCGATTCGAACTCTAAAGATTCAAGCTATTCCACTCAAATTTAGCTGTATGAATTGTTGGCAATACTGACCAAATACCCAAACTCAATCAGAAAGATGAATCAGCCATAGGGAAAAAGAAAATTTACCTAATGTAATTCTCCAATCAGAAAGATGACCAAATACCCAAACTCCATCTACGATAGCAGTGAGGAGATGGAGTCGATTCCAGAAGCAAGCTGGGGTGATTGAATCGAGGTCTTCCATTTTCGGGATTGTGATATCAACGAAGGAGATGAGTCGATTCCAGAAGCAAGATTGACATAACGATAATGAAGCGGGGAAAGAGAGAGCTCTGAAACGGATTGTGATATCAAAGCAGTGGAATTGAAGAATGGAGACTTTTAGAGATTTGGATTGGTATTGAATTAAAGCAGAAGAGAGAGCTCGAAATGAAGGGGGGAAGAGAAAGATTTCGGGGAAAGAGAAATGAAGCCAAATTTGGAGTGGTATAGAATTTAAAAAATTAATAAAGATAACATCCAATGAAAAATTGCCACATGGGGGGGGGGGGGGTGGTAGGGCCAGAAGCAAGGAGAATGCTCTAAAAGTCTCAGCTTTAATAGATAAGATAGATTCTTAGTGAAAACTATGTGTTTGGTTTTGGCCACATTTTGATATGTCAAGTATAATAATAACCTGTAGCATTTGCTTTGTTTAGTCGAAGGTAATAGTTTGCAAAATTGAGTATGTTAAATTTGATTAAAAATAGTTCTCGAATGAATCTACATCTATATTGCTCGGGTTCATTTCCCGTCATTTTCTGTGTTATCGTGGACCATCCTTCTGGGCAGGGATCCCCTTGAGATTTGGGTGTACTAGCCCTTTTGATTTTTTTGAAAAACAAATATTTTCATTTTTAAACATTTTAGGGGATTTCTATGTACTAATCCCTTTAAATTTTTGTCAAACATAAGTATTTTCAAAAATAAAAATATTTGTTTTTCAAAAATAAAAAATATTTGTTCTTCAAAAATAAAAATATTTGTTTTTCAAAAAAAATCTAAAAGGGATAGTACACCGAAATCTCAAGATTTTTGAAAAAATCATAAGCTTATAATTTTCTAAAGTTATTAACCATGAAAGTGTTGAATTGGACATTAGTTTTTTTGAAAAACTAATATTTTCATTTTTAAACATTTTAGGGGATTTCTGCGTACTAACGCCATTGGATTTTTGTCAAACATAAGTATTTTCATTTTTGAACACTTTCGGGGTTAATAACTTGAGATAATCATAAGCTTATGATTGTTTAGAAAATCTCGAGATTTCAGTGTACTACCCTGTTTCGATATTTTTGAAAAACTAATATTTTTAATTTTGATCATTTTAGGGGATTTTTGTGTACTAACGCCTTTGAATTTTTGTCAAACATAAGTATTTTCATTTTTTAAAACTTTTGCGGTTAATAATTTGAGAAAATCATAAGCTTATGATTGTTTCTAAAAAATCGAGATTTCGGTCGATTTTTTGTAAAACTAAAATTTTCAATTTTGAACATTTTAGGGGATTTCCGTGTACTAAACCCTTTAGAATTTTGTCAAACATAGGTCTTTTGATTTTTGAATACTTTCGGGGTAAATAACTTGAGAAAATCATAAGCTTATGATTGTTTCAAAAATCTCAAGATTTGGGTGTAATACCCCCTTTGGATTTTTTTCAAAAACTAATATTTTTAATTTTGAACATTTAAGGGGATTTATGTGTACTAACCCCCTTTGGATTTTTGTCAAATATAAGTATTTTTATTTTGAACACTTTTGGGTTAATAGCTTGAGAAATACATAACCTTATGATTATTTCAATAATCTCGAGATGTCGGTGTACTATCCCCTTTCGATGTTTTTGAAAAACTAATATTTTAAATTTTGAACATTTTAGGGGATTTCTGTGTACTAATCCCTTTGGATTTTTGTCAAAGATATGTATTTTTCAGTTTTGAACACTTTTGTGGTTAATAACTTGAATAAATCAAAAGTTTATGAGTGTTTCAAAAATCTCGAGATTTCAGTGTAATACCCCCTTTCGAGTTTTTTTGAAAAACTAGTATTTTTAATTTTGAACATTTTAGGGGATTTCTGTGTACTAACGCCTTTGAATCTTTGTCAAACATAAGTATTTTATTTTTGAACACGTTTGGGGTTAATTACTTGAGAAAATCATAAGCTTATGATTGTTTTAAAAATCTCGAGATATAGGTGTACTACCCCCTTCGATTTTTCTGAAAAACTAATATTTTCAATTTTGAAAATTTTAGGGGATTTCTGTGTACTAACCCCTTTGGATTTCTGTCAAACATAAGTATTTTTAGTTTTGAACACTTTTGGGGTTAATAACTTGAGAAAATCATTAGCTTATGATTGTTTAAAAAATCTCGATATTTCGGTGTACTAGCCCCTTTCGATTTTTTTGAAAAACTAATATTTTCAATTTTAAACATTTTAGGAGATTTTTGTGTACTAACCCCTTTGGATTTTTATCAAACATAAGTATTTCTTTTTTAACACATTTGGGGTGAATAACTTGAGAAAATAATAAGCTTATGATTGTTTCAAAAATCTCGAGATTTCGGTGTACTAACCCTTTTCGATTTTTTTGAAAAACTAATGTTTTGAATTTTGAACATTTTCGGGGATTTCTGTGTACTAAACCCTTTGGAATTTTGTCAAACATAGGTCTTTTGATTTTTGAACACTTTCAGGGTAAATATCTTGAGAAAATCATAAGCTTACGATTGTTTCAAAAATCTTAAGATTTCGGTGTAATACCCCCTTTCGAGTTTTTGGAAAAATTAATATTTTTAATTTTGAACATTTTAGAGGATTTTTGTGTACTAACCCCTTTGGATTTTTTTCAAACATAAGTATTTCATTTTTTAACACGTTTGGGGTTAATTACTTGAGAAAATTATAAGCTTATGATTGTTTTAAAAATCTCGAGATTTCGGTGTAACCCCCTTTTGTTTTTTTTGAAAAACTAATATTTTCAATTTTGAACATTTTAGGGGATTTCTCTGTACTAACCCCTTTGGATTTTTGTCAAACATAAGTATTTTTAGTTTTGAACACTTTTGGGGTTAATAACATGAGAAAATCATAAGCTTATGATTGTTTCAAAAATCTCGAGATATCGGTGTACTACCCCCTTTCGATTTTTTTTAAAAACTAATATTTTCAGTTTTGAACATTTTATGAGATTTCTGTATACTAACCCTTTTCGATTTTTTTCGAACATAGATATTTGAATTATTGAACAATTTCCGGGTAAATAACTTTCATAAGCTTATGATTGTTTCAAAATTCTCGAGATTTCGGTGTACTACTCCCTTTCGATTTTTTTTAAAAACTAATATTTTCAGTTTTGAACATTTTACGGGATTTCTGTGTACTAACCCCTTTGGATTTTTGTCAAAGATAAGTATTTTCAGTTTTGAACACTTTTGTGGTTAATAACTTAAATCAAAAGTTTATGATTGTTTCAAAAATCCCGAGATTTGAGTGTACTACGCCCTTTCGATTTTTTTGAAAAACTAATGTTTTCAATTTTGAACATTTTAGGGGATTTCTGTGTACTAAACCCTCTGGAATTTTGTCAAACATAGGTCTTTTGATTATTGAAAACTTTCGTGGTAAATAACATGAGAAAATCATAAGCTTACAATTGTTTCAAAAATCTTATGATTTCGGTGTAATACCCCCTCTCGAGTTTTTTGAAAAACTAGTATTTTTAATTTTGAACATTTTAGAGGATTTCTGTGTACTAACGCCTTTGAATTTTTGTCAAACATAAGTATTTCATTTTTTAACACGTTTGGGGTTAATTACTTGAGAAAATCATAAACTTATGATTGTTTTAAAAATCTCGAGATTTCGGTGTACTAACCCCTTTTGATTTTTTTGAAAAACTAATATTTTCAATTTTGAACATTTTAAGGGATTTCTGTGTACTAAACCCTTTGGAATTTTGTCAAACAAAGGTCTTTTGATTTTTGAACACTTTCGGGGTAAATAACTTTAGAAAATCATAAGCTTACGATTGTTTCAAAAATCTCGAGATTTCGGTGTAATACCCCCTTTCCAGTTTTTTTGAAAAACTAGTATTTTTTAATTTTGAACATTTTAGAGGATTTCTATGTGCTAACGCCTATGGATTTTTGTCAAACATAAGTATTTCATTTTTTAACACGTTTGGGGTTAATTACTTGAGAAAATCATAAGCTTATGATTGTTTTAAAAATCTCGAGATTTCGGTGTACTACCCCCTTTCGATTTTTTTGAGAAAATACTAATAGTTTTAGTTTTGAACATTTTAGGGGATTTCTGTAAACAAACCCCTTTGGATTCTTGTCAAAGATATGTATTTTCAGTTTTGAACACTTTTGTGGTTAATAACTTGAATAAATCAAAAGTTTATGATTGTTTCAAAAATCTCGAGATTTCGTTGTAATACCCCCTTGCCAGTTTTTTGAAAAACTAATGTTTTTAATTTTGAACATTTTAGGGGATTTCTGTGTATTAAACCCTCTGGAATTTTGTCAAACATAGGTCTTTTGATTATTGAAAACTTCCGTGGTAAATAACTTGAGAAAATCATAAGCTTACAATTGTTTCAAAAATCTTATGATTTCGGTGTAATACCCCCTTTCGAGTTTTTTGAAAAACTAGTATTTTTAATTTTGAACATTTTAGAGGATTTCTGTGTACTAACGCTTTTGAATTTTTGTCAAACATAAGTATTTCATTTTTGAACACGTTTGGGGTTAATTACTTGAGAAAATCATAAGTTAATGATTGTTTTAAAAATCTCGAGATTTCGGTGTACAACCCCCTTTTGATTTTTTTGAAAAACTAATATTTAAAATTTTGAACATTTTATGGGATTTCTGTGTACTAACCCCTTTGGATTTTTGTCCAACATAAGTATTTTTAGTTTTCACCACTTTTGGGGTTAATAACTTGAGAAAATCATAAGCCTATGATTGTTTCAAAAATCTCGATATTTCGGTGTACTCCCCTTTCGATTTTTTTGAAAAATTAATATTTTAAATTTTAAACATTTTAGGAGATTTCTGTGTACTAACCCCTTTGGATTTTTGTCAAACATAAGTATTTTCATTTTTGAACACTTTCGGGATAAATAATTTGAGAAAATCATAAGCTTACGATTGTTTCAAAAATCTTAAGATTTCGGTGTAATACCCCGTTTCGAGATTTTGGAAAAACTAATATTTTTAATTTTTAACATTTTAAAGGATTTATGTGTACTAACCCCCTTTGGATTTTTTTCAAACATAAGTATTTCATTTTTAACACGTTTGGGGTTAATTACTTGAGAAAATCATAAGCTTATGATTGTTTTAAAAATCTCGAGATTTCGGTGTACTACCCCCTTTCGATTTTTTTGAAAAACTAATATTTTCAATTTTGAACATTTTAGAGAATTTCTGTGTACTAACCCCTTTGGATTTTTGTCAAAGATAAGTATTTTAAGTTTTGAACACTTTTGTGGTTAATAACTTGAATAAATCAAAAGCTTATGATTGTTTCAAAAATCTCGAGATTACGGTGTACTACCCCCTTTCGATTTTTTTGAAAAACTAATATTTTCAGTGTTAATCATTTTATGGGATTTTAGTGTACTACGCCCTTTCGATTTTTTTGAAAAACTAATGTTTTTTCAATTTTGAACATTCTAGTGGATTTCTGTTTACTAAACCCTTTGGAATTTTGTCAAACATAGGACCTTTGATTTTTGAACACTTTCAGGGTAAATAACTTGAGAAAATCATAAGCTTACGATTATTTAAAAAATCTTAAGATTTCGGTGTAGTACCCCCCTTTCGAGTTTTTTGAAAAACTAGTATTTTTAATTTTGAACATTTTAGAGGATTTATGTGTACTAAAACCTTTGAATTTTTGTCAAACATAAGTATTTCATTTTTGAACACGTTTGGGGTTAATTACTTGAGAAAATCATAAGCTTATGATTGTTTTAAAAATCTTGAGATTTCGGTGTACTAGCCCCTTTTGATTTTTTTGAAAAACTAATATTTTCAATTTTGAACATTTTAGGGGATTTCGGTGTACTAACCCCTTTGGATTTTTGTCAAATATAAGTATTTTTATTTTGAACACTTTTGGGTTAATAGCCTGAGAAAATCATAACCTTATGATTGTTTCAAAATTCTCGAGATTTCGGTGTACTACCCCCTTTCGAGTTTTTTTAAAAACTAATATTTTCAGTTTTGAACATTTTACGGGATTTCTGTGTACTAACCCCTTTGGATTTTTGTCAAATATAAGTATTTTTATTTTGAACACTTGTTGGTTAATAGCCTGAGAAAATCATAACCTTATGATTGTTTCAAAAATCTCGAGATTGCGGTGTACTACCCCCTTTCGATTTTTTTGAAAAACTAATAGTTTCAATTTTGAACATTTTAGGGGATTTCTGTAAACAAACCCCTTTGGATTCTTGTCAAAGATATGTATTTTCAGTTTTGAACACTTTTGTGGTTAATAACTTGAATAAATCAAAAATTTATGATTGTTTCAAAAATCTCGAGATTTCAGTGTACTACGCCCTTTCGATTTTTTTAAAAAACTAAAGTTTTCAATTTTGAACATTTTAGGGGATTTCTGTGTACTAAACCCTCTGGAATTTTGTCAAACATAGGTCTTTTGATTATTGAAAATTTTCGTGGTAAATAACTTGAGAAAATCATAAGCTTACAATTGTTTCAAAAATCTTATGATTTCGGTGTAATACCGCCTTTCGAGTTTTTTGAAAAACTAGTATTTTTAATTTTGAACATTTTAGAGCATTTCTGTGTACCAACGTCTTTCAATTTTTGTCAAACATAAGTATTTCATTTTTGAACACGTTTGGGGTTAATTACTTGAGAAAATCATAAGTTTATGATTGTTTTAAAAATCTCGATATTTCGTTGTACTACCCCCTTTCGATTTTTTTGAAAAAATAATATTTTCAATTTTGAACATTTTAGGGGATTTCTGTGTACTAAACCCTCTGGAATTTTGTTAAACAAAGGTCTTTTGATTATTGAAAACTTCCGTGGTAAATAACTTGAGAAAATCATAAGCTTATAATTGTTTCAAAAATCTTATGATTTCGGTGTAATACCCCCTTTCGAGTTTTTTGAAAAACTAGTATTTTTAATTTTGAACATTTTTGAGCATTTCTGTGTACCAACGCCTTTGAATTTTTGTCAAACATAAGTATTTCATTTTTGAACACGTTAGGGGTTAATTACTTGAGAAAATCATAAGTTAATGATTGTTTTAAAAATCTCGAGATTTCGGTGTACTACCCTCTTTCGATTTTTTTGAAAAACTAATATTTTCAATTTTGAACATTTTATGGGATTTCTGTGTACTAACCCCTTTGGATTTTTGTCAAACATAAGTATTTTTAGTTTTGAACACTTTTGGGGTTAATAATTTGAGAAAATCATAAGCCTATGATTGTTTCAAAAATCTCGATATTTCGGTGTAATCCCCTTTCCATTTTTTTGAAAAATTGATATTTTTAATTTTAAACATTTTAGGAGATTTCTGTATACTAACCCCTTTGGATTTTTGTCAAACATAAGTATTTTCATTTTTGAACACTTTCGGGGTAAATAACTTGAGAAAATCATAAGCTTACGATTGTTTCAAAAATCTCGATATTTCGGTGTACTCCCCTTTCCATTTTTTTGAAAAATTAATATTTTCAATTTTAAAGATTTTAGGAGATTTCTGTGTACTAACCCCTTTGGATTTTTGTCAAACATAAGTATTTTCATTTTAGAACACTTTCGGGGTAAATAACTTGAGAAAATCATAAGCTTACGATTGTTTCAAAAATCTTAAGATTTCGGTGTAATACCCCCTTTCGAGTTTTTTGAAAAACTAGTATTTTTAATTTTGAACATTTTAGAGGATTTCTGTGTACTAACGCCTTTGAATTTTTCTCAAATATAAGTATTTCATTTTTGAACACATTTGGGGTTAATTACTTGAGAAAATCATAAGCTTATGATTGTTTTAAAAATCTTGATATTTCAGTGTACTAGCCCCTTTCGATTTTTTTGAAAAAATAATATTTTCAATTTTGAACATTTTAGGGGATTTCTGTGTACTAACCCCTTTGGATTTTTGTCAAATATAAGTATTTTTATTTTGAACACTTTTGGGTTAATAGCCTGAGAAAATCATAACCTTATGATTGTTTCAAAAATCTCGAGATTACGGTGTACTACCCCCTTTCGATTTTTTTGAAAAACTAATATTTTCAATTTTGAACATTTCAGGGGATTTCTGTAAACAAACCCCTTTGGATTTTTGTCAAAGATATGTATTTTCAGTTTTGAACACTTTTGTGGTTAATAACTTGAATAAATCAAAAGTTTATGATTGTTTCAAAATTCTCGAGATTTCAGTGTACTACGCCCTTTCGATTTTTTTGAAAAACTAATATTTTCAATTTTGAACATTTTAGGGGATTTTTGTGTACTAAACCATTTGGAATTTTGTCAAACATAATTCTTTTGATTTTTGAACACTTTCGGGGTAAATAACTTGAGAAAATCATAAGCTTACGATTGTTTCAAAAATCTTAAGATTTCGGTGTAATACCCCCTTTCGAGTTTTTTGAAAAACTAGTATTTTTAATTTTGAACATTTTAGGGGATTTCTGTGTACTAACCCCTTTGGATTTTTGTCAAATATAAGTATTTCATTTTTGAACAAGTTTGGGGTTAATTACTTGAGAAAATCATAAGCTTATGATTGTTTTAAAAATCTCGAGATTTCGGTGTACTAGCCCCTTTCGATTTTTTTGAAAAAATAATATTTTCAATTTTGAACATTTTAGGGGATTTCTGTGTACTAACCCCTTTGGATTTTTGTCAAATATAAGTATTTTTATTTTGAACACTTTTGGGTTAATAGCCTGATAAAATCATAACCTTATGATTGTTTCAAAAATCTCTAGATTTCGGTGTACTACCCCCTTTCGATTTTTTTCAAAAACTAATAGTTTCAATTTTGAACATTTTAGGGGATTTCTGTAAACAAACACATTTGGATTCTTGTCAAAGATATGTATTTTCATTTTTGAACACTTTCGTGGTAAATAACTTGAGGAAATCATAAGCTTACGATTGTTTCAAAAATCTTAAGATTTCGGTGTAAAACCCCCTTTCGAGTTTTTGGAAAAACTAATATTTTTAATTTTGAACATTTTATAGGATTTCTGTCTACTAACCCCTTTGGATTTTTGTCAAACATAAGAATTTCATTTTTTAACACGTTTGGGGTTAATTACTTGAGAAAATCATAAGCTTATGATTGTTTTAAAAATCTCGAGATTTCGGTGTACTACCCCCTTTCGATTTTTTTGAAAAACTAATATTTAAAATTTTGAACATTTTATGGGATTTTTGTGTACTAACCCCTTTGGATTTTTGTCAAACATAAGAATTTCATTTTTTAACACGTTTGGGGTTAATTACTTGAGAAAATCATAAGCTTATGATTGTTTTAAAAATCTCGAGATTTCGGTGTACTACCCCCTTTCGATTTTTTTGAAAAACTAATATTTAAAATTTTGAACATTTTATGGGATTTTTGTGTACTAACCCCTTTGGATTTTTGTCAAACATAAGTATTTTTAGTTTTGAACACTTTTGGGGTTAATAACTTGAGAAAATCATAAGCCTATGATTGTTTCAAAAATCTCGAGATTTCAGTGTACTACTCCCTTTCGATTTTTTTGAAAAACTAATGTTTTCAATTTTGAACATTTTAGGGGATTTCTGTGTACTAAACCCTCTGAAATTTTGTCAAACATAGGTCTTTTGATTATTGAAAACTTTCATGGTAAATAACTTGAGAAAATCATAAGCTTACAATTGTTTCAAAAATCTTATGATTTCGGTGTAATACCCCCTCTCGAGTTTTTTGAAAAACTAGTATTTTTAATTTTGAACATTTTAGAGGATTTCTTTGTACTAACGCCTTTGAATTTTTGTCAAACATAAGTATTTCATTTTTTAACACGTTTGGGGTTAATTACTTGAGAAAATCATAAACTTATGATTGTTTTAAAAATCTCGAGATTTCGGTGTACTACCCCCCTTTCGATTTTTTTGAAAAACTAATATTTTCAATTTTGAACATTTTAAGGGATTTCTGTGTACTAAACCCTTTGGAATTTTGTCAAACAAAGGTCTTTTGATTTTTGAACACTTTCGGGGTAAATAACTTGAGAAAATCATAAGCTTACGATTGTTTCAAAAATCTCGAGATTTCGGTGTAATACCCCCTTTCCAGTTTTTTTGAAAAACTAGTATTTTTTAATTTTGAACATTTTAGAGGATTTCTATGTGCTAACGCCTATGGATTTTTGTCAAGCATAAGTATTTCATTTTTTAACACGTTTGGGGTTAATTACTTGAGAAAATCATAAGCTTATGATTGTTTTAAAAATCTCGAGATTTCGGTGTACTACCCCCTTTCGATTTTTTTGAAAAACTAATATTTAAAATTTTGAACATTTTATGGGATTTTTGTGTACTAACCCCTTTGGATTTTTGTCAAACATAAGAATTTCATTTTTTAACACGTTTGGGGTTAATTACTTGAGAAAATCATAAGCTTATGATTGTTTTAAAAATCTCGAGATTTCGGTGTACTACCCCCTTTCGATTTTTTTGAAAAACTAATATTTAAAATTTTGAACATTTTATGGGATTTTTGTGTACTAACCCCTTTGGATTTTTGTCAAACATAAGTATTTTTAGTTTTGAACACTTTTGGGGTTAATAACTTGAGAAAATCATAAGCCTATGATTGTTTCAAAAATCTCGAGATTTCAGTGTACTACTCCCTTTCGATTTTTTTGAAAAACTAATGTTTTCAATTTTGAACATTTTAGGGGATTTCTGTGTACTAAACCCTCTGAAATTTTGTCAAACATAGGTCTTTTGATTATTGAAAACTTTCATGGTAAATAACTTGAGAAAATCATAAGCTTACAATTGTTTCAAAAATCTTATGATTTCGGTGTAATACCCCCTCTCGAGTTTTTTGAAAAACTAGTATTTTTAATTTTGAACATTTTAGAGGATTTCTTTGTACTAACGCCTTTGAATTTTTGTCAAACATAAGTATTTCATTTTTTAACACGTTTGGGGTTAATTACTTGAGAAAATCATAAACTTATGATTGTTTTAAAAATCTCGAGATTTCGGTGTACTACCCCCCTTTCGATTTTTTTGAAAAACTAATATTTTCAATTTTGAACATTTTAAGGGATTTCTGTGTACTAAACCCTTTGGAATTTTGTCAAACAAAGGTCTTTTGATTTTTGAACACTTTCGGGGTAAATAACTTGAGAAAATCATAAGCTTACGATTGTTTCAAAAATCTCGAGATTTCGGTGTAATACCCCCTTTCCAGTTTTTTTGAAAAACTAGTATTTTTTAATTTTGAACATTTTAGAGGATTTCTATGTGCTAACGCCTATGGATTTTTGTCAAGCATAAGTATTTCATTTTTTAACACGTTTGGGGTTAATTACTTGAGAAAATCATAAGCTTATGATTGTTTTAAAAATCTCGAGATTTCGGTGTACTACCCCCTTTCGATTTTTTTGAGAAAATACTAATAGTTTTAATTTTGAACATTTTAGGGGATTTCTGTAAACAAACCCCTTTGGATTCTTGTCAAAGATATGTATTTTCAGTTTTGAACACTTTTGTGGTTAATAACTTGAATAAATCAAAAGTTTATGATTGTTTCAAAAATCTCGAGATTTCGTTGTAATACCCCCTTTCCAGTTTTTTGAAAAACTAATGTTTTTAATTTTGAACATTTTAGGGGATTTCTGTGTACTAAACCCTCTGGAATTTTGTCAAACATAGGTCTTTTGATTATTGAAAACTTCCGTGGTAAATAACTTGAGAAAATCATAAGCTTACAATTGTTTCAAAAATCTTATGATTTCGGTGTAATACCCCCTTTCGAGTTTTTTGAAAAACTAGTATTTTTAATTTTGAACATTTTAGAGGATTTCTGTGTACTAACGCCTTTGAATTTTTGTCAAACATAAGTATTTCATTTTTGAACACATTTGGGGTTTATTACTTGAGAAAATCATAAGTTAATGATTGTTTTAAAAATCTCGAGATTTCGGTGTACTAACCCCCCTTTCGATTTTTTTGAAAAACTAAT
Source organism: Oxyria digyna (assembly GCA_029168935.1). NCBI lineage: Eukaryota > Viridiplantae > Streptophyta > Magnoliopsida > Caryophyllales > Polygonaceae > Oxyria > Oxyria digyna. Next base: position 1,135,567 of record JAPVLV010000001.1, on the reverse strand, counting down.
ATTTTCAATTTTGAACATTTTATGGGATTTCTCTGTACTAACCCCTTTGGATTTTTGTCAAACTTAAGTATTTTTAGTTTTGAACACTTTTGGGGTTAATAACTTGAGAAAATTATAAGCCTATGATTGTTTCAAAAATCTCGAGATTTCGGTGTACTAGCCCCTTTCGATTTTTTTGAAAAACTAATATTTTCAATTTTAAACATTTTAGGAGATTTCTGTGTACTAACCCCTTTGGATTTTTGTCAAACATAAGTATTTTCATTTTTGAACACTTTCGGGGTAAATAACTTGAGAAAATCATAAGCTTACGATTGTTTCAAAAATCTTAAGATTTCGGTGTAATACCCCCTTTCGAGTTTTTGGTGTAATACCCGGTAATTTTCTAGTTTCGTGTTAATTTTTTTTTTTATGCGACGATTAATAAATTTAATTAGCGGTTCATGCTTAGGTGTTGGATTTGAATTCTTTGGAATGTTTTAATAAATGTTTATGTGCTCTGAGTTGGATGTGTCGGGTTTTGCCCGTATGATGTATGATGACGTGCGTTTTACTACCTAGTTGTAGAAATTATTTTTCATGCTTCCGTGATTTATTAGGATACGTTTGGGTTGATTTTAATTTATTTCCCCGTATCGTATAGTGAGAATTTAACCCTAAGCTAAATAAACCTTATCCTTATTTTAATATACTTCCCTCCTTACAAATTTCATCTTCCCGTACATAGCTTAAGCGGTGCTTCACCTCTCTCAACTCTTCCACCTTCATTTTTTTTCTCCCGTACACCACGCTCAGCTCCTCCTTGCAGCTCCGTCTTCTCCTTCGTCCAGCCAGCTGTTGCAGCTCCGCCTTCTCCTTCGTCCAGCCAGCTGTCGCAGCTCCGCCTTCTCCTTCGTCCAGCCAGCTGTCGCAGCTCCGTCTTCTCCTTCGTCCAGCCAGCGGCGCAGCTCCTCCTCGCAGCTGTCGCAGCTCCTCCTCGCAGCATCGTCGCAGCTCGTCCTTCTCCATACAGCAGCGCAGCAGCCACCGTGAGCCAGCTGCAGTCCCGCTCGAACAGCCCTTCTCCAGCCCGGGGTGGTGTCGTCGCCGCCCTCTTCAGCGGTGGTTGGCTTTTGCGAACCACCAAGGTCGTGGTGGAGCAAATCTCCCTTCCTAGCCTTGCCAATTTTATCCCATGGTGAGAGTTATCCCAAACCTTAGAACCCTAATTTTTATAAATTGGGGCTTTTCTATTTAAGTGATGTTTGAACTGAAATTGGTGGAAGTAATGGATGATATAGGTTGTTTGAAGTTGAGATTTGGAGGAATAAGGAAGGATTTGAGTTTTGGGCCATTAGGTAAACTTGCTGGAAAATCTGGGCAAAATTTGTAATTTCTGGGAAGTTGTGGCTGGCTTTTCAAGGTGAGAAATCTCCCTACGAGTATGAGGAATTTTACGGTTCTTGATTTGGATGTATATGTGATGAGTTATGACGTTTTTCGTGAAGGTTCGACTTAGATGAGCATTTCGTGAATCTTGCGACATCTTGTTACAACAAACAGATTAGTGGAGTTGATCGTCAACTAAGGCAAGTTATTTGTGAGCGTTTGCGTGTCATAGTTTAAGTTTAGAACAATAGATTATGCATGTCATCAAACCATCAATTCTGCATGCATATAACTATATCAAATTATAATGTTAGGAACTCATGTTCTTGTTGTTGATTTGATTGTCGCTGTTGATCTATTTCATGAATTGATGCATTGGTTATTGTTGACGTGTTAGATTTTATCGTTCATATTGACATCGTTGTTATTTTAGTTGCCTTATTGTCTTTATTCGTTATGCCATGTTGTCATTGGATATGTTTGTTCAGTTTGGAAAATTGTCGTTATCGAGAAAATAGACGTTGTCGTTGCATATGTTGTTGGTTTGTGGTATTGATTCACTGTGCCTTGTGCCATGTTGTGTCGTTCTTGTTCGGCTTCTTATGGACATACATTGGTCGTGGAGATTCTTATTATGCCGAAAGTATTTATGCTTTATGAGCTCAGGTATAAGGGTTCATGTTTATAAATGGATATTAACGATATCATGCTGAGATATGGTTAATCTTGAACACGAAAGCATGGTATGCTTGTTATTGCATATAGACAAGGGCTATATGAAATTGGTGTGAACTTGTTGATTTGATCAAGGTTATGACGTGGTTATGGTGATGACTCTTGCGGGTAAGGATCGTTCTGAGCCCCGCATTATATTATGATGGTTTTATCCGAGATATATCCCTCGATTAGGGCTCTTCCCGGAGTCCGGGTTGAGTGGGTCGTGGGAGTTCCTTTACCAATATTGGGAAGGCCGGGTCACCTAGCTAGTGAGGCCGTTTCCGACCCGTTGGTAAAGTTTTGATACCCATAATATGGGTGAGAAGGTACCTTCGGGTCCAAGACAGACTTGGACTTGTTTTCTAAACGTTTTCGAAATTTGAATTTGAAATGATTTTATTTAAGCGACTTGCTTATATGTTGCTTGTGAATGATTGTTTCCTTCTTTGGAAGGATTTTAACTTGCCTGGATTTGATTGACAAATATGTAAAGTTTAACCGATTACTATATGATTGTGATGAGTGTATATACCAAAGTGCATATCGTTGGTGAGGTTGCGTAGTTATTATTTCCTAAGCTAATGGTATTATATATATATGGTCATCTGTATAATCTCTGATATATCTGAAATGGTGAAATTAGGAATTAAATGATGCATTAACTTCTTTGAATGTCTACATGTCTCTTCAGAGATTCACTACATATTTGCATATCTACATCTTCGGAAATCTACATGTTTGCATATGAATTTATTGTATATTTGCATGTTTGCATGTCTGCTAATCTGTGACTTCTATGCCTATGCTATCACACGTTTATTGCTCATATAATTTGCTAGTCTAGTTGGAGACTAACCCCCATTTCGGTGGGGGACTGGCTGTGTTTGTGCATGGCCAGGTATACGTTCAGTTCCAGAGCACGGAGGAGATAGGGCGACTTGATGCATTCTAGGATGGGTCTTTTGCAGACTTGATTTCTCTTTTGTAAACTGATGCTCTTGTCGAGCTAATCCCCTTTGTCCTTTTCTTTTGATCCTAGCCTATGCTAGCGACCTCTCCGGAATACGTCAGATTTTAGGTTTTACCTTGATACTGATCATATGGTTGTGTTTGTATTCTAGTTCGTTTATCTTTACAGACCCTTTGAACCCTTTTGTATCCGCTTTCGCCTTCATATTGATCTCCTGTATCCTATTTCTTGTTCACTAACCGCCTGAGGGGATTTCCATCTCGGGGATCCCTGGCACTGTAGCACCCTTGTATTTCGGGGCGTTACATTTGGAAAAACTAATATTTGTAATTTTGAACATTTTATAGGATTTCTGTGTACTAACCCTTTTCGATTTTTGTCAAACATAAGAATTTCATTTTTTAACACGTTTGGGGTTAATTACTTGAGAAAATCATAAGCTTATGATTGTTTTAAAAATCTCGAGATTTCGGTGTACTACCCCCTTTCGTTTTTTTTGAAAAACTAATGTTTTCAATTTTGAACATTTTATGGGATTTCTATGTACTAACCCCTTTGTATTTTTGTCAAACATAAGTATTTTTAGTTTTGAACACTTTTGGGGTTAATAACTTGAGAAAATCATAAGCCTATGATTGTTTCAAAAATCTCGATATTTCGGTGTACTCCCCTTTCGATTTTTTTGAAAAATAAATATTTTCAATTTTAAACATTTTAGGAGATTTCTGTGTACTAACCCCTTTGGATTTTTGTCAAACATAAGTATTTTCATTTTTTAACACTTTCGGGGTAAATAACTTGAGAAAATCATAAGCTTTTGATTGTTTCAAAAATCTCGATATTTCGGTGTACTACCCCCTTTCGATTTTTTTGAAAAACTAATATTTTAAATTTTGAACATTTTATGGGATTTCTGTGTACTAACCCCTTTGGATTTTTGTCAAACTTAAGTATTTTTAGTTTTGAACACTTTTGGGGTTAATAACTTGAGAAAATTATAAGCCTATGATTGTTTCAAAAATCTCGAGATTTCGGTGTACTACCCCCTTTCGATTTTTTTGAAAAACTAATATTTTCAATTTTAAACATTTTAGGAGATTTCTGTGTACTAACCCCTTTGGATTTTTGTCAAACATAAGTATTTTCATTTTTGAACACTTTCGGGGTAAATAACTTGAGAAAATCATAAGCTTACGATTGTTTCAAAAATCTTAAGATTTCGGTGTAATACCCCCTTTCGAGTTTTTGGAAAAACTAATATTTTTAATTTTGAACATTTTATAGGATTTCTGTGTACTAACCCCTTTCGATTTTTGTCAAACATAAGAACTTCATTTTTTAACACGTTTGGGGTTAATTACTTGAGAAAATCATAAGCTTATGATTGTTTTAAAAATCTCGAGATTTCGGTGTACTACCCCCTTTCGATTTTTTTAAAAACTAATATTTTCAATTTTGAACATTTTATGGGATTTCTGTGTACTAACCCCTTTGGATTTTTGTCAAACATAAGTATTTTTAGTTTCGAACACTTTTGGGGTTAATAACTTGAGAAAATCAGAAGCCTATGATTGTTTCAAAAATCTCGATATTTCGGTGCACTCCCCTTTCGATTTTTTTGAAAAATTAATAATTACAATTTTAAACATTTTAGGAGATTTATGTGTACTAACCCCTTTGGATTTTTGTCAAACATAAGTATTTTCATTTTTGAACACTTTCGGGGTAAATAACTTGAGAAAATCATAAGCTTACGATTATTTCAAATATCTTAAGATTTCGGTGTAATACCCCCTTTCGAGTTTTTGGAAAAACTAATATTTTTAATTTTGAACATTTTGTAGGATTTCTATGTACTAACCCCTTTGGATTTTTGTCAAACATAAGAATTTCATTTTTTAACACGTTTGGGTTTAATTACTTGAGAAAATCATAAGCTTATGATTGTTTTAAAAATCTCGAGATTTCGGTGCCCTTTCGATTTTTTTGAAAAAACTAATATTTTCAATTTTGAACATTTTAGGGGATTTCTGTTTACTAAACCCTTTGGAATTTTGTCAAACAAAGGTCTTTTGATTTTTCAACACTTTCGGGGTAAATAACTTGAGAAAATCATAAGCTTACGATTGTTTCAAAAATCTCGAGATTTCGGTGTAATACCCCCTTTCCAGTTTTTTTGAAAAACTAGTATTTTTTAATTTTGAACATTTTAGAGAATTTATGTGTGCTAACGCCTATGGATTTTTGTCAAAGATAAGTATTTCATTTTTTAACACGTTTGGGGTTAATTACTTGAGAAAATCATAAACTTATGATTGTTTTAAAAATCTCGATATTTCGGTGTACTACCCCTTTCTATTTTTTTGACAAACTAATATTTTCAATTTTGAACATTTTAGGGGATTTCTGTGTACTAAACCCTTTGGAATTTTGTCAAACATAGGTCTTTTGATTTTTGAACACTTTCGGGGTAAATAACTTGAGAAAATCATAAGCTTACGATTGTTTCAAAAATCTTAAGATTTCGGTGTAATACCCCCTTTCCAGTTTTTTGAAAAACTAGTATTTTTTAATTTTGAACATTTTAGAGGATTTCTGTGTGCTAACGCCTTTGGATTTTTGTGAAACATAAGTATTTCATTTTTTAACACGTTTGGGGTTAATTACTTGAGAAAATCATACGCTTATGATTGTTTTAAAAATCTTGAGATTTCGGTGTACTACCCCCTTTCGATTTTTTTGAAAAACTAATATTTTGAATTTTGAACATTTTAGGGGATTTCTATTTACTAAACCCTTTGGAATTTTGTCAAACGTAGGTCTTTTGATTTTTGAACACTTTCGGGGTAAATAACTTGAGAAAATCATAAGCTTATGATTGTTTTAAAAATCTCGAGATTTCGGTGTACTACCCCCCTTTCGATTTTTTTGAAAAACTAATATTTTCAATTTTGAACATTTTAGGGGATTTTTGTGTACTAACCCCTTTGGATTTTTGTCAAAGATAAGTATTTTCAGTTTTGAACACTTTTGTGGTTAATAACTTAAATCAAAAGTTTTTGATTGTTTCAAAAATCTCGAGATTTGAGTGTACTACGCCCTTTCGATTTTTTTGAAAAACTAATGTTTTCAATTTTGAACATTTTAGGGGATTTCTGTGTACTAAACCCTCTAGAATTTTGTCAAACATAGGTCTTTTGATTTTTGAACACTTTCGGGGTAAATAACTTGAGAAAATCATAAGCTTACGATTGTTCCAAAAATCTTAAGATTTCGGTGTAATACCCCCTTTCGAGTTTTTTGAAAAACTAGTATTTTTTAATTTTGAACATTTTAGAGAATTTTTGTGTGCTAACGCCTCTGAATTTTTGTCAAACATAAGTATTTCACTTTTGAACACATTTGGGGTTAATTACTTGAGAAAATTATAAGCTTATGATTGTTTTAAAATTCTCGAGATTTCGGTGTACTACCCCCTTTCGATTTTTTTGAAAAACTAATATTTTCAATTTTGAACATATTAGGGGATTTCTGTGTACTAACCCCTTTAGAATTTTGTCAAACATAGGTCTTTTGATTTTTGAACACTTTCGGGGTAAATAACTTGAGAAAATCATAAGCTTACGATTGTTTCAAAAATCTTAAGATTTCGGTTTAATACCCCCTTTCGAGTTTTTGGAAAAACTAATATTTTTACTTTTGAACATTTTAGAGGATTTCTGTGTACTAACCCCTTTGGATTTTTGTCAAAGATAAGTATTTCATTTTTGAACACGTTTGGGGTTAATTACTTAAGAAAATCATAAGTTAATGATTGTTTTAAAAATCTCGAGATTTCGGTGTACTACCCCTTTCGATTTTTTTGAAAAACTAATATTTTCAATTTTGAACATTTTATGAGATTTCTGTGTACTAAACCCTTTGGAATTTTGTCAAACATAGGTCTTTTAATTTTTGAACACTTTCGGGGTAAATAACTTGAGAAAATCATAAGCTTACGATTGTTTCAAAAATCTTAAGATTTCTGTGTAATACCCCCTTTCCAGTTTTTTTGAAAAACTAGTATTTTTTAATTTTGAACATTTTAGAGGATTTCTATGTGCTAACGCCTATGGATTTTTGTCAAGCATAAGTATTTCATTTTTTAACACGTTTGGGGTTAATTACTTGAGAAAATCATAAGCTTATGATTGTTTTAAAAATCTCGAGATTTCGGTGTACTACCCCCTTTCGATTTTTTTGAAAAACTAATATTTTAAATTTTGAACATTTTATGGGATTTCTATGTAATAACCCCTTTGGATTTTTGTCCAAGATAAGTATTTTCAGTTTTGAACACTTTTGTGGTAAATAACATGAATAAATCAAAAGTTTATGATTGTTTCAAAAATCTCGAGATTTCGGTGTAATACCCCCTTTCAAGTTTTTTGAAAAACTAATGTTTTCAATTTTGAACATTTAAGGGGATTTCTGTGTACTAAACCCTTTGGAATTTTGTCAAACATAGGTCTTTTGATTTTTGAACACTTTCGGGGTAAATAACTTGAGAAAATCATAAGCTTACGATTGTTTCAAAAATCTTAAGATTTCGGTGTAATACCCCCTTTTGAGTTTTTGGAAAAACTAATATTTTTACATTTGAACATTTTAGAGGATTTCTGTGTACTAACCCCTTTGGATTTTTGTCAAACATAAGTATTTCATTTTTTAACACTTTTGGGGTTAATTACTTGTGAAAATCATAAGCTTATGATTGTTTTAAAAATCTTCGGATTTCGGTGTACTACCCCCTTTCGATTTATTTGAAAAACTAATATTTTAAATTTTGAATATTTTATGGGATTTGTGTGTACTAACCCCTTTGGATTTTTGTCAAAGATAAGTATTTTCAGTTTTGAACACTTTTGTGGTTAATAAGTTGAATAAATAAAAGTTTATGATTGTTTCAAAAATCTCGAGATTTCAGTGTACACTCCCTTTCGATTTTTTTTGAAAAACTAATGTTTTCAATTTTGAACATTTTAGGAGATTTCTGTGTACTAAACCCTTTGGAATTTTGTCAAACATAGGTGTTTTGATTTTTGAACACTTTCGGGGTAAATAACTTGAGAAAATCATTAGCTTACGATTGTTTCAAAAATCTTAAGATTTCGGTGTAATACCCCCTTTCGAGTTTTTTGAAAACTAGTATTTTTAATTTTGAACATTTTAGACGATTTCTGTGTACTAACCCCCTTTGGATTTTTTTCAAATATAAGTATTTCATTTTTAACACGTTTGGGGTTAATTACTTGAGAAAATCATAAGCTTATGATTGTTTTAAAAATCTCGAGATTTCGGTGTACTACCCCCTTTCGATTTTTTTGAAAAACTAATATTTTAAATTTTGAACATTTTTATGGGATTTCTGTGTAATAACCCCTTTGGATTTTTGTCCAAGATAAGTATTTTCAGTTTTGAACACTTTTGTGGTTAATAACTTGAATAAATCAAAAGTTTAGGATTGTTTCAAAAATCTAGAGATTTCAGTATAATACCCCCTTTCCAGTTTTTTGAAAAACTAATGTTTTCAATTTTGAACATTTTAGGGGAATTCTGTGTACTAAACCCTCTGGAATTTTGTCAAACATAGGTCTTTTGATTATTGAAAACTTCCGTGGTAAATAACTTGAGAAAATCATAAGCTTACGATTGTTTCAAAAATCTTAAGATTTCGGTGTAATACCCCCTTTTGAGTTTTTGGAAAAACTAATATTTTTACTTTTGAACATTTTATAGGATTTCTGTGTACTAACCCCTTTGGATTTTTGTCAAACTTAAGTATTTTTAGTTTTGAACACTTTTGGGGTTAATAACTTGAGAAAATTATAAGCCTATGATTGTTTCAAAAATCTCGAGATTTCGGTGTACTACCCCCTTTCAATTTTTTTGAAAAACTAATATTTTCAATTTTAAACATTTTAGGAGATTTCTGTGTACTAACCCCTTTGGATTTTTGTCAAACACAAGTATTTTCATTTTTGAACACTTTCGGGGTAAATAACTTGAGAAAATCATAAGCTTACGATTGTTTCAAAAATCTTAAGATTTCGGTGTAATACCCCCTTTCGAGTTTTTGGAAAAACTAATATTTTTAATTTTGAACATTTTATAGGATTTCTGTGTACTAACCCCTTTCGATTTTTGTCAAACATAAGAATTTCATTTTTTAACACGTTTGGGGTTAATTACTTGAGAAAATCATAAGCTTATGATTGTTTTAAAAATCTCGAGATTTCGGTGTACTACCCCCTTTCGATTTTTTTGAAAAACTAATATTTTAAATTTTGAACATTTTTATGGGATTTCTGTGTAATAACCCCTTTGGATTTTTGTCCAAGATAAGTATTTTCAGTTTTGAACACTTTTGTGGTTAATAACTTGAATAAATCAAAAGTTTAGGATTGTTTCAAAAATCTAGAGATTTCAGTATAATACCCCCTTTCCAGTTTTTTGAAAAACTAATGTTTTCAATTTTGAACATTTTAGGGGAATTCTGTGTACTAAACCCTCTGGAATTTTGTCAAACATAGGTCTTTTGATTATTGAAAACTTCCGTGGTAAATAACTTGAGAAAATCATAAGCTTACGATTGTTTCAAAAATCTTAAGATTTCGGTGTAATACCCCCTTTTGAGTTTTTGGAAAAACTAATATTTTTACTTTTGAACATTTTATAGGATTTCTGTGTACTAACCCCTTTGGATTTTTGTCAAACTTAAGTATTTTTAGTTTTGAACACTTTTGGGGTTAATAACTTGAAAAAATTATAAGCCTATGATTGTTTCAAAAATCTCGAGATTTCGGTGTACTACCCCCTTTCAATTTTTTTGAAAAACTAATATTTTCAATTTTAAACATTTTAGGAGATTTCTGTGTACTAACCCCTTTGGATTTTTGTCAAACACAAGTATTTTCATTTTTGAACACTTTCGGGGTAAATAACTTGAGAAAATCATAAGCTTACGATTGTTTCAAAAATCTTAAGATTTCGGTGTAATACCCCCTTTCGAGTTTTTGGAAAAACTAATATTTTTAATTTTGAACATTTTATAGGATTTCTGTGTACTAACCCCTTTCGATTTTTGTCAAACATAAGAATTTCATTTTTTAACACGTTTGGGGTTAATTACTTGAGAAAATCATAAGCTTATGATTGTTTTAAAAATCTCGAGATTTCGGTGTACTACCCCCTTTCGATTTTTTTGAAAAACTAATATTTTAAATTTTGAACATTTTTATGGGATTTCTGTGTAATAACCCCTTTGGATTTTTGTCCAAGATAAGTATTTTCAGTTTTGAACACTTTTGTGGTTAATAACTTGAATAAATCAAAAGTTTAGGATTGTTTCAAAAATCTAGAGATTTCAGTATAATACCCCCTTTCCAGTTTTTTGAAAAACTAATGTTTTCAATTTTGAACATTTTAGGGGAATTCTGTGTACTAAACCCTCTGGAATTTTGTCAAACATAGGTCTTTTGATTATTGAAAACTTCCGTGGTAAATAACTTGAGAAAATCATAAGCTTACGATTGTTTCAAAAATCTTAAGATTTCGGTGTAATACCCCCTTTTGAGTTTTTGGAAAAACTAATATTTTTACTTTTGAACATTTTATAGGATTTCTGTGTACTAACCCCTTTGGATTTTTGTCAAACATAAGTATTTTTAGTTTCGAACACTTTTGGGGTTAATAACTTTAGAAAATCAGAAGCCTATGATTGTTTCAAAAATCTCGATATTTCGGTGTACTCCCCTTTCGATTTTTTTGAAAAATTAATAATTACAATTTTAAACATTTTAGGAGATTTATGTGTACTAACCCCTTTGGATTTTTGTCAAACATAAGTATTTTCATTTTTGAACACTTTCGGGGTAAATAACTTGAGAAAATCATAAGCTTACGATTATTTCAAATATCTTAAGATTTCGGTGTAATACCCCCTTTCGAGTTTTTGGAAAAACTAATATTTTTAATTTTGAACATTTTGTAGGATTTCTATGTACTAACCCCTTTGGATTTTTGTCAAACATAAGAATTTCATTTTTTAACACGTTTGGGGTTAATTACTTGAGAAAATCATAAGCTTATGATTGTTTTAAAAATCTCGAGATTTCGGTGCCCTTTCGATTTTTTTGAAAAACTAATATTTTCAATTTTGAACATTTTAGGGGATTTCTGTTTACTAAACCCTTTGGAATTTTGTCAAACAAAGGTCTTTTGATTTTTCAACACTTTCGGGGTAAATAACTTGAGAAAATCATAAGCTTACGATTGTTTCAAAAATCTCGAGATTTCGGTGTAATACCCCCTTTCCAGTTTTTTTGAAAAACTAGTATTTTTTAATTTTGAACATTTTAGAGAATTTCTGTGTGCTAACGCCTATGGATTTTTGTCAAAGATAAGTATTTCATTTTTTAACACGTTTGGGGTTAATTACTTGAGAAAATCATAAACTTATGATTGTTTTAAAAATCTCGATATTTCGGTGTACTACCCCTTTCTATTTTTTTGACAAACTAATATTTTCAATTTTGAACATTTTAGGGGATTTCTGTGTACTAAACCCTTTGGAATTTTGTCAAACATAGGTCTTTTGATTTTTGAACACTTTCGGGGTAAATAACTTGAGAAAATCATAAGCTTACGATTGTTCCAAAAATCTTAAGATTTCGGTGTAATACCCCCTTTCCAGTTTTTTGAAAAACTAGTATTTTTTATTTTTGAACATTTTAGAGGATTTCTGTGTGCTAACGCCTTTGGATTTTTGTGAAACATAAGTATTTCATTTTTTAACACGTTTGGGGTTAATTACTTGAGAAAATCATACGCTTATGATTGTTTTAAAAATCTTGAGATTTCGGTGTACTACCCCCTTTCGATTTTTTTGAAAAACTAATATTTTGAATTTTGAACATTTTAGGGGATTTCTATTTACTAAACCCTTTGGAATTTTGTCAAACGTAGGTCTTTTGATTTTTGAGCACTTTCGGGGTATATAACTTGAGAAAATCATAAGCTTATGATTGTTTTAAATATCTCGAGATTTCGGTGTACTACCCCCTTTCGATTTTTTTGAAAAACTAATATTTTCAATTTTGAACATTTTAGGGGATTTTTGTGTACTAACCCCTTTGGATTTTTGTCAAAGATAAGTATTTTCAGTTTTGAACACTTTTGTGGTTAATAACTTAAATCAAAAGTTTATGATTGTTTCAAAAATCTCGAGATTTGAGTGTACTACGCCCTTTCGATTTTTTTGAAAAACTAATGTTTTCAATTTTGAACATTTTAGGGGATTTCTGTGTACTAAACCCTCTGGAATTTTGTCAAACATAGGTCTTTTGATTTTTGAACACTTTCGGGGTAAATAACTTGAGAAAATCATAAGCTTACGATTGTTCCAAAAATCTTAAGATTTCGGTGTAATACCCCCTTTCGAGTTTTTTGAAAAACTAGTATTTTTTAATTTTGAACATTTTAGAGAATTTTTGTGTGCTAACGCCTTTGAATTTTTGTCAAACATAAGTATTTCACTTTTGAACACATTTGGGGTTAATTACTTGAGAAAATTATAAGCTTATGATTGTTTTAAAAATCTCGAGATTTCGGTGTACTACCCCCTTTCGATTTTTTTGAAAAACTAATATTTTCAATTTTGAACATATTAGGGGATTTCTGTGTACTAACCCCTTTAGAATTTTGTCAAACATAGGTCTTTTGATTTTTGAACACTTTCGGGGTAAATAACTTGAGAAAATCATAAGCTTACGATTGTTTCAAAAATCTTAAGATTTCGGTTTAATACCCCCTTTCGAGTTTTTGAAAAAACTAATATTTTTACTTTTGAACATTTTAGAGGATTTCTGTGTACTAACCCCTTTGGATTTTTGTCAAAGATAAGTATTTCATTTTTGAACACGTTTGGGGTTAATTACTTAAGAAAATCATAAGTTAATGATTGTTTTAAAAATCTCGAGATTTCGGTGTACTACCCCTTTCGATTTTTTTGAAAAACTAATATTTTCAATTTTGAACATTTTATGAGATTTCTGTGTACTAAACCCTTTGGAATTTTGTCAAACATAGGTCTTTTAATTTTTGAACACTTTCGGGGTAAATAACTTGAGAAAATCATAAGCTTACGATTGTTTCAAAAATCTTAAGATTTCTGTGTAATACCCCCTTTCGAGTTTTTTGAAAACTAGTATTTTTAATTTTGAACATTTTAGCCGATTTCTGTGTACTAACCCCCTTTGGATTTTTTTCAAACATAAGTATTTCATTTTTAACACGTTTGGGGTTAATTACTTGAGAAAATCATAAGCTTATGATTGTTTTAAAAATCTCGAGATTTCGGTGTACTACCCCCTTTCGATTTTTTTGAAAAACTAATATTTTAAATTTTGAACATTTTATGGGATTTCTATGTAATAACCCCTTTGGATTTTTGTCCAAGATAAGTATTTTCAGTTTTGAACACTTTTGTGGTTAATAACATGAATAAATCAAAAGTTTATGATTGTTTCAAAAATCTCGAGATTTCGGTGTAATACCCCCTTTCAAGTTTTTTGAAAAACTAATGTTTTCAATTTTGAACATTTAAGGGGATTTTTGTGTACTAAACCCTTTGGAATTTTGTCAAACATAGGTGTTTTGATTTTTGAACACTTTCGGGGTAAATAACTTGAGAAAATCATAAGCTTACGATTGTTTCAAAAATCTTAAGATTTCGGTGTAATACCCCCTTTTGAGTTTTTGGAAAAACTAATATTTTTACTTTTGAACATTTTAGAGGATTTCTGTGTACTAACCCCTTTGGATTTTTGTCAAACATAAGTATTTCATTTTTTAACACTTTTGGGGTTAATTACTTGTGAAAATCATAAGCTTATGATTGTTTTAAAAATCTCCGGATTTCGGTGTACTATCCCCTTTCGATTTATTTGAAAAACTAATATTTTAAATTTTGAATATTTTATGGGATTTCTGTGTACTAACCCCTTTGGATTTTTGTCAAAGATAAGTATTTTCAGTTTTGAACACTTTTGTGGTTAATAAGTTGAATAAATAAAAGTTTATGATTGTTTCAAAAATCTCGAGATTTCAGTGTGCACTCCCTTTCGATTTTTTTTGAAAAACTAATGTTTTCAATTTTGAAAATTTTAGGAGATTTCTGTGTACTAAACCCTTTGGAATTTTGTCAAACATAGGTCTTTTGATTTTTGAACACTTTCGGGGTAAATAACTTGAGAAAATCATTAGCTTACGATTGTTTCAAAAATCTTAAGATTTCGGTGTAATACCCCCTTTCGAGTTTTTTGAAAACTAGTATTTTTAATTTTGAACATTTTAGACGATTTCTGTGTACTAACCCCCTTTGGATTTTTTTCAAATATAAGTATTTCATTTTTAACACGTTTGGGGTTAATTACTTGAGAAAATCATAAGCTTATGATTGTTTTAAAAATCTCGAGATTTCGGTGTACTACCCCCTTTCGATTTTTTTGAAAAACTAATATTTTAAATTTTGAACATTTTATGGGATTTCTGTGTAATAACCCCTTTGGATTTTTGTCCAAGATAAGTATTTTCAGTTTTGAACACTTTTGTGGTTAATAACTTGAATAAATCAAAAGTTTAGGATTGTTTCAAAAATCTCGAGATTTCAGTATAATACCCCCTTTCCAGTTTTTTGAAAAACTAATGTTTTCAATTTTGAACATTTTAGGGGAATTCTGTGTACTAAACCCTCTGGAATTTTGTCAAACATAGGTCTTTTGATTTTTGAAAACTTCCGTGGTAAATAACTTGAGAAAATCATAAGCTTACAATTGTTTCAAAAATCTTATGATTTCGGTGTAATACCCCCTTTCGAGTTTTTTGAAAAACTAGTATTTTTAATTTTGAACATTTTAGAGGTTTTCTGTGTACTAACGCCTTTGAATTTTTGTCAAACATAAGTATTTCATTTTTGAACACGTTTGGGGTTAATTACTTGAGAAAATCATAAGTTAATGATTGTTTTAAAAATCTCGAGATTTCGGTGTACTACCCCTTTCGATTTTTTTGAAAAACTAATATTTTCATTTTTGAACATTTTAGGGGAATTCTGTGTACTAAACCCTCTGGATTTTTGTCAAACTTAAGTATTTTTAGTTTTGAACACTTTTGGGGTTAATAACTTGAGAAAATTATAAGCCTATGATTGTTTCAAAAATCTCGAGATTTCGGTGTACTACCCCCTTTCGATTTTTTTGAAAAACTAATATTTTCAATTTTGAACATTTTAGGGGATTTCTGTGTACTAAACCCTTTGGAATTTTGTCAAACATAGGTCTTTCGATTTTTGAACAGTTTCGGGGTAAATAACTTGAGAAAATCATAAGCTTACGATTGTGTCAAAAATCTCGAGATTTCGGTGTAATACCTCCTTTCCAGTTTTTTTAAAAAACTAGTATTTTTTAATTTTGAACATTTTAGAGGATTTCTTTGTGCTAACGCCTATGGATTTTTGTCAAACATAAGTATTTCATTTTTTAACACGTTTGGGGTTAATTACTTGAGAAAATCATAAGCTTATGGTTGTTTTAACAAGATTTCGGTGTACTACCCCCTTTCGATTTTTTTGAAAAACTAATATTTAAAATTTTGAACATTTTATGGGATTTCTGTGTACTAACCCCTTTGGATTTTTGTCAAACATAAGTATTTCTGTTTTTAACACGTTTGGGGTTAATTACTTGAGAAAATCATAAGCTTATGATTGTTTTAACGAAATTTCGGTCTACTACCCCCCTTTCGATTTTTTTTAAAAACTAATGTTTTCAATTTTGAACATTTTAGGGGATTTCTGTGTACTAAACCCTTTGGAATTTTGTCAAACATAGGTCTTTTGATTTTTGAACACTTTCGGGGTAAATAACTTGAGAAAATCATAAGCTTACGATTGTTCCAAAAATCATAAGATTTCGGTGTAATACGCCCTTTCGAATTTTTTGAAAAACTAGTATTTTTTAATTTTGAACATTTTAGAGGATTTTTGTGTGCTAACGCCTTTGAATTTTTGTCAAACATAAGTATTTCATTTTTGACCACATTTGGGGTTAATTACTTGAGAAAATTATAAGCTTATGATTGTTTTAAAAATCTGGAGATTTCGGTGTACTACCCCCTTTCGATTTTTTTGAAAAACTAATATTTTCAATTTTGAACATATTAGGGGATTTCTGTGTACTAACCCCTTTAGAATTTTGTCAAACATAGGTCTTTTGATTTTTGAACACTTTCGGGGTAAATAACTTGAGAAAATTATAAGCTTACGATTGTTTCAAAAATCTTAAGATTTTGGTGTAATACCCACTTTCCAGTTTATTTGAAAAACTAGTATTTTTTAATTTTGAACATTTTAGAGGATTTCTGTGTACTAACCCCTTTAGATTTTTGTCAAACATAAGTATTTTGATTTTTGAACACTTTTGGGGTTAATAACTTGAGAGAATAATAAGCTTATGATTGTTTCAAAAATCTCGAGATTTGAGTGTACTACGCCCTTTCGATTTTTTTGAAAAACTAATGTTTTCAATTTTGAACATTTAAGGGGATTTCTGTGTACTAAACCCTTTGGAATTTTGTCAAATATAGGTCTTTTGATTTTTGAACACTTTCGGGGTAAATAACTTGAAAAAATCAAAAGCTTACGATTGTTTCAAAAATCTAAAGATTTCGGTGTAATACCCCCTTTCGAGTTTTTGGAAAAACTAATATTTTTAATTTTGAACATTTTATAGGATTTCTGTTTACTAACCCCTTTGGATTTTTGTCAAACATAAGAATTTCATTTTTTAACACGTTTGGGGTTAATTACTTGAGAAAATCATAAGCTTATGATTTTTTAAAAAATCTCGAGATTTGAGTGTACTACGCCCTTTCCATTTTTTTTGAAAAACTAATGTTTTCAATTTTGAACATTTTAGGGGATTTATGTGTACTAAACCCTTTGGAATTTTGTCAAACATAGGTCTTTTGATTTTTGAACACTTTCGGGGTAAATAACTTGAGAAAATCATAAGCTTACGATTGTTTCAAAAATCTAATGATTTCGGTGTAATACCCCCTTTCGAGTTTTTGGAAAAACTAATATTTTTAATTTTGAACATTTTATAGAATTTCTGTGTACTAACCCCTTTGGATTTTTGTCAAACATAAGAATTTCATTTTTTAACACGTTTGGGGTTAATTACTTGAGAAAATCATAAGCTTATGATTATTTAAAAAATCTTGAGATTTGAGTGTACTACGCCCTTTCGATTTTTTTGAAAAACTAATGTTTTCAATTTTGAACATTTTAGGGGATTTCTGTGTACTAAACCCTTTGGAATTTTGTCAAACATAGGTCTTTTGATTTTTGAACACTTTCGGGGTAAATAACTTGAGAAAATCATAAGCTTACGATTGTTTCAAAAATCTTAAGATTTCGGTGTAATACCCCCTTTCGAGTTTTTGGAAAAACTAATATTTTTAATTTTGAACATTTTAGAGGATTTATGTGTACTAACGCCTTTGAATTTTTGTCAAACATAAGTATTTCATTTTTGAACACGTTTGGGGTTAATTACTTGAGAAAATCATAAGTTAATGATTGTTTTAAAAATCTCGAGATTTCGGTGTTCTACCCCCCTTTCGGTTTTTTTGAAAAACTAATATTTTAAATTTTGAACATTTTAGGGGATTTCTGTGTACTAACCCCTTTGGATTTTTGTCAAAGATAAGTATTTTTCAGTTTTGAACACTTTTGTGGTTAATAACTTGAATAAATCAAAAGTTTATGATTGTTTCAAAAATCTCGAGATTTCGGTGTACTACCCGCTTTCGATTTTTTTGAAAAACTAATACTTTCAATTTGTAACATTTTAGGGGATTTCTGTGTACTAAACCCTTTGGAATTTTGTCAAACGTAGGTCTTTTGATTTTTAAACACTTTCGGGGTAAATAACTTGAGAAAATCATAACCTTATGATTGTTTTAAAAATCTCGAGATTTCGGTGTACTACCCCCTTTCGATTTTTTTGAAAAACTAATATTTTCAATTTTGAACATTTTAGGGGATTTTTGTGTACTAACCCCTTTGGATTTTTGTCACAGATAAGTATTTTAAGTTTTGAACACTTTTGTGGTTAATAACTTAAATCAAAAGTTTATGATTGTTTCAAAAATCTCGAGATTTGAGTTTACTACGCCCTTTCGATTTTTTTGAAAAACTAATGTTTTCAATTTTGAACATTTTAGGGGATTTCTGTGTACTAACCCCCTTTGGATTTTTTTCAAACATAAGTATTTCATTTTTAACACGTTTGGGGTTAATTACTTGAGAAAATCATAAGCTTATGATTGTTTTAAAAATCTCGAGATTTCGGTGTACTACCCCCTTTCGATTTTTTTAAAAACTAATATTTTAAATTTTGAACATTTTAGGGGATTTTTGTGTACTAAGCCCTTTGGATTTTTGTCAAAGATAAGTATTTTAAGTTTTGAACACTTTTGTGGTTAATAACATGAATAAATCAAAAGTTTATGATTGTTTCAAAAATCACGAGATTTCGGTGTAATACCCCCTTTCAAGTTTTTTGAAATACTAATGTTTTCAATTTTGAACATTTTAGGGGATTTCTGTGTACTAAACACTTTGGAATGTTGTCAAACAAAGGTCTTTTGATTTTTGAACACTTTCGGGGTAAATAACTTGAGAAAATCATAAGCTTACGATTGTTTCAAAAATTTCGAGATTTCAGTGTAATACCCCCTTTCTAGTTTTTTTGAAAAACTAGTATTTTTTAATTTTGTACATTTTAGAGGATTTCTGTGTGCTAACGCCTATGGATTTTTGTCAAACATAAGTATTTCATTTTTTAACACGTTTGGGGTTAATTACTTGAGAAAATCATACGCTTATGATTGTTTTAAAAATCTTGAGATTTCGGTGTACTACCCCCTTTCGATTTTTTTGAAAAACTAATATTTTGAATTTTGAACATTTTAGGGGATTTCTATTTACTAAACCCTTTGAAATTTTGTCAAACGTAGGTCTTTTGATTTTTGAACACTTTCGGGGTAAATAACTTGAGAAAATCATAAGCTTATGATTGTTTTAAAAATCTCGAGATTTCGGTGTACTACCCCCTTTCGATTTTTTTGAAAAACTAATATTTTCAATTTTGAACATTTTAGGGGATTTTTGTGTACTAACCCCTTTGGATTTTTGTCAAAGATAAGTATTTTCAGTTTTGAACACTTTTGTGGTTAATAACTTAAATCAAAAGTTTATGATTGTTTCAAAAATCTCGAGATTTGAGTGTACTACGCCCTTTCGATTTTTTTGAAAAACTAATGTTTTCAATTTTGAACATTTTAGGGGATTTCTGTGTACTAAACCCTTTGGAATTTTGTCAAACATAGGTCTTTTGATTTTTGAACACTTTCGGGGTAAACAACTTGAGAAAATCATAAGCTTACGATTGTTCCAAAAATCTTAAGATTTCGGTGTAATACCCCCTTTCGAATTTTTTGAAAAACTAGTATTTTTTTAATTTTGAACATTTTAGAGGATTTTTGTGTGCTAACGCCTTTGAATTTTTGTCAAACATAAGTATTTCATTTTTTAACACATTTGGGGTTAATTACTTGAGAAAATCATAAGCTAATGATTGTTTTAAAAATCTGGAGATTTCGGTGTACTACCCCCTTTCGATTTTTTTGAAAAACTAATGTTTTCAATTTTGAACATTTTAGGGGATTTTTTTGTACTAAGCCCTTTGGATTTTTGTCAAAGATAAGTATTTTCAGTTTTGAACACGTTTGTGGTTAATAACATGAATAAATCAAAAGTTTATGATTGTTTCAAAAATCACGAGATTTCGGTGTAATACCCCCTTTCAAGTTTTTTAAAAAACTAATGTTTTCAATTTTGAACATTTTAGGGGATTTCTGTGTACTAAACACTTTGGAATTTTGTCAAACAAAGGTCTTTTGATTTTTGAACACTTTCGGGGTAAATAACTTGAGAAAATCATAAGCTTACGATTGTTTCAAAAATTTCGAGATTTCAGTGTAATACCCCGTTTCTAGTTTATTTGAAAAACTAGTATTTTTTAATTTTGAACATTTTAGAGGATTTCTGTGTACTAACGCCTATGGATTTTTGTCAAACATAAGTATTTCATTTTTTAACACGTTTGGGGTTAATTACTTGAGAAAATCATACGCTTATGATTGTTTTAAAAATCTTGAGATTTCGGTGTAGTACCCCCTTTCGATTTTTTTGAAAAACTAATATTTTGAATTTTGAACATTTTAGGGGATTTCTATTTACTAAACCCTTTGGAATTTTGTGAAACGTAGGTCTTTTTATTTTTGAACACTTTCGGGGTAAATAACTTGAGAAAAATCATAAGCTTATGATTGTTTTAAAAATCTCGAGATTTCGGTGTACTACCCCCTTTCGATTTTTTTGAAAAACTAATATTTTCAATTTTGAACATTTTAGGGGATTTTTGTGTACTAACCCCTTTGGATTTTTGTCAAAGATAAGTATTTTCGGTTTTGAACACTTTTGTGGTTAATAACATGAATAAATCAAAAGTTTATGATTGTTTCAAAAATCACGAGATTTCGGTGTAATACCCCCTTTCAAGTTTTTTGAAAAACTAATGTTTTCAATTTTGAACATTTTAGGGGATTTCTGTGTACTAAACACTTTGGAATTTTGTCAAACAAAGGTCTTTTGATTTTTGAACACTTTCGGGGTAAATAACTTGAGAAAATCATAAGCTTACGATTGTTTCAAAAATTTCGAGATTTCAGTGTAATACCCCCTTTCTAGTTTTTTTGAAAAACTAGTATTTTTTAATTTTGAACATTTTAGAGGATTTCTGTGTGCTAACGCCTATGGAATTTTGTCAAACATAAGTATTTCATTTTTTAACACGTTTGGGGTTAATTACTTGAGAAAATCATACGCTTATGATTGTTTTAAAAATCTTGAGATTTTGGTGTACTACCCCCTTTCGATTTTTTTGAAAAACTAATATTTTGAATTTTGAACATTTTAGGGGATTTCTATTTACTAAACCCTTTGGAATTTTGTCAAACGTAGGTCTTTTTATTTTTGAACACTTTCGGGGTAAATAACTTGAGAAAATCATAAGCTTATGATTGTTTTAAAAATCTCGAGATTTCGGTGTACTACCCCCTTTCGATTTTTTTGAAAAACTAATATTTTCAATTTTGAACATTTTAGGGGATTTTTGTGTACTAACCCCTTTGGATTTTTGTCAAAGATAAGTATTTTCGGTTTTGAACACTTTTGTGGTTAATAACATGAATAAATCAAAAGTTTATGATTGTTTCAAAAATCACGAGATTTCGGTGTAATACCCCCTTTCAAGTTTTTTGAAAAACTAATGTTTTCAATTTTGAACATTTTAGGGGATTTCTGTGTACTAAACACTTTGGAATTTTGTCAAACAAAGGTCTTTTGATTTTTGAACACTTTCGGGGTAAATAACTTGAGAAAATCATAAGCTTACGATTGTTTCAAAAATTTCGAGATTTCAGTGTAATACCCCCTTTCTAGTTTTTTTGAAAAACTAGTATTTTTTAATTTTGAACATTTTAGAGGATTTCTGTGTGCTAACGCCTATGGAATTTTGTCAAACATAAGTATTTCATTTTTTAACACGTTTGGGGTTAATTACTTGAGAAAATCATACGCTTATGATTGTTTTAAAAATCTTGAGATTTTGGTGTACTACCCCCTTTCGATTTTTTTGAAAAACTAATATTTTGAATTTTGAACATTTTAGGGGATTTCTATTTACTAAACCCTTTGGAATTTTGTCAAACGTAGGTCTTTTGATTTTTGAACACTTTCGGGGTAAATAACTTGAGAAAATCATAAGCTTATGATTGTTTTAAAAATCTCGAGATTTCGGTGTACACCCCCTTTCGATTTTTTTGAAAAACTAATATTTTCAATTTTGAACATTTTAGGGGATTTTTGTGTACTAACCCCTTTGGATTTTTGTCAAAGATAAGTATTTTCAGTTTTGAACACTTTTGTGGTTAATAACTTAAATCAAAAGTTTATGATTGTTTCAAAAATCTCGAGATTTGAGTGTACTACGCCCTTTCGATTTTTTTGAAAAACTAATGTTTTCAATTTTGAACATTTTAGGGGATTTCCGTGTACTAAACCCTTTGGAATTTTGTCAAACATAGGTCTTTTGATTTTTGAACACTTTCGGGGTAAACAACTTGAGAAAATCATAAGCTTACGATTGTTCCAAAAATCTTAAGATTTCGGTGTAATACCCCCTTTCGAATTTTTTGAAAAACTAGTATTTTTTAATTTTGAACATTTTAGAGGATTTTTGTGTGCTAACGCCTTTGAATTTTTGTCAAACATAAGTATTTCATTTTTGAACACATTTGGGGTTAATTACTTGAGAAAATTATAAGCTTATGATTGTTTTAAAAATCTGGAGATTTCGGTGTACTACCCCCTTTCGATTTTTTTGAAAAACTAATATTTTCAATTTTGAACATATTAGGGGATTTCTGTGTACTAACCCCTTTGGATTTTTGTCAAACATAAGAATTTCATTTTTTAACACGTTTGGGGTTAATTACTTGAGAAAATCATAAGCTTATGATTGTTTTAACGAAATTTCGGTCTACTACCCCCCTTTCGATTTTTTTAAAAAACTAATGTTTTCAATTTTGAACATTTTAGGGGATTTCTGTGTACTAAACCCTTTGGAATTTTGTCAAACATAGGTCTTTTGATTTTTGAACACTTTCGGGGTAAATAACTTGAGAAAATCATAAGCTTACGATTGTTCCAAAAATCTTAAGATTTCGGTGTAATACGCCCTTTCGAATTTTTTGAAAAACTAGTATTTTTTAATTTTGAACATTTTAGAGGATTTTTGTGTGCTAACGCCTTTGAATTTTTGTCAAACATAAGTATTTCATTTTTGACCACATTTGGGGTTAATTACTTGAGAAAATTATAAGCTTATGATTGTTTTAAAAATCCGGAGATTTCGGTGTACTACCCCCTTTCAATTTTTTTGAAAAACTAATATTTTCAATTTTGAAGATATTAGGGGATTTCTTTGTACTAACCCCTTTAGAATTTTGTCAAACATAGGTCTTTTGATTTTTGAACACTTTCGGGGTAAATAACTTGAGAAAATCATAAGCTTACGATTGTTTCAAAAATCTTAAGATTTTGGTGTAATACCCACTTTCCAGTTTTTTTGAAAAACTAGTATTTTTTAATTTTGAACATTTTAGAGGATTTCTGTGTACTAACCCCTTTAGATTTTTGTCAAACATAAGTATTTTGATTTTTGAACACTTTTGGGGTTAATAACTTGAGAGAATAATAAGCTTATGATTGTTTCAAAAAACTCAAGATTTCAGTGTACTACGCCCTTTCGATTTTTTTGAAAAACTAATGTTTTCAATTTTGAACATTTAAGGGGATTTCTGTGTACTAAACCCTTTGGAATTTTGTCAAATATAGGTCTTTTGATTTTTGAACACTTTCGGGGTAAATAACTTAAGAAAATCATAAGCTTACGATTGTTTCAAAAATCTAAAGATTTCGGTGTAATACCCCCTTTCGAGTTTTTGGAAAAACTAATATTTTTAATTTTGAACATTTTATAGGATTTCTGTTTACTAACCCCTTTGGATTTTTGTCAAACATAAGAATTTCATTTTTTAACACGTTTGGGGTTAATTACTTGAGAAAATCATAAGCTTATGATTTTTTTAAAAATCTCGAGATTTGAGTGTACTACGCCCTTTCGATTTTTTTTGAAAAACTAATGTATTTTAGGGGATTTCCGTGTACTAAACCCTTTGGAATTTTGTCAAACATAGGTCTTTTGATTTTTGAACACTTTCGGGGTAAATAACTTGAGAAAATCATAAGCTTACGATTGTTTCAAAAATCTAATGATTTCAGTGTAATACCCCCTTTCGAGTTTTTGGAAAAACTAATATTTTTAATTTTGAACATTTTATAGAATTTTTGTGTACTAACCCCTTTGGATTTTTGTCAAACATAAGAATTTCATTTTTTAACACGTTTGGGGTTAATTACTTGAGAAAATCATAAGCTTATGATTGTTTAAAAAATCTCGAGATTTGAGTGTACTACGCCCTTTCGATTTTTTTGAAAAACTAATGTTTTCAATTTTGAACATTTTAGGGGATTTCTGTGTACTAAACCCTTTGGAATTTTGTCAAACATAGGTCTTTTGATTTTTGAACACTTTCGGGGTAAATAACTTGAGAAAATCATAAGCTTACGATTGTTTCAAAAATCTTAAGATTTCGGTGTAATACCCCCTTTCGAGTTTTTGGAAAAACTAATATTTTTAATTTTGAACATTTTATAGGATTTCTGTGTACTAACCCCTTTGGATTTTTGTCAAACATAAGAATTTCATTTTTTAACACGTTCGGGGTAAATTACTTGAGAAAATCATAAGCTTATGATTGTTTTAAAAATCTCGAGATTTCGGTGTACTACCCCCTTTCGATTTTTTTTTGAAAAATTAATATTTTAAATTTTGAACATTTTAGGGGATTTCTGTGTACTAAGCCCTTTAGATTTTTGTCAAAGATAAGTATTTTTAGTTTTGAACACTTTTGTGGTTAATAACATGAATAAATCAAAACTTTATGATTGTTTCAAAAATCTCGAGATTTCGGTGCCCCCTTTCAAGTTTTTTGAAAAACTAATGTTTCCAATTTTGAACATTTTAGGGGATTTCTGTGTACTAAACCCTTTGGAATTTTGTCAAACAAAGGTCTTTTGATTTTTGAACACTTTCGGGGTAAATAACTTGAGAAAATCATAAGCTTACGATTGTTTCAAAAATTTCGAGATTTCAGTGTAATACCCCCTTTCCAGTTTTTTTGAAAAACTAGTATGTTTTAATTTTGAACATTTTAGAGGATTTCTGTGTGCTAACGCCATTGGATTTTTGTCAAACATAAGTATTTCATTTTTTAACACGTTTGGGGTTAATTACTTGAGAAAATCATAAGCTTATGATTGTTTTCAAAATCTCGAGATTTCGGTGTACTACCCCTTTTCGATTTTTTTGAAAAACTAATATTTTCAATTTTGAACATTTTAGGGGATTTCTGTGTACTAAACCCTTTGGAATTTTGTCAAACATAGGTCTTTTGATTTTTGAACACTTTCGGGGTAAATAACTTGAGAAAATCATAAGCTTACGATTGTTTCAAAAATCTTAAGATTTCGGTGTAATACCCCCTTTCGAGTTTTTGGAAAAACTAATATTTTTAATTTTGAACATTTTATAGGATTTCTGTGTACTAACCCCTTTGGATTTTTGTCAAAGATAAGAATTTCATTTTTTAACACGTCTGGGGTAAATTACTTGAGAAAATCATAAGCTTATGATTGTTTTAAAAATCTCGAGATTTCAGTGTACTACCCCCTTTCGATTTTTTTGAAAAACTAATATTTTAAATTTTGAACATTTTAGGGGATTTTTGTGTACTAAGCCCTTTGGATTTTTCTCAAAGATAAGTATTTTCAGTTTTGAACACTTTTGTGGTTAATAATATGAATAAATTAAAAGTTTATGATTGTTTCAAAAATCACGAGATTTCGGTGTAATACCCCCTTTCAAGTTTTTTGAAAAACTAATGTTTTCAATTTTGAACATTTTAGGGGATTTCTGTGTACTAAACACTTTGGAATTTTGTCAAACAAAGGTCTTTTGATTTTTGAACACTTTCGGGGTAAATAACTTGAGAAAATCATAAGCTTACGATTGTTTCAAAAATTTTGAGATTTCAGTGTAATACCCCCTTTCTAGTTTTTTTGAAAAACTAGTATTTTTTAATTTTGAACATTTTAGAGGATTTCTGTGTGCTAACGCCTATGGATTTTTTTCAAACATAAGTATTTCATTTTTTAACACGTTTGGGGTTAATTACTTGAGAAAATCATACGCTTATGATTGTTTTAAAAATCTTGAGATTTCGGTGTACTACCCCCTTTCGATTTTTTTGAAAAACTAATATTTTGAATTTTGAACATTTTAGGGGATTTCTATTTACTAAACCCTTTGGAATTTTGTCAAACGTAGGTCTTTTGATTTTTGAACACTTTCGGGGTAAATAACTTGAGAAAATCATAAGCTTATGATTGTTTTAAAAATCTCGAGATTTCGGTGTACTACCCCCTTTCGATTTTTTTGAAAAACTAATATTTTCAATTTTGAACATTTGAGGGGATTTTTGTGTACTAACCCCTTTGGATTTTTGTCAAAGATAAGTATTTTCAGTTTTGAACACTTTTGTGGTTAATAACTTAAATCAAAAGTTTATGATTGTTTAAAAAATCTCGAGATTTGAGTGTACTACGCCCTTTCGATTTTTTTGAAAAACTAATGTTTTCAATTTTGAACATTTTAGGGGATTTCTGTGTACTAAACCCTTTGGAATTTTGTCAAACATAGGTCTTTTGATTTTTGAACACTTTCGGGGTAAACAACTTGAGAAAATCATAAGCTTACGATTGTTCCAAAAATCTTAAGATTTCGGTGTAATACCCCCTTTCGAATTTTTTGAAAAACTAGTATTTTTTTAATTTTGAACATTTTAGAGGATTTTTGTGTGCTAACGCCTTTGAATTTTTGTCAAACATAAGTATTTCATTTTTGAACACATTTGGGGTTAATTACTTGAGAAAATCGTAAGCTAATGATTGTTTTAAAAATCTGGAGATTTCGGTGTACAAATGTTTTCAATTTTGAAAAACTAATGTTTTCAATTTTGAACATTTTAGGGGATTTCTGTGTACTAAACCCTTTGGAATTTTGTCAAACATAGGTCTTTTGATTTTTGAACACTTTCAGGGTAAATAACTTGAGAAAATCATAAGCTTACGATTGTTTCAAAAATCTAAAGATTTCGGTGTAATACCCCCTTTCGAGTTTTTGGAAAAACTAATATTTTTAATTTTGAACATTTTATAGGATTTCTGTGTACTAACCCCTTTGGATTTTTGTCAAACATAAGAATTTCATTTTTTAACACGTTTGGGGTTAATTACTTGAGAAAATCGTAAGCTTATGATTGTTTAAAAAATCTCGAGATTTGAGTGTACTACGCCCTTTCGATTTTTTTAAAAACTAATGTTTTCAATTTTGAACATTTTAGGGGATTTCTGTGTACTAAACCCTTTGGAATTTTGTCAAACATAGGTCTTTTGATTTTTGAACACTTTCGGGGTAAATAACTTGAGAAAATCATAAGCTTACGATTGTTTCAAAAATCTTAAGATTTTGGTTTAATACCCCCTTTCCAGTTTTTTTGAAAAACTAGTATTTTTTAATTTTGAACGTTTTAGAGGATTTCTGTGTACTAACCCCTTTGGATTTTTGTCAAACATAGGTCTTTTGATTTTTGAACACTTTTGGGGTTAAGAACTTGAGAGAATAATAATCTTATGATTGTTTCAAAAAACTCGAGATTTCAGTGTACTACGCCCTTTCGATTTTTTTGAAAAACTAATGTTTTCAATTTTGAACATTTTAGGGGATTTGTGTGTACTAATACCTTTGGAATTTTGTCAAACATAGGTCTTTTGATTTTTGAACACTTTCGGGGTAAATAACTTGAGAAAATCATAAGCTTATGATTGTTTCAAAAATCTTAAGATTTCGGTGTAATACCCCCTTTCGAGTTTTTGGAAAAACTAATATTTTTACTTTTGAACATTTTAGAGGATTTCTGTGTACTAACCACTTTGGATTTTTGTCAAACATAAGTATTTCATTTTTTAACACGTTTTGGGTTAATTACTTGAGAAAATCATAAGCTTATGATTGTTTTAAAAATCTGGAGATTTCGGTGTACTACCCCTTTCGATTTTCTTGAAAAACTAGTATTTTTTAATTTTGAACATTTTAGAGGATTTTTGTGTGCTAACGCCTTTGAATTTTTGTCAAACATAAGTATTTCATTTTTGAACACATTTGGGGTTAATTACTTGAGAAAATTATAAGCTTATGATTTTTTTTTAAATCTCGAGTTTTGAGTGTACTACGCCCTTTCGATTTTTTTTGAAAAACTAATGTTTTCAATTTTGAACATTTTAGGGGATTTCTGTGTACTAAACCCTTTGGAATTTTGTCAAACATAGGTCTTTTGATTTTTGAACACTTTCAGGGTAAATAACTTGAGAAAATCATAAGCTTACGATTGTTTCAAAAATCTAAAGATTTCGGTGTAATACCCCCTTTCGAGTTTTTGGAAAAACTAATATTTTTAATTTTGAACATTTTATAGGATTTCTGTGTACTAACCCCTTTGGATTTTTGTCAAACATAAGAATTTCATTTTTTAACACGTTTGGGGTTAATTAC
This sequence comes from Oxyria digyna, assembly GCA_029168935.1. NCBI lineage: Eukaryota > Viridiplantae > Streptophyta > Magnoliopsida > Caryophyllales > Polygonaceae > Oxyria > Oxyria digyna. The sequence continues at coordinate 1,106,989 of JAPVLV010000001.1, read as the reverse complement.
TTGAGAAAATCATAAGCTTATGATTGTTTAAAAAATCTCGAGATTTGAGTGTACTACGCCCTTTCGATTTTTTTGAAAAACTAATGTTTTCAATTTTGAACATTTTAGGGGATTTCTGTGTACTAAACCCTTTGGAATTTTGTCAAACATAGGTCTTTTGATTTTTGAACACTTTCGGGGTAAATAACTTGAGAAAATCATAAGCTTACGATTGTTTCAAAAATCTTAAGATTTTGGTGTAATACCCCCTTTCCAGTTTTTTTGAAAAACTAGTATTTTTTAATTTTGAACATTTTAGAGGATTTCTGTGTACTAACCCCTTTGGATTTTTGTCAAACATAAGTATTTATGTTTTTAACACGTTTGGGGTTAATTACTTGAGAAAATCATAAGCTTATGATTGTTTTAACGAAATTTCGGTGTACTACCCCCCTTTCGATTTTTTTTAAAAACTAATATTTTAATTTTTGAACATTTTAGGGGATTTCTGTGTACTAAACCCTCTGGAATTTTGTCAAACATAGGTCTTTTGATTTTTGAACACTTTCGGGGTAAATAACTTGAGAAAATCATAAGCTTACGATTGTTTCAAAAATCTTAAGATTTCGGTGTAATACCCCCTTTCGAGTTTTTGGAAAAACTAATATTTTTAATTTTGAACATTTTATAGGATTTCTGTGTCCTAACCCCTTTGGATTTTTGTCAAACATAAGAATTTCATTTTTTAACACGTTTGGGGTAAATTACTTGAGAAAATCATAAGCTTATGATTGTTTTAAAAATCTCGATATTTCAGTGTACTACCCCCTTTCGATTTTTTTGAAAAACTAATATTTTAAATTTTGAACATTTTAGGGGATTTTTGTGTACTAAGCCCTTTGGATTTTTCTCAAAGATAAGTATTTTCAGTTTTGAACACTTTTGTGGTTAATAATATGAATAAATTAAAAGTTTATGATTGTTTCAAAAATCACGAGATTTCGGTGTAATACCCCCTTTCAAGTTTTTTGAAAAACTAATGTTTTCAATTTTGAACATTTTAGGGGATTTCTGTGTACTAAACACTTTGGAATTTTGTCAAACAAAGGTCTTTTGATTTTTGAACACTTTCGGGGTAAATAACTTGAGAAAATCATAAGCTTACGATTGTTTCAAAAATTTCGAGATTTCAGTGTAATACCCCCTTTCTAGTTTTTTTGAAAAACTAGTATTTTTTAATTTTGAACATTTTAGAGGATTTCTGTGTGCTAACGCCTATGGATTTTTGTCAAACATAAGTATTTCATTTTTTAACACGTTTGGGGTTAATTACTTGAGAAAATCATACGCTTATGATTGTTTTAAAAATCTTGAGATTTCGGTGTACTACCCCCTTTCGATTTTTTTGAAAAACTAATATTTTGAATTTTGAACATTTTAGGGGATTTCTATTTACTAAACCCTTTGGAATTTTGTCAAACGTAGGTCTTTTGATTTTTGAACACTTTCGGGGTAAATAACTTGAGAAAATCATAAGCTTATGATTGTTTTAAAAATCTCGAGATTTCGGTGTACTACCCCCTTTCGATTTTTTTGAAAAACTAATATTTTCAATTTTGAACATTTGAGGGGATTTTTGTGTACTAACCCCTTTGGATTTTTGTCAAAGATAAGTATTTTCAGTTTTGAACACTTTTGTGGTTAATAACTTAAATCAAAAGTTTATGATTGTTTCAAAAATCTCGAGATTTGAGTGTACTACGGCCTTTCGATTTTTTTGAAAAACTAATGTTTTCAATTTTGAACATTTTAGGGGATTTCTGTGTACTAAACCCTTTGGAATTTTGTCAAACATAGGTCTTTTGATTTTTGAACACTTTCGGGGTAAACAACTTGAGAAAATCATAAGCTTACGATTGTTCCAAAAATCTTAAGATTTCGGTGTAATACCCCCTTTCGAATTTTTTGAAAAACTAGTATTTTTTTAATTTTGAACATTTTAGAGGATTTTTGTGTGCTAACGCCTTTGAATTTTTGTCAAACATAAGTATTTCATTTTTGAACACATTTGGGGTTAATTACTTGAGAAAATCATAAGCTAATTATTGTTTTAAAAATCTGGAGATTTCGGTGTACAAATGTTTTCAATTTTGAAAAACTAATGTTTTCAATTTTGAACATTTTAGGGGATTTCTGTGTACTAAACCCTTTGGAATTTTGTCAAACATAGGTCTTTTGATTTTTGAACACTTTCGGGGTAAATAACTTGAGAAAATCATAAGCTTACGATTGTTTCAAAAATCTTAAGATTTTGGTGTAATACCCCCTTTCCAGTTTTTTTGAAAAACTAGTATTTTTTAATTTTGAACATTTTAGAGGATTTCTGTGTACTAACCCCTTTGGATTTTTGTCAAACATAAGTATTTATGTTTTTAACACGTTTGGGGTTAATTACTTGAGAAAATCATAAGCTTATGATTGTTTTAACGAAATTTCGGTGTACTACCCCCCTTTCGATTTTTTTTAAAAACTAATATTTTAATTTTTGAACATTTTAGGGGATTTCTGTGTACTAAACCCTCTGGAATTTTGTCAAACATAGGTCTTTTGATTTTTGAACACTTTCGGGGTAAATAACTTGAGAAAATCATAAGCTTACGATTGTTTCAAAAATCTTAAGATTTTGGTTTAATACCCCCTTTCCAGTTTTTTTGAAAAACTAGTATTTTTTAATTTTGAACGTTTTAGAGGATTTCTCTGTACTAACCCCTTTGGATTTTTGTCAAACATAAATATTTTGATTTTTGAACACTTTTGGGGTTAAGAACTTGAGAGAATAATAAGCTTATGATTGTTTCAAAAAACTCGAGATTTCAGTGTACTACGCCCTTTCGATTTTTTTGAAAAACTAATGTTTTCAATTTTGAACATTTTAGGGGATTTGTGTGTACTAATACCTTTGGAATTTTGTCAAACATAGGTCTTTTGATTTTTGAACACTTTCGGGGTAAATAACTTGAGAAAATCATAAGCTTACGATTGTTTCAAAAATTTCGAGATTTCAGTGTAATACCCCCTTTCTAGTTTTTTTGAAAAACTAGTATTTTTTAATTTTGAACGTTTTAGAGGATTTCTGTGTACTAACCCCTTTGGATTTTTGTCAAACATAGGTCTTTTGATTTTTGAACACTTTTGGGGTTAAGAACTTGAGAGAATAATAATCTTATGATTGTTTCAAAAAACTCGAGATTTCAGTGTACTACGCCCTTTCGATTTTTTTGAAAAACTAATGTTTTCAATTTTGAACATTTTAGGGGATTTCTGTGTACTAACCACTTTGGATTTTTGTCAAACATACGTATTTCATTTTTTAACACGTTTTGGGTTAATTACCTGAGAAAATCATAAGCTTATGATTGTTTTAAAAATCTGGAGATTTCGGTGTACTACCCCTTTCGATTTTCTTGAAAAACTAGTATTTTTTAATTTTGAACATTTTAGAGGATTTTTGTGTGCTAACGCCTTTGAATTTTTGTCAAACATAAGTATTTCATTTTTGAACACATTTGGGGTTAATTACTTGAGAAAATTATAAGCTTATGATTTTTTTTTAAATCTCGAGATTTGAGTGTACTACGCCCTTTCGATTTTTTTTGAAAAACTAATGTTTTCAATTTTGAACATTTTAGGGGATTTCTGTGTACTAAACCCTTTGGAATTTTGTCAAACATAGGTCTTTTGATTTTTGAACACTTTCAGGGTAAATAACTTGAGAAAATCATAAGCTTACGATTGTTTCAAAAATCTAAAGATTTCGGTGTAATACCCCCTTTCGAGTTTTTGGAAAAACTAATATTTTTAATTTTGAACATTTTATATGATTTCTGTGTACTAACCCCTTTGGATTTTTGTCAAACATAAGAATTTCATTTTTTAACACGTTTGGGGTTAATTACTTGAGAAAATCGTAAGCTTATGATTGTTTAAAAAATCTCGAGATTTGAGTGTACTACGCCCTTTCGATTTTTTTGAAAAACTAATGTTTTCAATTTTGAACATTTTAGGGGATTTCTGTGTACTAAACCCTTTGGAATTTTGTCAAACATAGGTCTTTTGATTTTTGAACACTTTCGGGGTAAATAACTTGAGAAAATCATAAGCTTACGATTGTTTCAAAAATCTTAAGATTTTGGTGTAATACCCCCTTTCCAGTTTTTTTGAAAAACTATTATTTTTTAATTTTGAACATTTTAGAGGATTTCTGTGTACTAACCCCTTTGGATTTTTGTCAAACATAAGTATTTCTGTTTTTAACACGTTTGGGGTTAATTACTTGAGAAAATCATAAGCTTATGATTGTTTTAACGAAATTTTGGTGTACTACCCCCCTTTCGATTTTTTTTAAAAACTAATATTTTAATTTTTGAACATTTTAGGGGATTTCTGTGTACTAAACCCTCTGGAATTTTGTCAAACATAGGTCTTTTGATTTTTGAACACTTTCGGGGTAAATAACTTGAGAAAATCATAAGCTTACGATTGTTCCAAAAATCTTAAGATTTCGGTGTAATACCCCCTTTCGAATTTTTTGAAAAACTAGTATTTTTTTAATTTTGAACATTTTAGAGGATTTTTGTGTGCTAACGCCTTTGAATTTTTGTCAAACATAAGTATTTCATTTTTGAACACATTTGGGGTTAATTACTTGAGAAAATCATAAGCTAATTATTGTTTTAAAAATCTGGAGATTTCGGTGTACAAATGTTTTCAATTTTGAAAAACTAATGTTTTCAATTTTGAACATTTTAGGGGATTTCTGTGTACTAAACCCTTTGGAATTTTGTCAAACATAGGTCTTTTGATTTTTGAACACTTTCGGGGTAAATAACTTGAGAAAATCATAAGCTTACGATTGTTTCAAAAATCTTAAGATTTTGGTGTAATACCCCCTTTCCAGTTTTTTTGAAAAACTAGTATTTTTTAATTTTGAACATTTTAGAGGATTTCTGTGTACTAACCCCTTTGGATTTTTGTCAAACATAAGTATTTCTGTTTTTAACACGTTTGGGGTTAATTACTTGAGAAAATCATAAGCTTATGATTGTTTTAACGAAATTTCGGTGTACTACCCCCCTTTCGATTTTTTTTAAAAACTAATATTTTAATTTTTGAACATTTTAGGGGATTTCTGTGTACTAAACCCTCTGGAATTTTGTCAAACATAGGTCTTTTGATTTTTGAACACTTTCGGGGTAAATAACTTGAGAAAATCATAAGCTTACGATTGTTTCAAAAATCTTAAGATTTTGGTTTAATACCCCCTTTCCAGTTTTTTTGAAAAACTAGTATTTTTTAATTTTGAACGTTTTAGAGGATTTCTGTGTACTAACCCCTTTGGATTTTTGTCAAACATAAATATTTTGATTTTTGAACACTTTTGGGGTTAAGAACTTGAGAGAATAATAAGCTTATGATTGTTTCAAAAAACTCGAGATTTCAGTGTACTACGCCCTTTCGATTTTTTTGAAAAACTAATGTTTTCAATTTTGAACATTTTAGGGGATTTGTGTGTACTAATACCTTTGGAATTTTGTCAAACATAGGTCTTTTGATTTTTGAACACTTTCGGGGTAAATAACTTGAGAAAATCATAAGCTTATGATTGTTTCAAAAATCTTAAGATTTCGGTGTAATACCCCCTTTCGAGTTTTTGGAAAAACTAATATTTTTACTTTTGAACATTTTAGAGGATTTCTGTGTACTAACCACTTTGGATTTTTGTCAAACATACGTATTTCATTTTTTAACACGTTTTGGGTTAATTACCTGAGAAAATCATAAGCTTATGATTGTTTTAAAAATCTGGAGATTTCGGTGTACTACCTACCCCCTTTCGATTTTCTTGAAAAACTAGTATTTTTTAATTTTGAACATTTTAGAGGATTTTTGTGTGCTAACGCCTTTGAATTTTTGTCAAACATAAGTATTTCATTTTTGAACACATTTGGGGTTAATTACTTGAGAAAATTATAAGCTTATGATTTTTTTTTAAATCTCGAGATTTGAGTGTACTACGCCCTTTCGATTTTTTTTGAAAAACTAATGTTTTCAATTTTGAACATTTTAGGGGATTTCTGTGTACTAAACCCTTTGGAATTTTGTCAAACATAGGTCTTTTGATTTTTGAACACTTTCAGGGTAAATAACTTGAGAAAATCATAAGCTTACGATTGTTTCAAAAATCTAAAGATTTCGGTGTAATACCCCCTTTCGAGTTTTTGGAAAAACTAATATTTTTAATTTTGAACATTTTATAGGATTTCTGTGTACTAACCCCTTTGGATTTTTGTCAAACATAAGAATTTCATTTTTTAACACGTTTGGGGTTAATTACTTGAGAAAATCGTAAGCTTATGATTGTTTAAAAAATCTCGAGATTTGAGTGTACTACGCCCTTTCGATTTTTTTGAAAAACTAATGTTTTCAATTTTGAACATTTTAGGGGATTTCTGTGTACTAAACCCTTTGGAATTTTGTCAAACATAGGTCTTTTGATTTTTGAACACTTTCGGGGTAAATAACTTGAGAAAATCATAAGCTTACGATTGTTTCAAAAATCTTAAGATTTTGGTGTAATACCCCCTTTCCAGTTTTTTTGAAAAACTAGTATTTTTTAATTTTGAACATTTTAGAGGATTTCTGTGTACTAACCCCTTTGGATTTTTGTCAAACATAAGTATTTCTGTTTTTAACACGTTTGGGGTTAATTACTTGAGAAAATCATAAGCTTATGATTGTTTTAACGAAATTTCGGTGTACTACCCCCCTTTCGATTTTTTTTAAAAAACTAATATTTTAATTTTTGAACATTTTAGGGGATTTCTGTGTACTAAACCCTCTGGAATTTTGTCAAACATAGGTCTTTTGATTTTTCAACACTTTCGGGGTAAATAACTTGAGAAAATCATAAGCTTACGATTGTTCCAAAAATCTTAAGATTTCGGTGTAATACCCCCTTTCGAATTTTTTGAAAAACTAGTATTTTTTTAATTTTGAACATTTTAGAGGATTTTTGTGTGCTAACGCCTTTGAATTTTTGTCAAACATAAGTATTTCATTTTTGAACACATTTGGGGTTAATTACTTGAGAAAATCATAAGCTAATTATTGTTTTAAAAATCTGGAGATTTCGGTGTACAAATGTTTTCAATTTTGAAAAACTAATGTTTTCAATTTTGAACATTTTAGGGGATTTGTGTGTACTAATACCTTTGGAATTTTGTCAAACATAGGTCTTTTGATTTTTGAACACTTTCGGGGTAAATAACTTGAGAAAATCATAAGCTTATGATTGTTTCAAAAATCTTAAGATTTCGGTGTAATACCCCCTTTCGAGTTTTTGGAAAAACTAATATTTTTACTTTTGAACATTTTAGAGGATTTCTGTGTACTAACCACTTTGGATTTTTGTCAAACATAAGTATTTCATTTTTTAACACGTTTTGGGTTAATTACTTGAGAAAATCATAAGCTTATGATTGTTTTAAAAATCTGGAGATTTCGGTGTACTACCTACCCCCTTTCGATTTTCTTGAAAAACTAGTATTTTTTAATTTTGAACATTTTAGAGGATTTTTGTGTGCTAACGCCTTTGAATTTTTGTCAAACATAAGTATTTCATTTTTGAACACATTTGGGGTTAATTACTTGAGAAAATTATAAGCTTATGATTTTTTTTAAAATCTCGAGATTTGAGTGTACTACGCCCTTTCGATTTTTTTTGAAAAACTAATGTTTTCAATTTTGAACATTTTAGGGGATTTCTGTGTACTAAACCCTTTGGAATTTTGTCAAACATAGGTCTTTTGATTTTTGAACACTTTCAGGGTAAATAACTTGAGAAAATCATAAGCTTACGATTGTTTCAAAAATCTAAAGATTTCGGTGTAATACCCCCTTTCGAGTTTTTGGAAAAACTAATATTTTTAATTTTGAACATTTTATAGGATTTCTGTGTACTAACCCCTTTGGATTTTTGTAAAACATAAGAATTTCATTTTTTAACACGTTTGGGGTTAATTACTTGAGAAAATCGTAAGCTTATGATTGTTTAAAAAATCTCGAGATTTGAGTGTACTACGCCCTTTCGATTTTTTTGAAAAACTAATGTTTTCAATTTTGAACATTTTAGGGGATTTCTGTGTACTAAACCCTTTGGAATTTTGTCAAACATAGGTCTTTTGATTTTTGAACACTTTCGGGGTAAATAACTTGAGAAAATCATAAGCTTACGATTGTTTCAAAAATCTTAAGATTTTGGTGTAATACCCCCTTTCCAGTTTTTTTGAAAAACTAGTATTTTTTAATTTTGAACATTTTAGAGGATTTCTGTGTACTAACCCCTTTGGATTTTTGTCAAACATAAGTATTTCTGTTTTTAACACGTTTGGGGTTAATTACTTGAGAAAATCATAAGCTTATGATTGTTTTAACGAAATTTCGGTGTACTACCCCCCTTTCGATTTTTTTTAAAAAACTAATATTTTAATTTTTGAACATTTTAGGGGATTTCTGTGTACTAAACCCTCTGGAATTTTGTCAAACATAGGTCTTTTGATTTTTCAACACTTTCGGGGTAAATAACTTGAGAAAATCATAAGCTTACGATTGTTCCAAAAATCTTAAGATTTCGGTGTAATACCCCCTTTCGAATTTTTTGAAAAACTAGTATTTTTTTAATTTTGAACATTTTAGAGGATTTTTGTGTGCTAACGCCTTTGAATTTTTGTCAAACATAAGTATTTCATTTTTGAACACATTTGGGGTTAATTACTTGAGAAAATCATAAGCTAATTATTGTTTTAAAAATCTGGAGATTTCGGTGTACAAATGTTTTCAATTTTGAAAAACTAATGTTTTCAATTTTGAACATTTTAGGGGATTTGTGTGTACTAATACCTTTGGAATTTTGTCAAACATAGGTCTTTTGATTTTTGAACACTTTCGGGGTAAATAACTTGAGAAAATCATAAGCTTATGATTGTTTCAAAAATCTTAAGATTTCGGTGTAATACCCCCTTTCGAGTTTTTGGAAAAACTAATATTTTTACTTTTGAACATTTTAGAGGATTTCTGTGTACTAACCACTTTGGATTTTTGTCAAACATAAGTATTTCATTTTTTAACACGTTTTGGGTTAATTACTTGAGAAAATCATAAGCTTATGATTGTTTTAAAAATCTGGAGATTTCGGTGTACTACCTACCCCCTTTCGATTTTCTTGAAAAACTAGTATTTTTTAATTTTGAACATTTTAGAGGATTTTTGTGTGCTAACGCCTTTGAATTTTTGTCAAACATAAGTATTTCATTTTTGAACACATTTGGGGTTAATTACTTGAGAAAATTATAAGCTTATGATTTTTTTTAAAATCTCGAGATTTGAGTGTACTACGCCCTTTCGATTTTTTTTGAAAAACTAATGTTTTCAATTTTGAACATTTTAGGGGATTTCTGTGTACTAAACCCTTTGGAATTTTGTCAAACATAGGTCTTTTGATTTTTGAACACTTTCAGGGTAAATAACTTGAGAAAATCATAAGCTTACGATTGTTTCAAAAATCTAAAGATTTCGGTGTAATACCCCCTTTCGAGTTTTTGGAAAAACTAATATTTTTAATTTTGAACATTTTATAGGATTTCTGTGTACTAACCCCTTTGGATTTTTGTCAAACATAAGAATTTCATTTTTTAACACGTTTGGGGTTAATTACTTGAGAAAATCGTAAGCTTATGATTGTTTAAAAAATCTCGAGATTTGAGTGTACTACGCCCTTTCGATTTTTTTGAAAAACTAATGTTTTCAATTTTGAACATTTTAGGGGATTTCTGTGTACTAAACCCTTTGGAATTTTGTCAAACATAGGTCTTTTGATTTTTGAACACTTTCGGGGTAAATAACTTGAGAAAATCATAAGCTTACGATTGTTTCAAAAATCTTAAGATTTTGGTGTAATACCCCCTTTCCAGTTTTTTTGAAAAACTAGTATTTTTTAATTTTGAACATTTTAGAGGATTTCTGTGTACTAACCCCTTTGGATTTTTGTCAAACATAAGTATTTCTGTTTTTAACACGTTTGGGGTTAATTACTTGAGAAAATCATAAGCTTATGATTGTTTTAACGAAATTTCGGTGTACTACCCCCCTTTCGATTTTTTTTAAAAACTAATATTTTAATTTTTGAACATTTTAGGGGATTTCTGTGTACTAAACCCTCTGGAATTTTGTCAAACATAGGTCTTTTGATTTTTGAACACTTTCGGGGTAAATAACTTGAGAAAATCATAAGCTTACGATTGTTTCAAAAATCTTAAGATTTTGGTTTAATACCCCCTTTCCAGTTTTTTTGAAAAACTAGTATTTTTTAATTTTGAACGTTTTAGAGGATTTCTGTGTACTAACCCCTTTGGATTTTTGTCAAACATAAATATTTTGATTTTTGAACACTTTTGGGGTTAAGAACTTGAGAGAATAATAAGCTTATGATTGTTTCAAAAAACTCGAGATTTCAGTGTACTACGCCCTTTCGATTTTTTTGAAAAACTAATGTTTTCAATTTTGAACATTTTAGGGGATTTGTGTGTACTAATACCTTTGGAATTTTGTCAAACATAGGTCTTTTGATTTTTGAACACTTTCGGGGTAAATAACTTGAGAAAATCATAAGCTTATGATTGTTTCAAAAATCTTAAGATTTCGGTGTAATACCCCCTTTCGAGTTTTTGGAAAAACTAATATTTTTACTTTTGAACATTTTAGAGGATTTCTGTGTACTAACCACTTTGGATTTTTGTCAAACATAAGTATTTCATTTTTTAACACGTTTTGGGTTAATTACTTGAGAAAATCATAAGCTTATGATTGTTTTAAAAATCTGGAGATTTCGGTGTACTACCTACCCCCTTTCGATTTTCTTGAAAAACTAGTATTTTTTAATTTTGAACATTTTAGAGGATTTTTGTGTGCTAACGCCTTTGAATTTTTGTCAAACATAAGTATTTCATTTTTGAACACATTTGGGGTTAATTACTTGAGAAAATTATAAGCTTATGATTTTTTTTAAAATCTCGAGATTTGAGTGTACTACGCCCTTTCGATTTTTTTTGAAAAACTAATGTTTTCAATTTTGAACATTTTAGGGGATTTCTGTGTACTAAACCCTTTGGAATTTTGTCAAACATAGGTCTTTTGATTTTTGAACACTTTCAGGGTAAATAACTTGAGAAAATCATAAGCTTACGATTGTTTCAAAAATCTAAAGATTTCGGTGTAATACCCCCTTTCGAGTTTTTGGAAAAACTAATATTTTTAATTTTGAACATTTTATAGGATTTCTGTGTACTAACCCCTTTGGATTTTTGTCAAACATAAGAATTTCATTTTTTAACACGTTTGGGGTTAATTACTTGAGAAAATCGTAAGCTTATGATTGTTTAAAAAATCTCGAGATTTGAGTGTACTACGCCCTTTCGATTTTTTTGAAAAACTAATGTTTTCAATTTTGAACATTTTAGGGGATTTCTGTGTACTAAACCCTTTGGAATTTTGTCAAACATAGGTCTTTTGATTTTTGAACACTTTCGGGGTAAATAACTTGAGAAAATCATAAGCTTACGATTGTTTCAAAAATCTTAAGATTTTGGTGTAATACCCCCTTTCCAGTTTTTTTGAAAAACTAGTATTTTTTAATTTTGAACATTTTAGAGGATTTCTGTGTACTAACCCCTTTGGATTTTTGTCAAACATAAGTATTTCTGTTTTTAACACGTTTGGGGTTAATTACTTGAGAAAATCATAAGCTTATGATTGTTTTAACGAAATTTCGGTGTACTACCCCCCTTTCGATTTTTTTTAAAAACTAATATTTTAATTTTTGAACATTTTAGGGGATTTCTGTGTACTAAACCCTCTGGAATTTTGTCAAACATAGGTCTTTTGATTTTTGAACACTTTCGGGGTAAATAACTTGAGAAAATCATAAGCTTACGATTGTTTCAAAAATCTTAAGATTTTGGTTTAATACCCCCTTTCCAGTTTTTTTGAAAAACTAGTATTTTTTAATTTTGAACGTTTTAGAGGATTTCTGTGTACTAACCCCTTTGGATTTTTGTCAAACATAAATATTTTGATTTTTGAACACTTTTGGGGTTAAGAACTTGAGAGAATAATAAGCTTATGATTGTTTCAAAAAACTCGAGATTTCAGTGTACTACGCCCTTTCGATTTTTTTGAAAAACTAATGTTTTCAATTTTGAACATTTTAGGGGATTTGTGTGTACTAATACCTTTGGAATTTTGTCAAACATAGGTCTTTTGATTTTTGAACACTTTCGGGGTAAATAACTTGAGAAAATCATAAGCTTATGATTGTTTCAAAAATCTTAAGATTTCGGTGTAATACCCCCTTTCGAGTTTTTGGAAAAACTAATATTTTTACTTTTGAACATTTTAGAGGATTTCTGTGTACTAACCACTTTGGATTTTTGTCAAACATAAGTATTTCATTTTTTAACACGTTTTGGGTTAATTACTTGAGAAAATCATAAGCTTATGATTGTTTTAAAAATCTGGAGATTTCGGTGTACTACCTACCCCCTTTCGATTTTCTTGAAAAACTAGTATTTTTTAATTTTGAACATTTTAGAGGATTTTTGTGTGCTAACGCCTTTGAATTTTTGTCAAACATAAGTATTTCATTTTTGAACACATTTGGGGTTAATTACTTGAGAAAATTATAAGCTTATGATTTTTTTTTAAATCTCGAGATTTGAGTGTACTACGCCCTTTCGATTTTTTTTGAAAAACTAATGTTTTCAATTTTGAACATTTTAGGGGATTTCTGTGTACTAAACCCTTTGGAATTTTGTCAAACATAGGTCTTTTGATTTTTGAACACTTTCAGGGTAAATAACTTGAGAAAATCATAAGCTTACGATTGTTTCAAAAATCTAAAGATTTCGGTGTAATACCCCCTTTCGAGTTTTTGGAAAAACTAATATTTTTAATTTTGAACATTTTATATGATTTCTGTGTACTAACCCCTTTGGATTTTTGTCAAACATAAGAATTTCATTTTTTAACACGTTTGGGGTTAATTACTTGAGAAAATCGTAAGCTTATGATTGTTTAAAAAATCTCGAGATTTGAGTGTACTACGCCCTTTCGATTTTTTTGAAAAACTAATGTTTTCAATTTTGAACATTTTAGGGGATTTCTGTGTACTAAACCCTTTGGAATTTTGTCAAACATAGGTCTTTTGATTTTTGAACACTTTCGGGGTAAATAACTTGAGAAAATCATAAGCTTACGATTGTTTCAAAAATCTTAAGATTTTGGTGTAATACCCCCTTTCCAGTTTTTTTGAAAAACTATTATTTTTTAATTTTGAACATTTTAGAGGATTTCTGTGTACTAACCCCTTTGGATTTTTGTCAAACATAAGTATTTCTGTTTTTAACACGTTTGGGGTTAATTACTTGAGAAAATCATAAGCTTATGATTGTTTTAACGAAATTTTGGTGTACTACCCCCCTTTCGATTTTTTTTAAAAACTAATATTTTAATTTTTGAACATTTTAGGGGATTTCTGTGTACTAAACCCTCTGGAATTTTGTCAAACATAGGTCTTTTGATTTTTGAACACTTTCGGGGTAAATAACTTGAGAAAATCATAAGCTTACGATTGTTCCAAAAATCTTAAGATTTCGGTGTAATACCCCCTTTCGAATTTTTTGAAAAACTAGTATTTTTTTAATTTTGAACATTTTAGAGGATTTTTGTGTGCTAACGCCTTTGAATTTTTGTCAAACATAAGTATTTCATTTTTGAACACATTTGGGGTTAATTACTTGAGAAAATCATAAGCTAATTATTGTTTTAAAAATCTGGAGATTTCGGTGTACAAATGTTTTCAATTTTGAAAAACTAATGTTTTCAATTTTGAACATTTTAGGGGATTTCTGTGTACTAAACCCTTTGGAATTTTGTCAAACATAGGTCTTTTGATTTTTGAACACTTTCGGGGTAAATAACTTGAGAAAATCATAAGCTTACGATTGTTTCAAAAATCTTAAGATTTTGGTGTAATACCCCCTTTCCAGTTTTTTTGAAAAACTAGTATTTTTTAATTTTGAACATTTTAGAGGATTTCTGTGTACTAACCCCTTTGGATTTTTGTCAAACATAAGTATTTCTGTTTTTAACACGTTTGGGGTTAATTACTTGAGAAAATCATAAGCTTATGATTGTTTTAACGAAATTTCGGTGTACTACCCCCCTTTCGATTTTTTTTAAAAAACTAATATTTTAATTTTTGAACATTTTAGGGGATTTCTGTGTACTAAACCCTCTGGAATTTTGTCAAACATAGGTCTTTTGATTTTTCAACACTTTCGGGGTAAATAACTTGAGAAAATCATAAGCTTACGATTGTTTCAAAAATCTTAAGATTTTGGTTTAATACCCCCTTTCCAGTTTTTTTGAAAAACTAGTATTTTTTAATTTTGAACGTTTTAGAGGATTTCTGTGTACTAACCCCTTTGGATTTTTGTCAAACATAAGTATTTTGATTTTTGAACACTTTTGGGGTAAATAACTTGAGAGAATAATAAGCTTATGATTGTTTCAAAAAACTCGAGATTTCAGTGTACTACGCCCTTTCGATTTTTTTGAAAAACTAATGTTTTCAATTTTGAACATTTTAGGGGATTTGTGTGTACTAATACCTTTGGAATTTTGTCAAACATAGGTCTTTTGATTTTTGAACACTTTCGGGGTAAATAACTTGAGAAAATCATAAGCTTATGATTGTTTCAAAAATCTTAAGATTTCGGTGTAATACCCCCTTTCGAGTTTTTGGAAAAACTAATATTTTTACTTTTGAACATTTTAGAGGATTTCTGTGTACTAACCACTTTGGATTTTTGTCAAACATAAGTATTTCATTTTTTAACACGTTTTGGGTTAATTACTTGAGAAAATCATAAGCTTATGATTGTTTTAAAAATCTGGAGATTTCGGTGTACTACCTACCCCCTTTCGATTTTCTTGAAAAACTAGTATTTTTTAATTTTGAACATTTTAGAGGATTTTTGTGTGCTAACGCCTTTGAATTTTTGTCAAACATAAGTATTTCATTTTTGAACACATTTGGGGTTAATTACTTGAGAAAATTATAAGCTTATGATTTTTTTTAAAATCTCGAGATTTGAGTGTACTACGCCCTTTCGATTTTTTTTGAAAAACTAATGTTTTCAATTTTGAACATTTTAGGGGATTTCTGTGTACTAAACCCTTTGGAATTTTGTCAAACATAGGTCTTTTGATTTTTGAACACTTTCAGGGTAAATAACTTGAGAAAATCATAAGCTTACGATTGTTTCAAAAATCTAAAGATTTCGGTGTAATACCCCCTTTCGAGTTTTTGGAAAAACTAATATTTTTAATTTTGAACATTTTATAGGATTTCTGTGTACTAACCCCTTTGGATTTTTGTCAAACACAAGAATTTCATTTTTTAACACGTTTGGGGTTAATTACTTGAGAAAATCGTAAGCTTATGATTGTTTAAAAAATCTCGAGATTTGAGTGTACTACGCCCTTTCGATTTTTTTTGAAAAACTAATGTTTTCAATTTTGAACATTTTAGGGGATTTCTGTGTACTAAACCCTTTGGAATTTTGTCAAACATAGGTCTTTTGATTTTTGAACACTTTCAGGGTAAATAACTTGAGAAAATCATAAGCTTACGATTGTTTCAAAAATCTAAAGATTTCGGTGTAATACCCCCTTTCGAGTTTTTGGAAAAACTAATATTTTTAATTTTGAACATTTTATAGGATTTCTGTGTACTAACCCCTTTGGATTTTTGTCAAACATAAGAATTTCATTTTTTAACACGTTTGGGGTTAATTACTTGAGAAAATCGTAAGCTTATGATTGTTTAAAAAATCTCGAGATTTGAGTGTACTACGCCCTTTCGATTTTTTTGAAAAACTAATGTTTTCAATTTTGAACATTTTAGGGGATTTCTGTGTACTAAACCCTTTGGAATTTTGTCAAACATAGGTCTTTTGATTTTTGAACACTTTCGGGGTAAATAACTTGAGAAAATCATAAGCTTACGATTGTTTCAAAAATCTTAAGATTTTGGTGTAATACCCCCTTTCCAGTTTTTTTGAAAAACTAGTATTTTTTAATTTTGAACATTTTAGAGGATTTCTGTGTACTAACCCCTTTGGATTTTTGTCAAACATAAGTATTTATGTTTTTAACACGTTTAGGGTTAATTACTTGAGAAAATCATAAGCTTATGATTGTTTTAACGAAATTTCGGTGTACTACCCCCCTTTCGATTTTTTTTAAAAACTAATATTTTAATTTTTGAACATTTTAGGGGATTTCTGTGTACTAAACCCTCTGGAATTTTGTCAAACATAGGTCTTTTGATTTTTGAACACTTTCGGGGTAAATAACTTGAGAAAATCATAAGCTTACGATTGTTTCAAAAATCTTAAGATTTTGGTGTAATACCCCCTTTCCAGTTTTTTTGAAAAACTAGTATTTTTTAATTTTGAACATTTTAGAGGATTTCTGTGTACTAACCCCTTTGGAATTTTGTCAAACATAGGTCTTTTGATTTTTGAACACTTTCGGGGTAAATAACTTGAGAAAATCATAAGCTTATGATTGTTTTAAAAATCTCGAGATTTCGGTGTACTACCCCCTTTCGATTTTTTTGAAAAACTAATATTTTCAATTTTGAACATTTTAGGGGATTTCTGTGTACTAAACCCTTTGGAATTTTGTCAAACATAGGTCTTTTGATTTTTGAACACTTTCGGGGTAAATAACTTAAGAAAATCATAAGCTTACGATTGTTTCAGAAATCTTAAGATTTCGGTGTAATACCCCCTTTCGAGTTTTTGGAAAAACTAATATTTTTAATTTTGAACATTTTATAGGATTTCTATCTACTAACCCCTTTGGATTTTTGTCAAACATAAGAATTTCATTTTTTAACACGTTTGGGGTTAATTACTTGAGAAAATCATAAACTTATGATTGTTTTAAAAATCTCGAGATTTCGGTGTACTACCCCCTTTCGAGTTTTTTGAAAAACTAATATTTTCAATTTTGAACATTTTAGGGGATTTCTGTGTACTAAACCCTTTGGAATTTTGTCAAACATAGGTCTTTTGATTTTTGAACACTTTCGGGGTAAATAACTTAAGAAAATCATAAGCTTACGATTGTTTCAGAAATCTTAAGATTTCGGTGTAATACCCCCTTTCGAGTTTTTGGAAAAACTAATATTTTTAATTTTGAACATTTTATAGGATTTCTATCTACTAACCCCTTTGGATTTTTGTCAAACATAAGAATTTCATTTTTTAACACGTTTGGGGTTAATTACTTGAGAAAATCATAAACTTATGATTGTTTTAAAAATCTCGAGATTTCGGTGTACTACCCCCTTTCGATTTTTTTGAAAAACTAATATTTTCAATTTTGAACATTTTAGGGGATTTTTGTGTACTAACCCCTTTAGATTTTTGTCAAAGATAAGTATTTTCAGTTTTGAACACTTTTGTGGTTAATAACTTAAATCAAAAGTTTATGATTGTTTCAAAAATCTCGAGATTTGAGTGTACTACGCCCTTTCGATTTTTTTGAAAAACTAATGTTTTCAATTTTGAACATTTTAGGGGATTTCTATGTACTAAACCCTTTGGAATTTTGTCACACATAGGTCTTTTGATTTTTGAACACTTTCGGGGTAAATAACTTGAGAAAATCATAAGCTTACGATTGTTCCAAAAATCTTAAGATTTCGGTGTAATACCCCCTTTCGAGTTTTTGGAAAAACTAATATTTTTACTTTTGAACGTTTTAGAGGATTTCTGTGTACTAACCCCTTTGGATTTTTGTCAAACATAAGTATTTCATATTTTAACACGTTTGCGGTTAATTACTTGAGAAAATCATAAGCTTATGATTGTTTTAACGAGATTTCGGTGTACTACCCCCCCCCCCCCCCCCCTTTCGAGTTTTTTGAAAAACTAATATTTTAAATTTTGAACATTTTAGGGGATTTCTGTGTACTAACCCCTTTGGATTTTTGTCAAAGATAAGTATTTTTCAGTTTTGAACACTTTTGTGGTTAATAACTTGAATAAATCAAAAGTTTATGATTTTTTCAAAAATCTCGAGATTTCGGTGTACTACCCGCTTTCGATTTTTTTAAAAAACTAATATTTTCAATTTTGAACGTTTTAGGGGATTTCTCTGTACTAAACCCTTTGGAATTTTGTCAAACATAGGTCTTTTGATTTTTGAACAGTTTCGGGGTAAATAACTTGAGAAAATCATAAGCTTACGATTGTGTCAAAAATCTCGAGATTTCGGAGTAATACCCCCTTTCCAGT
This sequence comes from Oxyria digyna, assembly GCA_029168935.1. Classification (NCBI taxonomy): domain Eukaryota; kingdom Viridiplantae; phylum Streptophyta; class Magnoliopsida; order Caryophyllales; family Polygonaceae; genus Oxyria; species Oxyria digyna. The sequence continues at coordinate 1,088,525 of JAPVLV010000001.1, read as the reverse complement.
TTTTTTGAAAAACTAGTATTTTTTAATTTTGAACATTTTAGAGGATTTCTTTGTGCTAACGCCTATGGATTTTTGTCAAACATAAGTATTTCATTTTTTAACACGTTTGGGGTTAATTACTTGAGAAAATCATAAGCTTATGATTGTTTTAAAAATCTCGAGATTTCGGTGTACTACCCCCTTCCGATTTTTTTGAAAAACTAATATTTAAAATTTTGAGCATTTTCTGGGATTTCTGTGTACTAAACCCTTCGGAATTTTGTCAAACATAGGTCTTTTGATTTTTGAACACTTTCGGGGCAAATAACTTGAGAAAATCATAAGCTTACGATTGTTCCAAAAATCTTAAGATTTCGGTGTAATACCCCCTTTCTAGTTTTTTGAAAAACTAGTATTTTTTAATTTTGAACATTTTATAGGATTTCTGTGTACTAACCCCTTTGGATTTTTGTCAAACATAAGAATTTCATTTTTTAACACGTTTGGGGATAATTACTTGAGAAAATCATAAGCTTATGATTGTTTTAAAAATCTCGAGATTTCGGTGTACTACCCCCTTTCGATTTTTTTGAAAAACTAATATTTTAAATTTTGAACATTTTCGGGGATTTCTGTGTACTAACCCCTTTGGATTTTTGTCAAAGATAAGTATTTTCAGTTTTGAACACTTTTGTGGTTAATTACTTGAATAAATCAAAAGTTTATGATTGTTTCAAAAATCTCGAGATTTCGGTGTACTACCCGCTTTCGATTTTTTTGAAAAACTAATATTTTCAATTTTGAACATTTTAGGGGATTTCTGTGTACTAAACCCTTTGGAATTTTGTCAAACATAGGTCTTTTGATTTTTGAACACTTTCGGGGTAAATAACTTGAGAAAATCATAAGCTTACGATTGTTTCAGAAATCTTAAGATTTCGGTGTAATACCCCCTTCCGAGTTTTTGGAAAAACTAATATTTTTAATTTTGAACATTTTATAGGATTTCTGTCTACTAACCCCTTTGGATTTTTGTCAAACATAAGAATTTCATTTTTAATTTGATAACACCTAATTTATACATATTTTAGGTGTCTAGTTGCATATTAGATTAGGTCATTCTCATACATATTTGATATATTTTATAGGTAATTTTGCATTATTTTGTATTCGGAGTCTACACTCGTACTTTTATGTATTTCAGGTATTTTTAGGCTAAATAATATAAGACGAGGAGAAGGATGGAGTTGCTGAATTGTGGAGTGCACTGTGCACACGATGCTTGATCCAAAGGGCCGTGCACATGGGCTTAATTCAAGAGGAGTGGGTCGGCCCATTACAAACAAGAAAGTTAGCAGCAGTAGATGACATGGCAATGATGACAATTAATTAGGGAGGAGGTTACTTTGACTTTGGAGGCAAATTTTGGGGAGTTGAGGTTTTGGTACGGATGGGAGTTATTGTTTTTGGGGGGGAAGGTTTTTATCTTAGTTTTTGTTTTTGTTTTGTTCTGTTTTTGTTGGTGTTGGACGACAGACAACATTTCAAGAAGGAGTTTTCTTGCCTTCGTTTGATTCGAAGACGGAGTTTATCGTTCTAGCTTGGATCAATTTGGATTATTTTCATCACCGAGACTAAGTTTTCTTATCTCCTTTGTTTATTGAATAATTCATATATGTTGATTGCTAGTTTAAATCTTTCGGATATGTCTTCGATCATGCTTGGCTAAATTCCTAGTTCTAAGGTTACGGTGATCCAAACAATGCGTATGTAAATAGAATTATATGTTTGCCTGAATTGAAATAGTATTTGATTCATTCCTAGATGCTTTATGCCCATAGTAGTTTATGCGAATTGGATCCTATTAGGGTTTGAGACTGAAAGGTGAAAACACTAATAGGTAATCAGGTAGAGTTTGAGACTGAAAGGTGATAACTTTTATCGGAATCCTAGGAATTGAACGCGAGTGTTATTTGTGCGAAAGCGACTTAATTACTCTTGAGGATACTAAGTCATCATAGATGTTCTAGGTTTAGATTGATTTAGCGGAGCGCGACAGCGAATGTTATTTCAGTTTATTCCTAGACTCTAAGAGCGTTAATGGGTTTGAATGAGATTAGCTCTGCGCGACAGCGATTGTTAATTAGTTCAAACACGTTCACTATCGTCTGAAAGGAGTTAGTAGATTACCTTAGATGACTTACCTTCAATTAATTGGACTAGATTCAGGCAGAGTGTGATTATATTTACTGAAGCATTGTTGGGGTGATCCTTAACCTTAGACACATTTATCCCATATACTTTTATCTGTTTTATTTATTTCTTGTTAGCTTAGTAGTTTATCCAATCCATATCTATTCAACCTAATTCACTGATAGCGTTTCAATTAATATTACATTGGTCTCTGTGGGATCGACACTTGACTACTACAACTGACCCCGTACACTTGCGGGTACGTTTTAGCCACATCAAACACGTTTGGGGTTAATTACTTGAGAAAATCATAAACTTATGATTGTTTTAAAAATCTCGACCCTTTCGATTTTTTTGAAAAACTAATATTTTCAATTTTGAACATTTTAGGGGATTTTTGTGTACTAACCCCTTTAGATTTTTGTCAAAGATAAGTATTTTCAGTTTTGAACACTTTTGTGGTTAATAACTTAAATCAAAAGTTTATGATTGTTTCAAAAATCTCGAGATTTGAGTGTACTATGCCCTTTCGATTTTTTTGAAAAACTAATGTTTTCAATTTTGAACATTTTAGGGGATTTCTATGTACTAAACCCTTTGGAATTTTGTCAAACATAGGTCTTTTGATTTTTGAACACTTTCGGGGTAAATAACTTGAGAAAATCATAAGCTTACGATTGTTCCAAAAATCTTAAGATTTCGGTGTAATACCCCCTTTCGAGTTTTTTGAAAAACTAGTATTTTTAATTTTGAACATTTTACGGGATTTTTGTGTACTAACCCATTTGGATTTTTGTCAAAGATAAGTATTTTCAGTTTTGAACACTTTTGTGGTTAATAACTTGAATAAATCAAAAGTTTATGATCGTTTCAAAAATCTCGAGATTTCGGTGTAATACCCCCTTTCCAGTTTTTTGAAAAACTAATGTTTTCAATTTTGAACATTTTAGGGGATTTCTGTGTACTAAACCCTCTGGAATTTTGTCAAACATAGGTCTTTTGATTTTTGAAAACTTCCGTGGTAAATAACTTGAGAAAATCATAAGCTTACAATTGTTTCAAAAATCCTATGATTTCGGTGTAATACCCCCTTTCGAGTTTTTTGAAAAACTAGTATTTTTTATTTTGAACATTTTAGAGGATTTCTGTGTACTAACGCCTTTGAATTTTTGTCAAACATAAGTATTTCATTTTTGAACACGTTTGGGGTTAATTACTTGAGAAAATCATACGCTTATGATTGTTTTAAAAATCTCGAGATTTCGGTGTACTACCCCCTTTCGATTTTTTTGAAAAACAAATATTTTGAATTTTGAACATTTTAGGGGATTTCTATTTACTAAACCCTTTGGAATTTTGTCAAACTTAGGTCTTTTGATTTTTGAACACTTTCGGGGTAAATAACTTGAGAAAATCATAAGCTTATGATTGTTTTAAAAATCTTGAGATTTCGGTGTACTTCCCCCTTTCGATTTTTTTGAAAAACTAATATTTTCAATTTTGAACATTTTAGGGGATTTTTGTGTACTAACCCCTTTAGATTTTTGTCAAAGATAATTATTTTCAGTTTTGAACACTTTTGTGGTTAATAACTTAAATCAAAAGTTTATGATTGTTTCAAAAATCTCGAGATTTGAGTGTACTACGCCCTTTCGATTTTTTTGAAAAACTAATGTTTTCAATTTTGAACATTTTAGGGGATTTCTATGTACTAAACCCTTTGGAATTTTGTCAAACATAGGTCTTTTGATTTTTGAACACTTTCGGGGTAAATAACTTGAGAAAATCATAAGCTTACGATTGTTCCAAAAATCTTAAGATTTCGGTGTAATACCCCCTTTCGAGTTTTTTGAAAAACTAGTATTTTTAATTTTGAACATTTTAGGGGATTTTTGTGTACTAACCCATTTGGATTTTTGTCAAAGATAAGTATTTTCAGTTTTGAACACTTTTGTGGTTAATAACTTAAATCAAAAGTTTATGATTGTTTAAAAAATCTCGAGATTTGAGTGTACTACGCCCTTTCGATTTTTTTGAAAAACTAATGTTTTCAATTTTGAACATTTTAGGGGATTTCTGTGTACTAAACCCTCTGGAATTTTGTCAAACATAGGTCTTTTGATTTTTGAAAACTTCCGTGGTAAATAACTTGAGAAAATGATAAGCTTACAATTGTTTCAAAAATCCTATGATTTCGGTGTAATACCCCCTTTCGAGTTTTTTGAAAAACTAGTATTTTTAATTTTGAACATTTTAGGAGATTTTTGTGTACTAACCCCTTTGGATTTTTGTCAAAGATAAGTATTTTCAGTTTTGAACACTTTTGTGGTTAATAACTTAAATCAAAAGTTTATGATTGTTTCAAAAATCTCGAGATTTGAGTGTACTACGCCCTTTCGATTTTTTTGAAAAACTAATGTTTTCAATTTTGAACATTTTAGGGGATTTCTGTGTACTAAACCCTTTGGAATTTTGTCAAACATAGGTCTTTTGATTTTTGAACACTTTCGGGGTAAATAACTTGATAAAATCATAAGCTTACGATTGTTCCAAAAATCTTAAGATTTCGGTGTAATACCCCCTTTCGAGTTTTTTGAAAAACTAGTATTTTTTGATTTTGAACATTTTAGAGGATTTTTGTGTGCTAACGCCTTTGAATTTTTGTCAAACATAAGTATTTCATTTTTGAACACATTTGGGGTTAATTACTTGAGAAAATTATAAGCTTATGATTGTTTTAAAAATCTCGAGATTTCGGTGTACTACCCCTTTTTGATTTTTTTGAAAAACTAATATTTTCAATTTTGAACATATTAGGGGATTTCTGTGTATTAACCCCTTTAGAATTTTGTCAAACATAGGTCTTTTGATTTTTGAACACTTTCGGGGTAAATAACTTGAGAAAATTATAAGCTTACGATTGTTTCAAAAATCTTAAGATTTTGGTGTAATACCCCCTTTCCAGTTTTTTTGAAAAACTAGTATTTTTTAATTTTGAACGTTTTAGAGGATTTCTGTGTACTAACCCCTTTGGATTTTTGTCAAACATAAGTATTTTCATTTTTGAACACTTTTGGGGTTCATAACTTGAGAGAATAATAAGCTTATGATTGTTTCAAAAAACTCGAGATTTTAGTGTACTACGCCCTTTCGATTTTTTTTGAAAACCTAATGTTTTCAATTTGGAACATTTAAGGGGATTTCTGTGTACTAAACCCTTTGGAATTTTGTCAAACATAGGTCTTTTGATTTTTGAACACTCTCGGGGTAAATAACTTGAGAAAATCATAAGCTTACGATTGTTTCAAAAATCTTAAGATTTCGGTGTAATACCCCCTTTCTGTAACGCCCCAAAAATTTCACTTAATGGGGGGTCACAGCGCCAGGAATTTCCGGCAGAAATTCCCTTAGGCTTTCAAAAAAAAATTCAACCTGTAGGACATAAACTGTAACGCCCCAAAAATTACTCTTAATGGGGGTCACAGCGCCAGGAATTTCCGACAGAAATTCCCTTAGGCATTCTTACTAAATGAAATTCAACCTGTAGCACATAAACTAACAACATTCAATCACAAGATAAAACCTGGTTCAAACAACCACTTCCAAAGAGAGGACATATATACATGGGTCGGCGTTCACAGACGCTACAACGACCCGTCAAAACCAACTTGGTACAACCAAGCACAACCATCCAACAAGAGTCTCACCAGAAGACATCTCAAGAACCAAAACAGTAGCACACACATAAAAACAAACCAGCGGAAATTAAACCCATCCTAAATTTCGCATCACGTCGCACGTTCACCTCCACGCTCCGATACTACCTGCGTACCTGGTCATGTCAAAAACACAACCAGTTCCCCCACCGAAATGGGGGTTAGTCTCCAACCAGACTAGCAAGTATATATGCAAATTAATTACGTAGAATAGCATAAATAAAAGGGATTAGAATAAGCTGATACCACAAAGTACATTACAAAGCAAACAAGTATGTAAGAGACTATACATACAACATCACATAGTAAACCAAAAGAAGGAACTTTTACGAAAACCCTTTTGAAAACATGACCAAGCCTGTCTTGGCCACGAAGGTACCTTCTAACCCAAAACTATGGGTAAAAACCTTTACCTGCCGGAGGGACACGGTATCGTTAGCTAGACGAACCCCCCCTACCACGACACAAGTAAAGCACCTTCCATGATCCACCCGAACACCGGGAAGCGATCAAGGAATGATTTTTAAAAACCATTTACATGCTAAGCGGGGATCGGAACAATCCTTACCCGCACAAATCATATCCACAAGTGTTGTTACTTCTCAAAGAAATCAATAAAACGAGTATTTCATAAACAAACATATTCACGACGTCTAAACACAAATAATACTAATTCTATCATGGAAGGATACCAAATTACCAATATCACTTCACATACAAATGCATATCAAGACACAAAGTCAAGGAACAAACATTATTCATATGTAATGCATTTACGGTTTCATGCATAGTCCAATAGCCTAAATTTATACCAATCACGTAAGTAATCGCAAATAACTTGCCTCGACAAATCTCGTACGTAAAGAAACTTATGAGCTATCACCTCAGACGTGACCTTAACTCAACTCAACTTGGGGAGATTCTTGAATCTGCATACAAAACGATTTTGGCCATAACTTTCATTATACAACTCGGAATTGAATTCCGCAAAATTCCAGACGCTCGTATGAAAGTCCTCTATTTACTGAATCAGTCCCTTTATTTTTCATAATTACAGAACGAGAACGATATTTCCAGCAGTGAACAATTCAGCCCTAACTTCACTAGTTTTACTTCCAAACCTCAAATCCAATCCATCCATCCCTCTATAATCATCAAACCACCTCTAATAACTCATGATTGACATACAAATTCAGACTTGACATACACATGAACAATTCTTGAAATTTTGGGGAAAACTTAAACCAAGCTTTCCTTGAGCTTTCTTATACAAATATGTCTTCCTTGCCTTACCAATAGCATGCTTTTGACATAAGGAACTCAAATCCAACATCAACATAACATGGCAACCACATGAATTATCTAGGAAGATTGGCCATGACAAGGGAGAAGCCAAAAGAGAGAAGCTCTTACCTTGAATCCAATTATTCTATTGTTCTTGGATGCCACTTGATGGAAAACTTGTGATTTAGGAAGTTATGAGAGCAAGAGTACGGAGGGGAAAGGCTTAGAGATAACCATCCTTAAGCTTGAAGAAAGGTGAAAGTCAACACAATGGATAAGTATGAAATTGTCTAGTAAACTTGATATTTAAAGTAGAAAAACATTTTATATTTAAACATTATTTATTTGCTTTGTCTTCTTGTAAGAAATAATAACAATGCTTAAATCATAGTGTATAAATATATTAATCCATGTGGATATTAACTTTATAAAAATATAACAATCGGACTAATCCTTGCGAAAATAATTTCGATGTCGTGCATAAATCATGTACGTTTTGCGAGACGATAAGATTTCAAGAATCGCGAAAATAAAACATACTTGCGTCTTTTATCAAAATAATCTATAAATACATATTATGTTTATCAAAATAAAATTTCTGGAACAGAAACTAAGGTGGTATTACATAAACTAGCAGCATTCAATCACAAGATAAACCTGGTTCAGACAACCACTTCCAAAGAGAGAACATATATACATGGGTCGGCGTTCACAAACGCTACAACGACCCGTCAAAACCAGCTTGGTACAACCAAGCACAACCATCCAACACGAGTCTCACCAGAAGACATCTCAAGAACCAAAACAGTAACACACACATAAAAACAAACTAGCAGAAATTAAACCCATCCTAACTATCGCATCACGTCGCACGTTCACCTCCACGCTCCGATACTACCTGCGTACCTGGTCATGTCAAAAACACAACCCGTTCCCCCACCGAAATGGGGGTTAGTCTCCAACCAGACTAGCAAGTATATAAGCGAATTAATTACGTAGAATAGCATAAATAAAGGAATTAGAATAAGCAGATACCACAAAGTACATTACAAAGCAAACAAGTATGTAAGAGACTATACATACAACATCACATAGTAAACCAAAAGAAGGAACTTTTACGAAAACGCTTTTGAAAACATGACCAAGCCTGTCTTGGCCACGAAGGTACCTTCTAACCCAAAACTATGGGTAAAAACCTTTACCTGCCGGAGGGACGCGGTATCGTTAGCTAGACGAACCCCCCCTACCACGACACAAGTAAAGCACCTTCCATGATCCACCCGAACACCGGGAAGCGATCAAGGAATGATTTTAAAAACCATTTACATGCTAAGCGGGGGTCGGAACAATCCTTACCCGCACAAATCATATCCACAAGTGTTGTCACTTCTCAAAGAAATCAATAAAACGAGTATTTCATAAACAAACATATCCACGATGTCTACACACAAATAATACTAATTCTATCATGGAAGAATACCAAATTACCAATATCACTTCATATACAAATGCATATCAAGATACAAAGTCAAGGAACAAACATTATTCATATGTAATGCATTTACGGTTTCATGCATAGTCCAATAGCCTATATTTATATCAATCACGTAAGTAATCGCAAATAACTTGCCTCGACAAGTCCCGTACGTAAAGAAGCTTATGAGCTATCACCTCAGACGTGACCTTAACTCAACTCAACTTGGCGAGATTCCCGAATCTGCATACAAAACGATTTTGGCCAAAACTTTCATTATACAACTCGGAATTGAATTCCGCAAAATTCCGGACGCTCGTATGAAAGTCCTCTATTTACTGAATCAGTCCCTTAATTTTTCATAATACAGAACGAGGACGATATTTCCAGAAGTGAACAATTCAGCCCTAACTTCACTAGTTTTACTTCCAAACCTCAAATCCAATCCATCCATCCCTCTATAATCATCAAACCACCTCTAATAACTCATGATTGACATACAAATTCAGACTTGACATACACATGAACAATTCTTGAAATTTGGGGAAAACCTAAACCAAGCTTTCCTTGAGCTTTCTTATACAAATATGTCTTCCTTGCCTTACCAATAGCATGCTTTTGACATAAGGAACTCAAATCCAACATCAACATAACATGGCAGCCACATGAATTAGCTAGGAAGATTTTACCATGACAAGGGAGAGCCAAAGAGAGAAATTCTTACCTTAGTTGAGATAACCACTTGATTTTGATATGAACCCCCTTGGAAAACTTGTGTTTTGATGAAGAAATGAGCTAGAATATGGAGGAGGAGTGAAGGAGATAAGTAATGGTAGGAGTCGGAGATGGTGTGCAAAAAAAAAAAACTGTGGCGGTGAGCTTCGATCGTTCGAGAAGGAGGCTTAAGCTTAATGGTGAAGTCTTGGAAAGTATATTAATAAATGAGCTAAGTGGAGCATATATATATAACTAATGAGATGAGATGGTAAACCGACATTGATATATAATCAAAGGAAAATTAAAAGGTTAAGGAAATGAGTTTAATTAAGTTATGTGAACGGGGGCTTAATAATGAACGGATAAAAGAAAGTTGGTTTATATAATTAAGCTCGGGAAATATTATAATAATGTCCGCTTAATAAGTATTAGGATATTACAGATATTAACTTTATAAAAATATAAAAATCGGACTAATCCTTGCGAAAATAATTTCGATGTCGTACATAAATCATGTACGTTTTGCGAGACGATAAGATTTCAAGAATCGCGAAAATAAAACATACTTGCGTCTTTTATCAAAATAATCTATAAATACATATTATGTTTATCAAAATAAAATTTCTGAAACAGAAACTAAGGTGGTATTACACTTTCGAGTTTTTGGAAAAACTAATATTTTTACTTTTGAACGTTTTAGAGGATTTCTGTGTACTAACCCCTTTGGATTTTTGTCAAACATAAGTATTTCATTTTTTAACACGTTTGCGGTTAATTACTTGAGAAAATCATAAGCTTATGATTGTTTTAACGAGATTTCGGTGTACTACCCCCCCCCCCCTTTCGATTTTTTTGAAAAACTAATATTTTAAATTTTGAACATTTTAGGGGATTTCTGTGTACTAACCCCTTTGGATTTTTGTCAAAGATAAGTATTTTTCAGTTTTGAACACTTTTGTGGTTAATAACTTGAATAAATCAAAAGTTTATGATTGTTTCAAAAATCTCGAGATTTCGGTGTACTACCCGCTTTCGATTTTTTTGAAAAACTAATATTTTCAATTTTGAACATTTTAGGGGATTTCTCTGTACTAAACCCTTTGGAATTTTGTCAAACATAGGTCTTTTGATTTTTGAACAGTTTCGGGGTAAATAACTTGAGAAAATCATAAGCTTATGATTGTGTCAAAAATCTCGAGATTTCGGAGTAATACCCCCTTTCCAGTTTTTTTGAAAAAATAGTATTTTTTAATTTTGAACATTTTAGAGGATTTCTTTGTGCTAACGCCTATGGATTTTTGTCAAACATAAGTATTTCATTTTTTAACATGTTTGGGGTTAATTACTTGAGAAAATCATAAGCTTATGATTGTTTTAAAAATCTCGAGATTTCGGTGTACTACCCCCTTTCGATTTTTTTGAAAAACTAATATTTAAAATTTTGAGCATTTTATGGGATTTCTGTGTACTAAACCCTTCGGAATTTTGTCAAACATAGGTCTTTTGATTTTTGAACACTTTCGGGGCAAATAACTTGAGAAAATCATAAGCTTACGATTGTTCCAAAAATCTTAAGATTTCGGTGTAATACCCCCTTTCGAGTTTTTGGAAAAACTAATATTTTTACTTTTGAACGTTTTAGAGGATTTCTGTGTACTAACCCCTTTGGATTTTTGTCAAACATAAGTATTTCATTTTTTAACACGTTTGCGGTTAATTACTTGAGAAAATCATAAGCTTATGATTGTTTTAACGAGATTTCGGTGTACTACCCCCCCCCCCCCCCTTTCGATTTTTTTGAAAAACTAATATTTTAAATTTTGAACATTTTAGGGGATTTCTGTGTACTAACCCCTTTGGATTTTTGTCAAAGATAAGTATTTTTCAGTTTTGAACACTTTTGTGGTTAATAACTTGAATAAATCAAAAGTTTATGATTGTTTCAAAAATCTCGAGATTTCGGTGTACTACCCGCTTTCGATTTTTTTGAAAAACTTATATTTTCAATTTTGAACATTTTAGGGGATTTCTCTGTACTAAACCCTTTGGAATTTTGTCAAACATAGGTCTTTTGATTTTTGAACAGTTTCGGGGTAAATAACTTGAGAAAATCATAAGCTTACGATTGTGTCAAAAATCTCGAGATTTCGGAGTAATACCCCCTTTCCAGTTTTTTTGAAAAACTAGTATTTTTTAATTTTGAACATTTTAGAGGATTTCTTTGTGCTAACGCCTATGGATTTTTGTCAAACATAAGTATTTCTTTTTTTAACACGTTTGGGGTTAATTACTTGAGAAAATCATAAGCTTATGATTGTTTTAAAAATCTCGAGATTTCGGTGTACTACCCCCTTTCGATTTTTTTGAAAAACTAATATTTAAAATTTTGAGCATTTTATGGGATTTCTGTGTACTAAACCCTTCGGAATTTTGTCAAACATAGGTCTTTTGATTTTTGAACACTTTCGGGGCAAATAACTTGAGAAAATCATAAGCTTACGATTGTTCCAAAAATCTTAAGATTTCGGTGTAATACCCCCTTTCGAGTTTTTGGAAAAACTAATATTTTTACTTTTGAACGTTTTAGAGGATTTCTGTGTACTAACCCCTTTGGATTTTTGTCAAACATAAGTATTTCATTTTTTAACACGTTTGCGGTTAATTACTTGAGAAAATCATAAGCTTATGATTGTTTTAACGAGATTTCGGTGTACTACCCCCCCCCCCCCCCCTTCGATTTTTTTGAAAAACTAATATTTTAAATTTTGAACATTTTAGGGGATTTCTGTGTACTAACCCCTTTGGATTTTTGTCAAAGATAAGTATTTTTCAGTTTTGAACACTTTTGTGGTTAATAACTTGAATAAATCAAAAGTTTATGATTGTTTCAAAAATCTCGAGATTTCGGTGTACTACCCGCTTTCGATTTTTTTGAAAAACTTATATTTTCAATTTTGAACATTTTAGGGGATTTCTCTGTACTAAACCCTTTGGAATTTTGTCAAACATAGGTCTTTTGATTTTTGAACAGTTTCGGGGTAAATAACTTGAGAAAATCATAAGCTTACGATTGTGTCAAAAATCTCGAGATTTCGGAGTAATACCCCCTTTCCAGTTTTTTTGAAAAACTAGTATTTTTTAATTTTGAACATTTTAGAGGATTTCTTTGTGCTAACGCCTATGGATTTTTGTCAAACATAAGTATTTCTTTTTTTAACACGTTTGGGGTTAATTACTTGAGAAAATCATAAGCTTATGATTGTTTTAAAAATCTCGAGATTTCGGTGTACTACCCCCTTTCGATTTTTTTGAAAAACTAATATTTAAAATTTTGAGCATTTTATGGGATTTCTGTGTACTAAACCCTTCGGAATTTTGTCAAACATAGGTCTTTTGATTTTTGAACACTTTCGGGGCAAATAACTTGAGAAAATCATAAGCTTACGATTGTTCCAAAAATCTTAAGATTTCGGTGTAATACCCCCTTTCTAGTTTTTTGAAAAACTAGTATTTTTTAATTTTGAACATTTTATAGGATTTCTGTGTACTAACCCCTTTGGATTTTTGTCAAACATAAGAATTTCATTTTTTAACACGTTTGGGAATAATTACTTGAGAAAATCATAAGCTTATGATTGTTTCAAAAATCTCGAGATTTCAGTGTACTACGCCCTTTCGATTTTTTTGAAAAACTAATGTTTTCAATTTTGAACATTTTAGGGGATTTCTGTGTACTAAACCCTTTGGAATTTTGTCAAACATAGGTCTTTTGATTTTTGAACACTTTCGGGGTAAATAACTTGAGAAAATCATAAGCTTACGATTGTTCCAAAAATCTTAAGATTTCGGTGTAATACCCCCTTTCTAGTTTTTTGAAAAACTAGTATTTTTTAATTTTGAACATTTTAGAGGATTTTTGTGTGCTAACGCCTTTGAATTTTTGTCAAACATAAGTATTTCATTTTTGAACACATTTGGGGTTAATTACTTGAGAAAATTATAAGCTTATGATTGTTTTAAAAATCTCAAGATTTCGGTGTACTACCCCCTTTCGATTTTTTTGAAAAACTAATATTTTCAATTTTGAACATATTAGGGGATTTCTGTGTACTAACCCCTTTAGAATTTTGTCAAACATAGGTCTTTTGATTTTTGAACACTTTCGGGGTAAATAACTTGAGAAAATCATAAGCTTACGATTGTTTCAAAAATCTTAAGATTTTGGTGTAATAGCCCCTTTCCAGTTTTTTTGAAAAATTAGTATTTTTTAATTTTGAACATTTTAGAGGATTTCTGTGTACTAGGCATGGCCAGACCGGACCGGGACCGCCGGTTCGAACCGGAATCGGTTTGGTCACGGTCCGGTTCAGGTTCACAAAATAGGAATTTCAAAACCGGCGGTTTGTTATTTTAAAAAAAAAAAAAAATTTAACCGTCGGTTAACTGGAACCGCCGGTTTTGTAAAAATAAAAATTATTTAATTGAACACTTTTGATTGTTTTAGAGGATTTTATTGTTTTATTGTTTTATTGTTTTAATTGTTTTAATTGCTTTTAATCATATTATTTAATTGTTCTTAATCATATTATGGCGGAACATTTTGACACCCAAGAGAGTGATAATGTCACTTCTTATCCCTCGGTTCCCACTCCCACCTCCCAAGTTAGGTCCAGTAGGGGTAGGACCGCTAGGCCTCAAGGGCAAGCTAGCGGTTCGAGACCTAGCGGTTCAAGGCCGGCTAGGGGTAGGGGGGAGGTCCGGGTCCTCCGGGAACCAATCCCGGAAACTAACATCTCCTATTTTTGTAAAGTGGTTTACTAAATTAGAACCCGATCTCGAGGAACTCGAGGCCGAGGATTATGATCCCGATCTAATTATTGTTTCTTGTAACTTTTGCGAGGCGACATTCCAATGGAAGAAAAGTGGAGGATATGGAACCCTTCAACGACACATGGAGCACAAACACGTCGCCGAGATGGGAATGCTAGGGGGACAAACACAAATTTCCGGCGGATTTGCATCTTCTACTAGCGGTAACCCTTTATTTCGTTTTGATCATGAAGCTAATAGTGTAGCATTAGCTGAAGCTATTTGTGTTGATCATTTAGCATTTCGATTTAGTGAAAATGTAGGATTTAATGAGTATATTAAAGATCATACACAACCCGCTTTTAAATCCGTATCTAGGAAAGTGATTAAGAAAAACGTAATTAAGGCTTATAAAAGACGCAAGGCCGAATTAGTTTCTTATTTTTCGCAAAATGATATGCATGTTTCTATTTGTAATGATATATGGAGTGATAATACTCAAACCCATTCTTACATGGGTGTTACATGTCATTTTGTAGATCATCATTTTACAATGCAAAAACGTTTATTGGCATTTAGAGTCTTTGATGATTCACATACCGCACAAAATATTGCTATGATGATTCGTGCAATTTTAGAAGAATATAGACTACTTAATAGAGTTTTTTCAATTGGATTCGACAATGCATCTGCTAACACCGCATCTATTAACTTGAATAAATCAAAGATAAGTATTTTCAGTTTTGAACACTTTTGTGGTTAATAACTTGAATAAATCAAAAGTTTATGATTGTTTCAAAAATCTCGAGATTTCGGTGTACTACCCCCTTTCGATTTTTTTGAAAAACTAATATTTTCAATTTTGAACATTTTAGGGGATTTCTGTGTACTAAACCCTTTGGAATTTTGTCAAACATAGGTCTTTTGATTTTTGAACACTTTCGGGGTAAATAACTTGAGAAAATCATAAGCTTACGATTTTTTCAAAAATCTTAAGATTTCGGTGTAATACCCCCTTTCGAGTTTTGGGAAAAACTAATATTTTTAATTTTGAACATTTTATAGGATTTCTATGTACTAACCCCTTTGGATTTTTGTCAAACATAAGAATTTCATTTTTTAACACGTTTGGGGTTAATTACTTGAGAAAATCATAAGCTTATGATTGTTTTAAAAATCTCGAGATTTCGGTGTACTACCCCCTTTCGATTTTTTTTAAAAACTAATATTTTCAATTTTGAACATTTTAGGTGATTTCTGTGTACTAACCCCTTTGGATTTTTGTCAAAGATAAGTATTTTCAGTTTTGAACACTTTTGTGGTTAATAAGTTGAATAAATAAAAGTTTATGATTGTTTCAAAAATCTCGAGATTTCAGTGTACACGCCCTTTCGATTTTTTTTGAAAAACTAATGTTTTCAATTTTGAACATTTTAGGAGATTTCTGTGTACTAAACCCTTTGGAATTTTGTCAAACATAGGTCTTTTGATTTTTGAACACTTTTGGGGTAAATAACTTGAGAAAATCATAAGCTTACGATTGTTTCAAAAATCTTAAGATTTCGGTGTAATACCCCCTTTCGAGTTTTTTTGAAAACTAGTATTTTTAATTTTGAACATTTTAGAGGATTTCTGTGTGCTAAAGCCTTTGAATTTCTGTCAAACATAAGTATTTCATTTTTGAACACGTTTGGGTTTAATTACTTGAGAAAATCATAATCTTATGATTGTTTTAAAAATCGCGAGATTTCGGTGTACTACCCCTTTCGATTTTTTTGAAAAACTAATATTTTCAATTTTGAACATTTTAGGGGATTTCTGTGTACTAACCCTTTTGGATTTTTGTCAAACATAAGTATTTTTAGTTTTGAACACTTTTGATTTTTTTTTAAAACTAATATTTTCAGTTTTGAACATTTTAGGGAATTTCTGTGTACTAACCCCTTTGGATTTTTGTCAAACATAATGATACGTTGCACTTTGTATAGCGTAACTAGGGATTATTACATTAGTTTAGGAGTATTATCATATGTGTTTCGAGTCATTATTATGTTCTGAGATATTTATTAAGAAGTGAAGAAATGAAGATCAGAACCGAAGAAGAAGAGATCAAAGATTGAAGACATGAATACTTGAAGATATTCTGCGGAGCAGCGGCGATCGCCACTACCATCCAGGCGATCGCCATTCTACAACAGAAGCATTTCATGAGTTCGAGAGAGCATGGCGATCGCCATGACTCTACGGCGATCGCCATGGGGTGACAGAGGCTACGGCAGAGATTTAAATGAAGATGGCGATCGCCAGGCATCTATGGCGATTGCCACAACAAGGCCGAAGATATTCCGGGCTTTCCTTATTTTGTTTTGTTTTATTATTTTCCTATTTTCCTTAATTAGTTTTAGGATATTTATCTTTTACCATATATCTTCAGGGTTAGACTCTTTATATACCCTAGTTTCTATAATCAACTTTTTCCATCATCTTTTCTATCATCTTTTCCATCAGACAATTTAGTTCTGCAACCATGAGAAGGAACTAATCTCCATTGTTTTACTTAGCGGTTGAAACCTTCAGTTATTAAGTTGTGAGATTTCTAAACTCTTGTTCTTTTCCTATGGGTTTGTATTAATTCTCTTGTTCTTCATCTATTGATTTCTATTAGTTTTGCTAGCTTGATCACCTAGTTTGATTGATAGTTTTCTATTGCTAGACTAGGAATATACGGTGGAATTCCTTGTCATTGTAGCGCTCATATCTGCATGATCTGGTAGTTGATTGCTTTTATGAAAGAGAATTGATTGCATGCCAATACTTGACGGTTGTAAGTTATTGCATGCATCCTTATAATTCTTGTGCCCTTTGCTGCTATTTCATCTAATCTTGCGAGGTTTCCCTGATTGTTGAATAGTAAGTATTATCAGGACCGGTTGGCCTGCTAATATATTAAAGATTGGAATAGGAACATTCCCTAGGATTGATAAGAACTTGAGATAAATCTATGATCAACTTGATTGACTGTTGTGTGGATACTTGCTAGGTAAAACCCCTTCGCATAATATTCTCACCCAAACTTCTTTGCTTGATACTTGTTACTTTTGTGTTTCATACAATCAAAACCCCCCTTGGTTACTTGTTACTTGTTTGTTAGTTGGTATTTCGCTTGACTGCATAGCGATTGGTGTTTTGATTCCCTTGGGCTCGACCTCTACTTACTTGCTATACTCTAGTTAGTGTTTAGAGTTTATTTCTTTGATTTGGCACTACGACTTTAGCCTCATCACATAAGTATTTTCATTTTTGAACACTTTTGGGGTTAATAATTTAAAAAAATCATAAGTTTTTTATTGTTTCAAAAATCTCGAGATTTCGGTGTACTACACCCTTTCGATTATTTTGAAAAACTAATATTTTAAATTTTGAACATTTTAGGAAATTTCTATGTACTAACCCCTTTGGATTTTTGTCAAAGATAAGTATTTTCAGTTTTGAACACTTTTGTGGTTAATAACTTGAGAAAATCATGAGCGTATGATTATTTCAAAAATCTCGAGATTTCGGTGTACTACCCCCTTTCGATTTTTTTGAAAAACTAATATTTTCAATTTTGAACATTTTAGAATATTTCTGTGTACCAACCCCTTTGGATTTTTGTCAAACATTAGTATTTTCATTTTCTAACACTTTTGGGGTTAATAACTTGAGAAAATCATAAGTTTTTTATTTTTTCAAAAATCTAGAAATTTTGGTGTACTAACCCCTTTTGATTTTTTTGAAAAACTATTATTTTCAAATTTGAACATTTTAGGGAATTTCTGTGTACTAACCCCTTTGGACTTTTGTCAATTATAAGTATTTTCATTTTTGAACACTTTTTGGGTAAATAACTTGAGAAAATCATGAGCTTATGATTGTTTCAAAAATCTCGAGATTTCGGTGTACTACCCCCTTTCGATTTTTTTGAAAAACTAATATTTTAAATTTTGAACATTTTAGAATATTTATGTGTACCAACCCCTTTGGATTTTTGTCAAACATAAGTATTTTCATTTTTGAAAACTTTTGGGGCTAATAACAAGAGAAAATCATGAGCGTATGATTGTTTCAAAAATCTCGAGATTTCGGTGTACTACCCTCTTTCCATTTTTTTGAAAAACTAATATTTTCAATTTTGAACATTTTCGGGAATTTCTGTGTACTAACCCCTTTGGATTTTTTTCAAACATAAGTATTTTCATTTTTGAACATTTTTGGGGTTAATAATTTTAAAAAATCATAAGTTTTTGATTGTTTCAAAAATCTCGAGATTTCGGTGTACTACACCCTTTCGATTATTTTGAAAAACTAATATTTTAAATTTTGAACATTTTAGGGAATTTCTATGTACTAACCCCTTTGGATTTTTTTCAATTATAAATATTTTCATTTTTGAACACTTTTGGGGTTAATAACTTGAGAAAATCATAAGCTTATGATTGTTTTAGGGGATTTTTGTGTATTAACCCCTTTAGATTTTTGTAAAACATAAGTATATTCATTTTTGAACACTTTTGGGGTTAATAACTTGAGAAAATCATAAGTTTTTTTATTGTTTCAAAAATCTCGAAATTTTGGTGTACTACCCTCTTTTGATTTTTTTGAAAAACTATTATTTTAAATTTTGAACATTTTAGGGAATTTCTGTGTACTAACCCCTTTGGATATTTGTCAATTATATGTATTTTCATTTTTGAACACTTTTTGGGTTAATAACTTGAGAAAATCATGAGCTTATGATTGTTTCAAAAATCTCGAGATTTCGGTGTACTACCCTCTTTCCATTTTTTTGAAAAACTAATATTTTCAATTTTGAACATTTTAGGGAATTTCTGTGTACTAACCCCTTTGGATTTTTGTCAAACATAAGTATTTTCATTTTTGAACACTTTTGGGGCTAATAACATGAGAAAATCATGAGCGTATGATTATTTCAAAAATCTCGAGATTTCGGTGTACTACCCTCTTTCCATTTTTTTGAAAAACTAATATTTTCAATTTTGAACATTTTAGGGAATTTCTGTGTACTAACACCTTTGGATTTTTGCCAATTATAAGTATTTTCATTTTTGAACACTTTTGGGGTTAATAACTTGAGAAAATGATAAGCTTATGATTGTTTTATGTTATTTTTGTGTACTAACCCCTTTGGATTTTTGTCAAATATAAGTATTTTCATTTTTGAACACTTTTGGGGTTAATAACTTGAGAAAATCATAAGTTTTTGATTTTTTCAAAAATCTAGAAATTTTGGTTTACTAACCCCTTTTGATTTTTTTGAAAAACTATTATTTTCAAATTTGAACATTTTAGGGAATTTTTGTGTACTAACCCCTTTGGATTTTTGTCAATTATAAGTATTTTCATTTTTGAACACTTTTGGGGTTAATAACTTGAGAAAATCATAAGCTTATGATTGTTTTAGGGGATTTTTGTGTACTAACCCCTTTGAATTTTTGTCAAATATAAGTATTTTCATTTTTGAACACTTTTGGGGTTAATAACTTGAGAAAATCATAAGTTTTTGATTTTTTCAAAAATCGAGAAATTTTGGTGTACTAACCCCTTTTGATTTTTTTGAAAAACTATTATTTTCAAATTTGAACATTTTAGGGAATTTTTGTGTACTAACCCCTTTGGATTTTTGTCAATTATAAGTATTTTCATTTTTGAACACTTTTGGGGTTAATAACTTGAGAAAATCATAAGCTTATGATTGTTTTAGGGGATTTTTGTGTACTAACCCCTTTGGATTTTTGTCAAATATAAGTATTTTCATTTTTGAACACTTTTGGGGTTAATAACTTGAGAAAATCATAAGTTTTTGATTTTTTCAAAAATCTAGAAATTTTGGTTTACTAACCCCTTTTGATTTTTTTGAAAAACTATTATTTTCAAATTTGAACATTTTAGGGAATTTTTGTGTACTAACCCCTTTGGATTTTTGTCAATTATAAGTATTTTCCTTTTTGAAAACTTTTGAAGTTAATAACTTGAGAAAATCATAAGCTTATGATTGTTTTAGGGGATTTTTCTGTACTAACCCCTTTGGATTTTTGTAAAACATAAGTATATTCATTTTTTACCACTCTTGGGGTTAATAACTTGAGAAAATCATGAGCGTATGATTGTTTCAAAAATCTCGAGATTTCGGTGTACTACCCCCTTTCAATTTTTTTGAAAAACTAATATTTTCAATTTTGAACATTTTAGGGGATTTCTGTGTAATAACCCCTTTGGATTTTTGTCACACATAAGTATTTTCATAAGCTTATGATTGTTTCAAAAATTTCGAGATTTAGGTGTACTACCCCCTTTCGATTATTTTGAAAAACTAATATTTTAAATTTTGAACATTTTAAGGGATTTCTGTGTACTAACCCCTTTGGATTTTTTTCAATTAAAAGTATTTTCATTTTTGAAAACTTTTGAAGTTAATAACTTGAGAAAATCATAAGCTTATGATTGTTTTAGGGGATTTTTGTGTACTAACCCCTTTGGATTTTTGTAAAACATAAGTATATTCATTTTTGAACACTTTTGGGGTTAATAACTTGAGAAAATCATGAGCGTATGATTGTTTCAAAAATCTCGAGATTTCGGTGTACTACCCTATTTCGATTTTTTTGAAAAACTAATATTTTCAATTTTGAACATTTTAGAATATTTCTGTGTACCAACCCCTTTGGATTTTTGTCAAACATAAGTATTTTCATTTTTGAACTCTTTTGGGGCTAATAACATGAGAAAATCATGAGCGTATGATTGTTTCAAAAATCTCGAGATTTCGGTGTACTACCCTCTTTCGATTTTTTTAAAAAACTAATATTTTAAAATTTGAACATTTTAGGGAATTTATGTGTGCTAACCCCTTTGGATTTTTGTCAATTATAAGTATTTTCATTTTTGAACACTTTTTGGGTTAATAACTTGAGAAAATCTTGAGCTTATGATTGTTTCAAAAATCTCGAGATTTCAGTGTACTTACCCTCTTTCGATTTTTTTGAAAAACTAATATTTTAAATTTTGAACATTTGAGGGAATTTCTATGTACTAACCCCATTGGATTTTTGTCAATTATAAGTATTTTCATTTTTGAACACTTTTGGGGTTAATAACTTGAGAAAATGATAAGCTTATGATTGTTTTATGGGATTTCTATGTACTAACCCATTTGGATTTTTTTCAAATATAAGTATTTTCATTTTTGAACACTTTTGGGGTTAATAACTTGAGAAAATCATAAGCTTATGATTGTTTTAGGGGATTTTTGTGTACTAACCCCTTTGGATTTTTGTAAAACATAAGTATATTCATTTTTGAACACTTTTGGGGTTAATAGCTTAAGAAAATCATAAGCTTATGATTGTTTCAAAAATCTTGAGATTTCGGTGTACTACCCTCTTTCGATTTTTTTGAAAAACTAATATTTTAAATTTTGAACAATTTAAGGGATTTCTGTGTACTAACCCCTTTGGAATTTTTTTAATTATAAGTATTTTCATTTTTGAAAACTTTTGAAGTTAATAACTTGAGAAAATCATAAGCTTATGATTGTTTTAGGGGATTTTTGTGTACTAACCCCTTTGGATTTTTGTAAAACATAAGTATATTCATTTTTGAACACTTTTGGGGTTAATAACTTGAGAAAATCATGAGCGTATGATTGTTTCAAAAATCTCGAGATTTCGGTGTACTACCCCCTTTCGATTTTTTTGAAAAACTAATATTTTCAATTTTGAACATTTTAGAATATTTATGTGTACCAACCCCCTTTGGATTTTTGTCAAACATAAGTATTTTCATTTTTGAACACTTTTGGGGCTAATAACATGAGAAAATCATGAGCGTATGATTGTTTCAAAAATCTCGAGATTTCGGTGTACTACCCTCTTTCGATTTTTTTAAAAAACTAATATTTTCAAATTTGAACATTTTAGGGAATTTATGTGTACTAACCCCTTTGGATTTTTGTCAATTATAAGTATTTTCATTTTTGAACACTTTTTGGGTTAATTACTTGAGAAAATCATGAGCATATGATTGTTTCAAAAATCTCGAAATTTCGGTGTACTACCCTCTTTCGATATTTTTTGAGAAACTAATATTTTCAATTTTGAACATTTTAAAATATTTCTGTGTACCAACCCCATTGGATTTTTGTGAAACATAAGTATTTTCATTTTTTAACACTTTTGGGGCTAATAACTTGAGAAAATCATAAGCTTTTGTTTGTTTCAAAAATCTTAAGATTTCGGTGTACTACTCGAGATTTCGGTGTACTACCCCTTTCGATTTTTTAGAAAAACTAATATTTTCAATTTTAATCATCTTAGGGGATTTCTGTGTACCAACCCCTTTGGATTTTTGACAAACATAAGTATTTTCATTTTTAAACATTTTTGGGGTTAATAACTTGAGAAAATCATGAGCGTATGATTGTTTCAAAAATCTCGAGATTTCGGTGTACTGCCCTCTTTCGATTTTTTTGAAAAACTAATATTTTAAATTTTGAACATTTTAAGGGATTTCTGTGTACTAACCCCTTTGGATTTTTATCAATTATAAGTATTTTTATTTTTGAACACTTTTTGGGTTAATAACTTGAGAAAATCATGAGCATATGATTGTTTCAAAAATCTCGAGATTTCGGTGTACTACCCTCTTTCGATTTTTTTGAAAAACTAATATTTTCAATTTTGAACATTTTAGGGGATTTCTGTGTACTAACTCCTTTGGATTTTTGTCAAACATAAGTATTTTCATTTTTGAACACTTTTGGGGTTAATAACTTAAGAAAATCATAAGTTTTTTATTGTTTCAAAAATCTCGAGATTTCGGTGTACTACCCTCTTTCGATTTTTTTGAAAAACTAATATTTTAAATTTTGAACATTTTAGGGAATTTCTATGTACTAACCCCTTTGGATTTTTTTCAATTATAAGTATTTTCATTTTTGAACAATTTTGGGGTTAATAACTTGAGAAAATGATAAGCTTATGATTGTTTTATGGGATTTCTATATACTAACCCATTTGGATTTTTTTCAAATATAAGTATTTTCATTTTTGAACACTTTTGGGGTTAATAACTTGAGAAAATCATAAGCTTATGATTGTTTTAGGGAATTTTTGTGTACTAACCCCTTTAGATTTTTGTAAAACATAAGTATATTCATTTTTGAACACTTTTGGAGTTAATAGCTTAAGAAAATCATAAGCTTATGATTGTTTCAAAAATCTTGAGATTTCGGTGTACTACCCTCTTTCGATTTTTTTGAAAAACTAATATTTTAAATTTTGAACATTTTAGGGAATTTCTATGTACTAACCCCTTTGGATTTTTTTCAATTATAAGTATTTTCCTTTTTGAAAACTTTTGAAGTTAATAACTTGAGAAAATCATAAGCTTATGATTGTTTTAGGGGATTTTTCTGTACTAACCCCTTTGGATTTTTGTAAAACATAAGTATATTCATTTTTTAACACTCTTGGGGTTAATAACTTGAGAAAATCATGAGCGTATGATTGTTTCAAAAATCTCGAGATTTCGGTGTACTACCCCCTTTCGATTTTTTTGAAAAACTAATATTTTCAATTTTGAACATTTTAGAATATTTCTGTGTACCAACCCCTTTGGATTTTTGTCAAACATAAGTATTTTCATTTTTGAACACTTTTGGGGCTAATAACTTGAGAAAATCATAAGCTTTTGATTGTTTCAAAAATCTCAAGATTTCGGTGTACTACTCGAGATTTCGGTGTACTACCCCTTTCGATTTTTTAGAAAAACTAATATTTTCAATTTTAATCATCTTAGGGGATTTTTGTGTACCAACCCCTTTGGATTTTTGTGAAATATAAGTATTTTCATTTTTGAACACTTTTGGGGTTAATAGCTTGAGAAAATCATGAGCGTATGATTGTTTCAAAAATCTCGAGATTTCGGTGTACTACCCTCTTTCGATTTTTTTGAAAAACTAATATTTTATATTTTGAACATTTTAGGGGATTTCTGTGTACTAACTCCTTTTGATTTTTGTCAAACATAAGTATTTTCATTTTTGAACAATTTTGGGGTTAATAACTTAAGAAATTCATAAGTTTTTTATTGTTTCAAAAATCTCGAGATTTCGGTGTATTACCCCCTTTCGATTTTTTTTTAAAAACTAATATTTTAAATTTTGAACATTTTAGAATATTTCTGTGTACCAACCACTTTGGATTTTTGTCAAACATAAGTATTTTCATTTTTGAACACTTTTGGGGTTAATAACTTAAGAAATTCATAAGTTTTTGATTGTTTCAAAAATCTCGAGATTTCGGTGTATTACCCCCTTTCGATTTTTTTTTAAAAACTAATATTTTAAATTTTGAACATTTTAGAATATTTCTGTGTACCAACCCCTTTGGATTTTTGTCAAACATAAGTATTTTCATTTTTGAACACTTTTGGGGCTAATAACATGAGAAAATCATGAGCGTATGATTGTTTCAAAAATCTCGAGATTTCGGTGTACTACCCTCTTTCGATTTTTTTTAAAAACTAATATTTTCAATTTTGAACATTTTAGGGGATTTCTGTGTACTAACTCCTTTGGATTGTTGTCAAACATAAGTATTTTCATTTTTGAAAACTTTTGGGGTTAATAACTTAAGAAAATCATATGTTTTTGATTGTTTCAAAAATCTCGAGATTTCGGTGTACTACCCTCTTTCGATATTTTTGAAAAACTAATATTTTAAATTTTGAACATTTTAGGGAATTTCTATGTACTAACACCTTTGGATTTTTTTCAATTATAAGTATTTTCATTTTTGAACACTTTTGGGGTTAATAACTTGAGAAAATGATAAGCTTATGATTGTTTTATGGGATTTCTATGTACTAACCCATTTGGATTTTTTTCAAATATCAGTGTTTTCATTTTTGAACACTTTTGGGGTTAATAACGTGAGAAAATCATAAGCTTATGATTGTTTTAGGGGATTTTTGTGTACTAACCCCTTTGGCTTTTTGTAAAACATAAGTATATTAATTTTTGAACACTTTTGGGGTTAATAGCTTAAGAAAATCATAAGCTTATGATTGTTTCAAAAATCTTGAGATTTCGGTGTACTACCCTCTTTCGATTTTTTTGAAAAACTAATATTTTAAATTTTGAACATTTTAAGGGATTTCTGTGTACTAACCCCTTTGGATTTTTTTCAATTAAAAGTATTTTCATTTTTGAAAACTTTTGAAGTTAATAACTTGAGAAAATCATAAGCTTATGATTGTTTTAGGGGATTTTTGTGTACTAACCCCTTTGGATTTTTGTAAAACATAAGTATATTCATTTTTGAACACTTTTGGGGTTAATAACTTGAGAAAATCATGAGCGTATGATTGTTTCAAAAATCTCGAGATTTCGGTGTACTACCCTATTTCGATTTTTTTGAAAAACTAATATTTTCAATTTTGAACATTTTAGAATATTTCTGTGTACCAACCCCTTTGGATTTTTGTCAAACATAAGTATTTTCATTTTTGAACTCTTTTGGGGCTAATAACATGAGAAAATCATGAGCGTATGATTGTTTCAAAAATCTCGAGATTTCGGTGTACTACCCTCTTTCGATTTTTTTAAAAAACTAATATTTTAAAATTTGAACATTTTAGGGAATTTATGTGTGCTAACCCCTTTGGATTTTTGTCAATTATAAGTATTTTCATTTTTGAACACTTTTTGGGTTAATAACTTGAGAAAATCTTGAGCTTATGATTGTTTTATGGGATTTCTATGTACTAACCCATTTGGATTTTTTTCAAATATCAGTGTTTTCATTTTTGAACACTTTTGGGGTTAATAACGTGAGAAAATCATAAGCTTATGATTGTTTTAGGGGATTTTTGTGTACTAACCCCTTTAGATTTTTGTAAAACATAAGTATATTCATTTTTGAACACTTTTGGGGTTAATAGCTTAAGAAAATCATAAGCTTATGATTGTTTCAAAAATCTTGAGATTTCGGTGTACTACCCTCTTTCGATTTTTTTGAAAAACTAATATTTTAAATTTTGAACATTTTAGGGGATTTCTGTGTACCAACCCCTTTGGATTTTTGACAAACATAAGTATTTTCATTTTTGAACATTTTTGGGGTTAATAGCTTGAGAAAATCATGAGCGTATGATTGTTTCAAAAATCTCGAGATTTCGGTGTACTACCCTCTTTCGATTTTTTTGAAAAACTAATATTTTAAATTTTGAACATTTTAAGGGATTTCTGTGTACTAACCCCCTTTGGATTTTTTTCAATTATAAGTATTTTCATTTTTGAACAATTTTGGGGTTAATAACTTGAAAAAATGATAAGCTTATGATTGTTTTATGGGATTTCTATGTACTAACCCATTTGGATTTTTTTCAAATATAAGTATTTTCATTTTTGAACACTTTTGGGGTTAATAACTTGAGAAAATCATAAGCTTATGATTGTTTTAGGGGATTTTTGTGTACTAACCCCTTTGGATTTTTGTAAAACATAAGTATATTCATTTTTGAACACTTTTGGGGTTAATAGCTTAAGAAAATCATAAGCTTATGATTGTTTCAAAAATCTTGAGATTTCGGTGTACTACCCTCTTTCGATTTTTTTGAAAAACTAATATTTTCAATTTTGAACATTTTAGAATATTTCTGTGTACCAACCCCATTGGATTTTTGTGAAACATAAGTATTTTCATTTTTTAACACTTTTGGGGCTAATAACTTGAGAAAATCATAAGCTTTTGTTTGTTTCAAAAATCTTAAGATTTCGGTGTACTACTCGAGATTTCGGTGTACTACCCCTTTCGATTTTTTAGAAAAACTAATATTTTCAATTTTAATCATCTTAGGGGATTTCTGTGTACCAACCCCTTTGGATTTTTGACAAACATAAGTATTTTCATTTTTAAACATTTTTGGGGTTAATAACTTGAGAAAATCATGAGCGTATGATTGTTTCAAAAATCTCGAGATTTCGGTGTACTGCCCTCTTTCGATTTTTTTGAAAAACTAATATTTTAAATTTTGAACATTTTAAGGGATTTCTGTGTACTAACCCCTTTGGATTTTTATCAATTATAAGTATTTTCATTTTTGAACACTTTTTGGGTTAATAACTTGAGAAAATCATGAGCATATGATTGTTTCAAAAATCTCGAGATTTCGGTGTACTACCCTCTTTCGATTTTTTTGAAAAACTAATATTTTCAATTTTGAACATTTTAGGGGATTTCTGTGTACTAACTCCTTTGGATTTTTGTCAAACATAAGTATTTTCATTTTTGAACACTTTTGGGGTTAATAACTTAAGAAAATCATAAGTTTTTTATTGTTTCAAAAATCTCGAGATTTCGGTGTACTACCCTCTTTCGATTTTTTCGAAAAACTAATATTTTAAATTTTGAACATTTTAGGGAATTTCTATGTACTAACCCCTTTGGATTTTTTTCAATTATAAGTATTTTCATTTTTGAACAATTTTGGGGTTAATAACTTGAAAAAATGATAAGCTTATGATTGTTTTATGGGATTTCTATATACTAACCCATTTGGATTTTTTTCAAATATAAGTATTTTCATTTTTGAACACTTTTGGGGTTAATAACTTGAGAAAATCATAAGCTTATGATTGTTTTAGGGAATTTTTGTGTACTAACCCCTTTAGATTTTTGTAAAACATAAGTATATTCATTTTTGAACACTTTTGGGGTTAATAGCTTAAGAAAATCATAAGCTTATGATTGTTTCAAAAATCTTGAGATTTCGGTGTACTACCCTCTTTCGATTTTTTTGAAAAACTAATATTTTAAATTTTGAACATTTTAGGGAATTTCTATGTACTAACCCCTTTGGATTTTTTTCAATTATAAGTATTTTCCTTTTTGAAAACTTTTGAAGTTAATAACTTGAGAAAATCATAAGCTTATGATTGTTTTAGGGGATTTTTCTGTACTAACCCCTTTGGATTTTTGTAAAACATAAGTATATTCATTTTTTACCACTCTTGGGGTTAATAACTTGAGAAAATCATGAGCGTATGATTGTTTCAAAAATCTCGAGATTTCGGTGTACTACCCCCTTTCGATTTTTTTGAAAAACTAATATTTTCAATTTTGAACATTTTAGAATATTTCTGTGTACCAACCCCTTTGGATTTTTGTCAAACATAAGTATTTTCATTTTTGAACACTTTTGGGGCTAATAACTTGAGAAAATCATAAGCTTTTGATTGTTTCAAAAATCTCAAGATTTCGGTGTACTACTCGAGATTTCGATGTACTACCCCTTTCGATTTTTTAGAAAAACTTATATTTTCAATTTTAATCATCTTAGGGGATTTTTGTGTACCAACCCCTTTGGATTTTTGTGAAATATAAGTATTTTCATTTTTGAACACTTTTGGGGTTAATAGCTTGAGAAAATCATGAGCGTATGATTGTTTCAAAAATCTCGAGATTTCGGTGTACTACCCTCTTTCGATTTTTTTGAAAAACTAATATTTTATATTTTGAACATTTTAGGGGATTTCTGTGTACTAACTCCTTTTGATTTTTGTCAAACATAAGTATTTTCATTTTTGAACAATTTTGGGGTTAATAACTTAAGAAATTCATAAGTTTTTTATTGTTTCAAAAATCTCGAGATTTCGGTGTATTACCCCCTTTCGATTTTTTTTTAAAAACTAATATTTTAAATTTTGAACATTTTAGAATATTTCTGTGTACCAACCACTTTGGATTTTTGTCAAACATAAGTATTTTCATTTTTGAACACTTTTGGGGTTAATAACTTAAGAAATTCATAAGTTTTTGATTGTTTCAAAAATCTCGAGATTTCGGTGTATTACCCCCTTTCGATTTTTTTTTAAAAACTAATATTTTAAATTTTGAACATTTTAGAATATTTCTGTGTACCAACCCCTTTGGATTTTTGTCAAACATAAGTATTTTCATTTTTGAACACTTTTGGGGCTAATAACTTGAGAAAATCATAAGATTTTGATTGTTTCAAAAATCTCGAGATTTCGGTGTACTACCCTCTTTCGATTTTTTTGAAAAACTAATATTTTAAATTTTGAACATTTTAAGGGATTTCTGTGTACTAACCCCTTTGGATTTTTGTCAATTATAAGTATTTTCATTTTTGAACACTTTTTGGGTTAATAACTTGAGAAAATCATGAGCATATGATTGTTTCAAAAATCTCGTGATTTCGGTGTACTACCCTCTTTCGATATTTTTTGAGAAACTAATATTTTCAATTTTGAACATTTTAGAATATTTCTGTGTAACAACCCCTTTGGATGTTTGTGAAACATAAGTATTTTCATTTTTTAACACTTTTGGGGCTAATAACTTGAGAAAATCATAAGCTTTTGTTTGTTTCAAAAATCTTAAGATTTCGGTGTACTACTCGAGATTTCGGTGTACTACCCCTTTCGATTTTTTAGAAAAACTAATATTTTCAATTTTAATCATCTTAGGGGATTTCTGTGTACCAACCCCTTTGGATTTTTGACAAACATAAGTATTTTCATTTTTGAACATTTTTGGGGTTAATAGCTTTAGAAAATCATGAGCGTATGATTGTATCAAAAATCTCGAGATTTCGGTGTACTACCCTCTTTCGATTTTTTTGAAAAACTAATATTTTAAATTTTGAACATTTTAGGGGATTTCTGTGTACCAACCCCTTTGGATTTTTGACAAACATAAGTATTTTCATTTTTGAACATTTTTTATAGCTTGAGAAAATCATGAGCGTATGATTGTTTCAAAAATCTCGAGATTTCGGTGTACTACCCTCTTTCGATTTTTTTGAAAAACTAATATTTTAAATTTTGAACATTTTAAGGGATTTCTGTGTACTAACCCCCTTTCGATTTTTGTCAATTATAAGTATTTTCATTTTTGAACATTTTTGGGTTATAACTTGAGAAAATCATAAGCTTATGATTGTTTCAAAAATCTCGAGATTTCGGTGTACTACCCTCTTTCGATTTTTTTTGAAAAACTAATATTTTCAATTTTGAACATTTTAGAATATTTCTGTGTACCAACCCCTTTGGATTTTTGTGAAACATAAGTATTTTAATTTTTTAACACTTTTGGGGCTAATAACTTGAGAAAATCATAAGCTTTTGATTGTTTCAAAAATCTCAAGATTTCGGTGTACTACCCCTTTCGATTTTTTAGATAAACTAATATTTTCAATTTTAATCATCTTAGGGGATTTCTGTGTACCAACCCCTTTGGATTTTTGTGAAATATAAGTATATTCATTTTTGAACACTTTTGGGGTTAATAACTTGAGAAAATCATGAGCGTATGATTGTTTCAAAAATCTCGAGATTTCAGAGTACTACCCTCTTTCGATTTTTTTGAAAAACTAATATTTTAAATTTTGAACATTTTAGGGGATTTCTGTGTACTAACTCCTTTTGATTTTTGTCAAACATAAGTACTTTCATTTTTGAACACTTTTGGGGTTAATAACTTAAGAAAATCATTAGTTTTT
The DNA here is from genome assembly GCA_029168935.1 of Oxyria digyna. Lineage (NCBI taxonomy): Eukaryota > Viridiplantae > Streptophyta > Magnoliopsida > Caryophyllales > Polygonaceae > Oxyria > Oxyria digyna. The sequence continues at coordinate 1,057,769 of JAPVLV010000001.1, read as the reverse complement.
GATTGTTTCAAAAATCTCGAGATTTGGGTGTATTACCCCCTTTCGATTTTTTTTTAAAAACTAATATTTTAAATTTTGAACATTTGAGGGAATTTCTATGTATTAACCCCTTTGGATTTTTTTCAATTATAAGTATTTTCATTTTTGAACAGGTTTGGGATTAATAACTTGAGAAAATTATAAGCTTATAATTGTTTTAGGGGATTTCTGTGTACTAACCCCTTTGGATTTTTGTAAAACATAAATATATTCATATTTGAACACTTTTGGGGTTAATAACTTGAGAAAATCATGAGCGTATGATTGTTTCAAAAATCTCGAGATTTCGGTGTACTACCCTCTTTCGATTTTTTTTGAAAAACTAATATTTTCAATTTTGAACATTTTAAGGGATTTCTCTGTACCAACCCCTTTGGATTTTTGTTAAACATAAGTATTTTCATTTTTGAACATTTTTGGGTTATAACTTGAGAAAATCATAAGCTTATGATTATTTCAAAAATCTCGAGATTTCGGTGTACTACCCTCTTTCGATTTTTTTTGAAAAACTAATATTTTCAATTTTGAACATTTTAGAATATTTCTGTGTACCAATCCCTTTGGATTTTCGTCAAACATAAGTATTTTCATTTTTGAACACTTTTGGGGCTAATAACTTGAGAAAATCATAAGCTTTTGATTGTTTCAAAAATCTCAAGATTTCGGTGTACTACTCGAGATTTCGGTGTACTACCCTCTTTCGATATTTTTTGAGAAACTAATATTTTCAAATTTGAACATTTTAGGGAATTTATGTGTACTAACCCCTTTGGATTTTTGTCAATTATAAGTATTTTCATTTTTGAACACTTTTTGGGTTAATTACTTGAGAAAATCATGAGCATATGATTGTTTCAAAAATCTCGAAATTTCGGTGTACTACCCTCTTTCGATATTTTTTGAGAAACTAATATTTTCAATTTTGAACATTTTAGAATATTTCTGTGTACCAACCCCATTGGATTTTTGTGAAACATAAGTATTTTCATTTTTTAACACTTTTGGGGCTAATAACTTGAGAAAATCATAAGCTTTTGTTTGTTTCAAAAATCTTAAGATTTCGGTGTACTACTCGAGATTTCGGTGTACTACCCCTTTCGATTTTTTAGAAAAACTAATATTTTCAATTTTAATCATCTTAGGGGATTTCTGTGTACCAACCCCTTTGGATTTTTGACAAACATAAGTATTTTCATTTTTAAACATTTTTGGGGTTAATAACTTGAGAAAATCATGAGCGTATGATTGTTTCAAAAATCTCGAGATTTCGGTGTACTGCCCTCTTTCGATTTTTTTGAAAAACTAATATTTTAAATTTTGAACATTTTAAGGGATTTCTGTGTACTAACCCCTTTGGATTTTTATCAATTATAAGTATTTTCATTTTTGAACACTTTTTGGGTTAATAACTTGAGAAAATCATGAGCATATGATTGTTTCAAAAATCTCGAGATTTCGGTGTACTACCCTCTTTCGATTTTTTTGAAAAACTAATATTTTCAATTTTGAACATTTTAGGGGATTTCTGTGTACTAACTCCTTTGGATTTTTGTCAAACATAAGTATTTTCATTTTTGAACACTTTTGGGGTTAATAACTTAAGAAAATCATAAGTTTTTTATTGTTTCAAAAATCTCGAGATTTCGGTGTACTACCCTCTTTCGATTTTTTTGAAAAACTAATATTTTAAATTTTGAACATTTTAGGGAATTTCTATGTACTAACCCCTTTGGATTTTTTTCAATTATAAGTATTTTCATTTTTGAACAATTTTGGGGTTAATAACTTGAAAAAATGATAAGCTTATGATTGTTTTATGGGATTTCTATATACTAACCCATTTGGATTTTTTTCAAATATAAGTATTTTCATTTTTGAACACTTTTGGGGTTAATAACTTGAGAAAATCATAAGCTTATGATTGTTTTAGGGAATTTTTGTGTACTAACCCCTTTAGATTTTTGTAAAACATAAGTATATTCATTTTTGAACACTTTTGGGGTTAATAGCTTAAGAAAATCATAAGCTTATGATTGTTTCAAAAATCTTGAGATTTCGGTGTACTACCCTCTTTCGATTTTTTTGAAAAACTAATATTTTAAATTTTGAACATTTTAGGGAATTTCTATGTACTAACCCCTTTGGATTTTTTTCAATTATAAGTATTTTCCTTTTTGAAAACTTTTGAAGTTAATAACTTGAGAAAATCATAAGCTTATGATTGTTTTAGGGGATTTTTCTGTACTAACCCCTTTGGATTTTTGTAAAACATAAGTATATTCATTTTTTACCACTCTTGGGGTTAATAACTTGAGAAAATCATGAGCGTATGATTGTTTCAAAAATCTCGAGATTTCGGTGTACTACCCCCTTTCGATTTTTTTGAAAAACTAATATTTTCAATTTTGAACATTTTAGAATATTTCTGTGTACCAACCCCTTTGGATTTTTGACAAACATAAGTATTTTCATTTTTGAACATTTTTGGGGTTAATAGCTTGAGAAAATCATGAGCGTATGATTGTTTCAAAAATCTCGAGATTTCGGTGTACTACCCTCTTTCGATTTTTTTGAAAAACTAATATTTTAAATTTTGAACATTTTAAGGGATTTCTGTGTACTAACCCCCTTTGGATTTTTTTCAATTATAAGTATTTTCATTTTTGAACAATTTTGGGGTTAATAACTTGAAAAAATGATAAGCTTATGATTGTTTTATGGGATTTCTATGTACTAACCCATTTGGATTTTTTTCAAATATAAGTATTTTCATTTTTGAACACTTTTGGGGTTAATAACTTGAGAAAATCATAAGCTTATGATTGTTTTAGGGGATTTTTGTGTACTAACCCCTTTGGATTTTTGTAAAACATAAGTATATTCATTTTTGAACACTTTTGGGGTTAATAGCTTAAGAAAATCATAAGCTTATGATTGTTTCAAAAATCTTGAGATTTCGGTGTACTACCCTCTTTCGATTTTTTTGAAAAACTAATATTTTCAATTTTGAACATTTTAGAATATTTCTGTGTACCAACCCCATTGGATTTTTGTGAAACATAAGTATTTTCATTTTTTAACACTTTTGGGGCTAATAACTTGAGAAAATCATAAGCTTTTGTTTGTTTCAAAAATCTTAAGATTTCGGTGTACTACTCGAGATTTCGGTGTACTACCCCTTTCGATTTTTTAGAAAAACTAATATTTTCAATTTTAATCATCTTAGGGGATTTCTGTGTACCAACCCCTTTGGATTTTTGACAAACATAAGTATTTTCATTTTTAAACATTTTTGGGGTTAATAACTTGAGAAAATCATGAGCGTATGATTGTTTCAAAAATCTCGAGATTTCGGTGTACTGCCCTCTTTCGATTTTTTTGAAAAACTAATATTTTAAATTTTGAACATTTTAAGGGATTTCTGTGTACTAACCCCTTTGGATTTTTATCAATTATAAGTATTTTCATTTTTGAACACTTTTTGGGTTAATAACTTGAGAAAATCATGAGCATATGATTGTTTCAAAAATCTCGAGATTTCGGTGTACTACCCTCTTTCGATTTTTTTGAAAAACTAATATTTTCAATTTTGAACATTTTAGGGGATTTCTGTGTACTAACTCCTTTGGATTTTTGTCAAACATAAGTATTTTCATTTTTGAACACTTTTGGGGTTAATAACTTAAGAAAATCATAAGTTTTTTATTGTTTCAAAAATCTCGAGATTTCGGTGTACTACCCTCTTTCGATTTTTTTGAAAAACTAATATTTTAAATTTTGAACATTTTAGGGAATTTCTATGTACTAACCCCTTTGGATTTTTTTCAATTATAAGTATTTTCATTTTTGAACAATTTTGGGGTTAATAACTTGAAAAAATGATAAGCTTATGATTGTTTTATGGGATTTCTATATACTAACCCATTTGGATTTTTTTCAAATATAAGTATTTTCATTTTTGAACACTTTTGGGGTTAATAACTTGAGAAAATCATAAGCTTATGATTGTTTTAGGGAATTTTTGTGTACTAACCCCTTTAGATTTTTGTAAAACATAAGTATATTCATTTTTGAACACTTTTGGGGTTAATAGCTTAAGAAAATCATAAGCTTATGATTGTTTCAAAAATCTTGAGATTTCGGTGTACTACCCTCTTTCGATTTTTTTGAAAAACTAATATTTTAAATTTTGAACATTTTAGGGAATTTCTATGTACTAACCCCTTTGGATTTTTTTCAATTATAAGTATTTTCCTTTTTGAAAACTTTTGAAGTTAATAACTTGAGAAAATCATAAGCTTATGATTGTTTTAGGGGATTTTTCTGTACTAACCCCTTTGGATTTTTGTAAAACATAAGTATATTCATTTTTTACCACTCTTGGGGTTAATAACTTGAGAAAATCATGAGCGTATGATTGTTTCAAAAATCTCGAGATTTCGGTGTACTACCCCCTTTCGATTTTTTTGAAAAACTAATATTTTCAATTTTGAACATTTTAGAATATTTCTGTGTACCAACCCCTTTGGATTTTTGTCAAACATAAGTATTTTCATTTTTGAACACTTTTGGGGCTAATAACTTGAGAAAATCATAAGCTTTTGATTGTTTCAAAAATCTCAAGATTTCGGTGTACTACTCGAGATTTCGATGTACTACCCCTTTCGATTTTTTAGAAAAACTTATATTTTCAATTTTAATCATCTTAGGGGATTTTTGTGTACCAACCCCTTTGGATTTTTGTGAAATATAAGTATTTTCATTTTTGAACACTTTTGGGGTTAATAGCTTGAGAAAATCATGAGCGTATGATTGTTTCAAAAATCTCGAGATTTCGGTGTACTACCCTCTTTCGATTTTTTTGAAAAACTAATATTTTATATTTTGAACATTTTAGGGGATTTCTGTGTACTAACTCCTTTTGATTTTTGTCAAACATAAGTATTTTCATTTTTGAACAATTTTGGGGTTAATAACTTAAGAAATTCATAAGTTTTTTATTGTTTCAAAAATCTCGAGATTTCGGTGTATTACCCCCTTTCGATTTTTTTTTAAAAACTAATATTTTAAATTTTGAACATTTTAGAATATTTCTGTGTACCAACCACTTTGGATTTTTGTCAAACATAAGTATTTTCATTTTTGAACACTTTTGGGGTTAATAACTTAAGAAATTCATAAGTTTTTGATTGTTTCAAAAATCTCGAGATTTCGGTGTATTACCCCCTTTCGATTTTTTTTTAAAAACTAATATTTTAAATTTTGAACATTTTAGAATATTTCTGTGTACCAACCCCTTTGGATTTTTGTCAAACATAAGTATTTTCATTTTTGAACACTTTTGGGGCTAATAACTTGAGAAAATCATAAGATTTTGATTGTTTCAAAAATCTCGAGATTTCGGTGTACTACCCTCTTTCGATTTTTTTGAAAAACTAATATTTTAAATTTTGAACATTTTAAGGGATTTCTGTGTACTAACCCCTTTGGATTTTTGTCAATTATAAGTATTTTCATTTTTGAACACTTTTTGGGTTAATAACTTGAGAAAATCATGAGCATATGATTGTTTCAAAAATCTCGTGATTTCGGTGTACTACCCTCTTTCGATATTTTTTGAGAAACTAATATTTTCAATTTTGAACATTTTAGAATATTTCTGTGTAACAACCCCTTTGGATGTTTGTGAAACATAAGTATTTTCATTTTTTAACACTTTTGGGGCTAATAACTTGAGAAAATCATAAGCTTTTGTTTGTTTCAAAAATCTTAAGATTTCGGTGTACTACTCGAGATTTCGGTGTACTACCCCTTTCGATTTTTTAGAAAAACTAATATTTTCAATTTTAATCATCTTAGGGGATTTCTGTGTACCAACCCCTTTGGATTTTTGACAAACATAAGTATTTTCATTTTTGAACATTTTTGGGGTTAATAGCTTTAGAAAATCATGAGCGTATGATTGTATCAAAAATCTCGAGATTTCGGTGTACTACCCTCTTTCGATTTTTTTGAAAAACTAATATTTTAAATTTTGAACATTTTAGGGGATTTCTGTGTACCAACCCCTTTGGATTTTTGACAAACATAAGTATTTTCATTTTTGAACATTTTTTATAGCTTGAGAAAATCATGAGCGTATGATTGTTTCAAAAATCTCGAGATTTCGGTGTACTACCCTCTTTCGATTTTTTTGAAAAACTAATATTTTAAATTTTGAACATTTTAAGGGATTTCTGTGTACTAACCCCCTTTCGATTTTTGTCAATTATAAGTATTTTCATTTTTGAACATTTTTGGGTTATAACTTGAGAAAATCATAAGCTTATGATTGTTTCAAAAATCTCGAGATTTCGGTGTACTACCCTCTTTCGATTTTTTTTGAAAAACTAATATTTTCAATTTTGAACATTTTAGAATATTTCTGTGTACCAACCCCTTTGGATTTTTGTGAAACATAAGTATTTTAATTTTTTAACACTTTTGGGGCTAATAACTTGAGAAAATCATAAGCTTTTGATTGTTTCAAAAATCTCAAGATTTCGGTGTACTACCCCTTTCGATTTTTTAGATAAACTAATATTTTCAATTTTAATCATCTTAGGGGATTTCTGTGTACCAACCCCTTTGGATTTTTGTGAAATATAAGTATATTCATTTTTGAACACTTTTGGGGTTAATAACTTGAGAAAATCATGAGCGTATGATTGTTTCAAAAATCTCGAGATTTCAGAGTACTACCCTCTTTCGATTTTTTTGAAAAACTAATATTTTAAATTTTGAACATTTTAGGGGATTTCTGTGTACTAACTCCTTTTGATTTTTGTCAAACATAAGTACTTTCATTTTTGAACACTTTTGGGGTTAATAACTTAAGAAAATCATTAGTTTTTGATTGTTTCAAAAATCTCGAGATTTGGGTGTATTACCCCCTTTCGATTTTTTTTTAAAAACTAATATTTTAAATTTTGAACATTTGAGGGAATTTCTATGTATTAACCCCTTTGGATTTTTTTCAATTATAAGTATTTTCATTTTTGAACAGGTTTGGGATTAATAACTTGAGAAAATTATAAGCTTATAATTGTTTTAGGGGATTTCTGTGTACTAACCCCTTTGGATTTTTGTAAAACATAAATATATTCATATTTGAACACTTTTGGGGTTAATAACTTGAGAAAATCATGAGCGTATGATTGTTTCAAAAATCTCGAGATTTCGGTGTACTACCCTCTTTCGATTTTTTTTGAAAAACTAATATTTTCAATTTTGAACATTTTAAGGGATTTCTCTGTACCAACCCCTTTGGATTTTTGTTAAACATAAGTATTTTCATTTTTGAACATTTTTGGGTTATAACTTGAGAAAATCATAAGCTTATGATTATTTCAAAAATCTCGAGATTTCGGTGTACTACCCTCTTTCGATTTTTTTTGAAAAACTAATATTTTCAATTTTGAACATTTTAGAATATTTCTGTGTACCAATCCCTTTGGATTTTCGTCAAACATAAGTATTTTCATTTTTGAACACTTTTGGGGCTAATAACTTGAGAAAATCATAAGCTTTTGATTGTTTCAAAAATCTCAAGATTTCGGTGTACTACTCGAGATTTCGGTGTACTACCCCTTTCGATTTTTTAGAAAAACTAATATTTTCAATTTTAATCATCTTAGGGGATTTTTGTGTACCAACCCCTTTGGATTTTTGTGAAATATAAGTATTTTCATTTTTGAACACTTTTGGGGTTAATAGCTTGAGAAAATCATGAGCGTATGATTGTTTCAAAAATCTCGAGATTTCGGTGTACTACCCTCTTTCGATTTTTTTGAAAAACTAATATTTTAAATTTTGAACATTTTAAGGGATTTCTGTGTACTAACCCCCTTTCGATTTTTGTCAATTATAAGTATTTTCATTTTTGAACATTTTTGGGTTATAACTTGAGAAAATCATAAGCTTATGATTGTTTCAAAAATCTCGAGATTTCGGTGTACTACCCTCTTTCGATTTTTTTTGAAAAACTAATATTTTCAATTTTGAACATTTTAGAATATTTCTGTGTACCAACCCCTTTGGATTTTTGTGAAACATAAGTATTTTAATTTTTTAACACTTTTGGGGCTAATAACTTGAGAAAATCATAAGCTTTTGATTGTTTCAAAAATCTCAAGATTTCGGTGTACTACCCCTTTCGATTTTTTAGATAAACTAATATTTTCAATTTTAATCATCTTAGGGGATTTCTGTGTACCAACCCCTTTGGATTTTTGTGAAATATAAGTATATTCATTTTTGAACACTTTTGGGGTTAATAACTTGAGAAAATCATGAGCGTATGATTGTTTCAAAAATCTCGAGATTTCAGAGTACTACCCTCTTTCGATTTTTTTGAAAAACTAATATTTTAAATTTTGAACATTTTAGGGGATTTCTGTGTACTAACTCCTTTTGATTTTTGTCAAACATAAGTACTTTCATTTTTGAACACTTTTGGGGTTAATAACTTAAGAAAATCATTAGTTTTTTATTGTTTCAAAAATCTCGAGATTTGGGTGTATTACCCCCTTTCGATTTTTTTTTAAAAACTAATATTTTAAATTTTGAACATTTGAGGGAATTTCTATGTATTAACCCCTTTGGATTTTTTTCAATTATAAGTATTTTCATTTTTGAACAGGTTTGGGATTAATAACTTGAGAAAATTATAAGCTTATAATTGTTTTAGGGGATTTCTGTGTACTAACCCCTTTGGATTTTTGTAAAACATAAATATATTCATATTTGAACACTTTTGGGGTTAATAACTTGAGAAAATCATGAGCGTATGATTGTTTCAAAAATCTCGAGATTTCGGTGTACTACCCTCTTTCGATTTTTTTTGAAAAACTAATATTTTCAATTTTGAACATTTTAAGGGATTTCTCTGTACCAACCCCTTTGGATTTTTGTTAAACATAAGTATTTTCATTTTTGAACATTTTTGGGTTATAACTTGAGAAAATCATAAGCTTATGATTATTTCAAAAATCTCGAGATTTCGGTGTACTACCCTCTTTTGATTTTTTTTGAAAAACTAATATTTTCAATTTTGAACATTTTAGAATATTTCTGTGTACCAATCCCTTTGGATTTTCGTCAAACATAAGTATTTTCATTTTTGAACACTTTTGGGGCTAATAACTTGAGAAAATCATAAGCTTTTGATTGTTTCAAAAATCTCAAGATTTCGGTGTACTACTCGAGATTTCGGTGTACTACCCCTTTCGATTTTTTAGAAAAACTAATATTTTCAATTTTAATCATCTTAGGGGATTTTTGTGTACCAACCCCTTTGGATTTTTGTGAAATATAAGTATTTTCATTTTTGAACACTTTTGGGGTTAATAGCTTGAGAAAATCATAAGCTTATGATTGTTTCAAAAATCTCGAGATTTCGGTGTACTATCCTCTTTCGATTTTTTTTAAAAACTAATATTTTAAATTTTGAACATTTTAAGGGATTTCTGTGTACTAACCCCTTTGGGTTTTTGTCAATTATAAGTATTTTCATTTTTGAACACTTTTTCGGTTAATAACTTGAGAAAATCATGAGCATATGATTGTTTCAAAAATCTCGAGATTTCGGAGACCACCCTCTTTCGATTTTTTTTGAAAAACTAATATTTTCAATTTTGAACATTTTAGAATATTTCTGTGTACCAACCCCTTTGGATTTTTGTCAAACATAAGTATTTTCATTTTTGAACACTTTTGGGGCTAATAACTTGAGAAAATCATAAGCTATTGTTTGTTTCAAAAATCTAATGATTTCGGTGTACTACTCGAGATTTTGGTGTACTACCCCTTTCGATTTTTTAGAAAAACTAATATTTTAAATTTTAATCATCTTAGGGGATTTCTGTGTACCAACCCCTTTGGATTTTTGACAAACATAAGTATTTTCATTTTTGAACATTTTTGGGGTTAATAGCTTGAGAAAATCATGAGCGTATGATTGTTTCAAAAATCTCGAGATTTCGGTGTACTACCCTCTTTCGATTTTTTTGAAAAACTAATATTTTAAATTTTGAACATTTTAAGGGATTTCTGTGTACTAACCCCTTTGGATTTTTGTCAATTATAAGTATTTTCATTTTTGAACACTTTTTGGGTTAATAACTTGAGAAAATCATGAGCATATGATTGTTTCAAAAATCTCGAGATTTCGGTGTACTACCCTCTTTCGATATTTTTTGAGAAACTAATATTTTCAATTTTGAACATTTTAGAATATTTCTGTGTACCAACCCCTTTGGATGTTTGTGAAACATAAGTATTTTCATTTTTTAACACTTTTGGGGCTAATAACTTGAGAAAATCATAAGCTTTTGTTTGTTTCAAAAATCTTAAGATTTCGGTGTACTACTCGAGATTTCGGTGTACTACCCCTTTCGATTTTTTAGAAAAACTAATATTTTCAATTTTAATCATCTTAGGGGATTTCTGTGTACCAACCACTTTGGATTTTTGACAAACATAAGTATTTTCATTTTTGAACATTTTTGGGGTTAATAGCTTTAGAAAATCATGAGCGTATGATTGTTTCAAAAATCTCGAGATTTCGGTGTACTACCCTCTTTCGATTTTTTTGAAAAACTAATATTTTAAATTTTTAACATTTTAAGGGATTTCTGTGTACTAACCCCCTTTGGATTTTTGTCAATTATAAGTATTTTCATTTTTGAACACTTTTTGGGTTAATAACTTGAGAAAATCATGAGCATATGATTGTTTCAAAAATCTCGAGATTTCGGTGTACTACCCTCTTTCGATTTTTTTGAAAAACTAATATTTTCAATTTTGAACATTTTAGGGGATTTCTGTGTACTAACTCCTTTGGATTTTTGTCAAACATAAGTATTTTCATTTTTGAACACTTTTGGGGTTAATAACTTAAGAAAATCATAAGTTTTTTATTGTTTCAAAAATCTCGAGATTTGGGTGTATTACCCCCTTTCAATTTTTTTGAAAAACTAATATTTTCAATTTTGAACATTTTAGAATATTTCTGTGTACCAATCCCTTTGGATTTTCGTCAAACATAAGTATTTTCATTTTTGAACACTTTTGGGGCTAATAACTTGAGAAAATCATAAGCTTTTGATTGTTTCAAAAATCTCAAGATTTCGGTGTACTACTCGAGATTTCGGTGTACTACCCCTTTCGATTTTTTAGAAAAACTAATATTTTCAATTTTAATCATCTTAGGGGATTTTTGTGTACCAACCCCTTTGGATTTTTGTGAAATATAAGTATTTTCATTTTTGAACACTTTTGGGGTTAATAGCTTGAGAAAATCATAAGCTTATGATTGTTTCAAAAATCTCGAGATTTCGGTGTACTATCCTCTTTCGATTTTTTTTAAAAACTAATATTTTAAATTTTGAACATTTTAAGGGATTTCTGTGTACTAACCCCTTTGGGTTTTTGTCAATTATAAGTATTTTCATTTTTGAACACTTTTTCGGTTAATAACTTGAGAAAATCATGAGCATATGATTGTTTCAAAAATCTCGAGATTTCGGAGACCACCCTCTTTCGATTTTTTTTGAAAAACTAATATTTTCAATTTTGAACATTTTAGAATATTTCTGTGTACCAACCCCTTTGGATTTTTGTCAAACATAAGTATTTTCATTTTTGAACACTTTTGGGGCTAATAACTTGAGAAAATCATAAGCTATTGTTTGTTTCAAAAATCTAATGATTTCGGTGTACTACTCGAGATTTTGGTGTACTACCCCTTTCGATTTTTTAGAAAAACTAATATTTTAAATTTTAATCATCTTAGGGGATTTCTGTGTACCAACCCCTTTGGATTTTTGACAAACATAAGTATTTTCATTTTTGAACATTTTTGGGGTTAATAGCTTGAGAAAATCATGAGCGTATGATTGTTTCAAAAATCTCGAGATTTCGGTGTACTACCCTCTTTCGATTTTTTTGAAAAACTAATATTTTAAATTTTGAACATTTTAAGGGATTTCTGTGTACTAACCCCTTTGGATTTTTGTCAATTATAAGTATTTTCATTTTTGAACACTTTTTGGGTTAATAACTTGAGAAAATCATGAGCATATGATTGTTTCAAAAATCTCGAGATTTCGGTGTACTACCCTCTTTCGATATTTTTTGAGAAACTAATATTTTCAATTTTGAACATTTTAGAATATTTCTGTGTACCAACCCCTTTGTATGTTTGTGAAACATAAGTATTTTCATTTTTTAACACTTTTGGGGCTAATAACTTGAGAAAATCATAAGCTTTTGTTTGTTTCAAAAATCTTAAGATTTCGGTGTACTACTCGAGATTTCGGTGTACTACCCCTTTCGATTTTTTAGAAAAACTAATATTTTCAATTTTAATCATCTTAGGGGATTTCTGTGTACCAACCACTTTGGATTTTTGACAAACATAAGTATTTTCATTTTTGAACATTTTTGGGGTTAATAGCTTTAGAAAATCATGAGCGTATGATTGTTTCAAAAATCTCGAGATTTCGGTGTACTACCCTCTTTCGATTTTTTTGAAAAACTAATATTTTAAATTTTTAACATTTTAAGGGATTTCTGTGTACTAACCCCCTTTGGATTTTTGTCAATTATAAGTATTTTCATTTTTGAACACTTTTTGGGTTAATAACTTGAGAAAATCATGAGCATATGATTGTTTCAAAAATCTCGAGATTTCGGTGTACTACCCTCTTTCGATTTTTTTGAAAAACTAATATTTTCAATTTTGAACATTTTAGGGGATTTCTGTGTACTAACTCCTTTGGATTTTTGTCAAACATAAGTATTTTCATTTTTGAACACTTTTGGGGTTAATAACTTAAGAAAATCATAAGTTTTTTATTGTTTCAAAAATCTCGAGATTTGGGTGTATTACCCCCTTTCAATTTTTTTGAAAAACTAATATTTTCAATTTTGAACATTTTAGAATATTTCTGTGTACCAATCCCTTTGGATTTTCGTCAAACATAAGTATTTTCATTTTTGAACACTTTTGGGGCTAATAACTTGAGAAAATCATAAGCTTTTGATTGTTTCAAAAATCTCAAGATTTCGGTGTACTACTCGAGATTTCGGTGTACTACCCCTTTCGATTTTTTAGAAAAACTAATATTTTCAATTTTAATCATCTTAGGGGATTTTTGTGTACCAACCCCTTTGGATTTTTGTGAAATATAAGTATTTTCATTTTTGAACACTTTTGGGGTTAATAGCTTGAGAAAATCATAAGCTTATGATTGTTTCAAAAATCTCGAGATTTCGGTGTACTATCCTCTTTCGATTTTTTTTAAAAACTAATATTTTAAATTTTGAACATTTTAAGGGATTTCTGTGTACTAACCCCTTTGGGTTTTTGTCAATTATAAGTATTTTCATTTTTGAACACTTTTTCGGTTAATAACTTGAGAAAATCATGAGCATATGATTGTTTCAAAAATCTCGAGATTTCGGAGACCACCCTCTTTCGATTTTTTTTGAAAAACTAATATTTTCAATTTTGAACATTTTAGAATATTTCTGTGTACCAACCCCTTTGGATTTTTGTCAAACATAAGTATTTTCATTTTTGAACACTTTTGGGGCTAATAACTTGAGAAAATCATAAGCTATTGTTTGTTTCAAAAATCTAATGATTTCGGTGTACTACTCGAGATTTTGGTGTACTACCCCTTTCGATTTTTTAGAAAAACTAATATTTTAAATTTTAATCATCTTAGGGGATTTCTGTGTACCAACCCCTTTGGATTTTTGACAAACATAAGTATTTTCATTTTTGAACATTTTTGGGGTTAATAGCTTGAGAAAATCATGAGCGTATGATTGTTTCAAAAATCTCGAGATTTCGGTGTACTACCCTCTTTCGATTTTTTTGAAAAACTAATATTTTAAATTTTGAACATTTTAAGGGATTTCTGTGTACTAACCCCTTTGGATTTTTGTCAATTATAAGTATTTTCATTTTTGAACACTTTTTGGGTTAATAACTTGAGAAAATCATGAGCATATGATTGTTTCAAAAATCTCGAGATTTCGGTGTACTACCCTCTTTCGATATTTTTTGAGAAACTAATATTTTCAATTTTGAACATTTTAGAATATTTCTGTGTACCAACCCCTTTGGATGTTTGTGAAACATAAGTATTTTCATTTTTTAACACTTTTGGGGCTAATAACTTGAGAAAATCATAAGCTTTTGTTTGTTTCAAAAATCTTAAGATTTCGGTGTACTACTCGAGATTTCGGTGTACTACCCCTTTCGATTTTTTAGAAAAACTAATATTTTCAATTTTAATCATCTTAGGGGATTTCTGTGTACCAACCACTTTGGATTTTTGACAAACATAAGTATTTTCATTTTTGAACATTTTTGGGGTTAATAGCTTTAGAAAATCATGAGCGTATGATTGTTTCAAAAATCTCGAGATTTCGGTGTACTACCCTCTTTCGATTTTTTTGAAAAACTAATATTTTAAATTTTTAACATTTTAAGGGATTTCTGTGTACTAACCCCCTTTGGATTTTTGTCAATTATAAGTATTTTCATTTTTGAACACTTTTTGGGTTAATAACTTGAGAAAATCATGAGCATATGATTGTTTCAAAAATCTCGAGATTTCGGTGTACTACCCTCTTTCGATATTTTTTGAGAAACTAATATTTTCAATTTTGAACATTTTAGAATATTTCTGTGTACCAACCCCTTTGGATTTTTGTGAAACATAAGTATTTTCATTTTTTAACACTTTTGGGGCTAATAACTTGAGAAAATCATAAGCTTTTGTTTGTTTCAAAAATCTTATAATTTCGGTGTACTACTCGAGATTTCGGTGTACTACCCCTTTCGATTTTTTAGAAAAACTAATATTTTCAATTTTAATCATCTTAGGGGATTTCTGTGTACCAACCCCTTTGGATTTTTGACAAACATAAGTATTTTCATTTTTGAACATTTTTGGGGTTAATAGCTTTAGAAAATCATGAGCGTATGATTGTTTCAAAAATCTCGAGATTTCGGTGTACTACCCTCTTTCGATTTTTTTGAAAAACTAATATTTTAAATTTTGAACATTTTAGGGGATTTCTGTGTACCAACCCCTTTGGATTTTTGACAAACATAAGTATTTTCATTTTTGAACATTTTTGGGGTTAATAGCTTGAGAAAATCATGAGCGTATGATTGTTTCAAAAATCTCGAGATTTCGGTGTACTACCCTCTTTCGATTTTTTTGAAAAACTAATATTTTAAATTTTGAACAATTTAAGGGATTTCTGTGTACTAACCCCTTTGGATTTTTTTTAATTATAAGTATTTTCATTTTTGAAAACTTTTGAAGTTAATAACTTGAGAAAATCATAAGCTTATGATTGTTTTAGGGGATTTTTGTGTACTAACCCCTTTGGATTTTTGTAAAACATAAGTATATTCATTTTTGAACACTTTTGGGGTTAATAACTTGAGAAAATCATGAGCGTATGATTGTTTCAAAAATCTCGAGATTTCGGTGTACTACCCCCTTTCGATTTTTTTGAAAAACTAATATTTTCAATTTTGAACATTTTAGAATATTTCTGTGTACCAACCCCTTTGGATTTTTGTCAAACATAAGTATTTTCATTTTTGAACACTTTTGGGGCTAATAACATGAGAAAATCATGAGCGTATGATTGTTTCAAAAATCTCGAGATTTCGGTGTACTACCCTCTTTCGATTTTTTTATAAAACTAATATTTTCAAATTTGAACATTTTAGGGAATTTATGTGTACTAACCCCTTTGGATTTTTGTCAATTATAAGTATTTTCATTTTTGAACACTTTTTGGGTTAATTACTTGAGAAAATCATGAGCATATGATTGTTTCAAAAATCTCGAGATTTCGGTGTACTACCCTCTTTCGATATTTTTTGAGAAACTAATATTTTCAATTTTGAACATTTTAGAATATTTCTGTGTACCAACCCCTTTGGATTTTTGTGAAACATAAGTATTTTCATTTTTTAACACTTTTGGGGCTAATAACTTGAGAAAATCATAAGCTTTTGTTTGTTTCAAAAATCTTAAGATTTCGGTGTACTACTCGAGATTTCGGTGTACTACCCCTTTCGATTTTTTAGAAAAACTAATATTTTCAATTTTAATCATCTTAGGGGATTTCTGTGTACCAACCCCTTTGGATTTTTGACAAACATAAGTATTTTCATTTTTGAACATTTTTGGGGTTAATAGCTTGAGAAAATCATGAGCGTATGATTGTTTCAAAAATCTCGAGATTTCGGTGTACTGCCCTCTTTCGATTTTTTTGAAAAACTAATATTTTAAATTTTGAACATTTTAAGGGATTTCTGTGTACTAACCCCCTTTGGATTTTTGTCAATTATAAGTATTTTCATTTTTGAACACTTTTTGGGTTAATAACTTGAGAAAATCATGAGCATATGATTGTTTCAAAAATCTCGAGATTTCGGTGTACTGCCCTCTTTCGATTTTTTTGAAAAACTAATATTTTCAATTTTGAACATTTTAGAATATGTCTGTGTACCAACCCCTTTGGATTTTTGTGAAACATAAGTATTTTCATTTTTTAACACTTCTGGGGCTAATAACTTGAGAAAATCATAAGCTTTTGTTTGTTTCAAAAATCTTAAGATTTCGGTGTACTACCCCTTTCGATTTTTTAGAAAAACTAATATTTTCAATTTTAATCATCTTAGGGGATTTCTGTGTACCAACCCCTTTGGATTTTTGACAAACATAAGTATTTTCATTTTTAAACATTTTTGGGGTTAATAACTTGAGAAAATCATGAGCGTATGATTGTTTCAAAAATCTCGAGATTTCGGTGTACTGCCCTCTTTCGATTTTTTTGAAAAACTAATATTTTAAATTTTGAACATTTTAAGGGATTTCTGTGTACTAACCCCTTTGGATTTTTGTCAATTATAAGTATTTTCATTTTTGAACACTTTTTGGGTTAATAACTTGAGAAAATCATGAGCATTTGATTGTTTCAAAAATCTCGAGATTTCGGTGTACTACCCTCTTTCGATTTTTTTTGAAAAACTAATATTTTCAATTTTGAACATTTTAGAATATTTCTGTGTACCAACCCCTTTGGATTTTTGTCAAACATAAGTATTTTCATTTTTGAACACTTTTGGGGCTAATAACTTGAGAAAATCATAAGCTTTTGATTGTTTCAAAAATCTCAAGATTTCGGTGTACTACTCGAGATTTCGGTGTACTACCCCTTTCGATTTTTTAGATAAACTAATATTTTCAATTTTAATCATCTTAGGGGATTTCTGTGTACCAACCCCTTTGGATTTTTGTGAAATATAAGTATATTCATTTTTGAACACTTCTGGGTTTAATAACTTGAGAAAATCATGAGTGTATGATTGTTTCAAAAATCTCGAGATTTTGGTGTACTACCCTCTTTCGATTTTTTTGAAAAACTAATATTTTAAATTTTGAACATTTTAGGGGATTTCTGTGTACTAACTCCTTTTGATTTTTGTCAAACATAAGTATTTTCATTTTTGAACACTTTTGGGGTTAATAACTTAAGAAAATCATAAGTTTTTGATTGTTTCAAAAATCTCGAGATTTCGGTGTATTACCCCCTTTCGATTTTTTTTTTAAAACTAATATTTTAAATTTTGAACATTTGAGGGAATTTCTATGTATTAACCCCTTTGGATTTTTTTCAATTATAAGTATTTTCATTTTTGAACAGTTTTGGGATTAATAACTTGAGAAAATTATAAGCTTATAATTGTTTTAGGGGATTTCTGTGTACTAACCCCTTTGGATTTTTGGAAAACATAAATATATTCATATTTGAACACTTTTGGGGTTAATAACTTGAGAAAATCATGAGCGTATGATTGTTTCAAAAATCTCGAGATTTCGGTGTACTACCCTCTTCCGATTTTTTTTGAAAAACTAATATTTTTCAATTTTGAACATTTTAAGGGATTTCTGTGTACCAACCCCTTTGGATTTTTGTCAAACATAAGTATTTTCATTTTTGAACACTTTCGGGGTTAATAGCTTGAGAAAATCATAATCTTATGATTGTTTCAAAAATCTCGAAATTTCTGTGTACTACCCCGTTTCGATTTTTTTTAAAAACTAATATTTTAAAATTTGAACATTTTATGGAATTTCTATGTACTAACCCCTTTGGATTTTTGTCAATTATAAGTATTTTCATTTTTAAACACTTTTGCGGTTAATAACTTGAGAAAATCATAAGCTTATAATTGTTTTAGGGGATTTCAGTGTATTAACCCCTTTGGATTTTTGTAAAACGTAAGTATATTCATTTTTGAACACTTTTGGGGTTAATAACTTGAGAAAATCATGAGCGTATGATTGTTTCAAAAATCTCGAGATTTCGGTGTACTACCCTCTTTTGATTTTTTTGAAAAACTAATATTTTCAATTTTGAACATTTATGGGATTTCTATGTACTAACCCCTTTGGATTTTTGTCAAACATAAGTATTTTTATTTTTGAACACTTTTGGGGTTAATAACTTAAGAAAATCATAAGTTTTTGATTGTTTCAAAAATCTCGAGATTTCGGTGTACTACCCCATTTCGATTTTTTTTAAAAACTAATATTTTAAATTTTGAACATTTTAGGGAATTTCTATGTATTAACCCCTTTGGATTTTTTTCAATTATAAGTATTTTCATTTTTGAACACTTTTGGGATTAATAACTTGAGAAAATTATAAGCTTATAATTGTTTTAGGGGATTTCTGTGTACTAACCCCTTTAGATTTTTGTAAAACATAAATATATTCATATTTGAACACTTTTGGGGTTAATAACTTGAGAAAATCATGAGCGTATGATTGTTTCAAAAATCTCGAGATTTCGGTGTACTACCCTCTCTCGATTTTTTTTGAAAAACTAATATTTTTCAATTTTGAACATTTTAAGGTATTTCTGTGTACCAACCCCTTTGGATTTTTGTCAAACATAAGTATTTTCATTTTTGAACATTTTTGGGTTATAACTTGAGAAAATCATAAGCTTATGATTGTTTCAAAAATCTCGAAATTTCGGTGTACTACCCCCTTTCGATATTTTTGAAAAACTTATATTTTAAATTTTGAACATTTTAAGGGATTTCTGTGTATTAACCCCTTTGGATTTTTGTAAAACGTAAGTATATTCATTTTTGAACACTTTTGGGGTTAATAACTTGAGAAAATCATGAGCGTATGATTGTTTCAAAAATCTCGAGATTTCGGTGTACTACCCTCTTTCGATTTTTTTGAAAAACTAATATTTTCAATTTTGAACATTTATGGGATTTCTATGTACTAACCCCTTTGGATTTTTGTCAAACATAAGTATTTTCATTTTTGAACACTTTTGGGGTTAATAATTTAAGAAAATCATAAGTTTTTTATCGTTTCAAAAATCTCGAGATTTCGATGCACTACCCCCTTTCGATTATTTTGAAAAACTAATATTTTAAATTTTGAACATTTTAGGGAATTTCTATGTACTAACCCCTTTGGATTTCTTTCAATTATAAGTATTTTCATTTTTGAACACTTTTGGGGTTAATAACTTGAGAAAATGATAAGCTTATGATTGTTTTATGGGATTTCTATGTACTAACCCATTTGGATTTTTTTCAAATATAAGTATTTTCATTTTTGAACACTTTTGGGGTTAATAACTTGAGAAAATCATAAGCTTATAATTGTTTTAGGGGATTTCTGTGTATTAACCCCTTTGGATTTTTGTAAAACGTAAGTATATTCATTTTTGAACACTTTTGGGGTTAATAACTTGAGAAAATCATGAGCGTATGATTGTTTCAAAAATCTCGAGATTTCGGTGTACTACCCTCTTTTGATTTTTTTGAAAAACTAATATTTTCAATTTTGAATATTTATGGGATTTCTATGTACTAACCCCTTTGGATTTTTGTCAATCATAAGTATTTTTATTTTTGAACACTTTTGGGGTTAATAACTTAAGAAAATCATAAGTTTTTAATTGTTTCAAAAATCTCGAGATTTCGGTGTACTACCCCGTTTCGATTTTTTCAAAAAACCAATATTTTAAATTTTGAACATTTTAGGGAATTTCTATGTATTAACCCCTTTGGATTTTTTTCAATTATAAGTATTTTCATTTTTCAACACTTTTGGGATTAATAACTTGAGAAAATTATAAGCTTATAATTGTTTTAGGGGATTTGGTTGTACTAACCCCTTTGGATTTTTGTAAAACATAAGTATATTCATATTTGAACACTTTTGGGGTTAATAACTTGAGAAAATCATGAGCGTATGATTGTTTCAAAATCTCGAGATTTCGGTGTACTACCCTCTTTCGATTTTTTTTGAAAAACTAATATTTTTCAATTTTGAACATTTTAAGGGATTTCTGTGTACCAACCCCTTTGGATTTTTGTCAAACATAAGTATTTTCATTTTTGAACATTTTTGGGTTATAACTTGAGAAAATCATAAGCTTATGATTGTTTCAAAAATCTCGAAATTTCGGTGTACTACCCCCTTTCGATATTTTTGAAAAACTTATATTTTAAATTTTGAACATTTTAAGGGATTTCTGTGTATTAACCCCTTTGGATTTTTGTAAAACGTAAGTATATTCATTTTTGAACACTTTTGGGGTTAATAACTTGAGAAAATCATGAGCGTATGATTGTTTCAAAAATCTCGAGATTTCGGTGTACTACCCTGTTTCGATTTTTTTGAAAAACTAATATTTTCAATTTTGAACATTTATGGGATTTCTATGTACTAACCCCTTTGGATTTTTGTCAAACATAAGTATTTTCATTTTTGAACACTTTTGGGGTTAATAATTTAAGAAAATCATAAGTTTTTTATCGTTTCAAAAATCTCGAGATTTCGATGCACTACCCCCTTTCGATTATTTTGAAAAACTAATATTTTAAATTTTGAACATTTTAGGGAATTTCTATGTACTAACCCCTTTGGATTTCTTTCAATTATAAGTATTTTCATTTTTGAACACTTTTGGGGTTAATAACTTGAGAAAATGATAAGCTTATGATTGTTTTATGGGATTTCTATGTACTAACCCATTTGGATTTTTTTCAAATATAAGTATTTTCATTTTTGAACACTTTTGGGGTTAATAACTTGAGAAAATCATAAGCTTATGATTGTTTTAGGGGATTTTTGTGTACTAACCCCTTTGGATTTTTGTAAAACATAAGTATATTCATTTTTGAACACTTTTGGGGTTAATAACTTGAGAAAATCATGAGCGTATGATTGTTTCAAAAATCTCGAGATTTCAGTGTACTACCCATTTTTGAAAAACTAATATTTTAAATTTTGAACATTTTAGGGGATTTCTGTGTACTAACCCCTTTGGATTTTTGTCAAACATAAGTATTTTCATTTTTGAGAACTTTTGGGGTTAATAACTTGAGAAAATCATAATCGTTTGAGTGTTTCAAAAATCTCGAGATTTCGGTGTACTACCCCTTTCTTTTTTTTAGAACAACTAATATTTTCAAATTTGTACATTTCAGGGGATTTCTGTGTACTAATCCCTTTGAATTTTTGTCAAACATAAGTATTTTCATTTTTGAACACTTTTGGAGTTAATAGCTTGAGAAAATCATAAGCTTATGATTGTTTCAAAAATTTCGAGATTTAGGTGTATTACCCCTTTTCGATTTTTTTGAAAAACTAATATTTTCAATTTTGAACATTTTAGGGGATTTCTGTGTACTAACCCCTTTGGATTTTTGTCAAACATAAGTATTTTTATTTTTGAACACTTTTAAAGTTAATAATTTTAGAAAATCATGAGCTTATGATTGTTTCAAAAATCTCGAGATTTCGGTGTATTACCCCCTTTCAATTTTTTTGAAAAACTAATATTTTCAAGTTTGAACATTTTAAGGGATTTCTGTGTACTAACCCCCTTTGGATTTTTGTCAATTATAAGTATTTTCATTTTTGAACACTTTTTGGGTTAATAACTTGAGAAAATCATGAGCATATAATTGTTTCAAAAATCTCGAGATTTCGGTGTACTACCCTCTTTCGATATTTTTTGAAAAACTAATATTTTAAATTTTGAACATTTTAGAATATTTCTGTGTACCAACCCCTTTGGATTTTTGTCAAACATAAGTATTTTCATTTTTTAACACTTTTGGGGCTAATAACTTGAGAAAATCATAAGCTTTTGTTTGTTTCAAAAATCTTAAGATTTCGGTGTACTACTCGAGATTTCGGTGTACTACCCCTTTCAATTTTTTAGAAAAACTAATATTTTCAATTTTAATCATCTTAGGGGATTTCTGTGTACCAACCCCTTTGGATTTTTGACAAACATAAGTATTTTCATTTTTGAACATTTTTGGGGTTAATAACTTGAGAAAATCATGAGCGTATGATTGTTTCAAAAATCTCGAGATTTTGGTGTACTACCCTCTTTCGATTTTTTTGAAAAACTAATATTTTAAATTTTGAACATTTTAAGGGATTTCTGTGTACTAACCCCTTTGGATTTTTGTCAATTATAAGTATTTTCATTTTTGAACACTTTTTGGGTTAATAACTTGAGAAAATCATGAGCATATGATTGTTTCAAAAATCTCGACATTTCGGTGTACTACCATGTTTCGATTTTTTTTGAAAAACTAATATTTTCAATTTTGAACATTTTAGAATATTTTTGTGTACCAACCCCTTTGGATTTTTGTCAAACATAAGTATTTTCATTTTTGAACACTTTTGGGGCTAATTACTTTAGAAAATCATAAGCTTTTGATTGTTTCAAAAATCTCAAGATTTCGGTGTACTACTCGAGATTTCGGTGTACTACCCCTTTCGATTTTTTAGATAAACTAATATTTTCAATTTTAATCATCTTAGGGGATTTCTGTGTACCAGCCCCTTTGGATTTTTGTGAAATATAAGTATATTCATTTTTGAACACTTTTGGGGTTAATAACTTGAGAAAATCATGAGCTTATGATTGTTTCAAAAATCTCGTGATTTCGGTGTACTACCCTCTTTCGATTTTTTTAAAAAACTAATATTTTAAATTTTGAACATTTTAGGGGATTTCTGTGTACTAACTCCTTTGGATTTTTGTCAAACATAAGTATTTTCATTTTTGAACACTTTTGGGGTTAATAACTTAAGAAAATCATAAGTTTTTGATTGTTTCAAAAATCTCGAGATTTCAGTGTACTACCCCCTTTCGATTTTTTTAAAAAAACTAATATTTTAAATTTTGAACATTTGAGGGAATTTCTATGTATTAACCCCTTTGGATTTTTTTCAATTATAAGTATTTTCATTTTTGAACACTTTTGGGATTAATAACTTGAGAAAATTATAATCTTATAATTGTTTTAGGGGATTTCTGTGTACTAACCCCTTTGGATTTTTGTAAAACATAAGTATATTCATATTTCAACACTTTTGGGGTTAATAACTTGAGAAAATCATGAGCGTATGATTGTTTCATAAATCTCGAGATTTCGGTGTACTACCCCTCTTTCGATTTTTTTTTGAAAAACTAATATTTTTCAATTTTGAACATTTTAAGGGATTTTTGTGTACCAACCCCTTTGGATTTTTGTCAAACATAAGTATTTTCATTTTTGAACATTTTTGGGTTATAACTTGAGAAAATCATAAGCTTATGATTGTTTCAAAAATCTTGAAATTTCGGTGTACTATCCCCTTTCGATATTTTTGAAAAACTAATATTTTAAATTTTGAACATTTTAAGGGATTTCTGTGTATTAACCCCTTTGGATTTTTGTAAAACGTAAGTATATTCATTTTTGAACACTTTTGGGGTTAATAACTTGAGAAAATCATGAGCGTATGATTGTTTAAAAAATCTCGAGATTTCGGTGTACTACCCTCTTTCGATTTTTTTGAAAAACTAATATTTTCAATTTTGAACATTTATGGGATTTCTATGTACTAACCCCTTTGGATTTTTGTCAAACATAAGTATTTTCATTTTTGAACACTTTTGGGGTTAATAACTTCAGAAAATCATAAGTTTTTGATTGTTTCAAAAATCTCGAGATTTCGGTGTACTACCCCCTTTCGATTTTTTTTTAAAAACTAATATTTTAAATTTTGAACATTTGAGGGAATTTCTATGTATTAACCCCTTTGGATTTTTTTCAATTATAAGTATTTTTATTTTTGAACACTTTTGGGATTAATAACTTGAGAAAATTATAAGCTTATAATTGTTTTAGGGGATTTCTGTGTACTAACCCCTTTGGATTTTTGTAAAACATAAGTATATTCATATTTGAACACTTTTGGGGTTAATAACTTGAGAAAATCATGAGCGTATGATTGTTTCAAAAATCTCGAGATTTCGGTGTACTACCCTCTTTCGATTTTTTTTGAAAAACTAATATTTTTCAATTTTGAATATTTTTGGGGATTTCTGTGTACCAACCTCTTTGGATTTTTGTCAAACATAAGTATTTTAATTTTTGAATACTTTTGGGGTTATTAACTTGAGAAAATCATGAGCTTATGATTGTTTCAAAAATCTCGAGATTTCGGTGTATTACTCCCTTTCGATTATTTTTGAAAAACTAATATTTTCAAGTTTGAATATTTTAGGGGATTTCTGTGTACCAACCCCCTTTGGATTTTTGTCAAACATAAGTATTTTCATTTTTGAATACTTTTGGGGTTAATAACTTGAGAAAATCATGATCTTATTTATGTTTCAAAAATCTCGAGATTTCGGTGTATTACCCCCTTTTGATTTTTTTGAAAAACTAATATTTTCAAGTTTGAACATTTTATGAGATTTCTGTGTACCAACCCCTTTGGATTTTTGTCAAACATAAGTATTTTCATTTTTGAATACTTTTGGGGTTAATAACTTGAGAAAATCGTGAGCTTATGATTGTTTCAAAAATCTCGAGATTTCGGTGTATTACCCCCTTTCGATTTTTTTGAAAAACTAATATTTTCAAGTTTGAACATTTTAGGGGATTTTTGTGTACCAACCCCTTTGAATTTTTGTCAAACATAAGTATTTTCATTTTTGAATACTTTTGGGTTAATAACTTGAGAAAATCATGAGCTTATGATTGTTTCAAAAATCTCGAGATTTCGGTGTACTACCCCCTTTCGATTTTTTTGAGAAACTAATCTTTTCAATTTTAAACATTTTAGGGGATTTCTATGTACTAACCCCTTTGGATTTTTGTCAAACATAAGTATTTTCATTTTTGAACACTTTTGGGATTAATAACTTAAGAAAATAATAAGCTTATGATAGTTTCAAAAATCTCGAAATTTAGGTGTACTACCCCTTTTCGATTTTTTCGAAAATCGAATATTTTCAATTTTGAACATTTTAGGGGATTTCTCTGTACTAACCCCTTTGGATTTTTGTCAAACATAAGTATTTTTATTTTTGAACACTTTTCAAGTTAATTATTTTAGAAAATCATGAGCTTATGATTGTTTCAAAAATCTTGAGATTTCGGTGTATTACCCCCTTTCGATTTTTTTGAAAATCTAATATTTTAAATTTTGAACATTTTAGGGGATTTCTGTGTACTAACCCCTTTGGATTTTTGTCAAACATAAGTATTTTCATTTTTGAACCATTTTGGGGTTAATAACTTGAGAAAATCATAAGTTTTTGATTATTTCAAAAATCTCGAGATTTTAGTGTACTACCCCCTTTCGATTTTTTTGAAAAACTAATATTTTCAAATTTGTACATTTCAGGGGATTTCTGTGTACTAATCTCTTTGAATTTTTGTCAAACATAAGTATTTTCATTTTTGAACATTTTTGGAGTTAATAGCTTGAGAAAATCATAAGCTTATGATTGTTTCAAAAATTTCGAGATTTATGTGTACTACCCCTTTTCGATTTTTTCGAAAAACTAATATTTTTAATTTTGAACATTTTAGGGGATTTCTCTGTACTAACCCCTTTGGATTTTTTTCAAACATAAGTATTTTTATTTTTGAACACTTTTCAAGTTAGTAATTTTAGAAAATCATGAGCTTATGATTGTTTCAAAAATCTCGAGATTTCGGTGTATTACCCCCTTTCGATTTTTTTGAAAAACTAATATTTTCAAGTTTGAACATTTTAGGGGATTTCTGTGTACCAACCCCTTTGGATTTTTGTCAAACATAAGTATTTTCATTTTTGAATACTTTTGGGGTTAATAACTTGAGAGAATCATGAGCTTATGATTGTTTCAAAAATCTCGATTTTTCGGTGTACGACGCCCCTTTCGATTTTTTTGGGAAACTAATCTTTTCAATTTTAAACATTTTAGGGGATTTCTATGTACTAACCCCGGATTTTTGTCAAACATAAGTATTTTCATTTTTGAACACTTTTGGGGTTAATAACTTAAGAAAATAATAAGCTTATGATAGTTTCAAAAATCTCGAAATTTAGGTGTACTACCCTCTTTCGGTTTTTTTGAAAAACTAATATTTTCAATTTTGAACATTTTAGGGGATTTCTTTGTACTAACCCCTTTGGATTTTTGTCAAGCATAAGTATTTTCATTTTTGAACACTTTTGGGGTTAATAGTTTGAGAAAATCTTAAGCTTATGATTGTTTCAAAAATCTCAAAATTTCGGTGTACTACCCCCTTTCGATTTTTTTGAAGAACTAATATTTTAAATTTTCAACATTTTAGGGGATTTCTGTGTACTAACCCCTTTGGATTTTTGTCAAACATAAGTATTTTCAGTTTTGAACCATTTTGGGGTTAATAACTTGAGAAAATCATAAGTTTTTGATTGTTTCAAAAATCTCGAAATTTTGGTGTACTACCCCCTTTTGATTTTTTTGAAAAACTATTATTTTCAATTTTGAACATTTTAGGGAATTTCTATGTACTAACCCCTTTGGATTTTTGTCAATTATAAGTATTTTCATTTTTGAACACTTTTTGGGTTTATAACTTGAGAAAATCATGAGCTTATGATTGTTTCAAAAATCTCGAGATTTCGGTGTATTACCCCCTTTCAATTTTTTTGAAAAACTAATATTTTCAAGTTTGAACATTTTTGGGGATTTCTATGTACTAACCCCTTTGGATTTTTGTCAATTATAAGTATTTTCATTTTTGAACACTTTTTGGGTTTATAACTTGAGAAAATCATGAGCATATGATTGTTTCAAAAATCTCGAGATTTCTATGACTACCCTCTTTCGATTTTTTTTGAAAAACTAATATTTTCAATTTTGAACATTTTAGAATATTTTTGTGTACCAACCCCTTTGGATTTTTGTCAAACATAAGTATTTTCATTTTTGAACACTTTTGGGGCTAATAACTTGAGAAAATCATAAGCTTTTGAGTGTTTCAAAAATCTCGAGATTTCGGTGTACTACTCGAGATTTCGGTGTGCTACCCCTTTCGAATTTTTAGAAAAACTAATATTTTCAATTTTAAACATCTTAGGGGATTTCTATGTACTAACCCCTTTGAATTTTTGTCAAAACATAAGTATTTTCATTATTGAACACTTTTGGGGTTAATAACTTGAGAAAATCATAACCTTATAATTGTTTCAAAAATCTCGAGATTTGGGTGTACTACCCCTTTTCGATTTTTTCGAAAAACTAATATTTTCAATTTTGAACATTTTAGGGGATTTTGTTGTACTAACCCCTTTGGATTTTTGTCAAACATAAGTATTTTCATTTTTGAACACTTTTAAGGTTAATAACTTGAGAAAATCATGAGCTTATGATTGTTTCAAAAATCTCGATATTTTAGTGTACTACCCACCTTTCGATTTTTTTGAAAAACTAATATTTTCAAATTTGTACATTTCAGGGGATTTGTGTGTACTAATCCCTTTGAATTTTTGTCAAACATAAGTATTTTCATTTTTGAACACTTTTGGAGTTATTAGCTTGAGAAAATCATAAGCTTATGATTGTTTCAAAAATTTCGAGATTTAGGTGTACTACCCTTATTCGATTTTTTCGATAAACTAATATTTTCAATTTTGAACATTTTAGGGGATTTCTCTGTACTAACCCCTTTAGATTTTTGTCAAACATAAGTATTTTTATTTTTGAACACTTTTCAAGTTAATAATTTTAGAAAATCATGATCTTATGATTGTTTCAAAAATCTAGAGAGTTCGGTGTACTACCCCCTTTCGATTTTTTTAGAAAAACTAATATTTTCAATTTTAAACATCTTAGGGGATTTCTATGTACTAACCCCTTTGAATTTTTGTCAAAACATAAGTATTTTCATTTTTGAACACATTTGGGGTTAATAACTTGAGAAAATCATAAGCTTATGATTGTTTCAAAAATCTCGAGATTTCGGTGTACTACCCCCTTTCGATTTTTTTGAAATACTAATAATTTCAATTTTGAACATTTTAGGGGATTTCTGTGTACTAACCCCTTTGGATTTTTGTCAAACATAAGTATTTTAATTTTTGAACACTTTTGGGGATAATAACTTGAGAAAATCATGAGCTTATGATTGTTTCAAAAATCTCGAGATTTCGGTGTACTACCCCCTTTCGATTTTTTTGAGAAACTAATATTTTCAATTTTGAACATTTTAGGGGATTTCTATGTACTAACCCCTTTGGATTTTTGTCAAGCATAAGTATTTTCGTTTTTGAACACTTTTGGGGTTAATAACTTGAGAAAATCATGAGCTTGTGATTGTTTCAAAAATTTCGAGATTTCGGTGTACTACCCCCTTTCGATTTTTTTGAGAAACTAATCTTTTCAATTTTAAACATTTTAGGGGATTTCTATGTACTAACCCCTTTGGATTTTTGTCAAACATAAGTATTTTCATTTTTGAACACTTTTGGGGTTAATAACTTAAGAAAATAATAAGCTTATGATTGTTTCAAAAATCTCGAAATTTAGGTGTACTACCCCCTCTTTCGGTTTTTTTGAAAAACTAATATTTTCAATTTTGAACATTTTAGGGGATTTCTTTGTACTAACCCCTTTGGATTTTTGTCAAGCATAAGTATTTTCACTTTTGAACACTTTTGGGGTTAATAGCTTCAGAAAATCATAAGCTTATGATTGTTTCAAAAATCTCAAAATTTCGGTGTACTACCCCCTTTCGGTTTTTTTCAAGAACTAATATTTTAAATTTTGAACATTTTAGGGGATTTTTGTGTACTAACCCCTTTGTATTTTTGTCAAACATAAGTATTTTCATTTTTGAACACTTTTGGGGCTAATAACTTGAGAAAATCATAAGCTTTTGAGTGTTTCAAAAATCTCGAGATTTCGGTGTACTAATCGAGATTTCGGTGTGCTACCCCTTTCGATTTTTTAGAAAAACTAATATTTTCAATTTTAAACATCTTAGGGGATTTCTATGTACTAACCCCTTTGGATTTTTGTCAAAACATAATTATTTTCATTTTTGAACACTTTTGGGGTTAATAACTTGAGAAAATCATAACCTTATAATTGTTTCAAAAATCTCGAGATTTGGGTGTACTACCCCTTTTCGACTTTTTCGAAAAACTAATATTTTCAATTTTGAACATTTTAGGGGATTTTTTTGTACTAACCCCTTTGGATTTTTGTCAAACATAAGTATTTTCATTTTTGAACACTTTTAAGGTTAATAACTTGAGAAAATCATGAGCTTATGATTGTTTCAAAATCTAGAGATTTCGGTGTACTACCCCCTTTCGATTTGTTTTGAAAAACTAATATTTTCAATTTTGAACATTTTAGAATATTTTGTGTACCTACCCCTTTGGATTTTTGTCAAACATAAGTATTTTCATTTTTGAACACTTTTGGGGCTAATAACTTGAGAAAATCATGAGCTTATGATTGTTTCAAAAATCTCGAGATTTCGGTGTACTACCCCCTTTCGATTTTTTTGAGAAACTAATCTTTTCAATTTTGAACATTTTAGGGGATTTCTATGTACTAACCCCTTTGGATTTTTGTCAAACATAAGTATTTTCATTTTTGAACACTTTTGGGGTTAATAACTTGAGAAAATAATAAGTTTGTGATTGTTTCAAAAATCTCGAAATTTAGGTGTACTACCCTCTTTCCGTTTTTTTGAAAAACTAGTATTTTCAATTTTGAACATTTTAGGGGATTTCTTTGTACTAACCCCTTTGGATTTTTGTCTAGCATAAGTATTTTCATTTTTAAACACTTTTGGAGTTAATAGCTTGAGAAAATCATAAGCTTATGATTATTTCAAAAAAATTGAGATTTAGGTGTACTACCCCTTTTCGATTTTTTCGAAAAACTAATATTTTCAATTTTGAACATTTTAGGGGATTTCTTTATACTAACCCATTTGGATTTTTGTCAAACATAAGTATTTTCTATTTTGAACACTTTTGGGGTTAATAACTTGAGAAAATCATAAGCTTATGATTGTTTCAAAAATCTCGAGATTTCGGTGTTCTACCCCGCCTTTCGATTTTTTTGAACAAACTAAGATTTTCAATTTTGAACATTTTAGGGGATTTTTGTGTACTAACCCCTTTGGATTTTTGCCAAACATAAGTATTTTCATTTTTGAACACTTTTAAGGTTAATAACTTGAGAAAATCATAAGCTTATGATTGTTTAAAAAATCTCGAGATTTCGGTGTACTAGCCCCTTTCGATTTTTTCGAAAAACTAATATTTTCAATTTTGAACATTTTAGGGGATTTCTGTGTACTAACCCCTTTGGATTTTTGTCAAACATAAGTATTTTCATTTTTGAACACTTTCGGGGTTAATAGCTTGAGAAAATCATAAGCTTATGATTGTTTCAAAAATCTCGAAATTTCTGTGTACTACCCCGTTTCGATTTTTTTTTAAAACTAATATTTTAAATTTTGAACATTTTATGGAATTTCTATGTACTAACCCCTTTGGATTTTTGTCAATTATAAGTATTTTCATTTTTAAACACTTTTGGGGTTAATAACTTGAGAAAATCATAAGCTTTTTATTGTTTCAAAAATCTCGAGATTTCGGTGTACTACCCCCTTTCGATTTTTTTGAAAAACTAATATTTTCAATTTTTCACATTTTAAGGGATTTCTATGTACTAACCCCTTTCGATTTTTGTCAAACATAAGTATTTTCATTTTTTAATACTTTTGGGGTTAATAACTTGAGAAAATAACAAGCTTATGATTATTTCAAAAAAATCAAAATTTCGGTGTACTACCCCCTTCTGTTTTTTTTTGAAAAACTAATATTTTCTATTTTGAACATTTTAGGGAATTTCTGTGTACTAACCCCTTTGGATTTTTTCCAATTATAAGTATTTTCATTTTTGAACACTTTTTGGGTTAATAACTTGAGAAAAATCATGAACTTATGATTGTTTCAAAAACCTCGAGATTTCGGTGTATTACCCCCTTTCGATTTTTTTGAAAAACTAATATTTTCAATTTTGAACATTTTAGAATATTTCTGTGTACCAACCCCTTCGGATTTTTGTGAAACATAAGTATTTTCATTTTTGAACACTTTTGGGGCTAATAACTTGAGAGACTCATAAGCTTTTGATTGTTTCAAAAATCTCGAGATTTCGGTGTACTACTCGAGATTTCGGTGTACTACCCGTTTCGATTTTTTTGAAAAATAATATTTTCAAATTTAAACATCTAAGGGGATTTTTGTGTACTAACCCCTTTGGATTTTTGTCAAAACATAAGTATTTTCATTTTTGAACACTTTTGAGGTTAATAACTTATGAAAATAATAAGCTTATGATTGTTTCAAAAATATCAAAATTTCGGTGTACTACCCCCTTTCGATTTTTTTGAAAAACTAATATTTTCAATTTTGAACATTTTAGGGAATTTCTCTGTACTAACCGCTTTGGATTTTTGTCAATTATAAGTATTTTCATTTTTGAACACTTTTGGGGTTAATAACTTGAGAAAATCATAAGCTTATGATTGTTTCAAAAATCTCGAGATTTAGGTGTACTACCCCTTTTTGATTTTTTCGAAAAACTAATATTTTCAATTTTGAACATTTTAGGGGATTTCTGTGTACTGATCCCTTTGGATTTTTTTCAAACATAAGTATTTTCATTTTTGAACACTTTAAAGGATAATAACTTGAGAAAATCATGAGCTAATGATTGTTTCAAAAATCTCGAGATTTCGGTGTACTACCCCCTTTCGATAATAGAGATTTCTGTTTATAACCTCTTTGAATTTTGATCAAAAACAAGTATTTTTCATTTTAAAACCCTTCAGAGGTCTATATCACAACCAAAATATTTAGATTTCTGCATACTAACTCCTTTGGATTTTTGTCAAAAACAAGTATTTTCATTTTAATACTCTTATGGGGTTGATATCTTAGGAAAATCATAATCTTATGATTTTCACCAAAATATTGAGATTTTTGTGTATTAACCCCTTTGCATTTTGGTGAAAAACAAGTAATTTCAATTTTGAACACTACGGGTATTGATATCTTAAAAAAAACACAATCTTATGATTTTTGCCAAAATATTGAGACTTTTATGTACGAACCTTTTTTGATATTTTCAAACATAAGGATTTTCAATTTTGAACCCTTCGGAGGTTGATATTTTAAAAAACCATAATTTTTAATTTTCACCGAAATATTGAGATTTCTGTGTACCAACCCCTTTTGGATTTTTGTCAAAATAAGAATTTTAAATTTTAAACACTTTGTGGGTTGATATATTAAGAAAATTAAAAGCTTATGTCTCAAAATTATTGAGATTTCTGTTTGCATACATCTTTTGATTTTAGTAAAAAATAAGTATTTTTATTTTTTCTACATTTTGTGGGTTATGTATACTGAGTTACTGACCCTTTTAGATTTTTTTTGTTAAAAACTAGTGTTTTCATTTTTAATTTGAACACATCGATGGTTAATAACATTTTCTCAAAAATATTTAAATTCATGTTTACTAACACCTTTAAATTTTGGAAAAACAAGAATTTTTATTTATGAACATTTCGGAAGTTAATAATTAAAGAAAATAATAATATTGAAATTTTTGTATACTATTACTAACCCTTTTGAATTTTTGTAAAAAAACAAGACTTTAAGGGTTAATCTATTGAGAGTTTTGTGTACGAATCCTATTGGATTTTTGTCAAAAACAATGTGTATTAACCTCTTTGATTTTGGTAAAAAGTAAGTTTTTTTTAGACTTTTTATACACTTTAGAGTTTAATAAATTAAAAAAATTACAATTTTTTTTAAAATACTGAGATTTATATATAATATCTTTTTTTTGAATTTTGGTAAAGAGCACATACATTAATAACTTCTTTTTAATGGCAAAGATATCAATTAATGTACGCACTCTTATTATGATTTGTCTTCCTAATTATCTCCATAAGCCATTAATCCCTTGCCAAATAAACTCTTTTCAACCCACATTACCTTCCCAATATACTTACATTATGCGAATATTTACTGCAACAACTTATATAATACACCCATCACGTACGAGTTACCAATAATTTTTCAAAAGGAATATTCCAAATAATTTTTTATATAAAAAAAACTTTGATACCATCCCACAAACTCCCATGCTGATTGGAGAAGAAATCAATCATACAACACTTTTTTTCCCAATCTCTCCTCTTCTCCTTCTTCTTCAACAATCCTCTAATCCAATTCAAAATCCTTACTCCACTTTTCCTTCTCCACTGAAATTGGATGCAGCGGCTGCTAAATCTCAGTCTCTGGTTGACATCAAGATGCCAGAGTCGTCACAAGTTCATCCCGGCGACGATCACGAGGCCGCCACAGCCGCGACCGACGGAGATAGCCGCCTCCTTTTCGGTAGATACGAGATCGGTAGACTCCTCGGCTATGGCGCCTTCGCGAAGGTCTATTACGCGCACGACCTGAAAACCGGCGGAAGCGTGGCCATTAAATCCATCTCGAAGCGCCAGATCGTGAAAAACGGACACACAGGCAACATCAAGCGCGAGATCTCAATCCTCCACCGCGTCCGCCATTCGCACATCATCCGCCTCCTCGAGGTTCTCGCCACACGCACTCGGATCTTCTTCGTCATGGAGTACGCTCGCGGCGGCGAGCTTTTCACGAAAGTCAAGCGCGGCCGGTTCAGCGAGGATCTGAGCCGAAAATACTTTCAGCAGCTGATCTCTGCTGTCCGCTATTGTCACGCTCGAGGCATCTTCCACCGAGATCTGAAGCCGGAGAATCTCCTCCTCGACGAGAATTGGAGCCTGAAAGTGTCCGATTTCGGATTGAGCGCGGTTAAGGACCAGATCCGGCCTGACGGAATGCTTCACACTGTTTGTGGAACCCCTGCTTATGTAGCGCCGGAGGTTTTAGCGAAGAAGGGATACGAAGGTGCGAAGGTTGATGTCTGGTCATGCGGCGTGGTTTTGTTTGTTTTGAATGCTGGCTATTTGCCTTTCAACGATGGAAATCTGATGGCGATGTACAGGAAGATTCTTAGAGGAGAGTATAAATGTCCGAAATGGACGTCTCCGGAGCTGAAATCGTTGATTTCACGCCTCCTGGACACGAATCCGGACACGAGGATCAGTATCGACGGCGTAATCAGAGATCCGTGGTTCAGGAAAGATCTGAACGAGGCTGAGTTTCGCGGAAGTGAGATGGAAGGTTTGAAGCTGGAGGAGAGAGATCGATACATGAATGCATTCGATATTATCTGGTGTTCGTCTGGATTCAAGTCCGATTTCGCAGGGAAGAGTCAGGAGGAGATGTTCTTGTCTGAAGAGGAGCCATTGGAGATTGTGAGGAAGGTGGAGAGGGAGGTTAGGGAAGTGGAAGGGATGATGGTGGAGAGGAAGGATTGGGGGGTGAGGATTGAGGGGCAAGATGGTAATTTCGCCATGGTTGTGGGGGTTAACCGGCTAACGGAGAAGCTGGTTGTTATAGAGGTGAAGATGATGGAAGGGGTTGTGGGTTCTATTGGGTTTGAGTTGTGGAAGGAGAGGCTTAAGCCTCTCATTGATGGGCTTGTTTATAGGCCCACTGCTGAGGCCGCCGCGAGCTCCACCGGTTAACGCCGGTCAAATCTCTTTATGCCTTTTAAAAACCCGGTACAGTCTAGATCGGTTATTTAGACATTTTAAAAGATATAACTGACCCACTTCATTTAGATGCGTTAAAGATGCATTTAGAATCGATATAAAAAATCAATATTGGGTACACTACGGATTTGTAAGCAACAATCATACACAGAAACAAGGCTAAATTCGAGTATGACGGAACAAGTACAAGAGAGTCTACGACGCAATTTGCTTTTCTGAAGCATCTGGATAAGGGAGTTTGTCATTTTTAAATAGTTTCAACGATCACATTCTTGACGCCTCTGGTTGGTTAAGTTTTGGGGTTATTCGTTTAATTTTTTTGGTTGTGAAAAGTTTTGGGTGTATTATTGTAGAGGTGTCTAGATGTAAATATGTGCTATCTAGACGGAGGAGAAAGAGGGTAGATGATGACTTCTTTTTATTGGTATGTTTTGATAGATGTTTTAGATATGTTATATTAGTTAGCATGTGTTTTAATGTCTTAATGAACGTGCAATACGTCAAGTTTGAATACAATTTTGTTTCATTAGCGAGGATCACCACATATGCTAATGCATGTGCCGTCACGGCACTTTCTATCATCGAGCTTCAAGATTAGTGGTGAAGGGTGATTTTTTGGAACAAATTAAAAAATGAGGAAATAATGATTAGGCACCTTTTTCACTTAAGTTTATTATTGATAAGGCGGTGTGTTTGACCTAAAGTATATATAAAATTTATCCCGTGGAAAAAAGTTATACTCCGAGATTCATGCATGCCGATACCTTCAAGAGTAATGCATTTTATTTAATGAAAACAGAAGCATTTATCTTGTCTTGTATAAACTAGATCCGGAAACCCGCTTTGCGGTTAGTCATTAAACATATCATAAATTTAAAATGAGTGAACGGTGATATAATTCAATTCTACAAACTCGTAAAATGCAAATACAACTATTGCAACAGTGGTTGCAACCGAAATCTGCAACATAAAGTATTTATATGATGTTCATGTTTTACTGAGGCCAATGTTGTTTGGCGTGTTACATGTGGCGTGTTACATGTTTTACCGAGGCCATGCATATGAATCAATCTTAGGTGTTGTCAATATATAGATTAAAAATATCTAATTAATCCAGATTCATTTTTAATCGGGGAAGGATGAGGCGTCGGAATGAAACGAAGAAATTGATGAACCTGATAGAGATGAGAATGAATTTAGAGATTGTGATAGAGGAAGGAGACGAAGATGGTGTGTTCTTAGTTGATGATGGAATTAACATTTAAGAAAATAAGTAATTAGGATAAAGATTTAAAATATATTGTTCTTGGTAAAAAAAAAGATTTAAAATATTAGAGTAGCATTTATTAGATAAATGTTGTTTTTACTTCTTCAAATCCATCAACTTTTATACATAGATAGACTAGAAACGGGCCTCCGCGCGGGGAAATTACAGTTTTTAATATGATTTAACGTTGTTTAATAGGCGTCCTAAAATTAGATTGGGCTAATCATATTCACAACCCTTTATGATATAGAATCTAACATCGACAAAGCAGTCTCTAATCTTTGTTCTATCAAAAAGAAAAAAAATAAAGTTTAATTAGTGATTATGTTTTTCCTGAATGTTTTATTAATCATTTTAGCAATTGACACACAACTACCTATGAATTCGTCTCTCCCTTTAAAATCATCACATTACCTAATTAGCTCGGGTGCTTTTTTTTTGCCAAACAATTAGCTCGTGTATTGGTGTTCCTATTTTATTAGGGCTTAAATCAACAGACTGAAACCCGCGTACGGGTCTTGCGTAATTATAATTTCTTAAATGTTTCATAATAGATATTGAAATGATATTATATCATATAATCAAATGAGTTTGATGATTTGTACCTCTTCTCTCAATTCGCCAAATTGTTATATCATTTTGTAATATTATTGTAATATACGGGACATAAGTTTTTAAAAATATGATTTTTAATATTCTTGTAATGTACATGACAAAAGTTTTTAAATATATGTTATTTGCGTATGCAATTTCTTCAATGCTCTATATGCTAAATTTTTGTTCAAGTCTTGTTTGCAGTATTATTACCAACTCCACAGATTTTGGTATATAAAATAAGGTAATCTATTTTGATTTATTAATAGCTAAGTTGGTGAATATA
This sequence comes from Oxyria digyna, assembly GCA_029168935.1. Classification (NCBI taxonomy): domain Eukaryota; kingdom Viridiplantae; phylum Streptophyta; class Magnoliopsida; order Caryophyllales; family Polygonaceae; genus Oxyria; species Oxyria digyna. The sequence continues at coordinate 1,020,430 of JAPVLV010000001.1, read as the reverse complement.
TGATCTATTTTTCTGTCTATAACTCATTACAATTGAATAAACTCGAGGACCAGTTATTAAATGTCATTTCCCCATTGTATACATTTTTTACGTGTTTACTAAATTATCATGCTTGTTGGAAACTGAGTGTAAATGTTTGAAAACAACATGCTAGCATATTGCAATATGTAATATTGTTTACAATTACTAAAATTAGATGCAAACGGCCTCCGATAAGGGCTCAAAGTTTGGTACTAATGACGAAAAATGTAGTTTAAGATAAGTAAAAAGTAAACACTTCAAGCACAAAGAAATTGAAAGAGGAAAAAATGCATACCATATAGTTCACAACAGATCTCCCTCTTTGTATAAATTTAGTAATTGCAAAAGTTAAATCATTTTACAAAGACACATGATACATGAATTGAATATAGGGAATTTAGATTCTTTGGTAACTCGGTCCTCTAAACTCTGTAAACCTGCATATTATTTGTATATATATATACTCCATCCGTCCCAAAATATGAGTCTCATTGTACAAAAATATCTTGGATTAAGGCAAATGTTTTAAAGTACATAAGTGCATTGAAAATGATGAATGTAAAATATTAAAACAGTTCATTAACCAATGGGAGAAGAGTTTACAAATGAAAAGTACATAAGTGCATTGAAAATGATGAATGTAAAATATTAAAATAATATGAGTAAGGGTATAATTGGAAGAAGTTTATGGACAAAAATAGAAATGAGACTAACATTTCGGGACGCCCAAAAAGGAAAATGGGACTCATATTTTGGGACGGAGGGAGTATAATTTACTAAAGCCTTCATGTGTACCTTTGAAAAAAGTTATTGATCTGACTTTTTACTTTTTACTTTATTAATCTATTGATAAAGTCAATTACTGCAAAATCATACCATCCACTCCAAACCTCTGTCCACATGAGAGGTTTGTAAGGTCTGCTTTAGTAAACACATAACAGTAAAAGTCGTTGCAAGTATATTAATCTGTCACAATAAGATCATTAACTATTAAAAAATTTATTTTGAAAAGAATTAAGATTGTCAACAAGAACACTGGAACTTATAAAGGGATCAAGAGAGTCATCTTCCTTGCACATTAACCATGGAACACCAATATCTAATCCAACAACAATGTTAGCAGCTCATCTCATGTGATCACAACCTTCTTGTCCAAACATCTTTCTTTGCAATTTATATTTATATTCGATCTGAAAACACAAACTGATAGCACATAATTCAGTTTTTGAAATCAGAAACTCAAATTAATTTGACTAATCTTAATTACAAGAGGTCATGAAAAAAAGAGTCAATGAAAACATACAACATTGAGTGATGTCAAGGCATTGAATTTCATGTGTACAAGAGTGATTGCCAAGGAATTTCTTTTTATTATTGCCTTCAAAATGCTCAAAAATTCGATTTAGTTTTGGGCGCATTCTAGTTACGCTCAAAACTGAACCGGGTTTTAAAAAAAAGGTTTGGGGTGCCAGTTAAAATTTTCCGAGTGCGGGATTTTTCCCCACAATCATACGGTCAAGTATGTGCGCGAGGGGGAGAAAAGACAAGTAGACATCATTTAGATTCATCTATGTAAGAAGAAAATTACCACTGTCAAAATTGAGGTTGATCGGTGAATTTGAAAGGGAGAGTGGGGATCGAGGAATTGGGGGTTATCGGCAGTGGCGGATCTAGAAAATTTCTACCGTGGGGGCTCGTATTAGAATTAAGATTATAAATTATGTTCTCTTTTTCTTGAGTATTATCAATTTGATTTAAACATATTCAATATAATATTAACCCACATTTAAAATTTAAATTAATTAAATTTTTTGTGGTAAAATCAATAATAAATATTCTTCTACTTTTTATTCTTGTATCAAATAAATATCTTGTACATAGAAATATCATATAAAAGTTATTCTTTTTCTCTAATATTACCGATATTTAGTGGGTTTGATAGATATTAAAAATATAAAAACTCTGTATGTAAAAATTACATTTAGTTTCCTTACATTTTTAATAATCATGTTTCTCTTTTTAACACACCTCTTACTTTTCTTACCAAAATTCAAGAATAAAATAGAAAAAATCTCTATATAACTACTAAAGCAAATTACAATTCTTCAATTCTAGCTATGTCACGTGGCATACTCTTCATTCAGGCCATCCACCTGTCGTCATTTCATTGGTCACGATTTTTTATAATTTATTGTAATTTTCTCAAAAAAAATTAATTAAATTTGGAAAATCGTGTGCAAAAATATTACAAAAAGATTGCTTAAGATCTTTCAGATTACAAAAAGATTTTTATGTGTTAATTTTCTAGATTTTGACCTCCCAATATCCTATTATTTTATTTTACAAATATATATTTTATTTTTATGATATGACGTATCACAAAATGATTGATTTCTTAATAAATAAGAGAAATAATTATATTTTTGTGTTATTGTAGTGTTTTCAATTATATATTTTTATATATGTTGAAATCAATTTATTTAAATTTGTTAAAAATTGACCCATGATAATTTGATCAAATAAGATTTTTGGTATTAAAAATTCATGTATATTCGTTGTTTATTATATTTAAAATGTAAAAACTTAATTATATATCAATATCATTTTAAGATATAAACTTATTTTCATATAAAATTTTATATTACATAATACTCCTTACTACTAATTCACTATATCGAGTTATATAAACCCGCACATGGAGCGAGACCTAGTCTAGTTTGTGTATAAAATTAAAAGGCTAAAATGACTTACGTTATATTACATGAAAAATAAAATCAAACCAACTTCATGTAATTCTATTAATTACTTAGTAATTAATTACCGTTGTGTAAATTGAATTTTAAAAAAATATATTAAAAAGCTGACTACTTATATGATACTAAACCAGAGGAGTATAATCAGTATATCACATTTTTACTTAAAATTTAAAACAATTGAATCTCTAGTTTGGAAAATTTTAACTGTTGTACAGTTTTACCACGGATCTAATGAAAGAAAAAAAAGGAGGGTGTTTAATTTTTTAGCAAAACCCTTCGTTTTGATCTTTTGGACATCTTTTTAAATTAGAAAAAATGGTTGATGTAAATTTATTTAGTGAAATCCTAAATTTATCAATGGAGGGAGCAACATTTATGAGGTACAAATTTCATTCAATTTTGGCATTGGATATAAGATGTTTGATGTGATCAAATGCAATAAGTACCGATTGAGAATATATCAGGAATCAAAGTGTACAAAAGTGACCATCAAGTTTCGTAATCAAGGAGAAAAAACTGAATTAGGAGGCTCACGTTAATATTAAATATAAAAAAACAATACGGAGTATTCTATACTTTAGTCGTATTGAATCTATACATATACTAAAACAGAACTAAAACAGAACGTTGTTTTGCCACATGTCGTCCTTATATTCAATTCGCCTATGTGTCGACTTCTAAGATATGCTACATCATTCACCATGTCATCCTCCACATCATCCGACTTTATATTTTGATATATATCTTTCAATTAAATAAGTAAAAAAATCAAAAAGATATCTAATAGGTTATATTACAAAAAGAAATATCGATTTTTATCTTTTGTCATATTTTATCTTTATCTTATCTATATATATCTTTATCTTATATATTTATCTTTATCTATTATTATGTTATCAATCTAATTAAATTAAGTTATTAATGAATTTACACTATAAAACATAAATTGTAAACTATAAACTGTAATCTATAAATTATAAACCATAATGTATAAACTATAATTTATAAACTATTAATAGTATAAAATATAAATATTTTATTAAAATATTTATTACATGTGACCCCGAACATGGTACGGGAACACACGCTAATTTGCTAACCTACAAAAAGTGTCAATTTTGAGAAATAATTTTAAAAAACGTCTATAATGAAAATTATTTCTAAACTATTGACTATTTCAGGAGAAAACAGTACATATCGGGTAATGTACGGGTAATGTACACAGCAGGCTTTAACTGAAAACTTTGTAGAAAATCAATCACGGTTGTATATGAAAGTTTCGATCTAACCATATTCCTTGCAGCGAGCAACAACCAAGGTTCATTCAATTGCAGGCAGGCCCGGACCAGAGGGCAGGGTGACCTGGGAGACGACCTAGGGTCCAAAATATTTTGGGGCCCTAAATTCTTATAAAATACGTATACTACCTATACTAACAGTGGATAGCATTAAGTATACTACCTATACTAACAGTGGATAGCATTAAGTCTTCATAGTCCAGTGGTCAGGCCTTGATCCATTACATCTGAATGTCCACGGTTCGAGTCATCTTCCCACGCCTTTTTCAATTATTTATCTTATTTCATTTATTTTTTATTTAAATTGAAAATTTTTCTTTTATTTATTTTCCTTTAAATTAAAAAATTTCCCTTTTTACATTTTTTTTTATCTCCCTCCTCTCACTTCTTTCATTTGTTGTCCTTTAAATTAAAACTTATCCTTTTTTCATTTATTTATCTCACTTATTTCATTTATTCTTTAATTTATTTTCCTTTAAATTAAAAAATTTCCCTTAATTTTTGTCTCCTTTGCCGATTTATTTTTACTTTAAATTAAAATTTTCTTCCCAAATAAGTGTATTTATATTCACTTAAACTCTTTATAAAATATATCCTAATAAATAACAATTATACTAAACTACTAAAGTAAATAATTTTCATAGAGGCCTCCGTAAAAAAAATTCGCCCGGGCCTCTAAAATTTATTTCAGGACCGGCCCTGATTGCAGGTCAAGTCGTCCCAAAAATAATTCGGACTCAAAGTCAGCAATTAAATGGAATAGTGTATGAATTTATGAAGGTAATACACGCCAAGCTAGCTTCTTCTTCATCGATCTCATTCAATGCAGCAAGGAAATTCGATATCATTTGAACTGCAAGTATAATTTTCAAATCGATGTTATAGCTAGCTATATAGGTTGCTTTCGTTGGGCCACATTCAGTTGTCGTAGTTTATTATTAATGTTGTTTGAATATATGATGCATATGTCAAATTAATTAATTGCTTACACACAAAAATAAGAGAAAAAACTTATGAATCGTAAAGCACCGACTTTTATATACACATCTCATTTACTTTGTTTGTTGCTCTCAACTGCCACCATATACAAACATCAACTTGTTTATGTAGACATGTTATATCGCAATCCATTGGTTAAACAGTTTCATTGTACACTTTGATTCGGGTAAATATGAAACGTAGATGAAGATTGATGATGATTTTTTTTAAAGAGAGACACGTTTCATTATTATCTAATTTAATTCTAATTCATATATAATTAATCACATTGTATTAAATTTTTTGTGTTTTTTTTGCAATTTGTTGTCTTACATTTTAGTATATGTAGTCAATTGAAGATTTAGGTCCAACAATACGTGTACATAGTGGATCCATAAAAAACAAATTGACATATCCTACTTTTCGATTTCTCAACACCATATTATAAAGGTTTATAAAACCGTAAAATTCACGTGTAGCGAGGGTCCAAAAATACTAGTTGAATACTAATGTGGGTGATGTAGCACTATCATATTAATAAGAATCAGAATGAGATACCGACGAGAATGGCCCCCCACGTACTCGATCTTTCGTCAGCTTAAAATGATCAACGTATGAATCTAGTCATTAAAAATGTTAATATGTACGTCGATCTATAAATATTTTGACAAGTGTCACCGCTTTTATCTGTGATTAAGTCCTTCCAATTAAGCAAGACCCCGTATAAAGTATCGAATCGGAATGTATATACTCTCTTTATTATTTATTATTATTTGATGATTCCCTCTATATTATGTCATCCAAGAGTATATTTTGTAGTTGCTATTGATCCCCTCCATATTATTGTTCTACTCCCTCCGTCCCTTAATGATCTTCTCATTTGCTTTTGATACATTTGTCGAGACACATTTTATAACGTTAATATCTCTAAATATACGATGATAAAAATTATAATTTTTTAATATTCTCAAAGTACTCATTGAGACGAATCAAACGAGATCTCACATGCTTATATTTATTTCTATATATTGGAAGAAAACGAGAAGATTCTCTCGGTTTGTGAATAATGTCGAAAAAGCAAATAAGCCTTATATTAGGGGACAGAGAATATTTATTATAGACTTAGGCACATCTCCATTTTCTAAAATTGAAAATAATAAGATTTTAGCAAAAACAGAAATCAATAGCTTGTAAATATGATCAATTAATTTTATTATAGATTTTCCTAGACAAATACAACAGTAAACATAGCAAATTTGCCATCGTGTCAATTTAACAAGTTATTGGAGACATACGGTACGTTTTCTAAACCCTAAATTTTGTATTAGGTCTCGTTCAGCATAACGAAAATATTAGCTCATACTGAAATACCCAGTTAAAGTTGAACAAGTAGTTGAAGGCTGAAACTGGCGCTAGAGCTGAGTGTGTAGCTAGATCTGAAGAAAAAATGTTGTTTTAAAAATTACTTCAACTGAATTTATAATAATATACGTGTAAAATTATGAAAATTGATATTATAATAAACTTTGTAAATATCCATTTACAGTAGAAGGTACGCACGAGACTTACACGTGTTCGGGTGGCTCGTATGCGGTCGTTCGAAATCAGAATCGAGCAAGAGACATATCTGGTGAAAGCTGGGATCAATACGGACCCAACGAAACTGGTCGTGGTCAATTCCGATTCCGAACAAGCCCATATGAGCCATCCGAACAAGCGTAAATCTCGTGCATACCTTCTTTCACCAGTTCAGAATTGGAGTTGATCACGACCAGTTTCGTTGGATCCGTATTGATCCCAACTTTCACCAGATATGTCTCTCATCGCCTGATATGGAGGAACGAATTTGTAAATATCCATTTACAATAGAAGGTACGCACGAGACTTACGCGTGTTCGGGTGGCTCGTATGGGGTCGTTCGAAATCAGAATCGAGCGAGAGACATATCTGGTGAAAGCTGAGATCAATACGGACCCAACGAAATCGGTCGTGATCGATTCCGATTTCAAACGAGCCCATATGAGCCATCCAAACAGACATCAATAACTATTGATTCCCTCTCATACGTGGTAAAACCAGCGTCTCTCATACGTGAAAAATTTCCGAACCACATAAGAGTGCCTATGTTGGGAATTATTTTCAAAACGAGGGAATATTTTCTAAACAAAAGCCTATTTCAGAAAAAAAAATTCGGAAATTTGCCATCATGTCAATTTAACAAAGTTATTGGAGACGGCGGTATGTTTTCTGAACCCTAAATTTTATATTATGCCTCATTCGACATAACGAGCTGAAATATTAGTTGATACTGAAGTAGTAGTTAAAGCTGAACAAGTAGTTGACGCTAGACCTTAACGATTAGCTGAAGCTGAAGAAAAAATGTCGTTTAAAAAAGTTACTTGATTGTTCGGTACTTGTAGCTGAATTTATAATAAGACCTGAAAATTTATAATATATATGTATGCATTAATGATCGGGCCTTCAAATTTGGAAACATACACTTGTAGTCCAACATTGGTGTGCTAATTGCTTGCTCAAAATCCCACATATCATTTATTTCAAATTGGCCTGGTCCACTATAAATAAGGCCCAAATACATCCAATTTGAATGAGAAGGAAAATTGTCTTATTCGACGTTTTCTAGTTTGTTGTAGCCTGTATGGGTTGAATTTGAGAGCGGCATGGTCCATTTGAGAGCGGCATGAGAAGGAGTATTTTTAAGGTCAGACTTGAACAAGAAGAAATAAACTTTATTTGACCTAAACAAACATGGATGGACTTTTATATCTTTTCAATCCACCGACCTACTCAAATAATCAAGCAATTTCTTAGGCTATAAGCAAATAGCATAAGTAACCCTTTTTCCCCATATTGCATTTCAAACAGGTTATAACTTTAAAAAAAGAAAAACAGGTTATAACTTATAAGCAATCAAAATGACATGAAGGAGTATTTAAAGTGAATATAACTCTCTAACACTTCTTTTACACTTATCATTCCAAAAGATTCATTTATTAAACTGATGCGGGAGCATCTGAGCTATCATCAAGGACGCTCCCTCCTAAATCTAAAGATGTGCTAACCACTGGAGCTAGGGCTAAAGATCGCTATGAGCCATCATTCAAGTCATTGATAGTAGCCCGAGCTCGTATTGTAGCCATTCAAGCTCGTAGAGATCCGGTTCGAGTCAAGATGAGAAGTCAAGTACTGAAGATGAAACAAACTAGACTTCAAGACGGAACTCTAGGCTTTGGAATCGCTCAATTCCGATCTCGGACGAGAGAGAACGAGCCGTTTCAAAAAGAGGTGTCGGCGACATGTCTCCAATCCGCGCCCGCGGCTCCAATCCGCGCCCGCGGCTCCAATCCGCGCCCGCGGCTCCAATCCGCGCCCGCGGCTCCAATCCGCGCCCGCGGCTCCAATCCGCGCCCGCGGCTCCAATCCGCGCCCGCGGCTCCAATCCGCGCCCGCGGCTCCAATCCGCGCCCGCGGCTCCAATCCGCGCCCGCGGCTCCAATCCGCGCCCGCGGCTCCAATCCGCGCCCGCGGCTCCAATCCGCGCCCGCGGCTCCAATCCGCGCCCGCGGCTCCAATCCGCGCCCGCGGCTCCAATTCCGCGCCCACGGATTCCCTGCTGAAGAATTCCGAGATTATCTTGTTTTGATTGTTTCCGGGATTATTTCTTTTAATTGGTTTTGTTATTTTAGGATATACTTTTATTTATTTATTTCTTTTAATTGGTCACCTTATTGACCCTATATAAGGTTTGCCCTAGTTATTGTTTAGGCCCCCCAAACTTTGATATTGAATACAACGTTTATCGTTTTTTCCTCCCAAAAGAGAGCTTTTGTGAGAAGAGTGCCCCGTGTGCATTGTTGTTGAGCTGACCCTAGTTGTGCTTGTGTGTGTCAATCTCTTCCATAAGGTTGGTGCTATCGAGGCTTCATAGAGCAACCTCCAGGTGCCTTGACCCACCAAAGTCATTGTGTTTGGTTGTAATCATCCGTTGGGGTTTCTTCATCATTTGGTAAGGTTCTTGTTCTTAAGTTCAAGGGTTTTATCGTTGTTTGATTTGGTTCCAATTGGCCTATCATTCGACTTATCCTTCTTTCATCTCATTCTAATTCCGCCTTTCTTCTCTGTTCTAGTTCCTATTCGAGTTTGGTGTCTAGGTCGGCAACTGCGGCTTATCCCCGCATCAAATTGGTATCAGAGCTGTGTTGACACCATTCATCTTCACAAGAACATCAAGAGACCCCCTATCCAGAAAATCACAAAAAGAGTCGGCTTTTATTTTCTTGTTTGTCAGTTTCTTTCAGAAATTGATTTTGAGTCTTCCATTGCTTTGATATTTCTTGTTGAGTCATTACAGGTTGTGTGCAAGAAGCTTGGATCGATTAGTGTTGGTGGAGATCGAAAGATTGGAGTTTGGAGCACCCTTGTTCCCAAAATCCATTCAGCCCTTCATCCATCACAAAATCTATCCATCCCTACCAAAACGCAGCCGTCAAAACCCTAGAAGAGTTGCTGAAAATTTCAGTCTTTGCACCCCAAGCCAAGATCTTCAAGGAAGGAAATCTTATCTTCTCTACAAGGAAATCAAGATGGTTAGTAGTTTCTTTTATTTTAAAATTCGAATTTTCTGAGATAGTATCTCAGATCAAGTCTGTAATTTCGTTTTGTTTAGTTGAGACAAAAAAAAAAAAAAAATAAAAAAAAAAAAAAAAGAATCGAAAAGTCTCAAAGTCAGTAGTTTATTTTACGTTTTGTTGAGTCAAAGTCTAGTTTGATATTGTTTAAGTCGGATCTCAAGAACTCAAAGGAAATCGGGTTGAACGAGCCCGAACGGAAGCGAGAAACCACCAGGCCGCGACAGAAACCGCGCCCGCGGCCCAGTAGCCGCACCCGCGGAATTCAGGCCGCGCCCGCGGCTCCGCCTCAGAAGCCACTGTTCGAAACCCGCGCCCGCGGACTTCAGACCGCGCCCGCGGAACCATCACTGTTTGCCTTTCCATTCCTTTCAGATACGAGCCTCAATTATTACCTAACCCCCCCGACTCCGTTTTCGATCCTTCAATCGACATCAGTCGGAACAAGTTAAGGTACGCTTTTTTTGGCTCTTCTTGAAATTCGAAGCTTAACTCATATCTCTGTTTTGCATTCTCATTCTTGCAAAATGCCTTCGAGTCTTATTTTCTTTCTTTCATTGAGTCAGTCTCTTGTTTGAGTCAGAACCTTACAGTCGAAACCCCGCACTACGCTAGCCATCTCCATCTCTACCATCATTCATATATTGCTAGGAGTTAGGTAGTTTCAACTTAGTGGGTTATTGATCCATACAAGTCAATTCATCAAAGAAAAGCTTGTTGCAACGACAATTGAGAGAGAGTGCAGAGGAAAACATACGAGAGTAAACACTAGCGAGTTGTTTTCATTTACACTTACCTTAATATTGTTCTGTGTTAGTCTTTTCTTTGATAATGGACAGGTTAGTTTCTCCCAGAAGGAGACCTCCAAGGGGATATCAGCAGGAGTACATGGAGAGTGAAGATTGGCAACCATACAAAGATGTCCAAAGAAGAAGAGGACGTGAGCTAGAGCAAATTGGTCTTGCCAAGATCAAGCTGAACATTCCAAGATTTGAAGGTTGGGACATGGATTAGTATATGGAATGGGAAGCCAAGGTTGAGCAGATTTGGAGTTGTCATAGCTTCATGGAGTTCCAAAAGGTAAGATTTGTTGTTCGTGAATTTACCGGCAATGCACTGAAATGGTGGAATAATCTTGAGGAAGAAAGGAGAAGAGCACTTGATCCAGCTGTGAACACTTGGAGGCAAATGAAGACCTTAATGAGAGCTCGCTTTGTGCCTCCATATTTCGTGCGTAAGCTCAGGCAAAGGTTGGAAAATTTGAGGCAAGGAACCATGTCAGCAGAGGAGACATACAATGCAATGAAGGCTGCTATGGTTCGAGCTAATGTGCATGAAAATGAGGAGACTACTATGAATAGGTATCTTCATATACTAAACTCTTATTTAGCTAACAAAGTATATTTGTATAGCTACTCCTCCATGGAAGAATTGTTGCACTTGGCCATCAAGATTGAGAGGAGAACAAAGGCCAAGAAGCAAAAAGAAATAGAGAAGGCTACAGAAGAATGGCAAGCGCGAGTGCAAGCGATAGTGAAAAACATCTTTGCTAAGTTAGAAGCCGAGCTTGAGCGTTGGAGTTGTCAAGTCAAAGAGGCTGCCAAGAAGAAGGAAAAGGATAAGAAGCCAGAAAAGAATCTAAGGCTTGCCTCTCCATCACAAGAAGTTAACCAAGGGAGCACTTCTAATCTTTCTACTAAAATTGAAGATGTTTTGTGCTTAAACTGTCAAAGTAGAAATCATATGATTAATGATTGTCCTGATATGCTTAATCACCTAGAACAAATTGAGATTGAATATGAAATAGGTGATAGTATTGATGATGTTGTTTGTATTGATGATCCTAAAACTGATTTAGATAATGAGGTTGAAATTGATTATGAGCATGTTGATTCATTGATTGATAGGAAGGATTTGCGTGTACAAACTGGTCATTGTGTTGAAATTCTAGGAGAAACTCATTGTCTAGATAAAGTTGAGGATTGCAACATAATTATTGATGAAGGTAGTTGTGGTAATATTGCTAGCATGGAATTGAATACTAAATTGCAAATCCGCGCCCGCGGCTCCAATTCCGCGCCCACGGATTCCCTGCTGAAGACTTCCGAGATTATCTTGTTTTGATTGTTTCCGGGATTATTTCTTTTAATTGGTTTTGTTATTTTAGGATATACTTTTATTTATTTATTTCTTTTAATTGGCCACCTTATTGACCCTATATAAGGTTTTCCCTAGTTATTGTTTAGGCCCTCCAAACTTTGATATTGAATACAACGTTTATCGTTTTTTCCTCCCAAAAGAGAGCTTTTGTGAGAAGAGTGCCCCGTGTGCATTGTTGTTGAGCTGGCCCTAGTTGTGCTTGTGTGTGTCAATCTCTTCCATAAGGTTGGTGCTATCGAGGCTTCATAGAGCAACCTCCAGGTGCCTTGACCCACCAAAGTCATTGTGTTTGGTTGTAATCATCCGTTGGGGTTTCTTCATCATTCGGTAAGGTTCTTGTTCTTAAGTTCAAGGGTTTTATCGTTGTTTGATTTGGTTCCAATTGACCTATCATTCGACTTATCCTTCTTTCATCTCATTCTAATTCCGCCTTTCTTCTCTGTTCGAGTTCCTATTCGAGTTTGGTGTCTAGGTCGGCAACTGCGGCTTATCCCCGCATCAAATTGGTATCAGAGCTGTGTTGACACCATTCGTCTTCACAAGAACATCAAGAGACCCCCTATCCAGAAAATCACAAAAAGAGTCAGCTTTTATTTTCTTGTTTGTCAGTTTCTTTCAGAAATTGATTTTGAGTCTTCCATTGCTTTGATATTTCTTGTTGAGTCATTACAGGTTGTGTGCAAGAAGCTTGGATCGATTAGTGTTGGTGGAGATCGAAAGATTGGAGTTTGGAGCACCCTTGTTCCCAAAATCCATTCAGCCCTTCATCCATCACAAAATTTATCCATCCCTACCAAAACGCAGCCGTCAAAACCCTAGAAGAGTTGCTGAAAATTTCAGTCTTTGCACCCCAAGCCAAGATCTTCAAGGAAGGAAATCCTATCTTCTCTACAAGGAAATCAAGGTGGTTAGTAGTTTCTTTTATTTTAAAATTCGAATTTTCTGAGATAGTATCTCAGATCAAGTCTGTAATTTCGTTTTGTTTAGTTGAGACAAAAAAAAAAAAAATTAAAAAAAAAAAAAAGAATCGAAAAGTCTCAAAGTCAGTAGTTTATTTTACGTTTTGTTGAGTCAAAGTCTAGTTTGATATTGTTTAAGTCGGATCTCAAGAACTCAAAGGAAATCGGGTTGAACGAGCCCGAACGGAAGCGAGAAACCACCAGGCCGCGACAGAAACCGTGCCCGCGGCCCAGTAGCCGCACCCGCGGAATTCAGGCCGCGCCCGCGGCTCCGCCTCAGAAGCCACTGTTCGAAACCCGCGCCCGCGGACTTCAGACCGCGCCCGCGGAACCATCACTGTTTGCCTTTCCATTCCTTTCAGATACGAGCCTCAATTATTACCTAACCCTCCCGACTCCGTCTTCGATCCTTCAATCGACATCAGTCGAAACAAGTTAAGGTACGCTTTTTTTGGCTCTTCTTGAAATTCGAAGCTTAACTCATATCTCTGTTTTGCATTCTCATTCTTGCAAAACGCCTTCGAGTCTTATTTTCTTTCTTTCATTGAGTCAGTCTCTTGTTTGAGTCAGAACCTTACAGTCGAAACCCCGCACTACGCTAGCCATCTCCATCTCTACCATCATTCATATATTGCTAGGAGTTAGGTAGTTTCAACTTAGTGGGTTATTGATCCATACAAGTCAATTCATCAAAGAAAAGCTGGTTGCAACGACAATTGAGAGAGAGTGCAAAGGAAAACATACGAGAGTAAACACTAGCGAGTTGTTTTCATTTACACTTACCTTAATATTGTTCTGTGTTAGTCTTTTCTTTGATAATGGACAGGTTAGTTTCTCCCAGAAGGAGACCTCCAAGGGGATATCAGCAGGAGTACATGGAGAGTGAAGATTGGCAACCATACAAAGATGTCCAAAGAAGAAGAGGACGTGAGCTAGAGCAAATTGGTCTTGCCAAGATCAAGCTGAACATTCCAAGATTTGAAGGTTGGGACATGGATGAGTATATGGAATGGGAAGCCAAGGTTGAGCAGATTTGGAGTTGTCATAACTTCATGGAGTTCCAAAAGGTAAGATTTGTTGTTCGTGAATTTACCGGCAATGCACTGAAATGGTGGAATAATCTTGAGGAAGAAAGGAGAAGAGCACTTGATCCAGCTGTGAACACTTAGAGGCAAATGAAGACCTTAATGAGAGCTCGCTTTGTGCCTCCATATTTCGCGCGTAAGCTCATGCAAAGGTTGGAAAATTTGAGGCAAGGAACCATGTCAGCAGAGGAGACATACAATGCAATGAAGGCTGCTATGGTTCGAGCTAATGTGCATGAAAATGAGGAGACTACTATGAATAGGTATCTTCATATACTAAACTCTTATTTAGCTAACAAAGTATATTTGTATAGCTACTCCTCCATGGAAGAATTGTTGCACTTGGCCATCAAGATTGAGAGGAGAACAAAGGCCAAGAAGCAAAAAGAAATAGAGAAGGCTACAGAAGAATGGCAAGCGCGAGTGCAAGCGATAGTGAAAAACATCTTTGCTAAGTTAGAAGCCGAGCTTGAGCATTGGAGTTGTCAAGTCAAAGAGGCTGCCAAGAAGAAGGAAAAGGATAAGAGGACAGAAAAGAATCTAAGGCTTGCCTCTCCATCACAAGAAGTTAACCAAGGGAGCACTTCTAATCTTTCTACTAAAATTGAAGATGTTTTGTGCTTAAACTGTCAAAGTAGAAATCATATGATTAATGATTGTCCTGATATGCTTAATCACCTAGAACAAATTGAGATTGAATATGAAATATGTGATAGTATTGATGATGTTGTTTGTATTGATGATCCTAAAACTGATTTAGATAATTAGGTTGAAATTGATTATGAGCATGTTGATTCATTGATTGATAGGAAGGATTTGCATGTACAAACTGGTCATTGTGTTGAAATTCTAGGAGAAACACATTGTCTAGATAAAGTTGAGGATTGCAACATAATTATTGATGAAGGTAGTTGTGGTAATATTGCTAGCATGGAATTGAATACTAAATTGCAAATTACTTCATTATGCTACCCTAGTCCTATAAAACTGCATTGGATGAATGATTGTTTTAATGTGAAATTGAACAAGCATGCTAAGGAAGTCATGACATTAGGACATTATGATGATACTATTTCATGTGATGTTGTGCCTATACAAGCTTGTCAAGTTTTATTGAATTATCCATGGCAGTATGATAAGAGAGTCGCCCATGATGGTTTTGTTAATCGTCATTCCTTACCCTCCCATGCTAGAATTGTTGTTCTTCCACCTATTATTCTTTCACAGGTCGCTGACGAGTATGACAAGAGGAAGGACAAGGATAAAAGAACTAAAAGAATGAAGGAAGGCAAGGATTCCCCACAACATCGAATTTGTTCCTCAAGGTGGAGCTATGCACTCAAGACATTCAAGAGGAAGTTGTGCATCAAAGAGGATGACGCCTATGAAGATCGTTCAATCATTCATGTCAAATATGATTCGAGGTCGAATCCTTTTCAAGAAGGGGAGAATGATGCGGGAGCATCTGAGCTATCATCAAGGACGCCCCGTCCTAAATCTAAAGATGTGCTAACCACTGGAGCTAGGGCTAAAGATCGCTATGAGCCATCATTCAAGTCATTGATAGTAGCCCGAGCTCGTATTGTAGCCATTCAAGCTCGTAGAGATCCGGTTCGAGTCAAGATGAGAAGTCAAGTACTGAAGATGAAACAAACTAGACTTCAAGACGGAACTCTAGGCTTTGGAATCGCTCAATTCCGATCTCGGACGAGAGAGAACGAGCCGTTTCAAAAAGAGGTGTCGGCGACATGTCTCCAATCCGCGCCCGCGGCTCCAATCCGCGCCCGCGGCTCCAATCCGCGCCCGCGGCTCCAATCCGCGCCCGCGGCTCCAATCCGCGCCCGCGGCTCCAATCCGCGCCCGCGGCTCCAATCCGCGCCCGCGGCTCCAATCCGCGCCCGCGGCTCCAATCCGCGCCCGCGGCTCCAATCCGCGCCCGCGGCTCCAATCCGCGCCCGCGGCTCCAATTCCGCGCCCACGGATTCCCTGCTGAAGACTTCCGAGATTATCTTGTTTTGATTGTTTCCGGGATTATTTCTTTTAATTGGTTTTGTTATTTTAGGATATACTTTTATTTATTTATTTCTTTTAATTGGCCACCTTATTGACCCTATATAAGGTTTGCCCTAGTTATTGTTTAGGCCCCCCAGACTTTGATATTGAATACAACGTTTATCGTTTTTTCCTCCCAAAAGAGAGCTTTTGTGAGAAGAGTGCCCTGTGTGCATTGTTGTTGAGCTGGCCCTAGTTGTGCTTGTGTGTGTCAATCTCTTCCATAAGGTTGGTGCTATCGAGGCTTCATAGAGCAACCTCCAGGTGCCTTGACCCACCAAAGTCATTGTGTTTGGTTGTAATCATCCGTTGGGGTTTCTTCATCATTCGGTAAGGTTCTTGTTCTTAAGTTCAAGGGTTTTATCGTTGTTTGATTTGGTTCCAATTGGCCTATCATTCGACTTATCCTTCTTTCATCTCATTCTAATTTCGCCTTTCTTCTCTGTTCGAGTTCCTATTCGAGTTTGGTGTCTAGGTCGGCAACTGCGGCTTATCCCCGCATCATAAACTTTATTAGTAGAAAGTAAGAGAGTGTTGTTCACAAGGGTTGCAAGTTCTAAGATGATACTTTGAAGTAATTACCATTGCATTGTTTTGCTAAAAACTCAATCAACTTAGAGTAAACCGGGTTCAGTAAATTAAACACACCGGTTCAACCAAATTTCGAACCCGGTCGGTGGCTTGCTTATGAAATTGGGTTTCTTTACATTCCCCCGTTTTTCATTCTTTCTCTCTCTGTTCTTATCTCTTCTTCGTCAAATTTTCTCTCTTCACGAGATGAACGCAAAAGGGGAACCCAGATGAACGATCGCTCTTAGCCTAACTCAAGCCTGTTGCTTCATTCAAATCCATCCATAGCCTCTCAATCCGTAAGTCTCTCGACACATTTCTCCATTTTCGATTTCGTCCGATTTTCGAGCTGCTCTATATCCTTTCCGTCGTTATGAAATCTCCAGCTGGGATTACGATTCTGTGAAAGCCCTAGAGACTTGTCTGAATTGAGGTGTGCCGCGTTCTGATTGGGTTTTGGGGGTGTTGTACGGAAATTTCTGGCTTCCGGGTGCTAATTAGGGTTTTTATTGCTGTCGGCAGTTGTTGGTTCTGATTATAAACTAGAGACTTGCTTAGGGTTTTCATTGCTGGGTACTGCTGCGATTTGACTTTGGTTAGGGTTTATATCCTTAGCTGCTGGGGTAAGAGGATAATGTGTATACTGTGTGTGATTCAGAAGTGGTCTCGCCGGGTTGCTACTATGCTGCCTTGGTTAGTTATCCCACTTATTGGGCTATGGGGTTTGTCTCAGATGCTTCCCCCTCCATACAGGTTTGAGGTTACTTCCCCTAGGTTGGCTTGTATTTTCGTTTTGTTGGTAACACTGTTCTGGTACGAGGTTTTGATGCCGCGGTTATCTTCCTGGAGAGCTCGTAGAAATGCTCGTTTGAGGGAGAGGAAGAGGTTTGAGGCGTTGGAACTGCAGAAGTTAAGGAAGACAGCTACTAGAAGGTGCAGGAACTGCTTGACGCCGTATCGGGACCAAAACCCAGGGGCGGGGAAGTTTATGTGCTCGTACTGTGGGCATATATCCAAGAGACCCGTTCTGGATTTGCCTTTACCTCCTGGTTTGGAGATTTCAAATTCGGGTATTATAAAAGAGCTGTTGGGTAAAGGAGGAAAGGTGTTGAATGGGAGGATTTGGTCTGATAATAGTTCTATATGCCCTGACTGGTTAGACCAAGGAAGTTGGGCAGGGGGTGGCACTTTCGCTGGGAAATCTGCTTACTTAAGGAAAAACAGTGTTGGACTTTTTAGTGGTAGTGGCGAAGAATATATTGATGAAAAGTCACAACAGCGGGCTTATTTTTTTCCTCATGTATGGATGACTTGTTTATTAAAGTATATGAGGTGTCTATGGAGAAAGCTTTTCCGGATTGGCTCTGGAGAAGATGCTTCATCTGATGCTGACAGGGGGATGCTAGCTAAAGGTGGTGAGAATGGTGTGACATATCAAGAAAGTAGAGGGGAGAAAGCCCGCAGAAAGGCTGAAGAGAAGAGGCAGGCTAGGATAGAAAAGGAGCTTCTGGAAGAGGAAGAAAAAAAGCAGAGAGAGGAGGTAGCAAGGCTGGTTGAAGAACGCAGAAGATTGCGGGATGAGAAGCTAGAGGCTGAAAATCGTGTAAGGGGATCTTGTCAGAGAGAGAAAGATAGAAGGGAGGCTGAGAAAAGGCGTCAGGAAAGGAAAAGAGAAAAAGACAAGGCTTCAAGTAAAAGCAACTCTGATGCAGAGGAGGCAGAGAAGAAAACAGTGAGAGAAACTGAAAGGAGGCGGGATGCTGATAATAAGACAGAGAATGAACGGCGTGAATTTCAAAAGTTTGGGGTTGATGCAAACAAGGGATATGGGGTTGAATTAGGACATGGTGTAAAGGGTAGTCCTATCAACAATTTTAGTCGAGGAAATGCTGGTACCAGGTACTTTGATCGGATGAAAGGAACTTTCTTGTCCTCTTCTAAGGCATTTACTGGTAGTGGCTTCTTTGGCAAGGTTTCACGAGCTCCTGCTGTTTCAAAAGACAAGACTAATGATCATCTCCAAGCTTCAGTTAACAGAAAGGAGATTTTCTCACCGTCCTCTAAGCTTGTCATGAATGTTGATGATAAGGGGACTAACCATCAGGTAAGCTGCTTCATGATCTATCTGATTTTTTAATATGTCAGGTACATTTTTTCTGTTTTAGTTATGGTCATTGTTATTGATTTCATATGCTGCAGTTCTTGTTCTGGAAGATAAGTTTTTCTGTTTCTACTGAAGCAAATCCGCTGTATAAATCTCATTTTTGTGTTTTAAGTTGACAGCATGGTTATGCACCTTGCTTAGTTTGTAGGATTGAAAACTGAAGCTGCATTTTAATTCTTGTGGGTTAGTAAATATTAGGTATTATATGGTTACTTATTATTGATCTTTACCCCTATTGTTGTTGAATTTGTAGTGAACAAGGTGTATTTAGCTGTTAGGTTAGAGTTGTAAGGATGGTTGAATATTAATATACCTGAGGATACTTATTGTTATCAAATAAATTGGCTTCATCCAGAAAATATAAGCTAGATTATTTGGCAGCAGGTTAATACAGACCCTCAGCACAAAACCGCCCCAAAATCTTGGCAGCATCTGTTTACTCAATCTCCAGTTGTTTCTGCTCCCTCAAGTACAAATGTGATTGGTAGACCAATTGTGAAGCCCCAAGCTGAAGCTCAGAACTCTCAGACACCTTCCCGATCATCTTCACCACCGAGATATGATAATCCTATTGAATTTGCGTTTTCGTTGCCATTTACTTTACCAACCTTTTCCAATGGATCAATGAGCGTCAGTTCAGGCTTTCCGTCTGCAAAAGAACATTCCTTCCACCGTCTCAGTGATATGCCTCATGATGTATTTCCCGAAGAACCTGAACTTTTTGAGGATCCATGCTATGTACCCGATCCTGCTTCACTGCTTGGACCAGTTTCAGAGTCACTTGATAATTTTCAGTTGGATTTGGGGATTGGTTTCATATCCGATCAAATGGAAAGATCTTATCCTTTGATCAACACATCTGCTTCGTCCGATACCAACAGGCAATCTCCTATTGACTCCCCTATTTCACGGTTGAGAGCTTCTGATGATAAGCTGAGAAGTGTTAGTCGCCTTCCTGCTAGTCCCAAGGCTCAAGATGTGCATCCTGTAGACAGTGTGGATGAAAAAGGGACGTGGCAAATGTGGAAATCTCCTTCTCTGGTTCAGGATGGTCTGGGTTATGCTACTAGCCATGCTAATTGGATTTCGCCTGTGGATTGGAACAGACCGTACCAGGAAGATGTATCACCCCCTGTGCCACAGAAAACCATGGCGTCCTTGTTTTCTAAAGATAACCAAGCTATTTCTGGAACTCATTCACCTCAAAAGATGTTTATCGGCAATGTTCCTTATAGTGGCACCTTTGGAGTCCCTGTACCTGGTCCTCCTGATGATCCTTGGCTGCAAAATACCTTTCCCCCGCC
Organism: Oxyria digyna; assembly: GCA_029168935.1. Taxonomy (NCBI): domain Eukaryota; kingdom Viridiplantae; phylum Streptophyta; class Magnoliopsida; order Caryophyllales; family Polygonaceae; genus Oxyria; species Oxyria digyna. Next base: position 1,000,434 of record JAPVLV010000001.1, on the reverse strand, counting down.
ACTTTCAGCTGGTGAAGATACTTCTGTGAAGAATATGGTGTATGGCAATCCTTCAAGAACTGCAGCTGATCATTCGAATGATGTGTCTCAAGCTAACTGTTGGTCCAAGTGAGTATCTGACTATAAACTAGTTTCTTTTCCTACTCGTTTCTGCACTTCCATGATCATTTGTCTGGTAAGTGGCTAAAAATGTAGTTTCCATCTTATTTGCTCAAGTAAGTAAGTTATTGGTATATTCTATACTAGTATGTTCAGCTTATGCCATTTTAGGGCGTTTGCTTAAGGAAGGATCTTTTATTTGGTTCATATGAGGACTAGGAATGATTTTAGTGTTAAGTGTTTGATTATGTTTTAAGATAACTAATGCTGTCTTGTTTCGCACCTATAGTCTTCGTTACAATTCCAAGAGATTTGAATTATGATTTTGTTTCTGTGGGTTTTGTAAAGCATTTGAAGCTGAGTACCCAACAGACCAAAACCAATTAGCTTTGAATGTCTGTAATTGGCCTTAATAACTAGTGTCCATTTCTTAGGGGATTTAGGAATAGTTTAGGCATCATCGTCATTGTATTCTGGACTTGTTTCTGTGTCTTCGTGAATAACTTAATTGATTCCAGAGTTTATAACTTTGTTTTGTTTATGTGTGTTTATTCTTGGTTGCACATGAGTTTTTTCTTGGTTGCACGTGATTCAGTTACATTTTAGTAATTGTTGTAAATGGGTGGTGGGCCTGGTGGCAAATATACCTTTTGTTGATGAAACAGTGAACTTTCTTACTAGTGAAAAAACCACTAGTTCATCTCCCTTGCATGCTCTATATGAACTTCTGTTCCATGTTCCTTCCATTAATTTCATATAGACTATTTCCTTAATGGGCATGCTGTAATGCTGGAAAACAACTAACAAATGATTTCCAATCATTTTGAAGTTATTATATTACATGTCGTGCTTTATTAGTTTTTTCATCTTTGCTTAAATTGATCAAACTCAAGCATTCGTCCGACACTGACTATTTTTTTTTTTTTTTTTTTACCGTTTTGACAGAGGTGAACGGGTAATGCAGGCCTCTGGTGAAGGCATTGGGAACTCGTCTCTGGTGAAGCCTAATGTTGGTGGTCTATATTCAACCTCTGATGTTCATTCTCTTTGGTCATATGAATGATAAGTGAAAAAACAAGACAAATATGAAAAAACAAGTACAAGGGTACTTTTAAAAATACACCCTCTTCTTGCTTCTTGATAATGAGGCCAAAGAAAGTAATCTTTTTTCCGAGGTGAGTTAATATAAAGATAATGGGTGCCAAATGTATCTTCATTGTCTGTTGATGATGTTTACTTAACAGCTAGCATGGTTTAGATCAAAATTACACGACCCATGCATGTGTTGAGTGCATCCACTAAACCTAATATGCTATTTTTGTATACACCTTGAAAAAATAGAGCCCATCAGAAGAAATTAGGTCTATCATCTATGAATGGCTTGAAATCAGTCTCTTTAGCTTCTGCTTTCACTTTGATCTATTCTTGTTTGTTACTAAAGCCTTCAGGTGTTTATGCATATGACATCTGATCTGACCCATGGCTGCTTGCTTAGGTTTACTGAACACTATCCAACAAGAACATACTGCTGTTGTAGGTTATTTTGGTAATTTCCCCCCATTTTGCAGTTTCAGCAATATGACCAATTATCTTTGGCCCTGCCGTGTTGGTCTTATCATTAGAGCCCCTAAAATTTGTTGGTCTGAACTCTTGATTTCTTGCCTGTTCTTTGAAACCTTTTGGTCTTGACCATAAAAGTAAACTTATGGAGTTCAAAATCTCCAATTAGATTGTTAGAATTGCTTGTGGAAGAGGTAATCCTTCTCTTGAGATCTTTAGGCTATGTTTTTAAAGCCTTTATAACTAATTACTAGCTGAAATCAATTTAAATCGTATTTGTTAGCTTAATTTTAATTAATCACTAGAAAAAATAAACTTCTACTCATTTTTCAACATGAGCTGCAAATGCAATAGTTAACTAACTTCTTAGTAAATACTCCCTATGAGTCTCATTTTGAATGTTGTACGCTATTTATTTAACTCTTTTAAGTTGTGGGGCTACTTTAGCAACCCCACTTATCATGAACAGTGCTCTTCCCTTGTCAAAAGTTATCATGAATAGTGTCCTACAACAGTGTCTCTTCAGACAGACTTATCAATTATAATGTCCTTGTCTGGGAACTGGTTGGTTGATTGCAGTTAACCAATATGTAGTTTTGGAAATGGTAAAATAAATGCTTCATCTAACACAACTATATGCTAACCTATCATATACGAGTATATCAAACACTCATCTCAAAAGGCCTTCAACATGCCCTACAAGTTACAAATTGCCACACTAGTATAACCAGCTCAAGCATTACAAATTGTTATTGGAATTTTTCTATTCTGAGAACATAGATTAAATACAAATTTCCTTTCAAGATTGAAATTCTAAGTACTAAAACAACAACATTGAAGATGCTTATGCATACTCAGAGTGCTAAACCAACAACATTGAAACTACTACAACAACAACATTGAAATTCTAATAAGATGCCCATTTCTTAAAAACCAATACAAATTACATTAACAGACTGAAACACAAACAGTCTATTAAACAACAAGCCAAGAAAACAAGTTGATAGAAACTGTCATGCCTGCTGATGTTGAGCAAGCTGTGGCTGATCTCCTTGCCATGTCCAAACAATATCCTTAAGCGCCGGCCTTATATCCTGCTTCACTATCTTCTGATACTCCATTGTATCTCCTCCTGATTTCTTCATCTCAACTATATGAAAACTCGGTGTAACTTCAAATATTTCAGCATCAATCGACACAGCGCCTTTCCTCCCTTGCTTACTCCCCTCTAATTTCATTAACCCGCCTTCCTTCCTCCTCACATTCAGCTGCAATCCCTTTGCAATATCCTCAAGCTTCAAAATAATGGTGTCTGCATGTCGATTTGCAGTAAACCGAATCTCCTCCTTCTCCACCTTCCCTTGAAATAATCCAGACAGATCAAGCCCTTGCGAAAACGAGATTATATCGAAGGCGTTCATAGAAGGCCTCGGTGTAGTTGGCTCGAATAGAGACTCAACATCATGAACAACCGGGATAGGGACATCAACTTCTGTTTTGTGGTTCATGAATTTCGGGTCATAACCCTTTTTGAACCAAGGATTCTCCATGATCTTGGAAATGGAGATTCGGGAATTCGGGTTTGGGTCAAGAATCTTTGACAGCAATCGCCTTACGTCTGACGGAAACCAGCTGGGGAATCGAAATTCAGCTTTGCTGATCTTCCTATACATCTCCATGAGATTTTCATCACGGAATGGAAGATAACCTGCAAGTAAAACGAACAAGACGACACCACATGACCAAATATCTGCCTTTGCTCCATCATATCCCTTTCTATGAATCACCTCCGGTGCAACATACGCAGGCGTTCCACAAGTCGTGTGAAGAAGCCCGTCTTGACTCTTGGATTCAGCTAAGGCGCTTAAACCGAAATCAGACACTTTCAAATCGCCATTTTCATCTAGCAGAAGGTTTTCTGGTTTAAGATCTCGGTGATACACGCCTCTGTTGTGACAGTAATCAACTGCACTTATGAGTTGCTGAAAGTACTTTCTTGCATCAGCTTCCTTCAGCTTGCCTTTGGCTACTTTATCGAACAGCTCACCTCCTTTGACATATTCGATCACAAAGTACACCTTCGTTTTGCTTGCCATTACCTCGTACAGTTGAACAACGTTGGGATGCCTTATGAGCTGCATCACAGAGATTTCCCTCTTGATTTGGTTGATCATCCCTACTTTCAGAACTTTCTCCTTGTCAACAATCTTGATTGCTACACTCATGTCGGTTTTGAGGTTCCTTGCGTGATGAACCTTAGCAAAAGTGCCTTGACCCAATAATTTCCCCACTTCATACCTCTGCATTAGAACACTGGTTTTGTTGTTCTCAGCTGCCATCTGATTCAGACTTCCTTCCCAACCCAGAAATGTAAATTGCAGTTAATATCTAATAAAAACTCAAAAACAAGATCAACCGTCTTCACAGAGCTCGTATGTGGACACAAGAAAATCCTCTATGTTCTTGTCCCGGGTGGGTGTGTAAGAAATATATGAGAATTGAGGGAAAGAGACGGATGCATGATTATTGTAGTTTTTGGGTAATGAGAGGTTGAAGAGAGATTCAGTCGGATTGAAACCGCGGTTAGAATCCCTAGCTGTCAAGCACATCTTGCAGCATTCCCTGGTTTTGGTGAAGAACACAAGAGAATTAATGCTGAAGATTCAACTCCAACCACCAACTTCTTTTAGATCTGAGTTTTACAACAAATTATGCAGGATCAAAGAATTTCCCCTGAAAAAAAGTGATTCACAGCCAGGGTTAGCTTTGAAGCCTAAGAGAAAGGGAGAACTTATTCTGATAAGATCTGATGTAATCACAAATAACATCAAACTTTCAGAACAACTTGCAGCTGTAAATCATGTAGTACCTAAACATACTAAATAAACAAAGATTATGGAAACATTTTGTAATCTTTTCTTTCAAAAGAGTTTAGTTTGTAAATGGAGAAGTCTTAACCTGAATGAACAGATGAGAATACCGATTTAAATATTAGAAGCTGAATACCACTATCACACAGCAAGAAAAAGACTACATGAGCAAGATATAGGAAAAAATGAGTTCAATATTGACATTAAGAAACACAAATGTAGAACTTTTACCAAATGTTGAAGTTTGAACGGGGAATTCAGTCAAAATTAACACAGAATGAGCATCAGAATGTAGATATACTGATAGAATTGCTAAAACATAAAGCAAGATTCAAGATTCAAGCTTTAATTTCAACAATGAAGAAGAAGAAGCATGATTGATTACCTTGTAAAAGCGACAAAGAGAGATATGAGAGGATCTGAAATTGTGGAGGATATTACAAAGCCATGTGAAGGAAAACTGTAGACAGAGAGAGGAGACAAAACACTTGTTCTACTCAATTTGGATTTCAGCAGATGCGGAACCCCATCTATGAATATGCCCTCAATTTATAGCCGCCTCAAAGCCGCGAAAAATATTACTTGTTTAATATTTTTTGCATAACAAATTACAATCTTTAATCATTTTATTAAATAAAAACCTCAATAATTTAAAAAAAATTGTTTTAATTATCTTTACAAAAATCAGATGCATTATTATTTTAATTTTAATTTTAATTTTTTTTTTTTTTTTAATTATAATTATTATTATCTATCTATGTATATAAATTGATCGGTATTATCCAAAGCAAAGACACTTGAAACTAATTAAATGTCTAATGAAATCATATATCATCTTCTTTGCCTTAATCTATATGACGATGGCGAGTAATTCAAAAATTAATTCAAACACCATATTAATGAGACTATCCCTTGACTCGTGAGTTATGACACGAATAATTACTACATATATGAAATCATATATTATCTTTTTCGGTATTCGCATCTAATTCATATAGTGATGAAGAGTAAATATTGACAAAAGTTAAAGACATCAACTTGCGCGGGACAATGACATAGTTAATATTAGAAAACGATGATTTGACATAGAAAAGACTAATTTATTGTATGCAATGAATGCATTTTGTTAGGGTGTCAATTTAAAATGCCTAATAATTCTAAGGCCAGTATAATTTAGGAATATTTGGGTATTTTGTATCCATAATACCAACCTAGTAATCCCTTCGTCCCATAATATAATATAGTGTCTGTTTTCCTTATTTGGCGTCCTAAAATGTTGTGTCTGTTTTTATTTATATATTTCGTCTTATTATTCACATCAAATCATTTTTCTAAAAATTCACACTCAATTACCTTCTCTCTCCTTCCTTTTTACATCAATTTTCACACCTAATCACTTTTTATCTTCTCTCTCCAACATAAAAAACCACACTCTCTCATAATCTCTCTCTTTCACTTTTTCTTTCTCACTTCCTTAATTTTTCTCAAAAACCGCAAACGGACCCTTAATATTGGGACGGAGGGAGTAACATTTTTGGAGACAAAAACAATTACTCCCTCCGTCCCATAATATAATTCCTCTTTCACTTTTCACATTTGCCGAGACACGTTTTATATCGTTAATATCTCTAACTATATGTTAATAAAAAATTCTAAAATTTTTATATGTTAAAGTACTCATCAAGACGAATCAAACAAGACCCCATATAACTATGTTTGTTCTTACATATTAAAAGTTATACGACAAAATGTATTAAAAGGTGAATAGTGTCAAAAATAAAACATGAATTATGTACCGGGACCGAGGGAGAAGTTGATATTGACACCTATTTAATTTCTGCTTGAGAAGAGAAGATTGTTAACCTGTCGGATAAAATTGACAGCTTTGTCAAACATTATCTCTCTCTTTTTTAGTCTTTTGTGCCTAACCTAAAAGTTGCTGATATAAGATCATTTCTATTTTTAACCACAAATCTTTATTAATATACCTTTATCAAAATCCATTAATTTCGCCCAAAAACCACAACAATACAAAATAAACTTTAATTTTTCTCTCTCCTAATTATTTTCTCACTCAATCTTAACTCTTTAATTTCTCATCTCCTACCATTCTCTCATCCCAATACACTTTCTCCTCTCTTCTCTCCTCTCCTTAATTCTCGTACAAAGAAATGAAATGTGAACATAATTAAGGGACGGAGGGAGGGAGTAGTATATCATATATCATGCGTAATACTTTTGTAAAAACTCGTAAATATTTATGCATGCCAAATTGTCTACTGCAATGTTAGTTTGGTCAATATATTTTTCAATTGCTCAACTACTTTTAATTGTTTTTTTTGTCATGAATTTTATTTAGTTGTTTAGATTGTACTCACCTCAACTTCTCAATAATTGTGTATTACTATAGAACTTCTCAATAATTGTGTATTACTATAGAGTATAGACAAATATAAGGACATTAAAGTAAAATGAAGTAAGTAAATTGGAAAAAGACATTCACCTTTGTTCACAAATTGCAGTTCTTGCCGAGGGAGTAAAGCTCAATAATTGAAGAGCACATGCAACTATGCAAGTATACAATGTATTCATTTCCTACCACATAAAATATTTTTCTTCAATTTTACAACAAAATAGTAATAATAATTTTGAAGACACATTTTGTCTGGGTTTTATCCATACATCTGCCTAAAATACGGTGAAATATATTTATTAAATTATCAACTTCACAATGCAATATATCAAGTTTTTTCCCCTTCTCCAAACACCTCATATATAATAGGCTAGCTCGATCATGTATAAAGTATATAAGATTTTTTTTTTGATTAAACAAAGTATATAAGCTTTTGAGTACATAATTTTCTAGTTCTACTTATGGTGACACAGTGTAACCAAATTAGAATTAGACCAGGTCCAGCTCCCTGTGAATTATTTGATTTCCTTACATCGATCGATCGATTATAATAATTAATAATACGGAGTATTATTTCTGTGATTAATATATAGTTGGATAAACACAATAATTGCAAGAGGTAGAGTTAGACAATTTATGTACGAAGACTAGAGATTGTTAGCTGAGGTGTTGAATTTTTGATGAAATTATTGTACGTCAAAATTGATAGCTAGCTGATGCAAATTTTTGATGGATACAAGACTTCAATACGTACGTACGTTGAATGTCAGTAATATCATATCCACCATCGATGGATGATGTACGTGTAACGTGTGTATATACATGCAGTAATAAGTACGTAAAACTACATTATGGATGGAGTCATATACATGCAGAGAATTAAAACGGACGTAGTATTTTTTATAATTAGAGCATTAAAACCGGAGCTGTAAGAAGGGCTGTAAGCTAAAGCCCTTCTTATAGATTTACTGTTTTTTTTGTGCTGCAATGAAAACTGTAAGGAAAGAGCTGTAAGGATATAAAATTACGTTTATATCCTTGAATTTGTATTAAATTACTGATATATTTTTATTTTAAATAAATAAATAAGATCTTATTATATTAAACATAAATAGTTAATAGATATAGTAAAATCTCAAATATTTGTTTCTTTTAATTGAAATATTTATTATATTTTATTAATCAAAATTAAGAGAAAATATTAGACATTTAGATAATTATTGACAAACAAACGATGCATAAATTGAACACATTACCGAAATACATATAAATTGAAGACATTACAATGAAATAAAAATAAACTGAAGCAAAATACTGAATTGAACGATAAATTACCGAATTAAATACATAAAACATTAGAAAGACTTTAATCTTGACCATGTAGTTGCCAAATGTGTGCCTTCAAGTCTTCTTGAAGAAGGTGGTGAGTATTTGAGCTCTGGAGTTCTCTTGACCATTGTAGGTAGCTTCTCATATGCGTAGGTGTGTTGTTGGAGAAAGTCCAATTCGGGTCAGTTTTCGGTAGTGTTTCTCCACTCATTGTTTCACCGAATGTCGGGATTTCGTATCCATGGTGACTATAAGAATCTCGCTCATCTTCTACGATCATATTATGCAGAATGATACAAGCTCTCATTATCCTTCCAATTTTTACAACACTCCATGAGAGTGCTGGGCTACGAATTATCCTGAATCGAGCTTGCAGTACTCCAAATGCCCTTTTCACGTCTTTACGAACAGACTCTTGGTGTTTGGCAAACAATTTGGCTTGAGGGCTTTGAGGTAGCCGAATTGATTGGACAAATGTCGCCCAATGCGGATAGATGCCAAACGAGGCCTTGTGAACAGTATAACTATAGCAGCTTCGTTGGGGCTTTAATTTGGACCCATTTTAAAGCTTTGCCCATGAGCTTTAAAGGTCTTTAACATAAACAATTGAAATTTAGTGTTACATCCCTTCATAAAAGCCCCCGTTGGGGATGATCTTGTTAAATTTGTCAATACATAAGCTGAAATAATACTCGTATTATACATCGATGTAATAGGGTACAACACTTATATGAAAGATTGACAAGAAGTGTGGATCCATGTCTTATATTTATTTAGTTTATAAGTTTAAATGATACATCAAGGCTTGGTCTATATGCACACGTTTTTTTTGCTAAATGCACACTATTCTGTGCGGTAAGAGTTGCAGTACACTTCTGTGCGTTAAGGATTACCGCACCAAAGGACTCCGGGGCATTGTTGGAATTTTTTCTGAAACCTATACGACACTGGTGCGGTAACAATTACCGCACAGATCTGTGCGTTAACAATTACCGCACCAGATTAATACGAGATTAACAAAAAAAAAAAAATTAATTAACTTAAACACCTGTGCGGTAACTCTTACCGCACAGGATTTGTTATTTTTTTAATTAATAATTTTTTTTTAAAAAGTATTTAAATAATAATATCTTGTGCGTTAACTCTTACCGCACAGATCTGTGCGTTAAGATTTAACGCACGAGATTAAGGAAAGATTAACTAAAAAAAATTAAATTTTTGATTAAAAAAATTCCTGTGCGGTAACCTTTACCGCACAGATTTTTTTTTTTTTTAATTTTTTTTTAATTAATCGCGCAGATTTTTTTTAAAATAAAATATATCTGTGCGGTAAATATAACCGCACGAATCTAATAATTATCGCTTCAGTCTCATTGCTCTAGTGGTAAGGCATTGTGCATCCTTTGTAAGGTCTCAGGTTCGAGTCTCAACTCCAACACTAAATTTTTTATTTTATAAATAAAAGAAGAGGGTGAGAAGGATTGAACTTGAGACCTTATGTACAAATATTAGGTGTGAAACCACCACACTAATGAGATTTGGTGTGAAAAACTATACGTAAACGCTAAACCACCACACTAAAAGGCTCGAAACTATACGTAAACTCTAGTGGTGGTTTCGAGCCTTTTAGTGTGGTGGTTTAGCGTTTACGTATAGTTTTTCACACCAAATCTCATTAGTGTGGTGGTTTTACACCAAATATTTGTGCATAAGGTCTCAAGTTCAATCCTTCTCACGGACCCGGCAGAAATTAACCCGACCCGCAAACCCGACCCGACCCAACCCGATTTTTCTGGGTCATAACCCGTCAAATTGAACCCGTGACCCGTTTTCGACCCAACCCGATTGACCCGATTTTTTTTGGGTCAAAAATGGGTTGACCCGCCCCAACCCGTTTTTGACCCGAAAATTTGGCCAAAAAGATAAAAGTAATAAAGAAGCGGAAATTGTAAATTTTACCCAAAAAATTGTCAACACACTAGATAACTATTGTCAACAACATTAATAAACTGTCAACACGTTGGACAAATTGTCAACACACTAGATAATAAATTGCAAACATGACTAATTAATTAGTCAACACAATTAAATAAACTGTCACTAAGACTAATCAACTGTCAATATGGATAATTAAACTTTTAGAGAACTAGTAAAGTAAACTGTCAACATGGCTAATTAAATTGTCAACAAGACTAAATAAACTGTCAACAGGACTGGTTAAATTGTCAACACGACTAATTAAACTGTCAACGAGACCAATAGACTGCCAACATGGCTAGTTAAGTTGTCAACACGGCTAACTAAATTGTCAACATCATTAATACTTTGTCAACAACACTAATAATCTATCAATAACACTACTAAAATGAAGTGCCAATACCATTAATGTACAACTTAGTCTTATTAGGCATATAAAGTAAGGTCTCGCTTATTAGGCATATAAAGTACCAATAATGTACAACTTAGTCTTATTATACAAAACGAGGCTCGAAACTATGTGTAAACACTAAAAGGCCTTAAATGAGATTAAGGTCCAATTTGGCAAAACGATGTCTGAATGGATTGAAACTTGATTTCAATGTCTATTAGAGATATTTGACCATGTGGGTAACTCTCAATCAAAACTTCTTCATGTTCAAGTAACACCTCCTTTTCTAAACATCAAACTAGTCATCACTCTCTAACTTGTGGCAATATGTATGGTCAACAACATCGATGTATTATTATGATTGAAAAAATTATACAACTTATTCTTATTAGGCATATAAAGTCCCATTAAGGTCTCGCTTACACTAAACGAGGCTTGAAACTATGCGTAAACGCTCAAAGACCTTTAAAGGCCTTAAATGGGCTTAAGGCCAATTTGGAAAAACGACGCCCAAACGATGTCGGAATGGAATGAAACTTGGTTTCAATGCTTATTAGAGATATTTGACCATGTGGGTAACTCTCAATCAAAACTTCTTCATGTTCAAGTAACACCTCCTTTTCTAAACATCAAACTAGTCATCACTCTCTAACTTGTGGCAATATGTATGGTCAACAACATCGATGTATTATTATGATTGAAAAAATTATACAACTTAGTCTTATTAGGCATATAAAGTCCCATTAAGGTCTCGCTTACACGAAACGAGGCTTGAAACTATGCGTAAAAGTAAAAGACCTTAAAAGGCCTTAAATGGACTTAAGGCCAATTTGGAAAAACGACGCCCAAACGATGTCGGAATGGAATGAAACTTGGTTTCAATGCTTATTAGAGATATTTAACCATGTGGGTAACTTCCAATCACAACTTCTAACATTTCAAATAACACCTCCTTTGTAAAACCAAACTAGTGATAACTGTATAACTTGGCGCAATATGTATGGTCTACAACATCGATGTTGATTATTGTTCGAAAAATTATACAAGTTACAAGAATGGACATCAACAATGACAGTGAAGATAGTCCAATGTCAATGGACATGGAAGATTGACAAGAATATGAAGAACATGTTTTACTTTCTAAGTTATGAGATTGTTATTTTTTTGCAGTTTGAATTATGTGACTAAGTTGACAGATTGTTTTCATTTTAATACTCTATCTATCTTGAGTTGCATTAAACGATGGATTGATTATGGTTGTGAAGATGTGTTTTGATTTTGAGCAACATATCAGGTCTTTATTTGCCGTCGCATTGAACCTACCGTGTTTTATTTAGTCGATGGTTATTGACTTGTCCATAGGTTGTAAATTGTAATTTATAAATGTTTTCATTCGTTTTTTTTTTTCAAATATTAGCTAATCTACTAAAAGTTACTATGCCAAACTTATTCAAATAAATGAAAAGAAGGTAATGTAGTGGTGTTGCTATCGAAGCATACATTAAAATTTGCAATTAAGATTGACCCAAATTTAACATCAATATTTCGTAACGACTCAACTTGTTATGTCTCGGTAAGTTTTTACTCAAAGCGACTCGATCTGACAATAAATCCGTAACAAACGACTTGTTTGACTCCAAAATTTTCGACCCAAACCCGACCCGCCTATAAACCCGTAACAACCCGACCTGTTTGACCCGGTAATTTTAGACCCGAACCCGACCCGACCCGCCTATAAACCCGTAACAACCCGACCTGTTTGACCCGGTAATTTTAGACCCGAACCCGAACCCGACCCGCCTATAAACCCGTAACAACCCGACCTGTTTTGACCCGGTAATTTTAGACCCGAACCCGACCCGACCCGCCCATAAACCCGTAACAACCCGACCTGTTTTGACCCGGTAATTTTAGACCCGAAATGACCCGACCCGAAAAAGACCCGACCCGGAGCACCCTTAACCCGAACCCGACCGACCCGACCCGATTGCCAGGTCTAATATTCTCACCCTCTTCTTTTATTTATTTTTCACAAATAAAATAAAAGATTTAGTGTTGGAGTTGAGACTCAAACCTGAGACCTTACAAAGGATGCACAATGCCTTACCACTAGAGCAATGAGACTGAAGCGATAATCATTAGATTCGTGCGGTTATATTTACCGCACAGATATATTTTATTTTAAAAAAAATCTGCGCGATTAATTAAAAAAAATTAAAAAATTAAAAAAAAAATATGTGCGGTAAAGGTTACCGCATAGGAATTTTTTTAATCAAAAATTTAATTTTTTTTAGTTAATCTTTCCTTAATCCCGTGCGTTAAATCTTAACGCATAGATCTGTGCGGTAAGAGTTAACGCACAAGATATTATTATTTAAATATGTTAAAAAAAAAAATTATTAATTAAAAAAATAACAAATCCTGTGCGGTAAGAGTTACCGCACAGGTGTTTAAGTTAATTAATTTTTTGTTTTTTTTGTTAATCTCGTATTAATCTGGTGCGGTAATTGTTAACGCACAGATCTGTGCGGTAATTGTTACCGCACCAGCGTCGTATACGTTTCAGAAAAAATTCCAACAATGCCCCGAAGTCCTTTGGTGCGGTAATCCTTAACGCACAGAAGTGTACTGCAACTCTTACCGCACAGAATAGTGTGCATTTAGCAAAAAAAACGTGTGCATATAGACGCAGCCTACATCAAAAGTAGTGGGAGTTGGACTTACATGATCAAATCAAATCAAATCAATTTCTTTATCTAATTGACAAATTAAATGTGTTTAGATAACTTTTTTTAGGAGTATCACGAACTATTAATCGAATCTATGGATGGGGATTTACTCACCCGTATTATCCTCTTTCAAGTAGAACCAAAAGATAAAGAATACTGTAATATATGTTTCCTCAAGATAAGCTTATCTTTCTTCTTTTTGATCAAAAGAGATGAGCATAATAAATAGATTAATCACATGCAATTTTATAATGATGGAAGAATCCTTGCAATCACTTTTTTGAATTATAAATCCTCTGAAAGTACTAAAAGATAATATCAACTAGCACACATGATGATAAATAAATATCATATCACTATGAATAATCTTAGGCTGTGTTAATTAATCACAAGTGTGAAATTCACTTTTAACCAAAGAAATATTAATCACAGGAAAATATACACTTATTCACCTGTAATAAGAAATCATAACAATAAGAACAAGTGATCTGAATGTTGAAGCCGGCATCAGTAATTGATTAGGTAAACTAATTAACAAATCATGTTAACTTAGAAAGAAAACACATCTTATCGACATACGTATAATCATATACAGAAATCAGATATATAACACCTCCCCCAAGTAACCTCCAAATTAAATTCTTATTATTATTGTGTTATCTGCCCATATGTGTAAGGTTACATCATCGGTATGGGCTAAAATTATTGGAACCAACCAATATTCTCTTATGCGCTGTCGAACTATCTCTAGCTTATAGATCTTAACCAGCTCAATGTTTGAGTGCTTAAGTGCCCTTGTTTCACATACAATCACCTCAAGTAATCAATGTTTAGATAGACAATCACTTGATTAGATTCTTGTTGTAAAGGAATTTATATCAAATGTCATTTCCTGGAATTTATATCAATGTTTAGATAGACAATCACTTTGTCATTTCCTGGAATTTAGTTTCAAATAAATATGGAGTATACATGGAATAAAGATGCGCGTTGAGGATGATGTATATAAAAGTCCATGCCATAATGTGCATACATCATTTGATTCTAATTTGAGTGCACTTTGTATGATACTGAAGACAAACAAAAAAACAGGGTGTAATGAGATTCAGGAAAATAATTCAATGTTAAATTCAGGCAATTAATTAATACATTTCCCTTGGGTTCACAATGCTGATTTGAATTTTATATTACAGAGAAAGATCAAAGAAAAATTGAACTGAACAGAAACACCATTAATATAGATATATATAACAATGTTTTATCAGAGGATTGTCATAAAATGGTAGGATCATATACATGATGAAGTAACCATGACTATCTTCTCATCGAACGACTTTTCGACTTTGGACGCTACTGCCTGGTTGCACGCGTGGAGCGTAGCACATATGTCTGTGTTCTCAAGATACTTCTCTGCGTTGGTGAGGATCAACGGCTCGTTTGGTGCCATACTCTAGAAAAATTCCGAAGCAAATGCAATAATGAGTTTGAGTGATTCTGAAACCGATTCTTGATTCCCGGGTATAGCAACAAACGGGGCATTAGAGAGTTTATCTAAATTTTAAAGAATTAATTTGAATAAGCATAATCATGTATGAAGGTTGGTAAGAATGTTATTACCCTTTTGGCGTAATTTTCCATTGCAGAACATCCTTTGAGGAGAACCTCAATAATGTCCAACTGCCAAAACAAAAAGGAATGTGTAAATTCAGATGTTGTAAATTTGAATTTGAGATTCGAATAAGGGATGTGCTTTAGACAGGGAAAGAATATAGACCTTGGTGTCAGGATCTCTTAGCCTGACTATAATTTCATCGACAGCCTGGTGGCAAGCGTCACAACTGTTGTCTATTGCTGGAAGAGAAATGACTTTTTGGCCTTGACATAACAAAACTGATCAGGCTCGACTGTTGAAAGCTGTGTGAAGAAAATGGTAAGAGTAGTAATCTACCAACGTGATGCACTGTCACAGAAGAAGGAAAACGGTTAAGAAAAGAATTTTTGAAGATTGCGCAATTTATGAACCGAGATAAGCCACATTGCACAAACTATAATTACTTACACTCTATAAGAAAATTACATGTAGTTCACATTTATCCTTTGTAATGATAGTGAAGTGAAAGAGACGAGTTTAGCTTGAATGTAAGCTACAGAAAAAGTGTATATTGTAGATCTCAACATTGCCTTATGAGTCTTGCCAAAAAAGCACAAATACTGCATCAAATTTTGTTGAAACTCGCAAACTCAAAGCAAACACTACTGAGAACAAGAATTGTGATATCTCAGTAAACACATCCGTCAAAGCAAGTCTTAAAAACATATAATATCTCAGTACACGAATAGCTTTAGCAGTACCTGCTGTTTCAGAGAACGCATCTGAGAACAAGAATTGTGAAGTGCTTCTACAATTTCTGTTTAAGTCCTGTTTTGAGCGAGGTATTTGTCAGAATCGCTCGAAGTCTTAATCCGCCATTGATGAAGAAGGAGAGCTTGAGGGAGAAGACAATTTGAGAGAGGCAAAAACTTTCATTCAGAATGAATTAGTTACAGAGAAGGGTGACTACTGTGAACTAATATAGGTATGATAGAAAAGATCTACCTCTCCCTTAATTACACGTGGCTAACCACAGGACTAATTAACACCTAACTAACAAACTCAGATATTATCATCCCCTCAAATTGGAGGTTGGGATTTACAACTCCCAATTTGACCAATAGATCAGTATATCTGTAGCCTGGAAGAGTCTTAGTTAGCATGTCAGCAAGTTGGTCCCGTGTTGGAACGTGTGAGAGTGAAATCAGCCCATCCAGGAGTTTTTCACGCACAAAATGACAGTCTATGTCAATGTGTTTGGTGCGTTCGTGATATACGGGATTGCGAGCTATATATATCGAAGCTTGATTATCACATCGTAACTGAATGGGAGTGATTTATGTGACTGTCAATTCACTGAGGAGTCGGCTAAGCCATGCGAGTTCAGCACAAACACGCCGCATCGAACGATACTCTGCCTCGGCGGATGATAGAGATACAGTCTGTTGTTTCTTTTATTTCCAGGAGATTGGGCTGCCTCCGAGGAAGATAATATACCCGTTTACCGATCGTTGAGACAAAGGACAGGATGCTCAATCAGCGTCACAAAATGCTTGCAGACGCAAATCCTTAGAATCAGATAAGAGTATCCCCAAGTCAATTGTGCCAAGAAGATACCGTAATGTGTGAAATGCAGCATCTAAATGGGACTGGCGTGGTATTTGAAGGAACTGACTCAAGTATTGCACAGTGAAGGCGAGATCGGGCCGAGTATGAACAAGGAAATTCAGCTTGCCGATGAGGCGACGGTAGTAAGAAGGATCAGGGAGAAGAGGACCCGTTTCATTGT
The DNA here is from genome assembly GCA_029168935.1 of Oxyria digyna. NCBI lineage: Eukaryota > Viridiplantae > Streptophyta > Magnoliopsida > Caryophyllales > Polygonaceae > Oxyria > Oxyria digyna. The sequence continues at coordinate 983,686 of JAPVLV010000001.1, read as the reverse complement.
CAAGCTTGAGATTGAGAACCAAGGGAGCAGAAACGGGTGTGAGGGTAAGACAATCAAAATCAGAAAGCAATTCCCTGATGTATTTGCGTTGTGTAAGAATCAGTCCACTGGAATGAGGCACAAATTCAATTCCTAAGAAGAAATTCAGAGACCCAAAATCTTTGAAACGGAATTCCATTTTGAGAAAATCCTTGACAACAGAGACTTCTGTTTGATTATTTCCAGTAATCAAGATGTCGTCAAGATACACGACAAGAAATGTGACAAGCTCACCCATTTTCTTATGAAACAAAGAGTAGTCGTTCAAGGACTGACTATAGCCGCGTGATTTCAGAGCAGAGGACAGTCGTGCATACCATTGACGGGATGCTTGTTTAAGACCATATAGGGACTTACGCAGTCGACAAACCAGAGTAGACTCGGGAAGATTGAAACCTGGGGGAGGACGCATATAAACTTCCTCGTGTAACTCCCCGTGAAGGAAAGCATTATTAACATCGAGTTGGGAGATTGTCCATTGTCGTTTGACAGCAAGAGCAACAAGACTGCGTACAGTAGTAAACTTGACAACAGGCAAGAAGGTTTCGTTATAATCGATTCCTTCTTTCTGTGTGAAACCCTTCACTACCAGGCGAGCTTTAAACCTTTCAATCGAACCATCTGCCTTCTTCTTGATCTTATATACCCAACGGCAGTCAATCGGCTTTTTTCCTTTCGGAAGGGGAACTAAGTCCCATGTGTGATTCTGATCAAGCGCCAAAAACTCAGCTTCCATAGCTTGAATCCATCTGGGGTCGAGGCTTGCGGCTGTGTAGGTAAGAGGTTTAGTCTCATCGGGTGTAGATGTTGTTTGTTCAGCAAGAGAATGAAAACAAAATACCTCAGGAAGTGGGGTAGTAAGTGTGTGAGGGCAGAAAGTGTCACAAGACACTGCTGAACAAACGTAGTCACGAAGGTAAGAAGGAGTCTGAGCTACTCGAGCTGAATGTCGAGGAGGATTGTGATGAGGCTAAAGTCGTAGTGTCAAATCAAAGAAAACTCTAAACACTAATTAAAGTATAGCAAACAAGTAGAGGTCGAACCCAAGGGAATCAAAACACCAATCGCTATGCAGTCAAGGGAAATACCAACTAACGAACAAGTAACCAAAGGGGGGGTTTGATTGCAAGAACACACAAGTAACCAGTAACAAGCAGAGTAAGTTTGGGTGAGAATATTATGCGAAGGGGTTTCACCTAACAAGTATCCACACAACAGTCAATCAAGGTGATCATAGATTTATCTCAAATTCTATTCAATCCTAGGGAATGTTCCTATTCCAATCTTTAATATATCAGCAGGCCAACCGGTCCTGATAATATTTACTATTCAGCAATCAGGAAAACCTCTCAAGATTAGATGAAATAGTAGCAAAGAGCACAAGAATTATAAGGATGCATGCAATAACTTACAACCGTCAAGTATTAACATGCAATCAATTCTCTTTCATAAAAGCAATCAACTGCCAGATCATGCAGATATGAGTGCTACAATGACAAGGAATTCCACCGTATATTCCTAGTCTAGCAATAGAAAACTATCAATCAAACTAGGTGATCAAGCTAGCAAAACTAATAGAAATCAATAGATGAAGTGCAAGATAATTAATACAAACCCATAGGAAAAGAACAAGAGTTTAGAAATCTCACAACTTAATAACTGAAGGTTTCAACCGCTAAGTAAAACAATGGAGATTAGTTCCTGCTCATGGTTGCAGAACTAAATTGTCTGATGGAAAAGATGATAGAACTAGGGTATATAAAGAGTCTAACCCTAAAGATATATGGTAAAAGAAAGATCATAAACGGAATAATAAAATAAAATAAGGTAAAAGAAATAAAATAAAATAAGGAAAATAAGGAAAGTCCGGAATATCTTCGGCCTTGGTGTGGTGATCGCCATGGATGCCTGGCGATCGCGGTCTTCATGTACAACTTTGCCTCGTCTCTGTCGCCCCATGGAGATCGCCATAGAGTCATGGCGATCGCCATAATCTCTCGAACTCACATAACTCTACTGTTGTAGAATGGCGATCGCCTGGATGGTAGTGACGATCGCCGCTGTTCCGCAGAATATCTTCAAGTCTTCAATCTTTGATCTCTTCTTCTTCGGTTCTGATCTTCATTTCTTCACTTCTTAATAAATATCTCAGAACATAATAATGACTCGAAACACATATGATAATACTCCTAAACTAATGTAATAATCCCTAGTTACGCTATACAAAGTGCAGCGTATCAGATTGCTATGGATAGTTGTAATGGGATTCTGACTAGATGTTGATGGTAAAGGATTGGATATTATTTCAGAAGGTGATTGTGAGGGTAGATTGGATGATGGAGAAGGGTTTATGTCTTCCTCATGATCAGTAGGTGAAGGTGGGAAAATGTTAGAAATAGGAGATGAGGGTGTAGAAGAGTAAGGGAATATTTGCTCATGAAAAACAACATCCCGTGAGATCTGAATCTTTTGAGATTCCAAATTATAAACCTTGTACCCCTTTTTCCCGAAAGGGTATCCAAGGAAAATGCAGCGAGAAGCCCGTGGCTGAAACTTATCGCAACCCTGACTCAGAGTTGAAGCAAAACATAAACAGCCGAAGGAACGTAACTGTGTATAATCAGGTAGCCTTCGAAACAGAATCTCATAAGGCGATTGATGCTGCAGTAAGGGGGAAGGGAAGTGATTAATCAGGTGTGTAGCAACTAACACGCAGTCGCCCCAGAAATGCAGAGGCACACCAGACTGAAACATAAGAGCCCGAGAAGTTTCGAGAAAGTGTCGATGCTTTCGTTCGACAACTCCGTTCTGTTGCGGTGTAGCAACGCATGATGTCTGATGTTGAATGCCTTGATCGAGGAGAAAACGCTTGGTTTCGTGGCTTGTACCCAATTCTAAAGCATAATCAGAACGCAAAACTTTGATTTTGCATCCGAATTGAGTAGAGATTATAGCAACAAATTCCTTTATGAATGAAAAAGCATTGCTTTTGGCACTAAGCAAATGTGTCCATGTAGTTCTACTGTAATCATCTACCAATGTAAGAAAATATCTATAGCCTTCCTTAGTAGGAGTATGATAAGGGCCCCATACATCAACATGGACCATCTCAAACACATGTGAGGAAGAAATAGTACTCCTAGGAAAAGGAAGTTTATGCTGTCTGGCTTTAGCACACACACTGCATCCAGAAATTGCATCTTTATTTGAAGAATTCACAAACGACAGTTTCTTTAGCTTGTAGAAGGGAAGATGCCCGAGTCTGATGTGCCACAGGTTGCAGTCATCGGGAGGAATACTTGAGGCGACAAGAACTGAGAAATCCTGATTTTCCTGTTGTGTTGTTTGTGTCTGCTGAAACAAGTAGATACCATTATGAGATTTACCAATTTCCAGTGGCTTGTTCATCAAAGGGCCCTGCACAGAACAATTCTCATTCGTGAAAGTCACTGAACATCCATGTTGCTCAGTAAGACGTGCTACTGAAATCAGGTTGAATTTAAACAAAGGAACAAAGAGCACTCCATACAACACAATCTCTTTGGACAAGCAGACCTGACCTTCTAAATCCACCTGAAATTTATTCCCATTTGGAAGAACAACAAAGAAAGGACGTGCAAGCTTTTTCACAGCAGACAATAATCTGAAATCATAACACATGTGAGTACTAGCACCACTATCTATGACCCAATGTCCTATAGAGAGGAGTGGTTTAGAAGATATACCAGCAAGAGCAAGGGAATTTTTAACTTCTGAATTTGTTACAGCACTGCAGACTCCATGAGGTGAAGATGCTTTTAGAAGTTGGATAAGTTGTGCACATAGCTCATTAGACAGTCTTGGTATAGGAGATGACCCTGAATTTTCAGACGAACCTTCTTCCTGAACCGAAGCCGCCACTCTGTTCTTCTTGGTGAACTTAAAATCTGAAGGGAAACCAATGAGACGGTAACACTTCTCAGCCTGGTGTCCTGACTTCTTGCAATGTGAACAGACAACTACATCTCTTTTAGAGTGCCCACTGCCATTCCTGTGGTTAGAGTCTGGTTTGTTGCGTTGACTGTCATTGCCATTGCTTCTCCCTGCGTACAGAGACGCTGCTTCCTGCAAGAACTTAGTACTTGCTCCAATTTCACGATGTCTTTCTTCTTGGAGAAGAAGTGAATAGGCAGAAGCAACAGACGGAGTAGGACACATCATAAGAATGCTGCCTCTTATAGCACTATAATCCTCATTCAAACCCATGAGGAATTGAAGTAGGTGTTGTTCTTGATCGTGAGCACCAGATTCTTGAATAGAACCACAGTTTGTGCAATGCGGTGGTTTCTTTAAGCAATTGAATTCATCCCATAGAGATTTAAACCTAGTGAAGTAAGTGGAGATTGAGTTGTTACCTTGTGACACCGAATTCAGTTCTTTCTGGATCGAATATAACTGAGCATCACTTCTTTGACCAAATCTTGCTTCCAACTCATCCCAAATCTTGCTTCCAACTCATCCCAAATCTGCTTAGCAGTTCTGCAGAAAATAAAACTACTGCGTATATCTGAACTGCGACTATTGAGAAGCCAAGAAAACACTAGGTTATTACAACGATCCCACAGCCTTCCTTGTTGATCTGCACTTGGCCTAGCATAAGATCCATCAATAAAACAGATCTTGCTCTTTGCAGAGAGCGCCACAGTAACAGACCGGCACCATTTGTTGTAAGTGTTGGAACTGATTTTTGACTGGACTTCCGGGCACTTTTCTGGTGGGCTGCGGTCACCGGTTGTGCCGGATTATGGGAGCGTTGGCTTCATCTCCGCGAGCACTACGCCGTAGTGTACTCACACGTCAAAATCGGGTTCCGTTTGAATGAGAAATGAAGGCTCAAAGTTGGTTGCTTGACTAAGTTCAAAGAACAATTTTGGAGCTGATTTTTGACTAAGGGTTTTGTCCCACATCGAAAATTGGGGTGGGAATATGAAGGGTTTATATACCCCAAACCCCATACCCTTGGTAAGCCCTTGGGAGAGGTATGGAGAGAGGACACGGGGGGCCCTCGCGCGGTCCGTCCGTCCGTCCGGTCCTCGTGGCTCGTGGCTCGTGGCTCGTGGTCTTGTGGTCTTGTGGTCTTGTGGTCAAATGAAGTAATCTCGGAAGGAATGACCATCTGTGAGGCTTTCCAGGTAGGTGCCATCATTGAGAAGCTTCCTCCATCCTGGGAGCAATTCAAGGTTTACTTGTTGCTGAAACAAAAGGCAATGAGGATTGAAGACCTGATCGTGAGGCTTCGGGTCGAGGAAAACAATAAGAGGGCAAATCAAGTTGGGCTCTCTAACAAGGCAAACCTGGCTGAGCATCGAGACAAGGGGAAGAACAAGAAGTTTCAACCTCAAAACACCACAAACTTCAAGAAGCAAGGAGCAAAGAAGTTCAGTGGAAAATGCCACAAGTGTGATAAGGTTGGTCACAAGGCAGACGAGTGTCGCAGCAAGCCCGACAACAGAAGAGACAAAGGGAAGAAGTCTCAAGCAAATTTAGCTGAAAACTCGCTGACAGCAGACGATCTGTGTGCGGTGACTGAAGTGAATTTGGTTGGGAGCAACCCAAAGGAGTGGTGGTACGATACAGGTGCCACTAGACACATCTGCTCGGATAAGGGATTGTTTACCACTTATCAGAAAAGCCGAACAGATGAGAAGCTCTTCATGGGAAACTCTGCGACATCCAAGGTTGAAGGTATTGGGAAGATCGTGCTCAAGATGACTTCTGAAAAGGAGCTGACTCTCAACAATGTGCTTCATGTGCCAGACATTCGAAAGAATCTGATCTCGGGGACTCTTCTCAATAAGAATGGGTTTTGTATCAAGTTTGTGTCTGATAAGTTAGTTCTTTCTAAGAATGGGATTTATGTGGGGAAGGGTTATGTGAAGGATGGGCTGGTCAAAATGAATGTAATGACAGTCCTTCCCAAAAAGGTTGTAACTGATGTTTCAGTGAATGAGAATAATCCTATTGCTTATGTCGTTGAGTCTTTTAATATTTGGCATGAAAGATTGGGACATGTTAATTATAAATCTATAAGTAGACTAATAAGCATGAACATGATTCCAAAATGCAAAACAAGTAAAGACAAATGTGAAGTATGCGTACAAGCGAAACTCACAAAAACGCCATCACCCCATGTAGAGAGAACAACCGAACCTCTAGGACTAATTCACACTGATTTATGTGATTTAAAGTTCGAGCAAACTAGAGGCGGTAAGAAGTACTTTGTAACCTTCATAGACGATTGCACACGATATTGTTATGTATATCTGTTACATAGCAAAGATGAAACTTTGGAAAAGTTTAAAGAATACAAGTTGGAAGTTGAGAACCAACTTAGTAAAAAGATTAAAATGATCCGAAGTGATAGAGGAGGCGAGTATAGTGAACCATTTAATGCATTCTGTAGAGAACATGGAATCGTTCATCAAACTACTGCGCCTTACTCACCTGAATCTAACGGGGTTGCGGAACGAAAGAACCGAACTCTCAAAGAAATGATGAATGCAATGCTGCAAGAATCTGGGTTATCCCAGAACATGTGGGGGGAAGCGCTGCTAACCTCCAATTACATTCTCAACAAAATACCGCATAAGGTGACTGGAAAGACGCCTTATGAGCTGTGGAAAGGTAATGTACCTTCATACAAATACCTCAAAGTGTGGGGGTGCCTAGCAAAAGTGGCGGTACCACCCCCTAAGAAGGTCTCAATAGGACCAAAAACCATTGATTGTATCTTCATCGGGTATGCACACAATAGTAGTGCGTATCGTTTCTTGGTATACAAGTCTGATATACCAGACATACATGCAAATACAATAATGGAATCAAGAAATGCATCCTTCTTCGAAAACACGTTCCCGTGTAAGGATAAAGAGTATCCGAAACGGACTCGTGAAGAAGGCGAAGCAAGCACTTCTGTTCAACCAACAGAAGAGGACAATGATGAACCTAGACGTAGCAAAAGAGCTAGAAAGGAAAAATCATTTGGTCCTGATTTCGAAATGGCTTATCTTTTGGAAAATGAACCTAGAACATTCAAAGAAGCCATGTCAACACCAGATGCACCTGCTTGGAAGGAAGCGGTAAAAAGTGAAATCGACTCCATTATGCAAAATCATACATGGGAGTTAGCTGAGTTGCCATCCGGTTCGAAAGCTCTTGGGAGCAAATGGATTTTCAAAAGAAAATTAAAAACCGATGGCTCAATCGATAAGTACAAGGCTAGGCTTGTGGTGCAAGGATTTAGGCAAAAAGAAGGCTTGGATTTCTTTGACACCTACTCTCCAGTAACGAGAATAACTTCAATAAGAATGCTAATAGCCATTGCAGCTATACGCAATCTAGAAATACATCAAATGGATGTAAAAACAGCTTTTCTAAATGGAGAACTAGAAGAGGAAATTTATATGAAACAACCTGAGGGTTATGTTGTCCCTGGACAGGAACACAAAGTGTGTAGACTTGTGAAATCCTTATATGGACTTAAGCAAGCTCCTAAGCAGTGGCACGAAAAATTTGACCAAGTAATGATGTCAAATGGTTTCAAAATAAATGAATGTGACAAGTGTATCTATGTCAAGGAAACTGCAAAAGGATACATTCTGTTGTGCCTATATGTGGATGACATACTCATCATAGGCAGCAACAATGACATGATCAAACAAACCAAGAACATGCTTAATGGAAAGTTTGACATGAAAGACTTGGGACTAGCGGATGTGATCTTAGGGATCAAAATATTTAGACATTCAGAAGGAATAGTCTTGTCTCAACAACATTACGCCGAGGCGGTACTTGAACGATTCAAGAACCATTCAAATGGGATTGCAAAAAGTCCGGTGGACCCGCATCTCAAACTGAAGAAAAACTCGGGTAATGGCATATCACAGTTAGAGTATGCTCGTGTGATAGGAAGTCTTATGTACTTGACAAATTGTACAAGACCAGACTTAGCACATGCTGTCAACGTACTGAGTAGATATACCAGTAATCCAGGACACAATCACTGGAAAGCAATAACTCGAGTATTGAACTACTTGCGACATACTCGGAGTTACGGGCTGCACTATGGAAGATATCCAGCCACTCTGGAAGGCTATAGCGATGCTAACTGGATATCAGATTCAAAGAACTCAAAATCCACCAGTGGGTATGTATTCACGCTGGGTGGTGCAGCTGTATCATGGAAATCCTCAAAACAAACGTTATTGGCCAGATCCACAATGGAATCTGAGTTCATTGCTTTAGACAAAGCAGCTGAAGAAGCAGAATGGCTTCGAAACTTTATGGAGGATATACCTTTGTGGGAAAAACCAGTGCCAGCTTTAGGTGTACACTGTGATAGTCAATCGGATATCTCTCGGGCACTGAACACAATATATAATGGTAAGTCTCGCCACATAAGACGACGACATAAAACCATAAGACAATTGCTCTCAACTGGTGTAATCTCAATCGATTATATCAAGTCAGCTGACAACTTAGCAGATCCGTTCACTAAGGGATTGTCAAGAGAGCAAGTTGTAAAATCATCTAGAGGAATGGGTTTAAAGCCTATGACTAAAGAGGATGCTTGATGGCAACCCTACCTAAGTGATTGGAGATCCCAAGAAATAGGTTCAAGGGGAAAACAAATTCAAGTCGAATCTAGAAGCGCACTTGGAGATATTATATCTTCTTCCCCAGTTCCTAGGATGATAAAAGTGCGATGGCAAAGTAGAGGTTAAGCATTTGCTTTTAATGATTCCATAAACTTTGAAAGAACAAAGTAGGGTATTGGTAATACCATCTATGGTCAATCACCTTATGAGTGTGAAATGGGGCCGTTTCTAGGAGAAAGAAGAGAGGCTACTTTCTCCAAGTTCACTCATGAATAACCAGGGATGTTCACGGCCAAAATGAACACAATCAAGAACCTAGTTCTGTGAGAAGATGAAACTGTGTGATAGTTATTGTCTAGGTTTACGTCAAAGTCCGGGTGGTTCAAGACATCATGTTCACTACCTGGTCGAGTAAATCCGATAGCTACTCACAATGGGTGGTTCAAGGCTGAAAAACGCCACCAGCTCAGATGCAGTGATTCTTCGCCCGTACTCTCAAAATTTCTGTCTGTCTTGTCTAAGCACGTGTAATAGAATCATCTCTATTCATGTGGGGGATTGTTGGAACTGATTTTTGACTGGACTTCCGGGCACTTTTCTGGTGGGCTGCGGTCACCGGTTGTGCCGGATTATGGGAGCGTTGGCTTCGTCTCCGCGAGCACTACGCCGTAGTGTACTCACACGTCAAAATCGGGTTCCGTTTGAATGAGAAATGAAGGCTCAAAGTTGGTTGCTTGACTAAGTTCAAAGAACAATTTTGGAGCTGATTTTTGACTAAGGGTTTTGTCCCACATCGAAAATTGGGGTGGGAATATGAAGGGTTTATATACCCCAAACCCTATACCCTTGGTAAGCCCTTGGGAGAGGTATGGAGAGAGGACACGGGGGGCCCTCGTGCGGTCCGTCCGTCCGTCCGGTCCTGGTCCGTGGTCCGTGGTCCGTGGCTCGTGGCTCGTGGCTCGTGGCTCGTGGCTCGTGGATCGTGGCTCGTGGCTCGTGGCTCGTGGTCTTGTGGTCTTGTGGTCTTGTGGTCTTGTGGAATGGGCCGTAGGCCCAAGCAGCAGCAGCTTAGCTTCTTTTTGAAGTGGGCTGGATCTGGAAGTTGGGCTTCCAGATTGGGCTGTGAACTGCCTCGTTGGGGACGCCCAACTGAGTCAGCAACAACCTCCACGATCTGCTCCACTCCTCCATAACTGACTCCACCTCGTTGGTGTCGTCGGTTCCGAGATCTCCTCCTCCTCCTCCTCTCTTCTTCTTCTTCTCTGAGAGTACGACACAGAAACTGGTTCGTTTGGCTTCTGCTTTTGATTGTGCAAACCAGAAGAATTCGTAGTTGTATCCTGGGATTCTCAACGCCGGTAACCGTCACATATACGGGGCGTTACAGAATTAAGGAAAGAGATTCTTTCTCGACTCTACGCACCAGATTCGTCAAGAACACTTCGGTATAATTTTTTCCTTAATTCTGTTCTTTAATAATTTCTTTACAGATTGTTATAAACGCGGATTACAGGTCCTACAGTAAGACTTGCCATCAAAGATCTGGCCAACGAGAGGTGTCCCCGGTTGATAGGAAGACTGCACGTACAACGGATTAGTATTATCCATCCTTTCTTGTTCCATGAGAAGTTGAAAAAACAAGATTGAGATGAAAAGAGGTGAATCGGTAGAGAAATCAAAAAATCAGGAACGAATTCCGATTGGAGAGGCCTTTGTGCGTGAGGCGATGAAGCGAGAGGCAGGAAAAGTTTTTTTTGAGAGGAATTTGAGGTGAAGGCGGAAGGGAAATCAATTTTGATAAGCTGAATTGAACGAATTCAGCAAGAAATCGACTGAAGGAGGTGAAATCAAGGACGATAGACAACGAATCGAGCGAGAGTGAGGTGTTGCTCTGATACCATGTCAGAATCGCTCGAAGTCTTAATCCGCCATTGATGAAGAAGGAGAGCTTTGAGGGAGAAGACAATTTGAGAGAGGCAAAAACTTTCATTCAGAATGAATTAGTTACAGAGAAGGGTGACTACTGTGAACTAATATAGGTGTGATAGAAAAGATCTACCTCTCCCTTAATTACACGTGGCTAACCACAGGACTAATTAACACCTAACTAACAAACTCAGATATTATCAGTATTCAACAGCCAAGCCATCATACTCTTCACACAAAGTGCATAAGTCTGGTTTCTTTTCTGAACCTAGAAACACGGAAAAAACTGCTATAAAAATAAGGGGTTTTTGCATAAAACCACTTGTTATATGCACCCATTTGCACGAAACCACCCGCTATATCGATAATTATAATTAACCACCCATTTTCTTATCTCCGTTAACAAAACACCACCTGTCTCCTTAATCCGTCCAGATTGCCGTCAAATTGTGCGAAATGACTCATTTGCCCCCATTTTTAATCCCAATTCGAGGACAAATGTGTCATTTAACATTATTGGATAATCCGGTTAATATCTCGTGGGTATCCATGAGATAATGAAAATATCGTGTAAAAACATGTTTCAGATTGGATTTACTTTAGAGTTAGAAGTTAGAACTCTTCATTTCATTTTGGTCTCGTGACGGCGCAAGGAGGAAAGAAGAAGGAGAAGGTCGCTCGTGTGACTCGACGCTAAGGGAGAAAACTGGGAGGCTTTCCGGAGAAGGAGATCGATCGAAGACGGCAGCGTAGAACGAGTAAGTATGTAGTTGAGTTAGGGTTTTTCTGGATCTTAAAATTTGCCGAATTTAGGGTTTCGTTTAAGGGTTTTTGTCGATCTTTGTTGGTTTGATGAAGGTGTTTTTGTTGTTTTGTAGTCGGAAATCAGAGATGATAGAAATTAGAGATTTAGGGTTTTTTTTGGGATCGAATTTTGGGATTTAGGTTTCGAAAGGCATCGAATTTTGGGATTTAGGGTTCGATAGGCATATAATTTTGGGATTTTGGGTTCTTTGGGTTAGAAATTACATATTTAGGGTTATTTGGGATCCAATTTAGGGATTTAGGGTTATTTTGGGATTTAGGGTTTTTTGGGATCGCATTTTGGGATTTAGGGTTTTTTGGGTTCGATTTTTGGGATTTAGGGTTTTTTGTGATCGAATTTTGGGATTTAGAGGTCGAATGTCATATAATTTAGGGATTTTGGGTTCTTTGGGTTAGAAATTTGAGATTTAGTGCTATTTGGGATCCAATTTAGGGATTAAGGGATTTAGGGTTCGAAAGGCATATAATCTTGTTATGTTTTGAGTAAGGAAAAATGCATCAATTACCAGTCAACAGATTTAGGGTTCCATAGGTTTATTGAGTGTGTTATGATTTTTTTTTCTTAGGAAAATGTCTTCCCAAACACAATCTGAGTCCACGTACAATGCAAGAATTCTATGTGATTGCAACTTGAAGCCACTATTGTTTACTGCTCATACCACTAAAAATTATGGAAGGAAGTTCTTGAGATGCTCAACAAGATGCTGCAATTTTTTTCAATGGATCGATGCTCCATTGGACACTAATACAAGCAACATAATTGAGCAACTAGAAGAGAAGAACAAAAAATATGAAACAACATTGAAGGAAAAAATAAACAGATTGAGAGGTTGTGGATGCTTGTATTTCTTTTGGTAACTGAGATGGTGTTGTCTAGGTTTTAAAAGTAGTTCAATGTTAGCTTCATTTCATCTTGTGTTGTCTAGGTATTGACAGTTTAAATTTGTAATGTTTGATGGTTGTTGACTGTTTTATGGGAACTAATGTTATGTTTGTTATGCTTGTTATGTTACTTATGTATTGTTGTGTAGGTTTACAACTTGATTTAAGTACTTGCACCTTAAATTTGTGAATTTGAAACCTGCCATAGAATAGTTGGTCAAAAGTAGTAAATGCTTACCAAGATGGCCATTTTCCAATGCAAAATGACCATCCCTAATAAATTTACCCTAGTGAAAACCGACCCCTTTTTGCCTATTTAAAGGAGGCTTATTAAGTTTCTGGTTTCCATTCTCTCCTATATACTCACTTCACCAGAATAGTTATAGGGCTTAGATTTAATTTTTCCAGCCATGGGTGAGCATCCTGGGAATCCAGTCATAATAGATGATGATGATGATGTAAGGGAAGTTAGGAGACGCAATGGCCCGGCTACTTTCAGATCAAAAGAACCCAATTGGGACAAGTGCTTCATGGTGAAGATGATGAGGTCCTTCGTGGAAGATGATTGTCGATTGGTAAAAGTGTTCCCTCCTCACCCTTTATTTTTTATACTGAACTTGCATTACTAATCTTTATGATTCTTTTATGCAGCCAATACCATTCGAGCATGGTGAAGAATTTCTCAAGGACTCCAAAGATCAGTTTGTGTCTTTGCACGTGGAAGATAAGCCTGAGGATCTATGGGAAGCGATGGTAAAATACAACGACAATGGGAAGCCAAATAACGGGTCGTATAGGTTTGGTAGAGGATGGAGGACTTTTGTCCAAGCCAATGGCATAGTCAAGGATGATGTCCTTATGTTTGAATGTCTTCAATTATCTGGTGTGCCTTATGTTATTTACCAGGTCCGGTTTTTCAAAGATGGGGTGTGGGTTTAGGTCTTTAACCTTGTGGGTTGTGTCATTGTGTGTGTTTTCTGTCATTGTGTCTTTATGTGTGTGACTGTTGTACTCTTGCAAGATATCAACTTAAGTGTACTGTTTGTTTACTTTCATCAATGTCGTCATCATCTAATGAATAAAAGACACAGCTTGGGCCTTATGTTTATGTTATTTGTTTGTTAAATATTCAAAATGTTGGAAATGACATATAAACTTGATGATGCAAATAGACAACCAATGCCAAATGACATATAAACTTGATGACGAGTTGTTGTGAGCAATTGTCTCTTTATAAGCCTCAAAACTACATCACCAAATGACAAATAGACAACCAATGTCGGCATTTGTGTCTTTATAAGCCTCAAATTCCGAGTTTCTGTGACTCAAAACACACAAATAGACAATGACACAGAATTCAAAATGACATATAAACTTGGACATATGACATATGACACCAAACCACACAGAATTGATCAAAACACATGTCCTGCTGAGTTAAAAGCCTGAAATTGTGGAGTTACATATGAAAATGCAGTGAAGTGATCATAAATTGCTTAAGTTCACAAAATGACATAATTTACTACACAAAATGTTGGACTAAACATTTCCAGACTTTTAATTGTTTCAAAATGCATCTCTAATAACAGTAAAAGATGCACTTAAGCTGAACTTCCCACTTGAGATGGTGTAAACTTTTTTCCTGGCAACAGTCTTCTTTCTTGGATTGAACCTTCTCCTTGTTGCTGGTCTCAGACCCGGTGGCTGAACACAGTGACAAACAAATACATGAGTGAAGCTCCCTAACTGTAAGGTAATAATCTTGCTTATTGAGCATAACAATGAAGAAACTCATACCATTGTTGAAGTAGCAGTTTGAGAAGCTTGAGAAGCTTGAGTAATTGGTTCTGGAGATACCAGATTCATCTCTTCAAGTATAAGTGAACTATGTGGCAGAATTATTCAGCATAACAAACTTGATTAATAATCTTGATTATAATTCTTGAAAAAAAAGACAGAAACAACCACAAATAACAACATACCACATCATAATCTTGATCAGTTGACTGTTGTACTGGAGTAGTGGACACATTTCCAGCCACAGATTGAGTTCCTTGAGTATGCCTCTCTTCACTTGCTGGTTCAACAGGAGGATCAGGCCTCACCTACAACACATGACACCCAAATATTAGCATTAATTCACAATCAAATATCAGAAAAATATCCTAACCTGTTTTTTTGTGTACTTTCTTTTCCTAGGGTTCACTGGGAGAGTATTCCCACTTGGTGGTCTCCCCCCTCTATTTGGAGCCCTTGAAACCACTGGCTCTACTGGCTTAGGTGGGTTTTTACAAATCATTTTGGTATGCCCTTTTTCTCCACAATGGCCACATCTGTTTTTCCTAGTCCTTAGCTTAGTCTGCTTGTTTGATGTTTCTTCCCCAGGATCCTTTCTTCTAGATTTCTTAGGTCTTTTAGCTTGAATAATCAGCTTTGGAGGTTGTAGTGGTGTGTAGGAAGTCTTTTCCCACTGTTCTTGTCCAGGCATTGGACTCACAGACAGTTGATAGGCCAGCATATATGTCTCTTTTGTGTAGTAATGAGAGACATAATCCTCCAGGTTCCCTCTCCTCTTTAAAATGCAGCAAATTGCATGTATGCAAGGCATTCCTGTAATATCCCACATATTACACCCACAAGTTCTCCTATTCAAATCAACCACAAAAGTCTTCCCACCAGAATCAACCTCATAGCTCTCTGCATCTCCATAACACTTGCACTTGTAAAGACGATCAGTTCTAAGTAGATTTACTCTCTTGGCAGCCTCAGGTGTCAAATAACCTTGATGAACATTCATTTTGGCCCTTTTAGCAATGAACATATTCATGAGCTTTCTCCTAATCCACTCACACATTGATGTAATAGGCATCTCCCTAGCTGGCAATATACAACTATTGAAAGACTCACATGCATTGTTTAGCAGCATATCTGACTTCACATAATGCATAAATCCATGCAGAGACCATGTGGAGGGAGCCTGCCTCAGGAGATACTGGTAAGCATGTTCATTCATCTCTCTAATCTTCTTCATCTCAATCTCAAACCCAGGTTCAGTGTTACACTTTGCAGCTGCAGTGACACTATCTTTGAATGATTTCCCATGCCACATTGCACTGAAGTTCTTTTGGAGATGTCTCACTCTGCACATGGGACAACCAATGCCAAAGCCTCTAGCAAACCCTGGACATACAAATAAAGTCAGAGCCAACATACTATTAAATTTCATTGAAAAAAAATCAAAAAACTATTACCTTACACCTATCTGACATGAAAGTCAAGGGTTGTCCCCCAATATCTTGAATCAAACACTCCAAAAACCAACACCATGTTTCCTTTCTCTCTGCCTCCACAACTGCAAATGCTATAGGGAATATATTCTCATTCCCATCTTGTGCAACTGCAGATAGCACCTGACCAGTGTAAGCCCCTTTTAGGTGACAACCATCTAACCCAACAATTGGCCTACAACCAGCAAGGAACCCCTCCTTACAAGCTTTCAAGCACACATAAAATCTCTGGAATATAGGCCTCTCAGGACTTTCTTGCTTCACATACACTGTACTACCAGCATTGTACTTTAGAATTGTTGTTGCATAATCCCAAAGCATTGCATACTGTTCAGGAGCATACCCTTGTGTCATCAACATAGCCCTCAGTCTATCCCTCCAAGCTTGATGATATGTGATGTTCACACAGTGTTCCCTCTTTACAGTGAGGATAAACTGATTGATTCTCCACTGAGGGTCTTCTCTGTGAGCAAGCCAGACAGAATTAATTTTTGTGTTCCTGTCTTGCCAACCACACTGATGCTCTGGTATCCAAGTCTTCAACTGAAAACTCTCATCTGAACCCATCTTTCTTGCACAAACTCTAAACCCACAAACTTTTTCTTTGCACCCACACTTCTTTCTACTATGTTTGAATGCACAGTGACACTTATTCATGCAATAGGCAGACACTTTTAACTTATCATTGTGCAGATAATAAAAATCAAATCCATTCTCCACTGCATACTGCTTCAATGCCTTCCTAAACACCTCATTTGATGCAAATGCCATGCATCTCTTAAGACATATCTTATTCTTAAAATCAACTAAGTGATTGAATTCAGGAAACTTCACACGAGGATTACCTTCATCAGAGTTGTAGCTTATGTTGTCATCAGATGGAACTCTTACATCAAACAAATCCTCCAAGTTCCTTTCACCTTCTTCATTCAAATTCTCATCAAACACATCCCTGTCAACATTTGCATCAAAAGTTGCATCATTATCACCATCTGACTCTCCAAAGATGTTCTTCTCATAAACTACATCATCATCTGAAGAGTCTGAAGCTAGAATCTGATCATCTTCTTCTTCTTCTGACCCACTTCCATCAACACCATAGGTATGCTCATACAAAGGAGGACCATATCTGATTTCTACATTTCTTGTGGGAGCTTGTGCATATGGTGCAGTTGGGCTAGGGTTAACTGATGGAGCAACTGTGATTACAACACTTCCTGATGGACCAGTCATCAAATCTCCATCCAAACTAAATTCTGGGCCTATAGCATCAGAAGCAGCACTCTCATCTTTGTTCACTGTCACTACTGGGTTGGCTGAAATTGAAGGAATAGTAGTGGGCCTTCTAATGCTATGAGTTGGGCTACTCATTCTAGGAATGTTTGCATCATCAACCAAGACACTTAATGGACTCGGTTCTGTGCCTTGGATGATGTAAACTTCCAGAATTCTACCAACTCCAACATTAGCACACATATGGATTATGTCTACATCCCCTACAATCCTCTTCATCCCTTGATGCAATGTCTTACCAGGCTTAGAATACCAGAGCTCTCTAACATTTTCAATACCCACACCCTCCTTAATAAACAACTCTAGCTCTATCTTAGAAAGTAAGTCAGGGTCAACACCCTTTTTCCAGAAAATTTAGTTTCTTCTATATGAAAGTCTATCCTGAGACATATTCTGACCCAAGTAAAATTTCCCTTCATAAAAGAACTTGAGATCCACAACAGCCATCATCTGGTAATACATTCATAAGCACACAATTTATCTTTTTTTAAAGCAAATATACTACCATTACCAACCAATAGCATTAGATAAGCATGATCCACAAACAAATACATACATCACATCAAACCAATAATGGAATCTTTCATATGCTTTTTTAATTAAATAACAAGAAACAGCCTAAATTATTTCATGAATTAGCCATTGTTAATTGAACACTGTCATCAAATCTTTCAACACTGTCATCAATGTCACCCACAAACCAGATCTCCATTGTTAATTCAACATCACTTTTATCAGAAAAGGAATAAAGCAAAGGCCACAAAAAGAAAATGGGGATTAAAAATGAGATTTTAGGGTTAAAATTGAACATCACTTTAATTCAACATCACTTAGATTTAGGGTTAAAATTGAGATTTTCACCATATCGTCAAAATATCGCGAGAATAATTTCGGGTTAAAAAATAATGATGGCAAACCCTGTAAATTGGGATTAAAAATGGGGGCAAATGAGTCATTTCGCACAATTTGACGGCAATCTGGACGGATTAAGGAGACGGGTGGTGTTTTGTTAACGAAGATAAGAAAATGGGTGGTTAATTATAATTATCGATATAACGGGTGGTTTCGTGCAAATGGGTGCAAATAACGGGTGATTTTATGCAAAAACCCCTAAAAATAATGGAGTAGATACAATGACAAATAGCACAAACAGGTCAATTATGTACTCCCTCTATCCCTTAATGTTTGCAACATTAAGGGAATTGAACAATATTTAAGAAAAGTGAGATGAGTGGAGAGAAGAAGAAAAAAAGTTGAGTAGATGGTTGATTTGATTGATAAAGTGTTAAAAGAATAATAAAATATTGAGTAAATGTATTAATGGTGAAAATTAGATAGAAAAGATGATATAGATGGTTGATTTGATTGATAAAGTGTTGTTAGGATATGAATAAAATAAATAAAGTAAGAGTATTATGGGAAAAAATTAATGGATAGAAAATGAATGTTGCAAACATTTTTAAACGCTCGAAAAGAAAATGTTGCAAACATTAAGGGACGAAGAGAGTATAAAATTAGGATGCTCTGGCCGTAACAAATAGATCATCCATGATCGATGAAGCAGAAACATAAACGCTAAATATTTCAAACGACAGAGATATGTGTGTCACCATTCAAGAATCAACCAAAAGTTGTTGGTAAGAAGATGTTTAGTAAAAAAAAAATCAGGTGCACGAAAACTGAAATATAGCTGGTCATAGATTACAGAGTAAGACAGAAATATTAGAAGCAGTAGCAAATTAAGAGCTCAAATCAAACTAAATGCGAAAAGTTAATATATCAAAAAATGGTGGTAAAAATAATGTAAGAATTTAGGTGCATGAAAACTGAAAAATAGCAGGTAATACGCTAAAGAAAGAGTGAGAATGATCAGAAAGCAGTGGAGTAGTAATTAAGAACTCAAATCAAACTAAACGCGAAGAATTAATATATCAAAAATTGGTGAAGGTATTATACCGGAAAGATTAGAACTTGTAGACAGCCTTGCCTCACATGCCCAATTACCAGCTAAAAGTAACACAAAGGCAAGCCCCACTTTCACATTCATTGTCGTTCAATCTGAAAGTTTCAAAACCCTTCAAGTTTTTGACATCAGTATGTCGCATAATAAACCAGTTTCATAGAATTTGAACTTTGGTGAAACAATTAGAAAATTTTAAAATCAGCATCAGTATAATCTCAAAGTTGAAAACACTATGGACTTGCACGAATTATGGCACCTTGTGTGGGATTACATGAGTTAAATTGTTTTTAAAGACCAAGTTAAGATCAGCATCAGTATAACCAAGCCCTAACCTTCCAGGATACCTAACTTGATTTCCCATCGATCACAACAGGAGGAATCCAAAATCAATTAACAAAATTTACTAGTTTAGACCCAATTAACAGGAGGTATCAACTTAACATCTTCGATTGATTTGGGGACTTCATTCAACATCTTCTCGTTCAAAATCATCTCCTAGAGTTAAATTTACTGAAGGAAAGATCGCAAATTGACAGGGGAAAGTCAACGAATTTACTTGTCTAATCCAATTAAAACCTAGTTCACAAATTTACCAAATTATGCAGTTGAATTCACAATTTCAATCATCTGATTCAGCTTGGATACAGAAAGGTCAAAATCCATCTAAACCCAAATCAGATGTTTGGAAAGTTTGTTGTTTCCTTAATCACGAAAGGGTACAAGCATCATACATATACACAAAAAAGAAACCCTAATTAAAACATACCGAATTGAGCAAGCGATCGAAGGAGGCAAAGGGTTTGATTGCGAAGAGAAGAAGATAACAAAGAGGAGATGGGTTGAAGGAAGATTGCTCATCTAAAAAAATCTACAACTCCGTTCCCGTTATATCAACGGAATATTTGTTTTGTTTCGTGCTTTTAGGAGTTTTAGGTATACCTTGCCAACGTACTCCAATGGCGGTGGTGACGTTATCATCTGCGATATCCTCACCTCCTCGATTCTCCTCTCCGTTCATTCGCCCTATTCTCGCTGCTCGTCGGAGCTCCCACCACCACCTCCGCCTTTTCCCCGCTCTCCGCGCTTCCCAGCGTCCGCCTAATTTCCCCCAGGTCTGTATCTCCACAATAAAGATAAAGACTTCCTAAACAGTTTTGTGGATTTCGTTTCCTTTGAGCTTAATTCAAAGTTTGGATTTGGAATCAGGATAGTGATGGTTTGTTCAATAAGAGCAGGAGATGGGCGCAGGTTGATCTTTGGGATGACTACGAGGAAGAAGAGGACAATGAAGATGATGATGATGAGGAGGAGGAAGAAGAAGATCGGAGCTTGGATCTTCTGATTAAGTTTGTGGAGAATGTTTTCAGAAAGGTCTCCCGGAGGGCTCGCAAGGCCGTTCGCTCCGTCCTTCCTGTTACCATTTCCACCAAATTGGTGCGTTCTTTCTTTCAGTCTGAGCTTCTGAAATTCGAATTCATGTCTTTGATTCAGCTTTGCTTCTGAATATCAACTGCCAAATTCAACAAATTTGTTTTTGAATTTGAAGGCAACTGTTGCTCTGAAGCTTCTTCTGACATGGAGATCTCTCTTGTTTCATACAGGTGGGATTTGCTGTTAATGGAGTACTAATATTGGCATTCTTGTGGGTTTTGAAGGCTTTTATTGAGGTAATGTACATGATATGTTTTTATGCAACATATGTATGGCATTGGCAATGGCATGTATGAGGTGGTTGTCCAGATTAGTTATGTTTCTCATGAAGTTAAAGATATGATGAAAATAGCCGTTGGCCTCTTAGGCTCATCAAATAGAATTTGGTTTTTGTTTTCCTGGTTGGCAATTGTTTGATCACTCATCAAAACAAGTACTGGAAGTTGGTGGAGGGAGAGTTCTGTGAGGTGATTGGGAGAGGCTGGTTTGGCTTGAGAAATGCACAATTTTTCAGAAAGAGTGAGATACTTAGGGTTTGACTTTGTATGTACACTGGAGCAGAAACAGGGAGGGTAGATTCTGAAGAAAGCCGCGATTGGAGGTCTTGAATAAAACCCTAATTTGATTCTTGAGTTCTTACCAAACAATAACCTTTGGGAAATTCCTCGTTCCAATCTGATTCCTGATTTCATACCGGTCCCAAATATTTTACCAAACGAGCCCTAAGAATTGCTAGAAAGCTGTTGGTGACGTCGTAGGTTGTAATGCGTATAGATGGAAGTTGTTTTGCGATGTTTGTTTCCCAGTGGTAGGATTGCTAGACTGACGGATGGCTTCAGTTTATGGTTGTGAACTTGCTATTCTTATTTTTTATCTCTCAGATGGCTCTTTATATTCTTTGTATGATCAGTGTGCTTCACCAAAGATTGTGTGGAATAAATCCTAGTGTGGTTAAAGATATGCTTCAGAATTCTTGGTGTAATATGATGCTTTGTTTTGAAGGTGATTTGCACTCTTGGAAGTGTAATTTTCGTGAGCATCTTGCTTATTCGTGGTGTATGGTCTGGAGTAGCATATCTACAAGAAAGCCGCAACCTGGGCCTGCATCAAGACGATGATAGACCTGCTTGGGCTGGAGCAAGGCCTGCAACTTGAAGTATCAAACTGGTATACTTGCATGCTTTTTAGGAGGTAGAAAAAAGCTATACCACTTTTTTTCCTCACTAAACTGGATCAGACTGAATATTAACTAGGTTAATGTTGATAAGAGTTAATGTTTGATAATAAAGCATGTACAAATGAAAAGGATGTTCATTGATATGTAAGTGCCAGAGGCCGATGTGGCTTATTGGACATTTGAGTGCCAATAATTTTTTTTACAAGAGGGGTATATGTGGTTTATCAGAATGATTATCAGCCTAGGAAAGCATGTGAAATCTCAGTGTTTACATATTTTGTGCAGGCACAAACAAAGTAGTAGTCTTAAATCTTAAGCCATAGTGTGTTTTTCATTAAAAATGCAAAATTGCACAAAGATAGTTAGATGAAGAGGAAGTATTGTGATAGTTAATTTAACCAAAAAATATTAATCACAGGAAAATATACACTTATTGAGTCTTATTCATCTGTAATAAGAAATCATAACAATAAGAACAAGTGATCTGAATGTTGAAGCCCACATCAGAAATTGATTAGGTAAACTAACAAATCATGTTAACTTAGAAAGAAAACACATCTTATCGACATACATATAATCATACTCCAGAAATCAGATATATAACACCTCCCCCAAGTAACCTCCAAATTAAATTCTTATTATTATTGTGTTATCTTCCCATATGTGTAAGGTTACATCATCGGTATGGGCTAAAATTATTGGAACCAATCAATATTCTCTTATGCTTTGTCGAACTATATCTAGTTTATAGATCTTAACCAGCTCAATGTTTGAGTGCTTAAGTGCCATTGTTTCACATACAATCATCTCAAGTACTAATCAGTGTTTAGATAGACAATCACTTGATTGGATTCTTGTTTTAAAGGAATTTATTTCAAATGTCATTTTCCTGGATTTTAGTTTCAAATATAAATGGAGTATACATGGAATAAAGATTACGTGAAGAATGAATGCTTAGATTAGGGTTGATGATGATGCATATAAACGTCCATACGATGCGTATATTATGTGCATACATCGTTGATAACATTTGTATGATACTGAAGACAAACAAAAAAACAGGGTGTAATGAGATTCAGGAAAATAATTCAATGTTAAATTCAGGTAATTAATTAATACATTTCCCTTGGGTTCACAATGCTGATTTGAATTTTATATTACAGACAAAGATCAAAGAAAAATTGAACTGAACAGAAACACCATTAATATAGATATATATAACAATGTTTTATCAGAGGATTGTCATAAAATGGTAGGATCATATTCATGATGAAGTAACCATGACTATCTTCTCATCGAACGACTTTTCGACATTGGACGCTACTGCCTGGTTGCACGCGTGGAGCGAAGCACATAAGTCTGTGTTCTCAAGATACTTCTCTGCGTTGGTGAGGATCAACGGCCCGTACTCAAACACCATGGCTTTGCACTGAGATATCAAAAGAATTCGAAATAAATAATATTCCAATTTTTAGGGATCGTTTGGTGCCATACTCTAGAAAAATTCCTAAACACAGGCAAGAATGAGTTTAGGTGATTCTGAAACCGTTTCTTGATTCCCGGGTATAGCAACAAACGGGGCATTAGAGAGTTTATCTAAATTTTAAAGAATTAATTTGAATAAGCATAATCATGTAAAGGTTGGTAAGAATGTTATTACCCTTTTGGCGTAATTTTCCATTGCAGAACATCCTTTGAGGAGAACCTCAATAATGTCCAACTGCCAAAACAAAGAGGAATGTGTAAATTCAGAAGTTGTAAATTTGAACTTGAGATTCGAATTAGGGGATGCGCTTTAGACAGGGAAAGAATATAAACCTTGGTGTCAGGATCTCTTAGCCTGACTATAATTTCATCGACAGCCTGGTGGCAAGCGTCACAACTGTTGTCTATTGCTGGAAGAGAAATGACTTTTTGGCCTTGACATAGATTCATCTTCTGACAAAACTGATCAGGCTCGACTGTTGAAAGCTGTGTGAAGAAAATGGTAGAGTAGTAATCTACCAACGTGATGCACTGTCACAAAAGAAGGAAAACGGTTAAGAAAAGGATTTTTTAAGATTGCGCAATTTATGTACACAAAATTCTAAGTGTCTGAGCATAATCTATTTGGAGGTTATGAACCGAGATAATCCACATTGCACAAACTATAATTACACTCCATAAGAAAAATACATGTAGTCCACATTTATACTTTGTAATGATAGTGAAGTGAAAGAGACGAGTTTAGGTTGAATGTAAGCTACAGAAAAAGTTTGAGGGGTCAAAGTATATGGTGTTCTTTGATGTTCATAACCTAATTAGGTGTCTGCCTTATAAAGGCTTTCGGGTATTTACAATAATAATCTAGTTTCCTTAATTACATGATAGCCCATAGTCTTTAAGACTAATATACAATCATGACATCCTTGATATCCATACAGTAACAATAGATTTGCAGCTTCTTAACTCATATTTAGTTCTTTAAATCAGAATATTAAGTGTATGTCTCAACATTGGCTATGAGTCTTGTCAAAAAAGCACAAATACTGCATCAAATTTCGTTGAAACTCACAAATCCAAAGCAAACACTACTGAGAACAAGAATTAAGATATCTCAGTGAACACATCCGTCAAAGCAAGTCTTAAAAACATATAATATATCAGTAAGCGAATAGCTTTAGCAGTACCTGCTGTTTCAGAGAACGCATCTGAGAACAAGAATTGTGAAGTGCTTCTACAATTTCTGTTTGAGTCCTGTTTTGAGCGAGGTATTCAACAGCCAAGCCAGCATACTCTTCACACAAAGTGCATAAGTCTGGTTTCTTTTCTGAACCTAGAAACACAGAAAAAACTGCTATAAAACTAATGGACTAGATACAATGACAAATAGCACAGACAGGTCAACGGTATGGACTAAAGTAGAATGCTCTCACAATAACAAATAGATCATCCATGATCGATGGAGCAGAAACATTAAGGATGAATGTTTCAAACGACAGAGATATGTGTGTCAGCATTCAAGAATCAACCAAAAGTTGATGGTAAAAAGATGTTTAGTAAAAGAATTTTAGGTGCTCGGAAACTGAAATATAGCCAGTCATAGGTTACAGAAAGAGTCAAAAAGATTAGAAGCAGTAGCAAATTAAGAGCTCAAATCAAACTAAATGCGAAAAGTTAATATATCAAAAATTGGTGGTAAAAACAATGTAAGAATTTAGGTGCATGAAAACTGAAAAATAGTAGGTCATACGCTAAAGAAAGAGTGAGAATGATCAGAAAGCAGTAGTAATTAAGAACTCAAATCAAACTAAACTCCAAGAGTTAATATATCAAAAATTGGTGAAGGTATTATACCGGAAAGATTAGAACTTGTAGACAGCCTTGCCTCACATGCCCAATTACCAGCCAACAGTAACACAAAGGCAAGCCCCACTTTCACATTCATTGTACCTGGAAGCAGAATAATTTCAACAAGAAACTGCTCAATCTGAAAGTTTAAAACCCTACAAGTTTCTGACATCAGTATGAAGCACAATAAACCCCAATTAGCAAAATTTATTAGTTTAGAGTTAGACAAAGTTAAAAAATCAGCTTGTGAGGGATTACAATCTCTAAGTTCAAAACATTCTAAACTTGCATCCTGTGTGGAATTACATGATTGATGGCATCTTGTGTGGAATTACATAAGTTTATTATTTTTTAAAGACCAAGTTAAAATAAGCATCAGCATAGCCAAGCCCTAAACCTTCCAGAATACAGACCCAGTTCACAGGAGGTATTAACTTAACATCTTCTATTGATTTGGGGACTTCATTCAACATTCTCCCGTTCAAAATCAACTCCTAGAAATAACTTTACTGAAGGAAAGATCGCAATTGACAGGGGAAAGTCAACGAATCTACTTGTCTAATCCAATTAAAACCTAATTCACAAATTTACCAAATTATGTAGTTGAATTCACAATTTCAATCATCTGATTCAGCTTGAATACAGAAAGGTCAGAATCAATCTAAACCCAAATCAGATGTTTGGAAAGTTTGTTGTTTCCTTAATCACGCATGAACAAAATTATAAACCGAAAGGGTACAAGCATCATACATATACACAAAGAAGAAACCCAAATTAAAACATACCGAATTGAGGAAGCGATGGAACGAGGCAAAGGGTTTGATTGGGAAGAGAGGAAGATAACAAAGAGGAGCTGATTGAAGGAGATTCCTTGCTTGTCGTAGTTGTTGAATTCTTTGAATGGTAGTTTGCTTATCTAAAAAAAAAATATACAACTCCGTTGCCGTTATATCGACGGAGTATTTGATTTGTTTTGTTTCGTGTTTTTGGTGAAGTTTGGAGTTAAAAGTATTTAACGGACGTTAATGGATTGTGGAACAAAAGATAAATCTTCTCGCATCTAAATAATTAGGTAAGCTTTTCATACAAATTGATAGAATTTAATTTATAAATTTCTTATCGTATGTAGATGATTTCGTAAATATATAATTTTCTTCTGACGTGTACATAAATTCTCAAAATATTTTTGTATTCATTGTTTATAAGTCATTTGTTTTTATGTACAACATTCTCACTAACTCAAACCCTATTTAAACATGAACGTAGAATACAATATATTGGAGGTATAGGAAATTACGTAGTTTTAGTTTCTAGTGGTAAGCGTAACGAAGGTATCTGTATTTTTACTTGTGATTCTTAGGTTTAGATAACTGCTTCATCCGTTCCATAATAATCTTCTTGTTTCTCTCTTCTGACATTATTCACTATTTAAGGGAATATTCGTAATTTCGGCCAACATATAAATAAAAATATAGTCATGTGTGGTCTTGTTTGATTCGTCTTATCGAGTACTTTAATAATATTGAAATTTTATAAATTTTACTTATTTATAATTAGAGATATTAACGATACAAAACGCGCATCGACATATGTGCCCAAAAGAAACAGGACGATCATTATGGGACGGAGGGAGTATAAATTATATATGTATCGTACTCATACATGTATAACATGACTCTTGACTTGATTAAAATTATACTCCCTCCCTTTGTCCCCTTTTATAAGTCACATTTGCTTTTTCAACACTATTTACAATTTGAGAAAATCTTCTCGATTTCTTCCAATATATAACGAAAAATATGGTCATATGGGGTCTTGTTTGATTCGTATCAGTGATTACTTTAACAATATCAAATTTTTATATTTTTTACTAATAAACAATTAGAGATATTAACGAAATAAAACGTACATCGACATCCGTACCGAGGTCAAATAGAGCTTATATAAAGACGGAGGGAGTACTAGAAGATGAAGATTTCAAAACACAAATCATAATTTCGTCATATCTTACGACTTGCGAATTTCATGCGTGCAAGTCAATCTAAAACCCCAACTGCGATGCTGTCGATCACAAATTAAGTACTTCACCATCTGTATAATATATAGTTCGTCGATCATGCGGGTTTAAAATACTATTTAAATCAACAAATTTTAATAATTAGCTGAAACTATTAACTAATAGAGATCGACATGCATAAATGTGATGTACTAACTTACGCTTATTGACTTATAAACAATTAGACTTTTCTGAAACTATTAACTATAGTTCGTCGATCCTTGCAATTGTTTATTTATACAAGTAGACTTTATGCCATTGAATTTATATGTACGATACATTTGTAACTAGTTTAATTTCCCTGTCTCTTTATTTGCACAAACAACCCTTCCATATATATGTATCACGTTACAAAACCAATAACTTACAATACTACACCGTTATCCATAGAAACCAATAGCCTTGAACACGTTAAATTATTGCGAGATCTCAACTCAAGAAAGTGTTCATATCGGTTTAAGTTTCAAGTTAAGTTTCAAAGAGATGGAAACTTTTCGCTCAAAGAGATGGAACATTTTTTCCTAGTTCAAGAGAAGCAATGTTACAAATTGAGAGTATTAGATATGTTAGAATTTGAGAGTAGGGAGGAAGAAGAGTTTCGTAGATTGGACTACATCGTAACAATGTTATAACTGCTTATAGTAATCCTATCCTAATATATAGAGTACTTATACATAGAAATCCACTTATTTAGGACACTAATCATAATTGATAAACTCGCCTAATAAAGTCCTAAAAACACGTTGACCAATTCTAACACCCTCCCTTAAACTAAATGTGCTAACATTCAGTTTATAAACAAGTAGTTGCTCACAGTGAAAGCAACTCTAACCATAGCTCCTTCATTAGTTAAAAAACCATTTATGCTAGCTATTTCTTGACTGAATCACCTTCTACTAGGCCACCTAGTCTTCGACCACCTCAATTGAGCCGCACCAAGGCCTTTTGTAGTTAAACAAATCTTCTTCCCTCCTATATATGAACTGCAGTTCATTGACACATACATAAAAATCAGATCTTTCTTCCGGTTGTGCAAGCTTAAATTGTTCAACTCTCTCTATGGTTTCTTCACTAAGCCTCTCCTCTTGGGCCATCCCTTGATACCTCTGTATCTGTCATCCCCCCAACAAGTGAGAACACGCAGCTCTTCTTCACTACTTGTCGGATCACAAGAAACCAAACTTGCTTCACTCGCAAGTTCACCTACTTCACTTGTAGGCATATATATACCTATCACTCATAGGTACCGAACAATTTCTGCACTTGATCTGCATCTCAACCACACATGGTCCCACATCATCTTCACTTTCTCTGGTTTGCTAACCATCTCCATCATCTCCACTCTAGTTTTCTAGCCATCTTCAGTCATCTCCTTCATTGGCACCAACAGCTTTTTCTTAAGCTTGGGTTGCAGCTCTCACCCGAGCCTCTACAACATCCCTTTTGAAAACACCTGGTTCCGACCTACGACATGCTTCAACCACACCAAGTTCAGCAATAACAATACTTGCTTCATTCTCCTTGACTTTTGCATTAGCCCTTTCCCTATCAAAGCTGAAGAGCTTCTGCCTGAGACAAAACGAACCTCTTAAAATTCTTGAAATCCAATCTCCACCGTTCCAAATGTAGATACGCAACCCAGGAACCTTTTTTCAAAGTTTCATCCAAATCCAACGGTCAGATTATAAGAACATTCCAATAACCACAACTGGGTTTGCATGTCCAATCTAGTATTAATGACAGCATCTAGATCATTACTCTAGGAGACTTGTCCTCCACTTCTTTTGTAGACCACGTGGGGCCTGCCAAGGTGAAGTAAAACACCTTTCAACCCTCCTTCGTTTTTACTGAATTGAGCCCATAGACATCATTAAGCCCAATGAAAAACTTCATCTCATCTCATCAACCTTCATTTCCCTGTTGGCAAATGCTGCTCTGATTGCTTCAAGTTGTCCCATATATGGCTCAAAG
This sequence comes from Oxyria digyna, assembly GCA_029168935.1. Taxonomy (NCBI): domain Eukaryota; kingdom Viridiplantae; phylum Streptophyta; class Magnoliopsida; order Caryophyllales; family Polygonaceae; genus Oxyria; species Oxyria digyna. Next base: position 954,870 of record JAPVLV010000001.1, on the reverse strand, counting down.
TCCCCATTCAATTTGTGTTCATTGAACTGAACTTGGGACATGAATCCACCTTCCTCGGTTGCTTGAGTAAACTGTTCAGCAACTTTCTTCAACATCAAGAGTGCTTGCTCCAATGACTCACTCTTAGACTTCACATTATCCTGTAAAGCAATAATTTGTTTCTGGCTTCCTGGAATTTCTTCTCCTGTGTGGACCTCTCACCCACCATCTGCTTTAAATTTGTCTCAAGCTTCTTCTTTTCGTCTACAAGGGCAACATTTGAAGCCTTCATGGTCTCCACCTGCTTTGCGACATCTTCCATCTTCTTTAATAACTCAGTCAACTCCAAATCCAGCTTCCTTCCATTCGCTTTGCAGCTTAATTCCTTCTGTTTCTCTACAGCTTCAACATAAGCAGCATCCAGTTTCAAGAGCTTCCCTCTCTGCTTCTCTTCATCCTTCCTCATACTAGAAATGACATGGTCTAGTTCGCCTGCTTCCTTCACCAAATCCCCAATTCGCGATCCCATCTCACTTTTCTCCTTCTCCACAACAACCTTCAATTGTTTGATCGCCTCAGTTTCTCTCTCAAGCTTCTGAATCTGCACAGTTGACTCAATCAAGCTTGTTTCCATTGACTTCATGTCACCTCATTCTTCACCTTCAACACTTCATCAAAAAAACCTAATTTTTCAGATTTCACCTTCTCCGTCTCTTCTCTCTCTGACGGCTCCATCAACCTCCTTCTGTAGATCTTGCATTCTGCTCCGGACATCATCTTTTTCCCAAAGAAGCATCTCATTTCGCTGCATCATCGTCTCATTTCTATGCTCCAACGACTATCAGAACTTCCTTAGCCGATGAGCATCATCCTTCCTCTGCATCTTCACCAGCAGCGTCTCCACCATTCTCCACCTGCGTCGCCTACTGTTGCTTTGCCGCTAATCTTCTCTTCCACCAGAACAACCAGTTCTCGCCGATGGAGCACAATCTCCATCATCCTCCCCTGATCCATCGTCTAAGAGTACCGAACTCCGCCACTAATACCGCCTAGTCTACCTTCGCACTTTTCCTCCTTCATTCTCTCGCCCTTCTGATCTGACTCGGCAGCGCCATTAACCCCACCGAGTCCGACCTTCTCTCCTTTCTTCACCTCCAACGGAAGACGAGTCCAATTTCTTCAATTTGAGATCCGATCAATTCACCACCAACTTCCTCCGCTCAGCCTAGTAGATCTCTGCCACTGCCACCCCCGCCAACACCACGATCTGACTCGAATCAAGCAGATCTGAACCCTAACCGCTTGAATTTGACTTCTGAAACCAAACCTCCACCAAATTCAAGCCTTTTATGGACAATTCAACCCTGAATCCGAACAAAGCCGGCGATTCAAAACCTCAATTTCACAAAACCTCAACTCATTCTAATTCGAACGGATCCCCAATTTTCGGATCCGAACGAAGAGCCCTAAACATGATTCTGAACTCCGCCTTCCAAATCTGACTGGAATCTCTCCAATCCACCTCCGACAAAAAAAGAAAATCAGTTACAAAATTCCAAACTTCGTTGTGTGTTTTTACTCCCCTCACTTTTCCTCCTCTTCGTCTCTCTCCTTCCCTCTCTCAAAATAGACCCGGTGGTGTCAGCCATGGTGGCTACCGCCACCGGAACAATGAAACTCCTTTGATTACAATTTGCTAACCTCGCTCTGATACCATGTTAGAATTTGAGAGTAGGGAGGAAGAAGAGTTTCTTAGATTGGACTACATCGTAACAATGTTGTAACTGCTTACACTAATCCTATCCTAATATATAGAGTACTTACACATAGAAATCTACTTATTTAGGACACTAATCATAACTGATAAACTCGCCTAACAAAGTCCTAAAAACACGTTGACTATTTCTAACAAGATATGCACTTGAACGTAATTAAGACCCATAAAAAGGAGTAGTTTAAAATTATACACATTTCGGTAGTATATACACACACAGATTAATAACATTATGGCTTTTCGATCGGCGTGGACTCATGGCTTCGTCGAAACATTCTAAGCAGAGAAAAAGATCCGTCATCACCTTTCTTGTGTGCATTATTCATCTTCGGAAATAGGCTTCTGAATACAAACGACTTGTTCCTCTTTTTTGGGGGATTGAAAGTAGTATTACGGTACAAAAATGAAGGAGGTGGCGTTAATGGCGGAAGAAGCGAAGACGGCTTAGAAGTGAAAGCGTGCTTTGGGGTACCCGGTATCGTCTCCCAACCGAAGGGTACCCCTACAGAGACCCTCAAACAAGACTCTGCCATGCTAGATTAAGTTGAATGTCTGAAACAGGGATCGAGAGAATGTTATATATATATATATGCTTGGATTTATAGGTAGAATAGCATGTCTTCATTTTATAAGATTTGTGACTGTTTACTGCTCCTTCCGTACCTTAATGTTCTTCTCATCTCTTTCCGGCACATTCGCCGATACACGTTTTGTAACTTTAATATCTTTAAATACACATTAATAAAAATTATAAAATTTTGATATTGTTAAAGCTCTTGATGAGACGAATCAAACAAGATCCCATATTACTATATTTTTTCTTATATATGATGTGGCTAAAACGTACCCGCAAGTGTACGGGGTCAGTTATAGTAGTCAAGTGTCGATCCCACAGAGACCAATGTAATACTAATTGAAACACTACCAGTGAGTTAGGTCGAAAAGATATGGATAAGAACAAACCAAGCTAACTAGGAATAACAAATAAAACAGATAATTATATATAGATAAATGTGTCTAAGGTTAAGGATCACCGCAACAATGCTTCAGTAAATATAATCACACTCTGCCTGAATCTAGTCCAATTAATTGAAGGTAAGTCATCTAAGGTAATCTACTAACTCCTTTCAGACGATAGTGAACGTGTTTGAACTAATTAACAATCGCTGTCGCGCAGAGCTAATCTCATTCAAACCCATTAACGCTCTTAGAGTCTAGGAATAAACTGAAATAACATTCGCTGTCGCGCTCCGCTAAATCAATCTAAACCTAGAACATCTATGATGACTTAGTATCCTCAAGAGTAATTAAGTCGCTTTCGCACAAATAACACTCAGGTTCAATTCCTAGGATTCCGGTAAAAGCTATCACCTTTCAGTCTCAAACTCTACCTGACTACCTATTAGCGTTTTCACCTTTCAGTCTCAAACCTTAACAGGATCCAATCCGCCTAAACAAGAATGGGCATAAAGCATCTAGGAACGAATCAAATACTATTTCAATTCAGGCAAACATATAATTCTATTTACATACGCGTTGTTTGGATCACCATAACCTTAGAACTAGGAATTTAGCCAAGCATGATCGAAGATGCAAAACAGATTAAACTAGCCAACGATATATATGAATTATTCAATAAAAACAAGAGATAAAGAAAACTTAGTCTCAATGATGAAATAATCCAAACGAAAGCTAGAACAATAAACACCGTTTTCGAATCAAACGAGGGCTAGAAATTCCTCCTTGAAAATCCTTGTTTGCCGTCAAACTCCAACAAGAAGAAACCAAAATCCAACAAAAACTAGCACTCCCCTCAAAAGTCTAAACCCCCAAAACCTCATAAAGTGTACGTAACCTCCTCCCTCATTAATGCCATGTCATCCATGTTTTTAACCAAAAGTCCATGTCCGCTTCTCTCTTCAATCATGCAGCAGGCCCAATTCCCCATTCTTCATTGAACTCATCTTGCTCAGCAAAACAACACGGCCCGTTTACTCAATAAGATGGGTATATATCTTGGATCCAAAATTCAGCAGATCGATTCTCTTCCGTCTCGTATTATTTTGCCTAAAAATACCTGAAACACATAAAAATACGAGTGTAGGCTCCGAATACAAAATAATGCAAAATTACCTATAAAATATATCAAATATGTATGAGAATGACCTAATCTAATATGCAACTAGACACCTAAAATATGTATAAATTAGGTGTTATCAATATATTAGAAGATATGTCAAAGATTCTCTTAAAACGTAAATAGTGTCAAAATTAAGGATGAAAAGAATTTTTAGGGACGAATGTATTAATTGTTGTTAGTTAATTATAAACCCACACGCTTCACGCTTTGTGTGTATGGGTGTTAGGTACTTGTCAATCATTCATGATTATTGTTAAAATATATTCTTACATTGTAGGTGAGACTAATCTAACTTAGCATATGAATTAAACAACTATTGTCAATAAAACAATTTATGATAGAATCTCATTGATTTATCTCAGGTGGGTCTAATGTGTAAGTAGCGTTGGGCCAATGCGCAGTTGCATTTATTGTGGTTTCCTCGGACCCACGTAGTTTGTGGTTTCCTCGGACTCATATAGTTTGTGTTTTCCCGAGCCCCCACATAGTTTAAAAATTATCAACATTCATCCAATATTATAAGTTATATAATTTGAGGAAAGTTCTGGTGGAAATAACTCTTAACGTAGGAAAAACGAACAGATCACGTTCACAGATTATACGTCAATGTTCATATTTTAAATGATAATGATATAATTTGGGCCATAAAAATTTTGAACGTTTTCAGTGAGGGACACAATAGCATACTTGTAATTACTGCAAACTTTAAGTTTTTTTTTCTCAAAATGACTCGCCCAAATTATGAACATTACCGCTCAAATTATGAACATCAACTTGTTATATGCGAACGCAAAATATTTCGTTTTTCCTACGTTAAGTCTTGTTCTTACCGGAACTTTTCTATATATATAATGAATGTTATTTTACATTGTTATGTCATTATTCAAATAATCATTCATTTTCAGGGTCCATTAGTTATTGTTTTTTTACCATTACTGTTTTCTTTCTAGTATGTATTATACCCATTACAATTTTATTTATTTATTTTTCAAGTTTTCGTAGGTATCGGACCATCTAATTGAGCACATCAATCTCACATTTTAAGCAAATTTTTAACCAGCTAAATCAAAAGGAAATGTACATGACAGTCTTTAAATTGTTACACAAGAAATCAAGAACGAAATTTTTTAGGATGAAACTAACATCATATGTCTGGATAATGAGGGAGAATAAATTATCTTTGGCCCACGAAATTAAAAATAATGAATCAAGACCTTTCATTACCGGTTAGCTTGCTGGCTCAACCAAGCCCTAAGATAGCTAATTAATCAATCAAATGATTTTAGCTTGTTTTTATAATCATGCATGCATGGAATTTCTTCTTCTAACGCTTTTGATTAAGACCTTAATTGTTTATTATTATTGTAAGTAGCTATATATTCAGGCTTACAAAATCATGTTTGTTATTATTGTAAGTAGCTATAATTTTAACAGCTTAATATAGATTTCCAACTCTAAATTCCAAAATGAAGTAAGGATCCGCCCGATTGCATATATACTCCGTAGTAGGTTAGTAGGTAGGCAATGTCTCTTGTTGGCCTAATTTATTCGAGGACCAAAAGAAAACGTCGACAAATTTATAATGTTTCAGAGATAAAACACTAATTGTTATATTATAAATCATGCTATATATCACGCACTGTTATTAAATTAGTAATCTGCTGATTATTAAATAGCAGGAAAACATAATAAACCTTGTTAAAATAATAAATTTGATGAATGTGCAACCTTGAAAAAAGAAGACTCAAGAGCTTAGGTAATGACATGTGACGCCACTTATAATCACTTGTCATCATCATCGGACCACCGTCGGACAGCCACCGGACCACCTCCGACCACCGTCGGACCTCGCCGAACCACCTCCGAGCCTCGCTGGAACAAAATTGTCACAAAGATGTATAAAATTGTTCACAAATATTACAAAATTATTTATTAATCAAAATTTCATTAGAATTGGTTTAAATGTCCATCAAGATGTTCATAATTGTGCATCCATGCGTTTATAAATATTCATCTGGATTTACTTAACTAAATGTTCATCAAATAACACTTAAATGTTCATCAAGTTTTATTGCACTTATATATATTATTTCGAGTGAAAACACCTAATTTTGATCAAAATATACTTAAATGTTCATCATGTCATCCTTAAATGTTCATCAAGTCACCTTAAATGTTCATAAGGATGTAATAAAATGTTAATTACTCAAAAATTCATTACAATTGGCTTAAATGTTCACCATGTTGGCATTCTTGTATGTGGCAAAGCTGGCTATTAAACTAAACATCCAAATATTTTGTTTGAAGGTGACAATCTAACGATCATTAATTCTATTAATAATATATCAAAGATCTTATGGGAAATTAGAAATATTATGCAAGATTTCAAACAGGTTTTAGAAAATCTTCAAAATATAAAAATCAATCATTTTTTCGAGAAGCTAATAAAGCGGCTGACTTTTTTGCACAACCCGATATAAATCCTCATTTTATCAAAATAATTTTAAATTGTAATCCAGATTGCAGTTTATCTGATATACTCATCAGAATCTTAAGGTTACTCCTTTTGACTTCTACTCCCTCCGTCTCATAATGTTATTCCCATTTTTTTTATGACACGTTTGCCGATGTATGTTTTGTATCCTTAATATCTCTAGTTGTATGTTAATACAAATAATTAAAATTTGATATTATTAAAGTACGCATTAATACGAATCAAACAAGACCTCACATGATTATATATTATCTTATATATCGAGACAAAAGGAGAAGATTTTCTTCAACCGTGAATAGTATACACTATTCGAAATGGGGAAGAACAATATGGGACGGAGGGAGTAGTTCTGATGAGACATAGATGACATATCTCTTGCCTATTTACAAAATAAATACGACAACTAGTTCTCGGTTGATCCAGTGATTTGTACAAAATTTTCTTAAATGTATTGTTTGGAAGTATCAATTTCGATTCTCATTAAAAGACGTATAAGGAAATACTAGTATTAAAAAAGGTCTACCAGTTTATATTTCAATAGTATCTCAATCTAGACATTTATAATCGAATCAGGAGGGAATGAACACTAGAAAGTACAAATTCTGCATTAAAATGGGGCAAAAGATTTCATTAGTCATTGCTGTTGTTGGCTGGGCCAAGGGAGATTATATTTTATGGGCCAGGCCTTCTTAGAAACCCAAACAGTGTTGAGTATTGGGCTGTGATGGCATAGGTCTATGTCTGCATCAAAAGATTTCTTGAAGTTATTATGTGAAAAAAACAAAACATGTATACTTACAAATTTTTAAGTACATTTTTTTAATATAAGTACTCCCTCTGTCCCTATTTGTTTGTCCACTTTCATTTTCGATTGTCTCCTTTTGTTTGTCAACTATTTCATTTATGTTACTTTATTCTATCCATTTTATCCCTACTATCAACCTATAATTACCACATTTTCACTTTTTTTCTCTCAAATTTCAATTTTATCTACTCTTCCTCTCTATCTCTCTCCTCTAACCATTCACTTTATATTTTTCTCTCTCCTATAATCATTATATTCTTACAATTCCTTAATTTCTGCGAAAATCGTACTTGTGGACGAACAAAAAGGAATGGAGGGAGTAGTTGTTAAATATTTCATTTGAGTATTAAGAGAAAATTAGTGTAGGCCCCGTGAATATCACGGGATTATAAATCTACATTAATATTTATAGAATGCTTATAAAATTCATACAAACATTAAAATAATAAATTAGTTATAATTAAAAGATAAACAATAATAATAAGTTACACATGTTTCATTGTAAAATATATGCATGTAAAAAAAGTGTGAAAAACATTGAATGATCAACCTCTAATATGAAATATACACCAACCTAAACTTGTCTAAGCATAAAATAATGACCAAGTTACCAACAAAATAACACTATAAACATAATCGTTCTACATCATGTTCTTTGAAGTTTGAACTTTTGAATTCAATGATCGGTTTTTCTAGCCTAGGGCATAAGATAAGTATACTTAAATAAGAAATTACCCGTACAAGTAGTTGCATAAACCCATTACAAAAAAATCACTAAAACGACAACACTAAAATGTTAACAATTAATCATAAATTTATAAAATTAACCTCTTATTTAAAATGGTTAATTTTAGAAATGATCAAAGCTTATTATATGCTCTCTATTATATGCTCCTCCTAAACATGGTTTATAAATGACCAAAGCTTTTGAATTTGTGATTTGTTGACATATTTATAGGAGATCATGGAGGAGGTGGAAGATAGTGGAAAAATGAGTTTTTTATTTAAATAATTGATTAATTAATTTTTTTAATTTTTAATTTTTTTTGAAAATGATAACATGGCGTTGAGATGACACATTCTTTTGTGAATATTTGACTTCTCCCTTATATTTTAATTAGGTAGATAATGAATTGCGAGAGGATATTGACAAGTGATGGTAGGTAGGGTCCCCTTTACAACACGTGATGACGATCCGTCGTGTATGAGCTCAATCCTTTTTTGTTTCATTTTTTACATTATCAATTCATTGAGCTAGCTATATAATTAAAGTTAATATCAAATGAATAATGGAGTTAATCACCTAAACTGGTTAGTTGACGTATGTTCCTTCACGTATTAATTAATTCATTTAAATATATAAAAAACACAATAGCAGTGTCGATCGAATGATCGATATGTGGATGGATGAAGTTAAAAGCAATCCATATCCACGTATGTAACGCAACGTACGCGTACTTTGGAATTATTAGATTAAGATATATTGTAGCTAGGCTAGCTTATATTGATCATGAAGATAAGCTAATATAAATTTGCATGATTCACGCTCATGCCATTAAAACTTGTTTTGGTGGAGTATATTTTTCTTCCGATCCTCTCCTTATTAATTTGATTGCTTATAGAATAAGAATGTCACAATTAAGTGGATGTTCAGATTTTGTAAGAGTACGTTGCAGCTGGCGTTCTCATCTACATTTAGCTAATCCCCTTCCCAAAGATAACCTAATTAAGTAATATTTTAAATTGTACATGTACGTGTTTTACTCAGGCTAATTATCGATCTAACTCGATCATAGAAATTAAAAACACTCCAATTAGTTGGCCCATTAGTGTTCATTGTAAACTACTATACATCATAATCCAATTAATTGTAAGACGTGACAACCATTCAAACTAAAAAGGTTGTCTTTTAGTCATCATTATTCATCGATCACCACCTAACATATATAAATATTGGGGCCAAGCAACAAAAAATGAACTTTGCATATTTGTGTTATATAAGATCGAGTCAGATCCTCACTAACATGATATACCTGATAATTAACAGAGCACTTCCCTTGAATTCATATATAAGTGGCATATCAAAGTTGATCTACTCTAAACATAACATTTTTAACAAATGAACTGGAGTTTTTTTTTTCCTACAATATGTACGTCTCCAAGAAAAATGAACCTGGAAATTCAAGGTAATATGATAGGAAAAACAATGATTAAGTTATGGGAAAAATAGAAAGAAAATAATGATGATTATGATTATGTTCAGTATAATTTTGTGGTGCGTGTCTGATCATGGATCACTTCTTACTTACTTTGTTGATGGAGACATGTAAATCATGACACAACAAAATGCGTCTGGCAAAATTGTGACTAGAATCAAACGTGAATGAGCTGATATATAATCTACACTTAAGAAGTAGATACGGAGCATAATCACAAGATTAAGAAAGTTTATATGATTCGTTAATTAATTAAGACAATTAAATGCAAATAGATATCGATTGATACGTGACAACCGTACACGTCAGCACATTCTTCACCAGCGGACCCCACTTTCCTACCCCATATAAAATCTGTGTAATTGGGAAGCTATTCTCCATCCTGTTTTCTCGGAACTGCAAAGCCAACGCTCACTCCCATCCCAAAACGACACCGTTTTCTACTCCGTAACAGCAAAGATGATCCACCGACTCACGAGGAAGACGATCGCTGCAAGTGCCGGACCGCATTTCCGGCGATCGCTCTCTCAAGTGGCGGAGAACGACGAATCGGCGGTGAGAATGCCGCAAATGCCTCACTTCGACTACTCTCCTCCGCCGTACACTGGCCCCTCCGCTGCCGAGATCCTCGCTAAAAGGAAGGAGTTTCTCAGTCCTTCCATGTTTACCTTCTACAAGAATCCCGTAAGGATCATCTCCGCTACTCTAATCATCTCGTTGATTGTCGATTTGATTTTCCTGTGTTGATTCTAATGCGCTTGATAATACGCTAGGTTTACAAATTTGATGCTGTTTATAGGTCTAGGTTAACTTGTGTTTGTTAAATTTCGCCAGTTCATACTGTAATCATCTCGTTTATTGTTGAATTGATTTTCCTGTGTTGATCCTAAATCCTAATGCGGTTAATAATGCGCTAGGTTTACAAATTTGATACTGTAGGGAGTATAAATATCAGATGATTTCATGATTTGAAAGAGAAGCGAGGTGTTTATAGGTCTAGATTAACTTGTGTTTGTCCAATTTCGCCAGTTGATTTAACACCTTCCATCTTTACTTTGATTGTCGAATGTTTGATCCTAATGTTGTAAATACGCTTGGATTATAGTTTTGCTATAGGAAAGAGTATTAAGCTCGATAAAACTTGGTTGGATGTTGAAAATCAGAGAGATTTACATGAAGTATCTCTTAAACACTTTGTTTTGGCTGAAATCAAATCAAGTGTTTAATTTGACATTTTTGTTTGGTGATTTACACCAGCTGATCTAACTATGATGGTTTTGACAGTTGAACATAGTAGACGGGCGTATGCAGTATCTCTTTGATGAGAATGGGAGGAGATATCTAGATGCGTTTGGAGGAATTGCTACAGTGTCATGTGGTCATTGTCATCCTGATGTGATTGCAGCGATTTCTAATCAAATGAATAAGTTGCAGCACTCAACAATCTTGTACCTTAATCCTGCAATTGCTGATTTTGCTGAAGCCTTAGCCAATAAAATGCCTGGAGATCTCAAGGTAAGTTGTAAGCACTATTTATCATCCTTGATGTGAAATGTCTTTGAAAGTTAATTTTGAGTTTGCTGTGATTTAGGTTGTTTTCTTTACCAATTCCGGGACAGAAGCAAATGAACTTGCTTTGATGTTAGCAAGATTGTATACTGGTTGTCAAGACGTTATCTCTCTTAGGAACTCCTATCATGGAAATGCTGCAGGAACTATGGGTGCTACTGCTCAATCCAATTGGAAGTTTAATGTGATACAGGTACTTGATTTCATTATAATCTGGGATTAATAAGGAATAAATCAGTAACTTACTAACTGTTAACTCCAATAACAGACTGGTGTTCATCATGCCATTAACCCTGATCCATATAGAGGCGTGTTTGGCTCGGACGGATTAAAATATGCTGATGATGTTCAAGATCTCATCAACTATGGAACATCAGGCCATGTTGCTGGTTTCATTAGTGAAGCTATTCAGGTAATTCTCCTCGGTTTATCAATTATCTTTGTGTTTATCCAATAACTGATTTTTTTTACTGCTTCTACATAAATCAGGGAGTGGGTGGAATTGTAGAGTTGGCTCCTGGATACTTACCTGCTGTATACAAAACAATAAAGAAAGCTGGTGGAGTTTGTATTGCTGATGAAGTCCAAGCTGGATTCGCGCGTACAGGATCCCATTTCTGGGGATTTGAATCTCATGGTGTTGTTCCTGATATTGTCACTATGGCTAAGGTATTCTTTTGTTGATCCAACATATGACAGTTAGTTAGAGGTGAAAATTCTAAGAGATGTGGTATTATTGTGAATCTGCAGGGAATTGGAAATGGCATTCCACTTGGTGCAGTAGTGACAACGCCTGAGATTGCAAAGGTGTTAACTCGTCGAAGCTACTTCAACACATTTGGAGGAAACCCTGTATGTACAGCAGCAGGACATGCTGTTCTCAAAGTGATTGAGAATGAAAAGCTTCAAGAAAACGCCTTCACTGTGGGTTCTTATCTCAAACAACGCCTCACTGCGTTGAAGGACAAATATGAAAGTAGTGCCTCAATCTTATGGCTTTCCTATATGATTATGATTTGATCTGAAAATTCATGTGGGTTTTGTTATCGGTGTTTTAGTAATTGGTGATGTTAGAGGAAGAGGATTGCTGCTAGGGCTTGAGCTCGTGACTGATCGGGAACTGAAAACGCCTGCAAAGGCGGAAACTTTGCATGTGATGGATCAAATGAAAGAGCTTGGAGTTTTGGTAGGAAAAGGAGGATTTTATGGCAATGTGTTTAGAATCACTCCTCCACTCTGCTTCACTAAGGAAGATGCTGGTAAGATAAAGCATTTTCTTAATAATGTGCATTGATTGTACATTTATACGTGTTTGTTTTTGCAGACTATGTGGTGGATGCAATGGACTACACCCTGTCGAAGATGTAAGACGAATAGAAGCTGTATTTCCATGTAACCTTAGAGGTTCATGAGCCAACACCTCGTTGTCTCTTTCCTCTAGCATTGAAGTTGTTTAAAATTATGAAGTAACAGTATAATCATCAGTTTCCTTCGCTAAGCTCTGATCTTGGATCGAAACTGAAATGGTGCATATAATTTATAAAATTGAATAGCATAATTTAAGAGAAGAGGATCCAATTAATTAATCAAAACCTGGAGGAAGCGGAAAGAAAGAGCAATGGCGCGGGATGATAAAGGGCAAACGACGTCGTTCCGGCAGTGAGAGATCTAGAGGAGAAGAAGACACGTGGATGATGAGGTGGCGGAGAAGTGTGGAAACGGAAGAGGGCGGCAGAGAGAGCGGTGGTGAGATCTCTGAAAATGCAGGCGAGCTCATTGAAGACGATGAGGCTTCTTCGGAAGATCACAGCCGTCCATATCCATCCGCTCTCTTCAAATCTCGCCATTGATCTTCTTCTTCTTCTTCGATCTTGCTCTACCTATCTCTTTCTCTGTGTATATATATATATATATATAGTGTGTTAGTAGTGTAGTCGCTTTCTTGGCAAAGGCTGTGAAAATGTGCCACAAAGTGACGACCCTAGAGCTAGCTTCCTCCTCTTGACACCATTTCATTCGTAGTAGTGTAGTACTGCAGCTTTTCTTTCTTTTTTACTAACCTCCTTGGTAAAAACTTGCTTACAAAGTTACCAGCCGGGAGAGAATCAAGATGATCAAATCATTCAAATCATGCAAAAATCTTTTTATTATGTCAAATTTAGATGTGCATATACTTAAGTTTACTATGTGTAAAATTTTATGGTTTTACTAGACTTGGAAACCCGCGCTTCCGCGGGTATAACGCGCTTTACTTTTATTTAAATTTATATATTATTTTCATGATAATTATGTAATAAAAGAATAGATGTTCTTTTTTAACTAAATATATTAATAATAACATAGTATTTTAAATATTAGTAATATATAATGTTTAATTACTAATTATTGTTATAATAAAGTCATTATCTGTATAATAGTTAATTTAAATTTGTTTCCATTGTTAAAACCCAATTAGTTGATTTGACGAATTGGGCAAAGAAGATATTGATAGGAGTAGAAAAAATTAATTTATTGTCAATTTATCAGTAATTGGTAAGGAAATAGTCAACCATTTATATAGTAGGTCATTGCCCACGCTTCGCACGCGCCAAACATGTTTTATTTTTGTCGATATTCATATGCTTAAGATATTTTTTTCATATATGTATTTTTTTAGTAATTTTTAATAAAAGAATTGAATCTCTCATATATAAATCAGAATCACATAGTCGTTGACGGTGCTCAGATAGGCGGTGAAGAGCGAAGGAAAAAAAATAAAAAGGTGGAAATACTAATAATTAAACACATAGTTATGGTTGTTTTTAGACATTTAATAAGTCTTAACTATGATTGAGTAATGGGAGATAGAAAGAGAGAAGAAAAATTAAGTTTAACATTAATTAGTCCCAATTCACATTACTTTGTCAAACCATCAAGCCTTCTGCCTTTCTAAGCCTTCTGCCTGTCTCGCATTCGCATTGGTCACCGGTACGACCACTTGTGGATTTCTCTCAATTTGTAATTTGCATGTTTTCAGTCAGGAGTTCGTCTCGTAGAACCGGAAATCCGCACGAAGCGAGGATATATTGTGGTTTATTTGGACGATTTGTTTTGGATTTGTGTACATTGTTTCTTAATCTTCTTGTGACTCGATATTACAATTTTCAGAGAATGTGCGGTTCACGCGAGTCTTTCAAGAACAATGTATGCGATACTTAGCCTCAGTACTTAGCCTCAAAATAGATGGAGTAACCAAGTAACCCTTCGTCCTTGCTATTTAATTACAAAAAGATTACACCTACTTATTTCAGTCTTGACTCAGTCTCTGAGACTTTGTCTTCACTACAAAAAACAAAGACTATCAGATGCCAGTTAATCCATGAACTAAATCTAGATGCATTGTAAATCCAATCCTTTCTTCAAATAATGACCCAACATAATCTTGTTTAGCAGAACTACTCTTATATCCTTCAATTTCTATATCTTTTCAAGCTATCTCCCTTACAAATCTAAAGAGACATGCAAACATTATTCTAGGAATGGTGTCTAAGGTATAATGACCTCCCTGCTCCATACAAGATTAAGCAATTTAGTGGCAATTTTTTCATTGTCATCCTCAACGGACTCCTTAGGCAAACTGAAAGCATCTCGTACATCTCTGTCTCCATTAGTTGTACCATATCCTCTTCCTTCTGTAAACGACATTTGAACGGCGTAAATGATTCAAAAAGACGTTTACAACGTTTCAACATTCTCAAGACTAAAGCATCATGCAATACCTCGAGAGAATTGTTCATCAACACGAAGTTGCACAAATCCTCACTACTTCAAAGAATCAACTTTTTCAGCCTCTTGTAGCGAGCTACCTCGTCCTTCATTCTTCCAGCCGAGTTCTGGTAAGCATACATGACTCCCAGACTTCAATGTCCCCCCCCCCCTCCACATAGAATGGCCGCTGCTATTTATTTTTGCCTCTGAGAGCCAGCCTCACACCATTTGCTAAAACTCTCAGTTGTTCCATCTGCACTGTCATGTTCTACAGTTTAATCAATACTACAATTTAAATTAATCTAAATTGGAGATTTCCTTGCTCTTA
This sequence comes from Oxyria digyna, assembly GCA_029168935.1. Taxonomy (NCBI): domain Eukaryota; kingdom Viridiplantae; phylum Streptophyta; class Magnoliopsida; order Caryophyllales; family Polygonaceae; genus Oxyria; species Oxyria digyna. The sequence goes on along the minus strand of JAPVLV010000001.1, from coordinate 939,818 downwards.
CCTGAAAAAGCTCATACAGTTCGGTCTTGAGGTAACAAAACTCATGCTCCAACACTGTCAAAGCCCAAGCCCAAGCCCTTAAGCATCTCCAATATTACAAAATTCAAAATATTAACACTAAAAACAATCAGAATTTCAAAAATTATGCACTAAAAATAGAAGATTATGTACCCAGAGCGATTGGATTGCTCAGAAGCGGATCGAAATGCAATGCAGACATTACGAACACGATTAGCACCGATGTTAGAGTTGCTTACCATTATTTGATTCAATTGCCCTCCACTCTGTTGTATTTTGTACTTTTCTTTTCCATTCTGTTTCATCGATTCAAATAATAATATGAATAATCTCAAATAAGACCTACTTATGTTGAAACAAATTGATTATACATACAATAGAGTGTCAATTTCAAATTTATGAGATCAACCAGGTCAATTTTAGGAGATTTCCATGTCATTAAATACAATGAATAACATTTTAGGAGCTTGCTTATAATTAGCTTATTAGATAATTAAAATGGAGATACAGTAAGCTGCCATGAGCAAGAAAATTGAGAAACCATAGTCAATTTATCTTAAATTGCTATTAGATATGATAAATTAATCCTTATTTTCACATTACAACAAATTCAAATCGTCACATATCCTATGAAAGCATTGAAGTTCACTCACGTTGAATTAAAACATTCTTGTCAACGAACTCACTCATATTGAAGTTCATGTATGAATTATGCATCTCAAGCCATTGATGATCTAAAAGATCGAAAGCGATACATACAGTAAAATAATGACAAAAGCTTATTCATTTTCTATACGAAAGAAAGAGTAAAAATTAGTTATATAAATGTTAACTTTGAACTTACATTAGTAAAAATTATTTTTTACCCATTAGGAAGTGTCAATGCTAGCACTCGAGTGCTTTCCAGTCAATCTCCTCTAGTTCCCTTCACCGTATGCGCTGATGTACACCCTTGAGACACAGAGAATGGTTTAGAATCACCTTTTTTATCACTACAAAACCTCTTCTCTTATGTTCCTTGTATTACAAAATCAGAATCAAGAAACATTTCAGTACAAACAACTATCTGAAATGAAAGATCAATTTATTGAGACAAAAACTCAAATTTTACCAAGAGTCTATTCACCAAGAAACTGGTATGCATTATTAGAAAAGCTGAAAAATAACATTCTAATCATGATTAAAGCAAATAATCCTACATTAAACTAAATTCTGGTATGTATTATTACTGGTATGCATTATTAAGCAGATCATGATCAAAGTTGAATAACTGGTATGCATTATTAGAAAAGTTGACTAAATTATAGTCATAGCACATAAAGAATGACATGGAAAGATACGCATTCAGCTATGTGTATCTCTTTACAATAACCACATTGTATCCCAAAGCTAGCGATCGATCTAGCCTGCATTCAACACATTGCAGAACACATAATTAAGTTATCTACTGCACATAATAGAAAAATTAGTAAACCATGGCATGTAAAAAAGGAAACAAAAAGAAAAAGATACCATTCAAACAACCTATTATCAATTTTGGCCAGGGCGTCACTACTTTGGGATGCAGACTCCGGCTCTAAACATTTCGTGACTGGCCAAGTCATACGTAGAAGCTTGTAGTTCTTTATGCTTATAGATTTTAACATGTTGGATGCCCGAAACCTATGAAAATGGTATGCAAATAAGCTAGACATCTCCACTTCAGTACAAGAAATAAAAGGATTCCATGTCAAGCATCCTATTATACAGAGTTTCAAGAATTTTCACAAATTGTCAAAATCAAAGTATTCCATGTCAGTATTAAAGATGTTCAGTACAATATAAGCAATATAACTGGATTCAAAGGCGATACTTATTCAGTTAATTAGAAAATCCTAACCCTTCCGAAATTGTAGCACTGGGAACTGATAGTCAAGGGAACAGCGGCAACAACACTCCGCCGTTCTCCGTCGCTTCTTCAGAGCTGGTAATGTGGTTCGCTCCAGATTACAACCAAGTTTAATGTCGCAGACAGAGCTTCTTGTATATACAAATCCTAGGTTAGAATAAATCAAAAGTTGAATGAGTTGTTAGATTCAGAAGCAGATATAAAAACTCATGACATATACTTTTTTCTTGAAGGTATAATTTGCACAACCCATACATTAATAGAAAAATAGACAATCGGAAGATTAGAAGAATAAGTGACTTACTGAATCAAAGCCCCGAACTTTTTTATAGCAAGTCAGATCAATCTGTCTCATTATGTGGGATATTTATGTTGCAAAAGAGCAAAAATTTTGTGTGCGTTACTCAACTATTACCATGGTTACCGACCAACTAAAAATACAGTAGCTTAAGCAACGACAATCAAAAGAAACTTAAACTTACTGAGAAATTGCTCTTCACAGTGCATCAAACAGCATATGTTATTCCAATATTAAAAAATGATTGCAAATCTGATTAAACTTTTAAAGGGAAGCAAAGAAGCAATAGATCACCTTGGCAGACTAAATCTAGGTTTCTCTTGGAGAAAACTGGTTTGTATGATGGCTCACACTGACATGTGAGAAATCACGACTCTGTTAGTTTTGTGCCTTTGAGTTGTTCATATGGCCATTCCGTCACAATTTTGGGTGCCAACTCTGCTCTTGTATTATAAATACCTAGAAATTTGATAAACCTAAACCTGAAATGAAGTGTACAAAACTGAAGGATTGGCCTAAATAGTCCTATTGACTGACCTTATCGATCCAGATGTTGTGGCCAACCGTAGCATGTCCGACCACGAAACTTAACTTGCCAGCCAATAGGCAGCTAGTCGGGGGCTTCGGAGTCGGCGTTCTGGATTTATGCGGGGCATGTATTCCGGTTTGGCCCCGGCGCTGAAGGAGTCTGAGAGGCATGGAAGGGTGGAGTTCCAATTGATTTGATAGAAAGGTAGCAGATACTTCGTATATGGCACAAGTCTAACCATGGCTTACACGATGACGAAGTTCAAGACTTTCTCAATCTCAAAGTTCACTCCTAGTAGCATCCTCAATATTAATAAGCAAAGTTGATACAACACTATGGATACATTATATCCTCGGCGTTAGCAAAGCTTAATATTGTCACAACAATGCAGGGAATCCATAAAAACTAAACTACATTATTTTAACATTACTCCTCTCTCATTAAACAAAAAGTTAGCAAACAACATGATTTTGCTCTCTCATTATGTCATCTGGTCACTTCCTAAATGTATATGGTCAAATAAAAAATTCACCCTTAGGAGTGAGTAAAAAATATGTCATAAAAAAAGATAAGTTTTAGACACCAAATTGCAAATAGGAAATGGAAACAAAGAAATTGCAGACCAACCTACTGAGAGGTGCCTCATTGTTTAAAATTAGATACATCTTCAGAGCGGAAAACGCAAGGTGAAGCCCACTCGTATCCTTATTGTAAAGAGCTCCCATCCTCGGATTCGAGAGCGTTTCATAGGCCTCCTGAATCTGCAAAAACGTTGAGTGAACTCCTCGAGATACATCCGAACGAACACCTTGATTTCCCATAAAATTCCGGTCTACGAAACATATGTCGATCACATATGTCGATCGCATATAAATTGCAGTCATGAAGTAGAAGAGTTGTTGATGTTCATACCTGACTTTCTGAGACTATATCAACACCGCTGTACACGGTCGTCGGTGTCAACGCTGGCTTCTCGGGAATTAATTTCCCCTGGTTGATTGAAATGACCTACAAAATTAGGCTTAGAAAGGCATAAGGCAAGGGAAACAAACGAACAAAACTGGAAAAAGAATCGATGAGGTTCAATGGAGGATGATTACGGAGAAGCTTTGTTTCATGGATTAGGGTTTAGATTGGGGCAAGAGTTCAGGATGTCGCTTCCTCGAAGTCAAATCGGAAAGGAGGGGCAGAGGAAAGAGCTTATTCTGAAACTGTATGGAGGTTGGGTGAGAGATGAGATGGAACTATAATTAGAAAATAGAAATTGAATACATTCAAATAAAAATCGTATATGTGCAACAAAATTTTGTGAATATTTGAGTACATTTTGATGAATTCAATATTTTGTATGAACATCAGTCATTCTCGCGTTTTAATCCTAAATTATTCTCATCCGAACAACATCCTTAGAAATTTCCTTATTTGTAGACATTAAGAATTTCGATTTTTATAAACTAAATTCTGCCTACGAAATTATAAATTAACTAGGATATTGATGTCCGCGCTACGCGCGGATCTTTAGTCTTGTATGAAATTTATTTGCAATAGAAATAAAATACTCTTTAATATGTTTCGTATGAATATTGGACTAAATAAAACATTCCTTAATCTCACTTCCAATATATTCTTTTATTATAAATTAACAAAATTAATTAATTGTTCATGGCTTTGGGTTTAAGTATTAACTACTGATGAATTATTTATGTTTTAAATAAACTTAATTTTATTTTAATATAAGATTGAATGCTAATAAAAAGTAAAAACTTGAAACTGATTGTATTTGAAGGATACGTGAATATTAATATTAATAAAGACTAATTATTAGTGAAAAATGACAATATTTTAAAGTGTTGGTACCTCTTATTAACACATGATTCAACTATATATTAGAAATCTTAGAGTTTAAATTCAAGCCTATTATGAATCCATATACAAAGTGTCATAATTTATCCCATGTGAAAAATCTAGTTTTATATTGTTGATTTGTGATTAATGGTATGACATTGAATGTTGGGGTTTAGAATTTATTGCCTAAAATATTTAAGTTTATAATATATTAGGATTAGGATAAGATTCTTAACAAGTAAAAAAAGAAAATCTAAACAGGGGTCTTTGTTGGAGCCGGTTCTCGATGGGCTCGCGAGGCCCATAGAGAGTTGAGTCAGGCCCATGAATCGCGTGCCGGGTCGGTCCAAGAAGTCAGCCCAGAAGAATAAAGCGGCCCATAAACAGGTGAAGCCCAATAAGAGAATACAACGGGACTAAGTATCGAGGGGCAAAACGGTAATAGACTCGCGTGGGTCCCAGGTGATAGTATAAAAGCGCAACCCTATGGATAAGGAAAGGGATCCGGATCATAAGAGAAAAAGGCTAGACTTCCCTCTAAAGAAGAAGAAAAGCACAAGAGCAAACCCTAACCACAAACTTCCGAAATACTCTATCTCCTAGAAGAATTTAGGCATAAAGCACTTGTTGTATCACTGATAGTTTCGTTGTAAAGCCTTAGTATTGTTATAAGCGGTATCTGAGTTTCTCGTTTTATTGTAAAGCTTGAAACGTGACGTCTTTGATAATATACTCTCCTTTCACGTTACTTTTCTTTACTTTTGCGTATACTTGCGTTGTTTTTGTGAGTTCGGTTTTACGTATCTTTCTTATCGGAGCTTAAAAGAGCCGGAGCCGGTTTCCTTCTCGATTAAGTTACGCAAGTGTCAGGTGTCGAGAGTGAGGTTAATTTCGAGGAAGAAGACGACGAATAGTATTACATAAATTGATTGTCCAGACGCCCTGTGTCACGCGAAGTGTTGTGTCGCGTGATCGCAATTTCTGGGCTCCAACACTGGCGCCGACCGTGGGGACGCGAAGATGTCACGCGAAGTGTTGGAGCCCAGAAATTGCGATCACGCGACACAACACTTCGCGTGACACAGGGCGTCTGGACAATCAATTTATGTAATACTATTCGTCGTCTTCTTCCTCGAAATTAACCTCACTCTCGACACCTGACACTTGCGTAACTTAATCGAGAAGGAAACCGGCTCCGGCTCTTTTAAGCTCCGATAAGAAAGATACGTAAAACCGAACTCACAAAAACAACGCAAGTATACGCAAAAGTAAAGAAAAGTAACGTGAAAGGAGAGTATATTATCAAAGACGTCACGTTTCAAGCTTTACAATAAAACGAGAAACTCAGATACCGCTTATAACAATACTAAGGCTTTACAACGAAACTATCAATGATACAACAAGTGCTTTATGCCTAAATTCTTCTAGGAGATAGAGTATTTCGGAAGTTTGTGGTTAGGGTTTGCTCTTGTGCTTTTCTTCTTCTTTAGAGGGAAGTCTAGCCTTTTTCTCTTATGATCCGGATCCCTTTCCTTATCCATAGGGTTGCGCTTTTATACTATCACCTGGGACCCACGCGAGTCTATTACCGTTTTGCCCCTCGATACTTAATCCCGTTGTATTCTCTTATTGGGCTTCACCTGTTTATGGGCCGCTTTATTCTTCTGGGCTGACTTCTTGGACCGACCCGGCACGCGATTCATGGGCCTGACTCAACTCTTTATGGGCCTCGCGAGCCCATCGAGAACCGGCTCCAACATCCAGCCCCCCAAGCTTTCATGCTGAATAGCTGAAGGCTTGGGCCTGTCTTCTTGAAGTCGCGTTCTCGATGTAAGCTTGGCTCTTAAACTTTGCACATTCCCATCGCGTGATAGGGTCGCGTGTATTTCTGTTTCGTTTTCTCTGGGCGACGTTTTGAATTCGAAAACTTTACGAATTCCCGCGCTGAGCGCATGTCGTCCACGTGTTGACTCATTATTGCACCCCTCTTTCCCTCGATTTTTTCTTATATATACCTATTCTCGTCTTCCTCTTTCCCTTTTCCGCCATAACTTCCATTTTCTCTGCAACTTCTCAAACCCGCTGTACCCTCCACTTTCTCTGCAACACTCTTCGCCGGTGCTTTCCTTCCTTCTCCATCGTCATCTTCGCCGTCGTTCGCAGTCGATTCTCCATGGCAGGTTAGTCTTCCGCTCTCCTTTCTCTTTTCTACTTCGTTTCTTCGATTTTTTAGGGCCTCCATCGTTGCTCCATTTCTTCTCGCCCGCAGAAATTACACTTGGTTCTTTAGAATTGCGAGGCTTCTGAAGGCCATTCTTTGTTCATTGGGTGTTTTTGCGTTGTATCCCATTTTGACTCTTATTCTTTGGTGCGTTCGTTTGGGAAAAAACGTGTTTTGGTCAATTTCTGCCATCTTCGACCTTCGTGGTGTTCTTCGTGTTCTTGGGCTTGGTCCATTCTGATGTCGTTTTGGCTTCCCTTTTGATTCTTGAGTTTCAGCTTTTCCAGGGATTTCTTGTTTGTTATAGCCTCGCGTTAGTTACCTTTAGACACGCGTTGCTCCTAATTTTGACGCTCTTTTTTTCCTTCTTTCCATCCCTGGAAAACTGAAACTTATTTTGCCTATGCTTTCAGGTAGCGATGATTTTTATGAACGCTCAGCTCGGGCTGAGTATTCGGGGCGTACCACATCCGGATCTGAAGGGGGTTCTGGTGATCGCGAGCCAAACTCTCGTAGACGATCTCGCATTTCTAGAAAATCCAAGAAGAGCAAAGCGAAGACGCCCAAAAGACCCAAAACCAGACTCCCGTCTCGCGTCATTCAAGAGCGAGCCGAGACCAATTACGGTCAATTCGCCAGCTTTTTCTCTTACAAGGGGTCTTTGCCCTACGTAGTTATAGAGAAACCCTTTCTCGCGGGTCCCGGACGCGTGAGTATCCTTACAAAGAGAATCACGCATTCTCGCACCCTAGTTCCCAACACCGCCCAACGTAGCAGTCTTACCTTTGATGATCTTCGTCGCCTTGCTACGCGATATCCCTTCCCTGAGGGGACCGTCTTTGCCCTCCCCGATCTCGAAGGCACTTCTCTCGACCAGTATGGGTCTTTCTTTGCTTTGAGTAGGCAGTCTTTAGAAGCCGGCTTCCGTCTCCCTTGGACGTCCTTCCAGACTGAAGTAATGGCAGATCTAGGCTTCAGCCCTTCTCAGATGCATCCAAACTTCTGGAGCTCTCTGATTGTCTACATCATGCGATGTCAGGACATTGGGATAATTCCTAATACTCCTCACTACGCGCTCATCAATTCGTATAAGAAGAACTCTCGCGAGGATGGGTTTTACACTGCTCAAGCCAAGACTCCTAGTGCCTTCCGATTGCCTTCGAAGATCGAGGGGTGGAAAACTTGTTGGTTTTTAGTCTGTCCCCCTCCTGGCTCTGAAATTTCTGTCCAGGTACGCGAGCCCACTGCGAGAAGGGCCCCATGCTTTTTCCCCAAGGAGACTCGCGACAGATTCATTCGTGATTACAAGGATTACCCCGACAAAGCAGTTCAAAAACGTTTTGAGCTGGCTATCTCGGACTCTTTACTGGTCGCCAGGGGACTTAGTCTCAAGGCTCATGCCCTAGGTTTTTGTTTGTTTTTGTTTCGACACTCGCGTTTATTACGATTATTTACACTATACTCACTTGTGGTGGCTTTTGCAGATGCTGACTTTTTCGCCGATCTTCCGGATCTGGGGGGGTTGGCCCTTGATGATTCGGGCGCGCTAACAACCATCGAGGCGCCTACCCGCATGGTCTCATCCGTCCCTGATCCGACTCCTACTCCCCCAGCCGCTGCTTCGGAAACACCAACGGAGCTTGCGACGACAGTTTCTGAGGACGCTCCTCCGGTCAAGACGTCTCGCGTACTTTCGGTTCGCGATAAGGGGAAGCAGAAAATCGTCGAGAAAAAACGCAAGAGGACGACGGAAGTGGAGTTTGTCTCCTCCCCGGAGCCTACTGATACCCCTGTCGCGAACTCGACTTTCATCCATAGCTTATCCGCGACGCGTGCGTTCATTGAGACGATACCGACCATTTTTCCTCCCGCACCTAACCTCTACGAGGAAATTTCGGAAAGGCCTGGCGGCTTGTCCAAACTTCTTTTCGCCGTAAGTCTCCTGTTTCTACTTATTTCTTGCTTTCTTGGGGTGTTTTTAACTCTTCATTTTTGTAGGGGATGAATCTCATCGCGAGCGCGACTCAAAAGGTGCTTGCCGCTGAAGATGAGCTCAAGGAGCTGAGGGAAGAGGATCAGTCGACTCGCGACGCCCACAGAGCGGCCAAGTCTAAGCTTATGGGAGAAAAGAAAGCCTTGGAGGAGGAGCTTTCGAGGGCCAAGACGACGATGAAGGAGATGGAGGGTGAGCTCGCGTTCCTGTCAGTGAAAGACGCGAGGATAAAGGAGTTGGAAGCTCAGCTTGCGTATGAGAGGTCTACTCATGTCAACATCGTCACTGAGTACAATACGCAATTGAACGACCTTAGACAGGAAAACGAGAAGCTCCACGCGACGATGTCTGAGAGAATCGCTTACGAGAGGAACATGGCGGTGGAGGAGTATTGCGGGGGTTATCGCCAGCGTGCTCGCGTTGATTTTTACAAGAATGCTGCCAGCACGCTTCTCCTTTGCATGGTAAAGATGCAGATGCTGAAGTTCAAGGTTAAGGACTTCCCTTTCAATGCTCAGGACCTGTGCGGGCTTTCTACTGATCTTCCTGAGTACCAGCCCCCTTTGCCCGGAACCTTCATTGATGACGGGGAGACTCCACTCGAGGCATGGGGAATTACGCGTCTTGCGCCTGAGAGGGGTATAGTTAAGGGTAAAGAGAGTCAGGTTCTCAGGCCCCCTCTCCCGAAGGTGGTCGCTCCCCCTCCTGTTGAGAAGCCAGTTCCGAGCCCTCCTTCTCCTTCCCTCTCGTCTCGCAAGAGGAAGGTGTTCGCGTCTGATGCCCTCCTCGACACTATTCAGCCTTCAACGCGTTCTAGTGTAGATCATGCGGGTGGTTCAGGTTCGCGAGCATCTGGTGTTCGAGATGTTGTGGATCTGGAGGCGGATAGCGTCGAGGACGCGGAGACTGCTGCTAAGACTGTTTCTAAGTAACGTCTTTTGTCTTGAACAATGTTTTTTTTTTTTTGCATCCGAAATTGGGATCTTTTGTAATCAACTTCTGTTTAATGTGGGTATGATGGTTACGAACTTTGTGCTCTCCTTGTAATTAACTTTTATGTTATGGGTATGATGGTCGCGAGCTTTACATTGTTTCTATATTTTGGCTCTGCTTGTTTTGTGCACATTTATCTCGTCTCGTCCCCCCCGTTTTGCGTTTCGGAAACATGAGTAAGTTTGCGAAAAAGGAAAATGCAAAGAGATAAGTGTCGTAACTACGATCCATCCTGTACATTTAGGCAAAACTGACTTGTTACATAACGTCGCGAGAGTAAGCATTGCAAACTATTCTTCTGCTAACTATTGCATGATCGTTACACGCGAGGTTCATCTTTAGTCTTTAGCCGCGGCGCAGTAGGATAGCATTTCCTTGGTGTGGTTGTCATGGAGTATTCTTGGTCTTTGTCAAGCATTTAGTCATGGTGCTGCTCTTGCGTGGGATACCTAGCACTGCACATGTAGAGGAGCATTTAGCTTTTGGTTTTTATCCTTAGGTAGTAGCACTGCGCATGACGCTAACCCGCCCATACTTTCGCGACCAAGGGGAGTTTTTTAGCTCAGCCCTGGAAGCTGGAAGCACGAGCCGTCCTCACTTTCGCGACCAAGGGGAGTTTTCTAGCTCAGCCTTGGAAGCTGGAAGGAAGACACGCGACTGGGGTTTTTTTTAGCCCAGCCCAGCCGTCTACGCTTTCGCGACCAGGGGGAGTTTTCTAGCTCGGCCCTGGAAGCTGGAAGCACGAGCAGTCCCCACTTTCGCGACCAGGGGGAGTTTTCTAGCTCAGCCCTGGAAGCTGGAAGGAGGACACGCGACTGGGGGGGTTATTAGCCAAACCCGGCCCAGCCGTCTACGCTTTCGCGACCAGGGGGAGTTTTTTAGCTCAGCCCTGGAAGCTGGAAGCACGAGCAGTCCCCACTTTCGCGACCAGAGGGAGTTTTCTAGCTCAGCCCTGGAAGCTGGAAGGAGGACACGCGACTGGGGGGGTTATTAGCCAAACCCGGCCCAGCCGTCTACGCTTTCGCGACCAGGGGGAGTTTTTTTTTAGCTCAGCCCTGGAAGCTGGAAGCACGAGCAGTCCCCACTTTCGCGACCAGGGGGAGTTTTCTAGCTCAGCCCTGGAAGCTGGAAGGAGGACACGCGATCCGACTACGTTCCCTGTGCTTTTCATGTTATAATAACCACAAGTATTGTGAACGTACCTGAGTTTTTCGGGTGGACTAGGCGTAGAAACGACGAAGCCGCATCACGTTCCAGGAGTTGGCAATGTGATTTCCAGAGTGGTCCTTGAGGCGATAAGCCCCGGGCGCGACTTCGCGATCTATAATGTAAGGTCCTTCCCAGTTGGGGTCGAGCTTTCCCCCCTCTGTTCTACGTAGCACAAGGTCTCCTCTGGCAAATCCCCTCAGTTTTACGTTCTTGTTATAGTATTTCGCAACGCCCGCTTTATGATTGGCTGCTCTGATGGTGGCCAGGTCGCGAGTCTCTTCTCGCATTTGCAACTCTAGCTGCATTTTTTCGTCATTGTCGTCCGGACTATACTGAATCACGCGGTCCGTAGGCACAATGAACTCGACCGGTACTGTGGCCTCTATTCCATAAGCGAGAGCAAATGGCGTTTCTCCAGTTGCCTTCTTTACTGTGGTCCTGTTTGCCCAGAGTACTAGGGGTAACACTTCGGCCCACATGCCTTTGGAGCCTTCTAGCCGTCTTTTCAAGTCCATGACAATGCTTTTGTTCACTGCTTCTACCTGGCCATTGCAATGCGGGTGAGCGACTGAAGCAATCCTTAAAGTGATCCCTATGTCTCTGCACCATGCAAACAATTGCGGCGAATTGAATTGTGGTCCCCTGTCGGTTACGATCTCGTGAGGGAGGCCATACCTGCAGATGATGTTTCTCCAAAGGAACTTTTTAACCGCCGGGACGGTGGTGCTCGCGAGGGCTTCGGCTTCGATCCATTTGGTGAAATAATCAACCGCTACAATGATGTACTCTAGTTGACCTGGCGCTTTTGGTTTGAAAGGTCCCAATAGATCTAGTCCCCACATCGCGAAGGGGCAAGGGCTCGACATTATCTGCAACTCAACACCTGGTTGATGACATGCCGGGGCAAAATACTGGCATGGCTTGCAACTCTGAGACTCGCGTTGTGCGTCTTGTTTCATGGTGGGCCAGAAACTTCCCTGCCTTAATGCTTTATAGACCATTGGTCTCCAACCCGCGTGAGTTCCGCATAACCCCGCGTGAAGCTCCTTTATCAGCACGTCACTTTCTATCTTAGTCAAGCATTTAAGCTCGCGTGGTCCGTATCCCCTTTTGTAAAGTTCTCCACGACACATGTAAAAACGTGCAGCCATGGAGACAAGCTTTCTCATTTCTTTCGGATCTGAAGGACCTGTTCCGTTAGCGAGATACTGAATTATAGGGGTGCGCCAGTCGCTGACTGGCTCGCTTATCTCCATCAGTTCCGCCTGATTGCTTATGGCGCTTTCAGACTTCACGAACCAAAAGTATGGGGCCTTTCCTTCTTTGATAATGGTAGTGGGACCTTCGCTAGTGCATTCTATATCTCCATACTGAGTTTGGGAACCTCGCTTCGCGAGTTCATCAGCTCGCGTGTTTTCCTCTCTGGATACCGCTTCAATTTCAAAATGCCCGAGCAATGAAATCAGGGCTAAGGCCCTCGCGTGATATTTTGGGAGATTGCCTGTCCTGGCTTCGTAGGTCCCATTGATCTGATTCACGACGATCTAAGAATCGCTCACGCACTTTACCACATGTACCCCCGCGTGAACGGCTATTTCCAGCCCTGCGATGAGTGCTTCATATTCTGCTTCATTGTTCGTGGCTTTGAACCTTAGTGCAATCGCGTGATCTATCTTATCCCCAGCCGGGGAAGTCAGGACGACTCCAGCCCCGCAACCATCTACGTTTGCCGATCCATCAATGTGCATCACCCACGCGGGGTGTTCCGGAGCTATAATACCTTTTTCTAGTTCTCTGAAACTTGTTTCAACTATGAAATCTGCCAAAGCTTGTGCCTTGATGGCGGGTCGCGGTCTATAGACTACGTCAAACTCTGTCATTTCAATGACCCATTTAGCGAGCCTTCCAGAGGTTGTTGGTTTATTCATAAAAGACGGTAGGGGTAAATCCGTCAGTACTTCGATGGGATGAGCATGGAAATAAGGTCGGAGTTTACGAGCGGCTGTTATTAACGCGAGCACTGCTTTCTCAACGGGTGAATATCTGGTCTCGGCCGACAAAAGTGCTTTACTGACGAAATAGACGGGGACTCGTTGCTCCTTTACTAAAACAGCGCTAACTGCACGCGTGCCAGCCGCGAGGTACAGCTGCAAGCCTTCACCAGGTATTGGGGACGCGAGGATTGGGAGTTTAGCCAGATGTTCTTTAAGACTCATAAATGCCCTTTCACATTCTTCAGACCATTCGAAGTTTTTAGGCTTTCTCAGTATGTCGAAGAAGGGAAGGTTTCGCTCCGCGAGTTTTGCGCAAAACCTTCCTAAATAGTTGACCTTTCCCACGAATCTTTGGACGTCGTGAATGGACCTTGGTGGTTGTAGATCTATTACGGCCTGGACTTTGTCTGGATTGACTTCGATACCGCGTGCACTGATCTGAAAGCCTAGGAACTTGCCTTCGGTGACTCCGAAGACGCATTTCTCTGGATTGAGGCTCATACCGTACTTTCTCAGGGTTTCAAAGACCTCTGCCAGGTCGCGAGTATGATCCGCTTGCTTTTTGCTTTTTACCACTATATCGTCAACATAGGCCTCTACAGTGTCACCTCTTTGGTCGCTAAAGATCATGTCCACCAGTCTCTGGAATGTAGCCCCCGCGTTTTTCAAACCGAACGGCATTACTTTATAGCAGAAGGTTCCTTTGTCTGTGATAAAAGCAGTGTGCCCTGAGTCGGCCGGGTTCATCATTACCTGATTATATCCAGAATACGCGTCCAGAAAGCTTAGAGCTTCATGACCCGCGGTGGAGTCTACCAACTGGTCGATCGAGGGTAATGGATAACTGTCTTTGGGACATGCTTTATTGAGACCAGTGAAATCTACGCACATGCGCCACTTCCCCGTCCCTTTGGGATTTTTCTCTACCATTACAACGTTTGACAGCCACGTTGGGTATTGCACTGGTTTTACGAACCCTGCTTTAATTAGCTTCGCGAGTTCTACCGCAGCTGCCGCGTTCTTTGGTCCCGCTTGTTTTCTTTTTTTCTGCCTACGCGGCTTAACCTCTGGATTAATGTTCAGGGAGTGGGTCATGACACTTGCCGGGATCCCTCTTAAATCCTTTGGCGTCCACGCGAACACATCCCGGGAGCGGGTGAGTAAGGTCTCGATCTCTTGTACGACTTTTTGATTCAGTCTCCCCCCTACGTAAAGTTTCTCCTCTTTGTTGGGGAAAGGAGTGATTACCTGCTTTTCAAACCCATCAAAATGCGGCTTATGCCCTTCCCCGTCTCCCTCAGTATCTCGCGGTCTAGGTGAGGCGCGAACTTCTAACTCAGCTTCTCCCAGAACGCGTGGCAATCCAGGAATAAATAATTGGTTGGCAAGTAAGGTCTTGGTGCTGCCCTTTTCGGACGAGACGTAGCAGATACGGCTCTCCTCTTGATTTCCTCTCGCGACCCCTACTCCTGTCAATGTTGGAAATTTTACACAAAAATGGCAGATTGATACGACCGCCTCAAACCTGCACAGCGTCTCGCGTCCCAGTATCGCGTTGTAGGAGGATGTTATTGGGATCACCACAAAATCTATCTTTTCTGACCTTCTTGACCCTTTCTCTTCACCCAAGATGAGATCTAAGGTGACGACGCCCAATGCCCTTACGCTGTCACCCGCGAAACCTACTAGCGTGGTTTTAGTGGGCCTGAGTGTAGACTGATCAATTCCCATTTTCTCGAACGCGTCCCAGTATAGTATATCGGCTGAGCTCCCAGTGTCGACGAGGATTCTTTTTACCAGCTTGGTTCCTATCTGAGCATGGATGACCAGTGGATCAGCGGCCTCGACAGCCCAGGTATCTACCTCTTTGTCACTGAAAGCAAGCGTGTAAGGTTCAGACTTCGATCTCGCGACACTATAGATCGGTTTTCCCTGAGGCTTGGGTGCGTTGTTAACGAGTCTTCGCTCTCGTTTGCCCAGGGACATGGGTTCATGGCGGCCCGCGATCGTGCCTACATGGCCGTCCATGCGAGGGAAGTTCTGGGACGGGTGGCGATTAGGTCCCTGATTCTGGTTATTTCTCGCGGGGGTTTGCTGTCTCGTCTCATTTTTCGTTCTACTGCCTCCCCCTTTACTCCACGCTCCTCTGTACGTGACGCCGTGACCTGCATCAACGCTTCCCCTCTGAGCAGTCAGGACCTCCTGCTCACTCGGGTGATGTCGTCGCGACCGACACTCCAATGTAGAGTGAGTATTTACTCTGTGATATTCGCACCAGGTGGTGGGCCCCTGGCGGTCATGGCTACGATCCCCACTGCCCTCAACATCGCGTCGGTTGTCCTGTTCGGCTACAAAATTTTGCGATTGGAATTGATTCTGATCGTGATTTTGGCCCCTGAACTGTCTTTGACCCTGATTTTGATCTTGAATCTGTAACCCGGGTGCTCGCGAGTCGAACTGTTCTTTCCCGTGATAACCCTGATGGCGCTTATTCCCCCAGTTCGGGTTTTCTTTCTTATGACCCTGAGCGGGCTTGCTCTGATTATTTCCCTTCAAAGCGACTCCTGAGTGTGCTTCCACATTAATTTCTGTGTACGCTCTCTCGAGCATGCCTTGGTAGTCTAAATCTCTCTTGCGGTATAGGTATTGCTTGAAGGTGCTTCCATCATTGAGCCCGTCAAGGAACGCGACCCGAGCGGTTTTATCATGGAAATCTTCAGCTTCCAAGATCTTTTCCGCGAACCTCTTAACGTAGTCCTCTAGTGATTCATGCGGCCCTTTTTTGACTCCTACTACCTCTTGCATTGTCACTTTTCTCTTCCTCGAGGAGCCGAAATGCAACAAGAAACTTTTCTCTAGATCGGCGAAACAATGGATGCTTTCTGACGGTTGGTTGAGCATCCAGGTCATGGCGGGTCCCGCGAGCGTGCCTGGGAAACCTTTGCACATTGTGGCCTCATCAGGGCACCTCGCGAGCATAGCATACTTGTAGCGTGCTAGGTGCTCGCTGGGATCTTCTTTACCATTGTACTCTTTTATGATAGGAAATCTGAAATTAGGCAGAGGGACTGACCTGACTATATGCCCCGCGAAAGCAGTCGGGCCGAACAAGAGTGTCGGGTTGACGGACGGATAGGCCTCAAAGGCTTGCCGCGGGTGTGTGGCCTGGTTGTAACAAGGTTCCCCCTCGTACTGGCGGCGAGAAGGTCTTTGCTCGGCGTGAATCCCCTGTCCTCTTCCTTCGGTTCTCCCCCTGCAAGATTGATCTCCCGCGTGGCTTGCAGGGGGTTGATTCAAATCGAATCTACCAGGGTGACAAGGCCTTTCGCGTCCTTCGACCCTTGTTCCATGCGACACTGAAATTCCGTCGTCAGGTACGTGTTCAGCACTCTCTTCCGCGACCGATTGCTCTCGTCCGCTCTGACTCTGTTCGTGCTCGCGTGACCGAGTACTTGGCCGTCGCTGGTTTCGGCTTCCGCCCGCACTTTGTCCCATCGTCTGTAGGTAAGCACGATATTGTACCAGTGCGGGTCCTGCCAGAACAATTTCCTCCTCATGTACATGTGGAAAACGTGGTCGCGTGCTACTTACGTCTTGAGTTCTCATCTGGCGAGGGGTGTTGTCGCTTCTTTCGCCACTGGTATTCATCTTCTCAGATAGTTGTATTAGAAAACACTTCGCGAGTATAGATAGTAAGCCTTACTTGTGCGAGGAGGTCCCCACGGTCGGCGCCAGTGTTGGAGCCCAGAAATTGCGATCACGCGACACAACACTTCGCGTGACACAGGGCGTCTGGACAATCAATTTATGTAATACTATTCGTCGTCTTCTTCCTCGAAATTAACCTCACTCTCGACACCTGACACTTGCGTAACTTAATCGAGAAGGAAACCGGCTCCGGCTCTTTTAAGCTCCGATAAGAAAGATACGTAAAACCGAACTCACAAAAACAACGCAAGTATACGCAAAAGTAAAGAAAAGTAACGTGAAAGGAGAGTATATTATCAAAGACGTCACGTTTCAAGCTTTACAATAAAACGAGAAACTCAGATACCGCTTATAACAATACTAAGGCTTTACAACGAAACTATCAATGATACAACAAGTGCTTTATGCCTAAATTCTTCTAGGAGATAGAGTATTTCGGAAGTTTGTGGTTAGGGTTTGCTCTTGTGCTTTTCTTCTTCTTTAGAGGGAAGTCTAGCCTTTTTCTCTTATGATCCGGATCCCTTTCCTTATCCATAGGGTTGCGCTTTTATACTATCACCTGGGACCCACGCGAGTCTATTACCGTTTTGCCCCTCGATACTTAATCCCGTTGTATTCTCTTATTGGGCTTCACCTGTTTATGGGCCGCTTTATTCTTCTGGGCTGACTTCTTGGACCGACCCGGCACGCGATTCATGGGCCTGACTCAACTCTTTATGGGCCTCGCGAGCCCATCGAGAACCGGCTCCAACAGTCTTAACTATTTTAGCTTTAGAAAAATAGTTGTTATGAAATACGGAGTACACGACAACTTTAATTAATGATGGTAGATAACCGGGCGGAAACATACAAGGCAAGAGGAGTGCTGCATGCAATTTCTTCCAAATCGTTTGTTTGTTGGTATGTATATCAATATACAGAAAGTAGCAGAAGATTGAATTGCATAATTGAGTATGATATGAGTACATCATGGCCTCAATTTCTCTCTTGGACTTATTCACATTTTCAAACTTTGGGTTATATAATTAAATTAGCTAGCTACCTACAACATTATTGTTCTCTCGATTAGGCTTAAGAAAACTGATGATTTTGGCTTATTAAATTATTAGTTTTGAGGTTAAATATAATCAAGTTACATAGATCTTGGTTCTTGTAAATTGTACAATTCGTCTCTAGCTAGGTTAAACCATTTGCCAAAGTTTACCTTTAAATATTATAATCGAGTAGATTTTACTATATTTTAAATTAATGGTTCGAAAGTTTTGTTCTTTGGGTGCTCTATTACCCTAGAATGTCGACACTCGACACTCTCAGTGTGAATGTGATCTCATCTCACTGAATTATCATTTCATTTTTTTTAAAAGGCAAACCATAGAATTTATTTAGAGTATGCCACCAGGCGGTTACAATGGATAACATAATACAAAGAAACTAAATCTAATCCAATCAAACAACAATCTTTTCCAATAAAACTAAGAATCGTATAAATGACATCTAACATTTCTACATGCTTTCGTTTGAACTTTCGTTGTCTTAACATATAACCATCTACGAAGGAGTCTATTGATTCACCATAGTTTTGAGAAGGAAGATGATAATCTGATTCCCCAGATTGAATACGAGAAATTGACATCCATTGTAAATCTGTTGAACAAAAGAAAAACATACCATTGTTTGCATCTCTCCTAATGTAGGAGTCGAAACCACTACACGCCATAGTACGGGACTGAAAATCACCCACCATAAAGGTGGACTGAAACCTCTTACACGAAGAGAGACTAACAATAACTAAATAATAAGTAGTGATTACTATAAAAACACATAAAATTATGGATTTGGGGCTAATCATTGATACAAGAATCGATGATAGATGATTGCCCCTAAACAAGTGGCGGTTATTATTATTTAAGTTATATGTGAGGAACGCTCCGATTAACCAAGTGTTAATTGATTAAGAATATTGGAATTGAAGGAAAAAAGAAGAAAAAAGAGATAAAACTGCCTTTCTAATATTTGTATGACTCTAAATTCTAACCTAAGATATAGATTAGAAAAACAAGTTTTAAAATTTTCCCATGTAAAAATCGCATATACTCGTACACAAATATTGGGCCTTTCGCTACGCAAATTGAAAATACTTTGTAGTCCAGTAAAGGAAAACCAACAATTTCTCTAGTCCAGCCCATTAAAAATTTTGTGGCCCATACGTATAAAATGGCACACAAGGTTAGCTTGATGAATGTGGGGTTGGTGCACATAAATAGGCTCTACTACCTACAAACAATGCATATATTGATCAACGGGTTACTTACTTTGCATGTATATATTATATATGGAGGTTGAAATGGAGCTGTCAATACTTTTATTTCTAACAAGCCTTGTGCAAGCAAAGACAGATCTTGATACTAGGCTACTTGTAATTATATAGTATGTGATTCTATATAGAGAGAATGTAACAACTTGTTTTGGTCAATGAAAACAATGTCAAGTTTTACTTGTTTTTGTTTTGCTCTTTCAAATCCTTATTTCTCAATAAAGTGTTTGCTAAAAAAACTAATAATTTTTATAAAAAAATGTGTAAAAAAGAGTTTATAAACAAATTATTAAAATGGATCCAAAATATATATGTATATTCATGTACAAATATGGCCCTCTAGAGGTATAACTTATTTTTATGCTATTAAGAAT
Source organism: Oxyria digyna (assembly GCA_029168935.1). Lineage (NCBI taxonomy): Eukaryota > Viridiplantae > Streptophyta > Magnoliopsida > Caryophyllales > Polygonaceae > Oxyria > Oxyria digyna. Next base: position 920,434 of record JAPVLV010000001.1, on the reverse strand, counting down.
AATTTCTTCATCTAACAATTTTATAGAATAGTAAGGTAAGAGAATGCATATATACGGAGTACATGATTTATATGAATGTGTAGGTGCAACTTGAGCACAGTTTTAAAAAAGTTGTGACCAGCTAGCACCTTTAAATGATTTTTTTGGAATTGAAGAGGGACATAATTAATGTTATACACCCTAAGTAAAGTTAACCTATTTATATAAAAGTAGATAGAAATTCATTTGTCAATTTAGAGGAAGGAAAAAAAGAAAAAAGTGAGAATGTGACACCAATCTGGACCTCCTATTCTCTTGCTTCACATGCTATGTATCTCTAATATCAAAATCAATGTTTTTAAATTAAGCTAGTCTCATATCATTCTTACTTCACTACTACGAGTGAAATTAATTTGGGTACATAACTCAAAAATTACTTATAGTTTATCATCAACAAATTTTAGGGTTTATATGAAAGTTGAGGTAGAAAACGATCAAGAGCCATGAATCTGAAGTGAGAATAAATATATATATATGAACAAAGATATAAGAAGCTAACCTGAGCCTGAACCCTAGCTCATAATCTACGGATCGATCGAGATCAACTTCCATTGAAGCTAGGATTAGAAGCTTGTGGGTAGATAATGAAGGTAGAGCAGGCAGAATGGCGAAGACAGGCACATGAAAAACTAACCCATTAAGCTTTGCAAGTTTTGTTAAACAATATACTTAACACAAAAACAAGATCACTCTAGCTAGCTTATGCATATATATATGAACTGTATATGGGTTAATAATGCACGTGCCCTGCTTCTCCATCCTGCACATCACTCTAACTTTGACGCCTTCTTCATTTCAAATTCAACAACACACAAACGAAAGGAATTAATATAGAGAGAGCTAGAAACTAATCAAGGTTATTTTCCTATAGGGAAGTATATATTGAGTTGAGTTGAGTTGAGTTGTTATAAATGATAGTAGTATAGTAAGAGAATATATATACAGAAATGGAAGTGGAGATGGAGGAGGGAATTGCTTAGTTTGGACTTTGGATGTATGTACTAGTTAATTAGCTCCCCCACAATATCAATTTAGGACCACCTTTACCCTAATTTTCTCTCCAACTATATCTAGCTAACTAGCAACTTTAACTGAAATGTCCGTCCAACAACATCTACAACTTGCTCCCAACAAATTTTTCTCACAACATTGTGAATTCGATTTCCGGTGCCATGGTAAGAACTAAACAATGTGTTGATTGGTGATTTGTATGAGCATTTTTTCTAGGAAAGTTCTTGGTGCGAACTCTTAACGTAGGAAAAACGAACAGTTCACGTTTACAGAATACACGTCAATATTCATATTGTAAGTACTAGTTAGGAGCAAATGTCAAAGATTTCGACTAGTGAGTGTCAATTTTCCTAAGTTCGATGTCTTCTTATGATGATGTAACACCACTAACCACATAGCTACACTTGTAGCTGGTTGACCACTTCTTAGCCCTATTAAGCCAACGTTTATTTCACCTATACGGTTTTCAAAAACAATACAAGGGCCTACTGCCTACATAGCTAATCTAACAATTCCAAATGTATAGGTTTTGGTGGAAAGTTCGGTGGGAATGTTAGGAAAAACGAAAGTGAAGGACGCGGACATGTTTTTAATTACCGCGAATTTTGATTTTTTATTTTTTTTTTCCTCTCAAAATGACCTTAAATTTTTTTATCACCCAGTTATGAAATTACCGCTCAAATTATGAACATTAACTTGTTATTTGTTAACGCGAAAAAACTTCGTTTTTCCTACGTTAAGCTTAGTTCTCACCCAAACTTTTCTCTAGGTATCGAGGACATATGTAAGTCAGACGACATATTGAGGATTGTGCACATATAAACGCATAAATGCAGATAAATCTAGGCAATGACTATATGCACGCGATTTGAAGACTATATGCACACGAATCTGTGCGCACAAGGTTGTACGCTGCACAGATATTTGCGCACAGATTCGTGTGCATTTAGGCAAAAAGCGTGCATATAAGCGTCCCGTAAATCTAACATATAAGTCAATGTGGTTTCATTTTGAACAAAATTAGTCACAAAAGACGTAGTCTACTTAAGTAAGTTTTTAATACAAGGATCGTAATGCATATATATTATTATGTACCCCGTTGTTTCTAATTCGTCCAATGAAGATAAACCTCTTACGGGCAAGAATCGACTCTTCACCTAATAACCTCGAAGGTTAGCTAAGGTTTTACTTAGTAGAAGTATATAGCTAGTTAGCTAGCTAGCTTGTTTGATCCGAACTATGTTTTTGTCTTTTAACATGATAGAAATGTTGTCACTTTGATTGACTAGCTCCTACCATATGATATTTCATGTGTTTGCCACACAAATCGAATCAATTCAATAGTCTTTTTTATCTCAAAAAATTCATGTGTTTGCCACACAAAATAGAGTGGATTTGATAGTCATGAGTTTCGTTATAGGCACCAAATTAATACTTCATTCGTCCCCTATTATAGATCACGTTTTCTATTTTGGACGTCCCAAAATATAGATCATACTTTTTTTTTAATCTTTTGTCTTATTATCAATATCACATCAATTTACACTCTCTTTCCTCCTTTTTACATCAAAACTCACACCAATTCACTTTTTCATCTTCTCTTTCCTACATAAAAATCCACAATCACTCACAATCTCTCTCTTCTCCACTTTTCTTTCTCTCTTCCTTAATTTACCTCGATAACAACAAACGTGATCTATATTAGGGGACGGAGGGAGTAATATTTTTTTTATTTGCATATGTCAATATATGATATTTGCATACTTGTACTTGAACTCAACCACCAAATAATTCCAAACCAAATTGTTTAGGCATAAATATTTAGTTGCAACAAAATTAAAAAGCCCAAGAAAGTAGGTTGATCTAAATCATCCAAGCCCCAAAATTGGAAATTTTGTTTGCCTTTAGGGAAAGGTAGGTGGGATCTTGCACAACCACCTTGCAATTAAGTATGGGTTATCACTATCAATAATTTGGCCAGAAACATATTATGCACAGATATGAGTTTGAGTCTTATGGAAGGAGTATATAAAATATATTGATGTTTATATGAGTTTATTATTTATTCACGTGCTATTAGTATCTCAATTTGTATGTAAATTGATTCAAGCATATGATAAAGAAAGAAAAATTAAGATCTTCATTACCCGTCAATTCCATCTTCTTTTAGTGATACTTCTCAAAACTTGATCTTCATCAAAAGCTAAACCAACACCTATATATAACATGAAGTGTATTAGCTATTGCAAATAGATAAACCATAATGTATTAAGAAAACGGATGGCTTGAATGCTTGATAGAAGCCTTGGTCACTATTATTATTAGGGTGTGGTTCCGGTGATAATAATTTTTTAAAATGAGAACGTGCGAATGGATAATGTGCATCAAAATATACTTAAATGTGCATCAAAATATGCTTATATGTGCATCAAATTGTTTGATGCACATCCTTTGAAAAAGTGATGCACATATACAATTTTTATCTGAATGTTCTTCAATTTCTCAATAAATGTTCTTTAAAAAATGAATGTTTTTCAAATTTTGGATGTTTTTAAGCTTGTCAACGAATATGCACCAAATTAATACTAAATGTGCATCAATATACTACTAATGTGCATCATTCTCACGTTCGCATTTTAAAAGTTATTCTCATCCGACACTTTCCCTTATTATTATACTCCTATTTCAATGAAGAGCTTAAAAATGAGTTTATTTCAAAATACACGATTGGGCCGAATCCGTGTCATCCTCTGAGTCCATAGCATTTAGATGAGCCCATTAAAACACGGGCTAGAACCAAATGTAGATTTCCAAACTCAAGCTGAAATCCAACTCAAGTATCCATATTCTGCATGAATTTGGTCAAGTCTAAACCATACTAGTGTATAGACGGATAGACCCGTGCCATGCACGGGTAATCGAGACTACTTATTATTTTATAATTACTTTAGTAAACTATTAAAATAAGAATTGATATTTTCATGATAACTTATTAAACTACTAATAACTTTATAAAATAACCTAAAGAAAAAAAATTATATATCAAATGATATAAAATCTCTTCTTTAAAAGAAATTCATGAATCAAATCGAGAAAACAAAGCTCATAGTTATATAAATTAAATACTAATAAATAATAAATTTTAATGCAACTTCAAAAAACTTATATCCAAAGAAATATTGGTTTAGAAGTTAGTTAGAACAAATTTTATCAGTGATTCCTCATATAGTTTTTGTTGAAATGTTCTCATACGTTAAGTTTATTATTTGTTGGAAAACTCGGTTAATAAAACACAACATAAAATATTAAAAAATCATCTTAGAGACTTAAAAATCGATAATAAATCAAGAAGCCAAGTTGTATTTGTTAAACATTTAGAAAATGTTAAAAATATATTGGTTTAATAACAAAATGAGTACTTGGCACATAGAATTGATGAAGCTATTAAATACATTTTCTTTAATATTTTTTAAGCACCCTTTGCTTTAATATACATGTAGAGATATTAGATAGATATATAAAATAGATTAAGATTATTTTTTAAATTGATATATCTATTTACTAAACAATAACTTAAGTAAAGAATAATTATTAAATCAATTTATAATCATTCAGTTTACGATTTGTCAGAAGGCTAAAATTGGTGAGGACTTTAAAAAAAGTGAAAATATGTGTATATTATAAGATATGACACATTAATGTAACAAATGTTTAAGTAGTATTTTATTTTAGTAGTATAGTTTGTAGTCAAATTTGTTAGAAGTGATTTTTATATATATATTTACCTACAAAAGTGATTAGAAAATAATGTTTTATTTTAAATCAAATAAAAATATAAAAACAATTAAAAGAGAACCAATAACAAATTGCCACATGGATGTGGTGGGGCCAGAATCAAGGAGAAGCCTTGAAAAGTCTCAGCTTTAATAGATTATATAGATACTGTGATTTGGGTAAAACAATTACTTTTAGTTATATCAAATAAAACTCCGACATTATGTCAAGGATATTTTGAATAAAAAACTTTCAAACTCATGTCTAACAATACTTTTCGAGAAACTATAAAATAGCTAAGATTATATTTAATTCAAGCATTATTATTATTTAATAAATTAAAAGATTTATTAGGCCGAGACTATTTCATTATTAAGCATTTTCTTTTGTACGCTCAATTCTATCAGCCTCTATTAGGCTTGCTGATAGAGAACACTAAATATCCTATCAAAACACCATCATCAATTAAAGAAGTAGATCCGTCAAATTAGGCTGGGAGAGATGGGTTTTCCCTAAGCACAATCACTTGTTCGTCAGATCTAGGTTCAATCAATCGTCGTCATTAACAAATTTTTTGAGGTGTATAAATTTTGTACCACATTTCTTATGATTTAAGATTTAAGTCACAACAATTCTCAAGATTTTAATTTGATCTACCTTCCAAGACATGGCAAGATAAAGTTTAAAGACTATAAAATAGTTTATTCCAATAAAAATTACTCCCTCCATCCCTTTTTGTTTGTCCACAAGTACGATTTTCGCGGAAATTAAGAAATTGTAGGAATATAATGATTATAGGAGAGAAAAAAGTATAAAGTGAATGGTTAGAGGAGAGATAGAGAGAAAAAATAGATAAGATTGGAATTTAAGAGAGAAAAAAAGTGAAAATGTGATAATTATAGGTTGATAGTAGGGATAAAATGGATAGAATAAAGTAACATAAATGAAATAATGGACAAACAAAAGAGGACAAACAAAAGAAGACACCCGAAAAAGAAAGTGGACAAACAAATAGGGAGAGAGGGAGTACAAACCATTTGTAGTGCGTGAGGGTTATATACCAACACAACCTTAAACATTTGATAAATTCAACAAAAGAATAGTACAAGTTACAGTACATAATTACAGTGCTTTGCACATGATAATCACATAACCAGTAGTACATTTATATACCTACTCATATATAATTGAGCACTCATTATTTTGATCCTTAAATATCAGATAGCAAGGACAAGGCCAGGCATGGAAGTGGACCCACCATTATAATTCTTACAAGGCAGCTGGCTCTGCCAAATTGTAGCCCAACTTGTACTACTAATCCTTTGATGATTATGATTATGATTATCGTTGATCCTAAGATCTCTAACGGTAACCCAAGTATTAAAATACTCTCTAAATTGGGTTATAAGCCCATCATCACCAACGGTCCAAACATGGACCCAGTAGGCTCGATCGCCTTTCCAGCCTTCTGTGACCACCCATCGACCTCCGTCTAGAGCCTCAACTGCTCTGGGCTTGAAGGCGAACTCTGGGCGAGTGGGCTCAGACTCGCCTGTTAGGACTCGCATCATGTGGTTGCAGTTAGGTGGGCCGTGGAACCACCATTCTAAGTCGGGTGCTAGGAGATTAGGCACCTTTTCATGCTCTCCTTTGGCTAAGGCCTTGTATAGGCCTTCTACTATTGCCTTGTTTCTCTTGGAGGAATCCATATATTTGGAAAAAGGGTAGTTTGGGGATTTTGAGATGTGTGTTGTGAAGGAAGTAGCTAGGGTTGTGTATAGTATATATAGGCCCTTCCCTGGATGAGGTAATGATATTATGTGGGATACAATACAATCAAGGAACTAATGATTAAGGGAGAAAGCGTGTGAGTTTTCAATGTTACTCCCTCCGTCCCATAATTATCGTCCTGGATCTCTCTCTTGACACTGTTCACTATTCAAAGGAATCTTCGTAATTTCGGTCAATATATAAATAACAACATAGTCATGTGTGGTCTTGTTTGATTCGTCTTATCGAGTACTTTAATAATATTAAAATTTTATAATTTTTACTATTTTATAATTAGAGATATTAACGATACAAAACGCGTATCGACAAATGTGCCCAAAAGAAACAAGAAGATCATCATGGGACGAGGGGTAATGGACACAAGCACGTATGGCTTTCCTCGATGGGGGCAAAATGGTAAATAGCTGAAAAGGTGCCAGGCTGGACCATAGTTTTTGACTGCTTTGACTGATTTCCAATCCACTTGGCGTTTTGGCATTCCACACCTCATCAACTTAAACTATTTATTCAAAACGTTTAATCAGATCAACATTTTTTTTTATTTCCCCCTCTAGTTCAGCGGTTAGAGAGCTGAACTACAGAACTTCTCTACTACCCTTACATCTAGAGTTTGAGCTGCGTGAGTGACTCTCCTAACAAACAATTTTTAACCTCTACCAAGTCTCGAACTCGAGACCTCATGTTGGGTAGTTGAGGTCCCTTACCACCCGACCACATGCTTGTTGGTTAATCAGATCAAGATTTGATACCACTATCTTAACGTAATAACGTAACTAGCAATCATTTCGAGCACAAAGGGTGTATCCATATAAGAGAACGTAACATGCGACAATCAGTTAGTAACAAAGAGGATCAGACCAAATCAACTACGGATTAAATCATTACTTGATCGATAATTTAATAAACCAAACCAAATCGAGTGATAGGCCCTAGTTATAGCTAGCAAATCAACTAATCACATGCGTTATGATTTTTTTTGTTTCTAATCACATGTGCTAAGATTAATTAATTAAGGACGAGATATGTGAATAGAAAAGCATAGTACATGCAAATCTCGTATAGTTTGGTATAAAACACGAACAGCTGGATACAGAAAAGCAACTTAATGAGTTAAATGTGACTTGTGAGAAATGTCCCATGCATGGGCATTCTCTTTCCAGTCCGGATCTTCTACATCTCCTAGTGTAGCTAATTGTATGTCAAAGCACAAATGTACATATTTTTTATTTTAAAATCTTTAATTTTAAATTTCAAACTCTAAATTACAAATCCTAAATGATAAATTGTAAACCCCACTTTCTAAATTATAAACCCTAAACCTTAAAAAAAAAAAAAAAAATTATTGATGTGTTTTGGCACACATGTGGCTACATAAATAGCTATAGAAAATCCTCATTCTTCTCTTTCAAAGCCCCACTCCCCAGCACACCGGCTTTTAATTTGTTTCTACATCACACTATATATATGATTTTTTATTTATTTGCATTGTGCATATCAAAGCATATCCACATAAATCTCTAAAACAACATAAATTTATGGTATTTACACGTATTTTATTTGCCTATGAATTTCTTAAGTATATTACTGAATTACGCAACACCATATATATGTCTAAGTTCGATAGCCATGAACCATTAGACACTACAAGAAAAAAGGGCTAAAGCCCAATATAGGTTTTTCGTCGCCAAAAGGTATGGGCGATACAAAATATTGTCACGGCTTCGTCGCCCTTGATTTAAAGCGTCAAGAAAACTTCCGTCGCCCAAAATAAGTTTTTGTGATGGAACTCTGTTTTCGTCGCTTTAAAGTTTGGGCGACAAACTCATTTTCGTCGCTTTAAAGTTTGGGCGACAAACTCATTTTCGTCGCTATAGAGTTACGGTGACAAAACTCTGTTTCGTCGCTATAGAGTTAGGGCGACAAAATTTGCTTTCCTCACTGTATTTTTTGGGCGACAAAAAATCTGTTTCATAGCTATTGCTTATGGGCGACAAATATGTGTGTTGTCACCCAAAATTTATGGTAATAACATTCTTCTTCGCCATTTAAGATCTCTGTTTATACAAATAAACTACTACACCTCAAAATTATATAAAAAATTTATATTATATATATATGCAACACATTACAAAGAGAATTCATACTTAAATATGTTGTCGACCTAAACAACCAAACACCAAAAATACAAAAGAAAAAATGTTCAAAACTTCAAACTAGAGAACTCATTTTGTAGTGTCACTAACCTAACTCTGTCAAAATACCCAAGCTCAACCCTTTGAAAAAACTCATTCGTTCTCGAGGGTGTTAGGACTTTGCTTAACCTCTTTCATTGCCTTCTCTGAATCATCCATTGGTCCCTATAGAGTCTTCCATAATAATCCAAATGCACTGCAAAAGTTGCCTACCAAAACATAAAAGCATCATCAGTAACACAAATGGAGAATGATCTGCACTCGGTTAAGGAGCTAGAAGGATGCAAATTCAAATAACTTGACATACAAAAAGAAAGGAAGACGGTACCTGAGCAGGGTCAAGGAGCTGGAAGGAAATCCTTTTTATTATGTTCAATAACACATGGAAGACTATAAGAAACCTGAGGAACCTGATGTATCGTTTGTTGCTCACTGTACCTAAGTCTGCAAAGAGAGGATTCAAGGCTAACTGTACCTAAGTCTGCAAACAGAAATTGAACACAGAAGAGGATAAGATAAATAGTGAATCTCTCGTTAATTAAAAAAAGAATGTTTGATTTAAAATTGAATAAAAATAAGCATAGTTTTAAAGAGTCCAAGAAAATATTTGGAAAGATGGAACCGAATGCATTATTAGTCTAATTAAGGAAAGACGGGGCACATTCTTGGACAACTCTACTCATAACCAACCAACTCACAAGATAAAAAAACCCATTGTGAAGAATAGTTAAACGTCACAATTTAATGAAGCATCTGCATGAAGAAGACAATTCCAATACTAAGCCATGTAAACTCAGGATGTACATATAGATATAAGACACTAAAAAACAAAATAATGATACATTTGCACACTTAATCAATGAATGAATTTGAGTAAGGGAACACTAAAAATATAATGAGAAGAGGTTTAGATTCACACCAGAGAAGATTGAACTCTATGTAAGTGTTTTTGATGGCCAAGGAAGTATCAATACGTTATATTTGCTTCTTTTTCTGAGCTTCTAGCCTATATTCACAATTGACAATACCTCAAAACCAGCCAATTTTGCAAAGAACTAAAAATCTAACTTGTAAAGAAACATACAGAATCTTGTGAAGAGTGAACGAGAGAAGATAAAACTAGATAAGGCACAATGCCTTTAAAGGTTCAAAATATAATTATGTAATATTAGAGTTCGCAACATAAGGTAAATTCTCATAGCAATTCAAATAAAATATGAGTTTTACCCAAGTTTTGTTTGAGACTTCTTCATGTTTCAACTTCTCTTCTACAACCATCCAGATTCTTTTGTTGCAATTTAGCTAGAACCAGAAATTATCTCTCCTCCATCTTGACTATACAACAGAACAACTTGATTAAAAGCTATTTAGTGTAGTTAAACAAAATCAGAATAAGATGATAAAAAAACAAGACAAACACCATGGGCAGTCACACTACTGGATAAACGATTTGATGCAAGTTAAAGTTATGGTGTTATATCATAAATAAATGTTAAGTCCTGGTACTCAGTTATACTTGGGTAAGAAAAGTAATCAATAGTCATCACAAGATCAAACCTGAAGGTGGAAGCACGAAGAGAAGTTGATTCTTTCTTCTCAACTCGCTGTTAAACAAACAAAGAGAACACATTTTCATTATAAGCACATAACTTAATGCACATGTTTGATAAGAATATGAAGAAGAACCTACCGGTTTCTGGTGCTGAATGGATAATACTTGTATCGAAACATATATACAATCTGGCGTTTCATTGTGACAAACAAAAGAAAGAGCCAGTAGCTTAACAAGATTGGCCAGAACACAGGAACGTCAAACACTGATACGAATGTAAGAAAAAAAGAGACCACAAAAGCTTTTGTAACAGAAACCTGAGACACACATCAAAACGATGAATGAATCAAATGCAACTTCAGCAAGCAGTCTCAACCAGATGAACAAAAGCAAGGGCAGTAGTTTACCAGAACTTAAACTCAGGCAGCCGTCTGACGAGACGAGGTTTAGATTCATCTGATTCTTGGCTGGGAAAAGAGACTCCGTCAAGTCCTTGGAACTCAGGATAAAAAAACCTCTCTCCTCTACACAGCCAATCACACAATTAATCACAATTCAGCTATCAAGGAACTGTATGTATTGATTGAATGGTTAGTTTCTACAAACTTCTCTCTTCTACACGAAATTGAGCTCAATCGAGGTCCGAGAACACGTACCATCCGACACCGACTGTGAATTTCTGGAAGAAGACGGAGGAGATCCAATCACATTATGTTTCCGCTTCAGAGAAGACAATACGACGACGAATAAAGACTACGAAGCCCGCCTCCGGCGTTCCATCTCTTCTTCCGCACGACCTCTAACGGAGGCGATAGAGTTGGCTCCGTCCGCCGAACCGCCGCCATTGGTGACCTGAGAGGAGGCAGTAGTAACGACAAAGCTTCCCTAGGGTTGAAAATGGCGGTGGATTTGGGGCTAAGGTACTACTCTGATTTTTTTTTCCCACAGAAATTGGAATGGTTTATGGTAATTTATTCTTTTTATTAAACAATTCCATCAGGGGCGATAAATTTAACTTTTCGTAGCCCATAGTTTGCTAGGGCGACAAACGATAAATCTATTACTCCGTATTTCGTGGCCCAATTTTTTTTAAGAATCTAAAATTTCTTAAGGCACAATATTTCTTTAGGACGATAAATCTATCTTCCGTAGTCTCAAAAATTCATCGTTTTGTCGCCTATGTTTTATTTTGGGTCAAAAATTCATCGTTATGTCACCCATGTTTTATTTTGGGCCACAAATGAATCGTTTTGTCGCCCATGTTTTATTTTGGGCCACAAATAAATCGTTTTGTCGCCCTTGTTTAATTTTGGGCCACAAATTAATTGTTTTGTCGCCCATGTTTTATTTTGGGCCACATTATCATCAATTTGTAGCCTATGTTATATTTTGGGCCACAAAATCATTGAGTTGTAGCCCAGGCGACGAAATTTCATTTGTCACTAAAAATTTATATTTTCGTCGCCCAAGCCAATTTTTGTTGTAGTGACAGTATGATCTTTGTAAGTTAAACTAAATTCAATTGGTATATATTAGTAGCATAGCAAAGTTCATTGGACATGGATTTGGACATACATGGGGCCTCCATCATCTTAATGGAGGGCGCCATGCATGCATGTATGCCATTTAGACCTAATTTATACCTATATGATATGTATCAGTTAGGACGAATGCAAAATAATAATAAAAGAAATTGAAAAACGACAATGCAAAAATCAGATTAGATTAGGTAGACATCAATCTTGGACGTACTTGGAATATATGTATATATGTATGATGTATCCATCCATGCATCTTCCTACTTGTTTCACTTGAATCTCTGTCTCTTCAATGAATTATTTTGTATATGGCCGATTTATATATAGGACATATAGCTCATGCTTGAATGTCTTTTTTGTATTTTCGGTGTCAGATATATAAGATCATAATATGTATGTTACCATATTAGCTATAAGAGTCACAATTATTATTATTTTTTACTAGGAATGGTGCAGTATAACTTGATGTTATTTCTAGAGAAAATGATACAAAAATGATGTTATTATATGCTTATAAGATAGTATAACCCTAGCTCCTTAAATAAAACGTCCAAATGAAGAGAAGCTACGAGAGAGAGACCCACTTATCCCGGCCCCTAATTAACTCGTGTGTCTCATTAATTACGTTTCATTGTCTTAACCTCGTGTAGTCCCCCAAACTGCACTAGATTCATTCATTGATGGTACGTTACCTACAAGAACTAACTTCGTAATTCCAATTTTTCAATTACTACGTAATAGGGAAATTATAATACTTTTACTAAGATTTTAAGTGTTTGTAATATTTTTTGTATCGGCATTAGTATCTTTTTCATATTAGTATATTCCAAAAAGAAGACTACAAAAAAAGAGGCAAGGTGAAAGATAGGTACAACTATCTCTTTGTTTTTTTTTGTCAAGACCTCAACTTGAATCGGCATCAATTAATTTGATTGATGTTACTAATTGCAAATACGAATGTTTCCTCCAACACAACTTGTTTTTTAACTGTATCTCTTACGGAGTAGATCCAATCCGTCAAACTGAACTGAATATTTTCGGAACAGTGGGCTCGGGCTGGGTTAAACCGTTTAGTTATAAAATTGGGCTTAGAGAGCATTGGGCTGGTGAAATTTTCAGCCCAAGCCCAATTCTTTGCCTTGCCAATAGCAGCTGCTCTGGTGGCTTTCGATACTCGCAGCGTCTCATCGCCCACGCTTCCTCGCGACGGCCGCTTCCTCCTCCTCCTCAGGTAAGGTCACTCTTCTTTCCAGCTCTAGAGTTGAAACTTCATGGAAATCGAATTAGGTAATTGCTTTTCGAGGTCTCGTCTTATCCCTTTTCTCGATTGGTTACTGTATTTTCACCTGAATTTAGGGGTTAGGTTTGGAATTTCAAACCGACCTTACAACAGGATCAACAATTACCCTATAGAGCTCTTTGATTAATTGTGAGCCTTGTAGTTTATGTACCTTAATTAAGGCCAAAATACAAGGAAACCGAACTGAGAGCATGGTATGTTTGTCATTGGAATGGAAACAAGATTTGTAGCGAGTGATATGCAAAAATTTTCTTAGCTAATAACAAATGTGATCTTGTCTGTAGAACATCATTAATTGACGACTATGCAAAATTTTCTTTATGATGAATGGACTTGTATGCAATTTGTTAGTAAAGCTGGAAATAGTTATATCTTGTGCATTTTTTTTGTATGCCATATGATGAGTTGCAGAAACACATGCATAATTTATGGTAGCGATAGTTGGTAAATTATTCCTGTTTATCGTTACCTTAGTTCTTTCTCTTCCAGAAAAGCAACCATCCAAGAAACAGTATGAATTGGAAAACCATAAATAAACCATGCAAGAAATTGTTGGTATCATCTGGAGGAGCGTCATCAGGTTAGTTAGTTCTTTTGTTGGCAAAGTCTGCTCTGGGTATTCACTCTTACTTGGTTGACTTATAATTATTTTTAGTATTCGATCATAGGCCGAAACTCTGCTGGTCGCATTACAATTTGGCACCGAGGGGGTGGGTCCAAGAGATTACACCGTAACGTTGATCTGAAACGAAACACTTCATCTGTCGGTATAGTTGAAAGGATAGAATACGACCCTAATCGCTCTGCCAAAATCGCCCTTGTAAGATGGACAGAAGGCGTGCAACCCATTAAGCCGAAGGAGCACTTCATTCCGTCACATAAGCTTGTTCCGGGGCCCATCAAAACCACCATAGCTGGGAATTTCCCCTTATCCTGCATGACTCCGAACAACTCAAGAGCTAGCAATGAATATGCAGGAAGCCGAATTGGCAGTTTAAAGGACGTCTTCATCTCCGCCTTCACATCTCCTAAATCCAACAACTTGTCATCATTGAATATCCCGAGGATTGCAGTTGCTGGGGCAAGGCCCGCTTTCTTTGCTCCACAGATGAGAGGTGAAACGAAAGCCGGAGAAGAGAAGACCCTCGCCTTTGCTGATGTCAGAAAGTGGAACAAGGATAGTGTTTTGTGGGAACATAGGTCTAAGCGTAAAGCAGCGGTTTCTTGGCAGAGTATTGGGCGACTTGATGAGATGAACTTAGATTTTGTCAAGGATGATGAGGAAGAGGAGACAATGCTCGTGCAGCAACCAGCAGTAGTGGACCAAGTGACAAAGACGAAAGACCAACGTGCCCCCGTCAGCTATATATTGGCTACCCATGAAATGGAAGTAGGGCAGATGGTGATGAACTGTGATTCATCCAAACCTTCTCGTAAACAGAGGGCCTTTTAGCGTACACCAGAAACAATATGCAATAAGTTAAAACAAGCTTTCAGTTAGGCTTTCGTTTTTTTGTTGATCCTGTAATTTGCTTTAGTTTCCTTTGGACAAAAAGAAGCTAGAGTTCGGAGGAAAACTCTGTTGCTGAACTCAGTTTTGTGTATTCAGGTTCTGTCATTTTGCTTGTATAACACAAGCTGTTTTATTTGGTAACAGCACAGTTTGTTTATTATTCACTTTGCTGAAGTTGTTCAGTTTCAATTTGATAAGTGAGAGAGATAGAGAGAGACCCACTTATCCCGGCCCCTAATTAACTCGTGTGTCTCATTAATTACGTTTCATTGTCTTAACCTCGTGTAGTCCCCCAAACTGCACTAGATTCATTCATTGATGGTACGTTACCTACAAGAACTAACTTCGTAATTCCAATTTTTCAATTACTACGTAATAGGGAAATTATAATACTTTTACTAAGATTTTAAGTGTTTGTAATATTTTTTGTATCGGCATTAGTATCTTTTTCATATTAGTATATTCCAAAAAGAAGACTACAAAAAAAGAGGCAAGGTGAAAGATAGGTACAACTATCTCTTTGTTTTTTTTTGTCAAGACCTCAACTTGAATCGGCATCAATTAATTTGATTGATGTTACTAATTGCAAATACGAATGTTTCCTCCAACACAACTTGTTTTTTAACTGTATCTCTTACGGAGTAGATCCAATCCGTCAAACTGAACTGAATATTTTCGGAACAGTGGGCTCGGGCTGGGTTAAACCGTTTAGTTATAAAATTGGGCTTAGAGAGCATTGGGCTGGTGAAATTTTCAGCCCAAGCCCAATTCTTTGCCTTGCCAATAGCAGCTGCTCTGGTGGCTTTCGATACTCGCAGCGTCTCATCGCCCACGCTTCCTCGCGACGGCCGCTTCCTCCTCCTCCTCAGGTAAGGTCACTCTTCTTTCCAGCTCTAGAGTTGAAACTTCATGGAAATCGAATTAGGTAATTGCTTTTCGAGGTCTCGTCTTATCCCTTTTCTCGATTGGTTACTGTATTTTCACCTGAATTTAGGGGTTAGGTTTGGAATTTCAAACCGACCTTACAACAGGATCAACAATTACCCTATAGAGCTCTTTGATTAATTGTGAGCCTTGTAGTTTATGTACCTTAATTAAGGCCAAAATACAAGGAAACCGAACTGAGAGCATGGTATGTTTGTCATTGGAATGGAAACAAGATTTGTAGCGAGTGATATGCAAAAATTTTCTTAGCTAATAACAAATGTGATCTTGTCTGTAGAACATCATTAATTGACGACTATGCAAAATTTTCTTTATGATGAATGGACTTGTATGCAATTTGTTAGTAAAGCTGGAAATAGTTATATCTTGTGCATTTTTTTTGTATGCCATATGATGAGTTGCAGAAACACATGCATAATTTATGGTAGCGATAGTTGGTAAATTATTCCTGTTTATCGTTACCTTAGTTCTTTCTCTTCCAGAAAAGCAACCATCCAAGAAACAGTATGAATTGGAAAACCATAAATAAACCATGCAAGAAATTGTTGGTATCATCTGGAGGAGCGTCATCAGGTTAGTTAGTTCTTTTGTTGGCAAAGTCTGCTCTGGGTATTCACTCTTACTTGGTTGACTTATAATTATTTTTAGTATTCGATCATAGGCCGAAACTCTGCTGGTCGCATTACAATTTGGCACCGAGGGGGTGGGTCCAAGAGATTACACCGTAACGTTGATCTGAAACGAAACACTTCATCTGTCGGTATAGTTGAAAGGATAGAATACGACCCTAATCGCTCTGCCAAAATCGCCCTTGTAAGATGGACAGAAGGCGTGCAACCCATTAAGCCGAAGGAGCACTTCATTCCGTCACATAAGCTTGTTCCGGGGCCCATCAAAACCACCATAGCTGGGAATTTCCCCTTATCCTGCATGACTCCGAACAACTCAAGAGCTAGCAATGAATATGCAGGAAGCCGAATTGGCAGTTTAAAGGACGTCTTCATCTCCGCCTTCACATCTCCTAAATCCAACAACTTGTCATCATTGAATATCCCGAGGATTGCAGTTGCTGGGGCAAGGCCCGCTTTCTTTGCTCCACAGATGAGAGGTGAAACGAAAGCCGGAGAAGAGAAGACCCTCGCCTTTGCTGATGTCAGAAAGTGGAACAAGGATAGTGTTTTGTGGGAACATAGGTCTAAGCGTAAAGCAGCGGTTTCTTGGCAGAGTATTGGGCGACTTGATGAGATGAACTTAGATTTTGTCAAGGATGATGAGGAAGAGGAGACAATGCTCGTGCAGCAACCAGCAGTAGTGGACCAAGTGACAAAGACGAAAGACCAACGTGCCCCCGTCAGCTATATATTGGCTACCCATGAAATGGAAGTAGGGCAGATGGTGATGAACTGTGATTCATCCAAACCTTCTCGTAAACAGAGGGCCTTTTAGCGTACACCAGAAACAATATGCAATAAGTTAAAACAAGCTTTCAGTTAGGCTTTCGTTTTTTTGTTGATCCTGTAATTTGCTTTAGTTTCCTTTGGACAAAAAGAAGCTAGAGTTCGGAGGAAAACTCTGTTGCTGAACTCAGTTTTGTGTATTCAGGTTCTGTCATTTTGCTTGTATAACACAAGCTGTTTTATTTGGTAACAGCACAGTTTGTTTATTATTCACTTTGCTGAAGTTGTTCAGTTTCAATTTGATAAGTGAGAGAGATAGAGAGAGACCCACTTATCCCGGCCCCTAATTAACTCGTGTGTCTCATTAATTACGTTTCATTGTCTTAACCTCGTGTAGTCCCCCAAACTGCACTAGATTCATTCATTGATGGTACGTTACCTACAAGAACTAACTACGTAATTCCAATTTTAAATTACGTATTATGAAAATTATAATACTTTTACGAAAATATAAGCTTTAATTTGTAATATTTTTGTGTCTGCATTAGTATCTTTCATAACAGCATATTGCAAAAAGAATACAAAAAAAAGGTAAGGTGGAAGATAATACTGTACTCCTACTACAAGGTAGGACTTTCACTATTTTTTTTTGTCATCGACCCCAACTTTTTTTTTTTTTTAAAGAGAGAGCCTAAGCTCTCATTGGCCTCTCCCATCTAATCAACACCTCAGCAGTGGAACTTTTCCGGGTCCGTTCGGATCGGCACGAGTTGAAGTATGTGTTGAAGTGGAAGCAAGCTGAAGTTGAAGGTAGTTGAAGTGGGCTAAAGTTGAAGGTAGCTGAAGTTGGTGCTGAAGTTGAGATTTTAGGAGCTGAAGTTCGATATGGCGTGTTCGATAAAACGAGTTGAACAGAGTTGAAGTAATTGATATTGGTATGTAAAATGACGAAAAAGGGTATGCATATAATTAGTATTTGAATTGTATGTTAGAGTAATATTATGAATTATTATTTAGTTTTGCTCATGTAAAATTGATATATTTAAATTTTATAAATTAGATACAAGTTTACAAATCAGATACAAGTTTAAATTTTATAAATCAGATACAAGTTTACTAATTACATTGCTTCTCCAGTATTCCTATAACATTAAAACCAGATACAAGTTTACAAAATGTATCAAGAGTTATATATTACCACATTCCACATTGGCCCGTCTCTTAGCAGGCTTCATTTCTGCAAAAAACAACGACTTCTCGGTTCTCTTTTTTTCGTTAGATATCAATCGTAGTGCAGCAGCTGGCTGTGCAGAAGAGTGAACACTGGCCCATCTCTTTTTCTCGTTAGAAACACTGGCTGTGCAGCAGCTGGCTATGCAGCAGCTTGTTGTGCAGCCTGGGTGTGCTAAAGAGTGAACACCAGCAGAGTTGGAAGAAGCCACAATGGACAAAAGCTCTGAAGCACCCAAAAAACTAGTGTAAAAAAACTATTGTCATAAACACATAAAAAACTACTGAAGTTACTTAAGTTACTACTGTCATAGACACATAAAACTACTGAAGTTACTACTGTCATAGACACATTAAAAAACTACTTAAGTTACTAAACTTGACGACTGTCATAGACACATAAAACTACTTAAGTTACTACTTAGGTTACTACTGTCATAGACACATTAAAAAACTATTTAAGTTACTACTGTCATAGACACGTAAAACTACTTAAGCTCCATTAGCATTTTAAGGAAAAACAACTCAGCTTTACCAATTTGAAAAACTCAGCTATACCAATTTAAATAACTGTCATAGACACATAAAACTACTTAAGCTCCATACTCCATTCATCATCAGGTAACTTATTTTTCAGGTGACTTTGAACTGATTTTTAGTCACAATACTCCATCCATGAAAGTGAAACGTGTTACCCCACAGTAAAGCATAACAAGTAAGATTATCACAACTTGAACAAATTTTGTTTATAAAATGCAGCTAAGAACTAAATTTTTATAAGATAGCTAACAAAGTTGATGAGGAAAAAGAGAACATGACTACATACTCCCAAAAGAAAATGGCAGCACATACAACATAAAAACATATTCCAACAACTATTCAGCTATAACAACACCTATTCCATAACTATCAGTTTTGCTTTTTAGGAAAATGGAGACATTCAGTTTTCAAAGATTACCATCCACCATGGACAAGTAGAGACATGGTAGAGACAAGTAGATACATGGTAAGAACACACAAATGTCCTCAATTTCCACTAATGTTTCTTAACATGATACCACTAATGTCCTCAACTCCATACATGTAATTCAAGCTGCAAACAATTTCATATTGATCCCTGGACAACACATGATGCAAACAATCTAAGCAACTCAATGATTTTTGAAGCAAAGAATTTCTGAAAAATGCACAAAAAAATCACATTGGCATTTTAACAAACACCTTGTGTGCACAATTACAATGCAAGTTTTCCTAGCAGAAAAGCCCTAAATTCACAACTCCATTACTAAGACAAATCAAACCCACTGCAAGTTCAAGGAAAAGACATAAATTTATAAGAGGTTCTCGGTTTTTACAAGATGCAAATCAAATTTCGTATTCAAGGCAAGTTTATTTCTGGATGCAAATTAGGGTTCAAGGAAAAATCAATCTGGGGATGCAAATTTGATGAAAAGGAAGTTCCAATTTCACAGTTAGGAAACAATCGAAGCAACTCAATGATTTTCGAAGCAAAGAAATAGGTTTACCTGGGTCGCTAATTTTTATCGAAGAAGCTTTCCTCTGTGCAATAGGATATGAGAATGGAAGATATGAGAATTCTCAGGGGTACAAAACGTAAACATCCACAACTTCAACTCCAATTTTTTCCTTCCCCGATACCCCCAAGGGTACAAAATCTGCTTCAACTTCAACTCAGAAATCCTTCAACTCCAAAGCTTCAAATCGTTGGGCTGTAATGCCGAACACTCCAACCTTCACTTCAACTCCACATTTCTTCCACTTCCAAAACTTCAACACCCCAAAAATGCCAATCCGAACGGAGCCTAAACAAGCCATTGGCCCATACAATCTTGTATTCAGTAACCTGCTTAATAACGAACTCAACTTTATCACCTCCAAACACAAATTTGTTGAATATTCACCCATTTCGCCACTTCCATAGGTTCCAGAGGACAGTAGCAAACAAACTCGGCCAATCTCTAACGTTACTACTATCGTCCCTCAACAAATTATATCTCATCCATTGAGCAAAATTCCATTGAAAGAATGCACTTGGAACAAAAGGCGGATCCAGTCTAGACCACAACTCCTTAGCCTTAACACAATCACGAAAAATATAGATCAAGGATTCCGAGATACCTGTGCAATGCGGGCACTCGTCGGAGTCACTTAGGTGGCGCCTTTTATGTTCGGCATTGGGAAGAATACCCCCTTTGAAAGAAATCCAGGCGAACTCTTTCCTGGACACGCAACTTCCAAATATGCTTGAACACCGGGCGGTCGATAGTGATCTCGCGGTCCTGATGATGCACTAATTTGTAAGCGGCAACCGAAAAACACTCATCAAGAGAGAGCCTCCAGTTCATGGTGTCTTCTTGCCCAATCTCAACATTCAAAGCAGTCGCTGCCAATTTAAGAATAAATTCTGTAGGGAGAAGAGGCGACAGTAAAGCCCAATTCCAGCTCGCCCCGTGAACCCAAAAATGAGCCACCGTGAGCTCCCGTTGGAGAGGGTCAATGAAACCCGTGGAAAAGTCGATCAAAGGGCCATCCACCAACCATGGATCAAGCCAGAAACGAACCAGGTTCCCATTCCCGATCTGCCAACCTGTCCCTTTATTAACCACTTCTCTCTTGCCTTTTTCAATGCAGCGCCAAATATGAGAAGGAGCACTGTGAGGTTTAGAAGTCGGTCTAATATACTTAGCCCGAAAAACTCGGGCCCAAAGCTTATCCTCGTTATTAAGGAACCGCCAAGCAAGTTTACCGTTGAGAGCTTTATTGAGATCTTCCATGCTTTTCTAATCCCTAAACCACCAAGGTCTTTAGGCTTAACCAACTCATTCCAATGCAACAGATGCATTTTTCTAGAATCACCAAAGCTTCCCCAAACAAAAGACCGGGTGATTTGATCAATCTTATCACAAGTCGACTTCGGGAGCACCATAGTAGCCATCGAGTAAACCGGAAGAGAGCTAATAACAGACTTAGCCAAGGTGACCCTCCCCGCCATACTCAAAAGTCTACCTCTCCAACCAGCCAGCCTCACATTAATCTTCTGAATAAGAGGTTGAAAAGTCGATCGATCAATATTCTTATGAAGAAGTGGGATTCCAAGATAAAATCCTAGATCAGAAGTAATATCAAATCCACTTTGAAGCTGGATTTGGTGAACCCACATTAGGCGAAACAAATAATTTCGACTTCATGGAATTAACTTTCATGCCAGAAGAACGACAAAAAAGCTCAAGCACTCTCTTAGTTTCCGGAATCTGATTCACCGAAGCTTCTCCTACCAAAAGAATATCATCAACAAATAAAATATGAGAAATAGGAGGGGCCCTCCTAGAGACGCAATCGGCTTCCAACAACCTTCCTCAATAGAGCTCAAAATCAAGTGACTCAGACGCTCCATGCACAGTACAAACAGATAAGGTGACATAGAGTCACCTTGGCAAATACCCCTACTCGGGAGGATTTTAGCAGTAGTCTCCCCATTCCATAACACGTTCATGGATGGGGACGAGATACATGCCACAATCCAACTAACCCACTTCTCAGGGAACCCGGCATCCACCAGAGTGTCCACAATAAAATCCCATCTGAGGCGATCATAAGCCTTCTCCAGATCGATCTTCAAGATCATCCATCCCGGCTTGCCTTGCTTTTTCCTCATAGAGTGAACAATCTCCTGGGCTAAAACGATATTGTCGGTGATCAATCTACTCGAAAGAAAGCTTCCCTGCATAGGACCAATCAAGTCTGGCAACATCTTTTGCAATCTATTAACAAGCAGTTTAGTAATAGCTTTATACAAAACATTACAAAGGCTAATAGGGCGGAAAAGAGTGACCTTATCTGGATTGCTAACTTTAGGGATAAGCGTAATCAAGGTGACATTCAGACCTGAAGGCATGGAAGAGCTCGAGAGAAAACTCTGAATCTCCTTAATCACCGACTCCCCGACCGTATTCCAACATTTATGGTAGAAAACAGGCTGAAATCCGTCGAGCCCAGGGGCCTTGAGACTGCCCATACCCTTAAACGCTGCAAAAATCTCAGCATCACTAAATTCCGAAGACAACTCAGTCCAAATTCCCTGCTCAAGAATGGGAAACTGGTTATGTTGCGTCACAATGGGAAATAGATCATCCAAAGGGAGAGTGTAAAGGTCCCTGTAAAAATCAACAACCATGTTTTCAAGGGCAACTTTATCCTCAACCCAAACGTCATTCGAGTCCTTAAGCGCATTCACCCTATTTCTCTTTCGTCTGACAACCGTGGAAAGATGAAAAAACGCGGTGTTCCTGTCTCCTGCCTTGAGCCAGCTTTCCCTAGACTTTTGGAGCCATAAAAGCTCCTCCTGTTTGAGGACATCAGCAAGCTCATCCTGCAGGCGACGATCCGTTTGCAACAAATCGGTAGAGGCCCTGCTTCGATATCAATTTGGACCTGCTCAATCTTGCAAATAAGATCCTCTTTCTTAGCATTAATATTTCCAAACTCAATCTTGTTCCACTGCTGGAGAGCACAACGAAGGTGACCAAGGGCTAAATTCGCTGCACAATTTTTATCCCTGTTGCTCTTGACAAAGATGAAAAAATTTGTATGTGTCATCCACGCGACTTCAAATCTAAACGGTTGTCGGCCCCGATTAAAACTACACTTCGGCATAAGATTCAGGAGGAGTGGAGTATGATCCGAGCCAAATTTGGGAAGGTGTCTAACAGAGGCATTAGGCCACGTGAGGCAGGCTTCCATGTTCAGTAAAACCCTGTCAAGCCTCTTAGCTACATACTGATTAGGGAGGCTACCCCGAGACCAAGTAAAACTCTGACCCGAGAAACCAAGGTCGATCATCCCATTATCATCAATCAGATCCTGAAACTCAGCAGAATCTGCGTGCAAATTTTCGGAACCTCCCTGACGCTCCTCACTCCGGAGAATGCAATTTAAATCACCGCCAAGGAAAAGCGGGCCCGTCAATTTAGTCAGCTCGACATCAATGGCTTCCCAAAGCCTCCTTCTTCTATGCACAGCAGGAGGCGCGAAATATTTGATTAGGAAGCATCGTGTGGATTTGATTGCTCTCCCAAAGCCTCCTTACCTGCTCCTCTACAATTCCACAAGATAATATCCATTTGGATTAAAGCGGGGGAAAGCTCGCACAAAAACCTGCTAAATAGAAGGAAGATGTGCCGACTTCTCCAGAAGTCCATCTTCAAGGCTACTAACATGATCTCCTGAAGACTCTTCATTCATATTTGAGGTCTCCTTCCCCAAATCAAATTCGGCAGTCTCCTCGTAGTGCCCAGAAGCTTCTTGCCAGAATTTTCCTTTGACGATAGGCCCTATCTCTTTGTCATCATTAGAAGCCCCGATTTGGGCTTGAGTGGTGATAAAACCATCCCCTTCTTGCTCATATTGGGCCCGTGTTCTTTTAATTGGGAAGGGCTCTGGCCCACCTAAGGAGGAGGCAATAATGGGCTGGTGATTATTAGAAGGTGGGGGAGATACGTGGACAAAAGTTAAGCCCTTCTTCTTCTTCCCATTCTTCCGCCTTCCTTTATTATTCTTAAATTCTTTTGTCTTATTGCCATGAGAACCTGAGGTGTCTCCTTTTTCTAGCCCTGACACAACCACCTGTTTCCCTTTCTCCTTCTCACCAATGGCTCCTTTTTTGCCTTCTTTATGTATAACAGAGGGACTGTTCATTTGTTGATCTGATGTTTGACCTGCTGAAAACACTCTCCTGACAATCGGATTTTCAGCCTTCGTTTCTTCTTCCTCCAGATTTTCTAGTACCTTGAAAATCCCCTTTCCCGAGGGCGAAATCAACATCTGAGCATTCCCCTTTCTGGTCATGGCCTGCGAAGCATCAGGGTTAGGCCTATTCGCATTAGGGTTTGGCCTATTAGCCCTGCGGCGTGGCGTCGGCAACATCCAACTGCCCAACTTCTCCCTTTCGACCGACCCTCTTCTTCCGGCGAATGGCGCGACCTTCTCAGTTTGTTTCGTCTCCTTTTTCCTTTGGATATTCACCGGATTACTAGGGCAGTGTTGTTTGAAATGCCCATAATGGCCACAGTCAAAGCAGATTGCATACAAATTCTCGTACTCAATGAGATATCTTTCTCCGTTGATGAACACCGAACCCTTTAACGGTTTGGAAATATCCAGCTCAACGCATACCCTGGCAAACCTGCCTCTGTCAGCGTGCAACGTCTTCATGCCCACCTTCAAGGGCTTCCCAAATCCTGCTGCAACATGCATTAAGATATTTTCGTCATAAAACATTACCGGGAGATTGGAGATGCGAATCCAGGCGGGAGTTGTGGCCACCGTATCAACAAGCGGATCGAACCCCGACGTCCATGGGTTCGTAACCAGATAATGCCCGAAAACAGCCCAGGGCCCTCCAAGCAACACCCTAGTGTAATCCTCCTCCATCGAAGATTTGACCAAGAAGTAGCCATGATTTCATAAGCAATCATCGTTCCAAGAGGCTTGACAACCAAAGTCGTGGTCCAAACAGAGGCCAAAGCCTCCAGCACCGCGGGGTCGATGGCGAACGCCGGGTCTCCGTCCTCTCCTTCAGGGAAACTGAGACATATTCTGCTCTCTAAGAAACCATCCTGCAGAATCAACCTTTCCTCTTCTTTAGCCTTGGAGAAGCAATCTCTCCAAGATTTAATGCTATTCTCGTTTGCCCCTGTCGGACCTCTGCCGCCACCGGCGCTGAAGGCTTCAGCTCAGGGTCAATGTTAACCTCCATTTCAGCTGTCATCAACAATGTTCGCCGCTACCGGACTATCCGGCTAAAGCGCCGACGCTTGAGTCTCCATAACGATGTCCGGTGTAGAGTTAGGTGTATCGGAGGCCATGGGAGCTTTTGTTCTAGTTGGTTTTTTTATATCCCCTATACCAACTTGTCATCGACCCCAACTTGGCATCAGTTAATTTGATTGACGTTAGCTTCCTGTCCTACCAATTACAAATACGAATGTTTCCTCCAACACAACTTGTTTTTTAACCATTAATCTCTTAATTATCAGCAATGACAAATGACCAATAAGTCCTTTCATCAGCATAGTCCTCATTTTAAACAATTATATAACCAACATTATCTACATATATATCAATAAAAATCAACGAAATGACCATATACTAATTAAAAAAGCGTATATACTACGGATCGGAGTATATATACTTTTCAAATGTATGCTATACGTTTCAGTGGTAAACAAAAGCCACATTCGTCCCAATTCAACTTATGTCAAACATCGTGAAGAGCTCAAATTAAATTTCATTTCAAAGACCAAAGGAGCATCAAAGTGACCGGACTTGGTCATGCGATTACAAAGGTGGAAAGAGATCCGAAGATATATTAACTTTGCACACCATGTAACGTACCCATATAGACAATATATATATGTATGTATACATAAACATAGTGAGAGGTAAAATTGTATTCAAGATGGAGTAAATTAAGGAGCTAGGACGAAGAGGTCAAGATTTGGGAGAGCTTATGAAAGGAATGAAGAGTAGGGAAGACAAGGGCGAGGAAGGCGAAGAACAACATGCTTGTAGCTGCAGCGGCCTTGTCATATTCTTTATAGATTTGGGATCCTAATCTCATATCTTCTGCTATTTGTCTTCCTTCATTCGTTGCTGCTATTCCTGCTGATGATCCCGATAAAACCATATACGATACCAACTGCATGCATGCACAATCTTCCTATGTTATTTACAACACCAATAATATGATTGATAATAACTAACGTACGTACCTGATCACCAATAAAGTCGATAAAAGCAGATGTTTTCTCTTTACTTATAAACTCACTTTCGTTAGCAAGATCATTGAGTCCCTTGACAATATGTAACATGTTGTACACGATAGACAACGACGACATCGCCAACACATAGCTGCAATCACAACAAAATTAATTATATTCGCTATATATGAACAAAATACGTGGATCGATCGAGTTATAAATACGTACTTGTAAGTATCCGCTTTGCTGAAGTCTTCGACAGTTAAGATTATAACAAAACACAAGAAGGAGAAGAGAGAAGACAATCCTCTCAAAAGAACAAGCAAAACTCTCATCAGGTGATCTTTGTTGCTCCTCTCAAAATCATCATCGCTTGCTTGATAATTAAGGTTCCTGTTTTCTGGATCTTGCACGAACATTGGAGGGATCGTCACAGACCGAGATGCCGGAGGGCCAAACATTGACACTTTGAATTGATTTGTATAGGGAAGAATCAAAAGGTTTTGTGAGCATGGAAATTGAAAATGTACTCGATCGAGGTTGTGTGTATGGTTTTATATAAGTTGTGGCATATTGATCAAGTCTTCAACTTCGTGCAAGAGTTGTCACTGCCAATTAGATAGGAATGGTCTCCA
Organism: Oxyria digyna; assembly: GCA_029168935.1. Lineage (NCBI taxonomy): Eukaryota > Viridiplantae > Streptophyta > Magnoliopsida > Caryophyllales > Polygonaceae > Oxyria > Oxyria digyna. The sequence goes on along the minus strand of JAPVLV010000001.1, from coordinate 893,739 downwards.
TGATTTTCTTAATTTTATGAGTTAATGTTTGATACGGCCCAAAAGTCGCACAAGCTTATGAACTAGGCAAAAGTTAGTTTACGTTAATAGTATAGAAAGTCAAATAATCTGTACGTCCATTTTTTTGAAAGAGTATAAATCTATAATAATCTTTATTTTTCCTTCATGAACTAGCCAGTTTTGAGGACAATTACGCATACTAAGGAAATAGATTTTTACCTACATTATCCATGTATAAGTTAATAGTATGATGATGCCAATGATCGAAATTGATCATCACAAGCTACGTACTCGATAAGGAGATCGAAACATATGAGCTGAAATGTTATAGGATATTCTTTTTCATATTCACGGTTTGGAAATGTAATACCAGTCAAACTAAAAAACAAATCACACTTTTTTTTGATATATTCAAGATATTTTTGTAGGAATTTATATTTGCGTGGGCATTTATATTTTTGGGTATAAATATAGAAAAAAGATATGGTAAAGATGAGTTCTTATGTAACGATTGATGATGCTTTTGTGTTCATATATATATATATCTCACAATGTGTGTATTCATAATAACGTGTTCATACATAATCGTCACAATATTTGTGTTCACTTGGTGGAAGAATCTTCAATCCTCATCAGATATTCCGAAAAACTTCATGTAAATGATTATCGCATGTGAATCTAAAGGAATGCAGTTTCTAAGTTAAACACAATCATACCAAATCTTTATCCTAATTATACAAGGGGATGAGTTTTGCACCGAGGTATTTAAGGATTGAGCCACATTTTAAGCGCTACTTCGCAACGCTTTATCTTTCCTCAAAGCAAATTTTAAAGCGCTGTCTCATGGCGTTTAAATATTTCGGCTCAACAACAAATAAAACCGGTCCAAACAAGACACTCATATAAAGACACTTTTTTATAGTTGCATCCACTTGAATTTGTATAAGCTAGTTTGTACAAAACCAAAAGCCCAACTCAAATTTCATAGCCCACAATCCTTCTAAATAAAACACAAGCCCAGAAGTAGAAATGACAGGTTGTCCTCTCCAAATACAAATCTCAAACTTGCGCCCCAAGTATCTCCTCGGCGTTACAAAAAAGATTGCCACTTTTATCCCCAAACTACCCCCACCGCCTCACTCTAATTCCCTGGTATAAAACGTTTCCCTCTTTTTTAACTCCCACCATCATCATCAATTCATCGTCCGCTTTCAAAAATCTTTCAAAACCCTAAACAATCGCCAATGGAGGACCGCGGCTTCGAAGCGACGTTTCCGCTCGTCTTCTACGACGGCAACACAACGATGCCTTTGGGGGACATCTTCATTCATCCTTCGTTGAGTTTCAAGGAGTTTCAATCGATCATCAGCCACAAAATCGGTCTCTCTCCGAACCAGATCACCAGCTACTATGAGCGCGGTCCACTTCCTTCTCGATCCGGCAAGTATTGTGCAGGAAATCGTCGATCTCCAGTCACAAGCAAGTTCAACTTCGCCTCGATCCTCTTCGACAACAATTGCCTCTTCTTCGTAGTCTTGAAGCGGTCAAGACGCGAAAGGCATCGCAATAAGAAGCAGAGCTTCTCTAATTACCCCGTATATGATGAACTGAGTTCGCTAAACCCTAATTTCTATGCAATTAGTTATTCTAATTATCAGGCGGCGTATAATTATCAGATGGAGGTGGAGAGGTACATGATGTCTCGTGATCTCAACTCTGTTGTTTATTCGCATCTGGAACTGCAATCGAGGTTGAGAATGGGGAGTAATATGACAGGAAGCGATGGAGCGTCATCTTCGGGCGGAGTCTCGTCGTCTGGTGGCTTCTGCGACGTGTGCGCCAATGCAAAGAGAGAAGGTCAAACGGCGTCGTTTCACCTGTGTAAATCGGACGCCATTGTTACCACATGGTTTTATTCATCCTTTGGCCCTATCGCCAGGCCCATTAAAGAACAGTGAGGTGAAGCTAAATTAACCAATTAGTGAATTAATTAAGTAGAATATAAATGCCAGCTTACCCTTTTATTATAGTTCAAGAAGCCAGTATAAGTGTACAGAGTAGTCATTGGTCCATTGCTGTGTAGGGATGGCTTATGGATGAGATGTTAGTTTCTGTGTTTTCTTGGTAGTTTGCAGGAATTTGGTTTAGTGTTTATGTAATGGTAAGACCAAGAGACACACTGGGTTGTCAAATTGTGGTTCAAGACCCACAACCTAAACATACTTGGTTACCATATTTGTAATTGCATAACAGTATTTATATGAAGTTTTTGAAAAAAAGAACTATTATATTTGTGATATTGATTTGATCTATTCGCTCAACAATAGAACCGACAGTTCTCAAACCACAATCGATTCGATGAACGAACAAGTTAAGAATCTGAATGCAAGGGGACACAAGATATGTTCACGCGGTTCGGTAATCCCTAATCCGCGGAGTCTCAGTGGGGAGACTCGGCCCAATCAATGCACTAAGAATCTCAGGGAGTTCGCACAGAAGTTACAAAGCAAGGCAAGAACGGCAAATCACAGAATACATGCAAGATCTAACTCAGATCTAACAGAGAGATAGGTAAGAGAAGGAGTTTGGGATTCGGCCCCCAATAGGCTGTTGTAGCTTCAAGGCAGAAGCTACAATGAGAAACCAAGTCTTCGATCTTCATAAATCACCACCCTAGGATCTCCGCAGAAGCACTTCAAGCTCTCTCTCTCTTTTCTCTGTAATCTCTTTCTCTCTTCTGTAATGAGGCGCCGCGCAACAATGAGAATGAAACTTAGGTTAAGCTTCCTTCGCAGAAGCTTTTATATCACGTCTTACCAGATGGCTCAAGTGGGCTTCGTCCATTTGTTTAACAGACACGGCCCAACAAAACACATCCAATCTATCAACAGATACGGCCCAAACAAACACAGCCCAAGAACAATAGCCCAACTTACAGATATAATCCGATACCAGATTTTGCCTTCCAACCGGTTATCCGGGGTTGCAAAATTATCCGGTTTCAGACTTAATCTTAAAGCTAGAACTAAGTCCTAAACTATCTACCAATTCCTACACTTAAACTTTGTTATACTAATGTGCAAACTACTTAGGTCATACATGAACTTAGGATTATAACACTTACAATACTGTAAGTCCTCCACTAACAACACTTGTTGAAGCAAATCATGGTTTAATATTGCAAGGAAGTGAGGCGAAGCTTGATTGCACCGAGATAGCACCCATCCAAATGCCCCTTTCCATACACTCAATTTCGACACTAGTGCAAGCCACCAGACAAAGAGACAGCAGCATCATGTTGAATGGTGTGAGGCTGTTACACACAATGTTTAAATTCAGCTGCAACTAGCTGTTGCAGAATTCAGAAACCAAAGCCTTGCACTCTTTCACCACCAGTTTCGAATCTGCCACCGCAGTACCGCACCATCTAAAATTCTTCGGCTTCTCGCACCCCACACTCCCCAGCAAATCATTGCCACAAGGTCTAACTCCTCCTTATTGGGAACATGGCTGCAGTAATCGAACAGTTCCAGCATTGATCGAGCATTTGAATTTTCACACTGAAGTTCCAGCGCCAACTTCCAGAATTTCTTTGCTTCAGAACATGTCAACAGAGCATGAACATCAGTTTCAGTTCTACGACACACATCGTAATCCTTCTATTTTTAGTCTTCTGTTTCGTCCGAGAATATCCAAGGCAGATGTAGACGAAGCAGAAACCGAGCAAGCCTCATCGATCTTCTTTCGAACCAGCATATAACGAACCGTAAAATGGAACCAAATAAACTCATCAGGCATTGGCGGATTGGCTAATTTCTTCTACTTTGATTTATTAGTATAATAATGATTTTGCTCACTCTCCGGAAAATCATGCAACTCAAATAACAAACTGCCCAGAACAAAGCAACAGAAAAATATTTCTACCTCTGAACGAAACAAAATCCAGACGGAGAGAGGACAGAAAGATGGCAATGTCGATGGAAATTCTAGCGGAAAGAGCTTCGTTGGTGAGAGATTCGTTGGACAAGAGTCAGAGCATCACGCACAACATGGTCTCCATTCTTGGATCCTTCGATCACCGTCTCTCCGCCCTCGAAACCGCCATGCGTCCCACTCAGGCATTTTTCTTCTCTCGATTTTTCCACTACTTGTTGAACGATCCATGTTTTAATCGCTTCGTTTGTCCAGATACGAACGCATTCCGTTCGCAGGGCGCATGAGAACATCAATAGGACGTTGAAGCAAGCTGAAACCGTCCTCGATCGATATACCATCACTCGTCAGGTATCATCTTCGCTAATTTAGGTTTTGTCATGTACCACAGAAAGTGTTTTGTTAACGAATTTCATGAATATGGCGTCGTGTATTGTCCTTGATCTGATTTCAGTGGAATAATTTTGAAAGTGCAGGCTGAGGCGAAGATATTGAGAGGTCCACACGAGGATTTGGAGAGTTATCTTCAATCAATTGATCAATTGAAAGCGAATGTTCAGTTCTTCAGCGACAAGAAGTTTTTCAAGAGGAACAGTGCGCCTCTTAATCATGTTAATGGCTTGCTTACCAAGGCTGTCATGAAGCTAGAAGTTGAGTTCACAAATCTCTTAGCACTTAACAGGTTTGTGTCTCTTATCCAATCCATCACTTGATTAAGAAAATGTTGGATTAAGCTGAGAATGTTGTATTTCAGCAAACCTGTGGATCCTGATAATCTCTATCTAAGCCTCCCGAAATCTTTACGTCCTTCTTCCCATGGAAAGGATGCTAAACCTGCCAACAATTCTACTGATAAGGACTCAGAGAGTACTGAATATAAACCTCTGACTCTTATGCCCCCACATGTTCTTTCTTGGCTTCATGATTTGGCTGATCAAATGGTTCAGGCTGGATATCAACAACAAGTGCTCATGGCTTACAGGTATGTGCTTTGTCTTTTTTTAATTCTGCTTCCATGGGAATCACTTTTGCATATAAATGTTTATTTTATTGTGAAGGGAAACACGTGCTGCTGTGTTGGAGATAAGCTTTGCAAAACTTGGAGTGGAGAAACTTAGCAAAGAAGAGGTACAGAGAATGCAGTGGGAAATGCTGGAGGCAAAGATTGGGAATTGGGTGTTTTTCATGCGTATAGCGGTAATAGTTTGTTCGTATAATCAATGACAGTTTTTTTATAATGTTTGCTCAATGATCATTGATGTGTTTGTCGTTTATGGCATATGATCAGGTGAAGCTGCTATTTCCAGGTGAAAGGAGAGTTGCAGACCAAATATTTAAAGGAATTGACTCTATTAGAATGTTGTGCTTTGCTGAAGTTACTTCTAGTAGTGTCTCCACTCTCCTTAGTTTTGGAGATGCAATTGCTAGAGGCAAGAGATCGCCTGAAAAATTATTTGTACTTTTGGACATGTATGAGATTATGAGAGAGCTTCTCCCTGAGGTAATAGTTTCTAAATCCATTTTCCATTTTCATGGTTTCTTTTTCCTAGGAAAAAGGTTTCTTCATCAATCAATCCCATAAAAGTACTTCTTACTGATTCTTAATTTGTTTTTTATGTATGAACAGTTTCTTTCGACATTTGAGGGTAAACCATGCACAGAAATGCGAGAAGCTGCAGCATCTTTAAGATTACGTCTAGCTCAAACAGCCCAAGAGACGTTCAGCGACTTCGAAGAGGCAGTTGAAAAGGATGCAACAAAAACAATGGTTCAAGATGGGACAGTTCATCCGCTAACCAGTTATGTCATAAACTACGTCAAATTTCTTTTTGAGTAAGTCAGTTGCATATTGTATACTTCTTTTAAGCCTTAATCACTATCTCTTAATAATGGTTAATTAGAGTTGCATCTTGACTTTCAGCTATGAATCCACTCTAAATTTGTTGTTTCGGGAATGTGGTGGCCCTGATGCAAACTCTGAGTTGGCGGTTGTAACAACACGCATAGTGCAGGCTCTTCAGACTAACTTGGATGGGAAATCTAAGCTTTATAGAGATCCTGCATTAAGTCAGTTGTTTCTTATGAACAATATTCATTACATGGTTCGATCTGTCAGCAGGTTCGTCAAGCAACCCATGAAAAATATGATACAGGATAAGTCTTGTGTTCATTCCCTCAGTTTTTTCTTGCTAAATTTTCTTCAGGTCTGATGCAAAGGATTTGTTAGGCAATGATTGGGTGCAAAGACAAAGAAGGGTTGTTCAACAGCATGCTAATCAATACAGGAGGCTTTCTTGGTCTAAGGTTTGTCACTAATCTACTAAACAAAGAAAACTTTTTTTTATATAAAATCTTCTAACAAATCCAATGGTGCATTTTGTAGATATTGCAGTATTTGACAGTCCCAAGCAGTGGGGATAGTGCTGGAAATCTTTCAAGAGCAACCATAAAAGACAGATTCAAAAACTTCAACATTCAATTTGAGGATATTCATCATAGACAATGTCAATGGTCTGTTCCAGATAGTGAGTTGCGTGAATCATTGAGGCTAGCAGTGGCGGAAGTGCTCTTGCCTGCTCATAGATCTTTCGCCAAACGTTTCGGGTTAGTTTCTCCGTTTATGTTCATTTAAATGAATGATGTCTTCTCCTTTTTATTGGTGAGTTTTCTTTCTTTTAAATAGGCCAAGTATTGAGAGTGGCAAAAACCCTCAGAAGTATATCAGATACAGGACTGAAGATCTTGAACACATGTTATCTGAGTTCTTCGATGGAAGAACCTTCGCCGAGCAGAAGAGATGATCATTTTAGGTTCCACATTCATCAAGCTTATTCAAAGCCCTGGGTTCAACTCCATATCTGTAAATGAAACTTGAGATTCATGTTTGGATTGCTCATTATCAAACATTTTCTGATATTATAATACAAGATTCAATGAACAGAAGTAGAGTAAATTGTTGTCGTTGCATGAGTAATGTAATTATCACACTAGTATTATAAAGAAACCATAATATCAATATATATTCATACCAAGTTACAATATCCCATAGCAATACCAAAGTAATTAAAGAAGCCACAAAATTCTTGTGGTCTAGTCGAGTTGAGCTAAACCATCAATAACATAGACACCATGCTTAATAAATCCCATCCCACGGAAATCGCCATTTTTCTCAATAATAACGACCTTAGATGAACCAAACTCAAGGGAAAAGCCAACATCAATTAGTTTTCCAACAGAGATGATGTTGTTGAGCATGGTAGGGGCATAAGAAACATCAGAGAGCTCGAGCCTCTTTCCCGACGCTAATAAGAGCGATATGTTTCCTCTTCCTTCAACTTTAACGGCGTCAGAATTGGCCAGGTAAAAGTGGTCGTCTTCAACCGATTCATCCAGAGACTTGAAAAGACTTTTGTTGTTGCAAATATGGCGAGAGGCGGCAGTGCCCACGATCCATTCAGCAACTTCGATTCGCTCTCCCATGTTCGCAAGCTGGATCAAAGAAACAAATTGCTGAGTAGTAAAATCTGAAGGGAAATGAAAGAATAAAAGTTGAAAATTGCATGTACATGACAAGGAGAAGAAGATGAGCACCAAAATTAGGAGGAATAGAGCGGCCTGGGGCAAAGAGCAGATGCGCAAGAAGACACACTAGGTTTGGGTTGGATTCATTAAGTTTATAAGCTTTGGCCCAAATCTCTTCAAATTTCTAATGGGCTTACTATCAATTTACTCGGAAATTACTGGTGCAATAACCTAAATTATAACCTTCTTTTACCAGGGTTATATAAACTAATTTAATCTGAATCACAATCCGTTATCAGATGAAACTATCATCAACACAATCCGTCCCAAAAACGGGTTAAGTAACCCTTTTTGCATTTTAAATTGTATTTTCTAACCCTAAAAATTTCTAGTGTGGTAACTAACCTCTTGGGTTGATGACAACTTGGGTTGATGACAGTTTGGGTTGATGACAGTAATATTTTTTTATGACAATAATATTTTTTGATGACAGTTTGGGTTGATGACAATAATATTTTTTGATGACAGTTTGGGTTGATGACAATAATATTTTTTGATGACAGTTTGGGTTGATGACAGTATTTTTTTTATGAGAGTGATTTTCGTTGATGACAGTAATTTTTTTTATGACAATAATTTTAGTTGGTAATTCGCATCGAAGACAGTAATTCACATTGACGACAGTAATTCGCATTGATGACAATTTTAGTTGATGACAAATTTGGTTGATGAAATTTGTGATGAAAGTATAGGTTAATAACATTTTTTATAATATTAAATGTGAGATGGAATGTCATCCACAAAATATTTAGTGTCATCAAAACTACAAAACTGTCATAGGAAGGAGATAACTTCAACAAATTGAAATTCTCAAACACAATAACTTGCGTACACACATTCACAAACACAAATTTATTGTCATGAACTTGTTATTGTCACCAAAAAACTTCCTTTGCTCCTGCATTTTTCGGCCATGAACTGTCATCAACTTCTTTTATGATCATCTACTTCATGTTATCAGCCAAAAAGCACAAAAGGATGCAAACATCAACCACCTGCGAACATCACTGACAAACTTCACTACACCAAATAAACTGATTCATTGAGATGAAAATATCTTATAACTATAAACTTAATCACTATTAAAATGTCATCATCTTCTTTATTAAATCAATCCGTGGTTAAAGATGAAAAATAACTAAAGAAGTATCAAATTTGATGTAATACTCCTTTGAAAGATCCAACTATTCGATTAGACAACATATAAATTGTCATCAAACTAATAGAAGTCTGTCATCAAGCCAAATTACAAACTTGTTGTCTTAATATATAATATAAGAAATCATCTAATTTCCTACAAATACCACGTATCATGAAAACCACACCATTCAAATTAATTTAGAAAGGTTGAGATGGAGGATATCACCTGCAAGGCTGCAACAGTTCATCATACATAACAGAGGGAGTGAACATAGGGAGAGATGGATCAACAAGAGCTTGTCGCAACCAAAACAATCCTTCGTCCGCAGGCGGAGCTTCTTCGGATCTGATGACCGATGACAGAGATTCCGATGACAGAGGTGGATTTGACGACAGGCGGAGCTTCGGTCCTCACTGATGACAGTCTGGCATCGAGAAGTGCTCCCATAGGAACGACCGATGACAAAGGTGAATTTGATGACAGAAGCAGAGCTACTGTCCTCGCCGATGAGAGAGGTGGATCTAAAGGCTTCTTCGGATCGTTTATGGAGAAGAGATTATCGCTGAGTCTTCAACTTGTTATTGTTCAATCGTTTATGGGAAGAGATTCCGATAGAGGCGAGAGCATACCTAGTTTCCTCGGGCGATGAGTCAGATCCCATGGTGACGAGCTCGATGGCGCTGTTCCGGTCATCGTAGTCTTGAAAAGGAGCACTTCTCGAGGACAGAGGTCGGTCTTCCAAGCACACTCGGTGGAGGATCTTCAGTCGACGGTTAAGATCGCTATTGATCGAATCATGTCTCCTTCCATGGCGGTGAAGAGATCTACTGCCGCAAAGCTGCGTTGTTCGCGAATGCGCTAATTCACGTTGATGAGGCGTTGATGAGGCATTGATGAGCCTAGCGATGGTGGACAACATCGATGATGGCCGACGCTTCCTCGGCGGGGAGGTTGGATCTGAATATGGAGAGATTGGATGGAGGCTGTGGAGAGAATGAGATGGGAAGGAGAATAGAACAATTATATACTAGGTTAAAAAAAGGGTTAGTTTCCTTACCTTATATGAAATCTCATTAAAAAAAGGGCCCCGTATTGCGCAATCCGTCATTAATTAAATTGTCATGAATATAAACTGAAACTGTCATCAATACAGATTGTTATCAACACAAACTATCATCATGTATAAAAGGGCTAGTTAACACACTATAAATTTTTCAGGGTTAAAAAATACAAGTAAATATGCAAAAAAAGGTTACTTACCCCGAGGAGGGATTTACTCGATCAATGACAACCAAGTGATTTACTAGAGTCTAACAGGTTCAGATGTAGATACGTTATTTCTAGAGCATATTGACTAAAACTACTAAAACTGAGTACGTGGGAATGCTCACTCCATATTCCTCTATACGGAGTATATGATATTACAATCCTAATCTTATCCGTTTTAAAAGTTCTTAACCTGAGTCATGCATTTTGAACTCAAATATGCGAGAACCTTCTTAGTCACATTTCCCAACTTTTTTTCGAATGATCTCTACCACTCCTTACAAACCGAAGTCTTGCTTTTCGCATTTATGAACTGGTGCGTTTGGTTTCCTCTGCAAGTACATATTCCAACCAACGAAGGGTTGTTTCTTGCAGTTTGTCTCTAATGTGAGTGACCCCAACTTTTTCTTTAATGACTTCTTTCTTGATCATGTCCATTCTAATGCATGCGGTAGCATATTGAACTCGGCATTATCGTCTCTACCACTACCATCTCCTGTTCTTGAACAAGATTTAGCATAAAATGATTCCGAGCGATTGAACTAAGTGATAAGGAGAGGGGGAAATAAACCAAATTAAGCTCGATCTATGTTTGTAATTTAACACAAACATTAATCTACACATTAGAGTTGATTTTGGTGTTTGGTTCAAGAAGATAAAATGAGGATTAAAAGAATGAGGTAGCAGGTCACAATTCACAGCAATAAGCACATATTTAAAGTATGGATTAAATTTTAGGCAATGTCAATAGTATAAAATTGTTTTTTTAGCTTAATGAAAATTAAGCCGGGCACGTAAGTGCATATTCTTCGTGGCCGGTGGACAAAAGACAGATTGAAGCTTCTATTGTCATACTAATGGTCCTACACATGTACTAGTATGCAGCTTCATCTTAAGTTTCATAAAAGTGTATAGAAAAATGAATAATAATACATGTATTTAATTATACATTTAATTAGCTGTGGTAATAATACGAAGATACGAAGTTATATATTTTTTATATAAATAAATAAAACTTATGCCGATTGCTTGATGAAACCTCATCCATAGGACCACAAATACTCTTATACATTCATTCATTATATATAACTATGTTTTTACATTCGTAATTGTATATAACTATGATACCTTTGCACATGCATATATTCATCACCATGATTCATGCAACGCTAAACTAGGATTTATAACAACTCCTGGTCGAATACCTAGAGTTTACACTTTTGGTATTTTGTGTTTTGGTCATCTTTTCTCGGTCCATTGTGATCGATTCAAATTTGATTTACGTTCACACCATATCATTAATATTGTGTACCTCTTTTGATGATTATTTTAGTAGTTTTCAAATAATCAATTAATTGTACACAAGAATCTTTAGCATTAGAAGCAAAAAAAAACGTACAATACAACTCATTACTCATGTATTAGTATGCACCTACAAATTTGATCAACCATAATATAATAAACACCCAAAATAACACCAATTAAAAGCCACTCTCCTAGCCTAATCCCCACTAGCTCACAATACACAACAAGTCAGTCAACTCACCTAATATACACTCTCTTTAATTTTCCTCTCTATTTATTATCCTTCTCAACCAAAAACACACACCACTAACTCAAATATCCCTCATAATCTCAAACACCACCACAAAAATGACCGGCAAAGATTGTGGACACCACAAGAACAAGAAGAAGGAGCTATGGCTTAAGATTTTCAAGGGGACACTCATCTTCCTCTTCATAGTGTTACTTGTGATCCTCATCATATGGGCCATTCTAAAGCCAACCAAACCCAGATTTGTGCTCCTCGATGCAACGGTTATCGCCTTCAATGTAACTGCACCGAATCTACTCACATCCACGTTCCAAGTCACGGTTCGGTCCACAAACCCTAATGATCGAATCGGCGTCTACTATGATCGCCTTCTTGTTTATGCGTCGTATAGTGACCAGCAGATCACTCTTCCCACCTCCTTTCCTCCTACTTTTCAGGTACTCTTTCTGTTTACTTAACGTTTTCTAATGATAAGAAACCAATAGAAATACGCATATTGCATCAAACAAGCTTAGTAGTAGATTGATGATCAGTTTTCAACTAATGTTTCATATTTTATTGTAAAAAAGGAATTATATACGGGCATATTCAATTATTCATACACGTACTAGAAACACACAAATCCTTGTTGAAAATATGAATTGTTGTCAAAATTTGAGCCTTGAGGAATTAATTTGATAAAATTTTAGGCGACTATCGCGGGGACAAAAGAAGGGTTGGTTTCATACTTTCATTCCATGAAAATGAAATAAGGGCTTATTTTTGAAAAAAGAATTGCCTTGATGTAATAATTCTAAAATAATTGAATATAATTTGATAGGAATATATTCTACGTTGAGTGCAGACCCTTCACGCCAAAAATTGTACTAATGTTTCAAAATTTATTGTAAACAATGCAAATTTGTCAAAGCTTGAGGATTTGCTTTGATATGATCTAATTAAAATTTGAGATGATTATGACTGGGAAAAAAGAAGGGCTAGTTTTCATTCCATGAAAACGAAAGAATGGCTTACTTATTCAAAAATATGTTTATATGTTGAGTGCAGGATACGAATGGTGTGAGTATATGGTCGCCATTCGTGACAGGAGTATCGGTTCCAATCGCGCCGTTCATCGGAGAGACTCTTAAGCAAGATCAGACGGCTGGGAATTTACCAATTTTATTCAAGATGGATGGACGGGTGAGATGGAAAGTTGGAGCTTTTATTACTGGAGGATATCATATACACGTTAATTGTCCCGCCTATATAGCTATCGGAAACCCTAGCGCCGGAGTTCTCGTCAGCAATAACGCCGTTAAGTATCAGCTCTACCAGGGCTGCACCGTCAATGTTTGATACTAACGCCGCCGTTATCATCATACCAAAAGTTTATATTTCGAAATCGGATTAGAATAATGTATGACAGGTTGTAAAATATATTTAGTCTTCTTTATTATAAGTTGAGTAATTCTTTTGAATGTTGTAAGGCATAGTTGTTCTGAATTAATGTCAAATTACTTGTCTCATAAATTGAAGTTAGGTTTCTTGTAACACCAACTTCAACTAATCAATCAGACCAAAAAAAAAACTTCAACTAATGAAGGAATTTTTGAATCGGAACAATCTCAAGGAATGTTATGTTCATATTGACCGTATATTAGTGGCTTCTTGCTTTTTTCCTATCAAAGAATTATTAGAAGGTTCATTTATATAGAAAAATAGTGGTAGTTACGATTTATGTCTAGTCATAAAAGTGTGTACCAATACTTTACACTAAATGATTAAAAATAAATTTAACCGTAAAAAATATATGCTTTATTCTAGAATAAAGTATATGTATTCCTGTATCTTGCCTGTGGGTCTTAGTATCTTTATCTTTCGGATTCATCTACTTGGAATTTGCTTATAATTATGGTAAATAGAGAATTGTATAAACGTCCTTTATCTTTATTCTGGTGGTAAATTCATACAAGTGGTACCATGAAATTATTAGGAATAGGTAGGACATCGTCTGTAAAGGGCATTCCTATATGTGCGAGTACCAATTAGAAATTAGAGACCGGGATGGGTACGTAATTGATCTTAACCCCTTCACCAAATCCTACCTTTATCTTCTTTGATTTATATATGTATAGGTGGTGTAACTAACTGAAATTGATTAATTATGTCTCCTTTTTGGGGTTAATAATTGAAATGGTTAGTACTCCCTCACCCTCATAATTTTGTTCATCTTTTGGCACTTTTGTCGATGCACTTCTTGCGCCGTTTATATCTCTAATTAGATGTTATCGAAAAATTATGAAATTTTAATATTATTAAAGTACTCATTGATACGAATCAAATAAGATTTCATATGACTATGTTTTTTCTTATATATTTGATATAATCTTACAAATTGTATAAAATTGTAAATAGTGTAAAAATTAGAAACAGAAACATCATTATGGGACGGAGAGAGTACTGCTTATTTAGGACCGATTGGTCCATGTTGTATTGTATTATTATAATATTATTATTGTGTATTTCTGATAATGGTACGTACTAAATACGGAGTATTATCTTATTGAATTCTAAATGAAAGAGTAAACCGGGGTTATAGGTGAATAATTTGCTTATAATTAGTTAATTTAAGAAATAGAGGGAGTAGATGATGTACATCCATATTAGACATGTCGTGCATAAAACATTACATCCATGACAAGGGTTTGTATTATAATTGAGTACATTCATTTGATTTTGGGCTCATTAAGCTGGAAACGTTAAAGATTATACTTAAGTTTAAGGTTGATGGTTAGACAGATAGAACATGCAGACAATTTGCAGGTTCACCCACCACATGGTTTACATTGTTGGATTGTTGTCCTTATCGATCCATTCCCAAACCAGGAGAGGCCAAATCAAGATTATTATACATGAAATGACTTGTTAATTTGATTAACCAACTTACTCGTTAGCTTTCTGCCTTTTTTACAGGAAAAAATATCGAAACCGTGTACGTCTGACTAATGGCGGCCCAATTCTTCGTAGTCAAAAAGGCTGCTTACATTGGCTGCTATCCCTTAAACATGTGTACAAATTCATCCAAAGACAATAAAAACCTCATCTTGAATAACTGATGTATTTGTTTGCTGTGAAAACCTTATTAATGGCCATCGTTGAGACCTGTAAATGTTGCATTTTGTGTAGAAGATTGCTCAAGACTAATTCTCATGAATTGCTTCAACAGGCATAAACAACTTTCAAATGACTTGTTTGTGAATCCGAGACAAATAAACAAATGGGCTTATTATGGCCCACAACATATCATAGAGGTGGGCTTTAAGCCCATTTTCATAGTCCATATGGGTGTTCCACCGGTTACATACAAAAAGCAGCAGCCGTAGCCCGTAGTTGCAACGAACATGGCAAAAGTCGTCGTCATCGCATTAACTATAATTCAGTTGTAAGACTTACGTATGAAACAAGGAAACCGAAGTATATATCTTCTTAATAATTTCAAGATATTTACTCCAACTACTTAAAAACAGCAGTTCAAATGCCTTAAGCAAGCGCGTTTAATTTTCAACTCAACTCACAAAAAACTCTTACCATTCTCACTACCCAAACGCGGTGAAACCAAATCTATAAATCCCAAGTTCCAAATCAGCAACTCATCATCTTCCAATTTCCCCAAACCCTAAATCCCCAAAATGACGTCACCTCAGCTGAACGGCGCCTACTACGGACCTGCAATTCCTCCTCAAAAATCCTCTTACCGTCCGGGACGAAGCAGCAGCCGCGGCTGTTGCTGCCTCTTCGACTGCCTCTTCGACTGCGGATGCTGCCTCCTCAGCTGCGTTTTCAAGATCATCTGCTCCATAATCATCGCCATCGGGATCCTAATCCTCATCGTCTGGCTCATAATCCACCCTCACGAGCCCAAATTCCATGTCACCGACGCCTCCATCACAACCTTCGACTACTCCGCAAACCAGCTTTCCTACAATCTCGCCCTCAATTTCACCATACGGAACTCAAACAAGCGAATCGGGATCTATTATGACGCCTTTGAGGTGAATACGTTCTATCAGGACCAGAGATTCCAGATGGTGGAGGTGGATCCGTTTTTCCAAGGGAAGAAGAACACTACGGAGATCGGACCTGTGGTGTTTAAAGGACAATCGGCGATTACGCTCGGGTCTAGCTCGGATTTCGAGAGTCAGAAGAAGGAAGGGAAGTTTGATGTTCTTGTGAGGATGCATTTGAAGGTCAGGTTTAAGGTTGGTGCGTTTAAGACTGGAAAGTGGAAGCCTAAGGTCAAGTGCGATTTGTCTGTGCCCATGAGTTCTTCTTCGAATACATTTGAGGCTAAAAAATGTCGTTATTACTATTGATCGCCGTTTTAGATGATTCATTATTGCTTGATTTATGTTTATGTCTTTTGAGTTCTCGGGCGGTTTACGTATACGAGTTGCATTAGGCTATATTTGCATTTCTTAATGTACATAAATAATAACACTATTGTGTTTTTTTTATATATATGGACGTGTTGTTTTATTTTTGAGGCTTGATTATACTAGAAACGTGGACTACTTTATTGATTAAAAAACAACGGGTTAGTAATAGCAATGTTTGTTTGCATCAAATTCAAACTGATGACAAGCTCACGTAATTATAATGGTCAACAATAGACCAATATGTGGTAGTTAAGTATGCATTGGAATGTGACAGATCATCATAGATCGGTTATGTTATGGGCCTACCTGGATCTCGAGTGAAAAGTGAAGTTAGTGGACCAAGGCCCAAAATTTAACTAGTCGATCATCTTTCATGAACTTCTGTATATGTAAATTTGGTTCAATAGTTTACATGCATGTGCAAATACTTATTGATCGGAGTAGAAAATTCACCTTTAACCAGTCCAGTCGATCGTGTACCATTAATTCCTGTTTCAGCTGAGATAATAAACTTTAAATTTATCGGACCCTTATGTTGGTAAATAGGGAGTAAAAAGGTACATAGTAAGATACATAAATGCAGCAGTAGAGTGGTATTTATTACCGCAATTACTCTCCATTGTCCAGCACAACTGCCTCAACCAATAGTAATAAAGAAAGTAAAGGTGAGCGGGAAATCAAGTGGTGTCTCTTTCGGGTGAAGTAGGCGTTGAGTAGTAAGTGGTTGGGGAATGAGAGGGAGTATGAAACGGCGTCGTTTGATCGGAGCCCACATCAATAGCTGCAACAGCTATAGATGAGATGATGGATTCGGAGTCAAGTGATCCTTCTCTGTCTTCTTCCTCCTTGATGCTGTACAAAACCCAGCTTGAATTTGAATCGGGAATGACGACGGAGGGCTCCACACGGCTCGATGGACGACGACGGAAGAGGAGGAGATACAGGATCTCCAGGAACAGAGCGACTGAGAATAAGGAGAAGAGGAATGTCAGCACGATTCCGATCTTGCTTACCGAACTCATATTCTTTAAATTTGATGGACGGATTGTTTTTTGGAAGAGCTATTGAGGAGTTATGCGTCTGCACTGCCTTGTGCTTTATTTCTATCCAGTTTCATAAATAAAAGCAGCTACCTAGATCTTCATATTTCTATTTTTAAATAAAACACGGGTCCAAAGTTTGAGATCGATGCTTTAAGGCATGCATGCTCGTTAACACATATTTTTACTCATCCATATATATAATTATAATCTTCTTCATCCATTTTTAAGTAATTAAGCACAAAACATGGAACAGAATAGGCAAGTACTCCCTATATAAGACAGTGTTTGAAAAATCACTTTTAACTACTCTCAGTTAGTTACATTTACTACTTACAAATTCATTTAAATATGGTTTGGTAGACTAATTTTAACTAGTTACTAGTTACTAAACTAGTTTAAATGATACAACAACATCAATCCCCATTTATCCCGAAAAACGGGATATGGGGTGGTCAGGATTGATATTTTTTTACCCCAACAGGTTGGGAGAAAGTAACCGATATGACCTAACAATACATGAGAATACCACAAGAGCTAAAAACCGAAAACAGAAAGGTCAAAACAGAGAAAAAGATTATACGGCTCCAAGCCCGAGTAAAAGGATACACCACTCCAAGAATCTCAGATCAAGCTTCTGTAACTCGAATCTTTTCCCTCCACAAAGCTCTGTCTTGAGCCACGTCAACTGAAAGCTCCAGAGCAGCGAAGTCCTTGCGGATGACCTCCATCCAGCTCTTCTTTGGTCGCCCTCTACCCCGGTGGTAGTCCCCCAACGCCAGAACTTCACAAATTACACGGGGTCAAACTAGAAAATAACCCTATTTTATACAACAATTTACGTAACTAGTTAACAAATTACACTGTTGTGGTAACATTCCAAACGTTATTTAATGTTTTTTAGTAAGATAAACTTCTTTTGTAACTAGTTGAACAATTTAACTTAAAGTATAACTCAAACTAGTTTATTAAAATAGGTCATTACCAAAAAAAACTACGTTCTTACTTTAATTTTGTGTTGTAATTGAAACCGGTCCACCCAAAAGGGGTAAATTGCAACTACAATGGGCCTCTTCTTCTTTTTTCGTCCTAGTCTGCAAAAGATTAAAGTCTGTGGACATATTGTCTCATTTGGTGCTATGGTTGCTTTTGTAGATGTTCGTTATACATTTTCAAATTTGTAACTTGTATGGATCACGCAATTCTCTATCTATTCATATATACTTCCTCCGTCCCCTTTGATCTTCCCATTTCAAATGGGTACATTTGCCAATGTACGTTTTGTTTCGTCAATATCTCTCGTTACAAATTAGTTAAAATTGTAAAATTTTGATATTGTTAAAGTACTCACTGATATGAATCAAACAAGACCACTCATGACTATATTTTACCTAATACAATAGTCAGAAATTAAAAGATTCTCTTCGACCGTAAATAGTGTTTAAAAAGCAAACGGACCTTATATTTAGGGACGGATGGAGTATTAAAGTTAAACTTTTTCAAACTGTAAGAGTATTTTTAGAAATAAGTTTTACGATTTATAATTTATTAAACAAAATTAAATATAAATTTTAAAAACTATTATTAATAAAAGTTAGATATACACTATAATTTTTATCTAATAAAATTTTAAAATCATCCTTATAATAATTAGAATTAAAGAATAATTCTCTAAATTTTGTTCAGATTATTAATATCAATTTGAAACTTTAGTATTTGAAAATTATACATAGTTTATACAATTCCAACAATTGATTTCAATAAATAAATAAAATTTTAAAATTATCTCAGTATATTTCTACTATAAAAACTTATACGTATAAAGTATAAACTATTTTATATCTTCATTTTAAATATAAAAATAATTCAATCTATAATAAAACATTAAATAAGTTATAATAGAAAATTAATTTTAAAAAACATATTTTTATATTAAACCCCGTGCTTGACACCGATATTACACTAGTATATATAATAGTTATATCTCTAGTGATAAGTATGACTTACCGATCTTAGGTGCAAAAAATACACAATAAACAACTTTGGAAAAAAAAACTTCAAGCTGAGGCACATATTATTTGTTTTTGGTAAAAAAAAAAATATAATCACCTAAATCGCCTTATAAGTAGAGCAATTAGTCGAAGTGTCGAACGATGATAAAACAACAACATCGATTTAATCGAATTTTTTCCTGAAATGAGCATTTTACCAGAAAAAATTCCCGACGTAGGCTCTTTTCAAAATAATTTCCCAAAATAGACACTTATTTCAGGTTCGGAATTTTTTTTTTCAAAATAAATTCCCGACGTAGGCTCTTATACATAAAAAATTCAAAAAAAAATAGTTTCAGCTTCGGAGGAGAGACGCTGGGCCAGCGTCTCTCACACATAAAAAAATTCCGAACCTGAAATAAGTGTCTATTTTGGGAAATTGTTTTGAAAAGAGCCTACGTCGGGAATTTTTTCTGGTAAAATGCTCATTTCAAAAAAAAATTCGATTTAATCAACCGAACTAATAAAACAAAATATGATCTTAATCGATCTTTAAAGTGTTTATGGTTTTCAAGAACAAGTTTGAGAAGGAATGAACTGAGAATGATGAAATAGCATACTCTTTTTCACGTGCGTTACTGTTAAATAGCTTTATTATATTGTTAGTTAAGTTGTGATGTCAGCATGATATAATAATTAGTTAAACTACAGTTGTCACTCCTATAAGAACATCCTGTAACAAACTTCTTCATTATCTTTCAAATCAATTTTTAGTGTTTGAGAGATGTCCCTTTCTCTTCTTCTTATCTTAGTGAAATTTCCCTCTTGTGTTTGATCATGATCTAATGAATCAATATGGTATCAAAGCATGTGAGAGCTTTAGATCGATCAAATCTGTTGAATTCCTTCTTGATTTAGCCTCAATCGATAGAGTTTCGATTATGTCGCACTGCTTATTCACCCGTGCGACAATTCTAATATGGTTCTCACTACTATTACATTGAATGGTGAGAATTATAGGCGTTGAGAAAAGCCAACATCAAAATTTTATAATTTTTAATAACATATTGTTAGAGATATTGAAGATGAAAAAACTCGACAAATTTAAAAAAGTAAAATGAGACTTGGGTGAGAGAGTAGTTAAGAAATTAGCTTGTCAAATAGATCCAAAGCCAAGACAATGAATTTGTATTGGTCGGTGTTGAAGGGCTACGGCTTGATCCATTTTTTATTTTTTGTTACGATGATAGTTCCAAACTATTTTTACACTATTTATATATTAAAATATTAAAAATTTATTAATATTAACATTTATCGAGATTATAATAATATATTAATAAAAGATAAATCTCTATATAACTACTAAAGCAAATCACATTTCTTCAATTCTAGCTATGCCACGTGAATTACTCTTCATTCAGGTCATCCACTTGTCGTCATTTCATTGATCACGATTTTTTACTACTTATTGTAATTTTCTCAAAAAAATTAATTAAATTTGGAAAATCATGTGCAAAAATATCACAAAAAGATTGCTTAAGATCTTTCAGATTACAAAAAGATTTTTATGTGTTAATTTTTTAGATTTTGACCTCCCAATATCCTATTTATTATTTTACAAGTTTATAATTTTATTTTTATGATATGACATATCACAAAAAGATTGATTTTTTAATAAAGAGAAAATATTATATTTTTTTATTATGGTAGTGTTTTAAATTATATAGTTTTATATATGTTGAAATCAATCTATTTAAATTTGTTAAAAATTGACCTATGATAATTTGATCAAATAAGATTTTTGGTATTAAGAATTCATTTATATTCGTTGTTTATTATATTTAAAATGTTAAAACTTAATTATATAATCAATATCATTTTGAGATATCAACTTATTTTCATATAAAATTATATGCTTCATATTATATAATACTTCGTACTACTTATTAACTATATCGAGTTATATAAACCCGCGAATGGCGCAGAACCTAGACTAGTAAAATGCTAATTGAAAGATCAAGATCATTTTACGCTTCTCAAACCCCGAATATATGAAGGAACCATTCTCTATATTAAGAATGCCCACGTGCATAAACATAACATAAGGAATTGAGATCAACGATTTCTGTGTTAAAATACATATAATATTTTTTATTTAGAGTTTAGAATATAACAGTATGATACATAAAGATGAGTGGGTATTTTAGAAATATTATATAAAGTATGGGATATTTTGTGAAAGCCCTTATAAACAATTTTCTTTCATTAAACGCGCGCTTTCCGTGGTGGATGTCGGTTGTCAACTGGAGCCTCCTTTTTCCATAATCACCGCCTCTCTCTCTAAACCCTAAAACCCCAACGCAGCTCAAACTCCAGCTGCAACCAGGCACCGCTCCATCGTTTCTCCACTCTTCTTCGTTCTCCCAGGTAATAATACTCCTGCTCCATCGCTTTTCTATTTTTATGATCAGTTTTTCATCTCTTTGCTTTAGACTTTAGACCTTGATTTCGATTTTCATCTATATACTGTAAATTACATTAAACTGAATTGACTAATTGTTGGACGGAGTGAGTTCACTGATTCTTGGATTCACTAGTATGTATTACTGGGTGAGTTTGCCTAGTTAGTAGAGTGCCTTCGAGTTTACAAATTGTTGGATTCAATAGTATGTGATGTATTGTTGGTTTCGGTTTGTGTTTACTAATTATGGGGTCTTTCTAATCTTTCTAATTATCTGTAGCCTCTGTAGGGGACATTTCGATTGTTTTTCTTCCTTTTTAGACTCTATTTACAGCTGCAATTCTCTCCCCTGTGATTTTAGTTTTGTAGTTACCTGCCCTTCTCATATAGCTATGGACGTAGATGGATTAAAATGACTCATTGTTTGAGTAATGTGATATCCTGTTTACTGGGTTAGTTTGGTTTTCATTAGAGTGCAGGAGATTTGTTCGATTTTCATCTCTATATTTTAAATTACATTGAACTGAATTGACTAATTGTTGGAATGAGTGAGCTCACTGATTGTTGGGTTGACTAGTATGTAAACTATTGTTGGTTTCTGTTGACTAATTGTTGGGTCTTTTTTTATCTTTCTAATTTCTGTAGGGGACAGTTCGAATTTTTTCATTCTAATTTTTTTCCCTTTAGACTCGTTCTTTACAGCGGCTATTCTCTTCCCTGTGATTTGAGTTTTGTAGTTAGCTGCTCTTCTCGTATAGCTATGGACGTAGATGGAGTTAGTTTGTCTTCTGAGCTAAAGAAGTTGCTTAGTCGATGCCCTGAGTTACAAAGCAATCCTGGTTTCAAGGTAATGAACGTCATAGTTTCACATCTCTCTCAAGAACCTCCTGTTTAATTCTCTTACTGAATTTTTTTTTGCGCTATTTGGTCTAATTAAGGGGAAAGCAATGGAGGATGAAGAATTGGTAAATGCGTTGGTAGGTTTAGTTTTGCACCCAGACTACACTATTCAGATTTTGGGATGTTTCCGCCATATGGGGAAGAAGATCATGAGTAGGGTTATACGTCTACTTCAGCTTGTTTTTGAATCGAGGTCTAAGTCTGATTTTGGTAGTGAGGGTTTTGAAGAGAATGGCGTATTGAGGGTCTGCGAGAGTTTTGATCTTGCACAGGTTGAAAGTTTGATTGAATTCTATTCAGAGAAAGGGAAGGCTTTGGATCTTCATGAATTTGCTTCCCTTGCCTTCTGCCGAGCTTTGGATCTTGCACCTTTTCTAAATGGGTAAATTTTCTTTGCTCTAGTGTTAGATTATTTTTTGCTTTGGAATCTTATTTGGCTATCCTAATGAGTAATAAAAAGCTGCAAATATGTATTTACACTCAATTTGAAAAATAAGAACTTGCAAATTTCAATAACGATCGGCTCTTTTCCACGTTCATTATATATGAGTTTCATTTCTCTTTTGTGCTATTCATGATTGTCTTATGTCTTATTCATGTTTCTTCTTTGCTTCAGGTGTGTACAAGATTATTACAGATTTGCTCCATCCCCTTTTGTCCGGATTGAAAAGACTGGAACTTTTCTTTCACAGAATGTAAGTTTGTGGATTTTTTGCTTTAACTGTTTGGCCTATAATTATTTTGTAGTTTATTTCTGCCTTCAGTTGGGGAAGCTTTCGGCTATGTTTCCATTCTTTTTTTTGATAAATTTACTTATTGCTCTATAAAATGTTTGTAAGGTTTGCTTGACGAAGGCCCTTGATATCAAAAGATTAAAAAGTCGCCAAAACTTAATAAAAAAAGATAAGAAATGCAATTTTGTATCATAAAGAAAAGGATGAAACTTACTACAATTTGTCAAATAGATCACAAGCAGATGATAAAAGGAATGTCATCTGTAATAGTATGCTAGTTGTTGACAAGAATTTCCATTTTACTAAATCATGTGCTTACTATAAGATTATAGATATTCAACCTAAAATAAAACAATAAATATGACCACAATTGATTTATTATTAAACTGGGGTCTGAGACTTCGTGAAATTTTATGTTAATGTTAAAGCATATCACCCAAGGTATTCCGGTGATGAAGGACGAAAATGGCATTGCTTATTTGAGCTTACACCTTCTCTTAATTTGCTTTTTATCTACCTAATCACTCTTCTAATGGTTCTTTTGCAGGCTTTTCGCCATGTGTTAGTAATTTTCCAGATATCTTATCGCTTTCTTCTAGTTGATCCTGAGTATTATAAAAGCATTTGGGATTGGTCTTCTTTATTGAGGTTTCTACAACAAGTAGAGAGTGTTCATTTGGATGATACTGAATACATGAATGATACTTCTGAGGATTCTAGAGAGAATAATGCCTCAGATGAGATGAATGCTATTAAAGACATAAGATGGATTGGAACACAAATACTCTCAGTTCTTCTAAATGTTCCTAATAAAGCTGTGCCTAATTTTGCTCTTACGGCAAAAGAATCTCTTGCATGTTTTCTACGGTTGGTTGACTTCCCTTACATCATTCTTGCATTCTCTCTTAAGCTCTCGTTTTGCTATTGAGTATCTTTTCATTACATGACTGCTTCTTGTTTTAGTTGGCAGGAGTTTTGTTTAGATGTTTCCATGGAGAAGGCTGATTGGTACACATATCAAGAAACAAATTCTGAAAGTACATGCTCCGTATCATTTTCTTCTACAAAGCTTGTTGATATTGAATCCCTTAGAAGCATTAGAAGCTTGACAAAAGGGTAGGTTTCTGTAACCTATTTGATAAATGGATATTTTTGCAAATTATGATCCTTTAATTTCCTATAATAGCCTAAATGTCATTTTGATATTAAACAATTTACATCAGAAAGATCTAAAAGATTGCCTGGGTGACCACCTAAATGTGATTTACATGTTCTTATCTTTCTAATGTCCATGTGCATTTTTTTTAGTAGAACATTTGAGTATTACTACTGCACAATCATGTACATTAGAAATTTCTAAAGCACAATGGACCTAAATGGATGTTTTATACGATACTTGAATGCATTTGGTATAATACAAATTGTCTGAATGACACAATTGACCTAAATGGAAGTATACAACGTCGCTTCCTGTTGAAATACCAAAAGCATTTCAGGCTGACCTATGCCACTGCAACTAAGTAAGGGTAATTAGGGATAATACCTGGTTGTTATTCTGTCCCTTTCAACTCTCATTTCCTTCATCTTGCAATTTATCAGCTGCATTTGTGGCCCTTTATTCATTGGAAGTATACAATGTGGCTTGGTGTATGGTTATCTAGGTTCAAGAATTCTTCTTTATGTATTATTCAATATTTTCTTCTTTAGTCTAGTTTTAGAAACTAATATGACTTTTGTCCTCTTTTCACATAGAGATTGCAGCCATTTTGTCATGACGTCAGCTTTAAAGAAAAGTTATGAGAGAGTTGTTTTGGCCCTGAGTCAGAAGTGGCCTGTTCTTTTGTATGGCCCATCTGGCTGTGGAAAAACTGCACTTATTAACAAGCTGGCCCAGGAGAGTGGAAATCAAGGTAATCTATACTTGTTGTTCTTATTTTAATGGAGTAACTTATTGAACAGACATCTAAGCTAAAGCATTTAGCGATCTAGTCTATCGTATTGCACGAACACCATGTATTCCCATATTCTATAACTAGGCTTTTTTTGTATCATTGTTTATTTTATATTCATATCATGACATTTTTTTCCGTAATGCTTTCCCTTGGAAAGAAGTTCTTTCTATCCACATGGATGAACAAATTGATGGAAGGACTTTAGTTGGTAGCTATGTTTGCACAGAACAACCTGGTGAATTTAGATGGCAACCAGGTTCTCTGACACAGGTGCATTTGCCCTCTTCTCTCTCGGCTTCTCTCAGGCTACTTGTTTGTATATATTACATTGTATAACTACTACACTACTTTTATATAGGCTGTTGCAAATGGGTTATGGGTTGTCTTTGAAAATATTGACCAAGCACCATCAGACGTTCACTCCATCTTATTACCTCTGCTAGAAGGTCACAATTCTTTTGCAACTGGTCATGGAGAGGTAATAATAGGGAAATATTAGTATTTGTGGATATATGTGCAGTTTTTGATGCATTTATGCTTATTATAATTATATTCCTGTCATCTTAGCCCAAATTGAACGATGATTTTTTACAATATTCTGCTTTGCGCAATATAAGACTTTGTGTTGCTTGTTATTTCTTTTACTCCTAGTTATTTCACATGGTAGAGAATCACAATTAATATTTTGTAGCATATTCACCTTGCCAAATCTTATTCTTGTTGGTAGAGATGATGAATATTATGTGCTTTTGTGCGTGATGATGTGTTGAATTGTCAGTCCAAACATAATTACATGTTGCTTTGCAGGCAGTGCAGGTGGCCCAAAGCTTTCGCCTCTTTTCAACTATAACCAGTTCAAAACTTGATGCATCAAACACTTTTGAAGGTGTAGATTTGACTCAAAATTTTCTATCTGTTTTCTCACGATCAATCTATGAGCACTCTTGCATGACCATGCTGATTAGAATCTAGAGATGTTAAAAATGGATGTTGCGAATATTAGCTTTTGCACTTAGCTAGGCTCCAACTTTATCTATGTGAGGTCACTTAACAATATCAGTATTTTATTGTTGTTCATAGATGCTTTCCTAATCAGGCAAAGTGTTTTTTTACTGTCGATTTGTTGTTTGAAAATACCTATTGAAGCTATAATTACTGCCATGATATACTTACAGTCAATTTATGATATATATTTTTCTCTGAAACAGGCAGGAAAGTTCTCTCCTCACATTGGAGAAGGATAATGATAAGGCTGCCATGTAGAGATGACTTAAACAAGATAGTAACTGATTTGTACCCAGATTTGGAGGCCATAGTGCCAAATATCATAGGTAGATTTTTTCAGGTTTGGCTGTATGTGTTCCCATTTGCACGTATTTGCTGAACTTTATTTTGTGTCTTTTGTTAGGTGTATCTTTGGCAATTAATAAGCCTTCTCCTTCAGGATCTGTTGAATCTACGAATTCACTTGAAATGTTTTCTCTAAGGTATTTAAAGTTTGCAATATAATTCTGGCTCCAATAGTCAGATTGTCTTAATGATGTTGATGACATGTGGGTGATGTTGTCAGGGATATCTTAAAATTTTGCAAGCGGGTTTCTAGTTTAGGTCTCAGCATTGGAAGGAACAATTGGACTCAGCTTATGTGGAGTAGAATCTGTTTAGAGGTGTGCTCATGGCAACTGACATTTAGTTTGCAACATGGTTTAATATGCTAATTTATTGCGTGTATATGACATTTTCTTATTCAGGCTGTGGATATATTTGCATGTTCCTTCGCTTCTGCTCAGATTCGAATGTCTGTGATGGAGATTATTTCGAAGACGTTGAACGTGCCCATGTCTTCCTTTGTTTTTGTCAATAGACCTAGCTATCAGGTGCTTCTTTGATACCCCTCTTTTTATTTGTTGCTTTCACTTCTATGATTCTATCTACTAATGCATGTGTATTTATTTCAGGATTTTGGTTCAGAAGTGCAAATAGGCCGAGTTACTCTAGAGCGTTCCAAAATTGATGTAAGAATGCATTACTTCACGTTCGTTTTTGTTGGCCTGATGCAATTACTCTGTTTTTGTTCCTAATTTAAGTTCTATTTGTGCAGCGCCAGGGGAGGCCCTTTGTTCACCTCCAAAGCTCATTACTTCTTCTGGAGAGAGTAGCCTGCTCTGTAAAATACAATGAGCCTGTTCTCTTAGTTGGTGAAACTGGTACTGGGAAGACTACTCTTGTCCAGAATTTGGCAATGAAGCTTGGTAAAAAACTTACAGTCTTGGTATGTGTCAACCATTTTCTTTGCCTTCATATTCAGAGAGCTATTTAATAGTATGTGATTTTTCGAATATTTACTTCTTTGTTATCTGAATTTCTTCTAAATTTTGTGTGCCAGAATCTGAGTCAGCAAAGTGATGTTTCTGACCTATTGGGAGGATTCAAACCCGTGGACGCACGCTCTATATGCATTCCTCTGTATAATGAATTTATGGAGCGCTTTTGTGGATCATCTCTGGTTAAGGTAGGCATTTGTTTATTTATATTCCTTGGTATCCTTGTAGATTCAATCCTATTTATATGAACTTCTCTGTTGTTTGTGTATGTAGAAACATCCTAATCATGCAAATAAATTCAAGATGTGCTTCAAGAAAAACAGTTGGAAACAGTTGTTGGTTATGTTGAAGAAGGATTCTGAAACCATAAAGGACAGTGCAATTAGACATGGACTTAAGCGGAAAAGGGATTTGGAGAAGGAACACGGAGCTAAGCGGAAAAGGGATTTGGAGAAGGACCTGAAGTTTTGGCAAAATATGTTTGTCAAACTTGAGAATGCACTGAGGCAACTAACCACTTCTTCTGGTATGATGTTTAAATTTGTTGAAGGGGCCTTTATCACAGCTCTCCAAAAGGGTGAATGGATTTTGCTGGATGAAGTGAACTTGGCTCCTCCTGAGACACTGTCAAGAATACTTGGTGTTTTGGATGGAGAGCATGGTTCTCTTTGTTTGGCTGAAAGAGGGGACATTGATAATGTTGCGAGGCATTCAAGCTTCCGTATTTTTGCTTGTATGAATCCTGCAAATGATGCTGGTAAGCGGGACTTGCCTTGCTCATTGAGGAGTAGGTTTACGGAGTATTTTGTTGATGACGTTCTAGATGTTGAAGATTTGACTCAGTTTGTTGGTCAGTTTAATGATGATATCTTCCACTCAGCACCACAACTGGTTGATAAGATAGTTCTTTTCTACATAGAAGCAAAGAAGAGTTCTGAGGTAAGTCTTTTGGATGGAGCTAATCAGAAACCTCAATATAGTTTGAGATCTTTGTATCGTGCCTTGGAATACACACGAAAGGCAATGGGAACTCTTAGATTTCAGCGAGATGGACTTCAACACGCTCTTTATGATGGATTTTGTATGTTTTTTATGAGTTCACTGGAGGAAATCAGTGCAAAGAAGGTGGGTGAGATGATTGTGAAGTATTTACTTGATGGGAAGGCACCAGAAAATACAACTTATGAAAAA
Organism: Oxyria digyna; assembly: GCA_029168935.1. NCBI lineage: Eukaryota > Viridiplantae > Streptophyta > Magnoliopsida > Caryophyllales > Polygonaceae > Oxyria > Oxyria digyna. The sequence continues at coordinate 865,251 of JAPVLV010000001.1, read as the reverse complement.
TACTTGAGCATCAAATCAAATAGCCTTCAAGGGAACTTTGTGCTTACCGATAGCGTGAAGAAGAATCTGAGAAACATAGCAGGGTCAGTGTTTATTAAAAGATACCCTGTACTGCTACAAGGGCCTACTTCTAGTGGAAAAACTAGTATGATTCAGTATCTTGCTGCAATTACTGGTCATGAATTCGTGCGCATTAATAACCATGAGCACACAGATCTGCAGGAATATTTAGGCTCCTATATCACTGATGCTACTGGAAAACTCGTATTCCAAGAAGGTGTTTTGGTCAAGGCTTTGAGGAATGGGCATTGGATTGTTCTTGATGAACTTAATCTTGCTCCTACAGATGTCTTGGAAGCATTAAATCGTCTCCTTGACGATAATCGAGAACTTTTTGTCCCTGAGCTGTTTGAGACTGTACGTCCACACCCTGATTTTATGCTGTTTGCTACTCAGAATCCACCTACTTTCTATGCCGGACGAAAAATGCTTTCTCGTGCATTCCGTAATCGTTTTGTTGAAATTCATGTTGATGGAATCCCTGAAGATGAGTTACCTACAATCTTGTATGAGAGATGCCATATCCCAAAATCATATGCGAAGAAGATGGTTGATGTGATGAAGGATCTTCAGTTGCGTCGGCAGACTAGTAAAGCTTTTGCCGGAAAGCATGGATTTATAACCCCACGAGATTTGCTTAGATGGGCTGAGCGTTCTAATAAATTCGGGGTTACATTAGAGGACCTGGCTAAATGTGGCTATCATCTTTTGGGAGAGAGGCTGCGGGATGATACTGAGAAGAAAGATGTTCAGGAGGTTTTAGAGAGTCACCTACTGAGACAAAGGCAAAGGGCTGAAACTAGAAAGAAATATGGTCAAGAGGCCATGAAGAGTTGGATTTGTGATCTATACAAGCAGGTAATCCTTCATTCCAGTGTCATAATTTGCCTTTTTCATTAGTTTATTTAAATTACTTTTGTGACTATTGGTCAGTTGACTCGGAACTCAGATCCAATTTTCTTTTATGTAGTTTTGATTATTTATTTTATCATTCATAACATCAAATCTTGGCTTTGTTCAGGAACGTGGTGCTCTAAGTCAGGGCTTTTCTGATTCTTCAGTTGGGAAGTATGTCTCAGTGCCTTTATCAACAGTTTATTTTCTCTCTGATGTCATATTGTTTTTCTATTTTGCATATATCTAACTCTGGTTTTGTTCTGCAGTATTATTTGGACTGAAAGCATGTCAAGACTGTATTATCTTGTTGAGAGGTGCTATCAGATGCGTGAGCCTGTCCTGCTAGTTGGCGAAACAGGTGTTGGAAAGACTACCGTCTGCCAGTTACTGAGTATGATATTGCAATCGAAGTTACATATCCTCAATTGCCACCAATACACAGAAACATCAGATTTTATTGGGGTTGGTACACTCTATTTTTCAGATAAGTGATATGGAACATATATATAGAAATGAAGGTCGATTTCTTATGTTCAATTTGTTCACAGGGTTTTTATCCTATTCGTGAGAGATCAAGTCTAGTTTCAAAGTTTAAAAGTTTGATCCAGAAGCTTATGCTAATGAAGCCTTTCACCCTTTACCAAGAGGATCTGGTACTTTTCTTTTTTCAATTATTGTGTCACTTTGTTCTAGAATGGAAGTTAGATACTCTGTTTATCCACTTGTATGCTCTGTGCAGGCTTTGTCAGAAGATATAATTAAAGCTCCCTCAACTCTTGACAAAGTGGATGATACATTAAGCATGTACAGAGAATCTCCTGGAATGTTTTCTGCTGTTAGTGGACAGGATCTTATTGATTGTAAGGGAATAAGGGATGAATTGTCCAACTTGTATCAAAAGTGGCAAACCATCTTCACGTGGCAAGATGGACCTCTTGTGCAAGCAATGAAAGATGGCTCCCTTTTTCTTGTAGACGAGATCTCTTTAGCTGATGATAGTGTATTGGAAAGGTTGAATAGTGTGCTGGAGCCAGAAAGGAAACTGGTAAGTCAATTACTGTGCTTTACCTTCTGTTGCATTTGCGACTAGTAAAGTGTTTTGGTTTTCATGCTTGCATACATCAGCTAGTAACCTCGCAGTTACCAGTGTCATTCATTTTGCTGATTGACAGAAATCCTGTTTGAGATACAAAACTGTAAGGACTAAGGATATCAATTTTTTTGAATTCTTCTTTATAATATTTCAGTCTTTGCCGGAGAAAGGAGGAACCGACATGGAGATTATAAAAGCACATCCAAATTTTTTCCTCCTTGCAACAATGAACCCTGGTGGTGATTATGGTAAAAAGGAATTGTCTCCAGCACTTCGCAACAGGTTCACTGAGATTTGGGTTCCCCCAGTTATTGACATGGGCGAGCTTGGAGCTATTGCTTCTGACAAGTATGATTATGTGACTTTTTTATTGTTAATAATAATTGATAATGTCTCCCCCTTGCCCTGCATACGTGGTTCTAGTTCCTTCCGCGTTAGTATGACTATTTGCAAATCTTGCAGATTTTTTAGTCCCGAACTTTCACACAAGCTGGTGAGTCCTTTGCTGAAGGTCTGGAAGGTATGCTCTTCACTGAATTCGATCACAAAGCTTTGTGCCTTCTACTAAACTATCTTAAGAAAGTGCTTAAAATCTTTATATAGGAAACTTATCTGAGGAATGATGTAATTATATATAATGGTCCTGTTACTGACCACAAAGAAATTAATCAAAGCCAGCACGCATAAACTTCTGTACCCTTGCAAACTAATGACATCAAAAGAATATTAATGTTCAGGAACTTCTATACCCTGACCACAAAGAAATTTATGTTCAGGAACTTCTATATCATATTGTTTACGATTGGATATGCTAACGAGTACAAAAAAATAAGACTTTTATATTCGTCACCTTTGCAGTGGTTCAATGAGTTACAAACGGGAAGAACACTCACTGTTAGGGACCTACTCTCTTGGGTGGCTTTTGTTAATACGAGTGAAAGATGCTTAACACCTGAATATGCATTCTTGCATGGAGCATTTCTTGTCTTGCTTGATGGATTAAGTTTAGGTAATTCAGACTTACATGACCCTTCATTTTGTATTTTTGGCATGCTTTTCTGTTGGTTTTGATTTATATGACAACTTTTGTTTGGGTCGACTAAATTCTGCTCAGAGCCGAGCTTGTCCATAGAAAGTTTGCTTACAATCCATGTGACTTTATAGCCTGGTTTCTTACTTGATTCGGGCTGAAATATGCAGGCAATCTGGGTGGTAGTAGCAGACTTTAACGGTGTCTTTAAATCAATATCCTTGGTCATTATTTTATTTTGTGTATCTTGGTTTATCATTTGTATATGCATGTCGTCCTTTTGCAGTCTTTTAGATACCGGTACATGTAACTTCATATGCTTTTCGCTATATAATTCTTCAAATACGATAACATGTGCTTGATGATGTCTGGTATTACTTGGGTCTGATTTCTCTTTCCCTCTTGCTTCCTAGGTACTGGCATTTCCGAGGGTGAAGCTGCAGATTTGAGAAAAAACTGTTTTAATTTTCTTGTGGAGGAACTTCAACAGGTTTGTGTGCTTTTACCCTTTTCCTTTCTATCTTCTCTTCTTCATAAGCCCTTAAATTGCAGATCTGTTCGTGGACTTGGTTGAGTCCTCGGGGACTCAGAGCTTAATTTAGTCGATTTTTTGATAGTGTAAGACCAGTAATAGACCAATAGCACAGTAATTGACAGAATATAACATAATCAACACACCAAGAGGACAATAGAACTCAGATTAAAAAAATAAGTAGAACAGTAAGGTAACTCTGAAGAGGAGAACATTCCTAACGAGCCCTATCGCAATGGTTAACTCTCCCAAAGATCCCAAGGCAAGCATGCCGGAAATTTCTCTATTTCTGTGGATGATTAACAATGAGGCCTAGTGCCTTATTTATACTACTAGTAAGCTGTGACCCTTATACCCCTCTAAGTGCTTCTAGGCTTAGTTTGGCTAGTTTCAGTTGACACTAATTCCACTTTACTAAAATTTTGCTCCATTGATTTTGATTCCATCCCGCTCAGGTGCAATCTTTCCTTCAATTTTAGGTTGTTTATCTTGCAAATTTCATAATTTTTATGTTTGGCTGTGTAAATAGTTTTCAATTTTACTTCTTTGTCGAACAAATTTGCCTCAATCTTGAACTTGGATTAAGAACTCTCCTTATTGGATTAATTTGACAGTTATTTCGGCTATGTATAGCTACTCTAATACCTTGTCTACTGATGCTTTTGTTATACTTATATTGCTAGAATTCTTATTAGTTTGGTCATTTGGTGAATGCTGATTAATGACAAGTATTATTGATTAATTAGTGGAAGTAGCCCATTCATGGGCAGATTGCTAATTTCTTACCGTCTACCCAAAGTCATAATTTTGTTTCTACATGTTCCTCATGATACGAGTTAGTTAGTCACAGTAAATTCTTAGAACTTGCTGAAGATTTCTGTGAGAATGTTAGTCACTACTATGAATTGTCATTTTTTATTCAAAGTTTTAAACGATTTAAAAGTTGAAGGATAAGGACTTACCTTTTTAAGTCATTTTTTAGAATATATTTTTAAAGAAGAGCCTACTTTAATTTATTGGGACATGGCCTCCGAAAAGATTGATACAGCCTAGAGTTGGTAGCTTCACATAAGGCATGTCACTCCGGTTTTTATTGAAATGATAGAAAGTTGCATATTATAATGTTAAATATATATATGGAATCTCAAAACTCTTAGTTCTTCCCAGAAGTTGAAGACCCCTAAGTTGCAATATCCTTCAGTTTGTAATTGTATTATAAAATTTCGAAGACCATATATGTGGTGGCCCAATCTAGTATTGTGAAAAAAAAAACTGCAGTACTTTGACTGGATTCCTCTAAAATTTGTTTTGACAGGAGTCTTTGCTTGACCCAAAACTTCTGTCTATGTCCAATTATGGATGGGGTGACACCACTTTCCACAGAGATGCTGCAGGAATCAGTGATATGCAGTGCGACGGTCTCTATGGCATGAATCCTTTCTATATTCAGAGGGGTATGTTTTAGCTGTATATTTATCAGTATTACATTTTTTTCCACTCTTTTGCTTAATTTTTTTGGTCTGAGGTGTTTATGAAATGGGAGATGCTTATAAATGTTTGCAATCTCTGTGATTTACTCTTGATTTTCTAAAATGAGATGCTTCATTTTGTACTTCAATATGGTTGTGTCTCCCATTTACTATAACTTTATGTGAGGTTTCAATATTTTCTGTATTGTTTCCATATTTGTAGGGAATTATGTTTGCAATGCTGAATACTTTGAGCATAGAGCACCGACTACATGTAAAAATGTGCTAAGAATCTTGCGTGCTATGCAGCTTTCCAAACCCGGTAAGCAGGCTCTTGGGCTACTATACTGAGCTATCCATGTAACTTTATGAGTATCATATAGTTGCAAATACTTTATTGATTCTTGGCTTTGCAGTACTACTGGAAGGCAGTCCTGGTGTTGGAAAAACAAGTTTGATTATTGCCTTGGGAAATTTCTCGGGGCACAAAGTCGTGAGGATAAATCTGTCCGAACAGGTCAGAAATAATATCTTCAGTCATCCATTGTACCTTCTATTTTGTATAATTCTGCAGAAACTGCAATTCGGTACACATTGGTATATTGCAGACTGACTTAATGGATTTACTGGGTTCTGACTTGCCGATTGAAAGTGATGAAGGGATACAATTTGCATGGTCTGATGGAATTTTATTACAGGTCTGTGATTGTGGCACGAAGCATTTATTTCCAGCCTTTTGCTACTGAAAAAGTATGTACATTATTAAATAAAATGTCTTTTGCAGGCTCTGAAAGAAGGATCTTGGGTTCTGTTAGATGAGCTAAACCTGGCTCCACAATCAGTTTTGGAGGTATGACTGTATCATGCCTTCTATCCTTGCCCTCAATAGAATTTAAATTCTCTGATCTGAATTGTATTTTTGAAAATTCTTTCAGGGATTGAATGCTATCTTAGACCATAGAGCTGAAGTTTTTATCCCCGAGTTGGGCCGCACATTCAAATGCCCTCCATCTTTTAGGGTTTTTGCTTGTCAAAATCCTACTCATCAGGGAGGGGGCAGAAAAGGCTTACCAAAGTCATTTCTCAACCGCTTTACGAAGGTGTGTTAGTACTTAGTAATATACACAACTTTCATGGTAAATGTCCTGATCTATTGCTGAATTGGTTGATTTGTTTCTTTTTGTGAGTTCAGGTTTATGTGGATCAGCTAAATGAAGATGACTATCTCGCCATCTGTACTTCACTCTTTCCTCGAATATCAGATAGTCTGCTCTCTAAATTGATATCATTTAATAAGAGGCTATTTGAAGAAACAATGTTGTACCACAAGTTTGCTCAAGACGGATCTCCTTGGGAATTTAACCTTCGTGATGTAATCCGCTCATGTGAGATCATTAAAGGTATAATCTCTACTTTCACGATTATGGGTCTTTTATTTACCTTTTCTATATTAACATGTTTCTTTTTTGTTCCAGATGCACCTGATGAAGTAAAAAATTTCTGCTTTTTGAATGTTGTCTATATCCAAAGAATGCGCACTGCAGCTGATCGTAGAGAAGTACTTGGTCTCTATGAACAAGTTTTTGAAGTCAAGCCATTCTTGAACCCTTACCCGCGTGTGCAGCTTAATGATCGCTTTTTGGTTGTGGGTAGAACTCAGATTAAAAGGAATATTTTTCACTCCACGAAAACGATTTGCCAGGAATTGAAAATTTTGCCAGAAATCCGAAATATGCTGGAAGCTGCTGCTCAATGTGTGCAGCAAGGATGGTTATGCATTTTAGTTGGGCTGGAATCATCTGGCAAGTCTTCCCTGGTAAGGTTGCTTGCTCAACTAACCGGTAATGTACTTACTGAGATAAATATCTCGTCTGCAACTGATATATCTGAGATGCTGGGGTGTTTTGAGCAATACAATGTTTACCGCAATTTTCAAACTGTTGTTGCCCAAGTTGAGTGCTATGTCACAGAATATTGCCACAAACTCTTGTCATCTTCATCAGACGTGCACTCAGTAGAGTTGAAAGAACTCGTGTCCAGACGAATATCCTTCCTATCAAGTGTTAATCTCGGTAAAGTGGCAAGATCTGTATCTACAGAGCTGGAGTGGGGAACTTCTCTTTCGTTGATAGTGGAGATTATTGAAATTTTAAGGTCAGATCTGGACATGAACATTTTTTCATCTATGTCATGGTGCCATGATGATCTCAGTAGGATATTGCAGATGATTAAGAAGTTGCAGGGCTTGCATTTTGGAAGGCCGCTTCCTGTAAAGTTTGAGTGGGTGGCTGGATCATTAATAAGAGCTATTGAGAACGGAGAGTGGATTATACTGGAGGATGCCAATCTTTGCAATCCAACTGTAGGTTTTTTGAGATATTGTTTTTGCATTTTCTTTTCTCTCATTACTTTAATTATTTACTCTAGTCTATAATCTCTGATTATTCAAAACTTGTGACAGGTTCTGGACCGTATCAACTCATTAGCTGAATCAAATGGATTCATCACGGTAAATGAGTGTGGAAACGTAGATGGAAAACCTTTGACGCTCCGGCCCCACCCTAATTTTCGGATGTTCCTTACTGTGAACCCAACACATGGTGAAGTTTCTCGGGCTATGCGAAACAGAGGAGTTGAGATATTTATGATGCAGCCAAACTGGATCCATGAGGTGCAAAGAGATTACCCAGCGACGGATATTGAGCTGAATCATGTAAGGCGATTTCTTGTTTTATCAGGCATTCCTAATAGCAAGTTGGTGGATTCTATGGCCAAGGCACATCTACATGCCAAAGATAAAGGCTTGCACTTCAGTACTAAGATCTCCTATCTTGAACTTGCTCGGTGGATTCAGTTATTTCAGCAATTCCTCACAACTGGAAATGAACCATTGCAAAGCCTCCACTCAAGCTGGGAGCATATATATTTGACTTCATTAGGGGAGTATGAAGGATTGGATATTGTCAATCAGGCAAAGGCTTCTTATTTATCTGTAGTTGACTATTTATCAGCAGGATTGTCTCCTGTAATGCCTGGTGGCTGGCCCTTACCCTTGTGCTTAAGGGACTTCATTTTGTACTCAAAAGAGGCTTGTGTGAGACAAAACTGTTTGTATGTGGAATTCCTGGGCTCTCATTATGCTTCATACCAGTATAGTAAATCTGAAAACCACTCTCGTAAGGCTTCTGTTTCTTCCAAGAAGCCCAAGTCCGTGTATTTGTTTAAAACAAATGTCTTGCAAGCAACGGTGCATCATAAAGGACTTGAAGATGCTGTTTGCAACTATAGTGGAAGGGGGTATGATAGTCTTGAGCTACTGTTTGCTACGAATTGGATAGTAGAACAGGCAACGGAAATCGACTTGGAACTGTATACTCGTTGGTTTGGCTGGTATGATTTGCATTTACGACCATATTGTCATTTTTTCAGTTTATTTTTGTCGTTATTCAAGCAGGAACTGGAATTTCCCATCTGGAAAAGCATCCTCAGCATTCGTCATGAAGTTGCTGTCAAAGTCAGAGCATCTGATCCTGAATTGGATGAGCAGTTGAACCTATTGCCACTTCTTGCAACTGAATCTGTTGATCAATTGGTCTCTAAATACATGTCTATATCTGATGCAAGGATCATGTCAAATGCTAAGAACTGTGTTGGGTTACTGAGGCGTACCTTGTGGCAGTGGAATGCAGAACAAAAGCCTGAATATGATGTTGAAGCTCAAAAATATAGACCTGTTCTGAATTCTTTACAGCGTCTTGAAGAGAAACTTCTTGTCAAAATTCTTGAGAGTCCATCTTTTGCTTCAGACCAGAAAATATACGGTGATCTGCTTGAAGAACACATATCGTTCTGGATATGTGTAACATCCCGACCTGGCTATTTACCAATACACTTGCGTTCCTTGATAAAGAATTCACTGAAATTGGAGCAATATTCTCCAGAAGCTGTAAAGATGTTGCTGGTAAGTAAATGCTATGGGAAAAAAGAATGGAAATATGTTTCCCTTTCTGCTCATATCCACGTCTTTTTCACTTGAATATCATAATAAATGACTCTTCCACCTTTTATCTGTTGTGAAGTCCCCTCTCTGTTTCGTGTCTAAATTGGCCTTTTATGTCCATAGGAGGAGGGCAGTAGATTTCCATGGGCTCTTAGCTCAGTTAAGCCTATGCTTTGGATACATGGAGGCCATCCTTTTGTTCCTGGTTCTGAAAAAGTATATGATAGTCTTCATCAACTTTTTGCTTTCTCCAAGTTGGTTTGGCCAACCAAAGGAGTATCAGAGAAGTGTGGTATGTATGCATATACTTATTTCTGGTCATGTAAATTTTATGGATTGTTTATTCTAATTATTGTCCCTTTTGTGGCAGTTGATGGTCATCTCTGTGACATTGCGGCATCTTCCAATTCTGAAATTCGCCGTTTTACAATTGAAGGTGAGCCTTAGTGGTGACAATGTGATTTGATAATGCAACATTCTTGTTTCGATATTCTTCTGTGGGATTATTGTTTTTGCTGCTTGTGGTTGTCCAAGAATCTGTGAGCTATATATGACATCATTATCTCCTCCCAAGTCAATACATGTTTTTGTTTAGTCCATATAATGTGGTTAATTGCCTTACTCCTTAGCTTAATAGTTTACTTCTGTTGCTCTTTGGGAATGTTACTAGGTCTATGCATGTCATCACTTCTAGCACAGGAAAATGGTGAAGATAAGGTTGAACAGATAGATGAGATTCATCAGGTAGAACTTGATGCTATTTTAACTTCTTTCTTATGCATAGAGAACTTCTCTAATGGATTATGTTGGTACAGATGCTTTCTAAACGATTTCTGGATGCAAGGAACAAGTTAAAGGATATTGCAAATTCTGATGCACATCTGTCTGCTCTGGCGAATTCGGCTTCTTGTTGTATTATGTCTCCTGAGATAATATGCTCTCAGTCTGGTTACAACTGCTGGCTTGAAAATTTACCTCTTGTTGATCAAAGTAGCCTTCTCTTGGATTTGTCACTTCTTGAGAGGATGCCAGAGATCATTTTAGCTGATGTTAGCGAAGTTCAATTTGTAAGATGTAGTTTTATATTCTTCTTATTCTATAGGGACAAGATGAGGCCACTGAAAAATGAGCATATAAAGTTGGAATGACTTCGAATGACTGTATGCTCAAGATTAGTATAATACTCCGTAATTTATAACATAAACTCTGCGTCTCTACATTATTCTCTTATAGTCATTTGTTGCATTTGTCAGGCTTTGTCTCCTTTGGAAGGAGATCTAATGCTAGCCTTGCACTATTCTTTGAACTTCTCTTCAAGATGCCCTTCAGATATGCTGCCTTATCAAATGATTCTATACATAATAGAGGCTTCAGCATCAACTACTGCAGGTTTCGTTTAGTACTTATCTGAGATTATATTTTAGATTGATAAGACCTTTTCATTCATTTTTACCTTCTTTTTGTTGCAGTTAATTCGAAACTTGCAAGTTTGGTTCTTGAAATGTGGTTCAGATGGCATTCTTTTTTGTGGAAGAATCTGTCAACTTCGGCAAAGGCATGTTTTAAAATCCCAAGCTGCAGTTGCAGCAAACTTTTTCTTTGTTACTATTTGCAGGAATATTAACTTTATGCTGTGACCTTGGGTAATGCAGAAACTTCAGGAAGTTGATGGTATTCATAACAGATTGTCCATAACGGAAGCCATTCATAATGAAATCTGTCCAAATTTTCTTGTTACCCCTTTGATGACGGAAGCTGTCCATAAAAAGCTGTATGTTGCTTTTCTATGTGCAATTAATCTTGTGTGCATGGTCACTATCTTTATGTCAATTCACTATCTATAGAAGCTCTTCATACGTGTTATATTGTTCATATAGTCCTGATACTATCAACTTTCTTATTCTCTTAAAAATCTTTCAAAATTGCATTTGACGTATAATAGTCTTACTGGCCTGTTATTATATACTAGTTGAGCCTAATCTTAAGAGAACTTTATTCAGGGCAAACGTGTCTATTGTGAAAGATTATTATTCAGAGAGTTTGAAACTCAGAGCAATCTCATATAACATATGGCAGAGTGTTGCACCAAAGATAGATTTAACATCTTCCTTTCTACATGCAGCTCGTTCTCTGTTGCAGCAGGTATACTGGGTTTGCAGATGTATGGTCCCTTTCGTGTTGGAATGTCGAAACTAATGTACTTTTCATTTTTCAGATCATATTTGCGCATAGAAAATCCTTTAGTAGTGAGATGTATGATGCAATCAAGTCCAGATATCCCTCTTCCTCAACAAAGGATCATATGGAGAACGAGATTGATGCTCTTATTTTGCTTCTTGAAACTTCGTCGCATCCCAATTTCAAATCCTCGATAGCTCTGATGATTCAGCCTCTTCTTAAAAGACTCTATCTTAACTGCTCATCAGAAGGTAATATATATTGCTTTGAAATACCTGCGGTTCACGGTCCTTCAAAGTGTAGCAGAAATTCATTTGTACAGTATAATATGCTAACCCATGTTTTCTGTACTTTTTTTCTTTTAAGGCCCAATCTATCACATTGGCTGTTCATGGGTGAGACTTGGTGAATTGAGGTTTCATCTCTTGCTTGGCTTTGACTGTCTTGATCCAACTGCTAAGTATACATGCAAGCGCACACGATTGCTGGAAAAAATATCGTCACTTGAGATCGAAATGAAGGTATCTGTTGCTCGGTGCATGTAATTACACTTTTTGTAGCCTAAAGACAATTCCTTGCATATGGCCAAAGCTGAACCTTTTTTTGTGCTTCGTTTTTGATAAATATCTATCTTTGATGTCTCATGGAATAACGTAAAAACTTTGTTGAAGTAATATCATGGATCATATAGAAGGATCTGCATGCTAACTAGTATAATTGGTTTATCCTGCTAGTCGTGACACGAGCACTATTATCTGTCTTGCTTTTTATTGTTTGGCTTTGCTGGCTCTAATTTGTTTGCAAGTTCAAATCTATACCTTGCTAAGCTGGAGAATAGGGATAACATAGCACTCCTTTCTACGTTTTTTAATTGATATGTTAATGTACTACCTTTTGAAAAATATTTTGTCATTCTTCGCAATGTCTTGCACACTGATATTGCAGATAAGAGAAGAGAGTAATTACTTAGCAGGATCACTATGTGTAGGAGACGTAAATGCACAACTATCTACGAAGTTAGACTATCTGAAAGATGAGCTTAAGAGGCTGGAAAAGAAGGTACTGGGAACAAATCTACTTTTTCAATTTTCTTAAAATATATTGCAGTTTCACCAGGGTAATAAAGGCTTTATCTTCTTCTGTGTCTTGCAATGTCTCTGCGTAAAAAATAGAACATAAACTCATTGTGCAATTATGGGTTTTATGAGTTTTCATTTAACGTAAAGATCTATGAATTAAACATTTGTGTTTTGATATTAATTTCCATATGTGAAATTTAAATTCTCAACTATTAGATTATGATACATTTAGAGTTCGAGGCGTTTTGTCCATATGTTTGCTAACCAGTGAATCCCTATGGTCAAGATTGTGTTCCGCAACGAACCGTTGAAGTTCAGGAACCTGAAGAAGGAGTGTGATGATTTTCAAGATTTCGTTTCATCTGCTCTGCTTATGGTTCAAGAACCAATCAATCTTGAGACAGACCAACTTAATGAGATTGTTGACAGAGCAAAGTCGTGGCAGGTGGGAATACTTTTATTGATGAATGGCTTTTTATAGTTATCATGAACATCTCATCTTTTGTGACTCAAATTTTCTCGGGTGTTTTGTCTAAGGAAATTTACTAGTCTAATAATAGTCAGATGATGTATGATAGAATACCACTTGTCCTGTGAATATAATGTTAAAACCAATGATAAATTTTTGTTTGAAGAGAAGATCTGCTTGAAATACATGAAATGTGATTTCATAGTTATTTGAGTTTTAGAAATTAAAGGAACAAATTGAAAATTTGTCAATGCTACATGATTCTGCCCCTGATTCACATCTGACTAGGCTTAGCTCATATTACTTTTGCTAAATAGTATTGATGGTATTTCTTCTTCTACTTTTGGTCCTCTACTCATGCGCCAATTTTGATATCTAAATCTTCTTTTGAACTGCAGGCAGGTGCAAGTGCGTTTATTGACCGGTTATCTGATGCTTATACCGATTATGAGGATATAATCCAACCTTTTCAAGTTGCTTTATATGAAATGAAGTTTGGATTATCTCTCATTGTATCAAGTATATTGGAAAATGGTTTTGCCTATCGGTTGCACGAGGACAGCCTTGGTCCACTTATGGTAGTGAATCTTTTCCTTTTATATTCGTATAACATTTTGCAGGCCAATATCTGAATATCAAGCTTATTTAACTAACTGGTAACTTTTTCACAGAATGCACTACATTCATTTATGAGATTTCCTCGTAAATGTGGATTTAAAACCACTTTGGAGGTCAAAATGAAGCCATCTGAGCTCCCTTCTTGCACTATTGCGTACTCTGCACTTGGGTGGGCTGAGAATATGCGCTTTGCGATGAAATTTATTAAGGATTCTATAGCAGTTGGCGCTGGGAAAAAGGTTAGCATCCTGTCAATATTCAAGTCTTTCTCGTTGTAGTCAATAAAACTTGACATGTACAATGATACAAAGCTACGTTTGAGTTGATATCATAGCGTAGTGTCCATATTTCACTTCACAGGTCTCACCAACCCTCTGCGAGGATATTGTAGGACGGGTTGTGAATTTGGTAGCTAATACAGGAGTGATGGATCATGAAAGTTTCATGGTGAGTAGTTATACTTTTGCACTCTTCATCTAATTGTTACCGTGATTTTGCTTAAAATAAGATTTCCAACGAGATTCCTGAGCTGCATTGCTTTTCTGGCTTTAAATAGGTCTTGGATCAGGTATATGCTGACTATGCAAGCATCTGGATGAAGATGAAAGTTGAAGAAGAAATGACAAAAACCAGTAAAAATGAGGGATATTTGTTCAAGCCTCGTGCATTTAAGATTGACGATGTCTATGTTTTTGATTTATCCACACTTGAGGGATCATTTTCCAACAGCAGCTTTACCGAATGGAATGAATCTCTCAGAGGAGATGATATGGAAATGGTAACGTCCACTTATGCATACTACATATTTATCTACTGTACACATTTTTTAGCAATTTCAAAAACTTATATTTCCTACATACAGAAGGAATCTGTTGATGAGCCTGAAACTTTGAAGATGTGGAATGACATAGAGGAGTTGGCTTTGAGAAAGATGGTGGCCACACACAATGAGTTATTTGGCTCTATCAATCTCAATAAGAATGTGAGTGTATGCTGCTTAGTACTATTTAATACGTGGTTGCTTTCGTGCTGAGCGTAGTGTTATCTTTCCTTGGTTATTTGGCTACTTTCTTACAGAATGCACTACATTCGTCCATGAGATTTCCTCGTTAATGTGGATTTAAAACCTCTTTGGAGTTGGATCCTTCCTTATTTAATCAGTGCAGAGCATGGTTTTATGTATTAACTCACTTCTTGTTTTCTAATTGTATCTCAGTTTGTTATTTGTAGGAATTTTGTAAGGTTTTTGCAATATGTCCTTGTTTGCTTGGTCCCTTTCCTCTAGAGATCCATACCTTTGTTCTGTTATTAATTTCTTTCTATTACACAGCCTGGTGTTATTGGAGTTTCTGATGCACAAAAATTGGTTGCCTTTATTGATTCATATACTATTGGAGCAGATGTCCTCAAAGGTAAATGCTACTTGAGAGTTCTGATTGATGCGTTAGATCAATGGTAATATGCGCTTATCTATTGACTTTTGTTGGCAGAGGTTAAGGGAATTTCTGCATCTTATTTGGATGCAAAACTTGGGCCAGAACATTTACTGCGCCTGTGTTTGGGGAATGAGTGGCACTTAACGTTTCCTGGTGGTTCTGGACATATGTTCAACTTTTATAAGGTGTTAAAGGTTTCTCTTTATTGATTTGTATAATCCCAGAACTGCCAGAAGTCTTTTCTTGATCATCACATGCTGATCTGTGGATTTCATTGTTCTTTCTAGGATTCAAATTCACCTGTACTAGGCAGCATGGTTAAGTTGCTTACTGCACTTCAGAGGCAAGTTCTAGATCTGTTGAACAACTGGGAGGAGCATCCTGGACTTGAGAAAATCTTGGATATAGTTGAAATGCTCCTGTGTATCCCATTAAACACCCCTCTCGCCAAGGTAGTAATCTCTCTCTATTCAACATTTTTTCTGGAAGTATAACTTTTTAATGAAATGAAGTATAAAAATCTCGAGTCCATTTTTTACTTGAAGGCTCTTTCGGGATTGCAATTCCTGTATAGCAAAGTCAACATGCTAGAGGAAGAAGGTTCCAAGTTTCCTCTAAATGGTGAGAAATATAGTTTGGAGGCTCCTATTAACCTAGTAAATTTGTTCGTATATTTTCATCCTCTCTCTCTTCCTCTCTCATAGTTCTTGTGTGCACAGATCATTTAGAACCTATACTTTCTCTGGCATGCTCTTGGCAAAAGATGGAGTTTGATTCTTGGCGTATGGTGCTCAGTGATGTGGACCGTCAATTTGAGATGAATGCTGCAAAGGTACTGATTGCTGAACTATTAATATGTACTTATGAAGGCATTGTTGTGTGAACTGCTTTATTTGATAAGAAGTTTGTAGTGTTTTAGCTTAATGATTGCATTTCTAAATGTCATGTATTTCTTAACGGAGGGAGCAACTTGCAACCGTTTTATTATAAGTTCTACATATAATGTTAGTTAAATTTATACTTGACTTTAAATACACCACCACAAAAGTCATCTACATTTAATTTTATTCTATACCCTAGATGATGGAAATCAAGATCGTGCCAAGATGTTCATTTTGTTCTTAGATGCTAGGAAAAGTCTGTATGCCAGTGCTCTATCAAAGATAAATACAACCAAAATTAGAAGAGCAATTACAGAATTTTCTTTCTGGTGGTTGGTCTGATGTGTGATTAACTAGTTATTCATTGATATGATATACCCTTCAGTTAGGTTTCTATGTTTATTATATTTAGTAGATTTTTCTTAATGTGCTGAACTATATAATTTTTTTGGGCAGTTGTGGTTTCCTCTTTACTCTGTCTTACATCCTATAAGTTCTGCAGAGCTATCTGAGGATGTTCATGTGAAGAGGCAAGTCTTTTTCTAATTTGAAATTCCTTGTAACTCTATAATTGTGATTATCATTGATATGATATACCCTTCTGCTGCAGCTTAGTGGAGTTCATTGAAACGTCTAACATTGGTGAATTTAGAAGACGTCTTCAACTGGTACTTGCATTCTATGGTCATGTTACTGCTGGTTTACGCTTGAAATCCTACACAAGGTACAAGTTTATGGATCCAATACTTGTTTGAATCAGGCTGTTTATTTGCCTGTCAAGGTTTAAGAAATGTTTTTTTGTATTCAGCTGTTACTTCTTTTGTTTTCAGAATTATCGTCCAGGATTTAACGCCATCATTGCCTATTTTCTGTATTTGCTGGTTTATGCTCCTGCTGTATATTTTTTATACTAGAAGTGATTTGGATTTATAAGTTTTCTGATGTTTTCACTTATTTCAGTCCTTTCCAATTGGATAATCAGAAGATTCTTTTCAATCTCTTTGGATGCTACATTCAATTCCTTCCAGTGTGAGTATATTTCTTTTATGATTATCTCGAAAATATTTCTGCTTGCTTCTTTGTTTTCCCCTTATCCTGTCTGTTTTGTTCCAATGTAGAATCATAGAGCACATCACTATAAACAGAAAAACAGTTGAGACGAAGCTTGAACAGCTTCTCAAGTTATCTAAGTGGACTGATAGGCTATTGCCCTTGGAAGATTCAAGGAGGAACAGACAAAAGTTAAAAAAGATTATGCACGATTACACTGTGAGTACTTATAATCATGAAAAATATAGTTGTGTATCTATTTTTTCAGTAAACTTCCATTACTCCATTTCATTCCTAAGGCATATGGTTTTTCCAAGCATACTGCCTTTGTGTTATCATAGTGTACGATCTTTCTGAGAGTTTCACCTTTTATGTGTATTAGTGAAACTCCATTATTTGCTTTATCACCTACTATATATCATTCTTCAAAGTTCATGTTTTGTCCCCTTAAGATTTATAATTAGATGAATTAGAATAACATTGCATGATTCCTCGATAAAGTCTCGTTTGATTCGGTACAGTGCCTTAGCAAAGTTTCTCTTCTGCAACCTCTTTGTTCCCTTTTTCTATTCCATTGCTGATGACTTCAAACACCGGATTTACTTGCATCTACTTTTTCTTTATGCAGGAAATCCTTCAGCAACCTCTTATGCTGATTCTCCAGCAGAAATCTGTTGAAAGTGGAATAAGAACTCAATATCCTTCGCATATGCCGCGCAAGATGCAAGATGCACTCACTACTGCATGTGGGTTACCACATTTCAATGATACTGAGAGGTTAACAAGTCATTTTAGGGCTGCATGTGATTTACCAGACCCTTGGTTCAGAGCTTTTTGGTTAGTCGACTGGCAGAAGAAGGTTGATCATACATTGCAGATTCTGCACTCTGAAAGGGGAGCAGAATCAAAGAACCCAGGTATATGCTTCAAAGGTCTGAAGGCTTAATATTATGCAAGTATCCAAGCTTCATATTTTCAAAAAACTATCTGATTACTCTCATTCTTATATTTTCTAATTATATATAAATATCCATGCAGAGGATATAGTAGAGCAATTTCCATATCAGAAAGGCTGGAATCAAGCGTGGTGTACTCTTCAAGATTTCTACATGACTGCAGTGGATACTTCAGAGAAATGGAATACAGAAGGAAAGAACTCGGAAAAGATGAGAGCGCTAACTGGTCTTATGGATTTGTTGGAAAGAAGTGGATTGGCAAAGCACAAGTTTGCATTTCAAGAGGTAACCGTTTACTATTTACATTATTTCACAAAAAAGTCTCTAAAAGAGTCCCACTTGAGACTAATTTGATGGCACTCTTTAGATGCAATAGATTGTTCCGATAGAAAAAAGATGCGAACAATTGTACAACGTTAATTGCCTCTATTCTTGTATACTAGCGCTCCTGGGGTTACTTATTGATTTGTTTTGCTGTGCAGGATATACAAAAACACGGCGAGTCGGCTTGGTGGTTGCTTATGCCATCATTTGAAGTGAAGCATTTGTTGCTAAAGCATGATGGCTTCAAATGTGAAGAATTTGATTTTCCCACTTCAGAGGGGCTTCAATGTCTAACCCATGAAGTATTTGAAGAGGAGTGGAAAATAGCTAACCAATACTACTTCAAAAGCATGGCATCAGTACGGGATCTAATTAATTTGAGTGTGAACTTTGATCAAGAACAGGTCAATCCTCCAGCCTGATATCTCCAGTAGGAAATGAATGAATTTTCTGTCTAAGTTCACGTTATATGCTTTGGTTCTTCTATCCTTTGTTTGTCGAGTTAGATCTTCTGAGCTAAATGTGTTTATGACAAATCCAATATATGACTATCCTGTCTGTTTATATGTAGAAACCAATTATTCGGAGATTCTAATTTTGTACCATTGCAGGTTGTAAAATCAAGATCGTTCCTCAGCCAAATGGTGGTGATAGAACAAGACCAACGAAGAGCAGCCTATAATTTCTCAGAGTCCAGAATTCGCCTGTCAGATGTCGTATTATGCTTAAAGAATATCTGTTCCTTTTTCAATTGTTCTACTCAAATGACCGCCAACCAATCCTTCCTTGTTCCTAGTCAACATGCTCTAATACGATGCTTGTGGAATCAAAAGGTTTAGCCATTTCCTTGATGACTGTAGTTTAAGTTGATACTGTTGCCTTCCAGATTCTGAAGTTTAGGGTCCTCTTATTCTGTGCAGGTACTGTTTGATACACTGGGGGAAATTACACAGGAGGAAACTTTGCTTCTGAAAATTGTTGAAAGCACTCATTTGAGCTCGTGCCAAAGTGTAAAACCTGGATCTAATCAAATCTTGAGCCTTTTGGAGAAGTTTGTTCCACGGTTTAGGAAATCTAAGGTACATCTATGGTTTTTTTTTGGAAACTTGAATGTCTCAGTTTTATTCATACCTGTTTTCCTGACAAAACATTATAGGTATTGCTGGATGGTCATCTTCTTGGAAACAGAAGAGATGATGTGAAGTTGGCAACTTTTGCACATCCTATTCTTCTCGTATCAAAAGAAATGAAACTGCTGATCACTGAAAACTTTGAGGTCTTGAAAGAGTTTAAAGGACTTTTCTCAGATGTTGAACGTGGTACTCAAGGATCAATTGTCGAGACTCTTCTTGGTCATTTTGACGATGTTTTTAATAAGGTGATCTCTTAAATCTTATCTGTATTCTCCCTTTGTTGGTAAAGTTTCTTTCTTAAGTATTGCTTTGTATTTCTAGAAAACTTGTGAATAATGAATTACTATCACAGGGAAAAGAAGCGGAAGAAGAGTATGAGTATTCAAACAAGGAAGTCAAACATGATTGCGAGAAAGAGTTACAGTACAAAACCGAGCTAACTAGTTCTCTTGACATTATATTGGGACGTGTCATGAATGTTTTTAAAGGCCTGCACTCTTTGAATGATCACTTTTCGACTAACGAATCATGGGAGAATATAACATTGTGGAGGAATTTGTTTGAGTCATATGTAGAAGATCTTCATCTCAATCTCATATATGATGATATTGTTATAATGGTGTCGATCCTCTATGATGTAAGTCTCTTTTTGCTCTTTTGTTTGATTTTAAACTGATATTTTACCTTGAGTTATCCCCATGAAGTATCATTTATATCTGCAGGGAAAGCTGAAAACTATCCCCAAGCGATGTGCGGATGCCCTTCAGCAGATTCACTTACTTTTGGATTTAATAATGGCCTTCTATGATGGGCTTCTGCATGACTTTCTTGCTGTACATAAGATGGTATGACAATTAATATCGTAATTTTGTGTATTTGGATACTTGCATACAAGAAGGTAATTTTAAAAAGAAATGCTATGCTCTTGCAGGTTGCTATTGTTACACACAAACTTGCCGAAACATTCACTGCACTGTTTTCTAAAGGCTACCAAAAAGTTATAGAAGACCTGGAAGATGAGAGTGGTGGTATGACTAAAGATGCTACTGGAACGGGAATGGGAGAAGGTTCCGGAGTAAAGGATGTCAGTGACCAGATTACGGATGAGGATCAGCTACTTGGGACTTCCGAAAAGGTACAAAAGAACTTAATAGTTTTTTAGCCTCCTATACTTTGCATCGTTGTCTATAGATTTATTTATCTTTGATCTTGATTTTCGTAGAAAGAGCAAGAAGAGGAGGATCCGAATCAAATGCCAAGCAAGACTGATAAGGGTATAGAAATGGGTGAAGACTTCGAAGGGGATACATTTGACGTTAGTGAAGACTCTGCTGCTGACGATGATGAAGATGAAGATGACGAGCCTGATCAACTAGATAATGAGATGGGAAAAACTGGAGATGATGGTGAGGTCGCTGCTGAAAAGCTCTGGAATAAGGAAGAAGATGAAAAACCTGAGAACGCAGACGAGAAGCATGAATCTGGACCATCGGTCACCGACAAGGACCCTGGCAACAGAGAGCTAAGAGGCAAAGAAGATTCCGCTGCTGCAGCAGATGAATTGGATGGAACAAGTCCTGATAAAGAAGGTGAAAAAGATGAGATGGATTTAGGCCAAGAGGACGGTGATGACCTGGACAATGTGGGAGATGAAATGAATGTCGAGAAGAATGATGCTTTGCCTGATATGGAGGGCTTAGACCTTAGCGAGCCATTTAAAGAGATTGAAGAAGATGCTGAGATGGAAGTAGATGAAGAGCAAGATCCGGCTGGAGAAGAAGGTGAAAAGGTGGAAAATGATGAGCTTGTAGACAATGGAGATGCTGAAGAAATGCACGATGCTCCAAATGAAGAAGGGGAATCGAACCAACTTGGTGAAACCGAGAAGGATGATTCCAGAAATGATGAAGGAGATGGAAAGATTGACCTCACTGATCATAAGAATGATATGCCTTTACAGGGTAATCCTGAAATTAATGATGAGCTTTTGCAGGACAAGGACACGCCGTATCAGCCCATAGACAATTTCCAGGGAGCGAGTTCAAGCACTGCACCAGAAATGAAATGGTCGGCTGGTACTGGTAATCAGAATGATTTTGCTCCTTCAGATTCTCATGAGGAGCTTGGTATTGAGTTGGGCAACTCAAAGGGAGAAAAGCTAGCTAAAGATCAACCCAAGTCAGAAGGTCCTCAGGAATCTGCATCTTTACAAAAGAATCAACCGAACCCTCTACGAAATATTGGTGATGCACTTGAAGGTTGGAAAGAGAGGGTCAAAGTATCAGGGGATGTCCAAGATGATAACCGAGATACAGGTGATGATTTGATGGATGATGATGCAGATGAGTATGGTTTTACCTCGGAGCTTGATAAAGGAACAGCCCAGGCCCAAGGTCCAGCAATGGCAGACCAGACTGAGCAGCAGAGTATAACTGGAGATAAGCCTGAGGAGGATGGGACAGCAATTCATAATGACAATCCTGCTGATATGCAGACAGAGCCAAGTCAGGGCGTTGAAGCTCAATCCATGAACAATCATATGAACCTTAGACACAAGGTCGAAGAACAGACTCAGGCTTCCATTCCTGAGAATTTGCCTGAAGAAAGAAATCCTGGAGATATGAACCTTGATGATGATTTGACCGATAGACCGATGGAGAATATAATTCGTGTAGAGAGGTTGGTAATGAGGGAGCATAATGAGGTCGATGTCACACCTTATCAGCCAAGAACGGTGGACAATCATGCTGAAGCCCCAAGTGATGTCATCAATGATACTGCTTT
The DNA here is from genome assembly GCA_029168935.1 of Oxyria digyna. Classification (NCBI taxonomy): domain Eukaryota; kingdom Viridiplantae; phylum Streptophyta; class Magnoliopsida; order Caryophyllales; family Polygonaceae; genus Oxyria; species Oxyria digyna. Next base: position 843,262 of record JAPVLV010000001.1, on the reverse strand, counting down.
ATGGAGAAAGTACGAGTTTCAAACCACACGGTTGTCGCAAGAGTTAGCTGAGCAGTTGCGTCTCGTTATGGAACCAACACTAGCTAGCAAACTTCAGGGAGATTATAAGACTGGAAAAAGGATTAACATGAAGAAGGTACATGTCACACTTGGGCCTTGTTTGACCCACACTTTCTTTTCGAAATACTTACATACTTTTTCAATAATATATACACGCATACTACATAACTACTCGTCATCAGAATACTCTTTAATAGTTTTTTCACCTTTCCTTCTTTATAACTGTCTTGGAGCCTACACTAACATATATTTGTGCCTCAGGTGATCCCTTATGTTGCAAGTCACTATCGCAAAGATAAGATATGGCTGAGACGCACGAGGCCCAACAAACGTGACTACCAAGTTGTGATTGCTGTTGACGATTCCCGCAGTATGTCGGAGAGTCATTGTGGAGATGTGGCTATTGAAGCTCTGGTCACAGTTTGTCGTGCCATGTCTCAACTGGAAGTTGGAAAACTGGCTGTTACCAGTTTTGGAAAGGAAGGGAATATCAGGATGCTTCACGACTTTGAGCAGCCCTTTACTGGAGAAGCTGGGGTCAAGGTGAGTGTATTTCGAGATTAATTCTTGCTGCAAATTTTGCTATCTATGGACTTAATAAGCTTTTGCTTGCCTTAGGGGCCAATCAAAGGGTTGTCTAGTTTTTAGTGGCCGGTTTTGAGGTTCTTGGGACTAGGACTAGGTTCTTAATTTAGAGGATCTACAACCACAAAACCTTGGTTTTTAGCCAATTTTTCAACTTTTTCTTCACAATATTTATGAAAAACCTATATAAATGGTTGTCTATGGAACAAAAAAAATCTAATCTTTTTTTCTAGAGGTTTTTTTGCAGTTTTTTTAACTAAAAACTATGATGAGGATTTTTTCTTTTGCTGGGAAAACTAGGGGTTCTACGCTTATACCGTTATACGGTTTCCTGTGTTTCACCCGATTTTATTGTGGTTTGTTGTTTTCTGTATGGACTTGACAAAACTGCACTTTGCACAGATGGTTTCAAGCCTAACATTCAAGCAAGAGAATACGATTGAGGGACAGCCCATGGTTGATCTGATGACCTACTTGAATCGTATGCTTGACGATGCAGTAGTCAACGCCAGGCTCCCCTCTGGACAGAACCCACTTCAGCAACTTGTACTAATCATAGCCGATGGCCACTTAAGCGAGACGGTACTATATTCATATTCTTAATCAATCATTATTCTAAAGAATATTTAATTAGTTGGATATAATCTGAAGCTCTTCATTTTGGAATCATGATGACAGGAAAAATTGAAGCGCTATGTGAGGGAGTTGACTAACCAAAAACGTATGGTCGCGTTTCTGCTCTTGGATAGTTCCAAAGAATCCATCATGGAGCTTCGGGTATGTTTTTCTATTTCAAATGTTACCTTTTCAATTTGCATAATACACGAGCGTTATACACTAATTCAAATGATTTTGCAGGAAGTTGCATTTGATGGTGCGAAATGTAAGATCACCAACTATCTAGACAAGTTCCCGTTCCCGTACTACATTATTTTGAAGAACATAGAAGCACTTCCTAGAACACTGGCTGATTTGCTCAGACAGGTAATTGTTGCTCTTTACCTCTCTTTTTCTCTCAAGAAAAGAAAAGATTTAAGATCCATATTGAATTCTTGTGTCAGGTGTTTTGGTTTGTTAGATTGATTCTCAGTGTTGTTTGTTTTGGGTGCAGTGGTTCGAGGTTATGCAGAACACAAGGGACTGACGTGGGTGTCATTTCAGTACCTTTAATTTTGTAGAACTAGGATATGGATGTTTGTATTTGTACATGCATCAAATTTTGATCTTGGAAATGGATAAACTCTACTGTATTTCATAGCAAGTGTATATGGTTTGTAAAACAGGCAATCCCACAACTTCCATTTTTGTTCAAAAAATCTACAACTTGACGGCTGTATTCCACCTTAAGATAAGGTTTAGTTTGCGGCTACATTTTGTGACTACATTTCTTCTCAAATTCTTCCAAAATTTTCAATTCACTGCCCCCACAGCCCTAACTGATCTATAATTTACATATTTTCGTGAAGAAAAGGTAAGAAAATAATCATATTATTACGAGTATAAGAAGAATCAGGAGGGAAAAAAAATGAAAAATTGGAAATTAAAAACGATACGATAACGTTAGCAACGTATCGAAATCCTGAGTGAAAAGATTTTGTTACCTTAATTTTATACTTGGTGAAGGGTAAAAAATGAAGTTTTTCATTTCCGATTGTCTATAAAGAAACAAACAATAAAATGTGGCAAGTTTCCGCACGCTGCCAAAACCCTGACATGGAAGATGAAAGCAGGTTTGTGGAAGCAATTCCGATGATCAAACCGCGCAAATCAGCTGCCATCAACGGCCACTACCGCCTCCTTCCTCACTCATCTTCATCGTCATCTCCATCTTCTTCCTCCTCTGCTTCCGCCACTCCCGATTTTGATCTCAAATCGTCTCCAATGTCCTACACCTCACTAAAAGACCTAATTCCGTCGAGTCCCACTCTCCTCTCTCCTTCCACTCCTTCCGCCATACCAGAAGCTTCCGCCGGCGGATCTACTCTCGAGATCTGCATCCGCAATCGCCTCGTTAAGCAGGCCGCTTGGGCCTACCTTCAGCCCATGGCTTCCTCTCCGACCGCTTCTGGACGTCGCCTCTGGAATGGCTTCATGCCGTGCTTGTCTTCGCTAAGGCGCAAGCTCGTTGACTTGGCTGCAAATTCATGGAGTTGGATTTCCGATGCGCTTTGGCTGCTTCTCTGTAGATGACAACATCCACATCCACATCCACAGAGATAGATTTTCACGGTAACGGACGCTTTTTCTTTTAACACTGTCTTCTTTTAACGGTGTTTTTTACTTTTGGTGGGTCAGAACTCAGAAGGGCGTTTGTTTGTATACTATTGGTACGAGAAATGAGGTTGGGAGCAATGTGTTTGGTAGAATAGGCACGAGTATATCAAATGTGTTTGGTAGAACAGGCACGAGTATACCGGGAATCACTTAAACCTATTCTTCCTATTCAATCTGATTTCTATCGAGGATATGGAATGTGTTTGGTAGAATCGTTTGTTTGTATACTATGGTACCGGAAATGAGGTTGGGAGCAATCTGTATGGTAGAATAGGTATGCTTATAGGTAATGTGTTTGGTAGAATAATTATGCAACCCCATTTCTCATGTCTTGATACCAAACGAGGCCTGAATTTTTCCTATTTTACAGTAGCTATGAGAAGAAAAATGGTGGCACCTATAATCTCATCGAAGGGGGCATAGGCGGGGCCGATGGTTGCGGTTGGTGTCGTCTGAAGGGACCGCTAGGGATAGAAGCCGGCGGTATATAGTCCATGGGCTGTGGCGGTGGTGGCTGAGATCCTCTGTCATTGTTCTGCATTTTTAGGAGGAAGATGAGATGAATACAGTATGTGTATAAAGTTTTCAACTATTCACAAAAGTAAGCATGTGGATTTGATTCTATGTATCCCTTTCATTCCTATGCACTTTACACCCAAAAGTCACGGGAATGGATTGTAAACTTTTTGTTGAGGAATATTCATACTGAATTTCCAAGCTTGTTGTTTGAGATATATGTGCATGAAAATGATTTATGTACCTGTGGAACCCCAGGACCGCCATTTCTACTGAACCTTTGAGATTGAGTTAGCAGGTATTCCAAAACCTGGAAAAACGCGCCTTGGCCGAGATCGGTGCAGTTCTGCCAGTAGTATAAACCCAAATCCCAAGCCCTCAATCTCACATTCTTGAGGAACGTCTCGATTTCGGTTTGGTAGCTCGATACGAGCGGGCGCAGGAAACTCTCATACACATGACTCGTTCCCTGTAGAAAGAGATATTACTTTGGGGGGAAAAGACAGATTGTTATAGCCGGTCATGTTAGTTTGTATTACCCTAGTTTTAGGATACCAAAGGTATATGATGAATGCCAATTTTAGCTCCCCATACAACGGTACCCTGCACAAAAAGAAATTATCACCACTTCACAAATGTACTCATTTGGGAGAGTGAGATGATCGAGTATGTGCTTACCATGAAATGAAGATGTCTCCAAACTTTTCACATACTGACAGCATAGCAACAATAATCCTATGAAAAAGTTAATTGTCAATTTTATGCATTAATCCAACTTTAATGCCTGTATGATATAGGTGACATTTTTAATTTCATACCAATACTGGCACCAAAAGCGGAGATCGTTGATGTCAACTCTGTTATCCTCCATGGATTTGTAGCATTGAAATGCAGGATATGCATATCCAAGAATCATCCTGCAAAAAACAGTTGGAAAACGAACTAATCAACTGCTTCAAAGACTTGAGGACATAAAAATGGAAATCGTAGATTTGACATACACGAGCACTCGGCTAATGAACCCCAACATTGTGATCCCTCTCCTCTCAGATCTTACAAAACTGATTTTAGAAAACTGAATTGAAACTCAGAAGATTCAAGTAATCCTACAACATATACCGAGAGAGTAATCGAATGAGTTATTAAAGAAAGACTCTACAAGTCAATTAACCTGAAATCATCAACATAACGAGTAGAATACTAAATCGGCAGAAGCGGTCAGCAAATTCAACAACGAACTTCTCAAACGAAATCCGAGATCAAATTAAAATATAGTATTGCAAATTCTTTCAGCGCGTCTTGAATATTAAACTGCATTCAAATTGATTCCGTACCTTGATGTATCAGATGATGAATGCCAAGAATGGGGACGAAGGAAGTAGTTGCTTCTTCTGATTATCTTAATGGGGATGATTATGTATAAAACCACCAGAGGAAGAATGCTAGTGGAGAAATGTTTGAATTTTTCAATGGTTATTTATGGAATAGAAAAAAAAATGCGACTTGGGGAATTACATTGGCGTGATGAGAAGATTACTTGCAAGAGACTCGTTAGGAAAGGATTACTTCAATTAAAAATGTGGCGGTTTCCTCATTTTGGCGCCACATTAGAATATTAACAAAATTAATCATATGTTATTATACTTTTACTTTATTACTTATATTATAGAAAATTTTGATCTTATAATGATTATTAAGGTGTGAATATACGAATGGATTATATTTACATGCACAAATAGAAGTAAATAAATAAAAGTAAATACATATAAATTCTCAAATGTGTGCAAGTATGGAAGGAATATGTACCAACACGTATGGAAAAATGTGTGCATTATGGAAATATAGACGTAAATAGATATATTAATATTATTATATTTGTACCATATTTTTTCTTTCTTTTTTGAATTCGGATCTTGTGAGAATAATTTGAATTCGGATCTTGTGAGAATAATTAATATGTTGCGAATATAAGAATTTTTCATTTGCACACACAACCTTCAATATTTACACGCACAATCTTCTATATTCACATGCACAACTTTTCACATTGACATGCACATGTAAGCATGTGTATGTATTTTTCAAAGACATGCACACATGTGTTGGTATGCATGTGAATGTAAAAGAATGCGTATGTGAATACAGAAGATTGTGCATATGAATTTTCCATTTACAGTAATAATTCATTTTCACCCGAATTTTTTTCTATTTTGGTCAGATCCATATCTTTATCGTTAAAAAAATGCATAAAATATTAACAAATATGTATGCGATAATATGGTGTTGGTATTTATGTTTTGATTGAATGTTTACCATAGAGGGCTGAAACCGTAATCAGAATATGCACGAGCGGGTATGTATGGGCTCATTCCTCTATTAGGCCATAAGACACAAAATGGACATAGGCCCAAATTAGAATAAGGCATCTTAAAGACTAGAGGGCAAATAATGATTTGTGCCTAATGCCCTATTGGGCACTATATTAGTAACAATTACACTTCCAAACTAAGTGTTAATAAACTACCTTAGTATAGATATACCCTAGTTGGTGATTTTCTGTTAACGCCGTCTTTACTCTCAACTCATCGTTCTCTCTCCCCCATCGATCCCTCCCAACTCTCAAACCTCGCCCTCTCAATTCTCGATCCTTCATGTGCCGCCTGCCTCTCAGATCTTCCTCTCCGTCAATTCCTTCTCCAACATTGAACTCGAAATCATCGCAGATACGCTCGGCTCAGCTTCTCCAATCTTCCGAAATCTGAAGGAATCCAAAAACTTGCGCTACTCTGTAAATCGATTATGTGATACTACTATTGTTTCGATCTCGACGAAGAAGAAGATAATCGTCGTGGAAACCTCTGGTACTAGCTCTATTCTTCCTTCTTCGCTTCTACTCGTATCTAGTTCTTTGTGTTGAACTCTCTGATTTCTGTTATTAGTTTACTAGATTTGGTGTTAATGGAGGATTTAGGGTTTCTTGTTGTTTTCACTGATGCGCATGAGTTTCCTAGGTCAAAATTTGCATTTGAAATCCCTAATTGTAGACGTTAAGTTCGAGCTTGCAACTGATGTTGTTCAAATACTGTTGCTAATTTTGGATTCTGTGGATTTTGGTGTTGAGCTAGTGAATGAGATTAGTTCGTTTCTTGCTGTTTTCGCTGAATGCGGTTAATCTTTGAGATTGATTTGATTCGCGATGTTTGCCAGGTAGAAATTTTGTAGTTGAAATCTTTAATTGTTGACGGATTTTGTTCAAATACTTGTGATGATTCTTACTTTGGACTTTGGTGGTGAGGCAATGAACCTGTAAATGGAGAGAAACAGAATGATGGAAATGACGGAATGATGGAATTGGTGTTGTTCGTTCTCAGTGGTTTAAATCCACTCTCTCAGGTTCATATTTGACCTTTCTTCTACATTTTCTTTGTATTTTGAATGAGATTTGTGAATCATTTGTTCTCGATGAAGCTCTTTGTGAATATTTTATGCAATCCTGTTTTGGTAGTGTGTGAAATTGATTGATTTGATAGCACTCGTAAAAAATTTCTTGGTGGTTTATTGTGCATAAATACTTCTATGCTTGCCTGTTTTGGTAAGATATAGTTACAAAATGTGTGATGTACCTGAAGCTCCAGTTCTGATAGATGAGCTTGCCTTCTTTTCCTTGACCGCCTAGCTAATTCTCATTCGAAACCTTCTTGTAAAGTGTAATGAAATGTGTGAATAACAGTGTCTTGTGACCTTGATCGAGAAGACAACAAACTGTTAACTTTTGTTTCTATTGAGTTGAATGTACTTCCTAATGCGTTTCAAATGTCCGTATTCAGCAACAGAATGCAACAACTATGAGGATGGCCGAACTGTTAGAGGCTCATCCTAAGGTAACTGGGAAAACTCTTTTTGTTATGTTATGTTGTATCTTTCATCTTGTACATTCTAATTAGATTCACTCATTAGCATGAATCATTTTTGCAGATAGAGCGAGTTCATTATCCTGGCCTGCCAAGTCATCCCGAACATGAGCTTGCTAAGCGGCAGATGACTGGTTTTGGTGTTGTTGTCAGTTTTGAGGTGAGCATTGTTTGACCGATAAAAACATATTTCTTTGACTATAATTCTTAACGAACTGTGATTAATTTGCAATTCAGGTGGATGGAGATATAGAGACCACTATAAGGCTCATTGATTCATTGAAGATTCCTTACATTGCCCCGTCTGAAGGTTGTGAAAGCATGTCCTACTGGTAAATACACACTAGAAACTTGTTAATTAATCCCTAAATAATTACCCTTCTTGAAGGTTGTTCTATTGGTTTTAAAACAGGGATCTTCCTCAGTCAGAAAGACTCAAGTATGGAATTAAGGACACACGGGTTAGATTCAGTTTCGGAATAGAGGACTTTGATGATTAAATAGGCGGCATTCTACCTTGTGACCACCAACTCTCATTTTTTTTTTGCACAAAAGATATGAAACAAAACCAAAAATCCGAAGGAATTTAGACAGTATAATATTTTGAGCATTTAGGTGTCAACATATGTAAACTGTCTTTGGCATATACGAAATCAAGTGTTGACAATCTAATTTATTGGTGTTGACAAGTTTTGTAAAATGTTGACAATTTTGTAATAGAACAAGTGTTGTATGTTGTTGACCGTTTATTAGTCGTGTAAATAATTTATTTAGTTGGGTTGACAACTTATTTAGTCGTGTTGACAACTTATTTAGTCGTGTTGACAACTTATTTAGTCGTGTTGACAACTTTTTATTCCTGTTGACAACTTATTATTCTTGTTGACAGCTCTATTAAAAAATTTGTTGACAACTCTATTAAAATATTTTTGTTGACAACTCTGTTATAAATTTTGTTGACAACTCTGTTAAAAAAATTGTTGACAACTTTGTTAAAAAATTTGTTGACAGCTCTATAAAAAAAATTGTTGACAGCTGTGTTAAAATTTTTGTTGACAGCAAATGAGGTATTTTCTTATAACTTAATAAAGTGATGCAGAAACTTAAAAAACATAACAATTTTAGTGTATTTACCCAAAAACCGGGAGAGCAAATGATAGTGCTGCGCATTGCCCCTTTATTAAAAAGTATGGTGATTTTAACTCTATGTTCAGTTTTTCCACAAGTGTGTCTGAGTTTTATAAAGAGGTTTTTGCATAGAATCACCCCTTATTTGGGCCAATTTGCATGGAACCACCCCTTATATCAATATTGATTTAAAACCACCCATTATTTCACTTTTTGTTACAAAGTCCCACCCCGACTAACTTTCGTTAACAATTCCGTCAAATCATTAAAATTACCATTTTACCCTTTCATTTTTAAACTAATTACAGAAATACCGGATCACTTTTTCTGATTTGGGAATTAGGGTTCTTCACAAAATTCAATTTCTCATCCACAACCAAATCTTCCTTCCAAATTCTCCTGCAATCAAATTCTTGACGCCAAAATATTAGGCCTCCGTCGAGATCTTCCCCACTTTTTCGCCGCCATTGACTCCGCTTCCCTCTCAAAACCCTAGCATTTCAATTCGCAAAAAAACTTCCAAACCCTAGCTTTTCAATTCGTTCTATTTTCCAACTGATTTGGGACGCAAAGACGAAAAACCATGTCTTCTGAGAACAAGATGAACGACGCTACCAGTTTCCAACAATCGGATTCTCCAATCTTGTGCGCAAACGACTGTGGTTTCTTCGGTACGACATCAACGATGAGTTTCTGCTCCAAGTGCTGAAGAGATTGCAAGATGCACGACGAGCAGATGGCCACGACCATGGTTGTTGTGGAAAAGTCCATGACTGAGAAGGTTGAGGAAAATCCGGTGAAGGAAGCGGTTGAGGAAAAGCCGGTGAAGAAAGCGTCGAGCAGACGGAGGCCAGTGGAGGTTTGTTTTCTACTTCAGGAGGAAATTCTCTGAGATTGGGTTTGGATTTGTCAGAAATTTGGGATTGGGATTTGGATTTGTTAGAAGTTAGGGGGAGAGAAGGGAAGATTTGGGGGTTGGAGTTGTTGAAGATGGCGTAGAAAATTTGATTGATGAGAAATTGAATTTTGTGAAGAACCCTAATTCCCAAATCAAAAAAAGTGATTCGGTATTTCTGTAATTAGTTTAAAAATGAAAGGGTAAAATGGTAATTTCAATAATTTGACGGAATTGTTAACGGAAGTTAGTCGGGGGTGGGACTTTGTAACAAAAAGTGAAATAATGGGTGGTTTTAAATCAATATTGATATAAGGGGTGGTTTGACGAGACGAATTTGTCGTGTGCCAAGTCAAGTAATCCTAACATGCAAACTAAGTAATATAGTGCGCAAGCAAGGGTCGAATCCCAAGAGAATCAGTTTATCAAATTCTTAAGTTATCACAATGACTAACCAATAAACGTAACCAAATGGGGGGTTTTAATGGTTTTGATACGAAGTATCGAATGTCAACTTGGTTATAACAATATTAAGCGAAGTGTTCCACTTAGCGATTATCCACAATTAGATTAGCAAGTTGATCTTAAAATCCTTTTCATCCCTATGTCAAGTTCTCAAGTGATTGTTCTAATTCCTGTTCTTGAATAGTTATTAGTCCAACTAGTCCTAATAACCCTTACTCGATTATAACCTTGAAACTATCAAAGTTCAATAACAAAGTAGCAATGCATTCAGGAATAGATAGATACATGCAATATCATGGACAACTAGTCGGATACTCGACATGTACTCAATTCTCTTCTCTAATAACAATCACAACTAGTTCATGCAAATAGATTGTGCTACACAACAAGTATGATAATTCAACTAGAAGTATCAAACTCTAGCAATACGAATAAGATAAAACTAACTTAGGTGATCAATCTAAAGTAGTAAATCTAGTTCATGGACAATACAAACAAGGGAGTTGAGACAATCAAAGAGTAGACAAAGGGAAAGGATAAACTCACAACTTGTTGAATCCAAAAGCTTCAAACGCCAAGTGAAACAAAGGAACTTTAGCAACTCAAAGTTTGTGAAAAACTCTCCAAAAACTTAAGTAAACAAAAGGTATTTGATCAAGGATGATCATCCACCACCTAAATAGTCATCAGCTATTGTAACAGCCAATATTAAGGTAATAGAAACGTGTGGAAAGTTACAGAATTGAACACAAATGACTTCAAATGGCAAAGACATTAATTTGATTCTTCTGTCGAGGAACCGCACCCGCGGGTTGAGAGCCGCGGGCGCGGTTTTGGATTCTCCAGAATTTCAGGATGGCAGAGGGCCGCGGGTGCGGTTTGGGACCCGCGGGCGCGGCTTATGCTTTCTCGGATCCTTGGCTGAGGGTGAAACCCGCGGGTGCGGCTGTGTCGTCTGAGGTAGCAGCTACTGATTTCTTCAAGTCTTCGTCTTCGTCTTCGTCTTCAACAGCTTCTTCCTTATGCTTCAATGCTTCCAATGCTTCGTATCATCTCTTGGAATCTCGTATGTAAATCTTCTCTCGAACAGCTCCATGATACAGATTACATAGAAACAAATAACATAATCCTATACAAAACTAGCTAATAATCCATAGTTGCGGTATGCAAAACACCGCTTATCATGGTTCCATGCAAATTGGCCCAAATAAAGGGTGGTTCTATGCAAAAACCTCTTTTATAAAATAATAAATTTTATTTAGATATAAAAATAACTTAGGTTAAAATATTTTATCAAATAAATTTAGTTCACTTATCTCATATAAATTTAGTATAATTTTTAAAGATAATTGCTTAATTTAAATTATTACCTAAATAAATAAAGTAAAAAGATATCAATTTTGTAATATAATTTTTTTGAATTAATATAATAAATATTTTTAATAAAGAGATGGTTAATCAAACATTTTTTAAATATTTAAATATATTTCAGTTTAAAGCATTTAAAATTTATAAATTATGAGATAAAATTTTCTATATAATTATTAAATAACTCTTTGTATATTAAAACATATTTTAGTTTGGAGTAGGTTAAAAGTATAAATAAGCATAATGTCTTGTAAATCTGAATTATCCTAACCATAGATTAGAAAGGTCAATGTACACTATAATTTTCGTAGGGTAAAAAAAAATACAAACCACAGTAGGTGGGTTATTTAGCTCTTCAATCAATTAACCATAGATTTGAAAGGTGATACGATATTAATGTTTATAGCTTCTCTTTTTGAGCTGTTGGAATCTGTAGCTGGTAATTAATAAAATAAAAATAATTGGATAGTGATTCACTAATACTATAATCTCTTATTGTTGTGAGATTAGGATGTCGAAGAAGCATGCGACCATATCCTGAGCAAATCTGTTTTAAAACAGTGGATAAAATTGAGGATACATTCATTGCCCTTGACCTTACGTTCCGTATCTGCTTCAATATTGAACTGACAACTACTTCACCTGGCATGCCTCTAATCAGATCATAATTGTCATTAATCTCCTCTACTATACGAGTATACGTACGTTCTGCATATATATCTAGGATATGAATAAATAAATAAGTAACAGAGCATCAAGTTTCATGTATAATATTACTTATACTAATCTCTTCGATCTGCCATACAACGCACCTACAAATATGTGGTGCAGTGAGTCAATCATGGAATATGTCTTTGCAAATTCGGAGTCGATCTCCTTGGAAAAGATATACTCTACTGTACTCATTATTTTATCACCAAAGTACTGAATAAGTGTAAAAGCATGAATCAACAGAAGATCAATGATCACTAATTAACAATTTCAAACAAAACACTCCTTACTGGAGTACTATATTTTAAATCTTGGGGAATGATCAAACTCAAAATCCCTAGAGTTTATTAGTCATTTATTCCTTACTATATTTTTAAATTTTCATATCTACGATTACATTACAAATTTACAAAAAATAAAAAGTATCCGAGGCATTTGATAAATAAATAAAAAAACAGTAAGATTAGGTTATTATTGTTGGCGAAAACAAGGTCAGGAACTTTTCAAAATTTACCTCAAGTGAATTCCCTCTGCGCTTACTCTCTCGTTGCTAGTAGGCAAAAAAACTAACCTAAGTAATACCCAATCTGTTTTTCACTAGCAACCCTCCCCTCATTTGGACCCAACAAAAACTTGTCGTCATCTAAACTAAATGCTGAAACTTTCTTCACACTATGAAAACACAAATAAACTTTTTTATATATTTCTGGCATGTGAATATGTGATGAGGATTACTTTATGTTTTGGTTTGGGAATGTAAGTGTAAGTTATTTAAAAAGACAAATCACCTGAAATATTGAAAGTTAGCCTCATCTTCCTAACTGTAGCTAGCTAGTATGATATATCTATACCCATGTGCAAGTGCAGCAAGTGCAAGGTAAGTTAGATAAATGTAATATGGACCAAATATGGTTTTGCTGGACCAGTACGTGATGGGCCGAGCTAGTCAAAAGGAGTACGTGCTGGTCCCCAATCCAATTACCACTACTACTTTATTAGTATTAACTAGCTGCTGTTGGCAGTTGCTGCTCCTATCAGACAAACAAAACTACAAAAAAGAACGTCATTATCTCTACCAATCCATCCTTTAAACTATACGGAGTATGAAGAATTTTAATTGGAATTGTTGAGCTAGCTTAATTTGATGGATTGACAAGGGTACGTTTGGTCTTTTTACAAGCTAAGTAACATGGCATGGGCTGCTGCAGCTTTCTCTACCTTCACATATTAATATTATCTCTACGTCCCCGCCCCTAATTGATAAACACGTACTACTACTACTCAATACCTTCACCAATTTACCATTCTTTATACCATCCATTTTGAGCTACTCCACAATATTAGCTAGGTATTGAATATCTCTCTCTTTTCCCAAGATTAATTGTTCAGCTATACATGATACAACATGCATCATGCATTCATATTCATCTAATTCTATCAACCTTTTTCTACGACAGATTTATTGAGAGTACGTAACAATTTCCGAATCAGTAATACAGTACTTAACCACAGGTTTGCAAAATATTTGATTAATTTGGGATACATATTCAAATAAGGAAAGAACCAAACACGCAAGCCTTCAAGCCTACAATTAAAGCAAGCTACAAAAATCTACCCTATATGAATAATGCAGGGAAAAAAAATTCAGAAACATTGTCAGGTTCACTTCTTGTACTCGTTTGCCAGAGTCTGAAAGATTGAGAGATTTGGAGAATTTCCTTGTATTGATATGTGCTTAGAAAAAACTGAATATATACTATACATAGAGATCTTATAGATAGATAATATAAACAGAAGATAAGATTGTATTTACAACTAAGATATTCTATCTACAACTAAGATAATATTCATTATCTTCTAACACTCCCCCTCAAGGTGGAGCATGAGGGTCCGAAATGCCCAACTTGGACGAGAGATAGGTGAACTGCGGCTTGGCTAGAGGCTTTGTGAAGATGTCAGCAGGTTGGTGAGCCGTCGGAATGTGAGAAGTGACGATTTTGCCTGCTAAGATGAGATCTCGAACATAATGACAGTCGATTTCGATGTGTTTAGTCCGCTCATGGAAAATTGGATTTGCCGAGATGTGAAGTGCCGCCTGACTATCACAGAATAGACGAACCGGAGATGGATGAGAAACGCCAAGAGAGGCGAGTAACGAACGAAGCCATACTATTTCACAACAAACAACAACCATTGACCTATATTCGGCCTCAGCGGAAGAGCGTGAAACAGTCTGTTGCTTCTTTGTGCGCCAAGAAATGGGAGAAAGGCCCAACCGTACGAAGTATCCTGTCACAGAGCGGCGAGTAATTGGATATGTCGCCCAATCTGAGTCGCTATATGCTGTAAGACGCAAAGCACTTTCACTAGAGAGGTGTAATCCTTGCCCTGGATGACTCTTAAGATAACGGAGGACCCGTAGAGCAGCAAACCAATGTTCTTGTTTTCGGGATTAGCAAGATTACTCCCATTTGCGAGAGCAAGATTATGATTAGGATCCATAGGTGAATCACACGGTTTGGAGCCAAGAAGACCAGCGTCGGCAATCAACTCTAGAGTGTATTTGCGTTGAGAAAGAAAAATGCCCGAACTGCCACGGGCTATTTCTAAGCCAAGAAAATACTTCAGCATGCCCAAGTCTTTCATATGGAAACACTTGCTTAAGTATGTTTTGAAGGAAGAAATGGTTGAACGGTTATTCCCGGCAATCACAATATCGTCGACGTAGACGATAACATGGAGGTTTGTGCCGTTGCGATGAAGAGAAAACAAAGAATAATCAGCGTAACTATGCTTAAATTTGAATGCCCGGAGAGCCGTGGCTAGTTTCGAGAACCATTGTCGAGGAGCTTGGCGAAGGCCGTAGAGAGATTTCCGAAGCCGACATACACTTCCGTACGGAATTCCGACTGATCCTGGAGGAGGTGTCATATAGACGTCTTCGTTGAGATCACCGTGTAGGAATGCGTTGTGAACATCCATTTGATGCAGTTCCCATCCCTGAATGACTGCGACTGAGAGGAAGACCCATACTGTGACCATCTTGGCAACCAGTGGGAATGTTTCCGTGAAATCAATACCTTCAACTTGGCGGTTGTCGAGCACAACAAGACGAGCCTTGTACCGTTCTATGGAGCCAACTGATTTGTATTTGATCTGGTAGACCCATTTACACCCGATTGTTTTCTTTCCTGGAGGTAATTCTGATATCTCCCATGTGCGATTGTTGGCCAAGGCAGCCAACTCATTTCGCATTGCCTCTCGTCAGTGTTCGTGCTCAACTTCTGGTTTGTAGGATGTGGGCTCATGGTCGACAGTAATAGAGGCTAAGAACCTGGTATGGTTAGGAGATAATTTATCATAAGAAACATGAGCAGCGATAGGGTATTGCATACCTGAGGACGCTGACGGTGCGGGTGTCGAAGAAGGAGGGGGGTCTTGAGAGATGAGAGTGTGGCAGACAAAGTCTCGCAGTAGGACTGAAGTTTTCTTTGCCCGAGAAGTTCGACGAGCCTCTGATGTTGCTTCGGAATCACGTGCTGGAGGTTCTGCAGAAGTAGGCGTCGTAGAAGCCGGTGGCGGAGGGAGCGCAGGTGACACGGGTGGTGGAAGTGTGTCGACTGTGGACGAGGCGGCGTCATAGATCGCCGGATGTGGTCGGTCTGGTGTCGACACTCCCCCTGTCATGGAGACTGCGGTTGAATCAAAGGGAAAGTTTTCTTCATAAAAAACTATGTCTCTGGATATAAAGATACATTCTTTTTCCAAATCGAATATACGCCAACCCAGTTTGCCTTGCGGGTAGCCAAGGAAGACGCTTTGATGCTTCTAGATGCAAATTTATCGCTAGAGCGAGGTTGGCGAGCAACGTAACATAGACACCCAAATACCCGGAAGTGTGAGTAAGAAGGTTTATGACCATGGAGCAATTCATACGGAGTGCGATTGTTGAGAAGCGGGGTAGGTGTCCGATTGATTAGATAGCACGCCGTAAGGATGCATTCTCCCCAAAATCGAATCGGAAGAGACGCCTGGAAACCAAGAGCCCTAGCCACGTTCAAGATGTGACGGTGTTTGCGTTCGGCCCGTCCGTTTTGCTGCGGAGTGTACACGCATGAGCTTTCAAAGACGATTCCTTGAGTGAGAAAGAACGGCTGCAGCGAGACGAGAAATTAAATTGCAATCCAATTCAGGAATATATAAGACGTGATTAAGTCTTGTGCTTGAGGAGAACACAAGAGAGCCTTCTTGTATAGCAGTGGCGAAACGATTATCTGGCAATTTAATTGGCACCGGTGGAATGGAAACAAGATCCTGGATGAGTGCCATGTTCCATGTCATGTGTAGGGAGGCTCCAGTATCTAAAATCCACATTGTTGACTTACCAGACGATGTTTCCTGGTTGCTCTGCTTTGCATTGATAGAGTTGAAAACTTGAAGAACCGCATTCCATTGATCTTGTGTGATGGAGGAGCCGAGGGTTGTACGATCTGCAGGGGTGAGAGTTGTGGTGTTGCTGGAGGAAGTCGGCTGTTGTGCAGCGTTGGCGACGACGGAACCACGTCCCCTTCCACGTCCAGCACTAGAAGAAGATGTGCCAGATTGAGAGCCGCCGTCACGCCCAGAATTTCGAGGTGGAGGTGGTGTGTAGCCTTCTTCTGATGTCATGACCCATACGACCCATACGACCACAGTGAGTGCATTGAGGGCAAGGCGGCCGTTGGTCGGTCGGCCGTTGAGCGGCGAGAGCCATAGGATCACCTTTAAAGTCACGATCTTTTGCCACCGTTTTGCGCCTTTCTTCTTGAACGGCCAACGAGTAGACTCGATTGAGGGGAGGCAGAGGTTCTTGAGCCATGATGTTTGAACAAATATTATGGTAATCTGTATCTTCTAAGCCATTGAGAAACTGATGGATTTTTTCTTCCTCCCGTTCTTGAGAAATTTGGGCTGTGATGTTGCATTTGCAGAGACCGCAGGTGCAAGCTTTTGGTGGTACATAGGTGGCGAATTCATCCCATAATTTCTTGATGATGCCATAGTATGCAGAGACGAATTGTCCGACTTGACGACACCGAGAGATATCGGCTCGAAGTTGAAGAATTCTTGGTCCGTTACCGAACGACAATCGTTGCTTGAGATCAACCCATAGTAATTTGATTCGACGTCGTTAATAGGACGTTTGTGTTTGGTTTCAACCATTGTCGGCTATGGACGGAGGATGAAGATGGTGTGTGTGTTTGGTTGATGGGAGGGGATTTGAGAGAAAAAAATTTAGCAGTTTAGAGAACCTGCTCTGATACCATGACAAAGTTTGAAAGATTGAGAGATTTGGAGAATTTCCTTGTATTGATCTGTGCCTAGAAAAAGCTGAATATATACTATACATGGAGATCTTATAGATAGATAATATAAACAGAAGATAAGATTGTATCTACAACTAAGATAATATTCATTATCTTCTAACATCGTTCTACCTAACTTTCTTTTACCTATCCATATAAAACCTCATAATATATATGAGAGTTCATTGCATTGGTATTTGGTAGAGTCTTCATTTTTCACATTTAACCAACACAATTCAAGTTTATCATTTTTTGACCATACGTTTTTTTGGAAGATGCACATAGAGTGATACACCTATCAAAATGATAAAAGCTACTCCCTCCGTCCCATAATATAAGAGACATTTCACTTTTTAACACTATTCACAAGTTGAGAGAATCTTCTCGTTTTCTTCCAATATATAGAAGCAAATATAGGCATGTGAGATCTTGTTTGATTCGTCTTAATGAATAATTTTACAATATTAAAGAATTACAATATTTGTCATCGCATAGTTCGAGATATTAAAGTTATAAATTGTGTCAAAAGCAAATTCCCTTGTATTATGGGACGGAGGAGGAAGTAGCTAGGTTGGACGGGAAAAGATTGAAATGTAATTCTATTGGACCTAACATGTTGAATTTTGTTGGACACATTCGAAACCCGAATTAATAACTCAAAATTTCAAAGTATACATCATTAACATCAAGCGGGAGCAGGATAGAAATGATGGAATCATGTTAAAAAAAAGCAAGAGTAAAATGTGGGAATGAAGGTGAAAAGAGTATCCTCAAGTAAGCATAGGTATGAAAGTTGGGGAAATAATATAAAAAGGTTAAAGTATTCCCGTAGCTATATATATATAGAGAGAGAGAGAGAGGGAGGTGTGATTTCATTTTCATCTCCCCCAAAGAAACGTTTCTTCTCTCTCTGAAGCCTGAAGGTAGGTAGTTAGGTAGGGTGATGGATCGTGGGTCTGAGCAGGAGGTGGCGGGTTACGATAGGTCGGCGATGTTCTCGAAGGTGCTGACTCCGAGTGACGTTGGAAAACTGAACCGACTGGTGATCCCGAAGCAGCAGGCGGAGAAGCACTTCCCGATGAGCGGAGATGCGGCGGGGACTCTACTGGCGTTGGAGGATGAGGATGAAGAAGGGAAGTGTTGGCGGTTTCGTTACTCGTACTGGAATAGCAGTCAAAGCTACGTGTTGACCAAAGGGTGGAGCCGCTACGTCAAGGACAAGACTCTCCAGCCCGGTGACGTTATCTGCTTCAACCGCCACCGGACTCAGCCTCAAAGGATATTCATCGGGTGCCGCCGGCGTCAAGGCCTGCACGCGCCGCCACGTCAAGTGGTGCGCCTGTTTGGGGTCAATTTTGAGTGCCAGCTGCAGCAGGACAATCTTCCCTCCTCCTCTTCTTCTCCTTCTCCATCCACATGTGGGATGAAACAGGAAATGAACCAGATGGGAAACGGCCTCATTTCACCCACAAATGGGCCCGACCTATAATTTCAAAGTACACCACGCCGGAGGGGAGTGCATTAACTGTTTTAGAAGGGCAGCAGAAAATCCCTGAATTTCAGCAATTTCTTCTCTTCTTTTTTGGAAATAAGATATGCAGACTACTTAACTCCAGACTCTCAAACCCAAAAAGGAATGGAGATGATGAATTGACAGGACACCACAACCAACAACAACTGCACTGGGCTCAAGTACAACTACCTTCTGCCAATTCATAAGTTAGCTCAAATTGCAAACTCTATATTTTTATTATTTCCTGCTTATCTTTTGCTACTTACTCTTATGTTGTTTGCTTCACTAATTAACAAGGGCTTTTCTATGCTTACTTGCTTTTGATTGTAATATGTAAATATATGAACTACAAATGTATCATCCATGACTGCTTTTTAATGATATGAATGCGCATTGTCTTTGATGTAAGCTTGAAGAAGAGAGTAAAAAGTGACTCAATCATATGGATGCCCATGCAGGATTGTTCTGGAGTACACTACTTAACATGTGAAGCACATTTTTATTGTAACTTAAATTTCTCTACAAAAAAAGAGACACTAAAGTCTTTTACAACTACTCCCTAGTGTATTAAGTTGGATGATCACGTACTCTACAATCACAAAAATTTGAAGGCCCCCTTCACATAGCTGGGATAAAGACAGCTGTTAGCTACTCTCGAGAAGATTCGAACTAATTGATTAATAATGACAGATTAAGTAAGCTTAACCTCATACTGTATTAAAATATTGTCAATACTAGTGCATACTCCTGCATTGATTAGGAGGGCCCTAGCCAGTTAAGACCAGATAGAAGACAAACTCAAAGCATTGACTATGGGGATTATATTGTTAATTAACTAGTTTGAATTGAAATCTCATGAGTCATGAGGTTGGTTGTATATTCAAGTAATAAGATAAGATAAAATTGTAGCCTTTTCATGTATGGGTGGCCACAAGTGGAAGGGAAAAATGAGTCTCTTCTTACTGTAGATAAAAAAACACGCCCCTTCGGCCCTTCCCAAGTAAGTAAACAGTGAAAACGGATAATGAATGTGGGACTTACCTCCTTTGCTGTTTTGCTTGCTTTTTCCCCAAATCCATTCTGATCACCGATCAGGTCTTTTTTCACCCTCTGCCTCAATATTTTACTTAGGCTGTTCAGAGTTTGAACATGTAAGTAGAAAGGTAAAAACAAAAAAAAAGAGGGTATGAAAGTCTTGTCGTCGTAGCAGGAAAGAATTAAGAAAGAATGGTATTTACACCTAAACAGTGGAAGGATAAGAAAGAAGAGAGTAAAAAGTGGTACCAGGCCAGCTGATGGATTTTTGTGAACAAGGAAGGATCCATTAATAATTTGTGGTGTGGGTAGAGGTAGACCTATTCCTATGGTAGGATCTGAGTCACTGTTGAAGAGGAATCTGAATATCACCATCATGTGCTTGACAAGACTATGTGGGTAAAAAATATCAATTCACAAAAAGAGGATTAAACCTTGCAGAAAACTAAAAGAAACACCCACTAACCTAATTTTCATCCCATTTTCAACACATCAAGATGGGGTCTTTTCTTCAAGATTAAAGCTCCTTTCATTGTCACTTACATAGAATAACTTATGAGTTCGGATCAACTGTCAATGACTTAATGTACGAATGTACGAATACAGATATTCACATGCACATTTTTCACTAATCACATGTGTGCATGTACTTTTCACATATTATCAAAGACATGCACAATCTGTAAAATGTTCATGTCAATTACATTAAATGTACATGCCAATTTTTTCCTTCATACGTTATTAATGCATTCGTACGTGAATCTTTTTCATAACTTATATACTAGCTTATATACACTAGTTTGAGTGTGCTTTGTCTAAATTTTTAGGTGCATGGATTAAACAATAAACCACAAAAGCAAGACCAAGCTGATGCCACAAATTGAAAATAGGATTCCCTGGATCACTAAAATCTCTCAAAGTCAAGAACAGAGGATCCTCACCTAGATCTCAAACGACTCATTTTCCTTGCTCTTATCATTAACTCCACCATATTACTATCACTTTCTTCTCTGTTATTCTGCTTATTTACCTGAAGAAGATCAGACCTCCATCAACCTATTATTAATCATTTTATGCAAAGTTTATAGATCATATAGACAAAATAAATTATGCATTTTAAAGTGTACAACTTTCATTTGGATTTGCATATTCACATGATTGCACCTTGCCACCTTGGACTTCATTGAGCCATCCTCTTTTTGAAACTGTTATCAGGGCTTTAGATACAAAAGTGGGCCGCTCAATTTTGGCCTAATACATCAGCCCAAAATCATTCCCCATAAAACCCTAATACTTCATATTTAGAAAAACTTTTTTTCATTTCTTCTCCACTTCGGTTTAGAGCGCAAGAGATTTGCAGCATGGTAACATCCCTTCCTTTCTCTGCCCCCCCCTTTTTTTTTGCCGTAGCGAAGTAGAATTTGCTTGGATGAATACTTGAAAAATAGGTTGTTTGTTTATCGTGATGAACTGAAATGAGCGCTTTCGTTTGTCTAATTCATGCTTAGATTAGATGCTGCTCTCTTACATTTGAACTTGCAAAAGCGCATTCCCTTGCATCGGTTTCAAACAATCTGCAAATCGAAGCGTTTTATACATTGATGCGTGATAATACCTCTGTTAGACTTTCGCCATAAATATAGGTTTTTTTTTTCTTTGTAAAGAATCCATATATATGATATATATATCAGACATTGGCACTAATAACTGTCTGTGAGAATTGTGGATCCAAACAATAGATTCTAATGCAACTTGTTATAGTATGGATAGTTTGCAAGGAATGATTCTACATTAAGCCCAGGCCAATTTGTACTAGTCTGTTTTCTCAACTGTATCCATCAGAAATAATTCTACCGCTTTCACAATGTGTTGATATCATTTGACAGAGCACTGTTAGTTAGTGATCAGTATTCTGTACTGATTATAATAATAATATCATATCTCTGATTAGTTCTCGAACCTTCACACGTAGAAAACGAAGGATATGAGGTCCTAAATTGTTTGGTACATAATCTTATCATACACGGAAGTGAAAATATGAATTGTCTGGAGCTAAATCTATCCCTATCAGTAACATGAGACTGTGTGGTTTTTGGCAATGGTTGGTGAAGTTAGGTCATAAGATTCTCACAGTTTAGACTTTTGTAAAACAAAATGTTACATTCTATGATCAGACCTGTCAACTGTTGTTACCTTGTTTTCTAGTTATGAAATAACATTAACTCTATCCGTGTTATCAATATCTCTACGCGTAATTCGTTGTGGCATATCTAAAAGATGTTAGGTTATACAATTGTCTAAGCAATGATGACTCTATGAGCATGTGGCTGTGGCCAAGTTATGTGTCCTTGCTATGTATATATAAATCTAAGTTTGCTTTCCATATACTTCTCTAAAATTCCTGATACAGTTGAAGGTGTTAAATATTATGTGAATATAAGGCGTTAAGTATTGTGTGAATTTGTGATGTCTATCATCAATGTAGTCTCATTTTCTTAATGGTGTGAACAGTTTTATCCTGGTATTTTATTGCCTCTTTGATTTTCTCTATGCTTAAATAGTTAGAGGCTTGTCTGTTGTTTTGTAGGTGAACATCCCAAAGACGAAGAAGACTTACTGCAAGAACAAAGAATGCAGGAAGCACACCTTGCACAAGGTGACCCAATACAAGAAAGGTAAAGATAGTTTGGCAGCTCAGGGGAAACGTCGTTATGACAGGAAGCAGTCTGGCTATGGTGGTCAGACAAAACCCGTCTTCCACAAGAAGGTCAAATTACATACTCCATGTCTCAAATGAATGAACCAAGTTTTTAATATTTTCTAACTTTTGTTCTTTCTTAACAGGCTAAGACCACAAAGAAGATTGTGTTGAGGCTGCAATGCCAGACCTGCAAGCACATGTCCCAACACTCCCTCAAGGTTAGTATCGGTTATCGGTCAAATTCTTTCTATTTTTTTGTTGTCTTAGTAGCAGTAAGTAATTTTATTACTTGGCTGTTACAGAGATGCAAGCATTTTGAGATTGGAGGAGACAAGAAGGGGAAGGGAACTTCTTTGTTTTAAGTGCTTACTACTACTACCATGGGATTGGGAGGAGTTCATGTGCTCTTTCTTTTCCCCCTATCTTTTCCGTAGCTTGTTTTGTTTTCGTATGGGCTGGCACTATGTTATCTGCACAATGTTTGTTGATTTGAGTTTTTTCTAGCATCAAGATTGTTTATTTAGCTCTTCTTAGTATACATCCCCAATGTTTTATATCAAAAGACAGACTTCTTTTATCCAAAATTATCAGTTTATAATTGCAAATGCTTGGACAAAACTCTATTGATAATCCTCTATGATGTTAGATGAAATAACCTTCTAAATCAATAATTATAAAAAGATTTTTATAGAGTACACACCAAAATTGCTATATAGAACACAACTAGGTTTGTTATGGAACAAAACAAGGCCATGTTCGTCAACAAAAAAAGGATAGGTTCGTCATGGAGCAAAGGCTAGATTTGTCACGGCCAAAAAAATTGAAAAACTATTGGACTGTTATGAACCATTTTTATTTTGTATTTTTTTCATAATATTGTAAATAATATCAATGTGAGTCCATATTTATAAAGTTCGTGCAAAACATACATAGTTATCTCTCCCAAAGCCTAAAACAAAGTATATCGTTTATAATTATGACTAAGTATTACAAACTTAGTGTCATCTGCTTCATCACCAAATATAAAAATATTACAAACTTAAATAAAAACTAGATATTGATCACCACGCTTCGTGCGACGCTGTAGTGTATTAAAAAGTAATATTTAGATATGTGTAATACGTTTATTCTTTTTCGAGCATTATTATTATTATATCTATATTGATATACATTATTTATGTTTCTTTATTTTCATTGAGTAAATTACAATCCGACCACATATAATTAATAAATAAAAGTTCGTATGAGAACAAGGCTTAACGTAGGAAAAACATTTTTTTTTTGTTCATAGAAAACAAGCTAATGTTCATAATTTGGGCGATGAAATTTTTTGATGTCATTTTGAGAAAGAAAAAAATCAAAGTTCGCAGTGATTACAAAAATGCCACTGCCTCCCTCACTGAAAGCGTTCAAAAAATTTAATGGCTCAGATTATAAACATTATCAACCAAAATATGAACATTGACGTGTAATCTGTGAACACGAACTTTTAGGGGTTATTAACACAGAAATCTCTATATTTATGAAAAAAATCATAAGCTTACAATTTTCTTAAGTTAATAACCCCTAAAGTGTTAAAATAAAATAAAAAGTACTTATTTTTTTTACCAAAATCCAAAGGGGTTATTACAAAGAAATCTCGAAATAAGCTTATGATTGTTTCAAAAATAATAAGCCTATGATTGTTTCAAAAATCTTGAAATTTCGGTGTACTACCCCCTTTCGTTTTTTTTGAAAAACTAGTATTTTCAATTTTGAACATTTTAGGCAATTTCTGTGTACTAACCCCTTTGGATTATTGTCAATTATAAGTATTTTCATTTTTGAACACATTTGGGGTTAATAACTTGAGAAAATCATAAGCTTATAATTGTTTTAAAAATCTCGAGATTTAGGCGTACTACCCCTTTTTGATTTTTTCGAAAAACTAATAATTTCAATTTTGAACATTTTAGGGGATTTCTGTGTACTAACCCCTTTGGATTTTTGTAAAACATAAGTATTTTCATTTTTGAACACTTTTGGGGTTAATAACTTGAGAAAATCATGAGCTTATGATTGTTTCAAAAATCTCGAGATTTCGGTGTACTACCCCTTTCGATTTTTTTGAAAAACTAATATTTTCAATTTTGAACATTTTAGGGGATGTTTGTGTACTAACCCCTTTGGATTTCTGTCAAACATAGGTATTTTTATTTTTGAACACTTTTGGGGTTAATAACTTGAGAAAATCATAAGATTTTGATTGTTTCAAAAATCTCGAGATTTCGGTGTACTAACCCCTTTCGATTTTTTTTGAAAAACTAATATTTTCAATTTTGAACATTTTAGGGTATTTCTGTGTACCAACCCCTTTGCATTTTTTTCAAACATAAGTATTTTCATTTTTGAACACTTTTGGGGTTAACAACTTGAGAAAATCATAAGCTTTTGATTGTTTCAAAAATCTCGAGATTTCTGTGTACTACCCCCCTTTCGATTTTTTTGAAAACTAATATTTTCAATTTTGAACATTTTAGGGGATTTCTGTGTACTAACCCCTTTGGATTGGTGCCAATCATAGGTATTTTTATTTTTGAACACTTTTGGGGTTAATAACTTGAGAAAATCATAAGCTTATGATTGTTTCAAAAATCTCGAGATTTCGGTGTACTAACCCCTTTCGATTTTTTTTGAAAAACTAATATTTTCAATTTTGAACATTTTAGGGTATTTCCGTGTACCAACCCCTTTGGATTTTTGTCAAACATAAGTATTTTCATTTTTGAACACTTTTGGGGTTAATAACTTGAGAAAATCATATGCTTTTGATTGTTTCAAAAATCTCGAGATTTCGGTGTACTACCCCCTTTTGATTTTTTTGAAAAACTAATATTTTCAATTTTGAACATTTTAGGATATTTCTTTGTACTAACCCCTTTGGATTTTTGTCAAACATAGGTATTTTTATTTTTGAACACTTTCGAGGTAAATAACTTAAGAAAATCATATGCTTATGATTGTTTCAAAAATCTCGAGATTTCGGTGTACTACCCCCCTTCGATTTTTTTGAAAAACTAATATTTTCAATTTTGAAAATTTTAGGGGATTTCTGTGTACTAACCCCTTTGGATTTTTGTCAAACATAAGTATTTTCATTTTTGAACACTTTCGGGGTTAATAACTTGAGAAAATCATAAGCTTATGATTGTTTCAAAAATCTCGAAATTTCGGTGTACTACACCCTTTCGGTTTTTTTGAAAAACTAATATTTTCAATTTTGAAAATTTTAGGGAATTTCTGTGTACTAACCCCTTTGGTTTTTCTTTCAATTATAAGTATTTTCATTTTTGAACACTTTTGGGGTTAATAACTTGAGAAAATCATAAGCTTATGATTGTTTCAAAAATCTCGAGATTTCAGTGTACTACTCCCTTTCGATTTTTTTTAAAAACTAATATTTTCAATTTTGAACATTTTAGGGGATTTTTGTGTACTAACCCCTTTGGATTTTTGTCAAACATAAGTATTTTCATTTTTGACCACTTTCGGGGGTTAATAACTTGAGAAAATAATAAGCTTATGATTGTTTCAAAAATCTTGAGATTTCGGTGTACTACCCCCTTTCGATTTTTTTGAAAAACTAATATTTTCAATTTTGATCATTTTAGGGGATTTCTATGTACTAATCCCTTTGGTTTTTTGTCAAACATAAGTATTTTCATTTTTGACCACTTTTGGGGGTTAATAACTTGAGAAAATAATAAGATTTTGATTGTTTCAAAAATCTCGAGATTTCGGTGTACTACCCCCTTTCGATTTTTTTTGAAAAACTAATATTTTAAATTTTGAACATTTTAGGGTATTTCTGTGTACCACCCCTTTGCATTTTTGTCAAACATAAGTATTTTCATTTTTGAACACTTTTGGGGTTAACAACTTTAGAAAATCATAAGCTTTTGATTGTTTCAAAAATCTCGAGATTTCTGTGTACTACCCCCTTTCGATTTTTTTGAAAACTAATATTTTCAATTTTGAACATTTTAGGGGATTTCTGTGTACTAACCTTTTTGGATTGGTGCCAATCATATGTATTTTTATTTTTGAACACTTTTGGGGTTAATAACTTGAGAAAATCATAAGCTTATGATTTTTTCAAAAATCTCGAGATTTCGGTGGACTAACCCCTTTCGATTTTTTTTGAAAAACTAATATTTTCAATTTTGAACATTTTAGGGTATTTCTGTGTACCAACCCCTTTGGATTTTTGTCAAACATAAGTATTTTCATTTTTCAACACTTTCGGGGGTTAATAACTTGAGAAAATAATGAGCTTATGATTGTTTCAAAAATCTCGAGATTTCGGTGTACTACCCCTTTCGATTTTTTTGAAAACTAATATTTTCAATTTTGAACATTTTAGGGGATTTCTGTGTACTAACCTTTTTGGATTGGTGCCAATCATAGGTATTTTTATTTTTGAACACTTTTGGGGTTAATAACTTGAGAAAATCATAAGCTTATGATTTTTTCAAAAATCTCGAGATTTCGGTGTACTAACCCCTTTCGATTTTTTTTGAAAAACTAATATTTTCAATTTTGAACATTTTAGGGTATTTCTGTGTACCAACCCCTTTGGATTTTTGTCAAACATAAGTATTTTCATTTTTGAACACTTTTGGGGTTAAGAACTTGAGAAAATCATAAGCTTTTGATTGTTTCAAAAATCTCGAGATTTCGGTGTACTACCCCCTTTCGTTTTTTTGAAAAACTAATATTTTCAATTATGAAAATTTTAGGGAATTTCTGTGTACTAACCCCTTTGGATTTTTGTCAAACATAAGTATTTTCATTTTTGAACAGTTTTGGGGTTAATAACTTGAGAAAATCATGAGCTTATGATTGTTTCAAAAATCTCGAGATTTCGGTGTACTACCCCTTTCGATTTTTTTGAAAAACTAATATTTTCAATTTTGAACATTTTAGGGGATTTTTGTGTACTAACCCCTTTGGATTTCTGTCAAACAAAGGTATTTTTATTTTTGAACACTTTTGGGGTTTATAACTTGAGAAAATCATAAGCTTATGATTGTTTCAAAAGTCTCGAGATTTCAGTGTACTACCGGTCTACCTCCTTTCGATTTTTTTTGAAAAACTAATATTTTCAATTTTGAACATTTTAGGGTACCAACCCCTTTGCATTTTTGTCAAACATAAGTATTTTCATTTTTGAACAGTTTTGGGGTTAATAACTTGAGAAAATCATGAGCTTATGATTGTTTCAAAAATCTCGAGATTTCGGTGTACTACCCCTTTCGATTTTTTTGAAAAACTAATATTTTCAATTTTGAACATTTTAGGGGATTTTTGTGTACTAACCCCTTTGGATTTCTGTCAAACAAAGGTATTTTTATTTTTGAACACTTTTGGGGTTAATAACTTGAGAAAATAATAAGCTTATGAT
Source organism: Oxyria digyna (assembly GCA_029168935.1). Taxonomy (NCBI): domain Eukaryota; kingdom Viridiplantae; phylum Streptophyta; class Magnoliopsida; order Caryophyllales; family Polygonaceae; genus Oxyria; species Oxyria digyna. Next base: position 815,312 of record JAPVLV010000001.1, on the reverse strand, counting down.
TGTTTCAAAAATCTTGAGATTTCGGTGTACTACCCCCTTTCGATTTTTTTGAAAAACTAATATTTTCAATTTTGATCATTTTAGGGGATTTCTATGTACTAATCCCTTTGGTTTTTTGTCAAACATAAGTATTTTCATTTTTGACCACTTTTGGGGGTTAATAACTTGAGAAAATAATAAGATTTTGATTGTTTCAAAAATCTCGAGATTTCGGTGTACTACCCCCTTTCGATTTTTTTTGAAAAACTAATATTTTCAATTTTGAACATTTTAGGGTATTTCTGTGTACCACCCCTTTGCATTTTTGTCAAACATAAGTATTTTCATTTTTGAACACTTTTGGGGTTAACAACTTTAGAAAATCATAAGCTTTTGATTGTTTCAAAAATCTCGAGATTTCTGTGTACTACCCCCTTTCGATTTTTTTGAAAACTAATATTTTCAATTTTGAACATTTTAGGGGATTTCTGTGTACTAACCTTTTTGGATTGGTGCCAATCATATGTATTTTTATTTTTGAACACTTTTGGGGTTAATAACTTGAGAAAATGATAAGCTTATGATTTTTTCAAAAATCTCGAGATTTCGGTGTACTAACCCCTTTCGATTTTTTTTGAAAAACTAATATTTTCAATTTTGAACATTTTAGGGTATTTCTGTGTACCAACCCCTTTGGATTTTTGTCAAACATAATTATTTTCATTTTTCAACACTTTCGGGGGTTAATAACTTGAGAAAATAATGAGCTTATGATTGTTTCAAAAATCTCGAGATTTCGGTGTACTACCCCTTTCGATTTTTTTGAAAACTAATATTTTCAATTTTGAACATTTTAGGGGATTTATGTGTACTAACCTTTTTGGATTGGTGCCAATCATATGTATTTTTATTTTTGAACACTTTTGGGGTTAATAACTTGAGAAAATGATAAGCTTATGATTTTTTCAAAAATCTCGAGATTTCGGTGTACTAACCCCTTCGATTTTTTTTGAAAAACTAATATTTTCAATTTTGAACATTTTAGGGTATTTCTGTGTACCAACCCCTTTGGATTTTTGTCAAACATAAGTATTTTCATTTTTCAACACTTTCGGGGGTTAATAACTTGAGAAAATAATGAGCTTATGATTGTTTCAAAAATCTCGAGATTTCGGTGTACTACCCCCTTTTGATTTTTTTGAAAAACTAATATTTTTAATTTTGAACATTTTAGGGTATTTCTGTGTACCAACCCCTTTAGATTTTTGCCAAACATAAGTATTTTCATTTCTGAACACTTTTGGGATTAATAACTTGAGAAAATCATATGCTTTGATTGTTTCAAAAATCTCAAGATTTCGGTGTACTACCCCCTTTTGATTTTTTTGAAAAACTAATATTTTCAATTTTGAACATTTTAGGGGATTTCTGTGTACTAACCCCTTTGGATTTTTGTCAAACATAAGTATTTTCATTTTTGAACACTTTAGGGGTTAATAACTTGAGAAAATCATAAGCTTATGATTTTTTCAAAAATCTCGAGATTTCGGTGTACTAACCGCTTTCGATTTTTTTTGAAAAACTAATATTTTCAATTTTGGACATTTTAGGGTATTTCTGTGTACCAACCCCTTTGGATTTTTTTCAAACATAAGTATTTTCATTTTTCAACACTTTTGGGGTTAATAACTTGGGAAAATCACATGCTTTGGATTGTTTCAAAAATCTCGAGATTTCAGTGTACTACCCCCCTTTTGATTTTTTTGAAAAACTAATATTTTCAATTTTGAACATTTTAGGCAATTTCTGTGTACTAACCCCTTTGGATTATTGTCAATTATAAGTATTTTGATTTCTGAACACTTTTGGGGTTAATAACTTGAGAAAATCATATTCTTTTGATTGTTTCAAAAATCTCGAGATTTCGGTGTACTACCCCCTTTTGATTTTTTTTGAAAAACTAATATTTTCAATTTTGAACATTTTAGGGTATTTCTGTGTATCAACCCCTTTGGATTTTTGTCAAACATAAGTATTTTCATTTTTGAACACTTTCGGGGTTAATAACTTGAGAAAATCATAAGCTTATGATTGTTTCAAAAATCTCAAAATTTCGGTGTACTACACCCTTTCGGTTTTTTTGAAAAACTAATATTTTCAATTTTGAAAATTTTAGGAAATTTCTGTGTACTAACCCCTTTGGTTTTTCTTTCAATTATAAGTATTTTCATTTTTGAACACTTTTGGGGTTAATAACTTGAGAAAATCATAAGCTTATGATTGTTGCCAAAATCTCGAGATTTCAGTGTTTCGATTTTTTTAAAAAACTAATATTTTCAATTTTGAACATTTTAGGGGATTTTTGTGTACTAACCCCTTTGGATTTTTGTCAAACATAAGTATTTTCATTTTTGAACACTTTCGGGGGTTAATAACTTGAGAAAATAATAAGCTTATGATTGTTTCAAAAATCTCGAGATTTCGGTGTACTACCCCCTTTCGATTTTTTTGAAAAACTAATATTTTCAATTTTGAAGATTTTAGGGGATTTCTATGTTCTAATACCTTTGGATTTTTGTCAAACATAAGTATTTTCATTTTTGAACACTTTTGGGGTTTATAACTTGAGAAAATCATAAGCTTTTGATTGTTTCAAAAATCTCGAGATTTCGGTGTACTACCCCCTTTTGATTTTTTTGAAAAACTAATATTTTCAATTTTGAAGATTTTAGGGGATTTCTATGTACTAATCCCTTTGGATTTTTGTCAAACATAAGTATTTTCATTTTTGAACACTTTCGGGGGTTAATAACTTGAGAAAATAATAAGCTTATGATTGTTTCAAAAATCTCGAAATTTCGGTGTACTACCCCCTTTTGATTTTTTTGAAAAACTAATATTTTCAATTTTGAAGATTTTAGGGGATTTCTATGTACTAATCCCTTTGGATTTTTGTCAAACATAAGTATTTTCATTTTTGAACACTTTTGGGGTTTATAACTTGAGAAAATCATAAGCTTTTGATTGTTTCAAAAATCTCGAGATTTCGGTGTACTACCGGTCTACCTCCTTTCGATTTTTTTTGAAAAACTAATATTTTCAATTTTGAACATTTTAGGGTATTTCTGTGTACCAACCCCATTGGATTTTTGTCAAACATAAGTATTTTCATTTTTGAACAGTTTTGGGGTTAATAACTTGAGAAAATCATGAGCTTATGATTGTTTCAAAAATCTCGAGATGTCGGTGTACTACCCCTTTCGATTTTTTTGAAAAACTAATATTTTCAATTTTGAACATTTTAGGGGATTTTTGTGTACTAACCCCTTTGGATATCTGTCAAACAAAGGTATTTTTATTTTTGAACACTTTTGGGGTTTATAACTTGAGAAAATCATAAGCTTTTGATTGTTTCAAAAATCTCGAGATTTCGGTGTACTACCGGTCTACCTCCTTTCGATTTTTTTTGAAAAACTAATATTTTCAATTTTGAACATTTTAGGGTAAACCCCTTTGCATTTTTGTCAAACATAAGTATTTTCATTTTTGAACACTTTTGGGGTTAACAACTTTAGAAAATCATAAGCTTTTGATTGTTTCAAAAATCTCGAGATTTCTGTGTACTACCCACTTTCGATTTTTTTGAAAACTAATATTTTCAATTTTGAACATTTTAGGGGATTTCGTTGTACTAACCTTTTTGGATTGGTGCCAATCATATGTATTTTTATTTTTGAACACTTTTGGGGTTAATAACTTGAGAAAATCATAAGCTTATGATTTTTTCAAAAATCTCGAGATTTCGGTGTACTAACCCCTTTCGATTTTTTTTGAAAACCTAATATTTTCAATTTTGAACATTTTAGGGTATTTCTGTGTACCAACCCCTTTGGATTTTTGTCAAACATAAGTATTTTCATTTTTTAACACTTTCGGGGGTTAATAACTTGAGAAAATAATAAGCTTATGATTGTTTCAAAAATCTCGAGATTTCGGTGTACTACCGCTTTCGATTTTTTTGAAAAACTAATATTTTCAATTTTGAACATTTTAGGGGATTTTTGTGTACTAACCCCTTTGGATATCTGTCAAACAAAGGTATTTTTATTTTTGAACACTTTTGGGGTTTATAACTTGAGAAAATCATAAGCTTTTGATTGTTTCAAAAATCTCGAGATTTCGGTGTACTACCGGTCTACCTCCTTTCGATTTTTTTTGAAAAACTAATATTTTCAATTTTGAACATTTTAGGGTAAACCCCTTTGCATTTTTGTCAAACATAAGTATTTTCATTTTTGAACACTTTTGGGGTTAACAACTTTAGAAAATCATAAGCTTTTGATTGTTTCAAAAATCTCGAGATTTCGGTGTACTAACCCATTTCGATTTTTTTTGAAAAACTAATATTTTCAATTTTGAACATTTTAGGGTATTTCTGTGTACCAACCCCTTTGGATTTTTGTCAAACATAAGTATTTTCATTTTTCAACACTTTTGGGGTTAATAACTTGAGAAAATCACATGCTTTTGATTGTTTCAAAAATCTCGAGATTTCAGTGTACTACCCCCCTTTTGATTTTTTTGAAAAACTAATATTTTCAATTTTGAACATTTTAGGCAATTTCTGTGTACTAACCCCTTTCGATTATTGTCAATTATAAGTATTTTCATTTCTGAACACTTTTGGGGTTAATAACTTGAGAAAATCATATGCTTTTGATTGTTTCAAAAATCTCGAGATTTCGGTGTACTACCCCCTTTTGATTTTTTTGAAAAACTAATATTTTCAATTTTGAACATTTTAGGGGATTTCTGTGTACTAACCCCTTTGGATTTTTGTCAAACATAAGTATTTTCATTTTTGAACACTTTCGGGGTTAATAACTTGAGAAAATCATAAGCTTATGATTGTTTCAAAAATCTCGAAATTTCGGTGTACTACACCCTTTCGGTTTTTTTGAAAAACTAATATTTTCAATTTTGAAAATTTTAGGGAATTTCTGTGTACTAACCCCTTGGGTTTTTCTTTCAATTATAAGTATTTTCATTTTTGAACACTTTTGGGGTTAATAACTTGAGAAAATCATAAGCTTATGATTGTTTCAAAAATCTCGAGATTTCAGTGTACTACTCCCTTTCGATTTTTTTTAAAAACTAATATTTTCAATTTTGAACATTTTAGGGGATTTTTGTGTACTAACCCCTTTGGATTTTTGTCAAACATAAGTATTTTCATTTTTGAACACTTTCGGGGGTTAATAACTTGAGAAAATAATAAGCTTATGATTGTTTCAAAAATCTCGAGATTTCGGTGTACTACCCCCTTTCGATTTTTTTGAAAAACTAATATTTTCAATTTTGAAGATTTTAGGGGATTTCTATGTTCTAATCCCTTTGGATTTTTGTCAAACATAAGTATTTTCATTTTTGAACACTTTTGGGGTTTATAACTTGAGAAAATCATAAGCTTTTGATTGTTTCAAAAATCTCGAGATTTCGGTGTACTACCCCCTTTTGATTTTTTTGAAAAACTAATATTTTCAATTTTGAAGATTTTAGGGGATTTCTATGTACTAATCCCTTTGGATTTTTGTCAAACATAAGTATTTTCATTTTTGAACACTTTCGGGGGTTAATAACTTGAGAAAATAATAAGCTTATGATTGTTTCAAAAATCTCGAGATTTCGGTGTACTACCCCCTTTTGATTTTTTTGAAAAACTAATATTTTCAATTTTGAAGATTTTAGGGGATTTCTATGTTCTAATCCCTTTGGATTTTTGTCAAACATAAATATTTTCATTTTTGAACACTTTTGGGGTTTATAACTTGAGAAAATCATAAGCTTATGATTGTTTCAAAAATCTCGAGATTTCAGTGTACTACCCCCTTTTGATTTTTTTGAAAAACTAATATTTTCAATTTTGAACATTTTAGGCAATTTCTGTGTACTAACCCCTTTGGATTATTGTCAATTATAAGTATTTTCATTTCTGAACACTTTTGGGGTTAATAACTTGAGAAAATCATATGCTTTTGATTGTTTCAAAAATCTCGAGATTTCGGTGTACTACCCCCTTTTGATTTTTTTGAAAAACTAATATTTTCAATTTTGAACATTTTAGGGGATTTCTGTGTACTAACCCCTTTGGATTTTTGTCAAACATAAGTATTTTCATTTTTGAACACTTTCGGGGTTAATAACTTGAGAAAATCATAAGCTTATGATTGTTTCAAAAATCTCAAAATTTCGGTGTACTTCACCCTTTCGGTTTTTTTGAAAAACTAATATTTTCAATTTTGAAAATTTTAGGGAATTTCTGTGTACTAACCCCTTTGGTTTTTCTTTCAATTATAAGTATTTTCATTTTTGAACACTTTTGGGGTTAATAACTTGAGAAAATCATAAGCTTATGATTGTTTCAAAAATCTCGAGATTTCAGTGTTTCGATTTTTTTTAAAAACTAATATTTTCAATTTTGAACATTTTAGGGGATTTTTGTGTACTAACCCCTTTGGATTTTTGTCAAACATAAGTATTTTCATTTTTGAACACTTTCGGGGGTTAATAACTTGAGAAAATAATAAGCTTATGATTGTTTCAAAAATCTCGAGATTTCGGTGTACTACCCCCTTTCGATTTTTTTGAAAAACTAATATTTTAAATTTTGAAGATTTTAGGGGATTTCTATGTAATAATCCCTTTGGATTTTCGTCAAACATAAGTATTTTCATTTTTCAACACTTTTGGGGTTAATAACTTGAGAAAATCACATGCTTTTGATTGTTTCAAAAATCTCGAGATTTCGGTGTACTACCCCCTTTCGATTTTTTTGAAAAACTAATATTTTCAATTTTGAAGATTTTAGGGGATTTCTATGTACTAATCCCTTTGGATTTTTGTCAAACATAAGTATTTTCATTTTTGAACACTTTCGGGGGTTAATAACTTGAGAAAATAATAAGCTTATGATTGTTTCAAAAATCTCGAGATTTCGGTGTACTACCCCCTTTTGATTTTTTTGAAAAACTAATATTTTCAATTTTGAAGATTTTAGGGGATTTCTATGTACTAATCCCTTTGGATTTTTGTCAAACATAAGTATTTTCATTTTTGAACACTTTTGGGGTTTATAACTTGAGAAAATCATAAGCTTTTGATTGTTTCAAAAATCTCGAGATTTCGGTGTACTACCGGTCTACCTCCTTTCGATTTTTTTTGAAAAACTAATATTTTCAATTTTGAACATTTTAGGGTATTTCTGTGTACCAACCCCTTTGGATTTTTGTCAAACATAAGTATTTTCATTTTTGAACAGTTTTGGGGTTAATAACTTGAGAAAATCATGAGCTTATGATTGTTTCAAAAATCTCGAGATGTCGGTGTACTACCCCTTTCGATTTTTTTGAAAAACTAATATTTTCAATTTTGAACATTTTAGGGGATTTTTGTGTACTAACCCCTTTGGATATCTGTCAAACAAAGGTATTTTTATTTTTGAACACTTTTGGGGTTTATAACTTGAGAAAATCATAAGCTTTTGATTGTTTCAAAAATCTCGAGATTTCGGTGTACTACCGGTCTACCTCCTTTCGATTTTTTTTGAAAAACTAATATTTTCAATTTTGAACATTTTAGGGTAAACCCCTTTGCATTTTTGTCAAACATAAGTATTTTCATTTTTGAACACTTTTGGGGTTAACAACTTTAGAAAATCATAAGCTTTTGATTGTTTCAAAAATCTCGAGATTTCTGTGTACTACCCACTTTCGATTTTTTTGAAAACTAATATTTTCAATTTTGAACATTTTAGGGGATTTCGTTGTACTAACCTTTTTGGATTGGTGCCAATCATATGTATTTTTATTTTTGAACACTTTTGGGGTTAATAACTTGAGAAAATCATAAGCTTATGATTTTTTCAAAAATCTCGAGATTTCGGTGTACTAACCCCTTTCGATTTTTTTTGAAAAACTAATATTTTCAATTTTGAACATTTTAGGGTATTTCTGTGTACCAACCCCTTTGGATTTTTGTCAAACATAAGTATTTTCATTTTTCAACACTTTCGGGGGTTAATAACTTGAGAAAATAATGAGCTTATGATTGTTTCAAAAATCTCGAGATTTCGGTGTACTACCCCTTTCGATTTTTTTGAAAAACTAATATTTTCAATTTTGAACATTTTAGGGTATTTTTGTGTACTAAACCCTTTCGATTTCTGTCAAACATAGGTATTTTTATTTTTGAACACTTTTGGGGTTAATAACTTGAGAAAATCATAAGCTTTTGATTGTTTCAAAAATCTCGAGATTTCGGTGTACTAACCCATTTCGATTTTTTTTGAAAAACTAATATTTTCAATTTTGAACATTTTAGGGTATTTCTGTGTACCAACCCCTTTGGATTTTTGTCAAACATAAGTATTTTCATTTTTCAACACTTTTGGGGTTAATAACTTGAGAAAATCACATGCTTTTGATTGTTTCAAAAATCTCGAGATTTCAGTGTACTACCCCCCTTTTGATTTTTTTGAAAAACTAATATTTTCAATTTTGAACATTTTAGGCAATTTCTGTGTACTAACCCCTTTCGATTATTGTCAATTATAAGTATTTTCATTTCTGAACACTTTTGGGGTTAATAACTTGAGAAAATCATATGCTTTTGATTGTTTCAAAAATCTCGAGATTTCGGTGTACTACCCCCTTTTGATTTTTTTGAAAAACTAATATTTTCAATTTTGAACATTTTAGGGGATTTCTGTGTACTAACCCCTTTGGATTTTTGTCAAACATAAGTATTTTCATTTTTGAACACTTTCGGGGTTAATAACTTGAGAAAATCATAAGCTTATGATTGTTTCAAAAATCTCGAAATTTCGGTGTACTACACCCTTTCGGTTTTTTTGAAAAACTAATATTTTCAATTTTGAAAATTTTAGGGAATTTCTGTGTACTAACCCCTTTGGTTTTTCTTTCAATTATAAGTATTTTCATTTTTGAACACTTTTGGGGTTAATAACTTGAGAAAATCATAAGCTTATGATTGTTTCAAAAATCTCGAGATTTCAGTGTACTACTCCCTTTCGATTTTTTTTAAAAACTAATATTTTCAATTTTGAACATTTTAGGGGATTTTTGTGTACTAACCCCTTTGGATTTTTGTCAAACATAAGTATTTTCATTTTTGAACACTTTCGGGGGTTAATAACTTGAGAAAATAATAAGCTTATGATTGTTTCAAAAATCTCGAGATTTCGGTGTACTACCCCCTTTCGATTTTTTTGAAAAACTAATATTTTCAATTTTGAAGATTTTAGGGGATTTCTATGTACTAATCCCTTTGGATTTTTGTCAAACATAAGTATTTTCATTTTTTAACACTTTCGGGGGTTAATAACTTGAGAAAATAATAAGCTTATGATTGTTTCAAAAATCTCGAGATTTCGGTGTACTACCGCTTTCGATTTTTTTGAAAAACTAATATTTTCAATTTTGAACATTTTAGGGGATTTTTGTGTACTAACCCCTTTGGATTTCTGTCAAACAAAGGTATTTTTATTTTTGAACACTTTTGGGGTTTATAACTTGAGAAAATCATAAGCTTTTGATTGTTTCAAAAATCTCGAGATTTCGGTGTACTACCGGTCTACCTCCTTTCGATTTTTTTTGAAAAACTAATATTTTCAATTTTGAACATTTTAGGGTACCAACCCCTTTGCATTTTTGTCAAACATAAGTATTTTCATTTTTGAACACTTTTGGGGTTAACAACTTTAGAAAATCATAAGCTTTTGATTGTTTCAAAAATCTCGAGATTTCTATGTACTACCCACTTTCGATTTTTTTGAAAACTAATATTTTCAATTTTGAACATTTTAGGGGATTTCTGTGTACTAACCTTTTTGGATTGGTGCCAATCATATGTATTTTTATTTTTGAACACTTTTGGGGTTAATAACTTGAGAAAATCATAAGCTTATGATTTTTTCAAAAATCTCGAGATTTCGGTGTACTAACCCCTTTCGATTTTTTTTGAAAAACTAATATTTTCAATTTTGAACATTTTAGGGTATTTCTGTGTACCAACCCCTTTGGATTTTTGTCAAACATAAGTATTTTCATTTTTCAACACTTTCGGGGGTTAATAACTTGAGAAAATAATGAGCTTATGATTGTTTCAAAAATCTCGAGATTTCGGTGTACTACCCCTTTCGATTTTTTTGAAAAACTAATATTTTCAATTTTGAACATTTTAGGGTATTTTTGTGTACTAAACCCTTTCGATTTCTGTCAAACATAGGTATTTTTATTTTTGAACACTTTTGGGGTTAATAACTTGAGAAAATCATAAGCTTTTGATTGTTTCAAAAATCTCGAGATTTCGGTGTACTAACCCATTTCGATTTTTTTTGAAAAACTAATATTTTCAATTTTGAACATTTTAGGGTATTTCTGTGTACCAACCCCTTTGGATTTTTGTCAAACATAAGTATTTTCATTTTTCAACACTTTTGGGGTTAATAACTTGAGAAAATCACATGCTTTTGATTGTTTCAAAAATCTCGAGATTTCAGTGTACTACCCCCCTTTTGATTTTTTTGAAAAACTAATATTTTCAATTTTGAACATTTTAGGCAATTTCTGTGTACTAACCCCTTTCGATTTCTGTCAAACATAGGTATTTTTATTTTTGAACACTTTTGGGGTTAATAACTTGAGAAAATCATAAGCTTTTGATTGTTTCAAAAATCTCGAGATTTCGGTGTACTAACCCATTTCGATTTTTTTTGAAAAACTAATATTTTCAATTTTGAACATTTTAGGGTATTTCTGTGTACCAACCCCTTTGGATTTTTGTCAAACATAAGTATTTTCATTTTTCAACACTTTTGGGGTTAATAACTTGAGAAAATCACATGCTTTTGATTGTTTCAAAAATCTCGAGATTTCAGTGTACTACCCCCCTTTTGATTTTTTTGAAAAACTAATATTTTCAATTTTGAACATTTTAGGCAATTTCTGTGTACTAACCCCTTTCGATTATTGTCAATTATAAGTATTTTCATTTCTGAACACTTTTGGGGTTAATAACTTGAGAAAATCATATGCTTTTGATTGTTTCAAAAATCTCGAGATTTCGGTGTACTACCCCCTTTTGATTTTTTTGAAAAACTAATATTTTCAATTTTGAACATTTTAGGGGATTTCTGTGTACTAACCCCTTTGGATTTTTGTCAAACATAAGTATTTTCATTTTTGAACACTTTCGGGGTTAATAACTTGAGAAAATCATAAGCTTATGATTGTTTCAAAAATCTCGAAATTTCGGTGTACTACACCCTTTCGGTTTTTTTGAAAAACTAATATTTTCAATTTTGAAAATTTTAGGGAATTTCTGTGTACTAACCCCTTTGGTTTTTCTTTCAATTATAAGTATTTTCATTTTTGAACACTTTTGGGGTTAATAACTTGAGAAAATCATAAGCTTATGATTGTTTCAAAAATCTCGAGATTTCAGTGTACTACTCCCTTTCGATTTTTTTTAAAAACTAATATTTTCAATTTTGAACATTTTAGGGGATTTTTATGTACTAACCCCTTTGGATTTTTGTCAAACATAAGTATTTTCATTTTTGAACACTTTCGGGGGTTAATAACTTGAGAAAATAATAAGCTTATGATTGTTTCAAAAATCTCGAGATTTCGGTGTACTACCCCCTTTCGATTTTTTTGAAAAACTAATATTTTCAATTTTGAAGATTTTAGGGGATTTCTATGTACTAATCCCTTTGGATTTTTGTCAAACATAAGTATTTTCATTTTTTAACACTTTCGGGGGTTAATAACTTGAGAAAATAATAAGCTTATGATTGTTTCAAAAATCTCGAGATTTCGGTGTACTACCGCTTTCGATTTTTTTGAAAAACTAATATTTTCAATTTTGAACATTTTAGGGGATTTTTGTGTACTAACCCCTTTGGATTTCTGTCAAACAAAGGTATTTTTATTTTTGAACACTTTTGGGGTTTATAACTTGAGAAAATCATAAGCTTTTGATTGTTTCAAAAATCTCGAGATTTCGGTGTACTACCGGTCTACCTCCTTTCGATTTTTTTTGAAAAACTAATATTTTCAATTTTGAACATTTTAGGGTACCAACCCCTTTGCATTTTTGTCAAACATAAGTATTTTCATTTTTGAACACTTTTGGGGTTAACAACTTTAGAAAATCATAAGCTTTTGATTGTTTCAAAAATCTCGAGATTTCTGTGTACTACCCACTTTCGATTTTTTTGAAAACTAATATTTTCAATTTTGAACATTTTAGGGGATTTCTGTGTACTAACCTTTTTGGATTGGTGCCAATCATATGTATTTTTATTTTTGAACACTTTTGGGGTTAATAACTTGAGAAAATCATAAGCTTATGCTTTTTTCAAAAATCTCGAGATTTCGGTGTACTAACCCCTTTCGATTTTTTTTGAAAAACTAATATTTTCAATTTTGAACATTTTAGGGTATTTCTGTGTACCAACCCCTTTGGATTTTTGTCAAACATAAGTATTTTCATTTTTCAACACTTTCGGGGGTTAATAACTTGAGAAAATAATGAGCTTATGATTGTTTCAAAAATCTCGAGATTTCGGTGTACTACCCCTTTCGATTTTTTTGAAAAACTAATATTTTCAATTTTGAACATTTTAGGGTATTTTTGTGTACTAAACCCTTTCGATTTCTGTCAAACATAGGTATTTTTATTTTTGAACACTTTTAGGGTTAATAACTTGAGAAAATCATAAGCTTTTGATTGTTTCAAAAATCTCGAGATTTCGGTGTACTAACCCATTTCGATTTTTTTTGAAAAACTAATATTTTCAATTTTGAACATTTTAGGGTATTTCTGTGTACCAACCCCTTTGGATTTTTGTCAAACATAAGTATTTTAATTTTTGAACACTTTTGGGGTTAAGAACTTGAGAAAATCATGAGCTTATGATTGTTTCAAAAATCTCGAGATTCCGGTGTACTACCCCTTTCGATTTTTTTGAAAAACTAATATTTTCAATTTTGAACATTTTAGGGTATTTTTGTGTACTAAACCCTTTTGATTTCTGTCAAACATAGGTATTTTTATTTTTGAACACTTTTGGGGTTAATAACTTGAGAAAATCATAAGCTTTTGATTGTTTCAAAAATCTCGAGATTTCGGTGTACTACCGGTCTACCTCCTTTCGATTTTTTTTGAAAAACTAATATTTTCAATTTTGAACATTTTAGGGTAAACCCCTTTGCATTTTTGTCAAACATAAGTATTTTCATTTTTGAACACTTTTGGGGTTAAGAACTTTAGAAAATCATAAGCTTTTGATTGTTTCAAAAATCTCGAGATTTCTGTGTACTACCCACTTTCGATTTTTTTGAAAACTAATATTTTCAATTTTGAACATTTTAGGGGATTTCGTTGTACTAACCTTTTTGGATTGGTGCCAATCATATGTATTTTTATTTTTGAACACTTTTGGGGTTAATAACTTGAGAAAATCATAAGCTTATGATTTTTTCAAAAATCTCGAGATTTCGGTGTACTAACCCCTTTTGATTTTTTTTGAAAAACTAATATTTTCAATTTTGAACATTTTAGGGTATTTCTGTGTACCAACCCCTTTGGATTTTTGTCAAACATAAGTATTTTCATTTTTCAACACTTTCGGGGGTTAATAACTTGAGAAAATAATGAGCTTATGATTGTTTCAAAAATCTCGAGATTTCGGTGTACTACCCCTTTCGATTTTTTTGAAAAACTAATATTTTCAATTTTGAACATTTTAGGGTATTTTTGTGTACTAAACCCTTTCGATTTCTGTCAAACATAGGTATTTTTATTTTTGAACACTTTTGGGGTTAATAACTTGAGAAAATCATAAGCTTTTGATTGTTTCAAAAATCTCCAGATTTCGGTGTACTAACCCATTTCGATTTTTTTTGAAAAACTAATATTTTCAATTTTGAACATTTTAGGGTATTTCTGTGTACCAACCCCTTTGGATTTTTGTCAAACATAAGTATTTTCATTTTTGAACACTTTTGGGGTTAAGAACTTTAGAAAATCATAAGCTTTTGATTGTTTCAAAAATCTCGAGATTTCTGTGTACTACCCACTTTCGATTTTTTTGAAAACTAATATTTTCAATTTTGAACATTTTAGGGGATTTCGTTGTACTAACCTTTTTGGATTGGTGCCAATCATATGTATTTTTATTTTTGAACACTTTTGGGGTTAATAACTTGAGAAAATCATAAGCTTATGTTTTTTCAAAAATCTCGAGATTTCGGTGTACTAACCCCTTTCGATTTCTTTTGAAAAACTAATATTTTCAATTTTGAACATTTTAGGGTATTTCTGTGTACCAACCCCTTTGGATTTTTGTCAAACATAAGTATTTTCATTTTTCAACACTTTTGGGGTTAATAACTTGAGAAAATCATATGCTTTTGATTGTTTAAAAAATCTCGAGATTTCGGTGTACTACCCCCTTTTGATTTTTTTGAAAAACTAATATTTTTAATTTTGAACATTTTAGGGTATTTCTGTGTACCAACCCCTTTAGATTTTTGCCAAACATAAGTATTTTTATTTCTGAACACTTTTGGGGTTAATAACTTGAGAAAATCATATGCTTTGATTGTTTCAAAAATCTCAAGATTTCGGTGTACTACCCCCTTTTGATTTTTTTGAAAAACTAATATTTTCAATTTTGAACATTTTAGGGGATTTCTGTGTACTAACCCCTTTGGATTTTTGTCAAACATAAGTATTTTCATTTTTGAACACTTTAGGGGTTAATAACTTGAGAAAATCATAAGCTTATGATTTTTTCAAAAATCTCGAGATTTCGGTGTACTAACCGCTTTCGATTTTTTTTGAAAAACTAATATTTTCAATTTTGGACATTTTAGGGTATTTCTGTGTACCAACCCCTTTGGATTTTTGTCAAACATAAGTATTTTCATTTTTCAACACTTTTGGGGTTAATAACTTGAGAAAATCACATGCTTTTGATTGTTTCAAAAATCTCGAGATTTCAGTGTACTACCCCCCTTTTGATTTTTTTGAAAAACTAATATTTTCAATTTTGAACATTTTAGGCAATTTCTGTGTACTAACCCCTTTCGATTATTGTCAATTATAAGTATTTTCATTTCTGAACACTTTTGGGGTTAATAACTTGAGAAAATCATATGCTTTTGATTGTTTCAAAAATCTCGAGATTTCGGTGTACTACCCCCTTTTGATTTTTTTGAAAAACTAATATTTTCAATTTTGAACATTTTAGGGGATTTCTGTGTACTAACCCCTTTGGATTTTTGTCAAACATAAGTATTTTCATTTTTGAACACTTTCGGGGTTAATAACTTGAGAAAATCATAAGCTTATGATTGTTTCAAAAATCTCAAAATTTCGGTGTACTACACCCTTTCGGTTTTTTTGAAAAACTAATATTTTCAATTTTGAAAATTTTAGGGAATTTCTGTGTACTAACCCCTTTGGTTTTTCTTTCAATTATAAGTATTTTCATTTTTGAACACTTTTGGGGTTAATAACTTGAGAAAATCATAAGCTTATGATTGTTTCAAAAATCTCGAGATTTCAGTGTTTCGATTTTTTTTAAAAACTAATATTTTCAATTTTGAACATTTTAGGGGATTTTTGTGTACTAACCCCTTTGGATTTTTGTCAAACATAAGTATTTTCATTTTTGAACACTTTCGGGGGTTAATAACTTGAGAAAATAATAAGCTTATGATTGTTTCAAAAATCTCGAGATTTCGGTGTACTACCCCCTTTCGATTTTTTTGAAAAACTAATATTTTCAATTTTGAAGATTTTAGGGGATTTCTATGTACTAATCCCTTTGGATTTTTGTCAAACATAAGTATTTTCATTTTTGAACACTTTCGGGGGTTAATAACTTGAGAAAATAATGAGCTTATGATATTTTCAAAAATCTCGAGATTTCGGTGTACTACCCCTTTCGATTTTTTTGAAAAACTAATATTTTCAATTTTGAACATTTTAGGGTATTTTTGTGTACTAAACCCTTTCGATTTCTGTCAAACATAGGTATTTTTATTTTTGAACACTTTTGGGGTTAATAACTTGAGAAAATCATAAGCTTTTGATTGTTTCAAAAATTTCGAGATTTCGGTGTACTACCCCCTTTCGATTTTTTTTTAAAAACTAATATTTTCAATTTTGAACATTTTAGGGTATTTCTGTGTACCAACCCCTTTGCATTTTTGTCAAACATAAGTATTTTAATTTTTGAACACTATTGGGGTTAACAACTTGAGAAAATCATAAGCTTATGATTTTTTCAAAAATCTCGAGATTTCTGTGTACTACCCCCCTTTCGATTTTTTTGAAAACTAATATTTTCAATTTTGAACATTTTAGGGGATTTCTGTGTACTAACCCCTTTGGATTGGTGCCAATCATAGGTATTTTTATTTTTGAACACTTTTGGGGTTAATAACTTGAGAAAATCATAAGCTTATGATTGTTTCAAAAATCTCGAGATTTCGGTGTACTAACCCCTTTCGATTTTTTCTGAAAAACTAATATTTTCAATTTTGAACATTTTAGGGTATTTCCGTGTACCAACCCCTTTGGATTTTTGTCAAACATAAGTATTTTTATTTTTGAACACTTTTGGGGTTAATAACTTGAGAAAATCATATGCTTTTGATTGTTTCAAAAATCTCGAGATTTCGGTGTACTACCCCCTTTGGATTTTTTTGAAAAACTAATATTTTCAATTTTGAACATTTTAGGATATTTCTTTGTACTAACCCCTTTGGATTTTTGTCAAACATAGGTATTTTTTTTTTGAACACTTTCGAGGTAAATAACTTAAGAAAATCATATGCTTATGATTGTTTCAAAACTCTCGAGATTTCGGTGTACTACCCCCCTATCGATTTTTTTGAAAAACTAATATTTTCAATTTTGAACATTTTAGGAGATTTCTATGTACTAACCCCTTTGGATTTTTGTCAAACATAAGTATTTTCATTTTTGAACACTTTCGGGGTTAATAACTTGAGAAAATCATAAGCTTATGATTGTTTCAAAAATCTCGAAATTTCGGTGTACTACACCCTTTCGGTTTTTTTGAAAAACTAATATTTTCAATTTTGAAAATTTTAGGGAATTTCTGTGTACTAACCCCTTCGGATTTTTGTCAATTATAAGTATTTTCTTTTTTGAACACTTTTGGAGTTAATAACTTGAGAAAATCATATGCTTATGATTGTTTAAAAAATGTCGAGATTTCGGTGTACTACCCCCTTTCGATTTTTTTGAAAAACTAATATTTTCAATTTTGAACATTTTAGGGGATTTCTGTGTACTAACCCCTTTGGATTTTTGTCAAACATAAGTATTTTCATTTTTGAACAGTTTTGGGGTTAATAACTTGAGAAAATCATGAGCTTATGATTGTTTACAAAATCTCGAGATTTCGGTGTACTACCCCTTTCGATTTTTTTGAAAAACTAATATTTTCAATTTTGAACATTTTAGGGGATTTTTGTGTACTAAACCCTTTGGATTTCTGTCAAACATAGGTATTTTTATGTTTGAACACTTTTGGGGTTAATAACTTGAGAAAATCATAAGCTTTTGATTATTTCAAAAATCTCGAGATTTCGGTGTACTACCCCTTTCGATTTTTTTTGAAAAACTAATATTTTCAATTTTGAACATTTTAGGGTATTTCTGTGTACCAACCCCTTTGCATTTTTGTCAAACATAAGTATTTTCATTTTTGAACACTATAGGAGTTAACAACTTGAGAAAATCATAAGCTTTTGATTGTTTCAAAAATCTCGAGATTTCTGTGTACTACCCCCCTTTCGATTTTTTTGAAAACTAATATTTTCAATTTTGAACATTTTAGGGGATTTCTGTGTACTAACCCCTTTGGATTGGTGCCAATCATAGTTATTTTTATTTTTGAACACTTTTGGGGTTAATAACTTGAGAAAATCATAAGCTTATGATTGTTTCAAAAATCTCGAGATTTCGGTGTACTACCCCCTTTCGATTTTTTTTGAAAAACTAATATTTTCAATTTTGAATATTTTAGGGTATTTCCGTGTACCAACCCCTTTGGATTTTTGTCAAACATAAGTATTTTCATTTTTGAACACTTTTGGGGTTAATAACTTGAGAAAATCATATGCTTTTGATTGTTTCAAAAATCTCGAGATTTCGGTGTACTACCCCCTTTTGATTTTTTTGAAAAACTAATATTTTCAATTTTGAACATTTTAGGATATTTGTTTGTACTAACCCCTTTGGATTTTTGTCAAACATAGGTATTTTTTATTTTTGAACACTTTCGAGGTAAATAACTTAAGAAAATCATATGCTTATGATTGTTTCAAAAATCTCGAGATTTCAGTGTACTACCCCCCTTTAGATTTTTTTGAAAAACTAATATTTTCAATTTTGAACATTTTAGGGGATTTCTATGTACTAACCCCTTTGGATTTTTTTCAAACGTAAGTATTTTCATTTTTGAACAGTTTTTGTAACGCCCCAAAAATTACTCTTAATGGGGGTCACAGCGCCAGGAATTTCCGACAGAAATTCCCTTAGGCATTCTTACTAAATGAAATTCAACCTGTAGCACATAAACTAACAACATTCAATCACAAGATAAAACCTGGTTCAAACAACCACTTCCAAAGAGAGGACATATATACATGGGTCGGCGTTCACAACCAAGCACAACCATCCAACAAGAGTCTCACCAGAAGACATCTCAAGAACCAAAACAGTAAAACACACATAAAAACAAACAAGCAGAAATTAAACCCATCCTAACTTTCGCATCACGTCGCACGTTCACCTCCACGCTCCGATACTACCTGCGTACCTGGTCATGTCAAAAACACAACCAGTTCCCCCACCGAAATGGGGGTTAGTCTCCAACCAGACTAGCAAGTATATAAGCGAATTAATTACGTAGAATAGCATAAATAAAGGGATTAGAATAAGCAGATACCACAAAGTACATTACAAAGCAAACAAGTATGTAAGAGACTATACATACAACATCACATAGTAAACCAAAAGAAGGAACTTTTACGAAAACGCTTTTGAAAACATGACCAAGCTTGTCTTGGCCACGAAGGTACCTTCTAACCCAAAACTATGGGTAAAAACCTTTACCTGCCGGAGGGACACGGTATCGTTAGCTAGACGAACCCCCCCTACCACGACACAAGTAAAGCACCTTCCATGATCCACCCGAACACTGGGAAGCGATCAAGGAATGATTTTAAAAACCATTTGCATGCTAAGCGGGGGTCGGAACAATCCTTACCCGCACAAATCATATCCACAAGTGCTGTCACTTCTCAAAGAAATTAATAAAACGAGTATTTCATAAACAAGCGTATCCACGATGTCTACACACAAATAATACTAATTCTATCATGGAAGGATACCAAATTACCAATATCATTTCACATACAAATGCATATCAAGACACAAAGTCAAGGAACAAACATTATTCATATGTAATGCATTTACGGTTTCATGCATAGTCCAATAGCCTAAATTTATACCAATCATGTAAGTAATCGCAAATAACTTGCCTCGACAAGTCTCTTACGTAAAGAAACTTATGAGTTATCACCTCAGACGTGACCTTAACTCAACTCAACTTGGCGAGATTCCCGAATCTGCATACAAAACGATTTTGGCCATAACTTTCATTATACAACTCGGAATTGAATTCCGCAAAATTCCAGACGCTCGTATGAAAGTCCTCTATTTACTGAATCAGTCCCTTTATTTTTCATATTTACAGAACGAGAACGATATTTCCAGCAGTGAACAATTCAGCCCTAACTTCACTAGTTTTACCTCCAAACCTCAAATCCAATCCATCCATGCTTCTATAATCATCAAACCACCTCTAATAACTCATGATTGACATACAAATTCAGACTTGACATACACATGAACAATTCTTGAAATTTTGGGGAAAACCTAAACCAAGCTTTCCTTGAGCTTTCTTATACAAATATGTCTTCCTTGCCTTACCAATAGCATGCTTTTGACATAAGAAACTCAAATCCAACATCAACATAACATGGCAGCCACATGAATTAGCTAGGAAGATTTTACCATGACAAGGGAGAGCCAAAGAAAGAAATTCTTACCTTAGTTGAGATAACCACTTGATTTTGATATGAACCCCTTGAAAAACTTGTGTTTTGATGAAGAAATGAGCTAGAATATGGAGGAGGAGTGAAGGAGGTGGCTGGACATGAGGAAGAGAATAAGGACGAGAGGAAGATAAGGAAGAGGAGTCAAGAAAAAAGGCTAGGAAAATAGCTAGCACCTAGGTATTTGTAAGAAATGATTTATTTAACATAATAATAATTTATTTGCTTTGTATTTTAGGGAAAATAAATTTTAAATCATAATATTACACATATGTATATGTATGTATGTATAGTAAAAAAAAATCGGATCCAGCTCGACAATAACTCCGATGTTGTACATAAACCGACTACGCGTCGTCTGACGATAGGATTTCAAAACTTGCGAAAATAAAACATACTTGCGTCTTTTATCAAAAAAAAAAAATCTATAAATACATATTATGTTTATCAAAATAAAATTTCTGGAACAGAAACTAAGGTGGTATTACACTTTCGATTTTTTTGAAAAACTAATAATTTCAATTTTGAACATTTTAGGGGATTCTGTGTACTAACCCCTTTGGATTTTGGTAAAACATAAGTATTTTCATTTTTGAACACTTTTGGGGTTAATAACTTGAGAAACTCACGAGCTTATGATTGTTTCAAAAATCTCGAGATTTCGGTGTACTATCCCTTTTCGTTTTTTTCGAAAAAATAATATTTTCAATTTTGAACATTTTAGGGGATTTTTGTGTACTAACCCCTTTGGATTTCTGTCAAACATAGGTATTTTTATTTTTGAACACTTTTGAGGTTAATAACTTGAGAAAATAATAAGCTTATGATTGTTTCAAAAATCTCGAGATTTCGGTGTACTACCCCCTTTCTATTTTTTTGAAAAACTAATATTTTCAATTTTGAACATTTTAGGAGATTTCTGTGTACTAACCCCTTTGGATTTTAGTCACACATAAGTATTTTCATAAGCTTATGATTGTTTCAAAAATTTCGAGATTTAGGTGTAATACCCCCTTTCGATTATTTTGAAAAACTAATATTTTCAATTTTGATTATTTTAGGGAATTTATGTGTACTAACCCCTTTGGATTTTTTTCAATTATAAGTATTTTCATTTTTGAACACATTTGGGGTTAATAACTTGAGAAAATCATAAGGTTATAATTGTTTCAAAAATCTCGAGATTTCGGTGTACTACCCCCTTTCGATTTTTTTGAAAAACTAATATTTTCAATTTTGAACATTTTAGGGGATTTCTGTGTACTAACCCCTTTGGATTTTTGTCAAACATAAGTATTTTCATTTTTGAACACTTTTAAGGTTAATAACTTGAGAAAATCATGAGCTTATGATTGTTTCAAAAATCTCGAGATTTCGGTGTACTACCCTCTTTCGGTTTTTTTTGAAAAACTAATATTTTCAATTTTGAACATTTTAGGGAATTTCTGTGTACAAACCCCTTTGGATTTTTGTCAAACATAAGTATTTTCAATTTTGAAAACTTTTGGGGTTAATAACTTGAGAAAATCATGAGCTTATGATTGCTTCAAAAATCTTGAGATTTCGGTGTACTACCCCCTTTCGATTTTTTTGAAAAACTAATATTTTCAATTTTGAACATTTTAGGCGATTTCTGTGTACTAACCCCTTTAGATTTTTGTCAAACATAAGTATTTTCATTTTTGAACACTTTTAAGGTTAATAACTTGAGAAAATCATGAGCTTATGATTGTTTCAAAAATCTCGAGATTTCGGTGTACTACCCTCTTTCGTTTTTTTTTGAAAAACTAATATTTTCAATTTTGAACATTTTAGGGAATTTATGTGTACTAACCCCTTTGGATTTTTTTCAATTATAAGTATTTTCATTTTTGAACACATTTGGGGTTAATAACTTGAGAAAATCATAAGCTTATGATTGTTTCAAAAATCTCGAGATTTCGGTGTACTACCCCCTTTCGATTTTTTTGAAAAACTAATATTTTCAATTTTGAACATTTTAGGGGATTTCTGTGTACTAACCCCTTTGGATTTTTGTCAAACATAAGTATTTTCATTTTTGAACACTTTTAAGGTTAATAACTTGAGAAAATCATGAGCTTATGATTGTTTCAAAAATCTCAAGATTTCGGTGTACTACCCTCTTTCGGTTTTTTTTGAAAAACTAAGATTTTCAATTTTGAACATTTTAGGGAATTTTTGTGTACAAACCCCTTTGGATTTTTGTCAAACATAAGTATTTTCATTTTTGAAAACTTTTGGGGTTAATAACTTGAGAAAATCATGAGCTTATGATTGCTTCAAAAATCTTGAGATTTCGGTGTACTACCCCCTTTCGATTTTTTTGAAAAACTAATATTTTCAATTTTGAACATTTTAGGGGATTTCTGTGTACTAACCCCTTTGGATTTTTGTCAAACATAAGTATTTTCATTTTTGAACACTTTTAAGGTTAATAACTTGAGAAAATCATGACCTTATGATTGTTTCAAAAATCTCGAGATTTCGGTGTACCACCCTCTTTCGGTTTTTTTTTGAAAAACTAAGATTTTCAATTTTGAACATTTTAGGGAATTTCTGTGTACAAACCCCTTTGGATTTTTGTCAAACATAAGTATTTTCATTTTTGAAAACTTTTGGGGTTAATAACTTGAGAAAATCATGAGCTTATGATTGTTTCAAAAATCTTGAGATTTCGGTGTACTACCCCCTTTCGATTTTTTTGAAAAACTAATATTTTCAATTTTGAACATTTTAGGCGATTTCTGTGTACTAACCCCTTTAGATTTTTGTCAAACATAAGTATTTTCATTTTTGAACACTTTTAAGGTTAATAACTTGAGAAAATCATGACCTTATGATTGTTTCAAAAATCTCGAGATTTCGGTGTACTACCCTCTTTCGGTTTTTTTTGAAAAACTAATATTTTCAATTTTGAACATTTTAGGGAATTTATGTGTACTAACCCCTTTGGATTTTTTTCAATTATAAGTATTTTCATTTTTCAACACATTTGGGGTTAATAACTTGAGAAAATCATAAGCTTATGATTGTTTCAAAAATCTTGAGATTTCGGTGTACTACCTCCTTTCGATTTTTTTGAAAAACTAATATTTTCAATTTTGAACATTTTAGGGGATTTCTGTGTACTAACCCCTTTGGATTTTTGTCAAACATAAGTATTTTCATATTTGAACACTTTTAAGGTTAATAACTTGAGAAAATCATGAGCTTATGATTGTTTCAAAAATCTCGAGATTTCGGTGTACTACCCTCTTTCGGGTTTTTTTTTGAAAAACTAATATTTTCAATTTTGAACATTTTAGGGAATTTCTGTGTACAAACCCCTTTGGATTTTTGTCAAACATAAGTATTTTAATTTTTGATCACTTTTGGGGTTAATAACTTGAGAAAATCATGAGCTTATGATTGTTTCAAAAATCTCGAAATTTCGGTGTACTACCCTCTTTCGTTTTTTTTGAAAAACTAATATTTTCAATTTTGAAAATTTTAGGGAATTTCTGTGTACAAACCCCTTTGGATTTTTTTCAAACATAAGTATTTTCATTTTTGAACACTTTTGGGGTTAAGAAATTGAGAAAATCATATGTTTTTGATTGTTTCAAAAATCTCATAATTTCGGTGTACTACCCCCTTTCGGGTTTTTTGAAAAACTAATATTTTCAATTTTGAACATTTTAGGGAATTTCTGTTTACTAACCCCTTTAGATTTTTTTCAATTATAAGTATTTTCATTTTTGAACACATTTGGGGTTAATAACTTGAGAAAATCATATGCTTATGATTGTTTCAAAAATCTCGAGATTTCGGTGTACTACCCCCTATCGATTTTTTTAAAAAACTAATATTTTCAATTTTGAACATTTTAGGGGATTTCTGTGTACTAACCCCTTTAGATTTTTGTCAAACATAAGTATTTTCATTTTTGAACACTTTTAAGGTTAATAACTTGAGAAAATCATGACCTTATGATTGTTTCAAAAATCTTAAGATTTCGGTGTACTACACTCTTTCGGGTTTTTTTGAAAAACTAATATTTTCAATTTTGAACATTTTATGGAATTTCTGTGTACAAACCCCTTTGGATTTTTGTCAAACATAAGTATTTTCATTTTTGAACACTTTTGGGGTTAAGAAATTGAGAAAATCATATGTTTTTGATTGTTTCAAAAATCTCATAATTTCGGTGTACTACCCCCTTTCGGGTTTTTTGAAAAACTTATATTTTCAATTTTGAACATTTTAGGGAATTTCTGTTTACTAACCCCTTTGGATTTTTTTCAATTATAAGTATTTTCATTTTTGAACACATTTGGGGTTAATAACTTGAGAAAATCATATGCTTATGATTGTTTCAAAAATCTCGAGATTTCGGTGTACTACCCCCTATCGATTTTTTTTAAAAACTAATATTTTCCATTTTGAACATTTTAGGCGATTTCTGTGTACTAACCCCTTTAGATTTTTGTCAAACATAATTATTTTCATATTTGAACACTTTTAAGGTTAATAACTTGAGAAAATCATGAGCTTATGATTGTTTCAAAAATCTCGAGATTTCGGTGTACTACGCCCTTTCAATTTTTTTGAAAAACTAATATTTTCAATTTTGAACATTTTAGGGGATTTCTGTGTAATAACCCCTTTGCATTTTTGTTACACATAAGTATTTTCATAAGCTTATGATTGTTTCAAAAATTTCGAGATTTAGGTGAACTACCCCCTTTCGATTATTTTGAAAAACTAATATTTTCAATTTTGAACATTTTAGGGGATTTCTGTGTACTAACCCCTTTGGATTTTTGTCAAACATAAGTATTTTAATTTTTGATCACTTTTGGGGTTAATAACTTGAGAAAATCATGAGTTTATGATTGTTTCAAAAATCTCGAAATTTCGGTGTACTACCCTCTTTCGTTTTTTTTGAAAAACTAATATTTTCAATTTTGAAAATTTTAGGGAATTTCTGTGTACAAACCCCTTTGGATTTTTTTCAAACATAAGTATTTTCATTTTTGAACACTTTTGGGGTTAAGAAATTGAGAAAATCATATGTTTTTGATTGTTTCAAAAATCTCATAATTTCGGTGTACTACCCCCTTTCGGGTTTTTTGAAAAACTAATATTTTCAATTTTGAACATTTTAGGGAATTTCTGTTTACTAACCCCTTTGGATTTTTGTCAAACATAAGTATTTTCATTTTTGAACACTTTTAAGGTTAATAACTTGAGAAAATCATGAGCTTATGATTGTTTCAAAAATCTCGAGATTTCGGTGTACTACCCTCTTTCGGGTTTTTTTGAAAAACTAATATTTTCAATTTTGAATATTTTAGGGAATTTCTGTGAACAAACCCCTTTGGATTTTTGTCAAACATAAGTATTTTCATTTTGGAACACTTTTAAGGTTAATAACTTGAGAAAATCATGAGCTTAAGATTGTTTCAAAAATCTCGAGATTTCGGTGTACTACCCCTCTTTCGTTTTTTTTTGGAAAAACTAATATTTTCAATTTTGAACATTTTAGGGAATTTCTGTGTACAAACCCCTTTAGATTTTTGTCAAACATAAGTATTTTCATTTTTGAACACTTTTAAGGTTAATAACTTGAGAAAATCATGAGCTTATGATTGTTTCAAAAATCTAGAGATTTCGGTGTACTACCCTCTTTCGTTTTTTTTTGAAAAACTAATATTTTCAATTTTGAACATTTTAGGGGATTTCTGTGTAATAACCCCTTTGGATTTTTGTCACACATAAGTATTTTCATAAGCTTTTGATTGTTTCAAAAATTTCGAGATTTAGGTGTACTACCCCCTTTCGATTATTTTGAAAAACTAATATTTTCAATTTTGAACATTTTAGGGCATTTCTGTGTACTAACCCCTTTGGATTTTTGTCAAACATAAGTATTTTCATTTTTTAACACTTTTAAGGTTAATAACTTGAGAAAATCATGAGCTTATGATTGTTTCAAAAATCTCGAGATTTCGGTGTACTACCCTCTTTCGGGTTTTTTTGAAAAACTAATATTTTCAATTTTGAATATTTTAGGGAATTTTTGTGTACAAACCCCTTTGGATTTTTGTCAAACATAAGTATTTTCATTTTTGAAAACTTTTGGGGTTAATAACTTGAGAAAATCATGAGCTTATGATTGTTTCAAAAATCTCGAGATTTCGGTGTACTACCCTCTTTCGGGTTTTTTTGAAAAACTAATATTTTCAATTTTGAACATTTTAGGGAATTTCTGTGTACAAACCCCTTTGGATTTTTGTCAAACATACGTATTTTCATTTCTCAACACTTTTGGGGTTAATAACTTGAGAAAATCATATGGTTTTGATTGTTTCAAAAATCTCATAATTTCGGTGTACTACCTCCTTTCGTTTTTTTTGAAAAACTAATATTTTCAATTTTGAACATTTTAGGGAATTTCTGTGTACTAACCCCTTTGGATTTTTTTCAATTATAAGTATTTTCATTTTTGAACACATTTGGGGTTAATAACTTGAGATAATCAGCTTATGATTGTTCCAAAAATCTCGAGATTTCGGTGTACTTCCCCCCTTTCAATTTTTTTGAAAAACTAATATTTTCAATTTTGAACATTTTAGGGGATTTCTGTGTAATAACCCCTTTGGATTTTTGTCACACATAAGTATTTTCATAAGCTTATGATTGTTTCAAAAATTTCGAGATTTAGGTGTACTACCCCCTTTCGATTATTTTGAAAAACTAATATTTTCAATTTTAAACATTTTAGGGAATTTCTGTGTAATAACCCCTTTGCATTTTTGTCAAACATAAGTATTTTCATTTTTGAACACTTTTAAGGTTAATAACTTGAGAAAATCATGAGCTTATGGTTGTTTCAAAAATCTCGAGATTTCGGTGTACTACCCTCTTTCTTTCTTTTTTGAAAAACTAATATTTTCAATTTTGAACATTTTAGGGAATTTCTGTGTACAAACCCCTTTGGATTTTTGTCAAACATAAGTATTTTCATTTTTGAAAACTTTTGGGGTTAATAACTTGAGAAAATCATGAGCTTCTGATTGTTTCAAAAATCTTGAGATTTCGGTGTACTACCCCCTTTCGATTTTTTTGAAAAACTAATATTTTCAATTTTGAACATTTTAGGGAATTTCTGTGTACAAACCCCTTTAGATTTTTGTCAAACATAAGTATTTTCATTTTTGAACACTTTTAAGGTTAATAACTTGAGAAAATCATGAGCTTATGATTGTTTCAAAAATCTCGAGATTTCGGTGTACTACCCCCTTTCAATTTTTTTGAAAAACTAATATTTTCAATTTTGAACATTTTAGGGGATTTCTGTGTAATAACCCCTTTGCATTTTTGTTACACATAAGTATTTTCATAAGCTTATGATTGTTTCAAAAATTTCGAGATTTAGGTGAACTACCCCCTTTCGATTATTTTGAAAAACTAATATTTTCAATTTTGAACATTTTAGGGAATTTCTGTGTACTAACCCCTTTGGATTTTTGTCAAACATAAGTATTTTCATTTTTGAACACTTTTAAGGTTAATAACTTTAGATTATCATGAGCTTAAGATTGTTTCAAAAATCTCGAGATTTCGGTGTACTACCCCTCTTTCGTTTTTTTTTTGAAAAACTAATATTTTCAATTTTGAACATTTTAGGGAATTTCTGTGTACAAACCCCTTTAGATTTTTGTCAAACATAAGTATTTTCATTTTTGAACACTTTTAAGGTTAATAACTTGAGAAAATCATGAGCTTATGATTGTTTCAAAAATCTAGAGATTTCGGTGTACTACCCTCTTTCGTTTTTTTTTGAAAAACAATTATTTTCAATTTTGAACATTTTAGGGGATTTCTGTGTAATAACCCCTTTGGATTTTTGTCACACATAAGTATTTTCATAAGCTTTTGATTGTTTCAAAAATTTCGAGATTTAGGTGTACTACCCCCTTTCGATTATTTTGAAAAACTAATATTTTCAATTTTGAACATTTTAGGGCATTTCTGTGTACTAACCCCTTTGGATTTTTGTCAAACATAAGTATTTTCATTTTTTAACACTTTTAAGGTTAATAACTTGATAAAATCATGGGCTTATGATTGTTTCAAAAATCTCGAGATTTCGGTGTACTACCCTCTTTCGGGTTTTTTTGAAAAACTAATATTTTCAATTTTGAACATTTTAGGGAATTTCTGTGTACAAACCCCTTTAGATTTTTGTCAAACATAATTATTTTCATTTTTGAACACTTTTAAGGTTAATAACTTGAGAAAATCATAAGCTTATGATTGTTTCAAAAATCTCGAGATTTCGGTGTACTACCCTCTTTCGTTTTTTTTTTGAAAAACTAATATTTTCAATTTTGAACATTTTAGGGAATTTTTGTGTACAAACCCCTTTAGATTTTTGTCAAACATAAGTATTTTCATTTTTGAACACTTTTAAGGTTAATAACTTGAGAAAATCATGAGCTTATGATTGTTTCAAAAATCTCGAGATTTCGGTGTACTACCCTCTTTCTTTCTTTTTTGAAAAACTAATATTTTCAATTTTGAATATTTTAGGGAATTTCTGTGTACAAACCCCTTTGGATTTTTGTCAAACATAAGTACTTTCATTTTGGAACACTTTTAAGGTTAATAACTTGAGAAAATCATGAGCTTAAGATTGTTTCAAAAATCTCGAGATTTCGGTGTACTACCCTCTTTCGTTTTTTTTTGAAAAACTAATATTTTCAATTTTGAACATTTTAGGGGATTTCTGTGTAATAACCCCTTTGGATTTTTGTCAAACATAAGTATTTTCATTTTTGAACACTTTTAAGGTTAATAACTTGAGAAAATCATGAGCTTATGATTGTTTCAAAAATCTCGAGATTTCGGTGTACTACCCTCTTTCAGGTTTTTTTGAAAAACTAATATTTTCAATTTTGAACATTTTAGGGAATTTCTGTGTACAAACCCCTTTAGATTTTTGTCAAACATAAGTATTTTGATTTTTGAACACTTTTAAGGTTAATAACTTGAGAAAATCATGAGCTTATGATTGTTTCAAAAATCTCGAGATTTCGGTGTACTACCCCCCTTTCAATTTTTTTGAAAAACTAATATTTTCAATTTTGAACATTTTAGGGGATTTCTGTGTAATAACCCCTTTGGATTTTTGTCACACATAAGTATTTTCATAAGCTTATGATTGTTTCAAAAATTTCGAGATTTAGGTGTACTACCCCCTTTCGATTATTTTGAAAAACTAATATTTTCAATTTTGAACATTTTAGGGGATTTCTGTGTACTAACCCCTTTGGATATTTGTTAAACATAAGTATTTTCATTTTTGGACACTTTTAAGGTTAATAACTTGATAAAATCATGGGCTTATGATTGTTTCAAAAATCTCGAGATTTCGGTGTACTACCCTCTTTCTTTCTTTTTTGAAAAACTAATATTTTCAATTTTGAACATTTTAGGGAATTTCTGTGTACAAACCCCTTTAGATTTTTTTCAAACATAAGTATTTTCATTTTTGAACACTTTTAAGGTTAATAACTTGAGAAAATCATGAGCTTATGATTGTTTCAAAAATCTCGAGATTTCGGTGTACTACCCTCTTTCGGGTTTTTTTGAAAAACTAATATTTTCAATTTTGAATATTTTAGGGAATTTCTGTGTACAAACCCCTTTGGATTTTTGTCAAACATAATTATTTTGATTTTTGAACACTTTTAAGGTTAATAACTTGAGAAAATCATGAGCTTATGATTGTTTCAAAAATCTCGAGATTTCGGTGTACTACCCTCTTTCGTTTTTTTTTGAAAAACTAATATTTTTAATTTTGAACATTTTAGGGAATTTCTGTGTACTAACCCCTTTAGATTTTTGTCAAACATAAGTATTTTCATTTTTGAACACTTTTAAGGTTAATAACTTGAGAAAATCATGAGCTTATGATTGTTTCAAAAATCTCGAGATTTCGGTGTACTACCCTCTTTCGGGTTTTTTTGAAAAACTAATATTTTCAATTTTGAATATTTTAGGGAATTTCTGTGTACAAACCCCTTTAGATTTTTGTCAAACATAAGTATTTTCATTTTTGAACACTTTTAAGGTTAATAACTTGAGAAAATCATGAGCTTATGATTGTTTCAAAAATCTCGAGATTTCGGTGTACTACCTTCTTTCGGGTTTTTTTGAAAAACTAATATTTTCAATTTTGAATATTTTAGGGAATTTCTGTGTACAAACCCCTTTAGATTTTTGTCAAACATAAGTATTTTCATTTTTGAACACTTTTAAGGTTAATAACTTGAGAAAATCATGAGCTTATGATTGTTTCAAAAATCTCGAGATTTCGGTGTACTACCTTCTTTCGGGTTTTTTTGAAAAACTAATATTTTCAATTTTGAATATTTTAGGGAATTTCTGTGTACAAACCCCTTTGGATTTTTGTCAAACATAAGTATTTTCATTTTTGAACACTTTTAAGGTTAATAACTTGAGAAAATCATGAGCTTAAGATTGTTTAAAAAATCTCGAGATTTCGGTGTACTACCCTCTTTCGTTTTTTTTTGAAAAACTAATATTTTCAATTTTGAACATTTTAGGGAATTTCTGTGTACAAACCCCTTTAGATTTTTGTCAAACATAAGTATTTTCATTTTTGAACACTTTTAAGGTTAATAACTTGAGAAAATCATGAGCTTATGATTGTTTCAAAAATCTCGAGATTTCGGTGTACTACCCTCTTTCGGGTTTTTTTGAAAAACTAATATTTTCAATTTTGAATATTTTAGGGAATTTCTGTGTACAAACCCCTTTGGATTTTTGTCAAACATAATTATTTTCATTTTTGAACACTTTTAAGGTTAATAACTTGAGAAAATCATGAGCTTATGATTGTTTCAAAAATCTCGAGATTTCGGTGTACTACCCTCTTTCTTTCATTTTTGAAAAACTAATATTTTCAATTTTGACCATTTTAGGGAATTTCTGTGTACAAACCCCTTTAGATTTTTGTGAAACATAAGTATTTTCATTTTTGAACACTTTTAAGGTTAATAACTTGAGAAAATCATGAGCTTATGATTGTTTCAAAAATCTCGAGATTTCGGTGTACTACCCTCTTTCTTTCTTTTTTGAAAAACTAATATTTTCAATTTTGACCATTTTAGGGAATTTCTGTGTACAAACCCCTTTAGATTTTTGTGAAACATAAGTATTTTCATTTTTGAACACTTTTAAGGTTAATAACTTGAGAAAATCATGAGCTTATGATTGTTTCAAAAATCTCGAGATTTCGGTGTACTACCCTCTTTCTTTCTTTTTTGAAAAACTAATATTTTCAATTTTGACCATTTTAGGGAATTTCTGTGTACAAACCCCTTTAGATTTTTGTGAAACATAAGTATTTTCATTTTTGGACACTTTTAAGGTTAATAACTTGAGAAAATCATGAGCTTATGATTGTTTCAAAAATCTCAAGATTTCGGTGTACTACCCTCTAGCAGTTTTTTTTGAAAAACTAATATTTTCAATTTTGAACATTTTAGGGAATTTCTGTGTACAAACCCCTTTAGATTTTTTTCAAACATAAGTATTTTCATTTTTGAACACTTTTAAGGTTAATAACTTGAGAAAATCATGAGCTTATGATTGTTTCAAAAATCTCGAGATTTCGGTGTACTACCCTCTTTCGGGTTTTTTTGAAAAACTAATATTTTCAATTTTGAATATTTTAGGGAATTTCTGTGTACAAACCCCTTTGGATTTTTGTCAAACATAATTATTTTGATTTTTGAACACTTTTAAGGTTAATAACTTGAGAAAATCATGAGCTTATGATTGTTTCAAAAATCTCGAGATTTCGGTGTACTACCCTCTTTCGTTTTATTTTGAAAAACTAATATTTTTAATTTTGAACATTTTAGGGAATTTCTATGTACAAACCCCTTTGGATTTTTGTCAAACATACGTATTTTCATTTTTGAACACTTTTGGGGTTAATAACTTGAGAAAATCATATGGTTTTGATTGTTTCAAAAATCTCATAATTTCGGTGTACTACCTCCTTTCGGTTTTTTTGAAAAACTAATATTTTAGATTTTGAACATTTTAGGGAATTTCTGTGTACTAACCCCTTTGGATTTTTTTCAATTATAAGTATTTTCATTTTTGAACACATTTGGGGTTAATAACTTGAGAAAATCATAAGCTTATGATTGTTTCAAAAATCTCGAGATTTCGGTGTCCTACCCCCTTTCAATTTTTTTGAAAAACTAATATTTTCAATTTTGAACAATTTAGGGGATTTCTGTGTACTAACCCCTTTGGATTTTTGTCAAACATAAGTATTTTCATTTTTGGACACTTTTAAGGTTAATAACTTGAGAAAATCATGAGCTTATGATTGTTTCAAAAATCTCAAGATTTCGGTGTACTACCCTCTAGCAGGTTTTTTTGAAAAACTAATATTTTCAATTTTGAACATTTTAGGGAATTTCTGTGTACAAACCCCTTTAGATTTTTGTCAAACATAAGTATTTTCATTTTTGAACACTTTTAAGGTTAATAACTTGAGAAAATCATGAGCTTATGATTGTTTCAAAAATCTCGAGATTTCGGTGTACTACCCTCTTTCGGGTTTTTTTGAAAAACTAATATTTTCAATTTTGAATATTTTAGGGAATTTCTGTGTACAAACCCCTTTGGATTTTTGTCAAACATAAGTATTTTCATTTTGGAACACTTTTAAGGTTAATAACTTGAGAAAATCATGAGCTTAAGATTGTTTCAAAAATCTCGAGATTTCGGTGTACTACCCTCTTTCGTTTTTTTTTGAAAAACTAAGATTTTCAATTTTGAACATTTTAGGGAATTTCTGTGTACAAACCCCTTTAGATTTTTGTCAAACATAAGTATTTTCATTTTTGAACACTTTTAAGGTTAATAACTTGAGAAAATCATGAGCTTATGATTGTTTCAAAAATCTCGAGATTTCGGTGTACTACCCTCTTTCGGGTTTTTTTGAAAAACTAATATTTTCAATTTTGAATATTTTAGGGAATTTCTGTGTACAAACCCCTTTGGATTTTTGTCAAACATAATTATTTTCATTTTTGAACACTTTTAAGGTTAATAACTTGAGAAAATCATGAGCTTATGATTGTTTCAAAAATCTCGAGATTTCGGTGTACTACCCTCTTTCGGGTTTTTTTTGAAAAACTAATATTTTCAATTTTGAATATTTTAGGGAATTTCTGTGTACAAACCCCTTTGGATTTTTGTCAAACATAAGTATTTTCATTTTTGAACACTTTTAAGGTTAATAACTTGAGAAAATCATGAGCTTAAGATTGTTTAAAAAATCTCGAGATTTCGGTGTACTACCCTCTTTCGTTTTTTTTTGAAAAACTAATATTTTCAATTTTGAACATTTTAGGGAATTTCTGTGTACAAACCCCTTTAGATTTTTGTCAAACATAAGTATTTTCATTTTTGAACACTTTTAAGGTTAATAACTTGAGAAAATCATGAGCTTATGATTGTTTCAAAAATCTCGAGATTTCGGTGTACTACCCTCTTTCGGGTTTTTTTGAAAAACTAATATTTTCAATTTTGAATATTTTAGGGAATTTCTGTGTACAAACCCCTTTGGATTTTTGTCAAACATAATTATTTTCATTTTTGAACACTTTTAAGGTTAATAACTTGAGAAAATCATGAGCTTATGATTGTTTCAAAAATCTCGAGATTTCGGTGTACTACCCTCTTTCGTTTTTTTTTTGAAAAACTAATATTTTTAATTTTGAAAATTTTAGGGAATTTCTATGTACAAACCCCTTTGGATTTTTGTCAAACATACGTATTTTCATTTTTGAACACTTTTGGGGTCAATAACTTGAGAAAATCATATGGTTTTGATTGTTTCAAAAATCTCATAATTTCGGTGTACTACCTCCTTTCGGTTTTTTTGAAAAACTAATATTTTCAATTTTGAACATTTTAGGGAATTTCTGTGTACTAACCCCTTTGGATTTTTTTCAATTATAAGTATTTTCATTTTTGAACACATTTGGGGTTAATAACTTGAGAAAATCATGAGCTTATGATTGTTTCAAAAATCTCGAGATTTCGGTGAACTACCCTCTTTCGTTTTTTTTTTGAAAAACTAATATTTTCAATTTTGAACATTTTAGGGAATTTCTGTGTACAAACCCCTTTAGATTTTTGTCAAACATAAGTATTTTGATTTTTGAACACTTTTAAGGTTAATAACTTGAGAAAATCATGAGCTTATGATTGTTTCAAAAATCTCGAGATTTCGGTGTACTACCCTCTTTCGAGTTTTTTTGAAAAACTAATATTTTCAATTTTGAATATTTTAGGGAATTTTTGTGTACAAACCCCTTTGGATTTTTGTCAAACATAAGTATTTTCATTTTTGAACACTTTTGGGGTTAATAACTTGAGAAAATCATATGTTTTTGATTGTTTCAAAAATCTCATAATTTCGGTGTACTACCCCCTTTCAATTTTTTTGAAAAACTAATATTTTCAATTTTGAACATTTTAGGGGATTTCTGTGTAATAACCCCTTTGGATTTTTGTCACACATAAGTATTTTCATAAGCTTATGATTGTTTCAAAAATTTCGAGATTTAGGTGTACTACCCCCTTTCGATTATTTTGAAAAACTAATATTTTCAATTTTGAACATTTTAGGGAATTTCTGTGTACAAACCCCTTTAGATTTTTGTCAAACATAAGTATTTTCATTTTTGAACACTTTTAAGGTTAATAACTTGAGAAAATCATGAGCTTATGATTGTTTCAAAAATCTCGAGATTTCGGTGTACTACCCTCTTTCGAGTTTTTTTGAAAAACTAATATTTTCAATTTTGAATATTTTAGGGAATTTCTGTGTACAAACCCTTTTGGATTTTTGTCAAACATAATTATTTTCATTTTTGAACACTTTTAAGGTTAATAACTTGAGAAAATCATGAGCTTATGATTGTTTCAAAAATCTCGAGATTTCGGTGTACAACCCCCTTTCAATTTTTTTGAAAAACTAATATTTTCAATTTTGAATATTTTAGGGAATTTCTGTGTACAAACCCCTTTGGATTTTTGTCAAACATAAGTATTTTCATTTTTGAACACTTTTAAGGTTAATAACTTGAGAAAATCATGAGCTTATGATTGTTTCAAAAATCTCGAGATTTCGGTGAACTACCCTCTTTCGTTTTTTTTTTGAAAAACTAATATTTTCAATTTTGAACATTTTAGGGAATTTCTGTGTACAAACCCCTTTAGATTTTTGTCAAACATAAGTATTTTGATTTTTGAACACTTTTAAGGTTAATAACTTGAGAAAATCATGAGCTTATGATTGTTTCAAAAATCTCGAGATTTCGGTGTACTACCCTCTTTCGGGTTTTTTTGAAAAACTAATATTTTCAATTTTGAATATTTTAGGGAATTTTTGTGTACAAACCCCTTTGGATTTTTGTCAAACATAAGTATTTTCATTTTTGAACACTTTTGGGGTTAATAACTTGAGAAAATCATATGTTTTTGATTGTTTCAAAAATCTCATAATTTCGGTGTACTACCCCCTTTCAATTTTTTTGAAAAACTAATATTTTCAATTTTGAACATTTTAGGGGATTTCTGTGTAATAACCCCTTTGGATTTTTGTCACACATAAGTATTTTCATAAGCTTATGATTGTTTCAAAAATTTCGAGATTTAGGTGTACTACCCCCTTTCGATTATTTTGAAAAACTAATATTTTCAATTTTGAACATTTTAGGGAATTTCTGTGTACAAACCCCTTTAGATTTTTGTCAAACATAAGTATTTTCATTTTTGAACACTTTTAAGGTTAATAACTTGAGAAAATCATGAGCTTATGATTGTTTCAAAAATCTCGAGATTTCGGTGTACTACCCTCTTTCTTTCTTTTTTGAAAAACTAATATTTTCAATTTTGACCATTTTATGGAATTTCTGTGTACAAACCCCTTTAGATTTTTGTGAAACATAAGTATTTTCATTTTTGAACACTTTTAAGGTTAATAACTTGAGAAAATCATGAGCTTATGATTGTTTCAAAAATCTGGAGATTTCGGTGTACAACCCCCTTTCAATTTTTTTGAAAAACTAATATTTTCAATTTTGAATATTTTAGGGAATTTCTGTGTACAAACCCCTTTGGATTTTTGTCAAACATAAGTATTTTCATTTTTGAACACTTTTAAGGTTAATAACTTGAGAAAATCATGAGCTTATGATTGTTTCAAAAATCTCGAGATTTCGGTGTACTACCCTCTTTCTTTCTTTTTTGAAAAACTAATATTTTCAATTTTGACCATTTTAGGGAATTTCTGTGTACAAACCCCTTTGGATTTTTGTCAAACATAAGTATTTTCATTTTTGAACACTTTTAAGGTTAATAACTTGAGAAAATCATGAGCTTATGATTGTTTCAAAAATCTCGAGATTTCGGTGTACTACCCTCTTTCTTTCTTTTTTGAAAAACTAATATTTTCAATTTTGAACATTTTAGGGAATTTCTGTGTACAAACCCCTTTAGATTTTTGTCAAACATAAGTATTTTCATTTTTGAACACTTTTAAGGTTAATAACTTGAGAAAATCATGAGCTTATGATTGTTTCAAAAATCTCGAGATTTCGGTGTACTACCCTCTTTCTTTCTTTTTTGAAAAACTAATATTTTCAATTTTGACCATTTTAGGGAATTTCTGTGTACAAACCCCTTTAGATTTTTGTGAAACATAAGTATTTTCATTTTTGAACACTTTTAAGGTTAATAACTTGAGAAAATCATGAGCTTATGATTGTTTCAAAAATCTCGAGATTTCGGTGTACTACCCTCTTTCTTTCTTTTTTGAAAAACTAATATTTTCAATTTTGACCATTTTAGGGAATTTCTGTGTACAAACCCCTTTAGATTTTTGTGAAACATAAGTATTTTCATTTTTGAACACTTTTAAGGTTAATAACTTGAGAAAATCATGAGCTTATGATTGTTTCAAAAATCTCGAGATTTCGGTGTACTACCCTCTTTCTTTCTTTTTTGAAAAACTAATATTTTCAATTTTGACCATTTTAGGGAATTTCTGTGTACAAACCCCTTTAGATTTTTGTGAAACATAAGTATTTTCATTTTTGAACACTTTTAAGGTTAATAACTTGAGAAAATCATGAGCTTATGATTGTTTCAAAAATCTCGAGATTTCGGTGTACTACCCTCTTTCTTTCTTTTTTGAAAAACTAATATTTTCAATTTTGACCATTTTATGGAATTTCTGTGTACAAACCCCTTTAGATTTTTGTGAAACATAAGTATTTTCATTTTTGAACACTTTTAAGGTTAATAACTTGAGAAAATCATGAGCTTATGATTGTTTCAAAAATCTCGAGATTTCGGTGTACTACCCTCTTTCTTTCTTTTTTGAAAAACTAATATTTTCAATTTTGACCATTTTATGGAATTTCTGTGTACAAACCCCTTTAGATTTTTGTGAAACATAAGTATTTTCATTTTTGAACACTTTTAAGGTTAATAACTTGAGAAAATCATGAGCTTATGATTGTTTCAAAAATCTCGAGATTTCGGTGTACAACCCCCTTTCAATTTTTTTGAAAAACTAATATTTTCAATTTTGAATATTTTAGGGAATTTCTGTGTACAAACCCCTTTGGATTTTTGTCAAACATAAGTATTTTCATTTTTGAACACTTTTAAGGTTAATAACTTGAGAAAATCATGAGCTTATGATTGTTTCAAAAATCTTGAGATTTCGGTGTACTACCCTCTTTCTTTCTTTTTTGAAAAACTAATATTTTCAATTTTGACCATTTTATGGAATTTCTGTGTACAAACCCCTTTAGATTTTTGTGAAACATAAGTATTTTCATTTTTAAACACTTTTAAGGTTAATAACTTGAGAAAATCATGAGCTTATGATTGTTTCAAAAATCTCAAGATTTCGGTGTACTACCCTCTAGCAGGTTTTTTTGAAAAACTAATATTTTCAATTTTGACCATTTTATGGAATTTCTGTGTACAAACCCCTTTAGATTTTTGTGAAACATAAGTATTTTCATTTTTAAACACTTTTAAGGTTAATAACTTGAGAAAATCATGAGCTTATGATTGTTTCAAGAATCTCGAGATTTCGGTGTACAACCCCCTTTCAATTTTTTTGAAAAACTAATATTTTCAATTTTGAATATTTTAGGGAATTTCTGTGTACAAACCCCTTTGGATTTTTGTGAAACATAAGTATTTTCATTTTTGAACACTTTTAAGGTTAATAACTTGAGAAAATCATGAGCTTATGATTGTTTCAAAAATCTCGAGATTTCGGTGTACTACCCTCTTTCTTTCTTTTTTGAAAAACTAATATTTTCAATTTTGACCATTTTATGGAATTTCTGTGTACAAACCCCTTTAGATTTTTGTCAAACATAAGTATTTTCATTTTTGAACACTTTTAAGGTTAATAACTTGAGAAAATCATGAGCTTATGATTGTTTCAAAAATCTCGAGATTTCGGTGTACAACCCCCTTTCAATTTTTTTGAAAAACTAATATTTTCAATTTTGAATATTTTAGGGAATTTCTGTGTACAAACCCCTTTGGATTTTTGTGAAACATAAGTATTTTCATTTTTGAACACTTTTAAGGTTAATAACTTGAGAAAATCATGAGCTTATGATTGTTTCAAAAATCTCGAGATTTCGGTGTACTACCCTCTTTCTTTCTTTTTTGAAAAACTAATATTTTCAATTTTGACCATTTTATGGAATTTCTGTGTACAAACCCCTTTAGATTTTTGTGAAACATAAGTATTTTCATTTTTAAACACTTTTAAGGTTAATAACTTGAGAAAATCATGAGCTTATGATTGTTTCAAAAATCTCGAGATTTTGGTGTACTACCCTCTTTCTTTCTTTTTTGAAAAACTAATATTTTAAATTTTGACCATTTTAGGGAATTTCTGTGTACAAACCCCTTTAGATTTTTGTGAAACATAAGTATTTTCATTTTTGAACACTTTTAAGGTTAATAACTTGAGAAAATCATGAGCTTATGATTGTTTCAAAAATCTCGAGATTTCGGTGTACTACCCTCTTTCTTTCTTTTTTGAAAAACTAATATTTTCAATTTTGACCATTTTATGGAATTTCTGTGTACAAACCCCTTTAGATTTTTGTGAAACATAAGTATTTTCATTTTTAAACACTTTTAAGGTTAATAACTTGAGAAAATCATGAGCTTATGATTGTTTCAAAAATCTCGAGATTTCGGTGTACTACCCTCTTTCGTTTTTTTTTGAAAAACTAATATTTTAAATTTTGAACATTTTAGGGAATTTCTGTGTACAAACCCCTTTAGATTTTTGTCAAACATAAGTATTTTCATTTTTGAACACTTTTAAGGTTAATAACTTGAGAAAATCATGAGCTTATGATTGTTTCAAAAATCTCGAGATTTCGGTGTACTACCCTCTTTCTTTCTTTTTTGAAAAACTAATATTTTCAATTTTGACCATTTTATGGAATTTCTGTGTACAAACCCCTTTAGATTTTTGTGAAACATAAGTATTTTCATTTTTGAACACTTTTAAGGTTAATAACTTGAGAAAATCATGAGCTTATGATTGTTTCAAAAATCTCGAGATTTCGGTGTACAACCCCCTTTCAATTTTTTTGAAAAACTAATATTTTCAATTTTGAATATTTTAGGGAATTTCTGTGTACAAACCCCTTTGGATTTTTGTCAAACATAAGTATTTTCATTTTTGAACACTTTTAAGGTTAATAACTTGAGAAAATCATGAGCTTATGATTGTTTCAAAAATCTTGAGATTTCGGTGTACTACCCTCTTTCTTTCTTTTTTGAAAAACTAATATTTTCAATTTTGACCATTTTATGGAATTTCTGTGTACAAACCCCTTTAGATTTTTGTGAAACATAAGTATTTTCATTTTTAAACACTTTTAAGGTTAATAACTTGAGAAAATCATGAGATTATGATTGTTTCAAAAATCTCAAGATTTCGGTGTACTACCCTCTAGCAGGTTTTTTTGAAAAACTAATATTTTCAATTTTGACCATTTTATGGAATTTCTGTGTACAAACCCCTTTAGATTTTTGTGAAACATAAGTATTTTCATTTTTAAACACTTTTAAGGTTAATAACTTGAGAAAATCATGAGCTTATGATTGTTTCAAAAATCTCGAGATTTCGGTGTACAACCCCCTTTCAATTTTTTTGAAAAACTAATATTTTCAATTTTGAATATTTTAGGGAATTTCTGTGTACAAACCCCTTTGGATTTTTGTGAAACATAAGTATTTTCATTTTTGAACACTTTTAAGGTTAATAACTTGAGAAAATCATGAGCTTATGATTGTTTCAAAAATCTCGAGATTTCGGTGTACTACCCTCTTTCTTTCTTTTTTGAAAAACTAATATTTTCAATTTTGACCATTTTATGGAATTTCTGTGTACAAACCCCTTTAGATTTTTGTGAAACATAAGTATTTTCATTTTTAAACACTTTTAAGGTTAATAACTTGAGAAAATCATGAGCTTATGATTGTTTCAAAAATCTCGAGATTTTGGTGTACTACCCTCTTTCTTTCTTTTTTGAAAAACTAATATTTTAAATTTTGACCATTTTAGGGAATTTCTGTGTACAAACCCCTTTAGATTTTTGTGAAACATAAGTATTTTCATTTTTGAACACTTTTAAGGTTAATAACTTGAGAAAATCATGAGCTTATGATTGTTTCAAAAATCTCGAGATTTCGGTGTACTACCCTCTTTCTTTCTTTTTTGAAAAACTAATATTTTCAATTTTGACCATTTTATGGAATTTCTGTGTACAAACCCCTTTAGATTTTTGTGAAACATAAGTATTTTCATTTTTAAACACTTTTAAGGTTAATAACTTGAGAAAATCATGAGCTTATGATTGTTTCAAAAATCTCGAGATTTCGGTGTACTACCCTCTTTCGTTTTTTTTTGAAAAACTAATATTTTAAATTTTGAACATTTTAGGGAATTTCTGTGTACAAACCCCTTTAGATTTTTGTCAAACATAAGTATTTTCATTTTTGAACACTTTTAAGGTTAATAACTTGAGAAAATCATGAGCTTATGATTGTTTCAAAAATCTCGAGATTTCGGTGTACTACCCTCTTTCTTTCTTTTTTGAAAAACTAATATTTTCAATTTTGACCATTTTATGGAATTTCTGTGTACAAACCCCTTTAGATTTTTGTGAAACATAAGTATTTTCATTTTTGAACACTTTTAAGGTTAATAACTTGAGAAAATCATGAGCTTATGATTGTTTCAAAAATCTCGAGATTTCGGTGTACTACCCTCTTTCTTTCTTTTTTGAAAAACTAATATTTTCAATTTTGACCATTTTATGGAATTTCTGTGTACAAACCCCTTTAGATTTTTGTGAAACATAAGTATTTTCATTTTTGAACACTTTTAAGGTTAATAACTTGAGAAAATCATGAGCTTATGATTGTTTCAAAAATCTCGAGATTTCGGTGTACTACCCTCTTTCATTTTTTTTTAAAAAACTAATATTTTAAATTTTGAACATTTTAGGGAATTTCTGTGTACAAACCCCTTTAGATTTTTGTCAAACATAAGTATTTTCATTTTTGAACACTTTTAAGGTTAATAACTTGAGAAAATCATGAGCTTATGATTGTTTCAAAAATCTCGAGATTTCGGTGTACTACCCTCTTTCTTTCTTTTTTGAAAAACTAATATTTTCAATTTTGACCATTTTAGGGAATTTCTGTGTACAAACCCCTTTAGATTTTTGTGAAACATAAGTATTTTCATTTTTGAAAACTTTTAAGGTTAATAACTTGAGAAAATCATGAGCTTATGATTGTTTCAAAAATCTCGAGATTTCGGTGTACTACCCTCTTTCTTTCTTTTTTGAAAAACTAATATTTTCAATTTTGACCATTTTATGGAATTTTTGTGTACAAACCCCTTTAGATTTTTGTGAAACATAAGTATTTTCATTTTTAAACACTTTTAAGGTTAATAACTTGAGAAAATCATGAGCTTATGATTGTTTCAAAAATCTCGAGATTTCGGTGTACTACCCTCTTTCTTTCTTTTTTGAAAAACTAATATTTTCAATTTTGACCATTTTATGGAATTTCTGTGTACAAAACCCTTTAGATTTTTGTGAAACATAAGTATTTTCATTTTTGAACACTTTTAAGGTTAATAACTTGAGAAAATCATGAGCTTATGATTGTTTCAAAAATCTCGAGATTTCGGTGTACTACCCTCTTTCGTTTTTTTTTGAAAAACTAATATTTTAAATTTTGAACATTTTAGGGAATTTCTGTGTACAAACCTCTTTAGATTTTTGTGAAACATAAGTATTTTCATTTTTGAACACTTTTAAGGTTAATAACTTGAGAAAATCATGAGCTTATGATTGTTTCAAAAATCTCGAGATTTCGGTGTACTACCCTCTTTCTTTCTTTTTTGAAAAACTAATATTTTCAATTTTGACCATTTTATGGAATTTCTGTGTACAAACCCCTTTACATTTTTGTGAAACATAAGTATTTTCATTTTTAAACACTTTTAAGGTTAATAACTTGAGAAAATCATGAGCTTATGATTGTTTCAAAAATATCGAGATTTCGGTGTACTACCCTCTTTCGGGTTTTTTTGAAAAACTAATATTTTAAATTTTGAACATTTTAGGGAATTTCTGTGTACAAACCTCTTTAGATTTTTGTGAAACATAAGTATTTTCATTTTTAAACACTTTTAAGGTTAATAACTTGAGAAAATCATGAGCTTATGATTGTTTCAAAAATCTCGAGATTTCGGTGTACTACCCTCTTTCTTTCTTTTTTGAAAAACTAATATTTTCAATTTTGACCATTTTATGGAATTTCTGTGTACAAACCCCTTTAGATTTTTGTGAAACATAAGTATTTTCATTTTTGAACACTTTTAAGGTTAATAACTTGAGAAAATCATGAGCTTATGATTGTTTCAAAAATCTCGAGATTTCGGTGTACTACCCTCTTTCGTTTTTTTTTGAAAAACTAATATTTTAAATTTTGAACATTTTAGGGAATTTCTGTGTACAAACCTCTTTAGATTTTTGTGAAACATAAGTATTTTCATTTTTGAACACTTTAAAGGTTAATAACTTGAGAAAATCATGAGCTTATGATTGTTTCAAAAATCTCGAGATTTCGGTGTACTACCCTCTTTCTTTCTTTTTTGAAAAACTAATATTTTCAATTTTGATCATTTTATGGAATTTCTGTGTACAAACCCCT
Source organism: Oxyria digyna (assembly GCA_029168935.1). Lineage (NCBI taxonomy): Eukaryota > Viridiplantae > Streptophyta > Magnoliopsida > Caryophyllales > Polygonaceae > Oxyria > Oxyria digyna. The sequence goes on along the minus strand of JAPVLV010000001.1, from coordinate 771,660 downwards.
TTAGATTTTTGTGAAACATAAGTATTTTCATTTTTAAACACTTTTAAGGTTAATAACTTGAGAAAATCATGAGCTTATGATTGTTTCAAAAATCTCGAGATTTCGGTGTACTACCCTCTTTCGGGTTTTTTTGAAAAACTAATATTTTAAATTTTGAACATTTTAGGGAATTTCTGTGTACAAACCCCTTTAGATTTTTGTCAAACATAAGTATTTTCATTTTTGAACACTTTTAAGGTTAATAACTTGAGAAAATCATGAGCTTATGATTGTTTCAAAAATCTCGAGATTTCGGTGTACTACCCTCTTTCGTTTTTTTTTGAAAAACTAATATTTTAAATTTTGAACATTTTAGGGAATTTCTGTGTACAAACCCCTTTAGATTTTTGTCAAACATAAGTATTTTCATTTTTGAACACTTTTAAGGTTAATAACTTGAGAAAATCATGAGCTTATGATTGTTTCAAAAATCTCGAGATTTCGGTGTACTACCCTCTTTCTTTCTTTTTTGAAAAACTAATATTTTCAATTTTGACCATTTTAGGGAATTTCTGTGTACAAACCCCTTTAGATTTTTGTGAAACATAAGTATTTTCATTTTTGAACACTTTTAAGGTTAATAACTTGAGAAAATCATGAGCTTATGATTGTTTCAAAAATCTCGAGATTTCGGTGTACTACCCTCTTTCTTTCTTTTTTGAAAAACTAATATTTTCAATTTTGACCATTTTATGGAATTTCTGTGTACAAACCCCTTTAGATTTTTGTGAAACATAAGTATTTTCATTTTTAAACACTTTTAAGGTTAATAACTTGAGAAAATCATGAGCTTATGATTGTTTCAAAAATCTCGAGATTTCGGTGTACTACCCTCTTTCGTTTTTTTTTGAAAAACTAATATTTTCAATTTTGACCATTTTAGGGAATTTCTGTGTACAAACCCCTTTAGATTTTTGTGAAACATAAGTATTTTCATTTTTGAACACTTTTAAGGTTAATAACTTGAGAAAATCATGAGCTTATGATTGTTTCAAAAATCTCGAGATTTCGGTGTACTACCCTCTTTCTTTCTTTTTTGAAAAACTAATATTTTCAATTTTGACCATTTTATGGAATTTCTGTGTACAAACCCCTTTAGATTTTTGTGAAACATAAGTATTTTCATTTTTAAACACTTTTAAGGTTAATAACTTGAGAAAATCATGAGCTTATGATTGTTTCAAAAATCTCGAGATTTCGGTGTACTACCCTCTTTCGTTTTTTTTTGAAAAACTAATATTTTAAATTTTGAACATTTTAGGGAATTTCTGTGTACAAACCCCTTTAGATTTTTGTCAAACATAAGTATTTTCATTTTTGAACACTTTTAAGGTTAATAACTTGAGAAAATCATGAGCTTATGATTGTTTCAAAAATCTCGAGATTTCGGTGTACTACCCTCTTTCTTTCTTTTTTGAAAAACTAATATTTTCAATTTTGAACATTTTAGGGAATTTCTGTGTACAAACCCCTTTAGATTTTTGTCAAACATAAGTATTTTCATTTTTGAACACTTTTAAGGTTAATAACTTGAGAAAATCATGAGCTTATGATTGTTTCAAAAATCTCGAGATTTCGGTGTACTACCCTCTTTCTTTCTTTTTTGAAAAACTAATATTTTCAATTTTGACCATTTTAGGGAATTTCTGTGTACAAACCCCTTTAGATTTTTGTGAAACATAAGTATTTTCATTTTTGAACACTTTTAAGGTTAATAACTTGAGAAAATCATGAGCTTATGATTGTTTCAAAAATCTCGAGATTTCGGTGTACTACCCTCTTTCTTTCTTTTTTGAAAAACTAATATTTTCAATTTTGACCATTTTAGGGAATTTCTGTGTACAAACCCCTTTAGATTTTTGTGAAACATAAGTATTTTCATTTTTGAACACTTTTAAGGTTAATAACTTGAGAAAATCATGAGCTTATGATTGTTTCAAAAATCTCGAGATTTCGGTGTACTACCCTCTTTCTTTCTTTTTTGAAAAACTAATATTTTCAATTTTGACCATTTTAGGGAATTTCTGTGTACAAACCCCTTTAGATTTTTGTGAAACATAAGTATTTTCATTTTTGAACACTTTTAAGGTTAATAACTTGAGAAAATCATGAGCTTATGATTGTTTCAAAAATCTCGAGATTTCGGTGTACTACCCTCTTTCTTTCTTTTTTGAAAAACTAATATTTTCAATTTTGACCATTTTAGGGAATTTCTGTGTACAAACCCCTTTAGATTTTTGTGAAACATAAGTATTTTCATTTTTGAACACTTTTAAGGTTAATAACTTGAGAAAATCATGAGCTTATGATTGTTTCAAAAATCTCGAGATTTCGGTGTACTACCCTCTTTCTTTCTTTTTTGAAAAACTAATATTTTCAATTTTGAACATTTTAGGGAATTTCTGTGTACAAACCCCTTTAGATTTTTGTCAAACATAAGTATTTTCATTTTTGAACACTTTTAAGGTTAATAACTTGAGAAAATCATGAGCTTATGATTGTTTCAAAAATCTCGAGATTTCGGTGTACTACCCTCTTTCTTTCTTTTTTGAAAAACTAATATTTTCAATTTTGACCATTTTAGGGAATTTCTGTGTACAAACCCCTTTAGATTTTTGTGAAACATAAGTATTTTCATTTTTGAACACTTTTAAGGTTAATAACTTGAGAAAATCATGAGCTTATGATTGTTTCAAAAATCTCGAGATTTCGGTGTACTACCCTCTTTCTTTCTTTTTTGAAAAACTAATATTTTCAATTTTGACCATTTTAGGGAATTTCTGTGTACAAACCCCTTTAGATTTTTGTGAAACATAAGTATTTTCATTTTTGAACACTTTTAAGGTTAATAACTTGAGAAAATCATGAGCTTATGATTGTTTCAAAAATCTCGAGATTTCGGTGTACTACCCTCTTTCTTTCTTTTTTGAAAAACTAATATTTTCAATTTTGACCATTTTAGGGAATTTCTGTGTACAAACCCCTTTAGATTTTTGTGAAACATAAGTATTTTCATTTTTGAACACTTTTAAGGTTAATAACTTGAGAAAATCATGAGCTTATGATTGTTTCAAAAATCTCGAGATTTCGGTGTACTACCCTCTTTCTTTCTTTTTTGAAAAACTAATATTTTCAATTTTGACCATTTTATGGAATTTCTGTGTACAAACCCCTTTAGATTTTTGTGAAACATAAGTATTTTCATTTTTGAACACTTTTAAGGTTAATAACTTGAGAAAATCATGAGCTTATGATTGTTTCAAAAATCTCGAGATTTCGGTGTACTACCCTCTTTCTTTCTTTTTTGAAAAACTAATATTTTCAATTTTGACCATTTTATGGAATTTCTGTGTACAAACCCCTTTAGATTTTTGTGAAACATAAGTATTTTCATTTTTGAACACTTTTAAGGTTAATAACTTGAGAAAATCATGAGCTTATGATTGTTTCAAAAATCTCGAGATTTCGGTGTACAACCCCCTTTCAATTTTTTTGAAAAACTAATATTTTCAATTTTGAATATTTTAGGGAATTTCTGTGTACAAACCCCTTTGGATTTTTGTCAAACATAAGTATTTTCATTTTTGAACACTTTTAAGGTTAATAACTTGAGAAAATCATGAGCTTATGATTGTTTCAAAAATCTCGAGATTTCGGTGTACTACCCTCTTTCTTTCTTTTTTGAAAAACTAATATTTTCAATTTTGAACATTTTAGGGAATTTCTGTGTACAAACCCCTTTAGATTTTTGTCAAACATAAGTATTTTCATTTTTGAACACTTTTAAGGTTAATAACTTGAGAAAATCATGAGCTTATGATTGTTTCAAAAATCTCGAGATTTCGGTGTACTACCCTCTTTCTTTCTTTTTTGAAAAACTAATATTTTCAATTTTGACCATTTTAGGGAATTTCTGTGTACAAACCCCTTTAGATTTTTGTGAAACATAAGTATTTTCATTTTTGAACACTTTTAAGGTTAATAACTTGAGAAAATCATGAGCTTATGATTGTTTCAAAAATCTCGAGATTTCGGTGTACTACCCTCTTTCTTTCTTTTTTGAAAAACTAATATTTTCAATTTTGACCATTTTAGGGAATTTCTGTGTACAAACCCCTTTAGATTTTTGTGAAACATAAGTATTTTCATTTTTGAACACTTTTAAGGTTAATAACTTGAGAAAATCATGAGCTTATGATTGTTTCAAAAATCTCGAGATTTCGGTGTACTACCCTCTTTCTTTCTTTTTTGAAAAACTAATATTTTCAATTTTGACCATTTTAGGGAATTTCTGTGTACAAACCCCTTTAGATTTTTGTGAAACATAAGTATTTTCATTTTTGAACACTTTTAAGGTTAATAACTTGAGAAAATCATGAGCTTATGATTGTTTCAAAAATCTCGAGATTTCGGTGTACTACCCTCTTTCTTTCTTTTTTGAAAAACTAATATTTTCAATTTTGACCATTTTATGGAATTTCTGTGTACAAACCCCTTTAGATTTTTGTGAAACATAAGTATTTTCATTTTTGAACACTTTTAAGGTTAATAACTTGAGAAAATCATGAGCTTATGATTGTTTCAAAAATCTCGAGATTTCGGTGTACTACCCTCTTTCTTTCTTTTTTGAAAAACTAATATTTTCAATTTTGACCATTTTATGGAATTTCTGTGTACAAACCCCTTTAGATTTTTGTGAAACATAAGTATTTTCATTTTTGAACACTTTTAAGGTTAATAACTTGAGAAAATCATGAGCTTATGATTGTTTCAAAAATCTCGAGATTTCGGTGTACAACCCCCTTTCAATTTTTTTGAAAAACTAATATTTTCAATTTTGAATATTTTAGGGAATTTCTGTGTACAAACCCCTTTGGATTTTTGTCAAACATAAGTATTTTCATTTTTGAACACTTTTAAGGTTAATAACTTGAGAAAATCATGAGCTTATGATTGTTTCAAAAATCTTGAGATTTCGGTGTACTACCCTCTTTCTTTCTTTTTTGAAAAACTAATATTTTCAATTTTGACCATTTTATGGAATTTCTGTGTACAAACCCCTTTAGATTTTTGTGAAACATAAGTATTTTCATTTTTAAACACTTTTAAGGTTAATAACTTGAGAAAATCATGAGCTTATGATTGTTTCAAAAATCTCAAGATTTCGGTGTACTACCCTCTAGCAGGTTTTTTTGAAAAACTAATATTTTCAATTTTGACCATTTTATGGAATTTCTGTGTACAAACCCCTTTAGATTTTTGTGAAACATAAGTATTTTCATTTTTAAACACTTTTAAGGTTAATAACTTGAGAAAATCATGAGCTTATGATTGTTTCAAAAATCTCGAGATTTCGGTGTACAACCCCCTTTCAATTTTTTTGAAAAACTAATATTTTCAATTTTGAATATTTTAGGGAATTTCTGTGTACAAACCCCTTTGGATTTTTGTGAAACATAAGTATTTTCATTTTTGAACACTTTTAAGGTTAATAACTTGAGAAAATCATGAGCTTATGATTGTTTCAAAAATCTCGAGATTTCGGTGTACTACCCTCTTTCTTTCTTTTTTGAAAAACTAATATTTTCAATTTTGACCATTTTATGGAATTTCTGTGTACAAACCCCTTTAGATTTTTGTCAAACATAAGTATTTTCATTTTTGAACACTTTTAAGGTTAATAACTTGAGAAAATCATGAGCTTATGATTGTTTCAAAAATCTCGAGATTTCGGTGTACAACCCCCTTTCAATTTTTTTGAAAAACTAATATTTTCAATTTTGAATATTTTAGGGAATTTCTGTGTACAAACCCCTTTGGATTTTTGTGAAACATAAGTATTTTCATTTTTGAACACTTTTAAGGTTAATAACTTGAGAAAATCATGAGCTTATGATTGTTTCAAAAATCTCGAGATTTCGGTGTACTACCCTCTTTCTTTCTTTTTTGAAAAACTAATATTTTCAATTTTGACCATTTTATGGAATTTCTGTGTACAAACCCCTTTAGATTTTTGTGAAACATAAGTATTTTCATTTTTAAACACTTTTAAGGTTAATAACTTGAGAAAATCATGAGCTTATGATTGTTTCAAAAATCTCGAGATTTTGGTGTACTACCCTCTTTCTTTCTTTTTTGAAAAACTAATATTTTAAATTTTGACCATTTTAGGGAATTTCTGTGTACAAACCCCTTTAGATTTTTGTGAAACATAAGTATTTTCATTTTTGAACACTTTTAAGGTTAATAACTTGAGAAAATCATGAGCTTATGATTGTTTCAAAAATCTCGAGATTTCGGTGTACTACCCTCTTTCTTTCTTTTTTGAAAAACTAATATTTTCAATTTTGACCATTTTATGGAATTTCTGTGTACAAACCCCTTTAGATTTTTGTGAAACATAAGTATTTTCATTTTTAAACACTTTTAAGGTTAATAACTTGAGAAAATCATGAGCTTATGATTGTTTCAAAAATCTCGAGATTTCGGTGTACTACCCTCTTTCGTTTTTTTTTGAAAAACTAATATTTTAAATTTTGAACATTTTAGGGAATTTCTGTGTACAAACCCCTTTAGATTTTTGTCAAACATAAGTATTTTCATTTTTGAACACTTTTAAGGTTAATAACTTGAGAAAATCATGAGCTTATGATTGTTTCAAAAATCTCGAGATTTCGGTGTACTACCCTCTTTCTTTCTTTTTTGAAAAACTAATATTTTCAATTTTGACCATTTTATGGAATTTCTGTGTACAAACCCCTTTAGATTTTTGTGAAACATAAGTATTTTCATTTTTGAACACTTTTAAGGTTAATAACTTGAGAAAATCATGAGCTTATGATTGTTTCAAAAATCTCGAGATTTCGGTGTACAACCCCCTTTCAATTTTTTTGAAAAACTAATATTTTCAATTTTGAATATTTTAGGGAATTTCTGTGTACAAACCCCTTTGGATTTTTGTCAAACATAAGTATTTTCATTTTTGAACACTTTTAAGGTTAATAACTTGAGAAAATCATGAGCTTATGATTGTTTCAAAAATCTTGAGATTTCGGTGTACTACCCTCTTTCTTTCTTTTTTGAAAAACTAATATTTTCAATTTTGACCATTTTATGGAATTTCTGTGTACAAACCCCTTTAGATTTTTGTGAAACATAAGTATTTTCATTTTTAAACACTTTTAAGGTTAATAACTTGAGAAAATCATGAGATTATGATTGTTTCAAAAATCTCAAGATTTCGGTGTACTACCCTCTAGCAGGTTTTTTTGAAAAACTAATATTTTCAATTTTGACCATTTTATGGAATTTCTGTGTACAAACCCCTTTAGATTTTTGTGAAACATAAGTATTTTCATTTTTAAACACTTTTAAGGTTAATAACTTGAGAAAATCATGAGCTTATGATTGTTTCAAAAATCTCGAGATTTCGGTGTACAACCCCCTTTCAATTTTTTTGAAAAACTAATATTTTCAATTTTGAATATTTTAGGGAATTTCTGTGTACAAACCCCTTTGGATTTTTGTGAAACATAAGTATTTTCATTTTTGAACACTTTTAAGGTTAATAACTTGAGAAAATCATGAGCTTATGATTGTTTCAAAAATCTCGAGATTTCGGTGTACTACCCTCTTTCTTTCTTTTTTGAAAAACTAATATTTTCAATTTTGACCATTTTATGGAATTTCTGTGTACAAACCCCTTTAGATTTTTGTGAAACATAAGTATTTTCATTTTTAAACACTTTTAAGGTTAATAACTTGAGAAAATCATGAGCTTATGATTGTTTCAAAAATCTCGAGATTTTGGTGTACTACCCTCTTTCTTTCTTTTTTGAAAAACTAATATTTTAAATTTTGACCATTTTAGGGAATTTCTGTGTACAAACCCCTTTAGATTTTTGTGAAACATAAGTATTTTCATTTTTGAACACTTTTAAGGTTAATAACTTGAGAAAATCATGAGCTTATGATTGTTTCAAAAATCTCGAGATTTCGGTGTACTACCCTCTTTCTTTCTTTTTTGAAAAACTAATATTTTCAATTTTGACCATTTTATGGAATTTCTGTGTACAAACCCCTTTAGATTTTTGTGAAACATAAGTATTTTCATTTTTAAACACTTTTAAGGTTAATAACTTGAGAAAATCATGAGCTTATGATTGTTTCAAAAATCTCGAGATTTCGGTGTACTACCCTCTTTCGTTTTTTTTTGAAAAACTAATATTTTAAATTTTGAACATTTTAGGGAATTTCTGTGTACAAACCCCTTTAGATTTTTGTCAAACATAAGTATTTTCATTTTTGAACACTTTTAAGGTTAATAACTTGAGAAAATCATGAGCTTATGATTGTTTCAAAAATCTCGAGATTTCGGTGTACTACCCTCTTTCTTTCTTTTTTGAAAAACTAATATTTTCAATTTTGACCATTTTATGGAATTTCTGTGTACAAACCCCTTTAGATTTTTGTGAAACATAAGTATTTTCATTTTTGAACACTTTTAAGGTTAATAACTTGAGAAAATCATGAGCTTATGATTGTTTCAAAAATCTCGAGATTTCGGTGTACAACCCCCTTTCAATTTTTTTGAAAAACTAATATTTTCAATTTTGAATATTTTAGGGAATTTCTGTGTACAAACCCCTTTGGATTTTTGTCAAACATAAGTATTTTCATTTTTGAACACTTTTAAGGTTAATAACTTGAGAAAATCATGAGCTTATGATTGTTTCAAAAATCTTGAGATTTCGGTGTACTACCCTCTTTCTTTCTTTTTTGAAAAACTAATATTTTCAATTTTGACCATTTTATGGAATTTCTGTGTACAAACCCCTTTAGATTTTTGTGAAACATAAGTATTTTCATTTTTAAACACTTTTAAGGTTAATAACTTGAGAAAATCATGAGATTATGATTGTTTCAAAAATCTCAAGATTTCGGTGTACTACCCTCTAGCAGGTTTTTTTGAAAAACTAATATTTTCAATTTTGACCATTTTATGGAATTTCTGTGTACAAACCCCTTTAGATTTTTGTGAAACATAAGTATTTTCATTTTTAAACACTTTTAAGGTTAATAACTTGAGAAAATCATGAGCTTATGATTGTTTCAAAAATCTCGAGATTTCGGTGTACAACCCCCTTTCAATTTTTTTGAAAAACTAATATTTTCAATTTTGAATATTTTAGGGAATTTCTGTGTACAAACCCCTTTGGATTTTTGTGAAACATAAGTATTTTCATTTTTGAACACTTTTAAGGTTAATAACTTGAGAAAATCATGAGCTTATGATTGTTTCAAAAATCTCGAGATTTCGGTGTACTACCCTCTTTCTTTCTTTTTTGAAAAACTAATATTTTCAATTTTGACCATTTTATGGAATTTCTGTGTACAAACCCCTTTAGATTTTTGTGAAACATAAGTATTTTCATTTTTAAACACTTTTAAGGTTAATAACTTGAGAAAATCATGAGCTTATGATTGTTTCAAAAATCTCGAGATTTTGGTGTACTACCCTCTTTCTTTCTTTTTTGAAAAACTAATATTTTAAATTTTGACCATTTTAGGGAATTTCTGTGTACAAACCCCTTTAGATTTTTGTGAAACATAAGTATTTTCATTTTTGAACACTTTTAAGGTTAATAACTTGAGAAAATCATGAGCTTATGATTGTTTCAAAAATCTCGAGATTTCGGTGTACTACCCTCTTTCTTTCTTTTTTGAAAAACTAATATTTTCAATTTTGACCATTTTATGGAATTTCTGTGTACAAACCCCTTTAGATTTTTGTGAAACATAAGTATTTTCATTTTTAAACACTTTTAAGGTTAATAACTTGAGAAAATCATGAGCTTATGATTGTTTCAAAAATCTCGAGATTTCGGTGTACTACCCTCTTTCGTTTTTTTTTGAAAAACTAATATTTTAAATTTTGAACATTTTAGGGAATTTCTGTGTACAAACCCCTTTAGATTTTTGTCAAACATAAGTATTTTCATTTTTGAACACTTTTAAGGTTAATAACTTGAGAAAATCATGAGCTTATGATTGTTTCAAAAATCTCGAGATTTCGGTGTACTACCCTCTTTCTTTCTTTTTTGAAAAACTAATATTTTCAATTTTGACCATTTTATGGAATTTCTGTGTACAAACCCCTTTAGATTTTTGTGAAACATAAGTATTTTCATTTTTGAACACTTTTAAGGTTAATAACTTGAGAAAATCATGAGCTTATGATTGTTTCAAAAATCTCGAGATTTCGGTGTACTACCCTCTTTCTTTCTTTTTTGAAAAACTAATATTTTCAATTTTGACCATTTTATGGAATTTCTGTGTACAAACCCCTTTAGATTTTTGTGAAACATAAGTATTTTCATTTTTGAACACTTTTAAGGTTAATAACTTGAGAAAATCATGAGCTTATGATTGTTTCAAAAATCTCGAGATTTCGGTGTACTACCCTCTTTCATTTTTTTTTAAAAAACTAATATTTTAAATTTTGAACATTTTAGGGAATTTCTGTGTACAAACCCCTTTAGATTTTTGTCAAACATAAGTATTTTCATTTTTGAACACTTTTAAGGTTAATAACTTGAGAAAATCATGAGCTTATGATTGTTTCAAAAATCTCGAGATTTCGGTGTACTACCCTCTTTCTTTCTTTTTTGAAAAACTAATATTTTCAATTTTGACCATTTTATGGAATTTCTGTGTACAAACCCCTTTACATTTTTGTGAAACATAAGTATTTTCATTTTTAAACACTTTTAAGGTTAATAACTTGAGAAAATCATGAGCTTATGAATGTTTCAAAAATCTCGAGATTTCGGTGTACTACCCTCTTTCGGGTTTTTTTGAAAAACTAATATTTTCAATTTTGAATATTTTAGGGAATTTTTGTGTACAAACCCCTTTGGATTTTTGTCAAACATAAGTATTTTCATTTTTGAACACTTTTGGGGTTAATAACTTGAGAAAATCATATGCTTTTGATTGTTTCAAAAATCTCATAATTTCGGTGTACTACCCCCTTTCAATTTTTTTGAAAAACTAATATTTTCAATTTTGAACATTTTAGGGGATTTCTGTGTAATAACCCCTTTGGATTTTTGTCACACATAAGTATTTTCATAAGCTTATGATTGTTTCAAAAATTTTGAGATTTAGGTGTACTACCCCCTTTCGATTATTTTGAAAAACTAATATTTTCAATTTTGAACATTTTAGGGAATTTCTGTGTACAAACCCCTTTAGATTTTTGTGAAACATAAGTATTTTCATTTTTAAACACTTTTAAGGTTAATAACTTGAGAAAATCATGAGCTTATGATTGTTTCAAAAATCTCGAGATTTCGGTGTACTACCCTCTTTCGGGTTTTTTTGAAAAACTAATATTTTCAATTTTGAATATTTTAGGGGATTTCTGTGTAATAACCCCTTTGGATTTTTGTCATACATAAGTATTTTCATTTTTGAACACTTTTGGGGTTAATAACTTGAGAAAATCATATGCTTTTGATTGTTTCAAAAATCTCATAATTTCGGTGTACCCCCTTTCAATTTTTTTGAAAAACTAATATTTTAAATTTTGAACATTTTAGGGGATTTCTGTGTAATAACCCCTTTGGATTTTTGTCACACATAAGTATTTTCATAAGCTTATGATTGTTTCAAAAATCTCGAGATTTCGGTGTACTACCCTATTTCGTTTATTTTTGAAAAACTAATATTTTAAATTTTGAACATTTTAGGGAATTTCTGTGTACAAACCCCTTTAGATTTTTGTCAAACATAAGTATTTTCATTTTTGAACACTTTTAAGGTTAATAACTTGAGAAAATCACGAGCTTATGATTGTTTCAAAAATCTCGAGATTTCGGTGTACTACCCTCTTTCTTTCATTTTTGAAAAACTAATATTTTCAATTTTGACCATTTTAGGGAATTTCTGTGTACAAACCCCTTTAGATTTTTGTGAAACATAAGTATTTTCATTTTTGAACACTTTTAAGGTTAATAACTTGAGAAAATCATGAGCTTATTATTGTTTCAAAAATCTCGAGATTTCGGTGTACTACCCTCTTTCTTTCTTTTTTGAAAAACTAATATTTTCAATTTTGACCATTTTAGGGAATTTCTGTGTACAAACCCCTTTAGATTTTTGTGAAACATAAGTATTTTCATTTTTGAACACTTTTAAGGTTAATAACTTGAGAAAATCATGAGCTTATTATTGTTTCAAAAATCTCGAGATTTCGGTGTACTACCCTCTTTCGGGTTTTTTTGAAAAACTAATATTTTAAATTTTGAACATTTTAGGGAATTTCTGTGTACAAACCCCTTTAGATTTTTGTCAAACATAAGTATTTTCATTTTTGAACACTTTTAAGGTTAATAACTTGAGAAAATCACGAGCTTATGATTGTTTCAAAAATCTCGAGATTTCGGTGTACTACCCTCTTTCTTTCTTTTTTGAAAAACTAATATTTTCAATTTTGACCATTTTAGGGGATTTCTGTGTACTAACCCCTTTGGATTTTTGTCAAACATAAGTATTTTCATTTTTAAACACTTTTAAGGTTAATAACTTGAGAAAATCATGAGCTTATGATTGTTTCAAAAATCTCGAGATTTCGGTGTACTACCCTCTTTCGGGTTTTTTTGAAAAACTAATATTTTCAATTTTGAATATTTTAGGGGATTTCTGTGTAATAACCCCTTTGGATTTTTGTCATACATAAGTATTTTCATTTTTGAACACTTTTGGGGTTAATAACTTGAGAAAATCATATGCTTTTGATTGTTTCAAAAATCTCATAATTTCGGTGTACCCCCTTTCAATTTTTTTGAAAAACTAATATTTTAAATTTTTAACATTTTAGGGGATTTCTGTGTAATAACCCCTTTGGATTTTTGTCACACATAAGTATTTTCATAAGCTTATGATTGTTTCAAAAATCTCGAGATTTCGGTGTACTACCCTCTTTCGTTTTTTTTTGAAAAACTAATATTTTAAATTTTGAACATTTTAGGGAATTTCTGTGTACAAACCCCTTTAGATTTTTGTCAAACATAAGTATTTTCATTTTTGAACACTTTTAAGGTTAATAACTTGAGAAAATCACGAGCTTATGATTGTTTCAAAAATCTCGAGATTTCGGTGTACTACCCTCTTTCTTTCATTTTTGAAAAACTAATATTTTCAATTTTGACCATTTTAGGGAATTTCTGTGTACAAACCCCTTTAGATTTTTGTGAAACATAAGTATTTTCATTTTTGAACACTTTTAAGGTTAATAACTTGAGAAAATCATGAGCTTATTATTGTTTCAAAAATCTCGAGATTTCGGTGTACTACCCTCTTTCTTTCTTTTTTGAAAAACTAATATTTTCAATTTTGACCATTTTAGGGAATTTCTGTGTACAAACCCCTTTAGATTTTTGTGAAACATAAGTATTTTCATTTTTGAACACTTTTAAGGTTAATAACTTGAGAAAATCATGAGCTTATTATTGTTTCAAAAATCTCGAGATTTCGGTGTACTACCCTCTTTCGGGTTTTTTTGAAAAACTAATATTTTAAATTTTGAACATTTTAGGGAATTTCTGTGTACAAACCCCTTTAGATTTTTGTCAAACATAAGTATTTTCATTTTTGAACACTTTTAAGGTTAATAACTTGAGAAAATCACGAGCTTATGATTGTTTCAAAAATCTCGAGATTTCGGTGTACTACCCTCTTTCTTTCATTTTTGAAAAACTAATATTTTCAATTTTGACCATTTTAGGGAATTTCTGTGTACAAACCCCTTTAGATTTTTGTGAAACATAAGTATTTTCATTTTTGAACACTTTTAAGGTTAATAACTTGAGAAAATCATGAGCTTATTATTGTTTCAAAAATCTCGAGATTTCGGTGTACTACCCTCTTTCGGGTTTTTTTGAAAAACTAATATTTTAAATTTTGAACATTTTAGGGAATTTCTGTGTACAAACCCCTTTAGATTTTTGTCAAACATAAGTATTTTCATTTTTGAACACTTTTAAGGTTAATAACTTGAGAAAATCACGAGCTTATGATTGTTTCAAAAATCTCGAGATTTCGGTGTACTACCCTCTTTCTTTCTTTTTTGAAAAACTAATATTTTCAATTTTGACCATTTTAGGGAATTTCTGTGTACAAACCCCTTTGGATTTTTGTCAAACATAAGTATTTTCATTTTTGGACACTTTTAAGGTTAATAACTTGAGAAAATCATGAGCTTATGATTGTTTCAAAAATCTCGAGATTTCGGTGTACTACCCTCTTTCTTTCTTTTTTGAAAAACTAATATTTTCAATTTTGACCATTTTAGGGAATTTCCGTGTACAAACCTCTTTAGATTTTTGTGAAACATAAGTATTTTCATTTTTGAACACTTTTAAGGTTAATAACTTGAGAAAATCATGAGCTTATGATTGTTTCAAAAATCTCGAGATTTCGGTGTACTACCCTCTTTCTTTCTTTTTTGAAAAACTAATATTTTCAATTTTGACCATTTTAGGGAATTTCTGTGTACAAACCCCTTTAGATTTTTGTGAAACATAAGTATTTTCATTTTTGAACACTTTTAAGGTTAATAACTTGAGAAAATCATGAGCTTATTATTGTTTCAAAAATCTCGAGATTTCGGTGTACTACCCTCTTTCGGGTTTTTTTGAAAAATTAATATTTTCAATTTTGAATATTTTAGGGAATTTTTGTGTACAAACCCCTTTGGATTTTTGTCAAACATAAGTATTTTCATTTTTGAACACTTTTGGGGTTAATAACTTGAGAAAATCATATGCTTTTGATTGTTTCAAAAATATCATAATTTCGGTGTACTACCCCCTTTCAATTTTTTTGAAAAACTAATATTTTCAATTTTGAACATTTTAGGGGATTTCTGTGTAATAACCCCTTTGGATTTTTGTCACACATAAGTATTTTCATAAGCTTATGATTGTTTCAAAAATTTCGAGATTTAGGTGTACTACCCCCTTTCGATTATTTTGAAAAACTAGTATTTTTAATTTTGAACATTTTAGGGGATTTCTGTGTACTAACCCCTTTGGATTTTTGTCAAACATAAGTATTTTCATTTTTTAACAATTTTAAGGTTAATAACTTGAGAAAATCATGAGCTTATGATTGTTTCAAAAATCTCGAGATTTCGGTGTACTACCCTCTTTCTTTCTTTTTTGAAAAACTAATATTTTCAATTTTGACCATTTTAGGGAATTTCTGTGTACAAACCCCTTTAGATTTTTGTGAAACATAAGTATTTTCATTTTTGAACACTTTTAAGGTTAATAACTTGAGAAAATCATGAGCTTATTATTGTTTCAAAAATCTCGAGATTTCGGTGTACTACCCTCTTTCGGGTTTTTTTGAAAAACTAATATTTTCAATTTTGAATATTTTAGGGAATTTTTGTGTACAAACCCCTTTGGATTTTTGTCAAACATAAGTATTTTCATTTTTGAACACTTTTGGGGTTAATAACTTGAGAAAATCATATGCTTTTGATTGTTTAAAAAATATCATAATTTCGGTGTACTACCCCCTTTCAATTTTTTTGAAAAACTAATATTTTCAATTTTGAACATTTTAGGGGATTTCTGTGTAATAACCCCTTTGGATTTTTGTCAAACATAAGTATTTTCATAAGCTTATGATTGTTTCAAAAATTTCGAGATTTAGGTGTACTACCCCCTTTCGATTATTTTGAAAAACTAATATTTTCAATTTTGAACATTTTAGGGAATTTCTGTGTACAAACCCCTTTAGATTTTTGTCAAACATAAGTATTTTCATTTTTGAACACTTTTAAGGTTACTAACTTGAGAAAATCATGAGCTTATGATTGTTTCAAAAATCTCGAGATTTCGGTGTACTACCCTCTTTCTTTCATTTTTGAAAAACTAATATTTTCAATTTTGACCATTTTAGGGAATTTCTGTGTACAAACCCCTTTAGATTTTTGTGAAACATAAGTATTTTCATTTTGAACACTTTTAAGGTTAATAACTTGAGAAAATCATGAGCTTATTATTGTTTCAAAAATCTCGAGATTTCGGTGTACTACCCTCTTTCGGGTTTTTTTGAAAAACTAATATTTTAAATTTTGAACATTTTAGGGAATTTCTGTGTACAAACCCCTTTAGATTTTTGTCAAACATAAGTATTTTCATTTTTGAACACTTTTAAGGTTAATAACTTGAGAAAATCACGAGCTTATGATTGTTTCAAAAATCTCGAGATTTCGGTGTACTACCCTCTTTCTTTCTTTTTTGAAAAACTAATATTTTCAATTTTGAACATTTTAGGGGATTTCTTTGTACTAACCCCTTTGGATTTTTGTCAAACATAAGTATTTTCATTTTTGGACACTTTTAAGGTTAATAACTTGAGAAAATCATGAGCTTATGATTGTTTCAAAAATCTCGAGATTTCGGTGTACTACCCTCTTTCTTTCTTTTTTGAAAAACTAATATTTTCAATTTTGACCATTTTAGGGAATTTCTGTGTACAAACCTCTTTAGATTTTTGTGAAACATAAGTATTTTCATTTTTGAACACTTTTAAGGTTAATAACTTGAGAAAATCATGAGCTTATGATTGTTTCAAAAATCTCGAGATTTCGGTGTACTACCCTCTTTCTTTCTTTTTTGAAAAACTAATATTTTCAATTTTGACCATTTTAGGGAATTTCTGTGTACAAACCCCTTTAGATTTTTGTGAAACATAAGTATTTTCATTTTTGAACACTTTTAAGGTTAATAACTTGAGAAAATCATGAGCTTATTATTGTTTCAAAAATCTCGAGATTTCGGTGTACTACCCTCTTTCGGGTTTTTTTGAAAAACTAATATTTTCAATTTTGAATATTTTAGGGAATTTTTGTGTACAAACCCCTTTGGATTTTTGTCAAACATAAGTATTTTCATTTTTGAACACTTTTGGGGTTAATAACTTGAGAAAATCATATGCTTTTGATTGTTTCAAAAATATCATAATTTCGGTGTACTACCCCCTTTCAATTTTTTTGAAAAACTAATATTTTCAATTTTGAACATTTTAGGGGATTTCTGTGTAATAACCCCTTTGGATTTTTGTCACACATAAGTATTTTCATAAGCTTATGATTGTTTCAAAAATTTCGAGATTTAGGTGTACTACCCCCTTTCGATTATTTTGAAAAACTAGTATTTTTAATTTTGAACATTTTAGGGGATTTCTGTGTACTAACCCCTTTGGATTTTTGTCAAACATAAGTATTTTCATTTTTTAACACTTTTAAGGTTAATAACTTGAGAAAATCATGAGCTTATGATTGTTTCAAAAATATCGAGATTTCGGTGTACTACCCTCTTTCAGGTTTTTTTGAAAAACTAATATTTTCAATTTTGAACATTTTAGGGAATTTCTTTGTACAAACCCATTTAGATTTTTGTCAAACGTAAGTATTTTCATTTTTGAACACTTTTAAGGTTAATAACTTGAGAAAATCATAAGCTTATGATTGTTTCAAAAATCTCGAGATTTCGGTGTACTACCCCATTTCAATTTTTTTGAAAAACTAATATTTTCAATTTTGAACATTTTAGGGGATTTCTGTGTAATAACCCCTTTGGATTTTTGTCACACATAAGTTTTTTCATGAGCTTATGATTGTTTCAAAAATCTCGAGATTTCGGTGTACTACCCTCTTTCGGGTTTTTTTGAAAAACTAATATTTTCAATTTTGAATATTTTAGGGAATTTTTGTGTACAAACCCCTTTGGATTTTTGTGAAACATAAGTATTTTCATTTTTGAACACTTTTAAGGTTAATAACTTGAGAAAATCACGAGCTTATGATTGTTTCAAAAATCTCGAGATTTCGGTGTACTACCCTCTCTCTTTCTTTTTTGAAAAACTAATATTTTCAATTTTGACCATTTTAGGGAATTTCTGTGTACAAACCCCTTTAGATTTTTGTGAAACATAAGTATTTTCATTTTTGAACACTTTTAAGGTTAATAACTTGAGAAAATCATGAGCTTATTATTGTTTCAAAAATCTCGAGATTTCGGTGTACTACCCTCTTTCGGGTTTTTTTGAAAAACTAATATTTTCAATTTTGAACATTTTAGGGGATTTCTGTGTACTAACCCCTTTGGATTTTTGTCAAACATAAGTATTTTCATTTTTGGACACTTTTAAGGTTAATAACTTGAGAAAATCATGAGCTTATGATTGTTTCAAAAATCTCAAGATTTCGGTGTACTACCCTCTAGCAGGTTTTTTTGAAAAACTAATATTTTCAATTTTGAACATTTTAGGGAATTTTCTTGTACAAACCCCTTTAGATTTTTGTCAAACATAAGTATTTTCATTTTTGAACACTTTTAAGGTTAATAACTTGAGAAAATCATAAGCTTATGATTGTTTCAAAAATCTCGAGATTTCGGTGTACTACCCCGTTTCAATTTTTTTGAAAAACTAATATTTTCAATTTTGAACATTTTAGGGGATTTCTGTGTAATAACCACTTTGGATTTTTGTCACACATAAGTATTTTCATGAGTTTATGATTGTTTCAAAAATCTCGAGATTTTGGTGTACTACACTCTTTCGGGTTTTTTTGAAAAACTAATATTTTCAATTTTGAATATTTTATGGAATTTTTGTGTACAAACCCCTTTGGATTTATGTCAAACATAAGTATTTTCATTTTTGAACACTTTTGGGGTTAATAACTTGAGAAAATCATATGCTTTTGATTGTTTCAAAAATCTCGAGATTTCGATGTACTACCCTCTTTCGGGTTCTATTGAAAAACTAATATTTTCAATTTTGAATATTTTAGGGGATTTCTGTGTACTAACCCCTTTGGATTTTTGGCAAACATAAGTATTTTCATTTTTGAACACTATTAAGGTTAATAACTTGAGAAAATCATGAGCTTATGATTGTTTCAAAAATCTCGAGATTTCGGTGTACAACCCCCTTTCAATTTTTTTGAAAAACTAATATTTTCAATTTTGAATATTTTAGGGGATTTCTGTGTAATAACCCCTTTGGATTTTTGTCACACATAAGTATTTTCATAAGCTTATGATTGTTTCAAAAATTTCGAGATTTAGGTGTACTACCCCCTTTCGATTATTTTGAAAAACTAATATTTTCAATTTTGAACATTTTAGGGGATTTCTGTGTACTAACCCCTTTGGATTTTTGTCAAACATAAGTATTTTCATTTTTGAACACTTTTAAGGTTAATAACTTGAGAAAATCATGAGCTTATGATTGTTTCAAAAATCTCAAGATTTCGGTGTACTACCCTCTTTCAGGTTTTTTTGAAAAACTAATATTTTCAATTTTGAACATTTTATGGAATTTCTGTGTACAAACCCCTTCAGATTTTTGTCAAACATAAGTATTTTCATTTTTGAACACTTTTAAGGTTAATAACTTGAGAAAATCATGAGCTTATGATTGTTTCAAAAATCTCGAGATTTCGGTGTACTACCCTCTTTCGGGTATTTTTGAAAAACTAATATTTTCAATTTTGAATATTTTAGGGGATTTCTGTGTACAAACCCCTTTGGATTTTTGTCAAACATAAGTATTTTTATTTTTGAACACTTTTAAGGTTAATAACTTGAGAAAATCATGAGCTTATGATTGTTTCAAAAATCTCGAGATTTCGGTGTACTACCCTCTTTCTTTCTTTTTTGAAAAAGTAATATTTTCAATTTTGAACATTTTAGGGAATTTCTGTGTACAAACCCCTTTAGATTTTTGTGAAATATAAGTATTTTCATTTTTGAACACTTTTAAGGTTAATAACTTGAGAAAATCATGAGTTTATGATTGTTTCAAAAATCTCGAGATTTCGGTGTACTACCCTCTTTCGGGTTTTTTTGAAAAACTAATATTTTCAATTTTGAATATTTTAGGGAATTTTTGTGTACAAACCCCTTTGGATTTTTGTCAAACATAAGTATTTTCATTTTTGAACACTTTTGGGGTTAATAACTTGAGAAAATCATATGCTTTTGATTGTTTCAAAAATATCATAATTTCGGTGTACTACCCCCTTTCAATTTTTTTGAAAAACTAATATTTTCAATTTTGAACATTTTAGGGGATTTCTGTGTAATAACCCCTTTGGATTTTTGTCACACATAAGTATTTTCATAAGCTTATGATTGTTTCAAAAATTTCGAGATTTAGGTGTACTACCCCCTTTCGATTATTTTGAAAATCTAATTTTTTTAATTTTGAACATTTTAGGGGATTTCTGTGTACTAACCCCTTTGGATTTTTGTCAAACATAAGTATTTTCATTTTTTAACACTTTTAAGGTTAATAACTTGAGAAAATCATGAGCTTATGATTGTTTCAAAAATCTCGAGATTTCGGTGTACTACCCTCTTTCAGGTTTTTTTGAAAAACTAATATTTTCAATTTTGAACATTTTAGGGAATTTCTTTGTACAAACCCCTTTAGATTTTTGTCAAACATAAGTATTTTCATTTTTGAACACTTTTAAGGTTAATAACTTGAGAAAATCATAAGCTTATGATTGTTTCAAAAATCTCGAGATTTCGGTGTACTACCCCGTTTCAATTTTTTTGAAAAACTAATATTTTCAATTTTGAACATTTTAGGGGATTTCTGTGTAATAACCCCTTTGGATTTTTGTCACACATAAGTATTTTCATGAGCTTATGATTGTTTCAAAAATCTCGAGATTTCGGTGTACTACCCTCTTTCGGGTTTTTTTGAAAAACTAATATTTTCAATTTTGAATATTTTAGGGAATTTTTGTGTACAAACCCCTTTGGATTTTTGTCAAACATAAGTATTTTCATTTTTGAACACTTTTGGGGTTAATAACTTGAGAAAATCATATGCTTTTGATTGTTTCAAAAATCTCGAGATTTCGGTGTACTACCCTCTTTCGGGTTTTATTGAAAAACTAATATTTTCAATTTTGAATATTTTAGGGGATTTCTGTGTACTAACCCCCTTTGGATTTTTGTCAAACATAAGTATTTTCATTTTTGAACACTATTAAGGTTAATAACTTGAGAAAATCATGAACTTATGATTGTTTCAAAAATCTCGAGATTTCGGTGTACTACCCTCTTTCGGGTCTTTTTGAAAAACTAATATTTTCAATTTTGAATATTTTAGGGAATTTTTGTGTACAAACCCCTTTGGATTTTTGTCAAACATAAGTATTTTCATTTTTGAACACTTTTGGGGTTAATAACTTCAGAAAATCATATGCTTTTGATTGTTTCAAAAATCTCGAGATTTTGGTGTACTACCCTCTTTCGGGTTTTATTGAAAAACTAATATTTTCAATTTTTAACATTTTAGGGGATTTCTGTGTACTAACCCCTTTGGATTTTTGTCAAACATAAGTATTTTCATTATTGAACACTTTTAAGGTTAATAACTTGAGAAAATCATGAGCTTATGATTGTTTCAAAAATATCGAGATTTCGGTGGACTACCCTCTTTCGGTTTTTTTTGAAAAACTAATATTTTCAATTTTGAAGATTTTAGGGAATTTTTGTGTACAAACGCCTTTGGATTTTTGTCAAACATAAGTATTTTCATTTTTGAACACTTTTAAGGATAATAACTTGAGAAAATCATGAGCTTATGATTGTTTCAAAAATCTCGAGATTTCGGTGTATTAGCCTCTTTCGGGTTTTTTTGAAAAACTAATATTTTCAATTTTGAATATTTTAGGGAATTTCTGTGTACAAACCCCTTTAGATTTTTGTCAAACATAAGTATTTTCATTATTGAACACTTTTAAGGTTAATAACTTGAGAAAATCATGAGCTTATGATTGTTTCAAAAATCTCGAGATTTCGGTGTACTACCATCTTTCGGGTTTTATTGAAAAACTAATATTTTCAATTTTTAACATTTTAGGGAATTTCTGTGTACAAACCCCTTTGGATTTTGCTCAAACATAAGTATTTTCATTTTTGAACACTTTTGGGGTTAATAACTTGAGAAAATCATGAGCTTATGATTGTTTCAAAAATCTCGAGATTTCGGTGTACTACCCTCTTTCGGGTTTTTTTGAAAAACTAATATTTTCAATTTTGAATATTTTAGGGAATTTTTGTGTACAAACCCCTTTGGATTTTTGTCAAACATAAGTATTTTCATTTTTGAACACTTTTGGGGTTAATAACTTGAGAAAATCATGAGCTTTTGATTGTTTCAAAAATCTTGAGATTTCGGTGTACTACCCTCTTTCGGGTTTTATTGAAAAACTAATATTTTCAATTTTGAACATTTTAGGGAATTTCTGTGTACAAACCCCTTTAGATTTTTGTCAAACATAAGTATTTTCATTTTTGAACACTTTTAAGGATAATAACTTGAGAAAATCATGAGCTTATGATTGTTTCAAAAATCTCGAGATTTCGGTGTACTACCCTCTTTCGGGTTTTTTTGAAAAACTAATATTTTCAATTTTTAACATTTTAGGGAATTTCTGTGTACAAACCCCTTTGGATTTTTCTCAAACATAAGTATTTTCATTTTTGAACACTTTTGGGGTTAATAACTTGAGAAAATCATGAGCTTATGATTGTTTCAAAAATCTCGAGATTTCGGTGTACTACCCTCTTTCGGGTTTTTTTGAAAAACTAATATTTTCAATTTTGAATATTTTAGGGAATTTTTGTGTACAAACCCCTTTGGATTTTTGTCAAACATAAGTATTTTCATTTTTGAACACTTTTGGGGTTAATAACTTGAGAAAATCATATGCTTTTGATTGTTTCAAAAATCTCAAGATTTCGGTGTACTACCCTCTTTCGGGTTTTATTGAAAAACTAATATTTTGAATTTTGAATATTTTAGGGGATTTCTGTGTACTAACCCCTTTGGATTTTTGTCAAACATAAGTATTTTCATAAGCTTATGATTGTTTCAAAAATTTCGAGATTCAGGTGTACTACCCCCTTTCGATTATTTTGAAAAACTAATATTTTCAATTTTGAACATTTTAGGGAATTTCTGTGTACAAACCCCTTTAGATTTTTGTCAAACATAAGTATTTTCATTTTTGAACACTTTTAAGGTTAATAACTTGAGAAAATCATGAGCTTATGATTGTTTCAAAAATATCGAGATTTCGGTGGACTACCCTCTTTCGGTTTTTTTTGAAAAACTAATATTTTCAATTTTGAAGATTTTAGGGAATTTTTGTGTACAAACGCCTTTGGATTTTTGTCAAACATAAGTATTTTCATTTTTGAACACTTTTAAGGATAATAACTTGAGAAAATCATGAGCTTATGATTGTTTCAAAAATCTCGAGATTTCGGTGTATTAGCCTCTTTCGGGTTTTTTTGAAAAACTAATATTTTCAATTTTGAATATTTTAGGGAATTTCTGTGTACAAACCCCTTTAGATTTTTGTCAAACATAAGTATTTTCATTATTGAACACTTTTAAGGTTAATAACTTGAGAAAATCATGAGCTTATGATTGTTTCAAAAATCTCGAGATTTCGGTGTACTACCCTCTTTCGGGTTTTATTGAAAAACTAATATTTTCAATTTTTAACATTTTAGGGAATTTCTGTGTACAAACCCCTTTGGATTTTGCTCAAACATAAGTATTTTCATTTTTGAACACTTTTGGGGTTAATAACTTGAGAAAATCATGAGCTTATGATTGTTTCAAAAATCTCGAGATTTCGGTGTACTACCCTCTTTCGGGTTTTTTTGAAAAACTAATATTTTCAATTTTGAATATTTTAGGGAATTTTTGTGTACAAACCCCTTTGGATTTTTGTCAAACATAAGTATTTTCATTTTTGAACAGTTTTGGGGTTAATAACTTGAGAAAATCATGAGCTTTTGATTGTTTCAAAAATCTCGAGATTTCGGTGTACTACCCTCTTTCGGGTTTTATTGAAAAACTAATATTTTCAATTTTGAATATTTTAGGGGATTTCTGTGTACTAACCCCCTTTAGATTTTTGTCAAACATAAGTATTTTCATTTTTGAACACTATTAAGGTTAATAACTTGAGAAAATCATGAACTTATGATTGTTTCAAAAATCTCGAGATTTCGGTGTACTACCCTCTTTCGGGTTTTTTTGAAAAACTAATATTTTCAATTTTGAATATTTTAGGGAATTTTTGTGTACAAACCCCTTTGGATTTTTGTCAAACATACGTATTTTCATTTTTGAACACTTTTGGGGTTAATAACTTGAGAAAATCATATGCTTTTGATTGTTTCAAAAATCTCATAATTTCGGTGTACTACCCCCTTTCGGTTTTTTTGAAAAACTAATATTTTCAATTTTGAACATTTTAGGGAATTTCTGTGTATGAACCCCTTTGGATTTTTGCCACACATAAGTATTTTCATAAGCTTATGATTGTTTCAAAAATTTCGAGATTTCGGTGTACTACCCCCTTTCGAATATTTTGAAAAACTAATATTTTCTATTTTGAACATTTTATGGGATTTCTGTGTACAAACCCCTTTGAATTTTTGTCAAACATAAGTATTTTCATTTTTGAACACTTTTGGGGTTAATAACTTGAGAAAATCTTATGCTTTTGATTGATTCAAAAATCTCATAATTTCGGTGTACTACCCCCTTTCGGTTTTTTTGAAAAACTAATATTTTCAATTTTGAACATTTTAGGAAATTTCTGTGTACTAACCCCTTTGGATTTTTTTCAATTATAAGTATTTTCATTTTTGAACACATTTGGGGTTAATAACTTGAGAAAATCATGAGCTTATGATTGTTTCAAAAATCTCGAGATTTCGGTGTACTACCCTCTTTCGTTTTTTTTTGAAAAACTAATATTTTCAATTTTGAACATTTTAGGGAATTTCTGTGTACAAACCCCTTTAGATTTTTGTCAAACATAAGTATTTTCATTTTTGAACACTTTTGAGGTTAATAACTTGAGAAAATCATATACTTTTCATTGTTTCAAAAATCTCAAAATTTCGGTGTACTACCCCCTCTCGGTTTTTTTGAAAAACTAATATTTTCAATTTTGAATATTTTAGGGGATTTCTGTGTACTAACCCCTTTGGATTTTTGTCAAATATAAGTATTTTCATAAGCTTATGATTGTCTCAAAAATTTCGAGATTTAGGTGTACTACCCCCTTTCGATTATTTTGAAAAACTAATATTTTCAATTTTGAACATTTTAGGGAATTTCTGTGTACAAACCCCTTTAGATTTTTGTCAAACATAAGTATTTTCATTTTTGAACACTTTTAAGGATAATAACTTGAGAAAATCATGAGCTTATGATTGTTTCAAAAATCTCGAGATTTCGGTGTACTACCCTCTTTCGGGTTTTTTTGAAGAACTAATATTTTCAATTTTTAACATTTTAGGGAATTTCTGTGGACAAACCCCTTTGGATTTTTCTCAAACATAAGTATTTTCATTTTTGAACACTTTTGGGGTTAATAACTTGAGAAAATCATGAGCTTATGATTGTTTCAAAAATCTCGAGATTTCGGTGTACTACCCTCTTTCGGGTTTTTTTGAAAAACTAATATTTTCAATTTTGAATATTTTAGGGAATTTTTGTGTACAAACCCCTTTGGATTTTTGTCAAACATAAGTATTTTCATTTTTGAACACTTTTGGGGTTAATAACTTGAGAAAATCATATGCTTTTGATTGTTTCAAAAATCTCAAGATTTCGGTGTACTACCCTCTTTCGGGTTTTATTGAAAAACTAATATTTTGAATTTTGAATATTTTAGGGGATTTCTGTGTACTAACCCCTTTGGATTTTTGTCAAACATAAGTATTTTCATAAGCTTATGATTGTTTCAAAAATTTCGAGATTCAGGTGTACTACCCCCTTTCGATTATTTTGAAAAACTAATATTTTCAATTTTGAACATTTTAGGGAATTTCTGTGTACAAACCCCTTTAGATTTTTGTCAAACATAAGTATTTTCATTTTTGAACACTTTTAAGGTTAATAACTTGAGAAAATCATGAGCTTATGATTGTTTCAAAAATATCGAGATTTCGGTGGACTACCCTCTTTCGGTTTTTTTTGAAAAACCAATATTTTCAATTTTGAAGATTTTAGGGAATTTTTGTGTACAAACGCCTTTGGATTTTTGTCAAACATAAGTATTTTCATTTTTGAACACTTTTAAGGATAATAACTTGAGAAAATCATGAGCTTATGATTGTTTCAAAAATCTCGAGATTTCGGTGTATTAGCCTCTTTCGGGTTTTTTTGAAAAACTAATATTTTCAATTTTGAATATTTTAGGGAATTTCTGTGTACAAACCCCTTTAGATTTTTGTCAAACATAAGTATTTTCATTATTGAACACTTTTAAGGTTAATAACTTGAGAAAATCATGAGCTTATGATTGTTTCAAAAATCTCGAGATTTCGGTGTACTACCCTCTTTCGGGTTTTATTGAAAAACTAATATTTTCAATTTTTAACATTTTAGGGAATTTCTGTGTACAAACCCCTTTGGATTTTGCTCAAACATAAGTATTTTCATTTTTGAACACTTTTGGGGTTAATAACTTGAGAAAATCATGAGCTTATGATTGTTTCAAAAATCTCGAGATTTCGGTGTACTACCCTCTTTCGGGTTTTTTTGAAAAACTAATATTTTCAATTTTGAATATTTTAGGGAATTTTTGTGTACAAACCCCTTTGGATTTTTGTCAAACATAAGTATTTTCATTTTTGAACACTTTTGGGGTTAATAACTTGAGAAAATCATGAGCTTATGATTGTTTCAAAAATATCGAGATTTCGGTGGACTACCCTCTTTCGGTTTTTTTTGAAAAACTAATATTTTCAATTTTGAAGATTTTAGGGAATTTTTGTGTACAAACGCCTTTGGATTTTTGTCAAACATAAGTATTTTCATTTTTGAACACTTTTAAGGATAATAACTTGAGAAAATCATGAGCTTATGATTGTTTCAAAAATCTCGAGATTTCGGTGTATTAGCCTCTTTCGGGTTTTTTTGAAAAACTAATATTTTCAATTTTGAATATTTTAGGGAATTTCTGTGTACAAACCCCTTTAGATTTTTGTCAAACATAAGTATTTTCATTATTGAACACTTTTAAGGTTAATAACTTGAGAAAATCATGAGCTTATGATTGTTTCAAAAATCTCGAGATTTCGGTGTACTACCCTCTTTCGGGTTTTATTGAAAAACTAATATTTTCAATTTTTAACATTTTAGGGAATTTCTGTGTACAAACCCCTTTGGATTTTGCTCAAACATAAGTATTTTCATTTTTGAACACTTTTGGGGTTAATAACTTGAGAAAATCATGAGCTTATGATTGTTTCAAAAATCTCGAGATTTCGGTGTACTACCCTCTTTCGGGTTTTTTTGAAAAACTAATATTTTCAATTTTGAATATTTTAGGGAATTTTTGTGTACAAACCCCTTTGGATTTTTGTCAAACATAAGTATTTTCATTTTTGAACACTTTTGGGGTTAATAACTTGAGAAAATCATGAGCTTATGATTGTTTCAAAAATCTCGAGATTTCGGTGTACTACCCTCTTTCGGGTTTTTTTGAAGAACTAATATTTTCAATTTTTAACATTTTAGGGAATTTCTGTGGGCAAACCCCTTTGGATTTTTCTCAAACATAAGTATTTTCATTTTTGAACACTTTTGGGGTTAATAACTTGAGAAAATCATGAGCTTATGATTGTTTCAAAAATCTCGAGATTTCGGTGTACTACATTCTTTCGGGTTTTTTTGAAAAACTAATATTTTCAATTTTGAATATTTTAGGGAATTTTTGTGTACAAACCCCTTTGGATTTTTGTCAAACATAAGTATTTTCATTTTTGAACACTTTTGGGGTTAATAACTTGAGAAAATCATATGCTTTTGATTGTTTCAAAAATCTCATGATTTCGGTGTACTACCCTCTTTCGGGTTTTATTGAAAAACTAATATTTTGAATTTTGAATATTTTAGGGGATTTCTGTGTACTAACCCCTTTGGATTTTTGTCAAACATAAGTATTTTCATAAGCTTATGATTGTTTCAAAAATTTCGAGATTCAGGTGTACTACCCCCTTTCGATTATTTTGAAAAACTAATATTTTCAATTTTGAACATTTTAGGGAATTTCTGTGTACAAACCCCTTTAGATTTTTGTCAAACATAAGTATTTTCATTTTTGAACACTTTTAAGGTTAATAACTTGAGAAAATCATGAGCTTATGATTGTTTCAAAAATATCGAGATTTCGGTGGACTACCCTCTTTCGGTTTTTTTTGAAAAACTAATATTTTCAATTTTGAAGATTTTAGGGAATTTTTGTGTACAAACGCCTTTGGATTTTTGTCAAACATAAGTATTTTCATTTTTGAACACTTTTAAGGATAATAACTTGAGAAAATCATGAGCTTATGATTGTTTCAAAAATCTCGAGATTTCGGTGTATTAGCCTCTTTCGGGTTTTTTTGAAAAACTAATATTTTCAATTTTGAATATTTTAGGGAATTTCTGTGTACAAACCCCTTTAGATTTTTGTCAAACATAAGTATTTTCATTATTGAACACTTTTAAGGTTAATAACTTGAGAAAATCATGAGCTTATGATTGTTTCAAAAATCTCGAGATTTCGGTGTACTACCCTCTTTCGGGTTTTATTGAAAAACTAATATTTTCAATTTTTAACATTTTAGGGAATTTCTGTGTACAAACCCCTTTGGATTTTGCTCAAACATAAGTATTTTAATTTTTGAACACTTTTGGGGTTAATAACTTGAGAAAATCATGAGCTTATGATTGTTTCAAAAATCTCGAGATTTCGGTGTACTACCCTCTTTCGGGTTTTTTTGAAAAACTAATATTTTCAATTTTGAATATTTTAGGGAATTTTTGTGTACAAACCCCTTTGGATTTTTGTCAAACATAAGTATTTTCATTTTTGAACACTTTTGGGGTTAATAACTTGAGAAAATCATGAGCTTATGATTGTTTCAAAAATATCGAGATTTCGGTGGACTACCCTCTTTCGGTTTTTTTTGAAAAACTAATATTTTCAATTTTGAAGATTTTAGGGAATTTTTGTGTACAAACGCCTTTGGATTTTTGTCAAACATAAGTATTTTCATTTTTGAACACTTTTAAGGATAATAACTTGAGAAAATCATGAGCTTATGATTGTTTCAAAAATCTCGAGATTTCGGTGTATTAGCCTCTTTCGGGTTTTTTTGAAAAACTAATATTTTCAATTTTGAATATTTTAGGGAATTTCTGTGTACAAACCCCTTTAGATTTTTGTCAAACATAAGTATTTTCATTATTGAACACTTTTAAGGTTAATAACTTGAGAAAATCATGAGCTTATGATTGTTTCAAAAATCTCGAGATTTCGGTGTACTACCCTCTTTCGGGTTTTTTTTGAAAAACTAATATTTTCAATTTTGAATATTTTAGGGAATTTCTGTGTACAAACCCCTTTGGATTTTTGTCAAACATAAGTATTTTCATTTTTGAACACTTTTAAGGTTAATAACTTGAGAAAATCATGAGCTTAAGATTGTTTAAAAAATCTCGAGATTTCGGTGTACTACCCTCTTTCGTTTTTTTTTGAAAAACTAATATTTTCAATTTTGAACATTTTAGGGAATTTCTGTGTACAAACCCCTTTGGATTTTTGTCAAACATAAGTATTTTCATTTTTGAACACTTTTGGGGTTAATAACTTGAGAAAATCATGAGCTTTTGATTGTTTCAAAAATCTCGAGATTTCGGTGTATTAGCCTCTTTCGGGTTTTTTTGAAAAACTAATATTTTCAATTTTGAATATTTTAGGGAATTTCTGTGTACAAACCCCTTTAGATTTTTGTCAAACATAAGTATTTTCATTATTGAACACTTTTAAGGTTAATAACTTGAGAAAATCATGAGCTTATGATTGTTTCAAAAATCTCGAGATTTCGGTGTACTACCCTCTTTCGGGTTTTATTGAAAAACTAATATTTTCAATTTTTAACATTTTAGGGAATTTCTGTGTACAAACCCCTTTGGATTTTGCTCAAACATAAGTATTTTCATTTTTGAACACTTTTGGGGTTAATAACTTGAGAAAATCATGAGCTTATGATTGTTTCAAAAATCTCGAGATTTCGGTGTACTACCCTCTTTCGGGTTTTTTTGAAAAACTAATATTTTCAATTTTGAATATTTTAGGGAATTTTTGTGTACAAACCCCTTTGGATTTTTGTCAAACATAAGTATTTTCATTTTTGAACACTTTTGGGGTTAATAACTTGAGAAAATCATGAGCTTTTGATTGTTTCAAAAATCTCGAGATTTCGGTGTACTACCCTCTTTCGGGTTTTATTGAAAAACTAATATTTTCAATTTTGAATATTTTAGGGGATTTCTGTGTACTAACCCCCTTTGGATTTTTGTCAAACATAAGTATTTTCATTTTTGAACACTATTAAGGTTAATAACTTGAGAAAATCATGAACTTATGATTGTTTCAAAAATCTCGAGATTTCGGTGTACTACCCTCTTTCGGGTTTTTTTGAAAAACTAATATTTTCAATTTTGAATATTTTAGGGAATTTTTGTGTACAAACCCCTTTGGATTTTTGTCAAACATACGTATTTTCATTTTTGAACACTTTTGGGGTTAATAACTTGAGAAAATCATATGCTTTTGATTGTTTCAAAAATCTCATAATTTCGGTGTACTACCCCCTTTCGGTTTTTTTGAAAAACTAATATTTTCAATTTTGAACATTTTAGGGAATTTCTGTGTATGAACCCCTTTGGATTTTTGCCACACATAAGTATTTTCATAAGCTTATGATTGTTTCAAAAATTTTGAGATTTCGGTGTACTACCCCCTTTCGAATATTTTGAAAAACTAATATTTTCTATTTTGAACATTTTATGGGATTTCTGTGTACAAACCCCTTTGAATTTTTGTCAAACATAAGTATTTTCATTTTTGAACACTTTTGGGGTTAATAACTTGAGAAAATCATATGCTTTTGATTGTTTCAAAAATCTCATAATTTCGGTGTACTACCCCCTTTCGGTTTTTTTGAAAAACTAATATTTTCAATTTTGAACATTTTAGGGAATTTCTGTGTATGAACCCCTTTGGATTTTTTCCACACATAAGTATTTTCATAAGCTTATGATTGTTTCAAAAATTTCGAGATTTCGGTGTACTACCCCCTTTCGAATATTTTGAAAAACTAATATTTTCTATTTTGAACATTTTATGGGATTTCTGTGTACAAACCCCTTTGAATTTTTGTCAAACATAAGTATTTTCATTTTTGAACACTTTTGGGGTTAATAACTTGAGAAAATCATGAGCTTTTGATTGTTTCAAAAATCTCGAGATTTCGGTGTACTACCCTCTTTCGGGTTTTATTGAAAAACTAATATTTTCAATTTTGAATATTTTAGGGGATTTCTGTGTACTAACCCCCTTTGGATTTTTGTCAAACATAAGTATTTTCATTTTTGAACACTATTAAGGTTAATAACTTGAGAAAATCATGAACTTATGATTGTTTCAAAAATCTCGAGATTTCGGTGTACTACCCTCTTTCGGGTTTTTTTGAAAAACTAATATTTTCAATTTTGAATATTTTAGGGAATTTTTGTGTACAAACCCCTTTGGATTTTTGTCAAACATACGTATTTTCATTTTTGAACACTTTTGGGGTTAATAACTTGAGAAAATCATATGCTTTTGATTGTTTCAAAAATCTCATAATTTCGGTGTACTACCCCCTTTCGGTTTTTTTGAAAAACTAATATTTTCAATTTTGAACATTTTAGGGAATTTCTGTGTATGAACCCCTTTGGATTTTTGCCACACATAAGTATTTTCATAAGCTTATGATTGTTTCAAAAATTTCGAGATTTCGGTGTACTACCCCCATTCGAATATTTTGAAAAACTAATATTTTCTATTTTGAACATTTTATGGGATTTCTGTGTACAAACCCCTTTGAATTTTTGTCAAACATAAGTATTTTCATTTTTGAACACTTTTGGGGTTAATAACTTGAGAAAATCTTATGCTTTTGATTGTTTCAAAAATCTCGAGATTTCGGTGTACTACCCTCTTTCGGGTTTTATTGAAAAACTAATATTTTCAATTTTGAATATTTTAGGGAATTTCTGTGTACAAACCCCTTTGGATTTTTGTCAAACATACGTATTTTCATTTTTGAACACTTTTGGGGTTAATAACTTGAGAAAATCATATGCTTTTGATTGTTTCAAAAATCTCATAATTTCGGTGTACTACCCCCTTTCGGTTTTTTTGAAAAACTAATATTTTCAATTTTGAACATTTTAGGGAATTTCTGTGTATGAACCCCTTTGGATTTTTTCCACACATAAGTATTTTCATAAGCTTATGATTGTTTCAAAAATTTCGAGATTTCGGTGTACTACCCCCTTTCGAATATTTTGAAAAACTAATATTTTCTATTTTGAACATTTTATGGGATTTCTGTGTACAAACCCCTTTGAATTTTTGTCAAACATAAGTATTTTCATTTTTGAACACTTTTGGGGTTAATAACTTCAGAAAATCATATGCTTTTGATTGTTTCAAAAATCTCGAGATTTCGGTGTACTACCCTCTTTCGGGTTTTATTGAAAAACTAATATTTTCAATTTTGAATATTTTAGGGAATTTCTGTGTACAAACCCCTTTGGATTTTTGTCAAACATACGTATTTTCATTTTTGAACACTTTTGGGGTTAATAACTTGAGAAAATCATATGCTTTTGATTGTTTCAAAAATCTCATAATTTCGGTGTACTACCCCCTTTCGGTTTTTTTGAAAAACTAATATTTTCAATTTTGAACATTTTAGGGAATTTCTGTGTATGAACCCCTTTGGATTTTTGTCACACATAAGTATTTTCATGAGCTTATGATTGTTTCAAAAATCTCGAGATTTCGGTGTACTACCCTCTTTCGGGTTTTTTTGAAAAACTAATATTTTCAATTTTGAATATTTTAGGGAATTTTTGTGTACAAACCCCTTTGGATTTTTGTCAAACATAAGTATTTTCATTTTTGAACACTTTTGGGGTTAATAACTTGAGAAAATCATATGCTTTTGATTGTTTCAAAAATCTCGAGATTTCGGTCTACTACCCTCTTTCGGGTTTTATTGAAAAACTAATATTTTCAATTTTGAATATTTTAGGGGATTTCTGTGTACTAACCCCTTTGGATTTTTGTCAAACATAAGTATTTTCATTTTTGAACACTATTAAGGTTAATAACTTGAGAAAATCATGAACTTATGATTGTTTCAAAAATCTCGAGATTTCGGTGTACTACCCTCTTTCGGGTTTTTTTGAAAAACTAATATTTTCAATTTTTAATATTTTAGGGAATTTTTGTGTACAAACCCCTTTGGATTTTTGTCAAACATAAGTATTTTCATTTTTGAACACTTTTTGGGTTAATAACTTGAGAAAATCATATGCTTTTGATTGTTTCAAAAATCTCGAGATTTCGGTGTACTACCCTCTTTCGGGTTTTATTGAAAAACTAATATTTTCAATTTTTAACATTTTAGGGGATTTCTGTGTACTAACCCCTTTGGATTTTTGTCAAACATAAGTATTTTCATTTTTGAACACTTTTAAGGTTAATAACTTGAGAAAATCATGAGCTTATGATTATTTCAAAAATATCGAGATTTCGGTGGCCTACCCTCTTTCGGTTTTTTTTGAAAAACTAATATTTTAGATTTTGAAGATTTTAGGGAATTTTTGTGTACAAACGCCTTTGGATTTTTGTCAAACATGAGTATTTTCATATTTGAACACTTTTAAGGATAATAACTTGAGAAAATCATGAGCTTATGATTGTTTCAAAAATCTCGAGATTTCGGTGTATTAGCCTCTTTCGGTTTTTTTTGAAAAACTAATATTTTCAATTTTGAATATTTTAGGGAATTTCAGTGTACAAACCCCTTTGGATTTTTGTCAAACATACGTATTTTCATGTTTGAACACTTTTGGGGTTAATAACTTGAGAAAATCATATGCTTTTGATTGTTTCAAAAATCTCATAATTTCGGTGTACTACCCCCTTTCGGTTTTTTTGAAAAACTAATATTTTCAATTTTGAACATTTTAGGGAATTTCTGTGTATGAACCCCTTTGGATTTTTGCCACACATAAGTATTTTCATAAGCTTATGATTGTTTCAAAAATTTTGAGATTTCGGTGTACTACCCCCTTTCGAATATTTTGAAAAACTAATATTTTCTATTTTGAACATTTTATGGGATTTCTGTGTACAAACCCCTTTGAATTTTTGTCAAACATAAGTATTTTCATTTTTGAACACTTTTGGGGTTAATAACTTGAGAAAATCTTATGCTTTTGATTGATTCAAAAATCTCATAATTTCGGTGTACTACCCCCTTTCGGTTTTTTTGAAAAACTAATATTTTCAATTTTGAACATTTTAGGAAATTTCTGTGTACTAACCCCTTTGGATTTTTTTCAATTATAAGTATTTTCATTTTTGAACACATTTGGGGTTAATAACTTGAGAAAATCATGAGCTTATGATTGTTTCAAAAATCTCGAGATTTCGGTGTACTACCCTCTTTCGTTTTTTTTTGAAAAACTAATATTTTCAATTTTGAACATTTTAGGGAATTTCTGTGTACAAACCCCTTTAGATTTTTGTCAAACATAAGTATTTTCATTTTTGAACACTTTTGAGGTTAATAACTTGAGGAAATCATATACTTTTCATTGTTTCAAAAATCTCAAAATTTCGGTGTACTACCCCCTCTCGGTTTTTTTGAAAAACTAATATTTTCAATTTTGAATATTTTAGGGGATTTCTGTGTACTAACCCCTTTGGATTTTTGTCAAATATAAGTATTTTCATAAGCTTATGATTGTCTCAAAAATTTCGAGATTTAGGTGTACTACCCCCTTTCGATTATTTTGAAAAACTAATATTTTCAATTTTGAACATTTTAGGGAATTTCTGTGTACAAACCCCTTTGGATTTTTGTCAAACATAAGTATTTTCATTTTTGAACACTTTTAAGGTTAATAACTTGAGAAAATCATGAGCTTATGATTGTTTCAAAAATATCGAGATTTCGGTGGACTACCCTCTTTCGGTTTTTTTTGAAAAACTAATATTTTCAATTTTGAAGATTTTAGGGAATTTTTGTGTACAAACGCCTTTGGATTTTTGTCAAACATAAGTATTTTCATGTTTGAACACTTTTAAGGATAATAACTTGAGAAAATCATGAGCTTATGATTGTTTCAAAAATCTCGAGATTTCGGTGTATTAGCCTCTTTCGGGTTTTTTTGAAAAACTAATATTTTCAATTTTGAATATTTTAGGGAATTTCTGTGTACAAACCCCTTTAGATTTTTGTCAAACATAAGTATTTTCATTATTGAACACTTTTAAGGTTAATAACTTGAGAAAATCATGAGCTTATGATTGTTTCAAAAATCTCGAGATTTCGGTGTACTACCCTCTTTCGTTTTTTTTTGAAAAACTAATATTTTCAATTTTGAACATTTTAGGGAATTTCTGTGTACAAACCCCTTTAGATTTTTGTCAAACATAAGTATTTTCATTTTTGAACACTTTTGAGGTTAATAACTTGAGAAAATCATATACTTTTCATTGTTTCAAAAATCTCAAAATTTCGGTGTACTACCCCCTCTCGGTTTTTTTGAAAAACTAATATTTTCAATTTTGAATATTTTAGGGGATTTCTGTGTACTAACCCCTTTGGATTTTTGTCAAATATAAGTATTTTCATAAGCTTATGATTGTCTCAAAAATTTCGAGATTTAGGTGTACTACCCCCTTTCGATTATTTTGAAAAACTAATATTTTCAATTTTGAACATTTTAGGGAATTTCTGTGTACAAACCCCTTTGGATTTTTGTCAAACATAAGTATTTTCATTTTTGAACACTTTTAAGGTTAATAACTTGAGAAAATCATGAGCTTATGATTGTTTCAAAAATATCGAGATTTCGGTGGACTACCCTCTTTCGGTTTTTTTTGAAAAACTAATATTTTCAATTTTGAAGATTTTAGGGAATTTTTGTGTACAAACGCCTTTGGATTTTTGTCAAACATAAGTATTTTCATGTTTGAACACTTTTAAGGATAATAACTTGAGAAAATCATGAGCTTATGATTGTTTCAAAAATCTCGAGATTTCGGTGTATTAGCCTCTTTCGGGTTTTTTTGAAAAACTAATATTTTCAATTTTGAATATTTTAGGGAATTTCTGTGTACAAACCCCTTTAGATTTTTGTCAAACATAAGTATTTTCATTATTGAACACTTTTAAGGTTAATAACTTGAGAAAATCATGAGCTTATGATTGTTTCAAAAATCTCGAGATTTCGGTGTACTACCCTCTTTCGTTTTTTTTTGAAAAACTAATATTTTCAATTTTGAACATTTTAGGGAATTTCTGTGTACAAACCCCTTTAGATTTTTGTCAAACATAAGTATTTTCATTTTTGAACACTTTTGAGGTTAATAACTTGAGAAAATCATATACTTTTCATTGTTTCAAAAATCTCAAAATTTCGGTGTACTACCCCCTCTCGGTTTTTTTGAAAAACTAATATTTTCAATTTTGAATATTTTAGGGGATTTCTGTGTACTAACCCCTTTGGATTTTTGTCAAATATAAGTATTTTCATAAGCTTATGATTGTCTCAAAAATTTCGAGATTTAGGTGTACTACCCCCTTTCGATTATTTTGAAAAACTAATATTTTCAATTTTGAACATTTTAGGGAATTTCTGTGTACAAACCCCTTTGGATTTTTGTCAAACATAAGTATTTTCATTTTTGAACACTTTTAAGGTTAATAACTTGAGAAAATCATGAGCTTATGATTGTTTCAAAAATATCGAGATTTCGGTGGACTACCCTCTTTCGGTTTTTTTTGAAAAACTAATATTTTCAATTTTGAAGATTTTAGGGAATTTTTGTGTACAAACGCCTTTGGATTTTTGTCAAACATAAGTATTTTCATTTTTGAACACTTTTAAGGATAATAACTTGAGAAAATCATGAGCTTATGATTGTTTCAAAAATCTCGAGATTTCGGTGTATTAGCCTCTTTCGGGTTTTTTTGAAAAACTAATATTTTCAATTTTGAATATTTTAGGGAATTTCTGTGTACAAACCCCTTTAGATTTTTGTCAAACATAAGTATTTTCATTATTGAACACTTTTAAGGTTAATAACTTGGGAAAATCATGAGCTTATGATTGTTTCAAAAATCTCGAGATTTCGGTGTACTACCCTCTTTCGGGTTTTATTGAAAAACTAATATTTTCAATTTTTAACATTTTAGGGAATTTCTGTGTACAAACCCCTTTGGATTTTGCTCAAACATAAGTATTTTCATTTTTGAACACTTTTGGGGTTAATAACTTGAGAAAATCATGAGCTTATGATTGTTTCAAAAATCTCGAGATTTCGGTGTACTACCCTCTTTCGGGTTTTTTTGAAAAACTAATATTTTCAATTTTGAATATTTTAGGGAATTTTTGTGTACAAACCCCTTTGGATTTTTGTCAAACATAAGTATTTTCATTTTTGAACACTTTTGGGGTTAATAACTTGAGAAAATCATGAGCTTTTGATTGTTTCAAAAATCTCGAGATTTCGGTGTACTACCCTCTTTCGGGTTTTATTGAAAAACTAATATTTTCAATTTTGAACATTTTAGGGAATTTCTGTGTATGAACCCCTTTGGATTTTTGCCACACATAAGTATTTTCATAAGCTTATGATTGTTTCAAAAATTTCGAGATTTCGGTGTACTACCCCCTTTCGAATATTTTGAAAAACTAATATTTTCTATTTTGAACATTTTATGGGATTTCTGTGTACAAACCCCTTTGAATTTTTGTCAAACATAAGTATTTTCATTTTTGAACACTTTTGGGGTTAATAACTTCAGAAAATCATATGCTTTTGATTGTTTCAACAATCTCGAGATTTCGGTGTACTACCCTCTTTCGGGTTTTATTGAAAAACTAATATTTTCAATTTTGAATATTTTAGGGAATTTCTGTGTACAAACCCCTTTGGATTTTTGTCAAACATACGTATTTTCATTTTTGAACACTTTTGGGGTTAATAACTTGAGAAAATCATATGCTTTTGATTGTTTCAAAAATCTCATAATTTCGGTGTACTACCCCCTTTCGGTTTTTTTGAAAAACTAATATTTTCAATTTTGAACATTTTAGGGAATTTCTGTGTATGAACCCCTTTGGATTTTTGCCACACATAAGTATTTTCATAAGCTTATGATTGTTTCAAAAATTTCGAGATTTCGGTGTACTACCCCCTTTCGAATATTTTGAAAAACTAATATTTTCTATTTTGAACATTTTATGGGATTTCTGTGTACAAACCCCTTTGAATTTTTGTCAAACATAAGTATTTTCATTTTTGAACACTTTTGGGGTTAATAACTTCAGAAAATCATATGCTTTTGATTGTTTCAAAAATCTCGAGATTTCGGTGTACTACCCTCTTTCGGGTTTTATTGAAAAACTAATATTTTCAATTTTGAATATTTTAGGGAATTTCTGTGTACAAACCCCTTTGGATTTTTGTCAAACATACGTATTTTCATTTTTGAACACTTTTGGGGTTAATAACTTGAGAAAATCATATGCTTTTGATTGTTTCAAAAATCTCATAATTTCGGTGTACTACCCCGTTTCGGTTTTTTTGAAAAACTAATATTTTCAATTTTGAACATTTTAGGGAATTTCTGTGTATGAACCCCTTTGGATTTTTGTCACACATAAGTATTTTCATGAGCTTATGATTGTTTCAAAAATCTCGAGATTTCGGTGTACTACCCTCTTTCGGGTTTTTTTGAAAAACTAATATTTTCAATTTTAAATATTTTAGGGAATTTTTGTGTACAAACCCCTTTGGATTTTTGTCAAACATAAGTATTTTCATTTTTGAACACTTTTGGGGTTAATAACTTGAGAAAATCATATGCTTTTGATTGTTTCAAAAATCTCGAGATTTCGGTCTACTACCCTCTTTCGGGTTTTATTGAAAAACTAATATTTTCAATTTTGAATATTTTAGGGGATTTCTGTGTACTAACCCCTTTGGATTTTTGTCAAACATAAGTATTTTCATTTTTGAACACTATTAAGGTTAATAACTTGAGAAAATCATGAACTTATGATTGTTTCAAAAATCTCGAGATTTCGGTGTACTACCCTCTTTCGGGTTTTTTTGAAAAACTAATATTTTCAATTTTTAATATTTTAGGGAATTTTTGTGTACAAACCCCTTTGGATTTTTGTCAAACATAAGTATTTTCATTTTTGAACACTTTTTGGGTTAATAACTTGAGAAAATCATATGCTTTTGATTGTTTCAAAAATCTCGAGATTTCGGTGTACTACCCTCTTTCGGGTTTTATTGAAAAACTAATATTTTCAATTTTTAACATTTTAGGGGATTTCTGTGTACTAACCCCTTTGGATTTTTGTCAAACATAAGTATTTTCATTTTTGAACACTTTTAAGGTTAATAAGTTGAGAAAATCATGAGCTTATGATTATTTCAAAAATATCGAGATTTCGGTGGCCTACCCTCTTTCGGTTTTTTTTGAAAAACTAATATTTTAGATTTTGAAGATTTTAGGGAATTTTTGTGTACAAACGCCTTTGGATTTTTGTCAAACATGAGTATTTTCATATTTGAACACTTTTAAGGATAATAACTTGAGAAAATCATGAGCTTATGATTGTTTCAAAAATCTCGAGATTTCGGTGTATTAGCCTCTTTCGGTTTTTTTTGAAAAACTAATATTTTCAATTTTGAATATTTTAGGGAATTTCTGTGTACAAACCCCTTTGGATTTTTGTCAAACATACGTATTTTCATGTTTGAACACTTTTGGGGTTAATAACTTGAGAAAATCATATGCTTTTGATTGTTTCAAAAATCTCATAATTTCGGTGTACTACCCCCTTTCGGTTTTTTTGAAAAACTAATATTTTCAATTTTGAACATTTTAGGGAATTTCTGTGTATGAACCCCTTTGGATTTTTGCCACACATAAGTATTTTCATAAGCTTATGATTGTTTCAAAAATTTCGAGATTTCGGTGTACTACCCCCTTTCGAATATTTTGAAAAACTAATATTTTCTATTTTGAACATTTTATGGGATTTCTGTGTACAAACCCCTTTGAATTTTTGTCAAACATAAGTATTTTCATTTTTGAACACTTTTGGGGTTAATAACTTGAGAAAATCTTATGCTTTTGATTGATTCAAAAATCTCATAATTTCGGTGTACTACCCCCTTTCGGTTTTTTTGAAAAACTAATATTTTCAATTTTGAACATTTTAGGAAATTTCTGTGTACTAACCCCTTTGGATTTTTTTCAATTATAAGTATTTTCATTTTTGAACACATTTGGGGTTAATAACTTGAGAAAATCATGAGCTTATGATTGTTTCAAAAATCTCGAGATTTCGGTGTACTACCCTCTTTCGTTTTTTTTTGAAAAACTAATATTTTCAATTTTGAACATTTTAGGGAATTTCTGTGTACAAACCCCTTTAGATTTTTGTCAAACATAAGTATTTTCATTTTTGAACACTTTTGAGGTTAATAACTTGAGAAAATCATATACTTTTCATTGTTTCAAAAATCTCAAAATTTCGGTGTACTACCCCCTCTCGGTTTTTTTGAAAAACTAATATTTTCAATTTTGAATATTTTAGGGGATTTCTGTGTACTAACCCCTTTGGATTTTTGTCAAATATAAGTATTTTCATAAGCTTATGATTGTCTCAAAAATTTCGAGATTTAGGTGTACTACCCCCTTTCGATTATTTTGAAAAACTAATATTTTCAATTTTGAACATTTTAGGGAATTTCTGTGTACAAACCCCTTTAGATTTTTGTCAAACATAAGTATTTTCATTTTTGAACACTTTTAAGGATAATAACTTGAGAAAATCATGAGCTTATGATTGTTTCAAAAATCTCGAGATTTCGGTGTACTACCCTCTTTCGGGTTTTTTTGAAAAACTAATATTTTCAATTTTTAACATTTTAGGGAATTTCTGTGTACAAACCCCTTTGGATTTTTCTCAAACATAAGTATTTTCATTTTTGAACACTTTTGGGGTTAATAACTTGAGAAAATCATGAGCTTATGATTGTTTCAAAAATCTCGAGATTTCGGTGTACTACCCTCTTTCGGGTTTTTTTGAAAAACTAATATTTTCAATTTTGAATATTTTAGGGAATTTTTGTGTACAAACCCCTTTGGATTTTTGTCAAACATAAGTATTTTCATTTTTGAACACTTTTGGGGTTAATAACTTGAGAAAATCATATGCTTTTGATTGTTTCAAAAATCTCAAGATTTCGGTGTACTACCCTCTTTCGGGTTTTATTGAAAAACTAATATTTTGAATTTTGAATATTTTAGGGGATTTCTGTGTACTAACCCCTTTGGATTTTTGTCAAACATAAGTATTTTCATAAGCTTATGATTGTTTCAAAAATTTCGAGATTCAGGTGTACTACCCCCTTTCGATTATTTTGAAAAACTAATATTTTCAATTTTGAACATTTTAGGGAATTTCTGTGTACAAACCCCTTTAGATTTTTGTCAAACATAAGTATTTTCATTTTTGAACACTTTTAAGGTTAATAACTTGAGAAAATCATGAGCTTATGATTGTTTCAAAAATCTCGAGATTTCGGTGTACTACCCTCTTTCGTTTTTTTTTGAAAAACTAATATTTTCAATTTTAAACATTTTAGGGGATTTCTGTGTACTAACCCCTTTGGATTTTTGTCAAACATAAGTATTTTCATTTTTGAACACTTTTAAGGTTAATAACTTGAGAAAATCATGAGCTTATGATTGTTTCAAAAATCTCGAGATTTCGGTGTACTACCCTCTTTCGGGTTTTTTTGAAAAACTAATATTTTCAATTTTGAATATTTTAGGGAATTTCTGTGTTCAAACCCCTTTGGATTTTTGTCAAACATAAGTATTTTCATTTTTGAAAACTTTTGGGGTTAATAACTTGCGAAAATCATGAGCTTATGATTGTTTCGAAAATGTTTAGATTTCGGTGTACTACCCCCTTCCGATTTTTTTAAAAACTAATATTTTCAATTTTGAACATTTTAGGGGATTTGTGTGTACTAACCCCTTTGTATTTTTGTCGAACATAAGTATTTTCATAAGCTTATGATTGTTTCAAAAATTTCGAGATTTAGGTGTACTACCCCCTTTCGATTATTTTGAAAAACTAATATTTTTAATTTTGAACATTTTAGGGAATTTCTGTGTACAAACCCCTTTGGATTTTTGTCAAACATAAGTATTTTCATTTTTGAAAACTTTTGGGGTTAATAACTTGAGAAAATCATGAGCTTATGATTGTTTCAAAAATCTTGAGATTTCGGTGTACTACCCCCTTTCGATTTTTTTTAAAAACTAATATTTTCAATTTTGAACATTTTAGGGGATTTCTGTGTACTAACCCCTTTGGATTTTTGTCAAACATAAGTATTTTCATTTTTGAACACTTTTGGGGTTAATAACTTGAGAAAATCATATGCTTTTGATTGTTTCAAAAATCTCAAAATTTCGGTGTACCCTTTCGGTTTTTTTGAAAAACTAATATTTTCAATTTTGAACATTTTAGGGGATTTCTGTGTACTAACCCCTTTGGATTTTTGTCAAACATAAGTATTTTCATTTTTCAAAACTTTTGGTGTTAATAACTTGCGAAAATCATGAGCTTATGATTGTTTCAAAAATGTTTAGATTTCGGTGTACTACCCCCTTCCAGTTTTTTTTAAAACTAATATTTTCAATTTTGAACATTTTAGGGGATTTGTGTGTACTAACCCCTTTGTATTTTTGTCGAACATAAGTATTTTCATAAGCTTATAATTGTTTCAAAAATTTCGAGATTTAGGTGTACTACCCCCTTTCGATTATTTTGAAAAACTAATATTTTCAATTTTGAACATTTTAGGGGATTTCTGTGTATTAACCCCTTTGGATTTTTGTCAATTATAAGTATTTTCATTTTTGAACACTTTTGGGGTTAATAACTTGAGAAAATCAAAAGCTATTGATTCTTTCAAAAATCTCGAGATTTCGGTGTACTACCCCCTTTCGATTATTTTGAAAAACTAATATTTTCAATTTTGAACATTTTAGGGGATTTCTGTGTACTAACCCCTTTGGATTTTTGTCAAACATAAGTATTTTCATTTTTGAAAACTTTTGGGGTTAATAACTTGCGAAAATCATGATCATATGATTGTTTCAAAAATGTTTAGATTTCGGTGTACCACCCCCTTCCGATTTTTTTAAAAACTAATATTTTCAATTTTGAACATTTTAGGGGATTTGTGTGTACTAACCCCTTTGTATTATTGTCGAACATAAGTATTTTCATAAGCTTATGATTGTTTCAAAAATTTCGAGATTTCGGTGTACTACCCCCTTTCGATTATTTTGAAAAACTAATATTTTCAATTTTGAACATTTT
This sequence comes from Oxyria digyna, assembly GCA_029168935.1. Classification (NCBI taxonomy): domain Eukaryota; kingdom Viridiplantae; phylum Streptophyta; class Magnoliopsida; order Caryophyllales; family Polygonaceae; genus Oxyria; species Oxyria digyna. Next base: position 727,920 of record JAPVLV010000001.1, on the reverse strand, counting down.
AGGGGATTTCTGTGTATTAACCCCTTTGGATTTTTGTCAATTATAAGTATTTTCATTTTTGAACACTTTTGGGGTTAATAACTTGAGAAAATCAAAAGCTATTGATTCTTTCAAAAATCTCGAGATTTCGGTGTACTACCCCCTTTCGATTATTTTGAAAAACTAATATTTTCAATTTTGAACATTTTAGGGGATTTCTGTGTACTAACCCCTTTGGATTTTTGTCAAACATAAGTATTTTCATTTTTGAACACTTTTGGGGTTAATAGCTAGAGAAAATCATAAGCTTATGATTGTTTCAAAAATCTCGAGATTTCGCTGTACTACCATCTTTCGGTTTTTTTTTTGAAAAACTAATATTTTCAATTTTGAACATTTTAGGGGATTTCTATGTACAAACCCCTTTGGATTTTTGTCACACATAAGTATTTTCATTTTTGAACACTTTTGGGGTTAATAACTTGAGAAAATCATATGCTTTTGATTGTTTCAAAAATCTCAAAATTTCGGTGTACTACCCCCTTTTGGTTTTTTTGAAAAACTAATATTTTCAATTTTGAACATTTTAGGGGATTTCTGTGTACTAACCCTTTGGATTTTTGTCAAACATAAGTATTTTCATTTTTGAAAACTTTTGGGGTTAATAACTTGCGAAAATCATGATCTTATCATTGTTTCAAAAATCTTGAGATTTCGGTGTACTACCCCCGTTCGATTTTTTTGAAAAACTAATATTTTCAATTTTGAACATTTTAGGGGATTTCTGTGTACTAACCCTTTGGATTTTTGTCAAACATAAGTATTTTCATTTTTGAAAACTTTTAAGGTTAATAACTTGAGAAAATCATGAGCTTATGATTGTTTCAAAAATCTCGAGATTTCAGTGTACTACCCTCTTTCGGGTTTTTTTTGAAAAACTAATATTTTCAATTTTGAATATTTTAGGGAATTTTTGTGTACAAACCCCTTTGGATTTTTTTCAAACATAAGTATTTTCATTTTTGAACACTTTTGGGGTTAATAACTTGAGAAAATCATATGCTTTTGATTGTTTCAAAAATCTCGAGATTTCGGTGTACTACCGTCTTTCGGGTTTTATTGAAAAACTAATATTTTCAATTTTGAATATTTTAGGGGATTTCTGTGTACTAACCCCTTTGGATTTTTGTCAAACATAAGTATTTTCATAAGCTTATGATTGTTTCAAAAATTTCGAGATTTAGGTGTACTACCCCCTTTCGATTATTTTGAAAAACTAATATTTTTAATTTTGAACATTTTAGGGAATTTCTGTGTACAAACCCCTTTGGATTTTTGTCAAACATAAGTATTTTCATTTTTGAAAACTTTTGGGGTTAATAACTTGAGAAAATCATGAGCTTATGATTGTTTCAAAAATCTTGAGATTTCGGTGTACTACCCCCTTTCGATTTTTTTTAAAAACTAATATTTTCAATTTTGAACATTTTAGGGGATTTCTGTGTACTAACCCCTTTGGATTTTTGTCAAACATAAGTATTTTCATTTTTGAACACTTTTGGGGTTAATAACTTGAGAAAATCATATGCTTTTGATTGTTTCAAAAATCTCAAAATTTCGGTGTACCCTTTCGGTTTTTTTGAAAAACTAATATTTTCAATTTTGAACATTTTAGGGGATTTCTGTGTACTAACCCCTTTGGATTTTTGTCAAACATAAGTATTTTCATTTTTCAAAACTTTTGGTGTTAATAACTTGCGAAAATCATGAGCTTATGATTGTTTCAAAAATGTTTAGATTTCGGTGTACTACCCCCTTCCAGTTTTTTTTAAAACTAATATTTTCAATTTTGAACATTTTAGGGGATTTGTGTGTACTAACCCCTTTGTATTTTTGTCGAACATAAGTATTTTCATAAGCTTATAATTGTTTCAAAAATTTCGAGATTTAGGTGTACTACCCCCTTTCGATTATTTTGAAAAACTAATATTTTCAATTTTGAACATTTTAGGGGATTTCTGTGTATTAACCCCTTTGGATTTTTGTCAATTATAAGTATTTTCATTTTTGAACACTTTTGGGGTTAATAACTTGAGAAAATCAAAAGCTATTGATTCTTTCAAAAATCTCGAGATTTCGGTGTACTACCCCCTTTCGATTATTTTGAAAAACTAATATTTTCAATTTTGAACATTTTAGGGGATTTCTGTGTACTAACCCCTTTGGATTTTTGTCAAACATAAGTATTTTCATTTTTGAAAACTTTTGGGGTTAATAACTTGCGAAAATCATGATCATATGATTGTTTCAAAAATGTTTAGATTTCGGTGTACCACCCCCTTCCGATTTTTTTAAAAACTAATATTTTCAATTTTGAACATTTTAGGGGATTTGTGTGTACTAACCCCTTTGTATTATTGTCGAACATAAGTATTTTCATAAGCTTATGATTGTTTCAAAAATTTCGAGATTTCGGTGTACTACCCCCTTTCGATTATTTTGAAAAACTAATATTTTCAATTTTGAACATTTTAGGGGATTTCTGTGTATTAACCCCTTTGGATTTTTGTCAATTATAAGTATTTTCATTTTTGAACACTTTTGGGGTTAATAACTTGAGAAAATCAAAAGCTATTGATTCTTTCAAAAATCTCGAGATTTCGGTGTACTACCCCCTTTCGATTATTTTGAAAAACTAATATTTTCAATTTTGAACATTTTAGGGGATTTCTGTGTACTAACCCCTTTGGATTTTTGTCAAACATAAGTATTTTCATTTTTGAACACTTTTGGGGTTAATAGCTAGAGAAAATCATAAGCTTATGATTGTTTCAAAAATCTCGAGATTTCGCTGTACTACCATCTTTCGGTTTTTTTTTTGAAAAACTAATATTTTCAATTTTGAACATTTTAGGGGATTTCTATGTACAAACCCCTTTGGATTTTTGTCACACATAAGTATTTTCATTTTTGAACACTTTTGGGGTTAATAACTTGAGAAAATCATATGCTTTTGATTGTTTCAAAAATCTCAAAATTTCGGTGTACTACCCCCTTTTGGTTTTTTTGAAAAACTAATATTTTCAATTTTGAACATTTTAGGGGATTTCTGTGTACTAACCCTTTGGATTTTTGTCAAACATAAGTATTTTCATTTTTGAAAACTTTTGGGGTTAATAACTTGCGAAAATCATGATCTTATCATTGTTTCAAAAATCTTGAGATTTCGGTGTACTACCCCCTTTCGATTTTTTTGAAAAACTAATATTTTCAATTTTGAACATTTTAGGGGATTTCTGTGTACTAACCCTTTGGATTTTTGTCAAACATAAGTATTTTCATTTTTGAAAACTTTTAAGGTTAATAACTTGAGAAAATCATGAGCTTATGATTGTTTCAAAAATCTCGAGATTTCAGTGTACTACCCTCTTTCGGGTTTTTTTTGAAAAACTAATATTTTCAATTTTGAATATTTTAGGGAATTTTTGTGTACAAACCCCTTTGGATTTTTTTCAAACATAAGTATTTTCATTTTTGAACACTTTTGGGGTTAATAACTTGAGAAAATCATATGCTTTTGATTGTTTCAAAAATCTCGAGATTTCGGTGTACTACCGTCTTTCGGGTTTTATTGAAAAACTAATATTTTCAATTTTGAATATTTTAGGGGATTTCTGTGTACTAACCCCTTTGGATTTTTGTCAAACATAAGTATTTTCATAAGCTTATGATTGTTTCAAAAATTTCGAGATTTAGGTGTACTACCCCCTTTCGATTATTTTGAAAAACTAATATTTTTAATTTTGAACATTTTAGGGAATTTCTGTGTACAAACCCCTTTGGATTTTTGTCAAACATAAGTATTTTCATTTTTGAAAACTTTTGGGGTTAATAACTTGAGAAAATCATGAGCTTATGATTGTTTCAAAAATCTTGAGATTTCGGTGTACTACCCCCTTTCGATTTTTTTTAAAAACTAATATTTTAAATTTTGAACATTTTAGGGGATTTCTGTGTACTAACCCCTTTGGATTTTTGTCAAACATAAGTATTTTCATTTTTGAACACTTTTGGGGTTAATAACTTGAGAAAATCATATGCTTTTGATTGTTTCAAAAATCTCAAAATTTCGGTGTACCCTTTCGGTTTTTTTGAAAAACTAATATTTTCAATTTTGAATATTTTAGGGAATTTTTGTGTACAAACCCCTTTGGATTTTTTTCAAACATAAGTATTTTCATTTTTGAACACTTTTGGGGTTAATAACTTGAGAAAATCATATGCTTTTGATTGTTTCAAAAATCTCGAGATTTCGGTGTACTACCGTCTTTCGGGTTTTATTGAAAAACTAATATTTTCAATTTTGAATATTTTAGGGGATTTCTGTGTACTAACCCCTTTGGATTTTTGTCAAACATAAGTATTTTCATAAGCTTATGATTGTTTCAAAAATTTCGAGATTTAGGTGTACTACCCCCTTTCGATTATTTTGAAAAACTAATATTTTTAATTTTGAACATTTTAGGGAATTTCTGTGTACAAACCCCTTTGGATTTTTGTCAAACATAAGTATTTTCATTTTTGAAAACTTTTGGGGTTAATAACTTGAGAAAATCATGAGCTTATGATTGTTTCAAAAATCTTGAGATTTCGGTGTACTACCCCCTTTCGATTTTTTTTAAAAACTAATATTTTCAATTTTGAACATTTTAGGGGATTTCTGTGTACTAACCCCTTTGGATTTTTGTCAAACATAAGTATTTTCATTTTTGAACACTTTTGGGGTTAATAACTTGAGAAAATCATATGCTTTTGATTGTTTCAAAAATCTCAAAATTTCGGTGTACCCTTTCGGTTTTTTTGAAAAACTAATATTTTCAATTTTGAACATTTTAGGGGATTTCTGTGTACTAACCCCTTTGGATTTTTGTCAAACATAAGTATTTTCATTTTTCAAAACTTTTGGTGTTAATAACTTGCGAAAATCATGAGCTTATGATTGTTTCAAAAATGTTTAGATTTCGGTGTACTACCCCCTTCCAGTTTTTTTTAAAACTAATATTTTCAATTTTGAACATTTTAGGGGATTTGTGTGTACTAACCCCTTTGTATTTTTGTCGAACATAAGTATTTTCATAAGCTTATAATTGTTTCAAAAATTTCGAGATTTAGGTGTACTACCCCCTTTCGATTATTTTGAAAAACTAATATTTTCAATTTTGAACATTTTAGGGGATTTCTGTGTATTAACCCCTTTGGATTTTTGTCAATTATAAGTATTTTCATTTTTGAACACTTTTGGGGTTAATAACTTGAGAAAATCAAAAGCTATTGATTCTTTCAAAAATCTCGAGATTTCGGTGTACTACCCCCTTTCGATTATTTTGAAAAACTAATATTTTCAATTTTGAACATTTTAGGGGATTTCTGTGTACTAACCCCTTTGGATTTTTGTCAAACATAAGTATTTTCATTTTTGAAAACTTTTGGGGTTAATAACTTGCGAAAATCATGATCATATGATTGTTTCAAAAATGTTTAGATTTCGGTGTACCACCCCCTTCCGATTTTTTTAAAAACTAATATTTTCAATTTTGAACATTTTAGGGGATTTGTGTGTACTAACCCCTTTGTATTATTGTCGAACATAAGTATTTTCATAAGCTTATGATTGTTTCAAAAATTTCGAGATTTCGGTGTACTACCCCCTTTCGATTATTTTGAAAAACTAATATTTTCAATTTTGAACATTTTAGGGGATTTCTGTGTATTAACCCCTTTGGATTTTTGTCAATTATAAGTATTTTCATTTTTGAACACTTTTGGGGTTAATAACTTGAGAAAATCAAAAGCTATTGATTCTTTCAAAAATCTCGAGATTTCGGTGTACTACCCCCTTTCGATTATTTTGAAAAACTAATATTTTCAATTTTGAACATTTTAGGGGATTTCTGTGTACTAACCCCTTTGGATTTTTGTCAAACATAAGTATTTTCATTTTTGAACACTTTTGGGGTTAATAGCTAGAGAAAATCATAAGCTTATGATTGTTTCAAAAATCTCGAGATTTCGCTGTACTACCATCTTTCGGTTTTTTTTTTGAAAAACTAATATTTTCAATTTTGAACATTTTAGGGGATTTCTATGTACAAACCCCTTTGGATTTTTGTCACACATAAGTATTTTCATTTTTGAACACTTTTGGGGTTAATAACTTGAGAAAATCATATGCTTTTGATTGTTTCAAAAATCTCAAAATTTCGGTGTACTACCCCCTTTTGGTTTTTTTGAAAAACTAATATTTTCAATTTTGAACATTTTAGGGGATTTCTGTGTACTAACCCTTTGGATTTTTGTCAAACATAAGTATTTTCATTTTTGAAAACTTTTGGGGTTAATAACTTGCGAAAATCATGATCTTATCATTGTTTCAAAAATCTTGAGATTTCGGTGTACTACCCCCTTTCGATTTTTTTGAAAAACTAATATTTTCAATTTTGAACATTTTAGGGGATTTCTGTGTACTAACCCTTTGGATTTTTGTCAAACATAAGTATTTTCATTTTTGAAAACTTTTAAGGTTAATAACTTGAGAAAATCATGAGCTTATGATTGTTTCAAAAATCTCGAGATTTCAGTGTACTACCCTCTTTCGGGTTTTTTTTGAAAAACTAATATTTTCAATTTTGAATATTTTAGGGAATTTTTGTGTACAAACCCCTTTGGATTTTTTTCAAACATAAGTATTTTCATTTTTGAACACTTTTGGGGTTAATAACTTGAGAAAATCATATGCTTTTGATTGTTTCAAAAATCTCGAGATTTCGGTGTACTACCGTCTTTCGGGTTTTATTGAAAAACTAATATTTTCAATTTTGAATATTTTAGGGGATTTCTGTGTACTAACCCCTTTGGATTTTTGTCAAACATAAGTATTTTCATAAGCTTATGATTGTTTCAAAAATTTCGAGATTTAGGTGTACTACCCCCTTTCGATTATTTTGAAAAACTAATATTTTTAATTTTGAACATTTTAGGGAATTTCTGTGTACAAACCCCTTTGGATTTTTGTCAAACATAAGTATTTTCATTTTTGAAAACTTTTGGGGTTAATAACTTGAGAAAATCATGAGCTTATGATTGTTTCAAAAATCTTGAGATTTCGGTGTACTACCCCCTTTCGATTTTTTTTAAAAACTAATATTTTAAATTTTGAACATTTTAGGGGATTTCTGTGTACTAACCCCTTTGGATTTTTGTCAAACATAAGTATTTTCATTTTTGAACACTTTTGGGGTTAATAACTTGAGAAAATCATATGCTTTTGATTGTTTCAAAAATCTCAAAATTTCGGTGTACCCTTTCGGTTTTTTTGAAAAACTAATATTTTCAATTTTGAATATTTTAGGGAATTTTTGTGTACAAACCCCTTTGGATTTTTTTCAAACATAAGTATTTTCATTTTTGAACACTTTTGGGGTTAATAACTTGAGAAAATCATATGCTTTTGATTGTTTCAAAAATCTCGAGATTTCGGTGTACTACCGTCTTTCGGGTTTTATTGAAAAACTAATATTTTCAATTTTGAATATTTTAGGGGATTTCTGTGTACTAACCCCTTTGGATTTTTGTCAAACATAAGTATTTTCATAAGCTTATGATTGTTTCAAAAATTTCGAGATTTAGGTGTACTACCCCCTTTCGATTATTTTGAAAAACTAATATTTTTAATTTTGAACATTTTAGGGAATTTCTGTGTACAAACCCCTTTGGATTTTTGTCAAACATAAGTATTTTCATTTTTGAAAACTTTTGGGGTTAATAACTTGAGAAAATCATGAGCTTATGATTGTTTCAAAAATCTTGAGATTTCGGTGTACTACCCCCTTTCGATTTTTTTTAAAAACTAATATTTTCAATTTTGAACATTTTAGGGGATTTCTGTGTACTAACCCCTTTGGATTTTTGTCAAACATAAGTATTTTCATTTTTGAACACTTTTGGGGTTAATAACTTGAGAAAATCATATGCTTTTGATTGTTTCAAAAATCTCAAAATTTCGGTGTACCCTTTCGGTTTTTTTGAAAAACTAATATTTTCAATTTTGAACATTTTAGGGGATTTCTGTGTACTAACCCCTTTGGATTTTTGTCAAACATAAGTATTTTCATTTTTCAAAACTTTTGGTGTTAATAACTTGCGAAAATCATGAGCTTATGATTGTTTCAAAAATGTTTAGATTTCGGTGTACTACCCCCTTCCAGTTTTTTTTAAAACTAATATTTTCAATTTTGAACATTTTAGGGGATTTGTGTGTACTAACCCCTTTGTATTTTTGTCGAACATAAGTATTTTCATAAGCTTATAATTGTTTCAAAAATTTCGAGATTTAGGTGTACTACCCCCTTTCGATTATTTTGAAAAACTAATATTTTCAATTTTGAACATTTTAGGGGATTTCTGTGTATTAACCCCTTTGGATTTTTGTCAATTATAAGTATTTTCATTTTTGAACACTTTTGGGGTTAATAACTTGAGAAAATCAAAAGCTATTGATTCTTTCAAAAATCTCGAGATTTCGGTGTACTACCCCCTTTCGATTATTTTGAAAAACTAATATTTTCAATTTTGAACATTTTAGGGGATTTCTGTGTACTAACCCCTTTGGATTTTTGTCAAACATAAGTATTTTCATTTTTGAAAACTTTTGGGGTTAATAACTTGCGAAAATCATGATCATATGATTGTTTCAAAAATGTTTAGATTTCGGTGTACCACCCCCTTCCGATTTTTTTAAAAACTAATATTTTCAATTTTGAACATTTTAGGGGATTTGTGTGTACTAACCCCTTTGTATTATTGTCGAACATAAGTATTTTCATAAGCTTATGATTGTTTCAAAAATTTCGAGATTTCGGTGTACTACCCCCTTTCGATTATTTTGAAAAACTAATATTTTCAATTTTGAACATTTTAGGGGATTTCTGTGTATTAACCCCTTTGGATTTTTGTCAATTATAAGTATTTTCATTTTTGAACACTTTTGGGGTTAATAACTTGAGAAAATCAAAAGCTATTGATTCTTTCAAAAATCTCGAGATTTCGGTGTACTACCCCCTTTCGATTATTTTGAAAAACTAATATTTTCAATTTTGAACATTTTAGGGGATTTCTGTGTACTAACCCCTTTGGATTTTTGTCAAACATAAGTATTTTCATTTTTGAACACTTTTGGGGTTAATAGCTAGAGAAAATCATAAGCTTATGATTGTTTCAAAAATCTCGAGATTTCGCTGTACTACCATCTTTCGGTTTTTTTTTTGAAAAACTAATATTTTCAATTTTGAACATTTTAGGGGATTTCTATGTACAAACCCCTTTGGATTTTTGTCACACATAAGTATTTTCATTTTTGAACACTTTTGGGGTTAATAACTTGAGAAAATCATATGCTTTTGATTGTTTCAAAAATCTCAAAATTTCGGTGTACTACCCCCTTTTGGTTTTTTTGAAAAACTAATATTTTCAATTTTGAACATTTTAGGGGATTTCTGTGTACTAACCCTTTGGATTTTTGTCAAACATAAGTATTTTCATTTTTGAAAACTTTTGGGGTTAATAACTTGCGAAAATCATGATCTTATCATTGTTTCAAAAATCTTGAGATTTCGGTGTACTACCCCCTTTCGATTTTTTTGAAAAACTAATATTTTCAATTTTGAACATTTTAGGGGATTTCTGTGTACTAACCCTTTGGATTTTTGTCAAACATAAGTATTTTCATTTTTGAAAACTTTTAAGGTTAATAACTTGAGAAAATCATGAGCTTATGATTGTTTCAAAAATCTCGAGATTTCAGTGTACTACCCTCTTTCGGGTTTTTTTTGAAAAACTAATATTTTCAATTTTGAATATTTTAGGGAATTTTTGTGTACAAACCCCTTTGGATTTTTTTCAAACATAAGTATTTTCATTTTTGAACACTTTTGGGGTTAATAACTTGAGAAAATCATATGCTTTTGATTGTTTCAAAAATCTCGAGATTTCGGTGTACTACCGTCTTTCGGGTTTTATTGAAAAACTAATATTTTCAATTTTGAATATTTTAGGGGATTTCTGTGTACTAACCCCTTTGGATTTTTGTCAAACATAAGTATTTTCATAAGCTTATGATTGTTTCAAAAATTTCGAGATTTAGGTGTACTACCCCCTTTCGATTATTTTGAAAAACTAATATTTTCAATTTTGAACATTTTAGGGAATTTCTGTGTACAAACCCCTTTAGATTTTTGTCAAACATAAGTATTTTCATTTTTGAAAACTTTTGGGGTTAATAACTTGAGAAAATCATGAGCTTATGATTGTTTCAAAAATCTTGAGATTTCGGTGTACTACCCCCTTTCGATTTTTTTTAAAAACTAATATTTTCAATTTTGAACATTTTAGGGGATTTCTGTGTACTAACCCCTTTGGATTTTTGTCAAACATAACTATTTTCATTTTTGAAAACTTTTGGGGTTAATAACTTGAGAAAATCATGAGCTTATGATTGTTTCAAAAATCTTGAGATTTCGGTATACTACCCCCTTTCGATTTTTTTTAAAAACTAATATTTTCAATTTTGAACATTTTAGGGGATTTCTGTGTACTAACCCCTTTGGATTTTTGTCAAACATAAGTATTTTCATTTTTGAACACTTTTGGGGTTAATAACTTGAGAAAATCATATGCTTTTGATTGTTTCAAAAATCTCAAAATTTCGGTGTACCCTTTCGGTTTTTTTGAAAAACTAATATTTTCAATTTTGAATATTTTAGGGGATTTCTGTGTACTAACCCCTTTGGATTTTTGTCAAACATAAGTATTTTCATAAGCTTATGATTGTTTCAAAAATTTCGAGATTTAGGTGTACTACCCCCTTTCGATTATTTTGAAAAACTAATATTTTCAATTTTGAACATTTTAGGGGATTTCTGTGTATTAACCCCTTTGGATTTTTGTCAATTATAAGTATTTTCATTTTTGAACACTTTTGGGGTTAATAACTTGAGAAAATCAAAAGCTATTGATTCTTTCAAAAATCTCGAGATTTCGGTGTACTACCCCCTTTCGATTATTTTGAAAAACTAATATTTTCAATTTTGAACATTTTAGGGGATTTCTGTGTACTAACCCCTTTGGATTTTTGTCAAACATAAGTATTTTCATTTTTGAAAACTTTTGGGGTTAATAACTTGCGAAAATCATGATCATATGATTGTTTCAAAAATGTTTAGATTTCGGTGTACCACCCCCTTCCGATTTTTTTAAAAACTAATATTTTCAATTTTGAACATTTTAGGGGATTTGTGTGTACTAACCCCTTTGTATTATTGTCGAACATAAGTATTTTCATAAGCTTATGATTGTTTCAAAAATTTCGAGATTTCGGTGTACTACCCCCTTTCGATTATTTTGAAAAACTAATATTTTCAATTTTGAACATTTTAGGGGATTTCTGTGTATTAACCCCTTTGGATTTTTGTCAATTATAAGTATTTTCATTTTTGAACACTTTTGGGGTTAATAACTTGAGAAAATCAAAAGCTATTGATTCTTTCAAAAATCTCGAGATTTCGGTGTACTACCCCCTTTCGATTATTTTGAAAAACTAATATTTTCAATTTTGAACATTTTAGGGGATTTCTGTGTACTAACCCCTTTGGATTTTTGTCAAACATAAGTATTTTCATTTTTGAACACTTTTGGGGTTAATAGCTAGAGAAAATCATAAGCTTATGATTGTTTCAAAAATCTCGAGATTTCGCTGTACTACCATCTTTCGGGTTTTTTTTGAAAAACTAATATTTTCAATTTTGAACAATTTAGGGAATTTCTATGTACAAACCCCTTTGGATTTTTGTCACACATAAGTATTTTCATTTTTGAACACTTTTGGGGTTAATAACTTGAGAAAATCATATGCTTTTGATTGTTTCAAAAATCTTGAAATTTCGGTGTACTACCCCCTTTTGGTTTTTTTTGAAAAACTAATATTTTCAATTTTGTACATTTTAGGGGATTTCTGTGTACTAACCCTTTGGATTTTTGTCAAACATAAGTATTTTCATTTTTGAAAACTTTTGGGGTTAATAACTTGCGAAAATCATGATCTTATCATTGTTTCAAAAATCTTGAGATTTCGGTGTTCTACCCCCTTTCGATTTTTTTGAAAAACTAATATTTTCAATTTTGAACATTTTAGGGGATTTCTGTGTACTAACCCTTTGGATTTTTGTCAAACATAAGTATTTTCATTTTTGAAAACTTTTGGGGTTAATAACTTGAGAAAATCATGATCTTATCATTGTTTCAAAAATCTTGAGATTTCGGTGTACTACCCCCTTTCGATTTTTTTGAAAAACTAATATTTTCAATTTTGAACATTTTAGGGGATTTCTGTGTACTAACCCCTTTGGATTTTTGTCAAACATAAGTATTTTCATTTTTGAAAACTTTTGGGGTTAATAACTTGCGAAAATCATGATCTTATGATTGTTTCAAAAATGTTTAGATTTCGGTGTACTACCCCCTTCCGATTTTTTTAAAAACTAATATTTTCAATTTTGAACATTTTAGGGGATTTGTGTGTACTAACCCCTTTGTATTATTGTCGAACATAAGTATTTTCATAAGCTTTTTATTGTTTCAAAAATTTCGAGATTTCGGTGTACTACCCTCTTTCGATTATTTTGAAAAACTAATATTTTCAATTTTGAACATTTTAGGGGATTTCTGTGTATTAACCCCTTTGGATTTTTGTCAATTATAAGTATTTTCATTTTTGAACACTTTTGGGGTTAATAACTTGAGAAAATCAAAAGCTATTGATTCTTTCAAAAATCTCGAGATTTCGGTGTACTACCCCCTTTCGATTATTTTGAAAAACTAATATTTTCAATTTTGAACATTTTAGGGGATTTCTGTGTACTAACCCCTTTGGATTTTTGTCAAACATAAGTATTTTCATTTTTGAACACTTTTGGGGTTAATAGCTAGAGAAAATCATAAGCTTATGATTGTTTCAAAAATCTCGAGATTTCGCTGTACTACCATCTTTCGGTTTTTTTTTGAAAAACTAATATTTTCAATTTTGAACAATTTAGGGAATTTCTATGTACAAACCCCTTTGGATTTTTGTCACACATAAGTATTTTCATTTTTGAACACTTTTGGGGTTAATAACTTGAGAAAATCATATGCTTTTGATTGTTTCAAAAATCTCGAAATTTCGGTGTACTACCCCCTTTTGGTTTTTTTGAAAAACTAATATTTTCAATTTTGAACATTTTAGGGGATTTCTGTGTACTAACCCTTTGGATTTTTGTCAAACATAAGTACTTTCATTTTTGAAAACTTTTGGGGTTAATAACTTGAGAAAATCATGAGCTTATGATTGTCTCAAAAATGTTGAGATTTCGGTGTACTACCCCCTTTTGATTTTTTTGAAAAACTAATATTTTCAATTTTGAACATTTTAGGGGATTTATGTGTACTAACCCCTTTGGATTTTTGTCAAACATAAGTATTTTCATTTTTGAATACTTTTGGGGTTAATAACTTGAGAAAATCATATACTTTTGATTGTTTCAAAAATCTCAAAATTTCGGTGTACCCTTTCGGTTTTTTTGAAAAACTAATATTTTCAATTTTGAACATTTTAGGGGATTTCTGTGTACTAACCCCTTTGGATTTTTGTCAAACATAAGTATTTTCATTTTTGAAAACTTTTGGGGTTAATAACTTGCGAAAATCATGAGCTTATGATTGTTTCAAAAATGTTTAGATTTCGGTGTACTACCCCCTTCCAGTTTTTTTTAAAACTAATATTTTCAATTTTGAACATTTTAGGGGATTTGTGTGTACTAACCCCTTTGTATTTTTGTCGAACATAAGTATTTTCATAAGCTTATAATTGTTTCAAAAATTTCGAGATTTAGGTGTACTACCCCCTTTCGATTATTTTGAAAAACTAATATTTTCAATTTTGAACATTTTAGGGGATTTCTGTGTATTAACCCCTTTGGATTTTTGTCAATTATAAGTATTTTCATTTTTGAACACTTTTGGGGTTAATAACTTGAGAAAATCAAAAGCTATTGATTCTTTCAAAAATCTCGAGATTTCGGTGTACTACCCCCTTTCGATTATTTTGAAAAACTAATATTTTCAATTTTGAACATTTTAGGGGATTTCTGTGTACTAACCCCTTTGGATTTTTGTCAAACATAAGTATTTTCATTTTTGAACACTTTTGAGGTTAATAACTTGAGAAAATCATATACTTTTGATTGTTTCAAAAATCTCGAGATTTCGGTGTACTACCCCCTTTCGATTATTTTGAAAAACTAATATTTTCAATTTTGAACATTTTAGGGGATTTCTGTGTATTAAACCCTTTGGATTTTTGTCAATTATAAGTATTTTCATTTTTGAACACTTTTGGGGTTAATAACTTGAGAAAATCAAAAGCTATTGATTCTTTCAAAAATCTCGAGATTTCGGTGTACTACCCCCTTTCGATTATTTTGAAAAACTAATATTTTCAATTTTGAACATTTTAGGGGATTTCTGTGTACAAACCCCTTTGGATTTTTGTCAAACATTAGTATTTTCATTTTTGAACACTTTTGGGGTTAATAGCTAGAGAAAATCATAAGCTTATGATTGTTTCAAAAATCTCGAGATTTCGCTGTACTACCCTCTTTCGGGTTTTTTTGAAAAACTAATATTTTCAATTTTGAACAATTTAGGGAATTTCTATGTACAAACCCCTTTGGATTTTTGTCAAACATAAGTATTTTCATTTTTGATCACTTTTGGGGTTAATAACTTGAGAAAAGCATATGCTTTTGATTGTTTCAAAAATCTCAAAATTTCAGTGTACTACCCCCTTTTGGTTTTTTTGAAAAACTAATATTTTCAATTTTGAACATTTTAGGGGATTTCTGTGTACTAACACTTTGGATTTTTGTCAAACATAAGTATTTTCATTTTTGAAAACTTTTGGGGTTAATAACTTGAGAAAATCATGAGCTTATGATTGTTTCAAAAATGTTGAGATTTCGGTGTACTACCCCCTTTCGATTTTTTTGAAAAACTAATATTTTGAATTTTGAACATTTTAGGGGATTTCTGTGTACTAACCCCTTTGGATTTTTGTCACACATAAATATTTTCATAAGCTTATGATTGTTTCAAAAATTTCGAGATTTCGGTGTACTACCCCCTTCCAATTTTTTTGTAAAACTAATATTTTCAATTTTGAACATTTTAGGGGATTTCTGTGTACTAACTCCTTTGGATTTTTGTCAATTATAAGTATTTTCATTTTTGAACACTTTTGGGGTTAATAACTTGATAAAATCAAAAGCTATTGATTCTTTCAAAAATCTCGAGATTTCGGTGTACTACCCCCTTTCGATTATTTTGAAAAACTAATATTTTCAATTTTGAACATTTTAGGGGATTTCTGTGTACAAACCCCTTTGGATTTTTGTCAAACATTAGTATTTTCATTTTTGAACACTTTTGGGGTTAATAGCTAGAGAAAATCATAAGCTTATGATTGTTTCAAAAATCTCGAGATTTCGCTGTACTACCCTCTTTCGGTTTTTTTTGAAAAACTAATATTTTCAATTTTGAACAATTTAGGGAATTTCTATGAACAAACCCCTTTGGATTTTTGTCACACATAAGTATTTTCATTTTTGAACACTTTTGGGGTTAATAACTTGAGA
Organism: Oxyria digyna; assembly: GCA_029168935.1. NCBI lineage: Eukaryota > Viridiplantae > Streptophyta > Magnoliopsida > Caryophyllales > Polygonaceae > Oxyria > Oxyria digyna. The sequence continues at coordinate 712,162 of JAPVLV010000001.1, read as the reverse complement.
AAATCATATGCTTTTGATTGTTTCAAAAATCTCGAAATTTCGGTGTACTACCCCCTTTTGGTTTTTTTGAAAAACTAATATTTTCAATTTTAAACATTTTAGGGGATTTCTGTGTACTAACCCTTTGGATTTTTGTCAAACATAAGTATTTTCATTTTTGAATACTTTTGGGGTTAATTGTAATACCACCTTAGTTTCTGTTTCAGAAATTTTATTTTGATAAACATAATATGTATTTATAGATTATTTTGATAAAAGACGCAAGTATGTTTTATTTTCGCGATTCTTGAAATCTTATTGTCTCGCAAAACGTACATGATTTATGTACGACATCATAATTATTTTCGCAAGGATTAGTCCGATTTTTATATTTTTATAAAGTTAATATCTGTAATATCCTAATACTTATTAAGCGGACATTATTATAATATTTCCCGAGCTTAATTATATAAACCAACTTTCTTTTATCCGTTCATTATTAAGCCCCTGTTCACATAACTTAATTAAACTCATTTCCTTAACCTTTTAATTTTCCTTTCATTATATATGTCGGTTTACCATCTCATCTCATTAGTATATATATATATACTCCACTTAGCTCATTTATTAATATATTTTCCAAGACTTCACCATTAAGCTTAAGCCTCCTTCACTGCCACCGTTTTTTTTAGCACACCATCTCCTACTCCTACCATTACTTATCTCCTTCACTCCTCCTCCATATTCTAGCTCATTTCTTCATCAAGACACAAGTTTTCCAAGGGGGTTCATATCAAAATCAAGTGGTTATCTCAACTAAGGTAAGAATTTCTCTCTTTGGCTCTCCCTTGTCATGGTAAAATCTTCCTAGCTAATTCATGTGGCTGCCATGTTATGTTGATGTTGGATTTGAGTTCCTTATGTCAAAAGCATGCTATTGGTAAGGCAAGGAAGACATATTGGTATAAGAAAGCTCAAGGAAAGCTTGGTTTAGGTTTTCCCCAAAATTTCAAGAATTGTTCATGTGTATGTCAAGTCTGAATTTGTATGTCAATCATGAGTTATTAGAGGTGGTTTGATGATAATAGAAGCATGGATGGATTGGATTTGAGGTTTGGAGGTAAAACTAGTGAAGTTAGGGCTGAATTGTTCACTTCTGGAAATATCGTCCTCGTTATGTATTTATGAAAAATTAAGGGACTGATTCAGTAAATAGAGGACTTTCATACGAGCGTCCGGAATTTTGCGGAATTCAATTCCGAGTTGTATAATGAAAGTTATGGCCAAAATCGTTTTGTATGCAGATTCGGGAATCTCGCCAAGTTGAGTTGAGTTAAGGTCACGTCTGAGGTGATAGCTCATCAGTTTCTTTACATTCGAGACTTGTCGAGGCAAGTTATTTGCGATTACTTACGTGATTGATATAAATATAGGCTATTGGATTATGCATGAAACCGTAAATGCATTACATATGAATAATGTTTGTTCCTTGACTTTGTATCTTGATATGCATTTGTATATGAAGTGATATTGGTAATTTGGTATTCTTCCATGATAGAATTAGTATTATTTGTGTGTAGACATCGTGGATATGTTTGTTTATGAAATACTCGTTTTATTGATTTCGTTGAGAAGTGACAACACTTGTGGATATGATTTGTGCGGGTAAGGATTGTTCCGACCCCCGCTTAGCATGTAAATGGTTTTTAAAATCATTCCTTGATCGCTTCCCGGTGTTCGGGTGGATCATGGAAGGTGCTTTACTTGTGTCGTGGTAGGGGGGGTTCGTCTAGCTAACGATACCGTGTCCCTCCGGCAGGTAAAGGTTTTTACCCATAGTTTTGGGTTAGAAGGTACCTTCGTGGCCAAGACAGGCTTGGTCATGTTTTCAAAAGCGTTTTCGTAAAAGTTCCTTCTTTTGGTTTACTATGTGATGTTGTATGTATAGTCTCTTACATACTTGTTTGCTTTGTAATGTACTTTGTGGTATCTGCTTATTCTAATTCCTTTATTTATGCTATTCTACGTAATTAATTTGCTTATATACTTGCTAGTCTGGTTGGAGACTAACCCCCATTTCGGTGGGGGAACTGGTTGTGTTTTTGACATGACCAGGTACGCAGGTAGTATCAGAGCGTGGAGGTGAACGTGCGACGTGATGCGATAGTTAGGATGGGTTTAATTTCTGCTGGTTTGTTTTTATGTGTGTGTTACTGTTTTGTTTTTTTTTTTTTTTTGAAATGTCTTCTGGTGAGACTCGTGTTGGATGGTTGTGCTTGGTTGTACCAAGCTGGTTTTGACGGGTCGTTGTAGCGTTTGTGAACGCCGACCCATGTATATATGTTCTCTCTTTGGAAGTGGTTGTTTGAACCAGGTTTATCTTGTGATTGAAAGCTGCTAGTTTATGTTCTACAGGTTGAATATTTTTTTTTTTAGAAAGCCTAAGGGAATTTCTGCCGGAAATTCCTGGCGCTGTGACCCCCCATTAAGTGAATTTTTTTTTGGGGCGTTACAGAAGTTGGTATCAGAGCCTAGGTTTCTATTTTTTTGGGAATGGGTAATGTCAGCATCGCACACGTCGCATTGTCATCTCCAGGTGTAGTCTCTAAATCAATAAGTTCTTAAATGTTACATATGTGTACAAGGTTATATGTCTATGTGTGCATGTTTGAATTAACATCTGGTTGTGCAGATGTCTGGTAGAGGTACCCGTGGCAGAGGTCGGCCTCGTAAGTTTCACGGGGTACCACCAGAGGTTTCTAGGGATAGCCACACAGATATACCCCCGATGGAGGACATAGAAAGTCAGATGGGTCCCAATCCAAGAGTGGCTGAAAGGAATGTCCCTCAACAGGTGCAACCCGAGGGTCCACGAGTAGTTCCTCCTATTTCTCCAGGTGCACCAGTACCGGCTAGTATGCCAGCTGGAATTAATACTGAACTGTACACTGCTCTTCAACAGATGATTGGGCAGGCGATGCAAGCAGCATATGCCCAAACAGTTCCTCCACAAGTACAAAATCAGCCGCCTTTAACTCCAGGAATACCTCCAAATGATAGAAGGAGGGATGTTGTTAGTATAGTAATGGCATTAGAGAAGCTGAAGCCACCAACTTATGATGGAACTGGGGAGCCAGTAGAAGTTGAACATTGGCTCAAGCAGATGGAAAAGCTCCTTGATAGAGTCGGGTGTCCAGTAGAGCAAAAAGTATCGAATGCTTCATTTTATCTTGCAAAAGATGCCGATGACTGGTGGGACACGGTTAAGCCTACAGAAGGAGTAATGAGTTGGGAGAATTTCAAGGAGAAGATTCATGCTAGGTTCTATCCAATGTCCCTCCAGAGACAGAAATACCAGGAGTTTTTACACCCACCTTCTCAAGGGATGCCAGTAGCACAAGCAAGCGTAAGATATCACCAGCTTCTTCGCTATGCATCAGCAGCGGTTCATAATGAGAGGGACAAAATCTTTTATTTTGAGCCCTGGATACCTCCGCGGGTCAGGACTTATATGTCGGGATGTTCATGTGCTACCTTGGAGGAATATTATGATAAGGCATTAGAAGTCGAGAGGAAACTTGAAGATGAGAAGCTCCTGACTTCAAGCTATAAGAAACAGAAGACTCAATCAACCCCCTTTGGTGCCAGAACTGATGTTCCAAGGAGATTCCCTCCTCAGGCAAAGACTGATCAAGCTTTCGGGTCTCAGGGTTTTCGTAATCAAGACAGAGTTCCACCTAAGGATTACCACTGCCATAACTGCAATAGCAATCAACATTATAAAGCTGATTGTCCAAGGGAGCCCAAGGAGTGTTACAATTGTGGCGAGAAGGGTCACCTTTCCATTTACTGTAGGAGAGAGAAGGCGAACCCTACCAGGTCACAGACTTCTGTAATGGGACCACGAGGACAGAGTCACCAACCTCGTCCAACACAATCATATTCTCAAAAACAACCCCGCCCAACTCCACCTCAATCTCAGCAATCTTCAGGAGGATCTAAGGCAAAGGGTCGTGTTTATGAAATGAGAACTGAAGAACCTAATGCATCTGTAGTTGCAGGTACGCTCCACATTCACTCTCAACCTGTGTGCATATTATTTGATACCGGTGCCACCCATTCTTTTATCTCTGAGACGTGTGTGAAAAGGCTCGGTCTTACTTGTGCTCTTGATTGTGAGTCTTTTATTGTTGGATTACCAAATGGTAGTAAGCTTGTGGGAAACCGTGAGTTTAGGAGTTGTCCCATTCGTATCGGTGATCAGGAGTGGGAAGCTGATTTGATTGAAATCAACTTACAACATTATGATGTGATTTTGGGTATGGACTGGCTTGTACATCATGGGGCGGTGATGGACCTGCGTAAGAGAACTGTCACACTCACCGCCAAGGATGGCTTAACGTTGTTGTTTCAGGGACGTGACCCTAGTAAAGTTGGGTTAATTATTAGTGCAATGGAAGCCTTGAAGCTATTAAGGAAGGGATGTCAAGGATACATGTGTTATGCCTTGGAAAAGGAAAAAGAAAAGCCTGAATTATCAGAAATTCCCTTTGTTTGTGAATTCTCAGACGTATTCCCAGAAGATTTAATGGATCTACCTCCTCATAGAGATGTGGATTTTGCAATCGAGGTTGAGCAGGGAACGGCTCCAGTGTCTAGGGCGCCTTATAGAATGGCACCACCGGAAATGCTAGAACTGAAGAAGCAACTTGAAGAACTGATGGAGAAGGGATTCATTAGACCGAGTGCATCTCCGTGGGGTGCACCAGTGTTGTTCGTAAAAAAGAAGGATGGTTCCTTACGTCTCTGCATTGATTATAGAGAATTGAATAAGGTGACAATCAAGAATAAATATCCATTGCCTCGGATAGATGACCTATTAGATCAATTGCAGGGTGCAACTGTTTTCTCAAAAATTGATCTAAGATCAGGCTATCATCAGTTAAGGATTCGTGAAGAAGATATTGCTAAGACGGCATTCCGTACAAGGTATGGTCACTATGAGTTTGTGGTGATGCCGTTTGGACTAACTAATGCTCCAGCTGCATTCATGGAATTAATGAACCGTATTTTCATCCAATATTTGGACCAATTTGTCGTGGTCTTTATAGATGATATTCTGATTTACTCCCGAAGTAGAGAAGAGCATGTAGAGCATCTCAGAACAGTTCTCAGTATATTGAGGCAACAACGGTTGTTTGCTAAACTATCAAAGTGTGATTTCTGGATGACTGAAGTGGCATTCCTAGGTCACATAGTTTCTCATGAAGGAGTAAAGGTTGACCCACAGAAGATCCAAGCAGTAGCTGAATGGATGCCACCAAAGAATGTGAAGGAAGTAAGGAGTTTCTTAGGCTTGGCAGGATATTATCGTAGGTTTGTGGAAGGCTTTTCCAAGATCGCCCAACCACTCACTAATCTGTTACGAAAGGCAAAGAAGTTTGAATGGGACAAACAGTGTCAAGAGAGCTTTGCAGAGCTTAAGAAAAGACTTACCAGTGCACCAGTATTAGCATTACCCCAGGGAACTGAAGGCTTTGTTATATATAGTGACGCCTCGAAACAAGGCCTTGGTTGTGTTTTGATGCAACATGGTAGGGTAATCGCATACGCTTCCCGTCAATTAAAGACCCATGAAGTAAACTACCCTACTCATGATTTAGAACTTGCAGCTGTGATTTTTGCTTTGAAGATCTGGAGACATTATCTCTATGGGGCGAGTTGCCAGATTTACACTGACCATAAGAGTTTGAAGTATATCTTCACTCAGAAGGAATTGAACATGAGGCAGAGAAGATGGTTGGAGCTGTTGAAAGATTATGATATTGAGATATTATATCATCCAGGCAAAGCCAATGTGGTGGCCGACGCACTAAGTAGGAAGTCAACCCAAGAGACTATGATTGCATGCCTAACACTGCAACCAGAATTGCAGAGAGAATTGACTCGATATGAGATCGAGGTCAGGTTTCAGAAGAACCAAGGGCAACTTTATTTCTTGGAGATCGAATCATCTTTATTTGAGGCAATTAAGCAGAAGCAGGTTGATGACCTCGTATTGAACAAGATCAAGGATGGCATCCTTCAAGGTAAGTCTCCGGGCTTTATTGTTCATGATGACGGGATCCTTAGGTTCAAGAACCGAATATGTGTGCCTGGAGACGATGAAATAAAGACCATGATTTTGAAAGAGGCCCATGCTTCGCCATATTCGATTCATCCTGGAGCTAATAAGATGTATAAGGACCTCAAAAAGAATTTCTGGTGGAGTAATATGAAAAGAGAGGTCGCTGAATTTGTAGCTAAATGTCTTACATGTCAGCAAGTGAAGATTGAACATCAAAGACCGGCTGGAGAATTACAACCATTACCAATTCCAGAATGGAAATGGGACGATATATCCATGGACTTTGTGTCGGGATTGCCCCCAACGTCAAGAGGCATGGACACCATCTGGGTCATAGTAGACCGATTGACTAAATCTGCTCATTTTCTTCCTATTAAGAAAACGTGGGGACCAGATAGACTTGCTGAAGTATATATTCAAGAAATTGTACGTCTGCATGGTATTCCCAAGACTATAGTGTCTGATCGTGATGGACGCTTTGTGTCACATTTCTGGAAGTCACTACATGCAGCCACGGGAACTGAGTTGAGGTTCAGTACTGCTTTCCACCCACAAACTGACGGTCAAACGGAGAGAACTATACAAACTCTCGAGGACATTTTAAGAGCGTGTGTATTGGACTGGCCAGGTAAGTGGGAAGCTAAGTTACCATTGGTAGAATTTACTTATAATAACAGTTGGCACGCATCAATTGAAATGGCCCCGTATGAAGCCTTGTATGGTCGTAGATGTCGATCACCGCTATGCTGGGATGACTTATCAGAAACAAGCTTCACGAGCCCAGATATTTTAAGGAAGACACAAGAAGAAGTAGCCCTGATAAGGCAAAGGATGTTAACAGCACAAAGCCGTCAGAAATCTTATGCAGATATTCGTCGTAGACCACTGGAATTCAAAGTAGGTGACCATGTGTTTGTTCGCGTTTCACCTACTAAGGGCGTATTCAGATTTGGCAAGAAGGGCAAGCTAAGTCCTCGATATGTGGGTCCTTTTGAGATCTTGGATAAGGTTGGAGCATCAGCCTATCGGCTTGCCCTACCCCCAATTATGAGTCGGGTGCATAGTGTATTCCATGTTTCCCAGCTAAGGAAATATGTTCCCGACCCTTCCCATGTAATCAAGTATGAGGATATTGTGTTTGAGGGAGATTGCACGTATGAGGAGGAACCGATCAAAATACTTGCTTATGAAAAAAGGCAGTTGAGGAATAAAGTAATTCCGCTAGTGAAGGTGTTATGGTCAAAACATGGTACTGATGCAGCCACATGGGAGACAGAAGCCAGCATGCGAGAGAAATATCCAAACCTCTTTGAATCCTAGTTTCGAGGACGAAACTTTTTATAAGGGGGGTGGAGTGTAATACCACCTTAGTTTCTGTTTCAGAAATTTTATTTTGATAAACATAATATGTATTTATAGATTATTTTGATAAAAGACGCAAGTATGTTTTATTTTCGCGATTCTTGAAATCTTATTGTCTCGCAAAACGTACATGATTTATGTACGACATCATAATTATTTTCGCAAGGATTAGTCCGATTTTTATATTTTTATAAAGTTAATATCTGTAATATCCTAATACTTATTAAGCGGACATTATTATAATATTTCCCGAGCTTAATTATATAAACCAACTTTCTTTTATCCGTTCATTATTAAGCCCCCGTTCACATAACTTAATTAAACTCATTTCCTTAACCTTTTAATTTTCCTTTCATTATATATGTCGGTTTACCATCTCATCTCATTAGTATATATATATATACTCCACTTAGCTCATTTATTAATATATTTTCCAAGACTTCACCATTAAGCTTAAGCCTCCTTCACTGCCACCGTTTTTTTTAGCACACCATCTCCTACTCCTACCATTACTTATCTCCTTCACTCCTCCTCCATATTCTAGCTCATTTCTTCATCAAGACACAAGTTTTCCAAGGGGGTTCATATCAAAATCAAGTGGTTATCTCAACTAAGGTAAGAATTTCTCTCTTTGGCTCTCCCTTGTCATGGTAAAATCTTCCTAGCTAATTCATGTGGCTGCCATGTTATGTTGATGTTGGATTTGAGTTCCTTATGTCAAAAGCATGCTATTGGTAAGGCAAGGAAGACATATTGGTATAAGAAAGCTCAAGGAAAGCTTGGTTTAGGTTTTCCCCAAAATTTCAAGAATTGTTCATGTGTATGTCAAGTCTGAATTTGTATGTCAATCATGAGTTATTAGAGGTGGTTTGATGATAATAGAAGCATGGATGGATTGGATTTGAGGTTTGGAGGTAAAACTAGTGAAGTTAGGGCTGAATTGTTCACTTCTGGAAATATCGTCCTCGTTATGTATTTATGAAAAATTAAGGGACTGATTCAGTAAATAGAGGACTTTCATACGAGCGTCCGGAATTTTGCGGAATTCAATTCCGAGTTGTATAATGAAAGTTATGGCCAAAATCGTTTTGTATGCAGATTCGGGAATCTCGCCAAGTTGAGTTGAGTTAAGGTCACGTCTGAGGTGATAGCTCATCAGTTTCTTTACATTCGAGACTTGTCGAGGCAAGTTATTTGCGATTACTTACGTGATTGATATAAATATAGGCTATTGGATTATGCATGAAACCGTAAATGCATTACATATGAATAATGTTTGTTCCTTGACTTTGTATCTTGATATGCATTTGTATATGAAGTGATATTGGTAATTTGGTATTCTTCCATGATAGAATTAGTATTATTTGTGTGTAGACATCGTGGATATGTTTGTTTATGAAATACTCGTTTTATTGATTTCGTTGAGAAGTGACAACACTTGTGGATATGATTTGTGCGGGTAAGGATTGTTCCGACCCCCGCTTAGCATGTAAATGGTTTTTAAAATCATTCCTTGATCGCTTCCCGGTGTTCGGGTGGATCATGGAAGGTGCTTTACTTGTGTCGTGGTAGGGGGGGTTCGTCTAGCTAACGATACCGTGTCCCTCCGGCAGGTAAAGGTTTTTACCCATAGTTTTGGGTTAGAAGGTACCTTCGTGGCCAAGACAGGCTTGGTCATGTTTTCAAAAGCGTTTTCGTAAAAGTTCCTTCTTTTGGTTTACTATGTGATGTTGTATGTATAGTCTCTTACATACTTGTTTGCTTTGTAATGTACTTTGTGGTATCTGCTTATTCTAATTCCTTTATTTATGCTATTCTACGTAATTAATTTGCTTATATACTTGCTAGTCTGGTTGGAGACTAACCCCCATTTCGGTGGGGGAACTGGTTGTGTTTTTGACATGACCAGGTACGCAGGTAGTATCGGAGCGTGGAGGTGAACGTGCGACGTGATGCGATAGTTAGGATGGGTTTAATTTCTGCTGGTTTGTTTTTATGTGTGTGTTACTGTTTTTTTTTTTTTTTTTTTTTGAAATGTCTTCTGGTGAGACTCGTGTTGGATGGTTGTGCTTGGTTGTACCAAGCTGGTTTTGACGGGTCGTTGTAGCGTTTGTGAACGCCGACCCATGTATATATGTTCTCTCTTTGGAAGTGGTTGTTTGAACCAGGTTTATCTTGTGATTGAAAGCTCCTAGTTTATGTTCTACAGGTTGAATATTTTTTTTTTTAGAAAGCCTAAGGGAATTTCTGCCGGAAATTCCTGGCGCTGTGACCCCCCATTAAGTGAAATTTTTTTTGGGGCGTTACATTAATAACTTGAGAAAATCATGAGCTTATGATTGTTTCAAAAATCTTGAGATTTCGGTGTACTACCCCCTTTCGATTATTTTGAAAAACTAATATTTTCAATTTTTAACATTTTAGGGGATTTTTGTGTACTAACCCCTTTGGATTTTTGTCAAACATAAGTATTTTCATTTTTGAAAACTTTTGGGGTTAATAACTTGAGAAAATCATGAGCTTATGATTGTTTCAAAAATCTTGAGATTTCGGTGTACTACCCCCTTTCGATTTTTTTGAAAAACTAATATTTTCAATTTTGAACATTTTAGGGAATTTCTGTGTACTAACCCCTTTGGATTTTTGTCAAACATAAGTATTTTCATTTTTGAACAGTTTTGGGGTTAATAACTTGAGAAAATCATATGCTTTTGATTGTTTCAAAAATCTCAAAATTTCGGTGTACCCTTTCGGTTTTTTTGAAAAACTAATATTTTCAATTTTGAACATTTTAGGGGATTTCTGTGTACTAACCCCTTTGGATTTTTGTCAAACATAAGTATTTTCATTTTTGAAAACTTTTGGGGTTAATAACTTGCGAAAATCATGATCTTATGATTGTTTCAAAAATGTTTAGATTTCGGTGTACTACCCCCTTCCGATTTTTTTTAAAAACTAATATTTTCAATTTTGAACATTTTAGGGGATTTGTCCCCTTTGTATTATTGTCGAACATAAGTATTTTCATAAGCTTATGATTGTTTCAAAAATTTCGAGATTTAGGTGTACTACCCCCTTTCGATTATTTTGAAAAACTAATATTTTCAATTTTGAACATTTTAGGGGATTTCTGTGTATTAACCCCTTTGGATTTTTGTCAATTATAAGTATTTTCATTTTTGAACACTTTTGGGGTTAATAACTTGAGAAAATCAAAAGCTATTGATTCTTTCAAAAATCTCGAGATTTCGGTGTACTACCCCCTTTCGATTATTTTGAAAAACTAATATTTTCAATTTTGAACATTTTAGGGGATTTCTGTGTACTAACCCCTTTGGATTTTTGTCAAACATAAGTATTTTCATTTTTGAACACTTTTGGGGTTAATAGCTAGAGCAAATCATAAGCTTATGATTGTTTCAAAAATCTCGAGATTTCGCTGTACTACCATCTTTCGGGTTTTTTTTGAAAAACTAATATTTTCAATTTTGAACAATTTAGGGAATTTCTATGTACAAACCCCTTTGGATTTTTGTCACACATAAGTATTTTCATTTTTGAACACTTTTGGGGTTAATAACTTGAGAAAATCATATGCTTTTGATTGTTTCAAAAATCTCGAAATTTCGGTGTACTACCCCCTTTTGGTTTTTTTGAAAAACTAATATTTTCAATTTTGAACATTTTAGGGGATTTCTGTGTACTAACCCTTTGGATTTTTGTCAAACATAAGTATTTTCATTTTTGAAAACTTTTGGGGTTAATAACTTGAGAAAATCATGAGCTTATGATTGTCTCAAAAATGTTGAGATTTCGGTGTACTACCCCCTTTCGATTTTTTTGAAAAACTAATATTTTCAATTTTGAACATTTTAGGGGATTTCTGTGTACTAACCCCTTTGGATTTTTGTCACACATAAATATTTTCATAAGCTTATGATTGTTTCAAAAATTTCCAGATTTCGGTGTACTACCCCCTTCCAATTTTTTTGTAAAACTAATATTTTCAATTTTGAACATTTTAGGGGATTTCTGTGTACTAACTCCTTTAGATTTTTGTCAAACATAAGTATTTTCATTTTTGAATACTTTTGGGGTTAATAACTTGAGAAAATCATGAGCTTATGATTGTTTCAAAAATCTTGAGATTTCGGTGTACTACCCTCTTTCGATTTTTTTTAAAAACTAATATTTTCAATTTTGAACATTTTAGGGGATTTCTGTGTACTAACCCTTTGGATTTTTGTCAAACATAAGTATTTTCATTTTTGAAAACTTTTGGGGTTAATAACTTGAGAAAATCATGAGCTTATGATTGTTTTAAAAATGTTGAGATTTCGGTGTACTACCCCCTTTCGATTTTTTTGAAAACTAATATTTTCAATTTTGATCATTTTAAGGCATTTCTGTGTACTAATCCCTTTGGATTTTTGTCACGCATAAATATTTTCATAAGCTTATGATTGTTTCAAAAATTTCGAGATTTCGGTGTACTACCCCCTTCCAATTTTTTTGTAAAACTAATATTTTCAATTTTGAACATTTTAGGGGATTTCTGTGTACTAACTCCTTTAGATTTTTGTCAAACATAAGTATTTTCATTTTTGAATACTTTTGGGGTTAATAACTTGAGAAAATCATGAGCTTATGATTGTTTCAAAAATCTTGAGATTTCGGTGTACTACCCTCTTTCGATTTTTTTTAAAAACTAATATTTTCAATTTTGAACATTTTAGGGGATTTCTGTGTACTAACCCTTTGGATTTTTGTCAAACATAAGTATTTTCATTTTTGAAAACTTTTGGGGTTAATAACTTGAGAAAATCATGAGCTTATGATTGTTTTAAAAATGTTGAGATTTCGGTGTACTACCCCCTTTCGATTTTTTTGAAAACTAATATTTTCAATTTTGATCATTTTAAGGCATTTCTGTGTACTAATCCCTTTGGATTTTTGTCACGCATAAATATTTTCATAAGCTTATGATTGTTTCAAAAATTTCGAGATTTCGGTGTACTACCCCCTTCCAATTTTTTTGTAAAACTAATATTTTCAATTTTGAACATTTTAGGGGATTTCTGTGTACTAACTCCTTTAGATTTTTGTCAAACATAAGTATTTTCATTTTTGAACACTTTTAAGGTTAATAACTTGAGAAAATCATGAGCTTATGATTGTTTCAAAAATCTCGAGATTTCGGTGTACTACCCTCTTACGGGTTTATTTGAAAAACTAATATTTTCAATTTTGAACATTTTAGAGAATTTCTGTGTACAAACCCCTTTGGATTTTTGTCAAACATAAGTATTTTCATTTTTGAACACTTTTGGGGTTAATAACTTGAGAAAATCATATGCTTTTGATTGTTTCAAAAATATCAAAATTTCGGTGTACTACCCCCTTTCGGTTTTTTTGAAAAATTAATATTTTCAATTTTGAACATTTTAGGGGATTTCTTTGTACTAACCCCTTTGGAGTTTTGTCAAACATAAGTATTCTCATTTTTGAACACTTTTAAGGTTAATAACTTGAGAAAATCATGAGCTTATGATTGTTTCAAAATCTCGAGATTTCGGTGTACTACCCCTCTTTCGGTTTTTATTGAAAAACTAATATTTTCAATTTTGAACATTTTTGGGAATTTCTGTGTACAAACCCCTTTGGATTTTTGTCAAACATAAGTATTTTCATTTTTGAACACTTTTAAGGTTAATAACTTGAGAAAATCATGAGTTTATGATTGTTTCAAAAATCTCGAGATTTCGGTGTACTACCCTCTTTCGGTTTTTTTTGAAAAACTAATGTTTTCAATTTTGAACATTTTAGGGAATTTATGTGTACAAACCCCTTTGGATTTTTGTCAAACATAAGTATTTTCATTTTTGGAAACTATTGGGGTTAATAACTTGAGAAAATCATGAGCTTATGATTGTTTCAAAAATCTTGAGATTTTGTAATACTACCCTCTTTCGGGTTTTTTTGAAAAACTAATATTTTCAATTTTGAACATTTTAGGGAATTTCTGTGTACAAACCCGTTTGGATTTTTGTCAAACATAAGTATTTTCATTTTTGAACACTTTTGAGGTTAATAACTTGAGAAAATCATATACTTTTGATTGTTTCAAAAATCTCAAAATTTCGATGTACTACCCCCTCTCGGTTTTTTTGAAAAACTAATATTTTCAATTTTGAACATTTTAGAGAATTTCTGTGTACAAACCCCTTTGGATTTTTGTCAAACATAAGTATTTTCATATTTTAACACTTTTGAGGTTAATAACTTGAGAAAATCATATACTTTTGATTGTTTTAAAAATCTCAAAATTTCGGTGTACTACCCCCTTTCGGTTTTTTTGAAAAACTAATATTTTCAATTTTAAACATTTTAGGGGATTTCTGTGTACAAACCCCTTTGGATTTTTGTCAAACATAAGTATTTTCATTTTTGAACACTTTTGGGGTTAATAACTTCAGAAAATCATGAGCTTATGATTGTTTCAAAAATCTTGAGATTTCGGTGTACTACCCCCTTTCGATTTTTTTGAAAAACTAATATTTTCAATTTTGAACATTTTAGGGAATTTCTGTGTACAAACCCCTTTAGATTTTTGTCAAACATAAGTATTTTCATTTTTGAACACTTTTGGGGTTAATAACTTGAGAAAATCATGATCTTATCATTGTTTCAAAAATCTTGAGATTTCGGTGTACTACCCCCTTTCGATTTTTTTGAAAAACTAATATTTTCAATTTTGAACATTTTAGGGGATTTATGTGTACTAACCCCTTTGGATTTTTGTCACACATAAGTATTTTCATAAGCTTATGATTGTTTCAAAAATTTCGAGATTTAGGTGTACTACCCACTTTCGATTATTTTGAAAAACTATTATTTTCAATTTTGAACATTTTAGGGGATTTCTGTGTACAAACCCCTTTAGATTTTTGTCAAACATAAGTATTTTCATTTTTGAACTCTTTTGGGGTTAATAACTTGAGAAAATCATATGCTTTTGATTGTTTCAAAAATCTCCAAATTTCGGTGTACTACCCCCATTCGGTTTTTTTGAAAAATTAATATTTTCAATTTTGAACATTTTAGGGGATTTCTGTGTACTAACCCCTTTGGATTTTTGTAAAACATAAGTATTTTCATTTTTGAAAACTTTTGGGGTTAATAACTTGAGAAAATCATGAGCTTATGATTGTTTCAAAAATCTTGAGATTTCGGTGTACTATCCTCTTTCGATTTTTTTTAAAAACTAATATTTTCAATTTTGAACATTTTAGGGGATTTCTGTGTACTAACCCCTTTGGAGTTTTGTCAAACATAAGTATTTTCTTTTTTGAACACTTTTAAGGTTAATAACTTGAGAAAATCATGAGCTTATGATTGTTTCAAAAATCTCGAGATTTCGGTGTACTACCCTCTTTCGTTTTTTTTGAAAAACTAATATTTTCAATTTTGAAAATTTTAGGGAATTTCTGTGTACAAACCCCTTTGGATTTTGGTCAAACATAAGTATTTTAATTTTTGAACACTTTTGGGGTTAATAACTTGAGAAAATCGTGAGCTTATGATTATTTCAAAAATCTTGAGATTTCGGTGTACTACCCCCTTTCGATTTTTTTGAAAAACTAATATTTTCAATTTTGAACATTTTAGGGGATTTATGTGTACTAACCCCGGATTTTTGTCACACATAAGTATTTTCATAAGCTTATGATTGTTTCAAAAATTTCGAGATTTAGGTGAACTACCCACTTTCGATTATTTTGAAAAACTAATATTATTAATTTTGAACATTTTAGGGGATTTCTATGTACTAACCCCTTTGGATTTTTGTCAAACATAAGTATTTTCATTTTTGAACTCTTTTGGGGTTAATAACTTGAGAAAATCATATGCTTTTGATTGTTTGAAAAATCTCCAAATTTCGGTGTACTACCCCCATTCGTTTTTTTTGAAAAACTAATATTTTCAATTTTGAACATTTTAGGGGATTTCTGTGTACTAACCCCTTTGGATTTTTGTCAAACATAAGTATTTTCTTTTTTGAACACTTTTAAGGTTAATAACTTGAGAAAATCATGAGCTTATGATTGTTTCAAAAATCTCGAGATTTCGGTGTACTACCCTCTTTCGGTTTTTTTTGAAAAACTAATATTTTCAATTTTGAAAATTTTAGGGAATTTCTGTGTACAATCCCCTTTGGATTTTTGTCAAACATAAGTATTTTAATTTTTGAACACTTTCGGGGTTAATAACTTGAGAAAAATCATGAGCTTATGATTGTTTCAAAAATCTTGAGATTTCGGTGAACTACCCCCTTTCAATTTTTTTGAAAAAATAATATTTTCAATTTTGAACATTTTAGGGGATTTATGTGTACTAACCCCTTTGGATTTTTGTCACACATAAGTATTTTCATAAGCTTATGATTGTTTCAAAAATTTAGAGATTTAGGTGTACTACCCACTTTCGATTATTTTGAAAAACTAATATTTTCAATTTTGAACATTTTAGTGGATTTATGTGTACTAACCCCTTTGGATTTTTGTCAAACATAAGTATTTTAATTTTTGAACACTTTTAAGTTTAATAACTTGAGAAAATAATGAGCTTATGATTGTTTCAAAAATCTTGAGAATTCGGTGTACTACCCCCTTTCGATTTTTTTGAAAAACTAATATTTTCAATTTTGAACATTTTAGGGGATTTCTATGTACTAACCCCTTTGGATTTTTGTCACACATAAGTATTTTCATTTTTGAAAACTTTTGGGGTTAATAACTTGAGAAAATCATGAGCTTATGATTGTTTCAAAAATCTTGAGATTTCGGTGTACTACCCTCTTTCGATTTTTTTTAAAAACTAATATTTTCAATTTTGAACATTTTAGGGGATTTCTGTGTACTAACCCCTTTGGATTTTTGTCAAACATAAGTATTTTCTTTTTTGAACACTTTTAAGGTTAATAACTTGAGAAAATCATGAGCTTATGATTGTTTCAAAAATCTCGAGATTTCGGTGTACTACCCTCTTTCGTTTTTTTTTGAAAAACTAATATTTTCAATTTTGAAAATTTTAGGGAATTTCCGTGTACAAACCCCTTTGGATTTTGGTCAAACATAAGTATTTTAATTTTTGAACACTTTTGGGGTTAATAACTTGAGAAAATCGTGAGCTTATGATTATTTCAAAAATCTTGAGATTTCGGTGTACTACCCCCTTTCGATTTTTTTGAAAAACTAATATTTTCAATTTTGAACATTTTAGGGGATTTATGTGTACTAACCTCTGATTTTTGTCACACATAAGTATTTTCATAAGCTTATGATTGTTTCAAAAATTTCGAGATTTAGGTGTACTACCCACTTTCGATTATTTTGAAAAACTAATATTATAAATTTTGATATTTTAGGGGATTTGTATGTACTAACCCCTTTGGATTTTTGTCAAACATAAGTATTTTCATTTTTGAACTCTTTTGGGGTTAATAACTTGAGAAAATCATATGCTTTTGATTGTTTCAAAATTCTCGAGATTTCGGTGTACTACCCTCTTTCGGTTTTTTTTGAAAAACTAATATTTTCAATTTTGAAAATTTTAGGGAATTTCTGTGTACAAACCCCTTTGGATTTTTGTCAAACATAAGTATTTTAATTTTTGAACACTTTTGGGGTTTATAACTTGAGAAAATCGTGAGCTTATGATTGTTTCAAAAATCTTGAGATTTCGGAGTACTACCCCCTTTCGATTTTTTTGAAAAACTAATATTTTCAATTTTGAACATATTAGGGGATTTATGTGTACTAACCCCTTTAGATTTTTGTCACACATAAGTATTTTCATAAGCTTATGATTGTTTCAAAAATTTCGAGATTTAGGTGTACTACCCACTTTCGATTATTTTGAAAAACTAATATTTTCAGTTTTGAACATTTTAGGGGATTTCTGTGTACTAACCCCTTTGGATTTTTGTCAAACATAAGTATTTTCTTTTTTGAACACTTTTAAGGTTAATAACTTGAGAAAATCATGAGCTTATGATTGTTTCCAAAATCTCGAGATTTCGGTGTACTACCCTCTTTCGGTTTTTTTTGAAAAACTAATATTTTCAATTTTGAAAATTTTAGGGAATTTCTGTGTACAAACCCCTTTGGATTTTTGTCAAACATAATTATTTTCATTTTTGAACACTTTTGGGGTTAATAACTTGAGAAAAATCATGAGCTTATGATTGTTTCAAAAATCTTGAGATTTCGGTGTACTACCCCCTTTCAATTTTTTTGAAAAACTAATATTTTCAATTTTGAACATTTTAGGGGATTTATGTGTACTAACCCCTTTGGATTTTTGTCACACATAAGTATTTTCATAAGCTTATGATTGTTTCAAAAATTTCGAGATTTAGGTGTACTACCCACTTTCGATTATTTTGAAAAACTAATATTTTCAATTTTGAACATTTTAGTGGATTTATGTGTACTAACCCCTTTGGATTTTTGTCAAACATAAGTATTTTAATTTTTGAACACTTTTAAGGTTAATAACTTGAGAAAATAATGAGCTTATGATTGTTTCAAAAATCTTGAGAATTCGGTGTACTACCCCCTTTCGATTTTTTTGAAAAACTAATATTTTCAATTTTGAACATTTTAGGGGATTTCTATGTACTAACCCCTTTGGATTTTTGTCACACATAAGTATTTTCATAAGCTTATGATTGTTTCAAAATTCTCGAGATTTCGGTGTACTACCCTCTTTCGGTTTTTTTTGAAAAACTAATATTTTCAATTTTGAAAATTTTAGGGAATTTCTGTGTACAAACCCCTTTGGATTTTTGTCAAACATAAGTATTTTAATTTTTGAACACTTTTGGGGTTTATAACTTGAGAAAATCGTGAGCTTATGATTGTTTCAAAAATCTTGAGATTTCGGAGTACTACCCCCTTTCGATTTTTTTGAAAAACTAATATTTTCAATTTTGAACATATTAGGGGATTTATGTGTACTAACCCCTTTAGATTTTTGTCACACATAAGTATTTTCATAAGCTTATGATTGTTTCAAAAATTTCGAGATTTAGGTGTACTACCCACTTTCGATTATTTTGAAAAACTAATATTTTCAATTTTGAACATTTTAGGGGATTTCTGTGTACTAACCCCTTTAGATTTTTGTCAAACATAAGTATTTTCATTTTTGAACACTTTTAAGGTTAATAACTTGAGAAAATCATGAGCTTATGATTGTTTCAAAAATCTTGAGAATTCGGTGTACTACCCCCTATCGATTTTTTTGAAAAACTAATATTTTCAATTTTGAACATTTTAGGGGATTTCTATGTACTAACCCCTTTGGATTTTTGTCACACATAAGTATTTTCATAAGCTTATGATTGTTTCAAAATTCTCGAGATTTCGGTGTACTACCCTCTTTCGGTTTTTTTTGAAAAACTAATATTTTCAATTTTGAAAATTTTAGGGAATTTCTGTGTAAAAACCCCTTTGGATTTTTGTCAAACATAAGTATTTTAATTTTTGAACACTTTTGGGGTTTATAACTTGAGAAAATCGTGAGCTTATGATTGTTTCAAAAATCTTGAGATTTCGGAGTACTACCCCCTTTCGATTTTTTTGAAAAACTAATATTTTCAATTTTGAACATTTTAGGGGATTTATGTGTACTAACCCCTTTGGATTTTTGTCACACATAAGTATTTTCATAAGCTTATGATTGTTTCAAAAATTTCGAGATTTAGGTGTACTACCCACTTTCGATTATTTTGAAAAACTAATATTTTCAATTTTGAATATTTTAGTGGATTTATGTGTACTAACCCCTTTGGATTTTTGTCAAACATAAGTATTTTAATTTTTGAACACTTTTAAGGTTAATAACTTGAGAAAATAATGAGCTTATGATTGTTTCAAAAATCTTGAGAATTCGGTGTACTACCCCCTTTCGATTTTTTTGAAAAACTAATATTTTCAATTTTGAACATTTTAGGGGATTTCTATGTACTAACCCCTTTGGATTTTTGTCACACATAAGTATTTTCATAAGCTTATGATTGTTTCAAAATTCTCGAGATTTCGGTGTACTACCCTCTTTCGGTTTTTTTTGAAAAACTAATATTTTCAATTTTGAAAATTTTAGGGAATTTCTGTGTACAAACCCCTTTGGATTTTTGTCAAACATAAGTAGTTTCATTTTTGAACACTTTTGGGGTTAATAACTTGAGAAAAATCATGAGCTTATGATTGTTTCAAAAATCTTGAGATTTCGGTGTACTACCCCCTTTCAATTTTTTTGAAAAACTAATATTTTCAATTTTGAACATTTTAGGGGATTTATGTGTACTAACCCCTTTGGATTTTTGTCACACATAAGTATTTTCATAAGCTTATGATTGTTTCAAAAATTTCGAGATTTAGGTGTACTACCCACTTTCGATTATTTTGAAAAACTAATATTTTCAATTTTGAACATTTTAGTGGATTTATGTGTACTAACCCCTTTGGATTTTTGTCAAACATAAGTATTTTAATTTTTGAACACTTTTAAGGTTAATAACTTGAGAAAATAATGAGCTTATGATTGTTTCAAAAATCTTGAGAATTCGGTGTACTACCCCCTTTCGATTTTTTTGAAAAACTAATATTTTCAATTTTGAACATTTTAGGGGATTTCTATGTACTAACCCCTTTGGATTTTTGTCACACATAAGTATTTTCATAAGCTTATGATTGTTTCAAAATTCTCGAGATTTCGGTGTACTACTCTCTTTCGGTTTTTTTTGAAAAACTAATATTTTCAATTTTGAAAATTTTAGGGAATTTCTGTGTACAAACCCCTTTGGATTTTTGTCAAACATAAGTATTTTAATTTTTGAACACTTTTGGGGTTTATAACTTGAGAAAATCGTGAGCTTATGATTGTTTCAAAAATCTTGAGATTTCGGAGTACTACCCCCCCTTTCGATTTTTTTGAAAAACTAATATTTTCAATTTTGAACATATTAGGGGATTTATGTGTACTAACCCCTTTAGATTTTTGTCACACATAAGTATTTTCATAAGCTTATGATTGTTTCAAAAATTTCGAGATTTAGGTGTACTACCCACTTTCGATTATTTTGAAAAACTAATATTTTCAATTTTGAACATTTTAGGGGATTTCTGTGTACTAACCCCTTTAGATTTTTGTCAAACATAAATATTTTCATTTTTGAACACTTTTGGGGTTTATAACTTGAGAAAATCGTGAGCTTATGATTGTTTCAAAAATCTTGAGATTTCGGAGTACTACCCCCCCTTTCGATTTTTTTGAAAAACTAATATTTTCAATTTTGAACATATTAGGGGATTTATGTGTACTAACCCCTTTAGATTTTTGTCACACATAAGTATTTTCATAAGCTTATGATTGTTTCAAAAATTTCGAGATTTAGGTGTACTACCCACTTTCGATTATTTTGAAAAACTAATATTTTCAATTTTGAACATTTTAGGGGATTTCTGTGTACTAACCCCTTTATATTTTTGTCAAACATAAGTATTTTCATTTTTGAACACTTTTAAGGTTAATAACTTGAGAAAATCATGAGCTTATGATTGTTTCAAAAATCTTGAGAATTCGGTGTACTACCCCCTATCGATTTTTTTGAAAAACTAATATTTTCAATTTTGAACATTTTAGGGGATTTCTATGTACTAACCCCTTTGGATTTTTGTCACACATAAGTATTTTCATAAGCTTATGATTGTTTCAAAATTCTCGAGATTTCGGTGTACTACCCTCTTTCGGTTTTTTTTGAAAAACTAATATTTTCAATTTTGAAAATTTTAGGGAATTTCTGTGTAAAAACCCCTTTGGATTTTTGTCAAACATAAGTATTTTAATTTTTGAACACTTTTGGGGTTTATAACTTGAGAAAATCGTGAGCTTATGATTGTTTCAAAAATCTTGAGATTTCGGAGTACTACCCCCTTTCGATTTTTTTGAAAAACTAATATTTTCAATTTTGAAAATTTTAGGGGATTTATGTGTACTAACCCCTTTGGATTTTTGTCAAACATAAGTATTTTAATTTTTGAACACTTTTAAGGTTAATAACTTGAGAAAATAATGAGCTTATGATTGTTTCAAAAATCTTGAGAATTCGGTGTACTACCCCCTTTCGATTTTTTTGAAAAACTAATATTTTCAATTTTGAACATTTTAGGGGATTTCTATGTACTAACCCCTTTGGATTTTTGTCACACATAAGTATTTTCATAAGCTTATGATTGTTTCAAAATTCTCGAGATTTCGGTGTACTACCCTCTTTCGGGTTTTTTTGAAAAACTAATATTTTCAATTTTGAAAATTTTAGGGAATTTCTGTGTACAAACCCCTTTGGATTTTTGTCAAACATAAGTATTTTAATTTTTGAACACTTTTGGGGTTTATAACTTGAGAAAATCGTGAGCTTATGATTGTTTCAAAAATCTTGAGATTTCGGAGTACTACCCCCTTTCGATTTTTTTGAAAAACTAATATTTTCAATTTTGAACATATTAGGGGATTTATGTGTACTAACCCCTTTAGATTTTTGTCACACATAAGTATTTTCATAAGCTTATGATTGTTTCAAAAATTTCGAGATTTAGGTGTACTACCCACTTTCGATTATTTTGAAAAACTAATATTTTCAATTTTGAACATTTTAGGGGATTTCTGTGTACTAACCCCTTTAGATTTTTGTCAAACATAAGTATTTTCATTTTTGAACACTTTTAAGGTTAATAACTTGAGAAAATCATGAGCTTATGATTGTTTCAAAAATCTTGAGAATTCGGTGTACTACCCCCTATCGATTTTTTTGAAAAACTAATATTTTCAATTTTGAACATTTTAGGGGATTTCTATGTACTAACCCCTTTGGATTTTTGTCACACATAAGTATTTTCATAAGCTTATGATTGTTTCAAAATTCTCGAGATTTCGGTGTACTACCCTCTTTCGGTTTTTTTTGAAAAACTAATATTTTCAATTTTGAAAATTTTAGGGAATTTCTGTGTAAAAACCCCTTTGGATTTTTGTCAAACATAAGTATTTTAATTTTTGAACACTTTTGGGGTTTATAACTTGAGAAAATCGTGAGCTTATGATTGTTTCAAAAATCTTGAGATTTCGGAGTACTACCCCCTTTCGATTTTTTTGAAAAACTAATATTTTCAATTTTGAAAATTTTAGGGGATTTATGTGTACTAACCCCTTTGGATTTTTGTCACACATAAGTATTTTCATAAGCTTATGATTGTTTCAAAAATTTCGAGATTTAGGTGTACTACCCACTTTCGATTATTTTGAAAAACTAATATTTTCAATTTTGAACATTTTTGTGGATTTATGTGTACTAACCCCTTTGGATTTTTGTCAAACATAAGTATTTTAATTTTTGAACACTTTTAAGGTTAATAACTTGAGAAAATAATGAGCTTATGATTGTTTCAAAAATCTTGAGAATTCGGTGTACTACCTCCTTTCGATTTTTTTGAAAAACTAATATTTTCAATTTTGAACATTTTAGGGGATTTCTATGTACTAACCCCTTTGGATTTTTGTCACACATAAGTATTTTCATAAGCTTATGATTGTTTCAAAATTCTCGAGATTTCGGTGTACTATCCTCTTTCGGTTTTTTTTGAAAAACTAATATTTTCAATTTTTAAAATTTTAGGGAATTTCTGTGTACAAACCCCTTTGGATTTTTGTCAAACATAAGTATTTTCATTTTTGAACACTTTTGGGGTTAATAACTTGAGAAAAATCATGAGCTTATGATTGTTTCAAAAATCTTGAGATTTCGGTGTACTACCCCCTTTCAATTTTTTTGAAAAACTAATATTTTCAATTTTGAACATTTTAGGGGATTTATGTGTACTAACCCCTTTGGATTTTTGTCACACATAAGTATTTTCATAAGCTTATGATTGTTTCAAAAATTTCGAGATTTAGGTGTACTACCCACTTTCGATTATTTTGAAAAACTAATATTTTCAATTTTGAACATTTTAGTGGATTTATGTGTACTAACCCCTTTGGATTTTTGTCAAACATAAGTATTTTAATTTTTGAACACTTTTAAGGTTAATAACTTGAGAAAATAATGAGCTTATGATTGTTTCAAAAATCTTGAGAATTCGGTGTACTACCCCCTTTCGATTTTTTTGAAAAACTAATATTTTCAATTTTGAACATTTTAGGGGATTTCTATGTACTAACCCCTTTGGATTTTTGTCACACATAAGTATTTTCATAAGCTTATGATTGTTTCAAAATTCTCGAGATTTCGGTGTACTACCCTCTTTCGGTTTTTTTTGAAAAACTAATATTTTCAATTTTGAAAATTTTAGGGAATTTCTGTGTACAAACCCCTTTGGATTTTTGTCAAACATAAGTATTTTACTTTTTGAACACTTTTGGGGTTTATAACTTGAGAAAATCGTGAGCTTATGATTGTTTCAAAAATCTTGAGATTTCGGAGTACTACCCACTTTCGATTTTTTTGAAAAACTAATATTTTCAATTTTGAACATATTAGGGGATTTATGTGTACTAACCCCTTTAGATTTTTGTCACACATAAGTATTTTCATAAGCTTATGATTGTTTCAAAAATTTCGAGATTTAGGTGTACTACCCACTTTCGATTATTTTGAAAAACTAATATTTTCAATTTTGAACATTTTAGGGGATTTCTGTGTACTAACCCCTTTAGATTTTTGTCAAACATAAGTATTTTCATTTTTGAACACTTTTAAGGTTAATAACTTGAGAAAATCATGAGCTTATGATTGTTTCAAAAATCTCGAGATTTCGGTGTACTACCCTCTTTTGTTTTTTTTTGAAAAACTAATATTTTCAATTTTGAATATTTTAGGGGATTTCTGTGTACTAACCCCTTTGGATTTTTGTCAAACATAAGTATTTTAATTTTTGAACACTTTTAAGGTTAATAACTTGAGAAAATAATGAGCTTATGATTGTTTCAAAAATCTTGAGAATTCGGTGTACTACCCCCTTTCGATTTTTTTGAAAAACTAATATTTTCAATTTTGATTATTTTAGGGGATTTCTGTGTACTAACCCCTTTGGATTTTTGTCACACATAAGTATTTTCATAAGCTTATGATTGTTTGAAAAAATTCGAGATTTAGGTGTACTACCCCCTCTCGATTATTTTGAAAAACTAATATTTTCAATTTTGAACATTTTAGGGAATTTCTGTGTACAAACCCCTTTGGATTTTTGTCAAACATAAGTATTTTGATTTTTGAACACTTTTAAGGTTAATAACTTGAGAAAATCATGATCTTATGATTGCTTCAAAAATCTTGAGATTTAGGAGTACTACCCCCTTTCGATTTTTTTGAAAAACTAATATTTTCAATTTTGAACATTTTAGGGGATTTATGTGTACTAACCCCTTTGGATTTTTGTCACACATAAGTATTTTCATAAGCTTATGATTGTTTCAAAAATTTCGAGATTTAGGTGTACTACCCAATTTCGATTATTTTGAAAAACTAATATTTTCAATTTTGAACATTTTAGGGGATTTCTGTGTACTAACCCCTTTGGATTTTTGTCAAACATAAGTATTTTCATTTTTGAACTCTTTTGGGGTTAATAACTTGAGAAAATCATATGCTTTTGATTGTTTCAAAAATCTCCAAATTTCGGTGTACTACCCCCATTCGGTTTTTTTGAAAAACTAATATTTTCAATTTTGAACTTTTTAGGGGATTTCTGTGTACTAACCCCTTTGGATTTTTATAAAACATAAGTATTTTCATTTTTGAACTCTTTTGGGGTTAAAAACTTGATAAAATCATATGCTTTTGATTGTTTCAAAAATCTCCAAATTTCGGTGTACTACCCCCATTCGTTTTTTTTGAAAAACTAATATTTTCAATTTTTAACATTTTAGGGGATTTCTGTGTACTAACCCCTTTGGATTTTTGTAAAACATAAGTATTTTCATTTTTGAAAACTTTTGGGGTTAATAACTTGAGAAAATCATGAGCTTATGATTGTTTAAAAAATCTTGAGATTTCGGTGTAGTACCCTCTTTCGATTTTCTTTTAAAAACTAATATTTTCAATTTTGAACATTTTAGGGGATTTCTATGTACTAACCCCTTTGGATTTTTGTCACACATAAGTATTTTCATAAGCTTATGATTGTTTCAAAATTCTCGAGATTTCGGTGTACTACCCTCTTTCGGTTTTTTTTGAAAAACTAATATTTTCAATTTTGAAAATTTTAGGGAATTTCTGTGTACAAACCCCTTTGGATTTTTGTCAAACAGAAGTATTTTAATTTTTGAACACTTTTGGGGTTAATAACTTGAGAAAAATCATGAGCTTATGATTGTTTCAAAAATCTTGAGATTTCGGTGTACTACCACCTTTCGATTTTTTTGAAAAACTAATATTTTCAATTTTGAACATTTTAGGGGATTTATGTGTACTAACCCCTTTGGATTTTTGTCACACATAAGTATTTTCATAAGCTTATGATTGTTTCAAAAATTTCGAGATTTAGGTGTACTACCCACTTTCGATTATTTTGAAAAACTAATATTTTCAATTTTGAACATTTTAGTGGATTTATGTGTACTAACCCCTTTGGATTTTTGTCAAACATAAGTATTTTAATTTTTGAACACTTTTAAGGTTAATAACTTGAGAAAATAATGAGCTTATGATTGTTTCAAAAATCTTGAGAATTCGGTGTACTACCCCCTTTCGATTTTTTTGAAAAACTAATATTTTCAATTTTGAACATTTTAGGGGATTTCTATGTATTAACCCCTTTGGATTTTTGTCACACATAAGTATTTTCATAAGCTTATGATTGTTTCAAAATTCTCGAGATTTCGGTGTACTACCCTCTTTCGGTTTTTTTTGAAAAACTAATATTTTCAATTTTGAAAATTTTAGGGAATTTCTGTGTACAAACCCCTTTGGATTTTTGTCAAACATAAGTATTTTCATTTTTGAACACTTTTGGGGTTAATAACTTGAGAAAAATCATGAGCTTATGATTGTTTCAAAAATCTTGAGATTTCGGTGTACTACCCCCTTTCAATTTTTTTGAAAAACTAATATTTTCAATTTTGAACATTTTAGGGGATTTATGTGTACTAACCCCTTTGGATTTTTGTCACACATAAGTATTTTCATAAGCTTATGATTGTTTCAAAAATTTCGAGATTTAGGTGTACTACCCACTTTCGATTATTTTGAAAAACTAATATTTTCAATTTTGAACATTTTAGTGGATTTATGTGTACTAACCCCTTTAGATTTTTGTCAAACATAAGTATTTTAATTTTTGAACACTTTTAAGGTTAATAACTTGAGAAAATAATGAGCTTATGATTGTTTCAAAAATCTTGAGATTTCGGTGTACTACCCCCTTTCGATTTTTTTGAAAAACTAATATTTTCAATTTTGAACATTTTAGGGGATTTCTATGTACTAACCCCTTTGGATTTTTGTCACACATAAGTATTTTCATAAGCTTATGATTGTTTCAAAATACTCGAGATTTCGGTGTACTACCCTCTTTCGGTTTTTTTTGAAAAACTAATATTTTCAATTTTGAAAATTTTAGGGAATTTCTGTGTACAAACCCCTTTGGATTTTTGTCAAACATAAGTATTTTACTTTTTGAACACTTTTGGGGTTTATAACTTGAGAAAATCGTGAGCTTATGATTGTTTCAAAAATCTTGAGATTTCGGAGTACTACCCCCTTTCGATTTTTTTGAAAAACTAATATTTTCAATTTTAAACATATTAGGGGATTTATGTGTACTAACCCCTTTAGATTTTTGTCACACATAAGTATTTTCATAAGCTTATGATTGTTTCAAAAATTTTGAGATTTAGGTGTACTACCCACTTTCGATTATTTTGAAAAACTAATATTTTCAATTTTGAACATTTTAGGGGATTTCTGTGTACTAACCCCTTTAGATTTTTGTCAAACATAAGTATTTTCATTTTTGAACACTTTTAAGGTTAATAACTTGAGAAAATCATGAGCTTATGATTGTTTCAAAAATCTCGAGATTTCGGTGTACTACCCTCTTTTGTTTTTTTTTGAAAAACTAATATTTTCAATTTTGAACATTTTAGGGGATTTCTGTGTACTAACCCCTTTGGATTTTTGTCAAACATAAGTATTTTAATTTTTGAACACTTTTAAGGTTAATAACTTGAGAAAATAATGAGCTTATGATTGTTTCAAAAATCTTGAGAATTCGGTGTACTACCCCCTTTCGATTTTTTTGAAAAACTAATATTTTCAATTTTGATTATTTTAGGGGATTTCTGTGTACTAACCCCTTTGGATTTTTGTCACACATAAGTATTTTCATAAGCTTATGATTGTTTGAAAAAATTCGAGATTTAGGTGTACTACCCCCTCTCGATTATTTTGAAAAACTAATATTTTCAATTTTGAACATTTTAGGGAATTTCTGTGTACAAACCCCTTTGGATTTTTGTCAAACATAAGTATTTTGATTTTTGAACACTTTTAAGGTTAATAACTTGAGAAAATAATGAGCTTATGATTGTTTCAAGAATCTCGAGATTTCGGTGTACTACCCTCTTTCGGTTTTTCTTGAAAAACTAATATTTTCAATTTTGAAAATTTTAGGGAATTTCTGTGTACAAACCCCTTTGGATTTTTGTCAAACATAAGTATTTTAATTTTTGAACACTTTTGGGGTTAATAACTCGAGAAAATCATGATCTTATGATTGCTTCAAAAATCATGAGATTTAGGAGTACTACCCCCTTTCGATTTTTTTGAAAAACTAATATTTTCAATTTTGAACATTTTAGGGGATTTATGTGTACTAACCCCTTTGGATTTTTGTCACACATAAGTATTTTCATAAGCTTATGATTGTTTCAAAAATTTCGAGATTTAGGTGTACTACCCACTTTCGATTATTTTGAAAAACTAATATTTTCAATTTTGAACATTTTAGGGGATTTCTGTGTACTAACCCCTTTGGATTTTTGTCAAACATAAGTATTTTCATTTTTGAACTCTTTTGGGGTTAATAACTTGAGAAAATCATATGCTTTTGATTGTTTCAAAAATCTCCAAATTTCGGTGTACTACCCCCATTCGGTTTTTTTGAAAAACTAATATTTTCAATTTTGAACTTTTTAGGGGATTTCTGTGTACTAACCCCTTTGGATTTTTATAAAACATAAGTATTTTCATTTTTGAACTCTTTTGGGGTTAAAAACTTGAGAAAATCATATGCTTTTGATTGTTTCAAAAATCTCCAAATTTCGGTGTACTACCCCCATTCGTTTTTTTTGAAAAACTAATATTTTCAATTTTTAACATTTTAGGGGATTTCTGTGTACTAACCCCTTTAGATTTTTGTAAAACATAAGTATTTTCATTTTTGAAAACTTTTGGGGTTAATAACTTGAGAAAATCATGAGCTTATGATTGTTTAAAAAATCTTGAGATTTCGGTGTAGTACCCTCTTTCGATTTTTTTTTAAAAACTAATATTTTCAATTTTGAACATTTTAGGGGATTTCTATGTACTAACCCCTTTGGATTTTTGTCACACATAAGTATTTTCATAAGCTTATGATTGTTTCAAAATTCTCGAGATTTCGGTGTACTACCCTCTTTCGGGTTTTTTTGAAAAACTAATATTTTCAATTTTGAAAATTTTAGGGAATTTCTGTGTACAAACCCCTTTGGATTTTTGTCAAACAGAAGTATTTTAATTTTTGAACACTTTTGGGGTTAATAACTTGAGAAAAATCATGAGCTTATGATTGTTTCAAAAATCTTGAGATTTCGGTGTACTACCACCTTTCGATTATTTTGAAAAACTAATATTTTCAATTTTGAACATTTTAGGGGATTTATGTGTACTAACCCCTTTGGATTTTTGTCACACATAATTATTTTCATAAGCTTATGATTGTTTTAAAAATTTCGAGATTTAGGTGTACTACCCACTTTCGATTATTTTGAAAAACTAATATTTTCAATTTTGAACATTTTAAGGGATTTCTGTGTACTAACCCCTTTGGATTTTTGTCACACATAAGTATTTTCATAAGCTTATGATTGTTTCAAAAATTTCGAGATTTAGGTGTACTACCCACTTTCGATTATTTTGAAAAACTAATATTTTCAATTTTGAACATTTTAGGGGATTTCTGTGTACTAACCCCTTTAGATTTTTGTCAAACATAAGTATTTTCATTTTTGAACACTTTTAAGGTTAATAACTTGAGAAAATCATGAGCTTATGATTGTTTCAAAAATCTCGAGATTTCGGTGTACTACCCTCTTTTGTTTTTTTTTGAAAAACTAATATTTTCAATTTTGAACATTTTAGGGGATTTCTGTGTACTAACCCCTTTGGATTTTTGTCAAACATAAGTATTTTAATTTTTGAACACTTTTAAGGTTAATAACTTGAGAAAATAATGAGCTTATGATTGTTTCAAAAATCTTGAGAATTCGGTGTACTACCCCCTTTCGATTTTTTGGAAAAACTAATATTTTCAATTTTGATTATTTTAGGGGATTTCTGTGTACTAACCCCTTTGGATTTTTGTCACACATAAGTATTTTCATAAGCTTATGATTGTTTGAATAAATTCGAGATTTAGGTGTACTACCCCCTCTCGATTATTTTGAAAAACTAATATTTTCAATTTTGAACATTTTAGGGAATTTCTGTGTACAAACCCCTTTGGATTTTTGTCAAACATAAGTATTTTGATTTTTGAACACTTTTAAGGTTAATAACTTGAGAAAATAATGAGCTTATGATTGTTTCAAAAATCTCGAGATTTCGGTGTACTACCCTCTTTCGGTTTTTCTTGAAAAACTAATATTTTCAATTTTGAAAATTTTAGGGAATTTCTGTGTACAAACCCCTTTGGATTTTTGTCAAACATAAGTATTTTAATTTTTGAATACTTTTGGGGTTAATAACTCGAGAAAATCATGATCTTATGATTGTTTCAAAAATCTTGAGATTTAGGTGTACTACCCCCTTTCGATTTTTTTGAAAAACTAATATTTTCAATTTTGAACATTTTAGGGGATTTATGTGTACTAACCCCTTTGGATTTTTGTCACACATAAGTATTTTCATAACATAAGTATTTTCATAATCTTATGATTGTTTCAAAAATTTCGAGATTTAGGTGTACTACCCACTTTCGATTATTTTGAAAAACTAATATTTTCAATTTTGAACATTTTAGGGGATTTCTGTGTACTAACCCCTTTGGATTTTTGTCAAACATAAGTATTTTCATTTTTGAACTCTTTTGGGGTTAATAACTTGAGAAAATCATATGCTTTTGATTGTTTCAAAAATCTCCATATTTCGGTGTACTACCCCCATTCGGTTTTTTTTGAAAAACTAATATTTTCAATTTTGAACATTTTAGGGGATTTCTGTGTACTAACCCCTTTGGATTTTTATAAAACATAAGTATTTTCATTTTTGAACTCTTTTGGGGTTAATAACTTGAGAAAATCATATGCTTTTGATTGTTTCAAAAATCTCCAAATTTCGGTGTACTACCCCCATTCGTTTTTTTTTGAAAAACTAATATTTTCAATTTTTAACATTTTAGGGGATTTCTGTGTACTAACCCCTTTGGATTTTTGTACAACATAAGTATTTTCATTTTTGAAAACTTTTGGGGTTAATAACTTGAGAAAATCATGAGCTTATGATTGTTTCAAAAATCTTGAGATTTCGGTGTAGTACCCTCTTTCGATTTTTTTTAAAAACTAATATTTTCAATTTTGAACATTTTAGGGGATTTCTGTGTACTAACCCCTTTGGATTTTTGTCAAACATAAGTATTTTCTTTTTTGAACACTTTTAAGGTTAATAACTTGAGAAAATCATGAGTTTATGATTGTTTCAAAAATCTCGAGATTTCAGTGTACTACCCTCTTTCTTTCTTTTTTGAAAAACTAATATTTTCAATTTTGAACATTTTAGGGAATTTATGTGTACAAACCCCTTTAGATTTTTGTCAAACATAAGTATTTTCATTTTTGAACACTTTTAAGGTTAATAACTTGAGAAAATCATGAGCTTATGATTGTTTCAAAAATCTCGAGAGTTCGGTGTACTACCCTCTTTCTTTCTTTTTTGAAAAACTAATATTTTCAATTTTGAACATTTTAGGGGATTTCTGTGTACTAACCCCTTTGGATTTTTGTCACACATAAGTATTTTCATAAGCTTATGATTGTTTCAAAAAATTCGAGATTTAGGTGTACTACCCACTTTCAATTTTTTTGAAAAACTAATATTTTCAATTTTGAAAATTTTAGGGAATTTCTGTGTACAAACCCCTTTGGATTTTTGTCAAACATAAGTATTTTAATTTTTGAACACTTTTGGGGTTAATAACTTGAGAAAAATCATGAGCTTATGATTGTTTCAAAAATCTTGAGATTTCGGTGTACTACCCCTTTTCGATTTTTTTGAAAAACTAATATTTTCAATTTTGAACATTTTAGGGGATTTATGTGTACTAACCCCTTTAGATTTTTGTCACACATAAGTATTTTCATAAGCTTATGATTGTTTCAAAAATTTTGAGATTTAGGTGTACTACCCACTTTCGATTATTTTGAAAAACTAATATTTTCAATTTTGAACATTTTAGGGGATTTCTGTGTACTAACCCCTTTAGATTTTTGTCAAACATAAGTATTTTCATTTTTGAACACTTTTAAGGTTAATAACTTGAGAAAATCATGAGCTTATGATTGTTTCAAAAATCTCGAGATTTCGGTGTACTACCCTCTTTTGTTTTTTTTTGAAAAACTAATATTTTCAATTTTGAACATTTTAGGGGATTTCTGTGTACGAACCCCTTTGGATTTTTGTCAAACATAAGTATTTTAATTTTTGAACACTTTTAAGGTTAATAACTTGAGAAAATAATGAGCTTATGATTGTTTCAAAAATCTTGAGAATTCGGTGTACTACCCCCTTTCGATTTTTTTGAAAAACTAATATTTTCGATTTTGAACATTTTAGGGGATTTCTGTGTACTAACCCCTTTGGATTTTTGTCCCACATAAGTATTTTCATAAGCTTATGATTGTTTCAAAAATTTCGAGATTTAGGTGTACTACCCACTTTCGATTATTTTGAAAAACTAATATTTTCAATTTTGAACATTTTAGGGGATTTTTGTGTACTAACCCCTTTGGATTTTTGTCAAACATAAGTATTTTCATTTTTGAACACTTTTAAGGTTAATAACTTGAGAAAATAATGAGCTTATGATTGTTTCAAAAATCTTGAGAATTCGGTGTACTACCCCCTTTCGATTTTTTTGAAAAACTAATATTTTCAATTTTGAACATTTTAGGGGATTTCTATGTACTAACCCCTTTGGATTTTTGTCACACATAAGTATTTTCATTTTTTAAAACTTTTGGGGTTAATAACTTGAGAAAATCATGAGCTTATGATTGTTTCAAAAATCTTGAGATTTCGGTGTACTACCCTCTTTCGATTTTTTTTAAAAACTAATATTTTCAATTTTGAACATTTTAGGGGATTTCTGTGTACTAACCCCTTTGGATTTTTGTCAAACATAAGTATTTTCTTTTTTGAACACTTTTAAGGTTAATAACTTGAGAAAATCATGAGCTTATGATTGTTTCAAAAATCTCGAGATTTCAGTGTACTACCCTCTTTCTTTCTTTTTTGAAAAACTAATATTTTCAATTTTGAACATTTTAGGGAATTTATGTGTACAAACCCCTTTAGATTTTTGTCAAACATAAGTATTTTAATTTTTGAACACTTTTAAGGTTAATAACTTGAGAAAATCATGAGCTTATGATTGTTTCAAAAATCTCGAGATTTCGGTGTACTACCCTCTTTCTTTCTTTTTTGAAAAACTAATATTTTCAATTTTGAACATTTTAGGGGATTTCTGTGTACTAACCCCTTTGGATTTTTGTCACACATAAGTATTTTCATAAGCTTATGATTGTTTCAAAAAATTCGAGATTTAGGTGTACTACCCCCTTTCGATTATTTTGAAAAACTAATATTTTCAATTTTGAACATTTTAGGGGATTTCTGTGTACTAACTCGTTTAGATTTTTGTCAAACATAAGTATTTTCATTTTTGAACACTTTTAAGGTTAATAACTTGAGAAAATCATGAGCTTATGATTGTTTCAAAAATCTCGAGATTTCGGTGTACTACCCTCTTTTGTTTTTTTTGAAAAACTAATATTTTCAATTTTGAACATTTTAGGGAATTTCTGTGTACAAACCCCTTTGGATTTTTGTCAAACATAAGTATTTTCATTTTTGAACACTTTTGGGGTTAATAACTTGAGAAAATCATGAGCTTATGATTGTTTCAAAAATCTCGAGATTTCGGTGTACTACCCCCTTTTGTTTTTTTTGAAAAACTAATATTTTCAATTTTGAACATTTTAGGGGATTTCTGTGTACTAACCCCTTTGGATTTTTGTCACACATAAGTATTTTCATAAGCTTATGATTGTTTCAAAAAATTCGAGATTTAGGTGTACTACCCCCTTTCGATTATTTTGAAAAACTAATATTTTCAATTTTGAACATTTTTGGGAATTTCTGTGTACAAACCCCTTTAGATTTTTGTCAAACATAAGTATTTTCATTTTTGAACACTTTTGGGGTTAATAACTTGAGAAAATCATGATCTTATCATTGTTTCAAAAATCTTGAGATTTCGGTGTACTACCCCCTTTCGATTTTTTTGAAAAACTAATATTTTCAATTTTGAACATTTTAGGGGATTTATGTGTACTAACCCCTTTGGATTTTTGTCACACATAAGTATTTTCATAAGCTTATGATTGTTTCAAAAATTTCGAGATTTAGGTGTACTACCCACTTTCGATTATTTTGAAAAACTAATATTTTCAATTTTGAACATTTTAGAGGATTTTTGTGTACTAACCCCTTTGGATTTTTGTCAAACATAAGTATTTTAATTTTTGAACACTTTTAAGGTTAATAACTTGAGAAAATAATGAGCTTATGATTGTTTCAAAAATCTTGAGAATTCGGTGTATACTCTTTCGGGTTTTTTTGAAAAACTAATATTTTCAATTTTGAAAATTTTAGGGAATTTCTGTGTACAAACCCCTTTGGATTTTTGTCAAACATAAGTATTTTAATTTTTGAACACTTTTGGGGTTAATAACTTGAGAAAATCATGAGCTTATGACTGTTTCAAAAATCTTGAGATTTCGGTGTACTACCCCTTTTCGATTTTTTTGAAAAACTAATATTTTCAATTTTGAACATTTTAGGGGATTTATGTGTACTAACCCCCTTTGGATTTTTGTCACACATAAGTATTTTCATAAGCTTATGATTTTTTCAAAAATTTCGAGATTTAGGTGTACTACCCACTTTCGATTATTTTGAAAAACTAATATTTTCAATTTTGAACATTTTAGAGGATTTCTGTGTACTAACCCCTTTGGATTTTTGTCACACATAAGTATTTTCATAAGCTTATGATTGTTTCAAAAAATTCGAGATTTAGGTGTACTACCCCCTTTCGATTATTTTGAAAAACTAATATTTTCAATTTTGAACATTTTAGGGGATTTCTATGTACAAACCCCTTTGGATTTTTGTCAAACATAAGTATTTTCATTTTTGAACACTTTTGGGGTTAATAACTTGAGAAAATCATGAGCTTATGATTGTTTCAAAAATCTCGAGATTTCAGTGTACTACCCCCCTTTTGGTTTTTTTGAAAAACTAATATTTTCAATTTTGAACATTTTAGGGGATTTCTGTGTACTAACCCCTTTGGATTTTTGTCACACATAAGTATTTTCATAAGCTTATGATTGTTTCAAAAATTTCGAGATTTAGGTGTACTACCCACTTTCGATTATTTTGAAAAACTAATATTTTCAATTTTGAACATATTAGAGGATTTCTGTGTACTAACCCCTTTGGATTTTTGTCAAACATAAGTATTTTAATTTTTGAACACTTTTAAGGTTAATAACTTGAGAAAATAATGAGCTTATGATTGTTTCAAAAATCTTGAGAATTCGGTGTATACTCTTTCGGTTTTTTTTGAAAAACTAATATTTTCAATTTTGAAAATTTTAGGGAACTTCTGTGTACAAACCCCTTTGGATTTTTGTCAAACATAAGTATTTTAATTTTTGAACACTTTTGGGGTTAATAACTTGAGAAAATCATGAGCTTATGATTGTTTCAAAAATCTTGAGATTTCGGTGTAGTACCCTCTTTCGATTTTTTTTAAAAACTAATATTTTCAATTTTGAACATTTTAGGGGATTTTTGTGTACTAACCCCCTTTGGATTTTTGTCACACATAAGTATTTTCATAAGCTTATGATTGTTTCAAAAAATTCGAGATTTAGGTGTACTACCCACTTTCGATTTTTTTGAAAAACTAATATTTTCAATTTTGAAAATTTTAGGGAATTTCTGTGTACAAACCCCTTTGGATTTTTGTCAAACATAAGTATTTTAATTTTTGAACACTTTTGGGGTTAATAACTTGAGAAAAATCATGAGCTTATGATTGTTTCAAAAATCTTGAGATTTCGGTGTACTACCCCTTTCGATTTTTTTGAAAAACTAATATTTTCAATTTTGAACATTTTAGGGGATTTCTGTGTACTAACCCGCGGGTCTGAAGCCGCACCCGCGGGTTTCACCTTCAGCCAAGCCTTTCGAGAAAGCTCAAGCCGCGCCCGCGGCTCTCACCTTCAGCCAAAGCTTTCGAAAAAGCTCAAGCCGCGCCCGCGGCTCTCTGCCATCCAGAGAAGCTGAAGAAACCCAAAACCGCGCCCGCGGCTCTCAACCCGCGGGTGCGGTTCCTCCACAGAAGAATCAAATTGATGTCTTTGCCATTTGAAGTAATTTGTGTTTAATTCTGTAACTTTCCATACGTTTTTTAGGACCTTAATTCGGCTGTTACATCAGCTAATACTATATAGGTAGTGGATGATCATCCTTGATCATCTAACCTTGGTTTTTACCTTGGTTCGAGTCTTTGTTTTGCTTAAGTTTTTGGAAGAGTTTTCACAAACTTATGAGTTGCTAAAGTTCCTTTGTTTCACTTGGCGTTTGAAGCTTTTGGATTCAACAAGTTGTGAGTTTATCCTTTCCTTTTGTCTACTCTTTGATTGTCTCAACTCTCTTGTTTGTATTGTCGATGAACTAGATTTACTACTTTAGATTGATCACCTAAGTTAGTTGTGTCTTGTTCATATTGCTAGAGTTTGATACTTCTAGTTGAATTATCATACTTGTTGTGTAGCACAATCTATTTGCATGAACTAGTTGTGATTGTTATTAGAGAAGAGAGTTGAGTACATGTCGAGTATCCGACTAGTTGTCCATGATATTGTATGTATCTATCTATTCCTGAATGCATTGCTACTTTGTTATTGAACTTCGATAGTTTCGAGGTTATAATCGAGTAAGGGTTATCAGGACTAGTTGGACTAATAACTATTCAAGAACAGGAATTAGAACGATCACTTGAGAACTTGACATAAGGATAAAAAGGATTTTATGATCAACTTGTTAATCTAATTGTGGATAATCGCTAAGTGGAACACTTCGCTTAATCTTGTTATAACCAAGTTGACATTCGATACTTCGTATCAAAACCCCAAAAAAAAACCCTTTGGTTACGTTTATTGGTTAGTCATTGTGATAACTTAAGAATTTGATAAACTGATTCTCTTGGGATTCGACCCTTACTTGCGCACTATATTACTTAGTTTGCATGTTAGGATTACTTGACTTGGCACACGACAAATTCGCCTCGTCAACAAACCCCTTTAGATTTTTGTCAAACATAAGTATTTTCATTTTTGAACACTTTTAAGGTTAATAACTTGAGAAAATCATGAGCTTATGATTGTTTCAAAAATCTCGAGATTTCGGTGTACTACCCTCTTTCTTTCTTTTTTGAAAAACTAATATTTTCAATTTTGAACATTTTAGGGGATTTCTGTGTACAAACCCCTTTGGATTTTTGTCAAACATAAGTATTTTAATTTTTGAACAATTTTGGGGTTAATAACTTGAGAAAAATCATGAGCTTATGATTGTTTCAAAAATCTTGAGATTTCGGTGTACTACCCCTTTCGATTTTTTTGAAAAACTAATATTTTCAATTTTGAACATTTTAGGGGATTTCTGTGTACTAACCCCTTTGGATTTTTGTCACACATAAGTATTTTCATAAGCTTATGATTGTTTCAAAAATTTCGAGATTTAGGTGTACTACCCACTTTCGATTATTTTGAAAAACTAATATTTTCAATTTTGAACATTTTAGGGGATTTCTGTGTACTAACCCCTTTGGATTTTTGTCAAACATAAGTATTTTCATTTTTGAAGACTTTTAAGGTTAATAACTTGAGAAAATAATGAGCTTATGATTGTTTCAAAAATCATGAGAATTCGGTGTACACCCTCTTTCGGTTTTTTTTGAAAAACTAATATTTTCAATTTTGAAAATTTTAGGGAATTTCTGTGTACAAACCCCTTTGGATTTTTGTCAAACATAAGTATTTTAATTTTTTAACACTTTTGGGGTTAATAACTTGAGAAAATCATGAGCTTATGATTGTTTCAAAAATCTTGAGATTTCGGTGTACTACCCCCTTTCGATTTTTTTGAAAAACTAATATTTTCAATTTTGAACATTTTAGGGGATTTCTGTGTACTAACCCCTTTGGATTTTTGTCACACATAAGTATTTTCATAAGCTTATGATTGTTTCAAAAAATTCGAGATTTAGGTGTACTACCCCCTTTCGATTATTTTGAAAAACTAATATTTTCAATTTTGAACATTTTAGGGGATTTCTGTGTACTAACTCGTTTAGATTTTTGTCAAACATAAGTATTTTCATTTTTGAACACTTTTAAGGTTAATAACTTGAGAAAATCATGAGCTTATGATTGTTTCAAAAATCTCGAGATTTCGGTGTACTACCCTCTTTTGTTTTTTTTGAAAAACTAATATTTTCAATTTTGAACATTTTAGGGAATTTCTGTGTACAAACCCCTTTGGATTTTTGTCAAACATAAGTATTTTCATTTTTGAACACTTTTGGGGTTAATAACTTGAGAAAATCATGAGCTTATGATTATTTCAAAAATCTCGAGATTTCGGTGTACTACCCCCTTTTGGTTTTTTTGAAAAACTAATATTTTCAATTTTGAACATTTTAGGGGATTTCTGTGTACTAACCCCTTTGGATTTTTGTCACACATAAGTATTTTCATAAGCTTATGATTGTTTCAAAAAATTCGAGATTTAGGTGTACTACCCCCTTTCGATTATTTTGAAAAACTAATATTTTCAATTTTGAACATTTTAGGGAATTTCTGTGTACAAACCCCTTTAGATTTTTGTCAAACATAAGTATTTTCATTTTTGAACACTTTTGGGGTTAATAACTTGAGAAAATCATGATCTTATCATTGTTTCAAAAATCTTGAGATTTCGGTGTACTACCCCCTTTCGATTTTTTTGAAAAACTAATATTTTCAATTTTGAACATTTTAGGGGATTTATGTGTACTAACCCCTTTGGATTTTTGTCACACATAAGTATTTTCATAAGCTTATGATTGTTTCAAAAATTTCGAGATTTAGGTGTACTACCCACTTTCGATTATTTTGAAAAACTAATATTTTCAATTTTGAACATTTTAGAGGATTTCTGTGTACTAACCCCTTTGGATTTTTGTCAAACATAAGTATTTTAATTTTTGAACACTTTTAAGGTTAATAACTTGAGAAAATAATGATCTTATGATTGTTTCAAAAATCTTGAGAATTCGGTGTATATTCTTTCGGTTTTTTTTGAAAAACTAATATTTTCAATTTTGAAAATTTTAGGGAATTTCTGTGTACAAACCCCTTTGGATTTTTGTCAAACATAAGTATTTTAATTTTTGAACACTTTTGGGGTTAATAACTTGAGAAAATCATGAGCTTATGATTGTTTCATAAATCTTGAGATTTCGGTGTACTACGCCCTTTCGATTTTTTTGAAAAACTAATATTTTCAATTTTGAACATTTTAGGGGATTTATGTGTACTAACCCCCTTTGGATTTTTGTCAAACATAAGTATTTTCATAAGCTTATGATTGTTTCAAAAATTTCGAGATTTAGGTGTACTACCCACTTTCGATTATTTTGAAAAACTAATATTTTCAATTTTGAACATTTTAGAGGATTTCTGTGTACTAACCCCTTTGGATTTTTGTCACACATAAGTATTTTCATAAGCTTATGATTGTTTCAAAAAATTCGAGATTTAGGTGTACTACCCCCTTTCGATTATTTTGAAAAACTAATATTATCAATTTTGAACATTTTAGGGGATTTCTGTGTACAAACCCCTTTGGATTTTTGTCAAACATAAGTATTTTCATTTTTGAACACTTTTGGGGTTAATAACTTGAGAAAATCATGAGCTTATGATTGTTTCAAAAATCTCGAGATTTCAGTGTACTACCCCCTTCTGGTTTTTTTGAAAAACTAATATTTTCAATTTTGAACATTTTAGGGGATTTCT
The DNA here is from genome assembly GCA_029168935.1 of Oxyria digyna. Lineage (NCBI taxonomy): Eukaryota > Viridiplantae > Streptophyta > Magnoliopsida > Caryophyllales > Polygonaceae > Oxyria > Oxyria digyna. The sequence continues at coordinate 671,964 of JAPVLV010000001.1, read as the reverse complement.
GTGTACTAACCCCTTTGGATTTTTGTCACACATAAGTATTTTCATAAGCTTATGATTGTTTCAAAAAATTCGAGATTTAGGTGTACTACCCCCTTTCGATTATTTTGAAAAACTAATATTTTCAATTTTGAACATTTTAGGGGATTTCTGTGTACTAACTCGTTTAGATTTTTGTCAAACATAAGTATTTTCATTTTTGAACACTTTTAAGGTTAATAACTTGAGAAAATCATGAGCTTATGATTGTTTCAAAAATCTCGAGATTTCGGTGTACTACCCTCTTTTGTTTTTTTTGAAAAACTAATATTTTCAATTTTGAACATTTTAGGGAATTTCTGTGTACAAACCCCTTTGGATTTTTGTCAAACATAAGTATTTTCATTTTTGAACACTTTTGGGGTTAATAACTTGAGAAAATCATGAGCTTATGATTATTTCAAAAATCTCGAGATTTCGGTGTACTACCCCCTTTTGGTTTTTTTGAAAAACTAATATTTTCAATTTTGAACATTTTAGGGGATTTCTGTGTACTAACCCCTTTGGATTTTTGTCACACATAAGTATTTTCATAAGCTTATGATTGTTTCAAAAAATTCGAGATTTAGGTGTACTACCCCCTTTCGATTATTTTGAAAAACTAATATTTTCAATTTTGAACATTTTAGGGAATTTCTGTGTACAAACCCCTTTAGATTTTTGTCAAACATAAGTATTTTCATTTTTGAACACTTTTGGGGTTAATAACTTGAGAAAATCATGATCTTATCATTGTTTCAAAAATCTTGAGATTTCGGTGTACTACCCCCTTTCGATTTTTTTGAAAAACTAATATTTTCAATTTTGAACATTTTAGGGGATTTATGTGTACTAACCCCTTTGGATTTTTGTCACACATAAGTATTTTCATAAGCTTATGATTTTTTCAAAAATTTCGAGATTTAGGTGTACTACCCACTTTCGATTATTTTGAAAAACTAATATTTTCAATTTTGAACATTTTAGGGGATTTCTGTGTACTAACCCCTTTGGATTTTTGTCACACATAAGTATTTTCATAAGCTTATGATTGTTTCAAAAAATTCGAGATTTAGGTGTACTACCCCCTTTCGATTATTTTGAAAAACTAATATTTTCAATTTTGAACATTTTAGGGAATTTCTGTGTACAAACCCCTTTAGATTTTTGTCAAACATAAGTATTTTCATTTTTGAACACTTTTGGGGTTAATAACTTGAGAAAATCATGATCTTATCATTGTTTCAAAAATCTTGAGATTTCGGTGTACTACCCCCTTTCGATTTTTTTGAAAAACTAATATTTTCAATTTTGAACATTTTAGGGGATTTATGTGTACTAACCCCTTTGGATTTTTGTCACACATAAGTATTTTCATAAGCTTATGATTTTTTCAAAAATTTCGAGATTTAGGTGTACTACCCACTTTCGATTATTTTGAAAAACTAATATTTTCAATTTTGAACATTTTAGAGGATTTCTGTGTACTAACCCCTTTGGATTTTTGTCAAACATAAGTATTTTAATTTTTGAACACTTTTAAGGTTAATAACTTGAGAAAATAATGATCTTATGATTGTTTCAAAAATCTTGAGAATTCGGTGTATACTCTTTCGGTTTTTTTTGAAAAACTAATATTTTCAATTTTGAAAATTTTAGGGAATTTCTCTGTACAAACCCCTTTGGATTTTTGTCAAACATAAGTATTTTAATTTTTGAACACTTTTGGGGTTAATAACTTGAGAAAATCATGAGCTTATGATTGTTTCAAAATTCTTGAGATTTCGGTGTACTACCCCCTTTCGATTTTTTTGAAAAACTAATATTTTCAATTTTGAACATTTTAGGGGATTTATGTGTACTAACCCCCTTTGGATTTTTGTCACACATAAGTATTTTCATAAGCTTATGATTGTTTCAAAAATTTCGAGATTTAGGTGTACTACCCACTTTCGATTATTTTGAAAAACTAATATTTTCAATTTTGAACATTTTAGAGGATTTCTGTGTACTAACCCCTTTGGATTTTTGTCACACATAAGTATTTTCATAAGCTTATGATTGTTTCAAAAAATTCGAGATTTAGGTGTACTACCCCCTTTCGATTATTTTGAAAGACTAATATTTTCAATTTTGAACATTTTAGGGGATTTATGTGTACAAACCCCTTTGGATTTTTGTCAAACATAAGTATTTTCATTTTTGAACACTTTTGGGGTTAATAACTTGAGAAAATCATGAGCTTATGATTGTTTCAAAAATCTCGAGATTTCAGTGTACTACCCCCTTCTGGTTTTTTTGAAAAACTAATATTTTCAATTTTGAACATTTTAGGGGATTTCTGTGTACTAACCCCTTTGGATTTTTGTCACACATAAGTATTTTCATAAGCTTATGATTGTTTCAAAAATTTCGAGATTTAGGTGTACTACCCACTTTCGATTATTTTGAAAAACTAATATTTTCAATTTTGAACATTTTTTGGGATTTCTGTTTACTAACCCCTTTGGATTTTTGTCACACATAAGTATTTTCATAAGCTTATGATTGTTTCAAAAAATTTGAGATTTAGGTGTACTACCCACTTTCGATTTTTTTGAAAAACTAATATTTTCAATTTTGAAAATTTTAGGGAATTTCTGTGTACAAACCCCTTTGGATTTTTGTCAAACATATGTATTTTCATTTTTGAACACTTTTGGGGTTAATAACTTGAGAAAATCATGAGCTTATGATTGTTTCAAAAATCTCGAGATTTCGGTGTACTACCCCCTTTTGGTTTTTTTGAAAAACTAATATTTTCAATTTTGAACATTTTAGGGGATTTCTGTGTACTAACCCCTTTGGATTTTTGTCACACATAAGTATTTTCATAAGCTTTTGATTGTTTCAAAAAATTCGAGATTTAGGTGTACTACCCAATTTCGATTTTTTTGAAAAACTAATATTTTCAATTTTGAACATTTTAGGGAATTTCTGTGTACAAACCCCTTTGGATTTTTGTCAAACATAAGTATTTTGATTTTTGAACACTTTTGGGGTTAATAACTTGAGAAAATCATGAGCTTATGATTGTTTCAAAAATCTTGAGAATTCGGTGTATACTCTTTCGGTTTTTTTTGAAAAACTAATATTTTCAATTTTGAAAATTTTAGGGAATTTCTCTGTACAAACCCCTTTGGATTTTTGTCAAACATAAGTATTTTAATTTTTGAACACTTTTGGGGTTAATAACTTGAGAAAATCATGAGCTTATGATTGTTTCAAAAATCTTGAGATTTCGGTGTACTACCCCCTTTCGATTTTTTTGAAAAACTAATATTTTCAATTTTGAACATTTTAGGGGATTTATGTGTACTAACCCCCTTTGGATTTTTGTCACACATAAGTATTTTCATAAGCTTATGATTGTTTCAAAAATCTCGAGATTTCGGTGTACTACCCCCTTTTGTTTTTTTTGAAAAACTAATATTTTCAATTTTGAACATTTTAGGGGATTTCTGTGTACTAACCCCTTTGGATTTTTGTCACACATAAGTATTTTCATAAGCTTATGATTGTTTCAAAAAATTCGAGATTTAGGTGTACTACCCCCTTTCGATTATTTTGAAAAACTAATATTTTCAATTTTGAACATTTTAGGGGATTTATGTGTACAAACCCCTTTGGATTTTTGTCAAACATAAGTATTTTCATTTTTGAACACTTTTGGGGTTAATAACTTGAGAAAATCATGAGCTTATGATTGTTTCAAAAATCTCGAGATTTCAGTGTACTACCCCCTTCTGGTTTTTTTGAAAAACTAATATTTTCAATTTTGAACATTTTAGGGGATTTCTGTGTACTAACCCCTTTGGATTTTTGTCACACATAAGTATTTTCATAAGCTTATGATTGTTTCAAAAATTTCGAGATTTAGGTGTACTACCCACTTTCGATTATTTTGAAAAACTAATATTTTCAATTTTGAACATTTTTTGGGATTTCTGTTTACTAACCCCTTTGGATTTTTGTCACACATAAGTATTTTCATAAGCTTATGATTGTTTCAAAAAATTTGAGATTTAGGTGTACTACCCACTTTCGATTTTTTTGAAAAACTAATATTTTCAATTTTGAAAATTTTAGGGAATTTCTGTGTACAAACCCCTTTGGATTTTTGTCAAACATAAGTATTTTCATTTTTGAACACTTTTGGGGTTAATAACTTGAGAAAATCATGAGCTTATGATTGTTTCAAAAATCTCGAGATTTCGGTGTACTACCCCCTTTTGGTTTTTTTGAAAAACTAATATTTTCAATTTTGAACATTTTAGGGGATTTCTGTGTACTAACCCCTTTGGATTTTTGTCACACATAAGTATTTTCATAAGCTTTTGATTGTTTCAAAAAATTCGAGATTTAGGTGTACTACCCAATTTCGATTTTTTTGAAAAACTAATATTTTCAATTTTGAACATTTTAGGGAATTTCTGTGTACAAACCCCTTTGGATTTTTGTCAAACATAAGTATTTTGATTTTTGAACACTTTTGGGGTTAATAACTTGAGAAAATCATGAGCTTATGATTGTTTCAAAAATCTTGAGATTTCTGTGTACTACCCCCTTTCGATTTTTTTGAAAAACTAATATTTTCAATTTTGAACATTTTAGGGGATTTCTGTGTACAAACCCCTTTGGATTTTTGTCAAACATAAGTATTTTCATTTTTGAACACTTTTGGGGTTAATAACTTGAGAAAATCATGACCTTATGATTGTTTCAAAAATCTCGAGATTTCGGTGTACTACCCCCTTTTGGTTTTTTTGAAAAACTAATATTTTCAATTTTGAACATTTTAGGGGATTTCTGTGTACTAACCCCTTTGGATTTTTGTCACACATAAGTATTTTCATAAGCGTTTGATTGTTTCAAAAAATTCGAGATTTAGGTGTACTACCCAATTTCGATTTTTTTGAAAAACTAATATTTTCAATTTTGAACATTTTAGGGAATTTCTGTGTACAAACCCCTTTGGATTTTTGTCAAACATAAGTATTTTGATTTTTGAACACTTTTGGGGTTAATAACTTGAGAAAATCATGAGCTTATGATTGTTTCAAAAATCTTGAGATTTTGGTGTACTACCCCCTTTCGATTTTTTTGAAAAACTAATATTTTCAATTTTGAACATTTTAGGGGATTTCTGTGTACAAACCCCTTTGGATTTTTGTCAAACATAAGTATTTTCATTTTTGAACACTTTTGGGGTTAATAACTTGAGAAAATCATGAGCTTATGATTGTTTCAAAAATCTCGAGATTTCGGTGTACTACCCCCTTTTGTTTTTTTTGAAAAACTAATATTTTCAATTTTGAACATTTTAGGGGATTTCTGTGTACTAACCCCTTTGGATTTTTGTCACACATAAGTATTTTCATAAGCTTATGATTGTTTCAAAAATCTCGAGATTTCAGTGTACTACCCCCTTCTGGTTTTTTTGAAAAACTAATATTTTCAATTTTGAACATTTTAGGTAATTTCTGTGTACAAACCCCTTTAGATTTTTGTCAAACATAAGTATTTTCATTTTTGAACACTTTTGGGGTTAATAACTTGAGAAAATCATGATCTTATCATTGTTTCAAAAATCTTGAGATTTAGGTGTACTACCCCCTTTCGATTTTTTTGAAAAACTAATATTATCAATTTTGAACATTTTAGGGGATTTATGTGTACTAACCCCTTTGGATTTTTGTCACACATAAGTATTTTCATAAGCTTATGATTGTTTCAAAAATTTCGAGATTTAGGTGTACTACCCACTTTCGATTATTTTGAAAAACTAATATTTTCAATTTTGAACATTTTAGAGGATTTCTGTGTACTAACCCCTTTGGATTTTTGTCAAACATAAGTATTTTAATTTTTGAACACTTTTAAGGTTAATAACTTGAGAAAATAATGATCTTATGATTGTTTCAAAAATCTTGAGAATTCGGTGTATACTCTTTCGGTTTTTTTTGAAAAACTAATATTTTCAATTTTGAAAATTTTAGGGAATTTCTCTGTACAAACCCCTTTGGATTTTTGTCAAACATAAGTATTTTAATTTTTGAACACTTTTGGGGTTAATAACTTGAGAAAATCATGAGCTTATGATTGTTTCAAAAATCTTGAGATTTCGGTGTACTACCCCCTTTCGATTTTTTTGAAAAACTAATATTTTCAATTTTGAACATTTTAGGGGATTTATGTGTACTAACCCCCTTTGGATTTTTGTCACACATAAGTATTTTCATAAGCTTATGATTGTTTCAAAAATTTCGAGATTTAGGTGTACTACCCACTTTCGATTATTTTTAAAAACTAATATTTTCAATTTTGAACATTTTAGGGGATTTCTGTGTACTAACCCCTTTGGATTTTTATCACACATAAGTATTTTCATAATCTTATGATTGTTTCAAAAAATTCGAGATTTAGGTGTACTACCCCCTTTCGATTATTTTGAAAAACTAATATTTTCAATTTTGAACATTTTAGGGGATTTCTGTGTACTAACTCGTTTAGATTTTTGTCAAACATAAGTATTTTCATTTTTGAACACTTTTAAGGTTAATAACTTGAGAAAATCATGAGCTTATGATTGTTTCAAAAATCTCGAGATTTCGGTGTACTACCCTCTTTTGTTTGTTTTGAAAAACTAATATTTTCAATTTTGAACATTTTAGGGAATTTTTGTGTACAAACCCCTTTGGATTTTTGTCAAACATAAGTATTTTCATTTTTGAACACTTTTAAGGTTAATAACTTGAGATAATCATGAGCTTATGATTGTTTCAAAAATCTCGAGATTTCCGTGTACTACCCGTTTTTCGGTTTTTTTTGAAAAACTAATATTTTCAATTTTGAACATTTTAGGGAATTTCTGTGTACAAACCCCTTTGGATTTTTGTCAAACATAAGTATTTTCATTTTTGAACACTTTTGGGGTTAATAACTTGAGAAAATCATGATCTTATGATTGTTTCAAAAATCTTGAGATTTCGGTGTACTACCCCCCTTTCGATTTTTTTGAAAAACTAATATTTTTTTCAATTTTGAACATTTTAGGGGATTTCTGTGTACTAACCCCTTTGGATTTTTTTCACACATAAGTATTTTCATAAGCTTAAGATTGTTTCAAAAATCTCGAGATTTCGGTGTACTAACCCCTTTGGATTTTTTTCAAAACATAAGTATTTTCATTTTTGACAACTTTTGGGGTTAATAACTTATGAAAGTAATAAGCTTATGATTGTTTAAAAAATCTCGAAGTTTTGGTGTACTACCCCCTTTTGGTTTTTTTGAAAAACTAATATTTTCAATTTTGAACATTTTAGGGAATTTCTGTGTACTAACCCCTTTGGGTTTTTGTCAAAACATAAGTATTTTCATTTTTGAACACTTTTGGGGTTAATAACTTGAGAAAATCATGAGCTTATGATTGTTTCAAAAATCTCGAAATTTCGGTGTACACCCCTTTTCGATTTTTTTGAAAAACGAATATTTTCAATTTTGAACATTTTAGGGGATTTCTGTGTACAAACCCCTTTGGATTTTTGTCAAACATAAGTATTTTCATTTTTGAACACTTTTGGGGTTAATAACTTGAGAAAATCATGAGCTTATGATTGTTTCAAAAATCTCGAGATTTCGGTGTACTACCCCCTTTCGATTTTTTTGAAAAACTAATATTTTCAATTTTGAACATTTTAGGGGATTTCTGTGTACAAACCCCTTTGGATTTTTGTCAAACATAAGTGATTTCATTTTTGAACACTTTTGGGGTTAATAACTTGAGAAAATCATGAGCTTATGATTGTTTCAAAAATCTCGAGATTTCGGTGTACTACCCCCTTTTGTTTTTTTTGAAAAACTAATATTTTCAATTTTGAACATTTTAGGGGATTTCTGTGTACTAACCCCTTTGGATTTTTGTCACACATAAGTATTTTCATAAGCTTATGATTGTTTCAAAAAATTCGAGATTTAGGTGTACTACCCAATTTCGATTATTTTGAAAAACTAATATTTTCAATTTTGAACATTTTAGGGAATTTCTGTGTACAAACCCCTTTAGATTTTTGTCAAACATAAGTATTTTCATTTTTGAACACTTTTGGGGTTAATAACTTGAGAAAATCATGATCTTATCATTGTTTCAAAAATCTTGAGATTTAGGTGTACTACCCCCTTTCGATTTTTTTGAAAAACTAATATTATCAATTTTGAACATTTTAGGGGATTTATGTGTACTAACCCCTTTGGATTTTTGTCAAACATAAGTATTTTCATAAGCTTATGATTGTTTCAAAAATTTCGAGATTTAGGTGTACTACCCACTTTCGATTATTTTGAAAAACTAATATTTTCAATTTTGAACATTTTAGAGGATTTCTGTGTACTAACCCCTTTGGATTTTTGTCAAACATAAGTATTTTAATTTTTGAACACTTTTAAGGTTAATAACTTGAGAAAATAATGATCTTATGATTGTTTCAAAAATCTTGAGAATTCGGTGTATACTCTTTCGGTTTTTTTTGAAAAACTAATATTTTCAATTTTGAAAATTTTAGGGAATTTCTGTGTACAAACCCCTTTGGATTTTTGTCAAACATAAGTATTTTAATTTTTGAACACTTTTGGGGTTAATAACTTGAGAAAATCATGAGCTTATGATTGTTTCAAAAATCTTGAGATTTCGGTGTACTACCCCCTTTCGATTTTTTTGAAAAACTAATATTTTCAATTTTGAACATTTTAGGGGATTTATGTGTACTAACCCCCTTTGGATTTTTGTCACACATAAGTATTTTCATAAGCTTATGATTGTTTCAAAAATTTCGAGATTTAGGTGTACTACCCACTTTCGATTATTTTTAAAAACTAATATTTTCAATTTTGAACATTTTAGGGGATTTCTGTGTACTAACCCCTTTGGATTTTTATCACACATAAGTATTTTCATAATCTTATGATTGTTTCAAAAAATTCGAGATTTAGGTGTACTACCCCCTTTCGATTATTTTGAAAAACTAATATTTTCAATTTTGAACATTTTAGGGGATTTCTGTGTACTAACTCGTTTAGATTTTTGTCAAACATAAGTATTTTCATTTTTGAACACTTTTAAGGTTAATAACTTGAGAAAATCATGAGCTTATGATTGTTTCAAAAATCTCGAGATTTCGGTGTACTACCCTCTTTTGTTTGTTTTGAAAAACTAATATTTTCAATTTTGAACATTTTAGGGAATTTTTGTGTACAAACCCCTTTGGATTTTTGTCAAACATAAGTATTTTCATTTTTGAACACTTTTAAGGTTAATAACTTGAGATAATCATGAGCTTATGATTGTTTCAAAAATCTCGAGATTTCGGTGTACTACCCGTTTTTCGGTTTTTTTTGAAAAACTAATATTTTCAATTTTGAACATTTTAGGGAATTTCTGTGTACAAACCCCTTTGGATTTTTGTCAAACATAAGTATTTTCATTTTTGAACACTTTTGGGGTTAATAACTTGAGAAAATCATGATCTTATGATTGTTTCAAAAATCTTGAGATTTCGGTGTACTACCCCCCTTTCGATTTTTTTGAAAAACTAATATTTTTTTCAATTTTGAACATTTTAGGGGATTTCTGTGTACTAACCCCTTTGGATTTTTTTCACACATAAGTATTTTCATAAGCTTAAGATTGTTTCAAAAATCTCGAGATTTCGGTGTACTAACCCCTTTGGATTTTTTTCAAAACATAAGTATTTTCATTTTTGACAACTTTTGGGGTTAATAACTTATGAAAGTAATAAGCTTATGATTGTTTAAAAAATCTCAAAGTTTTGGTGTACTACCCCCTTTCGGTTTTTTTGAAAAACTAATATTTTCAATTTTGAACATTTTAGGGAATTTCTGTGTACTAACCCCTTTGGGTTTTTGTCAAAACATAAGTATTTTCATTTTTGAACACTTTTGGGGTTAATAACTTGAGAAAATCATGAGCTTATGATTGTTTCAAAAATCTCGAAATTTCGGTGTACACCCCTTTTCGATTTTTTTGAAAAACGAATATTTTCAATTTTGAACATTTTAGGGGATTTCTGTGTACAAACCCCTTTGGATTTTTGTCAAACATAAGTATTTTCATTTTTGAACACTTTTGGGGTTAATAACTTGAGAAAATCATGAGCTTATGATTGTTTCAAAAATCTCGAGATTTCGGTGTACTACCCCCTTTTGTTTTTTTTGAAAAACTAATATTTTCAATTTTGAACATTTTAGGGGATTTCTGTGTACTAACCCCTTTGGATTTTTGTCACACATAAGTATTTTCATAAGCTTATGATTGTTTCAAAAAATTCGAGATTTAGGTGTACTACCCAATTTCGATTATTTTGAAAAACTAATATTTTCAATTTTGAACATTTTAGGGAATTTCTGTGTACAAACCCCTTTAGATTTTTGTCAAACATAAGTATTTTCATTTTTGAACACTTTTGGGGTTAATAACTTGAGAAAATCATGATCTTATCATTGTTTCAAAAATCTTGAGATTTAGGTGTACTACCCCCTTTCGATTTTTTTGAAAAACTAATATTATCAATTTTGAACATTTTAGGGGATTTATGTGTACTAACCCCTTTGGATTTTTGTCACACATAAGTATTTTCATAAGCTTATGATTGTTTCAAAAATTTCGAGATTTAGGTGTACTACCCACTTTCGATTATTTTGAAAAACTAATATTTTCAATTTTGAACATTTTAGAGGATTTCTGTGTACTAACCCCTTTGGATTTTTGTCAAACATAAGTATTTTAATTTTTGAACACTTTTAAGGTTAATAACTTGAGAAAATAATGAGCTTATGATTGTTTCAAAAATCTTGAGAATTCGGTGTATACTCTTTCGGTTTTTTTTGAAAAACTAATATTTTCAATTTTAAAAATTTTAGGTAATTTCTGTGTACAAACCCCTTTGGATTTTTGTCAAACATAAGTATTTTAATTTTTTAACACTTTAGGGGTTAATAACTTGAGAAAATCATGAGCTTATGATTGTTTCAAAAATCTTGAGATTTCGGTGTACTACCCCCTTTCGATTTTTTTGAAAAACTAATATTTTCAATTTTGAACATTTTAGGGGATTTATGTGTACTAACCCCCTTTGGATTTTTGTCACACATAAGTATTTTCATAAGCTTATGATTGTTTCAAAAATTTCGAGATTTAGGTGTACTACCCACTTTCGATTATTTTTAAAAACTAATATTTTCAATTTTGAACATTTTAGGGGATTTCTGTGTACTAACCCCTTTGGATTTTTATCACACATAAGTATTTTCATAATCTTATGATTGTTTCAAAAAATTCGAGATTTAGGTGTACTACCCCCTTTCGATTATTTTGAAAAACTAATATTTTCAATTTTGAACATTTTAGGGGATTTCTGTGTACTAACTCGTTTAGATTTTTGTCAAACATAAGTATTTTCATTTTTGAACACTTTTAAAGTTAATAACTTGAGAAAATCATGAGCTTATGATTGTTTCAAAAATCTCGAGATTTCGGTGTACTACCCTCTTTTGTTTGTTTTGAAAAACTAATATTTTCAATTTTGAACATTTTAGGGAATTTTTGTGTACAAACCCCTTTGGATTTTTGTCAAACATAAGTATTTTCATTTTTGAACACTTTTAAGGTTAATAACTTGAGATAATCATGAGCTTATGATTGTTTCAAAAATCTCGAGATTTCGGTGTACTACCCGTTTTTCGGTTTTTTTTGAAAAACTAATATTTTCAATTTTGAACATTTTAGGGAATTTCTGTGTACAAACCCCTTTGGATTTTTGTCAAACATAAGTATTTTCATTTTTGAACACTTTTGGGGTTAATAACTTGAGAAAATCATGATCTTATGATTGTTTCAAAAATCTTGAGATTTCGGTGTACTACCCCCCTTTCGATTTTTTTGAAAAACTAATATTTTTTTCAATTTTGAACATTTTAGGGGATTTCTGTGTACTAACCCCTTTGGATTTTTTTCACACATAAGTATTTTCATAAGCTTAAGATTGTTTCAAAAATCTCGAGATTTCGGTGTACTAACCCCTTTGGATTTTTTTCAAAACATAAGTATTTTCATTTTTGACAACTTTTGGGGTTAATAACTTATGAAAGTAATAAGCTTATGATTGTTTAAAAAATCTCGAAGTTTTGGTGTACTACCCCCTTTCGGTTTTTTTGAAAAACTAATATTTTCAATTTTGAACATTTTAGGGAATTTCTGTGTACTAACCCCTTTGGGTTTTTGTCAAAACATAAGTATTTTCATTTTTGAACACTTTTGGGGTTAATAACTTGAGAAAATCATGAGCTTATGATTGTTTCAAAAATCTCGAAATTTCGGTGTACACCCCTTTTTGATTTTTTTGAAAAACGAATATTTTCAATTTTGAACATTTTAGGGGATTTATGTGTACTAACCCTTTTGGATTTTTGTCAATTATAAGTATTTTCATTTTTGAACACTTTTGGGGTTAATAACTTGAGAAAATCATAAGCTTATGATTGTTACAAAAATATCGAGATTCAGGTGTACTACCCCCTTTCGATTTTTTTGAAAAACTAATATTTTCAATTTTGAACATTTTAGGGAATTTCTGTGTACTAACCCCTTTGGGTTTTTGTCAAAACATAAGTATTTTCATTTTTGAACACTTTTGGGGTTAATAACTTGAGAAAATCATGAGCTTATGATTGTTTCAAAAATCTCGAAATTTCGGTGTACACCCCTTTTCGATTTTTTTGAAAAACTAATATTTTCAATTTTGAACATTTTAGGGAATTTCTGTGTAGGTAACTCCTTTGGATTTTTGTCAATTATAAGTATTTTCATTTTTGAACACTTTTGGGGTTAATAACTTTAGAAAATCATAAGCTTATGATTGTTACAAAAATCTCGAGATTCAGGTGTACTACCCCTTTCGATTTTTTTGAAAAACTAATATTTTCAATTTTGAACATTTTAGGGGATTTCTGTGTACTAACCCATTTGGATTTTTGTCAAACATAAGTATTTTCATTTTTGAACACTTTTGGGGTTAATAACTTGAGAAAATCACGAGCTTATGATTGTTTCAAAAATCTTGAGATTTCGGTGTACTACCCCCTTTCGATTCTTTTGAGAAACTAATATTTTCAATTTTGAACATTTTAGGGAATTTTTGTGTACTAATCCCTTTGGATATTTTTCAATTATAAGTATTTTCATTTTTGAACACTTTTGAGTAGACTGGCCAAACTAGGGCCGGCCCGTCCGACCCTCCCAGCCCGCCCTAAAATATGGGAGAATCTGGGTAGGAGATTTAACCCATAAGGACCGGCCCTGCCCGACCCTTTTTTAAAGTGGGAGGATATGTGATCGGAGTAGGGCCCTGAGGGCCGGCCCTACCCGGCCCATATTATATATATAATATATTATTAAGGTTATGAGGATTCAGATGCGAGTACTATTACCACGGCATAATTTTTTTATTGTGTTTTTGGATTTTTTTTGTTGAATTCGATTATGAGGATTGTTATTTAAGCATGCATTTTGGACCTTTATAGCATGCGTTTTAAGATGGTGAATTGCTTGTAAGCACTAAACACGTTTTGAATGTTTTAGTAACACGGTTTAGCCCGGTTTCTGGTATTTAATTTCTCTGTGTAAGTAGTCGAGGGCCGCCCTAAGGGCCGTCCTGAGGGCCTTTATGGGAGGATATGGGTAGCGGAATTGTCCCATTTTAAATGGGAGGGCTTGGCCCGACCCTGGTAAATGGGTAGAATTTGGAATTTGGCCCGGCCCAAGCCCTAGTTTGGCCAGGTCTACTTTTGAGGTTAATAACTTCAGAAAATCATAACCTTATGATTGTTTCAAAAATCTCGAGATTTCGGTGAACTACCCCCTTTTGATTTTTTGAAAAAATAATATTTTTAATTTTGAACATTTTAGGGGATTTCTATGTACTAACCCCTTTGTATTTTTGTCAAACATAAGTATTTTCATTTTTGAACACTTTTGGGGTTAATAACTTGAGAAAATCACGAGCTTATGATTGTTTCAAAAATCTCGAGATTTCGGTGTACTACCCCCTTTCGATTTTTTTGAGAAACTAATATTTTCAATTTTGAACATTTTAGGGGATTTATGTGTACTAACCCTTTTGGATTTTTGTCAATTATAAGTATTTTCATTTTTGAACACTTTTGGGGTTAATAACTTGAGAAAATCATAAGCTTTTGATTGTTTCAAAAATCTCGAGATTCAGGTGTACTACCCCCTTTCGATTTTTTTGAAAAACTAATATTTTCAATTTTGAACATTTTAGGGGATTTTTGTGTACCAACCCCTTTGAATTTTTGTCAAACATAAGTATTTTCATTTTTGAACACTTTTGGGGTTAATAACTTGAGAAAATCATATGCTTTTGATTGTTTCAAAAATCTCGAGATTTCGGTGTACTACCCCCTTTCGATTTTTTTGAAAAACTAATATTTTCAATTTTGATCATTTTAGGGGATTTTGTGTACTAACCCCTTTGGATTTTTGTCAAAACTAGGTATTTTTATTTTTGAACACTTTTGGGGTAAATAACTTGAGAAAATCATAAGCTTATGATTGTTTCAAAAATCTCGAGATTTCGGTGTACTACCCCCTTTCGATTTTTTTGAAAAACTAATATTTTCAATTTTGAACATTTTATGGGATTTTGTGTACTAACCCCGTTGGATTTTTGTCAAAACTAGGTATTTTTATTTTTGAACACTTTCGGGGTAAATAACTTGAGAAAATAAAAGCTTATGATTGTTTCAAAAATCTCGAGATTTCGGTGTACTAACCCCTTTGGATTTTTGTCAAAACATAAGTATTTTCATTTTTGAACACTTTTGGGGTTAATAACTTATGAAAGTAGTAAGCTTATGATTGTTTCAAGAATCTCGAAATTTCGGTGTACTACCCCCTTTTGATTTTTTTGAAAAACTAATATTTTCAATTTTTAACATTTTAGGGAATTTCTGTGTATTAACCCCCTTTGGATTTTTGTCAATTATAAGTATTTTCATTTTTGAACACTTTTGGGGTTAATAACTTGAGAAAAATCATTAGCTTATGATTGTTTCAAAAATCTCGAGATTTCGGTGTACTACCTCCTTTCGATTTTTTTGAAAAACTAATATTTTCAATTTTGAACATTTTAGTGGATTTCTGTGTACTAACCCCTTAGGATTTTTTTCAAACATAAGTTTTTTCATTTTTTAACACTTTTGGGGTTAATAGCTTGAGAAAATCATAAGCTTATGATTGTTTCAAAAATTTCAAGATTTAGGTGTACTACCCCTTTTTCGATTTTTTCAAAAAACTAATATTTTCAATTTTGAACATTTTAGGGGATTTCTGTGTACTAACCCCTTTGGATTTGTTTCAAACAAAAGTATTTTCATTTTTGAACACTTTTAAGGTTAATAATTTTAGAAAATCATGAGCTTATGATTGTTTCAAAAATCTTGAGATTTCGGTGTACTACCCCCTTTCGATTTATTTGAAAATCTAATATTTTCAATTTTGAACATTTTAGGGAATTTCTGTGTACTAACCCCTTTGGATTTTTGTCAAACATAAGTATTTTCATTTTTGAACACTTTTGGGGTTTATAACTTGAGAAAATCATGAGCTTATGATTGTTTCAAAAATCTCGAGATTTCGGTGTACTACCCCTTTCGATTTTTTCGAAAAACTAATATTTTCAATTTTGAACATTTTAGGGGATTTCTGTGTACCAACCCCAAAGGCGTTAGTACATAGAAATTTCAATATTTTTGAAAAATGAAAAAACTTATTTTTGACCAAAACCCAGAGGGGTTATTACATAGAAATCTCAATATTTTAGAGAAATTATAAGCTTATGATTTTTTAAGTTATTTAAAACTGAAGTGTTTAAAAATTTAAAAACTTATTTTGACCAAAATCCAAAGGGGTTAGTACACGAAAATCTCAATATTTTTGAAAAATGAAAATATATATTTTTGCTCAAAGCCATAAGGGGATAGTACACAGAAATCTCAAAATTGTGGTGAAAATCATAAGATTATGACTTTCTTAAGATATCAACCCTCGTAGTGTTCGCAATTGAAAATACTTGTTTTTCACCAAAATCCAAAAGGGTTAGTACACATAAATCTCTATAATTTTGTGAAAATAAGAAGCTTATGATTTTTGGAAGTTATTAAGTGTTCAAAAATGAAACTACTCTTTTTTTTCTTACAAAAATCCAAAGGAAGTAGTACACAGAAATCTCAATATTTTTGAGAAAATCATCTGCGATTATTTTCTTATGTTATTAACCCACAAAGTATTCAAAAATGAAAATACTTGTTTTTGACTACAATCCAAAGGGGATAGTACACAGAATTCTCAATGTTTTTGGAAAAACCATAAGCTTATGATTTTCTTTAGATATCAACCCCAAAGTGTTCAAAATTGAAAATACTTATTTTTACCAAAATTCAAAGACGTTGATACACAGAAATCTCTAAATTTTGGTGAAAATCATAAGATTATGATTTTCTTAAAATATCAACCCTCGTAGTGTTCATAATTGAAAATACTTGTTTTTCATCAAAATCCAAAAAAGTTAGTACACGAAAAACTCTATATTTTGATGAAAATCATAAGCTTATAATTTTCTGAAGTTATTAACAAGGTGTTCAAAAATAAAAATACTCTTGAGGTTGGTTCATCACCTTCAGATGACATTGCAGGCTCTTAACGAAATGCTTGAGCCCCATTAGGGTTGAAATTCCGAGAATTTGAATGAAAATGTTGTGGGCTTGTTTCACGCGCATAAATTGGATAATTTGCAGGGCAGCCAGGGTCATTAGGATTCGGTTGTAGAGAATTTGGATGGAAACTGATGGAGAGCTTTGACACACGGAGATAGAGCATTTGAGAGTCGGAGGAGGAATCAAAAGATGACCTCAATGACGTCGTCGCTGGTCGGCGGCGGGTTCTCCGGCTTGGCATGAGGTGAACGGGATAGGGGTCAGGAAAAAAAATCACCATTGATAGCTTCGTAGGAGAACGAGTGAAACACAGAGGATATGGGGCGTCATTTTTGGAAAATTTTAGATTTACTACAAAATATATCTCGAGTTTGTGGGCAGGTGCGAAGCAGGTGATCTTTGCCCTCTATTAATCCAAGCCTTCCGTTTCTTCATCGAACGGATCACATTTATCTTCATGTACTCAGTGTCCTCACCCGAGCGGACCTCTTATTTTTTAAGAAAATCCCTTGATAGTTGTCCTATTTTTCACCTAAATTTTAGTCATAATAGTTGCCATCATAGACAGAAGCACCGGCCGCATTGATTGGCAGCATAATTACAAGACAATAAGAATCCGAAATCCAATACATGGATGACATAATACTCCATAAATAGTAAATGACACCACCTAAAAGAAGCAACGAATTGTAATGCAGATGCAGCAGCAACTGAGAATCAACGAATTTGCCCGCACTTTGGAATCATTCACTCCATCTTCCCACTTGAGTTTGCTGATAAAATTACTCTCTACTGTCTCCTCCCTCTACTGCAGAAGTTGGAATTGCTGATTTGTATCAGCAGTAGGCAGGGATAGGCTTGATTCATCTTCTACCAGAGCATATACCACTGCTGTTCTTGACGGCGTATATACCAAAAACGAATTAGGCCGGTTATCGTGCCATCCTTCCTGCATTCATACAAGAACAACGCACACATTTTAGAATCCATACAACACACTCTGTAATCATCTAGAGTTAAAAGAGAGAGTAAAACTTACCGCACTGAAGTGCTCTGAGGAGTGGTCCATTCTATTGAATCCTCCAAATAGCGCATCATCAGAATCCAACACAATCTGTAATCAGCAAAGCAAGCATCAGATAACTCTGTCTAATTGAGTCTCCTAATCCTTCTACAAGACAGGTCACCTACCTTGTATTTTCCTGGCTTTAAGCACCCAATTCTGTAGTCAGAGTAGCTGTTTGTCCAATGAAAGTTGAAAACAAAAACCAGGTTCCCTCTCTCAAATACCACAATCCTGTCACTTTCATCCTTCCGTGAAATGTATTGGTGCTCTGAGCTCATGTACTGCACACAATTACAATTCCCAATTAATTAAAGATGCATGCATGTTTGTTATTTCAATCAGTAAAAAAAGGAAACAAGAAACACATACACCATATTCTTCTTCAAGATGGTGCATTGCCCGATCAAACTCTTGCATACCATTATACCTCAGATACTCAGCATCTCCCTGTCAAGTACACGTAACAACCATATGTTCAACCAAACTCTAAGATATTGCAACCAAGGAAATTGAATATGCCAACGTTTACACTCTCACTC
This sequence comes from Oxyria digyna, assembly GCA_029168935.1. Taxonomy (NCBI): domain Eukaryota; kingdom Viridiplantae; phylum Streptophyta; class Magnoliopsida; order Caryophyllales; family Polygonaceae; genus Oxyria; species Oxyria digyna. Next base: position 653,499 of record JAPVLV010000001.1, on the reverse strand, counting down.
ACTAGGGAGGGGACTCACCAGATCAAACCTGCGTCTGCATTTGTCATAACTGTTGTTGTTTCCGGAGACAAAGGTGCCATCAGGAAGAAACCATTCACTACGAGGGAAGTCAATCCATTCTGATGCAAGTGACATAGAAAACCATAGTTGAGGTGATCATAGATATGATAAAATAAAAAAGTACAACTGATTTTCACTCCAACCGATGAACTTAATTGATACCAGGATGTCCGAATTCGTTTCCCATGAAATTCAAGTATCCTTCTCCACCTAATCCCATTGTGATAAGCCTTATCATTTTGTGCAATGCGATCCCACGGTCTATTGTGGGAGTGGATGGTGTGTCCAAAGCCATAAAGTCGTACATGTCCTGAAATATGACCATAACCATACAATTGGCGTCCATTAAGTAGCTAATAATCACTGGCTTTGCCTTTGAGGAACCCCATATCAAAAGAATAGTAAACAATAAAGCATAGCTCTAACCTTGTCCATCAACCAAAAAGCAAGTGTTTTATCACCAACCAAAGCTTGGTCGTGACTTTCAGCATATGACACACATTTTTCACTCCATCTTCTGTTGGTGAGAGTGTGAACAATGTCCCCCATTGACCAATCTTCATCCCTCAACCTGCACCAGTGACAAGAAATGAAAAAGGATTTCATTCATGCAGTTAGGGTAGAAGAAAATGGGAAAATCATCCCAAGGAAATCACATAAAGATAAGTGTAGTTTTATTTCCATATGCTAAATTTGTCAGAGAAATCGTATCTCAAATATGACTTTATATAAGGATGTACATTTGGAAGAGTGAGGAAGAATTTTATAGAGCATTTCCAGTTAAAACATACTTGAGAAGCTCTATCCATTTATCAGCAACAGCCATATGAAGACGGTAATCAAATCCAAGACCGCCATCTGCAACTGGTATACTGAAAGCTGGCATTCCACTGACCTGTGTTGTTCAACAAAAAGGAGAAGGGTGTATAACGAGTTGGAAAAGATGGCATAAATTTATGTACTGAATCCTGAAGATGTTGAGCAACAGATGCCGAAAACAGCTTTCAAAACAATGGTGACTTACATCTTCACCAATGGTGATAGCTTCAGGGAACAAGCCATGTATCATGTCATTCACCAGCATCAGGTAAACTACAGCATTAACGTCTGTAGCCATACCGAAATATTCGTTGTAGTTTCCAGTGAATGTCATCTAAATATAAGAAAAAAATACAGCCGTCGTTAGTAACATTACCTAGAACAAAAATATTGGATGTCCATAGCAAATCCTCAGTGATACTAAAAGTTTTATTAGATGCAGCAATATGCAATCTTCATTTGTGATTACCTGCAAACCGTGATGTGTATACATCATTGAAGTCACACCATCAAATCTAAATCCATCAAACTTGTATTCATCTAACCACCATCTTGCATTTGAGAGGAGATAACGAAGTACCTACAACATATACAGTCAATGCACATGTCAGCAAACAGAATATCTGGGGAAATGTGAAAGAGACATATCAAAAGGCAAAAAATATAGTATGAAAGAAACATACTTCCCAATTTCCATAATTGAAAAGGCAAGAGTCCCACATCCAATGATAACCGCGTTCCCCAGAGTGGAAGTACTGTGAATCCGTTCCATCAAACATGTTTAAACCATCCAATGTATTTTTGGATGCATGGCTGGATATCACATATTTGCCAATCAAAGAAACAGTAGATCAAAAAAACAAACCACGAGCTTCTTACAACCATAATAAGAAGTTTCGATGTTTTAATATCTGAAAAATAGATTATTACCTGTGCACAACATCCATCAGAACAAGGAGACCAAGTTCATGAGCTTTATCTATCAAAGATTTCAGATCATCTGGAGTACCAAAGCGGCTGCTAGGTGCAAAAAAGTTTGTGACGTGATACCTAATATGCCAGAATGCAACAGTTTAGCTGATCTATCAAAAATAATGAAGACAAAGAAACACCAAGTCTTTAACAGAAATAAAAAAGACGGTGCAACAAGATAGTGAAATGCTTAATGAGAACAAGAACTACCCAAAGCTGGCATAATACGAGTGCTCCTGAATAGCCATGATCTGGACCGCATTATAACCAAGCTTTTTTATACGAGGGAGCACATCATCTCTGAAGTTAGCATATGTGTTTATGATCGGCTCCTGCAAAACCATAGTATCAAGTGAGAGCAACACATATGTTAATTAATGTCTTAAGGGTGCATGGAAAAGAAATGAAAATGCTGGTTTTTCTAAATATCAGAAGTAAGATATTACGGGGAGATATTCTCACCGTGCTACTCATGCCAATATGTGCCTCATAAATCCTTAGTGATTTTGGTCTCTTTGGCTGTGGGTGTTTGAATACATGCTTCTCCTATCAAGAATCAAACAAGAGTTTATAAACGCAGCAGCAGATTAAAGTCAAATTCAAGGAGATTAGTCAGGCAGCATACCTCCTCTGGTGGATCATAATAGACACCATGAAATGGAATTTCTCCAGGGGGCTGAATAGAATACTTAATCCAAGCTGGAATGGAGTCTTTAGTGCCAGAAGGAGTTTCCATTCGAATCTAGCAATGACAATGACAATGACAATGACAATGACAAAGAAATTACCAAGAGAAAGGGAAACTTACGGAAAAGTCTATTCATACATTAGAAGAATATTAAAGGAATGCAAAAATTCAAAGCCACAGCATAAAAGGGCAATCTACTTGATTTTACCTTCACTCGACTACCATGGGGGATTGCTGATGAGCCGTCTGCATTATTTGGAAAAAAGATCTCCCATACTCCATATTCATTCTGTTAAACACAGCAGATTTTAAGAACTGCACTGAAACACTTAACTTACAATTTAAGAATTTAAGGAGGGATTCCAGCTTTACAGAAACAATATATATAGTTATATAGATATTAGATGAAAGGGTAAACTGAATTTTGTTACCGATTTGCCTTTTATTACACGATAAACTAAACAGAATCGCAAACAAATTAGAAGATTGATGCCAAAACAATGTGATGGAAAATTCATCAGAAGAAAGTATGAGACACTGAAGATACCTTAGACATAACATCAGCACCGGCATTCCAGTTGTTGAAGTCTCCAATCAAAGATGCCGACTGTAGCACATCAGAGAGTCACTTTATTTTTTAGAAGAAAAGAACCATATGTATCCAATAAGAGAGCACTAGGCACATACTTTTCTTGCAAAAGATCAGACCGAATCCATCAAAAAAAAAAGATAAACATTAAACTGGCAAAAAAAAATCTATTTCAAATGATAAGTTGCACACATGAAAGATGAATCTTTAAGAAAAACAACTAAAAAGAACCCCTGTTTGTTTAAAATACTTGTGTATATAGGAAAAGAAGAAAAAAACCAACCATTGCTCCCGGCGCCCACTCTCTGTAAGTCACCCCTTCCTCACTGAAAACAATTCAAGGTAAAATTAGTAATGCCAATATCCTATCATATAAGGAACTTACAATTTCACCCAAAAAAATAAGGAACTTACAACTTACAAAAATATAGCACATGCTAATTTAGGGGGGAAACAGAGGAAATCGTGACCACACACTAGTTAGAAATTTTTCCTATGCGGGCCAAGAATTTGTAGGACATTCTGTACTATTTACCTCAGGCACATGCTTTAGCTAGATTTTGATAAAATAACATCTTAACCTCTTGTTTACTATCAATACACAAGGTAAGATTGAATACAAGATAAACAATCCTCAGATAGGGAGCTCAAACTTTTGATGTACCTGCGAATAAATCCTAGTTTTTCATATCCACGCGAAAATTTCTCAAGACCACCTTCATGCAAATCGATAGCCTCACGCATTCTTCTATACTGCTCAAAACTGCACACAACATTGACCATCAGTATGTTATAAATAGGTATATACAATCGGATAGAAGAAACAAAGAACATGTGTATCTTTCAACAAAACTTGAAATTTTGCATAAGAGTTGCTGACAGTTTTTATCATATTTTAAATATAATGAGAGAGTAAGTCACCGGTAGTCAAGATGTCCCCGATGATCATGTAAAAGCGAATCATATTCATATATTTTCTGGCCGGATCCAAGTGGAAGAAGTGAGTTTGTTGTTCCATGTGAAGCACGAAAAGCAGTATCGAGCTTGTCATCTATCTGGATGTGCATCTGATGAAGTGAGTCGGCGGGCGATTGAACTCGTGTTGATGGAAAGTCGGAATCGTGGATAGAGGTGTGAGCAAAGATTTTCCCTAGAAACAGACATAGACAAGTGATGAAAGTGGGTGGGTGGCAGAAAAAGAATTGATAATGAAATGAAAGAAGAAAAGAGCGTACTGATAGTGGTGTTCCGCATGAATCGGGAATCGGCATGGAAAGTGGAAGCAGAGGGCTTGGAAACGAGGGGGAGAGTAGGCAGACGGATCCCCGAGAGTGTATACGCCATTGAAGTGTTCAAGGATCGATATGATTAGTGATTAAGAGAGATGAATATGTATATATATATATATATATCTCCAGTCCACCCTCGCTCTCGAATCTCGATCGATCTCAAGTGCATACATAACTGAGAATGGAGAGAATAGGGGGATTTTCCACGAGCTTAGTGGATGGGCCGTTGCGCTATCTGACAAACCAAGGGAGACACGTGTACGTCCTCCAATTCCCCTCCTTCTCTAGCCGTTCATCGTCTCATCTGTCTACCGCTTAAATTGTGGACCCATTTCACGTTTCCTCTACTTCCAGGTGTGATTTGTTTCGCCTCATTTTTTCTGGTACCATTTGGACTCTTCCTCCACTTCCATCTATCTCTTCAACAAAACTCACTCCAATTCTCTTCTCTTCTACAAACTCTATTCAACAAATTAATATAAGCAAATTAATTCTGCTCTACTCTAATGTGCTGTCAAAGTTGAATATATACTACTGTATGAATTACTAAAGTGATGGAATTAACAACTACATGTGCTGCAAATGCTTCACTTTGGTTATATACATAAATATAGGGTTGTTCTGATCTATCTTCTCTGGAAGTTGAGAAACCTGATCCCGTATGCAAACACAAACAGAAAAAGGACAACAAATCCAAGATGGGCAACAACCACAGCTGGAAGAAAGTCATGGTGGAACCCAAAATACTGCTCAAGAAATGCCTTGACAGTGACACTCTGATCCACTCCAGGCACCACCAGCATGGATTCATTGTCACCCAGTTGAGACGTCACAATGCCGTAGATTGTCCATGCCACAGGGGAAGCCCAGTAGTACCATCTCCACCAGATTGGAATTTCCTGCATGCCCATTTATATACAACTTAAGCCTACGGCGTACTACATTTGCATTGCATTGCATATACTACTACTTACAGGGTAAGGAACCAGAAACCCGGAAAATAGATTCCACAAACTGACGAAGAAGGACATGAAAATGGCGGCCACTTGTTCTCCAGGAGTCAGAGCTACCAGCATCATACCATACACAGTGAAGTAGATGAAGCTCATGGAGATGAAGTAGTAGAAGTAAGCAAATTTTATAAAAGTCCACTCATATCCAATCATGGAGTAGAGAATTGTGCAGTAAAGAATTGTTTGAATCAGAATGTAGATGATTTCTACAGCCACCTGCGTCAAGTTGCCACTAAGTCATTAATTAAATACTACTCCATATCAAATCTGAGTCTGCACTGAAACTCACTCTACCGCTCTAGCTACTTTTACCTGAGCAAATGCATAAGGCAAAGGCGAATACATTCCAGCGGCCCTTTCGCGGTAAAACACAGTTCTTTCCACTGCAACAATGGGTTGGACTGATGAAGTATTTGTGGCTCCAAGAAAAAACACAGCTGTGTAAATGGCTCCTACCAAATTCATCACGTTTTGCATGTCATCTCTGTCAGCAGAGAAGATTAGGTGAGAACAGATAATTCACTAACAAATTAGTAAGTGATTTGATACTTACAGTTTAGCACCCTGTTTCCAATATATAACACCAAACAGAAGACCAATAGCTATAGTTACAGAGAAACGAATGGCGTTATAGGATGGATTCCTCCAGTATGATCTGTAATGCTTCCAAAAGCAAGCCTTGAACTGGGAAAGGTATGGTTTCGAATATTTAGTTGGGAAATACAGATCTCTCGAGTCTGAACCTGGACTGCTCAGCTCTTCAATCACTACCTGGTTCAACCTGAAAACGTCCAAAAATAAATAAAAAGTGAAATACAAACACTGGTTAACCAGGAGGCCACATATCAAAGTTTAGTCTTCAAGTAGCAAGCTAAGGGAGTGATTTCCTTACTGAAACACTGAAGAAGTAGAAAAGATTTCTGCAAAATCTACACCTAATTGAGATTCAACTTGAGGAGTAGAGATTTCAAGCATCCATGTTGCAGGATTGTAGCCATCTCGTATTTTTGGAACTCCTGGAATGGCCTACAACAATCAAGTACAACTTCAGATATACTATATATGCTTGTATAATCAAGTGGTGTTAGCTAGGAAAGGCTTACCTCAAAATACTCAATAAGTTTGCTAGAATGGTGGCCCAGAGGTCCTGCGTATATGATTCTTCCCCCTCTCTTCATCAGTAGAAGCTACACACAATACAAAATAAAATTCAAGCTAGCTAGATGTTTAAAGAAGGAAAATCTTGATATTAAATAACAGAGAAAAAGTTGAGGGACAGGAGAGTTAGTTACGTCATCGAATGACTCAAAGATGTCTATGCTCGGCTGATGAATGGTGCATACAACGGTTCTTCCAGTATTAACCGTGTTTCTTACTGTACGCATGACAATGGCAGCAGCTCTTGCATCAAGACCCGATGTGGGCTCATCCATGAAAATGATTGATGGGTTCGCCACCAGCTCTACTGCGATTGTTAACCTCTTTCTTTGTTCTGTGGAAAGCCCATCCACTCCCGGAAGCCCAACAATAGCATTCCTCAGTGAGTTCAGCTCAACCAACTCCATCACCTCTTCCACAAACATCTTTACAATAGGGAACAAGAGAATCATATTATATGATCGTCATCATCAACATGAAACTTAATATAAGAATGATTACAAACGTATGTACCTCTCTGGTCTTTGTATTGACGTCTGTTGAAAGACGAAGCCAGGCTGAGAACAAGAGGGACTCATACACAGTTAGGTGTGGTGAATGAATGTCAGTTTGTTCACAATAGCCGCTAATCCTGGCAAATGTTTGTTGCTTCTTTGGATATCCTGATATGCTCACACTTCCTTGTATATATCCACCAGTCTTTCTTCCAGCCAACACATCCATCAATGTGGTTTTTCCAGCGCCACTTACTCCTACCAAAGCTGTCAATATTCCAGGCCTGAAAGCCCCGCTAACGTCTTGCAATAACTGCAGACGCTCTTCTGCACCTTCAGCCTTCATTTCCTGGGTGGGTGGGTGGGAGGGTGCAGTGCACAATCAAACACATACATATATAGTTTACTCACTTTTAAAGTATTCAATTCATAACACTAACTTACTGCTGGCATATCCACATAGTAATTTACGTGGCTAAATGCAAGTGAAAGAGGTTGAAACGGTAAGATCATTCCACTTCCTGGAGGACCAGCGCTCATTGTTGCAGTCATGTTTGTGCCATCATGTCCCTGTCTATAGGAGACCTTATTTCTGGCCTTGTCATCGTCATCGTCATCATCTGGGACAAAAGCTCTTGAACCCGCGTAAGCTGTGATCATTGTCAAAGCAATAATGTGGTTATTAGGGGGCTCTTTCCCTTTCATGTCTGCTTTGAGATGCTAATAGACACGACATGCATACAAGAATTCGCTTACGGTTCAAATATTTGAGCGCCAAACCGAATAATATGTTAAAAACCAGAGAAAATCCAAACAATGCTCCAATGCAGATCCAGTACCAGTATGCCTCTGTAAAGAAGCTTCTAGATGCCAGGAGCACCTTCCCCACTGTTGGTTCCTTAAATCTGGTGTCATTATTTGGCTTCATTACCATGCATCAACCATGAATTTATTAAGACAGGAGATACTAATGAGCAGGTATATAGCAAAAGAGAGGCAAGTAATTAAGTATACTTACTGTACTCCATCTTTTGTCAAGGAATTCATTCATGACAAGTGCATTTTGTCCATACATCATAGGTGAGGCATAATAACCCCATATCATCCATGATGGTATATCCTCTACAAGAACCAAAACTCAGGAAAATGATTACACGCCAACATGCAGCAAAGAGAAATATAGAATTTGAACATCACACATAAATTAAGATGTATGACAGTATCAATGCAAGAAAGAAACTGTCACATACTCTTTGCAATGATGAAACCACCAAGCACAAAAACCAGTAGGATGGAGAAAACTCCCTCAGTATTGGCTACCACCATAGTTCTTCCTGTCGCACCAAGAAACCGAAAGAGGGGTAACGCCATCTGGTGGATAGCAAAGAAGGCCAAGAACTGGCCAAAAAACCTGATTACAAACAAGTTTGGGAGACCAAAGGTTCATTTTCTGTAACTCCATACTTAAAAAACTCGCTCACATAGTCACATACAAAAAGGAAGATGATAAGGGTATACCTGGTTGCAGATGGAGCATATCCGACAGTATAGTAAGTAAGAATGACATATATCCCGGATTCAGCTAAAGACAGGGGAATTCTAAGGACCCAAATCGGCAAAGTATAAGCCCATACAGGATAGAACAAGTTCCTCTGTTTATAAAAGACAGGAAGCTTGAAGATGGTCATGGCAATTTCTGCAAAACCATTGAACATCACATTGATCAGACTGAAAAACAAAGCTCCAAAGTACTTCCCTCCATCAGCCACACTCCTATGATGCATTGTTGTTCTAAAAAATACAGACATTGTCATTAGCGACATGATCGTTAACTGGACAATCTTGAAGATGTAGATGAAAGAATTGCGCTTCATCAGTAGCCACTCCCTGGAGAAGCAGGCCTTGAACATTTCCCAGCTCGATATCCCATACTTATCCTTGGTTAATGCAGCACGGTGAGTTGTTGATTTGTCATAGGGAATGCTGAGTTCGGATTGTAGTTGTTGCCCGATATGGAAAGATTTGAAGGCCTCAGCAAATTCAGGAGCTGAAATAAATCTATAAGGTTGGTTAGTCCTACACCAGTATTGCTGTTGGTCTTTCTTGGAAGTGACTTCTTGGAGATAATCAGCCACACCTTTCCTTTCGGGGCATTTAAAGCCCATGTACTCCACAAATTCAAGGATATTAGCACGCGGGCCTTGGTATACAATCTGACCTTCTGATACTAAAATAACATCATCAAAGAGCTCATATGTTTCTGGGGCAGGCTGCAAAAGAGATATAATCATGGTTATGTCCATTATATGAACCAGCTGCCTCATATACTTGCATATTTGGAAAGTAGTGGAACTATCCAACCCATTTGATATTTCATCCATTAAAAGGACCTCATAAGGACCAACCAACATTTCACCTGCAAAAGTACGTTCAAGGAATCAAAACTATCGACTATATTTGTGGAAGTAGTTTGTTACTAAAAAAAACGACATACTAACCACAAGTGACACGTTTCTTTTGTCCACCAGAGACACCCCTTCTCATATCATCTCCAATAAATGTATCAGCACATATATCTAGCCCCAATATCTTCCATGGAAGCACAAAAGGTTAGCTACTTAGCTCCTATATATAAAAAAAAAAGCTGATACACTAGATGCTATTTTAGTGAAGAACACACCTTAAGAATATAATCAGTAACAAGACTATGCTTCTGGCCTTCCATTGATACAGCCTTCATGAAGGCATCAATCTCAGGATCCGGTCTGATTCCAGCTTCCTTTTCTCTTCTTGCAAGCTCAGTCAACAATGCATATCGGGTGCCAACACCTAAGCATCGACCAGAAAAATCCAGAGTTTCTCTAACTGTCATCTCTCCAATATGAAGATCATATTGGCTTATGTATGCACAGGTTCTTTGAGGAACAAATTCATGGAACTCGTGGCCGCAGTATGTTATTTTCCCGTTTACCTGTTCAAAATCATGTGGCTTAATTTATATATTCACAGTAGACAACAATTTTTATGACAAAAAGAAAAACATCATATTATACCCTAAGATCCTTGGTAAGTTTGTCTGCTAGAGCCAGCAATAGTGTTGTTTTTCCTGCACCTGGAGGTCCTAGAAGTAATGTCATCCTGAGTATGAAAGTGAGCAGAAGATAAGTTGTTCAATCTGGAACTCATGAGAATGCATTGTATTGTATCCAAATAAAGAGTTTACTGTCATGCTTCATCCTGCAACTTAAAATAGCTTGAATTTGGTTCAAATCTAATTCCCTATAATATTGGTTTATACCTTGATGGTTTAACTATTCCACTCAGATCCTTGAGTATCTTGATAGACTTTTTCTTTGATGGGGCAAGTTTCAGCAGCCCGAATAAACCCTGTTTATCCACCATTAGTTAAAGTGTACATGCAGACTAATGAAGTTAATTTGATTAAGTGGATGGGCATTACTACCTCAAGAAAATTCAAAGTAGCATTAAGCAAGGTAGGAACTGCTCTGCTACCAGCATAAACATCTCCCTCCACAGATAACTGCTGGAATCGGATTTCAATCTTGGGAACATCAATCCCAACTCTGCACATGCATATAATAGTGTTAATTACAGATATAATGCCTTATTATAATTAAATTGATAAGTGAGTACCGATTGATGCGATCTCTAAGTCTTGAAAGGAAGATTTCATTGTCTTGTTCAACGAGTGCAAGTATACCATCAATGAGCAGCTTCCTTTCTTGTGGGCTGATTCTCTTAAGATCAACTACAGTCTCAACAAGCTTACCATTATCAAGCATTTGCTGAACAACACCCTTTCTCATCCTATCGTAAGAAGGGAGCCTTTCAATGGCTGCCCAACGAAGCTCTTCTTCATCCTCCAAACGACGGTTACTCCGGCTGAATACATCAGGCGGATCCATCCAAGTTTCCCTAAAGCTTCTCCTCTGGCTGCTTCTAGACCCTCCCGCCAAATCATCCCGACAAAACACTGATGCCATTCTTTCTTTCACTAAAATTAACTTCACCACACAGAAATTAAAGGACAGAACTGGAGCTTACTGAAACTTGAGATTCCTGCTTATCAAATCATATGTGATAACGGATGTTATAGTTGGATCGAGACCTCCGACTCCACGTAAATAGCTAGACGATGGATGGGCGTTGGAGTGCATTCATAGCTCAAGTTCAACATCTACTCCGTATTTATAAATAAACATGGTTTCTAGATATTCGTCGCCCTGTTTGCGTATCGATGACATTAAGTATAAAACGAATTTATATATGCGTATGGAATTCTTCTATACGTCTTGTATGAATTTTTCCTGTTTTTTTTTCTTTTTCTCATAAGTTTGTAAATAATTTTAATATGATCGTGGGTATATAAAATTCGTCCAAAATGTATATCGTTTATCCCTTTAAAAAGCCAAAAACAAAGTATTTATGTGCAATTATACGGAAGTGTAACGGATATATTACTTATACATTATAGTTATTAATTATATTTAAGTATTATAAATTTATCATTAAATAGAATTTTCGTTAAATTTTCTACCATATTATATACAAAATTGAAAAAATAGCATACACAATTGTTGATGCGAAAAATTATATATGATATTTGTTTTTTGGCCTTTTGCAGTACAAACGATGTCCGTTTTTAATGAATTTTATATGCACGCAATCGTATTGAAATTATCTACAAGATTATATGCGGAAATTCATATGTGACGTATGAAAAGATTTCATATATGACGAATATCATTAGTGTGTCATGTATAGATAGCAAAAATGGATCGACGTTGAATAACCGGCAACCAAAATAAACACACATATGTAATAAATGTTAAAATCAAACTAGTTAGATTCATCTATTGGACCCCGCCATGCATTTTGAAATAAAGTCATTGTTGTTTTTATTATCTGAAATTGAAAAGAATTGGTTGTTGAGTTAATAAGATAGCACCCATCCTAGCTAGCTTTGATCATATGATGGTAATTAATGATCCGGTACGTTCGTTGACATAGCCCATCATATATCATTACTGACTAGAATTGGAACTGGCGCTACGCGCGGGAAAATTATAGATTTTTATATACGGTTTAACGTTGTTAAATATACGTCTTATAATTGAATTAAGGATAATTATGTTCATAAACTTTCAATGCAACAATGTAACACAACAAAGTTAAATTTATAAACATAATCAATCAAGAAAATGATAAATGATTTTTTTCGACAAAAAAAAGTCATTGTATCTCCTATAAACAAGGGGATATGAATACAATATTTTGTTTCCTTAATATGAATAGTTGAGCATTGCGTCTTAAACGAAGGTTAGATAAACTTCTTGATCCATGTAAACTTATTGATTCAAACTTTAATTATTATTTTCTTTTCATAAATTTTTAAGGATTTATACCAAAACCTTCTTAATATTCATTAACTCAACGCATTAACTAAGTACTAATTACCATTACTTTGTCAAGGCCCGTTAACTTTTTTATATATATACTAGCTTTACGGAACCCGTGCGATGCACGACTCCTGATTTTCACGTAAATATTAAAATTTAGTTATCTCATATTATTACAACGATATAGTTTCATTGTTGTTGTTTTTTCATGTTGAAAGTATTTTGTAAGTGTGTATGATTGCATTGAGTTATATGGTTAAATATGAAAAAAAGTTAGGAGAAGAACATGTGCATGGTCACTTCCTTGAAGAATGTGTAATATAGAAAGTCCAAACTAATTACACATTTCATGACTAAATTGAAGAGAAGTAAACAAAACGTACAATATAAATAATTTTTTCTCGATACATATAGCCTTAATCAAATTGAAATATAGAGGATAATTAAGTCTCGTACCATTTCGAAATCCAAAGCCTGAAATAGTGGGAACCGACTCAAAAAAATAAATCGTAGAAAGTAAGGGCTTGAAAATTAATGAAAAGGGTATATAAAAGTGCTTAACCATGCATGTAAATCATCCAAGAGATTATTAGTAGTTTTTAATTCAACAAATATAAATGAGATAACAAAATATATATTGAGTTAATATCAATATAATATTTATAAAATATAATCTAATCCATCAATCCAAAAAAGTTAACTTTATATGTTACAATAGCCTAACTTCATATATTACAGTAGAAAAAACCATTATTATATTTTCTACTTACCACCTAAGATATTAATTCAAACTGCCTATAACAATCTCGAAACATCTAAAAGTAGCAGCAGAGAACAATCAAGCAATGTAGTACTAATCTCTAAAGAAAAACTACATCCTGATTCACCTAGCACAAAAGATTGATGAATATATAGAATACAGAGTGCCCTACAATTTCAAAATCCAGAAAATCAAATTAAAATGAATTAGCGAGAGAGAAAGGAGTAAAATAACAAACCTCTTTGCTCAAAAGAGAAAATCTTTCAGAGTCGGTGGGCATGAAAAGGCAGTCCAATCCAAGTGTTGTTACTTCCCCTTTAATAAAATAAAACACTCAATTGAAACTCAGTAGAGCTAATTCAGAAAATCTCAAAGAAATCTATGATATATGTATGTGTTGCATCTTCGTATTTTTATTCGAGCACTCCACCAGGTGATACAAAAAATAAGGTACCTGGTATGAGAAATATATGAACGGATATAGAAGGGACGAATAAGGAAGATGGATCATTGAAAGAGCTTAATTTTATCGCCGCTTAATTACACATCTCTTTGCAGCTTCTATTGAGCACCTTCACATAAATTCATGTGTAGTAAAACTCTAATACTCCATATAAATTGAGCACCAATGATAAACATGACAGCATGACCTCAAAATTACAGGTTTTTATGGACAATGTCACATGAAGAAACCTTACAAACCTTCAACGAAAATTCATAATTTTGTAACCCGACAACCTGGGGCCTGCAATCTTCGAACGAATTCTCGCTTGGGCTTGTTCGTCGACGGTGACCGGTGGGGTTATTCAAAACTTGCGCACCCTCCGCTGTCAACATCCGAGCGTAGCGATTACCTGTTTACATTCGCTTGAGCCATTGTAGAAATGATGAAATATGGAAAGAGAAATAGGAGAACATCATATATACCAATATCCATGGTTGTTAGGATCGCGATCCGGATCGTATTCGTTGGATCTTACGATCCTACGATCCTAAATTTACAAAACGATCCTGATCCTATGTAGGATCGGACCCATGTCAGGATCGGAAGTAGGATCATAGGATCGTATAGGATTGTACAGGATCAGACATGATCGTAAGATCCTATGATCAGGATCGAAAATGCAAGATTTACCTCCTTTTTATTGGTTTTTTTTACTGAACTACTTCTGTAACTGGATTTTTCTTGAACTAAATTTATTTTCAATGCTATTTAGGTGCATACAAAGAAGAGAAATATTTTAAACGCACAAAAGATTTATGATTTGCAATGTAAACCTTAAACTGAAGCAAAAAAAAATAAAAGAGAAATCCTTTACACACACTAATGTTATTTTTCAATAGTATTCGTAATGTACAACCTTAAACTGAAGCAAAAACAACAAATTTATTTTTCAATGACATTCTCTCTCAGTTTGTCGAGAATGTTGAGCAATTTGTAATCAATGACGACGACAAGAATGGTATTATAGTTTGTGTTGCTTCTAGTGAGCTTAATGATTCTCGAAACATAAAAACATACTCCCTCCGTCCCGGTATATAATTCCTGTTTCATTTTTGACACTATTCACCTTTTAATACATTTTGTCGTATAACTTTTAATATGTAAGAACAAACATAGTTATATGGGGTCTTGTTTGATTCGTCTTGATGAGTACTTTAACATATCAAAATTTTAGAATTTTTTATTAACATATAGTTAGAGATATTAACGATACAAAACGTGTCTCGACAAATGTGAAAAGTGAAAGAGGAATTATATTATGGGACGGAGGGAGTAGCTTGTAGATGGTAATTGCAATGGATTGACTTGACAATGATCGTTCAGGTCACGAATATGATGATGTGTTGTTGATGACGTGAACTTTGACGAAGATTGATTTTGTTGGATTATTCATTTTTTAGATTGATGACTGGAAGTTGTAATACTTAGAAACAATATATTTCTTGATTTTGAAAATTTGTAAACTTTAATTAACCCTCATACAACCATTTTTAACTATGTATGGTACTAATACCGATCGTATGTGAGCAAAAGTGTTTTTTTGTAGTACTTTTACTAGAAAGTCATGTCATAGTCATATTTTATCATTTTCATCGCTCATTTTCTAAAATCTTACGATCCTACGATCCGATCCTACCGATTCGATCCTACCCCCCCTCTCCGATCCAAAGTAGGATCCCGATCCTGACAACCATGCCAATATCCCCTTAAATTACAGACTCAAGAGCCACGCTTCATCACCGAACATCAATCGACCCTGAAAACGCCTGTATGGTGTAACAAAGGAAACCAAGGGACGTCATTTACTGAGGGGGGGGGGGATGAGCATTGAAGAGGGAAAAGTCGGAATGAGCATTGAAGAGGGAAAAGTCGGATAAAAATGAGAAGCAAAATTCTCTGTAATTTAAATGCTAGACGGCTCCATCTTCTAACGCTAAGTAGAGATTTCAAAACACAAAAAGCATTAAATGCAACTCTAAAAACACTAAATGCAACTCTAAAATCACTAATTGCTTAAGCTAAAGGTCAATTTTATATGTTTATAGATAGATTAAGAGGAAAAAGCCATCAAGCACTATGTATATTATATTTTATTTATTGTGTAAAATTTATTTTTTATGCAAATATTTTATGTGTAATATAAAAGGTTATAAATCCTTGATTGATTGTCTTGCTCTTTGTTGGGTTTCTCTAAAAAGGTAATTTGGATATCAGATTCATGCTGATATTACATAGGCTACATTATATAGACAAAACACTTCAGCATTGAATTTTCTTCATGGAGTTTTAATTCTAAATCTTCACACTATAGATTTTGATTATAAAAATCTAAAATTTAATTCTATAAATCTTCACACATTCAATTTTTAAATTTTTTAATGGAGTTTGACCCATTTATATAATGTGGCCTTTAATTTTTGCTCTCCGTGATTTTTATATTAGATATTAGATAGATGTTAGATAGATTAGATTAGATTAAATTATATGCTTACTTATCATATACTATCATATAAGAGGAAATGATATATGAATAAAGTTCTGGTACGAGCAGGTCTTAAAATATGAAATGTGAACAGTTTGCGTTTACAGATTATACGTCAATATTTATATATGGTCTTTATTTGACGCACCCAATTTTTCATTTTTAACGCACACTTTGATTCGTACCGTATGAATTATAGTTGAAACGTTCCGAATTAAAAAAAAAGGTTCATTCGGAACGTATGAAGTGCAGTTCATTCGGAACGTATGAAGTGCAGTTCATTCGGAGCGTATGAACCTAGATTCATCCGGAACGTATGAATGTTAGGTGTGATTCTACAATTTTGCAGTCTTGACAGAGATTACATGAAGTGGAGTCCATACGTTCCGTATGAACTTAAGTTCATACGGTGCGAATCAAATTTTTTTTTTCATTCGTTCCGAATGGACATGTATTCATCTGGTGCGTATCAAATGGTGCGTTAAAATGTCCGGGTGCGTCAAATAGTAGAGGGCTATTTATATTCTGGATAGTAATGTTTATAATTTGGCCATGAAAATTTTTGAACGTTTTAAGTGAGAGTTGTGATGGCATACTTGTAATTACTGCGAATTTTTATTATTAATTTTTTGCTTTCGTTCTCAAAATGACCTAAAAAAATATCACCGATTACAAACATTGTCTTCTAAATTGTAAACATTAACTTGTTACGTTATAGGTGAACATGAAAAACTTCGCACTTCGTTTGATTCGTCTTAACAAGTACTATGACAATTTCAAAATTTTATATTTTTTACTAATACGTAATTAAAGATATTGACAAAAAAAAACGCGTATCGACATCCGTGCGGGATGAAATGAGGCTTATATAGTGGGACAAAGGGAGTAGTATTGTTCTTTTCTAACAAAATAATTATACAAATCCCGATATTTTTTCAAACATTAGAACAAAACTAGAAGACATTCGATTCATTGTTAGTTGTTACGTTGTAGGCCGTCGGGAGAATATAGCATAATATATAGGCCCTTACTATATACAGCCCGAACGTTTTACTAAATAACGCCCGACACCTCGCGTAACGCGAGAGAGCGTCACCTCGCAGAACGCGAGAGTTTTTTCTCTATAAAAGGGGAAAAACCTTATTCAGCCCATTTTTACAGCATTCTACCGCCGCTATTTTACCATCTCTTTCAAAAAACCTACTTCCTCTTTTCAACACAAATCTTCAATTAAGGTATGTTTCTTCTTCCCTTATGCTTTCTAATGTTGATTCTAGATGAATATATGTTATTAGTATAGGAAATTGCATATTATATGATGTTTTGATATTGAATGTTGATTTAGAAATGGTTGTATATAGTATTAGGTTGTTTGGATTGGATGAAAGATGATGATTTTGTATTATGGTTGATGAGTGGATGTTTTTTTTTATGTTGAATAGGATGAAATTCATTAGGGTTAGGGTTTACATTTTATTTAGGGTTTTGATGTTTATTTGGTAATTTACTTAAATTGATAGGTTATTTAGTTAAAATATTGAATTTGTGTTGAAATGTCGCCGAAAACTGGTCGGAATGTGTGAGATGACCGGAGAAGAAAGTGTAAAATCACGCGTCACGAGTGACGTCACACCTCGCAGAACGTGAGTTTCATGCCACTCGCAGAACGCGAGTGTCAAATATAGAAGCTAGACATGAATTAGAGAACATACCTATTTGTCGTGTTATTCCCGAGAGTGAAGACATTATCTGTAATGCTCTTGCTCGCGTCACGAGAGGTCACCACATCTCGCATGACGCGAGAAAGTACTGTAGTGCATCATCTTTGCTTTCAAAAATGCATAAACACTGAATCAAGGACATTCCTCGCGTAACGCTAGGTGGGGTGTCCTCGCGTTACGCGAGAAGTGTTTTTTTACCAAAAATCTTAAAATTTTCATGAATTTTAAAATACAACATAAAAACAGAATGATAAATACTTACTTGTCCGTGCTATAAGTCGAATCCAACAAAAGGACATGGAAACGCCTTTAAGAGTTTCATTGATTCGGGGCTAGCAAAGAACAAGTCGCCTATTATCGAAGGATTTTTTGCACTTGGCCTATACTCCATGAAGTAGTTGTTCTCTTTGCATTGGTGAAAGAATTCTTGAACCACGGTTCTACCTTCCATTTCCTCTTCCCTTATATCTCTTACCAAATTGTACACTTGTCTCTTCTTTGTGCAGCTTCCGGGATCCTTGTTTATCTCAGTGTAAATCTGATTTGAAGAACAATGAGAAAGTACCATCTCACGAATCATTTTCTTTTGATCAGGGGTTGGCCTCCCAGCAAATGCATTCCCGACCAAACTATCTCCAATAGGATGGTTGTGCAAACCACAAACAACTGTTAATCTCCAATTCTCTTCAAAACGGTTCTCCATGAGCTTCAACTGAAATTTACACCCCGTTTTCTTGCTCTTTGTGTTTGTTCTAACTCCGACACCTTTAGGCTTATAACTTCCCCCTTTCTCACAAATGATTTGAACCTTACCACTTTGCCCCGATTTAGATGGTACACTCCTTCCAATCACTAGTGGAAAAAACACCTGTTGAGGCGGTCAAAAACCCCCCTGTTGAGGCGGTCAGGGGTCGCTGCAACAGGGGGGGCTGCAACAGGTCATGAGCTGTTGAGGCGGTCGGGCGGGTGACCGCCTCAACAGGTGCAACGTTTTCTACCTCTGTTGAGGCGGGCAGAAGGGTGACCGCCTCAACAGAGGGGGCGGTCACCCTTCTGCCCGCCTCAACAGCGTGTTCTGTTGAAGCGTCCAATCTTCCCCCGCCTCAACAGATGGGACAAATGATGAATCTGTTGAGGCGGTCATTCTTCCGCCCGCCTCAACAAGTGTTTTTTTTTTAAAATATTCGGTTTGAATTTACAGTAACCAGCCTGTACGAAACAGAATAAACAACCTGTTTCAATCATTCTGAACGTCTAGTTCCACTTGCAGATACATTTCACATACAATATGTGTTCAGTTTCAACAGAATATATGCAAGTACAAAACCTATTATTCAAATATCCAAAACATACGCTTAAACTAATAGATATTTGGTTGTAAAGAACTTAGCCCATTGCTCACGAACAACATCGAGTTCCTCACTTGTATAAGGCGCACTCCTCTGAACATAGACCTTCAAAAACATATAATACATCGTCTTAGTGAAGTAATTAACATGAAAAAAATTAGATTTTACATATATGAAATGAAAGGACTAGGTAAAGTAACTACCTTATCTAGTCGCTCATTAGACTCTTGATATGTCGTGACAATCTCCAACATGAACTTCATAACGTAATATCCACACTCGGTTCCGCCACTTTGTTGAGTGCACTAAAATAACAATATAATACATCGTCTTAGTTTTAAGATCAATAGATATAAAAAATAAAGAAAAAGGTAATTTATGATGGTATACCTCTATATGAATGGGTCTCCAAGACTTGAAATTAGTCGTTTTACTCGGACGCACCCCACCATTAAACTTATACACTTGGTATGTCCTATAAAATAAACAACATACAAGTCAAAAATTCTGATTTTGTAAATATTTGAAAAGACAATTTTTAAGTAAAAAACTTACAAACTCAATATGCCCCATACATCATACTCTTTGCGTGCTTCTTTGAGAGGATCGAAAATATACACAATGGCTTTACGTAGGTCTAGTACATATAGAATCCAATGATTTCTGCGTCATTTATAAAAGATATTGTATAACATCAGAAAACAAGTCAAAAGATGTAGTCAGAACAAGAAACAAGGATTGTTATATCACACTTACTCTTGATTATATGGAAGCAAAGACCATTTGGTTATGCTAGGATCATTCATCTTCTCCTTTTGAATTTCAGCAACGAAAATCTTTTTTAAATACTCTGTTGGGACATTAGGATCAACCTTGATTCTAGTGCTTGACATCATCTCAGGACATAAGAATCCAATCTGAGACGACCTTTCAAATGCCCAGCTGTGATCATGCAATAAATACCTACAAAATATGCAAGATTACACTATTAGTATCTGTAAAGTAAAAATCTCACAGAAAGAATAATTAACAACTAAGACATAAAGATTGATGAAAATGTTTACAATATGTAGACTTGGATCACTGAAATGTTTAAGCACGCCCCTCTAAGGAACTCTTCAACATCGGACTCAGTTACGTATGTATCTTGATCTTGCGAATAATGCCAAATCGAAGCATCCAACTTGATGGGAGTACTATCGTATATTTCGCCGGGAGCTGAAGAGATGAAAAAATGCAAATATTTGCATTGCGGGCCAAGACCTTGAATTGCATCGTTTGCAAAATTCGCTTTCTTGCTTTTGGCGGCTGACTCTTGAGTTTTACGATCACAACCACCCACCACCTCTTTGTTTGACTTAGACTTCATTGCATATGAAAATAATAACAAAATATAAGAACAAAAATATTACAACACAAAAAGTGAATAACTGTAACAACAATGCAGAAAAATAAGAACAACATTCAGCAGTGCATTACCATAACTAATAAACAAGAAAAATGGCAAATAGAACATATGTCATGAATAAAAAATACAAGTTCTATCTAATCATATACCTGGAGTGACTTAGACTTAGACTTCTTTATTAGGCGTGGAGTGAACTCCTACAAAAATATTACATGAGCAAGATTGAGTAGACAATTAGATGTAGCAAATGCTTGCATGATCATATTCGTTCAAAACATTCATACCTCGTCGTCTTCGAAAATCACTAAGTGGATTGGCCATTGTACAAAACTACCCTGAGCATCGCCTAAGTTAGTTAAACCATCTCCAGTAGGTACCGGAAGAATATCATCAACATGCCCTTCGTAAACAAAATCAATTTGGACTTTATAGTGACCAGGCTTCATTAATCTAAAATGTTGGGTCAATGCACCATCTAAGGGTTGTACCATACCATCCGCCACAATGACTTTGTTACCGGAAACTTCATCCTCAAGGGCAAGATGACATGGAACCCTTTCATGCATAAATAATGAAATTGATGCAAATATACTCTATTTAATAGATTATAACAAGATTCACTTGATTACTCTAACAAGATTCAGTTTTTTAATAGACATGGAACCCTTTCCTAGCTACTCTTCATATAATGAAGCTAATGTGAATTATTCTAACAAGATTTACTTGATTACAAGTAAAAGAATGTAATATATTATTTTTAGCCAACATGAGACTAAATTGTACCTTTAGCTCGCGTGGTTGAGGGGCAGAATCATGTTCAGCATGTCCATGGAGATCATCTACAGGGTTGGAAGTGGAGGCATACTGGCCCATATGTCCCATGGCGGCTAGTTGCTTTTGGAGGGCCTCTTGCACTCTTTTCTCCACTATTTTATCTAGGTCGTCTTCAAACTCCTTTCTCATTGAAGCTCTAATTGATTCAATTACATCTGAAGAAGCTTCACTATGATCAAATTTATTTTGTCTCTTTCTCGGACCAAAAGCAACTGTATGACAAACATTTCCACCCATTGCCTTGACACGCCCACGGTGATCTTTTTTCCCCATAGCTTTGGTGAGGGCATCCTCTTGATCTTCAAAAACAAGATTACCTTTTTCTTCTTCTTCAATGTACTCCATCTATGTCAACTAGAAAAGTAAGAATTAGTTCATAATTTATAATCAAAGAAAATAAACATTACTTAGATATCACTTCTTACAGTTTTTTTGGCAATTTCTGCAATTTCCTTATCATTTGGGTCAATTTCCCACTCTCCATCTTTATTTAGAACTTGATGAGCCAATATCCACTCCTTTGATCTAAATTTCTTAACTCTAGCTAGCGTTGAGGTGACAGAAGAGTTCACCGAGGAACTACTTGAGAAAGTTAATGCTGCTTCTGGTGGAAGTCGTCCATCGTCTATCCATTCATGTCGTTTTCTGATATAACCCTTATGGCCAGTGCGATGATGGCTTTTGTTGAATGACGCACTGTTCCTTGCCTTTTCACTACGAGCCTGTAAAAAAGGATGTTAAAGATGATTTCTGAAAGAAAATTTAACTTAATTACCATTCAAAACCAAATTCAACACCAAAAACAAATTTGTACATGATGCATAAGAAACCATTTGTATAAAAAACAATAACTTACCAATGACTCCGGCATGAAGTATTGTTGAACAAATGTGTTCCAATCTTCCTTTGTGATGTGGTCATAGACTTCCCAAGGCATCTTGGATGACTGTGTCTTCGGCATCTTTTCTTTTTTAGTGATCCATCGACGCACCAACTTACTCTTGAAATCTCGAAATCGTTTTGCCACACCATGGTGAAAATATTTTTCCCTTGAATTACTTGAATCGTCATAAATGTGGAACAAAAGCTGCCAATTTTCAGAAACTGTTAAATTATGAACATAGTATTAAAAACATGTGAAATCATATCCAACGTTTTACCTTGGTCTCCTCCCAAAACCCCTTCCTTGTTTTCTCATCTATCTTTCGGTATTCTTTCTCATTAATATTAATTCTAGCAGCACAAGTTCCAACTTGCTTCCCGTATTCTGCCGACCACTTTCCATCAGGGATATTAAGCTCATTATACTCAAGGAACATAGCTTTTTTTGCCTTGACTCCTTTTGATCGACCACGGACAATCTTTGTAATCGTGCTAGCATCCAGTGATTCGTCACCTGTTGTAGGAGGAATAACTGGATCACTGTCACCTTCCGAATCATTTCCAGCAACAATTTGGTTATTCATTTTAACACTGACAAATACACTCCTGCATCATAAGCAAGAAAACAATGAGTATACATAAAGATTAAAGATACTAAATATACATTAAAGATTCTAGCAGCACAACATATTTCAATGATAGATAAGATGAGAAACAAACCAGAATCAAGGGAAGAACCGAAGAAAAACTGAAGCACGCTAGAAGCAAATCAGAAGCAAATCAGAATCATACCAGAATCATATCAGAATCATATCAAAATCAGATCAGAACCGAAGAAAAACTGAAGCACGGCAGAAGCAAATCATAATCATATCAGAATCAGATCAGCACCGAAGAAAAACTAAAGCACGCCAGAAGCAAATCAGAATCAGATCAGAACCGAAGAAAAACTGAAACACGCCAGAAGCATATCAGAAGCAAATCAAAATCAGATCATAATCAAGGGCATAACCGAAGAAAAACTGAAGCAAACCGGAATCATATCAGAAGCAGAGTCATCTTATTCATTTGCGCTTTGAAACCCATATTCCTTCCCTATGATCTGTGCGCATGTGATTAGTTTTATTTGCATCTTCCTCCTCTGGTAATGGTTGAACAACAGTTGATAACAGGGGTGAGTCATCGTAGTTGTCATACTCATCTTCATCCAGAACATCATCAATACCGAGAATATGCCTTTTCCCTTGTGCAACTGCACGCCATCTAGGATCAACATTGTCTACGATATAGAAAATTTGCTTAGCTTGTGACGCTAGAATGAATGGCTCATCACTCTCACTTAATCGGTCAAAGTTTACCAATGTTAAACCCGGGTAAATATCATCTTGTTTCACCCCATTATGGTTGTTGGCCCACTTGCACCGGAAAACAGGAATCACAAAACTGTTGTAATCAAGCTCCCATATTTCTTCGATTACACCGTAATACGATTGTGTCGCATCAACCGGTCTTTTATCCTTAGCGCTTGCATAGACCCTAGATGATGCAACAACCTTCACTCCACTATTCTGCACCACACTCTTTTCATCTTGTCTTGACGTGTAGAATGTGAACCCATTGATATCATACCCTTCATAAGACCGAACACATAGACGAGGACCTCGAGCTAACCACTTGACTGTATCAGAAACATCATGCCCTTTCTTTAGTTCCTCAGCTACTTCCTTCTTAAACCAATGAACGAATGAGCGATTATGTTCCCGCATCAATGCCCTTTCATTAAATTTAGGATTATTATGTTGCAATTCAAGCACATGCTTATCTACGTAAGGACTGACCTCTGTAAGATGCTGCAACACACAAAGATGTGCCTTATTCTTCCTTTCAGAAGGAGGCGAGATCACTTTTTTACCAATTACTCCCACCCCTTCAAGCCTCCCTACATGACGAGATTTCGGAAGGCCTATTGGTTCAAGCCTCGACAAAAATTCAGCTACGTATTCACATATCTCTTCATGAAAGATTCCCCGAATTATACTACCCTCTGGATTCGCCGGATTCTTTGCTTTGTCTTTTAAAGACCCAAAATATCTCTCAAAGGGATACATCCATCTTAAGAACACCGGGCCACATAACTTGATTTCTCGCACTAAATGGACAATTAAATGCACCATTATATCAAAGAAAGAGGGCGAAAAGTACATTTCAAATCGACACAAAGTTTCAACGATATCATCTTGCAGACTATCCAGTTTCTCTGGATCAATCACCTTAGCACATATCGAACTGAAAAACACACATAGTTTTGTTATAACATGCCTCACGTGTTTCGGCAATATCCCACGAAGTGCAATTGGCAAGAAAACATTAAGCAGTACATGACAATCATGAGACTTCATACCGATCAACCTCAGGTCTGAGAGAGAAACTAGACGTTTTACATTAGATGAATATCCCGATGGCACCTTAATGCCATGTAAGCACTCGCAAAACGTCTTTTTCTCCTTTCTTGACATTGTGTAACACGCCGGAGGAAGAAAAGTCCTTTTACCATCCTTTTTTTTCACGAGCCACAAATCTGGACGCATATTCCTCTCTTTCATATCTTTCCGAACTTTCTTATTGTCCTTAGTCCTTCCGGGAATGTGTAGCAAAGTCCCAATAATAGCATCACACACATTTTTTTCAATGTGCATCACATCGAGACAATGACGAACCGACAAATCTTTCCAATAAGGAAGATCCCATAGTGAAGATACTTTCTTCCATAAAACACCCTTTTTAGACTTGGGCTTGATGAACTTGCCATATTTGGTTTCAACATTTTTAATACGTTCATAAACCTGCGATCCCGTTAAAGGTGCACGAGCCACTCCTTCCTCGGTGTGACCATTGAACTCTTTCTTCTTCTTACGATAAGGGTGATACCGACTAAGGAACTTCATGTACTTTACAAACACATTTTTCTTGTAATGTTTCAAGTATGTGGGTTCCATGTCTTCTTCACATATTGGGCATGCTTGTTCTCCTTTGGTTTTGTACCCAGACAAGTTTCCATATGCTGGAAAATCATTTATGGTACAAAAAACCATAGCTCGCAGTGTGAAGTCTGAGTTGGTGTGTGCATCGTACATTGAAACACCTTCATTCCACAATAATTTCAAATCCTCTATGAGTGGCGCTAGATACACATCTATGTCATTTCCAGGTTGCTTAGGCCCCGAGATGAGGAGTGATAACATGATATTCTTGCGCTTCATACACAACCATGGAGGAAGATTATAAATCGCAAGAAGAACCGGCCATGTGTTGTGCTGAGTGCTTAGAGTGCCATAAGGATTCACACCATCTGTACACAGAGCAAGTCTCAGATTTCTAACCTCCTTGCCAAATTCAGGATATTTCTCCATTGAGGAGAATCAGCAGGATGTCTAAGGAGTCCATCTTTCTTCCTCCCTTCTGCATGCCATCTCAGATTTTTTGCTTGTTTCTTTAATGAAAACAAACGCTTAAATCTATCTATGATTGGAAGATACCACATAACTTTAGCCGGCGGCCCCTTCTTAGCGGAATTTACCCCTTTACCCTTGTAACGAGATACACCGCACTTTGGACACTCATCCAAATTTTCATGGTCTTTTCTGTAAAGAACACAATCGTTTGGACAAACATCTATTTTGACAACCTCTAAGCCAAAGGGACACATCACTTTCCTGGCATAATAGGTAGAGGTGGGCAACTCATTGCCTTCCGGCAAAACTTCACTTAACCACTCCAATAAGGACGTGAAACTCGAATCAGTCCAGCCACTCTTCGATTTCAAGTTGTATAGCACTGACAAAGCTTCTAACTTGGTAAATTTTGTACACCCAGGATACAAAGGCGTCTCAGCAGCCTTTGTTAGTTGTTCTAACACCTTAGGTCGTTCATCCAAGCGATCTCTCACCCCATCCATCATCTCATTCATTTCATCCTCTTGCTCATCATCATCATCATCATCATCCATCTCATAATTCTCAGAAATGTTATCATCACTCTCATCACTGTCTACCTGAAGATCAAATTCGTTTACACTAGAACTTGAACGATCAGGTATTTTCTCTCCATGCCAAAACCAAACATGATAATCTTGCTTAAACCCACGACGAAATAAATGATCCTCAATCTCATCAATGTCTGCTAACCTCCTTACATTGTTACAATCACGGCAGGGACAATAGATTTTTTCGGCTTTTGTACTCTGTTGGTTGGCTAAAGCACATCTAATAAACTCCCCAACCCCACTCAAATATTCAGCTGTAGTATGATCACCGTACATCCAACGACGACTCATTTCTAATAACAGAAGAAAACTGTAGAAAGACCAATACATACATAACATTGAAAACACTCATTGAAATAAAATAAAATTATTTGGATATCTAGCTAACAAAACAATATCTCATGCAAAACTCATTAAAATCACTCATCGACATATTTCATTTGTTTTCCTACAATTTTTATCAAGTCATGCTAAAAAGTCACAAGATTAAGTTTAGTTATATGAATTGACTATATAGACAAGAGGTAGAGTATAGTCCTAAACATACATGAAATGTATTAACAAGAACTAGTAAAACTACCAAGTACTATATGTTCCAATAATCATAATCTATTGGAGTGCATGTAAATTTTCTACTAGGCATTTTACCAAACACTTGGAGTGCATCAAAATTTCCTAAAGAACCAAAACAACATAATCAATCAAAATTCCACCAAATAAGGGACTAATCACCCACAACAACAAAAATCAACCATTCATACCACAAAAGGAATCAACTCCTGCACATCAAAATCCGAAAACAATTTGCGAAGGAGGAAGTTTCACCTACCTCGATGACTCCAAGGACGACAGCTGGAGGAGGAGGAGACGAGGAGGAGCAGTCGACGAGTTCGACAGTGAGGCGTGGAGGAAGCGGAGAGGAGGAGGCGGTGAGTTGGAGGAGGCGGTAGAAGTAGAATTGGAGGAGGCGGCGAGGCGAGGAGGAGGCGGTGAGTTGGAGGAGGCGGCGAGACGAGGAGGAGGCGGTGAGGCGTGGAGGAAGCGGCGAGGAGGAGGCGGCAAGGAGGAGGCACAGTCGACAGTTTTGAGAGCATATGAAAAAGTCGAGACTGCAAACCTTTTTGACGAAGCAGTTGAGGCGGGCGCATATTGCCCGCCTCTAAGTTTTTTGAAGCATTTGTTGAGGCGGGCGCATGACTGCCCGCCTCTAATGTTTGTGTTATTTTGAGGCGGGCGCCTTACTGCCCGCCTCTATTTTTGGGTTCTGTTGAGGCGGGCGCCTTACTGACCGCCTCAACAAGTCAAAAACACAAATATTATTTGAGGCGAACGGATATTTGCCCGCCTCTAAAGTACCTGTTGCAGCGAACTAAACGACTGACCGCCTCAACAGATAGTAGAATAAGACTTTTTGCGTCGGGTTTTAAGGTGACCGCCTCAACAGGGGGGCTGCAACAGATGTTTTTTCTACTAGTGAATAGAGATAATAAACTTATGTTGCTTTGCAACATTCAATGCCCACAAATGACCAATCTCCTTAGAGGCAAACACTTGCTCCGTAGTGAAATATTCCGAATAATCCCTAGAAACAACATCTTCATCACATACGGGACTATCAAACTTTGGTGCAGTGCGTAAAGAGGGAAGAAACCACATCTCCTCTCCTACGTTTGTAGGTGGGTTAGCAAACTGTGAATCAAACGCATCATATCTTGATGGCACTTCATATGTACATGGCAATTCATAAGTAGATGGCACGGGCAATTCATATGTAGATGGCACAGACATTTCATATGTAGATGGCATAGGAAATTGATAAGTAGATGGCACGGACAATTCATATGTAGATGGTTGATGATAATCACTAAAGTCGTCGATCCCTAAATCAAATGACGATGGCGAAACGGGCCTCGTATTCCGGGAAGGGTCGGTGTAGTCATTCAACTGGATCGCATTCACCTATACACATGCAATTAGTTAATCCTCTGTAATGGACACTTTCTCGCGTTCTGCGAGGGAGGCATTACTCGCGTTACGCGAGGTGCTCCATCTCGCAGAACGCGGGAAAGTGCTAAGGTTCAAACAGTGTGAAACGGGGTCATTTAACATAAACATGAACAAATGTAATTTTTCTACAGTAAAAACTCTAAAATCATAAACCCTAAACAAAATAAGGTTGAAGAACAAAACTTTTGGACATTATATGCAAAAGTCATCTCTTCAACACTTACTACTACTACATTTAACATGAAATACAACATAATAACATCATTTTAGCTCTTAATGGTGCAAAACAAATTAAAATTCAAAAATTAAGTAAGAACATTACCTCATTTGCATGGAAACTTGATGAACCACCATCTTCATTCATTCCTTTGTTGATTTCCTCTTCATCTTCCATTGTTTTTGGTGTTTTTAGAGTGTTTTGAAGTTTGAAGGTTTTGAAAATGAGTTTTAATGGAGGGTGAAAGAAGTGAAAGATGATAAAAATAGGTGTTAGGGTAGGGTTAATAGGTGTTACTGTTTACTTAAAATAAGGGGTAGTTATTATAGTTAGGTGGGGACAAGACATGTATTAATGGTGCACAACAACGTCTATCTGACATGCACTACTCGCGTTACGCGAGGTCGAGACACTTGCGTTCTGCGAGGTCACGTACACTCGCAGAACGCGAGATTAGTATCTAAAAAATTACCCTATTTTTTGGCTAATCTCGCGTTCCACGAGGGTACGTGACCTCGCAGAACGCGAGTGGCCGAGTGGTGTTTGGTAAAGGCACCGGGCTGTATATAGCATCCGTGTATATATATATAAATTTAAGTTTCGATGTAACAGCCTGTTACGGTGTAACGAGTATTCACCCTTAATTGTATTCGAGTTTGTTAAGGTTGATATTCAACTTAATTTACCTATATTAATAAGGGTTCGGTTCCGGTGAGAATAATTTTTAAAATGAGAACGTGAGAATGACTAATGTGCACCAAAATATACTTAAATGTGCATCAAAATATACTTAAATGTGCATTAAATTTTTTGATGCACATCCTTTGAAAAAGTGATGCACATATACAATTTTTACCTAATGTTCTTCAATTTCTCCATAAATGTTCTTTAAAAAATAAAGTTTTTCAAATTTGGATGTTTTTAAGTTTGTCAATGAATGTGCACCAAATTAGTACTAAATGTGCACCAATTTACTACTAATGTGCACCATTCTTACGTTCGTATTTGAAAAGTTATTCTCACCGGACAGTTTCCCTATTAATAAATAGTGGATATTCAACTAAATAAATATGAACAAATAACGTAAAAGATTGAATAGAGGCACAAACATATGAGAATGTGATTTATGCATATATAACCTAAATTTATATAAACTTGAATATCAACCTTAACAAACCCGAATATCAAGGATAAATACTCGTTACACTGTTACACCACAATACTCGTTACACCGAAACTCACTGTATATGGGTTTTTCGGGCACACATTAAAAAACTAAAAAAGAAAGATATTACATTGAAAATGTAATACCTTTTTGTTGTGATGGATTTATCCCATTTTTTAGGGGTGTAGGGTCTAGTTTTTTTCCTCTTTTAGTTCGTCAAAAAATTAGCTTTTTTCTTGTAAGGGTTTGTCTAGGTAAGAAAAGTAGGCCCTACCCCTCTTGGAAAATGGGATAAACCCATCACAACAAAAATGTATTAATGTGTGCCCAATGACACATATTAGAAAAACCCTTCTTGTAAAGACTATTTATAAAAATATATTTTATTTCAGAAATGTTATGTACGTAGTTTGACTTAATTTTTATTATCGAAAATAATCCTAATTTTATCGTAAGAATATATATATATATATATAGATTAACCTTCAACATAATATTTTTTTCTCAATAAAATAGCTTGTATATTTGTTGTTGAAAGAAATGATAATTTTTTAAGATTTTCTTGTTAGTATAATTATCCAATCTATTAAAAATTGAAATTAAAGATAAAAAATAATAATTGTGTAATAAACTAAGTCTATAATCACTCTAAGAGCTGTAAAAGACTCAGTTTTAATATATAAGATAGATTGTGTGGCCATGAGCACACACTAGACAAACCCTATATATATATATATATATATATATATATATAAATTCATGAGTTTGAGAAGGTAATGTCAATTGGGACTCATTAATGTTTAAGCCTAATCTTTCCTTTTTCTTTCTATCTCTCATTATCCAATGATAATTGAGACTTATTAAATGTCTAATAACACCATAATTATGTGCTTAATTGGTTAGTATTTCCACTATTTCATCTTTTTTATTCGCTCTTCACCTCCAATCCGTATGACGATGAAAGAGCAATCCGAGCAACGTAAACGACTATGTGATTTTGATACATATATAAGAGATATTCAATTTATTTTATTATAATTTACTAAAAAATACATATATGAAAAAATATATTAAGTATATGAATAGACAAAAATAAAATGTGTTTGGCTCGCGCAAAGCACGGGTAATGACCTAGAAAATTGTCATTAAGTCGCCATTACTATGCGGCCTCTTGAATTCCTCTTCTAATTTCAACTTTTGATGAGATTTCGTATTGAATTCTCTCATCAAGTCATCGTTACTCTTCTACATATTGTATTTCGCCGTTACTCACGGTTATTGTCAATTTGTAATTGAACCAATCAATTTGTTATTTTTATCACTTCTATTGTTTGTTTATTTTTGTGTTAATGCCTTAATCTGCATGTTAGATTTACTTTGACCTGAATTTGATAAAATTAGACCAAAAAGGGTTGTAAATATATAATTAGCCCAATCCAATTTTGAGACGAAAAATCTTAATTACCCGCGCATAGCGACGGGGTCCGATTCTAGTATATATATATATGTCATGATCATTGAAGATCTATCAAGTAATTAATGTGACAGCAAAGGATTCAACTACCAATTCATATGGCAATTAATTTAGGATGACTTTTAGCTCAAAATTTTAGGATGACTTCGGAGTAAACTATTTCATATGAATAAATCTACCATGAAAATTAAGGCCACGTCGGAGTAACCTGGCCTTGCACTATTCTACTCTCATAGTCTCATGGTCTCATGGTCTCATGGTCTCATGGTCTCATGGTCTCATAATCATGACATGATATCCGGAGGAAGTATATTTTACCAAAGCCCAGCAAATTAAACAAATAGTTCTTTCACTCATGGAATGTACGTAATTAATTCTCACTGTTGAAAGAATATTGATTCGTAGGATTTGAGAATGTCATAAAACTAGAGTGGTGAATTTCATTTTCTGTTTATTTAGGCAAAAGCTATACGCACTATATTTTGCAACTTTCCACACTATATTGGGCGTACGCTGGTTTTAAGCGGACATTGCAAAATTCCAACATCGATTGTGAGGCAAAATACAAAATACGGTATTATGTATACGCCCAAAACTGGCGTACAGTATAAATTTTAATAATATAGCCGTTTGAAAATAGCCGTTGGGGAAATACAATTTTTAACTCGTACGCCCATAATGGGCGTACGAGTTAAAAAATTGGTGTAACGGCTATTTGTCCAAATTCAGAAGTGACCGTTGGGGTATATTTTGCCTGTACGCCCATTATGGGCGTACGCCCATAATGGGTGTACGATTGTTTTTATCCCAACGGCTATTTTTTCAGAATATGACCGTTTGGGATGTAGTATGTGTATAAATGTAGGAACTTCGGATGGATGTTGAAGTCAAAAATGTCAAATAGGAGAGTTACAAATTTGAGTGATGGTGAGGAGTTTGAATATGTGACGGAGATTGAGTATGGGAGCGGTGAAGAGAACGAGTATGTTGAAGAGAACGAGCATAGGAGTGACGAAGACGATGCGATCGTGGATGAGAAAGAGTATTTTAGTGAAAGTTTTAATGAAAGTTTTAATGAAATACGCATAAAATTATGATTAATCAAGCAATATGGACAATACGAAGATGTGAAATGTCGTTATTTTGGAGTATTTGAGTGTTTCATAACATTTAATGAAAGTTTTATGTAAAGTTTATTTGAGTAACGAATTGATATCACACACATATGAGTAAAACTATACGACTTATATACTTGAGATTAACTCGTTACTAGGTGAAAGTGACTGTTTAGATATTTCGAAGTGTTCATTTTGTTATTTTATTATAAAAACGAAACCGTCATATTGGTAATGCTCAAATACAACTTTTACATTTCAAGTTTTTCAATGTTTAAGGTCTTATTAACCCGTTTTATGTCGTTTTTAGGTAATGGGCCTCACCAAATCTCAATTCGGCCTTATTAGGCCCGTTGACGTTTTCGTTGATTTTTTTTCGATTCCGAGAATTGATAACGACTAAAGACTTCATTTTCTATCATGTTACAATTTTGAAATTTTGAGTTTTAGCGTTCTAAGGCGTTTAAACGAACTGAGCCCAAACTATCCATTTCAAACACAACTATCCACATTCACTATCCACTATCCACATTCACTATCTACTATCCACTATCCACATTCAATATCCACTATCCACTCTCCAAACCCTATACCCTAAACCCTATGGCCTAGCTAGGTTTTCCTCGGTTTCCGCGTCATTTCTCGTCTTAGCCCGTTTTAAGTCGTTTTTTCTCGGTTTTCGCACAAATTCTCGTCTTAGCCCATTTTAAGTCGTTTTTCATCGTTTTTTGCACAAATTCTCGTCTTAGCCCGTTTTAAGTTGGTTTTCATCGGTTTTCGCACAAATTCTCGTCTTAGCCCGTTTTAAGTTGGAAAATCCTAATAATATATAAATCCATGAAAACTACGACATCCAAAATATACATCTCAGAAACATCCAAAATATAATACTGCACACAAACATATCATTGCACAGGCCCATCCTCCTCTGGTACTACATCACCAGTCCATATGCTGATCCACCCCCTCATCATCCTCGCTTGTCCTGGAGGCAGAGTGTCACCATATGCACGTAGGAAACTGGATATCTCAGAGGCGAGTATGTTGCCCCGCTACATTTTCAAAATGTAAATATAAGTAGAATAAAATAGATTATAATTATTACTTGAGCGATATTGACTGAAATACGTACCACAACTACAGAGGCTGTCGCAGGTATCTGTATGTGCTCGGCACGGTGGTCAAACGGTGCCCGTGGGTCCTGCCTGGGTGATCTGGAATCAACATAAGGATGTGACATGGCATTAAACCATGTCCGGTATCCATCCTTGCAATCCCATGCATACTCTCGAAGTCCTCGTCGATCCTGCTCGTCTAAGGTGATCAATCGATCCGACAGGGTCTCTGGGGCCCAAGTGCAGTCCTCATCCCCGAATGTGACAGTGTACCCCGATGCAGAATCATTTCTGATCGCAGTAGGTGGTGTAATCGGGGGTTCGGGTATGCCTTGCACATACCCGAACTGTCGCAAACATCGGTCAGGATGGTGCGACTCCCTGACCTCAAAGGACTCTAGAGGCCCCCGAAATAGACCTAACCTATACTGGGGGTCGTTGAGATCCAACTTGCCCCAGGGGTTCCACTGAACCTATGTTTTTTTAAAATGACAAACGTATTTTTAAAAATAATAATTGCATAACATATGATGAAATTACTAATTAAATAGTACTTACCTCTGCATATGTGATCTGGTCAAGGACCAGTCTGAGGGAAACTAGTCCAGCAGGATCCTTATGGTACTTGACTTTGCTGTTTTCCCGGATAGCCGCCGCTGAGGCATTCATGGATGTCAAGTCCTGCGTAGCATGAGCCCGAAGACCATG
Source organism: Oxyria digyna (assembly GCA_029168935.1). Classification (NCBI taxonomy): domain Eukaryota; kingdom Viridiplantae; phylum Streptophyta; class Magnoliopsida; order Caryophyllales; family Polygonaceae; genus Oxyria; species Oxyria digyna. Next base: position 619,213 of record JAPVLV010000001.1, on the reverse strand, counting down.
GAAATACGCCCATATCCAAGCCTACAAATACCAGAATTTCATAATGTTTTATACATAAGCAAAATATACACGAAAAAAAAAAAACATTAAACGAAAACTACCTTCAGCAGGAGCGGACAGCCAGCAAACCCCTTGGATTGAGCACGGGAGGCCTGACCCAACTGTCTGTACAGTTCAGCCAAGACGGCTGTCCCCCAAGCATAGGACCCTGTCTCATTGTGATCTACGAGGATGCTAAGGTATTTGTGCTTCACCTTCATCCGAGACTTGTCGACAAATGTCGTACTGCCTAACAGGGACAACAAGTAGAGCGAAGCAATATCACTCTCTTGCTGAGGAGTCCTGCAATTAATAACAACAAATGAATTAGTAACGTTAATCGAGAAATTATGAGAAATTCTTATAATATACGATAATTTACCTGTCCCGTATATCAAACATCTGTAATAGTCGGGTGTGGATCGTGGTGATGCCTATCTTGCCGTGGATGTTCAAACCCCCATCTGATAATTTATCACGGATTATAAATATTTAATTGAATCAACTAAAAAATGGAATCAAATATAAATAATAAAATAAACTCTACGTACGTAAGCATAGCGCAGCAGCCTCCTCGATCGTAGCAAACCCGAACATCCGTTGCACATGAGGATGCACAAACCCATCTATGTCTGCCTCAGCAGATCTGACAGCTCGTCCATGGATCGGAAGCTCCAGAATCTTCAGCACGTCTAACAAGGTAGGAGCAATCTCACCAAATGCAAAGTGAAACGTGTTGGTTTCTGGATACCAACGCTCCACAAATGCAGAAATCAGAATCGGATCGATGCTGTTGTACTCGAGCCGGGGATCTGCAAGGACATGTAAGTGGCTCCGCTCAACGAGCTGCCACCATGACCCAGGCACATTAGATTTATGCCTATCATACTCCCTGAAGAAGTCCTTGCGGGTGTATATATCCAACACCCTCTTCAGCTGATGTACGAAAGAGAAATTAATGAATTAGAATAGCGTGTGGATCGTTTTACCTCACAAATTCATTTAGGAAACAACGCATACCTTCGATGAGGGTGGTATCACATAAGTCGGGTCATGCTCAATACGCTCTGCAAGAGACGACGTCTCAGTCCATATCACCGGAGCAATGTGGGTGCTGTAATCCACCAAAAGCCGTGAACTAAGAGGACCTCCAGCATGCCCCACATAATCTGCATCCCCTGGAACCGGTACAGCTAAGCCCGGATCAATGTGCTGAACAGGCTCCTGAACAGGGTCCTGAATGGGCTCCTGGAGGTCTGGCTGATCCTGAATCTCCTGCTGATGATCCTCTGCAGAAGGAGACAATGATCCAACTGGAGATGGCTCACGCAGAGGTGATCCCTCATAGTAATCATCATGCATCTGTGCCTCCAAATCTCCTAGATCTGCATCTGGCTGATCTGCAACCTCTGGCTGATCTGCAACCTCGGTTGCCTCCGTCACCTCCTCTGAAAACTCCTCCGCCTCACTAACATCCAAATCATCCATCAAAGCTTTCCCTGTATCTCCTATATGCACTCCTGGAATGTCTGGAGGAGATCCACGACGTCGGGAAGCTGTGATCCCGCGTGCGCTAGGGTGACGAGGGCCCTTCTTCTTCTTTCTAACAGAACCACCCGTCGGAGTAATAGCCCTCTCTAAAGCCTATTTTCATATTTACGAATTATTATTTTATATTATTTGACGTTTTTCTTTTAAATATTTAATAATGTATTAATTACTAATTTTTTCTTAGGTACGACTTATTAATAATTTATTAAGACGCTATTTAATAATGTATTAATTACAAATTAATTCATTTCTTAGTAAATAACAACTAATTAATATTATATTAATAAATATTATTTAATATTAAATCTTTTTCTTTTACAAGTTATTTATCGAATAACGTGAAACGATAAATAACGACTAATTATTCTTTAAATCGTTATTTATCGAATAACGTGAAACGTGAAACGATAAATAACGACCAATTAATAATATATTAATAAATATTATTTATTAATATAATATTATTTTCTTTTAGCTAAACGATAAATAACGACTAACTAATATTATATTAATAAATATTATTTACTAATTAATCTTATTCTTTAAATCGTTATTTATCGGTTAACGTGAAACGTTAAACGATAAATAACGACCAAATAATATTATATTAATAAATATTATTTATTAATATAATATTATTTTCTTTTAGCTAAACGATAAATAACGACTAACTAATATTATATTAATAAATATTATTTACTAATTAATCTTATTCTTTAAATCGTTATTTATCGATTAACGTGAAACGTTAAACGATAAATAACGACCAATTAATAATATATTAATAAATATTATTTATTAATATAATATTATTTTCTTTTACCTAAACGATAAATAACGACTAACTAATATTATATTAATAAATATTATTTACTAATTAATCTTATTCTTTAAATCGTTAATTATCGATTAACGTGAAACGTTAAACGATAAATAACGACCAAATAATATTATATTAATAAATATTATTTATTAATATAATATTATTTTCTTTTAGCTAAACGATAAATAACGACTAACTAATATTATATTAATAAATATTATTTACTAATTAATCTTATTCTTTAAATCGTTATTTATCGATTAACGTGAAACGTTAAACGATAAATAACGACCAATTAATAATATATTAATAAATATTATTTATTAATATAATATTATTTTCTTTTACCTAAACGATAAATAACGACTAACTAATATTATATTAATAAATATTATTTACTAATTAATCTTATTCTTTAAATCGTTAATTATCGATTAACGTGAAACGTTAAACGATAAATAACGACCAATTAATATTATATTAATAAATATTATTTATTAATATAATATTATTTTCTTTTACCTAAACGATAAATATCGACTAACTAATATTATATTAATAAATGTTATTTAATAATAAAAAATTTCGTTTTATTCGTTATTTATCAAATAACGTGAAACGTTAAACGATAAATAACGACTAACTAATATTATATTAATAAATATTATTTATTAATATATTATTATTTTATTTTTAGTCGTTATTTATCAAATAACGTTTCACGCTAAACGATAAATAACGACTAATTAATAATTTATTAATAAATAACAAATAATTCATATTTCATTAATAAATCTTTTTTTAATCGGTATTTAAACGTTAAACGATAAATAACGATAAATAACGACTAATTAATAATTTATTAATAAATAACAAATAATATTAACGTACCTCGTGGATCGAGAGCGTCTTCTCCGGCGATATCGAACGGGCCCGTTTTTCCGCACCGCCCCGATCACGACCACCCCGACCACCCCGAGCTCCACCCCGACCACCACCCCGACCACCACCCCGACCACCACCTGCTCCACCAGCTTCACCTCCAGCCACCTCGACGGCGCCACCAACCTCCTCCCCTCCACCACCAGAGCCCTCGCCAGCGCCACCGACCACCGCAGCCACCGCAGCTCCACCACCCCCCCTTTTCTTTTTCGCCGGATTCCTCTTCCGCCCAACTCCTCCACCTCGGACCCTTGCGCCACCAGCACAAATACGGACGGGAGGGAGAACAGACGAAGCCGCAGCCTCCACCACCGCCGCAGCCTCCACCGTCGCCGGATTCGAGCTTTTCCCCATTTCTTCGGATTGCATGATTCCGAGTGAAATTGAAGAAATTGATTGAGGGATTTAGATTGTATGAGAAAAACGAGTCGAATGGGATAGATTTGGGGAAGAAAACGAGTGAAATAGGAGAAGAATGGACGGCGGCGATATTTAGGTTACGGGATGAACAGTGTTTTGCTGTTACGACGAGAGGAGGAAGAAGAAAAGCGAGGCGAAGTTTTATATCCTGGGCGTACGCCCATTTTGGGCGTACGCCCATTTTTCAGTTTTCCACCGTATACGTATGTTCGAGAAAATTGCACGGTACGCCCAAAATGGGCGTACGAGAATGTAGTTTAAAAAGTTTCAAAATGTAGTGCATATAGTCTCTTCGTTTATTTACAGCTCTAGAATTTCATATTTTATTTCTTTTAAATGAACTTTTAGATAGGGATATTATAATTGTTCAGTCCACTAGTCCATACCTCATCAATTTTGGCCTATCGTTTAATTTCAGTAGGCCTAATATCGTTAGCATGTTGGCTACAACTGTACTGAATGTTTATGCATATGAGGTAGCTTAATTAGCATCACATGTTTCCCATAAAAGACGTACACTTTTGTGATTTTGTCTCCTAGAGATCATTTGGCTGTCGCTTGTTTTGCATTAGTGTATTCTTGTACGTGTATCAAGTACTAACCACTTCTTTCTGCTCGTATAAAATAGTAAATTTTCACTAGAGTAAAGATGGTCTTTGCATATACTAGTTTATGTTTGTGTTATGAAAAAGTGTCGCACGAGAATAACTTTTAAAATACGAATGTGAGAATGATGCACATTAGTAATAAATTGGTGAACATTTAGTACTGATTTGGTGCACATTTATTGACAAACTTAAAAACATCCCAAATTTGAAGAACATTTATTTTTAAAGAACATTTATTGAGAAGCTGAAGAACTTTCAGATAAACGTGTATATGTGCTCTCTTTTTCAAAGAATGTGCATCAAAAAATTTGATAAACATTTAAGTATATTTTAATGCACATTAGTCATTCTCACATTCTTATTTTAAAAATTATTCTCAACGAAACCGCACCTCACCTGTTATTTGGTTTTTACCACTTGTTTATCTTTGTGACTACTTTGTTTTTTGCTCAGTCATGTCTAGACGTACACAAATAGTTAAGCTTTCATGATAAATGGGCCACGATTTCTCCAAATGTATGCACTATACATTACTACATCAGTCATCCCCTATCGATAGAATAAGAATTAGTAGTGTACTTGTGTATAAGAAAATAAAAGAAGATAAGAAGATCCTTGTATGATTTATATGCAAGTACATATAAAACTCAGAAGTTATAAGAAAGTTAATAAGAAATAATCATAACAACCGATACAAATCACAAGCGATGTAACTCAGCAGTGGTAAATATTAAGTGCTAGGGAATTACCATTTCTGCATTAGACAAATCTCGAGCTTGGCCGAACAAAAATAGATTCACTTGGCAATCCACCAAAAATTAATGGCCAAAAAATAGATGAAGCTCCACATTCTCATTCTCTTTGAAGGGAATGAAAGTGATCCTGTATTTAAGGCACTGCAAATCGATTTAAGTTAACTCCTCGACGCTATTCCAAAAGCTTGATGGTTGAGGATGAACACAACACCAGATTATATGCAACACTTACATGGTAACCATCCTTCTCTAGCATCAATATTACGAGCATTACCTACATTCTACAAAATTCAAATCATTATTAGCTGAATTGTGATGAGTGTATACAGCCAGGAAAAGAAAACACAGGATAACTCAATCCCCCCAAAATCAAATGTCAAAACAATGAAGCTAGCAACCGAACCTCCTCGGAAGTAACAACTGTTCGAAAATTACAGTAAAAACAAGGTACAAACCCAAGGAAATTTCCTACCAGAATAAGATAGATCCTACGAGGAATTTGGTCTAGAAAACAAATCTAATTTTTGAACTCGGGTTCTATAGACAAGGATCAAGTTTAGACTTTACAATGGAAAGTATTGACTTCCAAGTTCCAACGCTTTCATATAGTTAACAATAACATTCATGTGCTGATTGTAAAGCAGCAATAATTAACAGATTACCTTCAATTTTGAAACGGAAATGCCAACTTTCCAACTCAAGGTGGGGGTGCCTTTGCCACATGTCCCTTCATATTTGTAGAAGCCTGTCCAGCAGAGCTTTTAGTATTCCCCAAGTCAGCTACTGCCATAGACTTCCTCACCTGCACATAAAAAGAAACTTGAGAAAATATACAAGCTAAACCACTTGGGATCACACCATGCAACAGTAAACGCACACATACCACTGTAAGCCGTTCCCTGTGAAGATCATTGATCACCTGAAAATTTACCAGATAATAATGAGCTAACTATGACAATATACTGTACAAAATAATATAAAACGGAAGCATTAAGCTCATACTCACAGGTTTTTTAAAGGTCTTGATCTCGTCTCCACAAAATCCAGGAAGTGTCATATTCCAATTTCTCTCTATATTCCAATAGATATGTTAAATGAAGATAATAACAGACATTTCCAAGAAAGAAAGGATCATAAAAAGGCAGTGATGCTTAAAAAAAAGTGTTGCACAACTGACCCAAATGCAAGAGTATGTCCTTCGCTTCCAATGTACTTGATTGTCGGTGTTTGGCCAATGAGCAGCCAAAGGTTGTAATCTGTCCAAATAAATTCCTTCATAGTCAATTCATTATTGACCAAAAAAAGTACAAAATCAAAAGAGCCTGAACTATGACAACTAAAGAAAACTTGGGAGGATTAGAGGATATGAAGCTTATAGTTAGACCACTATAATTGTTAGTAACATTAAGATTTGGGACACAGAATGAACTGAGATGGAACTATGAGTCTATGACAGAAGATTTACCGGATTAATGCATAAAATAACCTATAATACCATATATGCATTAGAGTATCAAAAAAGTTCCAATAGCAATAAGATATTCTTTCCAAAGTATAAATGGTTACTAGCTAATGCGGATACTTCTCCAAACAATAAAAAACTAATATTGTCATCAGAACGGAGAAATACACTACATAAAACCAGTAAGAAACTAAGAAAAATATTAGACCGGGTTTTGAGTGTCACATCTGCACAGAAACCTACTCTGACCAAACTTTGGGTTTGAGCTACCAGCATGACTATTTCATCCTAAATTAATTCCCATGAAGTCCAATTGAAGTTGTCAAAACTCCATATTGCATTTCACTGATAGATGATAAAAATAAATGCAAAATCAAAACCAAATACATAGCAGTCAAATATGAAAAATATCAATATAGGATAAAATCATTTCCCTCTTTTTAATGGTATATGCAAAGCAATAATATATGGTGAGTAACTCACAGATTCAACAAACTCTTCAGCAATGTCAACCAATATGTCTTCAACTTCAGGATCCAACTTCTCAGATGGGTCAATCTAAATGCAAGCAACAGTAGACAATGAAATCCATGTCTCTTTAGACGCGCTTGATAGAAGAAGAAACAGCTATGCATATGAGACCAGCACTTGACAAAAAGTAGGAGAAATATAAACAAGAAGAAGGATATATGAATAGGAGAGAAGGGGAAGTACACTTTGTTATATAAGGCATATAACTTTGTAACATGAGTTCCAAGCCAAAATTCATAAAATAAATGACAAAAACAAAAGATATCTAATCATAAGCTCTAAAATATATGAAAACGTTCTATCCTAATGGATGATTGAAAACAGATGGAGAAGACATTCATAAAAGAAAACCGCAAAAAGTGAGTACCAAACAGATATGCGCCGGCTATAGGGGTAAATGATATATCTTAAACTAGGTAGACACACATGCTAAATATTGTGAATAAATTCAGGATGAACAACAACAGCTTGAAAAATGACATTTTTCATCTAAACTAGGTGTATCACACAATAATTAGATTCAATCAGCCTTCACCTGTTAGAATCCAAAATCCAGAATTCAATCATGCAATGAAAATAATCAAAATATCACCCATACTAGAAGTGAATGTCTCCCAAGGAACAAAATCACTTGAAAACTACACAGGCTAAATGTAGATAATGATATTATAAGGATATAAATCAGTACTTGATTGACAAGTTCCTGAATGCTTCTCTTGCCAATAATCCTCTTATTCGAATCATCAATCTCCGCAACAGGTACAGTGTCATTTGTGAAAGGCTGCAGAGTGCTAGGTTGTGGCACAGTAGTCAAAAAAGATTTCTGGTTTGCAGATGCCTGTATTCTAGCCTGTGGGCTCAATGACGATTGAGGAATGGAATTCCTCGGTGCTGATAACTGTTGCCCAGGGTGCTCCCACTGTTGATTTAAAGATTTTGTAGGTGGTTGTTGCTGCTGGGAGGATGGCATCTGTTGTTGTAAAGATGAAGGAGGAGGCATGGAATGATGAAGCTGTGGATTCATCTGTGATTTTTGCTGAAAAGATTGGGGATTCAACGGGGGTCTAGATTGAGGGACTGCCATAGGGGGCCTCCCGTGAGGTACAGAAGGCAACCAGGTCTGATTCTGAGAAGATGGACCTTGTGACGTACTAGTACCTGCAGAACTTAGAGACCCCATAGATGAGGGTCTCATGATGCCTTGACCTTGGAAATTCTGGAAGAAAAGTAAAGCAAGTTTCAAAGTTGAGGCAAGGGAATAGTATAGTTTGGTAATGCAATGCAATGAATATTTCAATTATCTATGAGTGTCCTATCATCAAACATAAATGATAAATCATTATATATCTTGAGATGCTACTGACAAAAAACAATAGGCTACGATTTCATACTTTGATATGATTCATGATAATCCCACACAAGATTTGAACTGGTGTTCATCCTCAAAATAAGAGATAAGTAAGTAACTATGTATTGCTTATAAAACTGGAAAAACAAAATAATGTTAAAGAAGTTGTGAAGCAATAATGTAATAAAAGAATGTTGTGAAGAGTTACTTGGGAAGGAGAGGGTTGATTAACGGAGGTAGAGTGAGGTCTATAGGATAAGTGAGGTCTGTGGTGATGGTTTCCTGGTGGTTGCATTTGAGAAGCAATCATCCCGATGGTCTGCACCCCAAGAATTGGTGGTCTGAGCGTAGAAGAGGCGGAATTGGATGGAGGGTCAGGTGGATATCCAAAGGCATTAGGGTGAGGCGGACGGATTGCAGGAAGTCCGATGGCGGTGGCACCTCTGGGCGACGCATGAGAGGGCGGGTGTTGCCAATGCCTGGGCAATGCTGGTGGGCGGTTCTGAAAAGCGGAGAATTGTTGATCGTGTTTTTGATCTGGTGATTCAGCCACCTGTTGTTGTTGTTGTTGTTGTTGAGGGTTAGGGTTAGGGTTAGGGGAGGAAGAAATTAGAGGTGCAGCAGATGAGGATGGCGTAGGAGGAACTAGAACTGGAGATGGCGCTGCTTGCGAAGTCTGCGTCTGCGTCTGCGTCTGCGTTTGTGGTTGTGCCATCGGACAAGGATCGCTCGGTGTCGGCTCCATTCGCCTTTTTCAACCACTCTTCAGGTTTGGGTTTTTCAGTTGATTGTGGGTGTTTACATTTCCATATTTACCCCTAAACTTATTTCTCTCACTCAAACCCAACTTATATAACTCATCTACTCCCCGGTGTTTCAACGCCAGTCCCCGGTGCTCAACGTCTCTCCGGTGTCTCAACGCCAGTGTTAGTGCAATATGTGTTTGTATCCATTCTCTCTTCGTCCCGTGTTCAGATTTGTTAGTTTCTTTTATAACTTGGGGCACACCTTATTGTTAAATCTCACTACATATTTTTGTAATAATTAGATTCTTATGATCCCATCTTCCGGAATGCTTCAGTCAGAAGATCTGCAACCCCAACTCTATATGTGCAATCAAGATATAACTTGCTTCTTCCTACGAAAATCTGATTTCAACACCACTACTACAAAACTAACTCATACACACATTCTGAAAATTATACCCTAGCATGTTACAAAGGAAAATACAAGTGGATCTTTCATTGATATTATTTTTATTTGACAGTTATTGAATAAGCTTCGCATACATAGAACTGTTAAGGCTTAGATGATTCCAATTACAACACGGATACACATTGCAAAAACTGGCCTATCAATGGTAGTCGATACTACACGACGTTTTAGCAAAAGACGTAGCGCTGCTGCATCTTCAGGCTTCCACATTGCTGTCATTTCGTGCACCTGTTTCTCGTCCATCGAGTATTTGATAATCTCCATTAGTGTGTTCTTCTGCAGGGCTGATGCTCTCTGCAGTTTCCTTTTGACTGGTAAACATCAAAATATAGCATGATCATTCAATGATAAGACACTTTGTAAAACAGAAAGCAAAAAAAAAACGATTAGTTTGTTGTTACATTTTGGAATAGAACATGAGTCCCACAACAACGAGCCCAAATGAAACGTAGTACAGCCAGTCAACCTGCATAAGAGAGCCTTTAGTGAGTAGTATTTGTCCACATACGTACGTCAGATGGTGATGAAGGATACAAAGCGGAAGCTTACCTGCTGGTTGTAGAAAAAGATGCGAACAAGTACAGCCCACATGTCTGATGTCAGAAGGGAGAGATTAAACAATGCAGCTCCGCTGAACTGTGTGTGTGAATCCAGAGAAAGTTTCAGTCCATAGGCTCAAGCTAATCCAACTTTTTTTAATACCTTGATTACTTATATGAATTAAGAGAACTAACCTTAAGGACGTAGGGAGCAAAGGCATAGAACAAGAAAGATGCAAAAGCATAAGCACAAAATCCTAAAATCTGTAATCAAGTAAAACTTGTGTTTAGTGTATGAGAATAATGCTCCTGCACCACAGCACCAGCTGCTGTTCCAATATTGATTTTTGACAACTCTAGCTTTACTAACTTAACCAGTACTCACAATGTCAGTAGACCATTCAATTGACTCCAAGCTTGTTCGCTCAAATATTGCGCTGATCAGAGGTCAAGGAATGACAATTCAAGATTAACAACAGAACACACATTCCAAGAAGTTTGGTATGCACAGATCTTAGGTATAATTCTGACAACCACCTAATATTTCAGCAAAGAAGGATACATTTCCCCAATGCTCACTAGCAGTCCAAATACACCAAGCATACACACAACTTCAACAAGATCTTTCATTTTCACACAAAATTCCTGCAGCAAGACCATCATATCAAGAGAATAATTAATGGAATATATGATTATGAATGGATGCAAAAGAATGACAAATCATAACTCATAAGTCCATGTCCCTCATTTGTCTGGGTTAAGAAATGTTATGAGATGTAGAAATAGTGAATAAAAGGCAAATAAGAAATGCCCGACTGACCTCACCAACATTACTGAGAGCATAAAAAAGTGTTCCAACCACAACAAGAATATCACCTAAAATTGGTCTAGATCCATCTGAAAAATCACAGCAATAAAACAATGAACTAAAATTGGGTGAGGTAAGTACCAATCAACAGGCATTCATAAAACAAAAACAAAATACAGCTAGGACAAAAATGAGGAATTAAAGAGAGTATAAGACAGTGTGCGTCACCATCATCACCAACACCAGCATCAGAGAGGAAAACGAGACTAAGGCCAACAATGCAGATGGCTGCCCCAACATACTGCCAAATGGAATATCGAGTGCCAATGAAGAACCAAGTCAGGATAAACACCCATGGGATAGTCCAACAATCCAGCAAAGTTACACTCGTGATGGATGAAAACTGATACGCCTTATTAACTGCATAACATGTTCAAAAATCAAAACAGTATTCTGATGAGCATATAACAGACTAGTTTATTCAAGACTAAATCCAATAGACAAGAATCACTCACCGAGATAGTTTCCTTGAACATCAACAAATCCTAATAATATATAATAGTACCAAGGAACCTGGAAAATCCCACCAAAAAAGAGTGAAATGAAATACAGTCACAGATAATTGAGAAGCAGAATGAAAAAATAGTCACAGATAATTCATCAATGAAATGAAATACACGCTAAAATAAATCATTACCAGAAATTTCCTTCTCTTATACAACATAATAGAGCCATAAACCACAGCTAAGCTCAGGTAACAGAAGAGTGACTGTGTAAGCGGTGCATCAACACCTGCAAAAAATGGAGAGATAAACTTAAGAAGAAGAAGAAGAAAGTGAGCAACTTTTGTTGGGTTAGTGAAGCTCACCAAGGTCAGCCAAGTAGGAGGAAGAGAAGCTCATGAGCGCCATTACAAATGAAACAAGCTGACCCAGACAGAGTGCCAGCAGCAGATGAACAAGCTTCTCATTGTTCCTACACCAAGCTCCAATCTTGCCACCTACCATGGCCGCAAAACTAGGATCTTGATCCAGCCGCGGCGAAACCAACAAGAATTTATTAATTAAGCTCCGGGGCTTTTGCTTGTTGATGCACTGATTTTTTATGCTTGGGAAGTGGAGATTTGATTTGATTTGGGTGGAAGGTATTCAGGAGTGAATGGAATTTGTAACTGTATGTTATTGAGTGAAAGAGGAATTGACTTAACTGGATTTGGTTTATACTCCTAGTGTGTGTGCGGGCTGCCCGTCAAAGGTCACATGCTGCCACATTGACGGCTCAACTTCTTCTTCGATTCAAGCGAGTAGTTAGGGTGATTAGATGATAATGATATCATCAATAAACTAGAACTGGCTGCTTCATGTTGTACTACAATAGACTATAATATTATTATTCCGAATCTAGATCCATTTCAATCTTACAAAGTGAGTAGTAGATCACTTCACATCAAATGAGTAGTAGATCACTTCACATCAAATATAGACAAAAGCTAGATCTTATGCCATATACTATTTAGGCAGAATTTTTTGATATTGGATAGTTTAATTTTAAAATCACTAGTTCAGTTTTCACAGTATCACACGAGTTTTATAAAATAATAAATTTACTTTTAATACATAAATAACTTAGGTTAAATTATTTTATCAAATAGATTTTTACCACATACAAATTTAGTTTAATTTTTAAAAATAATTGTTTAATTTGAATTATTACCTAAATAGTTAAAGTAAAAAGATGGTCAATTATTTAATATACAGTTTTTAATTAGTATGATAAACATTTTTAATAAAGAGAGTATTAATCAAGCATTGTTTAAATATTTAAATATATTTAGTTTAACGTATTTAAAATTTATGAATTATAAGATGAAGTCTTTCTATATAATTATTTAACAACTCTTTGTATATTAAAGTACATGAAGTATGGTAAATGTTTTTCTCCACATGAATTAAGACAAGTCTAATCAAGATAAAAGTGTAAATAATGGCAAAAAAATCATAAAATTCAACCAATAGAAAACTTATTACAATATGAAGACAACTTTACCCCTAAAAAGTGTTGTTTGATATGAATAAAATAAATTGAATAAGGGTATTATGGGAAAATATTAATGGATAGAAATGGAAATGAGACTCACTTTAGGGGGACACCCGAAAAGAAAACGAGACAAACATTTAGGGATGGGGAAGTAGTAACTTCATCTAATTTAACAAGTTTAATGTAATTTGTATGGTGTAAAGGAAGTATGTCACATTAATCTTTTAGGAGTTTTCAATTAAGAAAACTACCACAATTAATTTTTTTATGATAGAACCTAGTTCTTTGAGATTTATATTATAGCCGTGAGGTAGGTGTTAGTTTCTATAGAGATGTAAAATTCACTCAAATTTTAGAGTTTTTTCACTCGTATATCTGACATACGCATTGCGGGACCGTAATAGAATATCGCACACGTATTGCGAGACCGTGAAAAAGTGGGTGGAGATCTGGAAAAAAAAATTTGAAGTTTTGCCTCGCTCCCGCGTTGCTGGTTTAATGATAACCACTAAATAGGCCCACCTGTTTGTCAGGTATGACATGCTATGATACTCAGTATTTCATATATTGTTATGTTATTGCATTTGGCTTTATAAGAAGTTTATTTTTGTATTTAATATTTTTTATGCATCTTGTAGAGATATATTTATTATAGTACTTGTTCTCTTTAAATTGATATATAATTTATGCTGTCGTTTTCTCGTTGTTTCTCTTTTCGTTAAATTTGATATTGTCGGTTTTCAGTGTTCGAATGTTTCCGTGTCCGAAACCTTCAGGAGTTTTTGAGTAACATAGATGACATGTTGCCAAGCGACTGAAAATATTGCAAGATTCTGTTTGCACTGCAATTATATGCTTAAGCAACCATTGTGCAACATAATCTTGCAATACTCCAAGGCATATAATATTATAATTGTTGGATCCGGGTAAAAAAGGCCTAAGGCACCCATCTACCTAACTACAATATAAGAGAGAAGCTATCTCTTTGCAAAATACTGTGTCACCTTAGCGTCACCTCATCTTATTTATCAAAAAATAAAAGAAAATAAATTTCCCTAATTAAATCATTAAAAAAGTAAATATATCTCCTCTAAATTCTTCAACTCAGCTTCAGTATCTTCTCTAAATTCTCCAATTTAGGTCATCATTCATTTAAAATCAAAGAAGCAACTTCGTTGTCATGAAAACTAGCTTAATTCTGGTGCTTCGCACCAATTTGTTAAATTTATTTTGAATTTTATAATAATTTTTTTTTAATTTACATAATGTCAATAAGTATCTAGAAAAATATATTTCAAGAAAAAAATTAATATAATTCATAATATAAGGATACTTTATTCTAATAATAATTATTTATGTATTATAGAATTTATTTATATTAGAAAAGTGTATTGTAAACTTCCTTATTACTCTAAATTTTTATTAGGAAGCATATTATGAATGACTAATTTGTGTATTTTAGATTAGAAAACAAGTTACTAAGTTATTTGAAGTTTACAAAAAGATGAAATGTTATATATATGAATTGTGGTAAACACTAAGATTAGAGTGACATGTGACAAATTTAACATGAGAAAGATATGTGGTAAGAAGAGAGTTTTACTATATATATATATATATATACTAGGACTTCAGCCCCGCGCTACGCGCGGGTCCTTTTCGGTTTCGGTGTCGTTTAAAGTTGTGAAAATGATACGATACGCATGTGTGGATGTTGTTATGTTGTATCTTTTTTTTTATTCAAATACAAAAAAAAACATTTAAATGACCACAATTTTATTTCATATACTTTTACTGTATGTTCGACGTGAAAGTATAAATAAGCTAGCTCATAATCTTGAAATGCTAGCTTATTTGTTTAATAAGCTAGCTTATATTTATCCAAAACAAAGGCAAATTGATCCTAAGCCGAACAGAGCCTTAATCTAAACCGTAGCTTTTAATTCAATTATGAGTTAGCCAATTTACAATCCACATTTTAAATCTGTACTTATAGTGAACTGTTTTATTAGTGAAATATATCTCGAAAATAAACTCTGAAAGCTCAATAAACCAACAATGTAGAACCAAACTATTATTGTTTTTTGTTATATTACCAGAGTTATTGGAGATCGTAAATCATAATGGCATTGGTGAGGTATTAAATGCAAAGGAGAGAAGAAAGATAACACCAATCATAATAGCAAAAGTATCACACACTTTATAAACCTTAGACTGAAAACAATTGATTACAATAACATGGATAGACGAAAGTTCTCATATCGTAGTTCGAGAAAATATTTCTAAAAAAACGACGCGGGCTCAATGTCACATAAAGATTGCCTTGTGATGAGGCTAAAATCGTAGTGCCAAATCAAAGAAAACTCTAAACACTAACTAGAGTATAGAAAGTAAGTAGAGGTCGAACCCAAGAACACACAAGTAAAATATCAACTAGTAATAAGTAACCAAAGGGAGGGGGTTTGATTGCAAGAACACACAAGTAACCAGTAACAAGCAGAGGTAGTTTGAGTGAGAATATTATGCGAAGGGGTTTCACCTAGCAAGTATCCACACAACAGTCAATCAAGTTGATCATAGATTTATCTCAAGTTCTATTCAATCCTATGGAATGTTTCTATTCCAATCTTTAATATATCAGCAGGCCAACCGATCCTAATAATACTTACTATTCAGCAATCAGGAAAACCTCTCAAGATTAGATGAAATAGCAGCAAAGGGCACATGAATCATAAGGATGCATGCAATAACTTACAACGGTCAAGTATTAACATGCAATCAATTCTCTTTCATAAAAGCAATCAACTACCAGATCATGCAGATATGAGTGCTACAATGACAAGGAATTCCACCGTATATTCCTAGTCTAGCAATAGAAGACTACTAATCAAACTAGGTGATCAAGCTAGCAAAACTAATAGAAATCAATAGATGAAGAACAAGAGAATTAATACAAACTCATAGGAAAAGAACAAGAGTTAGAAATCTCACAACTTAATAACTGAAGGTTTCAACCGCTAAGTAAAACAATGGAGTTTAGTTCCTGCTCATGGTTGCAAAACTAAATTGTCTGATGAAAAAAATGATGGAAAAGATGATGATAGCCAAACAAGGCTGCTAGGGTATATAAATAATTTAACCCTAGAATAAAATCCTAAAAGATAAATCCTAAAACTAATTAAAGAAATTAAACAAACAAAAGTAATTAAACAAAACGTAGCCGGTGAAATAATTGTGAACTGATATCACATTAGGTGCGTGCTTCCATTATTTGGGCCCAGCTGCCTGCTTAGAATCCACGGCCCAATCTTCAATCCAACTTAGCATCCGATCGCGGATCTGAGAAATAGTCCTCGCCTCTGCCGATCCATCCGCGGTCGCGGCCGGAACAGCCGCGATCGCGGCCTTCAACAATTCTGCCGATTCCTCTCTGTTGCTCCACCGCGATCGCCACCATATCACCCGCGATCGCGGTCGCTGATTTCTTCTCGAATGGCTTCTGTTGAATGATGGCGATCGCCTGGATGGTAGTGGCGATAGCGGTTGGCGTCGCAGAAGCTTCTTCATTCTTCAAGTCTTTAATCTTCTTCGGTTCTGATCTCAATTTCTTCACTTCTTAATAAATATCTCAGAACATAATAATGACTCGAAACACATATAATAATACTCCTAAATCAATGTAATAATCCCTAGTTACTCTATACAAAGTGCAACGTATCAAATACCCCCATACTTAGAATTTTACTCGTCCCGAGTAACTTACAGAAAAGCTACCCATACAATAAAATACTCAAAGCCTCACGAAGTACAAGAATATCTCCTAGTGATTACATACTCAATAAACTCCTCCAAACACAACAACAACAATCATGAACAATGTGATAAAATAAGCACATACCCAGAACTATACCTTATTCCTCCAAGTGGCCTACCTGAATCCTCCTATGCATCTCCTTCTTATGTCTCCATACGCCAAGATGATAAAGATCCTAAAACACTCAATTTTTTTTTATAACACTCATCTTGCTTGGGCGCCCTTTCGGGTTTTCATCCCAACCACTCAATAATTGTTCCAGGCTCACAAAACTCACATCACTCAAGACTTATTTTTGCCCCAGCCTAATGTCGGTCAAGCCACCTTCTTATTGCATAGAACTTGCTATCCAAGGATTTTGTATGCCTTTTTTCAATTTTTGTGGCTTTTTCAAACAATATATTCAATAAGCTCATGCAGATACAACCAACACCCAAATAATTACATGTGAATACATTCTCCTCCCCCATACTTAAACATTGCATTGTCCTCAATGAAATGGAAGACATAAAAACGAACCCAGGGAAGGAGACAGAAGACTCACATACAAGGTCGGATGACCTTCCTCCAATAAAACTCAAAGTGTGGTAGAATGAGAAACTAGATGAGCACTAAATGTAATCCAATAATGCATAGCTCATCTAAAGCAAAAGAAAGAATACCTCCAATGTAGAAGGTGATCCAAACAAATCAACTCCTTGCAAAGAACATGGTCACCAACAAGCTAAGCTCCAGCGAATGTAGATCTAGAATGATAGTACTAATGAAACCAAACTTGATGTAATACAACTCCTTACTTTCTTTTCTCTCATATTTTTTTTTTCTGCACTCTATTTTTTTTATTTATTTTTGATGGGAGAGAAGACTTACAGCGAGATTGGATACTGACTGTAACTGACCCTAAGCTTTGGTGATTTCCTCCTGTCCATAGAAAAACTAAAAAGAAAATTAAACCGAACAAAAACAAATAAAAACAAACTCAAACCTCGGGTTGCCTCCCGAGTAGCGCCTTATTTTATGTCGTGGCTCGACATGAAACTCAAGAGATTTAACTAACGCCATTTGGCTGTGTGAAAACCGTCTCTTGTCTGAATTCTCTCTTGAACCACTCATGGAACGCCTTGAATCTCGTCCCTCTTACCTTGACCACCTTGTCTTTAGCAATGAAGGTGGTTTCATTCACTTTCTCCTCCTTGACCGTATCAGGCGGCTGTTTAAGCTCAATGTCAAGTGCCTGCACACTAGACATCAATGGTATCTCGCCTGGCGAGGTCAGTAATGAAGGGCGATTGCCCAAAGGATGTGAAGAGAGCTTACCTTTAGACTCTGACTTAGCCTGACACTCCTGCATGTTAGTAGATAAAACAACATCTACTTTTGGGGGCTCTAAGAGATTCTCTAAAACAGGTTGCAATTCATCCGTACAAGTATGCTTAATCACATCAATAGCACATAGAGAATTCTTATCAATGGGATCCATGTCATAAATATTATATTCTACCTTATCCCCATCAAACTCCATAGAGAGAGTCTCACTATTAACATCAATTTTCGTTTGTGCTGTTTTCATGAAAGGTCTACCTAACAGTATAGGTGTGACATTATTAGCATGCTCCATATCCAACACAAAGAAATCAGCAGGAAAAATCAGATCACCAACCATAACAAGAACATCCTCAACAACCCCTTTCGGGTACACAGTAGACCTATCAGCGAGTTGAATAACAGTTCCTGTTTTATGCAAGGGTCCTAAGCCTAGTGATTCATACAAAGAGTAAGGCAAAACATTGATTGATGCACCTAAATCTAGCATGGCTTTGTCAAATTTAGTTTCACCAATCACACATGGAATGCTAAATATGCCTGGATCACCACATTTCTTAGGCATGCGTTTTTGAAACACAGCAGAAACTTGTTCACTTATTTCAACTTTCTTCTTTCCTTTCAGTTTTTGATTTCTCTTGATAGTGCAAACTTCTTTCAAAAACTTAGCAAATCTAGGAATACTCTTAACAAGTTTGAGCAAAGGAATGTTTACCTCACACCTGCTAAAGGTTTCGAAGATTTCTTTGTCGTCATCCAGCCTTCGAGTATCCTTCAATGCCTCAGGAAAGGGGGCTACAGGCTTCTGAGAGAATAGAGGCGGAAAATTCGGGCGAACATAATCATCAATGTACTCAGGGGTCTCCCGGCGATCGCCATCAGCTCTTGGCGATCGCGGCCGAGAGAAGTATGTTTCTGCAGAAGACCCGCGATCGCGGGTATCAATCCGCGGTCGCGGATTGTTGTCGAAATCTGATGCAGCTTCTGGAGTCCGGCCGCGATCGCGGTCAGCCAGCGGCGATCGCGGATAATTTTGCACCTCAGCTTCTGGAATGGCATGGCGATCGCGGTCGGGATGCAGACCCTGTTTTGCTCTCTGTAATCTCATGGCGATCGCCACTCAGATCTGGCGATGGCGGTTTTGGCACAGAACAGTCGTTTAAAGTTTTTCCGCTCCTCAAGAACACTGCACTGACGTTCTCTCTCGGGTTTCTTACCGGTTCCCTGGCCTCTAATTTACTCACAGCTTGAGCAATCTGTCCCAACTGATTTTCAAGATTTTGGATGCTTGATTCCGTCTTAGCGTTTTGTTGCATCACAGTCTGAGCTAAGGAGTTGATCATATCTTCAACAGTCAGAGAGTTTTGAGGTCTAGGCTGATTTTGGTGATTTTGCAATACTTGAGGGTTTTGAACATTATTCTGACTATCCCACCTCAAGTTAGGATGATTCCTTGAACCTGGATTATAATGATTAGCATAAGGATCAAATCTAGGCCTAGGTTGCCATCCTCCTGCAACATTTACCTCAACATTCGGCTCTTGGAGTTGTGGGCACTCATCAGTAAGATGCCCTGTAAGTGTGCATACCCCACAAGCTCTCATGTGTTGTTGACCACCACTTTGCAGCATAAAAGACTTCATCATATCTTTCAGTTCATTCATATCACTTTGAATTTTAGCGGGATCAACTTACTGACTGTGTTCTTTGCCTGCTACCAAACCGCCTTGAGCTCTCAGCTAATTCCTCAAACATTTCAGTAGCGTGAGGTATAGTCAATCTTAAAAAGTTACCTCCACAGGATGCATTCACCATACGACGATCCTCATCAATCAGGCCACTAAATAAGTACATAAGGAGATCTTGGTCAGTATAACTATGGAATGGGAAGCTTGAGCAAATCTTCTTGAATCTCTCATAATATTTATAGAGACTCTCAGTTGAGTGTTGTTGAAGATTCGTGATCTCCTTCTTCAAGCTGCTCGGTTTTGTAGCTGGAAAATATTTCTCTAAAAAGACCTTTTTCATCTTAGCCCATGTATCAATACTCCCTGGAGCTTGATAATAGAGCCAATCATTCACAGCGTCTTTCAGAGTAAATCCGAAAGCTCTCAGCATGACCTGCTCCTCAGTAACACCTCTTGGCTTCATACTAGAACATATGGCATGGAATTGAGCCAAGTGTTTGTTGGGATCTTCTCCTGCTAAGCCATGGAAGTGTGGTAGCTCATGAATTGAACCAGCTTTTAGTTCAAAGTTCACACCTTCTTCAATCTCAGGAAACCTCACTGCCAAAGGTTGTTGGTTTAAGTCCGGGGCAGTGAGTTGCCTCATAGTAGGCAGTGGCGGTCTATGTCGATCACCCATCTCGTTCTCTTGGTTCAGAGCTGCTCTTTGGTTCCGAAGGAACGTCCTTTCAATCTCTGGGTCAAAGGAAACAAGAGATGAATCAGTAGCACGGGTCTGAACCATAAAGGTTCACACGAAACAGTTGATAATTTCACAATCAACACAGAATCAGAAAAATTTCAATTCCCCGGTAACGGCGCCAAATTTGATGAGGCTAAAGTCGTAGTGTCAAATCAAAGAAAACCCTAAACACTAACTAGAGTATAGCAAGTAATTAGAGGTCGAATCCAAGAGAATCAAAACACCAAATCAATGCAGTCAAGTGAAATATCAACTAGTAATAAGTAACCAAAGGGGGGGGGGTTTGATTGCAAGAACACACAAGTAACCAGTAACAAGCAGAGGAAGTTTGGGTGAGAATATTATGCGAAGGGGTTTCACCTAGCAAGTATCCACACAATAGTCCTCGCCTCTGCCGGTCCATCCGCGGTCGCGGCCGGAACAGTCGCGATCGCGGCCTTCAACAATTCTGCCGATTCCTCTCTGTTGCTCCACCGCGATCGCCACCATATCACCCGCGATCGCGGTCGCTGATTTCTTCTCGAATGGCTTCTGTTGAATGATGGCGATCGCCTGGATGGTAGTGGTGATCGCGGTTGGCGTCACAGAAGCTTCTTCATTCTTCAAGTCTTTAATCTTCTTCGATTTTGATCTCAATTTCTTCACTTCTTAATAAATATCTTAGAACATAATAATGACTCGAAACACATATAATAATACTCCTAAATCAATGTAATAATCCCTAGTTACGCTATACAAAGTGCAACGTATCAAATACCCTCATACTTAGACTTTTACTCGTCCCGAGTAACTTACAAAAAAGCTACCCATACAATAAAATACTCAAAGCCTCAGGAAGTACAAGAATATCTCCTAGTGATTACATACTCAATAAACTCCTCCAAACACAACAACAACAATCAAGAACAATGTGATAAAATAAGCACATACCCAGAACTACACCTTATTCCTCCAAGTGGCCTACCCGAATCCTCCTATGCATCTCCTTCTTATGTCTCCATACGCCAAGATGATAAAGATCCTAAAACACTCAATTTTTTTTTTATATCACTCATCTTGCTTGGGCGCCCTTTCGGGTTTTCATCCCAACCACTCAATAATTGTTTCAGGCTCACAAAACTCAGATCACTCAAGACTTATTTTTGCCCCAGCCTAATGCCGGTCAAGCCACGTTCTTTTTGTTCTAGTTGCATGACCATTTGGTGTTGAAGGCAAGTTTAGATCGGACTCCAAATTAGCATTTTTCTCGGATTTCATATACGAAGGAACCCCTCATGGTTTTTGGATTCCAAACCATCAAGCTTTGAGAGTACATTTTTGATAATTGACAAAAAAAAATTAAACTAATTTTCTTGCCGCTCAGAAGCTCGCCTTCGTCAATATCATCAAGCACGTTATAGCTTTTGCTAAGCGTCTCTTGAGTTTTCCTACTTGTATCCATCAGGTCCATCATTTCATCTTGCAAGTTCTTCAAGCTGCAAATCAAGAAACCAAAGTCGAAATTAATTATGTTAGATAGCTTGAAACCATAAATAGAGTGAAAAAGGGAGTAAGATGTAGAGGATTCAATCTCCGCAACCTTGTTTATAGTAAATATACTAATTCCAAATTTCAAATTGGTATAAATGAGCAATAACACAAGTATATACAAAGCAAGAAACTGCACATTTAGTACATGAGCATAACTGATGAGGCTAAAGTCGTAGTGTCAAATTAAAGAAAAACCCTAAACACTAACTAGTGTATAGCAAGTAAGTAGAGGTCGAACCCAAGGAAATCAAAACACCAAATCAATGAAGTCAAGTGAAATATCAACTAGTAACAAGTAACCAAAGGGGCGGTTTGATTGCAAGAACACACAAGTAACCAGTAACAAGCAAAGAAAGTTTGGGTGAGAATATGATGAGAAGGGGGTTTCACCTAGCAAGTATCCACACAACAGTCAATCAAGTTGATCATAGATTTATCTCAAGTTCTATTCAATCCTAGGGAATGTTCCTATTCCAATCTTTAATATATCAGCAGGCCAACCGGTCCTGATAATACTTACTATTCAGCAATCAGGGAAACCTCTCAAGATTAGATGAAATAGCAGCAAAGGGCACATGAATTATAAGGATGCATGCAATAACTTACAACCGTCAAGTATTAACATGCAATCAATTCTCTTTCATAAAAGCAATCAACTACCAGATGATGCAGATATGAATGCTACAATGACAAGGAATTCCACCGTATATTCCTAGTCTAGCAATAGAAAACTATCAATCAAACTAGGTGATCAAGCTAGCAAAACTAATAGAAATCAATGGATGAAGAACAAGAGAATTAATACAAACCCATAGGAAAAGAACAAGAGTTTAGAAATCTCACAACTTAATAACTGAAGGTTTCAACCGCTAAGTAAAACAATGGAGATTAGTTCCTGCTCATGGTTGCAGAACTAAATTGTCTGATGGAAAAGATGATAAAAAAGATGATAGAACTAGGGTTCTTAAATAGAGACTAACCCTAAAAATATATGGTAAAAGATATATCCTAAAACTAATTAATAAAAGAAAAGAAATAAAACAAAACAAGGAAAAGAAATAAATCAAACTAAAGCAAGCAAGGAAAACCGTGAGCTCGACTTTAATTGCTTGAGCTGCTTGCTTCTTTAGCTGCTTGCTTCCAACTCAGCCCATTCCGTCTTCTTCAGCCCACGTTTGCTTGGCCCAACTCCAACCCAACGCAACAACATTTCTTACTTAAATACGAGCCATCATTTATGTAAGGTGGCGATCGCCAGCTTGACCATGGCGATCGCGGTCGGTCTTTATTTTTGACCCTTTTCTTCTGTTGTGACATGGCGATCGCGGGATTTTGATGACGATCGCGGTTTCGCTCCAGTAGCCATACTTCAAATGTCTTCTAGACTCCAATTCTTCCCTTTAAATCTTCTAAGTCTTCATAATAACACCAATGATACACAACATAGAAATGTCCCTAAACTCATATGAATATACTCCTAATATAATGTAATAATCCCTAGTTACGCCATACAAAGTGTAGCGTATCAATAACTATGTTAATGAGCATTCATCAGGTAGGTTGAGCATTCTGAATCACTCCCAAGCATGAGGACAAGAGATATTTTTTTTGATGTGAATCACTCCCAAGCATAATGATGATACCAAATATAGAAGCATGCATTACTTTCATCATATGGTGAAACCATATTGATTAGTGATAGACCTTTTATAGCGGAAGGGCAAGCTAACCCCAAATCCTTTTTAAAAAATAATATCAGTAAAGGATGTATTGCATATTACCAAGTTAGCGTAAAGTTGTTGGAAAATATAATATTTTTCGTGAAAAGAGAAGATGTTTTTTGTTATTGGATAAGTAACACGTCAAATCGGACTGCTAGCTGGTGTAGTTTGAGAAAGAGGAAGTGTCTTCCGTGAATAGATAAATATCAAATGACAAAAAGGATTTTCCAGGTGGCATCTATAAATGTCAATCAAAAGTTACATTTGTATTGATAGAGGATCTAGGAAAATAACGTTAAGATTGTGTGAGATAATCAATCTTAAAATAAAACTGTCACAACAACATACAATGATCAAATACAATTATACCAAAAATTGTCTCTACATCGTCTCATATTAGTCAACCGGATTTTGATGCTTCAGTCGGAGGCGAGAAAAAATATCCAGAAAACCCTTCAACTCAACCCATTGCCTCTACATCGTCTCATATTAATCAACCAGATTTTTATGCTTCGACCAAAGACGAGAAAAAATATCCAGAAAACCCTTCAACGCCTGCTGACTCGGAAGAGCTAAATGTTTGCATTATGTGTTGCACAGGTGGTGAAATGCTCGTTTGTAGTGTGGGCAACTGTTCAACGGTAGTCCATGAGAGATTCTTGGGCTTCACAATAAGCATTGACATCAGAGATGATTTTCTCTACCCTTACTGTGCTTATTACTGTGCAAAATCTTTGTGTGCTGCAGCCAAGGAGAAAATGTTATTGGCAAGACATATGCTTTCTGTATTTGTTGGTGGAAATTCTCCAAGGCAAAGTAGTGATGAAAGCACAAGAAAGTCTAAAAGCGTGGATCAAATTCACCAGGCTTCATCAGATGAGCAGCCCAAATGCCATTTAGCAGACAATGTTCACACTTCGCCATCAGATGAGCTAAATGTTTGCATTAAGTGTGGGCAGCTGCTCACACTTAATGATCAGATGCAGAGTGCTTCTAGTCCCAAAGCTCCCACCTCAAAATCCCCTCAGGAGGTCAAAATGTAAGTTTCTTACACTCATAAATTGTTGTTTGAAATTCTGTTTATCATAAATTTCATTGGACATTTTTTCTGTGTTGATAGTATGTACAACAGGCGCATCAGAGTTCCTTGGACTGAAGAAGAAGTTGAAATGTTGAAAGTATGTTCTATTTTGAAATACTTATTTACTTACATAATCACATACATTAACTTTCTGTGCACCTAAAGACAATCTTTCCTACAGAAGGGCATGAAAAGATTTGGTTCCAAGAACGTGGCTACAATACCATGGTCAACTATTTTAAAGTTCGGAAGCACTGTTTAATGGAAAGGGCGAACCGCAGTAGACCTCAAGGACAAGTGGGGGAACATGGTCAAGGCTAATCTCGAGCTAAGGCGAGGGTAGAATTGGAAGGTCTCATTTTCACTTTTTGTGTGAAGGTTTCTTTTCTGTTGGGTTAAATCTGTGTAGAACACTTTTCTAGCTCAGGCATTTAGAAAATGTAATTAAGAGTAATGATATTGTGTTTCTTGAATTGAATTTCTGGTGTTGTTTTAATTGTCTGTTTCGCTGCAAATTGGTGTAGCAATTGTTAGGTTTACTTCCATTTGGGGAATTTTTAGTGGAGTTTGAAGATTTCCGTGTTGCAGTTGTTGGGTTTTTTTGGACTGGTCTGTTCTGGCTTCAGGTTTCTGTACTGATATAAAGTAGCATTTGCAATTTGTGTTCATTTTGGTAATTCATGCTTTTTCAGGTGGAAAAAGATAAATTGCTTTAATATGAAGGTTTCTTTCCTATGTCCTTTTGTTGGTCGAAATCTCTTTAGGACACTTTTTTAAGCTCGGGCATTTAGAAAATGTAGTTAAGAGTAATGATATTGTGTTTTTTGGATTGAATTACTGGTGTTGTTTTAATTGTCTGTTTCGCTGCAAATTGGTGTAGCAATTGTTGGGTTTACTTCCATTTGGGGAATTTTTGTGGAGTTTGAAGCTTTTTGGTGTCTTGCAATTGCTGGTTATTTTTGCACTGGTCTGATTTGATATGCTTTGTTCTTACTTTAGCTTTCTGTGCTGGGATAAAACTGCATTTGCAACCTATGTTCATTTAGGAAATTCATGCTTTCAGGTGGCAAAAGATGCTAAACAGCTTCGGAGAGATCCTTATGAAGTGCTTGGCGTCTCTCGCAACTTCACGAATCAAGAAATCAAGTATGCTTACAGAAAATTGGCGCTCAAGTATGATATGTTGTATTAGGAAACAATACATATTGTTATCTTTGATTTTATTCTTGTAAATCTTTTGTATAGGATTTTCCTTTCTCTGCAAGACACCTTGTACTATATATGTAATTCATTCTATCAATGACAGTCAAGTGATTCTCTCAAAATATCTCAATTCATTATATGGTATCAGCCCAACCGGTCCTTTGCTAACCCTAGCTTCCGCCACCGGCCACCATGTCTCCAACAAACAACATCGGCAACATTCTTGCTGCCGCCAACGGAGATAAATCTCCTGCCTCTCTGCAGTTTCCAAATCTCCAGATTCGTCTCGATCGCACAAACTATTCCCTATGGCGTCATTCAGTCAAGGCCACACTTACGGCCTATGATCTTGAATCGCACATTCAGGTTGATTCGGCTCCAGATCAATCTCTTCCATCACCGCCTGGCTCTACTGAACCAGCACCAGTCAATCCTGACTACATCGCATGGAAGAAGAAAGATAATCTGGTTCTACTTTGGATCACCTCCACCTTGACTACTCCGCTCCACGCTCATGTCATTCGTGCAACTACAACAGCCGCAGCATGGCAAATTCTGGAACGGATGTTTTATGCTCAAAATCGTGCTCGTCTGATGCACGTCAAGCAACAAATGAATTCCTTTCCTAAAGGCAATCTCTCTATCCTTGAGTACGTAGAGAAAAAGCGTGCCTTTTCGGACTCCCTTGCTGAATGCTCTTACATTGTTCCTGACGAAGAATTCGTTGAGTGCATTCTTCATGGTCTTGACTCGTCTTATTCGGCTTTTCGTACTGCCTTCAATATGCGGATGGAACCCCTCTCTTCAGATCAACTTCTTGGCCTGCTACTTCAAGAAGAGGAACGTCTTCAAGCTACCTCTCCTTCTCTTACAACAGACCTGACCTCACCATCTGCTAATGTCGCCAACCGTGGTTTCTCTGGATCTCGCTCTTCTTCGACATCCAAACAAGCAACCAACTCAGACGGCTCATCTCGCCCCCGTCTTCAATGCCAAATCTGCAAGAAGAATGGTCATGATGCTCTTAATTGTTGGCAGCGTCTCAACACCAATGGATAGCCGCCCACTCGCCCTCGACCTCCTCGATCTGAACCAGCGCAGCAACAACAGCAGAATCGTCTAGCATACCATGCTGCAGCCTCTCAATCTGCATTAGCTGATCCAGCGTGGTTCTTTGACTCTGGAGCAACCAATCATGTCACTTCTGATTTTGGCAATCTTTCCACACAATCCAACTACAATGGCAATGAAGGTTTACAAGTCGGTAACGGTATGTCTCTTCCTATTACACATTTGGGTACTTCTATTCTGCCTACTACGCATGAACCTGTTCAACTTCATAATATTTTGTTTGTCCCTGAAATTAAAAAGAGCCTTCTTAGTGTCTCTCAACTTGTTACTGACAACAATGCCTACATGGTATTTTTTCCCCATCATTGTTTTGTGAAGGATCTGCAGGGTCGGACGCTCCTCAAAGGAACCATTGAGAACGGCCTATACAAACTCAACCACACAACCTCATCTCCCTCTCCTGCAGCCCTATCCTCTGTCTATCTTGGCACAAAAACCAGTCTCCAGACGTGGCATGAGCGCCTAGGCCATCCTCACGAGTCTTCACTTCAGCGTCTTATTTCTCGTTTTCAATTACCTGTGTCTTTGAATAATCTAAAACACATTTGTGAGTCGTGTCAGCTTGGGAAAAGTCGTAGACTTCACCTCCCGAGTACACATCAGTCATGTGAGCGTCCTTTCGAACTTGTTTATTCTGATGTTTGGGGTCCTGCACCCGTATCTTCATTTAATGGGAACAAATACTTCTTGATCTTTGTTGATGATTACACCAAATTTGTATGGATTCATTTTCTATCTCAAAAATCACAGGTCCTACACTTTGTCCAACTGTTTCAAAAGATGGTTGAAACACAATTCAATGTCAAAATCAAACAATTTCAATCTGATTGGGGTGGTGAGTATCGCAATGTATCTACCTATCTCCAACAACAGGGTATCATTCATCGTGTCTCTTGTCCCCACACTCAATCTCAAAACGGCGCAGCTGAACGTCGACACCGCACTATAGTTGAAAAAGGTCTTGCTCTCTTGTCTCACGCTCATCTTCCTACAACCTTATGGGAACATGCCTTCCATACCTCCGTATATCTTCATAACCGTACCCTTACCCCTATCCTACACCACAAATCTCCATTTGAACGTCTCTATGCCAAACCTCCTGATTATTCTTTCCTCAAGAGCTTCGGGTGCTTGTGTTATCCATTTCTTCGACCCTACACCACTCATAAACTTGAATTTAGATCTTCACCTTGCATATTTGTGGGTTACAGTTCAAAACACAAGGGATACTTATGTCTCCATGTTCCAACAAATCGAGTTTATGTGGCCCGTCATGTCATCTTTGATGAATCAACTCATCCATATCCAGCCCATCTGCAACCCCCACCATCTTCACCTACTCCAACCCATGTCAGCCTCCCTTTGTCTCTCCTACAACTCGCCTCTTCGAGCACTCCATCCTCTGCACCTCCCGCAACTCAACAACCAGCTGAAACTCCTCCACCATCCTCATCTGAGCCTACCTTGTCCCCAACCCCCACTGATCAGACCACCACATCCTCATCTGAGCCTACCTTGTCCCCAAACCCCACTGATCACACTACCACATCCTCACCCGAGCCGTTCTCGGAACCTTCACAGGAGCCCCTGCTTGCAGCTACTTCACTGGACATCTCAGGTACACATTCTACTCCCTCTATTTCCTTTCCTTCACCTGCGCCATCTTTTCCATCATATTTTCGTCCCGTTGACGACAGTCAACACACCATGGTCACTCGATCAAAGACCAATAACCTAAAACCCAAAAGCTTCAACTCCACAAAACATCCTCTTCCCTCCTGTCCTGATCACTATCCCGAACCCAAAACATTTCTACAAGCCTCAAAATCACCCGAATGGCAACATGCTATGCAGGTTGAATATGATGCTCTCTTGAGTAATGGGACGTGGCAACTTGTTTCTTGTCCTTGTAATGCTAACATTGTTGGCTGTAAGTGGGTGTACAGGATTAAAAGGAAGGCAGATGGATCAGTGGAACGTTACAAAGCCAGACTAGTAGCAAAAGGGTTCAATCAAGAAGAGGGTGTTGACTATTTTGATACCTTTAGCCCTGTTGTGAAACCCACTACTATACGTCTTGTACTCACTATTGCTCTCACTTTACAGTGGCCTCTGCATCAGGTTGATATTAACAATGCTTTTCTTAATGGAGAGTTGTCAGAACAGGTGTACATGACTCAACCACCTGGCTTCATTGATCAGTCAAATCCCTCTCATGTCTGTTTGCTCAAGAAAGCTCTATATGGTCTCAAGCAAGCACCACGAGCCTGGTTCACGAAACTCAGATCCTTTCTGTTACAGCACAACTTTGTTCCTTGCAAGACTGACACAACTTTGTTCATCAGACGCAGTGGAAAGATAGTCCTCTACATCTTAGTTTATGTAGATGACCTCATTGTCACCGGGTCCTGCTCTGCCACCATTTCTCAGTTCATCAAACTCCTGAATGCTGCTTTCTCGCTACGTGATCTAGGCCCGCTCCATTATTTTCTTGGGATTGAGCTAACCCGTAACAAGTCCTCCATTGTTCTCACACAGCAAAAATATATTCGAGATTTGTTACAACGCAGCCACATGACTGATGCGAAGCCTATTTCTTCGCCTGCTGAACCTGCCTCACGTCTCGAAAAAGCTGGGGACCCTATGGATGATCCACACCTTTACAGAAGTATGGTTGGTGCACTACAATATGTTACCATCACACGGCCTGAACTCGCCTATGCGGTAAATCGAGTGTGTCAGTATATGCATCGTCCAAAAACCATTCATTGGGCAGCAGTAAAACGCATACTTCGCTATTTGAAAGGTACAGTCGACCATGGTCTTACTATTCGTCCTTGTTCAGATCATCGCTTGGTTGCTTTCACAGATGCAGGATTAGCATCAGATGGTGACGACAGTCGTGCACAACATGGATTTGCAATTTACTATGGGGGTACTCTGATCAGCTGGTCCTCTAAGAAGCAGACAACAATGTCCAGGTCCAGCTCAGAGGCAGAATACAGAGCGATTGCTTTTGCTGCAACTGAACTCATCTGGCTTCAGCAGCTACTTCAGGAACTTCAGGCTCCTCTCACACCACCTCCCATTCTTCTTTGTGATAATCTCAGTGCAACCTACATGACTACCAACCCGGTATTTCATCAGCGATCCAAACATATCAAAATTGATTTTCACTTCGTTCGAGAACAAGTTGCGGATGGATCTCTCATTGTCCGTCATGTGCCTGCTCAAGATCAGACTGCTGATATATTTACCAAGGCTGTAGGGACGCAGCGCTTCATCACTCTTCGATCCAAGCTTCATGTTCGCC
Source organism: Oxyria digyna (assembly GCA_029168935.1). Classification (NCBI taxonomy): domain Eukaryota; kingdom Viridiplantae; phylum Streptophyta; class Magnoliopsida; order Caryophyllales; family Polygonaceae; genus Oxyria; species Oxyria digyna. Next base: position 588,589 of record JAPVLV010000001.1, on the reverse strand, counting down.
CACCAACATAAGCTTGAAGGGGGGTATTAGGAAACAATACATATTGTTATCTTTGATTTTATTCTTGTAAATCTTTTGTATAGGATTTTCCTTTCTCTGCAAGACACCTTGTACTATATATGTAATTCATTCTATCAATGACAGTCAAGTGATTCTCTCAAAATATCTCAATTCATTATATGTTGTTGTGTTTTTTTAATTGAATTTCTGGTGTTGGGTTGATTGTCTGTTTTGCTGTAAATTGTGTTTTATAAAGCAGATGGCTCATTTAACTGTCTATGTTTCTTATTGATTATGCAATTTTTTACCCAATCTTTATTTTGGGTTATCAGAAACAACCCATGTTCATTATTAGTGAAGTTTGAAGGTTTCTGGTGTTCTGACTCTAGCTTTCTATACTGGGATAAAGCTGCATTTGCAATCTATGTTCATTTTGGTAATTTATGCTTTCAGGTGGCAAAAAGATAAATTGCTTTAATGTGAAGGTTTCTTCTTCTGGTTTAAATCTGTTTAGAACACTTTTCTAGCTCAGGCATTTAGAAAATGTAGTTAAGAGTAATGATATTGTGTTTCTTGAATTGAATTTCTGGTGTTGTTTTAATTGTCTGTTTTTGTTGCAAATTGGTGTAGCAATTGTTGGGTTTACTTCCATTTGGGGAAATTTTAGTGGAGTTTGAAGCTTTCTGGTGTCTTGCAATTGTTGGTTATTTTTGGACTGGTCTGATTTGATATGCTTTGTTCTTACTTTAGCTTTTTGTGCTGGGATAAAGCTGCATTTGCAACCTATGTTCATTTAGGAAATTCATGCTTTCAGGTGGCAAAAGATAAATTGCTTTAATATGAATGTTTCCTTTTGTGTGGCCTTCAGTTGGTCTTATATCGTTAAGATAGAGCCGTTGGGACATTAATGGTGTCGAAAAGAGTCAAGCTAATTGAGTGAAGAATTGAAGGCAAAAGTATACGTTGGGCATTTAATGTCCAAATCCCTCTAATATCGCCTAAAATCTCGCCTCTGATTATGGCATTTAATGTCGAGTCATTCAAGGCTAGGAGTGGGGGAACTGAGTGACATCTGTAAGGGGGGTTGTACTGATCGGATTTCATTCATTCTAAGCTAAGCAATTTGAGCATAACACTTGTAATCGAGAGCTAAAAACCCTTAGTCCTTACTTACGTTCAGTCGAAGCAATACAATCATTCTCGTTTCATATACTGTCATTTCCTTCTTTTCTAGTACTTAGTCCATATTAAACAACCAAAAACGAACTTATTTCTTCATTGTCCTTGGTCAAGTATTTTATTTCATCCCTGGACGGTAGATTTGTCGCCCTACTAAAAAAGGCAATTTAGGTGTCCTATCTTTTTGCCCAAAACAATACCCATGCGTTCTCGTTGGCCATGGTTGAATGATACTATAATTCGATCGATACAGAATGAATTGAGAATTTAGGAAGATAAAAGAATCTGATGTACAAACTCACAGAATTGCAATGCGGGATCTTAAAAGGTAGATGATTATTCGAGCAATGAATTCGAGACTTTGAACATCTGGGAGAATTTAGAGATTGATAGAATTGATTTCATTCGTCGATTTCATCATTTACAATTATTCAATTTATACCTAAGATGCGTTTGTAATCTGTTAGCAACAACCTAACAGATTTTACCACTCGCGTGTGCAACACAAACCCCTAATTTCAATGTATTTGAGATAGGTCTATTTAACTACATCATTGAAGGCTATGGATGAGTTCTACCGCCACTAAGGAGGCAGACTCAAAGTTGCATGGTTGTCTTTGACCCACAGCAAAGCCGCATCCGGCGAATTCCAGCTCGTGACCGTATGGTGGGAATGGCCGAGCTCGTCCAAAGATGCCAAATTGGACATTGATGGCAGACGAATCTGCAAGATCGAATATATGAGGCTGAAAACGTTCTCTTGGGGTGGATGTTGAGGAAGTCGATGTTGAGATGGCTTCGAGAGATCGTTGTGGCAGACGATCGATCGAACCTTGGCCTTCGACAAGTGTTATCTACCTTGACTCAGTCGTCGATCTAGGTAGACTAGCTTGACTCAGACACGATAAACAAGTGACGTCTTTCTTGACTCAGACGTCAATCTAGAAAGACTCACTTGACTCGAACTAACCCAAGGAATCCACCTAGGGTTCTTTCAAGGTTTGGAGGTCGAAATATGTGTAAACAACAGATCAATCTCTCAAGCCAATATCAAACCAAGCGTTGACTTCTTGCAATTCAATATCAAACCCAGGCCAATATCAAACCAAGCGTAGACTTCTTGCAATTCAATATCAAACCAAAACTACAGCTAAACGACGTCAAAACTAAAAACGTAAATCTCAATTCTCAATTTGTCAAATCTGAGCAACAAGCTCTAAAAACCAACTTAAATAGGAAAATGTCTCAAGGGTAAAATAGTAAAATCTCCTTAGCCTTCTTCTTCTTGGGCTTCCTTCCTGCTAAGCCCAAAAGGGCTCTTCTTCTCTTCCTGGACGATCGGCCCACCTGGCTGCCAGTCTTGTGTTGTTCCTTCTTCTTCAGTGATATCAGTGATACGAGCTGACGTAGTCCTGCGTACATCATCCTCCCCCTCTTGAAAAGGATTCGTCCTCGAATCTGCAATAGGAACTGAAACAAACACAAAATATCCTGCACTTTCGAAGACGCCCCAATACCGGAAGCTAAGGGGCAGGTCAGTATGGTCCAGCTGACGACTTGAGTGCACTAGCAACAACTGTAATGGGCTGCGGCTCTTCAGCTTCACCACATCTCTAGCTGGAACACTCGTGAGGATAATCTTGGAGAACTTTCCCAAGACAACACAGAAATAGAACATAGCAATCCGTCCTAGAGCAAGCAGTGATGACAATGTAATACCAAGTAAAGGAGTGTGTGTAGGTACCTCTGGAGAAAGTGGAGACGTATGAAAAAAATCGTGAGGTAGAGGAAACTTACATCGTGGCTGCTCAAGACAACGAACCAGATTGACGCATGCGCCCTCCAATATCTGACTCATAGTGATGAACACAGAAACGTCCTTTCTGCTCATAGGGGACAAGCGAACACGGCCTCCATTGTGAAAAACATTATACTGATTGTGGCGACCATCATGCAGAACATATCTATCAAATTTCCACGGGCGCCCCAATATCACCGTAATATCATCAATAGGCAAGATGACACACCGAATCCTGTCAGAATACCCATCTAGACGGATATCGAACTCAGCTCCCTGACTCACATTCACATTGAATTCATGGCAAATCCAACCCGCTGATATGGTCTCATTCAAATGGTAAGTAGGGATAGACAACTTAGTAACAACAGCTCTACTCACTATATTACGCTCACATCCACCGTCAATAATAGGGAGAAAAGGAGACGGATGCTTACCAATGAAGATCTCGTGGTAAAAGGCAAGGGTACGCTGTGCTAGATCAATTGGTGGGACGTCAACTCGCTGCTCAATTCTCTCCATCTCCCACTCCATGATCTCTCCCATCAGCTCTAGGTGATCTCCATTATCTCCCATACCGTCTTGTTGATCCCTACTGATAGCAGTGTCCTCTAGAGGATCCTCTTCCATGGAGTCGCCAGTAAAATCCAGGGATCCTTCAAACGGGACAACCATACAAAGGAAAGACTCACCTTTCACATCATTGGCTGAAAAACGGACCTCATCTACCTGTGCACTCGGCTCTTCCTGGAGCTCCTCTTCTTTAGCTGACTCATATCCTCCGTTTTCGTTCAACAGGGTGACTCGTTGGTTAGGACAATTACGAGCCAAATTTCCTTTGCCACTGCACTTGTAACAGGTGATATCTCTTGCCCTAGTCCCTTCCTTAGGTTGTTCATCAGACCTGGTTGTCGGCTTTGCTGCCTGATCTGCCTGAATCGACGGGCGGTTGCCTGATGGCGGAGCTGACCAACTTCTGTTACCTCCCTGCTGTCGTCTCTTAGGTAGAGACTCAAAAACTTGTGTAGCATAGTGCATGACACTCTCAATAGCAGCTTCAGGGCCAAAATACTGATTCCGAACAACAGACCTGACATCATCATTCAATCCATTAATGAACTTTGAAACGACGTACCTCTATGGAAAAGAAACTTTGGATCTGGCAATAAGGTGCTTCAACTGATTGAAATATTCTGCCGGCGAAAGAGCTCCTTGTCTAAGTCATTCTAGTTGCCCCTGAACGATGTCAACATAGTTGCCCGGGATGAATCATTTCCTCATTGCCTGTTTCAGCTCTTCCCAAGTCTCAACTGGATGCTCAAAACGGTTCACTCTTTCAGCCTGATCCGCTCTCCACCAAGTCAGGGCAAAGTCTGTAAAGTGAATAGTGGCCATAGCCACCCTAACGTGCTTCGGGTACTCACAAAACTCAAAAATCTGATCAGTTTGGGATTCCCAACTGATATAGGCCTCCACATCAGACGTACCTGAGAAGTGATCTATTTGCACCTTTGCCTGAGGGTGTGTTGCTGGCCGATCATGTTGTTGGTCGAAACCCTGGTATGTCGGGACTCCCCGTCTCGGCTGAAGATATCCAGGATTTTGTTGCCTGACTTGTCCACGGTAATCGCCTTCCTGATTTGCATGCTGAAAGTGATCTCTCGTCTGCATCTGCCTGAACTCCGGCTGCCCGAACGTGCGAGTACGCTGAATAGGAGTGTGCTCGGCGACTTGCTATGCATGGCTAGGGTATGGTGTCGACTACCTTGTCTGAAACATTGGGCGGTCTCTCGTGGGTTGCCCGTCAACATCATTCAAAGGCTCGTAAACCACAGCCCCATTTGAGCCGCCTACCTGCTTCTTGCCCTGCCGACGTTCGAGTGCTTCTAGAACAGTAGCACTGATTCTCGCTGCTAGCTCCTGCTCCATCTCCTGGACTACCTCTCGCATTGTTGCTTTCATCTCAGAAGTGACTGATGAAGCCCGCTCAGTGTCTGAACCAACCATGTCTGCCTGAAAAAATCGAACGAGGAAGATTGGAGAAGGGGGGGGGGGGGGTCGGCCGGCTATGTGCTAGGTTAAAGGTTTCTTCAAATTTTTATGCTTGCCTTCCAAGGATAAAACCCTACAAGATAAGAGAGAAAAGGAAATAATATCTAGAAGATCTTTTAAGGAAATAAAGATAAAAATAAGAAAATAAAAGAAAATCTAATTTGGTAAGATAAGATCTTACCAACTTGGTAACAACTTATCTTACAAGAAAAAAATATCTTCTATTTTCCTAAAAGAAAGGAAAATAAAACAAAATAGCTAGATATGCTAACAAAATGATCTTCCCCTTTTTTTGAAATTGGAAAAAAAAATTGAAGTGGGTGGATCCACTCGGCCGGCCCAAAGGCCAGCCCGCTTGGCGCGGACGCGCGCGCGACTAGGTGTGCGTGCTCCCGCCTCGAGCGGTGGGTCCCGCCTTGCCAAATTGGCAATTCTTCTCGTATTCTTCTCCTGCAATATTGTTAGCCCACTTGAAATAAAAGAGACACAATTAGGTTAACGTTTTAATTTTCGCAGCCCTAGGCTCGAAATTTCTCACGCTTTCCCTTTGTAGAAAGTCTCTCTCGGTTTGGCTCCGGATGAGGTTCTGGCTAAAACAGGATCTTCCAAAAGTCCAAAGAAGACTCGTTTGAGATTATTCTTAAAATATTTTTCTACAAAAATTTTCGTAAGAAAAATGAAAAATGCAAGAATTAACTCGAAAATCTCTAGAACAGCCCCCGGGGCGAAGTTCGAGGCTACTAGCCCGACTCACTTGGCTTGACCCCTGGGACTTCTCAAGGCTACTAGCCCGGGTCCTGCTCAACCTTAAACAAACAAGGCTACTAGCCTAAAACGTTCTCGTCTTAGCCGGATTTCTCTTCGGCTAGTCGGGTTGTACAAAACTCGTTTTTTTTTTAAAAGGCCGACTAGCTCTGGAAGGGTAGGGAACGTGAAAACGCCTCCCGCTCGTATGCCCTTTTCAAAATTTGAATTAAAAAAAGATTTTTCTGATTTCCTTCCGAAAATAGTTGCACAAAATCTTAACAGAAAATCTTCAAACCTGATTCTTCCCATGATTTATGGGTTGGTTAGGGTAAGAATGGATTAGGGTTTTGGCTCACCCTGGTCGTCCGTCGTCCCTAGGCTAAGACGCCACTCGCTTCTCTCGGCTACACTCTCCTCTCCGGCGCTCGTCACACGTTTTGAGGAGGATTTGGCCGGGAAAAAAAATTCTCACCCTCTCGGCTTTAAGGTAGATCTGAACAAAATGCACCCGAGTGAGTAAACTTCAAGCAAAGGGAATACGAAACTAGAACGTTTTACCTCGTTTAGCTCTGATACCAAATGATGGCAGACGAATCTGCAGGATCGAATATATGAGGCTGGAAACGTTCTCTTGGGGTGGATGTTGAGGAAGTCGATGTTGAGATGGCTTCGAGAGATCGTTGTGGCAGACGATCGATCGAACCTTGGCCTTCGACAAGTGTTATCTACCTTGACTCAGGTGTCGATCTAGGTAGACTAGCTTGACTCGGACACGATAAGCAAGTGACGTCTTTCTTGACTCGGACATCAATCTAGAAAGACTCACTTGACTCGAACTAACCCAAGGAATCCACCTAGGGTTCTTTCAAGGTTTGGAGGTCGAAATATGTGTAAACAACAGATCAATCTCTCAAGCCAATATCAAACCAAGCGTTGACTTCTTGCAATTCAATATCAAACCCAGGCCAATATCAAACCAAGCGTAGACTTCTTGCAATTCAATATCAAACCAAAACTACAGCTAAACGACGTCAAAACTAAAAACGTAAATCTCAATTCTCAATTTGTCAAATCTGAGCAACAAGCTCTAAAAACCAACATAAATAGGAAAATGTCTCAAGGGTAAAATAGTAAAATCTCCCAAGCCTTCTTCTTCTTGGGCTTCCTTCCTTCTAAGCCCAAAAGGGCTCTTCTTCTCTTCCTGGACGATCGGCCCACCTGGCTGCCAGTCTTGTGTTGTTCCTTCTTCTTCAGTGATATCAGTGATACGAGCTGACGTAGTCCTGCGTACATCAGACATTGAGGGTCTGTACGATCTGTATGTTAGTATCAAGGGAACTGGGACACAGAGTTGTCCAGTTCCTAGGCACAACGGAAGTAATAAACAAGTTATCAACACAATTACTTAAGGTGGAAACCCACCAACTAGTTATCTTTGGATGAAGATCATCCCTCTTTTGAGGATTTAAAAGTCTACTTGTATATTCAATCAATGAGTTTAGAGATGAACGAGATTACAGACTTATTGCTAAGTACTAACCTAGTTCCTATAAGAAACTCTAGAATGAAACACAAACGAACTTACGTGATGTTCTTTTGCAAGAACAACTCTTTCAACATTTTCTTCTTCTTAGCAAGATGCACTTCAAAATATTTCCAAAATGCATAAGTGCTAAGGACGTAAGAATGACTATTTATACGGAGAAGAAGGATCTCGTATAAAGATATCTGTGAGAATATATTATACGAAATACTTTTTTCCAAATGAGTAATCATCCTTACGGTTTTGAGTTCACTAAATAAACTCAAGATCTTTATTGTTCACTTAATAACTGATTACAACTCATATAGATATTCTAAACAAGTATAAGATCTTCTACAAAATCTTATCTTCTTACCCCCCACGCTAGGTTACGTTAGAGTTGCTAAGGTTAAAGTGACGCGGTTTTCCTTCTGACTCTGAATACTTGGTGTCTTCTATCTTTTCATCTGAAATAACATGATAAACTATGTCATAGTATATAATGAGATTATCATATTCAAAACTAGAAAAACAATGGACTTTATAGAAACCGTCGTTCCTTAGTCCCTATTCCAATAGGGTCCAAACGGGTTTCGCAGTACCCGCCTCGAGCCCGTCTTCGGCCATCCTTTTCCCCTGACCCGACGGATGTCCGAGATGCTTATATGTACGCCTCCGTCCCTTACGCCTCACCCGATTGATGTCGGTAGCTAATTACTTCCTCTCTTGGCTTTGAATCCTATCTACTATAAGGTTTAATATCTCCCCACTATATACATTGATTGTTGGTGTCATGCTTGAGATATTTTCTTGTTGCTTATAGTTAGGTGTGTAGGACCTGTATTCCGCGAGAATAACAATCTGTAAGTAAATGTAAGAAAAGAATTAAGGTAGAAGTTTACCGAAGCTTTGTTACGAAACAGGTACGCAGAGGCGAGATTGAATCTCTATCCTTAATTCTGTAACGCCCCGTATATGTGAAGGTTACCGGCGTTGAGAATCCCAGGATACAACTGCGAGCTCTTCTGGTTTGCACAATCAAAATCAAAAGCCAACGAACCAGATCTGTGTTGTACTCTCAGAGAAGAAGAAGAAGAAGAAGAAAAGAGAAGAGAGGATAGCTGTAATTTTTCGGATGCAGAGAATGAGAACCAGACTTCTCTTAAAAAGAGTTTGGGTTGTTACAGAGGAGGAGATTTCGGTTCTGACGACACCAACGAAGTGGAATCAGTTGTGGAGGAAGTGGAGCAGATCGTGGAGGTTTTTGCTTACTTAGTTGGGCGTCCCCAACGAGGTAGTCCAAAACCTAATCTGGAAGCCCAAAACTTTCAGATCCAGCCCACTTCAAAAAAAGAAGCTAAGCTGCTGCTGCTTGGGCCCATTCCACAAGACCACAAGACCACGGACCACGAGCCACGGACCGGACGGACGGACGGACGGACCGCGCGAGGGCCCCCCGGGTCCTCTCTCCATACCTCTCCCAAGGGCTTACCAAGGGTATGGGGTTTGGGGTATATAAACCCTTCAACTTCTACCCCAATTTTCGATGTGGGACAAAACCCCAAATCAAATTCAGCTCACAAAATTGTTCTATGTACTTAGACAAGCAACCAACTTAGAGCCTTCATTTCTCATTCAAACGGAACCTGATTTCGACGTGTGAATACACTACGGCGTAGTGCTCGCGGAGACGAAGCCAGTTCTCCCATAATCCGGCACAACCGGTGACCGCAGCCCACCGGAAATGTGCCCGGAAGTCCAGTCGAAAATCAGTTCCAACAATCCCCCACATGAATAGAAATGATTCTATTACACGTGCTTAGACAAGACAGACAGAAATTTTGAGAGTACGGGCGAAGAATCACTGCATCTGAGCTGGTGGCGTTTTTTCAGCCTTGAACCACCCATTGTGAGTAGCTATCGGATTTACTCGACCAGGTAGTGAACATGATGTCTTGAACCACCCGGACTTTGACGTAAACTGATAAGCGGTGTTTTACATACCGCAACTATGGATTATTAGCTAGTTTTGTATAGGATTATGTTATTTGTTTCTATGTAATCTGTATCATGGAGCTGTTCGAGAGAAGATTTACATACGAGATTCCAAGAGATGATACAAGCATTGGAAGCATTGAAGCATAAGGAAGAAGCTGCTGAAGACGAAGACGAAGACTTGAAGAAATCAGCAGGTTCTGCCTCAGACAACATAGCCGCACCCGCGGGTCTCAAGCCGCACCCGCGGGTTTCATCCTCAGACAAGGATTCGGGGAAGCTCAAACCGCACCCGCGGGTTTTACCTTCAGCCAAGGTTTTCGAGAAAGCTCAAGCCGCGCCCGCGGGTCCCAAACCGCGCCCGCGGCCCTCTGCCATCCTGAGAATCTGAAGAAACCCAAAACCGCGCCCGCGGCTCTCAACCCGCGGGTGCGGTTCCTCGACAGAAGAATCAAATTGATGTCTTTGCCATTTGAAGTAATTTGTGTTTAATTCTGTAACTTTCTATACGTTTTTAGTACCTTAATTCGGCTGTTACATTAGTGGATACTATATAAGTAGTGGATGATCATCCTTGATCATCTAGTCTTTGTTTTGCTTAAGTTTTTGGAGAGTATTTCACAAACTTATGAGTTGCTAAGGTTCTTTGTTTCACTTGGCGTTTGAAGCTTTTGGATTCAACAAGTTGTGAGTTTATCCTTTCCTTTTGTCTACTCTTTGATTGTCTCAACTCTCTTGTTTGTATTGTCGATGAACTAGATTCACTACTTTAGATTGATCACCTAAGTTAGTTGTGTCTTGTTCATATTGCTAGAGTTTGATACTTCTAGGTGAATTATCATACTTTTTGTGTAGCGCAATCTATTTGCATGAACTAGTTGTGATTGTTATTAGAGAAGAGAGTTGAGTACATGTCGAGTATCTGACTAGTTGTCCATGATATTGCATGTATCTATCTATTCCTGAATGCATTGCTACTTTGTTATTGAACTTTGATAGTTTCGAGGTTATAATCGAGTAAGGGTTATTAGGACTAGTTGGACTAATAACTATTCAAGAACAGGAATTAGAACGATCACTTGAGAACTTGACATAGGGATAAAAAGGATTCTAAGATCAACTTGTTAATCTAATTGTGGATAATCGCTAAGTGGAACACTTCGCTTAATCTTGTTATAACCAAGTTGACATTCGATACTTCGTATCAAAACCACAAAAAAACCCCTTTGGTTACGTTTATTGGTTAGTCATTGTGATAACTTAATAATTTGATAAACTGATTCTCTTGGGATTCGACCCTTACTTGCGCACTATATTACTTAGTTTGCATGTTAGGATTACTTGACTTGGCACACGACAAATTCGCCTCGTGAAATTTGGCGCTGTTGCCGGGGAATCAAATTTTCTTATTTTTAAGTTCTTATTTTGACTAACTTTAGTGTTGACTAGTGAATGGTCAACACCCGTTCTACTAATCAGCCTCTTTCTATTCTTGATTCAGAGATCGAGAGAACTTTTCGTCGGAATCGAAGAGAGAACAGAGTCGGGACTGAGATAGTAGAAATGGCCGATCGAGAAGCTCTTGCTGAAGTGCAACGTCAATTGGCTGACATGCAGTTGGTCGTTAATGCTCAACGAGAGCTAATTGAGACAAGGCTACCAGGAGGTGGTGTTACTCGCACTTTGAGAGAGCGGCAAACACCGAACCTGACACAGCAACCTCAAGCTGTGGTTATTCCACCCCTTGCTCATGGGGTGACTTTCGAGCTCAAGTCAGGGGTGATCAATTTGCTCCCAAGTTTCCATGGTTTGGCTGGTGAGGATCCAATCATGCATTTGAACCAATTTCATGACATTTGCATGACGACCAAACCGCCAAATGTCACGGAAGAGCAGATCAAGATGAGAGCCTTCGGGTTCACTTTGAAGGATGGTGCTCGTTCTTGGTATTACCATTTGCCAACCGGTTCGGTTGATAATTGGGAAAAGTTGCACAAGGTGTTCTTGAGCAAGTATTTTCCAGTGAAGAAGGCAAATGCTCTCAAGAAGGAGATAGCCCATGTCGAGCAAAGTGAAGACGAAACGCTCTATGACTACCTTGAACGCTTCAAGGGGTTGTGTGCTTCGTGCCCTTTTCATGGGTATGATACCGAGGATCTTGTGCTTTACATTTGCAATGGTCTCCTTAACCAAGAAAGGAGGATGGTTGATGCTGCGTGTGGTGGGAATATTCTCAACATGACGCCGGAGGATGCCATGGAGAAATTGCAAGATATGGCTGAGAGCACAAGGAGTTTTGGTAGGATATACACCAAAACGGGAGTGCACGCAGCAAGTTCAGGGGATCCCGCTCTTGTAGCTGAGCTTGTAGAGTTGATGAAGATGGTCTCTCAGTTGCAAAAAGGACAACAACAACAAGTAAAGGTATGTGGTATTTGTTCTGACCCTTCTCATTTTACAGATAAATGCCCTGAGCTTGAAGGTGAAGATGTTGCTGAAGTCAATGCTGCTGCTGGTGGGTATGGACCCCCACGACCTCGTGGTGATCAACAAAATAACTACAACCCGAGGTATAGAGATCATCCAAATTTTCGGTGGCGTGATCCAAATGAGCCCCAACAACGAGCTCAAGGCCCTCGACCCAATGCTGGACCATCTACTGCGGAGCTGCTGAGATCCTTGACTCAACACTTCACAACTCATGTTCAAACGACTGAGTCGAGCATCAAGAACATGGAGAAGCAAATTGGGCAGTTGGCTGAAGCTGTTACCACCATTGCACAACAAAATTCCAATTCTCAACCGTCCCAAACGGTGGTGAATCCAACCAGAAATGTAAGTGCAGTGACAACAAGAAGTGGTAAGATTTTGGGGGAAACCAAAAACCTTGTCGAGGCTTCAGCAGAAAAATTGGATTCTGAGGACAGCCGAGAACCGCGCCCGCGGGTTGAAAACCGCGCCCGCGACTCCTCCACTGCGCCAGAAAACAATTGCACTGACGAGCCGCGCCCGCGGGTTGAAAACCGCACCCGCGGCTCATCCACCGAGGTAAAAATTTCAGACTTTCCTTCACAAAATGCTGAACTCGAAGTGGAGGATCGGGGGGATTTCCAGTTGAGACAGGACAACTACGTTCGCCCGAACTTTCCACCTCTCGACTCCACCAAGCCTCCTGCCCCGTTTCCCGATGCCCTTAGGAACACCAAAAGGCCGGAAAACGACAAGGAGTTGTTTGAGACGTTTAGCAAATGTGAGGTAAACATCCCCTTGCTCAAGTTAATTAAAAGCATTCCTCGATATGCAAAGTTTTTAAAAGAACTTTGCACAATCAAGAGGAATCAAAAGTTGAAAGGGCAACAAAAGGTGACGGTAAGCGAGCGTGTCTCCGCTGTATTTCAAAGGCGAATGCCTAAGAAGTGCAGCGATCCGGGCATGGTCAGCATACCTTGCCGTATAGGCGACACACATTTTGAACGAGCCATGCTCGATTTGGGTGCATCGATAAATGTGTTGCCTTACTCTCTCTATAAGATTCTCGGGTTAGGTCCACTTCATGAAACCGGAATTGTTATTCAACTAGCCGATAGGTCCACCGTGTATCCTAAAGGTGTAGTTGAAAACGTTCTGGTTATGGTGGATAATTTGTTCTTTCCCGCTGATTTCTTTGTGTTAGACATGGAACATGATGGGCAAGCTGCTCCTATTTTGCTTGGGAGGCCCTTCATGCGAACCGCTAACACAAAGATTGATTTGGCTAGTGGATCTCTTACTTTAGAGTTCGATGGGGAAATAGTTCAATTTAACATTTTTGATGCTATGAAACACCCCGTCGAAGATGTTGCGTCTATTTGTTCAATTGATGTAATTGATCCTATAATATTAGAACACAGCATCGTTCACTCACCAACACTTGATTTGTCTCTTCCACCGGAGATTCAAAGTGTTCTAGCTCGTCTAGACGCTTCGGGTAGAATTTTGGCCGGTCGGCCCATGCTACTAACTTTGGAGAGCGAAAAGCTTCTTCCTTTTATTGTGCAGGCACCGGTTGTAGAGCTTGAAGAGATACGCCGGGATGCGTATGAGAATGCGGTGATCTACAAGGAAAAGACGAAGGCTTGGCATGACAAGAACATCTTGAGGAAAGATTTCAAGGTGGGAAACAAGGTCTTGCTCTACCAATCTCGTCTTCAATTTTTTCCGGGTAAGTTGCGATCCCGGTGGAATGGCCCGTATGTTGTTGCTCACGTCTTTCCTCATGGCGTCGTGGAGTTGTTTGACAAAGACAACCACAACGTCTTCAAGGTGAATGGTCAAAGGTTAAAACCTTACCATGAGGGATTCACCAAAGTGTCTTTCGATGAAATGGCTCTAGAAGAGCCAACTTTTGAAAATTGAAGACGGGAAACCAAGTCGAGACACGACTCTAACCAAGGCGCTGCTTGGGAGGCAACCCAGGGTATTCTTCTTTTTCCCTTGAATTTCATTTTCTTTTTAATTGTTTTGTTTTCTATTTTCTAGGAAGTCAAGACGAGAAGCCGATGGTCGTTTGCTACTAAAGGAATTGACGGTTCTTCTTTTCGTTTATGAAAAAAAGAAAGAAAAGGAATTGACGGTTCATCTTCTACCCTTCTCCATATCGAATTTCATCTTCTACCCTTCTCCATATCAAATTTCATTCTCTACCCCCCACCACATAAAACTCTCCCACCTCCCACTTCCCTCATACCCTACCTTCCACTTCTCTTTCTCAAACACCAAAAAAAACCTCCCACCAAACCCTTCTCTTTCCCAACACCAACACTCTCCCACCAAGTCTTCCTCCACAGCCGCACCCGCATCGGAATCCAACCGCAACCGCGGCTCAAAAACCCGCGCCCGCATACCTCACCCTGCCCAGAAGTTCTGTCTCGACGAAACCGCACCCGCGGCTACAAACCCACACCCGCGGCCTCGCCCTGCCAAGAATTCTCCAGCTCGCAGAAACCGCACCCGCGGCCCCAAAACCGCGGCTCCCTCCTCGCCAGAAATCAGACAAAAGCAAAAACCGCACCCGCGGCTCCCAACCCGCGCCCGCGGCTTTCGCCTCTGTCGTCCATTGCTGATTTCAGTAAGTTTTTTTTGACAACCGCCCTCATCGTTGTTGATTTTCTTACGCCTCGGGGAGGGCTTTTTGCTATTGTGCTGCTGCTGCTGCTTGGTATATTTGTTGTGTGCGGATTTGTGGTAGCATTTGCTTTGCGTATACACTTTGATGGCTGCAGCAGGAACATCTCGAGGCCACAAAAATGATTTGTGGCAACAACAGGTTCAGACCAACTTAGCTTATTTAAGGGCTAAGCAGTGTGTAGCCACGAGATTTTTTCATCCACGTACGCTCGATGATTTGGGTATGACTGCATGCACTGAGGCCATGCTTGAGCACGCAGGGCTGCATGGTTTCTTGTTCAGGTCAGCTCCCACTCATGCCGAGGCTACCTATCAGTTTCTGGCAAGCCTCAAGTCCAAGACCGTCTCGGAGACCACCTTCATCTCGGCCATCCAGTTCATTTACAATGGACGGTCCTTTACGGTTCAGGCTGAACAGCTGCGCCACATCTTGGGAATCTCTCAGGTTCCCTCTGCATATTATGACACTACAGTTGGTGACAGCCCTACACAGGTCTGGTACACATGGACGGGACAAGTTCGGGACACCCATGGTAATGACTATAATGCTAAGATGTCCCATCCATGTCTCCGCCTGACACAGCGGGCCCTATCTATGGCCTTCTTTGGGATTTCTGAGGTGAACAAGGTGCCTGCCTACCAGCTGAAGTATCTATATGCCCTTATGCCGGAATGTCAGGTAATTCCGGATTGGCTCTCACTATTTGTTCACTCCTGTAAGACAGCCCGCTCAAAACCAAGGGGACAGATTGCTTTGGGTGGCATGATCACCCTCATCTTAGAGGCTGTCGTCCCCGACTGGGAGACGCTTGACTGCATAGGTAGTTCGGACCCCTCAATGGGTCCCTATTTGCTGGATGCCACATTTCTGCAAACTCGACTTAGGTGGCTCAAGTCGGTTACAGTAAATGAAGACGAGCGGATGTGGGTTTGGCTCGGTCCTCCCGAGATTGCTCTCACAGAGGATTTTGCTTATGGGCCAGCACATACTTTTAGGATCAACCCAACACCCGCTCCCCCTCGTGCAGCTGCTCGACGACGAGCTCGCGGTGGGATCAGCATCCAGGAGCCGGTTTAGCAGCTGGACCAGCAACCAGCTGACCTTGAGGATGAGGATGATGATGACTTCCAGGAGCCTGCCCCTCGTTTTCAGCCTCAGAGGCAATGGGGCGAAGGCTCATCATCTGCAGCTCCTGCTGACATACCTTGGGAGCAACGTCTTTTCGAGCGGATTGAGTTTGTCTACCAGTCGGTTCAGACGGTGAACCAAAATGTTGAGAGGCTGCAGCAGTCGGTGGATGACTTACGGCTCGACATGCATGCTCGTTGGCCCGAATATCCAAACCGGGATGACCCGGATCAGTGAGCTTCTTTCTCTCTTCCTCATTATTTTTCTATGTCTTACACACTGAGGGCATTGTGCACTACAAGTATGGGGGAGGGAAATTAGTTCATTGCTTATCCTAGAGTAGTTTCATTTCCTTGTTATTTCCCTTCGGTTTTTATTTTGGTGTACTTTGCATGGAATTAAAAACAGAAAAAGCCACAAAAATACGAAAAAAGGCAAATGAAAATCCTGGGATGGAAAAATCCATGCAATAAGCGGGTAGTTCGGCTTGCATTAGGCTTGGCAAAAAAAAGGACTTGAGGGCGGTAAGGAATGGTGAGATTGAAAATGAAATGAGTGGCTAGGTGAAAACCTTTCGAGGCGCCTAGGCAAAATGAGTGAAATGAGTGTCTTAGGACAAAATTTTTTGAATGTTAACCACTATGGAAGACCAAAATTGATAGATTTCTTTCTCATCATATTGTTTGTATACTAAATGTGTTAGTGATTTGTAGTTTCTTTCTTTTTCATACTTCCTGAGATCTTTGAGTGATTATTGTAAAAGAGTAAGTTTCTTTTAGCTTACTCGGGGACGAGCAAGGTCTAAGTATGAGGGAGTTTGATAAGCGGTGTTTTACATACCGCAACTATGGATTATTAACTAGTTTTGTATAGGATTATGTTATTTGTTTCTATGTAATTTGTATCATGGAGCTGTTCGAGAGAAGATTTACATACGAGATTCCAAGAGATGATACAAGCATTGGAAGCATTGAAGCATAAGGAAGAAGCTGCTGAAGACGAAGACGAAGACGAAGACGAAGACGAAGACGAAGACGAAGACGAAGACGAAGACGAAGACTTGAAGAAATCAGCAGGTTCTGCCTCAGACAACATAGCCGCACCCGCGGGTCTCAAGCCGCACCCGCGGGTTTCATCCTCAGACCAGGATTCGAGGAAGCTCAAACCGCACCCGCGGGTCTCAAGTCGCACCCGCGGGTTTTACCTTCAGCCAAGGTTTTCGAGAAAGCTCAAGCCGCGCCCGCGGGTCCCAAACCGCGCCCGCGGCCCTCTGCCATCCTGAGAATCTGAAGAAACCCAAAACCGCGCCCGTGGCTCTCAACCCGCGGGTGCGGTTCCTCGACAGAAGAATCAAATTGATGTCTTTGCCATTTGAAGTAATTTGTGTTTAATTCTGTTACTTTCTATACGTTTTTAGTACCTTAATTCGGCTGTTACATTAGTGGATACTATATAAGTAGTGGATGATCATCCTTGATCATCTAGTCTTTGTTTTGCTTAAGTTTTTGGAGAGTATTTCACAAACTTATGAGTTGCTAAGGTTCTTTGTTTCACTTGGCGTTTGAAGCTTTTGGATTCAACAAGTTGTGAGTTTATCCTTTCCTTTTGTCTACTCTTTGATTGTCTCAACTCTCTTGTTTGTATTGTCGATGAACTAGATTCACTACTTTAGATTGATCACCTAAGTTAGTTGTGTCTTGTTCATATTGCTAGAGTTTGATACTTCTAGGTGAATTATCATACTTTTTGTGTAGCGCAATCTATTTGCATGAACTAGTTGTGATTGTTATTAGAGAAGAGAGTTGAGTACATGTCGAGTATCCGACTAGTTGTCCATGATATTGCATGTATCTATCCATTCCTGAATGCATTGCTACTTTGTTATTGAACTTTGATAGTTTCGAGGTTATAATCGAGTAAGGGTTATTAGGACTAGTTGGACTAATAACTATTCAAGAACAGGAATTAGAACGATCACTTGAGAACTTGACATAGGGATAAAAAGGATTCTAAGATCAACTTGTTAATCTAATTGTGGATAATCGCTAAGTGGAACACTTCGCTTAATCTTGTTATAATCAAGTTGACATTCGATACTTCGTATCAAAACCACAAAAACCCCCCTTTGGTTACGTTTATTGGTTAGTCATTGTGATAACTTAAGAATTTGATAAACTGATTCTCTTGGGATTCGACCCTTACTTGCGCACTATATTACTTAGTTTGCATGTTAGGATTACTTGACTTGGCACACGACAAATTCGCCTCGTCATAAACCTAGACAATAACTATCACACAGTTTCATCTTCTCACAGAACTAGGTTCTTGATTGTGTTCATTTTGGCCGTGAACATCCCTGGTTATTAATGAGTGAATAGGGATGCACAACCGGTCCGGACCGGACCGGAATTTCCCGGGTTGGTCCAGACCGGCGGACCGAAATTTTTCAAACTCTTGGACCGGGGACCGGAATTTTTCAAACTCTTGGACCGGACCGGGTTTTTTCTATATAAAAAAAAAAAAATCCAAATTCTTTAACAATTTTTTTTCAAAAAAAAATTATCCGGGTTTCCGGTCTTGGACCGGACCGGACCGGAAAATTCATGGACCGGACCGGAACCCAGAATTTCTGAAATATGTGGACCGGGGACCGGACCGGATTCGGTCCGGTCCGGTTTTCCGGTCCGGGCCAAATCTGTGCATCCCTATGAGTGAACTTGGAGAAAGCAGCCTCGCTTTCTCCTAGAAACGGCCCCATTTCACACTCATAAGGTGATTGACCATAAATGGTATTGCTTATACCCTACTTTGTTCTTCAAAGTTTATGGAATCATTAAAAGCAAATGGTTAACCTCTACTTTGCCATTGCACTTTTATCATCCTAGGAACTGGGGAAAAAGATATAATATCTCCAAGTGCTCTCTAGATTCGACTTGAATTTGTTTTCCCTTTGAACCTATTTCTTGGGATCTCCAATCACTTAGGTAGGGTTGCCATCAAGCATCCTCTTTAGTCATAGGTTTTAAACCCATTCCTCTAGATGACTTTACAACTTGCTCTCTTGACAATCCCTTAGTGAACGGATCTGCTAGGTTGTGAGCTGAATTGATATAATCTATTGAGATTACACCAGTTGAGAGCAATTGTCTTATGGTTTTATGTCGTCGTCTTATGTGGAGAGACTTACCATTATATATTGTGTTCAGTGCCCGAGAGATAGCCGATTGACTATCACAGTGTACACCTAAAGCTGGCACTGGTTTTTCCCACAAAGGAATATCCTCCATAAAGTTTCGAAGCCATTCTGCTTCTTCAGCTGCTTTGTCTAAAGCAATGAACTCAGATTCCATTGTGGATCTGGCCAATAACGTTTGTTTTGAGGATTTCCATGATACAGCTGCACCACCCAGCGTAAACACATACCCACTGGTGGATTTTGAGTTCTTTGAATCTAATATCCAGTTAGCATCGCTATAGCCTTCCAGAGTGGCTGGATATCTTCCATAGTGCAGCCCGTAACTCCGAGTATGTCGCAAGTAGTTCAATACTCGAGTTATTGCTTTCCAATGACTGTGTCCTGGATTACTGGTATATCTACTCAGTACGTTGACAGCATGTGCTAAATCTGGTCTTGTACAGTTTGTCAAGTACATAAGACTTCCTATCACACGAGCATACTCTAACTGTGATATGCCATTACCCGAGTTTTTCTTCAGTTTGAGATGCGGGTCCACCGGACTTTTTGCAATCCCATTTGAATAGTTCTTGAATCGCTCAAGTACCGCCTCGGCGTAATGTTGTTGAGACAAGACTATTCCTTCTGAATGTCTAAAGATTTTGATCCCTAAGATTACATCTGCTAGTCCCAAGTCTTTCATGTCAAACTTTCCATTAAGCATGTTCTTGGTTTGTTTGATCATGTCATTGTTGCTACCTATGATGAGTATGTCATCCAGATATAGGCACAACAGAATGTATCCTTTTGCAGTTTCCTTGACATAGATACACTTGTCACATTCATTTATTTTGAAACCATTTGACATCATTACTTGGTCAAATTTTTCGTGCCACTGCTTAGGAGCTTGCTTTAGTCCATATAAGGATTTCACAAGTCTACACACTTTGTGTTCCTGTCCAGGGACAACATAACCCTCAGGTTGTTTCATATAAATTTCCTCTTCTAGCTCTCCATTTAGAAAAGTTGTTTTTACATCCATTTGATGTATTTCTAGATTGCGTATAGCTGCAATGGGTATTAGCATTCTTATTGAAGTTATTCTCGATACTAGAGAATAGGTGTCAAAGAAATCCAAGCCTTCTTTTTGCCTAAATCCTTGCACCACAAGCCTAGCCTTGTACTTGTCTATCGAGCCATCGGTTTTCAATTTTCTTTTGAAAATCCATTTGCTTCCAAGAGCTTTCGAGCCTGATGGCAACTCGGCTAACTCCCATGTATGATTTTGCATAATGGAGTCGATTTCACTTTTCACCGCTTCCTTCTAAGCAGGTGCATCTGGTGTTGACATGGCTTCTTTGAATGTTCTAGGTTCATTTTCCAAAAGATAAGCCATTTCAAAATAAGGACCAAATGATTTTTCCTTTCTAGCTCTTTTGCTACGTCTAGGTTCATCATTGTCCTCTTCTGTTGGTTGAACAGAAGTGCTTGCTTCACCTTCTTCACGAGTCCGTTTCGGATTTTCTTTATCCTTACATGGAAACATGTTTTCGAAGAAGGATGCATTTCTTGATTCCATTATTGTATTTGCATGTATATCTGGTATATCAGACTTGTATACCAAGAAACGATACGCACTACTATTGTGTGCATACCCGATGAAGATACAATCAACGGTTTTTGGTCCTATTGAGACCTTCTTAGGGGGTGGCACCGCCACTTTTGCTAGGCACCCCCACACTTTGAGGTATTTGTACGAAGGTACATTACCTTTCCACAACTCATAAGGCGTCTTTCCAGTCACCTTATGCGGTATTTTGTTGAGAATGTAGTTGGAGGTTAGCAACGCTTCCCCCCACATGTTCTGGGGTAACCCAGATTCTTGCAGCATTGCATTCATCATTTCTTTGAGAGTTCGGTTCTTTCGTTCCGCAACCCCGTTAGATTCAGGTGAGTAAGGCGCAGTAGTTTGATGAACGATTCCATGTTCTCTACAGAATGCATTAAATGGTTCACTATACTCGCCTCCTCTATCACTTCAGATCATTTTAATCTTTTTACTAAGTTGGTTCTCAACTTCCAACTTGTATTCTTTAAACTTTTCCAAAGTTTCATCTTTGTTATGTAACAAATATACATAACAATATCGTGTGCAATCGTCTATGAAGGTCACAAAGTACTTCTTACCGCCTCTAGTTTGCACAAACTTTAAATCACATAAATCAGTGTGAATTAGTCCTAGAGGTTCGGTTGTTCTCTCTACATGGGGTGATGGCGTTTTTGTGAGTTTCGCTTGTACGCATACTTCACATTTGTCTTTACTTGTTTTGCATTTTGGAATCATGTTCATACTTATTAGTCTACTTATAGATTTATAATTAACATGTCTCAATCTTTCATGCCAAATATTAAAAGACTCAACGACATAAGCAATAGGATTATTCTCATTCACTGAACCATCAGTTACAATTTTTTTCGGAAGGACTGTCATTACATTCATTTTGATCAGCTCATCCTTCACATAACTGATAAGCGGTATTTTACATAGCGCTACTATAGGTTATTAGCTCTTTTTGTATAGGATTATGCTAGATGTTATGATGTATTCTGTAATCATGGAGTTTTGGAGAGTTGAGTTACACATGAGATTACACAAGATGATGCGGAGCATTGAAGCATAAGAAGAGGAGTCGAAGATGAAGAAGACCACAGGTAGCATTGGAAGCAGCTGAAGACGAAGCCAAGGAAGCCACAGAAGCCAAATCCGCGACCGCGGGTCCCAAACCGCAAACGCGGAAAACCTACTGGACCAGCCAAGATCACATAACACAATCCGCGATCGCGGGTCCCAAACCGCGATCGCGGAATCCGCCTGCGATGACCTTTCTTCATTTGCCCGATTTAGTATGTTGTGTTAAGTTTTGTAACGTTTTTATAACGTTTTTACCTTCAATTTGGCAGTTAGATTCTGCAAAGACTTGTATGTTTTTAGGTGTGGATGATCTTCTATCATCTTACACATTCCATTTCCAAGTTTTGAGAGTTTTCCTCAAGAACTTCATGAGTTGCTGAAGTTTCCATTGTTTTGCTTGACATTTGAAGCTTTCGGATTGATTAAGTTGTGAGATTCTTTTCCTTTGTTCTATTCATATTGATTGTCTCTATTCTCTTGTGTGTATTGTTATTGAATTAGATTTGCTCATTTAGATTGGCCATCTAAGTAGTTTCATCTCATTCATATTGCTATTGTTTGGTTATTTCTAGTTGAAATATCATACTTATTTGTAGCACACACAATTTGCATGAACTAGTTGTGAATGTCAATTGTGAAGAGAATTGAGTACATGTCGAGTATCTGACTAGTTGTCTATGGTATTGCATGTATCTATCCATTCCTGAACTTAAATCTGCTTTATTATTGAATCTTGATAGTTTCAAGGTTATAGTTGAGTAAGGGTTATTAGGACTAGTTGGACTAATAACTACATTAGAACAGGGATTAGAACGATCATATGAGTAATTCGACATAGGATTAAAAGGAGTTTATGATCAACTTGTTAATCTGTTAGTGGATAATTGTCAAGTGAAACACCTTCCATTGATATATTTACAACCCAAATCAACCTTCGTTACTTTGTTCTTAAACCATACCGAAACCCCCCCCCCCCTTTGGTTACTTACACTCGTTAATCATAATTGTTACTTTAAGAATCGATAACTTGATTCCCTTGGGATATGACCCTTGCTTGCCTACTATACTTG
The DNA here is from genome assembly GCA_029168935.1 of Oxyria digyna. NCBI lineage: Eukaryota > Viridiplantae > Streptophyta > Magnoliopsida > Caryophyllales > Polygonaceae > Oxyria > Oxyria digyna. The sequence goes on along the minus strand of JAPVLV010000001.1, from coordinate 566,064 downwards.
TTAGTGAGCTTGTTAGGATTACTTGACTTGGCATACGACAAATTCGCCTCGTCAATAACCCTTCCCTACATAAATCTCATTCTTAGAAAGAACTAACTTGTCAGACACAAACTTGATACAAAACCCATTCTTGTTGAGAAGAGTCCCTGATATCAGATTCTTTCGAATGTTTGGCACATGAAGCACATTGTTGAGAGTCAGCTCCTTCTCAGAAGTCATCTTGAGCACGATCTTCCCAATACCTTCAACCTTTGATGTCGCAGAGTTCCCCATGAAGAGTTTCTCCTCTGTTCAGCTCTTCTGATAAGTGGTAAACAATCCCTTATCCGAGCAGATGTGTCTAGTGGCACCTGTATCGTACCACCACTCCTTTGGGTTGCTCCCAACCAAATTCACTTCAGTCACCGCACACAGGTCGTCTGCTGTCAGCTAGTTTGCAGCTAAATTGGCTTGAGACTTCTTCCCTTTGTCTCTTCTGTTGTTGGGCTTGCTGCGACACTCATCTGCCTTGTGCCCAATCTTTTCGCACTTGTGGCACTTTCCACTGAACTTCTTGGCTCCTTGCTTCTTAAAGTTTGTGGTGTTTTGAGGTTGAAACTTCTTGTTCTTCCCCTTGTCCCTATGCTCAGCCAGGTTTGCCTTGTGAGAAGGTCCAACTCCATTGGCCCTCTTATTGTTCTCCTCGACCCGAAGCCTCACGATCAAGTCTTCAACCCTCATTGCCTTTTTGCCTTTTGCTTCAGCAACAAGTAGACCTTGAACTGCTCCCATGATGGAGGAAGCTTCTCAATCATGGCACCTACCTGGAACGCCTCACAGATGGTCATTCCTTCGGAGATCACTTCATGGACGATCAGTTGTAGTTCTTCAACCTGTTCCACGACCGACTTTGAATCTACCATCTTGTAGTTCAAAAACTTTGCTACTGTCGCTTTCTTAGAGCCAGCATCCTGCGTCTTGTACTTCTTTGTCAGAGTGTCCCATAATTCCTTAGCGGTATCATGGTTACAGTAGACCTTGTACAGCGAGTCAATCATGCGATGAGTAACATAACCTCTGCATGCATAGTCCCCTTTCACCCAATCAGCTAGGGCGTCAGTGTTATGTGAGGAGAACCTAGGTCTCTCCTCCGTCAAGAACCTGTCAAGATTCATTATGCTCAGGAAGAAATGCATCTTCTGAGACCATATTCTGAACCCTTTCCCGTCAAATTTTTCTGGCAGGACCCCAGCATGGATCGTGTTCGGCATAGTTGTCACATAAGGCCTGTAGGAAACATGCACAGGAGGCAACTGAACATCAGACAGGTCCATAGGATGACTCGTTTGACCCGGATGACTTATTTGACCCGGATGACTCGTCTGACCCAGATGAAGAGCTTGAGCCAGATGACTCATTTCAGCCGGATGACTCGGTTGAGCCGGATGAAGAGGCACTTGTGGCAGATCCACTTGGACGACCGGGGGGATCTCCTTGATCGGACTCTTCTTAGTCGGGCTCTCATGACCCGGACTGTTCTCAGCTAGACCCCTGTCAGTTATCTGAGCCAGATCGAGAGGCATTGTCCCAAACTGAATTCGGGGCGACCTAGTGGCCTTGCCAGCGTCAGCAGCAGTTTTCTCATTTCCGTTAATCATTGTATCTGTTCAGTAAAACAAACAAATATTAGTATGACTTAGAAGTAACTCTGCAATACAGATTTTTGAAATCTGAAAAATAAACACAGTTTTTCTGCAAACTGTAAATGCAGAAACCAGAAATCTGCGAATTGTAAAAACATAACCAAAATCTGTGAATCTGTAAACGCAGAAACCAGAAATCTGTGAATCTATAAACGCAGAAACCAGAAATCTGCGAACTGTAAAAAGCAGAACCAAAATCTGCGAATCTGTAAATGCAGAAACCAGAAATCTGCGAACTGTAAAAATAGAACCAGGAAATTTGCGAATCTGTAAATGCAGAACCAGAAATCTGCGAACTGTAAAAAACAGAACCAAAATCTGTGAATCTGTAAATGCAGAAACCAGAAATCTGTGAACTGTAAAAACAGAACCAGGAAATCTGCGAATCTGTAAATGCAGAAACCAGAAATCTTCGAACTGTAAAAACAGAACCAGGAAATCTGCGAATCTGTAAACTCAGAACCAGAAATTCACGAATTGTAAAACAGAACTGAAATTCTGCGAACTTTAAAAAATTCCAGAATTCACGAATTGTAAAACAGAACTGAAAACAACGAACTGTAAACACAAATTCTGCAAACTGTAAATACAGAATCAGAATTCTGTGAAGTGTAAACATAGTTTTTTGGTTCTGTAATACAACAGCAACCTCATAATTATTGAAAAATAATTTTCGTTTTTACTCGAATCTGAACACAGATCTGAAACTGTACGCAGTACAGACAATTTTCTTCGGAATGCGACTTTCTGTTCCTTTAAAACTCAAACAGATTGTTAGCGACAGGATAAAATTGTTAGCGACAGATTGTTAGCGATTAAGTTTTGGACTGCCTCGTTGGGCGTCCCCAACGAGGCAGTCCAAAACCTAATCTGGAAGCCCAAAACTTTCAGATCCAGCCCACTTCAAAAAGAGAAGCTAAGCTGCTTGGGCCTACGGCCCATTCCACAAGACCACGGACCGGACGGATGGACCGCGCGAGGGCCCCCCGGGTCCTCTCTCCATACCTCTCCCAAGGGTATGGGGTTTGGGGTATATAAACCCTTCAACTTCTACCCCAATTTTCGATGTGGGACAAAACCCCAAATCAAATTCAGCTCACAAAATTGTTCTATGTACTTAGACAAACAACCAACTTTGAGCCTTCATTTCTCATTCAAACGGAACCCGATTTTGATGTGTGAATACACTACGGCGTAGTGCTCGCGGAGACGAAGCCAGCGTTCCCATAATCCTGCACAACCGGTGACCGCAGCCCACCGGAAATGTGCCCGGAAGTCCAGTCGAAAATCAGTTCCAACAATCCCCCATATGAATAGAAATGATTCTATTACACGTGCTTAGACAAGACATACAGAAATTTTGAGAGTACGGGCGAAGAATCACTGCATCTGAGCTGGTGGCGTTTTTTCAGCCTTGAACCACCCATTGTGAGTAGCTATCGGATTTACTCGACCAGGTAGTGAACATGATGTCTTGAACCACCCGAACTTTGACGTAAACCTAGACAATAACTATCACACAGTTTCATCTTCTCACAGAACTAGGTTCTTGATTGTGTTCATTTTGGCCGTGAACATCCCTAGTTATTCATGAGTGAATAGGAATGCACAACCGGACCGGAATTTCCCGGGTCGGTCCGGACCGGCGGACCAGAATTTTTCAAACTCTTGGACCGGGGACCGGACCGGGTTTTTTCTATATAAAAATAAAAAAAATTCCAAATTCTTTAACAATTTTTTTTCAAAAAAAAATTATCCGGGTTTCCGGTCCTGGACCGGACCGGACCGGAAAATTCATGGACCGGACCGGGCCAAATCTGTGCATCCCTATGAGTGAACTTGGAGAAAGCAGACTCTCTTTCTCCTAGAAACGGCCCCATTTCACACTCATAAGGTGATTGACCATAAATGGTATTGCTTATACCCTACTTTGTTCTTCAAAGTTTATGGAATCATTAAAAGCAAATGCTTAACCTCTACTTTGCCATTGCACTTTTATCATCCTAGGAACTGGGGAAGAAGATATAATATCTCCAAGTGCTCTCTAGATTCGACTTGAATTTGTTTTCCCTTTGAACCTATTTCTTGGGATCTCCAATCACTTAGGTAGGGTTGCCATCAAGCATCCTCTTTAGTCATAGGTTTTAAACCCATTCCTCTAGATGACTTTACAACTTGCTCTCTTGACAATCCCTTAGTGAACGGATCTGCTAGGTTGTCAGCTGACTTGATATAATCTATTGAGATTACACCAGTTGAGAGCAATTGTCTTATGGTTTTATGTCGTCGTCTTATGTGGCGAGACTTACCATTATATATTGTGTTCAGTGCCCGAGAGATAGCCGATTGACTATCACAGTGTACACCTAAAGTTGGCACTGGTTTTTCCCACAAAGGAATATCCTCCATAAAGTTTCGAAGCCATTCTGCTTCTTCAGCTGCTTTGTCTAAAGCAATGAACTCAGATTCCATTGTGGATCTGGCCAATAACGTTTGTTTTGAGGATTTCCGTGATACAGCTGCACCACCCAGCGTAAACACATACCCACTGGTGGATTTTGAGTTCTTTGAATCTGATATCCAGTTAGCATCGCTATAGCCTTCCAGAGTGGCTGGATATCTTCCATGGTGCAGCCCGTAACTCCGAGTATGTCGCAAGTAGTTCAATACTCGAGTTATTGCTTTCCAGTGATTGTGTCCTGGATTACTGGTATCTACTCAGTACGTTGACAGCATGTGCTAAGTCTGGTCTTGTACAATTTGTCAAGTACATAAGACTTCCTATCACACGAGCATACTCTAACTGTGATATGCCATTACCCGGACTTACGCCTCGCCCGATTGATGTCGGTAGCTAATTACTTCCTCTCTTGGCTTTGAATCCTATCTACTGTAAGGTTTAATATCTCCCCACTATATACATTGATTGTTGGTGTCATGCTTGAGATATTTTCTTGTTGCTTATAGTTAGGTGTGTAGGACCTGTATTCCGCGAGAATAACAATTTGTAAGTAAATGTAAGAAAAGAATTAAGGTAGAAGTTTACCGAAGCTTTGTTACGAAACAGGTACGCAGAGGCGAGATTGAATCTCTATCCTTAATTCTGTAACGCCCCGTATATGTGAAGGTTACCGGCGTTGAGAATCCCAGGATACAACTGCGAGCTCTTCTGGTTTGCACAATCAAAATCAGAAGCCAACGAACCAGATCTGTGTTGTACTCTCAGAGAAGAAGAAGAAAAGAGAAGAGAGGATAGCTGTAATTTTTCGGATGCAGAGAATGAGAACCAGACTTCTCTTAAAAAGAGTTTGGGTTGTTACAGAGGAGGAGATTTCGGTTCTGACGACACCAACGAGGTGGAATCAGTTGTGGAGGAAGTGGAGCAGATCGTGGAGGTTGTTACTGACTTAGTTGGGCGTCCCCAACGAGGCAGTCCAAAACCTAATCTGAAAGCCCAAAACTTTCAGATCCAGCCCACTTCAAAAAGAGAAGCTAAGTTGCTTGGCCTACGAGCCACGGACGGACGGACGGACCGCGCGAGGGCCCCCCGGGTCCTCTCTCCATACCTCTCCCAAGGGCTTACTAAGGGTATGGGGTTTGGGGTATATAAACCCTTCAACTTCTACCCCAATTTTCAATGTGGGATAAAACCCTAAATCAAATTCAGCTCACAAAATTGTTCTATGTACTTAGACAAGCAACCATCTTTGAGCCTTCATTTCTCATTCAAACGGAACCCGATTTCGACGTGTGAATACACTACGGCGTAGTGCTCGCGGAAACAAAGCCAACGCTCCCATAATCCGGCACAACCGGTGACCGCAGCCCACCGGAAATGTGCCCGGAAGTCCAGTCGAAAATCAGTTCCAACAAGGTGAAGCTCGGTAAGGAGATGTCTAATTCTACTGCATCTCTTATAGCAAATGGCCATTTCATCATTGCTCTGATAACCATTTGACACATGGCTTGGGATAATGGTAGTGACCATGCGTCTATGTTTTGTTATATAATAAGGAAGATGTTTGTCATTGGTCGAATTGGCTAAGCACAACGACTAATCTCTTATTTGGCTCCTGAATCTATAGCTTAGGAGATTGATAACCTTATTTGAGGCTTTGTGCACTTATATAAGGATTAAGGCATCTAGATTTAGAGCTTTGACTATATGATTAGTTAGTAAATTGGATGTTTAAAGGGATCAATCGATGAAATATCAAGCGTATAATGTCTCTTTCGATATTGTTCTATGTAGGATTCATATAGCTAGTGGCTTGTGTGTATGACTGACATTGGGGAGTGTTAAATCCCTTGTTTGGATAAACTCTTACATCTCTTAATACTTGCTCATTTGTCGATTGTATCGTTTTTTACTTGGGCGTCGGAGTGCTTTTCCGAAGAGCCACATCTCCGGATTTGGCTTTTGCAAGAACTTGGAGATTGACATTCCCTTAAGAAGCAAAAAGTCTAGAAATGCACGAGAGGGGACACTCGAAGATTAGTGACAAGACCCGCTTTTGGAAAAGAATTGAAGAGAGAAAGATGGGACCCTAAAAGAAGCATTTCACTCGGAAACAAGAAGCCTAGAGAACTAGTAAGAAGAAGGAAAAACATAAACTTGTTCCAACAATAAATATGGCATTGTATCATGCTTACAAGTAGCCTTAGTATATGATACGTACAAAAGTGGCAAATAAATTGGTAGGGAATTTACTCATGTTGAACACAAAGTATTGAATTATGTGAGTAGGTGTGCAGGAGAATTAAAGCTCGTCTTTGGGATGTAGTTTTGATATGCAGTGAGAAGAGGTTAAGCTGTGAAGCACAAGCTCATCGGCAACAACTGCTTCGGTGTCGTTGTTTCGGTGCCATGTCCAGTGCGCCTTGTTGCTGTCCATCAACTTCAACCTTCCATGCCCAAAGCTTGGTTCCCTGTACATTGAAATGGATGGCGCAGGCTCCTCAAACCTGTAAAATACTTTTTAAAAAATACTCCGTATAGTTTAAATATGATGAGGTACGTATTAAAGAGTAGGTAATTAATTAGGCATACTGACATCATGGCAAGACCTTCTCTGTTTCCTCCATCACCAATAGTAATGTAGAGCGGGGCACACGGATCAGGTGCATTATCATAAACCCTAGTCTGCACAAATTAATAGCACATGCATAGTGTAGTAATTAAAATTGAATAGGATGTAGAGAGAATGGAGAGTCTTTTATTTATATTGAGAAAGAGAGACTTACGAATCTTTCATAGGCATGAACATGGCCAGCAAAAACAGCATCAACTCGTGCATTGTAGAGCAAGTCCTCGATGGAGTTCCTCATGAGGTCTCCCTCCCCTTGATGCGCGGCATTAGAATTATACCAAGGGGCATGGAAGGCGACGAAGAGCCAGGGAGTAGTGGTCCTGTCGACACGAGTGAGGTCAGCCTTAAGCCAGTTGTACTGATCGGAGTGAGGGTGAAAGGGAGCATAGGAGGCGAGCATGATGACATGTACGGCCCCAGATGCGAGATCGAATGAGTAGTAGAGATTGGAGGTGGAGCCGCTGTGTTGATAGGGCATGGGCCATCTAGAGTTGTATGATGTGAAGGATTGAGGATGGAGGATGGGGATGCTCTCGATCTCGTGGTTACCAACGAGGGTCATCCAAGGGCGGCTGGAGGCGTAGGGCTCCACCAGCCTCCCAAAGGAGTCCCACAATGGCTGAAGGGTGTCGGCATAAGAGAGGTCCCCTGGGAGGATCAACACGTCGTACTCCCGAGATGCTACATGTGATAGAGTTGATTTCGTCCACTCAGTTTGTCCCAAGTCCCCTACGATGACCAACTCCAGAGGGAAGGTGGAAGGAGGGGTGCGAAACGACAACTCAGGCCCGGCGTTGCTACATCGATAGTAGTACGTCGTGCCGGGTTTCAACGGCCCGATTGTCGTCTCGTGGATTTTCCCTGATCTGTACAAAAAGTATTCGTAGTGGTCGTGATGCCCCCAAACGGAGGCCTCGTATTTTCCAGCCTCTCTACCATATTCAACACTCGATGCTGCCATCCAGCTCTCCGTTATCCATGACACTCTCATATGTTCCCACCCTACCATCGACACGTGAACCTATATCATATACTCGTTTAAATCAATCCAACATCACCTACTACAAATTACTAATTAATTACAATGAGCTACTACTTATACCTGTTGGGGTTCATGTTTGGAGGAATTACTGTGGATGAAGATAACATCACCAGCTCCGGGTCGAACATATGCATCTGATGCACCCACCACTACTAATAACAGGACCAGGAACAACATCTCTAACACCTTACCGTGCCTTGATTTTGAATGCAAACTCGAGTATTATCATGTGCATGTATTGCTCTTCTTAACCACACAACACAAAACCAGATAGCATTTCCTCTCTTCTTGGACTTTATTTGCTTTCTTTTATTCTCGACTCGCTTACTAATTAAGTAGCCACACACCTGGACATGTTTCGGAAGATACTCAAAGTTTGACTTTTAGGGGCTATTATTACAAATTTAATTAGTACACTACTTTTCTTTTGCCCGGAGGCCAACAATTTCACAATATAAAATTCAAAACCAAACTGCAAGATCCCTCTCAACATAAAAAAATTGACCAGAGGCGGAATCAAATGGACACTTTTTTGGAATAAATTCTCGTTGTAGGCATAATATGAAACAAATTTTCAATATGGACATTTTTCGGGTTTGAAAATTTGTAACGAAGATAACGCCTCTTCCTGAATCTAGGCTTTTTTTTAAAAAAAAAAGCCTTCTTATGAGGCGTTGTTATGTATATATATATATTTTTATTTTTTTGTTCTTTTGACATTTGACATACTTACGCAGGTTTGGTTGGTTCGTTTAGAATCAGAATCGAGTGAGAGACATATATTTGGTGAAAGTTGAGATCGATATGGGCCCAATGAAACTGGCTTCGCTCGATTCCGATTTCGAACGATCTCAAACGAGCCACCCGAACCCGCGTAAGTCTCCTGCGTACCGATCCCAGCTTCGTTTCCGATCCGTCTGGGATCGTTCGGAATCGAAATCAAGCGAGACCAGTTTCGTTGGGTCAGTATCGATCTCCACTTTTACCATATATGTCTCTCACTCGATTTCGATTTCGAACGAGCCCTGATGAGTCACCCGAACTCGCGTAAGTATGTCAAGTGTTAAAAGAACAAAATAAAAATAAAAATATAGGCGTTGTCATGGACAATGCCTTTATTGGCAAATTTTTATTGCATTCGTATGAGGCGTTGTCCATAACAGCGTCTCTCCTTCGTTATAAATTTCCAAACTTGAAAAAGTGTCTATATTAGAAAATTATTTTAAGTTACGCCTACAACAGAAATTTATTTCAAAAAAGTGCCCATTTTAGAAAAAAATTATCATTTGTGATCATATTTCTAAAAATCACTACCGTACGTGAAAATTGGAATCAGCATATTCTAATTCATAGAGTACCTTTTTGTATGCTTAACTTGGAGATGCCAATTTAAAAAAAGGAAGGTGACAGAATGATCAAGTCGTGAGTTTGTATTATTTGACGGGAGGGGTCACCTTCCATGTGCAATAAAACCTTAATCTCGATCATCATTAATTCATTATTATATTTTTCTCTAACATAAATAAATAAATCTTATGAAGCACAGTAATATACCTCCTTGTTTAATTATGACGACAGTTTCATAAAGTTCTTCCGCTCCTCATGCCTCTCTGCTTTCTCCCGACCTCTTCACCGCCTCTTTTGTTAGGACTTGCTCCCGCCTCGTCTCCGTCGGCGTTGTTCCACCGCTCGTGTCAATGCTTTTCAATTTATTTCAGCTCTGACGCTCTCAAGGCATCCCTCCTCTCCCTGCTTAACCTCTTACTTGACCAGGATATGAGATTAGAGCCCAGATATAAACAATAGGCAGTTGTCGGTTCGAAAACCGCCGGTTCAAGGTTCAACATATGCTTGAACCTGAACCTAAACCTTGAAGGGGACGGTTTAACCGGGCCGGTTCCGGTTCCGGTTTTGACCGGGTTTGACAAAAAAACCATCGGTTTTTTAGCCGGATCCGGTTCCGCTTCGACCCTGAACCGCAATAATTTTAAAAAGATAAAAAATATATATGAAATTTATTTTTTAAAATTTTACTATATTTTTTTAATGAGCTCAAATATCTAAGTGTAATCAAGAAATTGAGTCATTAGAGGCTTCCAACTTGTAAGTAGTTTGTTGTTTTTATATACACAATCATGAGGGTGTTTTTTTCTTCTTCTAATTTCGAATGTCGAACACTATTTGATTACCAACATAAAACATTTAGAAACTTCTCACATTGAAAACTACCTGAGAGGTTGAAATCTATATATTAAAAAATGAAATTCTTCATCCCCACTCATTTTTTATGTATATATTTTGATATTTTTTTGTGCGAATTGACGGTTAACCGGACGGTTTAGGTTCCGGGCCGGTTTACCCGGTTAACCTTCATTAAAACAGCCGGTTCAAGGTTCCGTAATCTCATGAACCTGAACCTAAACCGTTAGTAATGCGGTTTGGCCGGTCCGGTTCCGGTTCCGGGCCGGTTAACCTTTTAACACCTCTAATCTCGAGTGCAATTCAAGTACCAAAGAATGTGCTTCACAACTTGCCAGTGAGTAGTTTTCGGGCAATGCATGAACTGACAAACTCTATTGATGGCAAAGGCGAGATCTGGCCGTGTGAGAGACAAGTATTGCAGGCCCCCTACAACACTGCGAAATAGGGATAGATCATCATAGTTTGCAACTCCCGGATCATTCAAGTCACAGTTGAGGGCCATTGGAGTGCCAACAGGCTTGCAATTACTCATTTTGGTCCTTGTCAACAAATATGTACTGTATTTCTGTTGATTGAGCAACAATCCAGTTGGTGAGTGATGGACTTCAACCCCAAGAAAATAATGTAATGGTCCAAAGTGTTTGAGAGGAAATTTGGCAGAGAGAGAGGAGATGAATTTGTCAGCTAAGGTGTGATGAGAAGTGACGAGAAGGATATCGTCGACATATACTAGGACATAGGCTCGAAGTTGTCCTGAGATGAAGGTGAACAGAGATGTGTCTGAGAATGCGGATTTGAATCCCATGTGAATGAGGGAATCACTAAGCTTGGAAAACCAGGCGCGGGGCGCCTGTTTTAGGCCACAGAGAGAGCGGCTTAACTTACAGACATGGTGAGGGAATTGAGGGTTGACAAATCCAGGTGGCTGGACGATGTAGACGTCTTTCTCGAGGTCACCGTGAAGGAAAGCATTGTGGACGTCAAGCTGCCGAACTTGCCACTGGAACATGGTGGATAGAGAGAGGAGTAGGCGAATTGTGGCTGGCTTCACAACATGAATTTGTTTTCTGAGAAGTCAAGGCCCTGACACCTTTGGCAATGAGTCGGGCTTTGTGGCGTTCAATGCTTCCATCGGGTTTACATTTGGTTTTGTAGACCCACTTTACGTTAAGCCGCTCTCTCTGTGGCCTAAAACAGGCGCCCCGCATTCTCATGGGATTCAAATCCGCATTCTCAGACACATCCCTGTTCACCTTCATCTCAGGACAACTTCGAGCCTATGTCCTAGTATATGTCGACGATATCCTTCTCGTCACTTCTCATCCCACCTTAGCTGACAAATTCATCTCCTCTCTCTCTGCCAAATTTCCTCTCAAACACTTTGGACCATTACATTATTTTCTTAGGGTTGAAGTCCATCACTCACCAACTGGATTGTTGCTCAATCAACAGAAATACAGTACATATTTGTTGACAAGGACCAAAATGAGTAATTGCAAGCCTGTTGGCACTCCAATGGCCCTCAACTGTGACTTGAATGATCCGAGAGTTGCAAACTATGATGATCTATCCCTATTTCGCAGTGTTGTAGGGGGCCTGCAATACTTGTCTCTCACACGGCCAGATCTCGCCTTTGCCATCAATAGAGTTTGTCAGTTCATGCATTGCCCGAAAACTACTCACTGGCAAGTTGTGAAGCACATTCTTTGGTACTTGAATTGCACTCGAGATTAGAGGTGTTAAAAGGATAAATAGACCGGAACCGGCCCAGTCAAAACCGGAACCTGCCCGGAACCGGAACCGGACCGGCCAAACCGCATTACTAACGGTTTAGGTTCAGGTTCATGAGATTACGGAACCTTGAACCGGCTGTTTTAATGAAGGTTAACCGGGTAAACCGGCCCAGAACCTAAACCGTCCGGTTAACCGTCAATTCGCACAAAAAAATATCAAAATATATACATAAAAAATGAGTGGGGATGAAGAATTTCATTTTTTAATATATAGATTTCAACCTCTCAGGTAGTTTTCAATGTGAGAAGTTTCTAAATGTTTTATGTTGGTAATCAAATAGTGTTCGACATTCGAAATTAGAAGAAGAAAAAAACACCCTCATGATTGTGTATATAAAAACAACAAACTACTTACAAGTTGGAAGCCTCTAATGACTCAATTTCTTGATTACACTTAGATATTTGAGCTCATTAAAAAAATATAGTAAAATTTTAAAAAATAAATTTCATATATATTTTTTATCTTTTTAAAATTATTGCGGTTCAGGGTCGAAGCGGAACCGGAACCGGATCCGGCTAAAAAACCGATGGTTTTTTTGTCAAACCCGGTCAAAACCGGAACCGGAACCGGCCCGGTTAAACCGTCCCCTTCAAGGTTTAGGTTCAGGTTCAAGCATATGTTGAACCTTGAACCGGCGGTTTTCGAACCGGCAACTGCCTATTGTTTATATTTGGGCTCTAATCTCATATCCTGGTCAAGTAAGAGGTTAAGCAGGGAGAGGAGGGATGCCTTGAGAGCGTCAGAGCTGAAATAAATTGAAAAGCATTGACACGAGCGGTGGAACAACGCCGACGGAGACGAGGCGGGAGCAAGTCCTAACAAAAGAGGCGGTGAAGAGGTCGGGAGAAAGCAGAGAGGCATGAGGAGTGGAAGAACTTTATGAAACTGTCGTCATGTATAAAAAAAATTAATTAATACATCATAATTTTTTTAGATTAGAAAATACAAACCCGTATAAATTAAACAAGGAGGTATATTACTGTGCTTCATAAGATTTATTTATTTATGTTAGAGAAAAATATAATAATGAATTAATGATGATCGAGATTAAGGTTTTATTGCACATGGAAGGTGACCCCTCCCGTCAAATAATACAAACTCACGACTTGATCATTCTGTCACCTTCCTTTTTTTAAATTGGCATTTCCAAGTTAAGCATACAAAAAGGTACTCTATGAATTAGAATATGCTGATTCCAATTTTCACGTACGGTAGTGATTTTTAGAAATATGATCACAAATGATAATTTTTTTCTAAAATGGGCACTTTTTTGAAATAAATTTCTGTTGTAGGCGTAACTTAAAATAATTTTCTAATATAGACACTTTTTCAAGTTTGGAAATTTATAACGAAGGAGAGACGCTGTTATGGACAACGCCTCATACGAATGCAATAAAAATTTGCCAATAAAGGCATTGTCCATGACAACGCCTATATTTTTATTTTTATTTTGTTCTTTTAACACTTGACATACTTACGCGAGTTCGGGTGACTCATCAGGGCTCGTTCGAAATCGAAATCGAGTGAGAGACATATATGGTAAAAGTGGAGATCGATACTGACCCAACGAAACTGGTCTCGCTTGATTTCGATTCCGAACGATCCCAGACGGATCGGAAACGAAGCTGGGATCGGTACGCAGGAGACTTACGCGGGTTCGGGTGGCTCGTTTGAGATCGTTCGAAATCGGAATCGAGCGAAGCCAGTTTCATTGGGCCCATATCGATCTCAACTTTCACCAAATATATGTCTCTCACTCGATTCTGATTCTAAACGAACCAACCAAACCTGCGTAAGTATGTCAAATGTCAAAAGAACAAAAAAATAAAAATATATATATATACATAACAACGCCTCATAAGAAGGCTTTTTTTTTTAAAAAAAAGCCTAGATTCAGGAAGAGGCGTTATCTTCGTTACAAATTTTCAAACCCGAAAAATGTCCATATTGAAAATTTGTTTCATATTATGCCTACAACGAGAATTTATTCCAAAAAAGTGTCCATTTGATTCCGCCTCTGGTCAATTTTTTTATGTTGAGAGGGATCTTGCAGTTTGGTTTTGAATTTTATATTGTGAAATTGTTGGCCTCCGGGCAAAAGAAAAGTAGTGTACTAATTAAATTTGTAATAATAGCCCCTAAAAGTCAAACTTTGAGTATCTTCCGAAACATGTCCAGGTGTGTGGCTACTTAATTAGTAAGCGAGTCGAGAATAAAAGAAAGCAAATAAAGTCCAAGAAGAGAGGAAATGCTATCTGGTTTTGTGTTGTGTGGTTAAGAAGAGCAATACATGCACATGATAATACTCGAGTTTGCATTCAAAATCAAGGCACGGTAAGGTGTTAGAGATGTTGTTCCTGGTCCTGTTATTAGTAGTGGTGGGTGCATCAGATGCATATGTTCGACCCGGAGCTGGTGATGTTATCTTCATCCACAGTAATTCCTCCAAACATGAACCCCAACAGGTATAAGTAGTAGCTCATTGTAATTAATTAGTAATTTGTAGTAGGTGATGTTGGATTGATTTAAACGAGTATATGATATAGGTTCACGTGTCGATGGTAGGGTGGGAACATATGAGAGTGTCATGGATAACGGAGAGCTGGATGGCAGCATCGAGTGTTGAATATGGTAGAGAGGCTGGAAAATACGAGGCCTCCGTTTGGGGGCATCACGACCACTACGAATACTTTTTGTACAGATCAGGGAAAATCCACGAGACGACAATCGGGCCGTTGAAACCCGGCACGACGTACTACTATCGATGTAGCAACGCCGGGCCTGAGTTGTCGTTTCGCACCCCTCCTTCCACCTTCCCTCTGGAGTTGGTCATCGTAGGGGACTTGGGACAAACTGAGTGGACGAAATCAACTCTATCACATGTAGCATCTCGGGAGTACGACGTGTTGATCCTCCCAGGGGACCTCTCTTATGCCGACACCCTTCAGCCATTGTGGGACTCCTTTGGGAGGCTGGTGGAGCCCTACGCCTCCAGCCGCCCTTGGATGACCCTCGTTGGTAACCACGAGATCGAGAGCATCCCCATCCTCCATCCTCAATGTTGAAGCTACAGCTGAAGTAAAGTTCCTTCTGGTTTTGATGGTAACAAACATTCCTACTAATGTATACTTGAGTGTTTCAGGATGTCTACTCTGAGCAGGAACGTTACTCAACAGAGGCGAACTAAATAAGGAAAGAAATGGCTGAGAAGAGAATGACGAAGAAATCTCGTTTCCTTTATGGAAAATATGATTGAGCTGCAAAGATTTCATGAAGATCTTAAGGAATAAGATATATTTAAAAGATGGAAATAATATCTTCTTATGCGAAAGATATATTTTCCATAATCTTGTTTATTTCCTAGTTTAAACCTAGTTTTATCTTTGCTATATAAACTAGTCTTAGGCTTGGGAATTAAGAGACGATTGAGAGAGATTTACTTGTGCGAATCAAGTGTGATCGTCTAAAAGAAGAACAAGAAGAAAAGAGAGAAAGAGTGAGCAATACTTAGTCTTAGGCGTTGAGTTTGGGCTCGAGTGAAAGAAGAGATTCGTGATCGTAATCCTTGCTTTCTTTTGTAACAAACAAGAAATCAATAAGATAAGTATACTCATTCAAATCCTTCAAGTGAGAAGCTTGAAGGTAGTGGTTTTGCTCAACTCTTAGCGGTTGAGTTTTCCACTCTAAATACTTGTGTTCTTCTATACTTCCTGCGTTAATATTCCGCTGCTACACCTCTGAAGGAACAATACACTTTGTTCCCTCAGAAGTAATTGAACTAACGATCCAACAATTGGTATCAGAGCATGGTCTCTAGATTGTTACCCTTGCAGGAAGAATGTCAGGAACAGCCATCAACGACTCCTTTTGGAAGCCACCAATGCTCAAATCAGGAGAGTTCTCATACTGGGTGGAACAGATCGAATCACATATATGTTCCCTGCATGGACAGATGTGGAAGATTGTAGAATTTGGAGATGTGAAGATTCTTGATCCCTCAGATGAGACTGGAGGAACACTCAAGAAAAGAGAAGATTATCAAGATGCTGATTACAAAGTCTTGGAGCTCAACATGAGAGCAAAGAAGGTCATACTCGCTGCCCTTGGTCCATCCGATCAAAGGAAGGTTCTAAAGTACAAGACTGCTCACGACATATTCAAATCCCTCAAAAGGATGTATGAGGGGAATGAAGACATCAAGAAAAATAGGATCTTGACTCTCATCAAGGAGTATGATAGTGCTGTTCAAGGAAAGAATGAGTCTTTGGATGACTACCATTCACGTTTCCAGGGATACGTAGGCCAACTCGAGTTCTTAGGGGAAACGATCCCTGAGTGGAAACTGACGCATCAATTTCTTCAGGGATTGTCCTCTAAATGGGACGCGTTCTCTCTTGCACTCCAAGCTCAGAATGATATCAAAAACATCACCTTGGAGGAACTAGTTGCTCGTCTCCAGAGCAATGCGGGGATTCAACAGAGCAAGATGCTAAGAAGGGAAGGAGAGAAGGCAGAGAAGTCCCAGAACAGTGCTCTAAAAATCGAAAAAGCCTTCGATCTTGCTCAGGAAGAGGACGAAATTATTGATAAGGATGAAGAAGTTGCTCTCTTCACAAGAGCTTTTCGAAGAGTTTGGAAGGATAGCAGAGAAAAACAACGTCTCCCTGATGGGAACAAAGACATGAGTACTATCATCTGCTATCACTGCCAGAAGAAGGGACACTTCGCGAGAAATTGCTTCAAAAAGAAGGGAGGAGATGCAAATGTCCCTCAAAGGGAAAAGAAGGAAGCAATGATTGCAACATGGGGAACATCTGACTCTGAAGACGAATTTCTCTACACTCCCAAGGAAACGTGTCTAGTGGCTACAGGAGGGACTTCAGACTCCAAAGAAGAATCTCCCTACACATGTCTAATGGCTACAGGAGAAAAATCCGAAGATGAGGTAAACACTTCTGAATTTGATTCTTTCTTAGAAAACAAATCAAAAGCTCAGATTATTAGGTTCATTCATTCTTTAGGAAAGGAACAAAGTAATCTGAATTCTTTGATCGATGAGAAGGACGAAACCATTTCATGTCTGATTGAAGAAAACCAGCTTTGGGCTTCTAAGGTTGCTAGACTTGAAAAGGCTTCGTTCCCTTCGTCGGACTTGTGCAAATCCTGTCCTAAGTATGTGTCTGATATAGCTTCCCTGGAAAAGAAAATTGTCATTCTTGAAACTGAAATTAAAACTTTGACTGAGGAGAATTCAAAATTTGCTAAGAAAGTTGATGAATTTCTAATAGAGGAAGAAAACAAAAGGAAAATTTGGTTAGATGAATATATCACCTCCAAAATTGATAAGGAGAAGGCTGATTTCTCTAAACGCTTTGTACCACGTGCTGGATTAGGCTATGATAGCGCCTCCTGTTCACAAACTGCCACCTCGTCTCCTGGTATACAAAATTCCCTCTGTCATAAAGGACCCTGTGGAGGATCAATAACACATTGTTCCCACAATGGTTCTGAAGATAAAGGGAAGAAAATTGATCAGGAAGAGAAGGTGTGGTTTGATGGACAGAAGGCCTATAAGATATGGCAAAAACAAGCCAATAGCACCAAGCCAGTAGAGGTGGATTTTAGGTCTAGAATTGAAAACAAAACCATCTGGCCTGGACAAAGTAGGTATGTCAATCTGAAACACCACAGGGTTTGCTGGTACTGTGGTGAGTCAGGACATCATCAACAAGAGTGTTGGAAAAAATCAAGAGATGAGGAGATAGCCTACAATTATTGCAATAATTCTTCTGTTAGGAACACTCCCAGGATCAAGGTTGTTTTAAAAGATAATGAGGATAGAAAATTGTTCTTCATCCCAGGTAAGCCTAGGCTTGCCTGGGTGCGCAAAAACTAATCCCTTACTTGCAGGATGGAAAGAAGAAGAGTTCCTGGTATATAGATAGCGCTTGCTCAATACACATGACTGGGAACAAAGCATGGTTTATATCTCTCCATCCTGAAAACAAAGGTTCTATAACCTTTGGGAACAACAGTAAAGGGGAAGTAATTGGCATGGGAAAGGTAAGGATCTCTGACAATCTTGTTGTGAATAACGTTACCTTAGTGGATAACCTAACCTTTGATCTATTGAGCGTACGTCAAATGTGCCAGGATGGTCAAAATAGGGTTATCTTTACTACTAATGAGTGTTTGGTTGAGAATGTTGAGACAGGGAAAGTTCTCCTCAGGGGAATCATAGAGAACAACCTATACAAAGTAGACCCATCTTTTATCCCTGAAGAGGAACTGTGCCTTTCTGCACAATCTGAGGAATCCAATCTATGGCATCAAAGGTTCTCTCATGCAAGCCTTAGACTTCTACACAAACTTCACAACAAAGACCTAGTTATTGGTTTACCAAAGATAGAGAGTCAATCTGAAGAGGTGTGCATTGCTTGCACAAGAGGAAAACAAGTAAGATCATCCTTTAAGTCCAAAAACCAGGTAAGTACCTCTGAACCCTTAGAGCTAATTCACATGGACTTGTGTGGGCCTATGCGCACACTTAGCCGTGGGGGAAACAAGTACGTGTTCGTCATTGTAGATGATTTCTCCAGGTTTACTTGGACTATTTTCATTGCTTCAAAGGAGGATGTGTTTGATGAGTTTGAATTTTGGTTATATGCTATTGAAAATCAATCTGGATTTCATCTAAGGGCTATACGCACTGACCATGGTACAGAGTTCGAGAACTCCCGGTTTCTTTCCTTGTGCAGGAACAAAGGCATAAATCATAATTTTTCTGCACCAAGAACGCCTCAACAGAATGGAGTTGTTGAAAGGAAGAATAGGACTCTGGAGGATATGACAAGGACAATGCTAATTGCGAGTGGCTTGCCAAGAAACTTCTGGGCTGAAGCACTCAACTCTGCTTGCTATGTACTGAACCGTGCCATGTTGAGACCTATGATTGAGAAGACACCATATGAGCTGTTCAGAGGAAGGAAGCCGAACATTTCCCATCTAAGAGTCTTTGGGTGCAAGTGCTTCGTCCACAACAATGGAAAGGACAATCTGGGCAAGTTCGATCCGAGAAGTGATGAAGGAACGTTTGTGGGTTATTCCACACATAGTAGAGCCTACAAAGTTTACAACAAGAGGACAAGGAAGGTGGAGGAAAGCATCCATGTGGTCTTTGATGAAAAGATCATGGCAGGTAACGTTGTCCATGATCCAAATGCTCCTCCACTGACTGAAGCAGACAGGGAACAGTTCAATCTCGCTGATGCTGAGGAATTCATCCCCACTACGGACATGAACATTGAAGAAGAAGCATCCCCAGATCAAGATGCAAGTGTACCAAATGGAGATTCTGAAACTCAGGGGGAACAACTATCCCCATCTCAGGACCAATCCCCATCTCAGGAACAATCTGAAGAAGCTACACACCATGAAGAGGAAGAAACGCGACGCAGCACTCGTATCCATGGGCCCCCATCAAGACTCATGGACTACGTATGCAACTGTGCTTCGCTTCCCTCCTCTGATATATCTCCAGAACCCAATGAGAAGGTACCAAATGGGTGTTCAGGAACAAGATGGATGAGAGAGGACAAGTGATAAGGAACAAAGCAAGACTGGTTGTAAAAGGCTACAATCAACAAGAGGGAATTGACTATGATGAAACCTTTGCGCCAGTTGCAAGATTAGAAGCAATACGCCTCTTGATCGCCTACTCTGCCCACTATGGATTCAAGCTGCAACAAATGGACGTCAAGACAGCGTTCCTGAACGGGGTACTAAAGGAAGAAGTTTATGTGGAACAAACACCTGGATTCGAAGATTCTTCCTATCCTGACCACGTTTACATACTTGATAAGGCACTCTATGGTCTGAAGCAAGCTCCTCGTGCCTGGTATGAAAGACTTTCTCAATTCCTCTTATCTCATGGTTACGTAAGAGGGGAAGTAGACAGAACTTTATTTCTATTAAGAGAGGGAAAGCATACCTTGGTAGTACAGGTATATGTGGATGACATAATCTTTGGTTCCACCAACGAGCACTTAGTTACCAAGTTCACAAAGCTGATGGAGAGTGAATTTGAGATGAGTATGGTGGGCGAACTTAAGTTCTTTCTAGGCCTACATGTTGTCCAAACAGAGGAAGGAACAAAGGTGCATCAACAAAAGTACCTACGAGAGTGCATCAAGAAGTTTGGTATGATGGATGCAAAGAATTATTCAACTCCTATGTCCCCAAATGACTCAATAGGAATGGATGTTGACAAGAAAGAAGCTGATCAAAAGGTCTATCGTGGAATGATAGGCTCATTGCTTTATCTAACCGCAAGTAGGCCTGATATCATGCAAAGTGTATGTTTTTGTGCTAGATTTCAAGCAAGTCCTAGAGAAACTCATGTCATTGCTGTGAAAAGGATCCTGCGTTACCTTAAGGGGACTGATGATCTATGTCTGTGGTACCCAAGAGGGGGAAGTCTTGAATTACTAGGGTACACAGATGCTGACTTTGACGGACACAAGCCAGATAGGAAATCAACATCTGGGATGGCTCAATTCCTTGGCCCTTGTCTTGTGTCTTGGGGATCAAAGAAACAAACCACTGTCGCCCTTTCCACTGCCGAAGCTGAGTATGTCGCCGCCGCAGCTTGTTGTTCTCAACTCATATGGCTCAAACAACAGCTAAGTGACTTTGGCATCATTTTAGGTAACGTTCCTATACTTTGTGATAACACCAGTGCTATTGATATTTCTAAGAATCCTGTGCAGCACTCTAGGACTAAGCATATTGACATAAGACATCACTTCCTTCGTGATTGCGTGGAGAAAGGGATTGTCTCTATGGAACATGTCCGCTCTGAGGATCAAATCGCGGATATCTTCACAAAGCCACTAAACAAGGCTCCCTTTGAGAAATTACGTATGGGTCTAGGTATGATTTCTCTCAACTAATCTTGATCTTCCTTGAAACCCCCAATGATTGGAGAAATTAGTGAGTTTATTCATCTTGAGTATTAGTCCTTCAAGCATATTAATACCTGCTCTTCTATGAAATAAACCTGAGTCCTTTGAACTGCTTGCATGATCTATACGTGATTAGGAAAGATACCTTGCTAGAGATTGAAATTGATAAATGCATGATTCCTTAGGCAAAGGTCTTATTTTCAACCCAAAAGATCCCTCTTGATGTACTGATCCCTCAATACAAGCCCAAAGGATAGAGGGAATCTACGGCCACCCTATAAACCTTCATGATCGATAGTCCTATGAGCCATGTTTTCCATCCACAACTGGACTCCCTCATCATGATATAAAATGTTTTAATTCATATTATGTGATATTTTTCTATGTGATGTTCTTTTGTACCATCTCTGGTAAACATACCCCAAGCATCACAATACCTTCGATATCAGATTGAGAAAGGAAAGGATAAGGGTTGAGATTTGAAATTGCTGAGGGGATTAATTGCTCTGAGGTGACAGATACATGCACACGGCAGAAGCCTAAAGGGCTAGAATAGGTTCTGGAACCGAGAAAGTAATGATGGCTTTTGAGTTTATTTGATTGGAGGAAAAAGCGGCACAATTATGGAAAAACCGTTCAGATTTGGAAAAAGGATTTTTGAATTTGAAAAGTGTGATCTGGTGTTCAGATATGGAAAATTCGGCAAGTATTTAAATGTTTCTCCCAGATCTCCATCGTCCACAACTTTTCTCTACCCTCTCCCAAACACAAACTCTCTCAGAAACCCTCCCTGCAACAATGGTGAACACCACATCTGTTTCTCTCACAGGGAATGAAAGCCCAGAGACTCTACGTCGCATCCTGGCTTCCCTGGGCATCCCCACAGAATCCCCAAAGCCACAATCCCCAGCCAAAGAACCCACATCCCCACCAAAAGAAACCCCCAAAGAACCTTCATCGTCTCCTAAAGAAACCCTTCAAGAACCCTCGCCGGCAAAAGAAACAACACCGCCGGCCACACCCACCTTATCCCAGTCTAGTACCTCTACTGAAAAGTTAGCCTCCCCTACCACTGAAAAAATCCCAAGCCCCATCTCTCAAGAAAAAACCCAACAAGAAACCACGCCTAGCCCTCCAAACTCCTCTCTCCCACAAACTGACCTAATCCTTGCCGAAATCCAGGAGGAGAACTCGCCCTTATTTAAGGGAAAGTTCCCTGAAATTCTAGAGCTCAGTGAGGAAGATGACGAGCCTCAGGAACCAGTGCTCAAAAGAGCAAAAGTGGAGCCTTCTCGTCCACGTACAAGGAGCGCTGCAGCCAAGCCACCCAAAGGAAGGAAAGTTCCCAAACAAGTGGCTGCAGGAAAGGCCTTGGGGAAACGAACCATCATCAGAGACCTTCTGTTTGATGAGGAGTTTCTGGTCGCCAACAGGATGGACATCCTGGTGGACATCATACGCCACCAAGGTTGGGAAAATCTATTCTGCACTGCTCCAAAGGTGAATGAGGGGATGATAAAGCAGTTCTACAGCTCCTTCACCATTACTGAGAGGCCTCACGCCATACAAGCCTCCTTCGTCCTTGGGAAGGACACCCACGTGGTCTCAAGCACCGAACTGGGAGTCATACTCGGGGTTCCTCACGAAGGATTTGAAGAGTACGTCAAAGGGCAGTGGCCAAAAGATATAGGGCTGGCTGCTATCCAAAGGGTTTCACAGGATTACTCAACTGAAGTTGTTGGGGAGATGACCACTTCGTCCATGGGGGTAGCAAACCGGATCTTGCACAGCTACCTTATAAGTAACATTACCCCCAGAGAGCAGAAGCGCACAACCATTCTCATTCAGGACTGCCTTCTCATGGACAAGCTCCTCCTCAGGCAAGCCATTAATCTACCAAAGATTATTATGCTACACATGGCCCATGCCAGGAGGAACGATAGGCATGGTCTTCCCTTCCCAGGAGTAGTAAAGAAGATCCTAGAGTACCTGAGGGTGTATGAAGCTGGTCCCTCTGAGGTTGTGTTTGCTAGGGAGTTGGCTGAAGCAAATTTAAGGAAGATGAAGTTTGAGAAGAATGAAGATGGTGATTGGGTCCGCTCTGCTGAATTTTGTGAAACAGAGCATGTAACTGAGGACCCTCCACAGGAACAGAGTGAAGAACCAACTATGGTCTATCAACATCAGAGGATGGAAGAGTTGTGCTCACTGGTTGGAAACCTGGTGAATGAAGTTGCTGCCTTGAAGGCTGAGATACGTCGTTGGACGTCATCCAACTAGAGGTTCCCTTGGCAGCTTAACAGTCTCTTCTCCACACCTTTCCTCCTCTATCTGACCCCCACTCTCTGTTCCTAGCACATCTATCCTTCTTCTTTTGCGCTTATTGTACCCTTTGCTTAGGGTTTTATGTGTCTTCTTTTAAATTTCTCTATGCTTGTGTTTTCTTTTCCTTGTCCAGTATCTGTATCAGCGTCCGTTCTTATGACGCTTGTTTAAATCTATGATTAGTTTGTTTTGATGAGTTCTGGAGTTCTTTTATTTCAAGTACATGTTTAGACTTACTTTTTGATGATGCCAAAAGGGGGAAGAAAGGAACGGTCAAGGTTTGAGGGGGAACATCTGTACTTAATCCTTATAAGTAACGTTCCCTTAGGAGAATTGTTTAGATGTGTTTTGGAAGTATTCAATGAGTATGTTTGTCACCATCAAAAAGGGGGAATTTGTTGAAGCTACAGCTGAAGTAAAGTTCCTTCTGGTTTTGATGGTAACAAACATTCCTACTAATGTATACTTGAGTGTTTCAGGATGTCTACTCTGAGCAGGAACGTTACTCAACAGAGGCGAACTAAATAAGGAAAGAAATGGCTGAGAAGAGAATGACGAAGAAATCTCGTTTCCTTTATGGAAAATATGATTGAGCTGCAAAGATTTCATGAAGATCTTAAGGAATAAGATATATTTAAAAGATGGAAATAATATCTTCTTATGCGAAAGATATATTTTCCATAATCTTGTTTATTTCCTAGTTTAAACCTAGTTTTATCTTTGCTATATAAACTAGTCTTAGGCTTGGGAATTAAGAGACGATTGAGAGAGATTTACTTGTGCGAATCAAGTGTGATCGTCTAAAAGAAGAACAAGAAGAAAAGAGAGAAAGAGTGAGCAATACTTAGTCTTAGGCGTTGAGTTTGGGCTCGAGTGAAAGAAGAGATTCGTGATCGTAATCCTTGCTTTCTTTTGTAACAAACAAGAAATCAATAAGATAAGTATACTCATTCAAATCCTTCAAGTGAGAAGCTTGAAGGTAGTGGTTTTGCTCAACTCTTAGCGGTTGAGTTTTCCACTCTAAATACTTGTGTTCTTCTATACTTCCTGCGTTAATATTCCGCTGCTACACCTCTGAAGGAACAATACACTTTGTTCCCTCAGAAGTAATTGAACTAACGATCCAACACTCAATCCTTCACATCATACAACTCTAGATGGCCCATGCCCTATCAACACAGCGGCTCCACCTCCAATCTCTACTACTCATTCGATCTCGCATCTGGGGCCGTACATGTCATCATGCTCGCCTCCTATGCTCCCTTTCACCCTCACTCCGATCAGTACAACTGGCTTAAGGCTGACCTCACTCGTGTCGACAGGACCACTACTCCCTGGCTCTTCGTCGCCTTCCATGCCCCTTGGTATAATTCTAATGCCGCGCATCAAGGGGAGGGAGACCTCATGAGGAACTCCATCGAGGACTTGCTCTACAATGCACGAGTTGATGCTGTTTTTGCTGGCCATGTTCATGCCTATGAAAGATTCGTAAGTCTCTCTTTCTCAATATAAATAAAAGACTCTCCATTCTCTCTACATCCTATTCAATTTTAATTACTACACTATGCATGTGCTATTAATTTGTGCAGACTAGGGTTTATGATAATGCACCTGATCCGTGTGCCCCGCTCTACATTACTATTGGTGATGGAGGAAACAGAGAAGGTCTTGCCATGATGTCAGTATGCCTAATTAATTACCTACTCTTTAATACGTACCTCATCATATTTAAACTATACGGAGTATTTTTTAAAAAGTATTTTACAGGTTTGAGGAGCCTGCGCCATCCATTTCAATGTACAGGGAACCAAGCTTTGGGCATGGAAGGTTGAAGTTGATGGACAGCAACAAGGCGCACTGGACATGGCACCGAAACAACGACACCGAAGCAGTTGTTGCCGATGAGCTTGTGCTTCACAGCTTAACCTCTTCTCACTGCATATCTGTAATGGATGATTATCATGTTTTGATTGATGATCAATCCTTATGTAATGTTCAGATCATTTTGTACGAAGAATGGGCTCTAATCTGTAATTGGGCCTGATCATTTGTTTGAAGCCCAGTAACCAGCTGTGGCCCAGGTGCTCGACCCGACCCGTCTGAGGTTGCTGCTGGGGCTCCGCGTGTGCTTGTTGAGGCTGAGGTATTTAAGCTCTCTACCCTGTTGATGCTCTCTTATCAGAATCACTTCTTCCTCCGCCTCCATCTGTGAAAGAGAGCTTCTTCTAGGGTTTTGGGTTTGGGTTTTTCCTGAGTGTTCTTGACGGTGGTTCGAGAGCTTGATCTTGACAGAAGCAAAGCTTTTGCTTCTGGAGATAGCTTCTAGCAGATTGTGTTCTTGCTTGGAGTTGGAGGCCTTGACGAGTAGAGGAGCTCGCAGATGCTCGACGGGTTGAAGTCTTGAGGAGATCTGGCCATACGCTTTGGTTTAGGGAGTTTTTCTCTTCTCTTGCTTTACAGATTCTTGTTGTCTCTGTTCTGTGTATCTTGATCTGAACATAGAGTTTTGCTCTCTTGTAATATTGTGACCTATTTAGTGGATTTGGTCATCAATCTTGAGGCCACGGGGAGTAGGCTGAGTCCGAACCTCGTTAACAACTCTTTGTGTCATTCTTACCTTCTGCATGTGATATTTCTGGCGTGTTTGTGATAATCTGAGTCGAACAAACATAATCTCACAGATTGGTATCAGAGCCAGGTTACTTGATTACTGCTATATCTGAAATCTTGTGTGATTTGTGTAGATATTTGCACAATTAGGTACTATCATTGCTCTGTGAATGATCTTGGCTCATTGCTTCCGCATCTATTGATTCAGATTATCCCTGTGATTGTGTTGGTCTTGATCTGTGTGCTTTAGACCTAGGATCTGCAAATCTTGCTTTTATTTGTTCAAGATTTGTCTCTCTTCCTTGTTGTTCAGGTTTATCCTCTATCTTGAAACTTACTTGTGTGTCTGTGTTCAGGGAGAGAGAAATAAAACCATGGGTGATAACAACATCAGAATGAAATCCTTTGATGGAACTACAGATTTTGCAATGTGGCAAGTCAAAATGAAAGCTATACTGGTGAAGGAAAAGTGTAGCAAAGCCATCAAACAGGACT
Source organism: Oxyria digyna (assembly GCA_029168935.1). Taxonomy (NCBI): domain Eukaryota; kingdom Viridiplantae; phylum Streptophyta; class Magnoliopsida; order Caryophyllales; family Polygonaceae; genus Oxyria; species Oxyria digyna. Next base: position 539,861 of record JAPVLV010000001.1, on the reverse strand, counting down.
ACCTGGCAGAAACCTCACCTGCTAGGAGGATGGAGATGGATGAACAAGCTCACTCAGAGATCCTCATAAGATTATCTGATGATGTAACTCGACAAGTGGTAAATCATACTACTACTAAATCTCTCTGGGATGCTCTAGAAGCATTATATCTTACTAAGTCACTACCCTCTAGAATTTCTTTGCTCTGCAGATTATTCACCTTTAAAATGGATATTAATCTGACTTTGAGTGATAACCTAGATAAATATCTTAGGATGACTCAAGACTTAGAAAGATGTAATGATAATATAGGAGAAACCCATCAAGCTGTCTTGCTTCTTAACTCTTTACCCTCTCAGTTTGATAATTTTAAGGATGTGATTCAGTATAGTAATGAAACTTTGACTACACAAAAGATCATAGATTCTGTTACTGAGAAAAATGAAACCTTAAAAGTGTTTAGAACTAAAAATTCTGACAAAAAGACTGAGGTAAAAGCTGAGGCTTTAATGATGAATGGTAAAAACAAGAAGAAGTTTAAGACTAAGAAAGAAAAGAGATATGAGCCTTCAAATTCTTCTGACAGTGATAAGAAGAGAAAATGTTTCTACTGTAACAAAACTGGTCACTTCATTAAGGACTGTCATAAAAAGAAAAGAGATGAGTCTAGTAAGGAAGGTTATGATAACTCTGCTTCTTTACTTGAGTCTCAGGATTATGAAAACTGTGAAGTGCTTATGTGTTGTGATTCCTCTGTTGATTATGACTGGATACTTGATTCTGGCTGCACTATGCATGCCACTCCTTACAGAAACTTTTTTAGCTCCTTAACTGAGTGTGATGGAGGGAAAGTTATGTTAGGAGATCATAGTGCTCTAGCTATTAAAGGATTAGGTAAAGTCCCTCTAACTATGTTTGATGGAAAGACTAGGATTCTTCAAAATGTTAGGTGGGTTCCAGAATTAAGAAGGAATTTGTTATCTGAGTCAGTTTTTGATGATCTTAAATGTCAAATTATTACTCATAATGGTATAAGGGAAGTCATCAGAAATGGGACAACTCTTATTAAGGGAATTAAAAGGGGTGGGCTGTATCATGTTATAACTTCACCTGAGTTAAATCTCTCCAAAATGGATAATAGTTTAACCTTAGATCAGACTAAAGCTTGGCACAACAGAATGGGACACATAGGTAATAAAGGCTTGAATTATCTGTATAAACATGGTTTAATTGATAAAAAACCAGTAGACTTAAGTTTCTGTGAAGACTGTATTTTTGGAAAGAAAACTAACAATTCTTTTCCTAGATCTTCTTATGTAGCCAGCAAACCCCTGGAGTATGTGCACTCCGATCTGTGGGGTCCAGCTCAGGTAAGTACAGTAGGTGGTAAGAGATATTTTATATCTTTTATTGATCACTACTCTAGGAAAGTGTGGATTTACTTATTAAAAACTAAGGATGAAGCATTTTCTGCCTTTAAGAACTGGAAATATGCTGTAGAAAAACAATCTGACTTGAAACTAAAGTGCCTTAGGACAGATAATGGCCTTGAATTTTGTAATCACTTGTTTAATGACTTCTGTACTCAAGAAGGGGTCAAAAGACACTTAACAGTGCCTGGAACACCTCAACAAAATGGCACTGCAGAAAGAATGAATAGAACTTTATTAGAAAAAGCTAGATGCATGCTAATAAGTTCAGGATTAAAACATTCCTTGTGGGGGGAAGCTGTTACCACAGCTTCCTACCTCATAAATAGATCACCCTCTTCTGTTATTGATTTTAAAACTCCTCAAGAAATGTGGACTGGCAGAAAACCAAGTATATCTCATTTGAGACCATTTGGTTGTACTGCCTACTCACAAATTTCTCAAGGAAAATTAAAACCAAGAGCTCAGAAGTGTATAATGTTAGGTTATCCTGAGGGAGTAAAAGGATATAAGTTGCTTATAATTCAACCTCATGGCTATAAGGTGATCTTATCTAGGAGTGTGACATTTAATGAAAAAGATTTTCATTACAAAAATGTTCTAACATCTGCATCCAAGAGTACAGGTACCAAAGAAGTTGAGAGTGTAGAAGTGGTGACAAGAAACCAATTCTACATACCAGATGGACCAAGTGAAGTCCCAGGAGAGGAGGAGTTCGACCTAGGACATCCTTCCATGAGTCAGAATGAATCTGAAGAAGACTCAAGAGCTGCTGAACCAAGCTCAAACAAAACAAGCCTGGAAGTTGGTAGTGATACAAACAACAACAACCCTCAACATTTAGGGGAAGGAAACAGGGAAGTATCCTCATCTAGCATTAATATTCCTTTACAGTCTTCTGATGTGCACAATGATAACACTGTGGTGTCTGATAATAATAATGTGCATGACTTAAATGAATATCAATTGACTAGAGATAGAGCCCCCAGACTTAGAATTCCAAATAAAAAATTCTCTGTGAATAATGCTGAGGTTGTGGCTATGTGTACTGGTCTTGTGGACTATGCATTTATGACTGCTAATGTGATAAATAATAGCTATACCCCTGATACTTATGAGCAAGCTTCTAGGTGTTCTGAGTCTAAGAAATGGCTTAGTGCTATGAATGATGAGATAGACTCTATGATGACTAATAAAACTTGGACTTTAGTGCCCAAACCTGAAAATGCTAGGCTCATTGATTGTAAATGGATTTACAAAATAAAAGAGGGTAATAGTTCTAAGGATCCCCCTAGATACAAAGCTAGGTTAGTAGCCAAAGGTTTTACCCAAAGGGAAGGCATAGATTATAATGATATATTTGCTCCTGTGGTTAAATATAAGACTATGAGACTTTTGCTTGCTATGTGTACTGTGTTTGACTGGGAACTGGAACAGATGGATGTTAAGACTGCTTTCTTACATGGTGAATTGGATGAGACAATTTACATGAAACAACCTAAGGGTTTTATTGACATTGAAAATCCTGATCATGCTTGTTTATTAAAAAGGTCTATCTATGGGTTGAAACAATCTCCTAGACAATGGAACTTAAAATTTGATGCTTGCATGAAACAATTAGGTTTTCACAGAAGCAGTTATGACACTTGCCTTTATTTTAAGGGTGTTAAGACTAGTTCTCCAGTTTATGTGCTTCTTTATGTGGATGATATTCTTCTTATCAGTAACTCTAAGGTGTTAATTTCTGGTGTTAAAAGGGACTTAAAACTTCACTTTGACATGAAAGATTTAGGTCCTGCCCAAATGATTCTAGGTGTTAGAATTGTTAGAGATAGGAAGAGTAAGCTCATGAGGTTATCTCAAACTGAGTATGTTCAGAAAGTTCTGGATAAATTCAGTATGGATAACTCAAAGCCTACCTCTATACCCTTAGGAGGGCATTTGGAGTTAAGTAAGAATAGTTGTCCTACTGATCCTAAAGAAATTGAGCAGATGTCTAGTGTGCCTTATGATGTGGCAGTGGGATCTGTAATGTATGCAATGTTGTGTACACGACCAGATCTTGCTTTCTCTATCAGTGTTTTGAGCAGGTTCATGTCCAATCCAGGAAATGATCACTGGTTGGCTATGAAATATGCTCTGAGGTATATTAGTGGGACCAAAGACTTGTGTCTAGTGTATGGTGAGCATACATCTAGGGATGAGTTGTTTGGTTATGTGGATTCAGACTATGCTAGTAACAAAGATACTAGAAAGTCTACTACTTCCTATTTTTATACTTGGGCTGGGAATTGTGTTTCCTGGAAGACACAGCAACAGTCAGTTGTGGCACTCTCCTCCACAGAGGCTGAGTACATAGCTGCTACTGAAGCTGCTAAAGAAGCTATTTGGCTAACTGGGATATTAAATGAAATTCAGTGTACTACTTATCTACCTGTTTTACATATGGATAGTCAGAGTGCCTTATACTTATGTAAAGACCCTGTTTATCATGAAAGGTCTAAACACATTGATGTGAGACATCATTTTATTAGAGATCTGATTGAAAAGAAACAGATAGTTGTTACTAAGATTAAGGGTGACTTAAATCCTGCAGATTTTGGTACTAAGATTGTTACAGCTGACAAGTTTGCATTTTGTAGGGACTTCCTGCATATCTGCAGCTGTCCATGATGAAGTGTGAAGACTTGGTCGACGATGGTAGATGTGCCAGAATTCACTCCTAGTTTAGTACAGCTGTGTGTTACAGTTAGAACTAGGCTGAGTAGGTTTCATGATAATCAAGAGGGCAAATTGTAATGGATGATTATCATGTTTTGATTGATGATCAATCCTTATGTAATGTTCAGATCATTTTGTACGAAGAATGGGCTCTAATCTGTAATTGGGCCTGATCATTTGTTTGAAGCCCAGTAACCAGCTGTGGCCCAGGTGCTCGACCCGACCCGTCTGAGGTTGCTGCTGGGGCTCCGCGTGTGCTTGTTGAGGCTGAGGTATTTAAGCTCTCTACCCTGTTGATGCTCTCTTATCAGAATCACTTCTTCCTCCGCCTCCATCTGTGAAAGAGAGCTTCTTCTAGGGTTTTGGGTTTGGGTTTTTCCTGAGTGTTCTTGACGGTGGTTCGAGAGCTTGATCTTGACAGAAGCAAAGCTTTTGCTTCTGGAGATAGCTTCTAGCAGATTGTGTTCTTGCTTGGAGTTGGAGGCCTTGACGAGTAGAGGAGCTCGCAGATGCTCGACGGGTTGAAGTCTTGAGGAGATCTGGCCATACGCTTTGGTTTAGGGAGTTTTTCTCTTCTCTTGCTTTACAGATTCTTGTTGTCTCTGTTCTGTGTATCTTGATCTGAACATAGAGTTTTGCTCTCTTGTAATATTGTGACCTATTTAGTGGATTTGGTCATCAATCTTGAGGCCACGGGGAGTAGGCTGAGTCCGAACCTCGTTAACAACTCTTTGTGTCATTCTTACCTTCTGCATGTGATATTTCTGGCGTGTTTGTGATAATCTGAGTCGAACAAACATAATCTCACAATATCAAAACTACATCCCAAAGACGAGCTTTAATTCTCCTGCACACCTACTCACATAATTCAATACTTTGTGTTCAACATGAGTAAATTCCCTACCAATTTATTTGCCACTTTTGTACGTATCATATACTAAGGCTACTTGTAAGCATGATACAATGCCATATTTATTGTTGGAACAAGTTTATGTTTTTCCTTCTTCTTACTAGTTCTCTAGGCTTCTTGTTTCCGAGTGAAATGCTTCTTTTAGGGTCACATCTTTCTCTCTTCAATTCTTTTCCAAAAGCGGGTCTTGTCACTAATCTTCGAGTGTCCCCTCTCGTGCATTTCTAGACTTTTTGCTTCTTAATGGAATGTCAATCTCCAAGTTCTTGCAAAAGTCAAATCCGGAGATGTGGCTCTTCGGAAAAGCACTCCGACGTCCAAGTAAAAAACGATACAATCGACAAATGAGCAAGTATTAAGAGATGTAAGAGTTTATCCAAACAAGGGATTTAACACTCCCCAATGTCAGTCATACACACAAGCCACTAGCTATATGAATCCTACATAGAACAATATCGAAAGAGACATTATACGCTTGATATTTCATCGATTGATCCCTTTAAACATCCAATTTACTAACTAATCATATAGTCAAAGCTCTAAATCTAGATGCCTTAATCCTTATATAAGTGCACAAAGCCTCAAATAAGGTTATCAATCTCCTAAGCTATAGATTCAGGAGCCAAATAAGAGATTAGTCGTTGTGCTTAGCCAATTAGACCAATGACAAACATCTTCCTTATTATATAACAAAACATAGACGCATGGTCACTACCATTATCCCAAGCCATGTGTCAAATGGTTATCAGAGCAATGATGAAATGGCCATTTGCTATAAGAGATGCAGTAGAATTAGACATCTCCTTACCGAGCTTCACCTTGTTGGAACTGATTTTCGACTGGACTTCCGGGCACATTTCCGGTGGGCTGCGGTCACCGGTTGTGCCTGATTATGGGAGCGTTGGCTTCGTTTCCGCGAGCACTACGCCGTAGTGTATTCACACGTCGAAATCGGGTTCCGTTTGAATGAGAAATGAAGGCTCAAAGATGGTTGCTTGTCTAAGTACATAGAACAATTTTGTGAGCTGAATTTGATTTGGGGTTTTATCCCACATCGAAAATTGGGGTAGAAGTTGAAGGGTTTATATACCCCAAACCCTATACCCTTGGTAAGCCCTTGGGAGAGGTATGGAGAGAGGACCCGGGGGGCCCTCGCGCGGTCCGTCCGTGGTCCGTAGGCCCAAGCAGCTTAGCTTATCTTTTTGAAGTGGGCTTATCAACACATTAAACAAAACTATCAACATCACTAATAACTTGTCAACACCACAATAAATGATTGTCAACACTCCACGTAATTTGTCAACTATACTATATTTAAACTGTCAACACACTATATAAAGTTGTCAACGCGCTATATAAAATTGTGAACGCATTAAATAAATTGTCAACACTCTAAAAAAATTGTGAACGGTCTAAATAAACTGTCAACACCCCTTATTTAACCGTCAACACACTAGCTTAACTGTCAACACTTATCATTAAACAGTCAACCCCTCTAATTTACTTGTCAACACCCTAGTTTAATTGTCAAAAATACTTAGCCAACACTTATAATGATTTTAATTCCAAGGATTCTCGTTCGTTATGCTCTTGTACAAGCCAAAGTGTGTTGGAGGGTGAGTTTATCTACTGCATATTTAAAGCATCCATTGCACTCATCTCTAAACTCTAATCACATTGCTTTCTTTTATTTTGCAGATATGGTAGCTGATAGTTTAATTATTTAGACTCATAGCACTGTGGTTTGTTGCTCACTTCAGAGTTCACACAACATGATCAAAGAAATGAAGAATTCTTATGTTAAAAAGACAACAAAAAGGAGATCATAAATAAGATGCAAAATCTTTGGCACAGTTCAGTACAAGCAGCTACAAAACCACAAAATAAAAGCTTGCAGTTTATAGTATGTAGTTGGCCTTTTCTTATAGGCACATGAGCTGCATAAATGAAACGACTATTACTTTTTAATGTATTGGGAGCTTCTCTTCACACATTCAATAATGCTATGCAAACTTGGGGTTGTGACAAGGCGAGTTGGTAAAGAAGAGTGGGGGATTGGGGTATATATTAACAGTTTTATAGGGAGACTAGACGTTTTGGGCCCGCGCGGGTTTTACGGCATATAAAACTTCACAATAAGACGTTGCGAAATCGAAGAGTAGAATATGATGATATGTTCCATACGAATCCATTATAGACATGTGTTGATGGGTCAAAATCTTCATTTGAGCGACATATTCATAAACGTAGGAAAGAAACGGGAAAATCAAAAATCAAAAAAATGATAAATTAAAAACAAAACATTAAATGCACTGTGTTTAAACGGGAGTAGTATATTAAAATTAGACCTGGCCAAACTAGGGCCGGCCCGCCCGGCCCTCCCAGCCCGCCCTAAAATATGGGAGGATCTGGGTAGGAGATTTAGCCCATAAGGGTCGGCCCTGTCCGGCCCTTTTTTAAAGTGGGAGGATATGGGATCGGAGTAGGGCCTTAGGGGTCGGCCCTACCCGGCCCATATTATATATATAATATAATATTAAGGTTACGAGGATTCAAATGCCGACATAATTTTTTTATTGTGTTTTTGGATTTTTTTTTGTTGAATTCGGTTATGAGGATTGTTATTTAAGCATGCATTTTGGACCTTTTTAGCATGCGTTTTTTTATGGTGAATTGTTTGTAAGCACTAAACAGGTTTTGAATGTTTTAGTAACACCATTTAGCTCGGTTGTAAGTAGTCGAGGGCCGCCCTGGGGCCCTTATGGGAGGATATGGGTAGCGAAATTGTCCCATTTTAAATGGGAGGGCTTGGTCCGGCCCTGATAAATAAGTAGAATTTGGAATTTGGCCCTGCCCTGGCCCGGCCCAAGCCCTAGTTTGGTCAGGTCTAATTAAAATGTATAAACTTATGGAGAAAGGTGTAGTAGACATTAATAGTTTCATAAGGTAATGCAAAGGCATGCTTGCTTGCTTGAAGTGATGCGTTTCATTAATTTGATTTTTTTCTCTCTCCTGATGTATGTATGTTTTCTTGTCGCTATAAGATCAAATTCAGATTCACTTGGTTATAAATTATGGGAGAACATATGGTTTATTGAGATAGAGTACGTGAGCTAGCATAATTATTTCTTAATAAATAAATAAATGATGGATATTGCATCACCCGCAGGCTACAACTGCATTATTAATATGAATCGATAAGGTTTGTATAGTTAATGAATTCTGTACAGTTGAGCTGAACCAGTAAGTTGTCCAAAAATTATAATATTGGGCAACATGGCAAACCTCCGGCCATGTCTCTCTCTTGTGGGTTTGTATAGGCCTTACTATTCACCGCTCACTCAAATTGCTATTTATCGTCCAGTTTTTGTACGTCACGCATGGATTAAAACATACGTCGCGCACGAATTTTTTTTCATGCGTCACGCATGAATTAAAACCGTACGTCACGTATGTTTTTTTTATTTTTGCTTGTTTTTTTCCATAATCTTGTAGATAATTTCAATACGATCGCGTGCATATAAAATTCGTCCAAAACGGACATCGTTTGCCTCTTCAAAAGGCCAAAATACAAATTTATCACACATAATTTCTTGTATCAACAAGCCCGTTAAAACTCAACACACCATTTTTCATTTTTTTTATAATATGGTAGATAACTTAGCAAATATTTTATTTAGTGATGGTAATACTTAATTTCTTTGTCGAGATGTGGTGTTCAGTGTTTAAAGATCGAAATAAAAAGTGTTTTCTTCTTTAAGTAAGTTAGTTGATCGAGGAACCTCCACTCAATAGAGCAACGCCCGAGAGACGAGTTCTCCAGTGTGGACCGAAAGGGTCTCGCGAAAATAGGGCTTTCAGAGACCTTCTTCCGTCTACCCTTCGCCTAGCGGCTAAGCTCGGAGACCAAAATTCGACTAAGCGCTTTGAGACGGTCTAAGAGAATGAGTGGCTTAACGCTCTAACGGCCGGGACAAAGCCATATCTTTCAATCTCGTATCTGACGGAAGTGCCTGAACTCCTTCTTTGGTTTGGAGAAAATTCACAACTACAATTTATAAGTACGAAGTAGTAGATTTGTTACACTTAATCATAATTACTCCACTGTTCTTTGTTTTTTGACTCTTTGAAGGGGCAAACGATGTCCGTTTTGGATGAATTTTATATGCACGCGATCGTATTGAAATTATCTACAAGATTATGGAAAAAAACAAGCAAAAAAAATCCATACGTGACGTATGGTTATAATCCATGCGTGACGCGTGAATTTTTTTGAAAAAAAAAATTTGTGCGTGACGTATGGTTTTAATCCATGCGTGACGCACAAAAACTAGGCGGTAAATAGCAATTTGAGTTGACGGTGAATAGAAACTATGTTTGTATACTCCAGTGTAATAATGCATCTCAAACTATTTTTCATTGTTAAAAGGATAAACAACCAGTAGCGTGTTCGATTTATCAGAGAGACATAAACGTGTAACGTAATATTAGTAGGTTTTTTAAATAAATTATATATTCAAGTTATTTAAGCTTGATAAATGATCTCTGACTCGAACTTCCCTTGCCTTCCCTTCCCGATTTATCAGAGAGACATAAACGAGTAGTTCATTCTCACCACTTCGCGCGGGTATTATACGTTTACTTTTATCGTATTTATATATTTCGTGTTATTTTAACATACGCTAGTGACATTAACTTTTAATAAATAAATTAGATGATTTAAATTAATTAAATATATAAATTTTAACATATATTGATTAGTAACGAAATCTAAAAGATATAATTACTAATTAGTGATATTTGAAAAATCATTAATTACATAATAACAACTTGCTGAAATAGAATCTTAAAAAACAATCAACATTTCAAAAAAAAATTCAATACATTAATTCAATGCATTAACTAAGTACAAATTGTCATTACTTTATCAAACCCAACAACTTTTATATATATGCTAGCGTTTTGGGGCCCGCGCTACGCGCGAGTCTATATTATTTTATATAAGCATTGTTAAATTGTAGGAAAAGGTTGATATATATGCAAATAATCTAAATGTTGTATAATGTAAAAGGTTATAATCCCTTGATTGATCGTCTTCCTGATTGCTCTTTGTTGGATTTTAGCTGATATTACATAGGTTGATATATATAGACATTATTTGTATTTTTACCAACTTCTGGAGTAATCTTTAAGACAAAAAATTGTTTAGTTGAAGATGATGATCTCATCCACCTACTCATTGAAGAAACAATGTTTAATTAATTAGTATATTTATACTCAATAAAACCATTAACACAAATAACTCGCTCACAAAACTCAAGAGTAAGATAGGAAAAAAACGAATATGAGATTTATCATCAAATTAATCCATTTTGAAATTCAAAACTAAAATATTGTACGGAATTTGAGAAGAATAAGATTTGTGTCTTTTGTTTTAGTCCAAAATAATGGCCAATCTTTTGAATTTTTTTCTGAAATAGGCTTTTTTTTAGAAAATATTCCCGATACGGGCTCGTTTTGAAAATAATTCCCAACATAGGCACTCTTATGAGGTTCGGAAATTTTTCACGTATGAGAGACGCTGGTTTTACCAGCGTCTCTCATCCAAAACAGCGTCTCTTACACATAAAAAATTTAAAAAAAAATTGGATTTTAGAAAAAAAAATTCCAATCTTTTTGTTGGGAAACTCAAAAAAAAACGTATAAGACTCGTAAAAATGGGTCGGATTAGAAATATCGTAAACCCTATAATAATGGTGATTTGGTCAAGTCGAGCTAGCAGATAAGATGGCGACATTATCGTTTATAATGTCTTCAACGGGGAAACGAACACTCGCAATGACGGTCAAAATATACACATGTTAATCATATGACATCAGCAATTAGTATGTCAAATACTATTGCATGACTTTTTGACACACAAAATTTTCAAGGTTTTCAAAATAAAATGCGGTTTGATTGAATATGTGTAGTAATAATATGGTGCATGACGCAGTCCTTGTGGCTGGTCAAAGAAAGTCGAATATCCTTATATTTGATTTAATTATTTAGTGGTATTTGGTAAGGAATTCTACTCTATGAATCACGTGTGTCTTACCTATTTTGTTATGGAGGGATTGGTTTTTGAAGTATGTAGGTTAAGACGAAGATATATAATTGAAACTTCACGCTACGAATTATACTATATGAATCATGAATTCATGGTATTACCTCTCAAGTCAAAGTCCACTCTGGCCTAAAACATGTAATTTCTTAAGAGTCGAAGAAGAAGAAAATGAACCGAACACTCCGTCCAACTTGTTCCATCAACAATCTCGCCACCAAATATAAGTCTAAGTTTTTCTAATAAACCCTCTTTTGGGACCCCCAAATTATAGTTTTTCTATTAAAAATGTAAAATTCCATAAAAATAATCTAAACTTTCATCTAATAAAAAATGAGAGACTTAGAAATAATTCCCATCATATTCATATGGCTATAAACAAAAAATTTGTAAACGTACTTTCACTTAATTTGATAAGATACATGTATTCCTGTAAAAGTCTTGTATTACTCCGTAGATGTCATGTTATTATTGAATTAGTTGAACAAGTGCAACAAAAACATAGCTACATGACCAGTTATATCATGGTATACAAAGTCTCAGGGGTCGAGATTGATATTTTCTTAGGCCAGTTTGTTGGGAGGAAGTTAACGATATGACCACAAAGCATATACATACATCTACAACAGGACCCAAAATAATAGCTGGAATACAAATTGGAAAATTTTCAATATAATTCTTGGTTTATGCGTTTAGGGTTACAATTGTTTTAAGCGATTTGAATTCAAAGTTAGTATTCTTTGTGAAAATTGGCATATTTTTTGGTGATTTTAAAAAATTGTTGAAATAATAAGAGAGAATAAAAGTCCCTTTATGTCATGGTCAATCAAAACACTTCAACATTGACTGTGAAACATTCATTTTTAAAAAACACAATTTATATATTAGATTAGATTGAAAATAAAAATAATCATCTTTTAAAATCAAAGTTTTAATTCTATAAATATTCACACATTCAATTTTTTATGAAGTTTGATCCATTATAATGTATAAAATCCACCAATTAGAAAATATAAGTATTAAATTAAGGAGAGCTATTAACCAATAAGAATGCAAATGTATTTAATGTGGTCTTTAATTTTCTCTCTCAACATTTTTTATATTATATTAGATAGACTAGAATCGGACCCCCACTGGATTGAGCTAATTATATATTTACAATATTTTTCAGGACATATTTTATTCAATTCAAACCACTTTAAATCTATCCTGCAGATCTAGACATTTACACAAAAATAAACAAACAATAGAAGTGATAAAAATAGCAAATTGATTGGTTCAATTACAACTTGACAATAACCATGAGTAACGATGAAATACAATATGCAGAAGAGTAACGACGACTTGATGAGAGAATTCAATAAGAAATCCCATTCGGAGAAGTCGAAAAATCAAAAGTTGAAATTAGAAGAGGAATTCAAGAAGTCACACAGTAATGACGACTAAATGACAACTTTCTAGGTCATTATCCACGCTTTGCGCGAGCCAAACACTTTTTATTTTTGTCTATATTCATATACTTAATATATTTTTTCATATATGTATTTTTTAGTAAATTATAATAAAATGAATTGAATATATCTTATATATGTACCAAAATCACATAGTCGTTTACGTTGTTCGGATTGCTCTTCATCGTCATACAGATTGAAGGTGAAGAGCGAAAAATAAATAAATTAAATTGGTGGAAATACTAACCAATTAAGAACATAATTATGGTTTTATTAGACATTTAATAAGTCTCAATTATCATTGAATAATGAGAAATAGAAAAAAGGAGAAAAAAAATAAGTTTAAACATTAATGAGTATCAATTGTCATTATTTTCTCAAACCCATGAATTTATATATATATAGATAGATAGATTAGATAGATTAAATAGATTAGAAGATAGAAGACTAGACTTTTAGGGTCTGCGCTACACGCGGGTTTTACAGCCTATAAAACTTCACAATAAGGCGTTACAGAATCGAAGAGTAGATATGTTCCATACGCGTCCATTATAGACATGTGTTGGTGAGTCAAAATCTTCATTTAGGCGACATATTCGTAAACGTAGGATTAAAATGGGAAAGAAAAAATCAAGAAAATAATAAATTAAAAACAAAGCATTTTTAATTTGGAAAACCCTAAGTTTATAATATATTAAGATAGATGATCAATTACCTACTGTACTTAGCTGGGTTTGGGTAATTTGAATATTTGATTATGTATACAACGTTTGTTTGATTCAGTTGATCAACTTGCATGTGGCTTAATCATGCTTTATTTGTAATAAACGGAGTCAACTCTGAAATATATTGGTCAGTAATTTGAGCTAGCGTTACCCCAACTAGCTGACATGGATCTATTCGGTTCTCGTTATTGCATACAGTATATAATAATACTCCCTCCAGACTCCAGTAATAACATCGATCTGCAAAGTGCTGATACCAAATAAAAAAAATGGGAGCGGCAGGTGCAGAAGGAGGAGGGTGACACCAGCTTCAGCCAGGCAACACACCCGCAATTCCAATCCCAAATCTTCTCCACTCTCTTTCGGTACCATACACTCCACACTCTCTCTTTCTTTCTATCTTATTTCATTGATTTCGTGAATTTGGATTTTGTTTTTGTTCTTATTCATTTGGCCCCGCCCCGGGTTTGACTACATGCATAATTAAACTAGGGATCGAGCTTTGGTTTAATTTGTGTCATAATCGTACCTGATTCGGCTCCCACTCAAGTTGTTTTTGGTAGGGCCAGCCAAATCAGGGTTGTCATTGTCAAAGTCATGCGTCTGATCGAGTTATAAACTACTGGTTGTAGTTTAACGAATTTGTACTGCTAAAATTCAGATGAGAGTCTTATTCGATCTTACATTTCAGGCAGAATGAACAACGCCCTTTTTATCTTAGTTATGAGCATTTTGGGGTTGGCATATCAAGCCATTCAACCTCCTCCACCCAAAATATTTGCTGTGACTGCACCCAGGATTAAGCTCAGAGATGGCAGACATTTGGCCTACAAAGAGCACGGCGTCCCAAGAGACCAAGCCAACCATAGCTTCATCTTCATCCATGGATTTGACTCTTACAGGAATCACAATCCTTTTCTCCAAGGACTTTCACAAGTATGTTTAATTTCAATCTTCTTAATTATATACAACAACAACATTACCCCAATGTATTCTTATATATAGCAGCGTCTTATATAATATGTGTAGGAAACCATAGAATCACTAGGCATCTATGTGGTGTCATTCGATAGACCCGGTTATGGAGAGAGCGACCCAGATCCTAAACGAACCGGCAAGAGCCTTGCACTTGATGTAGAGGAGCTTGGTGATCAGTTACATCTAGGACCAAAGTTCTATGTTGTTGGATTCTCAATGGGCGGCGAGAATGTATGGAACTGCCTTAAATACATTCCAGAGAGGCTGGCAGGGGCAACATTGTTAGCTCCAGTAATCAATTACTGGTGGGATGGACTCCCGGCTAATTTAACTTCACAGGCATACAAGATGCAGTTTCAGCAAGATCAGTGGGCATTACGCGTCACCCATTATGCACCATGGCTTACTTATTGGTGGAATACACAAAAGTGGTTCCCTCCTTCCAGCGTCGTTGCTCACAGACCAGAGATTCTATCCAAAGAAGATTTACACATCCTTAAAGCCAGTGCTGGAAATGACCTCTTTGGAGATGTGAGTTTCCTTACTGCAACAATTAACTTATTCATCATGTTTGGTTACATTAATTTGGCTTAAATGATCAGGGTCCGGTGAGACAGCAAGGAGAATACGAGTCCATCCACCGTGACATGATGATTGGATTCGGTTCTTGGGAGTTTAGTCCTTTAGACATAACCAACCCGTTCATACAGAACGCAGGAAGCGTTCACTTGTGGCAAGGAGATGAAGATGGGCTGGTGCCAATCACGCTGCAAAGCTACATAGCTGAGCAGATGCCGTGGATTCGATACCATCACCTCCCTGGATCAGGCCATCTTTTTCCTTTTGGTAAAGGAATGGCTGAACTCATTATCAAGACACAGTTATCAATTCAAACTTGAAAACTATTAAAAGTTGTAAGTTTGAACATTGCAAGGTGTTTGCTATTGCATTATTTCAGTTGCATAAATTGCACCTTGTGATCAGATTTGCCTCTGTAAAATAATTGATTGTAAGGTATGGAGTATTTGTGATTGTATGATTGTAAGCTAGTTTGGTGAGAGGTCAATGATCATATTTTAAAGCATTTAACTATTGATTTTGCGAGAAAGTTGTCCCTATTTAATACGGTATTCTGATTGGATGTATGTAGCTTCTTTATGCATCAATGGTTTTGCCATTATTATCTGGAGAGATGCTAACCTAGCAAGCAAGAGTGCTATTATTAAGTTTTTGAGGGGCCTGCTAACTAACTTCATTATTCAATGACGATTGCTGATGCCTGAGCATAGAACAAATGCTCAATGGTGTGCAAAAAGTGCACTTGGTCTGTCACAATCACAAGCATTTTTGGGGCTTGCTTGATATGACAATTTGCCAAAATTTCATCTAAAGAGGTCTCCTTGGAAGATAAAAAATTTAAGAGAACAGAAGACTCTAAATGGTGTGGCATAGTATCATTACTCTGACAATTACTCACAAAACCGAATTAAACCTCTCTTGGGGATTGTGCAGACAACATTAAGTACATTGACATGTAGCTAGATTGATCAAGGTCTGTTGGGAAGAAACTTCCTCCGGATACTACCAACCTCTCTTGCACTCAACCCAAAGGCCTTCTCCAAGACCTCGTCTTTGACAATGGATCCAAACAAGGCATTAGGAATCCTGATTATCCCAGGATTCTGGCTATTAAAATTCCCTATAATGGTGGCCATTGATTTGCCTACATTCAGCTGGAAATGAATCATTCCCCTTGGATAAACCATGATTTCCCCTGCCTCAACCACCTTAGCATAGACCTTGTTTGTTGAGTCAATAAAGCCAGAGTAGATAGTACCTGCCACCACATAAGCCACCTCAGTTGCCCGAGGGTGGAGGTGGGGCACGTTGAGCCCACCGGGCTTGAGATCGGCACGTGCAATCGACATCCCAAGGGTGTTGAGGCCCGGAAAGGAGGATGCGGTTACCGAGATGCCTGCAAAGCCCGTGGATGAGAAGGGCCCACCGGCCCGTTTAAGGCCTGAGAAGACGAAGTCGTCCGGGGTGGCGAGGGACGAGTTCTTGCAGTTGGTTGTGGTTGTGTTGATGGGTATGCAGAAGTCTTGGAGAGGGTCAGGGTCAGAAGCATGTGTGTTTCTTGTTGTCAAGACTAGAATGTAAGCTAGAGTCACAACAAACAAAACTAACACTTTACTCTTCATTTTGGCTAGTGTTTGTGAGAGCTTTGTGAGTTTTGGACCTTTGGTTGGTTTTATAGGTTCAAGTGTGGATGGGAAATGGCATAATTGTCCCTTCATATATCGTGGAAATGAGAGGCCGTGTATTGTAAAATTTGTAAGTAATCATTGTGCACCAAATGAGAATATTAGTATTCAACTTTGTATTGTTGGTATGCAATTCTATACCATCATGGACTTTATTAGGTTAGGTGAAAGAATGGGATGATTAGTAGGCCAAAAAAGAATTAGAAAAAAAAAACACAAGCTCAAATCAGAAACAAGCTAGAAAGAGACTTGCATTAATTATCCCAAACCATTATGGATATCTAGCTTTTATTGCAAGTAGACAATGTGAATTCAAATCTCTAAAACTAACATTTGATCAACATATGTGTATTAGTTTTCTCTTAAGAAATATTTCAGTAAGACAGTGAAATGTGAAACAAGCCCCTTGCTTGTTAATGGATCCGAGTATATTATGGGAGATATAAGAAAAGGAATAATAGAAAATTCCCCATAAACGACTCACGGGGATGAGCATCTGTTAAACCTGTTGGGCACGGTTCTCGAGTCATGAGCAACTGGGCTCGCGACGCCCTAAGGGCCCATCAAGGCCCAGATCGCGAGTAAGGCCTTCGTGATGAAAGAGGCCCATTTACGGCCCAACTCGGGAAGAAGTAGAAAGGTAGAGGAAGGGGATATTGTGGGTCTCGCGTAATAAGTATAAGAGCTAACAGAAAGGAGAGAGAAAAACATCTTTTGACATTCTAGGCATTTTCTCCCTTAAGAACAAGAGTAAGGGAGCAACACAGAGGCGAGACTTCTCCACGAGTTCGTGCTCCTTACCCCAATTCACCTCTTTTCAAAGGGAATTGGATGATCGGCACCTGGATTACGACTCTCGGTGTTGAGTTCGTGCTCTTGATGTGAGAATCGTCCATTTCTGAGATGGTTCATGAATGCTAATTTGATTGAGTTTGGTTCGTAAGGTTTCAGACAACTAACTGTGTTGTTCTTATACTTCTTTTCTCTCCTTTGGATCTTTGTTTGGTGCAATTGTGCTTGTTGCTTGCGATCGATACTGACTTGGGCGTTGGAGAGCCAAATCTAGGGGTCCAACCTTCTGGTTTGGTTGCGCATGTACTAAAGGAGCTCAAGAACACGAAGAACAACGAGAGAAGATGAAGTTTGATCCAAAAGGAAGTGGAGTCTCAAGTTGTTGATTCAGCTGTGTTCGAGAAGGTCTCCAACAACTAAGGAATTTGTAGTTGACCTGACTTTGCGAGGTGTTGATCAAGAGATCGCGAACATCAAGGCTCCAACAAAACCCTCCAATCATTTTCTACCAATCACACTCCCCAGAAACTCACCAATTCCAGTCTCCTCTCTACAATGCTTCTCCCACTTACAGGTTGTTAGCTCGAGCTAAGGTCCTACACACTCTCAAGGTGTTTCCTTTTTCTTAACTTTCTTTTATAGTATCATTTTGGGTTTCTAATTCCTATCTTATCCTCTTCTCTCTGAGCTAAGCTTCGTTGTTGGGTTTGCTTCCGAATTGGGTATATTGTCTTGTTAGTGTGTTTTACCTAACTCTCTGCATTTGGTATCATTTATTGCCGCTATTCAGGTTTTGACTTAGAATTTCTCTCCAATTTCAAAATGGCAACTTGTGCGTGAAGAAGAAGAAGGGCATGTTGGGATACCAGATACATGGGGACATGAAGAGCTTCACTTCCGATTTTGAGTTGGTGCCTAACGGGATAATGTCAGCCAGAGCTTCACTCTTGTTGCAGCATACCTCACTCAGGTAATCTTTGTTCATAATCTATCTGATTATTAAAAATACAAGCTTAACTTTTTTCTTCTTCTTTTTAGTAAAATGAACGATCTGTATATATAATTAAATTAACTATTATAATAGTACAAATACGCATTAAAGTTCGTTCACTATATTCCTGTAGAGCAAGATACTTGTTGCAATTACTTACTTTCATAGAATTGCATCCACACCATTTTATATGGCTATAAAAAATTACAACTATCAGTGTACTTTCTCCTGCCGTAGGATATAATAAGGGCTGCCAAATATTAACAAGATTTTCTGTATTAATAAAGATAAATGAGACTTCTACTGGAAAACGCTAATAATGTTTACATACTCATGTATAAGATGCTTACTTCTCTGAATGTTATGGTAACTTCAGCTCTTTGTAGGACAACTCAACGCTGTCACCAAACTAATATCAATAACACAACCATAATAAAAACAACACTGCAATTTAGGTTGACAGCCATGAATTCAAGCTTCTGATCCCAGCCTCCAGATCTTGATGGTGCCATCATCACTTGCAGAAGCAAGCAATTGATTTTGCTACCAAAAACACGAACCACATTCACAAAATTAGAACAGTCAATAAAACAATAAAATTTGACCATGTTATCTGACATAGGCTAAGGGACATGGTCAAATTTTATCAGTTAAAATAGGAACCACATTCCAATGAATGATCTGAAGTCCCCACATAATTTGCAAGTGACAGGAGAATTACACTCCCATCTCAAATCAAAGAACTGAGTGTTATTGGTGGAGATACTTTGATGTATCAAGCATGGAACGAACAACCTCTTTTGAGTCGTATTATATTTGTCGGCTTACCGTGGGGCACCACTGGACACAGTTGATATCCATTTCATGAGCTTTCTCCTTCTTTGAGAGCAGAGTGTACATGGGTTCATCTCCCTGTTAATGAAAGGGAAATTCAGAGATTCACACACCACCAAGAATTCTGATATATAAATTATCTTTTAACGGACACCTCAACTGGCCAGCCAAGTGACATATTAGAATACAAGTAAAGAACGGAAAGGAGAGCATTGTTACCCCGCCGCTGTTGCTTTCAACAAACAATCTTATGCCATCATCTGCAGCTCCAGTAGCAATTATACCATCCCTTCACATGGAGTTCATCAAATTACTAATGGGGACAAAGGATGCACACAGATAAACACTCGAAAAAAACTAGATGATGTGCACCTTTCTTTCACAATGCTAATTCTAGGTTTACTATAAACATAAGCTTAAACCATCTTAGTAGGCATCACGACTTCCAATGCTCTTGAGAACAATCTTAATACTAAGTGATCATCCTACCTTGACCAATGAACTGAAAATATAGTCCTGTCATGATAGCCGGAGAGAGTGCACAAATGCTTCCTGATTAAGTCAATAATGAACAGCTTGAGTGAGCACATTTAAACAATCAGAAAAAAGGAAGTACATAGCACCTTCAGCGAAACAAGTCAAAGCAGGAAAACCAAATGCAACAAGTTAATATTTGCCAAGTAGCACTAATCTTCAATTTGTTTTCTCACCCTTTCCTAGTATACTATTGACATCTTCTACACAATGTCAGTATGTCACATCATATTACTTTTCCATCTTGTACAAGTAAATGAATATTTTTGAAACATATTTTTAGAAAGAAAAAAATTAGAGCTTTTTTCAATTAATAATTTTTGGAAACATAAATCACTGTAAGGAAGAGAAAACAGAAGGGAGTAAGAAAATATTTGTGCTACAAACAAGACCATTGCTAGATATACGAATGAATGTGTACATCAACTTTCAAAATTTTCTCACCAAGGCGCATAGTCATTGCTGGATTCCGAAAGATCATTGTCCGTTCCCCATATCTTTATTGTAAGATCGTCACTGTAAAAGAACTCAATAAAAATTTACAAGTATCTTTTAAAATGAGAATATAACTTAAAGGATAGTACATGAGCTTACCTACAGGTCACCATTTTGTCCCCTGTGGCATTAAATGATAAAGCCCATACTGTGGAAGTATGTCCACTGAAATATTCAAAAACATTTGTAGGTTGATTAGAACTTAAAAGTATGAGATTTGTGGCAGTTGCTGACTTATTGTCCATGCCATGATAATTAGTTGAACTTAGGCCCACTATACAAATAAGTGAGCATCTCTTTGAATAATACATTAACAGAGGTAAGACCATCAATAATCTGTTTACAACATCGATTCTTCTAACCAATGCCCTTGGGGCATAGGATAAAAAGCTCATAATGGAAAGAATTCTAAATACTTTGATTTTGAGTTATATTTTTTGTTGTGATGGGTTTATATTTTCCATATAGGGAAACAGTATGCTTAACCTATGCCCTTAAGGCATAGGATAGAAAAACTGTTACAACATTCCGTTAAGTTAATATTTCACCTGCAATAAAAGATAATCTTGCACGGAAGAAGCATATGAGCACAAGACTATAAAAAGCGAATTCAGGAGTATACCTATTAGATGCATTTAGGGTTTGAACACACTTCCAATCGTCTTCGTCATCTTCTTCAAACCATATCTGCCAAATGCAAAATTCATCTTTGTTATTAAAATTTACAGGGGAAAAAAACAATATGAACAGCATTAGTTGTCAATAATCTCTTATCTAATATAAAGGTAAGAAGTACAACAAGCAAGTCGGATACCTTGATACTGTTGTCATAGCTACAAGAAAATAATATGTCTGTGTGAGGATGCCAGACAGCCATTTTCACATCCTGTGTATGACCTTGCAGAACAGTAACACACTCAAACTCGTTCCCTGGTTCAACCTCCCAGATCCAGACAGTCTTATCTCTACCACATGTTGCTAGCAAAGTGCCAGAAGCATTCCAAGACACACTCTTCACTTCATTTTCATGGCCCTTAAAAAAGGATAACCCAGTCTTTATACATTACTAGATACGGGCCTCGCGCTTCGCGCGAGAAAATTACGGATTTTCGTATGTGATTTAATATAGTTATACATTATTTGTTAATATGTTGTTGTTGTTATCAAATTTATTAATATTTGTAAATATAAGTATTTTTTATTTCCTTATATTTATGTTTGAAGTAGTTTTAAAACATAATATTAGAATAAGTTTGCATTGTCATAAGAGAAGCTCACACATTAATTTAATTTGTGACTTAATCAAGTAGACTATAAATAAATATAACATAGGGATATAAGAAAGATATTTAAATACATGCCCAAAAGTCCAATAGGAGGTGATTAAGAAATGAGTAATGCATTAAATTGGTACCAATTTCATTCAATTTTGGCAATGGACAGCGAACTTTTATATAGATAAGATAGAAAATGAATGATACAGAATAAATGTACTATGTTGGGTACACATGAATCATGCATCTACAAACTAATTGTCCAACAAGCTTTCACATTGTAAAGCCTAAGTTTATAATGTGAGAGGTGACACTAGACAGGAGTAAAAAACCCATGTCTGATAAACACTACTTTAAGCATTTCCTGATTCGCACTAACAAAGCCATTATATTATAGTGAGAAGAACCTCCATAGAAAAATATAATAATAGGGACAGATCTTCTCTAATGTGAACTTCAAATGCTTTGCTCTCAGTACATACAGAATAGAGTAGGTTAGATCTTGTGACTAATTTTCATAAAATACAGGAATCATTAACTCATTATCAATTATAAGTAGGCGGTAAAAATTATAAGTAGGCTATAAACTAAAATACTGTATACTTAAGTTGTGTAGAATCGATATAAGCAATCCATCAGCTAAGTACATTGGCTTGCAAATGAAAATGATAGAAAAGCTTAACAATTAAATAATGCAAAAAACATGAATAGGATATGATCCCAGAAAAAAGCTACAATTCCAATATTATTTTTCTCCTGAAATGGTTCACAGCTGGACAATTTTTTACCACCAAAAAATGAATTTGATTTTTTTTAACTGGAGGATCCTTTATAGCAACATAAATTTGCAATTTTACACTCAAAAGAAAGTCAACTACATCCTCCTAATGGATTAACCGATCCATATCAGCCTGCAGTCAAACAATCTTAACACCAATCATAAAAAGGCAAGATATAACAAGACCTTAAACCAACTCTGAGTGCTTGCTAGTGGGATGCACAAAAACATGCAATTCACATTTATGAAAAAGCTTATGAATGCAATGGCTAATCCCCGTTCCTCTGAGTTCTTTACAATTCAACTTAATCGACATTTCATGAATGCAAAAGCTTATGATTTGGGAGTACCTCCAAACTGGAAACACATTCATATTCACCGCCAACGTCTTGCCAAATGGCTGTTGTAGCATCAAAACTTGATGTTGCTAAATTCTTTCCTGACGGGGTCCAGGCGCATGATCGAACTGTCCTCGTATGTGTTTCTTCCAAAACTGCCTGCATTATATATATTGAGGAGTATCAGCAGCAGCAGCACATTGGTTCACACAGAAGATCCAAGCTTTTCCCTCGTAATTGCAACAAGACTTACCCGTGCATAGTGCATACTAAATTCTATTTTGATTGATTGTATTGATAGCAAGATAGAAGAGATTAATACAGTTGACATATGAATTTAAGTTATTCAAAAAGAAGTACCTTGCATTGGAAAGAGCCAGAGAAAGACTGCTCCCAGATGCGAACTGTCTTGTCTCCGCTACAGGAGGCGAGCAGGGCGGGGCCGGAGGAAGTGGCAGGATTCCAGGCCAGACCCCAAACTCGATCAGTGTGGCCATGGAGCTGCTGGATTTCTACGAGTTCCAAATCTTCCCCGTCCAGAATCGCCATAGTCTTGAAGGAAGAAGGAATCAGGAATAAGGAATCAGGAGAGTGAAAGAAAGAGACGAATCAAAGCAAATCATTGAGCAGTTGAGCAGTTGAAGTGCAAACTTCATTTCATTGAGCAGTTGAAGTTGAAGTGCAAAC
Source organism: Oxyria digyna (assembly GCA_029168935.1). Taxonomy (NCBI): domain Eukaryota; kingdom Viridiplantae; phylum Streptophyta; class Magnoliopsida; order Caryophyllales; family Polygonaceae; genus Oxyria; species Oxyria digyna. The sequence continues at coordinate 516,577 of JAPVLV010000001.1, read as the reverse complement.
TTCATTTCATTGAGCAGTTGAAGTGCAAACTTCTCTAATAACTAATCAAAGCAAATCAAATTGAGAAGCTGAACACTTAAGCAAACAAATCTGAAAACTTAAACCAAGCAAATCGTATCAAGCAGTTGATACACCTCTTGCAAGCCCACCGGAGATCGGTCGGAACTCCTCCCGGATCGGACACCCTGGCCTCGAAAAACCGACCTGAAGGCTCCACCCTGGCCTTGACACCGGAGATCGGTCGGGCAAGCTCCTCCTCGGCAGCTGAGACGTACAGTCGATTTGGTATCCGAAGTGGGTGGTGGAGGTCGTGAGCCGAGATCGACGACGGTGGTGGTGGGTGACAGAGAATAGATATGTGAGCGGGGGAGGAGGGGTGGGTTTTATTCTGCTAAGAGGGGATGAGGCTGCTAAGATGAGAGAGAGATTAGGGTTTTAAGAAATCACAGAAAGGGAAGAGACATGAGGGTTTGGATGCAGACAAGAGTGTTGTTGAAAAACAAAGGGGCTTGATGCGTCCTGTTGTCTATTCCGGAAAAAGGAGGAGGGGTGATCCAGGAACACAGAAGGAGAGGACTGGCAAGAAGAAAAGCAAATAGTATTCACCAAATTAAGCAATTTAATTAATCTTATAAAACTTATAAAATAGCATTGTTCTTGTTTCTAACGACAAACAATCTAATGTCAAGTTTTGTAATTATTCTCTTTAAATTAATTAAATTACTTAATTTGGTGATTAATATGTTAAAAGTGTTGCTAATTTATTTCTTAGCTTTTCTTATGATTTTTTTTAATTATTTAACTACTTGTCTGACGATTAAAAACAAATAGATATTTTGCGGAAATTTTAGAAAGGTCATGATCACCATGCAAAATATATCAAACCTTAGGGTATTTCACGGAATTACCAAAAAAAAATAATTAATACTCCAATATTTCATCAACTGCCAACCCCACAAACCCACCAACCATTTTAAGATGACCTATAGTTTAGTTTTACTTGTATACATCAACTAATCTCTAGCTATTCCAATTTGTAAAACACCTATAAATGTTTGAAGCAAGAAAGAATATGACTAGTTTCGTGTCAAACTTAGCTATTTTAAAAGAGACAATATTTACAAGTTGTATTCAACAAAAGTACCGAAGACTGGTTGAGGTTTGTCATGTAATGGTAATGCTCTGATCAAGTACCAAAAGGAATCAACCCAGAAGCTCTCAGCTATCAGTTAAAAATAGGCCCTTGCTAAATACCGCCCGGGCGTTTTCTAAATAACGCCCGGTCTCTCGCGTTCTGCGAGAGAGCGTCACCTCGCAGAACGCGAGGGTGCGTCACCTCGCAGAACGCGAGGGTGGTTTTTCCCTATAAAAGGGGAAAAACCCTACTCGGCCCATTTTTTACATCACACACAATTTTCTACCGCCGCCTCTCACCATCTCTCTCGTTTCAACCTACATCTTCTTCCTCTTTTCACTACAAATCTCCATATAAGGTATGTTTCTTATACTCTTATGCTTTTTAATGTTGTTTCTAGATGAATATATGTTGTTAGTATAGGAAATTGCATATTATATGATGTTTTGATATTGAATGTTGATTTAGAAATGGTTGTATAATGGATGAAAGATGATGATTTTGAATTATGGTGGATGAGTGGATGTTGTTTTATGTTGAAATTCATTAGGGTTAGGGTTTTTTATTAGGGTTGTTGATTTTATTTAGGGTTTTGATGTTTATTTGGTAATTTACTTAAATTGATAGGTATTTTAGCTAAAATATTGAATTTTCGCCGGAAAATCTCGCCGGAAACTGTTGCCGGAAACTCATTATAGTGCAAATTGACGCAGAACGCGAGGGGTGTAGTATACTCGCAGAACGCGAGGGTCATGGTACTCGCAGAACGCGAGGGTCATGGTACTCGCAGAACGCGAGTGTCATGGTACTCGCAGAACGCGAGGAATTGACAAAACTGGAAATTCTTTCCTCTTCTGCAGATTTTTATTATATACTGATTTTACTTTATATAATGTTATATTTATATACTGATTCTACTTTACATTTTTTTAGGTAATGGATCTTCCTGGACGTTCAACCCGTCGAAGAAATAGGAACGCTGTGAGAGAAAATCCACCGGTTGAAAATGCAAAAGGGAAAAGGAGAGCAAAGAATACAACACCGGTAGAGCTCTTCCCCGAGGGGCTCCCCGACGTTGATTATCGCCCCATATATAGAGCGGTACAGTGGTGTCCATAGTTATGCCGGGGAAGACTGTTCTGTGCCTAGTGGGATAGAACGAGCAGATACATATCAAGGGTATCGAAATGATGATTGGGACCTTTATTCTCAAGAGTCAGTTTCATGTGCACAACCGTCAACTCAATGGGCACCACAATCAACTCCATATGAACAATCGGGTAGCTGGGACAATTTCATTCCTCAGTATGCTGTAGTGGAAGTTGGACAAGGGTGGGGTGGACAAAGTTGGGTCGGTGGACAATGTTGGGGAGGTGGATTTGGTGAGGGAAGTGTTCCTGAAGACATGGGTCAAGGAAGTGGACAAGCTTGTTCTTCTTCTTACAATCCTCAACCAGAACCGATGGAACAAGAGTACCAGGATGAAGGTGTTGGGGAAGAACACGAAGAAGAAGGTGATGATGATGATGATGATGATGAAGAAGAAGAAGAAGAAGAAGAAGAAGAATTGGTCCAGAAACCAAAAAGAAAGAGGAAGTCCAAGAAGAATGAGCCAAAGTATGATCCTGAGCTCACTCATGCCACACCTGGCGGTCCAGAAGATCCCGAGTTGCTTAAGGGATTTGAAGCACATGTGGCGTTCCACATCCAGAAAGGGGAGGTAATTTACTAATTTATTGATTTTCTGCATTTTTAATACATTAACAGAAATTCTGCAGAATTATCAGAAAATGCAATTTCTGTGCATTTTCTCGCAGAACGCGAGGAGTGGCATACTCGCAGAACGCGAGGGTGTTACTCTTCGCAGAACGCGAGAAAATGCTTGGTTTCTGCAGAAGCTGATAATTCTGCAGAAACTGTATTTTTTGTAAATTTGGCCAGCAGTGTGTAATTTTGTATTTTTCTGCAGTTGAAAGGTCCGATGAAGCCACAACAACGGACAAAGCAAAGCAGTGATTGGCCATTGGACAACGATGACTGGTCAGAGATTCCCGGTGCTGTTGGATTGTCAGATCTACCTGACATGATGTACGAAGCAATCGACTATCCGTTGATTGAAGCGTTCATCGAACGATGGCAACCGGAGACTAACTCATTCCACCTCCCTTGTGGTGAGATCACTATTGGCCTTCTGGATGTACATATGATTTTAGGCCTACCTATAGAAGGGAAAGCAATGACTACTTGTAAGAAACTGGGTGCCAAGTTTAGTCATGATGAGATTATAAAATACTATGGTAGGAAGGGGGCGGAAATTTTTGGAGTAGATCCGCACACTTTAGATTCTGGGAGGGTGAAAGCTGATTGGTTAAGAAGGCATTGTGAAAACCTAGGTCCAGAGCGAAAGGGTTTAGGATGGGTGTTGTATACTGCTTCCTCGCTCTTATTTCCGGACAAGTCACAGAACTTGATCCGGCTTAGATATGGGCCTTATTTGGAAACCTATGCCCATGCTACGGGCATATCGTGGGGTTCAGCTGCTTTGGCCCATCTGTATAGGCAGCTGGGGGTATGCACACGACAGGGTTGTGCCCAGATGTCTTTCTGTTACACCTTGTTGCAGGTATTATACTTTCTAAGCGTTTAATTTACATACTTATATATATTTTCATATTTAACGTACTTTGTATTTCTTAGGCATGGATCTACAACTACTTCCCACACTTCCGACCTACTGAACGTCCTCGGTGGAGAGCGGAGCAACCATGGGCATACCGGTGGATGCCTAAGAATGTAAAGCTGAAGAAGGGGCAAGTCGGAAGGGACTATAGGGGAGCGCTCGATATTCTTATGCCGGAAGGGACTATGTTGGAACCCGTATGGAGCACAAGACTTCACCGATCATGAGCTTGCTCCCGCTCTATTTCACGGGGTGTTATCTTGCTGTGACATCACCGAACCACACATGCCTGATAGGTGTCCCAGACAATTTGGGAGAGTGCAGCGTATTCCTAGGCCAGTCATCGAACCGCTCAAAGCTCATAGGTTGAAAAACATTAGGTGTTATAGTGTTTTTTATGACGCCAACCAATGGCTTTGGGAGTCAAGAGATGTTCACTCTTTGTCTCTCGATGATATGGGGCCAGTTGCCTATGCACCACATGAATGCTCCCATGATTACATGGATTGGTACATCAAGAGGACCCATAGGTATATCCGTCCTGCAATCCCTGGGATGATTACTGAGAGACAGGTGATTGGCCGGGTGTACAATGACATGGACCGGTATCGGTTTGCCACTCCAGAGGATTTTGATTCATATCACGCCCAAATGCTACTATGTATGTCAAATCTCGCTCCCTTCCGACCACGAGAAGACGAGTAGCCTTTCGTTTTGTGTTTTGGATTGTGTTTTGGATTGCTTTCTTAGGTGTTTTGTTGATTGGATAATTTTGTTGGATTATGTTTAGGGATATGTTGGTGTTGCTTCAATTCTGTTCGTTTTTTGCATAACCTCGCAGAACGCGAGGTGTACACCACTCGCAGAACGCGAGTCTGCCCTATAGGAAACAGGGTGCTCTCAGTTGATATGCACGGTCTGTGGCACGGTTGGTGTTACTCGCGTTCTGCGAGTGACACCATCCTCGCAGAACGCGAGGAATGACATTTTCTGGAAAATGTCCATGACATTAGTTCCAGTTTAAGAATTTAAAAAACCATCTCCAGTTCAACATTACATTACAAATTCAGCGAATAAAACATAACTTCAACATTACATTTCAAAGGCGGCACATCGATGTGACACAAGATCGTGCAAAGAAAAAGCATCTCTTTCAGCGTTTCGCCACCAAGGAGTAAACACATGAGGTAATGGGCAGTTTTCTTCAAGACGCAACTACAAGAAAACAACAACGTTAGGAAGTTGCATATTAGATAGTAATTCATAAGTAGATCCAAAAACTTACCGGAACAAAATGTCTCTCACTCTGAATATAGAATAAGCAGAACGTCGGAAGTGTGTCACCATCTTCTAACCAAGTAGGACGTTGTAGAGGAAGGTAAGTGTAGTTAGCATTTTTTCCCACCGTTACGAACACTATGTTGAATGTGGATGCCACAAGGCATCCCATTTCCGGGGTAGCTAGCCAGTGATCTTCTGGAGCCCTTCCTATTCCTTCCCATGTAAGTTGGTGTAAAGCGCTCTCCAAAGTTGGTTGTTGTGGAGGTCCAATCCAAGTTCCTTGAACTAGGTGCCAAATCTCTTTGACCTTAGCTATCATCAAATCTCTTACTTCCCTCCATAAGTGTTGGTTGTCATGCAATTCATGAGCTATTGCTCTAAATCCACAATTTCCATCTCCATTTACCTCAAACCAACCATTCACATGGGTGCGCATTGACGCGGGTATGTGAGACTTTAAACAAAACATATTAAAGTGCGCACCTAATCTCTCCCCCTTCGTGTATTCCTTAAGCAAAAATTCTATGCATTTGTAAGAGACTTTGAACTTCAAGACTTTAAACAAGTCCGCCCCTTCAACAACTGTGAAGCTCTTATTCAAACTCTCGGTGAAAGACACAGTAATCTCCTTAAGTTGGTTCTCCGCCATTGTTTTGTATTCTTTGAACATTGTGTCTAGCCTAGCATTTCCACTTGACAAGTATGACTTAAGACATGAATGTGCTCCTTCAACTCTAAAATGTTCGAAAAACAATAAAATGCAAATACAAATCAGAACCTGTGGATCCTTCTGTAATGTGTAACTCCTCGCGTTCTGCGAGGTGTGTACACGTCGCGTTCTGCGAGTTCATACATTGTTCCAGGATCTTTGCATTCGAAAATGCATCAACACTGAATCAAGGAATTTACTCGCGTTCTGCGAGTTGGTATGCCCTCGCGTTCTGCGAGGTGTGCATTACAGAAGCTCTTTTTATCATATGTAGAAGGTAGACATAAATAACAGAACATACCTGTTTGTTGTGTTATTCCCGAGAGTGAAGACATTATCCGTCCATGCTGAAACAAGTCTTTCTTTGTAACGGTTTAGCCAATTCGTTCTCACGTACTTCAATACGGTTGGATAAGCTCGCCATTCGTCCTCAAGTTTCTTCAAAGTACTCTTGTAATCTTCTTCAGTGGTTTGTTCGAACACGTTATAATAATCATTTGAAATATTAACCCCCAATGCTTGTGTGCCCATAGCTATCTTCGCTCTCGCCTCTATGTTCTTCCTTACATGTCGCCTACATAAGAGAAACTTTGCATTTGGCCATAACTTGTCTGTTGCATTCATAAGAGCCATCTCACGGTCAGTGACGAAGCAAGTAGGCGATGCTCCTATTCTCAAATACATCGTCTGCAGCTGCTGCAACGCCCATAAATAACTATCCTCGCTCTCAGCCTCTAACCATACCCCGCACACAACAAAATTCTTCCATGTAGAAGTCAAACCGACTATCTTCAGGAAGGGAACATTGTACCTGGAACCAAAATACAGTAAGATAAATACAACATAAAAACAGAATGATAAATACTTACCTGTTCGTGCTATAAGTCGAGTCCATCAAAAGGACATATGGAAACGCCTTTAAGAGTTTCATTGATTCGGGGCTAGCAAAGAACAAGTCGCCTATTATCGAAGGGTTCGTTGCACTTGGCCTATACTCCATGAAGTAGTTGCTCTCTTTGCATTGGTGAAAGAATTCTTGAACCACGGTTCTACCTTCCATTTCCTCTTCCCTTATATGTCTTACCAAATTGTACACTTGGTTCTTCTTTGTGCAACTTCTGGGATCCTTGTTTATCTCAGTGTAAATCTGATTTGGAGAACAATGTGAAAGTACCATCTCACGAACCTTTTTCTTTTGATCCGGGGTTGGCCTCCCGGCAAATGCATTCCCGACCAAACTATCTCCAATAGGATGGTTGTGCAAACCACAAACAACCACTAATCTCCAATTCTCTTCAACCCGGTTCTCCATGAGCTTCAACTGAAATTTACACCCCGTTTTCTTGCTCTTTGTGTTTGATCTAACACCGACACCTTTAGGCCTATGGCTTCCCCCTTTCTCACAAATGATTTGAATCTTACCACTTTGCCCCAGTTTAGATGGTACAGTCCTTCCAATAGAGATCATAAACTTGTGTTGCTTTGCAACATTCAAAGCCCACAAATGACCAATCTCCTTAGAGGCAAACACTTGCTCCGTAGTGAAATATTCCGAATAATCCCTAGAAACAACCTCTTCCTCACATACGGGACTATCAAACTTTGGTGCAGTGCGTAAAGAGGGAAGAAAACACATCTCCTCTCCTACGTTTGTAGGTGGGTTAGCAAATTGTGAATGAAACGCATCATAGCTTGATGGCACCTCATATGTACATGGCAATTCATAAGTAGATGGCACGGGCAACTCATAAGTAGATGGCACAGGCAATTCATATGTAGATGGCACATGTTGTTCATATAAAGATGGTTGATGATAATATCCAAAGTCGTCAATCCCTAAATCAAATGACGGTGGCGAAACGGGCACCGTATTCCGCGAGGGGTAGGTGTAGTCATTCAACTGGATTGCATTCAATCCAGTGAACAAAGAAAAATTCACCTATACACAGTGCTTCTGTTAATACTCTGTAATGTGCAACTTCTCGCGTTCTGCGAGGAAGGCCCTTCTCGCGTTCTGCGAGTGGCTTCCTCTCGCAGAACGCGAGAAGTTGCTATTTCCTGAAACTAGTCATTGAACGGGATAATTTAACATAACATGAGTTCCTACATTCAAAACCATAAAAACCCTAAAAACATGAACACATCTAAGTTTTTGACATTATATGCAAAAGTCATCTCTTCAACACTTACCACTACTACTAGATTTAACATGAAATACAACATAATAAGTTCATTTTAGCTCTTAATGGTGCAAAACAAATTAAAATTCAAAAATTAAGTAAGAACATTACCTCATTTGAATGGTAACTTGATGAACCACCATCTTCATTCCCTCCTTTGTTGAATTCCTCTTCATCTTCCATTATTTTAGGTGTTTTTAGAGTGTTTTGAAGTTTTAAGGTTTTGAAAATGGGTTTTAATGGAGGGTGAAAGATGTGAAAGATGATAAAAAGAGGTGTTAGGGTAGGGTTAATAGGTGTTACGGAATACTTAAAATAAGGGGTAGTTATTATAGTTAGGTGGGGACAAGACATGTAGTAATGGCGCACAACAACGTCCATCTGACATGCTAATCTCGCGTTCTGCGAGGGACGTGACACTCGCGTTCTGCGAGGACACGTGCACTCGCAGAACGCGAGATTAGCATGCATGTAATTAACCTAATTTTTTGCTAATCTCGCAGAACGCGAGTGCACGTGTCCTCGCAGAACGCGAGTGACCCGGCGTTGTTTGAATAAAGTACCGGGCTGTATATAAGAATCGTGTAAAAATATGTACAAAGTTACTGTTACACATACAGAGCAGATTCACATGTCAGACTAAAATATTCAAGTCAACAAATGTGCACATGCTGCAATCAGACTAAAATATTCAAGCTTAAATCATTTCAGTACAAAAATCAGCATTCAATTCTATGAACAAAAAATCATAATACAAAATTCATTTGATCAAAACTGTCGCATTTGATCAAAACTCTCAATTGGGATAATACAATTCCGCTAAAAGATTGAAAATTCCTCTATTTGATCTCCTCCACCTTTCTCAAATCTCTAATCTCTGGTTCATATCAAACGATACGGGAAATGACAACATTAGGGATTTTCACTATCTGTACTTTTCAGTCTCTTCGAACTGGAAAGCAGCTCGCTTGATCTGCGATTAAGGAGTTCAAGTTAGTGTGGATCAACATAAAGAAGAAAATATCTATTGTGTTTTCTACCCCTTAACAAGAATGATTTGTTCACTTGAATTGTTTTCTACCCTTTAACAAGAGCTAGATGATGATCTACATTTGTCTCATATGTATGTCTCAAGCAAGTTCCATGATTTAATCACACGACTGTCCATGTAATCCAGTTTGTTAAGCTAAACTATAAAAGTCAGTCTTGGAACCAATTCAAGTGCCCTTAGGACATCTCCAATGACTTGCTATAAATTGAGATAGCAAATTTATAGCAAATATTAGACACCAACAATAAGCTAAAATGACAAATGATAAGAATATTCTTTTAGAGATGCTTCATTTTTCCATCTTGATTGCTAAATTTGGCAATCCAAAGAAAGTGAAGTGTGTGTGGTCCATTAAATCAATGATATTTCTTTAATAAATTGAAAATTGAAAGAGTGAAAATTGGTGTTACACTTGAAAATGACAAAATTATAGCAAGTGTTGTTGGTGTTACACTTGTTTGCTAAAATAGCATTTGTTATAATGTATCATTTCAATTGCTATAATCCTAGTTGGCTTGCTAAATTTAGCAAGCCATTGGAGAAACCCTTAGAGCATGACAGAACAATGTAGCAACGTAGCACAATCAAAAGTTTCCCACAGAAACTACCATCATTCGTTCCTTCAGATTATTTAAATCATAATGCAAATATACGGATCCAAGAAAGAACTATCACTTTTCTTACTAAGTTCTAAAAATCTATCAAATAGCCAATAATACAAAGTAATAGTCATTAACTTTAGGATTCATGCTAATATGCTAATCAAGATGTTATAATATTTGAGAAACAATCATACTCAAAGCAACAGGATTATAAGAATTGAAGAACATTATAAACTGCACAATACAAACTGGTCAACAGTCAATTAAGTGAAATAAAACACTCTGTTGTCCACTTTTCAACCTAAAGCAATAAGGTCCAAGAAGAGGTTCAAGTGCTTCACTAGTAAATGAAAATACAGAAAATATACACTTACCTTGGAAATTTTCGTTTTCTTTGGTCTATCAGTCCATCTATCACTAAATCACCATTATCCATAGAGTTAACACCAACCATAAGATTCAACAAATTGCTCGCGTTTAGGAATGTCTCAGAATCAGACAAGCCTGGAATTGATAAATCCTTGACTTTGTTTTTGACATATTGCATTACAATAAAACCTGGAAAACAGCAACACAGACGATAAATTTGCTGGATAAAATCAGAAATAATATAATCGCAAATCAAATAGCTCAATACTGTAATAAAGACATGTTATCCCATTCAGAGTACAACAAACTTGGAATTTCATTATCAATTCACTTTCATTACTCATTAGTCATTACACAGAAGTGGCCACTTCTTGAATCAGAAATTTCAGAGTACACAAATTCTATCCTAGCAAGGAAGAAATCATTAACCTTAGAAGATGAACTAGAAAGGATTGTGACAGCTAGATAGGTATATGATTAGAGGTTAATACAAAGTCAACATAGGAAACGTAATTCCGTATCACATTTTTATATATGGAGGCAAAACCAAAGTTAGGAAACAGATAAAAAAAACTATACCTAGAACTCGAAGCATTTTCAAGTTAAACTTCTTAGCTAAAGCCTCATGCCCAAGAGTTTCAGCACGTTGAATGACCAGCTTCTTCAAAGCTATCAGCAAATCCTGTGAAAAACAACAAATATACTTCAGTATCACCGGTTGAAAACTCAATTAACCTGAAAAGGCAAACCTTTTCCTAGTGTTCTAGACCAGTGATTACTAAATCAAAAAGACAAAAACTCAATCAGGCTAACTTAGTTAAATACAAACAAAATTCAATGGAAAAGCTTAATCGGTGTACATGCCATTTGCAAAGGGTTAATCCGTCTCATTTTTAACATCAAGATTTTGCTTCCAAAGATTATTACTTTAAAGCAAACGAAGAAAGAATGCAGATTTCAATTTGCTTACAAGTTCAGATTCTGATAGAGATAGAAGCCATCGAACATCTTCAGGCAAGTTATCTTCTACCAATCCTTCCTTCTCCATCAGAAAGCCAACTAATGGGTCACACAATCCACTACTGATGCCTAGCATACATGTGAAACTCAATTTCAAAACAACTCTTAAAGCTAAAGAAAATCTCACAAATTAGGGATCTTCATTCAATGCTAAACTGAGATATGCAAAGCAAGTAAGCAACAACCAATCAATGAATCAAACACAATTTATTTCAATTCTATTTCAACAAGAGGAAACCCATTCAGCAGAATTCATGTCATAGATAGAACCTCTCTATAGTCTGCAGCAAATTAACAATTCAGTTCATATCTCAAAGCACATAAATCAAAATACAATTGAACACTTACCAATTGGCTAAATATTGCAGTCTTGAATACTGATTTTAATCAGACTGCCTTCGGGGTTCAAAAGAGGCACACGACTGTCGGACCAAAACAACCTGCTGGATGAAAAAAATTGAACCCTTGTCAGTTTTATTGAAGCAAAGCACATCTGAATCATGTCATGGACGAAAAAAACAAGAGTAGAACAGGAGTAGACGAAGAGGATTCGAGTGAAGAGGATGGACGAAAAGGACAAGCAAAGCTGCACATCTGAGACTGAATCTGAAGCAAAGAACATGAGGAGGAGGAGAAGTGCAATTACCTTCTGCTGAACGGAGCGGTCGAGCGGTGGTGGCTGCCTGCTGCGGGTCGATGGTGGAGGAGAAACAACTAAGTTAGGGATTTTGTGTTTCCCCCCTTAATTTGACACCTTTGATACACCTCTTGCAAGCCCACCGGAGATCGGTCGGAACTCCTCCCGGATCGGACACCCTGGCCTCGAAAAACCGACCTGAAGGCTCCACCCTGGCCTTGACACCGGAGATCGGTCGGGCAAGCTCCTCCTCGGCAGCTGAGACGTACAGTCGATTTGGTATCCGAAGTGGGTGGTGGAGGTCGTGAGCCGAGATCGACGACGGTGGTGGTGGGTGACAGAGAATAGATATGTGAGCGGGGGAGGAGGGGTGGGTTTTATTCTGCTAAGAGGGGATGAGGCTGCTAAGATGAGAGAGAGATTAGGGTTTTAAGAAATCACAGAAAGGGAAGAGACATGAGGGTTTGGATGCAGACAAGAGTGTTGTTGAAAAACAAAGGGGCTTGATGCGTCCTGTTGTCTATTCCGGAAAAAGGAGGAGGGGTGATCCAGGAACACAGAAGGAGAGGACTGGCAAGAAGAAAAGCAAATAGTATGAGATTAAGAAGAACAAATCAACACCGGCTATGAAAACAGGTATATCCAGCTCACTGGTGTTTTTGATATGTTATTCTGGTTTTATGAAGTTGTTGGAGCCGGTTCTCGATGGCCTCGCGAGGCCCATAGGAAGTTGGGTCAGGTCCATGGAACGCGAGCCGGGTCGGTCCAAGAAGTCAGCCCAGAAGAATAAAGCGACTCATAAACAGGTGAAGCCCAGTAAGAGGATACAACGAGACTAAGTATCGAGGGGCAAATCGGTAATTGACTCGCGTGGGTCCCTGTTGATAGTATAAAAACGCAACCCAATGGATAAGGAAGGGAGATCTTTACAAAGAGAAAAACGCTTCACCTTCCTCTTGGCAGCAAGAAAAACACGAGAGCAAGCCTAAGCTTCAATCTTTCGAAACACTCACTTCCTAGAAGAGTTTAGACGTGTAGCACTTGTTTTACCACTCATAGTTTTGCTGTTAAGCTTTTAGTGTTGTTATGTACGATTTCTGAACTATTCGGTTTATTGTAAGCTTGGAACGTGAAACGTTTTGATAATACACTCTTCTTCCTTCACTTTGTTTCTCCCTAGTTTCATATACACTTGCGTTATTTCGAAGTCACTGGTTTTGTGTTAATTCTTCTTAGTGAAGCGTAAAAGGGCCGAAACCGGACTCTCCTTCTCGGCTTGGTTACGCAAGTGACATAGGTGTCGAGAATAAGGTTGGTCTTGAGGAAGAAGACGACGTGGTGTGTTACATAAGTTGATTGTCCAGACGCTCTGTGTCACGCGAAGTGTTGTGTCGCGTGATCGCAATTTCTGAGCTCCAACAGAAGTGTTTTTGGTTAATTTTTCTGTGTATTGCAGTATATGGCTTGCATATGTTCACTAAAGTAAGTGTTTAATCTTAATTGTAGCATTTGTACCGCCAGCTTTTGGAAGAACCACAGAGTCTGTTCCTGACAAAGCACGCATCAAGGTTATTAAGCGTGGTCAAGGGCAGGAAGTGCGTTTAATGGAGGCTGCATCTGATGCTTATGGCAGTGCGTTTAAAGTCTAGAGTTTATGTATTGAAATTAGGGACTTGATTGAAAAATAGAGTTACTGTACAATTAGAATTTTCTTTTTCATATTGCAATGCAGGATGATGCTACTTGAGGAGAATCAAATTGCAGTTCACTCAAGTAACGGACTAATCTTTGACGGTGTGAAGGACTATTCTCGCCATATAGCTGATATGATAGGACTCAGTGTGAAGGACTATTTCGTTTGGTTTTCTATCTATTTGAACAATCTGGATGCTGAATTGCTTACTTTAGGTATTAGCTGATTGAGAGGTTGTTGAAGTTTGATCTTCCCGATGTTGTGAATCGAGCTGGTTATAGTGAAGATTTTGTTTGATAATGTAATGGTGGTTGCGATTCTTGGAAACCGGGATAATTTGTGGGTGAGAGTAATTTTTGGATGTTTTGCTAAGTGGATAGTGCGAATTGGAGATGAAAAGCTCTAATTTTGTCATCTTTGGTTCCAGATTGTGGAAAAATTTGTTTCTGTTCACTATTGGTAGTATCCTTGCACTGATCGCACTCTTTGGGATATTGTCGTCCAAAGAATTTGATAGAGCAAGTACTTCTGTGGTGCCTGATTATTTTTCCAAGTATAGGAAGCTCAAGGAACAAGCAGTGATTGATTATTATGATTTGAGTGATCTCTCACTGCGGGTTAACAATAAAATTAAGGAGCTTCCGTTTTGCGGTAGAGAGAGAATCAATTATGCGCCGTGTTATAACTCCACTGCGAATCAGTTAGCTGGGTTTAAAGACGGTGAGGAGTTTGATCGGTATTGTAGATTATCGACGAATGAAGAGCAGTGTCTGATTCGAGCTCCTAAGGAACATAAGATCCCATTGAGATGGTCTGCTGGTAGAGATGTGATATGGAGTGGGAATGTGAAGATTACCAAAGACCAATTTCTTTCCTCTGGAAGCATGACAAAGAGGTAATGTTTTTTTGTGTGGTTGTATTTTTTGCATGGAAATATATGGCTTATTTCATAATGAAATGTAGGATGATGCTACTTGAGGAGAATCAAATTGCGTTTCACTCAAGTAACAGACTAATTTTTGACGGTGTGAAGGACTATTCTCGCCAGATAGCTTATATGATAAGACTCAGTAGTGACTATGATTTTTTGGAAGCTGGTGTAAGTCTTTTCTTCTTTAACAAAGGATGAATCTGGGTATCTTTTCTGACGTATGCTATTAGCATTTGAGACTGTCTTTCATGTCTGGATAATGAACATTCAGTTTATTGGCTTTTAACAACTGCAGGTACAGACAGTTCTAGGTATTGGATGTGGATTTGGTAGCTTTGGAGCTCATTTAGTCTCCCTCAAGTCTCAAGGTGACCCCTTTCTGTATTGTGCAGCGTATGAAGTAATTGGTAGTCAAGTTCAAAGTTGAACGCATCTTACTCTCTCTGGAAGGGATGCTCTACAATTGCAAGCGCTGTAGAACGCATCTTACTCTCTCTGAGGACTTCGTCTCCAAGGTACTAAAATCCGGTGTTCTTGGTTTTGATTCTTTGTAGGTATGAGGTTACTATTGATTCTTCAAATTAGAATTTTCTGTTTAATTTGAATGTTTTGCGCTTATACTGGAAAATGAAACAAGAAATGTTATGTTGATGCAACATGGTTTTACACTGGATAGATGCCCAATTTTATGGTCGTTCTTCTGTTCTTATTGTAGTTGTCGAGCCGTTTCCTTATAACACCGAGTTAGAATATCATAACACTATTGATGGGCCATCAAACAAATATTGTAGAGGTGGAAGAGCTGCATCTTTCAACATCACCCGTAGCAGGTTGAATATTCTTCAACTCAATATTTAAACTGATTTTGATGATTGATAATTGTTTTTCCACCCTAACTCTTGGTTTTGTGAATGATTAAGCCTATTGATAAGGTTTTGCCTTCTTTATTGAATAGCTAACGACCATCTCGCTTCGTGTTCCGATTGTCGTCGTCTTTGTTCTCGATCTCATTGTAGGGCTCGAGAAATAGACCACCTATGATCAACTCAAAGTTTCTATCAAGTAAGTTGGCTTCATATTACAAGTTTTTATCCTTATGGTTTTTATAATGAATTAACTCTGTTTTGTTTGTGATTTATAGGGAAGAGTTTTAGACTAATAGGAAAGTTATCTTGGGATACACCGAAGACGATGTCGTATTAACAGATTTCATAGGTGACAAGAGGTAATGCGGGTTGTTAAGTAGCAAAGATCAACTGCAAATTTAATGATCTTCGTTTCCTTATAATCTTTTCGAGTTTTGATGGGTGAATATTTGCAACGCAAAGGCTGGAATTTCTATGAAACAATTTTGTGAAGCTGGTGTCTTGGGATCTCCGTGTAGGTTCTTTAATTATTTGTGTGTTGATCTTTCAGTTCATATCAAAGAAGGCACTAACATATGCGTCATTGATGAGTTTGACAACATGGAGTTGTATAGTTCATCTTTCCTCTTTGTAGTACTGGAAATTTTGGACTCAAACATCTCATATTATGGGAAGAATTGATGGGATGGGAAGTAAGCAACCAGAATGGGCTATGTATAATGCATCCATGTCCAACTTTATATTGTTTGAGTATGCTATTCTGGTGGTGTGATGCCCACGTTTTCTTCCTCCACCCAAAAAATCAGGAGCATTAACGTACGACCCATAGGTAAATCATCTTTTAAATTGACATGTTTCTCCACTGAAACGAACGATATACTCCAAATTTGATGGGGGTTGAATTGTGATGGGTGCTTAAGTTCTCAAGAATGTGCTCCACATGTTGAATTGACCTGTTTTTAAATTACATAAAGATGACTGTGTCCTTTCCTTTGACTAATTTAATTCAATTTTCTTATTCATGTGCCTATTGTGATTCCAATGTCTTATCTCCTTTTATTGTGACTAGAAACGGGCTTCCGCGCGTAGCGCGGGCAAATTACAGTTTTTAATATGATTTAACGTTGTTTAATAGGTGTCTAAAAAATTAGTTTGGGCTAATCATACTCACAATCCTTTATGATATAGAAATGTAGCATCAACAAAGCAGTCTCTAATCTTTGTTCTACCAAAAAGCAAAAAAATAAAGTTTAATTAATGATTATGTTTTTTCTGAATGTTTAATTAATCATTTTAGCAATTGACACACCACTACCTATGAATTCGTCTCTCCCTTTAAAATCATCACATTACCTAATTAGCTCAGGTGCTTTTTTTTGCCAAACAATTAGCTCGTGTGTTGGTGTTCCTATTTTATTAGGGTTTAAATCAACAGAATGAAACCCGCGTACAAGTCTTGCGTAATTATAAATTCTTAAATGTTTCATAATAGATATTGAAATGATATTATCTCATATAATCAAATGAGTTTGATGATTTGTACCTCTTCTCTCAATTCACCAAATTGTTATATCATTTTGTAATGTTATTATAATATACGGGACATAAGTTTTTAAATATGATTTTTAATACTCTTGTAATGCACGGGACAAAAGTTTTTAAATATATGTTATTTGTGTATGCAATTTCTTCAATGCACTATATGCTAAAATTTTATTCAAGTCTTGTTTACAATATTATTACCAACTCCACAGATTTTGGTATATAAAATAAGGTAATCTATTTTAAGGTAATCTATTTTGATTTATTAATAGCCAAGTTGGTGAATATATGAGCTATTTTTCTGTCTATAACTCATTACAATTGAATAAACTCGAGGACCAATTATTGAATGTCATTTCACCATTGTATACAGTTTTGACGTGTTTACTAAATTATCATGCTTGTTGTATACAGTTTTGCAGGAGCATAGAAAAAAAAAAGCAACAACTTGAATCAAAACTGCAACTTTAATGTCATAGTATAGTTACAAAGGAGATGAGCTCGTTCTACGCAGTTGGTACTTAGGTTCGAGAGGAGGTGCACTTGGCAACAACTTTTCCACTTCCTCTAAAGAAAATATTGTGCAGGCAGAATTTAGAGACATGAAAGAAGCTACATGGTTCATTTCACAACATAGTTTTTGCAAAATAACTCCAATGAGGACTTCAAAACAACGAAAACAAAGGAACTTTTCAAGGGTTTGACTATGAAACATTACGTATTCATGTCGTCTATATGTGTTCTTTGTCACTTATGAGGATCTCAAGAGAAGCTCACTTTCAGGCAAATGCTAATATGCACGGAGCTTAATACTGTAGTTGATAATGATGCCAAAAAATACACTGAATCATAACCAAATAGATCAAACTTAAAGGATTATTAAGCCTATTCTCACAGGTCATATAAAACATTCCTTACTTTAGTTTTTTTCAGCTTGTCAATTTCTTCCTTCAATCCTGATATCTTGATCTCCAGCTCTTCCATATACGCCTATGAAACACGACAACAACATCAGCACACATACTGCATTGAACAAATCAATATACACAACAAAAAATACACATGGAAAAAAACTAAACTTGTTTCCTTGCGCGTGATCGAGCTGCAGATTCACGGTTCTTAATCATCCTCTTCTGTCTTCTCTCAACCGTCACCATCTCCACAGAAGCCGACCTCTTCCTCCCACATTGTTGTGCATCAAACAGATTTTCCCATCATGTCATAGTAGCCAGAGACTGATTGGAGTTATTTCCCATCATTTTCCTATATAGATAACCAAGAAAATGTGTTTATCCGTGTAAATGCGTTTCTCTTTGATTCATCAACAAAACTTATTTTTCTATAATGACAAAGTGAGCACTGTTAAGCTAGATTTGATATATGACATGGTCAAGTACTAATAAAACAAAGGCAAAATGCTTGCTCTGAATTTGGTGGCTTCTTGGTTATCTATATAAGCAAGCAATTCCTCCTGCCTAGAGCGTCATGCATCACCTCTCCTACATTTTATCCTAAAACCCACTAATTATAATTTACATGTACCTCTCCTCCATTTGAACACAAAGGAACTAAATTGAAACACAACATTGTTTCGTCAAGAATTACGGGTACAACTCAAAACTAATCAAATGCAGAGATTCAACACAATCATGTCATATCCAGGGGGATCTTCAAATAATGAAGAGGTCTCAATGCTTTTTCTTCTTATCCAATAGCAAAATGGCCAGCCTTTCGATCCTTTAACAAAGAAGACAATAGCATATGCAATTACTAAGTTGGAAACCAGTAGAGATGGACATACACAACAATGCGTTAAGATCCACACACACACACACACAAAACGTACCTGCTGTTGCATCCTCCTCTTGTTCAAGTATTGTGTTCGCGCTTTATTCATCACTGAATTTGGTGACTTGAACAATCTCTGTAATGCACACGATTATTTATTAATGATTTAAAAAAAATATTACTTTTATATGGCATTCTCGATTATCCAAGAATGTAAAATCAAACCTTTTCAACAAGCTTATTGGAAGCATGTTCCTCCTCAATTATGTTCAACTTCCTTTTGGGTGAGAATCCAAATACTTCATGAAGAAATTCATTTTCATGTGCACATTAGAAACAGTCGGCATCAGTTGCCGAAAAAACAAAAGGCATCCAACAAAAAATAAAATCATGCTCGAGCATTTACTGAACCTGCATGTGCTTAATAAAGCCTCCCTTAAGAAAATGCTTCAGAAAGTTCAACTGTCATGACAGATAGGAATCAGTATATATATAGTTATGTCAGATAATTTAGGACACCGAGAGACGGAGAGATATTGGGACCTGTATAAGCTGTGACCATGACGACACTGTTAGTGATTCTCCGCCAATTTTGATTGTAGTTTAAGGAGGATATCCATCCTGAGAGCAGTAATTAAACAGAATCAACAAAATGGAAAAATAAAAAAATAAAAAAGTACAATAAATTAGAGTAGCGTATTATGCACCTCTAGGAATCGAGAACATCATGAAACAAATTCTTCTAGTTGTTAAGTTTGGAAAAAGTGATGATAAGTTGTCACTCTCCAATATTATGAACTCGACAAAACATGCTTGTCACGAGCGAAGAAAAAAAAACACATATAGACAATTTGTATCATAGGAACATGTTTCTTGATCAGCATATGATAAGTTAGAATACTTACATAGAGTTCCACATACAGAATTACCTGCAATCACAGATAAGAAAATACAGTTAAAGAAATATTACAATTCTTCAGTAGAGAATTTAACATACATGGGTTACATATCCATTGAATTACATTTTGCAAGAATGTAGGAGTATTTGAAAAAAAAAAGTTGATAAACACATTTTGCAAGAATGTAATATAAACTGCCCAAACAGTTGCAAATATGATACAGAATGGAGAAACAGCTAAAGTGATATAGGATTTTCTCCCAGAAATGAATGACTTTGCAGCTGGTTTGAGAAATCCGCAACATGACATGCTTAAAAATTTAGGATCCGCATAAAAAACTCAGAACATGATATCACAATAAGTCTTACCACTTTTACATGTTTTAGTAACAAGCATCATAATTTTTACAACTATTAGTATTTAGAAGCCATGTCAAAGAGAGAAGAGGAATGAAGATGAATTGGGAAACCAGAAACAAAGAATGAGACCGTCTTTATAGGGCCAAAATTAAAGTAGAATATACGAAATAGGAAATAAAATCATGTAGAAAAATGTTGCGGATACAAAAGAAGAGATTGCCCCCACATGTAGAAAATCTGGGATAATCCATTCCAAACTGGGTTACTTTTTATTAGGACAGGAAAAGAGAGGGTATTCACTACACAATCCCATTATCGTACTATCCTTAAGATGAAGACGGAAGGTATTTTCTGCTCCATTTAAGAACCCTTCCACATAAATGACATTGCCAACAAACTAACAGTCAAACAAACTTTTGCAATTACATTATTGAAAAGTGGTTGTTGATGTCCGAATAGCTTAAGTTGGGATAGAATCACATTTAGCAGGTTATCCAGCTGATGTGATTTCATAACAAAAAATCATTGAGTTCTTAAACATTAGTTTCCTAATCTTGATATTATGATAGGGTCAGATCTTCCGGCTAAGTACTACAAATGCAATTGCAGATTGATGAAGAATGACCCAAAAAGAATGAACTTACTTCATGTTGTTTTCGGGGTGTTGTATCCTCCAAATGGAAATAGGAACCTAGCGCGACAGAAAATTTCCAGGGTGTTTTGCCTTACTCAGGAATAGCCTATATAAACCCTGAAATTGCAGATAAACCAGTTGAGATTCAAGGAAGCAAGACTTAGTGAGCAATGCCAGAGAGCAACATACACATGAATCCATTGAACTCAAGAGGGAAACTAAATTGTAAGCTAACATTGCTTCAAACTAAAAGCACGAATTTACCCAAGAAACAATTTTTAATATTGAGCCAAAGTAATCTTCTTTAGCTCACATAACAATAGCAGTTTTTCAGACATCAGCAACAAATTTCAAATCAATTTTAACAATTTGGAACGGCGATTACAAATTTCAGATAAGAAACTTGAAAAAGATCCATATACCTGGAAAGAAGATGAGAAACGCGAACGCAATGACAAAAACCCTAGAATCCATGGAGACGCTTCGATTGTGCAAGATGAATTACTTCGTATCAATCAAGAAATCACGGTTAGAAATTGAGACAACGAATTAGAATGAGGGCCGAAAAATGAGATAGGGATCGACAATAACACGACCTGAATCAGATTCCCGAAGTATCGGCAGATCGATCCTTTTCCTGCAATCATATTTCTCAGCATGTTTATAAACCTCTTTGACCAAATGCCCGAAATGCGCGAACGTATCTAGGGTTTGCACTGCAGCGGCGTCAGGCCTCAAATCTGCAACGAGCATGACAGGAGAGGAAGTGCAAACTCGGTGCATCTGGAAATTACAGTCGACATTTTGACAGGAGTACCTTCTTCCCCGACCGGTTCTGTTACATCCTCCACAGCCGAACTGCTTTTCCTTGGCATCGACCTCGTTTAGAGGATGCGCGTGGTGATGATGCATCATTCCGACTTCGAGCGGCCTGTTCTCCTCTTTCTCTATCTCGATTTCTCTTTCCCGCTTTCTCTCCTCACCGATCTCTTCGTCTCGCTTCTTTATGTCGTCTTTGTCCCGGAGAAGAGCGATTGTGCCGCCCACGACAGCTCCTAACGCTCCCGTGCAGCCGGAGTGGAGAACAGAGTCGGAGTCTCCAGCTTTAAGCTCCGCGCGCAAGATGTGGACCGAAACCGACTGGAAAGTGGAGAATTTGTTATCGAGATTTGACTTCATCTTCTCCACCGCTGAGTCGCTGAAGTGGAAGACCTTTCCTCGTTGAGGCGGAGGCGCAACGGCTGTTCCGCCATTGGTGACCTCTGGTGGAGCTGGAGGGGAGAACACTTTTCTAAAAACCTAGGGTTCAGGTAAAGGTAATGACGGAATCGAAGAGAATGGTGAGGGGATTGAAACAGAGTTATTAGAATTTAATGTTGTACCAATTTCATTTACTTTTGGCTATAGGCAGCCAGCCATTATATAGATAAGATTCTAGGTGTTGAGATTAAGAAGAATGTCATATATGTATCATCTCCTCAGACAAGGGTCTTTGTGATTCTGATTTTGTCATTCAATTTTTATTGCCATTACTTTCACAATCAATAGCTTTATTCATATATAGGATTAAGATGATGATTGTGCTCTTTCCCTCTGACTGGTTTTTTTATTTCCCCTCTCATTCATATAATTCATGATTGTAGGACTAAGATGATATAGATTGGTTGATTACATAATGAAGTTGGTTCTTTTATATGACTTTTTCCCCTAATGAGCTAAATCTTAATGTAGTTTTAAATTTTAAACTCTCTATTTCAAAAGCTTTACAAGTAGCGTGCAAAGATAAAACATCAGTGATTACCGGTGTGAAGGAAACAACACAAAAAACAATATACCACCCACAAAAAGTTGCTGAAAATAACTGCGACAAAGAGCCCCGGAGGGGGAGGGCTAGTTCAAATATAGTTGACATTTGTCCCAATACCATTACACTTTTAACATCACTGTTGAACAAAAATGACATCATCAATCAATAGTGTTGTACTCCGTATTTTCCTAATTAATTCTACTCCCCAACCAATAGTTGTTGTTTGATCTTAATGGAGTTTAGAAATTACTGTTTAAATTATTATTTTTTGATCCATGTTTAAAATTTGGTTGCTGCTATTTCTTGATACAAACAAATGAAACAATATTTGACATACAAAACAATATTCTCAACTTTATAATTTGAAACCGTGAAATAAAATGTACCAAATGCAAGTTCTGACTCATCCATCTTTAAAGTTTAAACAATATCATTTTACTAATTAATGAACATTGTTGTTGATAATTTTGTCAAATAATTGAAAAGTTGTAGAAAAAGTAGGAAAAAAAAAGAATGACCATGAGTATTGGGCAACCATTGGGACTTTGGAATAGTAATAGAAATAGATGGATATGGAAAATAGATATTGATAAAAAGAAAGAGAGAAATATTATTAAAATATTTGATGCACAGGAAAAAATGGAGACTATTGTACTCCTTCTGTCTCATATTATAGATCACGTTTTTCGTCCAAAATATAGATCCTACTTTCTTTTTTTATCTTTTGTCTTCTGGGAAAGTGTCAGGTGAGAATAACTTTTAAAATACAAACGTGAGAATGATGCACATTAGTAGTAAACTGATGCACATTTAGTACTAATTTGATGCATATTCGTTGACACTTGCACATTTAAGTATATTATTTAAGTATATTTTGATGCACATAAGTCATTCTCACGTTCTCATTTTAAAAACTATTCTCACCGGAATCGCACTCTTGTCTTATTATCAATATCACATCAATCTACACTATATTTCCTCTTTTTACATCAAAATTCACATTAATTCACTTTTTTATCTTCTCTTTCCTACATAAAAATCTGCACCCACTCACAATCTCTCTTTTCTCCACTTTTATTTCTCTCTTTCTTAATTTACCTCGATAACAACAAACGTGATCTATAATATGGGACGGAGGGAGTATATACTATATACTTTGTTTCATCGGAGATATCATGCTTTATTATTATTTATAAAAAATTAAAAAGAAAAGAAGCCACCTCCACCTGCACGGCTCCACCTCAATCAGAAACGCTATTCGGCGCAATGTCTAATTATCTCTGCCACTGCGGGAATGGTTTCAGATCCAAGTTGCTTCCTCTACTCAGTAAAAGCCTGTCGAATCGCATTCATTGCCAGGATTAAAGAGAGGAAAATGAGGAAAATTTCGGATACGCATTGAGAATTTATTTATATACATTCAAAGGGGCGATCGCCCAGCCCACAGGCTGGATTTCAGGTTCTTGGATTGCTTCTACATATGAATCTGCGTCGCTCCCCAAAAACCACCCAGTAATCGCCATGCCTGGGAAGAGGAAAAGGAAAACTATATCGTAAGTATTGTTTTTCATATTATTACTCTACTGTCCTTAATCTCCCCAATTTGGAGCTTTTGATTCATTGTAAAGCAGAATTGTTCGACTCACATTTGAAATATACTTGCTTTTAGTCCTAATTGAATTCTATGGCCTGAAGATAATGCACATATAGGCTGTATCGGGAAGATTTTGATGATTTTAAGGGGTTTTACAATGTTTTGTTTCGTGAGTCTTGATCAACTGTAGCCTTGATGGGGTTCAAACTGCTTTGAGCAGCATACAGGGTTTCAATTGAGGTTTATGTGGTTGAGAACTTGAGATTCTTCTTTGTGATCTATACTTCTGTGGGTATGTATCTTTGACTTGATATTAAATTTGGTTAAAGAGGAGACTTTTAGAGTGAAGAAAGTACATTCAACATATGAGCTCATAACACCAAATTTGAACCTGATATGTGGGGTTTAGTTGTCTGGGATTCACTCAGACCAGCCTGCTGCTTTCTGGGTTTTAAATGAGCATTTGTTTCCAGATGATTCATCAGCAATTATTAGGTGAAAATAGCAGGAGACATAAACCTACATTCTAGTGTATATTTTATTCTATTATCACTTGAAAACCTTCTTTGGCTTGTAAGTGGTATATTGCAATCAGTTTAGAGTTTGAAATCACAGCCAGTTTCTACTCAAGGGGTTGTTTTTTGTTAAATATATTTCTAAGGTAACAGATTTTTGTATTTGGTGCATTGCTTTTCTCTTATCCTGTTAAACTCTTGCTTTTTTGAAGTTAACTACGGCGATGAGATAACTAGAAAAGGTAGAATTTGCTGTTTTGTTTTGCTGGTATTAGCAAGCTTTCATCTGCAATTGTATGATCTATCTGGTCTTTAACCGCTATCTTGGCCTATAAAGTTGTGACCAGCACTCGGAATACTCTTGATTTTGACAGAATTTTGAACTGCTATCTTTCAAAGGTGTTAAATCATATAAAGATTCCTTTGAAGTGGTTATTTAATGGCTCTAGAGTTGCATACAACAAATAGTTTACCTAAAAGTGGTGTGGCTGCTATTTCAGATATATTTCATTAGGCTAATATAATTTTGAATCCACTGCATTGCTTTTGTTGGCTTTTGCAAGCACATATAGTTGCATTCTTTTACCCCTTTATAACTCCCATTTTTTTTTACCTTGGACAGTGAAGATTTACTCAAAAAGGGACTCAGATATTGCGTCTTGATTAGTCCTTTTATAAACCCAACAAAATAATGCAATTTGTCAGTGTTCGCAAGCATTCTTTTCTATTCTATTTCGTAGTTGCTACTTTTAAACAGTAGAAATTTGCATTTACTGTTAGAAAGAGTGACAAGCTTAATGAAACGGGTTGGGTTTCGGTTTCCGCTTATTGATAAGCTTTTTCTTATTTTCTGAATGTGGTGATACTGCTAGACACCGAAAGTGCCCCAAAAAGAAAATAGAAGATCAAATAGAGCTGCATTCTCGATCTGTCCTTACAATTGAGCAGAAAACAGATGGCTTAGAGCTTCAGTCTTGGTCTGACCTTCCAACTGAACTTTTGGAAAAAGTACTTTCCCCTTTAACCTTGATTGAAAATGTCCGTGCTTCTGCTGTTTGCAAGCATTGGCATACAGTCGCTGTTTCTGCCCGAGTGATAAATCAGCCACCTTGGATAATGTATTTTCCAAGGCGTGGGGAGGTTTATGAATTCTATGACCCTTACACTCGGAAATCATATGCAGTTGAGCTAAAGGAGTTGGCTCAATATAGGGTTTGTTCCTCAAAAAATGGTTGGCTTCTAGTTTGTGGGCCCAGAAGATCTGCTGGGTTCTTCAATCCCTATACTCGGGAGATAATTAACCTGCCCAGTCTTCTAATGACTTATCAAATAGTTGCTTTCTCTTGTGCTCCTACAGATCCTTGCTGTATCGTGTTTGCTATTAAACACATCAGTCCTAGTACTGTGACTATCAGCACTTGCAAACCGGGGGCAAAGAACTGGTCCACAAGTAATTACCAGAACCAACTTCCATTCGTCAGTAGTATCTGGAATAAGTTGGTTTTTTCTGGCGGGTTGTTTTATTGTCTAAGTCTTACGGGTTGGCTTGGGGTTTTCAATCCTGTAGAAAGAACATGGAATGTGCTTGTGGTGCCTCCCCCTATGTGTCCTGAGAATTTCTATGCTGAACACTGGTGGAAAGGCAGGTTTTTGACTGAGCATAAAGGCCAATTATTGGTGGTATATACTTGCTGCACTCAGAATCCGATTATTTTCAAGCTCGATCGATCAACTATGGAGTGGGAAAGACTGCAGTCCCTGGATGATGTCACACTTTTTGCAGGCTTTCTTTCAACCCATTCTGGAACTGACCTTCCTGGAGCAATGAGAAACAGTATATACTTCTCTAAGGTCCGTTTCTATGGAAAGTGCTGTGTATCATATTCATTGAGGCAGCGAAGGTACTATCCTCGGAAACAGTGTCATGATTGGGGAGCAGAAGAACAATTTAAGAGTGTTTGGATTGACCCACCTAAGGATTGGTCTTCCTTCATTCAAGGACATGGAATAGTACCTTGGTGAGTCCATTCCTTTCTCTTTACAGTGTTCTAATGTTTAGTTGTTTACCGTTGCAGCTTTGAATGATTTCATTATTTTAGTCTTACTATTCTGATTATGTTGGACATTTTTGCTCGTGGCTACTAGGATTTGAACTTGGTTGTGTAATATTGTATAATTATCTATTATCGAGAATTATAAGTGTTTAGATGATAAATGTGAGGTGTCTTAAACTTGTAAGAAAACTTACTGCATAGAACCTATATCGTCATATTGCAGATCGCCGAAGTTTCTTATGTGTTGAACTTTCAATTCTACATCTTGGTCCCCTAAACTCTATAATTTTTGTAATATGCAGACAGATTAGAATAATGACGGTAGTGTTTTTTGTCATCCCCGGCGGTTTAATAAAAAAGTGCCGTAGTTGATGCTCTCCTGGTTTCTTGCTCTGATGAGGGGGAGGAAAGTGGATCAAGGATGCAATGAAGCAAGTACTCAGTAAGTAGCATCTTAGAGAACCCAGCATTTCACTCTGGAATTGAGTGCGTACTAAAAAGTGCAGCGACTTAGTGTAGTTTGATGACTTTCATGTTTTTCTATAGCATCATATTATCAACTGAACTATTTAAAATTGTGAAAACACGCCCAAAGAAAAAGGTTCTTAGCCGTTTAATGGTTCATAGGACTTTTTTAATAAAATTGTAGAGTCTTCGTCATAAAGATGAAATAACTGTATAAAGTCAAGTGTTTAGCACTTCGATTAAACTCAAAAAGTTATAAAAGTTCATTTGTTATGACTTATGAGATTGCTCTTTACCTTGTCTGCTCTTGCACTTTTTCTGTGATGAGCTTGTTTTTTGAATTCCCAGCATAAACTATCTGGAGGAAAATTAAGCAAGCATCTCTCCTTTTACTCTTCTCCAGAGATTTAGGGGTTAACAAAATTAGTCTATAAATAATCCAACCACAAACACAGATATTATAGCAAAATAAGTGCACCTTCTTGATGACAACGAATGCAGCAGCAGAAAGAGCATGATCACTCCCGAAACAATGAAAGTCTTCATGACACCCTCTTTTGGGCAGCTCTTCTGACACCATGTTTTTTTCTCTGAATTTTAAGGAAATGCACCCTCCTTGTTGCCCTTTTCACCCAACATAAAATTGGAGAAAAAAATGTTATACAATAGAAGCTTTTTGGGCAGCCATAATACGTTTTGAATTTCATGTAACATTTGGGTGATTAATCAGGTTATTCAAATCTCAAGTTTTGGTCCATGATTTATTTATACAATATTGTGATGATTGACAAAAATAAATTGTTTTTTTTTAAAACAAAATGAATATTATTAGTGCACCTACCTAGATGATGAAAACATATCACACGTAGTAGTTTTGGTCATTGGCTATTTCAGAAAAGACAAAGTCAGCCTCAAACTGTCTTGCTTCCTGGGCTCAAATGCAATACACCATTAACATCAGGTGCTGGGAATTTTCAACCCAAGACTCCATCCCCATTGTAATTTAAGTTTGGTTTTCAGTAAACTTTTTTTTGTTTAATTAAGACAATATGCAACAAATATTTCTCAGAATAATATGCTCTTGTATGCGATTTCCAGAGCTAGAACATTGAATATTGCTGTGCGGATGAATCTGTCAGTGTAGATTATGTACAGTTATTGATGGCCATTGGGAGAGAGACAGTTGGATGAAGAAGAGATCGACGGGGTTTAGCAGCACTCAAAATGAAGGGTAGTGCATGAATGTAAGTTTTCCCGAATAGAGCACAAAATGCAATTCCAAAACATGGGTGGGTAATTGTTTCCGCTTATCTTGATAATAAACGTTACACAACCCACTAGTGCAAATTCGTACATAATAAACTATAATAGCACAATCAAAACCTAAACCAATGTTGGGAGTACCTACAAAATGGAAACACAAAACCAAATTGACAAGCTAAAATGTTATTAAGGTATTTGGGTAGAAACCAAAACCCAAAGCCAAATTCCAAGTCGTACAATAAAACTGTCCATTTAACTTGAAACACAAAAAAATTGAAGTCTCTTTGCTATTGTCAAATTGCATCTACTTGATCTTCTTCTTCGGCCTCAGCTGCAAGGTTCAAACAACACCCATATCAGGCATTTCATCCAACAATTCATACTCAGAATAACACACTAACATGCCATACAAAAATACGTGAGAAAAAAAAGTTCTTTAAATTGTAGGCACTTATAGACGCAAAGCTACCATTAAGCAAAGCAGTATTGCCTGGAAAGTGCCCTTTATTGATTTATAGAGAAGTGCTTCATAAAATGGCCATAAACTTTAATGCCATTTTCTCTTTCTTAAACTTCTCAAATAAATACAGAAAATTCAAACAACTTTGATCATATAAATCAAATTTATGAAGTTCGGTAAGCAGACTTGTTGACAGGATTCACAACAATCGGCCAGTAAACTTCCTATTTAATTTAGCTACAGCCACTAAAGACAGGTCAAGAGAATCAGGAATATAAACAAAGCTCTTCTCTTGGTACAATGTAGCTAAAAAGACAAAAAAATGTCGGGGACTTTCAAAAGTATTCAAACCATTATTTTGACATGCATATCACATTTATGAAGTTCGGTAAGCAGACTTGTTGATGGCATTCACAACAATCGGCCAGTAAACTTCCTATTTAATTTAGCTACAGCCACTTAGGCAGGTCAAGAGAATCAGGAATATAAACAAAGCTCTTCTCCTGGTACAATGTAGCAAAAAAGACAAAAAAAAATGTAGGGGACTTTCAAAAGTTGATTCACACCATTATTTTGGCATACATATCAAATTTATGAAGTTCGGTAAGCAGACTTGTTGACAGGATTCACAACAATCGGCCAGTAAACTTCCTATTTAATTTAGCTACAGCCACTAAAGACAGGTCAAGAGAATCAGGAATATAAACAAAGCTCTTCTCTTGGTACAATGTAGCTAAAAAGACAAAAAAATGTCGGGGACTTTCAAAAGTATTCAAACCATTATTTTGACATGCATATCACATTTATGAAGTTCGGTAAGCAGACTTGTTGATGGCATTCACAACAATCGGCCAGTAAACTTCCTATTTAATTTAGCTACAGCCACTTAGGCAGGTCAAGAGAATCAGGAATATAAACAAAGCTCTTCTCTTGGTACAATGTAGCAAAAAAGGCAAAACAAAATGTAGGGGACTTTCAAAAGTTGATTCAAACCATTATTTTCAGTAAGCAAACTAGCTGACGGCATTCACAACAATCAGCCAGTAAACTTCCTATTCAATTTAGATACAGGCAGCTAAGGGCAGGTCAAGAGAATAGGGAAAAATATCAAAGCTCTTCGCTTGGTACAATGCAGCAGAAAGAAGAAGAAAATTCAAAAGTTATTACTTTCAAAAGTTGATTCAAACCATTATTTTCAGTAAGCAGACTAGCTGACGGCATTCACAACAATCAGCCAGTAAACTTCCTATTCAATTTAGATACAGGCAGCTAAGGGCAGGTCAAGAGAATAGGGAAAAATAACAAAGCTCTTCGCTTGGTACAATGCAGCAGAAAGAAGAAGAAAATTCAAAAGTTATTACTTATTTCAAACTATTATTCTGGCCTACATATTTATGAAGTTCGGTAAGCAGAATAGTTGACTGAGCTTCACAACAAAACGGCCAGTAAACTTCTCCTGTAGTTAAATTTAGCTACAACCAATAGGTCAAGAGTATTGGGAGAATTGACAACTCATCTCTTGGTACATATAGCAAGGAAATGATTAAGAATATAATGCATAGAACTTTTTACTACAAGTATATGACACCTTAACTAAAACTGATCTCTCTATGCTACTGATATAAAACAATTTTATGTTTTCGCATTTCCAACTAAACATGGGTAAACCAAAATCATAGGAAAATACATCAACCGGTATAAAGGATTGTACCTGGTTGCTGTGACCACATTTCTTCTTCCTGCAATTTACAGCTCTAGGATGCAGACGAGCATAGCACCTACAGACACACAGTTCACTTTAAAGGACAGGCCAACATAATGCAATACCAAATACATTATCTAATGAATAATGTTGATAATTTTTTGAATGAAAAAAAAAAGGAAGACCATTTGTTTGAAAGGGAAATAATTAGAGTTTATATACACTGTACCACTCATGAAAATCAACTGTAATTAAATAGAAAAGCAGCTGATAAAGTTAAGAATGGAACTTTCTTTAGGGACCATGTATATCCGTTTGGGCATTGATATGTTCAAGAGGTTAAGTTAACAGTCCCTTGACAAGATAAATAATGCTAAAAAATCATTAATTGGACCTAAAGTAATATCCTTAGTATGAAAGTCCACTAAAATAAGATTTGTGTTAGCTATTTGAACAGAAACTGATAGAACGACTCACTTGCGGCAGATAGTTTTGTCCTGGTTGTATTTACGAGCCAAAGCCATCAAAGAAGGCTCAATGATTCCTCCTCTCAACCTCAGAACAAGGTGAAGTGTCGATTCTACAGTCAAATAGCATGAATCGGATTACAATAAAAAAACTGCACGATCAATTGGTAGAAGCAACACAAAGTTAGAAACCTTTTTGGATGTTGTAATCAGCCAGGGTTCTGCCATCTTCGAGCTGCTTGCCGGCGAAGATGAGACGCTGCTGGTCAGGAGGAATGCCTATTCACAAACATCAACAACATTCAGATACAAAAAAAGAAAAAACGACGCCTTCCGATAATGAAACGATCATACAATAAGAAAATGAACAAGTTACCTTCCTTGTCTTGAATCTTAGCCTTGACATTGTCGATGGTGTCACTACTCTCAACCTCGAGAGTAATGGTCTTCCCAGTTAGGGTTTTGACAAAAATCTGCATCTTGAAGTCGGGAGCCGTATTAAGAGTACACAATAGAGGTTGCGCAGGGAGTTTATAATAGCAAGACATGTATAATTTATAAGAGCAAGATTTCTAGGGTTTGTGGAAATGATTGATAATTGGGCCGGATATTAAGTGCTCACAGTCCAGTTCAGTCTGGGCCGATCATTTCCAAGATTTGTGTCCAATGCGCTGAGACAAATTATAGGTGTATACCCTCTCTTATAAAAATACCCCTCTACCTAACATGTGCGCGCCTCGTCCCCAACCTTATCCCCGACTTCGAATTTCTCGATTTTTCCGTTGGCGACCACATGAGTACATGACACTCTTTGCAACCCATTTGTACCATCTCATCCATCACCCTCTCAGATCCAGTGATCTGCCGACCTCTCGCTCTCTCTCCCTCGAGAAAGGCCTCCCTCTCGGAAGCGGACTCGGATCTTCAGCTACAAGTGATGTTGGTGTAGTCGGCGTCAACGATCTTTTCAGATCCATGAGTTTTTGTTGTAGGCGAACGGTTGTGGAGCTTCGTCAAAATGTCGAAGATGGGATGGATTCCCTTTCAATAGAGGAAAAAGTTTATAATGATAGGGAATCATCAGTTTCTCGGATATGCAATGCAAAACTATACATAAGTGAATAAATTCAAATTTGAAATAAAAGTTGTTGCTTACTTGGTTCGTGTACAGGTAAATATGTTGAATTTTTATGGAAAGGTTGAAGATAGTGTTAGGTGGAGATGTAAATAAGAAGTTGTTGGAACCCTTGGTTTGATATGAACTTGTGAGAACGATCTGTTGGATCTCCAAACCTCGAAAGAAGTCTAGGTGGATTCTTTAGGTTAATTCGAGTCAAGTGAGTCTTTCTAGATCGACGACTAAGTCAAGAAAGACGTCACTTGCTTATCGAGTCTGAGTCAAGCAAGTCTTCCTAGATCGACGGATGAGTCAAGGAAGATAACACTTGTCAAAGACCAAAGTTCGTTCGATCGTCTGTCGCAACGATCTCTCGAAGCCATTCATCCTTCTGTCACCCAAGAGGGCGTTTTCATCCTCAATATTCGATCTTGCAGATTCGTCTGCCATCATTTGGTATCAGAGCTAAACGAGTTAAAACATTCTAGTTTCGTATTCCTTTGGTTGAAGTTTACTCACTCGGGTGTGTTTTTGTCAGATCTACCTTAAAGCCGAGAGGGTGAGAAATTTTTTCGGCCAAAACCTCCTCAAAACGTGTGACGAGCGCCGGAGAGGAGAGTGTAGCCGAGGGAAGCAAGCGGCGTCTTAGCCTCGGGACGACGGACGACCAGGGTGAACCAAAAACCCTAATCCCTTCTTACCCTAATCAACCCATAAATCAAGGAAAGAATCAGGCTTCAGATATTCTGTTGGGATTTTGTGCAACTATTTTTGGGAGGAAATCAGAAAAAATCTTTTTTTAATTCGAATTTCAAAAAGGGCAAACGAGCGGGAAGCGTTTTTAAGCTGCCTACCCTTACACGGCCGGTCGGCCATTTTTTTTTAAAAAAAAAAAGAGTTTTCTCTAACCCGACTAGCCGAAGAGAAATCCGGCTAAGGCGGGAACGTTTTAGGCTAGTAGCCTTGTTTGTATTAGGTTGAGCAGGACCCGGGATAGTAGCTCGGGGGTCAAGTCAAGTGAGTTGGCACTAGTAGAAAAAACACTTGTTGAGGCGGGCAAAAACCCCTTGTTGAGGCGGGCAAAAGGCGCTGGTTGAGGCGGTCAAAAATGTGCCCGCCTCAACAAGGTAGGCAAAAATACAAAGCCTTTATTTAGCACACCCTCAAATTTTATTTAGCACACCCATACATTCGTCACGGATGTATTACATAGATTCTTCGTCACGAATGTATAACATGAAACCTTCGTCACGTATGTATTTTGTAATACCTTCGTCACGTATAAACACTGAACCTTCGTGACGAATGTCTTGATTTCTTTCGTGACGAAGAAACATAATACATCCGTGACGAAGAAACATAATACATCCGTGATGAATGTAGCTACATCTGCAAAAGTGAAGCTATTATGTCTAATCCACACCAACTACATTTAATTACCATCAACATATCCGAACCAACTTCATCTTCAACCTTTTTCACTTCATTTTACCCACATTTCACCCTAAACACTCCCATTCAAACACAATATTCAATTGAAAATGTCAAATTGGGATGATTACATACACCAAAATGTTGATGAAGATGGTCCATCATGGGGGAACTACAATAAGGTATGTTAAAGTTGTTTTTAGTAATGTTAATGTTAGGGTTTGTAGGTAAAATATATGTTTTTTTATGAAATTGAATAGTTTGAAGTTAGTTGTTTGTGTTGATTGTGTGAAAATCATGTTGTAATATAGAGTTTGATAGAAAATATGTGTATGTTAGGTGTTACATACAAGGAGCATGATTTGTGTTTGTGTGGAAATTGTAATATAATGTTGAAGTTAGGGTTTGTGTGGAAATTTGTGTTTGTGTTGGAATTTAGGGTTTGATTCGAATTTAGGGGTAAAAAAGTGTAAAAAACATTTTGAAATGGGGTAAAATAGACATTCGTCACGGAACTAAAGTAAACCTTCGTGACGGAAGTTTGGCAAACCTTCGTGACGAATGTATTTGCAGAAGAAATGTGCAATTTGTTTCGTCACGCAACTACTACTTCTATCCGTGACGAATGTTAGCACTTTATTCGTGACGAAGGTAGGAAAAACAGGTTTTTGAGTGTTGTTTTGTGTATTTTGTTGTTTTTACAGAATAATAGTCCAATGTTCAGTCGTTTAAGAAACTTATCGATCAATGCCGATATTCATTTGGGACCTGATGGAGTGCCTTCGTTGGATCTTTGTTTGGATTTTGATATTCCGCCAATAGTCTCTCAACTTGATCCTCCTCCATATCATTCCCATCAAACTGATTGGTCTAATGTTCCTGAATACCAATCTTTATCGCAACCATATCAAGACATTGAGTATTTCCCGAAATTGAAGACAGTACCACAGTTTGACAGTGTTGTGCCTTATGAGGACCCACATATATCATCAGATTATTCAGAAGTTTTCGTCACTGATAAGATCTTCAGCTCAAGAGCAGAAGCAGAACAGTGGGCAAGAGATATTGGAAAAACTCATAACTTCATGTTGAAGGTTGGTAGAACTGACTTGAAAGGGAAGTTAGGAAGGTCTTGGCTTAAATGCGAGCGCAGTGGACATTACATTCCTGATTCAGTTGGGAGAACTAGGAAATTCACCCACACGAAGAAATGTGGTTGCAAATTTCAGATTTCATGTAGAGAGACTGAAAAAGGGGAATGGATCATAAGGGCTGATCATGGAACTCACAACCATATTATTGGTCCATCCTTACACGGTAATGCATTTGCTGGAAGACTTACACCTGAGGAGGAAAAGGTGTTACTAGACATGAGGAAGGGAAATGCTAGACCAATACAGATGTACACAAGGCTCAATGAATCTCCTAACAACATGACTAAGAAGTCGCAAGTGTACAACTTTTGTAACAAGTTCAGAACAGAGAGGATGGAGGGAAGAACTGTGGTCCAAGAATTCTTCTATCGTTCGAAGGAGTTGAACTACTTCGTAAGACACAAGAGCGAGGAAGTGACAAATAAGATCACAGATGTGTTCTTCGCAAGCCCAGAGTCGATGAAACTGCTTAAGGCGTTTCCATACGTAATGTTGATTGACGCAACATACAGCACAATTCAGTAAGTATAATTAAGTTAAAAAGTCTGATGTTTGTTTTTACTCTATAAATTCTTATAGTAATGTATTATCTTGCAAAGGTACAACATGCCCTTCATAGAGATTGTTGGAATAACATCAACGTGGAAGAACTATGTCATTGCTGGGGCTTTTGTGTCAGAAGAGAAAGAAGAAAACTATGCGTGGTGCATGTATCAATTGGCTGAGTTGTTTAGGGTTGTTAAGATGACGCCAACTTGCTTAGTCACTGATCGAGAGAAAGCTTTGATGAACGCTTTGGATAGGATCTTTCCAGATTCTACTTTCCTCCTCTGTAGGCGGCACATCCAAAAGAACATTGAGGACCATGCTAAGCTAGCAATGCGGTCACAAGCAAGGGGGACCCATTTTGCAAGTGATGTCTTAAGTTATTCAAACAGTCGACAAAATTGGCATATAACATTGAGCTAGGGCGTATTGAAAAGGATTGGGCTGAATATCCATCTGAGATTAGGTACCTGAAGAAGAATTGGCTAAACCCCTACGGCAATAGATTTATTTCGATCTATGTGGATAAAATCTTTACATTAGGTTCCAACACCACAAACAGGTTAGTAATGTGATTACGTTTGAAATTGTTTTACAAATTATGTTAGCCTAATATCTGTTGTTATAAAAAATTGTTTTGATTATGCAGGGTTGAAAGTGAACATTCTAGCTTCAAAAATTATTTGTCACTGCCAAGCCAGAAGATAGACACTGTGTTTCAAAGATACAATGCGAAGATGCGCAATCAGTTCAAGGAGATCTTGGGTACTTTCAATGAAAGTCAGCAAAAGACTGTAAGTAACATTACAGACGTTGATCTCTTCAAGCTTCTTAAATACAGAGTGTTTTATACTTGTTTGAGTCGCTTGCTAACTGAATACAAGAAAGGGGAATACGGCATGCATCTTGATCATTGTGAATGCGTAATAAGGAAGAGAGATGGATTGCTATGTGTGCATGACATTTATGAATATGTGAGGCGTCAAGAACCAATTCCAGTTGAAGCGGTTCATGCCTTTTGGAGGACATTGACTTTGAAAGAAGTAGAGACTGAAGACGAATTTGCACAAAATTTCCAGAATTTCAAG
The DNA here is from genome assembly GCA_029168935.1 of Oxyria digyna. NCBI lineage: Eukaryota > Viridiplantae > Streptophyta > Magnoliopsida > Caryophyllales > Polygonaceae > Oxyria > Oxyria digyna. The sequence goes on along the minus strand of JAPVLV010000001.1, from coordinate 480,538 downwards.
CAAAAAAACAGTTTTTCAAGCTATCCAAATACATTAGCCCCTAAATCATTTCATTCCATAAGTTTCTTAATCAAAATGTGAAACCCTAATTCATGAGTTCATCAATTTTGGGGATTATATCTAAAATTTGAAACAACTATCAATTAAACATAAACAAACAACAATTGAACTAAAAAAACATGCTTAATACACATATCAATGTTATTTAATCACACCATTTCAATGGTTTTGACATATCTTCATCAAACATGGAAAATTAATGCAAAAGAGAGTTAGAAATTACCTTATCACTTGAATTTGTTGATTATTGTAGTGAAAGAGATGAAGAAATGTGGTGTTGTGGGGTGTTGTTGCTGCGCCGAAACTTTGAGGATGTAGAGGAAGAAGTTACATTAGGGTTGGGTAAAAAATCTCTTTTATAACTGCAAAATTGAGACCTTCGTCACGAATGTCTGAGCGTTCTTCGTCACGGATGTTTTCAATACATTCGTCACGGATGTTTTTCATACCTTCGTCACGGAACTATATAAAACCTTCGTGACGGATTTATTACATAGTTACGTGACGAATGTTTGGGTGTGCTAAATAAAATTTTAGGGTGCGCTAAATAATAAGGCCCCAAAAATAATGCCTCAGGTTTTTAACGCCCGCCTCTAATTTTAATTCCTATTGAAGCGGGCAAGCATTTGCCCGCCTCTAATGTCTTGTCTGCATATTGAAAGATTCTCTAATGTCTGCATATTGAAAGGAAGGTATGAACAAATTGAAACAATAACGAAATAGCATCAATGAACCAATAACTCAACGAAGGTATGAACAAATTAATTTATTAAAAGATTAAGACAATACATGAACAAATAAAAAAAAAGTTACATAAACGTAAAACCTAGATCTGATTTACAAGAACATGAACGTAAAACCTAGATCTGATTTACAAGAACATGAACAAATAAATATACTATATGAACAAATCTGGTTCAATGGAGCCGATTAGGGTTGCGGTGGTTCAGAACTGGGTTAGCTCGAATCTGGCGAGGAGGATCCCGTAAGAAGACGATGAGATGTTGAGGTGAGGTTGAAGACGAACGGCGCTCAGATCTGGCGGAGGTTGAAAAACGGCGCCTGAAAATGGCCCCTCAGCGAAGGATCTGGAAGTGAAATTCGGCTCAATAGCGCCTCCAAAAGCGGATGAATTGCAGCTATCGGTGGAGATTCCGGTTTCGAAGAAGGTTTCAGCCATGATTTCGTCGCCGGTTGGTAAGTTCAAGAGGTCTTCGACTAAGAAATCGGGGGTTTCCATTTTTGAGACTAGGGTTTTTTATGGATTTGACGGAAGTATCAAGGTCGACGAAGTGTGGCAAGGTCGACGGAGTATCGAGGATGAGGATGAAGTGTGGAGGAAGAAGCAGCTTTGTCGCCGGATAAGGGATGTGCAGAGGGGGGAGAATGGTGGTTAATCGGGAAGAGAGGGTGGTGGAGGATGCGGCGGGGGAAGGTGGAAGCTATGGCGGAAGTAGTGAATAGGAGTAGAATGAAAATGAAGTTTAGATTTGAAATGGCTGCATCTAAAATGATGAAGAGCTTTTTAGGTTTTTTTTATGGATTTGACGTTGGATCTGAAATGGTTAATTAATCCAACGGTTATAAATGGTTATCCATGTATATTGCTAGGTTTTTTAGTGACCATTGATTAAATTGATCCAATGGTTGAAAATTGAAAGACTTTTTAGGGGGTTTTAAGATGAGTTTGTTGAGGCGGGCATTATATTGTACGCCTCAACAAGGGCGCCTCAACAAGTCAAGACCTGTTGAGGCGGACAAAACTCTACCCGCCTCAACAGACCCTTGTTGAGGCGGACAAAATTTTGCCCGCCCCAACAGATGTTTGTTGAGGCGGACAGAGTTTTGTCCGCCTCAACAAGGGTGCTGCAACAAGTGTTTTTTCCACTAGTGTGGGCTAGTAGCCCCAAACTCCGTCCCGACGCTTTCCCGCCTCGGGGCGGCTCTAGAGATTTTCGAATTGAATCTTGCATTTTGTTCGTTTTCTTACGAAAATTATTGGAAGATAAGTTGTTACCGAGTTGGTAAGATCTTATCTTACCATAATAGATTTTCTTTTATTTTCTTATTTTTCCTTTTATTTCCTTTAAGATCTTCTAGATTTTATTTCATTTTCTCTCTTATTTTGTAGAGATTTTATCCTTGGAAGGCAAGCTTATAAATTTGAAGAAGCTCTTCAAACCCTAGCAGCATAGCCGACCGACCCCCCCTACACCAATCTTCTTCGTTCGATTTTTTCCAAGCAAGCATGGTTGATTCACACACTGAGCGGGGATCACCAGTAACTTCTGAGATGAGAGCAACCATGCAAGAGGTAGTCCAAGAGATGGAGCAGGAGCTAGCAGTGAGAATCAATGTTACTGTTCTAGAAGGACTCGAACAACGTTAGGGGAAGCAACAGGTAGGCGGTTCGAATGGGCTTGTGGTTTATAAGCCTCTAAATGATGTTGACGGCCATAACACGAGAGACCGTCCACTGTTTCAAACACGACAGTCGACACCATACCCTAGCCATGCAGAGCAAGTCGTCGACCATACCCCCATTCAACGAAATCGCACTTTTGGGAAACCGGAATTCAGGCAGATGCAACCAAGAGATCAATTTCAGAATGCCAATTAGGGTGGCGATTACCGTGGCCAAGCCAGGCAACAGAATCCTGGATATCTTAAGCCAAGACGGGGAGTCCCGACATATCAAGGGTTCGACCAACAGCAGGAACGACCAGCAGCACACCCTCAGGCTAAGGTGCAAATCGATCGCTTCTCATGTACGTCAGATGTGGAAGCCTATATCAGTTGGGAGTCCCGAACTGATCAGATTTTTGAGTTTTGAGTACCCAGAGAACATTAGGGTGGCTATGGCCACTATCCACTTTACAGACTTCGCCCTGACTTGGTGGAGAGCGGAGCAGGTTGAAAGAACGAATCGTTTTGAGCATCCAGTTGAGACATGGGAAGAGCTGAAACAGGCAATGAGGAAACGATTCATCCTGGGTAATTATGTTGACATCGTTCAGGGTCAACTAGAATGACTGAGGCAGGGAGCTCATTCGCCGGCAGAATATTTCAATCAGTTGAAGCAGCTTATCGCCCGATCCAACGTGTCTTTTCCTGAGAGGTACGTCGTTTCAAAGATTAAAAATGGACTGAATGATGATGTCGGGTCTGTTATTTGGAATCAGTATTTTGGCCCTGAAGATGCTATTGAGAGCGCCATGCACTATGCTACACAAGTTTTCGAGTCTCTACCTAAGAGACATATAGTGAGCATCTGACACCTTTTCTTGCTATTATTGACGGTGGATGTGAGCGTAATATAGTGAGCACAACTGTTGTTACAAAGTTATCCCTTCCTACTTATGCTTTGAGTGAGACTATATCAGCGGGTTGGATTTGTCACAAATTCAATGTGAAAGTGAGTCAGGGAGCTGAGTTCAATATCAGTTTAGATGGATATTCTGACAGGATTGGATGTGTCGTCTTGCCTATTGATGATATCACTGTGATATTGGGACGCCCGTGGCAATTTGATAGGTATGTTCTGCATAACGGACGCCACAATCAGTACCATGTTTTTCACAATGGGGGTCGTGTTCGTCTATCTCCTATGAGCAAAAAGGACGTTTCTGTGTTCCTTACTATGAGTCGTATATTGGAGGGAGCAGGCATCAATCTGGTTCACTGTCTTGAGAAGCCACGACGTAAGTTTACTCTACCTCGCGACTTCTTCCATGAGTCTCCCCTTTCTCCAGAGGTACCTACCCCTACTCCCTGACTCGGTATCACCTTGTCATCTCTGCCTGCTCTTGGTCGGATTGCTAGTTTCTATTTTTGTGCCGTCTTGGGAAAGTTCTCCAAGATTATCCTCACGAGTGTTCCGGCTAGAGATGTGGTGAAGTTGAAGAGCCGCATCCCATTACAGTTGTTGTTAGTGCACTCAAGTCGTCAGCTGGACCATGCAGACTTGCCCCTTAGCTTCCAGTACTGGGGTGTGTTCGAGAGTGCATGATATTTTGTGTTTGTTTCAGTTACTATTGCAGATTCGATGACGAATCCTTTTCAAGAGGGGGAGGATGATGTACGCAGCACTACGTCGGCTCGTATCACTGATATCACTGAAGAAGAAGAAACAACACAAGATTGGCAGCCAAGTGGGTCGATCGACCAGGATGAGAAGAAGAACCCTTTTGGGCTTAGCAGGAAGGAGGCCCAAGAAGAAGAAGGTTAAGGAGGCTTTACTATTTTACCCGTGAGACATTTTCATATTTAAGTTGGTTTTTAGAGCTTGTTGATCAGATTAGACAAATTGAGAATTGATATTTACGTTTTTAGTTTTGACGATGTTGACGTCGTTTTAGCTGTAGTTTTGGTTGGATATTGAATTGCAAGCGGAAACCCTTGGTTTGATATCAACCTAGCTTATCATTTATGTGGTTGTTCAAGCTTTGAAGAACTCTTGTTCCTTCTGAGAGCTTGGTCAGTTCACCTAGCTTAGGAGTTATCCTTACATTTATGATCTACTTTCTTTGCCCTTTTAGTTCACCTTGTGGTTGTGGTAATTCAGTTGTAGCCCTGATCTTAATATATCTATTTGTTTTGTTTTTGCTTCCGCTCTACTCTTGTGTGTATTTTCATATAGTTCGTTCTTTCAATCTCTTCAAACAGGTATCAGAGCCAGATTTGACTTTGGTTGATTCGGACTACGATTTTTAGCTTTAGCTTCGTTAGAAACTTGTAAATGCTAGATCTAAAGTTATGGTTCACATTCTCTTGGCTTGGCTATTTGAGAAGATTTGATTCAGATCTGAGAAGTCGGGGTTCGTTTTCTTTCGATCTCGTTTGTGCCTCGATATCTTTCAATATCTTCATCTTTTTTATGAACGGTTCTCTTCGGGATACAAGTCTCAACCACACTTGTTTCCTTTGGTCATGTTCCCTACAGATCTTTGACTTGGATTTCTAGGTTAAGCTTTGATATAACTTTTAACCTAGATCTTGTTCGTCCTCCTTCGTTGCGGTGGGCGTGATTTTTCTCATCTTTGTTGACTTCAATCCGCCTCCGCCCAGATCCTCTCTAGCCCCTCCTCTCCTTTCGATTTCTGTTCCGGTTGCTTCTTTGTCTTCTTCGAGCTACCGTAAGGCCTTGTTGCCTTGGATTCAAGCTACAAGAAGAAAAATTCAGATCTCATTGTCTTTGTAGAGGTTGAGCTGACCATGAATTTTCTCTTCCAAGCCTTTGATAAGTTCTTTAAAACCCATTTTTGGGACTAATCTGAAATTTGGGGGGGGTCGATAGTCTTTGCTTCACAAGCTTTGAGAAGTCCAGAAATTCAATTTTGGAATTTGCTCTCTAGCTTCCTTTGTTGACTTGATGACTAGTCTTTGAAATTTAACTTTTGAAAAGTACTTGTTGTTGGACCCGGCTAAAAAGGGGCCTAGGCCCATAACGAAAAGGCCCAATATCCTTCCATTTAGGTCATATATATATGAGTGAACAAAGCAAGACATGGGAGAGAGAGAGAGAAAAAAAATGGGAGAAAGGGGCAACTTGTGGAGGGTTTTCTCGTTCATCTGCTACCATTCCCACCGCTCCGATCTCGCATGATCCCCTTCCCCAAGAGGCAACGCCAGATCTGTCGCTCCTCTACACTATCCCAACTCCAAATCTCCTTGTTTGGACAAATACAGCAGCTGAAACTCTGAACCTAACCCTTTCCTCTCTTCTCTTCTTCGGAGTTATGAGCTGTTATGCGGCCCGCGCAAGAAACTTGAAATTCTCAAATCACCAGGCCATAAGGTTTAATTATGTTCATAAACTTCTTTTGTATGTACCATTTATGGAGGAAGAAATGCCTTCACAATCTGTATAGTGTATACTACTATTTATTCACTCTGAATTGGATAAATTTACCTAGCATCAAACATAGGCTTTGGGGATTTATTGTCTATTAATGATTGAGACTACTGTGATGACATAAGACAACGATGTGAATGCTGGAGCATCTGATGCACTTCTATTGTGCACCAGACCTTGATCTCATGGCAGTCGTTTCTACTTTCTATTAGTGGTGCCTTCAATCATTTATTTCATTGGTTGCAATTAGTCAACAAATTGTTGTTATGTTAGTTTGGTGATAAGATGAAACAAACTTTGGGAGTTGACCTGCTTTCATGGTCTCATTCCAAGTCCAAATCTCACCAACCTTTTATAGTAACCGATATTTATGCCATGTTGATAATGGTTCACATTGTTCATGCTTGGATGATATATCGCCCATTACATTGCTAATTAGTAGGATGAGTATATTTGATCTATAAGGAGGTGAAATCCCTTCTAAGGTATGTCGTTCACATCCAGACGCTTGATCTCTCATGACTCTTTATAATTGCTCGTTTGCCTAATTCACTATTTATATGATCACTGACTTGAGCGTCGGAGTGCCCTTCCCGGGGAGTCCCAGCTCCGGGTCTGGCTTTTGCAGGAACCTGGAGACATCTCCTCGTGAAACAAGAGAGTCCTGGAGGTTCGTGAAACTGATCGCAAGAGAGCCTTGAGAGCTTGTGGAAAGAAGAAAAGACTGACTCGGGAATCCGGAGTGTTGCCGGTTTCCCTTCCCTTGGAATGAGGTTCCAACAAATCCGAGTTCCAACACTTGCCTCCTGTCTAAATTCGTGCAGCAACTTAGCCCTCTTTGTTGACTTTTGTCGTCTAGTCATTCCAACATATATATCTGATATGAATTATTTTCAATCCACTTGATTAAATTAAATAACTCATATGTGTGTGATTTTGCAGGTCAACCCTCTTTTAGCCCTTATTTTTGCTCTATTTATTTGTGATCAAGTCGGCATGTGTTGTAGGCTATTGGACTCTTTTGACTGCATCATTTTTCTTTGTGCTGCGAATTTTCAATTTATATCAAGCCAGATGGCAACACCGACTTTCCTATGTGGCAAGTAAAAATGAAAGCTATCTTAATCAAGGAAAAATATTGGCGCGCAGTGGAGGATGTATTCTCGGCTGGCACCGCAGATTCTACAAAGAAAGAGATAGACGAAATAGCTCATTCTGAGATCATGATTCGACTCTCGGCAAAGTTGCTCGACAAGTGGTCACATTTGAGACTTCCGGGAATCTTTGGAAGGCCCTCAAATACCTCTTTTTGGTAAAATCTCTTACTTCAAAACAAGGAGAACAGAGACGGAGTCTCACCCAAAGGTACAAGTACAAGCCATGGTGTGTGTTCATGAATATGTTGAAGATTTCAAGCACATGGTCAAAGAGTACAATTGGTCTTTCAATCCTGTGAAAATGGTAGATGAAGTATGGCATGAGCACGGCGAGCAAAGAAGGTTGGAAGCCGCAGAATTTGACAAGACAACACCCATGCCGGTGCCAAACCTTGAGATCAAGGAGAAACCAAGCGTTCTCACAAACTACACGGACGATTCCCATTCTGTTTCGAGCGCTCAACGTGATTTAATGGACACATGCTGCATGTCCAATATTGCTCGGGGAATTGTCAAAAGTGCTCGGCCATTCTGGCCTCCATTTTCCTCACTGCGTGCACCGCCGGAACCTCAACTCCATTTCTTTGGTTTCGGTAAGCATTCTTTCCCTACTTTTACACTTCATATTTCTTTGGGAAACGGTGTATTCGTGCAGCTTGGGACGAACATGGACTTATTTGGAGCAAGCTTCAATTTGCGTGAAACGGGGACGTTTCACAACCAAGTGGGGGAGGGTGATGCGCCCCTGCATAGCTCCAAGACCAATCTAGTGGCTCCTCTGAGGCTCACTCAACACACCCGAAGAATCCTAGCTGAAATGGACAAGGTCTGGAGCCAAAGCGCCAAGGCTCAACCAATGTTGAGGTTAGGCGCCCGGAAGCGAGCCAAGCGCAAGAAGGCTTCGTGTCATGCCATGAGGCCTCGTCTAGGCTCCCCAAGTCAAGCATCCAGCCCTTCAAGAGTCAAGCTCCCCAACGCCCGGCCAACGGCTCCATGCGCCCGGCCAACGACGCCCATCCAAGTGAAGCTCGAGGACTTCTCTGAGCGTTTTCCACCTTTTGTCGAGCCATCTCCTGCACTCGACCTTGGTCCACCTCCAGGGTGCGAAGGCATCAGAGAGCGCCCATGGAAGCCCCCTGCAGAACCCCCGACGCCGAGAAGCCTTAAACCGGGTCGGCGCCCGAACCACATAGCCTTGATGAAGGCACATCTACAATTCCAGCTGGGGAGCACAAGGGCTCATCTTGAGCGCAACCCCATGGTTGCCGGCGACTCTGGACTCAGCGCCGTGGTAGCTCTTCTCTGCGCCGAGATTGCCCGAAGTTGATCTTTTCTTACAAGGCGCGCCTATCTCCTTTTGTTGTCTTTATTTGCATTTGTTGTCTCAAACAATTGTTGTCTTTATTTGGGATTTGTTGTCCCTATTTGCATTTGTTGTCTCTATTTGAGATTTTTTGTCTCATTCCCATGTTCGGAGACTTTCCATTTTTAGGAAGTTGTTAAGCTCGAGATTGGCTAGTGTTTTAGAACTTTCTATTTTTAGAAAGTTTCTAAATATGGAGTGCTCCAACCTTGCATGGTTTGGACCGTCCTAATGGGCTCTCTTGGCACTCAAGCCCAAGCACGCCCAACCCTAGCTCAACCCTATCCGTCAGCCCCCTTAGAAACCCTAGTCGTCATCTTTGTTTTCCTTTATATTAGCTTTGCCACCACCATTTGTATTCACACTTAGTTGAATTAATCTAGAACCATTGTTGAGACGAGAATTCCTCCATCTTCTAGATCTGGGCGTCACCTTCCTTCGGGCTCTGACTTCGAACCTCCTTCACCATAGGCCTCTAATCCTATCTTCTACATCCCTAACCCCGAAATTTCCCATAGCTTCTAGCCTCTTTCTTCTACATCTCCAACCAAAATTTCACTTGTTTGAGTATCCCTCAATCGACACCTTCGAAACCTCCACCAAATCCAGTTTGTTGAAAGCCCAAATCAACATCCATATCCCAATTCGGCGAACCTCTCGTCGTCTATATCAAATCGTCCGCTGCCATCTCGACCTACAACCCACAAAAGACATCCCTAAGACACTTACTCGATCATCAACCAAAGATCTTCGAGCACCATTGGCCTTCCCGGAGACCAAGGGCGCATCAACCAAGCAACTCACAAAAGAGCTGAAGCTGAATCTTGATAGCAAACCATTTGTACATATTCTCATTATTATTGACATGCTCCAACTGGCCAAAGCACAACCATTGTTATAGGTAATTTGTTTGCTTATGGTGTGACCAGCAACGCGAAGACGCGCACAACGCATGTAAGTTTCAGCATTTATGTGTTTTATCATTGGAATGACTTAAGGTGCAGCTTTATATGAGTTTATCACAATTATTATTCATCTTTCATGTATATTTAATACGACGATGCATAAGATTATCTCACCTACACTTTACGTATCCCAACCTTATACCGTGGAATTTATCTTTCCTAATGTGTTTCTTTAGAGAAGATATGTATTTTGTTGAACCATTCGACTACAATAATTTGACTGCATGTGTTGCATTTTACGTTGAGGTTAGGGAAGAGCTCACTTGCTGTCTATATTATTTGACTTGTATTAGAATATCTTACTTTGACGACGGTTTCTGATAAACATTATGTTGGCTTATATTTACAGATACCGGACCAGCCTTCCTACTTAAAAAGAGCTAGAAATGAATGTTTCAAGGGATATTAAACAATTGTGTTTCTTTGAAGGCACACTGTTGTCACCATCTATCTAATCTAATATAAAATTATAGGTTCCTTCAAAATCCACTTAATGTATTTATTACCTTTGTTTTGATTGGTTAATATTTATCTCATTTATTGTCTCTTCTTAGTGTTTGTGAGGGATGTGAGACCTAATCTATAAGCCAATTTGTAACCCATTAACATATAAGTCTAATACAAAACTAATACACACAGTCACAACACAAATCAAATTGTCATTGCCATCGTAATATAACATATTTCCACATAGTAGAAGACTTGAAGGTCGTCAACGACAGTTTAACTCTTTAATGTATGCGAATATACCGCCTGTTGAAAGAAGCAATTATAATCGATTATCCATTCTTTATTAATTATGTTTCGACGATACAATAAAGCTCGCGCGATCGGGCGCCTTCTCCCTAGTACAAGGTATAAACTTCTGTATTTAGTGCTACTAGCAACATTCATGAATAAATGTGAAAAAAGTAGTTACCTCACCATGATTAAGTAGTTAGCACTTATCATGTACGTTTTTAATGTGATTTTGATTTTTTCCACTTTTTTCTTTGGTTTATTTATTGTTCTGATTACAGAAATATACAAAGGTTGTTCACCCTAGAGCAGAAACCACATTGTCACCAAGAAGTTGATCGATGTCTTTGTATTATGCTATATACATTTCGGCACTTCAACTTCCGTGAGAACTTACTGCCTGATGTGGTGAAGAGCATAGACTCCTTATATGACTCCACAAGGTTTGTATGCCTTTTCAGTTAGCTTTATTTTTGTAATTTGTTTCTTTAAGCATTGGTATATAATGTCATTGTTGATATCTGAATCCATATATACCCTTGATATCATGCATAATGTAGCTCATGTAGTTCTTTTTATTTTGTAATTTGATTGTATTACCATATATGTGCTTAAAATTGTATCTTACAAATTATATGCTTTCTTGAAATGAATTCAGTTGGACTTCATGACACTTAACTATATTTGTTGTCTATGGTTTCATTTAATTATCTTTGTCTATGATTTTAGATAATTCCTGTATGTGAAACTCTGCAAATCTGATGTTTCGAAGGAGGTTTTGGAAATTGAAAAACTCCGAGAATGTTGAATTGAAATGGTTTTAAAGGAAACTGGAGTAACTGAATATATTTTCTTGGTGTTTAGCACTAACTTAATACTAGTTTATCATGTTGTTTCACTTTTCTTTATGTAGAGGGACCCTTAAATTTCTTACTGACTACTGTCATTCATTCATGAATATTTTTAGTGTATATTTGCTTGCGCCTTTACCATTGGTGTATGCAGAAACTGTAAGCTGTCATTTTGGTGATGATATTGTCCTAATGCCAAGGAAGGTTGCGGCTACTGTGTTCTTCCATTTTGAGAGAGATTTGGACATAAATTGTTGAGGAGAACGAGCAAGCAAGATGCCTTAGAGGAGTTGCCCTCATCACTTGAATTGGTTCATGTTATCATCTAGACACGAAAGGGGATTTTAGTTATAAATTTAGTTTAGGTCATCCACTTTGTAGTTTATTTTTCTTGTACCCCTATTTAATACGTTGGTGGATATTTCACCAAAATACTATAGCATCCTTCCTCTTGTATTTTGTGAAAACATTATATTTGCAATAATTTATAATGTCGCGTAGAAAGTATTTCCACATTAGTTGTATTATATTTTCAATAAATTATTATCGTTGTTCATACATTATTATATTAAAAAGTATGAATCAACACTAAGACTTTACGTCAAAAACGTTGTCGTTTCTCATTAGTTACTTCACATTTCCCATGACATGGCACGGTCATGGGCGTTGCTGACATTCTTAGTAAAATTTATGAATGTTGTTTAATAGAAAAACTATACTTGATTTTGGCGATGCTGTTTTTCGTATACAATTGGTCAATTTCCGTTTATGGCCAATTTTGCAAGAATAGCTTGAATTTTCGTTATCCAAACTACAATAAAATGTATGAATGTAATTGTAGCATAGATATCTTTTATCAAAGGCTCTAAAAGTGCCACATAAGCTAAAAATGAAAATAGATGGTTGAGATTTCATTTCAGGTTTTTGGCTTTGTAACATACCTTCATTTTTCGTAGGAATTACAACCAGTGCCATCGAAATTGTTTTGTTTTATAAAATTTGAAAAGGGTAATCATGTAATTTCCAATATCGTCTGCCTCCCCAACTCGTTTTCTCTCTCTTCCCTCCCGCTCTCTCCCTCCCGAAACCAGCTTCTCCTTGTCGGCCTCAAGCTTCCCCTCCTTCGCTTCCAAGCACGAATTCGCCGCCCGCACTGTCGCAATCGACGTCGAAGATGTCACTATCAGGAATGGCGGTTGATGACCAGTGTAAGCTCAAGTTTCTAGAGCTGAAGGCAAAGCGCTCCAACCGCCAGGACTCGCCGCGAAGCGTCTTCTACCGCTTCAATTTCACCATCTCCAGCTTCATCCCTCGCGACGGAGACGAGATCTGGTCCTGCCTCGCCGTCCTCGTTACCTTCTGATTCTTCGGTAATTAGACCTAATTTTATGCTTCCAGTATCAAATTTAGTGTTTCATGACTGAAATTTCAGATTTGCTTCGCACCAGCAGCGTTGATGATTCTTATTTTGGGATTCTACGAATCGTATAGCACGGAATTGGGGCTGAATTGCTCGCAGTTGATTACAGCGAACGAATTGTTCGTGCAATCTATTTTGGTTAGTGTGAAAAGTTAGGGTTTATACATTTCATTTATTGATGAACATGTATCTGAATCCCTCCGTTATGTTGTTCTTAAAGATTGTTTTTGTAGCTGAGTATGCATATGGTTTTGGAGTCGCGTGTTGGTGAACATGCTTCTGATTCCCTTAGATTGATTGTTCCTGATAATTGTTTTTATTAGTGGCATTTACTGGTGCTATCTATTCATGACGTTGAGGATTTTCATGTGTACCCCCAAGTTGGCAATGAGCTTGGTATATGATAAGCGGTGTTTTACATACCGCAACTATGGATTATTAGCTAGTTTTGTATAGGATTATGTTACTTGTTCCTATGTAATCTGTATCATGGAGCTGTTCGAGAGAAGATTTACATACGAGATTCCAAGAGATGATACAAGCATTGGAAGCATTGAAGCATAAGGAAGAAGCTGCTGAAGACGAAGACGAAGACGAAGACTTGAAGAAATCAGCAATTCTGCCTCAGACAACAAGCCGCACCCGCGGGTATCAAGCCGCGCCCGCGGGTTTCATCCTCAGACAAGGATTCGGGAAAGTTGAAACCGCACCCGCGGCTATCAAGCCGCACCCGCGGTTCTCACTTTCAGCCAAACCATTCGAGAAAGATCAAGCCGCGCCCGCGGGTCTCAAGCCGCGCCCGCGGCCCTCTGCCATCCAGAGAAGCTGAAGAAATCCAAAACCGCGCCCGCGGCTCTCAACCCGCGGGTGCGGTTCCTCGACAGAAGAATCAAATTGATGTCTTTGCCATTTGAAGTAATTTGTGTTTAATTTTGTAACTTTCCATACGTTTTTTAGGACCTTAATTGGGCTGTTACATCAGCTAATACTATATAGGTAGTGGATGATCATGCTTGATCATCGAACCTTTGTTTTGCTTAAGTTTTTGGAAGAGTTTTCACAAACTTATGAGTTGCTAAAGTTCCTTTGTTTCACTTGGCGTTTGAAGCTTTTGGATTCAACAAGTTGTGAGTTTATCCTTTCCTTTTGTCTACTCTTTGATTGTCTCAACTCTCTTGTTTGTATTGTCGATGAACTAGATTTACTTCTTTAGATTGATCACCTAAGTTAGTTGTGTCTTGTTCATATTGCTAGAGTTTGATACTTCTAGTTGAATTATCATACTTGTTGTGTAGCACAATCTATTTGCATGAACTAGTTGTGATTGTTATTAGAAAAGAGAGTTGAGTACGTGTCGAGTATCCGACTAGTTGTCCATGATATTGCATGTATCTATCTATTCCTGAATGCATTGCTACTTTGTTATTGAATTTCGATAGTTTCGAGGTTATAATCGAGTAAGGGTTATTAGGACTAGTTGGACTAATAACTATTCAAGAACAGGAATTAGAACGATCACTTGAGAACTTGACATAAGGATAAAAAGGATTTTATGATCAACTTGTTAATCTAATTGTGGATAATCGCTAAGTGGAACACTTCGCTTAATCTTGTTAAAACCAAGTTGACATTCGATACTTCGTATCAAAACACAAAACCCCCCCCTTTTGGTTACGTTTATTGGTTAGTCATTATGATAACTTAAGAATTTGATAAACTGATTCTCTTGGGATTCGACCCTTACTTGCGTACTATATTACTTAGTTTGCATGTTAGGATTACTTGACTTGGCACACGACAAATTCGCCTCGTCAAATTTGGCGCCGTTGCCGGGGAATCAAATTTTCTTATTTTTAAGTTCTTATCTTGACTAACTTTAGTGTTGACTAGTGAATGGTCAACACCCGTTCTACTAATCAGCCTCTTTCTATTCTTGATTCAGAGATCGAGAGAACTTTTCATCGGAATCGAAGAGAGAACAGAGTCGGGACTGAGACAGTAGAAATGGCCGATCGAGAAGCTCTTGCTGAAGTGCAACGTCAATTGGCTGACATGCAGTTGGTCGTTAATGCTCAACGAGAGCTAATTGAGACAAGGCTGCCAGGAGGTGGTGTTACTCGCACTTTGAGAGAGCGGCAAACACCGAACCTGACACAGCAACCTCAAGCTGTGGTTATTCCACCCCTTGCTCATGGGGTGACTTTTGAGCTCAAGTCGGGGGTGATCAATTTGCTCCCAAGTTTCCATGGTTTGGCTGGTGAGGATCCAATCATGCATCTGAACCAATTTCATGACATTTGCATGACAACCAAACCGCCAAATGTCACGGAAGAGCAGATCAAGATGAGAGCCTTCGGGTTCACTTTGAAGGATGGTGCTCGTTCTTGGTATTACCATTTGCCAACCGGTTCGGTTGATAATTGGGAAAAATTGCACAAGGTGTTCTTGAGCAAGTATTTTCCGGTGAAGAAGGCAAATGCTCTCAAGAAGGAGATAGCCCATGTAGAGCAAAGTGAAGACGAAACGCTCTATGACTACCTTGAACGCTTCAAGGGGTTGTGTGCTTCGTGCCCTTTTCATGGGTATGATACCGAGGATCTTGTGCTCTACATTTGCAATGGTCTCCTTAACCAAGAAAGGAGGATGGTTGATGCTGCGTGTGGTGGGAATATTCTCAACATGACGCCGGAGGATGCCATGGAGAAATTGCAAGATATGGCTGAGAGCACAAGAAGTTTTGGTAGGATATACACCAAAAAGGGAGTGCATGCAGCAAGTTCAGGGGATCCCGCTCTTGTAGCTGAGCTTGTAGAGTTGAAGAAGATGGTCTCCCAGCTGCAAAAAGGACAACAACAACAAGTAAAGGTATGTGGTATTTGTTCTGACCCTGCTCATTTTACAGATAAATGCCCTGAGCCTGAAAGTGAAGATGTTGCTGATGTCAATGCTGCTGCTGGTGGGTATGGACCCCCACAACCTCGAGGTGATCAACAAAATAACTACAACCCGAGGTATAGAGATCATCCCAATTTTCGGTGGCGTGATCCAAATGAGCCCCAACAACAAGCTCAAGGCCCTCGACCCAATGCTGGACCATCTACTGCGGAGCTGCTGAGATCCTTGACTCAACACTTCACAACTCATGTTCAAACGACTGAGTCGAGCATCAAGAACATGGAGAAGCAAATTGGGCAGTTGGCTGAAGCTGTTACCACCATTGCACAACAAAATTCCAATTCTCTACCGTCCCAAACGGTGGTGAATCCAACCAGAAATGTGAGTGCAGTGACAACAAGAAGTGGTAAGATTTTGGGGGAAACCAAAAAGCTTGTCGAGGCTTCGGCAGAAAAACTAGATTCTGAGGACAGCCAAGAACCGCACCCGCGGGTTGAAAACCGCGCCCGCGGTTCCTCCACTGAGCCAGAAAGCAGGGTTCCTGAAGAACCGCGCCCGCGGGTTGAAAGCCGCGCCCGCGGTTCCTCCCCTGCGCCAGAAGACAGTTGCACTGACGAGCCGCGCCCGCGGGTCGAAAACCGCACCCGCGGCTCATCCACCGAGGTAAAAATTTCTGGTTTTCCTTCACAAAATGCTGAACTCGAAGTGGAGGATCGGGGGGATTTCCAGTTGAGACAGGACAACTACGTTCGCCCCAACTTTCCACCTCTCGACTCCACCAAGCCTCCCGCCCCGTTTCCCGATGCCCTTAGGAACACCAAAAGGCCGGAAAACGACAAGGAGTTGTTTGAGACGTTCAGCAAATGTGAGGTAAACATCCCTTTGCTCAAGTTAATCAAAAGCATTCCTCGATATGCAAAGTTTTTAAAAGAACTTTGCACCATCAAGAGGAATCAAAAGTTGAAAGGGCAACAAAAGGTGACGGTAAGCGAGCGTGTCTCCGCTGTATTTCAAAGGCGAATGCCTAAGAAGTGCAGCGATCCGGGCATGGTCAGCATACCTTGCCGTATAGGCGACACACATTTTGAACGAGCCATGCTCGATTTGGGTGCATCGATAAATGTGTTGCCTTACTCTCTCTATAAGATTCTCGGGTTAGGTCCACTTCATGAAACCGGAATTGTTATTCAACTAGCCGATAGGTCCACCGTGTATCCTAAAGGTGTAGTTGAAAACGTTCTGGTTATGGTGGATAATTTGTTCTTTCCCGCTGATTTCTTTGTGTTAGACATGGAACATGATGGGCAAGCTGCTCCTATTTTGCTTGGGAGACCCTTCATGCGAACCGCTAACACAAAGATTGATTTGGCTAGTGGATCTCTTACTTTAGAGTTCGATGGGGAAATAGTTCAATTTAACATTTTTGATGCTATGAAACACCCCGTCGAAGATGCTGCGTCTATTTGTTCAATTGATGTAATTGATCCTATAGTCCAAGATGTTTTCAATATCTTTGGCTTAGATGAATTACAAAGTGTATTGGAACACAACATCGTTCACTCACCAACACTTGACTTGTCTCTTCCACCTGAGATTCAAAATGTTCTAGCTCGTCTAGACGCTTCGGGTAGAATTTTGGCCGGTCGGCCCATGCTACTAACTTTGGAGAGCGAAAAGCTTCTTCCTTCTATTGTGCAGGCACCGGTTGTAGAGCTCAAGCAATTACCCGAGCACTTGAAATATGCTTTTCTTGGGGAGAATGATACCCTCCCGGTAATAATTTCAAGCAAGTTGACAGGTGAACAAGAGAGAAGGTTGGTGATGGTGCTGAAAGAACACATTACCGCTCTTGGGTGGACCATTGCTGACATCAAGGGAATTAGCCCTTCCACCTGTATGCACAGGATCCTTCTTGAGGAAGGTGCTAAACCCTCTAGGCAACCCCAAAGAAGGTTAAACCCACCTATGATGGAGGTGGTTAAGAAGGAGGTGCTGAAACTTCTTCAAGCTGACATGATCTACCCCATTTCGGATAGTCAATGGGTAAGTCCAACTCAATGTGTCCCTAAGAAGGGGGGCATAACATTGGTAGAGAATCAACAAGGTGAGATGGTTCCTACCCGAACTCAAACGGGTTGGAGAGTATGCATTGATTACCGCAAGCTGAACGCGGTAACCCGAAAAGATCATTTCCCCCTCCCTTTTATTGATCAAATGCTTGAACGACTTGCCGGTCGTCCATATTATTGCTTCCTAGATGGGTATTCAGGGTATTTTCAGGTTGCTATTGCACCCGAAGATCAAGAGAAGACGACGTTTACATGTCCCTTTGGCACTTTTGCATATCGTAGGATGCCTTTTGGATTATGTAACGCACCCGGGACCTTTCAACGATGTATGGTAAGTATCTTCTCGGAATACATTGAACATTTCATAGAAGTCTTTATGGATGATTTTACGGTACATGGGGATAGCTTTGATGCATGTTTAAATCATTTGTCACTCGTGCTTAAAAGATGTGTAGATACTAATTTAGTATTGAATTCTGAAAAGTGTCATTTCATGGTTGAACAAGGGATAGTATTGGGGCACATAATTTCAGCTAGGGGTATTGAGGTCGATAAGGCAAAGATTGACGTCATTCAATCGTTGCCTTATCCTACTAATGTGCGTGAAGTGCGTTCCTTCCTAGGCCATGCAGGTTTTTATCGCAGGTTTATCAAGGACTTTTCTAAGATCTCCACGCCCCTATGTGAGCTTTTGAAAAAGGAAGCTACTTTTGACATGTCAAATGAGTGCAAGAAGGCATTCGACACTCTGAAAGCCCACCTCACCGAAGCACCAATCATCCAAGTACCCGATTGGTCTCTACCCTTTGAGATCATGTGTGATGCTAGTGATCATGCGGTGGGAGCCGTTCTTGGTCAAAAAGTCGGAAGAGCAATGCACGTCATCTACTATGCTTCCACGACTTTGAACGGAGCTCAGAGGAATTACTCCACCACGGAAAAGGAGTTGCTAGCCGTGGTGTTTGCCCTTGAAAAATTTCGGCAATATCTTTTGGGCACAAAGGTGATTATCCACACGGACCACGCTGCTCTTCGTTATCTCATGATGAAGAAGGAATCAAAGCCAAGACTCATCCGATGGGTTTTGCTCTTAAGCGAGTTCAATGTGGAAATCCGGGACAAGAAGGGAGTCGAAAACTCTGTAGCTGATCATTTGAGCCGTATTGTGCCAGAGGACGGTAAATTACAGGTTCAAATTCAAGGTACATTTCCGGACGAAAACTTGTATCACATTCATTCTGCAATTTCTGCTTCTGCTGAGTGCAAGCCGCACCCGCGGCCAGGAAACCGCACCCGCGGTTTATGCTCTCAAGAGTTTTCGGCAAAGAGAGAACCGCACCCGCGGCTAGTAAACCGCACCCGCGGTTTGTGCTTTCCAGAAATATCACTGCAAGGAGAGCCGCGACCGCGGCTCAATAACCGCGATCGCGGTTTTCTGCCAGCCGAGTATGCAGAAATTGATCCCGAATACAAGCTTTTCGCCCTCCGGTCTTTCAAACCATGGTTTGCCGATATCGTGAACTACCTGGTTCGCGAAGAATGCCCGCCAAACTACACCAAGGCTCAAAAAGATAGGATCAAGCGGGAATCACGTTTCTACGTTTGGGATGACCCCTACCTTTGGAGACATTGTGTTGACAAGGTAATCCGACGATGCCTCCCGGATAACGAGGTACAGTCTGTCCTTACTTTTTGTCATTCTCATGCATGTGGGGGGCATTTTGGGGCTAATAAAACGGCTAGGAAGGTATTGGACGCCGGCTTCTATTGGCCACACATCTTTCGGGATGCGTTTGCCTTTTGCAAAGCTTGTGACCGATGCCAAAGGGTCGGAAAAATTTCTAAACGAAATGAGATGCCACAAACACCATTAGTCTTTTGTGAGATTTTTGATGTTTGGGGTATTGATTTCATGGGACCCTTTCCTAGTTCGTTTGGGAATTTATACATTTTACTTGCGGTGGACTACGTTTCCAAATGGGTGGAAGCGAAGGCCACCAGAACTGATGATTCCCGAGTGGTAGCAGGTTTCTTGAAGGAGAATATCTTTTCTCGTTTTGGGATTCCAAAGGCTCTTATAAGTGACCAAGGTACTCACTTTTGCAATAAGACGGTGAGTGCACTTTTAAAGAAGTACCATGTCACTCAACGAGTCTCAACTGCTTATCACCCCCAATCCAATGGACAAGCTGAGGTGTCCAATAGGCAAATCAAGGGGATTCTGGAAAAGACGGTGGCTCCTAATCGAAAGGATTGGAGTTTAAGGTTGGATGATGCACTTTGGGCATATAGGACTGCCTACAAAACTCCAATAGGAATGTCCCCATATCGACTTGTGTTTGGAAAGGCTTGTCACCTTCCGGTGGAGTTAGAACACAAGGCGTGGTGGGCGGTGCAAAAATGCAACATGGAGTTGGATGAAGTAGGCGACTTTAGGAAGTTGCAAATCCAAGAGCTTGAAGAGATACGCCGGGATGCGTATGAGAATGCGGTGATCTACAAGGAAAAGACGAAGGCTTGGCATGACAAGAACATCTTGAGGAAAGATTTCAAGGTGGGAGACAAGGTCTTGCTCTACCAATCTCGTCTTCAACTTTTTCCAGGTAAGTTGCGATCCCGGTGGAATGGCCCGTATGTTGTTGCTCGCGTCTTTCCTCATGGCGCCGTTGAGTTGTTTGACAACGACAACCACAACGTCTTCAAGGTGAATGGTCAAAGGTTAAAACCTTACCATGAGGGATTCACCAAAGTGTCTTTCGATGAAATGGCTCTAGAAGAGCCAACTTTGGAAAATTGAAGACGGGAAACCAAGTCGAGCCACGACTCTAACCAAGGCGCTGCTTGGGAGGCAACCCAGGGTATTCTTCTTTTTCCCTTGAATTTCATTTTCTTTTTAATTGTTTTGTTTTCTATTTTCTAGGAAGTCAAGACGAGAAGACGATGGTCGTTTGCTACTAAAGGAATTGACGGTTCTTATTTTCGTTTATAAAAAAAAAAAGAAAAAAAAAGAAAAGAAAAGGAATTGACGGTTCATCTTCTACCCTTCTCCATATCAAAATTCATCTTCTAACCTTCTCCACATCAAATTTCATTTTCTACCCCCTACCACATCAAACTCCCACCACATAAAAGCCTCTCTTCCCACTTCCCACCACATACCCTACCTCTCAAAAACAAAAAAATCAAAAACCTCCCACCAAACCCCTCTCTCCCAACACCAACACACCCCCACCAAATCCTCCTCACCAACCGCACCCGCACCCGCGCCGGCATCCAACCGCAACCGCGGCTCAAAAGTTCCCACCCGCACCCGCAAAATCACCTTGCCCAGACGATTCTGTCTCGACGAAACCGCACCCGCGGCCTCGCCCTGCCAAGAAATCCCCAGCTTGCACAAAACCGCACCCGCGGCCCCAAAACCGCGCCCGCGGTTCCCTCCTCGCCAGAAATCTCCAGCAAAAGCAAAAACCGCACCCGCGGCCCCCAACCCGCGCCCGCGGTTTCCACCTCTGCGTCCATTTTACTGATTTCAGTAAGTCTTCTCCCAACCGCACTAATCGTTGTTGATTTGCTTACGCCTCGGGGAGGGCTTTTTGCTATTGTGCTGCTGCTGCTGTGTGGTATATTTGTTGTGTGCGGATTTGTGGTAGCATTTGTTTTGCGTATACACTCTGATGGCTGCAGCAGGAACATCCCGAGGCCACAAAAATGATTTGTGGCAACAACAGGTTCAGACCAACTTGGCTTATTTAAGGGCTAAGCAGTGTGTAGCCACGAGATTTTTTCATCTACGTACCCTCGATGATTTGGGTATGACTGCATGCACTGAGGCCATGCTGAAGCACGCAGGGCTGCAGGGTTTCGTGTACAGGTCAGCCCCTACTCATGCCGAGGCTACCTATCAGTTTCTGGCAAGCCTCAAGTCCAAAAACGTCTCAGAGACCACCTCCATCTCGGCCATCCAGTTCATTTACAATGGACTGTCCTTTACAGTTCAGGCTGAACAGTTGCGCCACATCTTGGGAATCTCTCAGATTCCCTCTGCAGATTATGATACTATAGTTGGTGCCAGCCCTACACAGGTCTGGTACACATGGACGGGACAAGTTCGGGATACCCACGGTAATGATTATAATGCAAAGATGTCCCATCCATGTCTCCGCCTGACACAGCGGGCTCTCTCTATGGCCTTCTTTGGGCTTTCTGAGGTGAACAAGGTGCCTGCCTACCAGCTGAAGTATCTGTATGCTCTCATGCCGGAATGTCAGGTAATTCCGGATTGGCTCTCACTTTTTGTTCACTCTTGTAAGACAGCCCGCTCAAAACCGAGGGGACAGATTACTTTGGGTGGCATGATCACCCTCATCCTAGAGGCTGTCGTCCCCGACTGGGAGACGCTTGACTGCGTAGGTAGTCCGGACCCCTCAATGGGTCCCTATTTGCTGGATACCACGTTTCTGCAAACCCGACTTAGGTGGCTCAAGTCGGTTACAGTCAATGAAGACGAGCGGATGTGGGTTTGGCTCGGTCCTCCCGAGATTGCTCTCACCGAGGATTTTGCTTATGGGCCAGCCCATACTTTTAGGCTCAACCCAGCACCCGCTCCCCCTCGTGCAGCTGCTCGACGACGAGCTCGCGGTGGGATCAGCATACAGGAGCCGGTTCCGCAGCTGGATCAGCAGCCAACTAACCTTGAGGATGATGATGATGACGACTTCCAGGAGCCTGCCCCTCATTTTCAGCCTCAGAGGCAATGGGGCGAAGGCTCGTCTTCTGCAGCTCCTGCTGACGTACCTTGGGAGCAGCGTCTTTTCGAGCGGATTGAGTATGTCTACCAGTCGGTTCAGACGGTGAACCAGAATGTTGAGAGGCTGCAGCAGACGGTGAACCACAATTTTGAGAGGCTGCAGCAGTCGGTGGATGACTTACGGCTCGACATGCATGCTCGTTGGCCCGAATATCCAAACCGGGATGACCCGGATCAGTGAGCTTCTTTCTCTCTTCCTCATTATTTTTCTATGTCTTACACACTGAGGGCATTGTGCACTACAAGTATGGGGGAGGGAAATTAGTTCATTGCTTATCCTAGAGTAGTTTCATTTTCTTGTTATTTCCCTTCGGTTTTTATTTTGTTGTACTTTGCATGGAATTAAAAACAGAAAAAGCCACAAAAATACGAAAAAAGGCAAATGAAAATCCTGGGATGGAAAAATCCATGCAATAAGCGGGTAGTTCGGCTTGCATTAGGCTTGGCAAAAAAGGACTTGAGGGCGGTAAGGAATGGTGAGATTGAAAATGAAATGAGTGGCTAGGTGAAAACCTTTCGAGGCGCCTAGGCAAAATGAGTGAAATGAGTGTTTTAGGACAAAATTTTTTGCATGTTAACCACTATGGAAGACCAAAATTGATAAAATTCTTTCTCACCATATTGTTTGTATACTAAATGTGTTAGTAATTTGTAGTTTCTTTCTTTTTCATACTTCCTGAGATCTTTGAGTGATTATTGTAAAAGAGTAAGTTTCTTTTAGCTTACTCGGGGACGAGCAAGGTCTAAGTATGGGGGAGTTTGATAAGCGGTGTTTTACATACCGCAACTATGGATTATTAGCTAGTTTTGTATAGGATTATGTTACTTGTTCCTATGTAATCTGTATCATGGAGCTGTTCGAGAGAAGATTTACATACGAGATTCCAAGAGATGATACAAGCATTGGAAGCATTGAAGCATAAGGAAGAAGCTGCTGAAGACGAAGACGAAGACGAAGACTTGAAGAAATCAGCAATTCTGCCTCAGACAACAAGCCGCACCCGCGGGTATCAAGCCGCGCCCGCGGGTTTCATCCTCAGACAAGGATTCGGGAAAGCTGAAACCGCACCCGCGGCTATCAAGCCGCACCCGCGGTTCTCACTTTCAGCCAAACCATTCGAGAAAGATCAAGCCGCGCCCGCGGGTCTCAAGCCGCGCCCGCGGCCCTCTGCCATCCAGAGAAGCTGAAGAAATCCAAAACCGCGCCCGCGGCTCTCAACCCGCGGGTGCGGTTCCTCGACAGAAGAATCAAATTGATGTCTTTGCCATTTGAAGTAATTTGTGTTTAATTTTGTAACTTTCCATACGTTTTTTAGGACCTTAATTGGGCTGTTACATCAGCTAATACTATATAGGTAGTGGATGATCATGCTTGATCATCGAACCTTTGTTTTGCTTAAGTTTTTGGAAGAGTTTTCACAAACTTATGAGTTGCTAAAGTTCCTTTGTTTCACTTGGCGTTTGAAGCTTTTGGATTCAACAAGTTGTGAGTTTATCCTTTCCTTTTGTCTACTCTTTGATTGTCTCAACTCTCTTGTTTGTATTGTCGATGAACTAGATTTACTTCTTTAGATTGATCACCTAAGTTAGTTGTGTCTTGTTCATATTGCTAGAGTTTGATACTTCTAGTTGAATTATCATACTTGTTGTGTAGCACAATCTATTTGCATGAACTAGTTGTGATTGTTATTAGAAAAGAGAGTTGAGTACGTGTCGAGTATCCGACTAGTTGTCCATGATATTGCATGTATCTATCTATTCCTGAATGCATTGCTACTTTGTTATTGAATTTCGATAGTTTCGAGGTTATAATCGAGTAAGGGTTATTAGGACTAGTTGGACTAATAACTATTCAAGAACAGGAATTAGAACGATCACTTGAGAACTTGACATAAGGATAAAAAGGATTTTATGATCAACTTGTTAATCTAATTGTGGATAATCGCTAAGTGGAACACTTCGCTTAATCTTGTTAAAACCAAGTTGACATTCGATACTTCGTATCAAAACACAAAACCCCCCCCCTTTTGGTTACGTTTATTGGTTAGTCATTATGATAACTTAAGAATTTGATAAACTGATTCTCTTGGGATTCGACCCTTACTTGCGTACTATATTACTTAGTTTGCATGTTAGGATTACTTGACTTGGCACACGACAAATTCGCCTCGTCAGTATAAGAGATTTATGTTTTTTTCATGACCCGTGTTTGCTCATGTTTATTCATGTGAACATTGGTGAAATTTTCGAATGGATTTCAGAATATTTGAAGTCTATATTTGAATGCAAGCTGTTGTACTATCGATTTATTTGACAAATGTCGTTTTTCCTCTTCTTCCTGAAATAATTAGGGTGAAGCTGACTGGTCAACATTGGGAGTCAAGGAGGTAAACCATTTACTTATTCTGATGACTTCTTTTAGTTCATTAGAAATTATTTCTTGATATCCGTTTGTCTTGTTCCAGGGTCAGAGATTGATGATGATGGGAACTGCAGATGAGATTGTAAAGGCTCCAGAGAAGGGCCCAGTATTCATGGAAGACCTCCCTGAGGAAGAACAAGTTGTTGCCTTGGTATGATTTTAAGGATTTGATATTGGATGAAATTTCTGATATGTCTTCTTAGAATGATTGTTCTTCACTTAACTAATGCTCTACCCCATCTTACTATTCCTTTCATGCTTTGTACTTTGTTGATTTAACTGAAACCAATCTATTTGGACATGGTTTTGTATTTGGGCCCTTTGAGCTTTGACATTGTTTGCCTTGGGAGAACCTGTCAAGTGAATTGATTTTCAGTTTTCTATCTGATATTCTGATTTCCCTTTGTTCTCGGTTCTCGGTTTTATTTTGAATTTTTTCATCTATTCTTGTGGCTTGCTTCTTTTCATTGCTCGGAGGTATTTGTACTTTTGTACTGATTTCAACGAGTCTTCTAAAAGCTCTTGACTTTGTCCTGTCAAGTATGCGTCCTTTTTGGCTACAGTCGATGTAAATAAGAGATATTTGTACTTTTGTACTGATTTCAACGAGTCTTCTACAAGCTCTTGACTTTGTCCTGTCAAGTATGCGTCCTTTTTTGCCACAGTCGATGTAAATAAGAGATATTTGTAGTTTCATGTTTATGTATATGTAGGGGACATCAATATTATGTCTTTCCAATATGGTATTAAAGTTTTAATTTTTACATCATTTATTTTCTTTTTTCTCTCTTTATCTAAGTTTCTGCCCTCGTTTCGTATTATTTCTGGCAGGGCCATTCTTCTGGATTATTTAACTTGGGAAATACATGCTACATGAACTCTACGATCCAATGCCTGCATTCAGTTCCTGAGCTGAAGTCGGCTCTAATTGAGTAAGTTATCTTCTACTCCAAGGGGAAAAACTTATATACAGTTGACAATGTTCTGATCTATGGTGCATGACTTCACTGCATTATTGGTTTAGATGTTATAACCCTTGATATGACCGATTTACCCCCAATATTGTCAATTAGGCACCCACAATCTGGACGAAGCAATGACTTAGACCAAACTTCTCATCTTCTTACTGTTGCAACACGAGACTTATTCGGAGAGCTTGATAAAAATGGAAAACCAGTGGCACCAATGCAGTTTTGGATGGTGGGTTCATCTATTTCTGTGTTTCTGTTTCTGAAAAGTTCCATCTTTTGATGAATTTTGTTTCTGCTCTTTGATTATGGAATGGAGTACCTTTTTGTAAATGTTAATTGCGCATTTATTTGGATAGGATGAAGCTTTATATGTAGAGCTCAGTCCGTGTTGATCCTTGCACAAACAATTCTCATAGCTGTATTTATATAGTAAAACAGAGATCTTGGTCTGTTCCTTGCAAATGGAGTAGTTTCTATACTTTGTGATTTGCAGACTTTCTAGGTGCAATAGGCATGATATTGATGTTGCTTGGGCGGCTGTGAGGTATGCTAAGAGGCCGAGGAAAAGGTCAATAATGTGGCCTCATATGAAACAATTCCTCATTATTTCGGATGATGAGGATATTGAAGCCTTAGTAGCTGATGAGCTTTACAAACTGATATTCAGGTGAATTCATCATCACTTTCAAATTCTTTTTTTCTTACGCTAAACTTCTTATTATTAGTGCTAAACTGCTAATTATACATTTGAACTGTTATAAGATGTTGTTATAGCATGCATAAGCTCATCATCATCTTCATCTTCACGGATTCGATAAAAACTTACAAGAACTCTGGTTTGTTGTTTGGGGGGAATTGAAATGTAGGATGGTAAGCTTGCAGTTGTTATAGCTACAGTGACTGATGATATTAGGCATACTGGGTAATTTTGTATAATTTTATCCTTGCTAAAGGGACCGGAATTTACAGCTGCACACAAAAGAGGTCACAATCTGCCATGGAAATTTAAACAGAGATCAAAGACTGAAGTTGTGAGGAAAAACGTTTATGTTTGCCCAGAGAGAAGCTGTGTTCATCATGATCCATCAAGAGCTCTTGGAGATTTGACTGGTATTAAGAAACATTTAGGGTTTTTATTGTTTAGTTTTGACTTGTATAACTTATCACATCTCCTTTGAATCTTTGATTCAGAATGATTGACCTTGGAAAGCTTGATGTTAATCCTCTAATGTCCATTATGTTGTTCACTGTGTAGCATAATTTTCTTTTCTTTTTTAAGATCAACATGATCCTAATAGATTTTGTGTATGTCTACGTATTCATTATTAAGAAACAAAACATTTCTAAGATAACGATTTTTATGGTTTTTGCTAAAGGAAAATGGAAGTAGGGGACTTCTTTGCCACCAATGTTGTAAAAAGGAGAGGCTTATTGTTGTGCCATGCTCCAAATGCAAAGAGAAGTTCTATTGTGTCCACTGCATTAAACTCTGGTAAATTTCTATTGAGTGTAGTGCAAAGAGCTATTTTGTTTACACTTGTTGTCTTGTTTTGACTCCTGGCATCTTTCAAAAAGGTACCCCCAATTCTCAGAAGAAGAAATTGCACAGGCTTGCCCATTTTGTCGTGGTAATTGTAACTGCAACTTGTGTCTGCATTCAAGTGGAAGAATTAAGGTTGACAATACTCACTCATGCAACTATGCATATTATCATAAGAGCTCCATGATATTCTTGTTATTTGATAATGCAAGTATGAAATGCTAATATAGTGAATTTTTTTACTTTTAGACATCAAAGAGGAATATTTCTGAGAATGAAAGGATAAAGCATATTTGGCATATAATTAGATCTGTCTACCCATTCTTGAGGCAAATTCATGAGGATTAAACTGAGGAAATATTGGTTCAAGCAAAAATTGAAGGTGCATACCCCTTCTATCGGTAGATCCCACTCTTCTTATAAGATTAATTCAGCAATTTCATATTGCTAACAGCATCCTGTATTCTAAAGGGCATGCATTATCTGATGGGGACATACTCACATCCCATTTACTGGTAAGTGTTCCTCTTTTGAGCTTCAACCTTAATTTTTAAAAACTAGGATTGAAACCATAGTTGATATTTCCTTCTTCCTGATCTCAGCTCTATTTCTTTTCATAATTATGGTACAACAATCAATGTGCCACATCAATTTTTGATCTGCACAGAAGCTGCCTTAACTGCCCATTCGAGCTTTGCCTACCTTGTTCTCGCGAGGTTCGTCAAGGAAATCTTCAAGGAGTACCACAGGAAGTTCCATTTCACTACCTTGACAAAGGCTACAATTACAGTCATGGTGGCAATCCCGAGGCAAATTGTGATTCCCTAGAAGCTCCTAATGATGCTATTAGTCCATTAACAGACTGGAATGCACTCACTGATGGAAGTATCCCTTGCCCTGATAAAGATAGAGGAGGATGTGGAAATGGAGTTTTGGAATTGAAACGCATTCTCCCTGTCAGTTGGATAAGAAATTTGGTTAACAAAACTGAGGAGCTACTGGAAATCTGCAGAGTTGATGAAGAAGAAAAAGAAGAAGAAGAAACATCCTGCAAGTGTAACTGCTCTGATGGTGACCCCAAAACGTTATTATCTAAAGCAGCTTCCCGATTGGATTCAACAGAAAACTATCTGTTCTGTCCATCAGCAGAAGATGTGATTGGCCAAACAACCCTTGTTCATTTCCAGAAACACTGGACCAATGCGAGCCAATAATTGTTAGGAATGTTCTTAAGCAGACACCTGGATTGAGCTGGGAGCCAAAGGTCATGTGGCGTGCTCTCTGTGAAATAATGGACCAGAATCTCAGCTCAAAGATGTTGGAAGTTAAGGCAATTGACTGTCTTCATAACTGTGAGGTTTGTATCACCCTCTAACAAATACAATTCTTCTGTGATACCCAGCTTTAATGATTTTGTGTTTTCAGGTGAAAATTAGTACTCGCCAGTTCTTTCAAGGTTATACCAAGGGAAGGCAATACCCTAACTCATGGCCTGAGATGCTTAAGCTCAAAGATTGGCCCCCATCTGATAAATTTGAAGATCTGCTGCCAAGACACTGACGAATTCATTTGTGCACTGCCTTATCAGGAGTACACAGATCCCAGATCCCAGATCCGGATTGCTCAATCTTGCAGTAAAGTTGCCATCAAATATTTTGAAGCCAGACTTGTCATCAAATATTTTGAAGCCATACTTAGCTCTGGATTGATGGAGGAAATTGGAGCGATGGTGCATAGACATCCTAGCAAACTTTCTGTGAGTAGCGCAGAATATTAGTATTTTTATACGCTGATTTGTTTTGGGAGTACTATTTATTATGCTTGTGTGAAAGTTTGGTAGTGACTGTGATGTAATGATTCATAGATTTGGTTTGTGCCTACAGATCGAAACTTTTTCTGCTGGAAATAGAGGATATGAGGCGGAGTTGGCCGTTGTGACTTATTGCAGAGGTGTAAATAGTGTGGATCACAAATCAAAATTGTGGATTCTTCTTGTAAGTTTTTGCAAGTGCTTATTCGAACAGTCTGATTTATGTAATCTTGGTGTCATTGCTGGCTGAATAAAAAACGATGAAGTGGACTACAATTGTTCTAAATGGAAATTTGTGAATGGTTGATGATGAGAATAATCTATTTATTCTATCTGATGGTGTCTGAGGAGTTAAGGATCTTTATATATAGCAGTTTATTTCTTTAGCACAGGAGTACAATAGCTAATAATGTCATAATCAGAAAGAATATGATACCATTTTCATGTGCCCTTTAAAAAAACTTGTTCTGAGAAGATTGGATCATTTGTAGTCCTGTGTCGAGTTTTGTTGGTAGTTGGTTATTTTATCTCAGGTTGGTGATTCGTGCTACTGTATGACAGATAATTCCTTGTCTTCCAGAGTTTTGGACAACATGGAAGGGAACTCATTACTTCTGAACTTGCATTACGTATCCTATCCATCCTAAGCGAAGAAGAGATTTTGCCCAATATAGACAGGAGGTCATTAAATAGTACTCTAGACAAGCTTCTTATAAAGGTATTTCGTTTTATCCGTCTCTTGGGCCAGTGATTTCTGAAATTTGTAAATCATATATGAGGTCTTCAACGATTCTTAGTGATGTTAAATCATAATTGATATTTGTAAAAGCAACTTTAAGTTACCTTCTCAAAAATGAATTCTAACAGTCAGCTTAATTAAGTGATGTCTGTATGATCTGATTGTTCACTAAGAGTATTATGAGTTAGGATCGTAATTCCATTAATGTTGATGCCAATGGTTTTATTTATCAGTTGGTGCCAATGGAAAATTTAAATGGACGAAAACTTGTGGAGGCAGAAGATCTTTGTGAGAGGAGAAATGGTATGTTGCTTTATGACTAAACATACTTGGATTCTTCATGGTTTGCTATAACTTCTTTAGTATCTTACTGTCTGTGTTACAGAAAGAGGTGTTGATCTCAATCGGAACTGGAGTGTTGACTGGGGAAAAAAAGAGAAGGTTGGTACATACATTGACCTGCTTTGATGTAAAAAGAAACCCGTTCTATTTCTCATATCCCTATGCTGCTCCTTCAGTATCAGTAATGACTGTTGTTAATGGAAATTCTTTTTCATAGGCATTTAGCTCCTCGAAATCAAGTGTCTCATTTTCTCAATGTTCCATAATCAAGATTCAAGATTACATTTAGTATCTAAACTGCCAAATTTAAACCGGTGCAGACGACCAGATGGGTTCTAATTTTCAGCTGAGTATTAGTCATGTTTATTTGCAAGATGAAAAGGCCCATAGATTAGGTGTTTGTTTCCTTTCTTCCCTGTATGTGGTACTCCTGATATTACTTCTACATTTATTGTTGTTTGCAAACCTGAAACCACTTCTCCTCTATTGAGAATATAGTATTGACCCCTTTTGTATACTTCTTTGCTTATCTTCTTCCTCCAATTTATCATTTTTTATTTGCATGATTGTGAGAATGCGATTGGTTTCGAGGTGTGTGTGCATGAGTGGATTTATTACCTTAATGCAGGATCAAAGGTGGATATATCATGTGATGTCAAGAACTCGATTTGCTCAATGCTTGCTCGTCATTGCATAAGGTGAGCATTCGAGCTTGGTGCATATTGATCAAAAACAGAATTTCTTACTATTAGTGCTAAACTGCTAATTATACATTTGAACTGTTATAAGATGTTGTTATAGCATGCATAAGTTCATCATCATCTTCATCTTTTGGAAGAAGGGATAATAGGTAAATTCACACCTTCACATGGTTTATTTGTGGTTACGCATGCTCATGGTTGATAATTTAACTAATCTTAAACAATGAATGTAAACAAGAATTTTGGGGGGGCGTACTTCAACTATGCAAAGCCCGAACACATGGCATCTCACTGCCCTGGATATTAAGGTTGATAATCCGACTCTCTCATGGAAGTCGTCTTCTCTCGCAACGTCTTCTCTCACAACGTCTGTAGCGACACCGGTTGCGATTGTGCAAGTGGCCTCATCTCCAACCTTAATTTCCCCCCAATTTCCAGTTCTTGGAGAATTTGAGGAATTGATTTCTGGTTCTGTATATTGTTTGTGCATGTTAGATGCGGAAGAAGAGACAACGAGGACTGCGTACTCACCTCCATCGTTACCGTGAGGTTAACTTTGATTGATTTTGTCTATGTGACTGGTTGAATAAGGACCGATTGCTGATGCATACATCCGGAAAAGCTCTCCTGGTGGACAGCCTAGACTACTACTGTCTCTGATTCCAAACTATCCTATGTCTTACCACTTTCATATACGTCGTTGTAAGTAGAATCATTTTATAAGTTCAAGTATCAAAATATGTGCTCTATCTTTAAATTTTGCCTTTTCAAAATGCCACCATTTCTATCATCTTGTAACCAAACTTAACTTTTGGGGTTAATCTGTGCAAGGAACTTGTAACCAAAGTTTTTCCAGAGATTGGACTAAATGACAATTTAGTTCCAATAATCGACAAGCATGTGGACAAAGTGACACTTAAAAACAATCCAACAAGATGCAGTCCACAAAATAATTTAACATTTTATATTGCATAACATTACATATTAGTGAAACCTTTCAACATGATTATGTGACAACTTTTGTGCATTCATTTAGCGAACATACTATTAGCCAACTATTGTAATATACATGAATGTCGTTTTATATTTAACGAATCATTCTCCGTTCTTACACATCATAGCATTAGTTCGACGCCGACCTTAATTTTATACGCCAAGTCTCCATCGTGGCATTAGTTTGATTTTCTGCTCTCTTGTGATCATTCAAAAAAGCTAACCGCTAAACCACACGTTCATATAAAAGTTAATCATTGAAACAGACTTATCAATGTGTGTATAGTGTGTGTATTGTGTGTAATGTGAAATATAAATGTTGTATTTGCCGTATAACCTTCGAAGCCTAAATACAAACTTCATTTCTAATATAAACTCTTGTATATAGAAAAACTTGTATAGCCCGTGCGAAGCACGGGTCCTGGAAACTAGTATGGTCAAAAACTATATTGATCAAATTTTGAAAATTGTCTGAATTTTTTTAGGGAAGGAAAAGTTTGTTTTCTTTTTAAGTGGAGAAAGGAATACTCTGTATTTTAATGGCTATGTGAATTCAGCCACAGTTGAAAGCTCATTATCTGAATTTAGTACTGTATACATTGTCTGAATTTTAATTGCTGGAGGTGCTATAGTGCTATGGGTTCAAAGAAGGCGAAAGGGA
This sequence comes from Oxyria digyna, assembly GCA_029168935.1. Taxonomy (NCBI): domain Eukaryota; kingdom Viridiplantae; phylum Streptophyta; class Magnoliopsida; order Caryophyllales; family Polygonaceae; genus Oxyria; species Oxyria digyna. The sequence continues at coordinate 448,180 of JAPVLV010000001.1, read as the reverse complement.
AGATTTTGGTTTGTTTGAGAGGACATAATGCAAGAGTAGACAAGGGAGAACAAGCAACTTTGGTTGGTGCTATTGGTATGGTTCTTGCAAATGATCAAACGTCTGGAAATGAGGTCATTTTTGATCCTCATGTTCTTCCAACATCACATATTACTTTCAGATGGGATTATCGTCTTCTCCTACGTCAATTTCACAAAGTATGCAAATGATCCATCATTGATTTCATTAGTTGTTAGTTATTGCACCAATATTGATGATTGTTGAATTTTGGAAGGAATCTGATGGCCTACATTACTCGTATAGTGAAGAAGTTGCATATGAAGCCAACTCCTGTTACAGAAGCATTTTTGTCGAGAGGATCAAATGCTATTACACCTGAAATTCTCAAGGTTTATAAACTTTGTTTTTGTGTAGTTTGGTTAAGAATCTGTTTCTGATAATTATGACAAGAATTTGAAGTTGTGTGCTTTTTTTTCCAGCCTGATATTACAACACCATGAGTTAGCATTATAGCAACTTATACAGAAGGTCAAAGACCGACTAACCAAGTATTCGACAAGCGTAGAGTTAGTTATAATATTGTATCTGGCACATCAATGTCGTGCCCTCATGTTGCTGGTGTTTTTGGTCTTCTTAAAACCCTTTATCCTCATCGGAGTACTGCTGCAATTAAATCTGCAATTATAACTTGTTCTTATTGCAATTATTTAAATTCTCATATTCTCTTTAATCTGCATTGTTAAAAATGTTGGGCCACCGCCCACGGGCTACATACAAGACAAATATGTATACGACCGTTTAATATTTTATGGTCAAGTTCGTATTCGACAATTCGACACAGTTATGTATACAGCTGTATAATATTTTACAGTCATGTTCGTATTCCGCTTTTTAAGTCTTCTTTGTGTCTTATTATTTTTTTATACTTTTTTTGAGTTGTGAACAATAATTAAAATAATTTTACTTTGTGCCCGATACTTGATATTGATTTAAGACATAGTCAAAGAGATACATACAACTTTGGATGATTGCAAAGAGACCATGATTATAGATAATGGTACAATTCGGAAATTATCTCTACTGTTGAAAGTTTAAAAAAGGCCAGGATAGAAAGGCTCCGCAAGGTTGATTTCTAATATCAAATTTAGATTTATTTTTTAATGGTGATGAACTTATATTTTCATTACTAGACCTCAATTTTTTTAGCCAATGTTGCAGTCACATTGCTAGAGTTGTGGAATTTGATGGATACTCCAACCGAGTAGCAACATACGTTTCAGAATATTACCTTCATGATAGCTGATTCTGAACTGGAAATTACAGAAACAAACTGCCTTTTGATTGGCGCAATCAACTTTGTATGTCGTTAACTTTTTTTACTTTTCTAAGGTTGTATTGTTTTAAAGTCTCATGATTGATATACATGTTGAGGCTGAAGTGTTTAGGTTGGATAATCTAAAGTCAAGTAAAATCAAAGATCTAATTATGAGGAGGAAATCATAATTAGAGGAGATTTGTCAAAAAGTCACATGTGGCTATTTATGGAGTGTGGTTCAATACTCTGGTGAAGATATGGACTCTGGTAGTTAATGGATACCACTCTAACAAAATAACACGATAGTTTGCTCCTAGAATATTACTACATTATTCAGACTTTTCCCGAATAATAATTATTATGTTTTAAGTGCTTCAAATTATGTTACCAATATTTTCTCAACAATATCTTTTAAGGTTGCTTAAATTGGAAATGAACGCTTGATTACAAACATTGAAAGAATGGTGTAATTATCTTGCAGAGCCATTGATCCTGGACGTTTACTGAACCAAATTGACTTGCAGACTGCAACAGCTAAAGACGACGCTTTTAGTCGAAAAGAGATTCTTAAAAGAGTTGACAATGCTAAACTTGGATTTTGTTAGTTTCAGTAGTAGCTACTGCCTACCATGCATCGTAATTAAAGCTATTGATATAGTAGCTTCGAAGATAGTAAGAATTGTTTTATCCCTGTTGTGCTATATTCGTCATGTGATTTGGTATAAAATTTTTTAAGACCAATGCTAAACTTGCCTCTTCGACATATTCAATAAGTTACCTAGCAGAAGAAGGTAACTTTATGTTGCATATTTTGACTTAACTGGTATCTTGTTTTTCCAGCCATTTCATTTAATTAATTGTCTTAATGTGTAGATTTTGGCTCGGTTGAAGTTGACAATTGTGTCATCGGTATGGGATGCTACTCATTTTATAGCTGATGAATTTATGCGCACAAGAAATATGTTAAAGGCTATTTATCATGGAAAATACAAAATGTGGACAACTTAATATAGAAATACAAAATGCTTAAGACTATCGCGCCTTAAAGGTGCAGGCATATACTAGTATGATAAAAAAGTAAAAATTTGTCTAAGCTGTAACTTTATTGTAACCTTAATGTTTTATCTCCTGTGATCTTTGTTCTCTTCAACGCCATAAACACTAACTGATTTTATTTATGAGTTCTCTCATCTCCTCTCTTGCTTCATTCTTTACCTCTAGTGCTCGACTCTCCGCTCAATTCACCGTGCCTCTATCGTATGCTTATATTTTTGTTTTTTATATGTTATATACATTTTAGAATAAAAAAAAGACAACCTGCATATCTCACCCGATCCACCCGTGAACCTGATGGATTAAGATGGATTGGCCGTGGATTGAGGGTTTCGCAGATGACAGATGAGTTGGTTGGTAAAAATTTATTCGGGTTGGATGGTGGTATTAGTAAATCCACCCACCACCCGATCTATTTTCATCCTTAATTTGAAGTATGCTTAATTTATACCCTAAGGACATAAGATAGAAAAATTATAAATATAAAGTTAAAAACATCTTTAAAGCGCGGACACGTATACTAGTAGTTATTTAACACACCATCACCGTACTAAGGCCCTGTTTGGTACGATTCCTCTGGAATGAGGAATGAGAATGAAGAATGAATGATTTCAATATCATGTTTGGTTTGGTAAAAAAGTGTAATTCCAAGCCCAAAGAACAACTTCTCCCTTGAGTATTATTTGATGAGTTTTTTTCATTTTTTTTTTGTATAAATAATATTATAAGTGACTTATAAGTTTGATCATAGTTTTGCTAATGTTTGATTATTTTATTTAATCAAATTTTTTTTTTTCAGGAATGGTTCATTTCAATAGCGTATCAAACAACAAATTACAGGAATTATTCATTCCGACAGCATACCAAGCAACAACCTATAAGAATGATTTACTTTGATTCCTGATTCCAGTCCAATTCCAGGAATCGTACCAAAGAGGGCCTAACGGTATTCGTATGACATTTGCAAGTTGCAAGTAAAGTTTGATCCTGATGCTCTAAGTTGTAAGGCCCAGTCTGGCCCAATTAGTTTTTGCTGTTGTGGGCCTAGTGGGCTTTATTTTGCAAGCTTGGAATGAGTTTATAACAAGAAGAGAATCTATCGCTACACCGTTAGATCGCCCGCTAGTGATTTCACACCGTTGGATCCTCACCCTGTCATGTGACTATTTTTTTAAATTTTAATTGGTTTATTTTAGGGTGGAAAAAGAGGAGGGGAGCGGGCACCCGACAAAATTCAAATTTCAGACATCCCTGAAATTCCACTCTCAACGAGCGAGAGAGAGAAAAAGAGAGAAGTAAGGAAAGCAGGAAGAGTTCGAGATCTATCAAACAGAGATTTACTGCTAAACAAAGAGTCCGATTTTCCTTGTTTTGCAATTAAAATGTCCAGTCGCGCAGACAAGGAGAAGGGTGTGAATGTTCAAGTCATCCTTCGCTGCAGGTTCAGGATTTTCTTCTCTTTCTTCTTCGTTTTGCTTTAATTTATGGGAGGTTCAACTAGTTTTTCCTGTTACTGAATGATTATGGATGTGTTTTCTTTTTTCCTTCATCGGAGAGTTAGTACAGAGTGAGAATTTAGGGTTCTGAGGTTTTTTTTGCATACCACGTTTTGTAGGCCGTTCAGCGGGGATGAGCTTCGAAATAACGCTCCCCAGGTGTTGACGTGTAGCGAGCCCCAGAGAGAGGTTGCTGTTTCTCAGAATATTGCTGGCAAACACATTGATCGCATTTTCACATTCGATAAGGTATTTCAGTAATATATTTCTTATTTCTCAATTTCCACATCGTCTGCTTTTGCTTATAGATTTTTTTTTTTGGTAAAGATGGTAATGGGAAAGTTATGTCAAATTAAGAAATATATATCTGATATTCTGATGCTGTTTTTTTTTTCTATGTCCAAACACCTACATGTAACTAGTGAAATGTGAGACAAGAACTCAATCAAATCTTGACTTTCTAAAATTACCCATCTTCCAGGGAGAACTTGAAGAGCCAACTCTAAATTTGGTTATCAATCATTATATTCTCTCAACACTGTCAATTGTCATTAGCTATGGAGTTCTAGTGATAGATGTTGATATGGACTTTTTCATGTTCAGGTTTTTGGTCCTTCAGCACGACAGAAGGATCTCTATGACCAAGCTATTATTCCCATTGTGAGTGAGGTTTTGGATGGGTTTAATTGTACCATCTTTGCATATGGGCAAACAGGTACAGGAAAGACTTACACAATGGAAGGAGATTGCAAGAGCCAAAAGGTACATCTTCTATTTTCTTTCGCTCCCCTTCAGTTATTCAATTTGTAGTTTCCATGAAAATCTACATTTGTGTTTGCCTAATGGACAAAAAAACTATTGCAGGGTGGAGCAAATGGAGATTTACCCAGAGGAGCAGGAGTTATACCTAGAGCAATCAAGCAGATTTTTGACACACTGGAGAGTCAAAATGCTGAATATAGCGTGAAGGTCACCTTTTTAGAGTTGTACAATGAGGAGATCACAGATTTGCTTGCTCCAGAAGAGCTCTTAAAAGTTGCTATGGAAGATAAGCAAAAGAAGCAACTTCCTTTAATGGAAGACGGCAAAGGTGGTGTTCTTGTTAGAGGATTGGAAGAGGAGATAGTTGCAAATGCAAGTGAGATTTTCACTCTACTTGAGAGGGGATCAGCAAAGCGTAGAACAGCAGAGACCCTTCTAAATAAACAATCAAGGTCATTTCTTGAATTCTTGTTTGTGGTCACTTATTACACACCTTGAAGATGCTTGTGATGCTTACAACCCTATTATATTCTTTCTTTCAGTCGATCACATTCTTTATTTTCCATCACAATACACATTAAAGAGTCAACACCAGAAGGAGAAGAACTCATCAAATGTGGGAAGCTTAATTTGGTTGATTTAGCTGGTTCAGAAAATATTTCTAGATCTGGTGCTAGAGAGGTATTGTACATTCTAATTTGCTTATTACTTCCTTTTGAGCTATTGAAATTCTCATTTCGAAATCTACAGCCACTTGGCAACATTCTGGTTTGTAGTGAGGTATCAATCTGCTATTGATAAGTAGGATTGTTGCTTGGCTTTATCCAGGGCCGTGCTAGAGAAGCAGGAGAAATCAACAAAAGTTTACTAACGTTAGGGCGTGTAATTAATGCTCTGGTGGAGCATCTTGGGCATGTTCCCTACAGGTGTGTATTTCAGCAAATTTGTACTTCAATATTTTATTATGTAACACTGAGTCAAAATGGTACATGTAATACAGAGATAGCAAGCTTACAAGGTTACTTCGTGATTCCTTGGGAGGACGCACAAAGACCTGCATCATAGCGACAGTTTCACCAGCTGTGCATTGCATAGAGGAGACCTTGAGTACTCTAGATTATGCTCACAGGGCAAAACATATAAAGAACAAACCTGAGGTCAGTTCTATTCATGATCACAGGTTTAATAATTATAGTAGGAAAACTTAATGTGTTAGTACTATCACTACTTTTTTAGTTTGTGTTAAGTGTTAACACTTTCTTTTGAATCTGGGTATGTTCATCTCTAAATCTGTAGGCATCCTATTTATCACACCAGACAATATAAGAACACACACTTGTAGCTTTTTATCCAGCCTTTTGTAGCTAAAGCTGGCCAAATTTCTGTTATTAGTCAAATGAACGGGGAGGGGAGCTGAAGACAATGCTCTGTTGTCTACAAGTGTTTGGTTTATTTATTTCACCATGTAGTCCGATCAAAAATAATAATTTCCTGAAGACTTTTCTAGGCATTACCTATTGCTCCTTGCTAGACTTCTGATAAATTATTTATTGGGTTGACATGGATCAATGTCTCTGATGGTGAGAAATAGAAAGGTGTTTTACACTTTTTTCATTAAATATAGTCCTTACCTTTGATCTGTATGACTACTCAGCCTTAAACTCATATTCGACTACAACTTTGTAGGTCAATCAAAAGATGATGAAAACAACACTCATCAAAGACCTTTACAGTGAGATTGAGCGACTCAAGGCAGGTTTGAAACTCATATTTAAACAACTCTATTGGGTTCTTTACTTCTTACTAGTGATCCTTGTAAAGAAAAATCTTATGATGCTTAATTCAGAGGTTTATGCGGCAAGAGAGAAAAATGGTGTATACATTCCAAAAGACCGCTATATCCAGGAGGAGAACGAAAAGAAGGTAAATTGCTCATATGGGAGTGTTGTTTTGATAGTGAATAGTTGATACTAGTATTATATATTAAATTGAAACAAAACTTGCTGCTGCAAGAAGTCTCACGTGAACCCTGAGTGATATAAAATGGTCTATTTATTCCGTGTTACACAATTGCTTAAATTTCTTGCCAGGTAGCTACTTCGCTGATTTACTAAGTAGTTGTTGTAATGTAAGAAGTTTTTCTTCTACCTTTGTCAGGTAATGTCAGATCGACAAGAGCAGATGGGGGTTACAATAGAAAACCTTCAAAAGGTTTGTGTTTGCTATTAACTGAGCACTTCTATCTTGTAATATATGCATTATGATGGTTACGTGCTTTATATGTCTCAAACAGCAAGTTGAAGATTTACAATCAAATTTTGATGATGAAGTTCAACAATGCATTGAGCTACAGAGTAAACTTGATTCAACACAGGTGAGTTTTTATCAAGCCTTTGTACTTTAAAATTGCGCCTGACACCTATATTGATAAGAGTGTATACACTGCAGAACGACTTAAATCTTACTAGAAACATGCTAATGGGTACTGAGAAAGAACTGAAAAGGTGCATATACACTATGAAAGAAAAGGATTTTATTATATCCGAGCAGAGAAAAGCAGGTAATCGTACAATTGCTCAAGTATTCATATCTTTCTGCAATGTGTTTGACTTGTTTTGTAAATAATTCATATTTATTTTATACGGGACAGAGGATGCTTTGACTCAAGAAGCTTGCAGCTTGCGGTCGCGGTTAGAGAAGGCTCTCCATGATAATACCTCTTTGCATTCGAAAATTGGTAGGCAATTTCTCCTTATTTATAACTTATACAAGCGTTTTCTGTATGTGAATGATATTTAAACCTGATCGTTTCATGGTGACAGATAGGGAAGACAGACTAAATGCTGATAACAAAGTAACTGTGAACAATTACCACGACGAGCTTGCAAAGCAACTTGATTCTCTTTGCAGAACTGTGTCAGCTTCTATGTCTCGGCAAGATGAACACCTACAGTCTGTTGATAAACTTTGTCACTCTCTAATTGATGGACAGAATAAGGTAGAAAGCGTGTGCTTTATATCACTAAATGTTTTATGTGATCCTTGATATTTTTTGTTCTGCATTCTAGTGTAGCTCTAATGATCTTCTATTGTTTGTTTCAATTGTGTGGCGTAACCAAAAATGCAGGCTGTGATAGAGTTGAAGAAAAAAATGGTGGCATTGAGGACATTGTATGTTTCTCATGTTGATGCTCTTTTAAATGTAGTACGACTGCACAAAGCCGGCTCTGATGCTAGCTTAGAGGAAATATCTTCTTCGGTTTCTGCAAGTGCACAGTCCATTGAAAATGTAAGTAGGTGTGATTTTACCTAGCGTGATGCTATTTGCAGTCCCCTGACAATTCCTATCTGAACAGTTTCTTTTGGTGGAGGGTGGTGAAGCCGCTATCATTCATGAAAATCTCAAGGCAGCTTTGTCAAGTCATCAAGGAGAAATGGCTGTTTTTGCAAGAGAGCTACGAAAGGTTTGTAGATGGTACTGGAATTATTTTTGGGTGGTCTGATTTACTAAATACCTTGTAAGGTACGAGAACTCTAATGGTTTTGATGTTTTATGTCAACTTAAATCTTCAGAGGTTTAACGACAGTGCTGAGAACTTCAGGGATACTTCGGAGTTGATTAATGGGTATTTGCTAAAGATAACCGAGGAAGTAGGAAGGCTTGGTGGTCATGCAACTCAAATGGAGAAGGTTAAGATGAAGAACATTTGTGAATTCCAGAAGGCTTTTGAGGTTTACTTCTTTTCCCATTTACGACATGTAATCTGATGACAAAAATAGTACATCAAAATCCAGAGAATTAAATGTAACTATTATCTTCTAATAATTTGCAGGAACAATCCAAATCAGATGCAGAGAAGCTTATTGCTGATATCACCAATTTAATGAATATCCATGTTCTTCGTCAGCGAGAGATGGTGCCTGAGCACCTTTGTTTGAAGTTGTGTTATTGTGCTTCTGGAATGACTGACATGAGCGTGACTAAATTATTTAATTGTTTGTACTCGCCAGGTGGATTCAAGGTTGGTTAATCTAAGGGAAGACACACTTGTCGACAAAGCATTTTTGGATGGGCATGTTTCCTCAATGGAAGATATCACAGCAAATGCAAAAAGGAAATGGCAGGCATTCTCTACCCAGGCTGAAACTGATGTCAAAGATAGTGCTGATTTCTCTGCTGCAAAGCATTGTCGTATGGAATCACTGATGCAGCAATGGTGAGATAGATACTCTTCTTAGGCACATATATGCTATCTTGAATTATGCGATGAACAGTAATAGTGTACCTCTTGACCTCATTTTGTATTCTTTTTTTAGTATGGATAATGTTGACATCGCCTCTAATCATTGGAAGAAGACACACCAATCACTGAATAACATGTGTGATGGACATCTCTCGTCAGTGGTATCAGTCATAAGGTAATATCATAGTGTTGAAGATTGGCCTTTGTTCTTGCGGAAAACTATTTAAGCCTTACAACCTTTTACTCACTCTATGTTTGGCTTCATTACTTATTTATCGATAAAAACCTTGGTTAAAATGCAACTATAAAATTTTTACTCATTTTTTTTATACCAGAAATGCTGTGGATAGCAATGAGCAACATGTTGCTGAAATAGATTCTGCAAGAGCAACAGTAAAACAAGATGCTGTAAAGGGCAGCGATGATGTTGTGCAGCACTTGGAGTGTGAGATATCTTTTGTTATATGTTCAAGTTTCTCTACATATGTACATTGATTAATTGGGATATTAAATCCGACTTCCTGAATTTTCCATGCAGCTTTATCCGATCAGCAACAAGGGGATGTATCTGAAATCTCATCTGTTATTATAATTCAATCCAAGGATCTTGATGGTTTTCGTGAAGATCATTCAAGTCAGGCTTCATGCATTGAGAAGGAAGCCGAGGAAACCTTCCAGCAAAGATACATGGTTTGCTACTATGTTTTTTCTCAGATGACTCTTATTCTTGTTTCTGTTTTGATCTCATATTTTCTTACACTTCTTTAGGATTATGAACCAACGGGAACGACTCCTGTGAGGTCGGAGCCAGAAATCCCAAGCAAGGCAACCATAGAATCCCTTAGAGCAATGCCAATGGACACTCTTGTAGAGGAGTTTCGTGAGAATAATCCATGTGAACCGGTCGATGAGAAACAGATGAAGCCATCTCTCATCCCACGCTCACCCTTTGCTGAAGTAAATTAGAAGAGATAATCTGCGCTACCCATTTGCTGAAGTAAACACACACCAAGCCGCATCTCATTCATTTCCATGTAGTTTTTAAAGTGTATGGCAAACTTAAAAATTCCATCTTGGAATTGTTCTTGTGAGCAAGTAAAAAACTCTTAGGATAGCCATTGTTCAAGATATGGATGGGTTGTAAGATGTATCTTTATGTTTTGCCAAGGAAATGAACTTATTTCACTTACTCAATTCTTATTTCATTTGTCAGTGGGGTCGAAGTGTATTATTAGGCCCTATTCAAGCGTCTTTGTGTAAACTGATAAAACAATGTATTTTGGTGAACAATCTACGTATATAAATCTACTCCCTTTTACTGCTCTTAGTACTCTAGGAATTTAGTTTGATAAACATTGCACTATAGTCTCTTAGAAAAAATTCATAGAACTTTGATTATAGTTCTGGAGATACAAATTGCATTTCCTTTCCCGAGTTTAAATCATGTTTTCATTTGAAGGCCGGAATGAACGACGTCTGGTCCACAAAGTGCATATATATGTTGGAACAATGATTTTTGGGCAACTTGTGGTGGGCTCCGGCCACCGGTTTTGCCGGATGATGGGAGCGTTGACTCCGTCTCCGCGAGCACTATCTCGTAGTGTGCTCATACGCCGAAATCGGGTTTCGGGTGAATGCGAAATGAGAGTCCAAAGATTAATGCTTAAGAGCAAAATTTGAGGTTTTCATGTGGGGATTTTGTCCCACATCGAAAATTGGTTGAAGAATTTGGGCCTATCAGGCCTCTATTAAATCTTTTTGGACAAAAGCCCAACTATAATTTTTATTTGGACTTTCTAGATTTCAGCCTAAACTCAACGAAGTACTGACTTCGTAATTAACGAAGCAGTTACGGGAAGCCTTAACCGCCCACCTTGGAAATTATGTTCCTATAATTCATTTATCTAAGAAACTAACATGAACAAGATAACTACTCTATTAGAACAAAACTAGCGTGTGTTCCCGTATCATGTACGGGGTCGCATGTAATAAATATTTTAATAATATATTTATATTTTATACTATTAATTAGTTTATAGATTGTAGTTTTTACTTTATGATTTGTAATTTATAGATTATAGTTTAAGTTCATCAATAACTCAATATAATTAGATTGATAACATAATAATAGATAAAGATGTATATATATAAGATAAAAGATATAATATGATAAAAGATAAAAGATAAAAATCGATATTTCTTTTTGTAATATAGCCTCTTAGATATCTTTTTAATTTTTTTTTACTTATTTAATTTATAGATATATATTAAAATATAAAGTCGGATGATGTGGAGGATGACATGGTGAATGATGTAACATAGCTTAGAGGTCGACACATAGGCGAATTGAATATAAGGTCGGCATGTGGCAAAACAACGTTCTGTTTTAGTATATGTATAGATAGATGGGAAAGTACAGATAAAAACAGTGTTGCAGGAACATGATAGTTATTGCTACAGAAACACTTAGAAATACCGAATAATCTTCAATTCGCCGTCCAAGGCGATTGTTATTCATCGTCCTGGGCATCCTTAAGTCGTGTAAGGATTTTATATTTCTGAAATGATTTCTAAAATGACATCTTTACACGATGTAAGGATTTCTATTTGTTAAATGACCTTGTAGGATCTCATTCTTGCATGACGTATGAATTGTTTTATTCTTGCGCAACGTAAGGATGACCAGAGCGTTATGTAGGAATTTGGGGTGGACAATGAATAACAACAAACCTTATTAGAGTATATTAGGGGCATACAATGATAAAGTCTCATGTACTTGCCACAACAAAGGACTGGTCAAATAAAAAAAACATTGGTTTTGACTTTTTCCATTATGACCGCGGCACAATAGAATTTGAATGGGGATGGGCATCTACTTGTTCTTCTTCTCTGGCCTCAGCTGCACAATTAGCAAAATAAATATAGTAAGAGAACCAAGCTAACATAAAAATTTGTTGTAGATTTGTAGGCAGTTATGGACGCATAAGAATGTTGTAGTAGATTTGTAGGGAATTATGGACGCAAAGCTACTATGACCTGTTGGAACTGATTTTTGACTGGACTTCCGGGCACTTTTCTGGTGGGCTGCGGTCACCGGTTGTGCCGGATTATGGGAGCGTTGGCTTCGTCTCCGCGAGCACTACGCCGTAGTGTACTCACACGTCAAAATCGGGTTCCGTTTGAATGAGAAATGAAGGCTCAAAGTTGGTTGCTTGACTAAGTTCAAAGAACAATTTTGGAGTTGATTTTTGACATGGGTTTTGTCCCACATCGAAAATTGGGGTGGGAATATGAAGGGTTTATATACCCCAAACGGCCAAACCCCATACCCTTGGTAAGCCCTTGGGAGAGGTATGGAGAGAGGATACGGGGGGCCCTCGCGCGGTCCGTCCGTCCGTCCGGTCCTGGTCCGTGGTTCAGCAACAACCTCCACGATCTGCTCCACTTGCTCCACAACTGACTCCACCTCGTTGGTGTCGTCAGTTCCGAGATCTCCTCCTCTAACAAACTCAGAAACTCTATTTAAGAGAGTTCTGGTTCTCATTCTCAGAGATCTGAATACACAGCATTCTTCCTCTCTTCTCTTCTTCTTCTTCTCTGAGAGTACGACACAGAAACTGGTTCGTTTGGCTTCTGCTTTTGATTGTGCAAACCAGAAGAATTCGTAGTTGTATCCTGGGATTCTCAACGCCGGTAACCGTCACATATACGGGGCATTACAGAATTAAGGAAAGAGATTCTTTCTCGACTCTACGCACCAGATTCGTCAAGAACACTTCGGTATAATTTTTTCCTTAATTCTGTTCTTTAATAATTTCTTTACAGATTGTTATAAACGCGGATTACAGGTCCTACAATCTTAATTCTGTTCTTATAGCAGTAATGAGTGGAGAGTGTCCCTTTAATTGATGTACAGAGAAGGCCATCTAAAAATAGCAACTTTACGCTATTTCCTTTTCTCCTTCTCATTTTAGTGTTACAAACAACAGATACAATGAGCCAGTAAAATTCAAAAAACACAAGGGAATATAAGAAGTTGGGTAAGCAGAATTGGCAAACCTGTCTTAGCTTTCCAAATTTCTCTTTGTACATATAGCACACAGTATCCAAACAAGGAGAGTTCATTTATGTTTGCAAATCACATGATACAAGAGGCTAAGGAAAGACTAGTGAGGTGAATTTGGATAATACCTAGTTGCTGTGGCCACACTTGTTCTTCCTGCAATTTACTGCTCTGGGATGCAGACGAGCATATCACCTATTTTCTAGCCAAAGCCATGAGTGAAGGCTCAATGATTCCACCTCTGAGCCGAATCTACAATGAAACAACAGTAATCAGATGGTGAAAATGATCGAATTTCCAGTAAAGAAAACTTGATGGATAAAGGAGAAACCTTTTTGGATGTTGTAATCAGCTAGAGTTCGGCCATCTTCGAGCTGTTTCCCGGCGAAGATCAGACGCTGCTGGTCCGGAGGAATGCCTTTAATAGAACATAGACATCAATCAATTACAAATCAAATTACTGGAGCAATCAAACAAAACGATGAATTGACAACAAGTACCTTCCTTGTCTTGAATCTTGGCGTTGACATTGTCGGGTGATGGTCTGCATCTTCTCCACTTCCCTCTAAGAATCGACCAAAACACGGATTGTTGGAGAGACTCAACTCAAGTATATAATGGTTGGATTTTTAGGGTTTATTTATGGAATTCAGTGAAAGTTGGGCCGAACCGCGGTTAAAGATGAATGAATTTTAAAAAATTTGACAGCTGTGGGATTGGAACCCACGCGCTTTCGGACCAGAGCCTAAATCTGGCGCCTTAGAGTCTTAGACCACTCGGCCAAACTGTAATACGTTCAAGTTAGAAACTTTTATATTTTTCAATTGCTAACGCTTCAGTATCTTAGCTTTAGTGGGTCCGATTCTGTTTAGATTATCAAAAGATAATTTAGGACTCCCTTTTAAAAAATAGAGTTTTTTACCGGAAATCATCAGTAAAACATCGTATATTGTCCAAAACCGTCCAATTAATTCAATATTATCGGAAACTATTCTTTTAATGCTCTCCGTTACTCAAACGAGTGAGCAACTTTCTGTCTGTTTTCTCGTTAACGCGCCACGCTAGTTTTTTTTATTGATTTTAAAACCTTTTCTGAAAATAGCTTGTTCTTCCCGTGTTCATCACAATCTCCAATATTTTAACCTGTTCATCACCATCTCAAACATCTTAGCATCTTCATCGCCATCTCTGATAAATTAATTTGGGCTTTTTCCTCCAAATCACTTATAGTCTTATTCTTCTCTTCTCATCACCACTAATCTCTGACCTCATGTTAATCGTGAAACCCTAATTTCTTACCTCCATATTCAACATTCTCGACAATGATTGTAAAATAATAGAGGGTAAATCGGGCGGATTGCATATGTTTTCTTCCACATTCGATTTTTAGTAGAAGCTGCGGAAAGACGAAGAAGAATTGGCGAAATTCCCGCCCCTCTTTTCTGGATTGTCAAAAATTAGGGTTTAGTCTCTTCTTCTTCGTTTCTTCTTGTTGAAGGTGGAAGAACTCCACCAATTTTCCACCCTCTGGTGAATTCTCAATTACTTGAACTATGATCCCCTGAATTTCTCCAATTTTTTTGTTTCTAGTTGTTGGTTTCTGATTTTGATTGCTTGACCTATGTAGTAAGTTTTAGGCTTTGAAGGAGAGAAGTGTTTCTACAAATGAAATATTCCTTACTGTTTGATGTGTCCATTACATAGTATATAGAGAGAGACACCTAAATGACAGCAATGTATTCTAGGAGTGTAGCCTAGGTGCGTAGAATAGTCAAAGGGTAAAAGAGACTAATGCTAACAATGTTTGTCCTATGCGTTACTATCCCCCTCGATCTGAACGGACGAAGTCCGAGTTTGGAGCGAAGTCGTAGAAATCTGGAAGTAGGCAACGACTTTGTAAGGGCGTATGCAGTTTGATTTTGGGAGGAAATAAAGGAAACCAGTAGAGACTTGTTCTCGACTCTTTCACGTACAAAGTGATAGTCCAAGCTAAGGTGTTTGATACGGTGAGGGAGAACGGGGTTGACGGCCAAGTACGTGATCAGGGGATCCGGTGAAGGATGTGTGGCGCCCTCCTCGAGATTGACCCCGACCCCTCGGTCTGAAGTTGTTGTGTCCTCTGAAATTGTTGTTGTTGGTGAAGCCGCGACCTCGACCAGAGGAAATATGATTGGCTTCTGGAGGCTGAATATAGGAGGTGTGGTTAAGGTGAATCAAAGGTTGTTGTTGTTGCATCTGATGAGAAAGCCTTGCTTCATGCACGAGCAAATGTGACAAAATTTGGTTGGGAGTAGGGAGAGTTGGTTGCGTTGAGAGCGCCGTAACGACAGAGTCGAAGTCAGAGTTGAGTCCGGCGAGAACATATGTGCTGAACTCGTCGTTGGCGATGGTGTGACCTGCATCAGCTAACTTGGAGCAGAGGCCTCTGGCCTTGTTGAAGAAGTCCGAAACTGATTCACCGCCTTTTCTCAGGGAAGCAAGTTGAAGCCGGACTTGAACCACCTGCACACTTGTCCGGGCCGAAAACAGGGTATGAAGGGTAGACCATATTTGAGCTGAGGTGGAGCAATCAATGACTTGAACCAGAACTCCCTCGGTTAAGGAGGAGGTTAGGATGGAAACCACCAACTGGTCTTTGGTTGTCCAGTCACGGTGAGGTGTCTTGTCGCCAATGTCGTCAGTTGCTGGGGGACAGATGAAGGTCCCGTCGACGAAGCCGAAGAGATTATGAGCCCGGAGGTAATATGGGGAGACTTGGGCTTTCCATAAGGGGAAATTATCTTGTGTGAGTTTGACTGTAATAAAGGAAGAAAAAGAGGGTAGAGAAGGGTTGCTATGTTGCTGAGTTGCAAGTTGAAGTTCTGCAATTTCAGTTTTCGTTTTTTCTGGGTTTGAATTTTTACTTTTGGGAGAAGAGGAAGAGGAAGGCATTAGGTGGACATTGGTCTTGTTTCTAGCTCTGAAACCATAGTAAGTTTTTGAAAGATATTAGAGAGAATGGAATGAGTACCCTTAGAAGGGTTGCCTTGTATTATAACAGTATATATAGGACTACACGTAGAGAACCAATGTAGATGATACACTATACATAAATATAAGATATGATTCCTATCCTATACAATTGTGTTGACTGTCATCCCCCTCAGTTGTAGCGGTAGTAGCTTGAGGAACGCATAAACTAGATCGGAAATCAGAAAATAGTGGATATGGCAACCCTTTAGTAAAGAGATCAACAAATTGATGCGTGGACAGAACATGGAGAACCCGTACCCTACCTAGAGATACCTTGTCCCGTACAAAGTGGAGATCGATCTCGACATGTTTTGTGCGTTGGTGTTGCACTGGATTACTGGATAGATACACGGCGTTTACATTGTCGCAAAAGACCAGAGTTGCTCCGTGGATTGGGGAGTTGAGTTCAAACAATAGGTTGCGGAGCCAACAAGTATCGGCAACGGCATTGGCGACCGCCCGATATTCTGCTTCGACACTTGAACGGGAGACCGTGTGTTGTCTTTTAGACGACCAACTCACTAAATTAGGACCGAGATACACGCAATAACCAGAGGTAGACCGACGGGAATCCGGACAACCCGCCCAATCGGCATCTGAGTAGGCGGTTAGAGTTGAACAAGAGCCTTTTGTAAATTGTAAACCAAGTTCAAATGTACCTTGAATGTACCTCATAATGCGTTTCAAAGCATTGAAATGTTTGTCACGTGGGTCATGCATGTACAAACAACATTGTTGAACGACATACGAGATATCGGGTCGAGTGAAAGTCAAGTACTGCAATGCTCCGGCTAGGGACCGATAGAGAGTGGGGTCAGATCTAGCCCACTTCAGCAAAAAGAGAAGCTAAGCTGCTGCTTGGGCCTACGGCCCATTCCACAAGACACAAGCCATGAGCCGCGGGTTGCGGACCACGGACCACGGACCACGGACGGACCGCGCGAGGGCCCCCCGGGTCCTCTCTCCATACCTCTCCCAAGGTCTTACCAAGGGTAGAGGGTTTGGGTTATATAAACCCTTCACCTTCCTCCCCTAATTTTCGATGTGGGACAAAACCCCAAATCAAATTCAGCTCAAAAATTGTTCTATGTACTTAGACAAGCAACCAACTTTGAGCCTTCATTTCTCATTCAAACGGAACCCGATTTCGACGTGTTAATACACTACGGCGTAGTGCTCGCGGAGACGAAGCCAACACTCCCATAATCCGGCACAACCGGTGACCGCAGCCCACCGGAAATGTGCCCGGAAGTCCAGTCGAAAATCAGTTCCAACAATCCCCCACATGAATAGAAATGATTCTATTACACATGCTTAGACAAGACAAATAGAAATTTTGAGAGTAATGGCGAAGAATCACTGCATCTGAGTTGGTGGCGTTTTTCAGCTTTGAACCACCCATTGTGAGTAGCTATCGGATTTACTCGACCAGGTAGTGAACATGATGTCTTGAACCACCCGGGCTTTGACGTAAACCTAGACAATAACTATCACACAGTTTCATCTTCTCACAGAACTAGGTTCTCTGATTGTGTTCATTTTGGCCGTGAACATCCCTGGTTATTCATGAGTGAACTTGGAGAAAGCAATCTCTTTTCTTTCTCCTAGAAACGGCCCCATTTCACACTCATAAGGTGATTGACCATAAATGGTATTGCTTATACCCTACTTTGTTCTTCAAAGTTTATGGAATCATTAAAAGCAAATGCTTAATCTCTACTTTGCCATTGCACTTTTATCATCCTAGGAACTGGGGAAGAAGATATAATATCTCCAAGTGCTCTCTAGATTCGACTTGAATTTGTTTTCCCCTTGAACCTATTTCTTGGGATCTCCAATCACTTAGGTAGGGTTGCCATCAAGCATCCTCTTTAGTCATAGGCTTTAAACCCATTCCTCTAGATGACTTTACAACTTGCTCTCTTGACAATCCCTTAGTGAACGGATCTGCTAGGTTGTCAGCTGACTTGATATAATCTATTGAGATTACACCAGTTGAGAGCAATTGTCTTATGGTTTTATGTCGTCGTCTTATGTGGCGAGACTTACCATTATATATTGTGTTCAGTGTCCGAGAGATAGCCGATTGACTATCACAGTGTACACCTAAAGTTGGCACTGGTTTTTCCCACAAAGGAATATCCTCCATAAAGTTTCGAAGCCATTCTGCTTCTTCAGATGCTTTGTCTAAAGCAATGAACTCAGATTCCATTGTGGATCTGGCCAATAACGTTTGTTTTGAGGATTTCCATGATACAGCTGCACCACCCAGCGTAAACACATACTCACTGGTGGATTTTGAGTTCTTTGAATCTGATATCCAGTTAGCATCGCTATAGCCTTCCAGAGTGGCTGGATATCTTCCATAGTGCAGCCCGTAACTCCGAGTATGTCGCAAGTAGTTCAATACTCGAGTTATTGCTTTTCAGTGACTGTGTCCTGGATTACTGGTATATCTACTCAGTACGTTGACAACATGTGCTAAGTCTGGTCTTGTACAGTTTGTCAAGTACATAAGACTTCCTATCACACGAGCATACTCTAACTGTGATATGCCATTACCCGAGTTTTTCTTCAGTTTGAGATGCGGGTCCACCGGACTTTTTGCAATCCCATTTGAATAGTTCTTGAATCGCTCAAGTACCGCCTCGGCGTAATGTTTTTGAGACAAGACTATTCCTTCTGAATGTCTAAAGATTTTGATCCCTAAGATCACATCCGCTAGTCCCAAGTCTTTCATGTCAAACTTTCCATTAAGCATGTTCTTGGTTTGTTTGATCATTTCATTGTTGCTACCTATGATGAGTATGTCATCCACATATAGGCACAACATAATGTATCCTTTTGCAGTTTCCTTGACATAGATACACTTGTCACATTCATTTATTTTGAAACCATTTGACATCATTACTTGGTCAAATTTTTCGTGCCACTGCTTAGGAGCTTGCTTTAGTCCATATAAGGATTTCACAAGTCTACACACTTTGTGTTCCTGTCCAGGGACAACATAACCCTCAGGTTGTTTCATATAAATTTCCTCTTCTAGCTCTCCATTCAGAAAAGCTGTTTTTACATCCATTTGATGTATTTCTAGATTGCGTATAGCTGCAATGGCTATTAGCATTCTTATTGAAGTTATTCTCGTTACTGGAGAATAGGTGTCAAAGAAATCGAAGCCTTCTTTTTGCCTAAATCCTTACACCACAAGCCTAGCCTTGTACTTGTCTATCGAGCCATCGGTTTTCAATTTTCTTTTGAAAATCCATTTGCTTCCAAGAGCTTTCGAGCCTGATGGCAACTCGGCTAACTCCCATGTATGATTTTGCATAATGGAGTCGATTTCACTTTTCACCGCTTCCTTCCAAGCAGGTGCATATGGTGTTGACATGGCTTCTTTGAATGTTCTAGGTTCATTTTCCAAAAGATAAGCCATTTCAAAATCAGGACCGAATGATTTTTCCTTTCTAGCTCTTTTGCTACGTCTAGGTTCATCATTGTCCTCTTCTGTTGGTTGAACTGAAGTGCTTGCTTCACCTTCTTCACGAGTCCGTTTCGGATTTTCTTTATCCTTACATGGAAACATGTTTTCGAAGAAGGATGCATTTCTTGATTCCATTATTGTATTTGCATGTATATCTAGTATATCAGACTTGTATACCAAGAAACGATACGCACTACTATTGTGTGCATACCCGATGAAGATACAATCAACGGTTTTTGGTCCTATTGAGACCTTCTTAGGGGGTGGCACCACCATTTTTGCTAGGCACCCCCACACTTTGAGGTATTTGTACGAAGGTACATTACCTTTCTACAACTCATAAGGCGTCTTTCCAGTCACCTTATGCGGTATTTTGTTGAGAATGTAGTTGGAGGTTAGCAACGCTTCACCCCACATGTTCTGGGGTAACCCAGATTCTTGCAGCATTGCATTCATCATTTCTTTGAGAGTTCGGTTCTTTCGTTCCGCAACCCCGTTAGATTCAGGTGAGTAAGGTGCAGTAGTTTGATGAACGATTCCATGTTCTCTACAGAATGCATTAAATGGTTCACTATACTCGCCTCCTCTATCACTTCAGATCATTTTAATCTTTTTACTAAGTTAGTTCTCAACTTCCAACTTGTATTCTTTAAACTTTTCCAAAGTTTCATCTTTGCTATGTAACAAATATACATAACAATATCGTGTGCAATCGTCTATGAAGGTCACAAAGTACTTCTTACCGCCTCTAGTTTGCAAAAACTTTAAATCACATAAATCAGTGTGAATTAGTCCTAGAGGTTCGGTTGTTCTCTCTACATGGGGTGATGGCGTTTTTGTGAGTTTCGCTTGTACGCATACTTCACATTTGTCTTTACTTGTTTTGCATTTTGGAATCATGTTCATACTAATTAGTCTACTTATAGATTTATAATTAACATGTCCCAATCTTTCATGCCAAATATTAAAAGACTCAACGACATAAGCAATAGGATTATTCTCATTCACTGAACCATCAGTTACAATTTTTTTCGGAAGGACTGTCATTACATTCATTTTGATCAGCCCATCCTTCACATAACCCTTCCCTACCTAAATCCCATTCTTAGAAAGAACTAACTTGTCAGACACAAACTTGATACAAAACCCATTCTTGTTGAGAAGAGTCCCTGATATCAAATTCTTTCGAATGTCTGGCACATGAAGCACATTGTTGAGAGTCAACTCCTTCTCAGAAGTCATCTTGAGCACGATCTTCCCAATACCTTCAACCTTTGATGTCGCAGAGTTCCCCATGAAGAGTTTCTCCTTTGTCCAGCTCTTCTGATAAGTGGTAAACAATCCCTTATCCGAGCAGATGTGTCTAGTGGCACCTGTATCGTACCACCACTCCTTTGGGTTGCTCCCAACCAAATTCACTTCAGTCACCGCACACAGGTCGTCTGCTGTCAACGAGTTTTCAGCTAAATTGGCTTGAGACTTCTTCCCTTTGTCTCTTTTGTTGTCGGGCTTGCTGCGACACTCATCTGCCTTGTGCCCAATCTTTTCGCACTTGTGGCACTTTCCACTGAACTTCTTGGCTCCTTGCTTCTTGAAGTTTGTGGTGTTTTGAGGTTGAAACTTCTTGTTCTTCCCCTTGTCCCTATGCTCAGCCAGGTTTGCCTTGTTAGAAGGTCCAACTCCATTGGCCCTCTTATTGTTCTCCTCGACCCGAAGCCTCACGATTAAGTCTTCAACCCTCATTGCCTTTTGCTTCAGCAACAAGTAGACCTTGAACTGCTCCCATGATGGAGGTAGCTTCTCAATGATGGCACCTACCTGGAACGCCTCACAGATGGTCATTCCTTCGGAGATCACTTCATGGACGATCAGTTGTAGTTCTTCAATCTGTTCCACGACCGACTTTGAATCTACCATCTTGTAGTTCAAAAACTTTGCTAATGCCGCTTTCTTAGAGCCAGCATCCTGCGTCTTGTACTTCTTTGTCAGAGTGTCCCATAATTCCTTAGCGGTATCATGGTTACAGTAGACCTTGTACAGCGAGTCAATCATGCGATGAGTAACATAACCTCTGCATGCATAGTCCCCTTTCACCCAATCAGTTAGGGCGTCATTGTTATGTGAGGAGAACCTAGGTCTCTCCTCCGTCAAGAACCTGTCAAGATTCATCATGCTCAGGAAGAAATGCATCTTCTGAACCCTTTCCCGTCAATTTTTTCGGGCAGGACCCCAGCATGGATCGTGTTCGGCATAGTTGTCACATAAGGCCTGTAGGGAACATGCACATGAGGCAACTGAACATCAGACAGGTCCATAGGATGACTCGTTTGACCCGGATGACTTATTTGACCCGGATGACTCGTCTGACCCAGATGAAGAGCTTGAACCAGATGACTCGTTTCAGCCGGATGACTCGGTTGAGCCGGATGAAGAGGCACTTGTGGCAGATCCACTTGGACGACCGGGGGGATCTCCTTGATCGGACTCTTCTTAGCCGAGCTCTCATGACCCGGACTGTTCTCAGCTAGACCCCTGTCAGTTATCTGAGCCAGATCGAGAGACATTGTCCCAAACTGAATTCGGGGCGACCCAGTGGCCTTGCCAGCGCCAGCAACAGTTTTCTCATTTCCGTTAGTCATTGTATCTGTTCAGTAAAACAAACAAATATTAGTATGACTTAGAAGTAACTCTGCAATAAACACAGTTTTTCTGCAAACTGTAAATGCAGAAACCAGAAATCTGCGAACTGTAAAAACAGAACCAAAATCTGCGAATCTGTAAATGTAGATACCAGAAATCTGCGAATCTATAAACGCAGAAACCATAAATCTACGAACTGCAAAAAACAGAACCAAAATCTGCGAATCTGTAAATGCAGAAACCAGAAATCTACGAACTGTAAAAACAGAACCAGGAAATCTGCGAATCTGTAAATGCAGAAACCAGAAATCTGCGAACTGTAAAAAACAGAACCAAAATCTGCGAATCTGTAAATGCAAAAACTAGAAATCTGCGAACTGTAAAAACAGAACCAGGAAATCTGCGAATCTGTAAATGCAGAAACCAGAAATTTGCGAACTGTAAAAACAGAACCAGGAAATCTGCGAATCGGTAAACTCAGAACCAGAAATTCACGAACTGTAAAACAGAACTGAAATTCTGCGAACTGTAAAAAATTCCAGAATTCACGAACTGTAAAACAGAACTGAAAACTGCGAACTGTAAAACACAGATTCTACAAACTGTAAATACAGAATCAGAATTCTGTGAACTGTAAACACAGTTTTTCGGTTATGTAATACAACAGCAACCTCAGAATTATTGAAAAATAATTTTTGTTTTTACTCGAATCTGAACACAGATCCGAAACTGTACGCAGTACAGACAATTTTCTTCGGAATGCGACTTTCTGTTCCTTTAAAACTCAAACAGATTGTTAGCGACATGATAAAATTGTACAAAATTAAGATTGTAGGACCTGTATTCCGCGAGAATAACAATCTGTAAGGAATAAATGAAAGAACAGAATTAAGGTAGAAGTTTACCGAAGCTTTGTTACGAAACAGGTACGCAGAGGCGAGATTGAATCTCTATCCTTAATTCTGTAACACCCCGTATATGTGACGGTTACCGGCGTTGAGAATCCCAAGATACAACTGCGAGCTCTTCTGATTTGCACAATCAAAATCAGAATCCAACGAACCAGATCTGTGGTGTACTCTCGGAGAAGAAGAAGAAGAAGAAGATAGGAGGATTGGAGGTTTTTTTTTGGATGCAGAGAATGAGAATCATATCTCTCTTAAATAGAGTCTGAGTTTGTTGGAGGAAGAGGAGGTCTCGGAACTGACGACACCAACGAGGTGGGCAGTTGTGGAGTAGTGGAGAAGATCGTGAAGGCTGTTAAGCTGACTCAGTTGGGCGTCCCCAACGAGGCAGTTCAAAATTCAATCTGGATGCCCAACTTCCAGATCCAACCCACTTCAGCAAAAAGAGAAGCTAAGCTGCTGCTTGGGCCTACGGCCCATTCCACAAGACACAAGACACAAGCCACGAGCCGCGGACCACGGACCACAGACGGACCGCGCGAGGGCCCCCCGGGTCCTCTCTCCATACCTCTCCCAAGGTCTTACCAAGGGTAGGGGGTTTGGGTTATATAAACCCTTCATCTTTCTCCCCCAATTTTTGATGTGGAACAAAACCCCAAATCAAATTCAGCTCAAAAATTGTTCTATGTACTTAGACAAGCAACCAACTTTGAGCCTTCATTTCTCATTCAAAAGGAACCCGATTTCGACGTGTGAATACACTACGGCGTAGTGCTCGCGGAGACGAAGCCAACACTCCCATAATCCGGCATAACCGGTGACCGCAACCCACCGGAAATGTGCCCGGAAGTCCAGTCAAAAATCAGTTCCAACAAGGGGTTCGACTAGGATTGCAACCAAGCATTCCAGCCTTGTGCAAGACATCTCTTGCATATTTAGCTTGACTCAAATGTAGACCTTGATCAGAATAGGTTACAGAGATTCCAATGAAGTAATGAAGTTTACCTAGATCGGTCATGGTGAACTCTCGACTCAAAGCGAAGATGATCTGAAGAAGAAAAGTTGATGTTGAGGCCGTGAGAACAATATCATCGACATACACAAGGAGGTGAGCTTCACGGTTCTGCTGTTTGAAGATGAATAGAGAAGGGTCGGACTTACTGCTTTTGAACCCAATATGCAACAAGTAATTGGCAAAACGTTGAAACCATGCACGTGGTGCCTGCTTGAGTCAGTATTGAGCTTTCCGGAGGCTACAAACATAATCCGGATGAGTCGAATCTTCAAAGCCTGGAGGTTGTTGACGATAGACGGTTTCATTAAGAGTGCCGTGAAGGAAGGCATTTTTGACATCCAATTGGTGAATGGGCCAATTCCGAGCAAGAGCTAAGGAGAGGACTGTGCGGACAGTCGGTGGCTTGACAACAGGAGAGAACGTTTCATAAAAATTCACTCCTTGTTGTTGAGAGTAGCCGCGAGCTACCCAACGAGCCTTGTAGCGAGCCAGAGACCCATCCGCTCCAAACTTGTGTTTGAAAAGCCATTTTCCTATTACAACATTAGCTTTCAAAGGCCTTGGAACAAGATCCCAAGCATCAAACTCTTCTTGCATAGCTTTAGGAGTTTTCGCCAAAGTGGATCGAGGAGGGCTCTTTTGTGAGTTGAGGGAATTGAAGATATTTTGGATGAAAGGTTGAAAATAGTTTTGGGTTTGACAACTCCTGCCTTTGCTTGGGTACACATGGAATGAGCATTAGATTGTAGGGGAGCAGCCGTTTGGGAAGGCAGTGAATTAGGGTTGGGGTTTTGATTCTGAGATGTAGGGGAGTGAGACCCAGACGGGGAAGAGGATTGGTTTTCTCCAGAATTATGGGTAGAGGGGTGAGGGGTGTGGGTCCCAGCTGGATTGGAGGAATTTGTGAGGGGTGAATCTTGGTGATGGGGCCCAACGTGATCAATGGGATACGTAGGAGGAGGATTTGGTGGGAGGGGGATTGACTGATGAGATGTGGAATTTAATGTGGAAGGAAGGATATTTTGTATGGGTGAGGAAATTAAGAGATTTGGTGGGGCCGGTTTGATTTTGTGCAGTGAATTTGGAGGAGGAATCCGGAAGGTTAAGGTAAGGGTAACTTTCTTGCATGACAATTTCCAAAAAGTCAAAGTCCTTTTTCTGCGATTTTTCTTTTTGATATGGGAATGGGGTCTCATCAAAAATTACGTGTCGTGAAATAATTATTTTTCCTGTCGAAAGATCGAGACAACGGTAACAACGGTGATTTTGAGCATACCCAAGAAAGACACAAGGACTAGAACGAGGAGCTAATTTGTGAGGAGTAGTGGAGGTGAGGTTAGGGTAACAAAGACACCCGAAGATACGAAGATGAGAATAAATTGGGTCGACTTTGTAGAGATGGGCGTGTGGAGTTTGTGAGCCAAGAGCTTTTGTGGGTAAGAGATTTTGAAGATGTGTTGCAGTACTGAGAGCTTCAGCCCAAAGAGGAGGTGGCATGTTAGCTTGAAAGAGGAGAGTACACACCATATTGTTGGTAGTTCGGACTACACGTTCTGCCATTTTGTTGTGATGTATGTGGACAAGAGAAGCGGAAAAGAATTCGATTTTCATTAAAAAATTGGTGGAAGTTATTATTGTCAAATTCTCTACCATGATCACATTGAAGATTTTTTATGGTGGTATTGAATTGATTTTTGACATACGCAAGGAAGTGTTTGAATATGTTAAATACGTCAGATTTTTGTTTTAGAGGGAAGGTCCACAAATAATGAGAGTAATCATCCAAAATGACCAAGTAATACTTAAAGCCCGAAATACTTAGAATGGGTGATGTCCACAAATCACAATGAACAATTTGAAAGGGAAATTTAGTTCTAGAATTAGACGTAAAGAAAGGCAATTTTTGATGTTTGCCAAGCTGAAATGCGTGACAAATGGTGGATGGTTGACTCTTGCTGACGATGGACTGACTCGATTCTAGACGATTGAAGACATGCGCGCCGGGATGGCCTAGACGACGATGCCATATTATTTGAGGAAGACTCTGCGACGCCGTGAGGGCTTGTTGACTCGATTTTGAAGTAGATGTCCGAAGGAATGGGTATAGATCACCGTGACTGTTGCATCTGATTATTTCTTCCCAAGTAGGGAGATCCTTCACAGAAAAACCAAAAGGGTCAAATTCAACAGAACAATTATTATCTGTAGTAAACTTTCGATGAGACCAGGGGTGACAAGAACATTTTTAAGATTGAGGGTGGGAGAGGTATTAAGTTTTGTATGGCCAATTTGGGTGATATGTAGGCTGTTTCCATTACCTACAATGATTTTTGAAGAAGAGAAGATGCCGGGATTAAAAACAGAAGACAGAGTACCTGGATTGGAAGTCATGTGAGAAGAGGCCCCAATGTCCATGTAAAATCCATCTTGTGGTTGTTGCATGTTCAGATTGTTGAGAGCATTTATCAAACCTTGTTGGTCCCATTGAGAGACCATAGCCTGCTGAACTGGAGGACGAGGGCCGAGAATACCAGCTCCCGATTGTTGTTGTTGATTTTGGGGCCATTGCCTTGTTGAGGATGAGGGTTCCATCCACGACCACCGTAGCGGCCTCGTCCACGGACACGAACACGGTTTCGGCTTCGGTAACCACCGTTGTTGTGGTTCAGAGGCATTGGATGTGGAGGAGCCACCACTGGTGCAAGCGGGGCTGGTGGAGGTACAACCGTAGTGGCGAGGGCGGTTTCGGTTGGCTGGATGTTAGAACGACGAGACTCTTCTAGTAGGAGAATGCTCCTACATTCTTGGAAGGTCGGAAAAGGTCGTTGCATAGGGATTATCGCAGCCATGGTTTGGAAATCATTGTTGAGACCTCAGATGGTCTGGAGGACGAGTGTTTCATCAGATATTGGACTGACATCACCCAGAATATCCGCCAAAGTTTTGAGACATTGACAATAGTCGGTTATGTTCTTGGAGCCTTGAATGAGACCTCGAAACTTCGTCTCTAGTTGAATCGCCCTTGTTTTCTTGTTGTCTCTGAACACATTTTCAATGCTGTTCCAGAGTTACTGAGCGGTGGAATCGTTCTTTGCAACGATGTCAAGAATGTTGGGCATGACGGATGCAAGGATCCAAGAGATGACGGTGAAGTCCATGATTTTCCATGTTTCATCAGTAGGGTTGGGAGGAGTAGAGTTATCGATGTGGGAGAGGAGAGCAAATTTTCCACAAGTGACCATGAAAAGCATTCTCCATTGGTTGTAGTTGGACTCCTTGGAGCCAAGAGGGAAGGGAACATGGGTTTTGAAGGAGGCGACGTGGAGAGCGTGGGACATGGCAATTTCAGACGGGGTGCGAGCGGGAGCGGGAGAGCCGGTGATGTGAAAACCTCTTGCAAGGCTCGCGGGGGACGGATCTAGGCAGGACGCGTGGCTGGAGAATTCTTGAGGATGCAGTACTTGCTTGACCTAGGTCAAAGGCTGAACTCACAAGATGGACGAATGAGAATCTGGGTAGGACGTCGACGGCGTCCTAGGACGAATCTTCGTCGACGGTTAGGGTTAGGAAGGGCGGCGGCGGAAACGATTTGATGAGGAATTGATGAGTGAAGGTTTGTGAAGTGGAATGAGGCGCTGGAACAATGAAATGGTGGCTGGACGAAGATGGCGACAATTAGGGTTTAGGAAGGGAGACGGCGGCGGCTAGGGTTTAATGGAGATGATGGCGGCGCGGCGGCTAGGGTTTGGGACTGTGATAATGGCGACGACCTGAACTGAGTATCAATGATTGGGTAACTGGCTCGTGGAGTTTCGAACCCGAACTAGGGTTGACGTTGAAAGAAAGGGGTGGAGAAAATCTCAACAACTAGGCTTGCTATAAAATTCAACGTGAAAACAACTCATGTTCCAAGTCCATATATATAGGACTCCTAACTAGGGTTACCAAATATAGTAACTTGCTAAATGCTAAAGATAGTAAGTAATGCAAAAAACTTTAAAAACAATAGAAAACAGTTTTAGGACGAACGCCTAAGTCTAGGACGTCCCTTCACTTCAAGTTGTCATTGATATCATGCTGGATCTTAGGACGTCTAGGTCTAGGACGTCTCTTCACTGCAAGTAGCCATTTCATATGACGGAGGATGGTGTGTGAGTGGAGGACGCTCCATTTCTTGCATATGACTCAATATCTCTTCCTCTTGGGTCTCTGTCCATGTCATCATCTCGTCCTCTTGGGTCTCAGCCAATGTCAAGGGTTGTCCCGCATCAGCCGGCAGTGGTGCCACTGTCGGTGGTATTTTGTGGTAGGGTGTCAACCATGGTGATGAGGGAGGGAGAACTGAAGAAAATTGGAAATAAAGAAGGAACGTTTTTATTTGGCTGATACCATGAAAGATTTTAGAGAGAATGGAATGAATACCCTTAGAAGGATTGCCTTATTATAAAAGTATATATAGGATTACACGTAGAGAATCCATGTAGTAGATGATACACTATACATAAATACTAGAAGATATGATTCTCATCCTATACAATTGTGTTGACTGTCAGTTTTAGTTGTTCTTTGTTGATTTTCATAGTTTGTTCATCCAAGGTCTCCAATTTTGTTTGTTTGACCTTCGACTTCGATATACCAGAGCCCATCTTTTCCTTTTTTTTACTTCTTGTTTATTTTAGATTGTTTTTTTAATGAACTGTTGTTGAATAATGAGGATTAGAGATTGGGTGCAGAAAAGAGGGATGAGGGCAAGATGCAAGGTTGAAGACGATCTATTCTTTCCTTTCATTTTTTTTTAATTTTCTATTCTTTGTTGTTTTCTTAGTTATACTTTATAGTATTAAAAAAATAGAAAAAGAGAAGTGGGTCCAATTTAGACGGAATCTGAACTAAATTAACGGATGGGTGGCGTTTGAGTAACGGAGAGCGTTAAAATGATGGTTTTCGGTAATATTTGATTAATCGGGTGGTTTTGGACAATATACGCTATTTTACGGGTAATTTTCGGTAAAAACCTCTAAAAAATAACTTAATTCGATAAAACTCGATTTAAAACGATCCGAAAAAATAATATAACATGATGATTTAAATTCGATCCGATTCGAGATTCGTTGGGTCAAAACCGGACCAAACAACATTGATCTTCTCATAATCAAGAAGTTGCATTTCCTTCATTTTTGGCCGACTACAATACCATTCTTTATCATCTTCACTTGAAGAACCCCCACTTAGAAAAACTTAAATTCTCAGTAGAATCATCATCACTATATTTGCCCTCATCAATATTTCTCCACCATGTTTAACTTCATCACTTATTGACCTTCTAACATCTAGTTTGTGGTTGCTTTTGTTGGAACCGGGCACCTATGGTGTCGGATAATGGGAGCGTTGGCTTCGTCTCCGCGAGCACTATTTAGTAGTATGCTCATACGTATAATTCGGGTTTCGTTTGAATGAGAAATGGAGGTCCAAAGTGGCTTACTTGAAGTGCACTAAGTGGACAAATGTGGAGGTTTAAATTGGTCAAATATTACCATATCAAACTTTTGATTTGGTTCTGAATAGGTTGATCTTCCAAGTAAGGTTGGTCAAATATTCGGTTTTAATGGGCTGCATTAAACCGGGATCCTCCTTGAAAGGCTATAAAAGGGAGCCTTCTCCTCCTCATTTCAACATACTCAATATCATCTCATTCTACTCTCTCCCACATTTTTTCAAGTCTCTATTCACCTCTTTCACTTCTCTTCTTCGTGTCTAAGAGTACACACATTATCTAGCGTTCGTTGACTTCCAGTCTTGGGTTGTGCAAACTAGAAGCGTTAGCGGTTTTATCCTAGGATTCGGAACTCCGGTAACCGTCACACTACGAGGCGTTTTCAGAATTAAGGAAAGAGATAATATCTCGACTCCGTTCAAGTTCTACCGTACGACTTCGGTAGTGGTTCATTCGATTTTCTTACCTTAATTTTGTTTTATTAATTGTATTTTATACAAATTATATGTTGTAGAAATATAGGTTCCTACAATCTTAATTCTGAAATTTTTTTCCTACGTTTCTACGACTAACAAATTTGTGTTTTGAGTAAACAGGTTAAGGCGAATTGGAAATTTGTTCTCGTTTTTGTACGAGAAAATCCGGAAAAAAAAATTAAATTATTATTTCGAATTTAATCTGAATTGATTAAATTGATTATATATTTATTAGAGTTAAATATATTGTAAAACGGTTTTAAATTTATTAAATTAAATTAAATTCGTTAATAATTAATTAATTAAATTAAACTCGGTTAATTAATTAATTAAATAAATAAAAGCGGAAATAATTGTTATTTTATTTCCTTTTGTTTCGTTTTTGCATTTGTTCTAATCTGTTTCAATTTCATTTGGTCTCAGATTTGAAAAATGACTAACGGAAACGACAACGTTGTGGATGCTACCGCTGCAACTAAGAGTGGTGAGTCGACACTCCAAATTCAGTTTGGAGATGGTCTGCCACCAGTGACTCTGGAACAGAATACTGTTCAACACCCTGAGGTGACTAAGGTCAATGACCCACCTGTGGTCGAGAACTAGGCTCCGGTCGTACCGAAACCGGGTGATTGGATTCTAATGGATGTGATTGGGCCAGAGGAGGCTATCCTGGTGGGCTTGGGCCCTGGAAGACCACACGCGCGCGGTTCGGTTCGGATCGGCTCGGCTCGTGGCTCGTGAGCTCGTGGCTCGTGGGCTCCTTGGGCTCCTTGGTCTCATTGGATGGGCCGTAGGCCCGAGGAGGAGGTTGTCTTTTTGGGCCTAGCTCAAGTCTGATATGACTTTTGGGCTTTGTTCAAATGGGCCTCGTTCAAAATCAGAGTCAGCAGATCTCGGGCATTAATGCCATGCGGAGTTGACTTGGACCAGATCAGCCAATTCATTACACACGGATTCGGCCATTTAATCCACGCGGATTGGGCCATTCATGTCACATATTCTCCATTGCAGCCTATAAAAAGAGGCCCTGCAGAACTCAAAATTACACAATACGAACAGCTGTTGAGCATTCATATTCTCCTTCCCCCACAGTTTTTCAGTTTCTATTCATCTCTTCCTCTTCTCTTGTTCGAGTCTGAGAGTACACACTACAACTAGAGTTCGTTGGCTTCTGTTTTTGAGTTGTGCAAGTCAGAAGTGTAGCAGTTGTATCCTGGGATTCGGAACGCCGGTAACCGTCACACTACAGGGCGTTTTCAGAATTAAAGAAAGAGATTTCATTCTCGACTCTGCTTAATCACAACAGTACAGTTTGGTATTGTTACCATTGTTTTTCTCTTCTCCTTAATATTGATTTATTCTTGTATTTTATACATATTTATAAGTTGTAGAAAATAGAATTGGTACAACTTCGACGATAACTCACTTTATCAAGTATATGGTCTTCAGTTACTGACGTCACATACACCCCAACAATGTTACTTTTAAGTCCATAGACAATCATCTCTATTATATCAAGATTCATCTTAATCGCTTCCACGCCTTCACTCAAACTCATATCAGACGCACAATAAGATAATCCGATAATCCGATAATCCGATAATCATAATTTCTCCTACCATGTCAATGAAATAAAAATAACTCAAATAATCAAAAGTACCTCCAAACTGATCTCAAATACCCCTTTATATATCTGACCCGAATCATTCTTAAAGTATCCACCATATTTCAAAATTACAATGAAAGAAGGAATCATGCCAAAAATAAATAAAATTAAATGTAGATGTAAACATAATTAGCCCTCATAACTACTCTCTCCGTCCCTTAATGTTCTTCCCATCTACAATTTTTACACTATTAACGATTTAATACAATTTGCTAGATTATTCTCAATCTATAAGAACAAACATGGTCATGCGAGATCTTGTTTTGTTCGTCTCATTGAGTACTTTAACAATATTAAAATTTTATAATTTTTAGAAATATATAATAAGAGATATTAACGACGTAAAATGTGTCTCGACAAGTGTGTCAAAATGAAATAGGAAGAACATTAAGAGACAGAGGGAGTATAAGTTATGAATTTGATGTTTCAATTGTTTTTGATCTTCCCATTTCATTTTGGCACATTTGCCGAGACACGTTTTGCGTCGTTAATATCTCTTATTATATATTTCTAAAAATTATAAAATTCTGATATTGTTAAAGTACTCAATGAGACGAACAAAACAAGATCTCGCATTACCATGTTTGTTCTTATAGATTGAGAATAATCTAGCGAATTGTATTGAATTGTGAATAGTGTAAAAGTTGGAGATGAGAAGAACATTAAGGGACGGAGGGAGTACGTACCAAGGCTTCACATTAATTTATTTGTTCATATCGTTCCTCATGTTTGCAACTAGGGCCGTATAGAATTGGCCCGGACCGAAAATTCGGACCGGACCGGAATAACCCGGACCGGTCCATAATATTTCCTTATTCCGATTCCGGTCCAAAATTCGGAAAAGACCGGCTTGGACCGGACCGGTTTTGTATATTTTAATATTTTTTATATAAATAATATATATATAATAGTATTAAAAGTTATATTTTTAAGAAAAATAAATTAATATAATGTTAAACTATACAATATATTAATTAAAATATAAATATAAATAATTTTTTAATTATTAAAATAATATAAATTAAAAGAAATAGTAATTCCGGTTCAAGACCGGACCAGACCGGAACCTGACCGGTATCATTCGATCCGGTCTTCAGTCTAAGATTTCAAAATTTCGGTCCAATCAGTCCGGTCCGGTCCAGACTAGATGTACATCCCTATTTACAACCTAAGGCCCCAATCTCCTCTTTGATTTTCACCTCCAAATCCTAAATCGAATTTGTGTTCATTGTTCACGAAATTTAATGTTCGAGAATTTCACCTCCAAATCCTAAATCGAATTTGTGTTCATTGTTCACGAAATTTAATGTTCGAGAATTTTATCTGCATGTAGAAGGGGGTTTCTCAAATCAACATTCACTTATTCTTATTCTAGATCAGTATATGAAAATACACATCATCATTTTTTTTGGAGAAAAGCTAGATAATTACATAGGTTATTATTTTAACACCCATTAATACTTTGGATTTTTTTTTTTTTTTTTTTAACAAGCAAACAGAAGGCCAGATGTTACAAACAATTCAGCCCTAAATCATCTTCACGGATGATCTTTACAAACTCTTTCAGATTAAAGATTGAAGAGTTCGTAGATACTAGGAGATTCTGAAGTTGACGAGTCTCTGCAGATGAGGAACTGTTATTCCATCGGGTGAGAAAGTTGCGCAGAGCTTCAATATCGAGATTTTGGGAGGCCAAGAAGTCCGCTACTAATGCCTACGGATATGGCAAAACGAGATTGAATATCCAAAATGATCGTTCTAATTTCCCACGGGGGAGATGAAGAACCTTTAATAGCGTTGATAAACGATAAGCTATCACTCTAAAAAATAATATTCCTAATATGAAGACGAACGGCGGCCTTGAGACCCTCAAGAACCGCCACTGCTTCCGAGATTATAACCGAGGATGCATGGATTCTAAGATGCTCTACAAAGGAAGGAATCGCTCGAGAATTATGAATGATAAAACCAATAAAAGAGTAGTTAGCTCTCTGAGAATTACTTTGGATTATTTTCTTACCTTTTATAAGATTAAGTTAATTTTTTTACCCTCAAACCAAATGTTGAGTTATTTGAATTAATTTTGCCATTTCTCTATAAAATAGATATATAATATTTTTATTTTCTTTTTAGTTGACATATAAAATATAAAATTATAATTTTATCATATATTTAGAGTAATGAAAATAAGAGTGTAAATGCCCCACATTTACTTTCCAAATTGCGGAAATACACTTTTCTCTCTTGATATTGTAGCAATATTGATTTCCTTTACAAAAAATATTATTTTAATATATTCCGAAAATAAAAAAAGAGAAAAAATATATTTATTAACCCAAATAAAAAAAGGAAATGAAAATGAGAATAAGATAAATAAGATATGTTTTGATTTTGTGTAGTTAATTAAATTTTTTCTGAGATTTTGTACTTTTTTCATCTCATTAAATTAGCTTAAGCTTAATATGATTTTGCTTTAATTAACCCTACTACATTCAATATTAATCATTTAAACTAAATCTACTAACTATTCGACTTCTTGCTCTTGCTCTATTCTCTCATTCTCTCTCATTTATCTCTCTTTTCTTCCATGACACCAGTGAAACCGCTTGAAATCGTCCTCAACCGGTCAAAACCGCTCACAAATTTGCCCAGATATATCGTTGTCTCTTCTCTCCTCTCTCTCTCTCTCTCTGGCGTTGTTTCACTGAGAAGACGAAAAGCTTTTTGCGAGCAGTTTTAGCACAAGAAAATGGTTGTTACCAGAGGTGAGCCACATCGCAGAGGAAGAGAAAGCGAGAGGCGAATGGAGAAAAACAAGGTCGAAAGAAGAGGGAAAAAGCCCCTACGAAGAAAACTCCTAAATCCAAGGGTTCATCATATACAAAGGAGAAAGGTGAAGCCATACTCCCAGAAGAAGAAAAAAGTCTTGACTGTTCTGAAAAAATAGAGAAGTATGAAGCATTTGGCTTATAAGGGAAATGCAAGTGAAATTTGTGAAATTATTTAAGGTTCATGAATGAAGCATCTGCATGTCAATTTGAGAATGTAGGTACTGTTGCACACCCTTATTGAAGTTAAGAATAAAATTTGTGAATTAATGGGTTAGTGTTTAATTTTATTCTGTCACCTATTTGTTTGTATACTGACATGTTAATTTTGTCTATATTATGTGCATTTAGGGATTCATGAAGGAAGCATTTGGCTTTTAATTTGTGGAGATTGGTAGTTTTTCATACCTGATGTGATTAAGGATTTCAATTTCTGCATGTGTAGTTTGCATCCTGACACCTCTCAAAATGTATCATGTCATATGAATTATGCATCCTGTCACATCTCTAAATGTATTTTGGCATGTTAATTTTGTATAGATTATGTGCATTTAGGGATTTATGAAGGAAGCATTTGGCTTTTAATTTGTGGAGATTGGTAGTTTTCATAACTAATGTGATTAAGGATTTCAATTTCTGCATGTGTAGTTTGCATCCCGACACCTCTTAAAATGTATCATGTCATATGAATTATACATCCTGACACATCTCTTAATGTATCCTGTCATGTGAATTTTGTCTAGGTTATATATGCCCTCTACAAAGGAGACCCTCTGTATGAAAGAATTAATATAAATTTTAGGATGTCCTACCTACGTGACGCAGAGAACAAATTATCTGAGGTTCTTCACTCATTAGGTATGAGCTCCGGAAAAACCCATATGAGAATCATAAAGCTGCTATTATGGATTGTTCATGGCGTGAGGATTATAAAGACCAACTTAAGAGTGAAGCAGGTGGAGTTGAAGATCTGATCTGCCAGAACGTGTTGTGCACTACTTCAAGGGATGTCTTCCATATTTCTTTAAGAAAAGTTGGGAAGATGTGGACTTCATATATTCATCACTCTTTGTTGGAAAAAACCACGGAGTGGCCGTTGAAATAGACCTAGTAAACTGGAAGCTAAGTGTGTATGATTGCAACATTGACTTGAAGCCTGACCGGGTCATAAAAGAAGTTCACTAGTAGAAAAAACACCTGTTGCAGCCCCCCTGTTGAGGCGGTCACCTTAAAAACCGACGCAAAAAGTCTTATTCTACTATCTGTTGAGGCGGTCAGTCATTTAGTTCGCTGCAACAGGTGCTTTAGAGGCGGGCAAATATCCGTTCGCCTCAAATAATATTTGTGTTTTTTACTTGTTGAGGCGGTCAGTAAGGCGCCCGCCTCAACAGAACCCAAAAATTAGAGGCGGGCAGTAAGACGCCCGCCTCAACTGATGCGACGAAGAGATTAGAGGCGGGCAGTAAGGCGCCCGCCTCAAAAGAACACAAACATTAGAGGCGGGCAGTCAGGCGCCCGCCTCAACAAATGCTTCAAAAACTCAGAAACTAGGAACCCGACTTTTTCAGCAACAAGGATAGAGTCGTCGATTCCTCCTTGCCTCAAAACTCAAATGCTAAAGTCGCCTCAACAAATCCTCAAAACTCTCTAAGTATCGACGACGCCTCCTCCTTGCCGCCTCCTCCTCGCCGCTTCCTCCACGCCTCACCGCCTCCTCCTCGCCTCGCCGCCTCCTCCAACTCTACTCGTTGCTGTTAGAAACCCTATTCTACTTCTAACCGCCTCCTCCTTTCCTGTCGATTCCTTCTACAAACCCTATTCTACTTCCTCGCTTGACCTCGTGCTACGTGCTACGTGCTTCTCGAATTAGGTAATGCTACCTCCTGTCGCCAACAACGCTGTGCCCAAGCCCTCAGCATTCGTCGTAGCCGCTGTTGTTGCAATCCAACAAATTTTTCTCAGCAACCGTCGCTGTCGTTGTTTTTGCAATCCAACGAATTTTTCATTCGGAAGTTTCAATCTGGCCGCCACTCCTCTAACGACGACCTGCAAGCTACACTGAGGAGACGACCGAGTCGGAGGCTCCACCAGACCTCAGCGATGACCTCACCACCGAGGACTTCCTCAGAAGTTGCAGCCTCCAGCGACGAACCGCAGTAGGTAATTTCTCCATTCGATTTGTTCACTGTGTTCCTGCGCTCGAGTTCAGCGACTTCCTGCGCTCCAGTTCAGCTGCCATGCGTTTCAAGTGTTTAGATTTGGTTGTTAAGTGTTCAGCTGCTTACTCGTTTTGATTTTATTGCTTTAATCTTTCAGATTTGTTTGATTGTGTTCAGCTGCTCCATTGAATTTGCTTTGATTAGTTATTAGACAAGTTTGCACAACTGCACTCCAACTGCTCGATGAAATGCTTGTGTGGGAAAATGAAACGATATTCAGCAAAATGCTTGTTTCATTGTGTTCGGATAGATTCTTGAGAGTCTTTATATAATTTTTTTTTTCTTTTTTTTCGTACTATCCGCCACTGCTTTTAACTGGAGACAGTGGCTTAACAATGCTTCATGTGGGATGAAATGCTTTTTCATGTTCATTATTCTTGAGATACATGTTTTTATTCAGTATTACAATGTTAAAAAACATTGGATTATGTGTTTCTTATGCGTTGAACTTTTAGAAGTGTGAGCTAGAGCTTTCCTTGTTCTTGCTTTTTATGTGTGTACTGTTTTTGCTGAGTTACTGTTTTATTTTAATCATGCTATTGGAGTAGTTACCGAGCTTTCCTTTCTGAGTTGCTTTGTCATTTTGGTAATATATATATTTTGGCTTTCGTTAGATTGTTATATGATGGAACTCTATAATGTCTTATGGCTTTCGTTATATTGTTGTGATATGGTAATTGGGGTAAGGATTGTTCCGATCCCGAATGATTTTAAAATTGGGGTAAGGATTGTTTCATTATAACATATGGGTACGATTACAGGGATTAGTGACCTAGATCTCGTTCGTTGGCCAAACTTCCACTGGAGATCAGTAAAGGGAGAACGATGTTCTTCTCATTGGTGACGTTTGTGCGTTTCAAGGAAACAGTATTTCTAGTGTATTTCATGCTCTTAGTTCAGGAAAGTTGTTGTTGCTGAGCATACTTGAATTAGGCAGGTAAATGTGCATACTACTATTTGAAGGGTGATTTGTGCTTCGGTTATGTCTTTCGAGTCATAAAATCATCTTATATTGTTATGCTATTCACCAGAAGCTGTCAAAGTACTGTAGTTGTGTAAAATCAGATTGCAATTTGAAGGCTTAATTGTGCTGCGGTTCTGTGTTTTCAGTCTTAGAATCATCTCCTTTTTTTGTTATGCTATTCACTAGAAGCTGTTAAAGTACTGTTGTTGTGTGAAAGAAAAGCTGTTAAAGTACTGTAGTTAATTATCTGATCATGGATTTGTCTATGGACATACAGTAAATTATTCTAAGCTGATCCTTGATGTAGGCTTGACAGTAGCTGCACAAGATGTTCCATAACCAATGCTGATATCCAGCTCAATGATGTTGCTGCTTTAGATGAGGAGAGTGATGAAAATGTGTCCTCTTGTTTGACATGTGCCAGTCCAATAATTCATCTCAATTCTGAAGTTCTTGAGGCCACACCCTTGAATTTGTTATCTGAAAGGAGTTATGTGGACAGTGTTTTGATATCATTACCTGTATGTTTTCTGCTTCCTGATTATTGCCTCCATTGTCTTCTTTTGGTGTTAGTTGTTATTAATTCATAATTACTATATGCTTGGTGTTTCAGGTTCTAACTGAGGATGAACAGAATGCCCTTGCTGCAACTCCTGCTCATCCTGCTGGTTTATACGGTATTTTTTCTGTTGCAAGCATTGCACCTAAATATCAACTTCATCAGTTTGCTAACAGAACCAGGATAATTATGTTCATGAATCATTTGTCAATGCCCATGTCACAAAGATACTTTTCCTGCTTTTACATCAATCCTTGCTCATTATGGTTACTCTTATCCTGTATATACCATGTGACCCTTGTTGAATTCTTTTGGATGCTTTTTTAGTCAGAGTCTGCAGTCTGGTATAGGGTTTGATACAAATGAAGCCAATCGAATACTATTTAATTCTGCTGCATTTTATGAAAATAGCAAGTAAAGCTTTGGGAAGACTATCATAAGTTCTATTGCTTTACATGCATAATATGCTCTTTTCAGCTCTATATGCAAATTGTTTGGCTGGAAATTTGGTGGAGCAACTTTGGAATTTTGCATGGCCTGCTGCTATTGCAATGATTCATCCAAGTCTTTTACCTGTGGCAGTCATAAGTTCCTTCACTAAGGTTTTGATACTTCCTTTTAGCTATCTGAGCACATAGATAAAAAGGCATGATTCTAATAATCTACTGATGCAAAAACAGTTTGTTGTGATATTGGGAGGCCCGCTGGTTGTGACAATCGGAAGGTCGACGACTGGAACCGAAGATGGGCTTTGACAATCGGAAGGTCGTCGACTGGAACCGAAGATGGGCTTTGACAATCGGAAGGTCGTCGACTGGAACCGAAGATGGGCTTTGACAATCGGAAGGTCGTCGAGAGGGCTTCGCCGGAAAATTGTCCTCTAGAGGGCTCCTGTTACTGTTCGTTTTTTAGTTGCATGTTCTAAGTATAAGTAAATAGAATGGGTTTGTTAATTAGACTCAACTTGTTGAGGCTGTCAGCCTCAGCAAAGTTTTTTTGTTAATAAAATAACTCAACTTGTTGAGGCGTACACCCAAAAGTACGCCTCAACAAGGCTTTTTTTTTAGCGCTCAAATCAACTTGTTGAGGCGGGCATTTAAGCGCCCGCCTCAATAGATATTTTTTTTTAACGCTGAAAATAACTTGTTGAGGCGGGCATTTAAGCGCCCGCCTCAACAGACCAGTCTGTTGCAGCGTACCGCGCCCGCCTCAAAAACCATATGACCTGTTACAGCCCCCTCAGTTGCAGCGACCCTTGCCCGCCTCAACAGAGGGGTTTTTGCCCGCCTCAACAGGTGTTTTTTCTACTAGTGGTTGTGGCCTCAATCCTCAAGTATGTGCATAAGTAATGAGAAAATATGAGGCTCTGTCCATAAAGTATGTGATGTGTCCTTGGTCTCCGGAAAGGCCAATGATAACGTTGATCAAGCAAGTGTTTGTGGATGTCTTTTTTGGTGGAGGTTGGTCGATATGGGAGTAGCAATGGAAGTCTTGATATAAATGACAAGTAAACTTGTCAAATTAGGAATATGGATGTCGAGAAAACTCAACAAACTAGTTGGCGAAGGATTTAGAGATGGTGATTGAGGGATGCTCAAACGATGAAAAGGGAGAGATGTAGACGAAAAGGAGGGAGATGTAGAGTGAGTGAGATTAGAAGATATGAGAATGAGATTAGAAGTAAGAGCCTTTCGGTTTTGACGCCCTGATCTAGAAGATGGAGGAATGATATCGTCTCAACAATAATTCTAGATTCAATAAACAAAGTGTGAAGAGTACATGGAGGCAACTCGGCCATTTAAAGGGAAAAATAATCTAACCCAGGAAGAAGAAGATAAGTGACGGCTAGGGTTAGTTTTGGGCTAGAGATGGACCTCGTTGGGATTGATGGTCAATAGTCCATTTGAGACGGCTCAACCCATGCAAGGTTGGACCACTCCCAATTTAGAAACGTCCAAAAGTAGAAAGCTCTAAAATGCCAGCAAAAACCGAACGTAAACTTTCCTAAAATAGAAAGTCTCCGAACATGAAAATGAGACAACAAATCTCAAATAGAGACAAAAAATGCAACAATGCTATGTTTTCGGAAAAGACGATCGACTTGCACAGATTTGATATCCCTAATAGTATGAATGAAGAAGAATTGAAGACTATGTTTATTGATGTTGGACAATAGGAAAAATTTGCATTTGTGATTGTTGTGTGTGTTTGTGTGAATATTGGTTTGGTTGACCTAATTTGGTCTACACATTTTCTTTGAACAATGCTATGTTTTTTGTTTTAAGTCATACAAATTTCTAGTATTTTTCAATATTAAAAGTGTGAAGGTACACCTATGACAACTGAAATGATAGAATGTGACAACTGCCATAGTAGGCCAGTTGTCCTTTATATAGGATAAAAAATGAACATTGACAAGATAAAGTTTTCAAATTTGAATAAACCGACTAAAATCAAAATTCCCCGCCTTAAGTTCTGTTTAGCATTCAAGTCTAAATAACAAGGTTCCCTGAGACCATTGTTCATCCTCTCAGTCTAAAAATTATCACAAAAATGGATCCGTTATGGATTTTCACGAGAGTGTATACTGAAAGTTCGGTGGTTCCTTTGTCCCCACCAGCAAAAGAATGGTCAATGTCACCATCCACAGATTGGGCTCCAGTGGCAGATAGTGTGAGAGACATAAGTGGCTACGAGCAGAGCTATGGACCCTCAACAACCGCCAGAACAACACGCACTATTTATGTGAGATGGTTCATGCTCATGGAGAGAGGAATACTATAAGAGCCTTGCAGCACTCCCGTGATGCTCATGCCCTTGTCGGTCTAGGAAGGCCCGTTTCGCTAATCAACATCTTCATTGTCAGCGATCAACACTCTTTGGAGCTGAAAAGGAGGTTGAGGCTTGACTTCAAACCCCCGACCAGGGACATGGACATTCTTTTGGACATACCATGATATGGAGAATCTCATTTGTAAACTATGCAATGCCTCCTTGTGTTATGTGAAACAATCTATTAGAATTTTGATGTAGTATGACAAGATGTAAGTGCAAGGGTGGTGAGATATCTTTTAATTCATGATATAAGTGAAAGGGTGTCGATGTTTTAAGTTTCTATGCTTTAATGTCTCATATTCAAGCTTCTCTGATAATGATTAATATTGAGGTTAACTAACGAGCAAGCATAATAAACCATACAAAAAAGAAGCATTGTTCAAAATGATAAAGGTGGCAGATCTTAACAGAGATTCTTAACAGACCATACCAAACGCATTACAACACCCCAAAGTTTCTCACTGGATATATAACAGACACAAACGTAATATGACTTATAAGAGACCATTTCTAGAGTTGAGATCTCTTATCAGTCATATTAATCTTACCAAAGCCATACCAAAAAGATAGCAATGTTTATAACTAGAGAATAAAAGATAGCACCAGATTGTCTTACCCTTGATCGTCCTCCCCTTGCATCCCAAAATCACTTGTTGTGAGCATGGCCATTCATACCACATCTTGAACATCTCTTGGACACTCATTTCTAGGGCCTTTCCCACCTAGCCTTGTATCTATTCAACCTTGGTCTTCCAGGGCCCCTTCTCCATGGTGGTGGAAAACACGACATTTGGGAGACAAAGTGTGGAACATCCCATTGATTGGGTGGAGGGATCAAATGGATGGTTCCTTGTAAACTTCTTTCAAGGTACAGTTTGTATAGAACTGACTAACCAGAGTAGAAACATCAAAACTCCTATACTTTGCTAATACCAAAGCATGTGTACATGGAATTCGATCCCTCTGAAAGACAACATTGACAAGTAGTTGATGAAGATTCACTTCATACTTGTTCCTTTCATCTGTCACCTCTTCTTCATTAATATCACTCAACCTATGTGATGGTATCCAGATCTGTAGGATCGAGTATAGGAGGCTGAAAACGTTTCCTTGAGTACAATGAAGATGGAAGTCGATGTAGAGATGGATTTGTGGGGTCGTTGCGGAAGACGATCGAACGAATTTGATAAGCTGATAGGAGCATGTTATATGGTGATAACTAGCGACTATTAGCATAGGATTAGAGGAGTTTAGGTGCTTGTCGAGTGTATTTCCGGAATCCGGTTGGAGTTGTTATTATGGATTTGTGGGAAGCTCGAAAGCGATTTTGGTGGTGGAGTTAGGAGATTCCGCTTGTATCCTTCATTGGTACTTGCGGGATGGAGCTTAGGAGGAGTACACACCACACTTGCACCAGAGGAGTGGTCGAGAGGCGAAGCCGAGCTGCCTCGAGACCAGAAGAAGACGGAGAGAAGAAGCTGCAGACAAGAAATCGCGGTCGAGATTTGTCAAATCGCAGTCGAGATTTTGCCATTTTCCAGCATCGAGATTCTGTTGATTCCACGTCATTCCACGTCAGCATGTGCAAATCGCGGTCGAGATTTCCAACATCTCGGTCGAGATTTCTACCCGGAGTCAGCATTGAATTGATGGCATTGGATGCTAGACCTTCCTCTCTCCATTTGATTTGTAACTCCAAAATTAGTTATGTCTATCTTTAATTTGCTGCATTAAGACTTGGTTTTTATTTATTTTTCTTGGTTTTTCTAGGGAGAAAATATATAAACTCTTCTCCTTCTCCCTAGAGTTTTTATCTTGGTTTTTAGTAAGAAAACTCCATTGTTGAGAGTTTCCATGGCTTTGTGCAACTAAATCTCCATTGTTCACTTTGAGGTTTGAAGCCTTCTTTCATTGGAGGATTGTGAGTTTCCTACATCTTATATTCTATTTCAATTGTTGTTTTATTTTATAATCTCTTGTGCCTCAATTTGCTATTGAGAGATATTGGTTTAATCTAGGTTGCAAACTAGGTTTGATTTCTATCTTTTATATTGCTAGACTTGATAATTCTTGTTGAAGAGTCTTGTCTTTGGTAGCAATCCTTATTTGCATGAACTTGTTGTGAATGTTCATAGGGTAGAGATTATAAACTTGTGTCAAGTACCGGCTTGTCGCCAATGGTATTGCACAAGCCTACATATCTTTGTGCTTAATGCTATTTGATTATTGAATCTTAGTTGTTCTAGGGTTATAATCAAATAAGGGTTTCTAGGACTTGTTGGACTAGTTACTTTATATGAACAAAGAGTAGGATAAAATCAATTGAATGTGATGAATATAGGGTGTTAGGTTGCTATGATCAATTCTCCTTGCATGATTGATGTGCTAAAAACCGAGAAGTGAACTTCTTTTCCATCATACTACTTAATCTCAACTCTTGCGTTTTTGTTTACTTCCTTGATCTCAACTACATACAAACCCCCCCCCCCCCCCCCAAAATTGGTTACTTGTTAGGAACAAGAGTTGTGATTTGAATTGTACTTTGACTCCCTTGGGTTCGACCCTTGCTTCCCACTATATTAGTGGATTCAAGCTAGGTATTACTTTGATAGGCATCGCGACAAACGCCTCATCAAATTTGGCGTCGTTGCCGGGGAGTCTAATTTACAGTCTTTATCTCATTTTTTTTTGTTTCTAACCTTGGTGTGGATCATTCGTATGGTCCACACTCGTTCTACTAATCAAGCCTTGTTTCCTTTTGATCCAGAAATCGAGAGAACTTTCTTACGGAATCTCCGAGAAGGTATTCACGAGATCGTAGTGGAAAACATGGCGGAACAAACCTTGCGGCAGCTGACCGATCCGGATTTGAATGCCCAACATCTTGGGATCACTTATCCTGCCCTCAATGAAGGAGTTCACTTCGAGCTCAAAACAGGATTCATCAACTTGCTCCCGAAGTTCCATGGCTTGAGTGGTGAGGACCCAATCATGCATTTGAGCGAG
This sequence comes from Oxyria digyna, assembly GCA_029168935.1. Lineage (NCBI taxonomy): Eukaryota > Viridiplantae > Streptophyta > Magnoliopsida > Caryophyllales > Polygonaceae > Oxyria > Oxyria digyna. The sequence continues at coordinate 404,147 of JAPVLV010000001.1, read as the reverse complement.
TTCCACGACATTTGCAACTGTAGCAAGCCAAGTAATGTTATGGAGGAGCAGTTGAAAATGAGAGCCTTCGGATTGACTTTGAAAGATGGGGCTCGAAGGTGGTACTACTTGCTTCCGGTGGGGACTATTGACACTTGGGCCAAGCTGCATAAGGCCTTTCTTGAGAAGTACTTCCCATCGAAGAAGGCGGTTGCTTTGAAAAGAGCGATGGCAAATGTTGAGCAGGCTGATGATGAAACGCTCTATGACTATTGTGAGCGTTTCACCCGATTGTGTGCTAGCTGCCCGTTCCACGGGTTTGAGGAGAAGGATTTGGTGACCCACCTCTATAATGGGTTACTAGATCATGAGAGGAGGCTCATAGACGCCGCTTGCAATGGAAGCGTCTTGAACTTGACTCCTGCTGCTGCCCGAAACCGGATCCATGAGATTGCGGAGGGAACAAGAAGTTTCGGGCGAACTTATACAAAGAAAGGAGCAAGTGCAGTGAGCTCCGAGAATACCGAGCTGAAAGAGGAAATTGCTGAGTTGAAGAGTATGATCAAAGGTTTCACTCTTGGCAATCAAAAGCCGGGGGTCGTTTGTGGGATATGTACTCAAGAAGGGCATCATACTGATCAATGCCCCCAGCTAGAAGATCCCGCTATTGCTGAAGTTCATGCTTTGGGAGGTTACGGACCTCCTAGACCTCGTTATGATCAGAACAATGCCAACTACAATCAACGAGGGAATGATCATCCGGGCTTCCGATGGAGTGATCCGGCAGGTGCTCAGAACTTCAACCAAAACCGAGCTCCTTATGCACCCAAGCCTCAAGGCCCTTCCACCGAGGATATGCTGAAGTCCTTGGCCCAACATTTCACCACTCATGTCCAACACTTCACCGCACATGTCCAAACCTCTGAATCCGGCATGAGGGATCTTAGGAACCAAGTCGGGCAATTGGCGGAATCGGTAACTAGGCTTGAACAGCGTATCTCGTCATCTTTGCCTTCTCAAACGGTAGTGAATCCAAGAGCGAATGTAAGTGCTATTCATTTGCGTAGTGGAAAGGTTCTTGAGGGATGTTTGGAAGGAGAAAAGTTGGTGGAAGGCCAATCGATTCCCGAGCTCCAAGCTGATTCGGACAGAAAAGCTACAGGGGAAAAATCGCGGTCGAGATCCCAAAATCTCGGTCGAGATTTTGCTTCTGGAGACGGTGATTGCATTTCCGAAAAATCGACAGAGGGAAATCTCGGTTGAGATAGGGGCATTCGCGGTCGAGATTTTCTTTCTGGAAGTGGATCTCGACCTGTTGGTGACATTCTCGACCGAGATCTGGAAAAGGGGGGTCCTAAGCCTAAAACCACACGTCCAAGGCCCGAGGAGGAGTACGAGGATAGAGGAGACTTTGCTTTGAGGCAAGAGAACTATGTGCGCCCCAATTTCCCTCCCTTATACTCCGAGAAGCCTCCCGCTCCCTTCCCGGAAGCTCTCAAGGACACAAGAAGGCCCGCCAACGATCAAGAGATCTTTGAGACGTTTAGCAAGTGCGAGGTAAACATCCCTTTACTAAAACTTGTTCAAAGTATTCCTAGGTACGCCAAGTTCTTGAAGGAGCTTTGCACCATGAAGAGGAACCAAAAGTTGAAGGGCAAGAAGAAGGTGCAAGTAAGCGAGAGAGTCTCCTCGATCCTTCAACACCGGATACCGGTGAAGTGTGAGGATCCAGGTATATTTACTATCCCTATAGTGATTGGTGACACTAGATATGATAAGGCTATGCTTGATTTGGGTGCTTCTATCAATGTTTTGCCTACATCAATTTATGAATCACTAGGATTAGGACCTTTGCTTAAAACTGACATTGATATAAGACTTGCTGATGGTTCTTGTGTGTATCCTAGGGGAGTAGTAGAGGATGTCTTGGTGAAAGTGGATAAGTTGATATTCCCCGCTGATTTCTTTGTCTTGGATATAAGTGATAATGTTACGGCCTCTATTATGTTAGGTAGGCCATTCATGAAAACTTCTAGGACTAAGATTGATGTTTTTGGTGGAACATTAACTATGGAGTTTGACGGTGATCTAATAGAACATAATATCCATGACGTCGACTCTTTTCACTTGCCTTCTGTTTGTTTGATTGATATTGTTTCACCTCCTATGAAGGAGAATCTTGAGGTCAACATTGTTGATAAGATGGTTGAACCCCCCGACTTGTGCTCGGATGCCACGACCATCCTCTCTACTACTGTTTTGGGCAATCGCCCCACTCTTCTTACGTCTCAGGTCGAGATACCTGCTAGTTCTTTTGTGCAGGTTGTACCGAAAGAGCCCAAACGCTCCCCACCTGACTCTAAGTATGGGGGAGGTAAAAAGAAGAAGAAGACGTGCAAGAAGGTGTGGAGAGTGACGAAGGCAAATGGTCTAAGGTTCAAACCTTTCCATGAGTGGTTCAAGAATGAGATCATGAAGGCCGAGGTTCCGAGGGGACCTATAGAGTACGGGTGAGATGATGGACGTCGTGCCACGACGATAACTAAGGCGCTGACCGGGAGGCAACCCGAGGTAGTTTTCTAGTCTTTGTTCTTCTTTCTTCTAAAAAAAAAAAAAAAAAAAAAAAAAAAAGAGAAAAAAGAAATCGTGCTTTTGGTATTCTATCACCTCCATTTCACTATCACTCCACCATTCCGCTTCTTTCATCCATACCTAAACGTCGTCGCCTCCCCGAGTAACATCGATCTAGCGCCGACGACGTCACCTCATCCTCTACCTCCATGTCACTCGGATCGTTGCTCATTGCAATCCCGAGTGTCACACATTCGATTCCCCATTCCGTTTCATGGTTACTTTTCCCGGTCTACCACATTGCCGGTTCACTACCATTCCACCTATCACTAGATGACCCGGTTCGTCCCCACCATTAGAGGTCCTCCGCTACACATTGAGGACAATGTTTCGTTCAAGTATGGGGGAGGTTGTCGGTTCTTCTAGTGGTTGTGAGTCTTTTCTTCCTTGCCTCTATCATGATTGATCTGTCTTGGAAGGGAGATTAGACTATCTATCTATCTATCTTGTTTATCTCATTTCAAAAAAAAAAAAAAAAAAAAAAAAAAAAAAAAAAAAAAAAAAAATTGATGTCTTGAGAAGGGAGGTGAAAACCCGAAAGGGCGCCGAACTTAATGTGTTGTGATTTGTTTGACTTCATTGTTGAATGATTTGCACTTTTATGGCGTTGGAGACATAAGAAGGGAGTAGAAGGATTGTCTCGGGTTTTAGGATTCACCATGGAGGGATAAGGAGTTAGATATCTTGCTTCTTTTTCTCTCATTGATCTTTATTGCATACCCATGATCATTTTACTATCTCTTTCTTTGATTTGAGATTTGTTTTGGTACATCTTTGGCGGTTGTGATAGCTCTAGGGTTAGGTTCTTTTCTTGGAGTTTGATGCATATTGTTGGGGTTGTACTATGCAGATTTCTTGTTTTAGGATTGGTGGTTGATGTGTTGATTGGATATTATGTAGTGGTTTAGGACATCAAAAGAAGAGGAGGAATAAGAAGTGTGTTAAGCGAGTGGGTGACTCGGTTTTATTTTTCTATTATTGCCCATTATTTGTTCCCTTAGCCTTAGAGGAGATTAGGAGTCCACTTGTGCTTATTGCACGTCACTTGGTTCGATATTGGTTACTATTTTGGAGTGGCGTCATATGAAGTGGTGATATAAGGAGGGAATTGGGTAGGTCACCTCGGAGTGATAAGAAGCTAGCCATGAGCTAGGATTAGAGTTACTTGCTTACACACGGAGTTTGGAGTATAGTCGCTAGCAAGCTTTCCCATGCTTTTGTGACCTTTGTGCTCATTGGAGGAGTTAGCATCACTTTGCTTTCTCGGGGACGAGCAAGGTTTAAGTATGGGGGAGTTTGATAGGAGCATGTTATATGGTGATAACTAGCGACTATTAGCATAGGATTAGAGGAGTTTAGGTGCTTGTCGAGTGTATTTCCGGAATCCGGTTGGAGTTGTTATTATGGATTTGCGGGAAGCTCGAAAGCGATTTTGGTGGTGGAGTTAGGAGATTCCGCTTGTATCCTTCATTGGTACTTGCGGGATGGAGCTTAGGAGGAGTACACACCACACTTGCACCAGAGGAGTGGTCGAGAGGCGAAGCCGAGCTGCCTCGAGACCAGAAGAAGACGGAGAGAAGAAGCTGCAGACAAGAAATCGCGGTCGAGATTTGTCAAATCGCAGTCGAGATTTTGCCATTTTCCAGCATCGAGATTCTGTTGATTCCACGTCATTCCACGTCAGCATGTGCAAATCGCGGTCGAGATTTCCAACATCTCGGTCGAGATTTCTACCCGGAGTCAGCATTGAATTGATGGCATTGGATGCTAGACCTTCCTCTCTCCATTTGATTTGTAACTCCAAAATTAGTTATGTCTATCTTTAATTTGCTGCATTAAGACTTGGTTTTTATTTATTTTTCTTGGTTTTTCTAGGGAGAAAATATATAAACTCTTCTCCTTCTCCCTAGAGTTTTTATCTTGGTTTTTAGTAAGAAAACTCCATTGTTGAGAGTTTCCATGGCTTTGTGCAACTAAATCTCCATTGTTCACTTTGAGGTTTGAAGCCTTCTTTCATTGGAGGATTGTGAGTTTCCTACATCTTATATTCTATTTCAATTGTTGTTTTATTTTATAATCTCTTGTGCCTCAATTTGCTATTGAGAGATATTGGTTTAATCTAGGTTGCAAACTAGGTTTGATTTCTATCTTTTATATTGCTAGACTTGATAATTCTTGTTGAAGAGTCTTGTCTTTGGTAGCAATCCTTATTTGCATGAACTTGTTGTGAATGTTCATAGGGTAGAGATTATAAACTTGTGTCAAGTACCGGCTTGTCGCCAATGGTATTGCACAAGCCTACATATCTTTGTGCTTAATGCTATTTGATTATTGAATCTTAGTTGTTCTAGGGTTATAATCAAATAAGGGTTTCTAGGACTTGTTGGACTAGTTACTTTATATGAACAAAGAGTAGGATAAAATCAATTGAATGTGATGAATATAGGGTGTTAGGTTGCTATGATCAATTCTCCTTGCATGATTGATGTGCTAAAAACCGAGAAGTGAACTTCTTTTCCATCATACTACTTAATCTCAACTCTTGCGTTTTTGTTTACTTCCTTGATCTCAACTACATACAAACCCCCCCCCCCCCCAAAATTGGTTACTTGTTAGGAACAAGAGTTGTGATTTGAATTGTACTTTGACTCCCTTGGGTTCGACCCTTGCTTCCCACTATATTAGTGGATTCAAGCTAGGTATTACTTTGATAGGCATCGCGACAAACGCCTCATCATAAGCAAACAACGTCTATCTAGGAATCCTCCTAGAAAGGCTTATTTGACTCGAATTAACCCTCGGAATCCACCTAGGGTTCTTTCAAGGTTTGAATCCTCGAATCTATGGTTTCCACCAAAGCTTCAGAACTCGAATTAGCAATTTGATTAAAGGAATCCACCAAATACCCAAACAACTCTCAATTGAATTAAAAACAAGAATCCAATCGAAATCAATCCAATCCTACAACTATGAATGTAAACAGAAATACTAGAAAACTTAGAAATATTCTCAAAATGTCAAATTTGAGCCACATGCTCTAAAAACATACTTAAATATGAAATTGTCTTAAAGGGTAAAACTGTAAAGACTTCAAAGCTCTTCATGGGCCTTCCTCCTGCTCGATCCAGTTGTTCTCGTCTCCCTTTGCTCCTGGATTGATCAGCCCCACCTTTCTGCACATCCTTTCTTGTACTCTTATCTTCTGTGATGTATGTGATCTGAACCGATGGAGTCCTACGTACACCACTATGACTGTTCATGCTCACACATGTCGCATACATCTTATCAGTGGTCTTAGTCACTTCCCTAGTAGTCAGTAGCAACCAACTCCCCTCCTTTCACAAAACCAGAGGCAAAGGTATGTAAAATAACATCAAACAATTCTACAATAGGCCACATACACTCCTCTTTAAACACATTGTTCAAACATTCTGCATTGTTTGTTGTCATGATGTTGTACCTCGCACCTGAAAATAAGCCCTAGACCATTGCTAAGGGGCCTCATAAATAAACATGTACTGATGCAAACTGTAAATGAAAGCAGCATAAATAATCATTTTACATTTTTTATATATGAATAAATATAAATATATACAAAAAATAATGTGGTATATTTAAAACATAATATTTATGGATAACCTTTTGTACAATTTTTATAGTGTACATATTTTATGTTGTTACACTTTACTTACTATTATGATTTGCTTATATAAGTGTGTTTGTCGCAATTTCACTTAAAAACATTTTATGTTTGTCGAGATCGAGATATAATAAATATGTCAAATATGTGTTTTAAGAGGATATTGCTTTGGTCTTTTATTTTATCAATTCAGACGTGTTATTTTCTATTTTCGTTGTTGATTAATTGTATTGAATTACAAACTTATTATATAGTAGTGTCACTTCAAAACTATCAACTTATTTTGAATAGAACTATACTTATAAAATTACTTATTAACTGACTGATGAACTACATAACCCTACACTTTGCGTGAGAACTACACTAGTTAGTTTGTAATCTCTATATAATTACTAAAGCAAAACACTATACTCATCAATAAGCTATGTCACGTCATCTACTCAATCAATATGCTATGTCACGTCATCATTTGACACATATCATTTTTTTAGAATGAAAAATTAAATATATGTGTTTAAAAATAATTAAACTAATTATAATTGATATCATTTCCTTATTTAAACATAAATCAACTAAAATATATATACAAATACCACTATCCTAAATTTATTGATATCATTTTCTTATTTAAACGCATATGAATATAAAAGATTATAAATCAATTGAAATTCCTTTTATTTATGTAATATTGATTTACAAATCAATTAAAATAAATAAGATTATATAATGCATACCGGACCATACATTGACCGAGGCTGAGGAAGAGGAACTCATGAGCATAAGATTACTTGGTCCAGTCACAATAGCAAAGGCACGGGCCGTGGCCAAGGCAACTCAATCAATGGTCACAAAAGGATTGGCTCAGAATAGCTTTGTCGGTGCAACTGAGATGACATGGAGCTTGACAACGCTCGAAAAAGGGGTGACTTCCAGGCGCATGGCGAAGCAACGTTGGCTTTAAAACCAACCTCGTTAGTCAAGAGTCAACCAACGGTTTTGCCATCCACTTCGAACGAGCTAAAATATGGAGTTACAGGAGCCCCAGCAGGACGCGACCAAACCGTGACCGCGGTCAATAGCGACGCGACCACGTCCCAAGAACAGAGGCCAATTGAGGCGAACGAGTGAGACGTGATCGCGTCGTGGTCAGACGCGATCGCGTCCCTAGAATAGAGGCCAACTGAGATGACCGAGTCGAGACGCGATCGCGGGTCCCTTAGACGCGATCGCATCGTGCTGTTTGTTGAACATTTTTGTTTTTGTTTTAATGACGTTTTTAGTATTGTTTCGGGTTATTTTTAGGATATTCTTTAATTGTTGGCTGAGAAAGTAGGTTTAGCAGCCTCCTTTGCATTTTCCTTTCGTACTCCTCCTTTATATGGAGTACTTTTGTCATTGTTAGTTTTCACGTTGAATTTAGAGCTTAAGCTGAGAAAATCTCCTCTCTTAAGCCTTCTTCGTCACCCCCACTGATTGGATCTGAACTTGTTCCCGTTAGAGAACTGTCACAAAGCTTGTACCCTCAAGACCTCGAGTTCTTATTGAATCGAAGGTTCAATACTTATCCCAACAATGAAGAGTTCTAGAAGCTTTATCGACTATCTTTTCTACCACGATCCTCCCTGAAGGCATACACAATCCTTCGGATTCGTATCACTTTTATTTATATTAATATTAATATTATTTCTATGCGTTTATAAAATTGTATACAAATTATTGTGTAAATTTCGAGCATGACGCGGGAATAAAACTACTTAAATTAAGAAAAAGGAGAGGTGATAAAGGAGAGAAGTGTAGGCAACAAAGGGTTTACGCAGAAACCAGCGCCGGGGGTGTTGAGAGAGAGAAGCTTGAATCAAGGAGAGGAAGAAGATGTTGACGACGCATAAAGCTCAATCAGCTGACCAGCCTCTGCCTCAGCTGCAACAAGTCCTTTCCAGCTCCGCCAATATGAGCTTTAACAACGATTCTTCCGGAGCCGAAGACGACATCTCCAAATCAGCGCTCTCCAGCTTTAAGGCCAAAGAGGAGGAGATCGAGAGGAAGAAGATGGAGGTCAGAGAGAAAGTCCAGGCTCAGCTCGGCCGCGTTGAGGAGGAGACCAAGCGACTGGCCATCATTCGAGAGGTAATACTAATTATGCCCATCACTTGATATCTCTGATTTCTGATGAGTAGTTTGTTTTAGATCCAAGATCCAAGATCCAAGATCCAAGAACCAAATTCCAAAGTTGCCTCAAAATTGTCCCACCTGAATCTACACCTTTTGCTTTCTTTACTCTTTCTAACTGGCTTACTCTAAATTCAACGTTTCTTTGGGGTTTGCGTTCTTCGTGTCTCTCCATTTTCTGTCGGATCATGTTTCAATTATCTGTCTAATTACTGTATTCAGGAGCTTGAAGCGTTGGCGGATCCAATGAGAAAGGAAGCATCCCAGGTCCGAAAGAGGATTGATACAGTCAACAAAGAACTCAAACCGCTTGGCCAGACAGTTCAGAAGAAGGTATATATCTTTCCTGGTGTCCTAGGATGAAGTTTCTTTCTTGTTCAAGTAGCAGCCACTCTTCATTTTCTGTTGAATGTTGCGTATACATGCCTAAATCTAAGAAAACAAGCAAACACATAACAGGAAAAGGAATACAGAGAAGCTCTTGATGCATTCAATGAGAAGAACAAGGAGAAAGTACAGCTCATCAACAAATTGGTTGAGGTAAAACTCACATTGCAATGTGAAATTACCTTTCTTTCTTCTATTCATTGATTACTATTGTGTGGTGTTTTGGTAATCTGATGCATGTTGCTATGTCATGATGAACAGCTTGTGGGCGAAAGCGAGAAGTTGAGGATGACGAAGCTGGAGGAGCTTAGCAAAAGCGTTGATTCCCTACACTAATTAGCTGACCTAAGCAATTGATGTTCATAACCAAATTAGGTTTGTGTAATGTAATTTATTATGTTTTCTTTCTTTTCTCCCTTGTTTCATGGAGTAATAGTATAAGGGTGCTTGGTTTTGGTGTATTGATGTTAGCATTTTCTTTCCCCCACCCCCCATTTGACATGTTTATTAGTGTTGTCAAATGGAGAATGCACTGATCTAGGAAGGGTATTATACATGCCCTGATAGACAGATTTGGAAATGTGTGTTGACTTTTGTCTTTTTTTTTTGATGAAAAACGAGAGGCGGTACTCTCGGAGAAATGCATAGAGGCGGTCTTTTTTTTGATGAAAATGTGTGTTGACTTTTGTCTGTTAACCAGAAGATTGATTTATTTGTTAACTTAAGTCAATGTTTCATCTTTTGCCCCAACGGTGAAAGATGCAAAATGCAACAAATTCAACATAGCAAGATACGAGTAATTTGTAATGGAATATGCCAAACAACATGCGTTGATCCTTTTGCTTCTGTTTGAACACATATTTATCGTTCTTTGCGCATGGAGCTGGATTGTCCAGTTTGGATTTTAGATTCATTGTTAGCTTTATAATGTGAATTGGTAGTATTATTGCAACTACTCTAGAAGTGCATTAAGCAGAATTGACCAGCTTTTGCAATGATGGTAGATAGAAATCATTTATTTCCATTCAATGCGAGATTAATACCTGAAACTGTGAATGCAATGCAATCATTGGAGTGCCTGTTTTTTCTGCTAAATTCTGAAACATATTTTTGATGGACGAAAACAAAACATTAGCCTCCACATATTTTTCAGTTTTCATATGAACAATGTATTGAACAAAAGCCTCCGCCTCTACAACATGCACTCCTGTGCCGGTTTGTATGAGTAGTGACAATTTGTACTATGAGATGCCTGGTGTGTGACAATCCTGTTTTTACACAACCATCTCAATATCACACCATCTAACCCATTTTGCGTGGTACTGTAATGCATTTGTATCTACTTAGATTTTAATGAGCCCCATGGAATTTTCTTGGACCTTTTTTCAATCTTTTAGCTTTCTTTTGTTGTACAGAACCTGCTACAAAAATGGGAAAACATATAAGCACAAGCAACATGTTTGAATGCGTCGAGAATTTACCCTCTAAATTTGACTTCCACGATACTCTAGCTTGTTGATCACTATGATCTAGCACCTAACCATCGTCTGAGTCGAGATCCTCTTGTGCTGGGACTGTTTTTATCCTTCGATGTTCCTGCAACAAAGCAAAGCTCCAAAAATGAGTGTTGATTATAGCAATTAATCAAGCTGACATGAAATGATGCATGGTACTTCTATCATGCTCTCCCAACACTAAACAGGCAGACCGCCAGGGAATGTGTGAATACTTTCTGGACCTTTTTTGTGGAGAAATCTTTTACTTGCACCGATGTTGTAGGAGAAAGTTGGTTCCGTGCATCTTTCATCTTTTTTGTTTATGCAGTAGTGACTTACTTAAATTCGTAATAGTAATAAATTGAATAAAGTAGGTAGCATATTTGCTAAAACCTACTACTGTAATAGCGAAGGCAGTTAGAATGTTTCCTTAGCTATTTAAGCTTATTCAACAGGTTACATGTTGTCAAACAAAAGGACAGACAATATCCAAATAAAACCCAAAATTATGAAAAGACAATAATGTATTTGCACGCATATTATCTTTATGAGCTTTGTCCATTTTGGAGTGATGTGACAAACTCACGACGCTCGTCTGAACTAGCAGTGATCACTGGCATCCAAATATCAGCTGTGCTGCTCAATAGAGACTTCACTTGTGGCTCTGTTGTGACGGTACATGAGATTGCTTCATCCACCTCCTTCAATTTTGAAGACAATCTGTCTAACTCTCTAGCTATCTCCATCTGGGAATCAAGCACGCACGCACATATACCACACAAATACTGCAGCTTTTTATTTGTCATAATTATAAACAAAAGCTTAAATTACCTCATCAAGCTGCCTGGATGACTGTGAGGGCACTTTTGTAACCTCTGTCCTAAGAGCTTCAATTTTAGCTTTCAACTCAACTTCTTCCTCATTTGTCATTGATTCCACCTGTACGTTCAAGTTAAGTTTACACAAATCCTTACTGATTACAAGAAACAAGCATACACTAAGCTAACCGCTCAAACACATACCCCAAACATTCTTTGTCAGAAAATCCAATTCCTAGCTTGACTTCTAAATTACTTTGATTTATCAATAGGTTCTTTTGTTTCCAGTAAGCAGGAGAATTTACATCATTATGAATGCATGCTCGGTTCCGGTGCAGAGGAAGCACCGATTCTCCTTGACTTCCGTTTTCCTCACTCCTTAGGCAGCAGGAGAGAGAAAGTTATTTTTATCAAATAGGCCTAAAGAAGTTGACTATCAGAAACCATACTACCTGAAAGCATACAACTGAAACAAAGGATACCATCTCAGGCATAGCAGAAAGTAAGCTTAACCAATCTACCCAAGCCTAATCGCCGACAAGGAAGGGAAGGCTACGAGCGAATAGACAAATTGAATCACTTTTTTGAGGCACTCGGAAGAAGAAAAGAAGCCCGATCCACTTGTTACCTGCTTGCTTTCGCACCTCGCTTACGCATCTACTTAGTTAGCATCCCAAATCAGCGTACCCTGCTTCCTTTTACAGGCCAGTAATCAACCTTTATCACCAGTGGGAAGTGAGGCGATTTTGGGGGTTTATTATCATTAAATCCTTCAGAATATTAAACACTTTGCAATTTTGAGTTTGTTGTTTCCTGTCTAAACGTAGGGAATAGACTACAAGCCTAGCACTGAAAGCATTATGCTACCAAATTGTGCTTCTGGAAAACTATGTCCTTCACTCTGCACTCAGGCAAATACCCACACCTAATTTCCCATGTTTTGCAGAATAAGTGAAATCAAATATACCAATTAAGTCTTGATTTTCTAGGAGAAACCTCTTGCAGAAAGTTCTTTTTCTAGGAGGTAGATATATTGGTCCGAATAAGTCTTGATTTGTTAATAAACCAACAGAAGCACAACACATAAAACAAGCAATTTGTAGTGATGACAGACCTAACAAGCCACTTCACCTTTCAGCAATGCAATCTAATATAATAACTTGATAAGCCTACCTAGTCAAGACTTTTAATTCAATTCTCTTCTACTTCAACAAGTAAAACATAGACTATGATATGGGTGAAACAAAGTACATCAAAGTGGAGTACTCCGTATTGGTTTAGTATAAATTCAAATAACTTTATGCAGGGGGTCTTCAAAATACTAAATTGCCATTTTAAGAGAACATATGCAACAGAGTACGGAGAACTAGAAAAACTTACCTGATTAACAAGATCTGACAACAGGTCGAATAGCTTCTCATTTGGTCTTGTTTTTCCCACAGACATCTCAGCAGCTGCTACTACACAAATATTATCAACATTTTTTTTTTCAAAAGGGAATATTAGACATGTTGAGAGATGAGATATTAAATCTACACAGGGGAAGCATTATGAAATCATTCTAGACTTAAAAAGAAGATATACAGATACCACAGCATACAGATGAAGAAAGTTGAATTCTTTCGTTTACTGATAAACATGAATTTGAGGAATCGTGTAGATATATATAACTAATTTTGCTTGGGATGGTAAAATAAACTAGAAATATCGAATAGAATTGACCTTGGCTATGTTTGGTAACAAGGTTATAAACTAGTTTATAGTTTATAAATCATTTTTTTGAAAAAATCCATTTTTATGATTTTGATTAACGTGCAACATTATTTATTTGCCTTTTTTCCCTCACTATATCCCAATAAAAACCTACTTTTTACCAAACATACTTATCAACAATAAACCATTTATAAACAACAAATACTTTATAACCTAATCTACCTAACAAACCCCTTATTGAACATTCAATTACATCAAATAAGCAAACGTGAGGGTGTTAAATTTGCTTGAATTGAGAGATCGAAAGCAAACGTAGTAAGCCGAAACCACATCTCAACAGAGGAAGCACCAAAATCACCAATTTTGTGATTAGACATTTCGATCTAGGAACAAATGATAAACAGAAAAAGAGGGAGGGCGATGTAAGGGAAGAAAATCGGGATATTACCGTGGTCGATGTTGCCAATCTACAGGCGGTTCGTTCGGCAAATCGGCACTGAGTCCGTCAGAATGAGGGGTATCGGTGCGTTTCCTTCAAATTTTACGAGGGCATGGACTCCCCAAATTTTAGTTGTTCCTGCATTTAAAACTTAAGTTTTCAAATCTATATCCACGCACACAATTTCACTAATCAAATTTAACCATAATTTTAATTGTATAACTAATGTTCGACCCGTACAAATCTATCTATATATATATATATAAAATTCATGAGTTTAAGAAAGTAAGGGTAATTGATATTCATTAATGTTTAAACTTATTTTATTTTTTTCTATTTCTCGTTATCCAATGATAATTAAGACTTATTAAATATCTAATAAAATCATAATTATTAAAAAAAATCATATTTTTTTCTTCGATCTTCACCTTCAATCCGTATGACGATGAAGAGCAACCCGAACAACGTAAATGACTATGTGATTTTGGTACAGATATAAGAGATATTCAATTCATTTTATTATAATTTACTAAAAAATACATATATGAAAAAATACATTAAGTATATGAATATAGACAAAAATAAAAAGTGTTTGGCTCACGCAAAGCGTGGGTAATGACCTACAAAAGTTGTCATTAAGTCGTCATTACTATGTGGCCTCTTGAATTCCTCTTCTAATTTCAACTTTTGATTTTCCGGCTTCTCCGAATGAGATTTCGTATTGAATTCTCCCATCAAGTCATCGTTACTCTTCTGCATATTGTATTTCTCTGTTACTCATGGTTATTATCAATTTGTAATTGAACCAATCAATTTGCTATTTTATCACTTCTATTGTTTGTTTATTTTTGTGTTAATGTCTTGATCTGCAGGTTAATTAGATTTACTTTGGCCTGAATTGGATAAAATATGCCCTAAAAAAGATTGTAAATATATAATTAGCCCAATCCAGTTTTGAGACGAAAAACCGTAATTACCCCGCGCTACCGGGGGTCCGATTCTAGTATATAGAAATGATACAATTATAAATAATGTAGTAATTATAAAATTTGATCTATAACTGACATAAACAACATACAAATGGATATTATACTAAACAATTTAGCAATTCAAGGATACAAATAAGCTTATGAGGAACTAAAATTAGATGGATACCAAAAACAAAAAGTATAAATTGTAAAAATGAATCTTTTCATTTGGTTAACACATTTAGGTATTTACTTTTGTATTCTAGATAAACAAACACTAAAATTGATCATGGATAAACTTAGGCCTAAAAACTGATATCCTAATTAAATTTAAGTAGTGATTATCCTTCGAGTTCTGTTAATTGCGATGACAAATTAATCAACTTTACAAAATTGTCGATATTAAAGACGATTGGTTGTGTTGAATCTAATGGACCTAACTAAATTCTAGAAGTCAGCTCATAGTATATACTCGTATTACAAACACCCTAAACTAAATAACCCCATCATTATACTCAAGTGTGAAACAATAACAACAAAACTTTCAATTGAAGTTTAACATCTATCATTGCCACTGAAATAACTCCTTAGGCAAAACAGCTTCGTAGAGAGGCTACATGTCCACATCTCAAACTCGGCTCCACCTTCTCTACACAACAAAGAAGCCATTGCTACTCCATTGCATGACTCTTAGGATCTCTATGTCGTTCAGACCACAATGTACAACATTGAACTCATACCGATTGCTCATGCCGTCCCAAATTCGCTCACAACTGATGAGGAGGAACTCGTCGTCTTCTGTGTCGCTCTTGGGAGCTTCATATCACAATATCTAAAACGTCTTTGAGGTTTTTTTCCATAACAATAAAATAGAAGAAGTACAACTGAGAGAACCTATGATCAAAATAACATAACAAATTAGATATTCATATAAAACAAAAACATACAATCATCCCCAAATAAAATAAGATTGAAAAGATGATATATTTACCTCACTCTGAAGTCTGAACTGTCAAATTTGATTATCCAAATACAAAATTTTAAGCCTATGAAATTGGACATAGTAAAATTACGAAAGTCTTAAACTTTATCAACTAACTGTCTATAGTTATCATAACATGAAAGGTTTTGCAAATTTTATTTGATAACAAATTAAACTAAATTCTAACTAAGAAGTTGGTAAAGAAGACTAATGTTTCGTCAAATTAGGCTGATAAGGAAAAACAGAAGCATTGCTTAAAACACATGTTACAACACAAAGTTATACAGATTAACAAATAACTAACTAAGTACTTTCAAGTTTCAAATTCTCCCTTCCATTTTAACAATAACAAAAAGTGAGCATCAAGTATACGAAGTCAAGAATTTAAGCTTCTTCAATACTACAAATAAAATTGAAAAGCAAGAACAGGAAATAAATCCCCTAAAACAAATACTAGAAAGAAAATCTAGAAATCTAGCGATTTTTTAGTCAAGCTAAAAATGCATAAATGAAGTCTTACCCTGCTCTTAGTCTCTCAAGACATTTTGACAAACACGTATGAGACACAAATCTATGAAGGCTCCATCAAGGTAAATAATGCAACAAACAAAATTAAATACTCCCTCTGTCCCGAATTGATAGTCTCATTTGGGACTTTGCACAATATTTAATGCAATGCAAAAGTACAGCAGAGGAAAGAGAAAAGGAGAGAGAAAAAATTATTTTTTTATTTCCAACCAATCAGATGCTAGTATACAATTTTTATTAACCAATCAGAATCAAGAATTTCAATCACACGGATCGCCATATTTACATACCCAAAATACCCCTATAAGCTATACCCACTTTTCCTTTACTTTCCCTATTCAATTCCTGTACATTCTTCTTCTTATTATTCCTTTGACAACAACAAATACACAGTTAAAAACAGAGCATTTACTCCTTCTTCACTTTCACTTTTCTTCCACTTCACTTCATTCTCTTATTTTCACCAAACTCTGTGGAGCATCATTGCCGGGGTGGATGTCTTCAGCATTTGATTTAAATTATGCCCCACTTCTGGATGATGACGACAGCTGTGAAGAGAACATGGATGAAGAATGGTCCCAAGAAGAAGGGCCAGTTGGGGACATGGATAACTATGACTTTGATCTTAACTTCTTACCTGAAGCCAATCATCCAGAAGCAGAAGCAGGGCATGAAGAGGCAGCAGAGCATCATCAGACACCCATTACCCGGCTCAGCAGTTTGGATAAGATGCAGATCCTAACCTTTCTTCTCCAACGAACTACAGGGGACAAGCTACCACATGGTGCCATAAATGAAGCTGCAACACATTTTAACAGAGCACGTAAGACTATAAGCAGAATATGGCATATAGCAAAGCAGCAGGCAGAGCAAATGGAAAATTACAGATTCACTACAAAATTTCACCTCAGTGGAAGGAAGAGAGTTCAGATAGACCAAGCAGCAATATCAGCAATCAACATGGGGGACATAACATGTGTTAGGGACTTGGCAGCTTCACTGAACATATCAAAATCAGCATGTCATAGGCTAATCAAAAAAGGAGAAATCAAGCCACATAGCAATGCCATTCATCCAGGTTTGTCAAATGTACATAAATTGAATAGGCTGAAATGGTGTTTGAGGCTGCTAAAAGGGGACACAGCAGAATCAAAAACAGAGTACTACCCTATGTATGATTTTGTACACATAGATGAGAAATGGTTCTTTCAAACAAGGAAATCACAGAAAGTGTATCTAGGTAGGAATGAAAAAGGCCAATACAGATCATGCAGTTCAACCAAATTTATTCCAAAGGTTATGTTTACAGCTGCTGTTGCCAGACCAAGATACAACTCAGAGGGGATATGCACTTTTGATGGGAAAATAGGTATATTTCCATTCTCATTTGAAGAACCAGCAAAAAGGAATTCTAAAAACAGAGATAAGGGGACAATGGTCACCAAGTTGGTGGAAAGGGTCAACAAAGATGCAACAAGAAACATGTTGATTAATCAAATTGTTCCAGCAATCAAAGAGAAGTGGCCAACTGAGGGAAGACATGCAACAATATTTATTCAACAAGACAATGCAAGGCCACACATAACTCAGCAAGATCCACAGTGGCAAGAAGTGTATCAACAAGAAGGATTCACATTCATATTGATACAACAACCAGCAAATAGTCCATATCTTAATATTCTAGACCTTGGATTTTTCAGGAGCATCCAATCATTAATGCACAAAAAAATGCCAAAGACCATTACAGAAATGCTAGCTGCAGTACATCAGGCTTATTATGAGTTGGCACCACTAACACTGTTAGATGTGTGGCATACATTACAATTTGTAATGAATGAAATTCTAAAATCAGAGGGTGGTAATGGGTATGACATGCCACATTTTAGTAAGCAAAAGATGAGAGCACTAGGCTTGCTACCAAGAGAAATAACTGCCCCAGACTGGGCTGTCAAACAAGCATAGGAGATAGTTCATGGTACAAGACCTCAGCAAGCAACAGAGGGGACAACAAACACTCAAGCAAGAACAACAGATGAAGAAGCAACACAACCAACAACAGAGGGGACATCAAACACTCAGTAATATTAAGGCTTTCTATCAGTTTCTACATGTCACATTACTAGAGAGTAATGTGACATTAAGAAACTCTTTTGTATGCTAATCTTTTTTGGAAAATGGAAGAAAATATGAATGTTATGAATGAAGTTATGATTTCAAGGTCTCAGTTGTCCCCAAACATCATAGAATCAAACCCAATTTTAACAACTCATAATACCAGATAAGCCTAGCAATTCAGTTACAAGTAACTGGTGGCTTATAGCACATTTAAGTTGCAAAAATACTAGGATCATCATCTCAGAAATGAGGATTCATCATAAACCAGTTACCACAAAAAACTAATCTACACATACCAGATAGGCATCTACTTCATTGCAAATGAGAGTTCTTATGGCAAGTTAAGCTAGTGATCTTAGCCGAGCATATAAAAGCATCACAAAAATTCATCACTGATATTACTGCAATATCTCAGATAATACACACGGCTACACACTAACTTAAAATATCACACAAGTCACAATCAAATGCAAAAGAGTTCCTATGGCACATATAGACAGTTTTTTGTGATATGTTCAAACAGAGCACCCACAAATCCATCATCCACATTCAGACAGCAGAGGATGAGATAAAAAACCATCATCCACAGTCAGACACCAGAGAATCAAACCCAATTATGCACAACCATGCTCAGTAGATCATCAAATGTTACTCTGTATTTTGTGGATTACCAACCATGCTAATGCTCAATGGATCACAGATAATACACAAACTGAATAGATTAACTATTCAATTCAGAGTACCTGTCAACAAGCCAACCAAAATCCACAAGACAATGCAACACAATAATCCACAAAATACAGTAAACATAAGTCAACCACAAAACATCCACAAAACAACAAAACATTGTCCAGTACTGTCCATCAGAGGTCCAAAACCACAAAGGCAAAAACAAAATATGTGCAAGACTGCATAAGATAACATGAGCGACTTAGCTAGAGTGTATCCGATCGGGAAGGGCTGTCAGGGATGACAATAATCTCAGGGGACACCGGCGGAGGGGACACCTCATCAAAGCCCTCAACAGCATCACCAGGAAGCATCTCAACAGCATCTCCATCGGGAATCACCTTCTCCGGCGTAGGGGCAACTGGGAGCTGCAGCTTCGGCGTCGGCGTATCCGGGATGACTATCACCTCGCGAGGACGAGAAATCGCCTCGTTCTCTGAAAGCTCAGGCGAGTAGTGAATCTCGACTGAGTGTTTGGGCTCCGGATCTGTCCACTCAGGAGTGGTGGGGATGCTCTGTCGTCGTTCGGGAGTGTAGAGGTGGTTCCCGTCGCATAAAGCCCCCTTTTCGCAAGGGAACGACAAAGAACACCCACCACTCGAGGTGTTTGGGCTCTCCGACGTCAGATCTTCCTCCCTCATCCAGGTTGGGGAGCTCTCTGGTTCCATGTCCGAGAAGGAGTGGTGATTCCTCTCGAAAGAGGGAGGGGTTTCACTTTTGGTGAAGCTTTGGGAGGGACGAGTGTGAGGGGAGTCGATGGACATGGCGATTTTGAGGGAGGAAGATCCAACAGAGAGAGCGGCGGTGAGGAAGAGAAGAGAGTGTTTTAGGGTTTGTGAGTGGAGGCGGTGAACGAGAGAGAAGAGAAGAGGGCTTTTAACAGAGGGAGGTTTAGGGTTTTTTTTTGGGCTGGGTAGATTAGGCTAAGTGGACTGGGTTAGCTTAGGTTAATAGGTTTAAGTGATTAATTTGGCCGGTAATTATAGAATAAAATTTTAATTAGATTAAGTTAAGTGTTTAATTAATGAAATCTGATGTTTAGTTAAGAAATGAGTTAAAAAATGGAAGAAATTTAATGGAGTTGAAGGTAGTTGAGTGATAAATGGAGAAGATTAGTTTGGAGAAGATGATGTAAATGGTTGATTTGATTGATAAACTGTTATTGGGGTTATAAATTGATATGATTAAATTGGAGTAAAATATTAAAAGTAAGGGTATTTTGGCAAGAAATTTATGGATATAAATGGAAACGAGACTATTAAAGGGGGACACTCAAAATGGAAACGGGACTATCAATATGGGACAGAGGGAGTAGCATTTTCTAAAAATACTATTTCAACTTGCTATAATCCTAGATAACATGATATTTTTACCTCTTCATTGGAGATGTCTCTTTGTCATCGCCTAATGCAAACTTTTTTTTCTATGTTTTACACTGAAATACTTTTTTTTAAACCCCAGCGTCTCTTATACATAAGTTGTTTTTAAAAAAAAATTTGCTTCGAATTTGTCAGTCGTTCGTGAAAAAATTATGAGCCTCATAAGAGTGTCTATGTTTATTTCCAAAGGAATTTGTTTTTAAAAAAAAAGGCAAAAAATAAAAATTCCAATACTTATGTGGGGGTGGAAGATTAGGATGCTGACGCCAGTCTTACATCTGAGGGATTTCAGTCTGCTTCACCGATCGCCTGTATCCACCACCAGCTCGGTTCGTCTTCAAAATGTCCACCGATGGCGGCGTCTTCCTTGCCAAGAAGCCTTTCCTACCTCCTTCTTGGGCCTCTCATCTCTCCCTGATCCCCTCCCACACCTTCTGCCTCGGACATGTAACTCTCTCACCACGCACCTCTTTTTACTACCTGCTTTCGATTTATCCCATTTTCTCTTCTTCTTCTTCCTCAATTTTATTTTGTTTCTTTTTCCAGCTTCCTACTCCAATTCACAGGTGGAACCTCCCAAATTTACCCTCCAATACCCAACTCTGGTTGAAGGTCATGCTCTCTAGTTCTCTATCTTTCTGTTGTCTTATTCTGCTCCCTTCCTCTAAACTGTTTCATAATTACTGCATAACAGGCTAGCTGTTAGTAGGAGCCTCAGCTCTTTAGTAGTTGCTCCATCACCCTTTTGAGGTTTTCTTCTTCTTACTGACAATTCTCTTAGTTTATCTACAGCGAGATGATCTCTCAGGAATGCAGTTAAGTGGGAACAAAGTCAGGAAGCTAGAATTCTTAATGGCAGATGCGCTGGAAAATGGTGCAGATTGTATTATCACCATTGGTGGGATCCAGAGCAATCATTGCCGTGCAACTGCTGTGGCTGCCAAGTATCTTGATCTTGATTGCTATCTGATATTAAGAACCTCAAAGGTCCAACTCTGCGACTCTTGTCAAATACATGTAATTCTCCTATAACATTGATGGGGGCTATAAAATCTGTAAGACCTTACATGCAGCAGATTCTGATGGACAAGGATCCCGGATTGACGGGAAATCTCTTGGTTGAGCGATTAGTTGGAGCTCATGTTGAACTTGTCTCAAAAGAAGAATATGCAAAAATTGGAAGTGTGGTATGCCAGTGCTTCATGCTAAAGTGCACATATTCTTCTTCTTCTTTTTGAGTTTTCAGTTGTTTATCTTTCAGTGATGATGATTTGGTGTAAACGGTTTAGCTAGAAGATCTTTAGAGCAAAAGAAACGTACACCAGCTTGAGATTCATTTTTAAACTTATCAAAGATCAATACTGCTTCACAAAGTGATGTCCGTTTCTCAAATATGAAGTTAAACCATTGATCCTAGTAGAAATGAAACGGAGTCTGGCTTATGCTTGCCATGTAATTAACTTCCATATGTCTGGCAGATTATCTTAACAAACGGGTGGCACGTGAACCTTTTCAATATCATATACAGGACCATGTTGGTTTGTGTGATTATCGTAAAAGTCACCACTTTAGTATTCAGTGACAGGTGACATCTTGATGAAGACCTAAACTTGTATCAATTTTTTCTCTGGTAGGCCCTATGCAATCTGCTAAAAGAAAAGTTGATTAATGAGGGAAGAAGGCCATATGTTATGCCTGTTGGTGGATCTAACTCTATCGGGACATGGTTAGCATTTCTTTTACTTGAACATGTTCATTCTCTTATCCTTTGTGGAACTAACTCTATTGGAACATACGTGAAGGCCATATGTTATGCATGTTGGTGGATCTAACCCTTCACACTGTCATTTTCCTTATTTATGGTCTCTTGTGATATTAGTTCAATCCCAATACTTATAAATTATAATAAGTAGTGTAGTCTAGTGAAGCATAGGGCCATAGCAGGGTCTTCTAAAATTAGTAAGATGCTGTGGCAGCACATGTCTACGTTTGAGATATATATTGCAAGAATGCAAGACTACAATTTGTTTAGCTGTGTCATGACATGTACATTGACACTTATTTTCACTTTTCTGTGGCTACGTAATTCTTTAGGGGCTATATTGAAGCAATTAGGGAAATTGAGCAGCAACTGCCTACTTTATCTGGTCCCAAGAGTTTTGATGATATTGTTGTTGCATGTGGCAGGTATGCAGAATGCTGTCCTGTGAATAATATCATTTGTGTGTAGTTTTACTCTTATTCATTAAGACTTGTTATTTTCCCAAAGAAATTCAATTAGGTCTCTTTATAAATCAATAGTTTAAAAAAATGAGGAACATCATACTTATTTTTTCTTGAAAGTTTTCCTATCACAGAAGGTGATTGGTATTTGTGGAGTGATGGGAATTTAGTTCTCACCAAAATATATAATTTGAGTTCAGCATTGCTTCTAATGGATATTTGACTGGCATAGTTGCATGTCACAATGCTACAAATAATGCACTTTTCATCCATGCTACAATATAATTCAGATGCTGCCGGCTGCAAGTTGTTTTTTCGGCGCCATTTACTAAATGCCGAGTCATGGTTATGTTTGTTTAATGCAGTGGAGGAACCGTAGCTGGTTTATCACTAGGTTCAGAGTTAAGCACTTTAAAGGCGCAAGTATGTGTTTTCCATACCTTGTTATCATCACTTCATATATGCTGGAAATCACTAAATTTGATTATTTGATTTCATAGGTACATGCATTCGCCGTGTGTGATGACCCTGATTACTTTTATGTTTATGTTCAAGAACTTATAGACGGGCTTGGTGCGGGTTTGAGTTCTCGTGACATTGTCAATATTCAAAATGTAAGTCCATGCTCTTTACTTTTTAAAACTAATAGGTAAAACTAAGGATTCTTCAACATGCTCTTTACTTTGGCTGGGATGAACTAGAAACCCTAATGCTTCAACTGCTCTTTTCTAAACTCCCAATTTTAATTTTTATGTGGGTAATCATTATTATGTATATATAATTCTACAGGCCAAGGGCATGGGTTATGCAATGAACTCACTAGATGAGCTAAAATTTGTTAAAGAAGTTGCTAAGGCGACGGGTGTGGTTCTGGACCCGGTTTACAGGTATTTTCAGTGTCTTGTTGCTCAAATGTTTGATGGTGGTTTGATGTAACCATATGCATTGCTTTGGTAATACAGCGGAAAAGCAGCATTTGGACTGATGAAGGACATGGCTGAAAATCCAAAAAAGTGGGAGGGAAGAAATATCCTCTTCATCCACACCGGAGGGCTGTTGGGCCTGTATGACAAGGTCGAGCAACTGGCCCCACTCATTGGAGACTGGAACAAGATGGAAATCAATGAGTCTATACCTCGTCGGGAGGGAGTCGGTAAAATGTTTTAGAAATGAAGAGTAAAGATATCTTCCGTGAGGTGCAAATTAAAAGCTACTTTATGTTTCTGGCGAGCTTTAGGTGTCCTTGTCAAAACCACCAGAGACTCCATATTCTGGATATCCGTGCTGAGTTTACAGGAAATCTGGCAACAACAATTACTAATATAACACGTGAACGTTCATGATTTGTAAAACCAAGCAAATACGATAATATTGTCAAGCCCTAACGGTGCCATACAACTATACAACTCTTTCTTGTTTTTCGGAGTTCCAATGAATATTCAGCACCAACTTTAGTTGAGTTTATCCATTGATCCAAAACCAGCTTTCACAAACAATCTTTAAAAAACATGCAGTAATCACATCTAGTGGTGATGCCTGGTGTAATGAAAAAACTAGCATCAGCAGCTCCATCAAAGACCAACATCCTGTATTTTCTTCTCTTGTTCCATAGTTGGAATTTCACAGTTATGAGGTGGTTAAAATCATGCCTTTTTTTGTTGAAATTAATTTTCATTACGTGTTTTACCGTCCAAAACGGGGGACAGCTGATCGATTAGAAGAGTAGTAGTTCCTGTTTGAGTCCCGAGACGCAAAGCTTGCTTTGCTGCTAGATGAACTGTAATAGGAAGCTGCAGGATAGAATAGAGATCTAAGGAAGCTGTTCGGGGTCTGATCTGCTCCTTTCTGCTTACGGTAAGACCTGCCAATCTCAGTAGCACTGAATACCGTTGATTCTGACACTGATGGCATTCCACAGAGACCGTCATAAGACAAAGTGCAAGCAATTGCATATATAGAGGCACCCAGTGCAGGAGGGAGAACATTTCTCGGTTTCGTTGCCTAAAAATAAAAATTAAGGGGAACGGTAGTTAAGAGATAGCTTATTAAAAAGACATTACCAAAAACTCTCTAAGCACACAATTACCTTCAATAAAATAGCAGCAGACAACCGCTCTCTCATGCAGTAAATTTGAGCAACATGGAGGGCTGTTGACTGAAATGAAAGCCAACGGTCAACAATCACAGTAACAGAGTTATCCGGAGAGGACATTACTTCTCCTTCCAGCTTCATAGATTTACCGACTTCCTCATCCTCTACATAATCTTCAGAACCACTTTCGCTGTCATCCTCATTGTCAACGTCGTCTTCATCGTCATAATCCCTCGCAGGAGCAACAACAATTTCTGTAGCAAGTAATAGTAACGGAATGGCCCCAATTACAGTACATTTCCTTATGTGTAACCCCCCATCGCCACGGGTAATTTCATCATATACTATTAGCGGACCATCATTGGATTTCCTCATTGGAAACATAGGACACATTGACTGCTGATGCAGCCGAACTCTGTCACCACTAGCAGTCTCCACAATGACCCTTTTCACATTTTTGTTCTGGGCACGCAGTCTCCCTACCCTTGGATATAATCCAGCCACAAGAACAGCACGAATTATACCTGGGTCCTGTGCATTGAGACTATAAAACGATACATCATCCAGTATATACCCATTAAAAACCAATTCTCTTTGAAGCTGCTTACGCATCCCAGCCAGCATTGTCATAGTACCAGAGGAAATGAAATACTGAGAACAAAAGCGTCCGTCTTGACCATTCTGCTTGGCATTTTTCCAGCACTCAAAGGCTGCAACAACGGCTAGCTGATCACTGTTCCCTCCATAAAGGGCCGCAAGCTCGGCTTTGGCATCAGCTGCTCTTTTCTTCTCATTTGGTAACATGGGGAGAGTAAATGGGTCTCTATAGTCAGAGGCACACGCCAAAGTCAGTGCAGGCTCAAGGCAGTTTAGTAATATGGAAAAGAAGAGCATCTTTCCGATTAATGGGTGGACGGGAAGAGAACCAAGCTTCTTTCCAAGTTCAGTGAGAATCTCATCATTTGATATAGCGCCAATTTCTTGCAGAACTGCTATAGCATTTCTTATGGACTCGTACACTGGAGGATCCAATGTCTTCTTAAGAAATTCCTCTATCTTGTAATCTGAATCAAGCATTTTCACCTATAGTCAACACATAAAGAGGAAAATCTGCATTCAGTTGGCTTTTAAGGATAGGATAAGAATCTAAGCTAGGGAAGCTTATAAGTTTCTCAATAATGATTGCCGCTAGGACACAGCAAAAGTGTGAATGGAGGAAAATGGGTTGACCTAGCAGGAGCTAAACAGGGTAAATTTTAGAGGACATTACAG
Organism: Oxyria digyna; assembly: GCA_029168935.1. NCBI lineage: Eukaryota > Viridiplantae > Streptophyta > Magnoliopsida > Caryophyllales > Polygonaceae > Oxyria > Oxyria digyna. The sequence continues at coordinate 378,587 of JAPVLV010000001.1, read as the reverse complement.
AAGAACGACAATTATAATAATATCAATTTTTTTTGCAAAATCACCCTTTAAAGAAGATTTTGCATAAAACCACCAGTAAAACAATCCCTGTTAGCAAAAGAACACAAGTTAGTGGCAGGAAAGACAAAATCCTCCCCCCTCTGTAATTTCAATATATTTAACTGCACGCTTTTTCTTCCTCTTTTCAGCTGCAAATCTGCATGTCATTTGCAACAGGTGGTTTGGAAAAACATCACTGCTAAGAAGGTGGTCTTGTACAATTTCGCTTACCCGTTATGATACAGAATTAGAAAACTGTTACCTGTAGACATAGTTCTTCTATAGGCATCCTTTTTATTTCAGGAATCTGATAATCTGGAAGAGAAATGGCCCGTAATTTCGAATAGAGATGGTAACAGAAACCTGGTTGGCAGCGCCCAGCACGACCCTCGCGTTGCTTTGCGCTTGCTTTTGATGTCCAAGAAGATTGCAGAGTCGAGACATTGTTGTAAGGATCATAATTCTTCTCCTTCATCCTACCACTGTCTATAACAAATACAACATCATCAACTGTGATAGCAGTCTCAGCAATATTTGTAGATAGGATAATTTTCCGGCAACCAGGAGGTGGGCGTTTGAAAACTTTCTTCTGTTCAGCCGATGGGACCATCGAGTGCATAGCCAATATCTGATATTTAGAAGGATTCTTGAAAATTGGATTAGCCAACAGACTCTCCTTGGTCCTATTTATATCGTCCCAGCCAGGAAGAAAGATCAAAACAGCTCCATCTATTGAATCTTTACATATTTTCCTCAACAACTGCTCTATCAGGACAACGTCAATCAGGTCAGGATTTATACTTGACATATACTTATCAACCAATTCTTCATCTTCCTTGGGGTTCAAAGGCACATTGACAAAGTGTCGATTTATAATTTCAGCAGCTTCAGTTTGTTCACTACGTTTAGCCCAATCCAACGCAGTACTTCCATCTTGAGCTTTCAGATGGAAATCTGCACCTAAAGAAAGAAGCATGCAGACATCACCAACTCTCCCTTTTGCAGCAACAACCATCAAAGGTGATACTCCAGTCAGTGAATGTTGATAATCTAGAACTTTAGAGGTCCCCTCAGAAGAAATCAATTCAAGCAGAGAATCAAAGTCATCATTTGACCAAGCCAAATCAACAGCCTCATCTAAGGCTATCTTATGTTCATAGCTTAACTCATGCTCACTTTCATTACTTGATAAAGTAGCATCCAGATGGGGTCTTCCTGTGGATTTAAGAATAGAAAGGATGTCTTCCAAATAGAAAGTTTTTACCTGAGAAAGCAACAACTACACATATTTAAAAAACATTCAAACCCAACTAACCAAAAATAACAATTTGTTAATGGATGTCTTTACAGGATATGTGAATCCAGGCACTTGAATAATTGGACAGTCGCCAAAATATCTTGAGAACCTTTCAGCATCCATTGTAGCACTCATTAGGACCTACATAAGCAAAAAACTCTGTTTCTTAAGGAATCTTTAAAGCTCCAAAAGAAGACCTGATTATGTTTGCTCTTGGACGGTAAGTAAACATACGAACACTTACCAAACGTAGACGAGGATATCTAGGAAGCATGTCTCTGCATAAGTGGTCAATACAGGCAGAGAGATAAGCATTCTACTCGAGCTTCAGAGCATACACATGAAATTACATCTTGCCCCTTATATAGGAGTTGTGCACAAATAAACCATCTTATGTAAAAATTAAACCACGTTCTCACCTATATAAGTCCCAAACTTGATTTTTCTTCAAAAATTGTTCATTCATTAGTTCCTTCATATTTTATTCTGTATGAAACCTTATCTTTTAAATTGTAACCTAAACATGTACCTGGCCTTTGAAATCATGTCGTAAATGAGTCCTTCAAAATCATGTTGTAATAGGATACTGACATGAACTAGGTTACATCCAGTTCCCATGTCCATTTACACACAATTGACAAATCACCGTTACTAGGATTTCATTGAAATTTTGGAAAGAGAACACTTGTTATGATTGTTTTCAGAAGTACAGTAACTATTCCTGTACAGGTGCAATAACTAAAAAAAACTTTGCTCTATTCTGATCAACAGATGGTTTGTACAAGGTAAATAACAAGATGCAAACATACCTGAGAATAGCGAGCATGAAATCACAATAGTGGTCTCTTTCATGTATCTCATCCTACAAGAAAAGCAAGAAAAAACCAGAAGTCACTTTAATTTTACAGCATGACCTTAAAATTTTCTTTATTAAGGTCCCTAAATTTTAGAACTCAACTTTCCTACGATAATTATATGCAGAGTTGTACAAGCACTTAGAAGTTAGAATCTTCTTGTATATAAAAGTACACAGAACTAGAAAATTGAAAGCATAGGAAGATAACCAAAAAGTCAGAATCAGTACCACAACAATATGTGTTATTTCAGATAGATTACTAATTGCCACTCCAGTAGAAGAACCTGGTTGAGATCCAGCAAGGCCACCACACACAAGCATTCGTAATAGAACTCCATTTGTGCAAAACATGACTGATGAGTTCCTTCCACCTTTGCTCTCCAGTCGTATCTAGCAGTAATTGTAACAGTACTTACAAACGGAAATCCAAATATCAGATGGATAAAGAAAAAACACACTAGCCACTAACAAAAAGTATCTTGAAGAAAGTCCATAGCATGTAATAGTGTGTGCTGTCTTAAGATGTTTCAATATTTTGCTTTTTACTCTATACTACAATGTATATTTGCAAAATTCAAGAATACTGAAACCAAGCAATATAAGCTTTCATTAGACATATCATATAAATATGTAACTAAATATAACTATATAAGCAGTAGTAAGCAAAAAATATATGAACAGCATAGGTTGAAGCTGCATTTGCTATTTGTAATAAAGAAATTACTCAGCTCTTTGGGGAGCAAGGATTAGAGTAGAGGAGCATTAAGTCTTTAGTGTGTGTTTGTTTCTGTACCATTTCCTTTCTTTTTCGGTTTCCTTTTCTTTGTCTTTTTCTTTTTCCTTGTTCCATTGTCTCTTTTTGGGTCTATTATGAAACACTCTCTCAAGGTGATCAGGGTATGACTGTATATGTGGGATTAAACTGGGTTGATTAAACTTGGCAGATAAATCCAAGCCATTAGGCATATCATATATAGGCATGAAAGAGGAATCCAAATCATTCAAACTCCCCCTAAGCATAACATTATAGTCGTCTCAAACCTCTCAGAATGTATTTTCAGGTAACCAACAACAATCAACCTAGATGTAGACAAGCCATTCTTCAAATATGTCGAGAGGATGTGTAATGAGGAACCCATAGAAAAGCTCAAAGAGAAGTGACGAAAAAAAAATCTTTCTTCAATGCCTAGGAAAGGAATTAAATGTCATAAATAAACTCACCTTGTATCCAATGGTTTCTCCAACACCTTCTCCTCTTTCAAAAGCGATTCTTTCAGCCACTACAGCCAAACATAAGGTTGAATCTTATCAAGCAGAGTTGGGATAGCTACAGGCCTATGAAAGATAGTGCTAAGGGTAAAAGAAAACACCAATTCACAAGCATGCAGAAGCATTTTACCTGATGTTGCTGAAATACGCCGTGGTTGTGTACATATTACTTTACAGGACTCCCCTGCTTCCCACATTTCGTCTAACAGATATTGTGGAACCTGCATTACATGAGTAAAAATAGAAGGCATGCAGTCACTATCAGGAACAGGAAGTGTTGTGTAATGGATATATTGAACACTACACCAATAGAATGAAGTTTGGAGTAAGAGATGCATGTCATAGGAACAATTACTCAAAACAAATCAGTACATACTTCAATACTACACAAGTCTGCTACAGTGTTACTAGAGAAGAATTAACAGATAGATGGAAGGCATTGCTTCGGCCATTGAAACATAGCTGCATATCCAAGTACCATCCGAGGTGTGACTCTCGTAAGTTCACTCATCTTCCCTTCGCAGATGATCTTCTCATCTTCTCTAAGGCTGATCTCAACTCTATTTCTGAAATTAGTCGCCACTTGGCTGAGTTTGGAGGTATTCTGATCTTCATGCGAACTTGGCCGAAAACGCCTTTTATTGTGGAGATTGTGATTGTTGGAGAGATGACATATTGCTTAACTGTCAGTATACTGATAGCTCCTTCCCTATGCTTTACCTTGGCGTTCCCGTGGCCTTCTAAAAAGCCAAGGAATAGTGACTTTACCCCCTCTTTTTGAAAAGATGACTGGCAAAGTCAATCTTAGACAGCACGCTAGCTTTCCTATGCGGGGAGAGTCGAGCTGATTTGGGCAGTACTTCTTGGAATTCAAATTTTTTGGTGTAAGTTGTTTCCGTTTCCTAGCTTCACCATTAAGGCGGCGTTTGATTGTATACCCATAGCCTTATAGGGAATGGGGTTGGGAATGAGCTAGCATGTTTTTGTGTTTGGTAGAATAGGTATGGGTATAAGAAGTCATACCCATACCAACAAACTACACTACATTTCATACCCAAATAAAATTAAAGCTTAAGAAACTACACTAAGTTGCTTCCGTTTCCTAGCTTCACCATTAAGGCGGCGTTTGATTGTATACCTATAGCCTTATAGGGAATGGGGTTGGGAATGGGCTAGCATGTTTTTGTGTTTGGTAGAATAGGTATGGGTATAAGAATTGTACACTTCATCCCTTCCCTCTACCAAACACTAAAGCTTAAGAATCACTCAACCCCATTCTCCTCATACCCAACCTGATTCCTCATTCCAATCCAATTCCTATCTTGATATCAAACGAGCCCTAAGAAGATTCAGTCTATTCTCCATTTTTTTCTGTCCTGACCTGAGATGTTGGGTCAAGGAGAAGTCTTGCTTCCTTGAAAACTATATGCTTGCTTAAGATTGAAAGGGGATTAGGGTTTAAGGAACTCCTTTCTTGGAATCAGGCATCTTTGGCCAAGTCTGTATAATCCTCAAATTGTCAATGCTTGGACCTGCTGGTTACAGATCAGTTTCTTTCCTCTTCCTCTATTTGGGATGTTGATGCTATAACTAATGACAGTTGTGTTTGGAATAGTGTTCTCCATGTCAGAGAAAAAATTCCCTCCTTCATGAGCCGCACCAGCTTGTTCAACTGCTTGTCAACCCTGTGGGTAAGTACCGTTTTGCCCTTGATTACTCTTTGCTTCGTCCAGAAAGCATGCATGTAGCTTCGAGCAAGGCAGTCTAGAAGGGTATCCACCTTCCACGTTGCTCTTTTATTGTGTGGCTCGCTATTCTCAAGTGTCTCCCTAAGAAGGATTGTCTTAGCCTTTGGATTTCTACTGATGATCCTTGTTGTGCTCTTTGTAGGTTTGTGGGTGAATCAAATGCACATGGTTGCACTTACACTCCTGAGCTCTTGCATCGGCTCCTTGGTGCCGAACCCTCCTGACAATGTTCTTGATTGCTTTTCCAGTTTTCCCACATTTTGGATATTCCAAACCAGTCCAAGATCCATTTTTTTACTAGAAGCATGGCAATTACTTCCTTTGTCTACTCCATTTGGCAAGCTAGAAACAAAGTTGTCTTTCAAAATTCCAGAATGATGTCGGGTGAATGCTTTGATGTGTTGACTTGGATGATAACCACTCGGCTCCTGCTTCAGAAGTCTCGGCCAGATTCTGATGTGTTCCTCTGGTTTAGATAATTGAATATCATGTAAAGGCTTTGTTTCTCTTTGCAACTTTGTTCCACTGATTTTGTTTTTGAGCTTGCATATCCTTATTAACAATATTAATATATAAATATTAAATATACTTTCTTCAAATAAAACTAACTCAAAGGGAGTTGCAACCTGTTAATAAATAACAAATTGCCTCATGCGACTAACACTATGAACATGACATTAAGAGATCAGGTTTTTTTTTTTTTTTGCAGAGATCATATAAGGTGATGACTGATGACAGTGACTGAGTGACCAAGAACCAAAGAGGAAATTTAGCTACAGAGTACACGGGCTTCACAGGATATTTGAGAGATGCATAAATGCAGACTTCAGAAGTAGAATGCATTGAAATAGAAAGACTAGGCAAATTTCTACCTGTGTTGTCTTGCCACATCCAGTCTCCCCAGATATGAGCACCACCTGCTCTTCAAGATATAGCACCTTTAAACTAATTGATAATAACTAAAAGAAAACAGATATATCAACAGCCCAGTGAAAATCCGATATAGAAGGGGTGAGGGGGTCAAGATGTGCACATGAAGCAGTAAACACATATCCCCAAAGCTAGGTCCTCTGCTATAAAACTAAACACCCGTCTAAAATACAGATTAGGGAGGAAAACAAAAACATGAAAATATAGGTATTGACATCTGCCCGAATGGCCAAGTTTGCCTTCGAAAAGAAAGTGAGAGACAGATATGAAAAGAGGGAAAAACATATGAACAGTCTTTTTTATAGCCCTATCATTTTCTTATTTGTACAAACAAGTTCGAGTTAAAGAATTAAACTTCTCATTAAGTGTGACAGAATATGATGGAGTTGGAGTTTATGAGAATTTGTTTCCAAGCATCTTAACATGCAATACAGCTATTTCAAGTAAAATAAAAGATGCCAAATAGGCAATAGCATAAGCATAGTAAAGAAACATCTTCTCGACTTGCTGAGGTATGGATGCGTAAATCCCGACCCCCATACCCTACTTCAGTGGAAATGTAATGGGTTGATTGTTGTTGTATAAGTTAGGCAAGAAAAACAAACCTGGTGACGTTGTATTTCTGACAAGATATCCTCTTTAGATGATGCAATAGGAAGCTTAGATCTCTGTTCTTTCACCTGCAGTCATATTTACAGTGTATCTCCAATCAAGTGAATACGGAATTATCAAGTTGGCGAAAAAAATCATAATGTATAAATGATTTGAGAACCTCTCTCAGGTCCAGATTATTCTTAAGTCTCAAAGAAAGAGACTCCACTTTCTTTTCTATTTCGGCCTTGCTCATTAAGGGTTTGCAAAATATATCATCCCTTTTGCTTTGAGGCTTTTTATTCATCTTACTGCAAACATCAACATCTAACTCTTCAAGCCCATCTTGACCAGGTGGATACTGCATAAATAAGTCAAGTAGAACCTCCTTCGACTCTTCTGAAAACGTCAGAAAACTGAGGCTGTCCTTCTCTTTCCTTGCTTCTGCCTTTTTCTTGGTCTTGTAAACTGAAACATGTCGCTGATTTCCACGCCTATAAAAGTAAGGTTTAAAATAAACCATGAGCTAGGTCAAAAGAAGAAATCAAAGAATCAAATATAATGATAAATGAAACATGTTCCACGTGTGAACTGTGGAAAAACTCTGACCATAAAAACACAATGCTATTTCCATTTGGCTATCATAAGAAATTCATTTCCAGATCCTTAAATACTTGGTTATCATCATGAATTCATGATAATAAAAATTCACAAACTAATGTCTATACTCACCCTGAACTTTTGGAAACCATGCCCAATTTTCTGCAAAGAATGTGAACTAGAGCACGCTCTTCATTCCTCAGGTTCTCTTCAAATGTGTACACTGCAGTGGAGAGCATTAGCGTTTCAAAAGGAAATTGATTACTGAAGTAAGAACGGTATGGGATCTAAAGCAAAGATAACCAAACAAATGAGATATCATGTTTCACATATTCTTAGGCAGATGCACGAAATGTTATGGATATATGGGCATTGATTTCTCTGGATTTGGTACACATTGATGCAATATAGTATTATTAATCCCAGGACAAAATAAAATAAATGGATTAAATGCCTCTTGAAAAGCTTGAGTGGACATCTAGAGCATTTGATTGCACTATGGCAACAGTATAAATGAACTTCTGTAATTCTCACTAAAACATCAAGTATGCAATTTCGATGTATAATCCATTCATGCTCCATCAGTCTCCATATCGATTCATGTCAGAAATGTCTTGCCGCCATGCAAGAGATCACCATCACTACCTCCTCCAGAGAGAAAGAGAGGCAAGCTGAATGTCATCCACTGGCTGGAGCTATGAGGACAAATAAGAGGGGAGGAGTTTCATACCGTTGTCTCTTTGAAAACAAAATAAAAGTCTCTATCGATTTAATCCCATCATTGCAGAACACTCATAACAGCGCAAACTCGAGGAACAATAAAAAATCCATTCAAAATCCACAAGACCTAATGAACTGTCTACAATAAAAACAAAACTCAGGTAGCTATGTTCACCTTCTTCACTAGTGGACATACGAAACTCTTCAAGCTTCTGGGCAATGCGTATACGAGTTGCTTCGGCTACCTTGGGGGTCTGGAAATTGGCGTGCTCCTTCTTCCTATCTCCCTTTGAACGTCTCATCATTTCCTCCCTCTCTCTATCTGCGTAGTTTCCTTCAGATTCAGGAAGGGACAGAACGGAGGGGAGGTTACGTTCACACAAATACGCCGGTGTTCCCCAGCGCGCTCAATCGAATCGCTGGAGAAACAATCCGGCAAAACCCTAACGAACGTGGGGTCACTTACCGGAAACTGGTTTAATGACCCGAAAATTTAATATTATTCGTATTGTATATTTTTTTAATGAGTTTGTCACATTTTTCTTGCAAGAACTATTTATAAAAGTACTCCCTTCGTTAATAAATATTTGTCCTATTTATTGATTAAAATTTTAGACAAGTATACTTTCATAGTTTAAGTAATGACATAGAGAATAAAGGAAATAATAGTGAAAGAATAAAGGAAATAATAGTGAAAGAATAAAGGAAATAATAGTGAAAGAATAAAGAAAAGAATTAATAACAGTAGGGTAAATTTAGAAAAAATGGTGTAAAATTATGTTAGAAGACAAGTAATTTTTAACAAATAATTTGGGATTCAGGGACAAGTAATTTTTAACAGAGGGAGTATATTTTATTTCATGAAGGTTATGTACGTAGCTTGACCTTAATTTTTATTATCGAAAGTAATCCTAATTTTATCGTAAGAATATATATATTAACCTTCAACATAATATTTATTCTCAATAAAATAGTCTGTATATATGTTGTTGAAAGGAATGATAATTTTTTAAGTATTATTTGTTAATATAATTATCTAATCTATTAATAATTGAAATTAAAGATAAAAAATAATAATTATATAACAAACTAACCCTAAAATTACTTTAAGAGCTCTAAAAAGCTCAACTTTAATATATAAGATAGATAGATAATCCAAACTTTGGAGAGGTGTTTTTAACCCAATCTTCTAAAAGTTAGAAGTTGTATAATTAAGAGTTAAAAAATAAATCTATTCTTTTTCTCTTTAATTATTTCTATGAAATATGTGGAATGGAATGGATGACATGGCATTAGAACTAATGACATGAAAAATTTAGCACATCAATCTGGCAAAAAAAAAATCTCATAATCGTATGCTAGGGTTTAATAAGCAGTCCAAACTATTACTGTTCCATCTTCCCAAGAACTTCAACTTATTGATCGATCCATGGAGAGGGGCGATTGAAGGGCTAAAGTGGATAACTTATCAATCGATCATGCTAAATTTCAGTTGTTTGCTGCCAAGAAATCATTATTTTACTGTCAAAATTGAGTATTCATGCCAGATTTCAGTTGTTTCTTGCAAAAAATCGGTATTCTGTTGTCAAAATTGAGTATTAAATGTTCATATAAAATTTCAGTTGTTTCTTGTAAAAAATTAGTATTTTGATGTCACAATCTAGTACTCAGGCCAAATTTAGTTTGCAGATAAAACCACTAATTTTGATGTCAAAATGTAGTTGCTACATATAGAATTCAACACCTTCAATTTTACTCAAGGGAAATCTTAAAAGAGTTATATTATACTTGTACATTAGAACCTTACAACTACTCACCAGTTGGAAATAATTCAACCAAATACAACAACTATATTTCAAGCCTCAATGAGTCTTACTGATGGAACCAACATGTACACACCTCAAACATCTCGCTCATACCATCGGTGTAAAGTGTTTCAAAAGAGAGAGAAATACGCGTAAAGTCATTTCATTCACTAAAGCTTCCTTCAAACACGTTCTTTTAATCCTTTTTTTCTTATCTCGTTTCTTTCACATAATAAAACCCGGTATCATCACTGGTGCGTCTGCCGGAACTTTTCCGCCCTAAGAGTTAAGGATTAGAAGAGTAACAACACGGTATCATCATGGATCCTTTCTACAACTACGACGCCGACAACGAGGGCTTCGGAAAAAACTAGCAACCTTGGTGGTCCCCTTTACAAGCTCCACCACTTTACGAGCAGTCTCCACCCGTCTTTAACCAATTTATGCAGCAACTAGATTATCACCAGCATCCGTTCGCTCAAGATCCTACCCCACCGGCGTATCCTTACGTTCCATTCCAAGAACAAACGGCTTACCCACACAACGAGTACATGCCACCATCACCAGAAAGAGTGCACGAAGGGGCGATCCCCGATCCTCATTCCCTCTCCATGTCACTTTCCAGGAATAGTTCCATGGCGGTTAGTGCATGCCACAATAAAGAGGAGGACGAGATCCAAGGCTTGTCGATATTTTCTGCGAAGGTTAGGCGCGCCACCGTACCCAAGGGCTTACAACAACCCGTTATGGACGTCTATGACGTTACCAGGGACCCCGACAAGCATGTACAACAATTCGTCGTCCAGATGGGGCTGAATGATCTGAGCAACGCGATGTATTGGAGAGCTTTCCCCATAACCCTGAAGGGAACGTCCTTGACGTGGGTTATGGGCTTACAACTAGGTTCCGTCTCATCTTTTCGAACTCTTTCTCAAGACTTTTGCTCTCATTTTAGCAACGCGTAAAAAAGGAGGAAGACGGTTCAGGATTTGTTCGCGGTCAAGCAAGAAGATGATGAAACATTGGGAGAGTTTTATACCCGCTTCCCAGGTGTCGAATCTTCAATCAGATATGACACTTCAAGTCGTGATTGGAAACCTGGCAAACGGAGAGTTCAAAATGATAGTCTATAGGAAGAAGTACCGGTCATACGATGAACTGAGGATTATATCTCTCGATAAGTGTATGCTGAGGATGCACTGAGGAAAAGTGGGGGAAGGAAATTGCAAAGAAAAGAGAACAATCACCGCGCACCAAAGAAAAAACTGATCGCGCTCCTCGTGCCGAGAAGGGAAAGGCAAGGGACGTTTACTTTGCCGATGACACAAAAGGAAAGCACAAATTCCATGCGGTTCACCGACAAAGGGTCCCCGAAGAAGCCCCGAGAAGAGCGCGTCCCCAGGCCAGTGGCAAAGAGACCCACGGCCGTGATGAATCATCATGTCATCATTCAGAGACTCATGAAAGACGAAGTGATTCGCGTTCAAAGAGTTCTTGGTGGGGGAAGAAGTGCTAGCCGAAGATCCAGTCACAACGATCCCACTTCGCGGGCGGAAGGCTACATTAACACTATCGCAGGGGGACCTTCCATCGCGGGCTCAAGCCAGCAGGAGAGGAAACACTATGCTAGAGAAGGCCGAAATTTACCCTCTACGTAGTACGTACAACGTGGTTCAAACGTCTCGGCACCATACCCATCTAATTTTTAGTCAAAGTGATGCAGATGGGTTACACATGCCCCACGCCGACCCATTGGTTATCCACATGCAGCTTGGGTCTATGTTATTGAAGCGCGTTCTGGTTGATACAGGGGCCTCTGTCGACGTGTTGTATTACGACACCTTTGAGCAATTGGGTATCTCGCCTAGCGCGCTTAAACCCTTTCAGGAAAAGCTGATCTCTTTTTTCGGTGACGAGGTAGAGCTGAAGATATTGAGTTCACGATGGTCAGACTCCTAAATTTTTACAACGTGATCCTTGGGATAATTCACTTATGAAATTCCAAGCAACTGTGTCGATATACCATCTCAAACTTAAGTTCCCGGTGAACGAGTTTGTAGGATATGCACGCGGACATCAAGAGGAGGCTAGGGCTTGCTACCTATCTTCCATGAAGAATTTCCCCAGGAAGACAGTGTTCACCCTTTTTAAGGAAAGCACAAGTGAAAAGAAAGAGCGTCGTGCAAAAGCAAAGCGAGAGAGGCGCGCTTTGAGGAGAGAAAAGTTATTCATGGCAACTAAGGAAGATACAGAGTTAGAAGTGAGAGATAACAATCGTTCAGAATTGGGGAGGTTCAACAAGACCGAGTTTACATTATTTGAAGACAAGAATGAGATGATTTATGTGGGGGGGAGCTTACAAGGTTAGTTGTCCCTCGCGTTGAAACACCTCCAAGCCTCGGCAAGGCATGTATTTGCGTGGCGCGTTGAGGATCTCAAAGGCGCGTTAATGTCAATAAAAGTCCCATTCGGAACTCCTACGAAAATGACCTTCTTTAATGGCAAATTTTGAGTCCCTTGTGGCGAAAAATCAGTGAAAAATCATAGAGAACGAAGCCCTTTGGACCCCTAATCTTGAACATAACAGTAAAGGGATACACTAAGATGAATGAAGTCAATGAAGTTCTCATTCGGAACTCCTACGAATATTGACCTTCTTTAATGGCCAATTTTGAGCCCCCGAGGAGGCCTTGTGGCGAAAAATCGGTGAAAAATCATATAAGACGAAACCTGTTGGACCCCTAGTCTTGAACATATCATTTATGGGCTACACTAAGATCAATGGAGTCAATGAAATTCCCATTCGGCACTCCTACAAAAATTGACCTTTTTTAATGGCCAATTTTGAGCCCCCGGGGAGGCCTTGTGGCGAAAAATCGGTGAAAAATCATATAAGACGAAGCCCTTTGGACCCCTAATCTTGAACATATCATTTATGGGTTGCACTAAGATCAATGGAGACAAATAAATTCTCATTTGGAACTCCTATGAGAATTGACCTTCTTTAATGGCCAATTTTGAGCCCCCGGAGAGGCCTTCTAGCGAAAAATCGGTGAAAAATCATAGCAGACAAAGCGCTTTGGACCCCTAATCTTGAACATATCATTTAAGGGATACACTAAGAAGATTTAAGTCGATGAAAGTCCCATTTGGAACTCCTACGAAAATGACATTCTTTTAATGACCAATTTTGAGCCCCCGCGCGGGGGCCTTGTGGCGAAAAATCAGTGAAACATCATAGAAGACGAAGCCCTTTGGACCCCTAATCTTGAACATATCATTTAAGGGATACACTAAGATGAATGGAGTCAATTAAAGTTCCATTCCGAACACCTACGAAAATGACTTTCTTTAATCACCAATTTTGAGACCCCGGTTATGCCTTGTGGGGAAAAATCAGTGAAATATCATTGAAGACAAAGCCCTTTGGACCCCTAACCTTTAACATATCATTCATGGGATACACTAAGATGAATGGAGTCAATGAAAATCTCATTCAAAACTCCTCTGAAAATTGACCTTCATTAATGGCCAATTTTGAGTCCCCGGTGAGGCATTGTGGCGAAAAATCGGTGAAATATCATTGAAGACAAAGCCCTTTTGATACGAATCTGGTATGACTCGTATGCCCTCGGGAAGGATCGTGGCAGAAAGGGAAGTCGACGGCGCTTCTAGAACTCTTCTAGGGTTTGATAAGTATTGAATCTTTCGATTCAATAATAACTCGATGTCTTGAAAGTCCACTCAAGGGATGATCGAATTCAATAGGTAGGCTTGATGACAGTTCGCTATCGAGAACAACTCCGGATCCAACCAGTGGGGTTTGACGAAGAAGGTTTAAGGGAGGAGATAACTCAACTTCAATGCTTAAACTCAAATTCAACGTGAAAAACAACAATGGTGAAGGTTCAACATATAAAGAGGTTGCTACTAACAATGACCTAAAAGTGCAGCCCTAATTCGGAATTAAAAAGGCTTAATCAAATAATTAAAAGCGCTAAAAAAGGAAACTCGGCACATCTTCAGCGCAGTGTCCGCGATCGCGGATCACTCGTGGAAATCGAGGCAGCCCCTCAGGCTACGACATCGTCTGCGATCGCGGGTGCCATTTCCGCGATCGCGGAAAAGCTTCTGTTGGCTTCTTTCGGTTGGCTCGACTCGTCCGAGATGGCGGATTGACCCGTGTTTCGACCCTTGACTATTAAGGCTGGCTTGAAGGCCAGCGTTGCTTCGCCAAGAGTCCGGTTGCCTTCCACCTCCTCGAGTGTTGTCAAGCTTCAAGTTCTCTCGGTTGTACCGATGCCGCTGTTTCTGGCTAAGCCTTTGGTGACCATTGATTGAGTAGCCTTTGCTATCGCTCTTGCTCTTGCTCGGGTCACTGGGCCTAGTGAGCGTATGCTCATGAGTTCTTCTTCTTCAGCCTCTGTCAATGTCATGTCTGGTATCGTTTCACTCTCCCCTTCTTGGCCTCGACACGTCCTCGTGTCGTCAATGTCTAAGTCCGGGGGATGTATGGGGACAGATCAACAATATTAAATGTCCCATGAACACCAATACCTGGAGGCAATTCAAGCTCATATGCATTAGGACCAAAAGATCTTAGAATTTTATAGGGTCCATCACCTTTGTCATCCAGTTTGTGCTTTCGTCTTGCCGGAAAGCGTTCTTTTCTGAGGTGTAGCCACACCATATCTCTGGGGGAATAGGTGACTCTCTTCTTCCCTTTGTTTGCCTTTGATTCATATTGTAATGAACGACGCTGCAGCTGCTCCTTTGTTCTTTCATGCAATGCCTTGATCAGTTATGCCCGGTTAGCTCCTGCAGCTTGTTCACCATCCTTCAAGGGAAGTGAAATCATGTCCATCGGGGTCAAAGGATTTCGACCGTACACCACCTCGAATGGACTCAGCCTTGTTGCCGAATGGACGGCCATGTTATAGGAAAACTCAACATATGGTAGTAAGTCCTCCCACCTCTTAGGATTAGCACGAAGCATGGTCCTAAGAAGTGAGCCTAGAGTCCTATTTGTAACCTCAGTTTGGCCATCAGTCTGTGGGTGGTAGCTAGTAGAGAATAAAAGTTTAGTACCTAGCTTTCCCCACAATGTTCTCCAAAAATGACTCACAAATTTCACATCCCTATCACTAACAATAGTCTTAGGAATTCCATGCAACCTAACCACATGCTGAAAAAAGATATTACAAATGTCGGTAGCATTATTAGTCATTTTGCATGCCATGAAATGAGCCATTTTGGAGAACCTATCAACTACAACAAAGATGCAGTCACTCCCCTTCTTAGTTGTGGGCACCCCCATCACAAAATCCATGGATAAATCTTCCCAAGGTTGATTGGGAATTGGTAGGGGTGTATACAACGAAGAAGATGAGCGACTTTTCGCCTTGTGACAAGTCACACAACCATTGACAAATCGTGTGACATGTTTTATCATATGTGGCCAATAGAAATGCTCTTGAAGAGCGGCTAAGGTCTTGGCTATTCCAAAGTGTCCTCGCCCTTCATGATCTTCATGAATAAAAAGTGTTCTTATAGAACTAGAAGGGATACAAAGCTTGCCCCGTCTATAAAGAAACTTTTGATCCACAAAGTAGCCATCCACCTCACCCTTATCTACACAACTCTCATAAATAATAGGCTTGAAGAAATCATCTTGCATATACAAGTCTATTATCAATGAAAAACCGAGTAACTTAGCTTGTAGGTGAGTCAAGAGAACATACCTGCGAGAAAGGGCGTCGGCTACCACATTCTCCTTACCTTTCTTATGCATGACAACATATGGGAAAGTCTCCATAAATTCTACCCATCTTGCATGGCGTCTCCCTAAAGTGGATTGTTGTTTCAAATACGCCAATGCTTCATGGTCCGTGTGAACAACGAATTGTTTGGGCCAAAGGTAGTGTTGCCAAGTCTTGAATACCCTAATCAAAGCATATAGTTCTTTATCATAAGTAGGGTAGTTAAGTGTCGCACCTGAGAGTTTTTTGCTGAAATAGGCAATAGGCCTTTTCTCTTGGAGCAAGACACCACCAATGCCGAAATTGGAGGCATCACACTCAACCTCAAACATCTTTTGAAAGTCTGGGAGTTGCAATAATGGAGCATTGCAAAGACTTTCCTTAAGCTTAAGGAATGCAGCCTCATGTTTGTCTTTCCAGTCTACAATGGCTCCTTTCTTTGTGAGCTCATGTAATGGGGCTGCAATTGTGCTAAAGTCTCGCACAAATCTCCTGTAAAAGTCTGCCAATCCTAAAAATGATCTTACCATAGTGGGAGTAGTAGGAGTTGGCCATTCCTTAATGGCTCAGACCTTTTCTTGGTCGACCTGTAATCCATCCTTAGAAACAACATACCCAAGAATGATAGTAGAAGTAGAGCAAAAGACACATTTTGACAAATTAGCATACAATTGCTCATTCCTAAGACATTCTAGGACTTGTCGTAGATGGTCAACATGATCATGCAATGAACGGCTATACACCAATATATCATCAAAATAAACCACAACAAATTTTCCTAAGAAGTGTCTAAGGACATGGTTCATTAATCTCATAAAAGTACTTGGTGCATTTGTAAGTCCAAAAGACATTACTAACCATTCATAGAGACCATACTTTGTTTTGAAGGTTGTTTTCCATTCATCACCTTCCTTCATACGAATTTGATGGTATCCACTCTTGAGATCGATCTTGGAGAATAAAGTAGCACCATGTAATTCGTCAAGCATGTCGTCTAGGCGAGGAATAGGATGCTTGTACTTCACTGTAATTTGGTTGATGGCTCTGCAGTCGACACACATACGCCATGTGCCATCCTTCTTTGGCACTAAGATTACTGGGACTGCACAAGGGGAAAGGCTTTCCCGAACACAACATTTATCCATCAAGTCTTGAACTTGTCTTTGTAGCTCTGATACGCTACACTTTGTATGGCGTAACTAGGGGTTATTACATTAGTTTAGGAGTATTATCATATGTGTTTCGATTTTCGAGTCATTGTTATGTTCTGAGATATTTATTAAGAAGTGAAGAAATGGAGATCAGAACCGAAGAAGATTGAAGACTTAAAGAAATCACCGATGGCGATCGCGGTGGAGTAACAGAGACCAAAGTCGAGGATTTATGAAATTCGCGACCGCGGATTAATATCTGTGATCGCGGATGATTTCCGCTGAAGGCAGATGGACCGCTCGTTAGTGGGCTTTGCAAGCAGGCTGCTGGGTCAAATATTGGAAGCAAGCACGTGACATTAATTCACGTGAGAAGCAAGCAGCTCAAAGCTTAAAGCCGAGCGCCGCCTTTTGTTACGTTTCTTTCCTTCTTTTGTTTTGTTTTATTTCTTTTCCTTTTATCTTATTATTTCGTTTAGGATATATCTTTTACCATATATTTTTAGGGTTAGTCTCTATTTAAGAACCCTAGTTTCTTTCTTTCTATGATCATCTTTCCCATCATCATCTTTTCATCATCTTTTCCATCAGACAATTTAGTTTTGCAACCATGAGCAGGAACTAATCTCCATTGTTTTACTTAGCGGTTGAAACCTTCAGTTATTAAGTTGTGAGATTTCTAAACTCTTGTTCTTTTCCTATGGGTTTGTATTAATTCTCTTGTTCTTCATCTATTGATTTCTATTAGTTTTGCTAGCTTGATCACCTAGTTTGATTGATAGTTTTCTATTGCTAGACTAGGAATATACGGTGGAATTCCTTGTCATTGTAGCACTCATATCTGTGTGATCTGGTAGTTGATTGCTTTTATGATAGAGAATTGATTGCATGTTAATACTTGACGGTTGTAAGTTATTGCATGCATCCTTAAAATTCCTGTGCCCTTTGCTGCTATTTCATCTAATCTTGAGAGGTTTCCCTGATTGCTGAATAGTAAGTATTATCAGGACCGGTTGGTCTGCTGATATATTAAAGATTGGAATAGGAACATTCCCTAGGATTGAATAAAACTTGAGATAAATCTATGATCAACTTGATTAACTGTTGTGTGGATACTTGCTAGGTGAAACCCCTTCGCATAATATTCTCACCCAAACTTTCTTTGCTTGATACTTGTTACTTTTGTGTTTCATACAATCAAACCCCCCCCCCCCTTGGTTACTTGTTACTTGTTCGTTAGTTGGTATTTCGCTTGATTGCATAACGATTGGTGTTTTGATTCCCTTGGGTTCGACCTCTACTTACTTGCTATACTCTAGTTAGTGTTTAGGGTTTTCTTTGATTTGGCACTACGACTTTAGCCTCATCAAATTTGGCGCCGTTGCCGGGGAATTGAAATTTTTCTGATTCTGTGTTGATTGTGAAATTATCAACTGTTTGGTGTGAACCTTTATGGTTCAGACCCGTGCTACTGATTCATCTCTTGTTTCCTTTGATCCAGAGATTGAAAGGAAGTTCCTTCGGAACCAAAGAGCAGCTCTGAACCAAGAGAACGAGATGGGTGATCGACATGGACCGCCATTGCCTACTATGAGGCAACTCACTTCCCCAGACTTAAACCAACAACCTTTAGCATTGAGGTTTCCTGAGATTGAAGAAGGTGTGAATTTTGAATTAAAAGCTGGTTTAATTCATGAGCTACCACACTTCCATGGCTTAGCAGGAGAAGATCCCAACAAACACTTGGCTCAATTCCATTCCATATGTTCTAGTATGAAGCCAAGAGGTGTTACTGAGGAACAGGTCATGCTGAGAGCTTTCGGATTTACTCTGAAAGACGCTGCAAATGATTGGCTCTATTATCAAGCTCCAGGGAGTATTGATACATGGGCTAAGATGAAGAAAGTCTTCTTGGAGATATATTTCCAGCCACAAAACTGAGCAGCTTGAAGAAGGAGATCACGAATCTTCAACAACATTCAACTGAGAGTCTCTATGAGTATTATGAGAGATTCAAGAAGCTTTGCTCAAGCTGCCCATTCCATAGTTATACTGACCATGATCTTCTTATGTACTTATTCAGTGGGCTGATTGATGAGGATCGTCGAATGGTAAACGCATCTTGTGGAGGTAATTTTCTGAAACTAACTATACCTCAGGCCACTGAAATGTTTGAAGAGCTGGCTGAAAGTTCAAGGCAGTTTAGCAGTAGAAAGGGATCCCACTCAGTCAAAGCAATTAATTCAGATCAATTACAGACTGACATGAATGAGTTGAAAGAGATGGTAAAGGCTTTGATGCTGAAAAATGCTTCCCTTCATGATCCCAATGCTGAGGTAAACGCTGTTGGTGGATGGCAACCAAGGCCAAGGTATGACTCTTCTAATATTAATTATCAACAACCAAGACCTCAGAATTCTATGACTGTTGAAGATATGATCAAGTCCTTAGCTCAGATTGTGATGCAACAAAACGCTAAGACGAAATCAAGCATCCAAAATCTTGAAAATCAGTTAGGACAGATTGCTCAAGCTGTGAGTAAATTAGAGGCCAGGGAACCGGTAAGAAACCCGAGAGAGAACGTCAGTGCAGTGTTCTTGAGGAGCGGAAAAACTTTAAATGACTGTTCTGTGCCAAAACCGCGATCGTCAGATCTGAGTGGCAATCGCCATGAGATTACAGAGAGAAAAACAGGGTCTGCATCGCGACCGCGATCGCCATATGGCAATGGCAATCGCCATGCCATTCCAGAAGCCGAGGTGAAAGATTTTTCGCGACCGAGATCGCCGAGAGTTGATGGCGATCGCCGGGAGTCCCCTGAGTACATTGACGATTACGTTCGCCCAAATTTTCCACCTGTGTTTTCTCAGAAGCCTGTTGCTCCCTTTCCTGAGGCGTTGAAGGATACTCGGAGGCTGGATAACGACAAAGAAATCTTCGAAACCTTTAGTAGGTGTGAGGTAAACATTCCTTTGCTCAAACTTGTTAAGAGTATTCCTAGATTTGCTAAGTTTTTGAAAGAAGTTTGCACTATTAAAAGAAATCAAAAACTGAAAGGAAAGAAAAAAGTTGAAGTAAGTGAACAAGTTTCTGCAGTGTTTCAAAAACGCATGCCTAAGAAATGTGGTGATCCAGGCATATTTAGCATTCCATGTGTGATTGGTGAAACTAAATTTGACAAAGCCATGCTAGATTTAGGTGCATCAATCAATGTTTTGCCTTACTCTTTGTATGAATCACTAGGCTTAGGACCTTTGCATAAAACAGGAACTGTTATTCAACTTGCTGATAGATCTACTGTATACCCGAAGGGGGTTGTTGAGGATGTTCTTGTTATGGTTGGTGATCTGATTTTTCCTGCTGATTTCTTTGTGTTGGATATGGAGCATGCTAATAATGTCACACCTATATTGTTAGGTAGACCATTTATGAAAACTGCACAAACGAAAATTGATGTTAATAGTGGGACTCTCTCTATGGAGTTTGATGGGGATAAGGTAGAATATAATATATATGATATGGATCCCATTGATAAGAATTCTCTATGTGCTATTGATGTGATTAATCCTACTTGTAAGGATGAATTACAACCTGTTTTAGAGAATATCTTAGAGCCCCCAAAAGTAAATGATGTTTTATCTACTAACATGCAGGAGTGTCAGGCTAAGCCAGAGCCTAAAGGTAAGCTCTCTTCACATCCTTTGGGCAATCGCCCTCCATTACTGACCTCGTCAGGCGAGATACCATTGATGTCTAGTGTGCAGGCACTTGACATTGAGCTGAAACAGCCGCCTGATATGGTCAAGGAGGAGAAAGTGAATGAAACCACCTTCATTGCTAAAGACAAGGTGGACAAGGTAAGAGGGACGAGATTCAAGGCGTTCCATGAGTGGTTCAAGAGAGAATTCAGACAAGAGACGGTTTTCACAAAGCCAAATGGCGTTAGTTAAATCTCTTGAGTTTCACGTCGAGCCACGACATAAAATAAGGCGCTACTTGGGAGGCAACCCGAGGTTTGAGTTTGTTTTTGTTCGGTTTAATTTTCTTTTTAGTTTTTCTATGGACAGGAGGAAATCACCGAAACTTAGGGTCCGCTACAATCAGTAGCCAATCTCGCTGTAAGTCTTCTCTTCAGTCCGTAAAAAAAAAAAAAAAAAAAATCCGAAAATCATTCTGAAAAAAAAAAATATATCGGATTAAAAAAATAGAGTGCAGAAAAAAAAAATATGAGAGAAAAGAAAGTAAGGAGTTGTATTACATCAAGTTCGGTTTCATTAGTACTATCATTCTAGATCTACATTCGTTGGAGCTTAGCTTGTTGGTGATCATGTTCTTTGCAAGGAGTTGATTTATTTGGGTCACCTTCTACATTGGAGGTATTCTTTCTTTTGCTTTAGATGAGCTATGCATTATTGGATTACA
The DNA here is from genome assembly GCA_029168935.1 of Oxyria digyna. NCBI lineage: Eukaryota > Viridiplantae > Streptophyta > Magnoliopsida > Caryophyllales > Polygonaceae > Oxyria > Oxyria digyna. The sequence continues at coordinate 357,400 of JAPVLV010000001.1, read as the reverse complement.
TTTAGTGCTCATCTAGTTTCTCATTCTACCACACTTTGAGTTTTATTGGAGGAAGGTCATCTGACCTTGTATGTGAGTCTTCTGTCTCTTTCCCTGGGTTCGTTTTTATGTCTTCCATTTCATTGAGGACAATGCAATGTTTAAGTATGGGGGAGGAGAATGTATTCACATGTAATTATTTGGGTGTTGGTTGTATCTGCATGAGCTTATTGAATATATATATTGTATGAAAAAGCCACAAAAATTGAAAAAAGGCATATAAAATCCTTGGATAGCAAGTTCTATGCAATAAGAAGGTGGCTTGACCGGCATTGGGTTGGGGAAAAAATAAGTCTTGAGTGATGTGAGTATTGTGAGCCTGGAACAATTATTGAGTGGTTGGGATGAAAACCCGAAAGGGCGCCCAAGCAAGATGAGTGTTAAAAAAATTGAGTGTTTTAGGATCATTATCATCTTGGCGTATGGAGACATAAGAAGGAGGCGTATAGGAGGATTCGGGTAGGCCATTTGGAGGAATAAGGTGTAGTTCTGGGTATGTGCTTATTTTATCACATTTTTCTTGATTGTTGTGTTATGTTTGGAGGAGTTTATTGGTTATGTAATCACTAGGAGATATTCTTGTACTTCCTGAGGCTTTGAGTATTTTATTGTATGAGTAGCTTTTCTGTAAGTTACTCGGGACGAGTAAAAGTCTAAGTATGGGGGTATTTGATACGCTACACTTTGTATGGCGTAACTAGGGGTTATTACATTAGTTTAGGAGTATTATCATATGTGTTTCGAGTCATTGTTATGTTCTAAGATATTTATTAAGAAGTGAAGAAATGGAGATCAGAACCGAAGAAGATTGAAGACTTAAAGAAATCACCGATGGCGATCGCCATGGATCAGCGGCGATCGCGGTGGAGCAACAGAGACCAAAGTCGAGGATTTATGAAATCCGCGACCGCGGATTAATATCCGCGATCGCGGATGATTTCCGCTGAAGGCAGATGGACCGCTCGTTAGTGGGCTTTGCAAGCAGGCTGCTGGGTCAAATATTGGAAGCAAGCACGTGAAATTAATTCACGTGAGCAAGCAGCTCAAAGTTTAAAGCCGAGCGCCGCCTTTTGTTACGTTTCTTTCCTTCTTTTGTTTTGTTTTATTTCTTTTCCTTTTATCTTATTATTTCGTTTAGGATATATCTTTTACCATATATTTTTAGGGTTAGTCTCTATTTAAGAACCCTAGTTTCTTTCTTTTTATGATCATCTTTCCCATCATCATCTTTTCATCATCTTTTCCATCAGACAATTTAGTTCTGCAACCATGAGCAGGAACTAATCTCCATTGTTTTACTTAGCGGTTGAAACCTTCAGTTATTAAGTTGTGAGATTTCTAAACTCTTGTTCTTTTCCTATGGGTTTGTATTAATTCTCTTGTTCTTCATCTATTGATTTCTATTAGTTTTGCTAGCTTGATCACCTAGTTTGATTGATAGTTTTCTATTGCTAGACTAGGAATATACGGTGGAATTCCTTGTCATTGTAGCACTCATATCTGCATGATCTGGTAGTTGATTGCTTTTATGATAGAGAATTGATTGCATGTTAATACTTGACGGTTGTAAGTTATTGCATGCATCCTTATAATTCTTGTGCCCTTTGCTGCTATTTCATCTAATCTTGAGAGGTTTCCCTGATTGCTGAATAGTAAGTATTATCAGGACCGGTTGGTCTGCTGATATATTAAAGATTGGAATAGGAACATTCCCTAGGATTGAATAGAACTTGAGATAAATCTATGATCAACTTGATTAACTGTTGTGTGGATATTTGCTAGGTGAAACCCCTTCGCATAATATTCTCACCCAAACTTTCTTTGCTTGATACTTGTTACTTTTGTGTTTCATACAATCAAACCTCCCCCCCCCCCTTGGTTACTTGTTACTTGTTCGTTAGTTGGTATTTCGCTTGATTGCATAGCGATTGGTGTTTTGATTCCCTTGGGTTCGACCTCTACTTACTTGCTATACTCTAGTTAGTGTTTAGGGTTTTCTTTGATTTGGCCCTACGACTTTAGCCTCATCAAGCTCAGCTGTCTCTTTCGGGCTTGCCCTGTATGCAGCTCTGTTGGGGAGGGAAGCGCCCGGAACCAAGTCAATCTGGTGTTCGATGCCTCTGACTGGAGGCAATCCACCTGGTAAGTCGTCGGGATAAACATTTGTAAAGTCCTGCAAAAGGGATTGAATCACAAGGGGTAAATCTTCCTGTTTGTTACTCGAAAGACACGCTTTAGGTATTAAAAGAAAGCAAGGTGAACGTCCCTGAATGATTGGAGTGATATCCCGAGAGCGCGTCAGAAGTATTATGTTCTCACAACGTCCCTGTATACCCGACTGATGCTTATATGGGTCTTTTATTCGAACCGAGGACGAAACAGAGGAACTGACTGAAATTTTGGGATCCGCGGTCGCGGAAAACTCTCTGTTGGTGCCCGCGGTCGTGGGTCGGACACCCGCGGTCGCGGATTTGTCTCTGCGAGTTTCTGTTTTTCGGGCTTTGGGATCCGCGGTCGCGGCTCCATTGGCCGCGGTCGCGGATTGTCTATTGTTGTTCTCGGTTTCCCGAGTTGTTGGGCCCTTAATTTCTTGTTTTGCAGCTTCTATAGCCTTGTTTCTGCTCCTCTCTTGATGATCCATGAGGATTTCATGTGGTGTCATGGGGAGCAAGGTGACTCATCTACCTCCATGGACGAACGAGTAAGTGTTGAGTAGGCCATCATGCACCATCTTCCTATCAAACTACCAAGGACGACCAAGAAGAAGGTGGGTAGCATCCATTGCAATAACATCACACAAAACTGAATCTTTGTATGGACCAATAGAGAATGAGATGTGGCATTGCCTGTTTACCACATCTCCCTTACCTTCGGTTATCCATTCTAGACCATATGGTTGAGGGTGGGGAGTTGTTTGGAGATTAAGGTGGTGAACCACCTTAGCATTGAGGATATTGCAGCAACTTCCACCATCAATTATAACACTCAAAGATGCCGTTTGAACCAAGCATTTAGTTTGAAATAGATTTTCCCTTTGGTCCATTAGCGCGACTTCTTTGATTGTTAATGTTTTCCTCGTGACAAGGCTAAGCGTTGTACCTCCATTATCCGAAGGTGCACAAACGTAAGGATCATTATCTTCTTCATCTTGTGCAGCCTCCTCATATTCATCTTCCTCCTCAATACTCTCATAGCCACCTTGTTGATTGAGCAACACCTTTCTTGGATTTGAGCATTCTCTAGAAATATGCCCATGCCCTCCACACTTGTAGCACTCCTTGTCTGCTGTGCTACTTCGGTTGGAACCTCTTGATTGCTCTTGGGGAGTATTGGTGGCTTCCTTCTTGTATGGTGACCTGGTTTGTCCTTGTACCTTTTGCTGCACATCTAGAGTAGATTTAATAGGTTTGGACAAACTTTCACGAGAATTATACCTTTGATTGGAAGCCCATGGAGAAGATTTCTTGCGCACTAATTGGTTGTGAATTTGCATAGATGTGTGCACAAGTGAGTTGAGATCCTTTATGGGAAAAATCTCCAATTGGTCTCTAATAGAGACATTCAAACCACTTAAGAACTTGGTTCGAATAGTAGCTTGGGTCACACTCATAGCTGCTTTATAGTACATATCTTCTAAAGAAGAATAAAATTCATTGGGAGTTTGTGTACCTTGTTTAGCAAGTGCAATATTCAAACGCACCTCATTTTTGTAATCAGTTGGGACATATTTCTGTGTCATGATGTGCATCAGCTGATTCCACGTTTCGACAGGTGGAAATCCCCGTCTCTCTCGCATGGTCACATCTCGATTCCACCATGTCTTTGCAGCCCCGGTGAAGTGTAGGGTTGCAACCTCCACTTTTTCGTGAGCCTCATAGTGACAGTGGTTGAAGACATGCTCTGTTGTCTGCTTCCATTCTAAAAATACAGCAGCATCATATTCGCCTGCAAAATTTTCAATACGTACCTTGATGTCACGGCGGGTTGGACGTCTGTCTTCATAGTGATCTTGTTGTTGAGGACGTCTGTCATAGCCCCTGTAATCATTGGCACGGCCTCGCCCTCTTTGTTGTACCCGGGGTTGTCTCACATCATTGTACTCATTATTGTTGAAACCCCGAGCATTGTTCCTGAAATTACGATAAGAGGAGGATCGTCATATATAGGGGGAGGGAGGTGACCTTCGGGATGTTGTTGGTTCTCAATTGGTTCCTCAAGTGGTGGATAGAAGTTGTTTGGGTTGACTTGTCCAAAGAGTTCCAGGTCCTCTTCATCATATTCGCCAAAAGCAATTGGCGTCTGTACCCGCTGTGGGCGCCTGGAATCCCTATCAGAGTACTCCTGTCGCCTTCTATTAGACCCGTCTGTTCTTCTAGGCGGTTTTGATCGCCTAATAGATCGTGACCCCCCATGGGTGGGAGTCTCATCTTCCTCATAACCATTCTCGTCTGACTCCTGTTCGGACCGGTTTGGTTTGTAGCGGTCATTGATGGTGTCTCTTTCAATGACACTAGATAGGCGCGGAGCTACTGGGTATTTGCCTTTGGCTAGGATTCTTTGGTTGTAAGAATGGGACTCAGCAAGGGCCTGTTTTGTGAGCGCCAGCTCCTCCTGTAATCGAGCATTCTCAGCCAAGATGTCTGTTGGACCACTTCCTTCACCCTTTACAGACATTGTTATAATTAGAGATCAACAGTAATCAGAAGTGTAAGTTCAAAGAGTAGCAATCAAAACACTATCAATCACGTTATAAGGTGACTAATTTCAGTAATCCGTGAGGGAAGGTTTGGCGAGCTCAGGGCAAAGATCAATATATCCAAGTCAACAACAAATTCGGAAATCAATGATAGATGCAAGCAAGTAATTGATCAAAACTTAACTAGCATGCAATCAAGACGCCAAACTTATAAATAGACGATGGAGAGATAGGCACAATGGACACTTGAGATAGTGAATAGACTACTAGTCTAGATCTCCTGAGGATTTCTTTTTGCTCGAATTTATGATCGACTTTAGATCTCAAGTGTTGCTGTTTTTTTTTTATAGCAAGAATAGCATGCAATTTTGGTTGATGCTAAAGGTAAAGAAGAGACAAAGTAAAGCAATCAAGAATGAAAGATAATCAAGTAATCTCAAAAACTTGAAGCAACAGTCAAAGATTTAACAATTTGATGAAGCCTAAGATATCTGCGATCTTCGGGTTATTAGTTATCTTCAATCTCTCTTAGTTTTTCTATTTTTGTGAGTAAAGCCACGACGATTTCTTGATTCAAGATTTCGTCACCTAGGGTTAGGGTTTCACTCGAATTTTTCAGTTTTCTTAACAATGCGGAATTTGGTGGATACGAAAGGGAAAACGTGAAAGAAAGAGTTTTAGAATGACTACACCTTTAAACCGCTGGAAACTGATACCAATTGATACGAATCTGGTATGACTCGTATGCCCTCGGGAAGGATCGTGGCAGAAAGGGAAATCGACGGCGCTTCTAGAACTCTTCTAGGGTTTGATAAGTATTGAATCTTTCGATTCAATAAGAACTCGATGTCTTGAGAGTCCACTCAAGGGATGATCGAATTCAATAGGTAGGCTTGATGACAGTTCGCTATCGAGAACAACTCCGGATCCAACCAGTGGGGTTTGACGAAGAAGGTTTAAGGGAGGAGATAACTCAACTTCAATGCTTAAACTCAAATTCAACGTGAAAAACAACAATGGTGAAGGTTCAACATATAAAGAGGTTGCTACTAACAATGACCTAAAAGTGCAGCCCTAATTCGGAATTAAAAAGGCTTAATCAAATAATTAAAAGCGCTAAAAAAGGAAACTCGGCACATCTTCAGCGCAGTGTCCGCGATCGCGGATCACTCGTGGAAATCGAGGCAGCCCCTCAGGCTACGACATCGTCTGCGATCGCGGGTGCCATTTCCGCGATCGCGGAAAAGCTTCTGTTGGCTTCTTTCGGTTGGCTCGACTCGTCCGAGATGGCGGATTGACCCGTGTTTCGACCCTTGACTATTAAGGCTGGCTTGAAGGCCAGCGTTGCTTCGCCAAGAGTCCGGTTGCCTTCCACCTCCTCGAGTGTTGTCAAGCTTCAAGTTCTCTCGGTTGTACCGATGCCGCTGTTTCTGGCTAAGCCTTTGGTGACCATTGATTGAGTAGCCTTTGCTATCGCTCTTGCTCTTGCTCGGGTCACTGGGCCTAGTGAGCGTATGCTCATGAGTTCTTCTTCTTCAGCCTCTGTCAATGTCATGTCTGGTATCGTTTCACCTTTGGACCCCTAATCTTGAACATATCATTTAAGGGATACATTAGGATCAATGGAGTCAATGAAGTTCTCATTCAGAACTCCTACGAAAATTGACCTTCTTTAATGACCAATTTTGAGCCCTCGGGAGGCCTTGTGGCGAAAAATCGGTGAAATATCATTGAAGACAAAGCCCTTTGGACCCCTAATTTTGAACATATCAATTAAGGGATACAATAAGATGAATGTATTCAGTGAACGTTCCATTCGGAATTCCTATGAAAATTGACCTTCTTTAATGGTCAATTTTGAGCCACGGGGAGGCCTTGTTGCGAAGAAATCGGTGAAAAATCATAAAAGACAATGCCCTTTGGACCCCTAATATTGAACACATCAATTAAGGGATACACTAAGATGAATGGATTCTCTCTCTTTGAGCCCCCGCGGAGGCCTTGTAGCGAAAAATCGGTGAAAAATCATAGAAGACAAAGCGCTTTGGACCCCTAATCTTGAACATATCATTTAAGGGATACACTAAGATGATTGAAGTCAATGAAAGTCTCATTCGGAACTCCTACGAAAATTACCTTCTTTAATGATCAATTTTGAGCCCCCGGACGGTGGCCATGTCACTAGTGGAAAAAAAACCCTGTTGAGGCGGGCAGGTTTAACAAAATCTTCAATCTCAATACAGAAAATTTGCAGAAACTTCACATCCATATCGACACCAATATTTGCAGAAAATTTACAGAAAATCTCAATACAGAAACTTCAATCTCAATACAGAAAATTTACAGAAAATCTCAATACAGAAACATCAATCTCAATACCGAAAATTTGCAGAAAATTTGACGAACCCTAACGTGCTTCAGCCGCCTCTTCTTCTTCAGTCGTCTTCTTCTTCAGACTTGATTCTGGATCTGGAGCTTCCGACGAACCAAGAAGCGGCAAATCAAGAAGAGGATGAAGGAGGAGGAGATGGAGCGGCCTGGAGCTTCTGGATCTGGAGCATCGATGGGAATGGCGAAGAGCACGTAGGAAGCTAGCTGAAGAAGAGCATGCAGGAAGCTTCAATGGTAGCGGTGCAGTTCTGAGCGAGATCTGAGCTCGTTGAAGAAGAGAACGCACGAAGCTTCAATGGCAGCAGTGCAAATCTGAGCTTCAATCGCAGTGGCGCAGATCTGAGCTCCAATGGCGTTCGACTGCAAATCTGGGTTAAGGTTTTGAGAGGGAATGGAGAAGGAAGGAGATAGGGAGGTTGTGGGGAGATTCGATCTGGAATGGAATGGGTTGGGTTAGGAAAGAGATAGAAGGAGATAGGAATGGAGAAGGAAGAGCACGTTCGTTTTCATCTGGAATGGAATCGAATGGAGATAGGAAGCTCCAATAGCCGCTTTTGTTAAGGTTAATAAAATTTTTAGGGTTTTTTTGTGGGGATGAAAACGAACGGTATGGATTAAAAACGAGAGATGAGATCCAGTGGTCGAAATATAATTAGGCTTTTTTATTTCAAAAAAATGACTTTTTGAGGCGAACATATAATGTACGCCTGCTGTCTGTGGAGGTGGACAAAGTTTTGCCTGCCTCAAAAAGTCAAGACCTGTTGAGTTGAATAAAAATGTGTTCGCCTCAACAAGTCCGATTTTTTGAGGTTGTTGAGGCGGGCAAAAGGCTGCAACAAGTGTTTTTTCCACTAGTGTGTGGGCGAAAAATCGGTGAAACATTATAGAAGACGAAGCCCTTTGGACCCCTAATCCTGTACATATCATTTAAGGGATACACTAAGATGAATGAAGTCAATTAAAGTGTCATTCGGAACACCTACGAAAATGACCTTCTTTAATCACCAATTTTGAGCCCTCGGTGAGGCCTTGTGGAGAAAAATCGGTGAAATATCATTGAAGACAAATCCCTTTGGACCCCTAACCTTGAACATATCATTCATGGGATACACTAAGATGAATGGAGTCAATGAAAATCTCATTCGGAACTCCTCTGAAAATTGACCTTCATTAATGGCCAATTTTGAGCTCCCGGTGAGGCATTGTGGCGAACAATCGGTGAAATATCATTGAAGACAAATCCCTTTGGACCCCTAATCTTGAACATATCAATTAAGGGATACAATAAGATGAATGTAGTCAATTAAAGTGCAATTTGGAACTCCTATGAAGATTGACCTTCTTTAATGACCAATTTTGAGCCCCCGAGGAGGTCTTGTTGCGACAGAATCGGTGAAAAATCATAGAAGACAAAGCCCTTTGGTCCCCTAATCTTGAAAATATAAATTAAGGTATACACTAAGATTAATGGATTCAATTAAAGTCTCATTCGGAACTCCTACGAAAATGACTTTCTTTAATGACCAATTTTGAGCCCCCAAGGGAGGCCTTATGGCGAAAAATCGGTGAAAAATCATAGCAGAAAAAGCGCTTTGGACCCCTAATATTGAACATATCAATTAAGTGATACACTAAGATTAATGAAGTCAATGAAAGTCTCATTCGAAACTTCTACGAAAATGACCTTCTTTAATAGCCAATTTTGAGCCCCCGGGGAGGCCTTGTGGCGAAAAATCGGTGAAAAATCATAGAAGATGAAGACCTTTGGGCCCCTAATCTTGAACATATCATTCAAGGGATACAATGGAGTCAATGAAAATCCCATTCAGACTTCTTATGAAAATTGACCTTCTTTAATGGCCAATTTTGAGCTCCCAAGGAGGCCTCGTGGCGAAAATTCGGTAAAACATCATAGAAGATGAAGCCCTTTGGACCCTTAATCTTGAACATATCATTCAAGGGATACACTAATATTAATGGATTCAATGAAAGTCTCATTCGGAACTCCTACGAAATTGACCTTTTTTAATGACCAATTTGGATCCCCCGGGGAGGCCTTGTGGCGAAAAATCAGTGAAAAAATCATAGAAGGCGAAACCCTTTGGACCCCTAATATTGATCATATCAATTAAGTGATACACTAAGATGAATGGATTCAATTAAAGTCTCAATCGGAACTCCTTCGAAAATGACCTTCAAAAATAACCAATTTTGAGCCCCCAAGGGAGGCATTATGACGAAACATCGGTGAAAAATCATATAAGACGAGGCCCTTTGGACCCCTAATCTTGAAAATATAATTTATGGGATACACTAAGATCAGTGGAGTCAATGAAATTCCCATTCGGAACTCCTACGAAAATTAAACTTCTTTAATGGCCAATTCTGACCCTGCGGGGAGGCCTTGGGACGAAAACTCGGTGAAAAATCATATAAGACGAGGCCCTTTGGACCCCTAATCTTGAACATATCATTTATGGGATACACTAAGATCATTGGAGTCAATGAAATTCTCATTAGGAACTCCTACGAAAATTGAACTTCTTTACTGGCCAATTTTGACCCTGCGGGGAGGACTTGGGACGAAAACTCGGTGAAAAATCATATAAGACGAGGCCCTTTGGACCCCTAATCTTGAAAATATCATTTATGGGATACACTAAGATCAATGGAGTCAATGAAATTCCCATTGTGAACTCCTACGAAAATTGACCTTCTTTAAAGGCCAATTTTGACCCCCCGGGGAGGCCTTGTAACGAAACATCGGTGAAAAATCATATAAGACGAGGCCCTTTGGACCCCTAATCTTGAAAATATCATTTATTGGATACACTAAGATCATTGGAGTCAATGAAATTCCCTTTCGGAACTCCTACGAAAATTGAACTTCTTTACTGGCCAATTTTGACCCTACGGGGAGGCCTTGGGACGAAAACTCGGTGAAAAATCATATAAGACGACGCCCTTTGGACCCCTAATCTTGAACATATCATTAATGGGATACACTAAGATCATTGGAGTCAATGAAATTCCCATTCGGAACTCCTACAAAAATTTACCTTCTTTAATGGCCAATTTTGACCCCCCGAGGAGGCCTTGTGACGAAACATCGGGGAAAAATCATATAAGACGAGGCCCTTTGGACCCCTAATCTTGAACATATCATTTATGGGATACACTAACATCAATGGAGTCAATGAAATTCTCATTCGAAACTCCTACAAAAATTGACCTTCTTTGATGACCAATTTTGACCCCTCTCGGGGAGGCCTTGTGACGAAACATCGGTGAAAAATCATATAAAACGAGGCCCTTTGGACCCCTAATCTTGAAAACATCATTTATTGGATAAACTAAGATCATTGGAGTCAATGAAATTCCCATTCGGAACTCCTACGAAAATTGAACTTCTTTAATGGCCAATTTTGACCCTCCGGGGAGGCCTTGACACGAAAACTCGGTGAAAACTCATATAAGACGACTCCCTTTGGACCCCTAATCTTGAACATATCATTTATGGGATACACTAAGATCATTGGAGTCAATGAAATTCCCATTCGAAACTCCTACGAAAATTGAACTTCTTTAATGGCCAATTTTGAGCGTCCGGGGAGGCCTTGTGACGAAAACTCGGTGAAAACTCATATAAGACGAGGCCCTTTGGACCCCTAATCTTGAACATATCATTTATGGGATACACTAATATCAATGGAGTCAATGAAATTCCCATTCGATACTCCTACGAAAATTGAACTTCTTTAATGGCCAATTTTGAGCGCCCGGGTAAGCCTTGGGACGAAAACTCGGTGAAAACTCATATAAGACGAGGCCCTTTGGACCCCTAATCTTGAACATATCATTTATGGGATACACTAACATCAATGGAGTCAATGAAATTCCATTCGAAACTCCTACGAAAATTGAACTTCTTTAATGGCCAATTTTGACCCTCCAGGGAGGCCTTGGGACGAAAACTCGGTGAAACATCATATAAGACGACGCCCTTTGGACCCCTAATCTTGAACATATCATATATGGGATACACTAAGATCATTGGAGTCAATGAAATTCCCATTCGGAACTCCTACGAAAATTGAACTTCTTTAATGACCAATTTTGACCCTCCGGGGAGGCCTTGGGACGAAAACTCGGTGAAACATCATATAAGAAGAGGCCCTTTGGACCCCTACTCTTGAACATATCATTTATGGGATACACTGAGATCAATGGAGTCAATTAAATTCCCATTCGAAACTCCTACGAAAATTGACCTTCTTTAATGGCTAATTTTGACCCTCCGGGAAGGCCTTGGGACGAAAACTCGGTGAAAAATCATATAAGACGAGGCCCTTTGGACCCCTAATCTTGAACATATCATTTATGGGATACACTAAGATCATTGGAGTCAATGAAATTCCCATTCGAAACTCCTACGAAAAATGACCTTCTTTAATGGCCAATTTTGACCTCCGGGGGAGGCCTTGTGACGAAACATCGGTGAAAATCATATAAGACGAGGCCCTTTAGACCCGTAATCTTGAAAATATCATTTATGGGATACACTAAGATCATTTGAGTCAATGAAATTCTCATTCGGAACTCCTACGAAAATTGAACTTCTTTAATGGCCAATTTTGACCCTCCGGGGAGGCCTAGGGGTGAAAACTCGGTGAAAAATCATATAAGACGAGGCCCTTTGGACCCCTAATCTTGAACATATCATTTATGGGATACACTAAGATCATTGGAGTCAATGAAATTCTCATTCGGAACTCCTACGAAAATTGAACTTCTTTAATGGCCAATTTTGACCCTCCGGGGAGGCCTAGGGGTGAAAACTCGGTGAAAAATCATATAAGACGAGGCCCTTTGGACCCCTAATCTTGAACATATCATTTATGGGATACACTAAGATCATTGGAGTCAATGAAATTCCCATTCGAAACTCCTACGAAAATTGACCTTCTTTAATGGCCAATTTTGACCCCCTCGGAGGCCTTGTAACGAAAATTCGGTGAAAAATCATATAAGACGAGGCCCTTTAGACCCGTAATCTTGAAAATATCATTTAAGGGATACACTAAGATCATTTGAGTCAATGAAATTCTCATTCGGAACTCCTACGAAAATTGAACTTCTTTAATGGCCAATTTTGACCCTCCGGGGAGACCTAGGGGTGAAAACTCGGTGAAAAATCATATAAGACGAGGCCCTTTGGACCCCTAATCTTGAACATATCATTTATGGGATACACTAAGATCATTGGAGTCAATGAAATTCCCATTCGAAACTCCTACGAAAATTGACCTTCTTTAATGGCCATTTTGACCCCCTCGGAGGCCTTGTAACGAAAATTCGGTGAAAAATCATATAAGACGAGGTCCTTTGGAACCCTAATCTTGAACATATCATTTATGGGATACACTAATATAATTTGAGTCAATGAAATTCCCATTCGAAACTCCTACGAAAATTGACCTTCTTTAATGGCCAATTTTCACCCTCCAAGGAGGCCTTGGGACGAAAACTCGGTGAAACGTCATATAAGACGACGCCCTTTGGACCCCTAATCTTGAACATATCATTTATGGGATACACTAAGATCATTGGAGTCAATGAAATTCCCATTCGGAACTCCTACGAAAATTGAACTTCTTTAATGGCCAATTTTGACCCTCTAGGGAGGCCTTGACACGAAAACTCGGTGAAACATCATATAAGACGACGCCCTTTGGACCTCTAATCTTGAACATATCATTTATGGGATACACTAATATCATTGGAGTCAATGAAATTCCCATTCGAAACTCCTACGAAAATTGACCTTCTTTACTGGCCAATTTTGACGCCTCTCGGGGAGGCCTTGTGACGAAACATCTGTGAAAAATCATATAAAACGAGGCCCTTTGGACCCCTAATCTTGAAAATATCATTTATGGAATAAACTAAGATCATTGGAGTCAATGAAATTCCCATTCGGAACTCCTACGAAAATTGAACTTCTTTAATGGCCAATTTTGACCCTCTAGGGAGGCCTTGACACGAAAACTCGGTGAAAAATCATATAAGACGACGCCCTTTGGACCTCTAATCTTGAACATATCATTTATGGGATACACTAATATCATTGGAGTCAATGAAATTCCCATTCGAAACTCCTACGAAAATTGACCTTCTTTAATGGCCAATTTTCACCCTCCAATGAGGCCTCGGGATGAAAACTCGGTGAAACGTCATATAAGACAACGCCCTTTGGACCCCTAATCTTGAACATATCATTTATGGGATACACTAAGATCATTGGAGTCAATGAAATTCCCATTCGGAACTCCTACGAAAATTGAACTTCTTTAATGGCCAATTTTGACCATACGGGGAGGCCTTGGGACGAAAACTCGATGAAAAATCTTATAAGACGAAGCCCTTAGGACCCCTAATCTTGAACATATAATTTATGGTATACACTAATATCAATAGAGTCAATGAAATTCCCATTCGAAACTCCTACGAAAATTGACCTTCTTTAATGGCAAATTTTGACCCCTCTCGGGGAGGCCTTGTGACGAAACATCTGTGAAAAATCATATAAAACGAAACCCTTTGGACCCCTAATCTTGAAAATATCATTTATGGGATAAAATAAGATCATTGGAGTCAATGAAATTCCCATTCGGAACTCCTACGAAAATTGAACTTCCTTAATGGCCAGTTTTAACCCTCCGGGGAGGCCTTGACAGGAAAACTCGGTGAAAAATCATATAAGACGACACCCTTTGGACCCCTAATCTTGAACATAACATTTATGGGATACACTAATTTCATTGGAGTCAATGAAATTCCCATTCGAAACTCCTACGAAAATTGAGCTTCTTTAATGGCCAATTTTGAGCGCCCGGGGAGGCCTTGGGACGAAAACTCGGTGAAAACTCATATAAGACGAGGACCTTTGGACCCCTAATCTTGAACATATCATTTATGGGATACAATAATATCAATGGAGTCAATGAAATTCCCATTCGGAAATCATACGAAAATTGAACTTCTTTAATGACCAATTTTGACCATCCGGGGAGGCCTTGGGACGAAAACTCGGTGAAAAATCGTATAAGACGAGGCCCTTAGGTCCCCTAATCTTGAACATATAATTTATGGGATACACTAATATCAATAGAGTCAATGAAATTCCCATTTGAAACTCCTACGAAAATTGACCTTCTTTAATGGCCAATTTTGACCCTCCGGAGAGACCTTGGGACGAAAATTCGGTGAAAAATCATATACGACGAGGCCCTTAGGACCCCTAATCTTGAACATATCATTTATGGGATACACTAATATCAATAGATTCAATGAAATTCCCATTCGAAACTCCTACGAAAATTGACCTTCTTTACTGGCCAATTTTGACCCCTCTCGAGGAGGCCTTGTGACGAAACATCTGTGAAAAATCATATAAAACGAGGCCCTTTGGACCCCTAATCTTGAAAATATCATTTATGGAATAAACTAAGATCATTGGAGTCAATGAAATTCCCATTCGGAACTCCTACGAAAATTGAACTTCTTTAATGGCCAATTTTGACCCTCTAGGGAGGCCTTGACACGAAAACTCGGTGAAAAATCATATAAGACGACGCCCTTTGGACCTCTAATCTTGAACATATCATTGGAGTCAATGAAATTCCCATTCGAAACTCCTACGAAAATTGACCTTCTTTAATGACCAATTTTCACCCTCCAAGGAGGCCTCGGGACGAAAACTCGGTGAAACGTCATATAAGACGAAGCCCTTTGGACCCCTAATCTTGAACATATCATTTATGGGATACACTAAGATCATTGGAGTCAATGAAATTCCCATTCGGAACTCCTACGGAAATTGAACTTCTTTAATGGCCAATTTTGACCATACGGGGAGGCCTTGGGACGAAAACTCGGTGAAAAATCTTATAAGACGAAGCCCTTAGGACCCCTAATCTTGAACATATAATTTATGGGATACACTAATATCAATAGAGTCAATGAAATTCCCATTCGAAACTCCTACGAAAATTGACCTTCTTTACTGGCCAATTTTGACCCTCCGGAGAGACCTTGGGACGAAAATTCGGTGAAAAATCATATACGACGAGGCCCTTAGGACCCCTAATCTTGAACATATCATTTATGGGATACACTAATATCAATAGATTCAATGAAATTCCCATTCGAAACTCCTACGAAAATTGACCTTCTTTACTGGCCAATTTTGACCCCTCTCGAGGAGGCCTTGTGACGAAACATCTGTGAAAAATCATATAAAACGAGGCCCTTTGGACCCCTAATCTTGAAAATATCATTTATGGAATAAACTAAGATCATTGGAGTCAATGAAATTCCCATTCGGAACTCCTACGAAAATTGAACTTCTTTAATGGCCAATTTTGACCCTCTAGGGAGGCCTTGACACGAAAACTCGGTGAAAAATCATATAAGACGACGCCCTTTGGACCTCTAATCTTGAACATATCATTGGAGTCAATGAAATTCCCATTCGAAACTCCTACAAAAATTGACCTTCTTTAATGACCAATTTTCACCCTCCAAGGAGGCCTCGGGACGAAAACTCGGTGAAACGTCATATAAGACGAAGCCCTTTGGACCCCTAATCTTGAACATATCATTTATGGGATACACTAAGATCATTGGAGTCAATGAAATTCCCATTCGGAACTCCTACGGAAATTGAACTTCTTTAATGGCCAATTTTGACCATACGGGGAGGCCTTGGGACGAAAACTCGGTGAAAAATCTTATAAGACGAAGCCCTTAGGACCCCTAATCTTGAACATATAATTTATGGGATACACTAATATCAATAGAGTCAATGAAATTCCCATTCGAAACTCCTACGAA
This sequence comes from Oxyria digyna, assembly GCA_029168935.1. Classification (NCBI taxonomy): domain Eukaryota; kingdom Viridiplantae; phylum Streptophyta; class Magnoliopsida; order Caryophyllales; family Polygonaceae; genus Oxyria; species Oxyria digyna. The sequence continues at coordinate 341,379 of JAPVLV010000001.1, read as the reverse complement.
AATTGACCTTCTTTACTGGCCAATTTTGACCCTCCGGAGAGGCCTTGGGACGAAAATTCGGTGAAAAATCATATAAGACGAGGCCCTTAGGACCCCTAATCTTGAACATATCATTTATGGGATACACTAATATCAATAGAGTCAATGAAATTCCCATTCGAAACTCCTACGAAAATTGACCTTCTTTACTGGCCAATTTTGACCCCTCTCGAGGAGGCCTTGTGACGAAACATCTGTGAAAAAACATATAAAACGAGGCCCTTTGGACCCCTAATCTTGAACATATCATTTATGGGATACACTAAGATCATTGGAGTCAATGAAATTCCCATTCGGAACTCCTACGAAAATTGAACTTCTTTAATGGCCAATTTTGACCCTCTAGGGAGGCCTTGACACGAAAACTCGGTGAAAAATCATATAAGACGACGCCCTTTGGACCTCTAATCTTGAACATATCATTGGAGTCAATGAAATTCCCATTCGAAACTCCTACGAAAATTGACCTTCTTTAATGACCAATTTTCACCCTCCAAGGAGGCCTTGGGACGAAAACTCGGTGAAACGTCATATAAGACGACGCCCTTTGGACCCCTAATCTTGAACATATCATTTATGGGATACCCTAAGATCATTGGAGTCAATGAAATTCACATTCGGAACTCCTACGAAAATTGAACTTCTTTAATGGCCAATTTTGACCCTCTAGGGAGGCCTTGACACGAAAACTCGGTGAAACATCATATAAGACGACGCCCTTTGGACCTCTAATCTTGAACATATCATTTATGGGATACACTAATATCATTGGAGTCAATGAAATTCCCATTCGAAACTCCTACGAAAATTGACCTTCTTTAATGGCAAATTTTGACCCCTCTCGGGGAGGCCTTGTGACGAAACATCTGTGAAAAATCATATAAAACGAAACCCTTTGGACCCCTAATCTTGAAAATATCATTTATGGGATAAAATAAGATCATTGGAGTCAATGAAATTCCCATTCGGAACTCCTACGAAAATTGAACTTCCTTAATGGCCAGTTTTAACCCTCCGGGGAGGCCTTAACACGAAAACTCGGTGAAAAATCATATAAGACGACACCCTTTGGACCCCTAATCTTGAAAATAACATTTATGGGATGCACTAATTTCATTGGAGTCAATGAAATTCCCATTCGAAACTCCTACTAAAATTGAGCTTCTTTAATGGCTAATTTTGAGCGCCCGAGGAGGCCTTGGGACGAAAACTCGGTGAAAACTCATATAAGACGAGGCCCTTTGGACCCCTAATCTTGAACATATCATTTATGGGATACAATAATATCAATGGAGTCAATGAAATTCCCATTCGGAAATCATACGAAAATTGAACTTCTTTAATGACCAATTTTGACCATCCGGGGAGGCCTTGGGACGAAAACTCGGTGAAAAATCGTATAAGACGAGGCCCTTAGGACCCCTAATCTTGAACATATCATTTATGGGATACACTAATATCCATAGAGTCAATGAAATTCTCATTCGAAACTCCTACGAAAATTGACCTTCTTTAATGGCCAATTTTGACCCTCCGGAGAGGCCTTGGGACGAAAATTCGGTGAAAAATCATATAAGACGAGGCCCTTAGGACCCCTAATCTTGAACATATCATTTATGGGATACACTAATATCAATAGAGTCAATGAAATTCCCATTCGAAACTCCTACGAAAATTGACCTTCTTTACTGGCCAATTTTGACCCCTCTCGAGGAGGCCTTGTGACGAAACATCTGTGAAAAATCATATAAAACGAGGCCCTTTGGACCCCTAATCTTGAAAATATCATTTATGGAATAAACTAAGATCATTGGAGTCAATGAAATTCCCATTCGGAACTCCTACGAAAATTGAACTTCTTTAATGGCCAATTTTGACCCTCTAGGGAGGCCTTGACACGAAAACTCGGTGAAAAATCATATAAGACGACGCCCTTTGGACCTCTAATCTTGAACATATCATTTATGGGATACACTAATATCATTGGAGTCAATGAAATTCCCATTCGAAACTCCTACGAAAATTGACCTTCTTTAATGGCCAATTTTCACCCTCCAAGGAGGCCTCGTGACGAAAACTCGGTGAAACGTCATATAAGACGACGCCCTTTGGACCCCTAATCTTGAACATATCATTTATGGGATACACTAAGATCATTGGAGTCAATGAAATTCCCATTCGGAACTCCTACGAAAATTGAACTTCTTTAATGGCCAATTTTGACCATACGGGGAGGCCTTGGGACGAAAACTCGGTGAAAAATCTTATAAGACGAAGCCCTTAGGACCCCTAATCTTGAACATATAATTTATGGGATACACTAATATCAATAGATTCAATGAAATTCCCATTCGAAACTCCTACGAAAATTGACCTTCTTTAATGGCCAATTTTGACCCCTCTCGGGGAGGCCTTGTGACGAAACATCTGTGAAAAATCATATAAAACGAAACCCTTTGGACCCCTAATCTTGAAAATATCATTTATGGGATAAACTAAGATCATTGGAGTCAATGAAATTCCCATTCGGAACTCCTACGAAAATTGAACTTCTTTAATGGCCAATTTTGACCCTCCGGGGAGGCCTTGACACGAAAACTCGGTGAAAAATCATATAAGACGACACCCTTTGGACCCCTAATCTTGAACATAACATTTATGGGATACACTAATTTCATTGGAGTCAATGAAATTCCCATTCGAAACTCCTACGAAAATTGAGCTTCTTTAATGGCCAATTTTGAGCGCCCGGGGAGGCCTTGGGACGAAAACTCGGTGAAAACTCATATAAGACGAGGCCCTTTGGACCCCTAATCTTGAACATATCATTTATGGGATACAATAATATCAATGGAGTCAATGAAATTCCCATTCGGAACTCCTACGAAAATTGAACTTCTTTAATGACCAATTTTGACCATCCGGGGAGGCCTTGGGACGAAAACTCGGTGAAAAATCGTATAAGACGAGGCCCTTAGGACCCCTAATCTTGAACATATCATTTATGGCATACACTAATATCAATAGAGTCAATGAAATTCCCATTCGAAACTCCTACGAAAATTGACCTTCTTTAATGGCCAATTTTGACCCTCCGGAGAGGCCTTGGGACGAAAATTCGGTGAAAAATCATATAAGACGAGGCCCTTAGGACCCCTAATCTTGAACATATCATTTATGTGATACACTAATATCAATAGAGTCAATGAAATTCCCATTCGAAGCTCCTACGAAAATTGACCTTCTTTACTGGCCAATTTTGACGCCTCTCGGGGAGGCCTTGTGACGAAACATCTGTGAGAAATCATATAAAACGAGGCCCTTTGGACCCCTAATCTTGAAAATATCATTTATGGAATAAACTAAGATCATTGGAGTCAATGAAATTCCCATTCGGAACTCCTACGAAAATTGAACTTCATTAATGGCCAATTTTGACCCTCCGGGGTAGGGATGGCTCGACCGGGACCGGACCGGCGGTTCGAACCGGAACCGGACCGGGTCAAAACCGGAACCGGTAGGAACCGGTAGGAACCGGTAGGAACCGGTTTTGACCCGGTCCGGTTCCGGTTCGAGAAATCCCTTTTTTCGAACCGCCGGTTTTTTAAAAAAAATAAAAAAATAAACCGGCGGTTAACCGGCCGAACCGGCGGTCCTAACGGCTCCTAGCCGTTAGGAAATTAAAAAAAAATAAGAAAATTCATTTTTAAATATTAAAAAATCCATATCAAACCCCTATAAATACCATACCATACAATCTTCAAATCACACATCCAACAACAACAATCTCTCTTCTCTTTCTCAAATATCAATCTCATAATCTCTCAAATTCCATCAACAATCTCTCTTAATCTCTTCCTTTCTTAATCTTCCTTTTAATTAGCTTTTGTCTTTCAATATTTTATTGCTTTTACATTTTTAATCACATTATTATATTGTTCTAAGTTTTATTGTTTTATTGTTTTATTGTTTTAATTGTTTTAATTGTTTTTAATTGCTTTTAATCATATTATTTAATTGTTCTTAATCATATTATGGCGGATCATTTTGACACCCAAGAGAGTGATAATGTCACTTCTCCCACTCCCACTCCCACCTCCCAAGTTAGGTCCTCCGGTAGGGGTAGGACCGCTAGGCCTCAAGGGCAAGCTAGCGGTTCGAGGCCGGCTAGGGGTAGGGGGGGGAGGACCGGGACCGGGTCCTCCGGGAACCAATCCCGGAAACTAACATCTCCTGTTTTTACAAAGTGGTTTACTAAATTAGAACCCGGTATCGAGGAACTCGAGGCCGAGGATTATGATCCCGGACTAATTATTGTTTCTTGTAACTTTTGCGAGGCGACATTCCAAATGGAAGAAAAGTGGAGGATATGGAACCCTTCAATGACACATGGAGCACAGACACGTCGCCGAGATGGGAATGCTAGGGGGACAAACGCAAATTTCCGGCGGATTTGCATCTTCTACTAGCGGTAACCCTTTATTTCGTTTTGATCATGAAGCTAATAGTGTAGCATTAGCCGAAGCTATTTGTGTTGATCATTTAGCATTTCGATTTAGTGAAAATGTAGGATTTAATGAGTATATTAAAGAGCATATACAACCCGCTTTTAAATCCGTATCTAGGAAAGTGATTAAGAAAAACGTAATTAAGGCTTATAAAAGACACAAGGCCGAATTAGTTTCTTATTTTTCGCAAAATGATATGAATGTTTCTATTTGTAGTGATATATGGAGTGATAATACTCAAACCCATTCTTACATGGGTGTTACATGTCATTTTGTAGATCATCATTTTACAATGCAAAAACGTTTATTGGCATTTAGAGTCTTTGATGATTCACATACCGCACAAAATATTGCTATGATGATTCGTACAATTTTAGAAGAATATAGACTACTTAATAGAGTTTTTTCAATTGGATTCGACAATGCATCTGCTAACACCGCATCTATTAGAGATTTACAAGAAATGTGTCAACCTTTATTTGGTGGGAGATTTTTTCATATTCGATGTGCTTGTCATATTTTAAACTTATGTGTTCAAGATGGTTTACGTGCTATGAGTTATCATTTTGATCCAATTAAGAACGTTATTAAGTATATTTGGGGGCATCCTAAAGTTACAAGAGATTGGATGACCTTTTGTAAAACTAACGGGGTGCACCCAAAACGTTTTTCAAAAGATGTGGGTACCCGATGGAACTCTACTTACATATTACTATGTGAATGTATAGAATATAAACAAGTTTTAACGTCTTTTGTTTCTCAAAACCTTTCTGGCTCTACTTTCTATTTTAGCGAATCGGGTTGGGAAATATGTCAAAGTATTGCAACGTTTTTAAAATGTTTTAGTGATGCAACAAAGAGATTTAGTCATGTTTATATACCAAGTAGTAATGTTTTTGTCTTGGAAGCTTGTAATGTTATGGCTGGTTTAAGTGAGGGAGCTAAAATTCCCGGCATTGAGGAATCCGTTGCAAGCATGAGGAGTAAGTGGTTGCAATACTATAGATATATTCCCGATTGTTTTCTTGTTGCTTGTGTTTTAGATCCTAGACTTAAATTAGGAGTTTTACACGCTCTTTTAGATGACTATTATGGATATATTTTAGCCGACGGTGAACTAGAGGATATTAATTTTAGGTATGGTTTCTAGAACTAGAACAAACATTGAAACTTTATTTACTCATTTTTCGGATTCTCCGACTACTTCACAATTACCTCCGGCTTCTTCGAGCTCTAGTAGCTTGGGGGCCTTTGGAGCTAAGTATTTTAGTAAAAGACCAAGAGTTACAAACACGAATGCGGAAATTGATAACTATCTTAACACCAACTTTGAGTTTGTTAGTTGTGAAACTTTAGATGTTTTGAAGTGGTGGGAGGATCATAGGAGCATGTTTCCAACGCTTGCGAAGATTGCGGCTCAAGTTCTAGCCGTCCCCGCTTCAACCGTGGCGGTGGAACAAACTTTTAGTGCAGGAGGCAACACTTTAACGAGGAAGAGATCAAATTTGGCACCGGAGTCATTGGAGGCGCAATGTTGTGTTTGCGATTGGAAGAGAGCCGCAATGAGGCAACAACGTAACATTAACGAGTCATCGAAAGACGAGTGGATTGGAGATTCTACTACAATACGCACCGATTCATCCGCCGAAGATTCGACTTAGGTAACGGGTTTTGAAAAAAGGTAAAGAACTACGTGGGCTTTGATTCCTCTAACCCGAGAGGATACGTAGGCAACTTAACAAGTAAGTCACTGTTAAGTGCAAGCCCAATTTTTTTTAATTTTTTTGTTCCTTCATATTTAATTTAAAAAGCTTAAAAAAAATGATTATAAAAAAACGCTATTAAAAAGAATGTTTTACACAAAACATTCTTTTTAATAGCGTTTTTTTATAATCATTTTTTTTAAGTTTTTTAAACATAATTTTTAAACTTAAAAACAATGACAAAACATTCTTTTTTAATAGCGCTTTTTTATAATTATTTTTTTTAAGTTTAAAAATTATTTTTACATTTTTTTATTTATTTTTTAAATTTTTTTTTTTTTTTTAAAAACCGGTCCGAACCGGACCGAACCGGGATGAACCGGAACCGGTCCGGAACCGGATTGAACCGGACCGGACCGGGAGCCATCATTACTCCGGGGAGGCCTTGACACGAAAACTCGGTGAAAAATCATATAAGACGACGCCCTTTGGACCCCTAATCTTGAACATATCATTTATGGGATACACTAAGATCATTGGAGTCAATGAAATTCCCATTCGGATATCCTACGAAAATTGAACTTCTTTAATGGCCAATTTTGACCATCCGGGGAGGCTTTGGGACGAAAACTCGGTGAAAAATCTTATAAGACGAGGCCCTTAGGACCCCTAATCTTGAACATATCATTTATGGGATACACTAATATCAATAGATTCAATGAAATTCCCATTCGAAACTCCTACGAAAATTGAACTTCTTTAATGGCCAATTTTGACCATCCGGGGAGGCCTTGGGACGAAAACTCGGTGAAAAATCTTATAAGACGAGGCCCTTAGGATCCCTAATCTTGAACATATCATTTATGGGATACAATAATATCAATAGACTCAATGAAATTCCCATTCGAAGCTCCTACGAAAATTGAGCTTCTTTAATGGCCAATTTTGAGCGCCCGGGGAGGCCTTGGGACGAAAACTCGGTGAAAACTCATATAAGACGAGGCCCTTTGGACCCCTAATCTTGAACATATCATTTATGGGATACAATAATATCAATGGAGTCAATGAAATTCCCATTCGGAACTCCTACGAAAATTGAACTTCTTTAATGACCAATTTTGACCATCCGGGGAGGCCTTGGGACGAAAACTCGGTGAAAAATCGTATAAGACGAGGCCCTTAGGACCCCTAATCTTGAACATATCATTTATGAGATTCACTAATATCAATAGAGTCAATGAAATTCCCATTCGAAACTCCTACGAAAATTGACCTTCTTTAATGGCCAATTTTGACCCTCCGGAGAGGCCTTGGGACGAAAATTCGGTGAAAAATCATATAAGACGAGGCCCTTAGGACCCCTAATCTTGAACATATCATTTATGGGATACACTAATATCAATAGAGTCAATGAAATTCCCATTCGAAGCTCCTACGAAAATTGACCTTCTTTACTGGCCAATTTTGACCCCTCTCGGGGAGGCCTTGTGACGAAACATCTGTGAAAAATCATGTAAAACGAGGCCCTTTGGACCCCTAATCTTGAAAATATCATTTATGGAATAAACTAAGATCATTGGAGTCAATGAAATTCTCATTCGGAACTCCTACGAAAATTGAACTTCATTAATGGCCAATTTTGACCCTTCGGGGAGGCCTTGACACGAAAACTCGGTGAAAAATCATATAAGACGACGCCCTTTGGACCCCTAATCTTGAACATATCATTTATGGGATACACTAAGATCATTGGAGTCAATGAAATTCCCATTCGGAACTCCTACGAAAATTGAACTTCTTTAATGGCCAATTTTGACCATCCGCGGAGGCCTTGGGACGAAAACTCGGTGAAAAATCTTATAAGACGAGGCCCTTAGGACCCCTAATCTTGAACATATCATTTATGGGATACACTAATATCAATAGAGTCAATGAAATTCCCATTCGAAACTCCTACGAAAATTGACCTTCTTTAATGGCCAATTTTGACCCTCCGGAGAGGCCTTGGGACGAAAATTCGGTGAAAAATCATATAAGACGAGGCCCTTAGGACCCCTAATCTTGAACATATCATTTATGGAATACAATAATATCAATAGAGTCAATGAAATTCCCATTCGAAACTCCTACGAAAATTGACCTTCTTTAATGGCCAATTTTCACCCTCCAAGGAGGCCTTGTGACGAAAACTCGGTGAAACGTCATATAAGACGACACCCTTTGGACCCCTAATCTTGAAAATATCATTTATGGGATAAACTAAGATCATTGGAGTCAATGAAATTCCCATTCGGAACTCCTACGAAAATTGAACTTCTTTAATGGCCAATTTTGACCATACGGGGAGGCCTCGGGACGAAAACTCGGTGAAAAATCTTATAAGACGAAGCCATTAGGACCCCTAATCTTGAACATATAATTTATGGGATACACTAATATCAATAGAGTCAATGAAATTCCCATTCGAAACTCCTACGAAAATTGACCTTCTTTACTGGCCAATTTTGACCCCTCTCGAGGAGGCCTTCTGACGAAACATCTGTGAAAAATCATATAAAACGAGGCCCTTTGGACCCCTAATCTTGAAAATATCATTTTTGGAATAAACTAATATCATTGGAGTCAATGAAATTCCCATTCGGAACTCCTATGAAAATTGAACTTCTTTAATGGCCAATTTTGACCATCCGCGGAGGCCTTGACACGAAAACTCGGTGAAAAATCTTATAAGACGAGGCCCTTAGGACCCCTAATCTTGAACATATCATTTATGGGATACACTAATATCAATAGAGTCAATGAAATTCCCATTCGAAACTCCTACGAAAATTGACCTTCTTTAATGGCCAATTTTGACCCTCCGGAGAGGCCTCGGGACGAACATTCGGTGAAAAATCATATAAGACGAGGCCCTTAGGACCCCTAATCTTGAACATATCATTTATGGGATACACTAAGATCATTGGAGTCAATGAAATTCCCATTCGGAACTCCTACGAAAATTGAACTTCTTTAATGGCCAATTTTGACCCTCTAGGGAGGCCTTGACACGAAAACTCGGTGAAACATCATATAAGACGACGCCCTTTGGACCTCTAATCTTGAACATATCATTTATGGGATACACTAATATCATTGGAGTCAATGAAATTCCCATTCGAAACTCCTACTAAAATTGACCTTCTTTACTGGCCAATTTTTTTTTTTGGTTTAAAGAGGGACGGTACCCTCGGTTAAATTTTATAAATATGACCCTACTAAAGAGGGTAACGAAACAGTACACAAATCAGTTCAAAGCAAAAAACAAACCACACTTGGAGAAGCACGTAGGCCTTCCAAACTGTGTGCAAGGTGCATATGGGTAGGCAAACAAGCCATCCAATCTACACAAACCAAGAAAAAGTGCATATGGATAGGCAAACAAGCCGTCCAAGCTACACAAAAACCAAACCAGGTGTTATATGGAAGGGTATACAGACCCTCCAAGCTACACAAAACACAAGCACAAAAACTAACAAAGAAATAAAGTCCAAACACACACAATCAAACAAACAAACAACCAAACAAACAATTTTGACCCCTCTCGAGGAGGCCTTCTGACGAAACATCTGTGAAAAATCATATAAAACGAGGCCCTTTGGACCCCTAATCTTGAAAATATCATTTATGGAATAAACTAAGATCATTGGAGTCAATGAAATTCCCATTCGAAACTCCTATGAAAATTGAACTTCTTTAATGGCCAATTTTGACCCTCTAGGGAGGCCTTGACACGAAAACTCAATGAAAAATCATATAAGACGACGCCCTTTGGACATCTAATCTTGAACATATCATTTATGGGATACACTAATATCATTGGAGTCAATGAAATTCCCATTCGAAATTCCTACGAAAATTGACCTTCTTTAATGGCCAATTTTCACCCTCCAAGGAGGCCTCGGGACGAAAACTCGGTGAAACGTCATATAAGACGACACCCTTTGGACCCCTAATCTTGAACATATCATTTATGGAATAAACTAAGATCATTGGAGTCAATGAAATTCCCATTCGGAACTCCTACGAAAATTGAACTTCATTAATGGCCAATTTTGACCCTTCGGGGAGGCCTTGACACGAAAACTCGGTGAAAAATCATATAAGACGACGCCCTTTGGACCCCTAATCTTGAACATATCATTTATGGGATACACTAAGATCATTGGAGTCAATGAAATTCCCATTCGGAACTCCTACGAAAATTGAACTTCTTTAATGGCCAATTTTGACCATCCGCGGAGGCCTTGGGACGAAAACTCGGTGAAAAATCTTATAAGACGAGGCCCTTAGGACCCCTAATCTTGAACATATCATTTATGGGATACACTAATATCAATAGAGTCAATGAAATTCCCATTCGAAACTCCTACGAAAATTGACCTTCTTTAATGGCCAATTTTGACCCTCCGGAGAGGCCTTGGGACGAAAATTCGGTGAAAAATCATATAAGACGAGGCCCTTAGGACCCCTAATCTTGAACATATCGCTTATGGGATACAATAATATCAATAGAGTCAATGAAATTCCCATTCGAAACTCCTACGAAAATTGACCTTCTTTACTGGCCAATTTTGACCCCTCTCGAGGAGGCCTTGTGACGAAACATCTGTGAAAAATCATATAAAACGAGGCCCTTTGGACCCCTAATCTTGAAAATATCATTTATGGAATAAACTAAGATCATTGGAGTCAATGAAATTCCCATTCGGAACTCCTACGAAAATTGAACTTCTTTAATGGCCAATTTTGACCCTCTAGAGAGGCCTTGACACGAAAACTCGGTGAAAAATCATATAAGACGACGCCCTTTGGACCCCTAATCTTGCACATATCATTTATGGGATACACTAATATCATTGGAGTCAATGAAATTCCCATTCGAAACTCCTACGAAAATTGACCTTCTTTAATGGCCAATTTTCACCCTCGAAGGAGGCCTTGTGACGAAAACTCGGTGAAACGTCATATAAGACGACACCCTTTGGACCCCTAATCTTGAAAATATCATTTATGGGATAAACTAAGATCATTGGAGTCAATGAAATTCCCATTCGGAACTCCTACGAAAATTGAACTTCTTTAATGGCCAATTTTGACCATACGGGGAGGCCTCGGGACGAAAACTCGGTGAAAAATCTTATAAGACGAAGCCATTAGGACCCCTAATCTTGAACATATAATTTATGGGATACACTAATATCAATAGAGTCAATGAAATTCCCATTCGAAACTCCTACGAAAATTGACCTTCTTTACTGGTCAATTTTGACCCCTCTCGAGGAGGCCTTCTGACGAAACATCTGTGAAAAATCATATAAAACGAGGCCCTTTGGACCCCTAATCTTGAAAATATCATTTATGGAATAAACTAATATCATTGCAGTCAATGAAATTCCCATTCGGAACTCCTACGAAAATTGAACTTCTTTAATGGCCAATTTTGACCATCCGCGGAGGCCTTGACACGAAAACTCGGTGAAAAATCTTGTAAGACGAGGCCCTTAGGACCCCTAATCTTGAACATATCATTTATGGGATACACTAATATCAATAGAGTCAATGAAATTCCCATTCGAAACTCCTATGAAAATTGACCTTCTTTAATGGCCAATTTTGACCCTCCGGAGAGGCCTTGGGACGAAAATTCGGTGAAAAATCATATAAGACGAGGCCCTTAGGACCCCTAATCTTGAACATATCATTTATGGGATACAATAATATCAATAGAGTCAATGAAATTCCCATTCGAAACTCCTACGAAAATTGAACTTCATTAATGGCCAATTTTGACCCTTCGGGGAGGCCTTGACACGAAAACTCGGTGAAATATCATATAAGACGACGCCCTTTGGACCCCTAATCTTGAACATATCATTTATGGGATACACTAAGATCATTGGAGTCAATGAAATTCCCATTCGGAACTCCTACGAAAATTGAACTTCTTTAATGGCCAATTTTGACCCTCTAGGGAGGCCTTGACACGAAAACTCGGTGAAAAATCATATAAGACGACGCCCTTTGGACCCCTAATCTTAACATATCATTTATGGGATACACTAATATCATTGGAGTCAATGAAATTCCCATTCGAAACTCCTACGAAAATTGACCTTCTTTAATGGCCAATTTTCACCCTCCAAGGAGGCCTTGTGACGAAAACTCGGTGAAACGTCATATAAGACGACGCCCTTTGGACCCCTAATCTTGAACATATCATTTATGGAATAAACTAAGATCATTGGAGTCAATGAAATTCCCATTCGGAACTCCTACGAAAATTGAACTTCATTAATGGCCAATTTTGACCCTTCGGGGAGGCCTTGACACGAAAACTCGGTGAAAAATCATATAAGACGACGCCCTTTGGACCCCTAATCTTGAACATATCATTTATGGGATACACTAAGATCATTGGAGTCAATGAAATTCCCATTCGGAACTCCTACGAAAATTGAACTTCTTTAATGGCCAATTTTGACCATCCGCGGAGGCCTTGGGACGAAAACTCGGTGAAAAATCATATAAGACGAGGCCCTTAGGACCCCTAATCTTGAAAATATCATTTATGGGATACACTAATATCAATAGAGTCAATGAAATTCCCATTCGAAACTCCTACGAAAATTGACCTTCTTTACTGGCCAATTTTGACCCCTCTCGAGGAGGCCTTCTGACGAAACATCTGTGAAAAATAATATAAAACGAGGCCCTTTGGACCCCTAATCTTGAAAATATCATTTATGGAATAAACTAAGATCATTGGAGTCAATGAAATTCCCATTCGGAACTCCTACGAAAATTGAACTTCTTTAATGGCCAATTTTGACCCTCTAGGGAGGCCTTGACACGAAAACTCGGTGAAAAATCATATAAGACGACGCCCTTTGGACCTATAATCTTGAACATATCATTTATGGGATACACTAATATCATTGGAGTCAATTAAATTCCCATTCGAAACTCCTACGAAAATTGACCTTCTTTAATGGCCAATTTTCACCCTCCAAGGAGGCCTCGGGACGAAAACTCGGTGAAACGTCATATAAGACGACGCCCTTTGGACCCCTAATCTTGAACATATCATTTATGGAATAAACTAAGATCATTGGAGTCAATGAAATTCCCATTCGGAACTCCTACGAAAATTGAACTTCATTAATGGCCAATTTTGACCCTTCGGGGAGGCCTTGCCACAAAAACTCGGTGAAAAATCATATAAGACGACGCCCTTTGGACCCCTAATCTTGAACATATCATTTATGGGATACACTAAGATCATTGGAGTCAATGAAATTCCCATTCGGAACTCCTACGAAAATTGAACTTCTTTAATGGCCAATTTTGACCATCCGCGGAGGCCTTGGGACGAAAACTCGGTGAAAAATCTTATAAGACGAGGCCCTTAGGACCCCTAATCTTGAACATATCATTTATGGGATACACTAATATCAATAGAGTCAATGAAATTCCCATTCGAAACTCCTACGAAAATTGACCTTCTTTAATGGCCAATTTTGACCCTCCGGAGAGGCCTTGGGACGAAAATTCGGTGAAAAATCATATAAGACGAGGCCCTTAGGACCCCTAATCTTGAACATATCATTTATGGGATACAATAATATCAATAGAGTCAATGAAATTTCCATTCGAAACTCCTACTAAAATTGACCTTCTTTACTGGCCAATTTTGACCCCTCTCGAGGAGGCCTTGTGACGAAACATCTGTGAAAAAACATATAAAACGAGGCCCTTTGGACCCCTAATCTTGAAAATATCATTTATGGAATAAACTAAGATCATTGGAGTCAATGAAATTCCCATTCGGAACTCCTACGAAAATTGAACTTCTTTAATGGCCAATTTTGACCCTCTAGGGAGGCCTTGACACGAAAACTCGGTGAAAAATCATATAAGACGACGCCCTTTGGACCCCTAATCTTGAACATATCATTTATGAGATACACTAATATCATTGGAGTCAATGAAATTCCCATTCGAAACTCCTACGAAAATTGACCTTCTTTAATGGCCAATTTTCACCCTCCAAGGAGGCCTTGTGACGAAAACTCGGTGAAACGTCATATAAGACGACGCCCTTTGGACCCCTAATCTTGAACATATCATTTATGGAATAAACTAAGATCATTGGAGTCAATGAAATTCCCATTCGGAACTCCTACGAAAATTGAACTTCATTAATGGCCAATTTTGACCCTTCGGGGAGGCCTTGACACGAAAACTCGGTGAAAAATCATATAAGACGACGCCCTTTAGACCCCTAATCTTGAACATATCATTTATGGGATACACTAAGATCATTGGAGTCAATGAAATTCCCATTCGGAACTCCTACGAAAATTGAACTTCTTTAATGGCCAATTTTGACCATCCGCGGAGGCCTTGGGACGAAAACTCGGTAAAAATCATATAAGACGAGGCCCTTAGGACCCCTAATCTTGAACATATCATTTATGGGATACACTAATATCAATAGAGTCAATGAAATTCCCATTCGAAACTCCTACGAAAATTGACCTTCTTTACTGGCCAATTTTGACCCCTCTCGAGGAGGCCTTCTGACGAAACATCTGTGAAAAATCATATAAAACGAGGCCCTTTGGACCCCTAATCTTGAAAATATCATTTATGGAATAAACTAAGATCATTGGAGTCAATGAAATTCCCATTCGGAACTCCTACAAAAATTGAACTTCTTTAATGGCCAATTTTGACCCTATAGGGAGGCCTTGACACGAAAACTCGGTGAAAAATCATATAAGACGACGCCCTTTGGACCTATAATCTTGAACATATCATTTATGGGATACACTAATATCATTGGAGTCAATTAAATTCCCATTCGAAACTCCTACGAAAATTGACCTTCTTTAATGGCCAATTTTCACCCTCCAAGGAGGCCTCGGGACGAAAACTCGGTGAAACGTCATATAAGACGACGCCCTTTGGACCCCTAATCTTGAACATATCATTTATGGAATAAAATAAGATCATTGGAGTCAATTAAATTCCCATTGGGAACTCCTACGAAAATTGAACTTCATTAATGGCCAATTTTTACCCTTCGGGGAGGCCTTGACACGAAAACTCGGTGAAAAATCATATAAGACGACGCCCTTTGGACCCCTAATCTTGAACATATCATTTATGGGATACACTAAGATCATTGGAGTCAATGAAATTCCCATTCGGAACTCCTACGAAAATTGAACTTCTTTAATGGCCAATTTTGACCATCCGCGGAGGCCTTGGGACGAAAACTCGTTGAAAAATCTTATAAGACGAGGCCCTTAGGACCCCTAATCTTGAAAATATCATTTATGGGATACACTAATATCAATAGAGTCAATGAAATTCCCATTCGAAACTCCTACGAAAATTGACCTTCTTTAATGGCCAATTTTGACCCTCCGGAGAGGCCTTGGGACGAAAATTCGGTGAAAAATCATATAAGACGAGGCCCTTAGGACCCCTAATCTTGAACATATCATTTATGGGATACAATAATATCAATAGAGTCAATGAAATTCCCATTCGAAACTCCTACGAAAATTGACCTTCTTTACTGGCCAATTTTGACCCCTCTCGAGGAGGCCTTGTGACGAAACATCTGTGAAAAAACATATAAAACGAGGCCCTTTGGACCCCTAATCTTGAAAATATCATTTATGGAATAAACTAAGATCATTGGAGTCAATGAAATTCCCATTCGGAACTCCTACGAAAATTGAACTTCTTTAATGGCCAATTTTGACCCTCTAGGGAGGCCTTGACACGAAAACTCGGTGAAAAGTCATATAAGACGACGCCCTTTGGACCCCTAATCTTGAACATATCATTTATGAGATACACTAATATCATTGGAGTCAATGAAATTCCCATTCGAAACTCCAACGAAAATTGACCTTCTTTAATGGCCAATTTTCACCCTCCAAGGAGGCCTTGTGACGAAAACTCGGTGAAACGTCATATAAGACGACGCCCTTTGGACCCCTAATCTTGAAAATATCATTTATGGGATAAACTAAGATCATTGGAGTCAATGAAATTCCCATTCGGAACTCCTACGAAAATTAAACTTCTTTAATGGCCAATTTTAACCCTCCGGGGAGGCCTTGACACGAAAACTCGGTGAAAAATCATATAAGACGACACCCTTTGGACCCCTAATCTTGAACATAACATTTATGGGATACACTAATTTCATTGGAGTCAATGAAATTCCCATTCGAAACTCCTACGAAAATTGAGCTTCTTTAATGGCCAATTTTGAGCGCCCGGGGAGGCCTTGGGACGAAAACTCGGTGAAAACTCATATAAGACGAGGCCCTTTGGACCCCTAATCTTGAACATATCATTTATGGGATACAATAATATCAATGGAGTCAATGAAATTCCCATTCGGAACTCCTACGAAAATTGAATTTCTTTAATGACCAATTTTGACCATCCGGGGAGGCCTTGGGACGAAAACTCGGTGAAAAATCGTATAAGAAGAGGCCCTTAGGACCCCTAATCTTGAACATATCAATTATGGGTTACACTAATATCAATAGAGTCAATGAAATTCCCATTCGAAACTCCTACGAAAATTGACCTTCTTTAATGGCCAATTTTGACCCTCCGGAGAGGCCTTGGGACGAAAATTCGGTGAAAAATCATATAAGACGAGGCCCTTAGGACCCCTAATCTTGAAAATATCATTTATGGGATAAACTAATATCAATAGAGTCAATGAAATTCCCATTCGAAGCTCCTACGAAAATTGACCTTCTTTACTGACCAATTTTGACCCCTCTCGGGGAGGCCTTGTGACGAAACATCTGTGAAAAAACATATAAAACGAGGCCCTTTGGACCCCTAATCTTGAAAATATCATTTATGGAATAAACTAAGATCATTGGAGTCAATGAAATTCCCATTCGGAACTCCTACGAAAATTGAACTTCATTAATGGCCAATTTTGACCCTACGGGGAGGCCTTGACACGAAAACTCGGTGAAAAATCATATAAGACGACGCCCTTTGGACCCCTAATCTTGAACATATCATTTATGGGATACACTAATATCATTGGAGTCAATGAAATTCCCATTCGAAACTCCTACGAAAATTGACCTTCTTTAATGGCCAATTTTCACCCTCCAAGGAGGCCTCGGGACGAAAACTCGGTGAAACGTCATATAAGACGACGCCCTTTGGACCCCTAATCTTGAACATATCATTTATGGGATACAATAATATCAATGGAGTCAATGAAATTCCCATTCGGAACTCCTACGAAAATTGAACTTCTTTAATGGCCAATTTTGACCATCCGGGGAGGCCTTGGGACGAAAACTCGGTGAAAAATCTTATAAGACGAGGCCCTTAGGACCCCTAATCTTGAACATATCATTTATGGGATACACTAATATCAATAGAGTCAATGAAATTCCCATTCGAAACTCCTACGAAAATTGACCTTCTTTAATGGCCAATTTTGACCCTCCGGAGAGGCCTTGGGACGAAAATTCGGTGAAAAATCATATAAGACGAGGCCCTTAGGACCCCTAATCTTGAACATATCATTTATGGGATACAATAATATCAATAGAGTCAATGAAATTCCCATTCGAAACTCCTACGAAAATTGACCTTCTTTACTGGCCAATTTTGACCCCTCTCGAGGAGGCCTTGTGACGAAACATCTGTGAAAAATCATATAAAACGAGGCCCTTTGGACCCCTAATCTTGAAAATATTATTTATGGAATAAACTAAGATCATTGGAGTCAATGAAATTCCCATTCGGAACTCCTACGAAAATTGAACTTCTTTAATGGCCAATTTTGACCCTCTAGAGAGGCCTTGACACGAAAACTCGGTGAAAAATCATATAAGACGACGCCCTTTGGACCCCTAATCTTGAACATATCATTTATGAGATACACTAATATCATTGGAGTCAATGAAATTCCCATTCGAAACTCCTACGAAAATTGACCTTCTTTAATTGCCAATTTTCACCCTCCAAGGAGGCCTTGTGACGAAAACTCGGTGAAACGTCATATAAGACGACGCCCTTTGGACCCCTAATCTTGAAAATATCATTTATGGGATAAACTAAGATCATTGGAGTCAATGAAATTCCCATTCGGAACTCCTACGAAAATTAAACTTCTTTAATGGCCAATTTTAACCCTCCGGGGAGGCCTTGACACGAAAACTCGGTGAAAAATCATATAAGACGACACCCTTTGGACCCCTAATCTTGAACATAACATTTATGGGATACACTAATTTCATTGGAGTCAATGAAATTCCCATTCGAAACTCCTACGAAAATTGAGCTTCTTTAATGGCCAATTTTGAGCGCCCGGGGAGGCCTTGGGACGAAAACTCGGTGAAAACTCATATAAGACGAGGCCCTTTGGACCCCTAATCTTGAACATATCATTTATGGGATACAATAATATCAATGGAGTCAATGAAATTCCCATTCGGAACTCCTACGAAAATTGAATTTCTTTAATGACCAATTTTGACCATCCGGGGAGGCCTTGGGACGAAAACTCGGTGAAAAATCGTATAAGAAGAGGCCCTTAGGACCCCTAATCTTGAACATATCAATTATGGGATACACTAATATCAATAGAGTCAATGAAATTCCCATTCGAAACTCCTACGAAAATTGACCTTCTTTAATGGCCAATTTTGACCCTCCGGAGAGGCCTTGGGACGAAAATTCGGTGAAAAATCATATAAGACGAGGCCCTTAGGACCCCTAATCTTGAAAATATCATTTATGGGATAAACTAATATCAATAGAGTCAATGAAATTCCCATTCGAAGCTCCTACGAAAATTGACCTTCTTTACTGACCAATTTTGACCCCTCTCGGGGAGGCCTTGTGACGAAACATCTGTGAAAAAACATATAAAACGAGGCCCTTTGGACCCCTAATCTTGAAAATATCATTTATGGAATAAACTAAGATCATTGGAGTCAATGAAATTCCCATTCGGAACTCCTACGAAAATTGAACTTCATTAATGGCCAATATTGACCCTACGGGGAGGCCTTGACACGAAAACTCGGTGAAAAATCATATAAGACGACACCCTTTGGACCCCTAATCTTGAACATATCATTTATGGGATACACTAATATCATTGGAGTCAATGAAATTCCCATTCGAAACTCCTACGAAAATTGACCTTCTTTAATGGCCAATTTTCACCCTCCAAGGAGGCCTCGGGACGAAAACTCGGTGAAACGTCATATAAGACGACGCCCTTTGGACCCCTAATCTTGAACATATCATTTATGGGATACAATAATATCAATGGAGTCAATGAAATTCCCATTCGGAACTCCTACGAAAATTGAACTTCTTTAATGGCCAATTTTGACCATCCGGGGAGGCCTTGGGACGAAAACTCGGTGAAAAATCTTATAAGACGAGGCCCTTAGGACCCCTAATCTTGAACATATCATTTATGGGATACACTAATATCAATAGAGTCAATGAAATTCCCATTCGAAACTCCTACGAAAATTGACCTTCTTTAATGGCCAATTTTGACCCTCCGTAGAGGCCTTGGGACGAAAATTCGGTGAAAAATCATATAAGACGAGGCCCTTAGGACCCCTAATCTTGAACATATCATTTATGGGATACACTAATATCAATAGAGTCAATGAAATTCCCATTCGAAACTCCTATGAAATTTGACCTTCTTTACTGGCCAATTTTGACCCCTCTCGAGGAGGCCTTGTGACGAAACATCTGTGAAAAATCATATAAAACGAGGCCCTTTGGACCCCTAATCTTGAAAATATAATTTATGGAATAAAATAAGATCATTGGAGTCAATGAAATTCCCATTCGGAACTCCTACGAAAATTGAACTTCTTTAATGGCCAATTTTGACCCTCCAGGGAGGCCTTGACACGAAAACTCGGTGAAAAATCATATAAGACGACGCCCTTTGGACCCCTAATCTTGAAAATATCATTTATGGGATACACTAATATCATTGGAGTCAATGAAATTCCCATTCGAAACTCCTACGAAAATTGACATTCTTTAATGGCCAATTTTCACCCTCCAAGGAGGCCTCGGGACGAAAACTCGGTGAAACGTCATATAAGACGACGCCCTTTGGACCCCTAATCTTGAACATATCATTTATGGGATACACTAAGATCATTGGAGTCAATGAAATTCCCATTCGGAACTCCTACGAAAATTGACCTTCTTTAATGGCCAATTTTGACCCTCCGGAGAGGCCTTGGGACGAAAACTCGGTGAAAACTCATATAAGACGAGGCCCTTTGGACCCCTAATCTTGAACATATCATTTATGGGATACAATAATATCAATGGAGTCAATGAAATTCCCATTCGGAACTCCTACGAAAATTGAACTTCTTTAATGGCCAATTTTGACCATCCGGGGAGGCCTTGGGACGAAAACTCGGTGAAAAATCTTATAAGACGAGGCCCTTAGGACCCCTAATCTTGAACATATCATTTATGGGATACACTAATATCAATAGAGTCAATGAAATTCCCATTCGAAACTCCTACGAAAATTGACCTTCTTTAATGGCCAATTTTTTTTTTTGGTTTAAAGAGGGACGGTACCCTCGGTTAAATTTTATAAATATGACCCTACTAAAGAGGGTAACGAAACAGTACACAAATCAGTTCAAAGCAAAAAACAAACCACACTTGGAGAAGCACGTAGGCCTTCCAAACTGTGTGCAAGGTGCATATGGGTAGGCAAACAAGCCATCCAATCTACACAAACCAAGAAAAAGTGCATATGGATAGGCAAACAAGCCGTCCAAGCTACACAAAAACCAAACCAGGTGTTATATGGAAGGGTACACAGACCCTCCAAGCTACACAAAACACAAGCACAAAAACTAACAAAGAAATAAAGTCCAAACACACACAATCAAACAAACAAACAACCAAACAAACAAACTACAAACCCATAACCATGCAAGGCGGGAAACGTTCATGCAGAAGTCTAAAAACACTAACAAAAATCAAACGCACAATGTCTTCCCGAGGAATCCGGTTGCCCTGAAAAATAAGAGAGTTCCGAGCATGCCATAAGTAATAAACAGTAGAGGAAAGGGAACATACCTGAGCCTGGGCTAGACAGTCACGAGTAGAAGCGCGCCTCCGAAGCCAGCGAAGGGAAGACTTAATCGACGAAGCTGTAGCCGGGATCCCAAATCTGACTCTGATCTCTCTCCAAATGGTAGTTGAGTAGGGGCAATCAAAGAACAAATGCTTGTGGTCCTCCAGAGCAGCCCCACACATTCGACACCCCGGGTGAACGTCCAGGAACGACAGGCGATCATACGTCGACAGCTTCCCGAGGTTAGCCAGCCAAAGAAGGAGCATGTGCTTGGGCGTGTTATGTCTAGCCCACACCTCTCTATACCATCTGACAGTAGGCCGCTTCTCGCGAAGAGCCTCATACACCAAGGAAACCTTAAAGTGGCCGAGCTTGCACCACTCCAAGAGAGACTCCTCGACATTGAGAACTCTGTTATCAAGCTGAACAACCATGTCTCGAGCATGCAGAATAGCCTTGTGACGAAACATCTGTGAAAAATCATATAAAACGAAACCCTTTGGACCCCTAATCTTGAAAATATCATTTATGGGATAAACTAAGATCATTGGAGTCAATGAAATTCCCATTCGGAACTCCTACGAAAATTGAACTTCTTTAATGGCCAATTTTGACCCTCCGGGGAGGCCTTGACACGAAAACTCGGTGAAAACTCATATAAGACGACTCCCTTTGGACCCCTAATCTTGAACATATCATTTATGGGATACAATAATATCAATGGAGTCAATGAAATTTCCATTCGGAACTCCTACGAAAATTGAACTTCTTTAATGGCCAATTTTGACCATCCGGGGAGGCCTTGGGACGAAAACTCGGTGAAAAATCTTATAAGACGAGGACCTTAGGACCCCTAATCTTGAACATATCATTTATGGGATACACTAATATCAATAGAGTCAATGAAATTCCCATTCGAAACTCCTACGAAAATTGACCTTCTTTAATGGCCAATTTTGACCCTCCGGAGAGGCCTTGGGACGAAAATTCGGTGAAACGTCATATAAGACGAGGCCCGTTGGACCCCTAATTTTGCACACATCATTTATGGGGTACACGTAGATCAATGGAGTCAATGAAATTTCCATTCGGAACTCCTACGAAAATATACCTTTTTTAAAGGCCAATTTTGGGCTCCCGGGGAGGCCCTGTGACGAAAACTCGGTGAAACGTTATATAAGACGAGGCCCGTTGGACCCCTAATTTTGCACACATCATTTATGGGGTACACGTAGATCAATGGAGTCGATGAAATCCCAATTCGGAACTCCTACGAAAATCGACCTTCATTAAGGGCCAATTTTGGGCTCCCGGGGAGGCCCTGTGACGAAAACTCGGTGAAAAGTCATATAAGACGAGGCCCGTTGGACCCCTAATTTTGAACACATCATTTATGGGGTACACTAAGATCAATGGAGTCGATGAAATCCGCATTCGGAACTCCTACGAAAATCGAGCTTCTTTAAGGGCCAATTTTGGGCTTCCGGGGAGGCCCTGTGACGAAAACTCGGTGAAAAGTCATATAAGACGAGGCCCGTTGGACCCCTAATTTTGCACACATCATTTATGGGGTACACTAAGATCAATAGAGTCGATGAAATCCGCATTCGGAACTCCTACGAAAATCGAGCTTCTTTAAGGGCCAATTTTGGGCTCCCGGGGAGGCCCTGTGACGAAAACTCGGCGAAAAGTCATATAAGACGAGGCCCGTTGGACCCCTAATTTTGCACAAATCATTTATGGGGTACACTAAGATCAATGGAGTCTATGAAATCCGCATTCGGAACTCCTACGAAAATCGAGCTTCTTTAAGGGCCAATTTTGGGCTCACGGGGAGGCCCTGTGACGAAAACTCGGCGAAAAGTCATATAAGACGAGGCCCGTTGGACCCCTAATTTTGCACACATCATTTATGGGGTACACTAAGATCAATGGAGTCGATGAAATCCGCATTCGGAACTCCTACGAAAATCGAGCTTCTTTAAGGGCCAATTTTGGGCTCCCGGGGAGGCCCTGTGACGAAAACTCAGTGAAAAGTCATATAAGACGAGGCCCGTTGGACCCCTAATTTTGCACACATCATTTATGGGGTACACTAAGATCAATGGAGTCGATGAAATCCGCATTCGGAACTCCTACGAAAATCGACCTTCATTAAGGGCCAATTTTGGGCTCCCGGGGAGGCCCTGTGACGAAAACTCGGTGAAAAGTCATATAAGACGAGGCCCGTTGGACCCCTAATTTTGCACACAACCTTTTAGGGGTACACTAAGATCAATGGAGTCGATGAAATCCGCATTCGGAACTCCTACGAAAATCGAGCTTCTTTAAGGGCCAATTTTGGGCTCCCGGGGAGGCCCTGTGACGAAAACTCGGTGAAAAGTCATATAAGACGAGGCCCGTTGGACCCCTAATTTTGCACACATCATTTATGGGGTACACTAAGATCAATGGAGTCGATGAAATCGCCATTCGGAACTCCAACGAAAATCGACCTTCATTAAGGGCCAATTTTGGGCTCCCGGGTAGGCCCTGTGACGAAAACTCGGTGAAAAGTCATATAAGACGAGGCCCGTTGGACCCCTAATTTTGCACACAACCTTTTAGGGGTACACTAAGATCAATGGAGTCGATGAAATTCCCATTCGGAACTCTTACGAAAATTGAACTTCATTAAGGGCCAATTTTGGGCTCCCGGGGAGGCCCTGTGACGAAAACTCGGTGAAAAGTCATATAAGACGAGGCCCGTTGGACCCCTAATTTTGCACAAATCATTTATGGGGTACACTAAGATCAATGGAGTCGATGAAATCCGCATTCGGAACTCCTACGAAAATCGAGCTTCTTTAAGGGCTAATTTTGGGCTCCCGGGGAGGCCCTGTGACGAAAACTCGGTGAAAAGTCATATAAGACGAGGCCCGTTGGACCCCTAATTTTGCACACAACCTTTTAGGGGTACACTAAGATCAATGGAGTCGATGAAATCCCCATTCGGAACTCCAACGAAAATCGACCTTCATTAAGGGCCAATTTTGGGCTCCCGGGGAGGCCATGTGACGAAAACTCGGTGAAAAGTCATATAAGACGAGGCCCGTTGGACCCCTAATTTTGCACACAACCTTTTAGGGGTACACTAAGATCAATGGAGTCGATGAAATTCCCATTCGGAACTCTTACGAAAATCGAACTTCATTAAGGGCCAATTTTGGGCTCCCGGGGAGGCCCTGTGACGAAAACTCGGTGAAAAGTCATATAAGACGAGGCCCGTTGGACCCCTAATTTTGCACACAACCTTTTAGGGGTACACTAAGATCAATGGAGTCGATGAAATTCCCATTCGGAACTCTTACGAAAATCGAACTTCATTAAGGGCCAATTTTGGGCTCCCGGGGAGGCCCTGTGACGAAAACTCGGTCAAAAGTCATATAAGACGAGGCCCGTTGGACCCCTAATTTTGCACACAACCTTTTAGGTGTACACTAAGATCAATGGAGTCGATGAAATTCCCATTCGGAACTCTTACGAAAATCGAACTTCATTAAGGGCCAATTTTGGGCTCCCGGGGAGGCCCTGTGACGAAAACTCGGTGAAAAGTCATATAAGACGAGGCCCGTTGGACCCCTAATTTTGCACACATCATTTATGGGGTACACTAAGATCAATGGAGTCGATGAAATCGCCATTCGGAACTCCAACGAAAATCGACCTTCATTAAGGGCCAATTTTGGGCTCCCGGGTAGGCCCTGTGACGAAAACTCGGTGAAAAGTCATATAAGACGAGGCCCGTTGGACCCCTAATTTTGCACAAATCATTTATGGGGTACACTAAGATCAATGGAGTCGATGAAATCCGCATTCGGAACTCCTACGAAAATCGAGCTTCTTTAAGGGCTAATTTTGGGCTCCCGGGGAGGCCCTGTGACGAAAACTCGGTGAAAAGTCATATAAGACGAGGCCCGTTGGACCCCTAATTTTGCACACAACCTTTTAGGGGTACACTAAGATCAATGGAGTCGATGAAATCCCCATTCGGAACTCCAACGAAAATCGACCTTCATTAAGGGCCAATTTTGGGCTCCAGGGGAGGCCATGTGACGAAAACTCGGTGAAAAGTCATATAAGACGAGGCCCGTTGGACCCCTAATTTTGCACACAACCTTTTAGGGGTACAATAAGATCAATGGAGTCGATGAAATTCCCATTCGGAACTCTTACGAAAATCGAACTTCATTAAGGGCCAATTTTGGGCTCCCGGGGAGGCCCTGTGACGAAAACTCGGTGAAAAGTCATATAAGACGAGGCCCGTTGGACCCCTAATTTTGCACACAACCTTTTAGGGGTACACTAAGATCAATGGAGTCGATGAAATTCCCATTCGGAACTCTTACGAAAATCGAACTTCATTAAGGGCCAATTTTGGGCTCCCGGGGAGGCCCTGTGACGAAAACTCGGTGAAAAGTCATATAAGACGAGGCCCGTTGGACCCCTAATTTTGCACACAACCTTTTAGGGGTACACTAAGATCAATGGAGTCGATGAAATTCCCATTCGGAACTCTTACGAAAATTGAACTTCATTAAGGGCCAATTTTGGGCTCCCGGGGAGGCCCTGTGACGAAAACTCGGTGAAAAGTCATATAAGACGAGGCCCGTTGGACCCCTAATTTTGCACAAATCATTTATGGGGTACACTAAGATCAATGGAGTCGATGAAATCCGCATTCGGAACTCCTACGAAAATCGAGCTTCTTTAAGGGCTAATTTTGGGCTCCCGGGGAGGCCCTGTGACGAAAACTCGGTGAAAAGTCATATAAGACGAGGCCCGTTGGACCCCTAATTTTGCACACAACCTTTTAGGGGTACA
This sequence comes from Oxyria digyna, assembly GCA_029168935.1. Classification (NCBI taxonomy): domain Eukaryota; kingdom Viridiplantae; phylum Streptophyta; class Magnoliopsida; order Caryophyllales; family Polygonaceae; genus Oxyria; species Oxyria digyna. Next base: position 315,064 of record JAPVLV010000001.1, on the reverse strand, counting down.
CTAAGATCAATGGAGTCGATGAAATCCCCATTCGGAACTCCAACGAAAATCGACCTTCATTAAGGGCCAATTTTGGGCTCCCGGGGAGGCCATGTGACGAAAACTCGGTGAAAAGTCATATAAGACGAGGCCCGTTGGACCCCTAATTTTGCACACAACCTTTTAGGGGTACACTAAGATCAATGGAGTCGATGAAATTCCCATTCGGAACTCTTACGAAAATCGAACTTCATTAAGGGCCAATTTTGGGCTCCCGGGGAGGCCCTGTGACGAAAACTCGGTGAAAAGTCATATAAGACGAGGCCCGTTGGACCCCTAATTTTGCACACAACCTTTTAGGGGTACACTAAGATCAATGGAGTCGATGAAATTCCCATTCGGAACTCTTACGAAAATCGAACTTCATTAAGGGCCAATTTTGGGCTCCCGGGGAGGCCCTGTGACGAAAACTCGGTGAAAAGTCATATAAGACGAGGCCCGTTGGACCCCTAATTTTGCACACAACCTTTTAGGGGTACACTAAGATCAATGGAGTCGATGAAATTCCCATTCGGAACTCTTACGAAAATCGAACTTCATTAAGGGCCAATTTTGGGCTCCCGGGGAGGCCCTGTGACGAAAACTCGGTGAAAAGTCATATAAGACGAGGCCCGTTGGACCCCTAATTTTGCACAAATCATTTATGGGGTACACTAAGATCAATGGAGTCGATGAAATCCGCATTCGGAACTCCTACGAAAATCGAGCTTCTTTAAGGGCTAATTTTGGGCTCCCGGGGAGGCCCTGTGACGAAAACTCGGTGAAAAGTCATATAAGACGAGGCCCGTTGGACCCCTAATTTTGCACACAACCTTTTAGGGGTACACTAAGATCAATGGAGTCGATGAAATCCGCATTCGGAACTCCTACGAAAATCGAGCTTCTTTAAGGGCCAATTTTGGGCTCTCGGGGAGGCCCTGTGACGAAAACTCGGTGAAAAGTCATATAAGACGAGGCTCGTTGGACCCCTAATTTTGCACACAACCTTTTAGGGGTACACTAAGATCAATGGAGTCGATGAAATCCCCATTCGGAACTCCAACGAAAATCGACCTTCATTAAGGGCCAATTTTGGGCTCCCGGGGAGGCCCTGTGACGAAAACTCGGTGAAAAGTCATATAAGACGAGGCCCGTTGGACCCCTAATTTTGCACACAACCTTTTAGGGGTACACTAAGATCAATGGAGTCGATGAAATTCCCATTCGGAACTCTTACGAAAATCGACCTTCATTAAGGGCCAATTTTGGGCTCCCGGGTAGGCCCTGTGACGAAAACTCGGTGAAAAGTCATATAAGACGAGGCCCGTTGGACCCCTAATTTTGCACACAACCTTTTAGGGGTCCACTAAGATCAATGGAGTCGATGAAATCCCCATTCGGAACTCCAACGAAAATCGACCTTCATTAAGGGCCAATTTTGGGCTCCCGGGGAGGCCCTGTGACGAAAACTCGGTGAAAAGTCATATAAGACGAGGCCCGTTGGACCCCTAATTTTGCACACAACCTTTTAGGGGTACACTAAGATCAATGGAGTCGATGAAATCCGCATTCGGAACTCCTACGAAAATCGACCTTCATTAAGGGCCAATTTTGGGCTCCCGGGGAGGCCCTGTGACGAAAACTCGGTGAAAAGTCATATAAGACGAGGCCCGTTGGACCCCTAATTTTGCACACAACCTTTTAGGGGTACACTAAGATCAATGGAGTCGATGAAATCCGCATTCGGAACTCCTACGAAAATCGAGCTTCTTTAAGGGCCAATTTTGGGCTCTCGGGGAGGCCCTGTGACGAAAACTCGGTGAAAAGTCATATAAGACGAGGCCCGTTGGACCCCTAATTTTGCACACAACCTTTTAGGGGTACACTAAGATCAATGGAGTCGATGAAATTCCCATTCGGAACTCTTACGAAAATCGAACTTCATTAAGGGCCAATTTTGGGCTCCCGGGGAGGCCCTGTGACGAAAACTCGGTGAAAAGTCATATAAGACGAGGCCCGTTGGACCCCTAATTTTGCACACAACCTTTTAGGGGTACACTAAGATCAATGGAGTCGATGAAATTCCCATTTGGAACTCTTACGAAAATTGAACTTCATTAAGGGCCAATTTTGGGCTCCCGGGGAGGCCCTGTGACGAAAACTCGGTGAAAAGTCATATAAGACGAGGCCCGTTGGACCCCTAATTTTGCACAAATCATTTATGGGGTACACTAAGATCAATGGAGTCGATGAAATCCGCATTCGGAACTCCTACGAAAATCGAGCTTCTTTAAGGGCTAATTTTGGGCTCCCGGGGAGGCCCTGTGACGAAAACTCGGTGAAAAGTCATATAAGACGAGGCCCGTTGGACCCCTAATTTTGCACACAACCTTTTAGGGGTACACTAAGATCAATGGAGTCGATGAAATCCCCATTCGGAACTCCAACGAAAATCGACCTTCATTAAGGGCCAATTTTGGGCTCCCGGGGAGGCCATGTGACGAAAACTCGGTGAAAAGTCATATAAGACGAGGCCCGTTGGACCCCTAATTTTGCACACAACCTTTTAGGGGTACACTAAGATCAATGGAGTCGATGAAATTCCCATTCGGAACTCTTACGAAAATCGAACTTCATTAAGGGCCAATTTTGGGCTCCCGGGGAGGCCCTGTGACGAAAACTCGGTGAAAAGTCATATAAGACGAGGCCCGTTGGACCCCTAATTTTGCACACAACCTTTTAGGGGTACACTAAGATCAATGGAGTCGATGAAATTCCCATTCGGAACTCTTACGAAAATCGAACTTCATTAAGGGCCAATTTTGGGCTCCCGGGGAGGCCCTGTGACGAAAACTCGGTGAAAAGTCATATAAGACGAGGCCCGTTGGACCCCTAATTTTGCACACAACCTTTTAGGGGTACACTAAGATCAATGGAGTCGATGAAATTCCCATTCGGAACTCTTACGAAAATCGAACTTCATTAAGGGCCAATTTTGGGCTCCCGGGGAGGCCCTGTGACGAAAACTCGGTGAAAAGTCATATAAGACGAGGCCCGTTGGACCCCTAATTTTGCACAAATCATTTATGGGGTACACTAAGATCAATGGAGTCGATGAAATCCGCATTCGGAACTCCTACGAAAATCGAGCTTCTTTAAGGGCTAATTTTGGGCTCCCGGGGAGGCCCTGTGACGAAAACTCGGTGAAAAGTCATATAAGACGAGGCCCGTTGGACCCCTAATTTTGCACACAACCTTTTAGGGGTACACTAAGATCAATGGAGTCGATGAAATCCGCATTCGGAACTCCAACGAAAATCGACCTTCATTAAGGGCCAATTTTGGGCTCCCGGGGAGGCCCTGTGACGAAAACTCGGTGAAAAGTCATATAAGACGAGGCCCGTTGGACCCCTAATTTTGCACACAACCTTTTAGGGGTACACTAAGATCAATGGAGTCGATGAAATTCCCATTCGGAACTCTTACGAAAATCGAACTTCATTAAGGGCCAATTTTGGGCTCCCGGGGAGGCCCTGTGACGAAAACTCGGTGAAAAGTCATATAAGACGAGGCCCGTTGGACCCCTAATTTTGCACAAATCATTTATGGGGTACACTAAGATCAATGGAGTCGATGAAATCCGCATTCGGAACTCCTACGAAAATCGAGCTTCTTTAAGGGCTAATTTTGGGCTCCCGGGGAGGCCCTGTGACGAAAACTCGGTGAAAAGTCATATAAGACGAGGCCCGTTGGACCCCTAATTTTGCACAAATCATTTATGGGGTACACTAAGATCAATGGAGTCGATGAAATCCGCATTCGGAACTCCTACGAAAATCGAGCTTCTTTAAGGGCTAATTTTGGGCTCCCGGGGAGGCCCTGTGACGAAAACTCGGTGAAAAGTCATATAAGACGAGGCCCGTTGGACCCCTAATTTTGCACACAACCTTTTAGGGGTACACTAAGATCAATGGAGTCGATGAAATCCCCATTCGGAACTCCAACGAAAATCGACCTTCATTAAGGGCCAATTTTGGGCTCCCGGGGAGGCCCTGTGACGAAAACTCGGTGAAAAGTCATATAAGACGAGGCCCGTTGGACCCCTAATTTTGCACACAACCTTTTAGGGGTACACTAAGATCAATGGAGTCGATGAAATTCCCATTCGGAACTCTTACGAAAATCGACCTTCATTAAGGGCCAATTTTGGGCTCCCGGGGAGGCCCTGTGACGAAAACTCGGTGAAAAGTCATATAAGACGAGGCCCGTTGGACCCCTAATTTTGCACACATCATTTATTGGGTACACTAAGATCAATGGAGTCGACGAAATCCCCATTCGGAGCTCGTACGAAAATCGACCTTCTTTAAGGGCCAATTTTGGGCTCCCGGGGAGGCCCTGTGACGAAAACTCGGTGAAAAGTCATATAAATCGAGGCCCGTTGGACCCCTAATTTTGCACACAACCTTTTAGGGGTACACTAAGATCAATGGAGTCGATGAAATCCGCATTCGGAACTCCTACGAAAATCGAGCTTCTTTAAGGGCCAATTTTGGGCTCCCGGGGAGGCCCTGTGACGAAAACTCGGTGAAAAGTCATATGAGACGAGGCCCGTTGGACCCCTAATTTTGCACACAACCTTTTAGGGGTACACTAAGATCAATGGAGTCGATGAAATCCCCATTCGGAACTCCAACGAAAATCGACCTTCATTAAGGGCCAATTTTGGGCTCTCGGGGAGGCCCTTTGACGAAAACTCGGTGAAAACTCATATAAGACGAGGCCCGTTGGACCCCTAATTTTGCACACATCATTTATGGGGTACACTAAGATCAATGGAGTCGATGAAATCCGCATTCGGAACTCCAACGAAAATCGACCTTCATTAAGGGCCAATTTTGGGCTCCCGGGGAGGCCCTGTGACGAAAACTCGGTGAAAAGTCATATAAGACGAGGCCCGTTGGACCCCTAATTTTGCACACAACCTTTTAGGGGTACACTAAGATCAATGGAGTCGATGAAATTCCCATTCGGAACTCTTACAAAAATCGAACTTCATTAAGGGCCAATTTTGGGCTCCCGGGGAGGCCCTGTGACGAAAACTCGGTGAAAAGTCATATAAGACGAGGCCCGTTGGACCCCTAATTTTGCACACAACCTTTTAGGGGTACACTAAGATCAATGGAGTCGATGAAATTCCCATTCGGAACTCTTACGAAAATCGACCTTCATTAAGGGCCAATTTTGGGCTCCCGGGGAGGCCCTGTGACGAAAACTCGGTGAAAAGTCATATAAAACGAGGCCCGTTGGACCCCTAATTTTGCACACATCATTTATTGGGTACACTAAGATCAATGGAGTCGACGAAATCCCCATTCGGAACTCCAACGAAAATCGACCTTCATTAAGGGCCAATTTTGGGCTCCCGGGGAGGCCCTGTGACGAAAACTCGGTGAAAAGTCATATAAGACGAGGCCCGTTGGACCCCTAATTTTGCACACAACCTTTTAGGGGTACACTAAGATCAATGGAGTCGATGAAATCCCCATTCGGAACTCCAACGAAAATCGACCTTCATTAAGGGCCAATTTTGGGCTCCCGGGTAGGCCCTGTGACGAAAACTCGGTGAAAAGTCATATAAGACGAGGCCCGTTGGACCCCTAATTTTGCACACAACCTTTTAGGGGTCCACTAAGATCAATGGAGTCGATGAAATCCCCATTCGGAACTCCAACGAAAATCGAGCTTCTTTAAGGGCCAATTTTGGGCTCTCGGGGAGGCCCTGTGACGAAAACTCGGTGAAAAGTCATATAAGACGAGGCCCGTTGGACCCCTAATTTTGCACACAACCTTTTAGGGGTACACTAAGATCAATGGAGTTGATGAAATTCCCATTCGGAACTCTTACGAAAATCGACCTTCATTAAGGGCCAATTTTGGGCTCCCGGGGAGGCCCTGTGACGAAAACTCGGTGAAAAGTCATATAAGACGAGGCCCGTTGGACCCCTAATTTTGCACACAACCTTTTAGGGGTACACTAAGATCAATGGAGTCGATGAAATTCCCATTCGGAACTCTTACGAAAATCGACCTTCATTAAGGGCCAATTTTGGGCTCCCGGGGAGGCCCTGTAACGAAAACTCGGTGAAAAGTCATATAAGACGAGGCCCGTTGGACCCCTAATTTTGCACACATCATTTATTGGGTACACTAAGATCAATGGATTCGACGAAATCCCCATTCGGAGCTCGTACGAAAATCGACCTTCTTTAAGGGCCAATTTTGGGCTCCCGGGGAGGCCCTGTGACGAAAACTCGGTGAAAAGTCATATAAGACGAGGCCCGTTGGACCCCTAATTTTGCACACAACCTTTTAGGGGTACACTAAGATCAATGGAGTCGATGAAATCCGCATTCGGAACTCCTACGAAAATCGAGCTTCTTTAAGGGCCAATTTTGGGCTCCCGGGGAGGCCCTGTGACGAAAACTCGGTGAAAAGTCATATGAGACGAGGCCCGTTGGACCCCTAATTTTGCACACAACCTTTTAGGGGTACACTAAGATCAATGGAGTCGATGAAATCCCCATTCGGAACTCCAACGAAAATCGACCTTCATTAAGGGCCAATTTTGGGCTCTCGGGGAGGCCCTGTGACGAAAACTCGGTGAAAACTCATATAAGACGAGGCCCGTTGGACCCCTAATTTTGCACACATCATTTATGGGGTACACTAAGATCAATGGAGTCGATGAAATCCGCATTCGGAACTCCAACGAAAATCGACCTTCATTAAGGGCCAATTTTGGGCTCCCGGGGAGGCCCTGTGACGAAAACTCGGTGAAAAGTCATATAAGACGAGGCCCGTTGGACCCCTAATTTTGCACACAACCTTTTAGGGGTACACTAAGATCAATGGAGTCAATGAAATCCGCATTCGGAACTCCTACGAAAATCGAGCTTCTTTAAGGGCCAATTTTGGGCTCCCGGGGAGGCCCTGTGACGAAAACTCGGTGAAAAGTCATATAAGACGAGGCCCGTTGGACCCCTAATTTTGCACACAACCTTTTAGGGGTACACTAAGATCAATGGAGTCGATGAAATCCCCATTCGGAACTCCAACGAAAATCGACCTTCATTAAGGGCCAATTTTGGGCTCCCGGGGAGGCCCTGTGACGAAAACTCGGTGAAAAGTCATATAAGACGAGGCCCGTTGGACCCCTAATTTTGCACACAACCTTTTAGGGGTACACTAAGATCAATGGAGTCGATGAAATTCCCATTCGGAACTCTTACGAAAATCGAACTTCATTAAGGGCCAATTTTGGGCTCCCGGGGAGGCCCTGTGACGAAAACTCGGTGAAAAGTCATATAAGACGAGGCCCGTTGGACCCCTAATTTTGCACACAACCTTTTAGGGGTACACTAAGATCAATGGAGTCGATGAAATTCCCATTCGGAACTCTTACGAAAATCGACCTTCATTAAGGGCCAATTTTGGGCTCCCGGGGAGGCCCTGTGACGAAAACTCGGTGAAAAGTCATATAAGACGAGGCCCGTTGGACCCCTAATTTTGCACACAACCTTTTAGGGGTACACTAAGATCAATGGAGTCGATGAAATTCCCATTCGGAACTCTTACGAAAATCGAACTTCATTAAGGGCCAATTTTGGGCTCCCGGGGAGGCCCTGTGACGAAAACTCGGTGAAAAGTCATATAAGACGAGGCCCGTTGGACCCCTAATTTTGCACACAACCTTTTAGGGGTACACTAAGATCAATGGAGTCGATGAAATTTCCATTCGGAACTCCTACGAAAATCTACCTTCTCTAAGGGCCAATTTTGGGCTCCCGGGGAGGCCCTGTGACGAAAACTCGGTGAAAAGTCATATAAGACGAGGCCCGTTGGACCCCTAATTTTGCACACATCATTTATTGGGTACACTAAGATCAATGGAGTCGACGAAATCCCCATTCGGAGCTCGTACGAAAATCGACCTTCTTTAAGGGCCAATTTTGGGCTCCCGGGGAGGCCCTGTGACGAAAACTCGGTGAAAAGTCATATAAGACGAGGCCCGTTGGACCCCTAATTTTGCACACAACCTTTTAGGGGTACACTAAGATCAATGGAGTCGATGAAATCCGCATTCGGAACTCCTACGAAAATCGAGCTTCTTTAAGGGCCAATTTTGGGCTCCCGGGGAGGCCCTGTGACGAAAACTCGGTGAAAAGTCATATGAGACGAGGCCCGTTGGACCCCTAATTTTGCACACAACCTTTTAGGGGTACACTAAGATCAATGGAGTCGATGAAATCCCCATTCGGAACTCCAACGAAAATCGACCTTCATTAAGGGCCAATTTTGGGCTCTCGGGGAGGCCCTGTGACGAAAACTCGGTGAAAACTCATATAAGACGAGGCCCGTTGGACCCCTAATTTTGCACACATCATTTATGGGGTACACTAAGATCAATGGAGTCGATGAAATCCGCATTCGGAACTCCAACGAAAATCGACCTTCATTAAGGGCCAATTTTGGGCTCCCGGGGAGGCCCTGTGACGAAAACTCGGTGAAAAGTCATATAAGACGAGGCCCGTTGGACCCCTAATTTTGCACACAACCTTTTAGGGGTACACTAAGATCAATGGAGTCGATGAAATTCCCATTCGGAACTCTTACGAAAATCGAACTTCATTAAGGGCCAATTTTGGGCTCCCGGGGAGGCCCTGTGACGAAAACTCGGTGAAAAGTCATATAAGACGAGGCCCGTTGGACCCCTAATTTTGCACACAACCTTTTAGGGGTACACTAAGATCAATGGAGTCGATGAAATCCCCATTCGGAACTCCAACGAAAATCGACCTTCATTAAGGGCCAATTTTGGGCTCCCGGGGAGGCCCTGTGACGAAAACTCGGTGAAAAGTCATATAAGACGAGGCCCGTTGGACCCCTAATTTTGCACACAACCTTTTAGGGGTACACTAAGATCAATGGAGTCGATGAAATCCGAATTCGGAACTCCTACGAAAATCGAGCTTCTTTAAGGGCCAAATTTGGGCTCCCGGGGAGGCCCTGTGACGAAAACTCGGTGAAAACTCATATAAGACGAGGCCCGTTGGACCCCTAATTTTGCACACATCATTTATGGGGTACACTAAGATCAATGGAGTCGATGAAATACGCATTCGGAACTCCAATGAAAATCGACCTTCATTAAGGGCCAATTTTGGGCTCCCGGGGAGGCCCTGTGACGAAAACTCGGTGAAAAGTCATATAAGACGAGGCCCGTTTGACCCCTAATTTTGCACACATCATTTATGGGGTACCCATAGGTCACTGGAGTCGATGAAATCCGCATTCGGAACTCCTACGAAAATCGAGCTTCTTTAAGGGCCAATTTTGGGCTCCCGGGGAGGCCCTGTGACGAAAACTCGGTGAAAAGTCATATAAGACGAGGCCCGTTTGACCCCTAATTTTGCACACATCATTTATGGGGTACCCATAGGTCACTGGAGTCGATGAAATCCGCATTCGGAACTCCTACGAAAATCGACCTTCTTTAAGGGCCAATTTTGGGCTCCCGGGGAGGCCCTGTGACGAAAACTCGGTCAAAAGTCATATAAGACGAGGCCCGTTGGACCCCTAATTTTGCACACAACCTTTTAGGGGTACACTAAGATCAATGGAGTCGATGAAATCCGAATTCGGAACTCCTACGAAAATCGAGCTTCTTTAAGGGCCAAATTTGGGCTCCCGGGGAGGCCCTGTGACGAAAACTCGGTCAAAAGTCATATAAGACGAGGCCCGTTGGACCCCTAATTTTGCACACAACCTTTTAGGGGTACCCATAGGTCACTGGAGTCGATGAAATCCGCATTCGGAACTCCTACGAAAATCGAGCTTCTTTAAGGGCCAATTTTGGGCTCCCGGGGAGGCCCTGTGACGAAAACTCGTTGAAAAGTCATATAAGACGAGGCCCGTTGGACCCCTAATTTTGCACACAACCTTTTAGGGGTACACTAAGATCAATGGAGTCGATGAAATCCGAATTCGGAACTCCTACGAAAATCGAGCTTCTTTAAGGGCCAAATTTGGGCTCCCGGGGAGGCCCTGTGACGAAAACTCGGTGAAAACTCATATAAGACGAGGCCCGTTGGACCCCTAATTTTGCACACATCATTTATGGGGTACACTAAGATCAATGGAGTCGATGAAATCCGCATTCGGAACTCCAATGAAAATCGACCTTCATTAAGGGCCAATTTTGGGCTCCCGGGGAGGCCCTGTGACGAAAACTCGGTGAAAAGTCATATAAGACGAGGCCCGTTTGACCCCTAATTTTGCACACATCATTTATGGGGTACCCATAGGTCACTGGAGTCGATGAAATCCGCATTCGGAACTCCTACGAAAATCGAGCTTCTTTAAGGGCCAATTTTGGGCTCCCGGGGAGGCCCTGTGACGAAAACTCGGTGAAAAGTCATATAAGACGAGGCCCGTTTGACCCCTAATTTTGCACACATCATTTATGGGGTACCCATAGGTCACTGGAGTCGATGAAATCCGCATTCGGAACTCCTACGAAAATCGACCTTCTTTAAGGGCCAATTTTGGGCTCCCGGGGAGGCCCTGTGACGAAAACTCGGTCAAAAGTCATATAAGACGAGGCGCGTTGGACCCCTAATTTTGCACACAACCTTTTAGGGGTACACTAAGATCAATGGAGTCGATGAAATCCGCATTCGGAACTCCTACGAAAATCGAGCTTCTTTAAGGGCCAATTTTGGGCTCCCGGGGAGGCCCTGTGACGAAAACTCGGTCAAAAGTCATATAAGACGAGGCCCGTTGGACCCCTAATTTTGCACACATCATTTATGGGGTACACTTAGGTCACTGGAGTCGATGAAATTCCCATTCGGAACTCCTACGAAAATCGAGCTTCTTTAAGGGCCAATTTTGGGCTCCCGGGGAGGCCCTGTGACGAAAACTCGGTCAAAAGTCATATAAGACGAGGCCCGTTGGACCCCTAATTTTGCACACAACCTTTTAGGGGTACCCATAGGTCACTGGAGTCGATGAAATCCGCATTCGGAACTCCTACGAAAATCGAGCTTCTTTAAGGGCCAATTTTGGGCTCCCGGGGAGGCCCTGTGACGAAAACTCGGTGAAAAGTCATATAAGACGAGGCCCGTTTGACCCCTAATTTTGCACACATCATTTATGGGGTACCCATAGGTCACTGGAGTCGATGAAATCCGCATTCGGAACTCCTACGAAAATCGAGCTTCTTTAAGGGCCAAATTTGGGCTCCCGGGGAGGCCCTGTGACGAAAACTCGGTGAAAACTCATATAAGACGAGGCCCGTTGGACCCCTAATTTTGCACACATCATTTATGGGGTACACTAAGATCAATGGAGTCGATGAAATCCGCATTCGGAACTCCTACGAAAATCGAGCTTCTTTAAGGGCCAATTTTGGGCTCCCGAGGAGGCCCTGTGACGAAAACTCGGTGAAAAGTCATATGAGACGAGGCCCGTTGGACCCCTAATTTTGCACACAACCTTTTAGGGGTACACTAAGATCAATGGAGTCGATGAAATCCCCATTCGGAACTCCAACGAAAATCGACCTTCATTAAGGGCCAATTTTGGGCTCTCGGGGAGGCCCTGTGACGAAAACTCGGTGAAAACTCATATAAGACGAGGCCCGTTGGACCCCTAATTTTGCACACATCATTTATGGGGTACACTAAGATCAATGGAGTCGATGAAATCCGCATTCGGAACTCCAACGAAAATCGACCTTCATTAAGGGCCAATTTTGGGCTCCCGGGGAGGCCCTGTGACGAAAACTCGGTGAAAAGTCATATAAGACGAGGCCCGTTGGACCCCTAATTTTGCACACAACCTTTTAGGGGTACACTAAGATCAATGGAGTCGATGAAATTCCCATTCGGAACTCTTACGAAAATCGAACTTCATTACGGGCCAATTTTGGGCTCCCGGGGAGGCCCTGTGACGAAAACTCGGTGAAAAGTCATATAAGACGAGGCCCGTTGGACCCCTAATTTTGCACACATCATTTATTGGGTACACTAAGATCAATGGAGTCGATGAAATCCGCATTCGGAACTCCTACGAAAATCGAGCTTCTTTAAGGGCCAATTTCGGGCTCCCGGGGAGGCCCTGTGACGAAAACTCGGTGAAAAGTCATATAAGACGAGGCCCGTTGGACCCCTAATTTTGCACACAACCTTTTAGGGGTACACTAAGATCAACGGAGTCGATGAAATCCCCATTCGGAACTCCAACGAAAATCGACCTTCATTAAGGGCCAATTTTGGGCTCCCGGGGAGGCCCTGTGACGAAAACTCGGTGAAAAGTCATATAAGACGAGGCCCGTTCGACCCCTAATTTTGCACACAACCTTTTAGGGGTACACTAAGATCAATGGAGTCGATGAAATTCCCATTCGGAACTCTTACGAAAATCGAACTTCATTAAGGGCCAATTTTGGGCTCCCGGGGAGGCCCTGTGACGAAAACTCGGTGAAAAGTCATATAAGACGAGGCCCGTTGGACCCCTAATTTTGCACACAACCTTTTAGGGGTACACTAAGATCAATGGAGTCGATGAAATTCCCATTCGGAACTCTTACGAAAATCGACCTTCATTAAGGGCCAATTTTGGGCTCCCGGGAGGCCCTGTGACGAAAACTCGGTGAAAAGTCATATAAGACGAGGCCCGTTGGACCCCTAATTTTGCACACAACCTTTTAGGGGTACACTAAGATCAATGGAGTCGATGAAATCCGCATTCGGAACTCCTACGAAAATCGAGCTTCTTTAAGGGCCAATTTTGGGCTCCCGGGGAGGCCCTGTGACGAAAACTCGGTCAAAAGTCATATAAGACGAGGCCCGTTTGACCCCTAATTTTGCACACATCATTTATGGGGTACCCATAGGTCACTGGAGTCGATGAAATCCGCATTCGGAACTCCTACGAAAATCGACCTTCTTTAAGGGCCAATTTTGGGCTCCCGGGGAGGCCCTGTGACGAAAACTCGGTCAAAAGTCATATAAGACGAGGCCCGTTGGACCCCTAATTTTGCACACAACCTTTTAGGGGTACACTAAGATCAATGGAGTCGATGAAATCCGCATTCGGAACTCCTACGAAAATCGACCTTCTTTAAGGGCCAATTTTGGGCTCCCGGGGAGGCCCTGTGACGAAAACTCGGTCAAAAGTCATATAAGACGAGGCCCGTTGGACCCCTAATTTTGCACACAACCTTTTAGGGGTACCCATAGGTCACTGGAGTCGATGAAATCCGCATTCGGAGCTCCTACGAAAATCGAGCTTCTTTAAGGGCCAATTTTGGGCTCCCGGGGAGGCCCTGTGACGAAAACTCGGTGAAAAGTCATATAAGACGAGGCCCGTTTGACCCCTAATTTTGCACACATCATTTATGGGGTACCCATAGGTCACTGGAGTCGATGAAATCCGCATTCGGAACTCCTACGAAAATCGACCTTCTTTAAGGGCCAATTTTGGGCTCCCGGGGAGGCCCTGTGACGAAAACTCGGTGAAAAGTCATATAAGACGAGGCCCGTTGGACCCCTAATTTTGCACACAACCTTTTAGGGGTACACTAAGATCAATGGAGTCGATGAAATCCGCATTCGGAACTCCTACGAAAATCGACCTTCTTTAAGGGCCAATTTTGGGCTCCCGGGGAGGCCCTGTGACGAAAACTCGGTGAAAAGTCATATAAGACGAGGCCCGTTGGACCCCTAATTTTGCACACAACCTTTTAGGGGTACCCATAGGTCACTGGAGTCGATGAAATCCGCATTCGGAACTCCTACGAAAATCGAGCTTCTTTAAGGGCCAATTTTGGGCTCCCGGGGAGGCCCTGTGACGAAAACTCGGTCAAAAGTCATATAAGACGAGGCCCGTTGGACCCCTAATTTTGCACACATCATTTATGGGGTACACTTAGGTCACTGGAGTCGATGAAATTCCCATTCGGAACTCCTACGAAAATCGAGCTTCTTTAAGGGCCAATTTAGGGCTCCCGGGGAGGCCCTGTGACGAAAACTCGGTCAAAAGTCATATAAGACGAGGCCCGTTGGACCCCTAATTTTGCACACAACCTTTTAGGGGTACCCATAGGTCACTGGAGTCGATGAAATCCGCATTCGGAACTCCTACGAAAATCGAGCTTCTTTAAGGGCCAATTTTGGGCTCCCGGGGAGGCCCTGTGACGAAAACTCGGTGAAAAGTCATATAAGACGAGGCCCGTTTGACCCCTAATTTTGCACACATCATTTATGGGGTACCCATAGGTCACTGGAGTCGATGAAATCCGCATTCGGAACTCCTACGAAAATCGACCTTCTTTAAGGGCCAATTTTGGGCTCCCGGGGAGGCCCTGTGACGAAAACTCGGTCAAAAGTCATATAAGACGAGGCCCGTTGGACCCCTAATTTTGCACACAACCTTTTAGGGGTACACTAAGATCAATGGAGTCGATGAAATCCGCATTCGGAACTCCTACGAAAATCGAGCTTCTTTAAGGGCCAATTTTGGGCTCCCGGGGAGGCCCTGTGACGAAAACTCGGTCAAAAGTCATATAAGACGAGGCCCGTTGGACCCCTAATTTTGCACACATCATTTATGGGGTACACTTAGGTCACTGGAGTCGATGAAATTCCCATTCGGAACTCCTACGAAAATCGAGCTTCTTTAAGGGCCAATTTTGGGCTCCCGGGGAGGCCCTGTGACGAAAACTCGGTCAAAAGTCATATAAGACGAGGCCCGTTGGACCCCTAATTTTGCACACAACCTTTTAGGGGTACCCATAGGTCACTGGAGTCGATGAAATCCGCATTCGGAACTCCTACGAAAATCGAGCTTCTTTAAGGGCCAATTTTGGGCTCCCGGGGAGGCCCTGTGACGAAAACTCGGTCAAAAGTCATATAAGACGAGGCCCGTTTGACCCCTAATTTTTCACACATCATTTATGGGGTACCCATAGGTCACTGGAGTCGATGAAATCCGCATTCGGAACTCCTATGAAAATCGAGCTTCTTTAAGGGCCAATTTTGGGTTCCCGGGGAGGCCCTGTGACGAAAACTCGGTCAAAAGTCATATAAGACGAGGCCCGTTGGACCCCTAATTTTGCACACAACCTTTTAGGGGTACCCATAGGTCACTGGAGTCGATGAAATCCGCATTCGGAACTCCTACGAAAATCGAGCTTCTTTAAGGGCCAATTTTGGGCTCCCGGGGAGGCCCTGTGACGAAAACTCGGTGAAAAGTCATATAAGACGAGGCCCGTTGGACCCCTAATTTTGCACACAACCTTTTAGGGGTACACTAAGATCAATGGAGTCGATGAAATCCGCATTCGGAACTCCTACGAAAATCGAGCTTCTTTAAGGGCCAATTTTGGGCTCCCGGGGAGGCCCTGTGACGAAAACTCGGTGAAAAGTCATATAAGACGAGGCCCGTTGGACCCCTAATTTTGCACACATCATTTATGGGGTACACTTAGGTCACTGGAGTCGATGAAATTCCCATTCGGAACTCCTACGAAAATCGAGCTTCTTTAAGGGCCAATTTTGGGCTCCCGGGGAGGCCCTGTGACGAAAACTCGGTCAAAAGTCATATAAGACGAGGCCCGTTGGACCCCTAATTTTGCACACAACCTTTTAGGGGTACACTAAGATCAATGGAGTCGATGAAATCCGCATTCGGAACTCCTACGAAAATCGACCTTCTTTAAGGGCCAATTTTGGGCTCCCGGGGAGGCCCTGTGACGAAAACTCGGTCAAAAGTCATATAAGACGAGGCCCGTTGGACCCCTAATTTTGCACACAACCTTTTAGGGGTACCCATAGGTCACTGGAGTCGATGAAATCCGCATTCGGAACTTCTACGAAAATCGAGCTTCTTTAAGGGCCAATTTTGGGCTCCCGGGGAGGCCCTGTGACGAAAACTCGGTGAAAAGTCATATAAGACGAGGCCCGTTTGACCCCTAATTTTGCACACATCATTTATGGGGTACCCATAGGTCACTGGAGTCGATGAAATCCGCATTCGGAACTCCTACGAAAATCGACCTTCTTTAAGGGCCAATTTTGGGCTCCCGGGGAGGCCCTGTGACGAAAACTCGGTCAAAAGTCATATAAGACGAGGCCCGTTTGACCCCTAATTTTGCACACATCATTTATGGGGTACCCATAGGTCACAGGAGTCGATGAAATCCGCATTCGGAACTCCTACGAAAATCGACCTTCTTTAAGGGCCAATTTTGGGCTCCCGGGGAGGCCCTGTGACGAAAACTCGGTCAAAAGTCATATAAGACGAGGCCCGTTGGACCCCTAATTTTGCACACAACCTTTTAGGGGTACACTAAGATCAATGGAGTCGATGAAATCCGCATTCGGAACTCCTACGAAAATCGACCTTCTTTAAGGGCCAATTTTGGGCTCCCGGGGAGGCCCTGTGACGAAAACTCGGTGAAAAGTCATATAAGACGAGGCCCGTTGGACCCCTAATTTTGCACACAACCTTTTAGGGGTACCCATAGGTCACTGGAGTCGATGAAATCCGCATTCGGAACTCCTACGAAAATCGAGCTTCTTTAAGGGCCAATTTTGGGCTCCCGGGGAGGCCCTGTGACGAAAACTCGGTGAAAAGTCATATAAGACGAGGCCCGTTGGACCCCTAATTTTGCACACAACCTTTTAGGGGTACACTAAGATCAATGGAGTCGATGAAATCCGCATTCGGAACTCCTACGAAAATCGAGCTTCTTTAAGGGCCAATTTTGGGCTCCCGGGGAGGCCCTGTGACGAAAACTCGGTGAAAAGTCATATAAGACGAGGCCCGTTGGACCCCTAATTTTGCACACATCATTTATGGGGTACACTTAGGTCACTGGAGTCGATGAAATCCCCATTCGGAACTCCTACGAAAATCGAGCTTCTTTAAGGGCCAATTTTGGGCTCCCGGGGAGGCCCTGTGACGAAAACTCGGTGAAAAGTCATATAAGACGAGGCCCGTTGGACCCCTAATTTTGCACACAACCTTTTAGGGGTACACTAAGATCAATGGAGTCGATGAAATCCGCATTCGGAACTCCTACGAAAATCGAGCTTCTTTAAGGGCCAATTTTGGGCTCCCGGGGAGGCCCTGTGACGAAAACTCGGTCAAAAGTCATATAAGACGAGGCCCGTTGGACCCCTAATTTTGCACACATCATTTATGGGGTACACTTAGGTCACTGGAGTCGATGAAATTCCCATTCGGAACTCCTACGAAAATCGAGCTTCTTTAAGGGCCAATTTAGGGCTCCCGGGGAGGCCCTGTGACGAAAACTCGGTCAAAAGTCATATAAGACGAGGCCCGTTGGACCCCTAATTTTGCACACAACCTTTTAGGGGTACCCATAGGTCACTGGAGTCGATGAAATCCGCATTCGGAACTCCTACGAAAATCGAGCTTCTTTAAGGGCCAATTTTGGGCTCCCGGGGAGGCCCTGTGACGAAAACTCGGTGAAAAGTCATATAAGACGAGGCCCGTTTGACCCCTAATTTTGCACACATCATTTATGGGGTACCCATAGGTCACTGGAGTCGATGAAATCCGCATTCGGAACTCCTACGAAAATCGACCTTCTTTAAGGGCCAATTTTGGGCTCCCGGGGAGGCCCTGTGACGAAAACTCGGTCAAAAGTCATATAAGACGAGGCCCGTTGGACCCCTAATTTTGCACACAACCTTTTAGGGGTACACTAAGATCAATGGAGTCGATGAAATCCGCATTCGGAACTCCTACGAAAATCGAGCTTCTTTAAGGGCCAATTTTGGGCTCCCGGGGAGGCCCTGTGACGAAAACTCGGTCAAAAGTCATATAAGACGAGGCCCGTTGGACCCCTAATTTTGCACACATCATTTATGGGGTACACTTAGGTCACTGGAGTCGATGAAATTCCCATTCGGAACTCCTACGAAAATCGAGCTTCTTTAAGGGCCAATTTTGGGCTCCCGGGGAGGCCCTGTGACGAAAACTCGGTCAAAAGTCATATAAGACGAGGCCCGTTGGACCCCTAATTTTGCACACAACCTTTTAGGGGTACCCATAGGTCACTGGAGTCGATGAAATCCGCATTCGGAACTCCTACGAAAATCGAGCTTCTTTAAGGGCCAATTTTGGGCTCCCGGGGAGGCCCTGTGACGAAAACTCGGTCAAAAGTCATATAAGACGAGGCCCGTTGGACCCCTAATTTTGCACACAACCTTTTAGGGGTACCCATAGGTCACTGGAGTCGATGAAATCCCCATTCGGAACTCCTACGAAAATCGAGCTTCTTTAAGGGCCAATTTTGGGCTCCCGGAGAGGCCCTGTGACGAAAACTCGGTGAAAAGTCATATAAGACGAGGCCCGTTGGACCCCTAATTTTGCACACAACCTTTTAGGGGTACACTAAGATCAATGGAGTCGATGAAATCCGCATTCGGAACTCCTACGAAAATCGAGCTTCTTTAAGGGCCAATTTTGGGCTCCCGGGGAGGCCCTGTGACGAAAAGTCGGTCAAAAGTCATATAAGACGAGGCCCGTTGGACCCCTAATTTTGCACACATCATTTATGGGGTACCCATAGGTCACTGGAGTCGATGAAATCCGCATTCGGAACTCCTACGAAAATCGACCTTCTTTAAGGGCCAAATTTGGGCTCCCGGGGAGGCCCTGTGACGAAAACTCGGTGAAAAGTCATATAAGAAGAGGCCCGTTGGACCCCTAATTTTGCACACAACCTTTTAGGGGTACACTAAGATCAATGGAGTCGATGAAATCCGCATTCGGAACTCCTACGAAAATCGAGCTTCTTTAAGGGCCAATTTTGGGCTCCCGGGGAGGCCCTGTGACGAAAACTCGGTGAAAAGTCATATAAGACGAGGCCCGTTGGACCCCTAATTTTGCACACAACCTTTTAGGGGTACACTAAGATCAATGGAGTCGATGAAATCCGCATTCGGAACTCCTACGAAAATCGAGCTTCTTTAAGGGCCAATTTTGGGCTCCCGGGGAGGCCCTGTGACGAAAACTCGGTCAAAAGTCATATAAGACGAGGCCCGTTGGACCCCTAATTTTGCACACAACCTTTTAGGGGTACACTAAGATCAATGGAGTCGATGAAATCCGCATTCGGAACTCCTACGAAAATCGAGCTTCTTTAAGGGCCAATTTTGGGCTCCCGGGGAGGCCCTGTGACGAAAACTCGGTCAAAAGTCATATAAGACGAGGCCCGTTGGACCCCTAATTTTGCACACATCATTTATGGGGTACACTTAGGTCACTGGAGTCGATAAAATTCCCATTCGGAACTCCTACGAAAATCGAGCTTCTTTAAGGGCCAATTTTGGGCTCCCGGGGAGGCCCTGTGACGAAAACTCGGTGAAAAGTCATATAAGACGAGGCCCGTTGGACCCCTAATTTTGCACACATCATTTATGGGGTACCCATAGGTCACAGGAGTCGATGAAATCCGCATTCGGAACTCCTACGAAAATCGACCTTCTTTAAGGGCCAATTTTGGGCTCCCGGGGAGGCCCTGTGACGAAAACTCGGTGAAAAGTCATATAAGACGAGGCCCGTTGGACCCCTAATTTTGCACACAACCTTTTAGGGGTACACTAAGATCAATGGAGTCGATGAAATCCGCATTCGGAACTCCTACGAAAATCGAGCTTCTTTAAGGGCCAATTTTGGGCTCCCGAGGAGGCCCTGTGACGAAAACTCGGTGAAAAGTCATATAAGACGAGGCCCGTTGGACCCCTAATTTTGCACACATCATTTATGGGGTACCCATAGGTCACTGGAGTCGATGAAATCCGCATTCGGAACTCCTACGAAAATCGACCTTCTTTAAGGGCCAAATTTGGGCTCCCGGGGAGGCCCTGTGACGAAAACTCGGTGAAAAGTCATATAAGAAGAGGCCCGTTGGACCCCTAATTTTGCACACAACCTTTTAGGGGTACACTAAGATCAATGGAGTCGATGAAATCCGCATTCGGAACTCCTACGAAAATCGAGCTTCTTTAAGGGCCAATTTTGGGCTCCCGGGGAGGCCCTGTGACGAAAACTCGGTGAAAAGTCATATAAGACGAGGCCCGTTGGACCCCTAATTTTTCACACAACCTTTTAGGGGTACACTAAGATCAATGGAGTCGATGAAATCCGCATTCGGAACTCCTACGAAAATCGAGCTTCTTTAAGGGCCAATTTTGGGCTCCCGGGGAGGCCCTGTGACGAAAACTCGGTGAAAAGTCATATAAGACGAGGCCCGTTGGACCCCTAATTTTGCACACATCATTTATGGGGTACCCATAGGTCACTGGAGTCGATGAAATCCGCATTCGGAACTCCTACGAAAATCGACCTTCTTTAAGGGCCAAATTTGGGCTCCCGGGGAGGCCCTGTGACGAAAACTCGGTGAAAAGTCATATAAGAAGAGGCCCGTTGGACCCCTAATTTTGCACACAACCTTTTAGGGGTACACTAAGATCAATGGAGTCGATGAAATCCGCATTCGGAACTCCTACGAAAATCGAGCTTCTTTAAGGGCCAATTTTGGGCTCCCGGGGAGGCCCTGTGACGAAAACTCGGTGAAAAGTCATATAAGACGAGGCCCGTTGGACCCCTAATTTTTCACACAACCTTTTAGGGGTACACTAAGATCAATGGAGTCGATGAAATCCGCATTCGGAACTCCTACGAAAATCGAGCTTCTTTAAGGGCCAATTTTGGGCTCCCGGGGAGGCCCTGTGACGAAAACTCGGTGAAAAGTCATATAAGACGAGGCCCGTTGGACCCCTAATTTTGCACACATCATTTATGGGGTACCCATAGGTCACTGGAGTCGATGAAATCCGCATTCGGAACTCCTACGAAAATCGACCTTCTTTAAGGGCCAATTTTGGGCTCCCGGGGAGGCCCTGTGACGAAAACTCGGTGAAAAGTCATATAAGAAGAGGCCCGTTGGACCCCTAATTTTGCACACAACCTTTTAGGGGTACACTAAGATCAATGGAGTCGATGAAATCCGCATTCGGAACTCCTACGAAAATCGAGCTTCTTTAAGGGCCAATTTTGGGCTCCCGGGGAGGCCCTGTGACGAAAACTCGGTGAAAAGTCATATAAGACGAGGCCCGTTGGACCCCTAATTTTGCACACAACCTTTTAGGGGTACACTAAGATCAATGGAGTCGATGAAATCCGCATTCGGAACTCCTACGAAAATCGAGCTTCTTTAAGGGCCAATTTTGGGCTCCCGGGGAGGCCCTGTGACGAAAACTCGGTGAAAAGTCATATAAGACGAGGCCCGTTGGACCCCTAATTTTGCACACATCATTTATGGGGTACCCATAGGTCACTGGAGTCGATGAAATCCGCATTCGGAACTCCTACGAAAATCGACCTTCTTTAAGGGCCAATTTTGGGCTCCCGGGGAGGCCCTGTGACGAAAACTCGGTGAAAAGTCATATAAGAAGAGGCCCGTTGGACCCCTAATTTTGCACACAACCTTTTAGGGGTACACTAAGATCAATGGAGTCGATGAAATCCGCATTCGGAACTCCTACGAAAATCGAGCTTCTTTAAGGGCCAATTTTGGGCTCCCGGGGAGGCCCTGTGACGAAAACTCGGTGAAAAGTCATATAAGACGAGGCCCGTTGGACCCCTAATTTTGCACACAACCTTTTAGGGGTACACTAAGATCAATGGAGTCGATGAAATCCGCATTCGGAACTCCTACGAAAATCGAGCTTCTTTAAGGGCCAATTTTGGGCTCCCGGGGAGGCCCTGTGACGAAAACTCGGTGAAAAGTCATATAAGACGAGGCCCGTTGGACCCCTAATTTTGCACACATCATTTATGGGGTACCCATAGGTCACTGGAGTCGATGAAATCCGCATTCGGAACTCCTACGAAAATCGAGCTTCTTTAAGGGCCAATTTTGGGCTCCCGGGGAGGCCCTGTGACGAAAACTCGGTGAAAAGTCATATAAGACGAGGCCCGTTGGACCCCTAATTTTGCACACAACCTTTTAGGGGTACACTAAGATCAATGGAGTCGATGAAATCCGCATTCGGAACTCCTACGAAAATCGAGCTTCTTTAAGGGCCAATTTTGGGCTCCCGGGGAGGCCCTGTGACGAAAACTCGGTGAAAAGTCATATAAGACGAGGCCCGTTGGACCCCTAATTTTGCACACAACCTTTTAGGGGTACACTAAGATCAATGGAGTCGATGAAATCCGCATTCGGAACTCCTACGAAAATCGAGCTTCTTTAAGGGCCAATTTTGGGCTCCCGGGGAGGCCCTGTGACGAAAACTCGGTGAAAAGTCATATAAGACGAGGCCCGTTGGACCCCTAATTTTGCACACAACCTTTTAGGGGTACACTAAGATCAATGGATTCGATGAAATCCGCATTCGGAACTCCTACGAAAATCGAGCTTCTTTAAGGGCCAATTTTGGGCTCCCGGGGAGGCCCTGTGACGAAAACTCGGTCAAAAGTCATATAAGACGAGGCCCGTTGGACCCCTAATTTTGCACACATCATTTATGGGGTACACTTAGGTCACTGGAGTCGATAAAATTCCCATTCGGAACTCCTACGAAAATCGAGCTTCTTTAAGGGCCAATTTTGGGCTCCCGGGGAGGCCCTGTGACGAAAACTCGGTGAAAAGTCATATAAGACGAGGCCCGTTGGACCCCTAATTTTGCACACATCATTTATGGGGTACCCATAGGTCACAGGAGTCGATGAAATCCGCATTCGGAACTCCTACGAAAATCGACCTTCTTTAAGGGCCAATTTTGGGCTCCCGGGGAGGCCCTGTGACGAAAACTCGGTGAAAAGTCATATAAGACGAGGCCCGTTGGACCCCTAATTTTGCACACAACCTTTTCGGGGTACACTAAGATCAATGGAGTCGATGAAATCCGCATTCGGAACTCCTACGAAAATCGAGCTTCTTTAAGGGCCAATTTTGGGCTCCCGGGGAGGCCCTGTGACGAAAACTCGGTGAAAAGTCATATAAGACGAGGCCCGTTGGACCCCTAATTTTGCACACATCATTTATGGGGTACCCATAGGTCACTGGAGTCGATGAAATCCGCATTCGGAACTCCTACGAAAATCGACCTTCTTTAAGGGCCAAATTTGGGCTCCCGGGGAGGCCCTGTGACGAAAACTCGGTGAAAAGTCATATAAGAAGAGGCCCGTTGGACCCCTAATTTTGCACACAACCTTTTAGGGGTACACTAAGATCAATGGAGTCGATGAAATCCGCATTCGGAACTCCTACGAAAATCGAGCTTCTTTAAGGGCCAATTTTGGGCTCCCGGGGAGGCCCTGTGACGAAAACTCGGTGAAAAGACATATAAGACGAGGCCCGTTGGACCCCTAATTTTGCACACAACCTTTTAGGGGTACACTAAGATCAATGGAGTCGATGAAATCCGCATTCGGAACTCCTACGAAAATCGAGCTTCTTTAAGGGCCAATTTTGGGCTCCCGGGGAGGCCCTGTGACGAAAACTCGGTCAAAAGTCATATAAGACGAGGCCCGTTGGACCCCTAATTTTGCACACATCATTTATGGGGTACACTTAGGTCACTGGAGTCGATAAAATTCCCATTCGGAACTCCTACGAAAATCGAGCTTCTTTAAGGGCCAATTTTGGGCTCCCGGGGAGGCCCTGTGACGAAAACTCGGTGAAAAGTCATATAAGACGAGGCCCGTTGGACCCCTAATTTTGCACACATCATTTATGGGGTACCCATAGGTCACAGGAGTCGATGAAATCCGCATTCGGAACTCCTACGAAAATCGACCTTCTTTAAGGGCCAATTTTGGGCTCCCGGGGAGGCCCTGTGACGAAAACTCGGTGAAAAGTCATATAAGACGAGGCCCGTTGGACCCCTAATTTTGCACACAACCTTTTAGGGGTACACTAAGATCAATGGAGTCGATGAAATCCGCATTCGGAACTCCTACGAAAATCGAGCTTCTTTAAGGGCCAATTTTGGGCTCCCGGGGAGGCCCTGTGACGAAAACTCGGTGAAAAGTCATATAAGACGAGGCCCGTTGGACCCCTAATTTTGCACACATCATTTATGGGGTACCCATAGGTCACTGGAGTCGATGAAATCCGCATTCGGAACTCCTACGAAAATCGACCTTCTTTAAGGGCCAAATTTGGGCTCCCGGGGAGGCCCTGTGACGAAAACTCGGTGAAAAGTCATATAAGAAGAGGCCCGTTGGACCCCTAATTTTGCACACAACCTTTTAGGGGTACACTAAGATCAATGGAGTCGATGAAATCCGCATTCGGAACTCCTACGAAAATCGAGCTTCTTTAAGGGCCAATTTTGGGCTCCCGGGGAGGCCCTGTGACGAAAACTCGGTGAAAAGTCATATAAGACGAGGCCCGTTGGACCCCTAATTTTGCACACAACCTTTTAGGGGTACACTAAGATCAATGGAGTCGATGAAATCCGCATTCGGAACTCCTACGAAAATCGAGCTTCTTTAAGGGCCAATTTTGGGCTCCCGGGGAGGCCCTGTGACGAAAACTCGGTGAAAAGTCATATAAGACGAGGCCCGTTGGACCCCTAATTTTGCACACATCATTTATGGGGTACCCATAGGTCACTGGAGTCGATGAAATCCGCATTCGGAACTCCTACGAAAATCGACCTTCTTTAAGGGCCAATTTTGGGCTCCCGGGGAGGCCCTGTGACGAAAACTCGGTGAAAAGTCATATAAGAAGAGGCCCGTTGGACCCCTAATTTTGCACACAACCTTTTAGGGGTACACTAAGATCAATGGAGTCGATGAAATCCGCATTCGGAACTCCTACGAAAATCGAGCTTCTTTAAGGGCCAATTTTGGGCTCCCGGGGAGGCCCTGTGACGAAAACTCGGTGAAAAGTCATATAAGACGAGGCCCGTTGGACCCCTAATTTTGCACACAACCTTTTAGGGGTACACTAAGATCAATGGAGTCGATGAAATCCGCATTCGGAACTCCTACGAAAATCGAGCTTCTTTAAGGGCCAATTTTGGGCTCCCGGGGAGGCCCTGTGACGAAAACTCGGTGAAAAGTCATATAAGACGAGGCCCGTTGGACCCCTAATTTTGCACACATCATTTATGGGGTACCCATAGGTCACTGGAGTCGATGAAATCCGCATTCGGAACTCCTACGAAAATCGACCTTCTTTAAGGGCCAATTTTGGGCTCCCGGGGAGGCCCTGTGACGAAAACTCGGTGAAAAGTCATATAAGAAGAGGCCCGTTGGACCCCTAATTTTGCACACAACCTTTTAGGGGTACACTAAGATCAATGGAGTCGATGAAATCCGCATTCGGAACTCCTACGAAAATCGAGCTTCTTTAAGGGCCAATTTTGGGCTCCCGGGGAGGCCCTGTGACGAAAACTCGGTGAAAAGTCATATAAGACGAGGCCCGTTGGACCCCTAATTTTGCACACAACCTTTTAGGGGTACACTAAGATCAATGGAGTCGATGAAATCCGCATTCGGAACTCCTACGAAAATCGAGCTTCTTTAAGGGCCAATTTTGGGCTCCCGGGGAGGCCCTGTGACGAAAACTCGGTGAAAAGTCATATAAGACGAGGCCCGTTGGACCCCTAATTTTGCACACATCATTTATGGGGTACCCATAGGTCACTGGAGTCGATGAAATCCGCATTCGGAACTCCTACGAAAATCGAGCTTCTTTAAGGGCCAATTTTGGGCTCCCGGGGAGGCCCTGTGACGAAAACTCGGTGAAAAGTCATATAAG
Organism: Oxyria digyna; assembly: GCA_029168935.1. Taxonomy (NCBI): domain Eukaryota; kingdom Viridiplantae; phylum Streptophyta; class Magnoliopsida; order Caryophyllales; family Polygonaceae; genus Oxyria; species Oxyria digyna. The sequence goes on along the minus strand of JAPVLV010000001.1, from coordinate 289,164 downwards.
AAGAGGCCCGTTGGACCCCTAATTTTGCACACAACCTTTTAGGGGTACACTAAGATCAATGGAGTCGATGAAATCCGCATTCGGAACTCCTACGAAAATCGAGCTTCTTTAAGGGCCAATTTTGGGCTCCCGGGGAGGCCCTGTGACGAAAACTCGGTGAAAAGTCATATAAGACGAGGCCCGTTGGACCCCTAATTTTGCACACAACCTTTTAGGGGTACACTAAGATCAATGGAGTCGATGAAATCCGCATTCGGAACTCCTACGAAAATCGAGCTTCTTTAAGGGCCAATTTTGGGCTCCCGGGGAGGCCCTGTGACGAAAACTCGGTGAAAAGTCATATAAGACGAGGCCCGTTGGACCCCTAATTTTGCACACATCATTTATGGGGTACCCATAGGTCACTGGAGTCGATGAAATCCGCATTCGGAACTCCTACGAAAATCGAGCTTCTTTAAGGGCCAATTTTGGGCTCCCGGGGAGGCCCTGTGACGAAAACTCGGTGAAAAGTCATATAAGACGAGGCCCGTTGGACCCCTAATTTTGCACACAACCTTTTAGGGGTACACTAAGATCAATGGAGTCGATGAAATCCGCATTCGGAACTCCTACGAAAATCGAGCTTCTTTAAGGGCCAATTTTGGGCTCCCGGGGAGGCCCTGTGACGAAAACTCGGTGAAAAGTCATATAAGACGAGGCCCGTTGGACCCCTAATTTTGCACACAACCTTTTAGGGGTACACTAAGATCAATGGAGTCGATGAAATCCGCATTCGGAACTCCTACGAAAATCGAGCTTCTTTAAGGGCCAATTTTGGGCTCCCGGGGAGGCCCTGTGACGAAAACTCGGTGAAAAGTCATATAAGACGAGGCCCGTTGGACCCCTAATTTTGCACACATCATTTATGGGGTACCCATAGGTCACTGGAGTCGATGAAATCCTCATTTGGAACTCCTACGAAAATCGAGCTTCTTTAAGGGCCAATTTTGGGCTCCCGGGGAGGCCCTGTGACGAAAACTCGGTGAAAAGTCATATAAGACGAGGCCCGTTGGACCCCTAATTTTGCACACAACCTTTTAGGGGTACACTAAGATCAATGGAGTCGATGAAATCCGCATTCGGAACTCCTACGAAAATCGAGCTTCTTTAAGGGCCAATTTTGGGCTCCCGGGGAGGCCCTGTGACGAAAACTCGGTGAAAAGTCATATAAGACGAGGCCCGTTGGACCCCTAATTTTGCACACAACCTTTTAGGGGTACACTAAGATCAATGGAGTCGATGAAATCCGCATTCGGAACTCCTACGAAAATCGAGCTTCTTTAAGGGCCAATTTTGGGCTCCCGGGGAGGCCCTGTGACGAAAACTCGGTGAAAAGTCATATAAGACGAGGCCCGTTGGACCCCTAATTTTGCACACATCATTTATGGGGTACCCATAGGTCACTGGAGTCGATGAAATCCGCATTCGGAACTCCTACGAAAATCGAGCTTCTTTAAGGGCCAATTTTGGGCTCCCGGGGAGGCCCTGTGACGAAAACTCGGTGAAAAGTCATATAAGACGAGGCCCGTTGGACCCCTAATTTTGCACACAACCTTTTAGGGGTACACTAAGATCAATGGAGTCGATGAAATCCGCATTCGGAACTCCTACGAAAATCGAGCTTCTTTAAGGGCCAATTTTGGGCTCCCGGGGAGGCCCTGTGACGAAAACTCGGTGAAAAGTCATATAAGACGAGGCCCGTTGGACCCCTAATTTTGCACACAACCTTTTAGGGGTACACTAAGATCAATGGAGTCGATGAAATCCGCATTCGGAACTCCTACGAAAATCGAGCTTCTTTAAGGGCCAATTTTGGGCTCCCGGGGAGGCCCTGTGACGAAAACTCGGTGAAAAGTCATATAAGACGAGGCCCGTTGGACCCCTAATTTTGCACACATCATTTATGGGGTACCCATAGGTCACTGGAGTCGATGAAATCCGCATTCGGAACTCCTACGAAAATCGAGCTTCTTTAAGGGCCAATTTTGGGCTCCCGGGGAGGCCCTGTGACGAAAACTCGGTGAAAAGTCATATAAGACGAGGCCCGTTGGACCCCTAATTTTGCACACAACCTTTTAGGGGTACACTAAGATCAATGGAGTCGATGAAATCCGCATTCGGAACTCCTACGAAAATCGAGCTTCTTTAAGGGCCAATTTTGGGCTCCCGGGGAGGCCCTGTGACGAAAACTCGGTGAAAAGTCATATAAGACGAGGCCCGTTGGACCCCTAATTTTGCACACAACCTTTTAGGGGTACACTAAGATCAATGGAGTCGATGAAATCCGCATTCGGAACTCCTACGAAAATCGAGCTTCTTTAAGGGCCAATTTTGGGCTCCCGGGGAGGCCCTGTGACGAAAACTCGGTGAAAAGTCATATAAGACGAGGCCCGTTGGACCCCTAATTTTGCACACAACCTTTTAGGGGTACACTAAGATCAATGGAGTCGATGAAATCCGCATTCGGAACTCCTACGAAAATCGAGCTTCTTTAAGGGCCAATTTTGGGCTCCCGGGGAGGCCCTGTGACGAAAACTCGGTCAAAAGTCATATAAGACGAGGCCCGTTGGACCCCTAATTTTGCACACATCATTTATGGGGTACACTTAGGTCACTGGAGTCGATAAAATTCCCATTCGGAACTCCTACGAAAATCGAGCTTCTTTAAGGGCCAATTTTGGGCTCCCGGGGAGGCCCTGTGACGAAAACTCGGTGAAAAGTCATATAAGACGAGGCCCGTTGGACCCCTAATTTTGCACACATCATTTATGGGGTACCCATAGGTCACTGGAGTCGATGAAATCCGCATTCGGAACTCCTACGAAAATCGAGCTTCTTTAAGGGCCAATTTTGGGCTCCCGGGGAGGCCCTGTGACGAAAACTCGGTGAAAAGTCATATAAGACGAGGCCCGTTGGACCCCTAATTTTGCACACAACCTTTTAGGGGTACACTAAGATCAATGGAGTCGATGAAATCCGCATTCGGAACTCCTACGAAAATCGAGCTTCTTTAAGGGCCAATTTTGGGCTCCCGGGGAGGCCCTGTGACGAAAACTCGGTGAAAAGTCATATAAGACGAGGCCCGTTGGACCCCTAATTTTGCACACATCATTTATGGGGTACCCATAGGTCACTGGAGTCGATGAAATCCGCATTCGGAACTCCTACGAAAATCGACCTTCTTTAAGGGCCAATTTTGGGCTCCCGGGGAGACCCTGTGACGAAAACTCGGTGAAAAGTCATATAAGAAGAGGCCCGTTGGACCCCTAATTTTGCACACAACCTTTTAGGGGTACACTAAGATCAATGGAGTCGATGAAATCCGCATTCGGAACTCCTACGAAAATCGAGCTTCTTTAAGGGCCAATTTTGGGCTCCCGGGGAGGCCCTGTGACGAAAACTCGGTGAAAAGTCATATAAGACGAGGCCCGTTGGACCCCTAATTTTGCACACAACCTTTTAGGGGTACACTAAGATCAATGGAGTCGATGAAATCCGCATTCGGAACTCCTACGAAAATCGAGCTTCTTTAAGGGCCAATTTTGGGCTCCCGGGGAGGCCCTGTGACGAAAACTCGGTGAAAAGTCATATAAGACGAGGCCCGTTGGACCCCTAATTTTGCACACATCATTTATGGGGTACCCATAGGTCACTGGAGTCGATGAAATCCGCATTCGGAACTCCTACGAAAATCGACCTTCTTTAAGGGCCAATTTTGGGCTCCCGGGGAGGCCCTGTGACGAAAACTCGGTGAAAAGTCATATAAGAAGAGGCCCGTTGGACCCCTAATTTTGCACACAACCTTTTAGGGGTACACTAAGATCAATGGAGTCGATGAAATCCGCATTCGGAACTCCTACGAAAATCGAGCTTCTTTAAGGGCCAATTTTGGGCTCCCGGGGAGGCCCTGTGACGAAAACTCGGTGAAAAGTCATATAAGACGAGGCCCGTTGGACCCCTAATTTTGCACACAACCTTTTAGGGGTACACTAAGATCAATGGAGTCGATGAAATCCGCATTCGGAACTCCTACGAAAATCGAGCTTCTTTAAGGGCCAATTTTGGGCTCCCGGGGAGGCCCTGTGACGAAAACTCGGTGAAAAGTCATATAAGACGAGGCCCGTTGGACCCCTAATTTTGCACACATCATTTATGGGGTACCCATAGGTCACTGGAGTCGATGAAATCCGCATTCGGAACTCCTACGAAAATCGAGCTTCTTTAAGGGCCAATTTTGGGCTCCCGGGGAGGCCCTGTGACGAAAACTCGGTGAAAAGTCATATAAGACGAGGCCCGTTGGACCCCTAATTTTGCACACATCATTTATGGGGTACCCATAGGTCACTGGAGTCGATGAAATCCGCATTCGGAACTCCTACGAAAATCGAGCTTCTTTAAGGGCCAATTTTGGGCTCCCGGGGAGGCCCTGTGACGAAAACTCGGTGAAAAGTCATATAAGACGAGGCCCGTTGGACCCCTAATTTTGCACACAACCTTTTAGGGGTACACTAAGATCAATGGAGTCGATGAAATCCGCATTCGGAACTCCTACGAAAATCGAGCTTCTTTAAGGGCCAATTTTGGGCTCCCGGGGAGGCCCTGTGACGAAAACTCGGTGAAAAGTCATATAAGACGAGGCCCGTTGGACCCCTAATTTTGCACACAACCTTTTAGGGGTACACTAAGATCAATGGAGTCGATGAAATCCGCATTCGGAACTCCTACGAAAATCGAGCTTCTTTAAGGGCCAATTTTGGGCTCCCGGGGAGGCCCTGTGACGAAAACTCGGTGAAAAGTCATATAAGACGAGGCCCGTTGGACCCCTAATTTTGCACACATCATTTATGGGGTACCCATAGGTCACTGGAGTCGATGAAATCCTCATTCGGAACTCCTACGAAAATCGAGCTTCTTTAAGGGCCAATTTTGGGCTCCCGGGGAGGCCCTGTGACGAAAACTCGGTGAAAAGTCATATAAGACGAGGCCCGTTGGACCCCTAATTTTGCACACAACCTTTTAGGGGTACACTAAGATCAATGGAGTCGATGAAATCCGCATTCGGAACTCCTACGAAAATCGAGCTTCTTTAAGGGCCAATTTTGGGCTCCCGGGGAGGCCCTGTGACGAAAACTCGGTGAAAAGTCATATAAGACGAGGCCCGTTGGACCCCTAATTTTGCACACAACCTTTTAGGGGTACACTAAGATCAATGGAGTCGATGAAATCCGCATTCGGAACTCCTACGAAAATCGAGCTTCTTTAAGGGCCAATTTTGGGCTCCCGGGGAGGCCCTGTGACGAAAACTCGGTGAAAAGTCATATAAGACGAGGCCCGTTGGACCCCTAATTTTGCACACATCATTTATGGGGTACCCATAGGTCACTGGAGTCGATGAAATCCGCATTCGGAACTCCTACGAAAATCGAGCTTCTTTAAGGGCCAATTTTGGGCTCCCGGGGAGGCCCTGTGACGAAAACTCGGTGAAAAGTCATATAAGACGAGGCCCGTTGGACCCCTAATTTTGCACACAACCTTTTAGGGGTACACTAAGATCAATGGAGTCGATGAAATCCGCATTCGGAACTCCTACGAAAATCGAGCTTCTTTAAGGGCCAATTTTGGGCTCCCGGGGAGGCCCTGTGACGAAAACTCGGTGAAAAGTCATATAAGACGAGGCCCGTTGGACCCCTAATTTTGCACACAACCTTTTAGGGGTACACTAAGATCAATGGAGTCGATGAAATCCGCATTCGGAACTCCTACGAAAATCGAGCTTCTTTAAGGGCCAATTTTGGGCTCCCGGGGAGGCCCTGTGACGAAAACTCGGTGAAAAGTCATATAAGACGAGGCCCGTTGGACCCCTAATTTTGCACACATCATTTATGGGGTACCCATAGGTCACTGGAGTCGATGAAATCCGCATTCGGAACTCCTACGAAAATCGAGCTTCTTTAAGGGCCAATTTTGGGCTCCCGGGGAGGCCCTGTGACGAAAACTCGGTGAAAAGTCATATAAGACGAGGCCCGTTGGACCCCTAATTTTGCACACAACCTTTTAGGGGTACACTAAGATCAATGGAGTCGATGAAATCCGCATTCGGAACTCCTACGAAAATCGAGCTTCTTTAAGGGCCAATTTTGGGCTCCCGGGGAGGCCCTGTGACGAAAACTCGGTGAAAAGTCATATAAGACGAGGCCCGTTGGACCCCTAATTTTGCACACAACCTTTTAGGGGTACACTAAGATCAATGGAGTCGATGAAATCCGCATTCGGAACTCCTACGAAAATCGAGCTTCTTTAAGGGCCAATTTTGGGCTCCCGGGGAGGCCCTGTGACGAAAACTCGGTGAAAAGTCATATAAGACGAGGCCCGTTGGACCCCTAATTTTGCACACAACCTTTATGGGGTACACTTAGGTCAACGGAGTCGATGAAATCCGCATTCGGAACTCCTACGAAAATCGAGCTTCTTTAAGGGCCAATTTTGGGCTCCCGGGGAGGCCCTGTGACGAAAACTCGTAGAAAAGTCATATAAGACGAGGCCCGTTGGACCCCTAATTTTGCACACATCATTTATGGGGTACACTTAGGTCAACGGAGTCGATGAAATCCGCATTCGGAACTCCTACGAAAATCGACCTTCTTTAAGGGCCAATTTTGGGCTCCCGGGGAGGCCCTGTGACGAAAACTCGGGGAAAAGTCATATAAGACGAGGCCCGTTGGACCCCTAATTTTTCACACATCATATTTGGGGTACACTAAGATCAATGGAGTCGATGAAATCCGCATTCGGAAGTCCTACGAAAATCGAACTTCATTAAGGGCCAATTTTGGGCTCCCGGGGAGGCCCTGTGACGAAAACTCGGTGAAAAGTCATATAAGACGAGGCCCGTTGGACCCCTAATTTTGCACACAACCTTTTAGGGGTAGACTAAGATCAACGGAGTCGATGAAATCCCCATTCGGAACTCCAACGAAAATCGAGCTTCATTAAGGGCCAATTTTGGGCTCCCGGGGAGGCCCTGTGACGAAAACTCGGTGAAAAGTCATATAAGACGAGGCCCGTTGGACCCCTAATTTTGCACACATCATTTATGGGGTACACTAAGATCAATGGAGTCGATGAAATCCGCATTCGGAACTCCTACGAAAATCGAGCTTCTTTAAGGGCCAATTTTGGGCTCCCGGGGAGGCCCTGTGACGAAAACTCGTAGAAAAGTCATATAAGACGAGGCCCGTTGGACCCCTAATTTTGCACACATCATTTATGGGGTACACTTAGGTCAACGGAGTCGATGAAATCCGCATTCGGAACTCCTACGAAAATCGACCTTCTTTAAGGGCCAATTTTGGGCTCCCGGGGAGGCCCTGTGACGAAAACTCGGTGAAAAGTCATATAAGACGAGGCCCGTTGGACCCGTAATTTTGCACACATCATTTATGGGGTACACTAAGATCAATGGAGTCGATGAAATCGCCATTCGGAAGTCCTACGAAAATCGAGCTTCTTTAAGGGCCAATTTTGGGCTCCCGGGGAGGCCCTGTGACGAAAACTCGGTGAAAAGTCATATAAGACGAGGCCCGTTGGACCCCTAATTTTGCACACAACCTTTTAGGGGTAGACTAAGATCAACGGAGTCGATGAAATCCCCATTCGGAACTCCAACGAAAATCGAGCTTCATTAAGGGCCAATTTTGGGCTCCCGGGGAGGCCCTGTGACGAAAACTCGGTGAAAAGTCATATAAGACGAGGCCCGTTGGACCCCTAATTTTGCACACATCATTTATGGGGTACACTAAGATCAATGGAGTCGATGAAATCCGCATTCGGAACTCCTACGAAAATCGAGCTTCTTTAAGGGCCAATTTTGGGCTCCCGGGGAGGCCCTGTGACGAAAACTCGTAGAAAAGTCATATAAGACGAGGCCCGTTGGACCCCTAATTTTGCACACATCATTTATGGGGTACACTTAGGTCAACGGAGTCGATGAAATCCGCATTCGGAACTCCTACGAAAATCGACCTTCTTTAAGGGCCAATTTTGGGCTCCCGGGGAGGCCCTGTGACGAAAACTCGGTGAAAAGTCATATAAGACGAGGCCCGTTGGACCCGTAATTTTGCACACATCATTTATGGGGTACACTAAGATCAATGGAGTCGATGAAATCGCCATTCGGAAGTCCTACGAAAATCGAGCTTCTTTAAGGGCCAATTTTGGGCTCCCGGGGAGGCCCTGTGACGAAAACTCGGTGAAAAGTCATATAAGACGAGGCCCGTTGGACCCCTAATTTTGCACACAACCTTTTAGGGGTACCCATAGGTCACTGGAGTCGATGAAATCCGCATTCGGAACTCCTACGAAAATCGAGCTTCTTTAAGGGCCAATTTTGGGCTCCCGGGGAGGCCCTGTGACGAAAACTCGGTGAAAAGTCATATAAGACGAGGCCCGTTGGACCCCTAATTTTGCACACATCATTTATGGGGTACACTAAGATCAATGGAGTCGATGAAATCCGCATTCGGAACTCCTACGAAAATCGAGCTTCTTTAAGGGCCAATTTTGGGCTCCCGGGGAGGCCCTGTGACGAAAACTCGTAGAAAAGTCATATAAGACGAGGCCCGTTGGACCCCTAATTTTGCACACATCATTTATGGGGTACACTTAGGTCAACGGAGTCGATGAAATCCGCATTCGGAACTCCTACGAAAATCGACCTTCTTTAAGGGCCAATTTTGGGCTCCCGGGGAGGCCCTGTGACGAAAACTCGGTGAAAAGTCATATAAGACGAGGCCCGTTGGACCCGTAATTTTGCACACATCATTTATGGGGTACACTAAGATCAATGGAGTCGATGAAATCGCCATTCGGAACTCCTACGAAAATCGAGCTTCTTTAAGGGCCAATTTTGGGCTCCCGGGGAGGCCCTGTGACGAAAACTCGGTGAAAAGTCATATAAGACGAGGCCCGTTGGACCCCTAATTTTGCACACAACCTTTTAGGGGTACCCATAGGTCACTGGAGTCGATGAAATCCGCATTCGGAACTCCTACGAAAATCGAGCTTCTTTAAGGGCCAATTTTGGGCTCCCGGGGAGGCCCTGTGACGAAAACTCGGTGAAAAGTCATATAAGACGAGGCCCGTTGGACCCCTTATTTTTCACACATCATTTATGGGGTACACTAAGATCAATGGAGTCGATGAAATCCGCATTCGGATCTCCTACGAAAATCGACCTTCTTTAAGGGCCAATTTTGGGCTCCCGGGGAGGCCCTGTGACGAAAACTCGGTGAAAAGTCATATAAGACGAGGCCCGTTGGACCCGTAATTTTGCACACATCATTTATGGGGTACACTAAGATCAATGGAGTCGATGAAATCGCCATTCGGAACTCCTACGAAAATCGAGCTTCTTTAAGGGCCAATTTTGGGCTCCCGGGGAGGCCCTGTGACGAAAACTCGGTGAAAAGTCATATAAGACGAGGCCCGTTGGACCCCTAATTTTGCACACAACCTTTTAGGGGTACCCATAGGTCACTGGAGTCGATGAAATCCGCATTCGGAACTCCTACGAAAATCGAGCTTCTTTAAGGGCCAATTTTGGGCTCCCGGGGAGGCCCTGTGACGAAAACTCGGTGAAAAGTCATATAAGACGAGGCCCGTTGGACCCCTTATTTTTCACACATCATTTATGGGGTACAATAAGATCAATGGAGTCGATGAAATCCGCATTCGGATCTCCTACGAAAATCGACCTTCTTTAAGGGCCAATTTTGGGCTCCCGGGGAGGCCCTGTGACGAAAACTCGGTGAAAAGTCATATAAGACGAGGCCCGTTGGACCCCTAATTTTGCACACATCATTTATGGGGTACACTAAGATCAATGGAGTCGATGAAATCCGCATTCGGAACTCCTACGAAAATCGAGCTTCTTTAAGGGCCAATTTTGGGCTCCCGGGGAGGCCCTGTGACGAAAACTCGGTGAAAAGTCATATAAGACGAGGCCCGTTGGACCCCTAATTTTGCACACATCATTTATGGGGTACACTAAGATCAATGGAGTCGATGAAATCCGCATTCGGAACTCCTACGAAAATCGAGCTTCTTTAAGGGCCAATTTTGGGCTCCCGGGGAGGCCCTGTGACGAAAACTCGGTGAAAAGTCATATAAGACGAGGCCCGTTGGACCCCTAATTTTGCACACATCATTTATGGGGTACCCATAGGTCACTGGAGTCGATGAAATCCGCATTCGGAACTCCTACGAAAATCGAGCTTCTTTAAGGGCCAATTTTGGGCTCCCGGGGAGGCCCTGTGACGAAAACTCGGTGAAAAGTCATATAAGACGAGGCCCGTTGGACCCCTAATTTTGCACACATCATTTATGGGGTACACTAAGATCAATGGAGTCGATGAAATCCGCATTCGGAACTCCTACGAAAATCGACCTTCTTTAAGGGCCAATTTTGGGCTCCCGGGGAGGCCCTGTGACGAAAACTCGTAGAAAAGTCATATAAGACGAGGCCCGTTGGACCCCTAATTTTGCACACATCATTTATGGGGTACACTTAGGTCAACGGAGTCGATGAAATCCGCATTCGGAACTCCTACGAAAATCGACCTTCTTTAAGGGCCAATTTTGGGCTCCCGGGGAGGCCCTGTGACGAAAACTCGGTGAAAAGTCATATAAGACGAGGCCCGTTGGACCCCTAATTTTGCACACATCATTTATGGGGTACACTAAGATCAATGGAGTCGATGAAATCCGCATTCGGAACTCCTACGAAAATCGACCTTCTTTAAGGGCCAATTTTGGGCTCCCGGGGAGGCCCTGTGACGAAAACTCGGGGAAAAGTCATATAAGACGAGGCCCGTTGGACCCCTAATTTTGCACACAACCTTTTAGGGGTACACTAAGATCAACGGAGTCGATGAAATCCGCATTCGGAACCCCTACGAAAATCGAGCTTCTTTAAGGGCCAATTTTGGGCTCCCGGGGAGGCCCTGTGACGAAAACTCGGTGAAAAGTCATATAAGACGAGGCCCGTTGGACCCCTAATTTTGCACACAACCTTTTAGGGGTAGACTAAGATCAACGGAGTCGATGAAATCCCCATTCGGAACTCCAACGAAAATCGAGCTTCATTAAGGGCCAATTTTGGGCTCCCGGGGAGGCCATGTGACGAAAACTCGGTGAAAAGTCATATAAGACGAGGCCCGTTGGACCCCTAATTTTGCACACATCATTTATGGGGTACACTAAGATCAATGGAGTCGATGAAATCCGCATTCGGAACTCCTACGAAAATCGAGCTTCTTTAAGGGCCAATTTTGGGCTCCCGGGGAGGCCCTGTGACGAAAACTCGGGGAAAAGTCATATAAGACGAGGCCCGTTGGACCCCTAATTTTGCACACATCATTTTAGGGGTACACTAAGATCAACGGAGTCGATGAAATCCCCATTCGGAACTCCTACGAAAATCGAGCTTCTTTAAGGGCCAATTTTGGGCTCCCGGGGAGGCCCTGTGACGAAAACTCGTAGAAAAGTCATATAAGACGAGGCCCGTTGGACCCCTAATTTTGCACACATCATTTATGGGGTACACTAAGATCAATGGAGTCGATGAAATCCGCATTCGGAACTCCTACGAAAATCGAGCTTCTTTAAGGGCCAATTTTGGGCTCCCGGGGAGGCCCTGTGACGAAAACTCGTAGAAAAGTCATATAAGACGAGGCCCGTTGGACCCCTAATTTTGCACACATCATTTATGGGGTACACTTAGGTCAACGGAGTCGATGAAATCCGCATTCGGAACTCCTACGAAAATCGACCTTCTTTAAGGGCCAATTTTGGGCTCCCGGGGAGGCCCTGTGACGAAAACTCGGTGAAAAGTCATATAAGACGAGGCCCGTTGGACCCCTTATTTTGCACACATCATTTATGGGGTACACTAAGATCAATGGAGTCGATGAAATCCGCATTCGGATCTCCTACGAAAATCGACCTTCTTTAAGGGCCAATTTTGGGCTCCCGGGGAGGCCCTGTGACGAAAACTCGGTGAAAAGTCATATAAGACGAGGCCCGTTGGACCCCTAATTTTGCACACAACCTTTTAGGGGTACACTAAGATCAACGGAGTCGATGAAATCCGCATTCGGAACCCCTACGAAAATCGAGCTTCTTTAAGGGCCAATTTTGGGCTCCCGGGGAGGCCCTGTGACGAAAACTCGGTGAAAAGTCATATAAGACGAGGCCCGTTGGACCCCTAATTTTGCACACAACCTTTTAGGGGTAGACTAAGATCAACGGAGTCGATGAAATCCCCATTCGGAACTCCAACGAAAATCGAGCTTCATTAAGGGCCAATTTTGGGCTCCCGGGGAGGCCATGTGACGAAAACTCGGTGAAAAGTCATATAAGACGAGGCCCGTTGGACCCCTAATTTTGCACACATCATTTATGGGGTACACTAAGATCAATGGAGTCGATGAAATCCGCATTCGGAACTCCTACGAAAATCGAGCTTCTTTAAGGGCCAATTTTGGGCTCCCGGGGAGGCCCTGTGACGAAAACTCGGGGAAAAGTCATATAAGACGAGGCCCGTTGGACCCCTAATTTTGCACACATCATTTTAGGGGTACACTAAGATCAACGGAGTCGATGAAATCCCCATTCGGAACTCCTACGAAAATCGAGCTTCTTTAAGGGCCAATTTTGGGCTCCCGGGGAGGCCCTGTGACGAAAACTCGTAGAAAAGTCATATAAGACGAGGCCCGTTGGACCCCTAATTTTGCACACATCATTTATGGGGTACACTTAGGTCAACGGAGTCGATGAAATCCGCATTCGGAACTCCTACGAAAATCGACCTTCTTTAAGGGCCAATTTTGGGCTCCCGGGGAGGCCCTGTGACGAAAACTCGGGGAAAAGTCATATAAGACGAGGCCCGTTGGACCCCTAATTTTTCACACATCATATTTGGGGTACACTAAGATCAATGGAGTCGATGAAATCCGCATTCGGAAGTCCTACGAAAATCGAACTTCATTAAGGGCCAATTTTGGGCTCCCGGGGAGGCCCTGTGACGAAAACTCGGTGAAAAGTCATATAAGACGAGGCCCGTTGGACCCCTAATTTTGCACACAACCTTTTAGGGGTAGACTAAGATCAACGGAGTCGATGAAATCCCCATTCGGAACTCCAACGAAAATCGAGCTTCATTAAGGGCCAATTTTGGGCTCCCGGGGAGGCCCTGTGACGAAAACTCGGTGAAAAGTCATATAAGACGAGGCCCGTTGGACCCCTAATTTTGCACACATCATTTATGGGGTACACTAAGATCAATGGAGTCGATGAAATCCGCATTCGGAACTCCTACGAAAATCGAGCTTCTTTAAGGGCCAATTTTGGGCTCCCGGGGAGGCCCTGTGACGAAAACTCGTAGAAAAGTCATATAAGACGAGGCCCGTTGGACCCCTAATTTTGCACACATCATTTATGGGGTACACTTAGGTCAACGGAGTCGATGAAATCCGCATTCGGAACTCCTACGAAAATCGACCTTCTTTAAGGGCCAATTTTGGGCTCCCGGGGAGGCCCTGTGACGAAAACTCGGTGAAAAGTCATATAAGACGAGGCCCGTTGGACCCGTAATTTTGCACACATCATTTATGGGGTACACTAAGATCAATGGAGTCGATGAAATCGCCATTCGGAACTCCTACGAAAATCGAGCTTCTTTAAGGGCCAATTTTGGGCTCCCGGGGAGGCCCTGTGACGAAAACTCGGTGAAAAGTCATATAAGACGAGGCCCGTTGGACCCCTAATTTTGCACACAACCTTTTAGGGGTACCCATAGGTCACTGGAGTCGATGAAATCCGCATTCGGAACTCCTACGAAAATCGAGCTTCTTTAAGGGCCAATTTTGGGCTCCCGGGGAGGCCCTGTGACGAAAACTCGGTGAAAAGTCATATAAGACGAGGCCCGTTGGACCCCTTATTTTTCACACATCATTTATGGGGTACACTAAGATCAATGGAGTCGATGAAATCCGCATTCGGATCTCCTACGAAAATCGACCTTCTTTAAGGGCCAATTTTGGGCTCCCGGGGAGGCCCTGTGACGAAAACTCGGTGAAAAGTCATATAAGACGAGGCCCGTTGGACCCGTAATTTTGCACACATCATTTATGGGGTACACTAAGATCAATGGAGTCGATGAAATCGCCATTCGGAACTCCTACGAAAATCGAGCTTCTTTAAGGGCCAATTTTGGGCTCCCGGGGAGGCCCTGTGACGAAAACTCGGTGAAAAGTCATATAAGACGAGGCCCGTTGGACCCCTAATTTTGCACACAACCTTTTAGGGGTACCCATAGGTCACTGGAGTCGATGAAATCCGCATTCGGAACTCCTACGAAAATCGAGCTTCTTTAAGGGCCAATTTTGGGCTCCCGGGGAGGCCCTGTGACGAAAACTCGGTGAAAAGTCATATAAGACGAGGCCCGTTGGACCCCTTATTTTTCACACATCATTTATGGGGTACACTAAGATCAATGGAGTCGATGAAATCCGCATTCGGATCTCCTACGAAAATCGACCTTCTTTAAGGGCCAATTTTGGGCTCCCGGGGAGGCCCTGTGACGAAAACTCGGTGAAAAGTCATATAAGACGAGGCCCGTTGGACCCCTAATTTTGCACACAACCTTTTAGGGGTACACTAAGATCAACGGAGTCGATGAAATCCGCATTCGGAACCCCTACGAAAATCGAGCTTCTTTAAGGGCCAATTTTGGGCTCCCGGGGAGGCCCTGTGACGAAAACTCGGTGAAAAGTCATATAAGACGAGGCCCGTTGGACCCCTAATTTTGCACACATCATTTATGGGGTACACTAAGATCAATGGAGTCGATGAAATCCGCATTCGGAACTCCTACGAAAATCGAGCTTCTTTAAGGGCCAATTTTGGGCTCCCGGGGAGGCCCTGTGACGAAAACTCGGTGAAAAGTCATATAAGACGAGGCCCGTTGGACCCCTAATTTTGCACACATCATTTATGGGGTACACTAAGATCAATGGAGTCGATGAAATCCGCATTCGGAACTCCTACGAAAATCGAGCTTCTTTAAGGGCCAATTTTGGGCTCCCGGGGAGGCCCTGTGACGAAAACTCGGTGAAAAGTCATATAAGACGAGGCCCGTTGGACCCCTAATTTTGCACACATCATTTATGGGGTACCCATAGGTCACTGGAGTCGATGAAATCCGCATTCGGAACTCCTACGAAAATCGAGCTTCTTTAAGGGCCAATTTTGGGCTCCCGGGGAGGCCCTGTGACGAAAACTCGGTGAAAAGTCATATAAGACGAGGCCCGTTGGACCCCTAATTTTGCACACAACCTTTTAGGGGTACACTAAGATCAACGGAGTCGATGAAATCCCCATTCGGAACTCCTACGAAAATCGACCTTCTTTAAGGGCCAATTTTGGGCTCCCGGGGAGGCCCTGTGACGAAAACTCGGTGAAAAGTCATATAAGACGAGGCCCGTTAGACCCCTAATTTTGCACACAACCTTTTAGGGGTAGACTAAGATCAACGGAGTCGATGAAATCCCCATTCGGAACTCCAACGAAAATCGAGCTTCATTAAGGGCCAATTTTGGGCTCCCGGGGAGGCCATGTGACGAAAACTCGGTGAAAAGTCATATAAGACGAGGCCCGTTGGACCCCTAATTTTGCACACATCATTTATGGGGTACACTAAGATCAATGGAGTCGATGAAATCCGCATTCGGAACTCCTACGAAAATCGAGCTTCTTTAAGGGCCAATTATGGGCTCCCGGGGAGGCCCTGTGACGAAAACTCGGGGAAAAGTCATATAAGACGAGGCCCGTTGGACCCCTAATTTTGCACACATCATTTTAGGGGTACACTAAGATCAACGGAGTCGATGAAATCCCCATTCGGAACTCCTACGAAAATCGAGCTTCTTTAAGGGCCAATTTTGGGCTCCCGGGGAGGCCCTGTGACGAAAACTCGTAGAAAAGTCATATAAGACGAGGCCCGTTGGACCCCTAATTTTGCACACATCATTTATGGGGTACACTTAGGTCAACGGAGTCGATGAAATCCGCATTCGGAACTCCTACGAAAATCGACCTTCTTTAAGGGCCAATTTTGGGCTCCCGGGGAGGCCCTGTGACGAAAACTCGGGGAAAAGTCATATAAGACGAGGCCCGTTGGACCCCTAATTTTTCACACATCATATTTGGGGTACACTAAGATCAATGGAGTCGATGAAATCCGCATTCGGAAGTCCTACGAAAATCGAACTTCATTAAGGGCCAATTTTGGGCTCCCGGGGAGGCCCTGTGACGAAAACTCGGTGAAAAGTCATATAAGACGAGGCCCGTTGGACCCCTAATTTTGCACACAACCTTTTAGGGGTAGACTAAGATCAACGGAGTCGATGAAATCCCCATTCGGAACTCCAACGAAAATCGAGCTTCATTAAGGGCCAATTTTGGGCTCCCGGGGAGGCCCTGTGACGAAAACTCGGTGAAAAGTCATATAAGACGAGGCCCGTTGGACCCCTAATTTTGCACACATCATTTATGGGGTACACTAAGATCAATGGAGTCGATGAAATCCGCATTCGGAACTCCTACGAAAATCGAGCTTCTTTAAGGGCCAATTTTGGGCTCCCGGGGAGGCCCTGTGACGAAAACTCGTAGAAAAGTCATATAAGACGAGGCCCGTTGGACCCCTAATTTTGCACACATCATTTATGGGGTACACTTAGGTCAACGGAGTCGATGAAATCCGCATTCGGAACTCCTACGAAAATCGACCTTCTTTAAGGGCCAATTTTGGGCTCCCGGGGAGGCCCTGTGACGAAAACTCGGGGAAAAGTCATATAAGACGAGGCCCGTTGGACCCCTAATTTTTCACACATCATATTTGGGGTACACTAAGATCAATGGAGTCGATGAAATCCGCATTCGGAAGTCCTACGAAAATCGAACTTCATTAAGGGCCAATTTTGGGCTCCCGGGGAGGCCCTGTGACGAAAACTCGGTGAAAAGTCATATAAGACGAGGCCCGTTGGACCCCTAATTTTGCACACAACCTTTTAGGGGTACACTAAGATCAACGGAGTCGATGAAATCCGCATTCGGAACCCCTACGAAAATCGAGCTTCTTTAAGGGCCAATTTTGGGCTCCCGGGGAGGCCCTGTGACGAAAACTCGGTGAAAAGTCATATAAGACGAGGCCCGTTGGACCCCTAATTTTGCACACATCATTTATGGGGTACACTAAGATCAATGGAGTCGATGAAATCCGCATTCGGAACTCCTACGAAAATCGAGCTTCTTTAAGGGCCAATTTTGGGCTCCCGGGGAGGCCCTGTGACGAAAACTCGGTGAAAAGTCATATAAGACGAGGCCCGTTGGACCCCTAATTTTGCACACATCATTTATGGGGTACACTAAGATCAATGGAGTCGATGAAATCCGCATTCGGAACTCCTACGAAAATCGAGCTTCTTTAAGGGCCAATTTTGGGCTCCCGGGGAGGCCCTGTGACGAAAACTCGGTGAAAAGTCATATAAGACGAGGCCCGTTGGACCCGTAATTTTGCACACATCATTTATGGGGTACCCATAGGTCAATGGAGTCGATGAAATCGCCATTCGGAACTCCTACGAAAATCGAGCTTCTTTAAGGGCCAATTTTGGGCTCCCGGGGAGGCCCTGTGACGAAAACTCGGTGAAAAGTCATATAAGACGAGGCCCGTTGGACCCCTAATTTTGCACACAACCTTTTAGGGGTACACTAAGATCAACGGAGTCGATGAAATCCCCATTCGGAACTCCTACGAAAATCGACCTTCTTTAAGGGCCAATTTTGGGCTCCCGGGGAGGCCCTGTGACGAAAACTCGGTGAAAAGTCATATAAGACGAGGCCCGTTAGACCCCTAATTTTGCACACAACCTTTTAGGGGTAGACTAAGATCAACGGAGTCGATGAAATCCCCATTCGGAACTCCAACGAAAATCGAGCTTCATTAAGGGCCAATTTTGGGCTCCCGGTGAGGCCATGTGACGAAAACTCGGTGAAAAGTCATATAAGACGAGGCCCGTTGGACCCCTAATTTTGCACACATCATTTATGGGGTACACTAAGATCAATGGAGTCGATGAAATCCGCATTCGGAACTCCTACGAAAATCGAGCTTCTTTAAGGGCCAATTATGGGCTCCCGGGGAGGCCCTGTGACGAAAACTCGGGGAAAAGTCATATAAGACGAGGCCCGTTGGACCCCTAATTTTGCACACATCATTTTAGGGGTACACTAAGATCAACGGAGTCGATGAAATCCCCATTCGGAACTCCTACGAAAATCGAGCTTCTTTAAGGGCCAATTTTGGGCTCCCGGGGAGGCCCTGTGACGAAAACTCGTAGAAAAGTCATATAAGACGAGGCCCGTTGGACCCCTAATTTTGCACACATCATTTATGGGGTACACTTAGGTCAACGGAGTCGATGAAATCCGCATTCGGAACTCCTACGAAAATCGACCTTCTTTAAGGGCCAATTTTGGGCTCCCGGGGAGGCCCTGTGACGAAAACTCGGGGAAAAGTCATATAAGACGAGGCCCGTTGGACCCCTAATTTTTCACACATCATATTTGGGGTACACTAAGATCAATGGAGTCGATGAAATCCGCATTCGGAAGTCCTACGAAAATCGAACTTCATTAAGGGCCAATTTTGGGCTCCCGGGGAGGCCCTGTGACGAAAACTCGGTGAAAAGTCATATAAGACGAGGCCCGTTGGACCCCTAATTTTGCACACAACCTTTTAGGGGTAGACTAAGATCAACGGAGTCGATGAAATCCCCATTCGGAACTCCAACGAAAATCGAGCTTCATTAAGGGCCAATTTTGGGCTCCCGGGGAGGCCCTGTGACGAAAACTCGGTGAAAAGTCATATAAGACGAGGCCCGTTGGACCCCTAATTTTGCACACATCATTTATG
The DNA here is from genome assembly GCA_029168935.1 of Oxyria digyna. Lineage (NCBI taxonomy): Eukaryota > Viridiplantae > Streptophyta > Magnoliopsida > Caryophyllales > Polygonaceae > Oxyria > Oxyria digyna. The sequence goes on along the minus strand of JAPVLV010000001.1, from coordinate 270,092 downwards.
GGGTACACTAAGATCAATGGAGTCGATGAAATCCGCATTCGGAACTCCTACGAAAATCGAGCTTCTTTAAGGGCCAATTTTGGGCTCCCGGGGAGGCCCTGTGACGAAAACTCGTAGAAAAGTCATATAAGACGAGGCCCGTTGGACCCCTAATTTTGCACACATCATTTATGGGGTACACTTAGGTCAACGGAGTCGATGAAATCCGCATTCGGAACTCCTACGAAAATCGAGCTTCTTTAAGGGCCAATTTTGGGCTCCCGGGGAGGCCCTGTGACGAAAACTCGGTGAAAAGTCATATAAGACGAGGCCCGTTGGACCCGTAATTTTGCACACATCATTTATGGGGTACACTTAGATCAATGGAGTCGATGAAATCGCCATTCGGAACTCCTACGAAAATCGAGCTTCTTTAAGGGCCAATTTTGGGCTCCCGGGGAGGCCCTGTGACGAAAACTCGGTGAAAAGTCATATAAGACGAGGCCCGTTGGACCCCTAATTTTGCACACAACCTTTTAGGGGTACCCATAGGTCACTGGAGTCGATGAAATCCGCATTCGGAACTCCTACGAAAATCGAGCTTCTTTAAGGGCCAATTTTGGGCTCCCGGGGAGGCCCTGTGACGAAAACTCGGTGAAAAGTCATATAAGACGAGGCCCGTTGGACCCCTAATTTTGCACACAACCTTTTAGGGGTAGACTAAGATCAACGGAGTCGATGAAATCCCCATTCGGAACTCCAACGAAAATCGAGCTTCATTAAGGGCCAATTTTGGGCTCCCGGGGAGGCCATGTGACGAAAACTCGGTGAAAAGTCATATAAGACGAGGCCCGTTGGACCCCTAATTTTGCACACATCATTTATGGGGTACACTAAGATCAATGGAGTCGATGAAATCCGCATTCGGAACTCCTACGAAAATCGAGCTTCTTTAAGGGCCAATTTTGGGCTCCCGGGGAGGCCCTGTGACGAAAACTCGGGGAAAAGTCATATAAGACGAGGCCCGTTGGACCCCTAATTTTGCACACATCATTTTAGGGGTACACTAAGATCAACGGAGTCGATGAAATCCCCATTCGGAACTCCTACGAAAATCGAGCTTCTTTAAGGGCCAATTTTGGGCTCCCGGGGAGGCCCTGTGACGAAAACTCGGTGAAAAGTCATATAAGACGAGGCCCGTTGGACCCCTAATTTTGCACACATCATTTATGGGGTACACTTAGGTCAACGGAGTCGATGAAATCCGCATTCGGAACTCCTACGAAAATCGACCTTCTTTAAGGGCCAATTTTGGGCTCCCGGGGAGGCCCTGTGACGAAAACTCGGGGAAAAGTCATATAAGACGAGGCCCGTTGGACCCCTAATTTTTCACACATCATATTTGGGGTACACTAAGATCAATGGAGTCGATGAAATCCGCATTCGGAAGTCCTACGAAAATCGAACTTCATTAAGGGCCAATTTTGGGCTCCCGGGGAGGCCCTGTGACGAAAACTCGGTGAAAAGTCATATAAGACGAGGCCCGTTGGACCCCTAATTTTGCACACAACCTTTTAGGGGTAGACTAAGATCAACGGAGTCGATGAAATCCCCATTCGGAACTCCAACGAAAATCGAGCTTCATTAAGGGCCAATTTTGGGCTCCCGGGGAGGCCCTGTGACGAAAACTCGGTGAAAAGTCATATAAGACGAGGCCCGTTGGACCCCTAATTTTGCACACATCATTTATGGGGTACACTAAGATCAATGGAGTCGATGAAATCCGCATTCGGAACTCCTACGAAAATCGAGCTTCTTTAAGGGCCAATTTTGGGCTCCCGGGGAGGCCCTGTGACGAAAACTCGTAGAAAAGTCATATAAGACGAGGCCCGTTGGACCCCTAATTTTGCACACATCATTTATGGGGTACACTTAGGTCAACGGAGTCGATGAAATCCGCATTCGGAACTCCTACGAAAATCGAGCTTCTTTAAGGGCCAATTTTGGGCTCCCGGGGAGGCCCTGTGACGAAAACTCGGTGAAAAGTCATATAAGACGAGGCCCGTTGGACCCGTAATTTTGCACACATCATTTATGGGGTACACTAAGATCAATGGAGTCGATGAAATCGCCATTCGGAACTCCTACGAAAATCGAGCTTCTTTAAGGGCCAATTTTGGGCTCCCGGGGAGGCCCTGTGACGAAAACTCGGTGAAAAGTCATATAAGACGAGGCCCGTTGGACCCCTAATTTTGCACACAACCTTTTAGGGGTACCCATAGGTCACTGGAGTCGATGAAATCCGCATTCGGAACTCCTACGAAAATCGAGCTTCTTTAAGGGCCAATTTTGGGCTCCCGGGGAGGCCCTGTGACGAAAACTCGGTGAAAAGTCATATAAGACGAGGCCCGTTGGACCCCTTATTTTTCACACATCATTTATGGGGTACACTAAGATCAATGGAGTCGATGAAATCCGCATTCGGATCTCCTACGAAAATCGACCTTCTTTAAGGGCCAATTTTGGGCTCCCGGGGAGGCCCTGTGACGAAAACTCGGTGAAAAGTCATATAAGACGAGGCCCGTTGGACCCCTAATTTTGCACACAACCTTTTAGGGGTACACTAAGATCAACGGAGTCGATGAAATCCGCATTCGGAACCCCTACGAAAATCGAGCTTCTTTAAGGGCCAATTTTGGGCTCCCGGGGAGGCCCTGTGACGAAAACTCGGTGAAAAGTCATATAAGACGAGGCCCGTTGGACCCCTAATTTTGCACACATCATTTATGGGGTACACTTAGGTCAACGGAGTCGATGAAATCCGCATTCGGAACTCCTACGAAAATCGACCTTCTTTAAGGGCCAATTTTGGGCTCCCGGGGAGGCCCTGTGACGAAAACTCGGGGAAAAGTCATATAAGACGAGGCCCGTTGGACCCCTAATTTTTCACACATCATATTTGGGGTACACTAAGATCAATGGAGTCGATGAAATCCGCATTCGGAAGTCCTACGAAAATCGAACTTCATTAAGGGCCAATTTTGGGCTCCCGGGGAGGCCCTGTGACGAAAACTCGGTGAAAAGTCATATAAGACGAGGCCCGTTGGACCCCTAATTTTGCACACAACCTTTTAGGGGTAGACTAAGATCAACGGAGTCGATGAAATCCCCATTCGGAACTCCAACGAAAATCGAGCTTCATTAAGGGCCAATTTTGGGCTCCCGGGGAGGCCCTGTGACGAAAACTCGGTGAAAAGTCATATAAGACGAGGCCCGTTGGACCCCTAATTTTGCACACATCATTTATGGGGTACACTAAGATCAATGGAGTCGATGAAATCCGCATTCGGAACTCCTACGAAAATCGAGCTTCTTTAAGGGCCAATTTTGGGCTCCCGGGGAGGCCCTGTGACGAAAACTCGTAGAAAAGTCATATAAGACGAGGCCCGTTGGACCCCTAATTTTGCACACATCATTTATGGGGTACACTTAGGTCAACGGAGTCGATGAAATCCGCATTCGGAACTCCTACGAAAATCGAGCTTCTTTAAGGGCCAATTTTGGGCTCCCGGGGAGGCCCTGTGACGAAAACTCGGTGAAAAGTCATATAAGACGAGGCCCGTTGGACCCGTAATTTTGCACACATCATTTATGGGGTACACTAAGATCAATGGAGTCGATGAAATCGCCATTCGGAACTCCTACGAAAATCGAGCTTCTTTAAGGGCCAATTTTGGGCTCCCGGGGAGGCCCTGTGACGAAAACTCGGTGAAAAGTCATATAAGACGAGGCCCGTTGGACCCCTAATTTTGCACACAACCTTTTAGGGGTACCCATAGGTCACTGGAGTCGATGAAATCCGCATTCGGAACTCCTACGAAAATCGAGCTTCTTTAAGGGCCAATTTTGGGCTCCCGGGGAGGCCCTGTGACGAAAACTCGGTGAAAAGTCATATAAGACGAGGCCCGTTGGACCCCTAATTTTGCACACAACCTTTTAGGGGTAGACTAAGATCAACGGAGTCGATGAAATCCCCATTCGGAACTCCAACGAAAATCGAGCTTCATTAAGGGCCAATTTTGGGCTCCCGGGGAGGCCATGTGACGAAAACTCGGTGAAAAGTCATATAAGACGAGGCCCGTTGGACCCCTAATTTTGCACACATCATTTATGGGGTACACTAAGATCAATGGAGTCGATGAAATCCGCATTCGGAACTCCTACGAAAATCGAGCTTCTTTAAGGGCCAATTTTGGGCTCCCGGGGAGGCCCTGTGACGAAAACTCGGGGAAAAGTCATATAAGACGAGGCCCGTTGGACCCCTAATTTTGCACACATCATTTTAGGGGTACACTAAGATCAACGGAGTCGATGAAATCCCCATTCGGAACTCCTACGAAAATCGAGCTTCTTTAAGGGCCAATTTTGGGCTCCCGGGGAGGCCCTGTGACGAAAACTCGGTGAAAAGTCATATAAGACGAGGCCCGTTGGACCCCTAATTTTGCACACATCATTTATGGGGTACACTTAGGTCAACGGAGTCGATGAAATCCGCATTCGGAACTCCTACGAAAATCGACCTTCTTTAAGGGCCAATTTTGGGCTCCCGGGGAGGCCCTGTGACGAAAACTCGGGGAAAAGTCATATAAGACGAGGCCCGTTGGACCCCTAATTTTTCACACATCATATTTGGGGTACACTAAGATCAATGGAGTCGATGAAATCCGCATTCGGAAGTCCTACGAAAATCGAACTTCATTAAGGGCCAATTTTGGGCTCCCGGGGAGGCCCTGTGACGAAAACTCGGTGAAAAGTCATATAAGACGAGGCCCGTTGGACCCCTAATTTTGCACACAACCTTTTAGGGGTAGACTAAGATCAACGGAGTCGATGAAATCCCCATTCGGAACTCCAACGAAAATCGAGCTTCATTAAGGGCCAATTTTGGGCTCCCGGGGAGGCCCTGTGACGAAAACTCGGTGAAAAGTCATATAAGACGAGGCCCGTTGGACCCCTAATTTTGCACACATCATTTATGGGGTACACTAAGATCAATGGAGTCGATGAAATCCGCATTCGGAACTCCTACGAAAATCGAGCTTCTTTAAGGGCCAATTTTGGGCTCCCGGGGAGGCCCTGTGACGAAAACTCGTAGAAAAGTCATATAAGACGAGGCCCGTTGGACCCCTAATTTTGCACACATCATTTATGGGGTACACTTAGGTCAACGGAGTCGATGAAATCCGCATTCGGAACTCCTACGAAAATCGAGCTTCTTTAAGGGCCAATTTTGGGCTCCCGGGGAGGCCCTGTGACGAAAACTCGGTGAAAAGTCATATAAGACGAGGCCCGTTGGACCCGTAATTTTGCACACATCATTTATGGGGTACACTAAGATCAATGGAGTCGATGAAATCGCCATTCGGAACTCCTACGAAAATCGAGCTTCTTTAAGGGCCAATTTTGGGCTCCCGGGGAGGCCCTGTGACGAAAACTCGGTGAAAAGTCATATAAGACGAGGCCCGTTGGACCCCTAATTTTGCACACAACCTTTTAGGGGTACCCATAGGTCACTGGAGTCGATGAAATCCGCATTCGGAACTCCTACGAAAATCGAGCTTCTTTAAGGGCCAATTTTGGGCTCCCGGGGAGGCCCTGTGACGAAAACTCGGTGAAAAGTCATATAAGACGAGGCCCGTTGGACCCCTTATTTTTCACACATCATTTATGGGGTACACTAAGATCAATGGAGTCGATGAAATCCGCATTCGGATCTCCTACGAAAATCGACCTTCTTTAAGGGCCAATTTTGGGCTCCCGGGGAGGCCCTGTGACGAAAACTCGGTGAAAAGTCATATAAGACGAGGCCCGTTGGACCCCTAATTTTGCACACAACCTTTTAGGGGTACACTAAGATCAACGGAGTCGATGAAATCCGCATTCGGAACCCCTACGAAAATCGAGCTTCTTTAAGGGCCAATTTTGGGCTCCCGGGGAGGCCCTGTGACGAAAACTCGGTGAAAAGTCATATAAGACGAGGCCCGTTGGACCCCTAATTTTGCACACATCATTTATGGGGTACACTAAGATCAATGGAGTCGATGAAATCCGCATTCGGAACTCCTACGAAAATCGAGCTTCTTTAAGGGCCAATTTTGGGCTCCCGGGGAGGCCCTGTGACAAAAACTCGGTGAAAAGTCATATAAGACGAGGCCCGTTGGACCCCTAATTTTGCACACATCATTTATGGGGTACACTAAGATCAATGGAGTCGATGAAATCCGCATTCGGAACTCCTACGAAAATCGAGCTTCTTTAAGGGCCAATTTTGGGCTCCCGGGGAGGCCCTGTGACGAAAACTCGGTGAAAAGTCATATAAGACGAGGCCCGTTGGACCCCTAATTTTGCACACATCATTTATGGGGTACCCATAGGTCACTGGAGTCGATGAAATCCGCATTCGGAACTCCTACGAAAATCGAGCTTCTTTAAGGGCCAATTTTGGGCTCCCGGGGAGGCCCTGTGACGAAAACTCGGTGAAAAGTCATATAAGACGAGGCCCGTTGGACCCCTAATTTTGCACACAACCTTTTAGGGGTACACTAAGATCAACGGAGTCGATGAAATCCCCATTCGGAACTCCTACGAAAATCGACCTTCTTTAAGGGCCAATTTTGGGCTCCCGGGGAGGCCCTGTGACGAAAACTCGGTGAAAAGTCATATAAGACGAGGCCCGTTAGACCCCTAATTTTGCACACAACCTTTTAGGGGTAGACTAAGATCAACGGAGTCGATGAAATCCCCATTCGGAACTCAAACGAAAATCGAGCTTCATTAAGGGCCAATTTTGGGCTCCCGGGGAGGCCATGTGACGAAAACTCGGTGAAAAGTCATATAAGACGAGGCCCGTTGGACCCCTAATTTTGCACACATCATTTATGGGGTACACTAAGATCAATGGAGTCGATGAAATCCGCATTCGGAACTCCTACGAAAATCGAGCTTCTTTAAGGGCCAATTATGGGCTCCCGGGGAGGCCCTGTGACGAAAACTCGGGGAAAAGTCATATAAGACGAGGCCCGTTGGACCCCTAATTTTGCCCACATCATTTTAGGGGTACACTAAGATCAACGGAGTCGATGAAATCCCCATTCGGAACTCCTACGAAAATCGAGCTTCTTTAAGGGCCAATTTTGGGCTCCCGGGGAGGCCCTGTGACGAAAACTCGTAGAAAAGTCATATAAGACGAGGCCCGTTGGACCCCTAATTTTGCACACATCATTTATGGGGTACACTTAGGTCAACGGAGTCGATGAAATCCGCATTCGGAACTCCTACGAAAATCGACCTTCTTTAAGGGCCAATTTTGGGCTCCCGGGGAGGCCCTGTGACGAAAACTCGGGGAAAAGTCATATAAGACGAGGCCCGTTGGACCCCTAATTTTTCACACATCATATTTGGGGTACACTAAGATCAATGGAGTCGATGAAATCCGCATTCGGAAGTCCTACGAAAATCGAACTTCATTAAGGGCCAATTTTGGGCTCCCGGGGAGGCCCTGTGACGAAAACTCGGTGAAAAGTCATATAAGACGAGGCCCGTTGGACCCCTAATTTTGCACACAACCTTTTAGGGGTAGACTAAGATCAACGGAGTCGATGAAATCCCCATTCGGAACTCCAACGAAAATCGAGCTTCATTAAGGGCCAATTTTGGGCTCCCGGGGAGGCCCTGTGACGAAAACTCGGTGAAAAGTCATATAAGACGAGGCCCGTTGGACCCCTAATTTTGCACACATCATTTATGGGGTACACTAAGATCAATGGAGTCGATGAAATCCGCATTCGGAACTCCTACGAAAATCGAGCTTCTTTAAGGGCCAATTTTGGGCTCCCGGGGAGGCCCTGTGACGAAAACTCGTAGAAAAGTCATATAAGACGAGGCCCGTTGGACCCCTAATTTTGCACACATCATTTATGGGGTACACTTAGGTCAACGGAGTCGATGAAATCCCCATTCGGAACTCCTACGAAAATCGACCTTCTTTAAGGGCCAATTTTGGGCTCCCGGGGAGGCCCTGTGACGAAAACTCGGTGAAAAGTCATATAAGACGAGGCCCGTTGGACCCCTTATTTTGCACACATCATTTATGGGGTACACTAAGATCAATGGAGTCGATGAAATCCGCATTCGGATCTCCTACGAAAATCGACCTTCTTTAAGGGCCAATTTTGGGCTCCCGGGGAGGCCCTGTGACGAAAACTCGGTGAAAAGTCATATAAGACGAGGCCCGTTGGACCCCTAATTTTGCACACAACCTTTTAGGGGTACACTAAGATCAACGGAGTCGATGAAATCCGCATTCGGAACCCCTACGAAAATCGAGCTTCTTTAAGGGCCAATTTTGGGCTCCCGGGGAGGCCCTGTGACGAAAACTCGGTGAAAAGTCATATAAGACGAGGCCCGTTGGACCCCTAATTTTGCACACAACCTTTTAGGGGTAGACTAAGATCAACGGAGTCGATGAAATCCCCATTCGGAACTCCAACGAAAATCGAGCTTCATTAAGGGCCAATTTTGGGCTCCCGGGGAGGCCATGTGACGAAAACTCGGTGAAAAGTCATATAAGACGAGGCCCGTTGGACCCCTAATTTTGCACACATCATTTATGGGGTACACTAAGATCAATGGAGTCGATGAAATCCGCATTCGGAACTCCTACGAAAATCGAGCTTCTTTAAGGGCCAATTTTGGGCTCCCGGGGAGGCCCTGTGACGAAAACTCGGGGAAAAGTCATATAAGACGAGGCCCGTTGGACCCCTAATTTTGCACACATCATTTTAGGGGTACACTAAGATCAACGGAGTCGATGAAATCCCCATTCGGAACTCCTACGAAAATCGAGCTTCTTTAAGGGCCAATTTTGGGCTCCCGGGGAGGCCCTGTGACGAAAACTCGGTGAAAAGTCATATAAGACGAGGCCCGTTGGACCCCTAATTTTGCACACATCATTTATGGGGTACACTTAGGTCAACGGAGTCGATGAAATCCGCATTCGGAACTCCTACGAAAATCGACCTTCTTTAAGGGCCAATTTTGGGCTCCCGGGGAGGCCCTGTGACGAAAACTCGGGGAAAAGTCATATAAGACGAGGCCCGTTGGACCCCTAATTTTTCACACATCATATTTGGGGTACACTAAGATCAATGGAGTCGATGAAATCCGCATTCGGAACTCCTACGAAAATCGAACTTCATTAAGGGCCAATTTTGGGCTCCCGGGGAGGCCCTGTGACGAAAACTCGGTGAAAAGTCATATAAGACGAGGCCCGTTGGACCCCTAATTTTGCACACAACCTTTTAGGGGTAGACTAAGATCAACGGAGTCGATGAAATCCCCATTCGGAACTCCAACGAAAATCGAGCTTCATTAAGGGCCAATTTTGGGCTCCCGGGGAGGCCCTGTGACGAAAACTCGGTGAAAAGTCATATAAGACGAGGCCCGTTGGACCCCTAATTTTGCACACATCATTTATGGGGTACACTAAGATCAATGGAGTCGATGAAATCCGCATTCGGAACTCCTACGAAAATCGAGCTTCTTTAAGGGCCAATTTTGGGCTCCCGGGGAGGCCCTGTGACGAAAACTCGGGGAAAAGTCATATAAGACGAGGCCCGTTGGACCCCTAATTTTGCACACATCATTTTAGGGGTACACTAAGATCAACGGAGTCGATGAAATCCCCATTCGGAACTCCTACGAAAATCGAGCTTCTTTAAGGGCCAATTTTGGGCTCCCGGGGAGGCCCTGTGACGAAAACTCGGTGAAAAGTCATATAAGACGAGGCCCGTTGGACCCCTAATTTTGCACACATCATTTATGGGGTACACTTAGGTCAACGGAGTCGATGAAATCCGCATTCGGAACTCCTACGAAAATCGACCTTCTTTAAGGGCCAATTTTGGGCTCCCGGGGAGGCCCTGTGACGAAAACTCGGGGAAAAGTCATATAAGACGAGGCCCGTTGGACCCCTAATTTTTCACACATCATATTTGGGGTACACTAAGATCAATGGAGTCGATGAAATCCGCATTCGGAACTCCTACGAAAATCGAACTTCATTAAGGGCCAATTTTGGGCTCCCGGGGAGGCCCTGTGACGAAAACTCGGTGAAAAGTCATATAAGACGAGGCCCGTTGGACCCCTAATTTTGCACACAACCTTTTAGGGGTAGACTAAGATCAACGGAGTCGATGAAATCCCCATTCGGAACTCCAACGAAAATCGAGCTTCATTAAGGGCCAATTTTGGGCTCCCGGGGAGGCCCTGTGACGAAAACTCGGTGAAAAGTCATATAAGACGAGGCCCGTTGGACCCCTAATTTTGCACACATCATTTATGGGGTACACTAAGATCAATGGAGTCGATGAAATCCGCATTCGGAACTCCTACGAAAATCGAGCTTCTTTAAGGGCCAATTTTGGGCTCCCGGGGAGGCCCTGTGACGAAAACTCGTAGAAAAGTCATATAAGACGAGGCCCGTTGGACCCCTAATTTTGCACACATCATTTATGGGGTACACTTAGGTCAACGGAGTCGATGAAATCCGCATTCGGAACTCCTACGAAAATCGAGCTTCTTTAAGGGCCAATTTTGGGCTCCCGGGGAGGCCCTGTGACGAAAACTCGGTGAAAAGTCATATAAGACGAGGCCCGTTGGACCCGTAATTTTGCACACATCATTTATGGGGTACACTAAGATCAATGGAGTCGATGAAATCGCCATTCGGAACTCCTACGAAAATCGAGCTTCTTTAAGGGCCAATTTTGGGCTCCCGGGGAGGCCCTGTGACGAAAACTCGGGGAAAAGTCATATAAGACGAGGCCCGTTGGACCCCTAATTTTGCACACAACCTTTTAGGGGTAGACTAAGATCAACGGAGTCGATGAAATCCCCATTCGGAACTCCAACGAAAATCGAGCTTCATTAAGGGCCAATTTTGGGCTCCCGGGGAGGCCCTGTGACGAAAACTCGGTGAAAAGTCATATAAGACGAGGCCCGTTGGACCCCTAATTTTGCACACATCATTTATGGGGTACACTAAGATCAATGGAGTCGATGAAATCCGCATTCGGAACTCCTACGAAAATCGAGCTTCTTTAAGGGCCAATTTTGGGCTCCCGGGGAGGCCCTGTGACGAAAACTCGGTGAAAAGTCATATAAGACGAGGCCCGTTGGACCCGTAATTTTGCACACATCATTTATGGGGTACACTAAGATCAATGGAGTCGATGAAATCGCCATTCGGAACTCCTACGAAAATCGAGCTTCTTTAAGGGCCAATTTTGGGCTCCCGGGGAGGCCCTGTGACGAAAACTCGGGGAAAAGTCATATAAGACGAGGCCCGTTGGACCCCTAATTTTGCACACAACCTTTTAGGGGTAGACTAAGATCAACGGAGTCGATGAAATCCCCATTCGGAACTCCAACGAAAATCGAGCTTCATTAAGGGCCAATTTTGGGCTCCCGGGGAGGCCCTGTGACGAAAACTCGGTGAAAAGTCATATAAGACGAGGCCCGTTGGACCCCTAATTTTGCACACATCATTTATGGGGTACACTAAGATCAATGGAGTCGATGAAATCCGCATTCGGAACTCCTACGAAAATCGAGCTTCTTTAAGGGCCAATTTTGGGCTCCCGGGGAGGCCCTGTGACGAAAACTCGGGCAAAAGTCATATAAGACGAGGCCCGTTGGACCCCTAATTTTGCACACATCATTTTAGGGGTACACTAAGATCAACGGAGTCGATGAAATCCCCATTCGGAACTCCTACGAAAATCGAGCTTCATTAAGGGCCAATTTTGGGCTCCCGGGGAGGCCCTGTGACGAAAACTCGGTGAAAAGTCATATAAGACGAGGCCCGTTGGACCCCTAATTTTGCACACATCATTTATGGGGTACACTAAGATCAATGGAGTCGATGAAATCCGCATTCGGAACTCCTACGAAAATCGAGCTTCTTTAAGGGCCAATTTTGGGCTCCCGGGGAGGCCCTGTGACGAAAACTCGTAGAAAAGTCATATAAGACGAGGCCCGTTGGACCCCTAATTTTGCACACATCATTTATGGGGTACACTTAGGTCAACGGAGTCGATGAAATCCGCATTCGGAACTCCTACGAAAATCGAGCTTCTTTAAGGGCCAATTTTGGGCTCCCGGGGAGGCCCTGTGACGAAAACTCGGTGAAAAGTCATATAAGACGAGGCCCGTTGGACCCGTAATTTTGCACACATCATTTATGGGGTACACTAAGATCAATGGAGTCGATGAAATCGCCATTCGGAACTCCTACGAAAATCGAGCTTCTTTAAGGGCCAATTTTGGGCTCCCGGGGAGGCCCTGTGACGAAAACTCGGGGAAAAGTCATATAAGACGAGGCCCGTTGGACCCCTAATTTTGCACACAACCTTTTAGGGGTAGACTAAGATCAACGGAGTCGATGAAATCCCCATTCGGAACTCCAACGAAAATCGAGCTTCATTAAGGGCCAATTTTGGGCTCCCGGGGAGGCCCTGTGACGAAAACTCGGTGAAAAGTCATATAAGACGAGGCCCGTTGGACCCCTAATTTTGCACACATCATTTATGGGGTACACTAAGATCAATGGAGTCGATGAAATCCGCATTCGGAACTCCTACGAAAATCGAGCTTCTTTAAGGGCCAATTTTGGGCTCCCGGGGAGGCCCTGTGACGAAAACTCGGTGAAAAGTCATATAAGACGAGGCCCGTTGGACCCGTAATTTTGCACACATCATTTATGGGGTACACTAAGATCAATGGAGTCGATGAAATCGCCATTCGGAACTCCTACGAAAATCGAGCTTCTTTAAGGGCCAATTTTGGGCTCCCGGGGAGGCCCTGTGACGAAAACTCGGGGAAAAGTCATATAAGACGAGGCCCGTTGGACCCCTAATTTTGCACACAACCTTTTAGGGGTAGACTAAGATCAACGGAGTCGATGAAATCCCCATTCGGAACTCCAACGAAAATCGAGCTTCATTAAGGGCCAATTTTGGGCTCCCGGGGAGGCCCTGTGACGAAAACTCGGTGAAAAGTCATATAAGACGAGGCCCGTTGGACCCCTAATTTTGCACACATCATTTATGGGGTACACTAAGATCAATGGAGTCGATGAAATCCGCATTCGGAACTCCTACGAAAATCGAGCTTCTTTAAGGGCCAATTTTGGGCTCCCGGGGAGGCCCTGTGACGAAAACTCGGGCAAAAGTCATATAAGACGAGGCCCGTTGGACCCCTAATTTTGCACACATCATTTTAGGGGTACACTAAGATCAACGGAGTCGATGAAATCCCCATTCGGAACTCCTACGAAAATCGAGCTTCTTTAAGGGCCAATTTTGGGCTCCCGGGGAGGCCCTGTGACGAAAACTCGGTGAAAAGTCATATAAGACGAGGCCCGTTGGACCCCTAATTTTGCACACATCATTTATGGGGTACACTTAGGTCAACGGAGTCGATGAAATCCGCATTCGGAACTCCTACGAAAATCGACCTTCTTTAAGGGCCAATTTTGGGCTCCCGGGGAGGCCCTGTGACGAAAACTCGGGGAAAAGTCATATAAGACGAGGCCCGTTGGACCCCTAATTTTTCACACATCATATTTGGGGTACACTAAGATCAATGGAGTCGATGAAATCCGCATTCGGAAGTCCTACGAAAATCGAACTTCATTAAGGGCCAATTTTGGGCTCCCGGGGAGGCCCTGTGACGAAAACTCGGTGAAAAGTCATATAAGACGAGGCCCGTTGGACCCCTAATTTTGCACACAACCTTTTAGGGGTAGACTAAGATCAACGGAGTCGATGAAATCCCCATTCGGAACTCCAACGAAAATCGAGCTTCATTAAGGGCCAATTTTGGGCTCCCGGGGAGGCCCTGTGACGAAAACTCGGTGAAAAGTCATATAAGACGAGGCCCGTTGGACCCCTAATTTTGCACACATCATTTATGGGGTACACTAAGATCAATGGAGTCGATGAAATCCGCATTCGGAACTCCTACGAAAATCGAGCTTCTTTAAGGGCCAATTTTGGGCTCCCGGGGAGGCCCTGTGACGAAAACTCGTAGAAAAGTCATATAAGACGAGGCCCGTTGGACCCCTAATTTTGCACACATCATTTATGGGGTACACTTAGGTCAACGGAGTCGATGAAATCCGCATTCGGAACTCCTACGAAAATCGAGCTTCTTTAAGGGCCAATTTTGGGCTCCCGGGGAGGCCCTGTGACGAAAACTCGGTGAAAAGTCATATAAGACGAGGCCCGTTGGACCCGTAATTTTGCACACATCATTTATGGGGTACACTAAGATCAATGGAGTCGATGAAATCGCCATTCGGAACTCCTACGAAAATCGAGCTTCTTTAAGGGCCAATTTTGGGCTCCCGGGGAGGCCCTGTGACGAAAACTCGGGGAAAAGTCATATAAGACGAGGCCCGTTGGACCCCTAATTTTGCACACAACCTTTTAGGGGTAGACTAAGATCAACGGAGTCGATGAAATCCCCATTCGGAACTCCAACGAAAATCGAGCTTCATTAAGGGCCAATTTTGGGCTCCCGGGGAGGCCCTGTGACGAAAACTCGGTGAAAAGTCATATAAGACGAGGCCCGTTGGACCCCTAATTTTGCACACATCATTTATGGGGTACACTAAGATCAATGGAGTCGATGAAATCCGCATTCGGAACTCCTACGAAAATCGAGCTTCTTTAAGGGCCAATTTTGGGCTCCCGGGGAGGCCCTGTGACGAAAACTCGGGGAAAAGTCATATAAGACGAGGCCCGTTGGACCCCTAATTTTGCACACATCATTTTAGGGGTACACTAAGATCAACGGAGTCGATGAAATCCCCATTCGGAACTCCTACGAAAATCGAGCTTCTTTAAGGGCCAATTTTGGGCTCCCGGGGAGGCCCTGTGACGAAAACTCGGGGAAAAGTCATATAAGACGAGGCCCGTTGGACCCCTAATTTTGCACACAACCTTTTAGGGGTACACTAAGATCAACGGAGTCGATGAAATCCCCATTCGGAACTCCTACGAAAATTGACCTTCTTTAAGGGCCAATTTTGGGCTCCCGGGGAGGCCCTGTGACGAAAACTCGGTGAAAAGTCATATAAGACGAGGCCCGTTAGACCCCTAATTTTGCACACAACCTTTTAGGGGTAGACTAAGATCAACGGAGTCGATGAAATCCCCATTCGGAACTCCAACGAAAATCGAGCTTCATTAAGGGCCAATTTTGGGCTCCCGGGGAGGCCATGTGACGAAAACTCGGTGAAAAGTCATATAAGACGAGGCCCGTTGGACCCCTAATTTTGCACACATCATTTATGGGGTACACTAAGATCAATGGAGTCGATGAAATCCGCATTCGGAACTCCTACGAAAATCGAGCTTCTTTAAGGGCCAATTATGGGCTCCCGGGGAGGCCCTGTGACGAAAACTCGGGGAAAAGTCATATAAGACGAGGCCCGTTGGACCCCTAATTTTGCCCACATCATTTTAGGGGTACACTAAGATCAACGGAGTCGATGAAATCCCCATTCGGAACTCCTACGAAAATCGAGCTTCTTTAAGGGCCAATTTTGGGCTCCCGGGGAGGCCCTGTGACGAAAACTCGTAGAAAAGTCATATAAGACGAGGCCCGTTGGACCCCTAATTTTGCACACATCATTTATGGGGTACACTTAGGTCAACGGAGTCGATGAAATCCGCATTCGGAACTCCTACGAAAATCGACCTTCTTTAAGGGCCAATTTTGGGCTCCCGGGGAGGCCCTGTGACGAAAACTCGGGGAAAAGTCATATAAGACGAGGCCCGTTGGACCCCTAATTTTTCACACATCATATTTGGGGTACACTAAGATCAATGGAGTCGATGAAATCCGCATTCGGAAGTCCTACGAAAATCGAACTTCATTAAGGGCCAATTTTGGGCTCCCGGGGAGGCCCTGTGACGAAAACTCGGTGAAAAGTCATATAAGACGAGGCCCGTTGGACCCCTAATTTTGCACACAACCTTTTAGGGGTAGACTAAGATCAACGGAGTCGATGAAATCCCCATTCGGAACTCCAACGAAAATCGAGCTTCATTAAGGGCCAATTTTGGGCTCCCGGGGAGGCCCTGTGACGAAAACTCGGTGAAAAGTCATATAAGACGAGGCCCGTTGGACCCCTAATTTTGCACACATCATTTATGGGGTACACTAAGATCAATGGAGTCGATGAAATCCGCATTCGGAACTCCTACGAAAATCGAGCTTCTTTAAGGGCCAATTTTGGGCTCCCGGGGAGGCCCTGTGACGAAAACTCGTAGAAAAGTCATATAAGACGAGGCCCGTTGGACCCCTAATTTTGCACACATCATTTATGGGGTACACTTAGGTCAACGGAGTCGATGAAATCCGCATTCGGAACTCCTACGAAAATCGACCTTCTTTAAGGGCCAATTTTGGGCTCCCGGGAGGCCCTGTGACGAAAACTCGGTGAAAAGTCATATAAGACGAGGCCCGTTGGACCCCTTATTTTGCACACATCATTTATGGGGTACACTAAGATCAATGGAGTCGATGAAATCCGCATTCGGATCTCCTACGAAAATCGACCTTCTTTAAGGGCCAATTTTGGGCTCCCGGGGAGGCCCTGTGACGAAAACTCGGGGAAAAGTCATATAAGACGAGGCCCGTTGGACCCCTAATTTTGCCCACATCATTTTAGGGGTACACTAAGATCAACGGAGTCGATGAAATCCCCATTCGGAACTCCTACGAAAATCGAGCTTCTTTAAGGGCCAATTTTGGGCTCCCGGGGAGGCCCTGTGACGAAAACTCGTAGAAAAGTCATATAAGACGAGGCCCGTTGGACCCCTAATTTTGCACACATCATTTATGGGGTACACTTAGGTCAACGGAGTCGATGAAATCCGCATTCGGAACTCCTACGAAAATCGACCTTCTTTAAGGGCCAATTTTGGGCTCCCGGGGAGGCCCTGTGACGAAAACTCGGGGAAAAGTCATATAAGACGAGGCCCGTTGGACCCCTAATTTTTCACACATCATATTTGGGGTACACTAAGATCAATGGAGTCGATGAAATCCGCATTCGGAAGTCCTACGAAAATCGAACTTCATTAAGGGCCAATTTTGGGCTCCCGGGGAGGCCCTGTGACGAAAACTCGGTGAAAAGTCATATAAGACGAGGCCCGTTGGACCCCTAATTTTGCACACAACCTTTTAGGGGTAGACTAAGATCAACGGAGTCGATGAAATCCCCATTCGGAACTCCAACGAAAATCGAGCTTCATTAAGGGCCAATTTTGGGCTCCCGGGGAGGCCCTGTGACGAAAACTCGGTGAAAAGTCATATAAGACGAGGCCCGTTGGACCCCTAATTTTGCACACATCATTTATGGGGTACACTAAGATCAATGGAGTCGATGAAATCCGCATTCGGAACTCCTACGAAAATCGAGCTTCTTTAAGGGCCAATTTTGGGCTCCCGGGGAGGCCCTGTGACGAAAACTCGTAGAAAAGTCATATAAGACGAGGCCCGTTGGACCCCTAATTTTGCACACATCATTTATGGGGTACACTTAGGTCAACGGAGTCGATGAAATCCGCATTCGGAACTCCTACGAAAATCGAGCTTCTTTAAGGGCCAATTTTGGGCTCCCGGGGAGGCCCTGTGACGAAAACTCGGTGAAAAGTCATATAAGACGAGGCCCGTTGGACCCGTAATTTTGCACACATCATTTATGGGGTACACTAAGATCAATGGAGTCGATGAAATCGCCATTCGGAACTCCTACGAAAATCGAGCTTCTTTAAGGGCCAATTTTGGGCTCCCGGGGAGGCCCTGTGACGAAAACTCGGGGAAAAGTCATATAAGACGAGGCCCGTTGGACCCCTAATTTTGCACACAACCTTTTAGGGGTAGACTAAGATCAACGGAGTCGATGAAATCCCCATTCGGAACTCCAACGAAAATCGAGCTTCATTAAGGGCCAATTTTGGGCTCCCGGGGAGGCCCTGTGACGAAAACTCGGTGAAAAGTCATATAAGACGAGGCCCGTTGGACCCCTAATTTTGCACACATCATTTATGGGGTACACTAAGATCAATGGAGTCGATGAAATCCGCATTCGGAACTCCTACGAAAATCGAGCTTCTTTAAGGGCCAATTTTGGGCTCCCGGGGAGGCCCTGTGACGAAAACTCGGGGAAAAGTCATATAAGACGAGGCCCGTTGGACCCCTAATTTTGCACACATCATTTTAGGGGTACACTAAGATCAACGGAGTCGATGAAATCCCCATTCGGAACTCCTACGAAAATCGAGCTTCTTTAAGGGCCAATTTTGGGCTCCCGGGGAGGCCCTGTGACGAAAACTCGGGGAAAAGTCATATAAGACGAGGCCCGTTGGACCCCTAATTTTGCACACAACCTTTTAGGGGTACACTAAGATCAACGGAGTCGATGAAATCCCCATTCGGAACTCCTACGAAAATCGACCTTCTTTAAGGGCCAATTTTGGGCTCCCGGGGAGGCCCTGTGACGAAAACTCGGTGAAAAGTCATATAAGACGAGGCCCGTTAGACCCCTAATTTTGCACACAACCTTTTAGGGGTAGACTAAGATCAACGGAGTCGATGAAATCCCCATTCGGAACTCCAACGAAAATCGAGCTTCATTAAGGGCCAATTTTGGGCTCCCGGGGAGGCCATGTGACGAAAACTCGGTGAAAAGTCATATAAGACGAGGCCCGTTGGACCCCTAATTTTGCACACATCATTTATGGGGTACACTAAGATCAATGGAGTCGATGAAATCCGCATTCGGAACTCCTACGAAAATCGAGCTTCTTTAAGGGCCAATTATGGGCTCCCGGGGAGGCCCTGTGACGAAAACTCGGGGAAAAGTCATATAAGACGAGGCCCGTTGGACCCCTAATTTTGCCCACATCATTTTAGGGGTACACTAAGATCAACGGAGTCGATGAAATCCCCATTCGGAACTCCTACGAAAATCGAGCTTCTTTAAGGGCCAATTTTGGGCTCCCGGGGAGGCCCTGTGACGAAAACTCGTAGAAAAGTCATATAAGACGAGGCCCGTTGGACCCCTAATTTTGCACACATCATTTATGGGGTACACTTAGGTCAACGGAGTCGATGAAATCCGCATTCGGAACTCCTACGAAAATCGACCTTCTTTAAGGGCCAATTTTGGGCTCCCGGGGAGGCCCTGTGACGAAAACTCGGGGAAAAGTCATATAAGACGAGGCCCGTTGGACCCCTAATTTTTCACACATCATATTTGGGGTACACTAAGATCAATGGAGTCGATGAAATCCGCATTCGGAAGTCCTACGAAAATCGAACTTCATTAAGGGCCAATTTTGGGCTCCCGGGGAGGCCCTGTGACGAAAACTCGGTGAAAAGTCATATAAGACGAGGCCCGTTGGACCCCTAATTTTGCACACAACCTTTTAGGGGTAGACTAAGATCAACGGAGTCGATGAAATCCCCATTCGGAACTCCAACGAAAATCGAGCTTCATTAAGGGCCAATTTTGGGCTCCCGGGGAGGCCCTGTGACGAAAACTCGGTGAAAAGTCATATAAGACGAGGCCCGTTGGACCCCTAATTTTGCACACATCATTTATGGGGTACACTAAGATCAATGGAGTCGATGAAATCCGCATTCGGAACTCCTACGAAAATCGAGCTTCTTTAAGGGCCAATTTTGGGCTCCCGGGGAGGCCCTGTGACGAAAACTCGTAGAAAAGTCATATAAGACGAGGCCCGTTGGACCCCTAATTTTGCACACATCATTTATGGGGTACACTTAGGTCAACGGAGTCGATGAAATCCGCATTCGGAACTCCTACGAAAATCGACCTTCTTTAAGGGCCAATTTTGGGCTCCCGGGAGGCCCTGTGACGAAAACTCGGTGAAAAGTCATATAAGACGAGGCCCGTTGGACCCCTTATTTTGCACACATCATTTATGGGGTACACTAAGATCAATGGAGTCGATGAAATCCGCATTCGGATCTCCTACGAAAATCGACCTTCTTTAAGGGCCAATTTTGGGCTCCCGGGGAGGCCCTGTGACGAAAACTCGGGGAAAAGTCATATAAGACGAGGCCCGTTGGACCCCTAATTTTGCCCACATCATTTTAGGGGTACACTAAGATCAACGGAGTCGATGAAATCCCCATTCGGAACTCCTACGAAAATCGAGCTTCTTTAAGGGCCAATTTTGGGCTCCCGGGGAGGCCCTGTGACGAAAACTCGTAGAAAAGTCATATAAGACGAGGCCCGTTGGACCCCTAATTTTGCACACATCATTTATGGGGTACACTTAGGTCAACGGAGTCGATGAAATCCGCATTCGGAACTCCTACGAAAATCGACCTTCTTTAAGGGCCAATTTTGGGCTCCCGGGGAGGCCATGTGACGAAAACTCGGTGAAAAGTCATATAAGACGAGGCCCGTTGGACCCCTAATTTTGCACACATCATTTATGGGGTACACTAAGATCAATGGAGTCGATGAAATCCGCATTCGGAACTCCTACGAAAATCGAGCTTCTTTAAGGGCCAATTTTGGGCTCCCGGGGAGGCCCTGTGACGAAAACTCGGGGAAAAGTCATATAAGACGAGGCCCGTTGGACCCCTAATTTTGCACACATCATTTTAGGGGTACACTAAGATCAACGGAGTCGATGAAATCCCCATTCGGAACTCCTACGAAAATCGAGCTTCTTTAAGGGCCAATTTTGGGCTCCCGGGGAGGCCCTGTGACGAAAACTCGGTGAAAAGTCATATAAGACGAGGCCCGTTGGACCCCTAATTTTGCACACATCATTTATGGGGTACACTTAGGTCAACGGAGTCGATGAAATCCGCATTCGGAACTCCTACGAAAATCGAGCTTCTTTAAGGGCCAATTTTGGGCTCCCGGGGAGGCCCTGTGACGAAAACTCGGTGAAAAGTCATATAAGACGAGGCCCGTTGGACCCCTAATTTTGCACACATCATTTATGGGGTACACTTAGGTCAACGGAGTCGATGAAATCCGCATTCGGAACTCCTACGAAAATCGACCTTCTTTAAGGGCCAATTTTGGGCTCCCGGGGAGGCCCTGTGACGAAAACTCGGGGAAAAGTCATATAAGACGAGGCCCGTTGGACCCCTAATTTTGCACACAACCTTTTAGGGGTAGACTAAGATCAACGGAGTCGATGAAATCCCCATTCGGAACTCCAACGAAAATCGAGCTTCATTAAGGGCCAATTTTGGGCTCCCGGGGAGGCCCTGTGACGAAAACTCGGTGAAAAGTCATATAAGACGAGGCCCGTTGGACCCCTAATTTTGCACACATCATTTATGGGGTACACTAAGATCAATGGAGTCGATGAAATCCGCATTCGGAACTCCTACGAAAATCGAGCTTCTTTAAGGGCCAATTTTGGGCTCCCGGGGAGGCCCTGTGACGAAAACTCGGGGAAAAGTCATATAAGACGAGGCCCGTTGGACCCCTAATTTTGCACACATCATTTTAGGGGTACACTAAGATCAACGGAGTCGATGAAATCCCCATTCGGAACTCCTACGAAAATCGAGCTTCTTTAAGGGCCAATTTTGGGCTCCCGGGGAGGCCCTGTGACGAAAACTCGGTGAAAAGTCATATAAGACGAGGCCCGTTGGACCCCTAATTTTGCACACATCATTTATGGGGTACACTTAGGTCAACGGAGTCGATGAAATCCGCATTCGGAACTCCTACGAAAATCGACCTTCTTTAAGGGCCAATTTTGGGCTCCCGGGGAGGCCCTGTGACGAAAACTCGGGGAAAAGTCATATAAGACGAGGCCCGTTGGACCCCTAATTTTGCACACAACCTTTTAGGGGTAGACTAAGATCAACGGAGTCGATGAAATCCCCATTCGGAACTCCAACGAAAATCGAGCTTCATTAAGGGCCAATTTTGGGCTCCCGGGGAGGCCCTGTGACGAAAACTCGGTGAAAAGTCATATAAGACGAGGCCCGTTGGACCCCTAATTTTGCACACATCATTTATGGGGTACACTAAGATCAATGGAGTCGATGAAATCCGCATTCGGAACTCCTACGAAAATCGAGCTTCTTTAAGGGCCAATTTTGGGCTCCCGGGGAGGCCCTGTGACGAAAACTCGTAGAAAAGTCATATAAGACGAGGCCCGTTGGACCCCTAATTTTGCACACATCATTTATGGGGTACACTTAGGTCAACGGAGTCGATGAAATCCGCATTCGGAACTCCTACGAAAATCGAGCTTCTTTAAGGGCCAATTTTGGGCTCCCGGGGAGGCCCTGTGACGAAAACTCGGTGAAAAGTCATATAAGACGAGGCCCGTTGGACCCGTAATTTTGCACACATCATTTATGGGGTACACTAAGATCAATGGAGTCGATGAAATCGCCATTCGGAACTCCTACGAAAATCGAGCTTCTTTAAGGGCCAATTTTGGGCTCCCGGGGAGGCCCTGTGACGAAAACTCGGGGAAAAGTCATATAAGACGAGGCCCGTTGGACCCCTAATTTTGCACACAACCTTTTAGGGGTAGACTAAGATCAACGGAGTCGATGAAATCCCCATTCGGAACTCCAACGAAAATCGAGCTTCATTAAGGGCCAATTTTGGGCTCCCGGGGAGGCCCTGTGACGAAAACTCGGTGAAAAGTCATATAAGACGAGGCCCGTTGGACCCCTAATTTTGCACACATCATTTATGGGGTACACTAAGATCAATGGAGTCGATGAAATCCGCATTCGGAACTCCTACGAAAATCGAGCTTCTTTAAGGGCCAATTTTGGGCTCCCGGGGAGGCCCTGTGACGAAAACTCGGGGAAAAGTCATATAAGACGAGGCCCGTTGGACCCCTAATTTTGCACACATCATTTTAGGGGTACACTAAGATCAACGGAGTCGATGAAATCCCCATTCGGAACTCCTACGAAAATCGAGCTTCTTTAAGGGCCAATTTTGGGCTCCCGGGGAGGCCCTGTGACGAAAACTCGGGGAAAAGTCATATAAGACGAGGCCCGTTGGACCCCTAATTTTGCACACAACCTTTTAGGGGTACACTAAGATCAACGGAGTCGATGAAATCCCCATTCGGAACTCCTACGAAAATCGACCTTCTTTAAGGGCCAATTTTGGGCTCCCGGGGAGGCCCTGTGACGAAAACTCGGTGAAAAGTCATATAAGACGAGGCCCGTTAGACCCCTAATTTTGCACACAACCTTTTAGGGGTAGACTAAGATCAACGGAGTCGATGAAATCCCCATTCGGAACTCCAACGAAAATCGAGCTTCATTAAGGGCCAATTTTGGGCTCCCGGGGAGGCCATGTGACGAAAACTCGGTGAAAAGTCATATAAGACGAGGCCCGTTGGACCCCTAATTTTGCACACATCATTTATGGGGTACACTAAGATCAATGGAGTCGATGAAATCCGCATTCGGAACTCCTACGAAAATCGAGCTTCTTTAAGGGCCAATTATGGGCTCCCGGGGAGGCCCTGTGACGAAAACTCGGGGAAAAGTCATATAAGACGAGGCCCGTTGGACCCCTAATTTTGCCCACATCATTTTAGGGGTACACTAAGATCAACGGAGTCGATGAAATCCCCATTCGGAACTCCTACGAAAATCGAGCTTCTTTAAGGGCCAATTTTGGGCTCCCGGGGAGGCCCTGTGACGAAAACTCGTAGAAAAGTCATATAAGACGAGGCCCGTTGGACCCCTAATTTTGCACACATCATTTATGGGGTACACTTAGGTCAACGGAGTCGATGAAATCCGCATTCGGAACTCCTACGAAAATCGACCTTCTTTAAGGGCCAATTTTGGGCTCCCGGGGAGGCCCTGTGACGAAAACTCGGGGAAAAGTCATATAAGACGAGGCCCGTTGGACCCCTAATTTTTCACACATCATATTTGGGGTACACTAAGATCAATGGAGTCGATGAAATCCGCATTCGGAAGTCCTACGAAAATCGAACTTCATTAAGGGCCAATTTTGGGCTCCCGGGGAGGCCCTGTGACGAAAACTCGGTGAAAAGTCATATAAGACGAGGCCCGTTGGACCCCTAATTTTGCACACAACCTTTTAGGGGTAGACTAAGATCAACGGAGTCGATGAAATCCCCATTCGGAACTCCAACGAAAATCGAGCTTCATTAAGGGCCAATTTTGGGCTCCCGGGGAGGCCCTGTGACGAAAACTCGGTGAAAAGTCATATAAGACGAGGCCCGTTGGACCCCTAATTTTGCACACATCATTTATGGGGTACACTAAGATCAATGGAGTCGATGAAATCCGCATTCGGAACTCCTACGAAAATCGAGCTTCTTTAAGGGCCAATTTTGGGCTCCCGGGGAGGCCCTGTGACGAAAACTCGTAGAAAAGTCATATAAGACGAGGCCCGTTGGACCCCTAATTTTGCACACATCATTTATGGGGTACACTTAGGTCAACGGAGTCGATGAAATCCGCATTCGGAACTCCTACGAAAATCGACCTTCTTTAAGGGCCAATTTTGGGCTCCCGGGAGGCCCTGTGACGAAAACTCGGTGAAAAGTCATATAAGACGAGGCCCGTTGGACCCCTTATTTTGCACACATCATTTATGGGGTACACTAAGATCAATGGAGTCGATGAAATCCGCATTCGGATCTCCTACGAAAATCGACCTTCTTTAAGGGCCAATTTTGGGCTCCCGGGGAGGCCCTGTGACGAAAACTCGGTGAAAAGTCATATAAGACGAGGCCCGTTGGACCCCTAATTTTGCACACAACCTTTTAGGGGTACACTAAGATCAACGGAGTCGATGAAATCCGCATTCGGAACCCCTACGAAAATCGAGCTTCTTTAAGGGCCAATTTTGGGCTCCCGGGGAGGCCCTGTGACGAAAACTCGGTGAAAAGTCATATAAGACGAGGCCCGTTGGACCCCTAATTTTGCACACAACCTTTTAGGGGTAGACTAAGATCAACGGAGTCGATGAAATCCCCATTCGGAACTCCAACGAAAATCGAGCTTCATTAAGGGCCAATTTTGGGCTCCCGGGGAGGCCATGTGACGAAAACTCGGTGAAAAGTCATATAAGACGAGGCCCGTTGGACCCCTAATTTTGCACACATCATTTATGGGGTACACTAAGATCAATGGAGTCGATGAAATCCGCATTCGGAACTCCTACGAAAATCGAGCTTCTTTAAGGGCCAATTTTGGGCTCCCGGGGAGGCCCTGTGACGAAAACTCGGGGAAAAGTCATATAAGACGAGGCCCGTTGGACCCCTAATTTTGCACACATCATTTTAGGGGTACACTAAGATCAACGGAGTCGATGAAATCCCCATTCGGAACTCCTACGAAAATCGAGCTTCTTTAAGGGCCAATTTTGGGCTCCCGGGGAGGCCCTGTGACGAAAACTCGGTGAAAAGTCATATAAGACGAGGCCCGTTGGACCCCTAATTTTGCACACATCATTTATGGGGTACACTTAGGTCAACGGAGTCGATGAAATCCGCATTCGGAACTCCTACGAAAATCGACCTTCTTTAAGGGCCAATTTTGGGCTCCCGGGGAGGCCCTGTGACGAAAACTCGGGGAAAAGTCATATAAGACGAGGCCCGTTGGACCCCTAATTTTTCACACATCATATTTGGGGTACACTAAGATCAATGGAGTCGATGAAATCCGCATTCGGAACTCCTACGAAAATCGAACTTCATTAAGGGCCAATTTTGGGCTCCCGGGGAGGCCCTGTGACGAAAACTCGGTGAAAAGTCATATAAGACGAGGCCCGTTGGACCCCTAATTTTGCACACAACCTTTTAGGGGTAGACTAAGATCAACGGAGTCGATGAAATCCCCATTCGGAACTCCAACGAAAATCGAGCTTCATTAAGGGCCAATTTTGGGCTCCCGGGGAGGCCCTGTGACGAAAACTCGGTGAAAAGTCATATAAGACGAGGCCCGTTGGACCCCTAATTTTGCACACATCATTTATGGGGTACACTAAGATCAATGGAGTCGATGAAATCCGCATTCGGAACTCCTACGAAAATCGAGCTTCTTTAAGGGCCAATTTTGGGCTCCCGGGGAGGCCCTGTGACGAAAACTCGGGGAAAAGTCATATAAGACGAGGCCCGTTGGACCCCTAATTTTGCACACATCATTTTAGGGGTACACTAAGATCAACGGAGTCGATGAAATCCCCATTCGGAACTCCTACGAAAATCGAGCTTCTTTAAGGGCCAATTTTGGGCTCCCGGGGAGGCCCTGTGACGAAAACTCGGTGAAAAGTCATATAAGACGAGGCCCGTTGGACCCCTAATTTTGCACACATCATTTATGGGGTACACTTAGGTCAACGGAGTCGATGAAATCCGCATTCGGAACTCCTACGAAAATCGACCTTCTTTAAGGGCCAATTTTGGGCTCCCGGGGAGGCCCTGTGACGAAAACTCGGGGAAAAGTCATATAAGACGAGGCCCGTTGGACCCCTAATTTTTCACACATCATATTTGGGGTACACTAAGATCAATGGAGTCGATGAAATCCGCATTCGGAACTCCTACGAAAATCGAACTTCATTAAGGGCCAATTTTGGGCTCCCGGGGAGGCCCTGTGACGAAAACTCGGTGAAAAGTCATATAAGACGAGGCCCGTTGGACCCCTAATTTTGCACACAACCTTTTAGGGGTAGACTAAGATCAACGGAGTCGATGAAATCCCCATTCGGAACTCCAACGAAAATCGAGCTTCATTAAGGGCCAATTTTGGGCTCCCGGGGAGGCCCTGTGACGAAAACTCGGTGAAAAGTCATATAAGACGAGGCCCGTTGGACCCCTAATTTTGCACACATCATTTATGGGGTACACTAAGATCAATGGAGTCGATGAAATCCGCATTCGGAACTCCTACGAAAATCGAGCTTCTTTAAGGGCCAATTTTGGGCTCCCGGGGAGGCCCTGTGACGAAAACTCGTAGAAAAGTCATATAAGACGAGGCCCGTTGGACCCCTAATTTTGCACACATCATTTATGGGGTACACTTAGGTCAACGGAGTCGATGAAATCCGCATTCGGAACTCCTACGAAAATCGAGCTTCTTTAAGGGCCAATTTTGGGCTCCCGGGGAGGCCCTGTGACGAAAACTCGGTGAAAAGTCATATAAGACGAGGCCCGTTGGACCCGTAATTTTGCACACATCATTTATGGGGTACACTAAGATCAATGGAGTCGATGAAATCGCCATTCGGAACTCCTACGAAAATCGAGCTTCTTTAAGGGCCAATTTTGGGCTCCCGGGGAGGCCCTGTGACGAAAACTCGGGGAAAAGTCATATAAGACGAGGCCCGTTGGACCCCTAATTTTGCACACAACCTTTTAGGGGTAGACTAAGATCAACGGAGTCGATGAAATCCCCATTCGGAACTCCAACGAAAATCGAGCTTCATTAAGGGCCAATTTTGGGCTCCCGGGGAGGCCCTGTGACGAAAACTCGGTGAAAAGTCATATAAGACGAGGCCCGTTGGACCCCTAATTTTGCACACATCATTTATGGGGTACACTAAGATCAATGGAGTCGATGAAATCCGCATTCGGAACTCCTACGAAAATCGAGCTTCTTTAAGGGCCAATTTTGGGCTCCCGGGGAGGCCCTGTGACGAAAACTCGGGCAAAAGTCATATAAGACGAGGCCCGTTGGACCCCTAATTTTGCACACATCATTTTAGGGGTACACTAAGATCAACGGAGTCGATGAAATCCCCATTCGGAACTCCTACGAAAATCGAGCTTCTTTAAGGGCCAATTTTGGGCTCCCGGGGAGGCCCTGTGACGAAAACTCGGTGAAAAGTCATATAAGACGAGGCCCGTTGGACCCCTAATTTTGCACACATCATTTATGGGGTACACTTAGGTCAACGGAGTCGATGAAATCCGCATTCGGAACTCCTACGAAAATCGACCTTCTTTAAGGGCCAATTTTGGGCTCCCGGGGAGGCCCTGTGACGAAAACTCGGGGAAAAGTCATATAAGACGAGGCCCGTTGGACCCCTAATTTTTCACACATCATATTTGGGGTACACTAAGATCAATGGAGTCGATGAAATCCGCATTCGGAAGTCCTACGAAAATCGAACTTCATTAAGGGCCAATTTTGGGCTCCCGGGGAGGCCCTGTGACGAAAACTCGGTGAAAAGTCATATAAGACGAGGCCCGTTGGACCCCTAATTTTGCACACATCATATTTGGGGTACACTAAGATCACTGGAGTCGATGAAATCCGCATTCGGAACTCCTACGAAAATCGACCTTCTTTAAGGGCCAATTTTGGGCTCCCGGGGAGGCCCTGTGACGAAAACTCGGTGAAAAGTCATATAAGACGAGGCCCGTTGGACCCCTAATTTTTCACACATCATATTTGGGGTACACTAAGATCACTGGAGTCGATGAAATCCGCATTCGGAACTCCTACGAAAATCGACCTTCTTTAAGGGCCAATTTTGGGCTCCCGGGGAGGCCCTGTGACGAAAACTCGGTGAAAAGTCATATAAGACGAGGCCCGTTGGACCCCTAATTTTGCACACATCATTTATGGGGTACACTAAGATCAATGGAGTCGATGAAATCCGCATTCGGAACTCCTACGAAAATCGAGCTTCTTTAAGGGCCAATTTTGGGCTCCCGGGGAGGCCCTGTGACGAAAACTCGTAGAAAAGTCATATAAGACGAGGCCCGTTGGACCCCTAATTTTGCACACATCATTTATGGGGTACACTTAGGTCAACGGAGTCGATGAAATCCGCATTCGGAACTCCTACGAAAATCGACCTTCTTTAAGGGCCAATTTTGGGCTCCCGGGGAGGCCCTGTGACGAAAACTCGGTGAAAAGTCATATAAGACGAGGCCCGTTGGACCCCTAATTTTGCACACATCATTTATGGGGTACACTAAGATCAATGGAGTCGATGAAATCCGCATTCGGAACTCCTACGAAAATCGAGCTTCTTTAAGGGCCAATTTTGGGCTCCCGAGGAGGCCCTGTGACGAAAACTCGGGGAAAAGTCATATAAGACGAGGCCCGTTGGACCCCTAATTTTGCACACATCATTTTAGGGGTACACTAAGATCAACGGAGTCGATGAAATCCCCATTCGGAACTCCTACGAAAATCGAGCTTCTTTAAGGGCCAATTTTGGGCTCCCGGGGAGGCCCTGTGACGAAAACTCGGTGAAAAGTCATATAAGACGAGGCCCGTTGGACCCCTAATTTTGCACACATCATTTATGGGGTACACTTAGGTCAACGGAGTCGATGAAATCCGCATTCGGAACTCCTACGAAAATCGACCTTCTTTAAGGGCCAATTTTGGGCTCCCGGGGAGGCCCTGTGACGAAAACTCGGGGAAAAGTCATATAAGACGAGGCCCGTTGGACCCCTAATTTTTCACACATCATATTTGGGGTACACTAAGATCAATGGAGTCGATGAAATCCGCATTCGGAACTCCTACGAAAATCGAACTTCATTAAGGGCCAATTTTGGGCTCCCGGGGAGGCCCTGTGACGAAAACTCGGTGAAAAGTCATATAAGACGAGGCCCGTTGGACCCCTAATTTTGCACACAACCTTTTAGGGGTAGACTAAGATCAACGGAGTCGATGAAATCCCCATTCGGAACTCCAACGAAAATCGAGCTTCATTAAGGGCCAATTTTGGGCTCCCGGGGAGGCCCTGTGACGAAAACTCGGTGAAAAGTCATATAAGACGAGGCCCGTTGGACCCCTAATTTTGCACACATCATTTATGGGGTACACTAAGATCAATGGAGTCGATGAAATCCGCATTCGGAACTCCTACGAAAATCGAGCTTCTTTAAGGGCCAATTTTGGGCTCCCGGGGAGGCCCTGTGACGAAAACTCGGGGAAAAGTCATATAAGACGAGGCCCGTTGGACCCCTAATTTTGCACACATCATTTTAGGGGTACACTAAGATCAACGGAGTCGATGAAATCCCCATTCGGAACTCCTACGAAAATCGACCTTCTTTAAGGGCCAATTTTGGGCTCCCGGGGAGGCCCTGTGACGAAAACTCGGTGAAAAGTCATATAAGACGAGGCCCGTTGGACCCCTAATTTTGCACACAACCTTTTAGGGGTACACTAAGATCAACGGAGTCGATGAAATCCGCATTCGGAACCCCTACGAAAATCGAGCTTCTTTAAGGGCCAATTTTGGGCTCCCGGGGAGGCCCTGTGACGAAAACTCGGTGAAAAGTCATATAAGACGAGGCCCGTTGGACCCCTAATTTTGCACACAACCTTTTAGGGGTAGACTAAGATCAACGGAGTCGATGAAATCCCCATTCGGAACTCCAACGAAAATCGAGCTTCATTAAGGGCCAATTTTGGGCTCCCGGGGAGGCCATGTGACGAAAACTCGGTGAAAAGTCATATAAGACGAGGCCCGTTGGACCCCTAATTTTGCACACATCATTTATGGGGTACACTAAGATCAATGGAGTCGATGAAATCCGCATTCGGAACTCCTACGAAAATCGAGCTTCTTTAAGGGCCAATTTTGGGCTCCCGAGGAGGCCCTGTGACGAAAACTCGGGGAAAAGTCATATAAGACGAGGCCCGTTGGACCCCTAATTTTGCACACATCATTTTAGGGGTACACTAAGATCAACGGAGTCGATGAAATCCCCATTCGGAACTCCTACGAAAATCGAGCTTCTTTAAGGGCCAATTTTGGGCTCCCGGGGAGGCCCTGTGACGAAAACTCGGTGAAAAGTCATATAAGACGAGGCCCGTTGGACCCCTAATTTTGCACACATCATTTATGGGGTACACTTAGGTCAACGGAGTCGATGAAATCCGCATTCGGAACTCCTACGAAAATCGACCTTCTTTAAGGGCCAATTTTGGGCTCCCGGGGAGGCCCTGTGACGAAAACTCGGGGAAAAGTCATATAAGACGAGGCCCGTTGGACCCCTAATTTTTCACACATCATATTTGGGGTACACTAAGATCAATGGAGTCGATGAAATCCGCATTCGGAACTCCTACGAAAATCGAACTTCATTAAGGGCCAATTTTGGGCTCCCGGGGAGGCCCTGTGACGAAAACTCGGTGAAAAGTCATATAAGACGAGGCCCGTTGGACCCCTAATTTTGCACACAACCTTTTAGGGGTAGACTAAGATCAACGGAGTCGATGAAATCCCCATTCGGAACTCCAACGAAAATCGAGCTTCATTAAGGGCCAATTTTGGGCTCCCGGGGAGGCCCTGTGACGAAAACTCGGTGAAAAGTCATATAAGACGAGGCCCGTTGGACCCCTAATTTTGCACACATCATTTATGGGGTACACTAAGATCAATGGAGTCGATGAAATCCGCATTCGGAACTCCTACGAAAATCGAGCTTCTTTAAGGGCCAATTTTGGGCTCCCGGGGAGGCCCTGTGACGAAAACTCGGGGAAAAGTCATATAAGACGAGGCCCGTTGGACCCCTAATTTTGCACACATCATTTTAGGGGTACACTAAGATCAACGGAGTCGATGAAATCCCCATTCGGAACTCCTACGAAAATCGAGCTTCTTTAAGGGCCAATTTTGGGCTCCCGGGGAGGCCCTGTGACGAAAACTCGGTGAAAAGTCATATAAGACGAGGCCCGTTGGACCCCTAATTTTGCACACAT
Organism: Oxyria digyna; assembly: GCA_029168935.1. NCBI lineage: Eukaryota > Viridiplantae > Streptophyta > Magnoliopsida > Caryophyllales > Polygonaceae > Oxyria > Oxyria digyna. The sequence goes on along the minus strand of JAPVLV010000001.1, from coordinate 238,271 downwards.
CATTTATGGGGTACACTTAGGTCAACGGAGTCGATGAAATCCGCATTCGGAACTCCTACGAAAATCGACCTTCTTTAAGGGCCAATTTTGGGCTCCCGGGGAGGCCCTGTGACGAAAACTCGGGGAAAAGTCATATAAGACGAGGCCCGTTGGACCCCTAATTTTTCACACATCATATTTGGGGTACACTAAGATCAATGGAGTCGATGAAATCCGCATTCGGAACTCCTACGAAAATCGAACTTCATTAAGGGCCAATTTTGGGCTCCCGGGGAGGCCCTGTGACGAAAACTCGGTGAAAAGTCATATAAGACGAGGCCCGTTGGACCCCTAATTTTGCACACAACCTTTTAGGGGTAGACTAAGATCAACGGAGTCGATGAAATCCCCATTCGGAACTCCAACGAAAATCGAGCTTCATTAAGGGCCAATTTTGGGCTCCCGGGGAGGCCCTGTGACGAAAACTCGGGGAAAAGTCATATAAGACGAGGCCCGTTGGACCCCTAATTTTGCCCACATCATTTTAGGGGTACACTAAGATCAACGGAGTCGATGAAATCCCCATTCGGAACTCCTACGAAAATCGAGCTTCTTTAAGGGCCAATTTTGGGCTCCCGGGGAGGCCCTGTGACGAAAACTCGTAGAAAAGTCATATAAGACGAGGCCCGTTGGACCCCTAATTTTGCACACATCATTTATGGGGTACACTTAGGTCAACGGAGTCGATGAAATCCGCATTCGGAACTCCTACGAAAATCGACCTTCTTTAAGGGCCAATTTTGGGCTCCCGGGGAGGCCCTGTGACGAAAACTCGGGGAAAAGTCATATAAGACGAGGCCCGTTGGACCCCTAATTTTTCACACATCATATTTGGGGTACACTAAGATCAATGGAGTCGATGAAATCCGCATTCGGAAGTCCTACGAAAATCGAACTTCATTAAGGGCCAATTTTGGGCTCCCGGGGAGGCCCTGTGACGAAAACTCGGTGAAAAGTCATATAAGACGAGGCCCGTTGGACCCCTAATTTTGCACACAACCTTTTAGGGGTAGACTAAGATCAACGGAGTCGATGAAATCCCCATTCGGAACTCCAACGAAAATCGAGCTTCATTAAGGGCCAATTTTGGGCTCCCGGGGAGGCCCTGTGACGAAAACTCGGTGAAAAGTCATATAAGACGAGGCCCGTTGGACCCCTAATTTTGCACACATCATTTATGGGGTACACTAAGATCAATGGAGTCGATGAAATCCGCATTCGGAACTCCTACGAAAATCGAGCTTCTTTAAGGGCCAATTTTGGGCTCCCGGGGAGGCCCTGTGACGAAAACTCGTAGAAAAGTCATATAAGACGAGGCCCGTTGGACCCCTAATTTTGCACACATCATTTATGGGGTACACTTAGGTCAACGGAGTCGATGAAATCCGCATTCGGAACTCCTACGAAAATCGACCTTCTTTAAGGGCCAATTTTGGGCTCCCGGGAGGCCCTGTGACGAAAACTCGGTGAAAAGTCATATAAGACGAGGCCCGTTGGACCCCTTATTTTGCACACATCATTTATGGGGTACACTAAGATCAATGGAGTCGATGAAATCCGCATTCGGATCTCCTACGAAAATCGACCTTCTTTAAGGGCCAATTTTGGGCTCCCGGGGAGGCCCTGTGACGAAAACTCGGTGAAAAGTCATATAAGACGAGGCCCGTTGGACCCCTAATTTTGCACACAACCTTTTAGGGGTACACTAAGATCAACGGAGTCGATGAAATCCGCATTCGGAACCCCTACGAAAATCGAGCTTCTTTAAGGGCCAATTTTGGGCTCCCGGGGAGGCCCTGTGACGAAAACTCGGTGAAAAGTCATATAAGACGAGGCCCGTTGGACCCCTAATTTTGCACACAACCTTTTAGGGGTAGACTAAGATCAACGGAGTCGATGAAATCCCCATTCGGAACTCCAACGAAAATCGAGCTTCATTAAGGGCCAATTTTGGGCTCCCGGGGAGGCCATGTGACGAAAACTCGGTGAAAAGTCATATAAGACGAGGCCCGTTGGACCCCTAATTTTGCACACATCATTTATGGGGTACACTAAGATCAATGGAGTCGATGAAATCCGCATTCGGAACTCCTACGAAAATCGAGCTTCTTTAAGGGCCAATTTTGGGCTCCCGGGGAGGCCCTGTGACGAAAACTCGGGGAAAAGTCATATAAGACGAGGCCCGTTGGACCCCTAATTTTGCACACATCATTTTAGGGGTACACTAAGATCAACGGAGTCGATGAAATCCCCATTCGGAACTCCTACGAAAATCGAGCTTCTTTAAGGGCCAATTTTGGGCTCCCGGGGAGGCCCTGTGACGAAAACTCGGTGAAAAGTCATATAAGACGAGGCCCGTTGGACCCCTAATTTTGCACACATCATTTATGGGGTACACTTAGGTCAACGGAGTCGATGAAATCCGCATTCGGAACTCCTACGAAAATCGACCTTCTTTAAGGGCCAATTTTGGGCTCCCGGGGAGGCCCTGTGACGAAAACTCGGGGAAAAGTCATATAAGACGAGGCCCGTTGGACCCCTAATTTTTCACACATCATATTTGGGGTACACTAAGATCAATGGAGTCGATGAAATCCGCATTCGGAACTCCTACGAAAATCGAACTTCATTAAGGGCCAATTTTGGGCTCCCGGGGAGGCCCTGTGACGAAAACTCGGTGAAAAGTCATATAAGACGAGGCCCGTTGGACCCCTAATTTTGCACACAACCTTTTAGGGGTAGACTAAGATCAACGGAGTCGATGAAATCCCCATTCGGAACTCCAACGAAAATCGAGCTTCATTAAGGGCCAATTTTGGGCTCCCGGGGAGGCCCTGTGACGAAAACTCGGTGAAAAGTCATATAAGACGAGGCCCGTTGGACCCCTAATTTTGCACACATCATTTATGGGGTACACTAAGATCAATGGAGTCGATGAAATCCGCATTCGGAACTCCTACGAAAATCGAGCTTCTTTAAGGGCCAATTTTGGGCTCCCGGGGAGGCCCTGTGACGAAAACTCGGGGAAAAGTCATATAAGACGAGGCCCGTTGGACCCCTAATTTTGCACACATCATTTTAGGGGTACACTAAGATCAACGGAGTCGATGAAATCCCCATTCGGAACTCCTACGAAAATCGAGCTTCTTTAAGGGCCAATTTTGGGCTCCCGGGGAGGCCCTGTGACGAAAACTCGGTGAAAAGTCATATAAGACGAGGCCCGTTGGACCCCTAATTTTGCACACATCATTTATGGGGTACACTTAGGTCAACGGAGTCGATGAAATCCGCATTCGGAACTCCTACGAAAATCGACCTTCTTTAAGGGCCAATTTTGGGCTCCCGGGGAGGCCCTGTGACGAAAACTCGGGGAAAAGTCATATAAGACGAGGCCCGTTGGACCCCTAATTTTTCACACATCATATTTGGGGTACACTAAGATCAATGGAGTCGATGAAATCCGCATTCGGAACTCCTACGAAAATCGAACTTCATTAAGGGCCAATTTTGGGCTCCCGGGGAGGCCCTGTGACGAAAACTCGGTGAAAAGTCATATAAGACGAGGCCCGTTGGACCCCTAATTTTGCACACAACCTTTTAGGGGTAGACTAAGATCAACGGAGTCGATGAAATCCCCATTCGGAACTCCAACGAAAATCGAGCTTCATTAAGGGCCAATTTTGGGCTCCCGGGGAGGCCCTGTGACGAAAACTCGGTGAAAAGTCATATAAGACGAGGCCCGTTGGACCCCTAATTTTGCACACATCATTTATGGGGTACACTAAGATCAATGGAGTCGATGAAATCCGCATTCGGAACTCCTACGAAAATCGAGCTTCTTTAAGGGCCAATTTTGGGCTCCCGGGGAGGCCCTGTGACGAAAACTCGTAGAAAAGTCATATAAGACGAGGCCCGTTGGACCCCTAATTTTGCACACATCATTTATGGGGTACACTTAGGTCAACGGAGTCGATGAAATCCGCATTCGGAACTCCTACGAAAATCGAGCTTCTTTAAGGGCCAATTTTGGGCTCCCGGGGAGGCCCTGTGACGAAAACTCGGTGAAAAGTCATATAAGACGAGGCCCGTTGGACCCGTAATTTTGCACACATCATTTATGGGGTACACTAAGATCAATGGAGTCGATGAAATCGCCATTCGGAACTCCTACGAAAATCGAGCTTCTTTAAGGGCCAATTTTGGGCTCCCGGGGAGGCCCTGTGACGAAAACTCGGGGAAAAGTCATATAAGACGAGGCCCGTTGGACCCCTAATTTTGCACACAACCTTTTAGGGGTAGACTAAGATCAACGGAGTCGATGAAATCCCCATTCGGAACTCCAACGAAAATCGAGCTTCATTAAGGGCCAATTTTGGGCTCCCGGGGAGGCCCTGTGACGAAAACTCGGTGAAAAGTCATATAAGACGAGGCCCGTTGGACCCCTAATTTTGCACACATCATTTATGGGGTACACTAAGATCAATGGAGTCGATGAAATCCGCATTCGGAACTCCTACGAAAATCGAGCTTCTTTAAGGGCCAATTTTGGGCTCCCGGGGAGGCCCTGTGACGAAAACTCGGGCAAAAGTCATATAAGACGAGGCCCGTTGGACCCCTAATTTTGCACACATCATTTTAGGGGTACACTAAGATCAACGGAGTCGATGAAATCCCCATTCGGAACTCCTACGAAAATCGAGCTTCTTTAAGGGCCAATTTTGGGCTCCCGGGGAGGCCCTGTGACGAAAACTCGGTGAAAAGTCATATAAGACGAGGCCCGTTGGACCCCTAATTTTGCACACATCATTTATGGGGTACACTTAGGTCAACGGAGTCGATGAAATCCGCATTCGGAACTCCTACGAAAATCGACCTTCTTTAAGGGCCAATTTTGGGCTCCCGGGGAGGCCCTGTGACGAAAACTCGGGGAAAAGTCATATAAGACGAGGCCCGTTGGACCCCTAATTTTTCACACATCATATTTGGGGTACACTAAGATCAATGGAGTCGATGAAATCCGCATTCGGAAGTCCTACGAAAATCGAACTTCATTAAGGGCCAATTTTGGGCTCCCGGGGAGGCCCTGTGACGAAAACTCGGTGAAAAGTCATATAAGACGAGGCCCGTTGGACCCCTAATTTTGCACACAACCTTTTAGGGGTAGACTAAGATCAACGGAGTCGATGAAATCCCCATTCGGAACTCCAACGAAAATCGAGCTTCATTAAGGGCCAATTTTGGGCTCCCGGGGAGGCCCTGTGACGAAAACTCGGTGAAAAGTCATATAAGACGAGGCCCGTTGGACCCCTAATTTTGCACACATCATTTATGGGGTACACTAAGATCAATGGAGTCGATGAAATCCGCATTCGGAACTCCTACGAAAATCGAGCTTCTTTAAGGGCCAATTTTGGGCTCCCGGGGAGGCCCTGTGACGAAAACTCGTAGAAAAGTCATATAAGACGAGGCCCGTTGGACCCCTAATTTTGCACACATCATTTATGGGGTACACTTAGGTCAACGGAGTCGATGAAATCCGCATTCGGAACTCCTACGAAAATCGACCTTCTTTAAGGGCCAATTTTGGGCTCCCGGGGAGGCCCTGTGACGAAAACTCGGTGAAAAGTCATATAAGACGAGGCCCGTTGGACCCCTTATTTTGCACACATCATTTATGGGGTACACTAAGATCAATGGAGTCGATGAAATCCGCATTCGGATCTCCTACGAAAATCGACCTTCTTTAAGGGCCAATTTTGGGCTCCCGGGGAGGCCCTGTGACGAAAACTCGGTGAAAAGTCATATAAGACGAGGCCCGTTGGACCCCTAATTTTGCACACAACCTTTTAGGGGTACACTAAGATCAACGGAGTCGATGAAATCCGCATTCGGAACCCCTACGAAAATCGAGCTTCTTTAAGGGCCAATTTTGGGCTCCCGGGGAGGCCCTGTGACGAAAACTCGGTGAAAAGTCATATAAGACGAGGCCCGTTGGACCCCTAATTTTGCACACAACCTTTTAGGGGTAGACTAAGATCAACGGAGTCGATGAAATCCCCATTCGGAACTCCAACGAAAATCGAGCTTCATTAAGGGCCAATTTTGGGCTCCCGGGGAGGCCCTGTGACGAAAACTCGGTGAAAAGTCATATAAGACGAGGCCCGTTGGACCCCTAATTTTGCACACATCATTTATGGGGTACACTTAGGTCAACGGAGTCGATGAAATCCGCATTCGGAACTCCTACGAAAATCGACCTTCTTTAAGGGCCAATTTTGGGCTCCCGGGGAGGCCCTGTGACGAAAACTCGGGGAAAAGTCATATAAGACGAGGCCCGTTGGACCCCTAATTTTTCACACATCATATTTGGGGTACACTAAGATCAATGGAGTCGATGAAATCCGCATTCGGAACTCCTACGAAAATCGAACTTCATTAAGGGCCAATTTTGGGCTCCCGGGGAGGCCCTGTGACGAAAACTCGGTGAAAAGTCATATAAGACGAGGCCCGTTGGACCCCTAATTTTGCACACAACCTTTTAGGGGTAGACTAAGATCAACGGAGTCGATGAAATCCCCATTCGGAACTCCAACGAAAATCGAGCTTCATTAAGGGCCAATTTTGGGCTCCCGGGGAGGCCCTGTGACGAAAACTCGGTGAAAAGTCATATAAGACGAGGCCCGTTGGACCCCTAATTTTGCACACATCATTTATGGGGTACACTAAGATCAATGGAGTCGATGAAATCCGCATTCGGAACTCCTACGAAAATCGAGCTTCTTTAAGGGCCAATTTTGGGCTCCCGGGGAGGCCCTGTGACGAAAACTCGGGGAAAAGTCATATAAGACGAGGCCCGTTGGACCCCTAATTTTGCACACATCATTTTAGGGGTACACTAAGATCAACGGAGTCGATGAAATCCCCATTCGGAACTCCTACGAAAATCGAGCTTCTTTAAGGGCCAATTTTGGGCTCCCGGGGAGGCCCTGTGACGAAAACTCGGTGAAAAGTCATATAAGACGAGGCCCGTTGGACCCCTAATTTTGCACACATCATTTATGGGGTACACTTAGGTCAACGGAGTCGATGAAATCCGCATTCGGAACTCCTACGAAAATCGACCTTCTTTAAGGGCCAATTTTGGGCTCCCGGGGAGGCCCTGTGACGAAAACTCGGGGAAAAGTCATATAAGACGAGGCCCGTTGGACCCCTAATTTTTCACACATCATATTTGGGGTACACTAAGATCAATGGAGTCGATGAAATCCGCATTCGGAACTCCTACGAAAATCGAACTTCATTAAGGGCCAATTTTGGGCTCCCGGGGAGGCCCTGTGACGAAAACTCGGTGAAAAGTCATATAAGACGAGGCCCGTTGGACCCCTAATTTTGCACACAACCTTTTAGGGGTAGACTAAGATCAACGGAGTCGATGAAATCCCCATTCGGAACTCCAACGAAAATCGAGCTTCATTAAGGGCCAATTTTGGGCTCCCGGGGAGGCCCTGTGACGAAAACTCGGGGAAAAGTCATATAAGACGAGGCCCGTTGGACCCCTAATTTTGCCCACATCATTTTAGGGGTACACTAAGATCAACGGAGTCGATGAAATCCCCATTCGGAACTCCTACGAAAATCGAGCTTCTTTAAGGGCCAATTTTGGGCTCCCGGGGAGGCCCTGTGACGAAAACTCGTAGAAAAGTCATATAAGACGAGGCCCGTTGGACCCCTAATTTTGCACACATCATTTATGGGGTACACTTAGGTCAACGGAGTCGATGAAATCCGCATTCGGAACTCCTACGAAAATCGACCTTCTTTAAGGGCCAATTTTGGGCTCCCGGGGAGGCCCTGTGACGAAAACTCGGGGAAAAGTCATATAAGACGAGGCCCGTTGGACCCCTAATTTTTCACACATCATATTTGGGGTACACTAAGATCAATGGAGTCGATGAAATCCGCATTCGGAAGTCCTACGAAAATCGAACTTCATTAAGGGCCAATTTTGGGCTCCCGGGGAGGCCCTGTGACGAAAACTCGGTGAAAAGTCATATAAGACGAGGCCCGTTGGACCCCTAATTTTGCACACAACCTTTTAGGGGTAGACTAAGATCAACGGAGTCGATGAAATCCCCATTCGGAACTCCAACGAAAATCGAGCTTCATTAAGGGCCAATTTTGGGCTCCCGGGGAGGCCCTGTGACGAAAACTCGGTGAAAAGTCATATAAGACGAGGCCCGTTGGACCCCTAATTTTGCACACATCATTTATGGGGTACACTAAGATCAATGGAGTCGATGAAATCCGCATTCGGAACTCCTACGAAAATCGAGCTTCTTTAAGGGCCAATTTTGGGCTCCCGGGGAGGCCCTGTGACGAAAACTCGTAGAAAAGTCATATAAGACGAGGCCCGTTGGACCCCTAATTTTGCACACATCATTTATGGGGTACACTTAGGTCAACGGAGTCGATGAAATCCGCATTCGGAACTCCTACGAAAATCGACCTTCTTTAAGGGCCAATTTTGGGCTCCCGGGAGGCCCTGTGACGAAAACTCGGTGAAAAGTCATATAAGACGAGGCCCGTTGGACCCCTTATTTTGCACACATCATTTATGGGGTACACTAAGATCAATGGAGTCGATGAAATCCGCATTCGGATCTCCTACGAAAATCGACCTTCTTTAAGGGCCAATTTTGGGCTCCCGGGGAGGCCCTGTGACGAAAACTCGGTGAAAAGTCATATAAGACGAGGCCCGTTGGACCCCTAATTTTGCACACAACCTTTTAGGGGTACACTAAGATCAACGGAGTCGATGAAATCCGCATTCGGAACCCCTACGAAAATCGAGCTTCTTTAAGGGCCAATTTTGGGCTCCCGGGGAGGCCCTGTGACGAAAACTCGGTGAAAAGTCATATAAGACGAGGCCCGTTGGACCCCTAATTTTGCACACAACCTTTTAGGGGTAGACTAAGATCAACGGAGTCGATGAAATCCCCATTCGGAACTCCAACGAAAATCGAGCTTCATTAAGGGCCAATTTTGGGCTCCCGGGGAGGCCATGTGACGAAAACTCGGTGAAAAGTCATATAAGACGAGGCCCGTTGGACCCCTAATTTTGCACACATCATTTATGGGGTACACTAAGATCAATGGAGTCGATGAAATCCGCATTCGGAACTCCTACGAAAATCGAGCTTCTTTAAGGGCCAATTTTGGGCTCCCGGGGAGGCCCTGTGACGAAAACTCGTAGAAAAGTCATATAAGACGAGGCCCGTTGGACCCCTAATTTTGCACACATCATTTATGGGGTACACTTAGGTCAACGGAGTCGATGAAATCCGCATTCGGAACTCCTACGAAAATCGAGCTTCTTTAAGGGCCAATTTTGGGCTCCCGGGGAGGCCCTGTGACGAAAACTCGGTGAAAAGTCATATAAGACGAGGCCCGTTGGACCCGTAATTTTGCACACATCATTTATGGGGTACACTAAGATCAATGGAGTCGATGAAATCGCCATTCGGAACTCCTACGAAAATCGAGCTTCTTTAAGGGCCAATTTTGGGCTCCCGGGGAGGCCCTGTGACGAAAACTCGGGGAAAAGTCATATAAGACGAGGCCCGTTGGACCCCTAATTTTGCACACAACCTTTTAGGGGTAGACTAAGATCAACGGAGTCGATGAAATCCCCATTCGGAACTCCAACGAAAATCGAGCTTCATTAAGGGCCAATTTTGGGCTCCCGGGGAGGCCCTGTGACGAAAACTCGGTGAAAAGTCATATAAGACGAGGCCCGTTGGACCCCTAATTTTGCACACATCATTTATGGGGTACACTAAGATCAATGGAGTCGATGAAATCCGCATTCGGAACTCCTACGAAAATCGAGCTTCTTTAAGGGCCAATTTTGGGCTCCCGGGGAGGCCCTGTGACGAAAACTCGGGCAAAAGTCATATAAGACGAGGCCCGTTGGACCCCTAATTTTGCACACATCATTTTAGGGGTACACTAAGATCAACGGAGTCGATGAAATCCCCATTCGGAACTCCTACGAAAATCGAGCTTCTTTAAGGGCCAATTTTGGGCTCCCGGGGAGGCCCTGTGACGAAAACTCGGTGAAAAGTCATATAAGACGAGGCCCGTTGGACCCCTAATTTTGCACACATCATTTATGGGGTACACTTAGGTCAACGGAGTCGATGAAATCCGCATTCGGAACTCCTACGAAAATCGACCTTCTTTAAGGGCCAATTTTGGGCTCCCGGGGAGGCCCTGTGACGAAAACTCGGGGAAAAGTCATATAAGACGAGGCCCGTTGGACCCCTAATTTTTCACACATCATATTTGGGGTACACTAAGATCAATGGAGTCGATGAAATCCGCATTCGGAAGTCCTACGAAAATCGAACTTCATTAAGGGCCAATTTTGGGCTCCCGGGGAGGCCCTGTGACGAAAACTCGGTGAAAAGTCATATAAGACGAGGCCCGTTGGACCCCTAATTTTGCACACAACCTTTTAGGGGTAGACTAAGATCAACGGAGTCGATGAAATCCCCATTCGGAACTCCAACGAAAATCGAGCTTCATTAAGGGCCAATTTTGGGCTCCCGGGGAGGCCCTGTGACGAAAACTCGGTGAAAAGTCATATAAGACGAGGCCCGTTGGACCCCTAATTTTGCACACATCATTTATGGGGTACACTAAGATCAATGGAGTCGATGAAATCCGCATTCGGAACTCCTACGAAAATCGAGCTTCTTTAAGGGCCAATTTTGGGCTCCCGGGGAGGCCCTGTGACGAAAACTCGTAGAAAAGTCATATAAGACGAGGCCCGTTGGACCCCTAATTTTGCACACATCATTTATGGGGTACACTTAGGTCAACGGAGTCGATGAAATCCGCATTCGGAACTCCTACGAAAATCGACCTTCTTTAAGGGCCAATTTTGGGCTCCCGGGGAGGCCCTGTGACGAAAACTCGGTGAAAAGTCATATAAGACGAGGCCCGTTGGACCCCTTATTTTGCACACATCATTTATGGGGTACACTAAGATCAATGGAGTCGATGAAATCCGCATTCGGATCTCCTACGAAAATCGACCTTCTTTAAGGGCCAATTTTGGGCTCCCGGGGAGGCCCTGTGACGAAAACTCGGTGAAAAGTCATATAAGACGAGGCCCGTTGGACCCCTAATTTTGCACACAACCTTTTAGGGGTACACTAAGATCAACGGAGTCGATGAAATCCGCATTCGGAACCCCTACGAAAATCGAGCTTCTTTAAGGGCCAATTTTGGGCTCCCGGGGAGGCCCTGTGACGAAAACTCGGTGAAAAGTCATATAAGACGAGGCCCGTTGGACCCCTAATTTTGCACACAACCTTTTAGGGGTAGACTAAGATCAACGGAGTCGATGAAATCCCCATTCGGAACTCCAACGAAAATCGAGCTTCATTAAGGGCCAATTTTGGGCTCCCGGGGAGGCCCTGTGACGAAAACTCGGTGAAAAGTCATATAAGACGAGGCCCGTTGGACCCCTAATTTTGCACACATCATTTATGGGGTACACTTAGGTCAACGGAGTCGATGAAATCCGCATTCGGAACTCCTACGAAAATCGACCTTCTTTAAGGGCCAATTTTGGGCTCCCGGGGAGGCCCTGTGACGAAAACTCGGGGAAAAGTCATATAAGACGAGGCCCGTTGGACCCCTAATTTTTCACACATCATATTTGGGGTACACTAAGATCAATGGAGTCGATGAAATCCGCATTCGGAACTCCTACGAAAATCGAACTTCATTAAGGGCCAATTTTGGGCTCCCGGGGAGGCCCTGTGACGAAAACTCGGTGAAAAGTCATATAAGACGAGGCCCGTTGGACCCCTAATTTTGCACACAACCTTTTAGGGGTAGACTAAGATCAACGGAGTCGATGAAATCCCCATTCGGAACTCCAACGAAAATCGAGCTTCATTAAGGGCCAATTTTGGGCTCCCGGGGAGGCCCTGTGACGAAAACTCGGTGAAAAGTCATATAAGACGAGGCCCGTTGGACCCCTAATTTTGCACACATCATTTATGGGGTACACTAAGATCAATGGAGTCGATGAAATCCGCATTCGGAACTCCTACGAAAATCGAGCTTCTTTAAGGGCCAATTTTGGGCTCCCGGGGAGGCCCTGTGACGAAAACTCGGGGAAAAGTCATATAAGACGAGGCCCGTTGGACCCCTAATTTTGCACACATCATTTTAGGGGTACACTAAGATCAACGGAGTCGATGAAATCCCCATTCGGAACTCCTACGAAAATCGAGCTTCTTTAAGGGCCAATTTTGGGCTCCCGGGGAGGCCCTGTGACGAAAACTCGGTGAAAAGTCATATAAGACGAGGCCCGTTGGACCCCTAATTTTGCACACATCATTTATGGGGTACACTTAGGTCAACGGAGTCGATGAAATCCGCATTCGGAACTCCTACGAAAATCGACCTTCTTTAAGGGCCAATTTTGGGCTCCCGGGGAGGCCCTGTGACGAAAACTCGGGGAAAAGTCATATAAGACGAGGCCCGTTGGACCCCTAATTTTTCACACATCATATTTGGGGTACACTAAGATCAATGGAGTCGATGAAATCCGCATTCGGAACTCCTACGAAAATCGAACTTCATTAAGGGCCAATTTTGGGCTCCCGGGGAGGCCCTGTGACGAAAACTCGGTGAAAAGTCATATAAGACGAGGCCCGTTGGACCCCTAATTTTGCACACAACCTTTTAGGGGTAGACTAAGATCAACGGAGTCGATGAAATCCCCATTCGGAACTCCAACGAAAATCGAGCTTCATTAAGGGCCAATTTTGGGCTCCCGGGGAGGCCCTGTGACGAAAACTCGGGGAAAAGTCATATAAGACGAGGCCCGTTGGACCCCTAATTTTGCCCACATCATTTTAGGGGTACACTAAGATCAACGGAGTCGATGAAATCCCCATTCGGAACTCCTACGAAAATCGAGCTTCTTTAAGGGCCAATTTTGGGCTCCCGGGGAGGCCCTGTGACGAAAACTCGTAGAAAAGTCATATAAGACGAGGCCCGTTGGACCCCTAATTTTGCACACATCATTTATGGGGTACACTTAGGTCAACGGAGTCGATGAAATCCGCATTCGGAACTCCTACGAAAATCGACCTTCTTTAAGGGCCAATTTTGGGCTCCCGGGGAGGCCCTGTGACGAAAACTCGGGGAAAAGTCATATAAGACGAGGCCCGTTGGACCCCTAATTTTTCACACATCATATTTGGGGTACACTAAGATCAATGGAGTCGATGAAATCCGCATTCGGAAGTCCTACGAAAATCGAACTTCATTAAGGGCCAATTTTGGGCTCCCGGGGAGGCCCTGTGACGAAAACTCGGTGAAAAGTCATATAAGACGAGGCCCGTTGGACCCCTAATTTTGCACACAACCTTTTAGGGGTAGACTAAGATCAACGGAGTCGATGAAATCCCCATTCGGAACTCCAACGAAAATCGAGCTTCATTAAGGGCCAATTTTGGGCTCCCGGGGAGGCCCTGTGACGAAAACTCGGTGAAAAGTCATATAAGACGAGGCCCGTTGGACCCCTAATTTTGCACACATCATTTATGGGGTACACTAAGATCAATGGAGTCGATGAAATCCGCATTCGGAACTCCTACGAAAATCGAGCTTCTTTAAGGGCCAATTTTGGGCTCCCGGGGAGGCCCTGTGACGAAAACTCGTAGAAAAGTCATATAAGACGAGGCCCGTTGGACCCCTAATTTTGCACACATCATTTATGGGGTACACTTAGGTCAACGGAGTCGATGAAATCCGCATTCGGAACTCCTACGAAAATCGACCTTCTTTAAGGGCCAATTTTGGGCTCCCGGGAGGCCCTGTGACGAAAACTCGGTGAAAAGTCATATAAGACGAGGCCCGTTGGACCCCTTATTTTGCACACATCATTTATGGGGTACACTAAGATCAATGGAGTCGATGAAATCCGCATTCGGATCTCCTACGAAAATCGACCTTCTTTAAGGGCCAATTTTGGGCTCCCGGGGAGGCCCTGTGACGAAAACTCGGTGAAAAGTCATATAAGACGAGGCCCGTTGGACCCCTAATTTTGCACACAACCTTTTAGGGGTACACTAAGATCAACGGAGTCGATGAAATCCGCATTCGGAACCCCTACGAAAATCGAGCTTCTTTAAGGGCCAATTTTGGGCTCCCGGGGAGGCCCTGTGACGAAAACTCGGTGAAAAGTCATATAAGACGAGGCCCGTTGGACCCCTAATTTTGCACACAACCTTTTAGGGGTAGACTAAGATCAACGGAGTCGATGAAATCCCCATTCGGAACTCCAACGAAAATCGAGCTTCATTAAGGGCCAATTTTGGGCTCCCGGGGAGGCCATGTGACGAAAACTCGGTGAAAAGTCATATAAGACGAGGCCCGTTGGACCCCTAATTTTGCACACATCATTTATGGGGTACACTAAGATCAATGGAGTCGATGAAATCCGCATTCGGAACTCCTACGAAAATCGAGCTTCTTTAAGGGCCAATTTTGGGCTCCCGGGGAGGCCCTGTGACGAAAACTCGGGGAAAAGTCATATAAGACGAGGCCCGTTGGACCCCTAATTTTGCACACATCATTTTAGGGGTACACTAAGATCAACGGAGTCGATGAAATCCCCATTCGGAACTCCTACGAAAATCGAGCTTCTTTAAGGGCCAATTTTGGGCTCCCGGGGAGGCCCTGTGACGAAAACTCGGTGAAAAGTCATATAAGACGAGGCCCGTTGGACCCCTAATTTTGCACACATCATTTATGGGGTACACTTAGGTCAACGGAGTCGATGAAATCCGCATTCGGAACTCCTACGAAAATCGACCTTCTTTAAGGGCCAATTTTGGGCTCCCGGGGAGGCCCTGTGACGAAAACTCGGGGAAAAGTCATATAAGACGAGGCCCGTTGGACCCCTAATTTTTCACACATCATATTTGGGGTACACTAAGATCAATGGAGTCGATGAAATCCGCATTCGGAACTCCTACGAAAATCGAACTTCATTAAGGGCCAATTTTGGGCTCCCGGGGAGGCCCTGTGACGAAAACTCGGTGAAAAGTCATATAAGACGAGGCCCGTTGGACCCCTAATTTTGCACACAACCTTTTAGGGGTAGACTAAGATCAACGGAGTCGATGAAATCCCCATTCGGAACTCCAACGAAAATCGAGCTTCATTAAGGGCCAATTTTGGGCTCCCGGGGAGGCCCTGTGACGAAAACTCGGTGAAAAGTCATATAAGACGAGGCCCGTTGGACCCCTAATTTTGCACACATCATTTATGGGGTACACTAAGATCAATGGAGTCGATGAAATCCGCATTCGGAACTCCTACGAAAATCGAGCTTCTTTAAGGGCCAATTTTGGGCTCCCGGGGAGGCCCTGTGACGAAAACTCGGGGAAAAGTCATATAAGACGAGGCCCGTTGGACCCCTAATTTTGCACACATCATTTTAGGGGTACACTAAGATCAACGGAGTCGATGAAATCCCCATTCGGAACTCCTACGAAAATCGAGCTTCTTTAAGGGCCAATTTTGGGCTCCCGGGGAGGCCCTGTGACGAAAACTCGGTGAAAAGTCATATAAGACGAGGCCCGTTGGACCCCTAATTTTGCACACATCATTTATGGGGTACACTTAGGTCAACGGAGTCGATGAAATCCGCATTCGGAACTCCTACGAAAATCGACCTTCTTTAAGGGCCAATTTTGGGCTCCCGGGGAGGCCCTGTGACGAAAACTCGGGGAAAAGTCATATAAGACGAGGCCCGTTGGACCCCTAATTTTTCACACATCATATTTGGGGTACACTAAGATCAATGGAGTCGATGAAATCCGCATTCGGAACTCCTACGAAAATCGAACTTCATTAAGGGCCAATTTTGGGCTCCCGGGGAGGCCCTGTGACGAAAACTCGGTGAAAAGTCATATAAGACGAGGCCCGTTGGACCCCTAATTTTGCACACAACCTTTTAGGGGTAGACTAAGATCAACGGAGTCGATGAAATCCCCATTCGGAACTCCAACGAAAATCGAGCTTCATTAAGGGCCAATTTTGGGCTCCCGGGGAGGCCCTGTGACGAAAACTCGGTGAAAAGTCATATAAGACGAGGCCCGTTGGACCCCTAATTTTGCACACATCATTTATGGGGTACACTAAGATCAATGGAGTCGATGAAATCCGCATTCGGAACTCCTACGAAAATCGAGCTTCTTTAAGGGCCAATTTTGGGCTCCCGGGGAGGCCCTGTGACGAAAACTCGTAGAAAAGTCATATAAGACGAGGCCCGTTGGACCCCTAATTTTGCACACATCATTTATGGGGTACACTTAGGTCAACGGAGTCGATGAAATCCGCATTCGGAACTCCTACGAAAATCGAGCTTCTTTAAGGGCCAATTTTGGGCTCCCGGGGAGGCCCTGTGACGAAAACTCGGTGAAAAGTCATATAAGACGAGGCCCGTTGGACCCGTAATTTTGCACACATCATTTATGGGGTACACTAAGATCAATGGAGTCGATGAAATCGCCATTCGGAACTCCTACGAAAATCGAGCTTCTTTAAGGGCCAATTTTGGGCTCCCGGGGAGGCCCTGTGACGAAAACTCGGGGAAAAGTCATATAAGACGAGGCCCGTTGGACCCCTAATTTTGCACACAACCTTTTAGGGGTAGACTAAGATCAACGGAGTCGATGAAATCCCCATTCGGAACTCCAACGAAAATCGAGCTTCATTAAGGGCCAATTTTGGGCTCCCGGGGAGGCCCTGTGACGAAAACTCGGTGAAAAGTCATATAAGACGAGGCCCGTTGGACCCCTAATTTTGCACACATCATTTATGGGGTACACTAAGATCAATGGAGTCGATGAAATCCGCATTCGGAACTCCTACGAAAATCGAGCTTCTTTAAGGGCCAATTTTGGGCTCCCGGGGAGGCCCTGTGACGAAAACTCGGGCAAAAGTCATATAAGACGAGGCCCGTTGGACCCCTAATTTTGCACACATCATTTTAGGGGTACACTAAGATCAACGGAGTCGATGAAATCCCCATTCGGAACTCCTACGAAAATCGAGCTTCTTTAAGGGCCAATTTTGGGCTCCCGGGGAGGCCCTGTGACGAAAACTCGGTGAAAAGTCATATAAGACGAGGCCCGTTGGACCCCTAATTTTGCACACATCATTTATGGGGTACACTTAGGTCAACGGAGTCGATGAAATCCGCATTCGGAACTCCTACGAAAATCGACCTTCTTTAAGGGCCAATTTTGGGCTCCCGGGGAGGCCCTGTGACGAAAACTCGGGGAAAAGTCATATAAGACGAGGCCCGTTGGACCCCTAATTTTTCACACATCATATTTGGGGTACACTAAGATCAATGGAGTCGATGAAATCCGCATTCGGAAGTCCTACGAAAATCGAACTTCATTAAGGGCCAATTTTGGGCTCCCGGGGAGGCCCTGTGACGAAAACTCGGTGAAAAGTCATATAAGACGAGGCCCGTTGGACCCCTAATTTTGCACACAACCTTTTAGGGGTAGACTAAGATCAACGGAGTCGATGAAATCCCCATTCGGAACTCCAACGAAAATCGAGCTTCATTAAGGGCCAATTTTGGGCTCCCGGGGAGGCCCTGTGACGAAAACTCGGTGAAAAGTCATATAAGACGAGGCCCGTTGGACCCCTAATTTTGCACACATCATTTATGGGGTACACTAAGATCAATGGAGTCGATGAAATCCGCATTCGGAACTCCTACGAAAATCGAGCTTCTTTAAGGGCCAATTTTGGGCTCCCGGGGAGGCCCTGTGACGAAAACTCGTAGAAAAGTCATATAAGACGAGGCCCGTTGGACCCCTAATTTTGCACACATCATTTATGGGGTACACTTAGGTCAACGGAGTCGATGAAATCCGCATTCGGAACTCCTACGAAAATCGACCTTCTTTAAGGGCCAATTTTGGGCTCCCGGGAGGCCCTGTGACGAAAACTCGGTGAAAAGTCATATAAGACGAGGCCCGTTGGACCCCTTATTTTGCACACATCATTTATGGGGTACACTAAGATCAATGGAGTCGATGAAATCCGCATTCGGATCTCCTACGAAAATCGACCTTCTTTAAGGGCCAATTTTGGGCTCCCGGGGAGGCCCTGTGACGAAAACTCGGTGAAAAGTCATATAAGACGAGGCCCGTTGGACCCCTAATTTTGCACACAACCTTTTAGGGGTACACTAAGATCAACGGAGTCGATGAAATCCGCATTCGGAACCCCTACGAAAATCGAGCTTCTTTAAGGGCCAATTTTGGGCTCCCGGGGAGGCCCTGTGACGAAAACTCGGTGAAAAGTCATATAAGACGAGGCCCGTTGGACCCCTAATTTTGCACACAACCTTTTAGGGGTAGACTAAGATCAACGGAGTCGATGAAATCCCCATTCGGAACTCCAACGAAAATCGAGCTTCATTAAGGGCCAATTTTGGGCTCCCGGGGAGGCCATGTGACGAAAACTCGGTGAAAAGTCATATAAGACGAGGCCCGTTGGACCCCTAATTTTGCACACATCATTTATGGGGTACACTAAGATCAATGGAGTCGATGAAATCCGCATTCGGAACTCCTACGAAAATCGAGCTTCTTTAAGGGCCAATTTTGGGCTCCCGGGGAGGCCCTGTGACGAAAACTCGTAGAAAAGTCATATAAGACGAGGCCCGTTGGACCCCTAATTTTGCACACATCATTTATGGGGTACACTTAGGTCAACGGAGTCGATGAAATCCGCATTCGGAACTCCTACGAAAATCGAGCTTCTTTAAGGGCCAATTTTGGGCTCCCGGGGAGGCCCTGTGACGAAAACTCGGTGAAAAGTCATATAAGACGAGGCCCGTTGGACCCGTAATTTTGCACACATCATTTATGGGGTACACTAAGATCAATGGAGTCGATGAAATCGCCATTCGGAACTCCTACGAAAATCGAGCTTCTTTAAGGGCCAATTTTGGGCTCCCGGGGAGGCCCTGTGACGAAAACTCGGGGAAAAGTCATATAAGACGAGGCCCGTTGGACCCCTAATTTTGCACACAACCTTTTAGGGGTAGACTAAGATCAACGGAGTCGATGAAATCCCCATTCGGAACTCCAACGAAAATCGAGCTTCATTAAGGGCCAATTTTGGGCTCCCGGGGAGGCCCTGTGACGAAAACTCGGTGAAAAGTCATATAAGACGAGGCCCGTTGGACCCCTAATTTTGCACACATCATTTATGGGGTACACTAAGATCAATGGAGTCGATGAAATCCGCATTCGGAACTCCTACGAAAATCGAGCTTCTTTAAGGGCCAATTTTGGGCTCCCGGGGAGGCCCTGTGACGAAAACTCGGGCAAAAGTCATATAAGACGAGGCCCGTTGGACCCCTAATTTTGCACACATCATTTTAGGGGTACACTAAGATCAACGGAGTCGATGAAATCCCCATTCGGAACTCCTACGAAAATCGAGCTTCTTTAAGGGCCAATTTTGGGCTCCCGGGGAGGCCCTGTGACGAAAACTCGGTGAAAAGTCATATAAGACGAGGCCCGTTGGACCCCTAATTTTGCACACATCATTTATGGGGTACACTTAGGTCAACGGAGTCGATGAAATCCGCATTCGGAACTCCTACGAAAATCGACCTTCTTTAAGGGCCAATTTTGGGCTCCCGGGGAGGCCCTGTGACGAAAACTCGGGGAAAAGTCATATAAGACGAGGCCCGTTGGACCCCTAATTTTTCACACATCATATTTGGGGTACACTAAGATCAATGGAGTCGATGAAATCCGCATTCGGAAGTCCTACGAAAATCGAACTTCATTAAGGGCCAATTTTGGGCTCCCGGGGAGGCCCTGTGACGAAAACTCGGTGAAAAGTCATATAAGACGAGGCCCGTTGGACCCCTAATTTTGCACACAACCTTTTAGGGGTAGACTAAGATCAACGGAGTCGATGAAATCCCCATTCGGAACTCCAACGAAAATCGAGCTTCATTAAGGGCCAATTTTGGGCTCCCGGGGAGGCCCTGTGACGAAAACTCGGTGAAAAGTCATATAAGACGAGGCCCGTTGGACCCCTAATTTTGCACACATCATTTATGGGGTACACTAAGATCAATGGAGTCGATGAAATCCGCATTCGGAACTCCTACGAAAATCGAGCTTCTTTAAGGGCCAATTTTGGGCTCCCGGGGAGGCCCTGTGACGAAAACTCGTAGAAAAGTCATATAAGACGAGGCCCGTTGGACCCCTAATTTTGCACACATCATTTATGGGGTACACTTAGGTCAACGGAGTCGATGAAATCCGCATTCGGAACTCCTACGAAAATCGACCTTCTTTAAGGGCCAATTTTGGGCTCCCGGGGAGGCCCTGTGACGAAAACTCGGTGAAAAGTCATATAAGACGAGGCCCGTTGGACCCCTTATTTTGCACACATCATTTATGGGGTACACTAAGATCAATGGAGTCGATGAAATCCGCATTCGGATCTCCTACGAAAATCGACCTTCTTTAAGGGCCAATTTTGGGCTCCCGGGGAGGCCCTGTGACGAAAACTCGGTGAAAAGTCATATAAGACGAGGCCCGTTGGACCCCTAATTTTGCACACAACCTTTTAGGGGTACACTAAGATCAACGGAGTCGATGAAATCCGCATTCGGAACCCCTACGAAAATCGAGCTTCTTTAAGGGCCAATTTTGGGCTCCCGGGGAGGCCCTGTGACGAAAACTCGGTGAAAAGTCATATAAGACGAGGCCCGTTGGACCCCTAATTTTGCACACAACCTTTTAGGGGTAGACTAAGATCAACGGAGTCGATGAAATCCCCATTCGGAACTCCAACGAAAATCGAGCTTCATTAAGGGCCAATTTTGGGCTCCCGGGGAGGCCCTGTGACGAAAACTCGGTGAAAAGTCATATAAGACGAGGCCCGTTGGACCCCTAATTTTGCACACATCATTTATGGGGTACACTTAGGTCAACGGAGTCGATGAAATCCGCATTCGGAACTCCTACGAAAATCGACCTTCTTTAAGGGCCAATTTTGGGCTCCCGGGGAGGCCCTGTGACGAAAACTCGGGGAAAAGTCATATAAGACGAGGCCCGTTGGACCCCTAATTTTTCACACATCATATTTGGGGTACACTAAGATCAATGGAGTCGATGAAATCCGCATTCGGAACTCCTACGAAAATCGAACTTCATTAAGGGCCAATTTTGGGCTCCCGGGGAGGCCCTGTGACGAAAACTCGGTGAAAAGTCATATAAGACGAGGCCCGTTGGACCCCTAATTTTGCACACAACCTTTTAGGGGTAGACTAAGATCAACGGAGTCGATGAAATCCCCATTCGGAACTCCAACGAAAATCGAGCTTCATTAAGGGCCAATTTTGGGCTCCCGGGGAGGCCCTGTGACGAAAACTCGGTGAAAAGTCATATAAGACGAGGCCCGTTGGACCCCTAATTTTGCACACATCATTTATGGGGTACACTAAGATCAATGGAGTCGATGAAATCCGCATTCGGAACTCCTACGAAAATCGAGCTTCTTTAAGGGCCAATTTTGGGCTCCCGGGGAGGCCCTGTGACGAAAACTCGGGGAAAAGTCATATAAGACGAGGCCCGTTGGACCCCTAATTTTGCACACATCATTTTAGGGGTACACTAAGATCAACGGAGTCGATGAAATCCCCATTCGGAACTCCTACGAAAATCGAGCTTCTTTAAGGGCCAATTTTGGGCTCCCGGGGAGGCCCTGTGACGAAAACTCGGTGAAAAGTCATATAAGACGAGGCCCGTTGGACCCCTAATTTTGCACACATCATTTATGGGGTACACTTAGGTCAACGGAGTCGATGAAATCCGCATTCGGAACTCCTACGAAAATCGACCTTCTTTAAGGGCCAATTTTGGGCTCCCGGGGAGGCCCTGTGACGAAAACTCGGGGAAAAGTCATATAAGACGAGGCCCGTTGGACCCCTAATTTTTCACACATCATATTTGGGGTACACTAAGATCAATGGAGTCGATGAAATCCGCATTCGGAACTCCTACGAAAATCGAACTTCATTAAGGGCCAATTTTGGGCTCCCGGGGAGGCCCTGTGACGAAAACTCGGTGAAAAGTCATATAAGACGAGGCCCGTTGGACCCCTAATTTTGCACACAACCTTTTAGGGGTAGACTAAGATCAACGGAGTCGATGAAATCCCCATTCGGAACTCCAACGAAAATCGAGCTTCATTAAGGGCCAATTTTGGGCTCCCGGGGAGGCCCTGTGACGAAAACTCGGGGAAAAGTCATATAAGACGAGGCCCGTTGGACCCCTAATTTTGCCCACATCATTTTAGGGGTACACTAAGATCAACGGAGTCGATGAAATCCCCATTCGGAACTCCTACGAAAATCGAGCTTCTTTAAGGGCCAATTTTGGGCTCCCGGGGAGGCCCTGTGACGAAAACTCGTAGAAAAGTCATATAAGACGAGGCCCGTTGGACCCCTAATTTTGCACACATCATTTATGGGGTACACTTAGGTCAACGGAGTCGATGAAATCCGCATTCGGAACTCCTACGAAAATCGACCTTCTTTAAGGGCCAATTTTGGGCTCCCGGGGAGGCCCTGTGACGAAAACTCGGGGAAAAGTCATATAAGACGAGGCCCGTTGGACCCCTAATTTTTCACACATCATATTTGGGGTACACTAAGATCAATGGAGTCGATGAAATCCGCATTCGGAAGTCCTACGAAAATCGAACTTCATTAAGGGCCAATTTTGGGCTCCCGGGGAGGCCCTGTGACGAAAACTCGGTGAAAAGTCATATAAGACGAGGCCCGTTGGACCCCTAATTTTGCACACAACCTTTTAGGGGTAGACTAAGATCAACGGAGTCGATGAAATCCCCATTCGGAACTCCAACGAAAATCGAGCTTCATTAAGGGCCAATTTTGGGCTCCCGGGGAGGCCCTGTGACGAAAACTCGGTGAAAAGTCATATAAGACGAGGCCCGTTGGACCCCTAATTTTGCACACATCATTTATGGGGTACACTAAGATCAATGGAGTCGATGAAATCCGCATTCGGAACTCCTACGAAAATCGAGCTTCTTTAAGGGCCAATTTTGGGCTCCCGGGGAGGCCCTGTGACGAAAACTCGTAGAAAAGTCATATAAGACGAGGCCCGTTGGACCCCTAATTTTGCACACATCATTTATGGGGTACACTTAGGTCAACGGAGTCGATGAAATCCGCATTCGGAACTCCTACGAAAATCGACCTTCTTTAAGGGCCAATTTTGGGCTCCCGGGAGGCCCTGTGACGAAAACTCGGTGAAAAGTCATATAAGACGAGGCCCGTTGGACCCCTTATTTTGCACACATCATTTATGGGGTACACTAAGATCAATGGAGTCGATGAAATCCGCATTCGGATCTCCTACGAAAATCGACCTTCTTTAAGGGCCAATTTTGGGCTCCCGGGGAGGCCCTGTGACGAAAACTCGGTGAAAAGTCATATAAGACGAGGCCCGTTGGACCCCTAATTTTGCACACAACCTTTTAGGGGTACACTAAGATCAACGGAGTCGATGAAATCCGCATTCGGAACCCCTACGAAAATCGAGCTTCTTTAAGGGCCAATTTTGGGCTCCCGGGGAGGCCCTGTGACGAAAACTCGGTGAAAAGTCATATAAGACGAGGCCCGTTGGACCCCTAATTTTGCACACAACCTTTTAGGGGTAGACTAAGATCAACGGAGTCGATGAAATCCCCATTCGGAACTCCAACGAAAATCGAGCTTCATTAAGGGCCAATTTTGGGCTCCCGGGGAGGCCATGTGACGAAAACTCGGTGAAAAGTCATATAAGACGAGGCCCGTTGGACCCCTAATTTTGCACACATCATTTATGGGGTACACTAAGATCAATGGAGTCGATGAAATCCGCATTCGGAACTCCTACGAAAATCGAGCTTCTTTAAGGGCCAATTTTGGGCTCCCGGGGAGGCCCTGTGACGAAAACTCGGGGAAAAGTCATATAAGACGAGGCCCGTTGGACCCCTAATTTTGCACACATCATTTTAGGGGTACACTAAGATCAACGGAGTCGATGAAATCCCCATTCGGAACTCCTACGAAAATCGAGCTTCTTTAAGGGCCAATTTTGGGCTCCCGGGGAGGCCCTGTGACGAAAACTCGGTGAAAAGTCATATAAGACGAGGCCCGTTGGACCCCTAATTTTGCACACATCATTTATGGGGTACACTTAGGTCAACGGAGTCGATGAAATCCGCATTCGGAACTCCTACGAAAATCGACCTTCTTTAAGGGCCAATTTTGGGCTCCCGGGGAGGCCCTGTGACGAAAACTCGGGGAAAAGTCATATAAGACGAGGCCCGTTGGACCCCTAATTTTTCACACATCATATTTGGGGTACACTAAGATCAATGGAGTCGATGAAATCCGCATTCGGAACTCCTACGAAAATCGAACTTCATTAAGGGCCAATTTTGGGCTCCCGGGGAGGCCCTGTGACGAAAACTCGGTGAAAAGTCATATAAGACGAGGCCCGTTGGACCCCTAATTTTGCACACAACCTTTTAGGGGTAGACTAAGATCAACGGAGTCGATGAAATCCCCATTCGGAACTCCAACGAAAATCGAGCTTCATTAAGGGCCAATTTTGGGCTCCCGGGGAGGCCCTGTGACGAAAACTCGGTGAAAAGTCATATAAGACGAGGCCCGTTGGACCCCTAATTTTGCACACATCATTTATGGGGTACACTAAGATCAATGGAGTCGATGAAATCCGCATTCGGAACTCCTACGAAAATCGAGCTTCTTTAAGGGCCAATTTTGGGCTCCCGGGGAGGCCCTGTGACGAAAACTCGGGGAAAAGTCATATAAGACGAGGCCCGTTGGACCCCTAATTTTGCACACATCATTTTAGGGGTACACTAAGATCAACGGAGTCGATGAAATCCCCATTCGGAACTCCTACGAAAATCGAGCTTCTTTAAGGGCCAATTTTGGGCTCCCGGGGAGGCCCTGTGACGAAAACTCGGTGAAAAGTCATATAAGACGAGGCCCGTTGGACCCCTAATTTTGCACACATCATTTATGGGGTACACTTAGGTCAACGGAGTCGATGAAATCCGCATTCGGAACTCCTACGAAAATCGACCTTCTTTAAGGGCCAATTTTGGGCTCCCGGGGAGGCCCTGTGACGAAAACTCGGGGAAAAGTCATATAAGACGAGGCCCGTTGGACCCCTAATTTTTCACACATCATATTTGGGGTACACTAAGATCAATGGAGTCGATGAAATCCGCATTCGGAACTCCTACGAAAATCGAACTTCATTAAGGGCCAATTTTGGGCTCCCGGGGAGGCCCTGTGACGAAAACTCGGTGAAAAGTCATATAAGACGAGGCCCGTTGGACCCCTAATTTTGCACACAACCTTTTAGGGGTAGACTAAGATCAACGGAGTCGATGAAATCCCCATTCGGAACTCCAACGAAAATCGAGCTTCATTAAGGGCCAATTTTGGGCTCCCGGGGAGGCCCTGTGACGAAAACTCGGTGAAAAGTCATATAAGACGAGGCCCGTTGGACCCCTAATTTTGCACACATCATTTATGGGGTACACTAAGATCAATGGAGTCGATGAAATCCGCATTCGGAACTCCTACGAAAATCGAGCTTCTTTAAGGGCCAATTTTGGGCTCCCGGGGAGGCCCTGTGACGAAAACTCGTAGAAAAGTCATATAAGACGAGGCCCGTTGGACCCCTAATTTTGCACACATCATTTATGGGGTACACTTAGGTCAACGGAGTCGATGAAATCCGCATTCGGAACTCCTACGAAAATCGAGCTTCTTTAAGGGCCAATTTTGGGCTCCCGGGGAGGCCCTGTGACGAAAACTCGGTGAAAAGTCATATAAGACGAGGCCCGTTGGACCCGTAATTTTGCACACATCATTTATGGGGTACACTAAGATCAATGGAGTCGATGAAATCGCCATTCGGAACTCCTACGAAAATCGAGCTTCTTTAAGGGCCAATTTTGGGCTCCCGGGGAGGCCCTGTGACGAAAACTCGGGGAAAAGTCATATAAGACGAGGCCCGTTGGACCCCTAATTTTGCACACAACCTTTTAGGGGTAGACTAAGATCAACGGAGTCGATGAAATCCCCATTCGGAACTCCAACGAAAATCGAGCTTCATTAAGGGCCAATTTTGGGCTCCCGGGGAGGCCCTGTGACGAAAACTCGGTGAAAAGTCATATAAGACGAGGCCCGTTGGACCCCTAATTTTGCACACATCATTTATGGGGTACACTAAGATCAATGGAGTCGATGAAATCCGCATTCGGAACTCCTACGAAAATCGAGCTTCTTTAAGGGCCAATTTTGGGCTCCCGGGGAGGCCCTGTGACGAAAACTCGGGCAAAAGTCATATAAGACGAGGCCCGTTGGACCCCTAATTTTGCACACATCATTTTAGGGGTACACTAAGATCAACGGAGTCGATGAAATCCCCATTCGGAACTCCTACGAAAATCGAGCTTCTTTAAGGGCCAATTTTGGGCTCCCGGGGAGGCCCTGTGACGAAAACTCGGTGAAAAGTCATATAAGACGAGGCCCGTTGGACCCCTAATTTTGCACACATCATTTATGGGGTACACTTAGGTCAACGGAGTCGATGAAATCCGCATTCGGAACTCCTACGAAAATCGACCTTCTTTAAGGGCCAATTTTGGGCTCCCGGGGAGGCCCTGTGACGAAAACTCGGGGAAAAGTCATATAAGACGAGGCCCGTTGGACCCCTAATTTTTCACACATCATATTTGGGGTACACTAAGATCAATGGAGTCGATGAAATCCGCATTCGGAAGTCCTACGAAAATCGAACTTCATTAAGGGCCAATTTTGGGCTCCCGGGGAGGCCCTGTGACGAAAACTCGGTGAAAAGTCATATAAGACGAGGCCCGTTGGACCCCTAATTTTGCACACAACCTTTTAGGGGTAGACTAAGATCAACGGAGTCGATGAAATCCCCATTCGGAACTCCAACGAAAATCGAGCTTCATTAAGGGCCAATTTTGGGCTCCCGGGGAGGCCCTGTGACGAAAACTCGGTGAAAAGTCATATAAGACGAGGCCCGTTGGACCCCTAATTTTGCACACATCATTTATGGGGTACACTAAGATCAATGGAGTCGATGAAATCCGCATTCGGAACTCCTACGAAAATCGAGCTTCTTTAAGGGCCAATTTTGGGCTCCCGGGGAGGCCCTGTGACGAAAACTCGTAGAAAAGTCATATAAGACGAGGCCCGTTGGACCCCTAATTTTGCACACATCATTTATGGGGTACACTTAGGTCAACGGAGTCGATGAAATCCGCATTCGGAACTCCTACGAAAATCGACCTTCTTTAAGGGCCAATTTTGGGCTCCCGGGGAGGCCCTGTGACGAAAACTCGGTGAAAAGTCATATAAGACGAGGCCCGTTGGACCCCTTATTTTGCACACATCATTTATGGGGTACACTAAGATCAATGGAGTCGATGAAATCCGCATTCGGATCTCCTACGAAAATCGACCTTCTTTAAGGGCCAATTTTGGGCTCCCGGGGAGGCCCTGTGACGAAAACTCGGTGAAAAGTCATATAAGACGAGGCCCGTTGGACCCCTAATTTTGCACACAACCTTTTAGGGGTACACTAAGATCAACGGAGTCGATGAAATCCGCATTCGGAACCCCTACGAAAATCGAGCTTCTTTAAGGGCCAATTTTGGGCTCCCGGGGAGGCCCTGTGACGAAAACTCGGTGAAAAGTCATATAAGACGAGGCCCGTTGGACCCCTAATTTTGCACACAACCTTTTAGGGGTAGACTAAGATCAACGGAGTCGATGAAATCCCCATTCGGAACTCCAACGAAAATCGAGCTTCATTAAGGGCCAATTTTGGGCTCCCGGGGAGGCCATGTGACGAAAACTCGGTGAAAAGTCATATAAGACGAGGCCCGTTGGACCCCTAATTTTGCACACATCATTTATGGGGTACACTAAGATCAATGGAGTCGATGAAATCCGCATTCGGAACTCCTACGAAAATCGAGCTTCTTTAAGGGCCAATTTTGGGCTCCCGGGGAGGCCCTGTGACGAAAACTCGGGGAAAAGTCATATAAGACGAGGCCCGTTGGACCCCTAATTTTGCACACATCATTTTAGGGGTACACTAAGATCAACGGAGTCGATGAAATCCCCATTCGGAACTCCTACGAAAATCGAGCTTCTTTAAGGGCCAATTTTGGGCTCCCGGGGAGGCCCTGTGACGAAAACTCGGTGAAAAGTCATATAAGACGAGGCCCGTTGGACCCCTAATTTTGCACACATCATTTATGGGGTACACTTAGGTCAACGGAGTCGATGAAATCCGCATTCGGAACTCCTACGAAAATCGACCTTCTTTAAGGGCCAATTTTGGGCTCCCGGGGAGGCCCTGTGACGAAAACTCGGGGAAAAGTCATATAAGACGAGGCCCGTTGGACCCCTAATTTTTCACACATCATATTTGGGGTACACTAAGATCAATGGAGTCGATGAAATCCGCATTCGGAACTCCTACGAAAATCGAACTTCATTAAGGGCCAATTTTGGGCTCCCGGGGAGGCCCTGTGACGAAAACTCGGTGAAAAGTCATATAAGACGAGGCCCGTTGGACCCCTAATTTTGCACACAACCTTTTAGGGGTAGACTAAGATCAACGGAGTCGATGAAATCCCCATTCGGAACTCCAACGAAAATCGAGCTTCATTAAGGGCCAATTTTGGGCTCCCGGGGAGGCCCTGTGACGAAAACTCGGTGAAAAGTCATATAAGACGAGGCCCGTTGGACCCCTAATTTTGCACACATCATTTATGGGGTACACTAAGATCAATGGAGTCGATGAAATCCGCATTCGGAACTCCTACGAAAATCGAGCTTCTTTAAGGGCCAATTTTGGGCTCCCGGGGAGGCCCTGTGACGAAAACTCGGGGAAAAGTCATATAAGACGAGGCCCGTTGGACCCCTAATTTTGCACACATCATTTTAGGGGTACACTAAGATCAACGGAGTCGATGAAATCCCCATTCGGAACTCCTACGAAAATCGAGCTTCTTTAAGGGCCAATTTTGGGCTCCCGGGGAGGCCCTGTGACGAAAACTCGGTGAAAAGTCATATAAGACGAGGCCCGTTGGACCCCTAATTTTGCACACATCATTTATGGGGTACACTTAGGTCAACGGAGTCGATGAAATCCGCATTCGGAACTCCTACGAAAATCGACCTTCTTTAAGGGCCAATTTTGGGCTCCCGGGGAGGCCCTGTGACGAAAACTCGGGGAAAAGTCATATAAGACGAGGCCCGTTGGACCCCTAATTTTTCACACATCATATTTGGGGTACACTAAGATCAATGGAGTCGATGAAATCCGCATTCGGAACTCCTACGAAAATCGAACTTCATTAAGGGCCAATTTTGGGCTCCCGGGGAGGCCCTGTGACGAAAACTCGGTGAAAAGTCATATAAGACGAGGCCCGTTGGACCCCTAATTTTGCACACAACCTTTTAGGGGTAGACTAAGATCAACGGAGTCGATGAAATCCCCATTCGGAACTCCAACGAAAATCGAGCTTCATTAAGGGCCAATTTTGGGCTCCCGGGGAGGCCCTGTGACGAAAACTCGGTGAAAAGTCATATAAGACGAGGCCCGTTGGACCCCTAATTTTGCACACATCATTTATGGGGTACACTAAGATCAATGGAGTCGATGAAATCCGCATTCGGAACTCCTACGAAAATCGAGCTTCTTTAAGGGCCAATTTTGGGCTCCCGGGGAGGCCCTGTGACGAAAACTCGTAGAAAAGTCATATAAGACGAGGCCCGTTGGACCCCTAATTTTGCACACATCATTTATGGGGTACACTTAGGTCAACGGAGTCGATGAAATCCGCATTCGGAACTCCTACGAAAATCGAGCTTCTTTAAGGGCCAATTTTGGGCTCCCGGGGAGGCCCTGTGACGAAAACTCGGTGAAAAGTCATATAAGACGAGGCCCGTTGGACCCGTAATTTTGCACACATCATTTATGGGGTACACTAAGATCAATGGAGTCGATGAAATCGCCATTCGGAACTCCTACGAAAATCGAGCTTCTTTAAGGGCCAATTTTGGGCTCCCGGGGAGGCCCTGTGACGAAAACTCGGGGAAAAGTCATATAAGACGAGGCCCGTTGGACCCCTAATTTTGCACACAACCTTTTAGGGGTAGACTAAGATCAACGGAGTCGATGAAATCCCCATTCGGAACTCCAACGAAAATCGAGCTTCATTAAGGGCCAATTTTGGGCTCCCGGGGAGGCCCTGTGACGAAAACTCGGTGAAAAGTCATATAAGACGAGGCCCGTTGGACCCCTAATTTTGCACACATCATTTATGGGGTACACTAAGATCAATGGAGTCGATGAAATCCGCATTCGGAACTCCTACGAAAATCGAGCTTCTTTAAGGGCCAATTTTGGGCTCCCGGGGAGGCCCTGTGACGAAAACTCGTAGAAAAGTCATATAAGACGAGGCCCGTTGGACCCCTAATTTTGCACACATCATTTATGGGGTACACTTAGGTCAACGGAGTCGATGAAATCCGCATTCGGAACTCCTACGAAAATCGACCTTCTTTAAGGGCCAATTTTGGGCTCCCGGGGAGGCCCTGTGACGAAAACTCGGTGAAAAGTCATATAAGACGAGGCCCGTTGGACCCGTAATTTTGCACACATCATTTATGGGGTACACTAAGATCAATGGAGTCGATGAAATCGCCATTCGGAACTCCTACGAAAATCGAGCTTCTTTAAGGGCCAATTTTGGGCTCCCGGGGAGGCCCTGTGACGAAAACTCGGGGAAAAGTCATATAAGACGAGGCCCGTTGGACCCCTAATTTTGCACACAACCTTTTAGGGGTAGACTAAGATCAACGGAGTCGATGAAATCCCCATTCGGAACTCCAACGAAAATCGAGCTTCATTAAGGGCCAATTTTGGGCTCCCGGGGAGGCCCTGTGACGAAAACTCGGTGAAAAGTCATATAAGACGAGGCCCGTTGGACCCCTAATTTTGCACACATCATTTATGGGGTACACTAAGATCAATGGAGTCGATGAAATCCGCATTCGGAACTCCTACGAAAATCGAGCTTCTTTAAGGGCCAATTTTGGGCTCCCGGGGAGGCCCTGTGACGAAAACTCGTAGAAAAGTCATATAAGACGAGGCCCGTTGGACCCCTAATTTTGCACACATCATTTATGGGGTACACTTAGGTCAACGGAGTCGATGAAATCCGCATTCGGAACTCCTACGAAAATCGACCTTCTTTAAGGGCCAATTTTGGGCTCCCGGGGAGGCCCTGTGACGAAAACTCGGTGAAAAGTCATATAAGACGAGGCCCGTTGGACCCGTAATTTTGCACACATCATTTATGGGGTACACTAAGATCAATGGAGTCGATGAAATCGCCATTCGGAACTCCTACGAAAATCGAGCTTCTTTAAGGGCCAATTTTGGGCTCCCGGGGAGGCCCTGTGACGAAAACTCGGTGAAAAGTCATATAAGACGAGGCCCGTTGGACCCCTAATTTTGCACACAACCTTTTAGGGGTACCCATAGGTCACTGGAGTCGATGAAATCCGCATTCGGAACTCCTACGAAAATCGAGCTTCTTTAAGGGCCAATTTTGGGCTCCCGGGGAGGCCCTGTGACGAAAACTCGGTGAAAAGTCATATAAGACGAGGCCCGTTGGACCCGTAATTTTGCACACATCATTTATGGGGTACACTAAGATCAATGGAGTCGATGAAATCGCCATTCGGAACTCCTACGAAAATCGAGCTTCTTTAAGGGCCAATTTTGGGCTCCCGGGGAGGCCCTGTGACGAAAACTCGGGGAAAAGTCATATAAGACGAGGCCCGTTGGACCCCTAATTTTGCACACAACCTTTTAGGGGTAGACTAAGATCAACGGAGTCGATGAAATCCCCATTCGGAACTCCAACGAAAATCGAGCTTCATTAAGGGCCAATTTTGGGCTCCCGGGGAGGCCCTGTGACGAAAACTCGGTGAAAAGTCATATAAGACGAGGCCCGTTGGACCCCTAATTTTGCACACATCATTTATGGGGTACACTAAGATCAATGGAGTCGATGAAATCCGCATTCGGAACTCCTACGAAAATCGAGCTTCTTTAAGGGCCAATTTTGGGCTCCCGGGGAGGCCCTGTGACGAAAACTCGGGCAAAAGTCATATAAGACGAGGCCCGTTGGACCCCTAATTTTGCACACATCATTTTAGGGGTACACTAAGATCAACGGAGTCGATGAAATCCCCATTCGGAACTCCTACGAAAATCGAGCTTCTTTAAGGGCCAATTTTGGGCTCCCGGGGAGGCCCTGTGACGAAAACTCGGTGAAAAGTCATATAAGACGAGGCCCGTTGGACCCCTAATTTTGCACACATCATTTATGGGGTACACTTAGGTCAACGGAGTCGATGAAATCCGCATTCGGAACTCCTACGAAAATCGACCTTCTTTAAGGGCCAATTTTGGGCTCCCGGGGAGGCCCTGTGACGAAAACTCGGGGAAAAGTCATATAAGACGAGGCCCGTTGGACCCCTAATTTTTCACACATCATATTTGGGGTACACTAAGATCAATGGAGTCGATGAAATCCGCATTCGGAAGTCCTACGAAAATCGAACTTCATTAAGGGCCAATTTTGGGCTCCCGGGGAGGCCCTGTGACGAAAACTCGGTGAAAAGTCATATAAGACGAGGCCCGTTGGACCCCTAATTTTGCACACAACCTTTTAGGGGTAGACTAAGATCAACGGAGTCGATGAAATCCCCATTCGGAACTCCAACGAAAATCGAGCTTCATTAAGGGCCAATTTTGGGCTCCCGGGGAGGCCCTGTGACGAAAACTCGGTGAAAAGTCATATAAGACGAGGCCCGTTGGACCCCTAATTTTGCACACATCATTTATGGGGTACACTAAGATCAATGGAGTCGATGAAATCCGCATTCGGAACTCCTACGAAAATCGAGCTTCTTTAAGGGCCAATTTTGGGCTCCCGGGGAGGCCCTGTGACGAAAACTCGTAGAAAAGTCATATAAGACGAGGCCCGTTGGACCCCTAATTTTGCACACATCATTTATGGGGTACACTTAGGTCAACGGAGTCGATGAAATCCGCATTCGGAACTCCTACGAAAATCGAGCTTCTTTAAGGGCCAATTTTGGGCTCCCGGGGAGGCCCTGTGACGAAAACTCGGTGAAAAGTCATATAAGACGAGGCCCGTTGGACCCGTAATTTTGCACACATCATTTATGGGGTACACTAAGATCAATGGAGTCGATGAAATCGCCATTCGGAACTCCTACGAAAATCGAGCTTCTTTAAGGGCCAATTTTGGGCTCCCGGGGAGGCCCTGTGACGAAAACTCGGGGAAAAGTCATATAAGACGAGGCCCGTTGGACCCCTAATTTTGCACACAACCTTTTAGGGGTAGACTAAGATCAACGGAGTCGATGAAATCCCCATTCGGAACTCCAACGAAAATCGAGCTTCATTAAGGGCCAATTTTGGGCTCCCGGGGAGGCCCTGTGACGAA
Organism: Oxyria digyna; assembly: GCA_029168935.1. Taxonomy (NCBI): domain Eukaryota; kingdom Viridiplantae; phylum Streptophyta; class Magnoliopsida; order Caryophyllales; family Polygonaceae; genus Oxyria; species Oxyria digyna. Next base: position 204,425 of record JAPVLV010000001.1, on the reverse strand, counting down.
AACTCGGTGAAAAGTCATATAAGACGAGGCCCGTTGGACCCCTAATTTTGCACACATCATTTATGGGGTACACTAAGATCAATGGAGTCGATGAAATCCGCATTCGGAACTCCTACGAAAATCGAGCTTCTTTAAGGGCCAATTTTGGGCTCCCGGGGAGGCCCTGTGACGAAAACTCGGGCAAAAGTCATATAAGACGAAGCCCGTTGGACCCCTAATTTTGCACACATCATTTATGGGGTACACTAAGATCAATGGAGTCGATGAAATCCGCATTCGGAACTCCTACGAAAATCGAGCTTCTTTAAGGGCCAATTTTGGGCTCCCGGGGAGGCCCTGTGACGAAAACTCGGGGAAAAGTCATATAAGACGAGGCCCGTTGGACCCCTAATTTTGCACACATCATTTTAGGGGTACACTAAGATCAACGGAGTCGATGAAATCCCCATTCGGAACTCCTACGAAAATCGAGCTTCTTTAAGGGCCAATTTTGGGCTCCCGGGGAGGCCCTGTGACGAAAACTCGGTGAAAAGTCATATAAGACGAGGCCCGTTGGACCCCTAATTTTGCACACATCATTTATGGGGTACACTTAGGTCAACGGAGTCGATGAAATCCGCATTCGGAACTCCTACGAAAATCGACCTTCTTTAAGGGCCAATTTTGGGCTCCCGGGGAGGCCCTGTGACGAAAACTCGGGGAAAAGTCATATAAGACGAGGCCCGTTGGACCCCTAATTTTTCACACATCATATTTGGGGTACACTAAGATCAATGGAGTCGATGAAATCCGCATTCGGAACTCCTACGAAAATCGAACTTCATTAAGGGCCAATTTTGGGCTCCCGGGGAGGCCCTGTGACGAAAACTCGGTGAAAAGTCATATAAGACGAGGCCCGTTGGACCCCTAATTTTGCACACAACCTTTTAGGGGTAGACTAAGATCAACGGAGTCGATGAAATCCCCATTCGGAACTCCAACGAAAATCGAGCTTCATTAAGGGCCAATTTTGGGCTCCCGGGGAGGCCCTGTGACGAAAACTCGGTGAAAAGTCATATAAGACGAGGCCCGTTGGACCCCTAATTTTGCACACATCATTTATGGGGTACACTAAGATCAATGGAGTCGATGAAATCCGCATTCGGAACTCCTACGAAAATCGAGCTTCTTTAAGGGCCAATTTTGGGCTCCCGGGGAGGCCCTGTGACGAAAACTCGGGGAAAAGTCATATAAGACGAGGCCCGTTGGACCCCTAATTTTGCACACATCATTTTAGGGGTACACTAAGATCAACGGAGTCGATGAAATCCCCATTCGGAACTCCTACGAAAATCGAGCTTCTTTAAGGGCCAATTTTGGGCTCCCGGGGAGGCCCTGTGACGAAAACTCGGTGAAAAGTCATATAAGACGAGGCCCGTTGGACCCCTAATTTTGCACACATCATTTATGGGGTACACTTAGGTCAACGGAGTCGATGAAATCCGCATTCGGAACTCCTACGAAAATCGACCTTCTTTAAGGGCCAATTTTGGGCTCCCGGGGAGGCCCTGTGACGAAAACTCGGGGAAAAGTCATATAAGACGAGGCCCGTTGGACCCCTAATTTTTCACACATCATATTTGGGGTACACTAAGATCAATGGAGTCGATGAAATCCGCATTCGGAACTCCTACGAAAATCGAACTTCATTAAGGGCCAATTTTGGGCTCCCGGGGAGGCCCTGTGACGAAAACTCGGTGAAAAGTCATATAAGACGAGGCCCGTTGGACCCCTAATTTTGCACACAACCTTTTAGGGGTAGACTAAGATCAACGGAGTCGATGAAATCCCCATTCGGAACTCCAACGAAAATCGAGCTTCATTAAGGGCCAATTTTGGGCTCCCGGGGAGGCCCTGTGACGAAAACTCGGTGAAAAGTCATATAAGACGAGGCCCGTTGGACCCCTAATTTTGCACACATCATTTATGGGGTACACTAAGATCAATGGAGTCGATGAAATCCGCATTCGGAACTCCTACGAAAATCGAGCTTCTTTAAGGGCCAATTTTGGGCTCCCGGGGAGGCCCTGTGACGAAAACTCGGGGAAAAGTCATATAAGACGAGGCCCGTTGGACCCCTAATTTTGCACACATCATTTATGGGGTACACTAAGATCAACGGAGTCGATGAAATCCCCATTCGGAACTCCTACGAAAATCGAGCTTCTTTAAGGGCCAATTTTGGGCTCCCGGGGAGGCCCTGTGACGAAAACTCGGTGAAAAGTCATATAAGACGAGGCCCGTTGGACCCCTAATTTTGCACACATCATTTATGGGGTACACTTAGGTCAACGGAGTCGATGAAATCCGCATTCGGAACTCCTACGAAAATCGACCTTCTTTAAGGGCCAATTTTGGGCTCCCGGGGAGGCCCTGTGACGAAAACTCGGGGAAAAGTCATATAAGACGAGGCCCGTTGGACCCCTAATTTTTCACACATCATATTTGGGGTACACTAAGATCAATGGAGTCGATGAAATCCGCATTCGGAACTCCTACGAAAATCGAACTTCATTAAGGGCCAATTTTGGGCTCCCGGGGAGGCCCTGTGACGAAAACTCGGTGAAAAGTCATATAAGACGAGGCCCGTTGGACCCCTAATTTTGCACACAACCTTTTAGGGGTAGACTAAGATCAACGGAGTCGATGAAATCCCCATTCGGAACTCCAACGAAAATCGAGCTTCATTAAGGGCCAATTTTGGGCTCCCGGGGAGGCCCTGTGACGAAAACTCGGTGAAAAGTCATATAAGACGAGGCCCGTTGGACCCCTAATTTTGCACACATCATTTATGGGGTACACTAAGATCAATGGAGTCGATGAAATCCGCATTCGGAACTCCTACGAAAATCGAGCTTCTTTAAGGGCCAATTTTGGGCTCCCGGGGAGGCCCTGTGACGAAAACTCGTAGAAAAGTCATATAAGACGAGGCCCGTTGGACCCCTAATTTTGCACACATCATTTATGGGGTACACTTAGGTCAACGGAGTCGATGAAATCCGCATTCGGAACTCCTACGAAAATCGAGCTTCTTTAAGGGCCAATTTTGGGCTCCCGGGGAGGCCCTGTGACGAAAACTCGGTGAAAAGTCATATAAGACGAGGCCCGTTGGACCCGTAATTTTGCACACATCATTTATGGGGTACACTAAGATCAATGGAGTCGATGAAATCGCCATTCGGAACTCCTACGAAAATCGAGCTTCTTTAAGGGCCAATTTTGGGCTCCCGGGGAGGCCCTGTGACGAAAACTCGGGGAAAAGTCATATAAGACGAGGCCCGTTGGACCCCTAATTTTGCACACAACCTTTTAGGGGTAGACTAAGATCAACGGAGTCGATGAAATCCCCATTCGGAACTCCAACGAAAATCGAGCTTCATTAAGGGCCAATTTTGGGCTCCCGGGGAGGCCCTGTGACGAAAACTCGGTGAAAAGTCATATAAGACGAGGCCCGTTGGACCCCTAATTTTGCACACATCATTTATGGGGTACACTAAGATCAATGGAGTCGATGAAATCCGCATTCGGAACTCCTACGAAAATCGAGCTTCTTTAAGGGCCAATTTTGGGCTCCCGGGGAGGCCCTGTGACGAAAACTCGGGCAAAAGTCATATAAGACGAGGCCCGTTGGACCCCTAATTTTGCACACATCATTTTAGGGGTACACTAAGATCAACGGAGTCGATGAAATCCCCATTCGGAACTCCTACGAAAATCGAGCTTCTTTAAGGGCCAATTTTGGGCTCCCGGGGAGGCCCTGTGACGAAAACTCAGTGAAAAGTCATATAAGACGAGGCCCGTTGGACCCCTAATTTTGCACACATCATTTATGGGGTACACTTAGGTCAACGGAGTCGATGAAATCCGCATTCGGAACTCCTACGAAAATCGACCTTCTTTAAGGGCCAATTTTGGGCTCCCGGGGAGGCCCTGTGACGAAAACTCGGGGAAAAGTCATATAAGACGAGGCCCGTTGGACCCCTAATTTTTCACACATCATATTTGGGGTACACTAAGATCAATGGAGTCGATGAAATCCGCATTCGGAACTCCTACGAAAATCGAACTTCATTAAGGGCCAATTTTGGGCTCCCGGGGAGGCCCTGTGACGAAAACTCGGTGAAAAGTCATATAAGACGAGGCCCGTTGGACCCCTAATTTTGCACACAACCTTTTAGGGGTAGACTAAGATCAACGGAGTCGATGAAATCCCCATTCGGAACTCCAACGAAAATCGAGCTTCATTAAGGGCCAATTTTGGGCTCCCGGGGAGGCCCTGTGACGAAAACTCGGTGAAAAGTCATATAAGACGAGGCCCGTTGGACCCCTAATTTTGCACACATCATTTATGGGGTACACTAAGATCAATGGAGTCGATGAAATCCGCATTCGGAACTCCTACGAAAATCGAGCTTCTTTAAGGGCCAATTTTGGGCTCCCGGGGAGGCCCTGTGACGAAAACTCGTAGAAAAGTCATATAAGACGAGGCCCGTTGGACCCCTAATTTTGCACACATCATTTATGGGGTACACTTAGGTCAACGGAGTCGATGAAATCCGCATTCGGAACTCCTACGAAAATCGAGCTTCTTTAAGGGCCAATTTTGGGCTCCCGGGGAGGCCCTGTGACGAAAACTCGGTGAAAAGTCATATAAGACGAGGCCCGTTGGACCCGTAATTTTGCACACATCATTTATGGGGTACACTAAGATCAATGGAGTCGATGAAATCGCCATTCGGAACTCCTACGAAAATCGAGCTTCTTTAAGGGCCAATTTTGGGCTCCCGGGGAGGCCCTGTGACGAAAACTCGGTGAAAAGTCATATAAGACGAGGCCCGTTGGACCCCTAATTTTGCACACAACCTTTTAGGGGTACCCATAGGTCACTGGAGTCGATGAAATCCGCATTCGGAACTCCTACGAAAATCGAGCTTCTTTAAGGGCCAATTTTGGGCTCCCGGGGAGGCCCTGTGACGAAAACTCGGTGAAAAGTCATATAAGACGAGGCCCGTTGGACCCCTTATTTTTCACACATCATTTATGGGGTACACTAAGATCAATGGAGTCGATGAAATCCGCATTCGGATCTCCTACGAAAATCGACCTTCTTTAAGGGCCAATTTTGGGCTCCCGGGGAGGCCCTGTGACGAAAACTCGGTGAAAAGTCATATAAGACGAGGCCCGTTGGACCCCTAATTTTGCACACAACCTTTTAGGGGTACACTAAGATCAACGGAGTCGATGAAATCCGCATTCGGAACCCCTACGAAAATCGAGCTTCTTTAAGGGCCAATTTTGGGCTCCCGGGGAGGCCCTGTGACGAAAACTCGGTGAAAAGTCATATAAGACGAGGCCCGTTGGACCCCTAATTTTGCACACATCATTTATGGGGTACACTAAGATCAATGGAGTCGATGAAATCCGCATTCGGAACTCCTACGAAAATCGAGCTTCTTTAAGGGCCAATTTTGGGCTCCCGGGGAGGCCCTGTGACGAAAACTCGGTGAAAAGTCATATAAGACGAGGCCCGTTGGACCCCTAATTTTGCACACATCATTTATGGGGTACCCATAGGTCACTGGAGTCGATGAAATCCGCATTCGGAACTCCTACGAAAATCGAGCTTCTTTAAGGGCCAATTTTGGGCTCCCGGGGAGGCCCTGTGACGAAAACTCGGTGAAAAGTCATATAAGACGAGGCCCGTTGGACCCCTAATTTTGCACACAACCTTTTAGGGGTACACTAAGATCAACGGAGTCGATGAAATCCCCATTCGGAACTCCTACGAAAATCGACCTTCTTTAAGGGCCAATTTTGGGCTCCCGGGGAGGCCCTGTGACGAAAACTCGGTGAAAAGTCATATAAGACGAGGCCCGTTAGACCCCTAATTTTGCACACAACCTTTTAGGGGTAGACTAAGATCAACGGAGTCGATGAAATCCCCATTCGGAACTCCAACGAAAATCGAGCTTCATTAAGGGCCAATTTTGGGCTCCCGGGGAGGCCATGTGACGAAAACTCGGTGAAAAGTCATATAAGACGAGGCCCGTTGGACCCCTAATTTTGCACACATCATTTATGGGGTACACTAAGATCAATGGAGTCGATGAAATCCGCATTCGGAACTCCTACGAAAATCGAGCTTCTTTAAGGGCCAATTATGGGCTCCCGGGGAGGCCCTGTGACGAAAACTCGGGGAAAAGTCATATAAGACGAGGCCCGTTGGACCCCTAATTTTGCCCACATCATTTTAGGGGTACACTAAGATCAACGGAGTCGATGAAATCCCCATTCGGAACTCCTACGAAAATCGAGCTTCTTTAAGGGCCAATTTTGGGCTCCCGGGGAGGCCCTGTGACGAAAACTCGTAGAAAAGTCATATAAGACGAGGCCCGTTGGACCCCTAATTTTGCACACATCATTTATGGGGTACACTTAGGTCAACGGAGTCGATGAAATCCGCATTCGGAACTCCTACGAAAATCGACCTTCTTTAAGGGCCAATTTTGGGCTCCCGGGGAGGCCCTGTGACGAAAACTCGGGGAAAAGTCATATAAGACGAGGCCCGTTGGACCCCTAATTTTTCACACATCATATTTGGGGTACACTAAGATCAATGGAGTCGATGAAATCCGCATTCGGAAGTCCTACGAAAATCGAACTTCATTAAGGGCCAATTTTGGGCTCCCGGGGAGGCCCTGTGACGAAAACTCGGTGAAAAGTCATATAAGACGAGGCCCGTTGGACCCCTAATTTTGCACACAACCTTTTAGGGGTAGACTAAGATCAACGGAGTCGATGAAATCCCCATTCGGAACTCCAACGAAAATCGAGCTTCATTAAGGGCCAATTTTGGGCTCCCGGGGAGGCCCTGTGACGAAAACTCGGTGAAAAGTCATATAAGACGAGGCCCGTTGGACCCCTAATTTTGCACACATCATTTATGGGGTACACTAAGATCAATGGAGTCGATGAAATCCGCATTCGGAACTCCTACGAAAATCGAGCTTCTTTAAGGGCCAATTTTGGGCTCCCGGGGAGGCCCTGTGACGAAAACTCGTAGAAAAGTCATATAAGACGAGGCCCGTTGGACCCCTAATTTTGCACACATCATTTATGGGGTACACTTAGGTCAACGGAGTCGATGAAATCCGCATTCGGAACTCCTACGAAAATCGACCTTCTTTAAGGGCCAATTTTGGGCTCCCGGGGAGGCCCTGTGACGAAAACTCGGTGAAAAGTCATATAAGACGAGGCCCGTTGGACCCCTTATTTTGCACACATCATTTATGGGGTACACTAAGATCAATGGAGTCGATGAAATCCGCATTCGGATCTCCTACGAAAATCGACCTTCTTTAAGGGCCAATTTTGGGCTCCCGGGGAGGCCCTGTGACGAAAACTCGGTGAAAAGTCATATAAGACGAGGCCCGTTGGACCCCTAATTTTGCACACAACCTTTTAGGGGTACACTAAGATCAACGGAGTCGATGAAATCCGCATTCGGAACCCCTACGAAAATCGAGCTTCTTTAAGGGCCAATTTTGGGCTCCCGGGGAGGCCCTGTGACGAAAACTCGGTGAAAAGTCATATAAGACGAGGCCCGTTGGACCCCTAATTTTGCACACAACCTTTTAGGGGTAGACTAAGATCAACGGAGTCGATGAAATCCCCATTCGGAACTCCAACGAAAATCGAGCTTCATTAAGGGCCAATTTTGGGCTCCCGGGGAGGCCATGTGACGAAAACTCGGTGAAAAGTCATATAAGACGAGGCCCGTTGGACCCCTAATTTTGCACACATCATTTATGGGGTACACTAAGATCAATGGAGTCGATGAAATCCGCATTCGGAACTCCTACGAAAATCGAGCTTCTTTAAGGGCCAATTTTGGGCTCCCGGGGAGGCCCTGTGACGAAAACTCGGTGAAAAGTCATATAAGACGAGGCCCGTTGGACCCCTAATTTTGCACACAACCTTTTAGGGGTACACTAAGATCAACGGAGTCGATGAAATCCGCATTCGGAACCCCTACGAAAATCGAGCTTCTTTAAGGGCCAATTTTGGGCTCCCGGGGAGGCCCTGTGACGAAAACTCGGTGAAAAGTCATATAAGACGAGGCCCGTTGGACCCCTAATTTTGCACACAACCTTTTAGGGGTAGACTAAGATCAACGGAGTCGATGAAATCCCCATTCGGAACTCCAACGAAAATCGAGCTTCATTAAGGGCCAATTTTGGGCTCCCGGGGAGGCCATGTGACGAAAACTCGGTGAAAAGTCATATAAGACGAGGCCCGTTGGACCCCTAATTTTGCACACATCATTTATGGGGTACACTAAGATCAATGGAGTCGATGAAATCCGCATTCGGAACTCCTACGAAAATCGAGCTTCTTTAAGGGCCAATTTTGGGCTCCCGGGGAGGCCCTGTGACGAAAACTCGGGGAAAAGTCATATAAGACGAGGCCCGTTGGACCCCTAATTTTGCACACATCATTTTAGGGGTACACTAAGATCAACGGAGTCGATGAAATCCCCATTCGGAACTCCTACGAAAATCGAGCTTCTTTAAGGGCCAATTTTGGGCTCCCGGGGAGGCCCTGTGACGAAAACTCGGTGAAAAGTCATATAAGACGAGGCCCGTTGGACCCCTAATTTTGCACACATCATTTATGGGGTACACTTAGGTCAACGGAGTCGATGAAATCCGCATTCGGAACTCCTACGAAAATCGACCTTCTTTAAGGGCCAATTTTGGGCTCCCGGGGAGGCCCTGTGACGAAAACTCGGGGAAAAGTCATATAAGACGAGGCCCGTTGGACCCCTAATTTTTCACACATCATATTTGGGGTACACTAAGATCAATGGAGTCGATGAAATCCGCATTCGGAACTCCTACGAAAATCGAACTTCATTAAGGGCCAATTTTGGGCTCCCGGGGAGGCCCTGTGACGAAAACTCGGTGAAAAGTCATATAAGACGAGGCCCGTTGGACCCCTAATTTTGCACACAACCTTTTAGGGGTAGACTAAGATCAACGGAGTCGATGAAATCCCCATTCGGAACTCCAACGAAAATCGAGCTTCATTAAGGGCCAATTTTGGGCTCCCGGGGAGGCCCTGTGACGAAAACTCGGTGAAAAGTCATATAAGACGAGGCCCGTTGGACCCCTAATTTTGCACACATCATTTATGGGGTACACTAAGATCAATGGAGTCGATGAAATCCGCATTCGGAACTCCTACGAAAATCGAGCTTCTTTAAGGGCCAATTTTGGGCTCCCGGGGAGGCCCTGTGACGAAAACTCGGGGAAAAGTCATATAAGACGAGGCCCGTTGGACCCCTAATTTTGCACACATCATTTTAGGGGTACACTAAGATCAACGGAGTCGATGAAATCCCCATTCGGAACTCCTACGAAAATCGAGCTTCTTTAAGGGCCAATTTTGGGCTCCCGGGGAGGCCCTGTGACGAAAACTCGGTGAAAAGTCATATAAGACGAGGCCCGTTGGACCCCTAATTTTGCACACATCATTTATGGGGTACACTTAGGTCAACGGAGTCGATGAAATCCGCATTCGGAACTCCTACGAAAATCGACCTTCTTTAAGGGCCAATTTTGGGCTCCCGGGGAGGCCCTGTGACGAAAACTCGGGGAAAAGTCATATAAGACGAGGCCCGTTGGACCCCTAATTTTTCACACATCATATTTGGGGTACACTAAGATCAATGGAGTCGATGAAATCCGCATTCGGAACTCCTACGAAAATCGAACTTCATTAAGGGCCAATTTTGGGCTCCCGGGGAGGCCCTGTGACGAAAACTCGGTGAAAAGTCATATAAGACGAGGCCCGTTGGACCCCTAATTTTGCACACAACCTTTTAGGGGTAGACTAAGATCAACGGAGTCGATGAAATCCCCATTCGGAACTCCAACGAAAATCGAGCTTCATTAAGGGCCAATTTTGGGCTCCCGGGGAGGCCCTGTGACGAAAACTCGGTGAAAAGTCATATAAGACGAGGCCCGTTGGACCCCTAATTTTGCACACATCATTTATGGGGTACACTAAGATCAATGGAGTCGATGAAATCCGCATTCGGAACTCCTACGAAAATCGAGCTTCTTTAAGGGCCAATTTTGGGCTCCCGGGGAGGCCCTGTGACGAAAACTCGTAGAAAAGTCATATAAGACGAGGCCCGTTGGACCCCTAATTTTGCACACATCATTTATGGGGTACACTTAGGTCAACGGAGTCGATGAAATCCGCATTCGGAACTCCTACGAAAATCGAGCTTCTTTAAGGGCCAATTTTGGGCTCCCGGGGAGGCCCTGTGACGAAAACTCGGTGAAAAGTCATATAAGACGAGGCCCGTTGGACCCGTAATTTTGCACACATCATTTATGGGGTACACTAAGATCAATGGAGTCGATGAAATCGCCATTCGGAACTCCTACGAAAATCGAGCTTCTTTAAGGGCCAATTTTGGGCTCCCGGGGAGGCCCTGTGACGAAAACTCGGGGAAAAGTCATATAAGACGAGGCCCGTTGGACCCCTAATTTTGCACACAACCTTTTAGGGGTAGACTAAGATCAACGGAGTCGATGAAATCCCCATTCGGAACTCCAACGAAAATCGAGCTTCATTAAGGGCCAATTTTGGGCTCCCGGGGAGGCCCTGTGACGAAAACTCGGTGAAAAGTCATATAAGACGAGGCCCGTTGGACCCCTAATTTTGCACACATCATTTATGGGGTACACTAAGATCAATGGAGTCGATGAAATCCGCATTCGGAACTCCTACGAAAATCGAGCTTCTTTAAGGGCCAATTTTGGGCTCCCGGGGAGGCCCTGTGACGAAAACTCGGGCAAAAGTCATATAAGACGAGGCCCGTTGGACCCCTAATTTTGCACACATCATTTTAGGGGTACACTAAGATCAACGGAGTCGATGAAATCCCCATTCGGAACTCCTACGAAAATCGAGCTTCTTTAAGGGCCAATTTTGGGCTCCCGGGGAGGCCCTGTGACGAAAACTCAGTGAAAAGTCATATAAGACGAGGCCCGTTGGACCCCTAATTTTGCACACATCATTTATGGGGTACACTTAGGTCAACGGAGTCGATGAAATCCGCATTCGGAACTCCTACGAAAATCGACCTTCTTTAAGGGCCAATTTTGGGCTCCCGGGGAGGCCCTGTGACGAAAACTCGGGGAAAAGTCATATAAGACGAGGCCCGTTGGACCCCTAATTTTTCACACATCATATTTGGGGTACACTAAGATCAATGGAGTCGATGAAATCCGCATTCGGAACTCCTACGAAAATCGAACTTCATTAAGGGCCAATTTTGGGCTCCCGGGGAGGCCCTGTGACGAAAACTCGGTGAAAAGTCATATAAGACGAGGCCCGTTGGACCCCTAATTTTGCACACAACCTTTTAGGGGTAGACTAAGATCAACGGAGTCGATGAAATCCCCATTCGGAACTCCAACGAAAATCGAGCTTCATTAAGGGCCAATTTTGGGCTCCCGGGGAGGCCCTGTGACGAAAACTCGGTGAAAAGTCATATAAGACGAGGCCCGTTGGACCCCTAATTTTGCACACATCATTTATGGGGTACACTAAGATCAATGGAGTCGATGAAATCCGCATTCGGAACTCCTACGAAAATCGAGCTTCTTTAAGGGCCAATTTTGGGCTCCCGGGGAGGCCCTGTGACGAAAACTCGTAGAAAAGTCATATAAGACGAGGCCCGTTGGACCCCTAATTTTGCACACATCATTTATGGGGTACACTTAGGTCAACGGAGTCGATGAAATCCGCATTCGGAACTCCTACGAAAATCGACCTTCTTTAAGGGCCAATTTTGGGCTCCCGGGGAGGCCCTGTGACGAAAACTCGGTGAAAAGTCATATAAGACGAGGCCCGTTGGACCCCTTATTTTGCACACATCATTTATGGGGTACACTAAGATCAATGGAGTCGATGAAATCCGCATTCGGATCTCCTACGAAAATCGACCTTCTTTAAGGGCCAATTTTGGGCTCCCGGGGAGGCCCTGTGACGAAAACTCGGTGAAAAGTCATATAAGACGAGGCCCGTTGGACCCCTAATTTTGCACACAACCTTTTAGGGGTACACTAAGATCAACGGAGTCGATGAAATCCGCATTCGGAACCCCTACGAAAATCGAGCTTCTTTAAGGGCCAATTTTGGGCTCCCGGGGAGGCCCTGTGACGAAAACTCGGTGAAAAGTCATATAAGACGAGGCCCGTTGGACCCCTAATTTTGCACACAACCTTTTAGGGGTAGACTAAGATCAACGGAGTCGATGAAATCCCCATTCGGAACTCCAACGAAAATCGAGCTTCATTAAGGGCCAATTTTGGGCTCCCGGGGAGGCCATGTGACGAAAACTCGGTGAAAAGTCATATAAGACGAGGCCCGTTGGACCCCTAATTTTGCACACATCATTTATGGGGTACACTAAGATCAATGGAGTCGATGAAATCCGCATTCGGAACTCCTACGAAAATCGAGCTTCTTTAAGGGCCAATTTTGGGCTCCCGGGGAGGCCCTGTGACGAAAACTCGGGGAAAAGTCATATAAGACGAGGCCCGTTGGACCCCTAATTTTGCACACATCATTTTAGGGGTACACTAAGATCAACGGAGTCGATGAAATCCCCATTCGGAACTCCTACGAAAATCGAGCTTCTTTAAGGGCCAATTTTGGGCTCCCGGGGAGGCCCTGTGACGAAAACTCGGTGAAAAGTCATATAAGACGAGGCCCGTTGGACCCCTAATTTTGCACACATCATTTATGGGGTACACTTAGGTCAACGGAGTCGATGAAATCCGCATTCGGAACTCCTACGAAAATCGACCTTCTTTAAGGGCCAATTTTGGGCTCCCGGGGAGGCCCTGTGACGAAAACTCGGGGAAAAGTCATATAAGACGAGGCCCGTTGGACCCCTAATTTTTCACACATCATATTTGGGGTACACTAAGATCAATGGAGTCGATGAAATCCGCATTCGGAACTCCTACGAAAATCGAACTTCATTAAGGGCCAATTTTGGGCTCCCGGGGAGGCCCTGTGACGAAAACTCGGTGAAAAGTCATATAAGACGAGGCCCGTTGGACCCCTAATTTTGCACACAACCTTTTAGGGGTAGACTAAGATCAACGGAGTCGATGAAATCCCCATTCGGAACTCCAACGAAAATCGAGCTTCATTAAGGGCCAATTTTGGGCTCCCGGGGAGGCCCTGTGACGAAAACTCGGTGAAAAGTCATATAAGACGAGGCCCGTTGGACCCCTAATTTTGCACACATCATTTATGGGGTACACTAAGATCAATGGAGTCGATGAAATCCGCATTCGGAACTCCTACGAAAATCGAGCTTCTTTAAGGGCCAATTTTGGGCTCCCGGGGAGGCCCTGTGACGAAAACTCGGGGAAAAGTCATATAAGACGAGGCCCGTTGGACCCCTAATTTTGCACACATCATTTTAGGGGTACACTAAGATCAACGGAGTCGATGAAATCCCCATTCGGAACTCCTACGAAAATCGAGCTTCTTTAAGGGCCAATTTTGGGCTCCCGGGGAGGCCCTGTGACGAAAACTCGGTGAAAAGTCATATAAGACGAGGCCCGTTGGACCCCTAATTTTGCACACATCATTTATGGGGTACACTTAGGTCAACGGAGTCGATGAAATCCGCATTCGGAACTCCTACGAAAATCGACCTTCTTTAAGGGCCAATTTTGGGCTCCCGGGGAGGCCCTGTGACGAAAACTCGGGGAAAAGTCATATAAGACGAGGCCCGTTGGACCCCTAATTTTTCACACATCATATTTGGGGTACACTAAGATCAATGGAGTCGATGAAATCCGCATTCGGAACTCCTACGAAAATCGAACTTCATTAAGGGCCAATTTTGGGCTCCCGGGGAGGCCCTGTGACGAAAACTCGGTGAAAAGTCATATAAGACGAGGCCCGTTGGACCCCTAATTTTGCACACAACCTTTTAGGGGTAGACTAAGATCAACGGAGTCGATGAAATCCCCATTCGGAACTCCAACGAAAATCGAGCTTCATTAAGGGCCAATTTTGGGCTCCCGGGGAGGCCCTGTGACGAAAACTCGGTGAAAAGTCATATAAGACGAGGCCCGTTGGACCCCTAATTTTGCACACATCATTTATGGGGTACACTAAGATCAATGGAGTCGATGAAATCCGCATTCGGAACTCCTACGAAAATCGAGCTTCTTTAAGGGCCAATTTTGGGCTCCCGGGGAGGCCCTGTGACGAAAACTCGTAGAAAAGTCATATAAGACGAGGCCCGTTGGACCCCTAATTTTGCACACATCATTTATGGGGTACACTTAGGTCAACGGAGTCGATGAAATCCGCATTCGGAACTCCTACGAAAATCGAGCTTCTTTAAGGGCCAATTTTGGGCTCCCGGGGAGGCCCTGTGACGAAAACTCGGTGAAAAGTCATATAAGACGAGGCCCGTTGGACCCGTAATTTTGCACACATCATTTATGGGGTACACTAAGATCAATGGAGTCGATGAAATCGCCATTCGGAACTCCTACGAAAATCGAGCTTCTTTAAGGGCCAATTTTGGGCTCCCGGGGAGGCCCTGTGACGAAAACTCGGGGAAAAGTCATATAAGACGAGGCCCGTTGGACCCCTAATTTTGCACACAACCTTTTAGGGGTAGACTAAGATCAACGGAGTCGATGAAATCCCCATTCGGAACTCCAACGAAAATCGAGCTTCATTAAGGGCCAATTTTGGGCTCCCGGGGAGGCCCTGTGACGAAAACTCGGTGAAAAGTCATATAAGACGAGGCCCGTTGGACCCCTAATTTTGCACACATCATTTATGGGGTACACTAAGATCAATGGAGTCGATGAAATCCGCATTCGGAACTCCTACGAAAATCGAGCTTCTTTAAGGGCCAATTTTGGGCTCCCGGGGAGGCCCTGTGACGAAAACTCGGGCAAAAGTCATATAAGACGAGGCCCGTTGGACCCCTAATTTTGCACACATCATTTTAGGGGTACACTAAGATCAACGGAGTCGATGAAATCCCCATTCGGAACTCCTACGAAAATCGAGCTTCTTTAAGGGCCAATTTTGGGCTCCCGGGGAGGCCCTGTGACGAAAACTCAGTGAAAAGTCATATAAGACGAGGCCCGTTGGACCCCTAATTTTGCACACATCATTTATGGGGTACACTTAGGTCAACGGAGTCGATGAAATCCGCATTCGGAACTCCTACGAAAATCGACCTTCTTTAAGGGCCAATTTTGGGCTCCCGGGGAGGCCCTGTGACGAAAACTCGGGGAAAAGTCATATAAGACGAGGCCCGTTGGACCCCTAATTTTTCACACATCATATTTGGGGTACACTAAGATCAATGGAGTCGATGAAATCCGCATTCGGAACTCCTACGAAAATCGAACTTCATTAAGGGCCAATTTTGGGCTCCCGGGGAGGCCCTGTGACGAAAACTCGGTGAAAAGTCATATAAGACGAGGCCCGTTGGACCCCTAATTTTGCACACAACCTTTTAGGGGTAGACTAAGATCAACGGAGTCGATGAAATCCCCATTCGGAACTCCAACGAAAATCGAGCTTCATTAAGGGCCAATTTTGGGCTCCCGGGGAGGCCCTGTGACGAAAACTCGGTGAAAAGTCATATAAGACGAGGCCCGTTGGACCCCTAATTTTGCACACATCATTTATGGGGTACACTAAGATCAATGGAGTCGATGAAATCCGCATTCGGAACTCCTACGAAAATCGAGCTTCTTTAAGGGCCAATTTTGGGCTCCCGGGGAGGCCCTGTGACGAAAACTCGTAGAAAAGTCATATAAGACGAGGCCCGTTGGACCCCTAATTTTGCACACATCATTTATGGGGTACACTTAGGTCAACGGAGTCGATGAAATCCGCATTCGGAACTCCTACGAAAATCGACCTTCTTTAAGGGCCAATTTTGGGCTCCCGGGGAGGCCCTGTGACGAAAACTCGGTGAAAAGTCATATAAGACGAGGCCCGTTGGACCCCTTATTTTGCACACATCATTTATGGGGTACACTAAGATCAATGGAGTCGATGAAATCCGCATTCGGATCTCCTACGAAAATCGACCTTCTTTAAGGGCCAATTTTGGGCTCCCGGGGAGGCCCTGTGACGAAAACTCGGTGAAAAGTCATATAAGACGAGGCCCGTTGGACCCCTAATTTTGCACACAACCTTTTAGGGGTACACTAAGATCAACGGAGTCGATGAAATCCGCATTCGGAACCCCTACGAAAATCGAGCTTCTTTAAGGGCCAATTTTGGGCTCCCGGGGAGGCCCTGTGACGAAAACTCGGTGAAAAGTCATATAAGACGAGGCCCGTTGGACCCCTAATTTTGCACACAACCTTTTAGGGGTAGACTAAGATCAACGGAGTCGATGAAATCCCCATTCGGAACTCCAACGAAAATCGAGCTTCATTAAGGGCCAATTTTGGGCTCCCGGGGAGGCCATGTGACGAAAACTCGGTGAAAAGTCATATAAGACGAGGCCCGTTGGACCCCTAATTTTGCACACATCATTTATGGGGTACACTAAGATCAATGGAGTCGATGAAATCCGCATTCGGAACTCCTACGAAAATCGAGCTTCTTTAAGGGCCAATTTTGGGCTCCCGGGGAGGCCCTGTGACGAAAACTCGGGGAAAAGTCATATAAGACGAGGCCCGTTGGACCCCTAATTTTGCACACATCATTTTAGGGGTACACTAAGATCAACGGAGTCGATGAAATCCCCATTCGGAACTCCTACGAAAATCGAGCTTCTTTAAGGGCCAATTTTGGGCTCCCGGGGAGGCCCTGTGACGAAAACTCGGTGAAAAGTCATATAAGACGAGGCCCGTTGGACCCCTAATTTTGCACACATCATTTATGGGGTACACTTAGGTCAACGGAGTCGATGAAATCCGCATTCGGAACTCCTACGAAAATCGACCTTCTTTAAGGGCCAATTTTGGGCTCCCGGGGAGGCCCTGTGACGAAAACTCGGGGAAAAGTCATATAAGACGAGGCCCGTTGGACCCCTAATTTTTCACACATCATATTTGGGGTACACTAAGATCAATGGAGTCGATGAAATCCGCATTCGGAACTCCTACGAAAATCGAACTTCATTAAGGGCCAATTTTGGGCTCCCGGGGAGGCCCTGTGACGAAAACTCGGTGAAAAGTCATATAAGACGAGGCCCGTTGGACCCCTAATTTTGCACACAACCTTTTAGGGGTAGACTAAGATCAACGGAGTCGATGAAATCCCCATTCGGAACTCCAACGAAAATCGAGCTTCATTAAGGGCCAATTTTGGGCTCCCGGGGAGGCCCTGTGACGAAAACTCGGTGAAAAGTCATATAAGACGAGGCCCGTTGGACCCCTAATTTTGCACACATCATTTATGGGGTACACTAAGATCAATGGAGTCGATGAAATCCGCATTCGGAACTCCTACGAAAATCGAGCTTCTTTAAGGGCCAATTTTGGGCTCCCGGGGAGGCCCTGTGACGAAAACTCGGGGAAAAGTCATATAAGACGAGGCCCGTTGGACCCCTAATTTTGCACACATCATTTTAGGGGTACACTAAGATCAACGGAGTCGATGAAATCCCCATTCGGAACTCCTACGAAAATCGAGCTTCTTTAAGGGCCAATTTTGGGCTCCCGGGGAGGCCCTGTGACGAAAACTCGGTGAAAAGTCATATAAGACGAGGCCCGTTGGACCCCTAATTTTGCACACATCATTTATGGGGTACACTTAGGTCAACGGAGTCGATGAAATCCGCATTCGGAACTCCTACGAAAATCGACCTTCTTTAAGGGCCAATTTTGGGCTCCCGGGGAGGCCCTGTGACGAAAACTCGGGGAAAAGTCATATAAGACGAGGCCCGTTGGACCCCTAATTTTTCACACATCATATTTGGGGTACACTAAGATCAATGGAGTCGATGAAATCCGCATTCGGAACTCCTACGAAAATCGAACTTCATTAAGGGCCAATTTTGGGCTCCCGGGGAGGCCCTGTGACGAAAACTCGGTGAAAAGTCATATAAGACGAGGCCCGTTGGACCCCTAATTTTGCACACAACCTTTTAGGGGTAGACTAAGATCAACGGAGTCGATGAAATCCCCATTCGGAACTCCAACGAAAATCGAGCTTCATTAAGGGCCAATTTTGGGCTCCCGGGGAGGCCCTGTGACGAAAACTCGGTGAAAAGTCATATAAGACGAGGCCCGTTGGACCCCTAATTTTGCACACATCATTTATGGGGTACACTAAGATCAATGGAGTCGATGAAATCCGCATTCGGAACTCCTACGAAAATCGAGCTTCTTTAAGGGCCAATTTTGGGCTCCCGGGGAGGCCCTGTGACGAAAACTCGTAGAAAAGTCATATAAGACGAGGCCCGTTGGACCCCTAATTTTGCACACATCATTTATGGGGTACACTTAGGTCAACGGAGTCGATGAAATCCGCATTCGGAACTCCTACGAAAATCGAGCTTCTTTAAGGGCCAATTTTGGGCTCCCGGGGAGGCCCTGTGACGAAAACTCGGTGAAAAGTCATATAAGACGAGGCCCGTTGGACCCGTAATTTTGCACACATCATTTATGGGGTACACTAAGATCAATGGAGTCGATGAAATCGCCATTCGGAACTCCTACGAAAATCGAGCTTCTTTAAGGGCCAATTTTGGGCTCCCGGGGAGGCCCTGTGACGAAAACTCGGGGAAAAGTCATATAAGACGAGGCCCGTTGGACCCCTAATTTTTCACACATCATATTTGGGGTACACTAAGATCAATGGAGTCGATGAAATCCGCATTCGGAACTCCTACGAAAATCGAACTTCATTAAGGGCCAATTTTGGGCTCCCGGGGAGGCCCTGTGACGAAAACTCGGTGAAAAGTCATATAAGACGAGGCCCGTTGGACCCCTAATTTTGCACACAACCTTTTAGGGGTAGACTAAGATCAACGGAGTCGATGAAATCCCCATTCGGAACTCCAACGAAAATCGAGCTTCATTAAGGGCCAATTTTGGGCTCCCGGGGAGGCCCTGTGACGAAAACTCGGTGAAAAGTCATATAAGACGAGGCCCGTTGGACCCCTAATTTTGCACACATCATTTATGGGGTACACTAAGATCAATGGAGTCGATGAAATCCGCATTCGGAACTCCTACGAAAATCGAGCTTCTTTAAGGGCCAATTTTGGGCTCCCGGGGAGGCCCTGTGACGAAAACTCGTAGAAAAGTCATATAAGACGAGGCCCGTTGGACCCCTAATTTTGCACACATCATTTATGGGGTACACTTAGGTCAACGGAGTCGATGAAATCCGCATTCGGAACTCCTACGAAAATCGAGCTTCTTTAAGGGCCAATTTTGGGCTCCCGGGGAGGCCCTGTGACGAAAACTCGGTGAAAAGTCATATAAGACGAGGCCCGTTGGACCCGTAATTTTGCACACATCATTTATGGGGTACACTAAGATCAATGGAGTCGATGAAATCGCCATTCGGAACTCCTACGAAAATCGAGCTTCTTTAAGGGCCAATTTTGGGCTCCCGGGGAGGCCCTGTGACGAAAACTCGGGGAAAAGTCATATAAGACGAGGCCCGTTGGACCCCTAATTTTGCACACAACCTTTTAGGGGTAGACTAAGATCAACGGAGTCGATGAAATCCCCATTCGGAACTCCAACGAAAATCGAGCTTCATTAAGGGCCAATTTTGGGCTCCCGGGGAGGCCCTGTGACGAAAACTCGGTGAAAAGTCATATAAGACGAGGCCCGTTGGACCCCTAATTTTGCACACATCATTTATGGGGTACACTAAGATCAATGGAGTCGATGAAATCCGCATTCGGAACTCCTACGAAAATCGAGCTTCTTTAAGGGCCAATTTTGGGCTCCCGGGGAGGCCCTGTGACGAAAACTCGGGCAAAAGTCATATAAGACGAGGCCCGTTGGACCCCTAATTTTGCACACATCATTTTAGGGGTACACTAAGATCAACGGAGTCGATGAAATCCCCATTCGGAACTCCTACGAAAATCGAGCTTCTTTAAGGGCCAATTTTGGGCTCCCGGGGAGGCCCTGTGACGAAAACTCAGTGAAAAGTCATATAAGACGAGGCCCGTTGGACCCCTAATTTTGCACACATCATTTATGGGGTACACTTAGGTCAACGGAGTCGATGAAATCCGCATTCGGAACTCCTACGAAAATCGACCTTCTTTAAGGGCCAATTTTGGGCTCCCGGGGAGGCCCTGTGACGAAAACTCGGGGAAAAGTCATATAAGACGAGGCCCGTTGGACCCCTAATTTTTCACACATCATATTTGGGGTACACTAAGATCAATGGAGTCGATGAAATCCGCATTCGGAACTCCTACGAAAATCGAACTTCATTAAGGGCCAATTTTGGGCTCCCGGGGAGGCCCTGTGACGAAAACTCGGTGAAAAGTCATATAAGACGAGGCCCGTTGGACCCCTAATTTTGCACACAACCTTTTAGGGGTAGACTAAGATCAACGGAGTCGATGAAATCCCCATTCGGAACTCCAACGAAAATCGAGCTTCATTAAGGGCCAATTTTGGGCTCCCGGGGAGGCCCTGTGACGAAAACTCGGTGAAAAGTCATATAAGACGAGGCCCGTTGGACCCCTAATTTTGCACACATCATTTATGGGGTACACTAAGATCAATGGAGTCGATGAAATCCGCATTCGGAACTCCTACGAAAATCGAGCTTCTTTAAGGGCCAATTTTGGGCTCCCGGGGAGGCCCTGTGACGAAAACTCGTAGAAAAGTCATATAAGACGAGGCCCGTTGGACCCCTAATTTTGCACACATCATTTATGGGGTACACTTAGGTCAACGGAGTCGATGAAATCCGCATTCGGAACTCCTACGAAAATCGAGCTTCTTTAAGGGCCAATTTTGGGCTCCCGGGGAGGCCCTGTGACGAAAACTCGGTGAAAAGTCATATAAGACGAGGCCCGTTGGACCCGTAATTTTGCACACATCATTTATGGGGTACACTAAGATCAATGGAGTCGATGAAATCGCCATTCGGAACTCCTACGAAAATCGAGCTTCTTTAAGGGCCAATTTTGGGCTCCCGGGGAGGCCCTGTGACGAAAACTCGGTGAAAAGTCATATAAGACGAGGCCCGTTGGACCCCTAATTTTGCACACAACCTTTTAGGGGTACCCATAGGTCACTGGAGTCGATGAAATCCGCATTCGGAACTCCTACGAAAATCGAGCTTCTTTAAGGGCCAATTTTGGGCTCCCGGGGAGGCCCTGTGACGAAAACTCGGTGAAAAGTCATATAAGACGAGGCCCGTTGGACCCCTTATTTTTCACACATCATTTATGGGGTACACTAAGATCAATGGAGTCGATGAAATCCGCATTCGGATCTCCTACGAAAATCGACCTTCTTTAAGGGCCAATTTTGGGCTCCCGGGGAGGCCCTGTGACGAAAACTCGGTGAAAAGTCATATAAGACGAGGCCCGTTGGACCCCTAATTTTGCACACAACCTTTTAGGGGTACACTAAGATCAACGGAGTCGATGAAATCCGCATTCGGAACCCCTACGAAAATCGAGCTTCTTTAAGGGCCAATTTTGGGCTCCCGGGGAGGCCCTGTGACGAAAACTCGGTGAAAAGTCATATAAGACGAGGCCCGTTGGACCCCTAATTTTGCACACATCATTTATGGGGTACACTAAGATCAATGGAGTCGATGAAATCCGCATTCGGAACTCCTACGAAAATCGAGCTTCTTTAAGGGCCAATTTTGGGCTCCCGGGGAGGCCCTGTGACGAAAACTCGGTGAAAAGTCATATAAGACGAGGCCCGTTGGACCCCTAATTTTGCACACATCATTTATGGGGTACCCATAGGTCACTGGAGTCGATGAAATCCGCATTCGGAACTCCTACGAAAATCGAGCTTCTTTAAGGGCCAATTTTGGGCTCCCGGGGAGGCCCTGTGACGAAAACTCGGTGAAAAGTCATATAAGACGAGGCCCGTTGGACCCCTAATTTTGCACACAACCTTTTAGGGGTAAACTAAGATCAACGGAGTCGATGAAATCCCCATTCGGAACTCCTACGAAAATCGACCTTCTTTAAGGGCCAATTTTGGGCTCCCGGGGAGGCCCTGTGACGAAAACTCGGTGAAAAGTCATATAAGACGAGGCCCGTTAGACCCCTAATTTTGCACACAACCTTTTAGGGGTAGACTAAGATCAACGGAGTCGATGAAATCCCCATTCGGAACTCCAACGAAAATCGAGCTTCATTAAGGGCCAATTTTGGGCTCCCGGGGAGGCCATGTGACGAAAACTCGGTGAAAAGTCATATAAGACGAGGCCCGTTGGACCCCTAATTTTGCACACATCATTTATGGGGTACACTAAGATCAATGGAGTCGATGAAATCCGCATTCGGAACTCCTACGAAAATCGAGCTTCTTTAAGGGCCAATTATGGGCTCCCGGGGAGGCCCTGTGACGAAAACTCGGGGAAAAGTCATATAAGACGAGGCCCGTTGGACCCCTAATTTTGCCCACATCATTTTAGGGGTACACTAAGATCAACGGAGTCGATGAAATCCCCATTCGGAACTCCTACGAAAATCGAGCTTCTTTAAGGGCCAATTTTGGGCTCCCGGGGAGGCCCTGTGACGAAAACTCGTAGAAAAGTCATATAAGACGAGGCCCGTTGGACCCCTAATTTTGCACACATCATTTATGGGGTACACTTAGGTCAACGGAGTCGATGAAATCCGCATTCGGAACTCCTACGAAAATCGACCTTCTTTAAGGGCCAATTTTGGGCTCCCGGGGAGGCCCTGTGACGAAAACTCGGGGAAAAGTCATATAAGACGAGGCCCGTTGGACCCCTAATTTTTCACACATCATATTTGGGGTACACTAAGATCAATGGAGTCGATGAAATCCGCATTCGGAAGTCCTACGAAAATCGAACTTCATTAAGGGCCAATTTTGGGCTCCCGGGGAGGCCCTGTGACGAAAACTCGGTGAAAAGTCATATAAGACGAGGCCCGTTGGACCCCTAATTTTGCACACAACCTTTTAGGGGTAGACTAAGATCAACGGAGTCGATGAAATCCCCATTCGGAACTCCAACGAAAATCGAGCTTCATTAAGGGCCAATTTTGGGCTCCCGGGGAGGCCCTGTGACGAAAACTCGGTGAAAAGTCATATAAGACGAGGCCCGTTGGACCCCTAATTTTGCACACATCATTTATGGGGTACACTAAGATCAATGGAGTCGATGAAATCCGCATTCGGAACTCCTACGAAAATCGAGCTTCTTTAAGGGCCAATTTTGGGCTCCCGGGGAGGCCCTGTGACGAAAACTCGTAGAAAAGTCATATAAGACGAGGCCCGTTGGACCCCTAATTTTGCACACATCATTTATGGGGTACACTTAGGTCAACGGAGTCGATGAAATCCGCATTCGGAACTCCTACGAAAATCGACCTTCTTTAAGGGCCAATTTTGGGCTCCCGGGGAGGCCCTGTGACGAAAACTCGGTGAAAAGTCATATAAGACGAGGCCCGTTGGACCCCTTATTTTGCACACATCATTTATGGGGTACACTAAGATCAATGGAGTCGATGAAATCCGCATTCGGATCTCCTACGAAAATCGACCTTCTTTAAGGGCCAATTTTGGGCTCCCGGGGAGGCCCTGTGACGAAAACTCGGTGAAAAGTCATATAAGACGAGGCCCGTTGGACCCCTAATTTTGCACACAACCTTTTAGGGGTACACTAAGATCAACGGAGTCGATGAAATCCGCATTCGGAACCCCTACGAAAATCGAGCTTCTTTAAGGGCCAATTTTGGGCTCCCGGGGAGGCCCTGTGACGAAAACTCGGTGAAAAGTCATATAAGACGAGGCCCGTTGGACCCCTAATTTTGCACACAACCTTTTAGGGGTAGACTAAGATCAACGGAGTCGATGAAATCCCCATTCGGAACTCCAACGAAAATCGAGCTTCATTAAGGGCCAATTTTGGGCTCCCGGGGAGGCCATGTGACGAAAACTCGGTGAAAAGTCATATAAGACGAGGCCCGTTGGACCCCTAATTTTGCACACATCATTTATGGGGTACACTAAGATCAATGGAGTCGATGAAATCCGCATTCGGAACTCCTACGAAAATCGAGCTTCTTTAAGGGCCAATTTTGGGCTCCCGGGGAGGCCCTGTGACGAAAACTCGGTGAAAAGTCATATAAGACGAGGCCCGTTGGACCCCTAATTTTGCACACAACCTTTTAGGGGTACACTAAGATCAACGGAGTCGATGAAATCCGCATTCGGAACCCCTACGAAAATCGAGCTTCTTTAAGGGCCAATTTTGGGCTCCCGGGGAGGCCCTGTGACGAAAACTCGGTGAAAAGTCATATAAGACGAGGCCCGTTGGACCCCTAATTTTGCACACAACCTTTTAGGGGTAGACTAAGATCAACGGAGTCGATGAAATCCCCATTCGGAACTCCAACGAAAATCGAGCTTCATTAAGGGCCAATTTTGGGCTCCCGGGGAGGCCATGTGACGAAAACTCGGTGAAAAGTCATATAAGACGAGGCCCGTTGGACCCCTAATTTTGCACACATCATTTATGGGGTACACTAAGATCAATGGAGTCGATGAAATCCGCATTCGGAACTCCTACGAAAATCGAGCTTCTTTAAGGGCCAATTTTGGGCTCCCGGGGAGGCCCTGTGACGAAAACTCGGGGAAAAGTCATATAAGACGAGGCCCGTTGGACCCCTAATTTTGCACACATCATTTTAGGGGTACACTAAGATCAACGGAGTCGATGAAATCCCCATTCGGAACTCCTACGAAAATCGAGCTTCTTTAAGGGCCAATTTTGGGCTCCCGGGGAGGCCCTGTGACGAAAACTCGGTGAAAAGTCATATAAGACGAGGCCCGTTGGACCCCTAATTTTGCACACATCATTTATGGGGTACACTTAGGTCAACGGAGTCGATGAAATCCGCATTCGGAACTCCTACGAAAATCGACCTTCTTTAAGGGCCAATTTTGGGCTCCCGGGGAGGCCCTGTGACGAAAACTCGGGGAAAAGTCATATAAGACGAGGCCCGTTGGACCCCTAATTTTTCACACATCATATTTGGGGTACACTAAGATCAATGGAGTCGATGAAATCCGCATTCGGAACTCCTACGAAAATCGAACTTCATTAAGGGCCAATTTTGGGCTCCCGGGGAGGCCCTGTGACGAAAACTCGGTGAAAAGTCATATAAGACGAGGCCCGTTGGACCCCTAATTTTGCACACAACCTTTTAGGGGTAGACTAAGATCAACGGAGTCGATGAAATCCCCATTCGGAACTCCAACGAAAATCGAGCTTCATTAAGGGCCAATTTTGGGCTCCCGGGGAGGCCCTGTGACGAAAACTCGGTGAAAAGTCATATAAGACGAGGCCCGTTGGACCCCTAATTTTGCACACATCATTTATGGGGTACACTAAGATCAATGGAGTCGATGAAATCCGCATTCGGAACTCCTACGAAAATCGAGCTTCTTTAAGGGCCAATTTTGGGCTCCCGGGGAGGCCCTGTGACGAAAACTCGGGGAAAAGTCATATAAGACGAGGCCCGTTGGACCCCTAATTTTGCACACATCATTTTAGGGGTACACTAAGATCAACGGAGTCGATGAAATCCCCATTCGGAACTCCTACGAAAATCGAGCTTCTTTAAGGGCCAATTTTGGGCTCCCGGGGAGGCCCTGTGACGAAAACTCGGTGAAAAGTCATATAAGACGAGGCCCGTTGGACCCCTAATTTTGCACACATCATTTATGGGGTACACTTAGGTCAACGGAGTCGATGAAATCCGCATTCGGAACTCCTACGAAAATCGACCTTCTTTAAGGGCCAATTTTGGGCTCCCGGGGAGGCCCTGTGACGAAAACTCGGGGAAAAGTCATATAAGACGAGGCCCGTTGGACCCCTAATTTTTCACACATCATATTTGGGGTACACTAAGATCAATGGAGTCGATGAAATCCGCATTCGGAAGTCCTACGAAAATCGAACTTCATTAAGGGCCAATTTTGGGCTCCCGGGGAGGCCCTGTGACGAAAACTCGGTGAAAAGTCATATAAGACGAGGCCCGTTGGACCCCTAATTTTGCACACAACCTTTTAGGGGTAGACTAAGATCAACGGAGTCGATGAAATCCCCATTCGGAACTCCAACGAAAATCGAGCTTCATTAAGGGCCAATTTTGGGCTCCCGGGGAGGCCCTGTGACGAAAACTCGGTGAAAAGTCATATAAGACGAGGCCCGTTGGACCCCTAATTTTGCACACATCATTTATGGGGTACACTAAGATCAATGGAGTCGATGAAATCCGCATTCGGAACTCCTACGAAAATCGAGCTTCTTTAAGGGCCAATTTTGGGCTCCCGGGGAGGCCCTGTGACGAAAACTCGTAGAAAAGTCATATAAGACGAGGCCCGTTGGACCCCTAATTTTGCACACATCATTTATGGGGTACACTTAGGTCAACGGAGTCGATGAAATCCGCATTCGGAACTCCTACGAAAATCGACCTTCTTTAAGGGCCAATTTTGGGCTCCCGGGGAGGCCCTGTGACGAAAACTCGGTGAAAAGTCATATAAGACGAGGCCCGTTGGACCCCTTATTTTGCACACATCATTTATGGGGTACACTAAGATCAATGGAGTCGATGAAATCCGCATTCGGATCTCCTACGAAAATCGACCTTCTTTAAGGGCCAATTTTGGGCTCCCGGGGAGGCCCTGTGACGAAAACTCGGTGAAAAGTCATATAAGACGAGGCCCGTTGGACCCCTAATTTTGCACACAACCTTTTAGGGGTACACTAAGATCAACGGAGTCGATGAAATCCGCATTCGGAACCCCTACGAAAATCGAGCTTCTTTAAGGGCCAATTTTGGGCTCCCGGGGAGGCCCTGTGACGAAAACTCGGTGAAAAGTCATATAAGACGAGGCCCGTTGGACCCCTAATTTTGCACACAACCTTTTAGGGGTAGACTAAGATCAACGGAGTCGATGAAATCCCCATTCGGAACTCCAACGAAAATCGAGCTTCATTAAGGGCCAATTTTGGGCTCCCGGGGAGGCCATGTGACGAAAACTCGGTGAAAAGTCATATAAGACGAGGCCCGTTGGACCCCTAATTTTGCACACATCATTTATGGGGTACACTAAGATCAATGGAGTCGATGAAATCCGCATTCGGAACTCCTACGAAAATCGAGCTTCTTTAAGGGCCAATTTTGGGCTCCCGGGGAGGCCCTGTGACGAAAACTCGGGGAAAAGTCATATAAGACGAGGCCCGTTGGACCCCTAATTTTGCACACATCATTTTAGGGGTACACTAAGATCAACGGAGTCGATGAAATCCCCATTCGGAACTCCTACGAAAATCGAGCTTCTTTAAGGGCCAATTTTGGGCTCCCGGGGAGGCCCTGTGACGAAAACTCGGTGAAAAGTCATATAAGACGAGGCCCGTTGGACCCCTAATTTTGCACACATCATTTATGGGGTACACTTAGGTCAACGGAGTCGATGAAATCCGCATTCGGAACTCCTACGAAAATCGACCTTCTTTAAGGGCCAATTTTGGGCTCCCGGGGAGGCCCTGTGACGAAAACTCGGGGAAAAGTCATATAAGACGAGGCCCGTTGGACCCCTAATTTTTCACACATCATATTTGGGGTACACTAAGATCAATGGAGTCGATGAAATCCGCATTCGGAACTCCTACGAAAATCGAACTTCATTAAGGGCCAATTTTGGGCTCCCGGGGAGGCCCTGTGACGAAAACTCGGTGAAAAGTCATATAAGACGAGGCCCGTTGGACCCCTAATTTTGCACACAACCTTTTAGGGGTAGACTAAGATCAACGGAGTCGATGAAATCCCCATTCGGAACTCCAACGAAAATCGAGCTTCATTAAGGGCCAATTTTGGGCTCCCGGGGAGGCCCTGTGACGAAAACTCGGTGAAAAGTCATATAAGACGAGGCCCGTTGGACCCCTAATTTTGCACACATCATTTATGGGGTACACTAAGATCAATGGAGTCGATGAAATCCGCATTCGGAACTCCTACGAAAATCGAGCTTCTTTAAGGGCCAATTTTGGGCTCCCGGGGAGGCCCTGTGACGAAAACTCGGGGAAAAGTCATATAAGACGAGGCCCGTTGGACCCCTAATTTTGCACACATCATTTTAGGGGTACACTAAGATCAACGGAGTCGATGAAATCCCCATTCGGAACTCCTACGAAAATCGAGCTTCTTTAAGGGCCAATTTTGGGCTCCCGGGGAGGCCCTGTGACGAAAACTCGGTGAAAAGTCATATAAGACGAGGCCCGTTGGACCCCTAATTTTGCACACATCATTTATGGGGTACACTTAGGTCAACGGAGTCGATGAAATCCGCATTCGGAACTCCTACGAAAATCGACCTTCTTTAAGGGCCAATTTTGGGCTCCCGGGGAGGCCCTTTGACGAAAACTCGGGGAAAAGTCATATAAGACGAGGCCCGTTGGACCCCTAATTTTTCACACATCATATTTGGGGTACACTAAGATCAATGGAGTCGATGAAATCCGCATTCGGAACTCCTACGAAAATCGAACTTCATTAAGGGCCAATTTTGGGCTCCCGGGGAGGCCCTGTGACGAAAACTCGGTGAAAAGTCATATAAGACGAGGCCCGTTGGACCCCTAATTTTGCACACAACCTTTTAGGGGTAGACTAAGATCAACGGAGTCGATGAAATCCCCATTCGGAACTCCAACGAAAATCGAGCTTCATTAAGGGCCAATTTTGGGCTCCCGGGGAGGCCCTGTGACGAAAACTCGGTGAAAAGTCATATAAGACGAGGCCCGTTGGACCCCTAATTTTGCACACATCATTTATGGGGTACACTAAGATCAATGGAGTCGATGAAATCCGCATTCGGAACTCCTACGAAAATCGAGCTTCTTTAAGGGCCAATTTTGGGCTCCCGGGGAGGCCCTGTGACGAAAACTCGTAGAAAAGTCATATAAGACGAGGCCCGTTGGACCCCTAATTTTGCACACATCATTTATGGGGTACACTTAGGTCAACGGAGTCGATGAAATCCGCATTCGGAACTCCTACGAAAATCGAGCTTCTTTAAGGGCCAATTTTGGGCTCCCGGGGAGGCCCTGTGACGAAAACTCGGTGAAAAGTCATATAAGACGAGGCCCGTTGGACCCGTAATTTTGCACACATCATTTATGGGGTACACTAAGATCAATGGAGTCGATGAAATCGCCATTCGGAACTCCTACGAAAATCGAGCTTCTTTAAGGGCCAATTTTGGGCTCCCGGGGAGGCCCTGTGACGAAAACTCGGGGAAAAGTCATATAAGACGAGGCCCGTTGGACCCCTAATTTTGCACACAACCTTTTAGGGGTAGACTAAGATCAACGGAGTCGATGAAATCCCCATTCGGAACTCCAACGAAAATCGAGCTTCATTAAGGGCCAATTTTGGGCTCCCGGGGAGGCCCTGTGACGAAAACTCGGTGAAAAGTCATATAAGACGAGGCCCGTTGGACCCCTAATTTTGCACACATCATTTATGGGGTACACTAAGATCAATGGAGTCGATGAAATCCGCATTCGGAACTCCTACGAAAATCGAGCTTCTTTAAGGGCCAATTTTGGGCTCCCGGGGAGGCCCTGTGACGAAAACTCGGGGAAAAGTCATATAAGACGAGGCCCGTTGGACCCCTAATTTTGCACACATCATTTTAGGGGTACACTAAGATCAACGGAGTCGATGAAATCCCCATTCGGAACTCCTACGAAAATCGAGCTTCTTTAAGGGCCAATTTTGGGCTCCCGGGGAGGCCCTGTGACGAAAACTCAGTGAAAAGTCATATAAGACGAGGCCCGTTGGACCCCTAATTTTGCACACATCATTTATGGGGTACACTTAGGTCAACGGAGTCGATGAAATCCGCATTCGGAACTCCTACGAAAATCGACCTTCTTTAAGGGCCAATTTTGGGCTCCCGGGGAGGCCCTGTGACGAAAACTCGGGGAAAAGTCATATAAGACGAGGCCCGTTGGACCCCTAATTTTTCACACATCATATTTGGGGTACACTAAGATCAATGGAGTCGATGAAATCCGCATTCGGAAGTCCTACGAAAATCGAACTTCATTAAGGGCCAATTTTGGGCTCCCGGGGAGGCCCTGTGACGAAAACTCGGTGAAAAGTCATATAAGACGAGGCCCGTTGGACCCCTAATTTTGCACACAACCTTTTAGGGGTAGACTAAGATCAACGGAGTCGATGAAATCCCCATTCGGAACTCCAACGAAAATCGAGCTTCATTAAGGGCCAATTTTGGGCTCCCGGGGAGGCCCTGTGACGAAAACTCGGTGAAAAGTCATATAAGACGAGGCCCGTTGGACCCCTAATTTTGCACACATCATTTATGGGGTACACTAAGATCAATGGAGTCGATGAAATCCGCATTCGGAACTCCTACGAAAATCGAGCTTCTTTAAGGGCCAATTTTGGGCTCCCGGGGAGGCCCTGTGACGAAAACTCGTAGAAAAGTCATATAAGACGAGGCCCGTTGGACCCCTAATTTTGCACACATCATTTATGGGGTACACTTAGGTCAACGGAGTCGATGAAATCCGCATTCGGAACTCCTACGAAAATCGAGCTTCTTTAAGGGCCAATTTTGGGCTCCCGGGGAGGCCCTGTGACGAAAACTCGGGGAAAAGTCATATAAGACGAGGCCCGTTGGACCCCTAATTTTGCCCACATCATTTTAGGGGTACACTAAGATCAACGGAGTCGATGAAATCCCCATTCGGAACTCCTACGAAAATCGAACTTCATTAAGGGCCAATTTTGGGCTCCCGGGGAGGCCCTGTGACGAAAACTCGGTGAAAAGTCATATAAGACGAGGCCCGTTGGACCCCTAATTTTGCACACAACCTTTTAGGGGTACCCATAGGTCACTGGAGTCGATGAAATCCGCATTCGGAACTCCTACGAAAATCGAGCTTCTTTAAGGGCCAATTTTGGGCTCCCGGGGAGGCCCTGTGACGAAAACTCGGTGAAAAGTCATATAAGACGAGGCCCGTTGGACCCCTTATTTTTCACACATCATTTATGGGGTACACTAAGATCAATGGAGTCGATGAAATCCGCATTCGGATCTCCTACGAAAATCGACCTTCTTTAAGGGCCAATTTTGGGCTCCCGGGGAGGCCCTGTGACGAAAACTCGGTGAAAAGTCATATAAGACGAGGCCCGTTGGACCCCTAATTTTGCACACAACCTTTTAGGGGTACACTAAGATCAACGGAGTCGATGAAATCCGCATTCGGAACCCCTACGAAAATCGAGCTTCTTTAAGGGCCAATTTTGGGCTCCCGGGGAGGCCCTGTGACGAAAACTCGGTGAAAAGTCATATAAGACGAGGCCCGTTGGACCCCTAATTTTGCACACATCATTTATGGGGTACACTAAGATCAATGGAGTCGATGAAATCCGCATTCGGAACTCCTACGAAAATCGAGCTTCTTTAAGGGCCAATTTTGGGCTCCCGGGGAGGCCCTGTGACAAAAACTCGGTGAAAAGTCATATAAGACGAGGCCCGTTGGACCCCTAATTTTGCACACATCATTTATGGGGTACACTAAGATCAATGGAGTCGATGAAATCCGCATTCGGAACTCCTACGAAAATCGAGCTTCTTTAAGGGCCAATTTTGGGCTCCCGGGGAGGCCCTGTGACGAAAACTCGGTGAAAAGTCATATAAGACGAGGCCCGTTGGACCCCTAATTTTGCACACATCATTTATGGGGTACCCATAGGTCACTGGAGTCGATGAAATCCGCATTCGGAACTCCTACGAAAATCGAGCTTCTTTAAGGGCCAATTTTGGGCTCCCGGGGAGGCCCTGTGACGAAAACTCGGTGAAAAGTCATATAAGACGAGGCCCGTTGGACCCCTAATTTTGCACACAACCTTTTAGGGGTACACTAAGATCAACGGAGTCGATGAAATCCCCATTCGGAACTCCTACGAAAATCGACCTTCTTTAAGGGCCAATTTTGGGCTCCCGGGGAGGCCCTGTGACGAAAACTCGGTGAAAAGTCATATAAGACGAGGCCCGTTAGACCCCTAATTTTGCACACAACCTTTTAGGGGTAGACTAAGATCAACGGAGTCGATGAAATCCCCATTCGGAACTCCAACGAAAATCGAGCTTCATTAAGGGCCAATTTTGGGCTCCCGGGGAGGCCATGTGACGAAAACTCGGTGAAAAGTCATATAAGACGAGGCCCGTTGGACCCCTAATTTTGCACACATCATTTATGGGGTACACTAAGATCAATGGAGTCGATGAAATCCGCATTCGGAACTCCTACGAAAATCGAGCTTCTTTAAGGGCCAATTATGGGCTCCCGGGGAGGCCCTGTGACGAAAACTCGGGGAAAAGTCATATAAGACGAGGCCCGTTGGACCCCTAATTTTGCCCACATCATTTTAGGGGTACACTAAGATCAACGGAGTCGATGAAATCCCCATTCGGAACTCCTACGAAAATCGAGCTTCTTTAAGGGCCAATTTTGGGCTCCCGGGGAGGCCCTGTGACGAAAACTCGTAGAAAAGTCATATAAGACGAGGCCCGTTGGACCCCTAATTTTGCACACATCATTTATGGGGTACACTTAGGTCAACGGAGTCGATGAAATCCGCATTCGGAACTCCTACGAAAATCGACCTTCTTTAAGGGCCAATTTTGGGCTCCCGGGGAGGCCCTGTGACGAAAACTCGGGGAAAAGTCATATAAGACGAGGCCCGTTGGACCCCTAATTTTTCACACATCATATTTGGGGTACACTAAGATCAATGGAGTCGATGAAATCCGCATTCGGAAGTCCTACGAAAATCGAACTTCATTAAGGGCCAATTTTGGGCTCCCGGGGAGGCCCTGTGACGAAAACTCGGTGAAAAGTCATATAAGACGAGGCCCGTTGGACCCCTAATTTTGCACACAACCTTTTAGGGGTAGACTAAGATCAATGGAGTCGATGAAATCCCCATTCGGAACTCCAACGAAAATCGAGCTTCATTAAGGGCCAATTTTGGGCTCCCGGGGAGGCCCTGTGACGAAAACTCGGTGAAAAGTCATATAAGACGAGGCCCGTTGGACCCCTAATTTTGCACACATCATTTATGGGGTACACTAAGATCAATGGAGTCGATGAAATCCGCATTCGGAACTCCTACGAAAATCGAGCTTCTTTAAGGGCCAATTTTGGGCTCCCGGGGAGGCCCTGTGACGAAAACTCGTAGAAAAGTCATATAAGACGAGGCCCGTTGGACCCCTAATTTTGCACACATCATTTATGGGGTACACTTAGGTCAACGGAGTCGATGAAATCCGCATTCGGAACTCCTACGAAAATCGACCTTCTTTAAGGGCCAATTTTGGGCTCCCGGGGAGGCCCTGTGACGAAAACTCGGTGAAAAGTCATATAAGACGAGGCCCGTTGGACCCCTTATTTTGCACACATCATTTATGGGGTACACTAAGATCAATGGAGTCGATGAAATCCGCATTCGGATCTCCTACGAAAATCGACCTTCTTTAAGGGCCAATTTTGGGCTCCCGGGGAGGCCCTGTGACGAAAACTCGGTGAAAAGTCATATAAGACGAGGCCCGTTGGACCCCTAATTTTGCACACAACCTTTTAGGGGTACACTAAGATCAACGGAGTCGATGAAATCCGCATTCGGAACCCCTACGAAAATCGAGCTTCTTTAAGGGCCAATTTTGGGCTCCCGGGGAGGCCCTGTGACGAAAACTCGGTGAAAAGTCATATAAGACGAGGCCCGTTGGACCCCTAATTTTGCACACAACCTTTTAGGGGTAGACTAAGATCAACGGAGTCGATGAAATCCCCATTCGGAACTCCAACGAAAATCGAGCTTCATTAAGGGCCAATTTTGGGCTCCCGGGGAGGCCATGTGACGAAAACTCGGTGAAAAGTCATATAAGACGAGGCCCGTTGGACCCCTAATTTTGCACACATCATTTATGGGGTACACTAAGATCAATGGAGTCGATGAAATCCGCATTCGGAACTCCTACGAAAATCGAGCTTCTTTAAGGGCCAATTTTGGGCTCCCGGGGAGGCCCTGTGACGAAAACTCGGGGAAAAGTCATATAAGACGAGGCCCGTTGGACCCCTAATTTTGCACACATCATTTTAGGGGTACACTAAGATCAACGGAGTCGATGAAATCCCCATTCGGAACTCCTACGAAAATCGAGCTTCTTTAAGGGCCAATTTTGGGCTCCCGGGGAGGCCCTGTGACGAAAACTCGGTGAAAAGTCATATAAGACGAGGCCCGTTGGACCCCTAATTTTGCACACATCATTTATGGGGTACACTTAGGTCAACGGAGTCGATGAAATCCGCATTCGGAACTCCTACGAAAATCGACCTTCTTTAAGGGCCAATTTTGGGCTCCCGGGGAGGCCCTGTGACGAAAACTCGGTGAAAAGTCATATAAGACGAGGCCCGTTGGACCCCTAATTTTGCACACAACCTTTTAGGGGTACACTAAGATCAACGGAGTCGATGAAATCCCCATTCGGAACTCCTACGAAAATCGACCTTCTTTAAGGGCCAATTTTGGGCTCCCGGGGAGGCCCTGTGACGAAAACTCGGTGAAAAGTCATATAAGACGAGGCCCGTTAGACCCCTAATTTTGCACACAACCTTTTAGGGGTAGACTAAGATCAACGGAGTCGATGAAATCCCCATTCGGAACTCCAACGAAAATCGAGCTTCATTAAGGGCCAATTTTGGGCTCCCGGGGAGGCCATGTGACGAAAACTCGGTGAAAAGTCATATAAGACGAGGCCCGTTGGACCCCTAATTTTGCACACATCATTTATGGGGTACACTAAGATCAATGGAGTCGATGAAATCCGCATTCGGAACTCCTACGAAAATCGAGCTTCTTTAAGGGCCAATTATGGGCTCCCGGGGAGGCCCTGTGACGAAAACTCGGGGAAAAGTCATATAAGACGAGGCCCGTTGGACCCCTAATTTTGCCCACATCATTTTAGGGGTACACTAAGATCAACGGAGTCGATGAAATCCCCATTCGGAACTCCTACGAAAATCGAGCTTCTTTAAGGGCCAATTTTGGGCTCCCGGGGAGGCCCTGTGACGAAAACTCGTAGAAAAGTCATATAAGACGAGGCCCGTTGGACCCCTAATTTTGCACACATCATTTATGGGGTACACTAAGATCAACGGAGTCGATGAAATCCGCATTCGGAACTCCTACGAAAATCGACCTTCTTTAAGGGCCAATTTTGGGCTCCCGGGGAGGCCCTGTGACGAAAACTCGGTGAAAAGTCATATAAGACGAGGCCCGTTGGACCCCTAATTTTGCACACAACCTTTTAGGGGTACCCATAGGTCACTGGAGTCGATGAAATCCGCATTCGGAACTCCTACGAAAATCGAGCTTCTTTAAGGGCCAATTTTGGGCTCCCGGGGAGGCCCTGTGACGAAAACTCGGTGAAAAGTCATATAAGACGAGGCCCGTTGGACCCCTTATTTTTCACACATCATTTATGGGGTACACTAAGATCAATGGAGTCGATGAAATCCGCATTCGGATCTCCTACGAAAATCGACCTTCTTTAAGGGCCAATTTTGGGCTCCCGGGGAGGCCCTGTGACGAAAACTTGGTGAAAAGTCATATAAGACGAGGCCCGTTGGACCCCTAATTTTGCACACAACCTTTTAGGGGTACACTAAGATCAACGGAGTCGATGAAATCCGCATTCGGAACCCCTACGAAAATCGAGCTTCTTTAAGGGCCAATTTTGGGCTCCCGGGGAGGCCCTGTGACGAAAACTCGGTGAAAAGTCATATAAGACGAGGCCCGTTGGACCCCTAATTTTGCACACATCATTTATGGGGTACACTAAGATCAATGGAGTCGATGAAATCCGCATTCGGAACTCCTACGAAAATCGAGCTTCTTTAAGGGCCAATTTTGGGCTCCCGGGGAGGCCCTGTGACAAAAACTCGGTGAAAAGTCATATAAGACGAGGCCCGTTGGACCCCTAATTTTGCACACATCATTTATGGGGTACACTAAGATCAATGGAGTCGATGAAATCCGCATTCGGAACTCCTACGAAAATCGAGCTTCTTTAAGGGCCAATTTTGGGCTCCCGGGGAGGCCCTGTGACGAAAACTCGGTGAAAAGTCATATAAGACGAGGCCCGTTGGACCCCTAATTTTGCACACATCATTTATGGGGTACCCATAGGTCACTGGAGTCGATGAAATCCGCATTCGGAACTCCTACGAAAATCGAGCTTCTTTAAGGGCCAATTTTGGGCTCCCGGGGAGGCCCTGTGACGAAAACTCGGTGAAAAGTCATATAAGACGAGGCCCGTTGGACCCCTAATTTTGCACACAACCTTTTAGGGGTACACTAAGATCAACGGAGTCGATGAAATCCCCATTCGGAACTCCTACGAAAATCGACCTTCTTTAAGGGCCAATTTTGGGCTCCCGGGGAGGCCCTGTGACGAAAACTCGGTGAAAAGTCATATAAGACGAGGCCCGTTAGACCCCTAATTTTGCACACAACCTTTTAGGGGTAGACTAAGATCAACGGAGTCGATGAAATCCCCATTCGGAACTCCAACGAAAATCGAGCTTCATTAAGGGCCAATTTTGGGCTCCCGGGGAGGCCATGTGACGAAAACTCGGTGAAAAGTCATATAAGACGAGGCCCGTTGGACCCCTAATTTTGCACACATCATTTTAGGGGTACACTAAGATCAACGGAGTCGATGAAATCCCCATTCGGAACTCCTGCGAAAATCGAGCTTCTTTAAGGGCCAATTTTGGGCTCCCGGGGAGGCCCTGTGACGAAAACTCGGTGAAAAGTCATATAAGACGAGGCCCGTTGGACCCCTAATTTTGCACACATCATTTATGGGGTACACTTAGGTCAACGGAGTCGATGAAATCCGCATTCGGAACTCCTACGAAAATCGACCTTCTTTAAGGGCCAATTTTGGGCTCCCGGGGAGGCCCTGTGACGAAAACTCGGGGAAAAGTCATATAAGACGAGGCCCGTTGGACCCCTAATTTTGCACACAACCTTTTAGGGGTACACTAAGATCAATGGAGTCGATGAAATCCGCATTCGGAACTCCTACGAAAATCGAGCTTCTTTAAGGGCCAATTTTGGGCTCCCGGGGAGGCCCTGTGACGAAAACTCGGTGAAAAGTCATATAAGACGAGGCCCGTTGGACCCCTAATTTTGCACACATCATTTATGGGGTACACTTAGGTCACTGGAGTCGATGAAATTCCCATTCGGAACTCCTACGAAAATCGACCTTCTGTAAGGGCCAATTTTGGGCTCCCGGGGAGGCCCTGTGACGAAAACTCGGTCAAAAGTCATATAAGACGAGGCCTGTTGGACCCCTAATTTTGCACACAACCTTTTAGGGGTACACTAAGATCAATGGAGTCGATGAAATCCGCATTCGGAACTCCTACG
The DNA here is from genome assembly GCA_029168935.1 of Oxyria digyna. Taxonomy (NCBI): domain Eukaryota; kingdom Viridiplantae; phylum Streptophyta; class Magnoliopsida; order Caryophyllales; family Polygonaceae; genus Oxyria; species Oxyria digyna. The sequence continues at coordinate 166,594 of JAPVLV010000001.1, read as the reverse complement.
AAAATCGACCTTCTTTAAGGGCCAATTTTGGGCTCCCGGGGAGGCCCTGTGACGAAAACTCGGTGAAAAGTCATATAAGACGAGGCCCGTTGGACCCCTAATTTTGCACACATCATTTATGGGGTACACTTAGGTCAATGGAGTCGATGAAATCCGCATTCGGAACTCCTACGAAAATCGAGCTTCTTTAAGGGCCAATTTTGGGCTCCCGGGGAGGCCCTGTGACGAAAACTCGGTGAAAAGTCATATAAGACGAGGCCCGTTGGACCCCTAATTTTGCACACATCATTTATGGGGTACACTTAGGTCAATGGAGTCGATGAAATCCGCATTCGGAACTCCTACGAAAATCGAGCTTCTTTAAGGGCCAATTTTGGGCTCCCGGGGAGGCCCTGTGACGAAAACTCGGTGAAAAGTCATATAAGACGACGCCCGTTGGACCCCTAATTTTGCACACAACCTTTTAGGGGTACACTAAGATCAATGGAGTCGATGAAATCCGCATTCGGAACTCCTACGAAAATCGAGCTTCTTTAAGGGCCAATTTTGGGCTCCCGGGGAGGCCCTGTGACGAAAACTCGGTGAAAAGTCATATAAGACGAGGCCCGTTGGACCCCTAATTTTGCACACATCATTTATGGGGTACACTTAGGTCAATGGAGTCGATGAAATCCGCATTCGGAACTCCTACGAAAATCGAGCTTCTTTAAGGTCCAATTTTGGGCTCCCGGGGAGGCCCTGTGACGAAAACTCGGTGAAAAGTCATATAAGACGAGGCCCGTTGGACCCCTAATTTTGCACACATCATTTATGGGGTACACTTAGGTCAATGGAGTCGATGAAATCCGCATTCGGAACTCCTACGAAAATCGAGCTTCTTTAAGGGCCAATTTTGGGCTCCCGGGGAGGCCCTGTGACGAAAACTCGGTGAAAAGTCATATAAGACGACGCCCGTTGGACCCCTAATTTTGCACACAACCTTTTAGGGGTACACTAAGATTAATGGAGTCGATGAAATCCGCATTCGGAACTCCTACGAAAATCGAGCTTCTTTAAGGGCCAATTTTGGGCTCCCGGGGAGGCCCTGTGACGAAAACTCGGTGAAAAGTCATATAAGACGAGGCCCGTTGGACCCCTAATTTTGCACACATCATTTATGGGGTACACTAAGATCAATGGAGTCGATGAAATCCGCATTCGGAACTCCTACGAAAATCGAGCTTCTTTAAGGTCCAATTTTGGGCTCCCGGGGAGGCCCTGTGACGAAAACTCGGTGAAAAGTCATATAAGACGAGGCCCGTTGGACCCCTAATTTTGCACACATCATTTATGGGGTACACTTAGGTCAATGGAGTCGATGAAATCCGCATTCGGAACTCCTACGAAAATCGAGCTTCTTTAAGGTCCAATTTTGGGCTCCCGGGGAGGCCCTGTGACGAAAACTCGGTGAAAAGTCATATAAGACGAGGCCCGTTGGACCCCTAATTTTGCACACATCATTTATGGGGTACACTTAGGTCAATGGAGTCGATGAAATCCGCATTCGGAACTCCTACGAAAATCGAGCTTCTTTAAGGGCCAATTTTGGGCTCCCGGGGAGGCCCTGTGACGAAAACTCGGTGAAAAGTCATATAAGACGACGCCCGTTGGACCCCTAATTTTGCACACAACCTTTTAGGGGTACACTAAGATCAATGGAGTCGATGAAATCCGCATTCGGAACTCCTACGAAAATCGAGCTTCTTTAAGGGCCAATTTTGGGCTCCCGGGGAGGCCCTGTGACGAAAACTCGGTGAAAAGTCATATAAGACGAGGCCCGTTGGACCCCTAATTTTGCACACATCATTTATGGGGTACACTTAGGTCACTGGAGTCGATGAAATTCCCATTCGGAACTCCTACGAAAATCGACCTTCTGTAAGGGCCAATTTTGGGCTCCCGGGGAGGCCCTGTGACGAAAACTCGGTCAAAAGTCATATAAGACGAGGCCCGTTGGACCCCTAATTTTGCACACAACCTTTTAGGGGTACACTAAGATCAATGGAGTCGATGAAATCCGCATTCGGAACTCCTACGAAAATCGAGCTTCTTTAAGGTCCAATTTTGGGCTCCCGGGGAGGCCCTGTGACGAAAACTCGGTGAAAAGTCATATAAGACGAGGCCCGTTGGACCCCTAATTTTGCACACATCATTTATGGGGTACACTTAGGTCAATGGAGTCGATGAAATCCGCATTCGGAACTCCTACGAAAATCGAGCTTCTTTAAGGGCCAATTTTGGGCTCCCGGGGAGGCCCTGTGACGAAAACTCGGTGAAAAGTCATATAAGACGACGCCCGTTGGACCCCTAATTTTGCACACAACCTTTTAGGGGTACACTAAGATCAATGGAGTCGATGAAATCCGCATTCGGAACTCCTACGAAAATCGACCTTCTTTAAGGGCCAATTTTGGGCTCCCGGGGAGGCCCTGTGACGAAAACTCGGTCAAAAGTCATATAAGACGAGGCCCGTTGGACCCCTAATTTTGCACACATCATTTATGGGGTACACTTAGGTCAATGGAGTCGATGAAATCCGCATTCGGAACTCCTACGAAAATCGAGCTTCTTTAAGGGCCAATTTTGGGCTCCCGGGGAGGCCCTGTGACGAAAACTCGGTGAAAAGTCATATAAGACGAGGCCCGTTGGACCCCTAATTTTGCACACAACCTTTTAGGGGTACACTAAGATCAATGGAGTCGATGAAATCCGCATTCGGAACTCCTACGAAAATCGAGCTTCTTTAAGGGCCAATTTTGGGCTCCCGGGGAGGCCCTGTGACGAAAACTCGGTGAAAAGTCATATAAGACGAGGCCCGTTGGACCCCTAATTTTGCACACATCATTTATGGGGTACACTTAGGTCACTGGAGTCGATGAAATTCCCATTCGGAACTCCTACGAAAATCGACCTTCTGTAAGGGCCAATTTTGGGCTCCCGGGGAGGCCCTGTGACGAAAACTCGGTCAAAAGTCATATAAGACGAGGCCTGTTGGACCCCTAATTTTGCACACAACCTTTTAGGGGTACACTAAGATCAATGGAGTCGATGAAATCCGCATTCGGAACTCCTACGAAAATCGACCTTCTTTAAGGGCCAATTTTGGGCTCCCGGGGAGGCCCTGTGACGAAAACTCGGTGAAAAGTCATATAAGACGAGGCCCGTTGGACCCCTAATTTTGCACACATCATTTATGGGGTACACTTAGGTCAATGGAGTCGATGAAATCCGCATTCGGAACTCCTACGAAAATCGAGCTTCTTTAAGGGCCAATTTTGGGCTCCCGGGGAGGCCCTGTGACGAAAACTCGGTGAAAAGTCATATAAGACGAGGCCCGTTGGACCCCTAATTTTGCACACATCATTTATGGGGTACACTTAGGTCAATGGAGTCGATGAAATCCGCATTCGGAACTCCTACGAAAATCGAGCTTCTTTAAGGGCCAATTTTGGGCTCCCGGGGAGGCCCTGTGACGAAAACTCGGTGAAAAGTCATATAAGACGACGCCCGTTGGACCCCTAATTTTGCACACAACCTTTTAGGGGTACACTAAGATCAATGGAGTCGATGAAATCCGCATTCGGAACTCCTACGAAAATCGAGCTTCTTTAAGGGCCAATTTTGGGCTCCCGGGGAGGCCCTGTGACGAAAACTCGGTGAAAAGTCATATAAGACGAGGCCCGTTGGACCCCTAATTTTGCACACATCATTTATTGGGTACACTAAGATCAATGGAGTCGATGAAATCCGCATTCGGAACTCCTACGAAAATCGAGCTTCTTTAAGGTCCAATTTTGGGCTCCCGGGGAGGCCCTGTGACGAAAACTCGGTGAAAAGTCATATAAGACGAGGCCCGTTGGACCCCTAATTTTGCACACATCATTTATGGGGTACACTTAGGTCAATGGAGTCGATGAAATCCGCATTCGGAACTCCTACGAAAATCGAGCTTCTTTAAGGGCCAATTTTGGGCTCCCGGGGAGGCCCTGTGACGAAAACTCGGTGAAAAGTCATATAAGACGACGCCCGTTGGACCCCTAATTTTGCACACAACCTTTTAGGGGTACACTAAGATTAATGGAGTCGATGAAATCCGCATTCGGAACTCCTACGAAAATCGAGCTTCTTTAAGGGCCAATTTTGGGCTCCCGGGGAGGCCCTGTGACGAAAACTCGGTGAAAAGTCATATAAGACGAGGCCCGTTGGACCCCTAATTTTGCACACATCATTTATGGGGTACACTAAGATCAATGGAGTCGATGAAATCCGCATTCGGAACTCCTACGAAAATCGAGCTTCTTTAAGGTCCAATTTTGGGCTCCCGGGGAGGCCCTGTGACGAAAACTCGGTGAAAAGTCATATAAGACGAGGCCCGTTGGACCCCTAATTTTGCACACATCATTTATGGGGTACACTTAGGTCAATGGAGTCGATGAAATCCGCATTCGGAACTCCTACGAAAATCGAGCTTCTTTAAGGTCCAATTTTGGGCTCCCGGGGAGGCCCTGTGACGAAAACTCGGTGAAAAGTCATATAAGACGAGGCCCGTTGGACCCCTAATTTTGCACACATCATTTATGGGGTACACTTAGGTCAATGGAGTCGATGAAATCCGCATTCGGAACTCCTACGAAAATCGAGCTTCTTTAAGGTCCAATTTTGGGCTCCCGGGGAGGCCCTGTGACGAAAACTCGGTGAAAAGTCATATAAGACGAGGCCCGTTGGACCCCTAATTTTGCACACATCATTTATGGGGTACACTTAGGTCAATGGAGTCGATGAAATCCGCATTCGGAACTCCTACGAAAATCGAGCTTCTTTAAGGGCCAATTTTGGGCTCCCGGGGAGGCCCTGTGACGAAAACTCGGTGAAAAGTCATATAAGACGACGCCCGTTGGACCCCTAATTTTGCACACAACCTTTTAGGGGTACACTAAGATCAATGGAGTCGATGAAATCCGCATTCGGAACTCCTACGAAAATCGAGCTTCTTTAAGGGCCAATTTTGGGCTCCCGGGGAGGCCCTGTGACGAAAACTCGGTGAAAAGTCATATAAGACGAGGCCCGTTGGACCCCTAATTTTGCACACATCATTTATGGGGTACACTTAGGTCACTGGAGTCGATGAAATTCCCATTCGGAACTCCTACGAAAATCGACCTTCTGTAAGGGCCAATTTTGGGCTCCCGGGGAGGCCCTGTGACGAAAACTCGGTCAAAAGTCATATAAGACGAGGCCCGTTGGACCCCTAATTTTGCACACAACCTTTTAGGGGTACACTAAGATCAATGGAGTCGATGAAATCCGCATTCGGAACTCCTACGAAAATCGAGCTTCTTTAAGGGCCAATTTTGGGCTCCCGGGGAGGCCCTGTGACGAAAACTCGGTGAAAAGTCATATAAGACGAGGCCCGTTGGACCCCTAATTTTGCACACATCATTTATGGGGTACACTTAGGTCACTGGAGTCGATGAAATTCCCATTCGGAACTCCTACGAAAATCGACCTTCTGTAAGGGCCAATTTTGGGCTCCCGGGGAGGCCCTGTGACGAAAACTCGGTCAAAAGTCATATAAGACGAGGCCTGTTGGACCCCTAATTTTGCACACAACCTTTTAGGGGTACACTAAGATCAATGGAGTCGATGAAATCCGCATTCGGAACTCCTACGAAAATCGAGCTTCTTTAAGGGCCAATTTTGGGCTCCCGGGGAGGCCCTGTGACGAAAACTCGGTGAAAAGTCATATAAGACGACGCCCGTTGGACCCCTAATTTTGCACACAACCTTTTAGGGGTACACTAAGATCAATGGAGTCGATGAAATCCGCATTCGGAACTCCTACGAAAATCGAGCTTCTTTAAGGGCCAATTTTGGGCTCCCGGGGAGGCCCTGTGACGAAAACTCGGTGAAAAGTCATATAAGACGAGGCCCGTTGGACCCCTAATTTTGCACACATCATTTATGGGGTACACTAAGATCAATGGAGTCGATGAAATCCGCATTCGGAACTCCTACGAAAATCGAGCTTCTTTAAGGTCCAATTTTGGGCTCCCGGGGAGGCCCTGTGACGAAAACTCGGTGAAAAGTCATATAAGACGAGGCCCGTTGGACCCCTAATTTTGCACACATCATTTATGGGGTACACTTAGGTCAATGGAGTCGATGAAATCCGCATTCGGAACTCCTACGAAAATCGAGCTTCTTTAAGGGCCAATTTTGGGCTCCCGGGGAGGCCCTGTGACGAAAACTCGATGAAAAGTCATATAAGACGACGCCCGTTGGACCCCTAATTTTGCACACAACCTTTTAGGGGTACACTAAGATCAATGGAGTCGATGAAATCCGCATTCGGAACTCCTACGAAAATCGAGCTTCTTTAAGGGCCAATTTTGGGCTCCCGGGGAGGCCCTGTGACGAAAACTCGGTGAAAAGTCATATAAGACGAGGCCCGTTGGACCCCTAATTTTGCACACATCATTTATGGGGTACACTTAGGTCACTGGAGTCGATGAAATTCCCATTCGGAACTCCTACGAAAATCGACCTTCTGTAAGGGCCAATTTTGGGCTCCCGGGGAGGCCCTGTGACGAAAACTCGGTCAAAAGTCATATAAGACGAGGCCCGTTGGACCCCTAATTTTGCACACAACCTTTTAGGGGTACACTAAGATCAATGGAGTCGATGAAATCCGCATTCGGAACTCCTACGAAAATCGAGCTTCTTTAAGGGCCAATTTTGGGCTCCCGGGGAGGCCCTGTGACGAAAACTCGGTGAAAAGTCATATAAGACGAGGCCCGTTGGACCCCTAATTTTGCACACATCATTTATGGGGTACACTTAGGTCACTGGAGTCGATGAAATTCCCATTCGGAACTCCTACGAAAATCGACCTTCTGTAAGGGCCAATTTTGGGCTCCCGGGGAGGCCCTGTGACGAAAACTCGGTCAAAAGTCATATAAGACGAGGCCTGTTGGACCCCTAATTTTGCACACAACCTTTTAGGGGTACACTAAGATCAATGGAGTCGATGAAATCCGCATTCGGAACTCCTACGAAAATCGAGCTTCTTTAAGGGCCAATTTTGGGCTCCCGGGGAGGCCCTGTGACGAAAACTCGGTCAAAAGTCATATAAGACGAGGCCTGTTGGACCCCTAATTTTGCACACAACCTTTTAGGGGTACACTAAGATCAATGGAGTCGATGAAATCCGCATTCGGAACTCCTACGAAAATCGAGCTTCTTTAAGGGCCAATTTTGGGCTCCCGGGGAGGCCCTGTGACGAAAACTCGGTGAAAAGTCATATAAGACGAGGCCTGTTGGACCCCTAATTTTGCACACAACCTTTTAGGGGTACACTAAGATCAATGGAGTCGATGAAATTCCCATTCGGAACTCCTACGAAAATCGACCTTCTGTAAGGGCCAATTTTGGGCTCCCGGGGAGGCCCTGTGACGAAAACTCGGTCAAAAGTCATATAAGACGAGGCCCGTTGGACCCCTAATTTTGCACACATCATTTATGGGGTACACTTAGGTCAATGGAGTCGATGAAATCCGCATTCGGAACTCCTACGAAAATCGAGCTTCTTTAAGGGCCAATTTTGGGCTCCCGGGGAGGCCCTGTGACGAAAACTCGGTGAAAAGTCATATAAGACGAGGCCCGTTGGACCCCTAATTTTGCACACAACCTTTTAGGGGTACACTAAGATCAATGGAGTCGATGAAATCCGCATTCGGAACTCCTACGAAAATCGACCTTCTTTAAGGGCCAATTTTGGGCTCCCGGGGAGGCCCTGTGACGAAAACTCGGTGAAAAGTCATATAAGACGAGGCCCGTTGGACCCCTAATTTTGCACACATCATTTATGGGGTACACTTAGGTCACTGGAGTCGATGAAATTCCCATTCGGAACTCCTACGAAAATCGACCTTCTGTAAGGGCTAATTTTGGGCTCCCGGGGAGGCCCTGTGACGAAAACTCGGTCAAAAGTCATATAAGACGAGGCCCGTTGGACCCCTAATTTTGCACACAACCTTTTAGGGGTACACTAAGATCAATGGAGTCGATGAAATCCGCATTCGGAACTCCTACGAAAATCGACCTTCTTTAAGGGCCAATTTTGGGCTCCCGGGGAGGCCCTGTGACGAAAACTCGGTCAAAAGTCATATAAGACGAGGCCCGTTGGACCCCTAATTTTGCACACATCATTTATGGGGTACAGTTAGGTCAATGGAGTCGATGAAATCCGCATTCGGAACTCCTACGAAAATCGAGCTTCTTTAAGGGCCAATTTTGGGCTCCCGGGGAGGCCCTGTGACGAAAACTCGGTGAAAAGTCATATAAGACGAGGCCCGTTGGACCCCTAATTTTGCACACATCATTTATGGGGTACACTTAGGTCAATGGAGTCGATGAAATCCGCATTCGGAACTCCTACGAAAATCGAGCTTCTTTAAGGGCCAATTTTGGGCTCCCGGGGAGGCCCTGTGACGAAAACTCGGTGAAAAGTCATATAAGACGACGCCCGTTGGACCCCTAATTTTGCACACAACCTTTTAGGGGTACACTAAGATCAATGGAGTCGATGAAATCCGCATTCGGAACTCCTACGAAAATCGAGCTTCTTTAAGGGCCAATTTTGGGCTCCCGGGGAGGCCCTGTGACGAAAACTCGGTGAAAAGTCATATAAGACGAGGCCCGTTGGACCCCTAATTTTGCACACATCATTTATGGGGTACACTTAGGTCACTGGAGTCGATGAAATTCCCATTCGGAACTCCTACGAAAATCGACCTTCTGTAAGGGCCAATTTTGGGCTCCCGGGGAGGCCCTGTGACGAAAACTCGGTCAAAAGTCATATAAGACGAGGCCCGTTGGACCCCTAATTTTGCACACAACCTTTTAGGGGTACACTAAGATCAATGGAGTCGATGAAATCCGCATTCGGAACTCCTACGAAAATCGAGCTTCTTTAAGGTCCAATTTTGGGCTCCCGGGGAGGCCCTGTGACGAAAACTCGGTGAAAAGTCATATAAGACGAGGCCCGTTGGACCCCTAATTTTGCACACATCATTTATGGGGTACACTTAGGTCAATGGAGTCGATGAAATCCGCATTCGGAACTCCTACGAAAATCGAGCTTCTTTAAGGGCCAATTTTGGGCTCCCGGGGAGGCCCTGTGACGAAAACTCGGTGAAAAGTCATATAAGACGACGCCCGTTGGACCCCTAATTTTGCACACAACCTTTTAGGGGTACACTAAGATCAATGGAGTCGATGAAATCCGCATTCGGAACTCCTACGAAAATCGACCTTCTTTAAGGGCCAATTTTGGGCTCCCGGGGAGGCCCTGTGACGAAAACTCGGTCAAAAGTCATATAAGACGAGGCCCGTTGGACCCCTAATTTTGCACACATCATTTATGGGGTACACTTAGGTCAATGGAGTCGATGAAATCCGCATTCGGAACTCCTACGAAAATCGAGCTTCTTTAAGGGCCAATTTTGGGCTCCCGGGGAGGCCCTGTGACGAAAACTCGGTGAAAAGTCATATAAGACGAGGCCCGTTGGACCCCTAATTTTGCACACAACCTTTTAGGGGTACACTAAGATCAATGGAGTCGATGAAATCCGCATTCGGAACTCCTACGAAAATCGAGCTTCTTTAAGGGCCAATTTTGGGCTCCCGGGGAGGCCCTGTGACGAAAACTCGGTGAAAAGTCATATAAGACGAGGCCCGTTGGACCCCTAATTTTGCACACAACCTTTTAGGGATACACTAAGATCAATGGAGTCGATGAAATCCGCATTCGGAACTCCTACGAAAATCGACCTTCTTTAAGGGCCAATTTTGGGCTCCCGGGGAGGCCCTGTGACGAAAACTCGGTGAAAAGTCATATAAGACGAGGCCCGTTGGACCCCTAATTTTGCACACATCATTTATGGGGTACACTTAGGTCACTGGAGTCGATGAAATTCCCATTCGGAACTCCTACGAAAATCGACCTTCTGTAAGGGCCAATTTTGGGCTCCCGGGGAGGCCCTGTGACGAAAACTCGGTGAAAAGTCATATAAGACGAGGCCCGTTGGACCCCTAATTTTGCACACATCATTTATGGGGTACACTTAGGTCAATGGAGTCGATGAAATCCGCATTCGGAACTCCTACGAAAATCGAGCTTCTTTAAGGGCCAATTTTGGGCTCCCGGGGAGGCCCTGTGACGAAAACTCGGTGAAAAGTCATATAAGACGAGGCCCGTTGGACCCCTAATTTTGCACACAACCTTTTAGGGGTACACTAAGATCAATGGAGTCGATGAAATCCGCATTCGGAACTCCTACGAAAATCGACCTTCTTTAAGGGCCAATTTTGGGCTCCCGGGGAGGCCCTGTGACGAAAACTCGGTGAAAAGTCATATAAGACGAGGCCCGTTGGACCCCTAATTTTGCACACATCATTTATGGGGTACACTTAGGTCACTGGAGTCGATGAAATTCCCATTCGGAACTCCTACGAAAATCGACCTTCTGTAAGGGCCAATTTTGGGCTCCCGGGGAGGCCCTGTGACGAAAACTCGGTGAAAAGTCATATAAGACGAGGCCCGTTGGACCCCTAATTTTGCACACATCATTTATGGGGTACACTTAGGTCACTGGAGTCGATGAAATTCCCATTCGGAACTCCTACGAAAATCGACCTTCTGTAAGGGCCAATTTTGGGCTCCCGGGGAGGCCCTGTGACGAAAACTCGGTCAAAAGTCATATAAGACGAGGCCCGTTGGACCCCTAATTTTGCACACAACCTTTTAGGGGTACACTAAGATCAATGGAGTCGATGAAATCCGCATTCGGAACTCCTACGAAAATCGAGCTTCTTTAAGGGCCAATTTTGGGCTCCCGGGGAGGCCCTGTGACGAAAACTCGGTGAAAAGTCATATAAGACGAGGCCCGTTGGACCCCTAATTTTGCACACATCATTTATGGGGTACACTTAGGTCACTGGAGTCGATGAAATTCCCATTCGGAACTCCTACGAAAATCGACCTTCTGTAAGGGCCAATTTTGGGCTCCCGGGGAGGCCCTGTGACGAAAACTCGGTCAAAAGTCATATAAGACGAGGCCTGTTGGACCCCTAATTTTGCACACAACCTTTTAGGGGTACACTAAGATCAATGGAGTCGATGAAATCCGCATTCGGAACTCCTACGAAAATCGACCTTCTTTAAGGGCCAATTTTGGGCTCCCGGGGAGGCCCTGTGACGAAAACTCGGTGAAAAGTCATATAAGACGAGGCCCGTTGGACCCCTAATTTTGCACACATCATTTATGGGGTACACTTAGGTCACTGGAGTCGATGAAATTCCCATTCGGAACTCCTACGAAAATCGACCTTCTGTAAGGGCCAATTTTGGGCTCCCGGGGAGTCCCTGTGACGAAAACTCGGTGAAAAGTCATATAAGACGAGGCCCGTTGGACCCCTAATTTTGCACACATCATTTATGGGGTACACTTAGGTCAATGGAGTCGATGAAATCCGCATTCGGAACTCCTACGAAAATCGAGCTTCTTTAAGGGCCAATTTTGGGCTCCCGGGGAGGCCCTGTGACGAAAACTCGGTCAAAAGTCATATAAGACGAGGCCCGTTGGACCCCTAATTTTGCACACATCATTTATGGGGTACACTTAGGTCAATGGAGTCGATGAAATCCGCATTCGGAACTCCTACGAAAATCGAGCTTCTTTAAGGGCCAATTTTGGGCTCCCGGGGAGGCCCTGTGACGAAAACTCGGTGAAAAGTCATATAAGACGAGGCCCGTTGGACCCCTAATTTTGCACACATCATTTATGGGGTACACTTAGGTCACTGGAGTCGATGAAATTCCCATTCGGAACTCCTACGAAAATCGACCTTCTGTAAGGGCTAATTTTGGGCTCCCGGGGAGGCCCTGTGACGAAAACTCGGTCAAAAGTCATATAAGACGAGGCCCGTTGGACCCCTAATTTTGCACACAACCTTTTAGGGGTACACTAAGATCAATGGAGTCGATGAAATCCGCATTCGGAACTCCTACGAAAATCGACCTTCTTTAAGGGCCAATTTTGGGCTCCCGGGGAGGCCCTGTGACGAAAACTCGGTCAAAAGTCATATAAGACGAGGCCCGTTGGACCCCTAATTTTGCACACATCATTTATGGGGTACAGTTAGGTCAATGGAGTCGATGAAATCCGCATTCGGAACTCCTACGAAAATCGAGCTTCTTTAAGGGCCAATTTTGGGCTCCCGGGGAGGCCCTGTGACGAAAATTCGGTGAAAAGTCATATAAGACGAGGCCCGTTGGACCCCTAATTTTGCACACATCATTTATGGGGTACACTTAGGTCAATGGAGTCGATGAAATCCGCATTCGGAACTCCTACGAAAATCGAGCTTCTTTAAGGGCCAATTTTGGGCTCCCGGGGAGGCCCTGTGACGAAAACTCGGTGAAAAGTCATATAAGACGAGGCCCGTTGGACCCCTAATTTTGCACACATCATTTATGGGGTACACTTAGGTCAATGGAGTCGATGAAATCCGCATTCGGAACTCCTACGAAAATCGAGCTTCTTTAAGGGCCAATTTTGGGCTCCCGGGGAGGCCCTGTGACGAAAACTCGGTGAAAAGTCATATAAGACGACGCCCGTTGGACCCCTAATTTTGCACACAACCTTTTAGGGGTACACTAAGATCAATGGAGTCGATGAAATCCGCATTCGGAACTCCTACGAAAATCGAGCTTCTTTAAGGGCCAATTTTGGGCTCCCGGGGAGGCCCTGTGACGAAAACTCGGTGAAAAGTCATATAAGACGAGGCCCGTTGGACCCCTAATTTTGCACACATCATTTATGGGGTACACTAAGATCAATGGAGTCGATGAAATCCGCATTCGGAACTCCTACGAAAATCGAGCTTCTTTAAGGTCCAATTTTGGGCTCCCGGGGAGGCCCTGTGACGAAAACTCGGTGAAAAGTCATATAAGACGAGGCCCGTTGGACCCCTAATTTTGCACACATCATTTATGGGGTACACTTAGGTCAATGGAGTCGATGAAATCCGCATTCGGAACTCCTACGAAAATCGAGCTTCTTTAAGGGCCAATTTTGGGCTCCCGGGGAGGCCCTGTGACGAAAACTCGGTGAAAAGTCATATAAGACGACGCCCGTTGGACCCCTAATTTTGCACACAACCTTTTAGGGGTACACTAAGATCAATGGAGTCGATGAAATCCGCATTCGGAACTCCTACGAAAATCGAGCTTCTTTAAGGGCCAATTTTGGGCTCCCGGGGAGGCCCTGTGACGAAAACTCGGTGAAAAGTCATATAAGACGAGGCCCGTTGGACCCCTAATTTTGCACACATCATTTATGGGGTACACTTAGGTCACTGGAGTCGATGAAATTCCCATTCGGAACTCCTACGAAAATCGACCTTCTGTAAGGGCCAATTTTGGGCTCCCGGGGAGGCCCTGTGACGAAAACTCGGTCAAAAGTCATATAAGACGAGGCCCGTTGGACCCCTAATTTTGCACACAACCTTTTAGGGGTACACTAAGATCAATGGAGTCGATGAAATCCGCATTCGGAACTCCTACGAAAATCGAGCTTCTTTAAGGGCCAATTTTGGGCTCCCGGGGAGGCCCTGTGACGAAAACTCGGTGAAAAGTCATATAAGACGAAGCCCGTTGGACCCCTAATTTTGCACACATCATTTATGGGGTACACTTAGGTCACTGGAGTCGATGAAATTCCCATTCGGAACTCCTACGAAAATCGACCTTCTGTAAGGGCCAATTTTGGGCTCCCGGGGAGGCCCTGTGACGAAAACTCGGTCAAAAGTCATATAAGACGAGGCCTGTTGGACCCCTAATTTTGCACACAACCTTTTAGGGGTACACTAAGATCAATGGAGTCGATGAAATCCGCATTCGGAACTCCTACGAAAATCGACCTTCTTTAAGGGCCAATTTTGGGCTCCCGGGGAGGCCCTGTGACGAAAACTCGGTGAAAAGTCATATAAGACGAGGCCCGTTGGACCCCTAATTTTGCACACATCATTTATGGGGTACACTTAGGTCACTGGAGTCGATGAAATTCCCATTCGGAACTCCTACGAAAATCGACCTTCTGTAAGGGCCAATTTTGGGCTCCCGGGGAGGCCCTGTGACGAAAACTCGGTGAAAAGTCATATAAGACGAGGCCCGTTGGACCCCTAATTTTGCACACATCATTTATGGGGTACACTTAGGTCAATGGAGTCGATGAAATCCGCATTCGGAACTCCTACGAAAATCGAGCTTCTTTAAGGGCCAATTTTGGGCTCCCGGGGAGGCCCTGTGACGAAAACTCGGTGAAAAGTCATATAAGACGACGCCCGTTGGACCCCTAATTTTGCACACAACCTTTTAGGGGTACACTAAGATCAATGGAGTCGATGAAATCCGCATTCGGAACTCCTACGAAAATCGACCTTCTTTAAGGGCCAATTTTGGGCTCCCGGGGAGGCCCTGTGACGAAAACTCGGTCAAAAGTCATATAAGACGAGGCCCGTTGGACCCCTAATTTTGCACACATCATTTATGGGGTACACTTAGGTCAATGGAGTCGATGAAATCCGCATTCGGAACTCCTACGAAAATCGAGCTTCTTTAAGGGCCAATTTTGGGCTCCCGGGGAGGCCCTGTGACGAAAACTCGGTGAAAAGTCATATAAGACGAGGCCCGTTGGACCCCTAATTTTGCACACAACCTTTTAGGGGTACACTAAGATCAATGGAGTCGATGAAATCCGCATTCGGAACTCCTACGAAAATCGAGCTTCTTTAAGGGCCAATTTTGGGCTCCCGGGGAGGCCCTGTGACGAAAACTCGGTGAAAAGTCATATAAGACGAGGCCCGTTGGACCCCTAATTTTGCACACAACCTTTTAGGGATACACTAAGATCAATGGAGTCGATGAAATCCGCATTCGGAACTCCTACGAAAATCGACCTTCTTTAAGGGCCAATTTTGGGCTCCCGGGGAGGCCCTGTGACGAAAACTCGGTGAAAAGTCATATAAGACGAGGCCCGTTGGACCCCTAATTTTGCACACATCATTTATGGGGTACACTTAGGTCACTGGAGTCGATGAAATTCCCATTCGGAACTCCTACGAAAATCGACCTTCTGTAAGGGCCAATTTTGGGCTCCCGGGGAGGCCCTGTGACGAAAACTCGGTGAAAAGTCATATAAGACGAGGCCTGTTGGACCCCTAATTTTGCACACAACCTTTTAGGGGTACACTAAGATCAATGGAGTCGATGAAATCCGCATTCGGAACTCCTACGAAAATCGACCTTCTTTAAGGGCCAATTTTGGGCTCCCGGGGAGGCCCTGTGACGAAAACTCGGTGAAAAGTCATATAAGACGAGGCCCGTTGGACCCCTAATTTTGCACACATCATTTATGGGGTACACTTAGGTCACTGGAGTCGATGAAATTCCCATTCGGAACTCCTACGAAAATCGACCTTCTGTAAGGGCCAATTTTGGGCTCCCGGGGAGTCCCTGTGACGAAAACTCGGTGAAAAGTCATATAAGACGAGGCCCGTTGGACCCCTAATTTTGCACACATCATTTATGGGGTACACTTAGGTCAATGGAGTCGATGAAATCCGCATTCGGAACTCCTACGAAAATCGAGCTTCTTTAAGGGCCAATTTTGGGCTCCCGGGGAGGCCCTGTGACGAAAACTCGGTCAAAAGTCATATAAGACGAGGCCCGTTGGACCCCTAATTTTGCACACATCATTTATGGGGTACACTTAGGTCAATGGAGTCGATGAAATCCGCATTCGGAACTCCTACGAAAATCGAGCTTCTTTAAGGGCCAATTTTGGGCTCCCGGGGAGGCCCTGTGACGAAAACTCGGTGAAAAGTCATATAAGACGAGGCCCGTTGGACCCCTAATTTTGCACACATCATTTATGGGGTACACTTAGGTCACTGGAGTCGATGAAATTCCCATTCGGAACTCCTACGAAAATCGACCTTCTGTAAGGGCCAATTTTGGGCTCCCGGGGAGGCCCTGTGACGAAAACTCGGTCAAAAGTCATATAAGACGAGGCCCGTTGGACCCCTAATTTTGCACACAACCTTTTAGGGGTACACTAAGATCAATGGAGTCGATGAAATCCGCATTCGGAACTCCTACGAAAATCGACCTTCTTTAAGGGCCAATTTTGGGCTCCCGGGGAGGCCCTGTGACGAAAACTCGGTCAAAAGTCATATAAGACGAGGCCCGTTGGACCCCTAATTTTGCACACATCATTTATGGGGTACAGTTAGGTCAATGGAGTCGATGAAATCCGCATTCGGAACTCCTACGAAAATCGAGCTTCTTTAAGGGCCAATTTTGGGCTCCCGGGGAGGCCCTGTGACGAAAATTCGGTGAAAAGTCATATAAGACGAGGCCCGTTGGACCCCTAATTTTGCACACATCATTTATGGGGTACACTTAGGTCAATGGAGTCGATGAAATCCGCATTCGGAACTCCTACGAAAATCGAGCTTCTTTAAGGGCCAATTTTGGGCTCCCGGGGAGGCCCTGTGACGAAAACTCGGTCAAAAGTCATATAAGACGAGGCCCGTTGGACCCCTAATTTTGCACACAACCTTTTAGGGGTACACTAAGATCAATGGAGTCGATGAAATCCGCATTCGGAACTCCTACGAAAATCGAGCTTCTTTAAGGGCCAATTTTGGGCTCCCGGGGAGGCCCTGTGACGAAAACTCGGTGAAAAGTCATATAAGACGAGGCCCGTTGGACCCCTAATTTTGCACACATCATTTATGGGGTACACTTAGGTCACTGGAGTCGATGAAATTCCCATTCGGAACTCCTACGAAAATCGACCTTCTGTAAGGGCCAATTTTGGGCTCCCGGGGAGGCCCTGTGACGAAAACTCGGTGAAAAGTCATATAAGACGAGGCCTGTTGGACCCCTAATTTTGCACACAACCTTTTAGGGGTACACTAAGATCAATGGAGTCGATGAAATCCGCATTCGGAACTCCTACGAAAATCGACCTTCTTTAAGGGCCAATTTTGGGCTCCCGGGGAGGCCCTGTGACGAAAACTCGGTGAAAAGTCATATAAGACGAGGCCCGTTGGACCCCTAATTTTGCACACATCATTTATGGGGTACACTTAGGTCACTGGAGTCGATGAAATTCCCATTCGGAACTCCTACGAAAATCGACCTTCTGTAAGGGCCAATTTTGGGCTCCCGGGGAGTCCCTGTGACGAAAACTCGGTGAAAAGTCATATAAGACGAGGCCCGTTGGACCCCTAATTTTGCACACATCATTTATGGGGTACACTTAGGTCAATGGAGTCGATGAAATCCGCATTCGGAACTCCTACGAAAATCGAGCTTCTTTAAGGGCCAATTTTGGGCTCCCGGGGAGGCCCTGTGACGAAAACTCGGTCAAAAGTCATATAAGACGAGGCCCGTTGGACCCCTAATTTTGCACACATCATTTATGGGGTACACTTAGGTCAATGGAGTCGATGAAATCCGCATTCGGAACTCCTACGAAAATCGAGCTTCTTTAAGGGCCAATTTTGGGCTCCCGGGGAGGCCCTGTGACGAAAACTCGGTGAAAAGTCATATAAGACGAGTCCCGTTGGACCCCTAATTTTGCACACATCATTTATGGGGTACACTTAGGTCACTGGAGTCGATGAAATTCCCATTCGGAACTCCTACGAAAATCGACCTTCTGTAAGGGCCAATTTTGGGCTCCCGGGGAGGCCCTGTGACGAAAACTCGGTCAAAAGTCATATAAGACGAGGCCCGTTGGACCCCTAATTTTGCACACAACCTTTTAGGGGTACACTAAGATCAATGGAGTCGATGAAATCCGCATTCGGAACTCCTACGAAAATCGACCTTCTTTAAGGGCCAATTTTGGGCTCCCGGGGAGGCCCTGTGACGAAAACTCGGTCAAAAGTCATATAAGACGAGGCCCGTTGGACCCCTAATTTTGCACACATCATTTATGGGGTACAGTTAGGTCAATGGAGTCGATGAAATCCGCATTCGGAACTCCTACGAAAATCGAGCTTCTTTAAGGGCCAATTTTGGGCTCCCGGGGAGGCCCTGTGACGAAAATTCGGTGAAAAGTCATATAAGACGAGGCCCGTTGGACCCCTAATTTTGCACACATCATTTATGGGGTACACTTAGGTCAATGGAGTCGATGAAATCCGCATTCGGAACTCCTACGAAAATCGAGCTTCTTTAAGGGCCAATTTTGGGCTCCCGGGGAGGCCCTGTGACGAAAACTCGGTGAAAAGTCATATAAGACGAGGCCCGTTGGACCCCTAATTTTGCACACATCATTTATGGGGTACACTTAGGTCAATGGAGTCGATGAAATCCGCATTCGGAACTCCTACGAAAATCGAGCTTCTTTAAGGGCCAATTTTGGGCTCCCGGGGAGGCCCTGTGACGAAAACTCGGTGAAAAGTCATATAAGACGACGCCCGTTGGACCCCTAATTTTGCACACAACCTTTTAGGGGTACACTAAGATCAATGGAGTCGATGAAATCCGCATTCGGAACTCCTACGAAAATCGAGCTTCTTTAAGGGCCAATTTTGGGCTCCCGGGGAGGCCCTGTGACGAAAACTCGGTGAAAAGTCATATAAGACGAGGCCCGTTGGACCCCTAATTTTGCACACATCATTTATGGGGTACACTAAGATCAATGGAGTCGATGAAATCCGCATTCGGAACTCCTACGAAAATCGAGCTTCTTTAAGGTCCAATTTTGGGCTCCCGGGGAGGCCCTGTGACGAAAACTCGGTGAAAAGTCATATAAGACGAGGCCCGTTGGACCCCTAATTTTGCACACATCATTTATGGGGTACACTTAGGTCAATGGAGTCGATGAAATCCGCATTCGGAACTCCTACGAAAATCGAGCTTCTTTAAGGGCCAATTTTGGGCTCCCGGGGAGGCCCTGTGACGAAAACTCGGTGAAAAGTCATATAAGACGACGCCCGTTGGACCCCTAATTTTGCACACAACCTTTTAGGGGTACACTAAGATCAATGGAGTCGATGAAATCCGCATTCGGAACTCCTACGAAAATCGAGCTTCTTTAAGGGCCAATTTTGGGCTCCCGGGGAGGCCCTGTGACGAAAACTCGGTGAAAAGTCATATAAGACGAGGCCCGTTGGACCCCTAATTTTGCACACATCATTTATGGGGTACACTTAGGTCACTGGAGTCGATGAAATTCCCATTCGGAACTCCTACGAAAATCGACCTTCTGTAAGGGCCAATTTTGGGCTCCCGGGGAGGCCCTGTGACGAAAACTCGGTCAAAAGTCA
This sequence comes from Oxyria digyna, assembly GCA_029168935.1. NCBI lineage: Eukaryota > Viridiplantae > Streptophyta > Magnoliopsida > Caryophyllales > Polygonaceae > Oxyria > Oxyria digyna. The sequence goes on along the minus strand of JAPVLV010000001.1, from coordinate 147,145 downwards.
TATAAGACGAGGCCCGTTGGACCCCTAATTTTGCACACAACCTTTTAGGGGTACACTAAGATCAATGGAGTCGATGAAATCCGCATTCGGAACTCCTACGAAAATCGAGCTTCTTTAAGGGCCAATTTTGGGCTCCCGGGGAGGCCCTGTGACGAAAACTCGGTGAAAAGTCATATAAGACGAAGCCCGTTGGACCCCTAATTTTGCACACATCATTTATGGGGTACACTTAGGTCACTGGAGTCGATGAAATTCCCATTCGGAACTCCTACGAAAATCGACCTTCTGTAAGGGCCAATTTTGGGCTCCCGGGGAGGCCCTGTGACGAAAACTCGGTCAAAAGTCATATAAGACGAGGCCTGTTGGACCCCTAATTTTGCACACAACCTTTTAGGGGTACACTAAGATCAATGGAGTCGATGAAATCCGCATTCGGAACTCCTACGAAAATCGACCTTCTTTAAGGGCCAATTTTGGGCTCCCGGGGAGGCCCTGTGACGAAAACTCGGTGAAAAGTCATATAAGACGAGGCCCGTTGGACCCCTAATTTTGCACACATCATTTATGGGGTACACTTAGGTCACTGGAGTCGATGAAATTCCCATTCGGAACTCCTACGAAAATCGACCTTCTGTAAGGGCCAATTTTGGGCTCCCGGGGAGGCCCTGTGACGAAAACTCGGTGAAAAGTCATATAAGACGAGGCCCGTTGGACCCCTAATTTTGCACACATCATTTATGGGGTACACTTAGGTCAACGGAGTCGATGAAATCCGCATTCGGAACTCCTACGAAAATCGAGCTTCTTTAAGGGCCAATTTTGGGCTCCCGGGGAGGCCCTGTGACGAAAACTCGGTCAAAAGTCATATAAGACGAGGCCCGTTGGACCCCTAATTTTGCACACATCATTTATGGGGTACACTTAGGTCAATGGAGTCGATGAAATCCGCATTCGGAACTCCTACGAAAATCGAGCTTCTTTAAGGGCCAATTTTGGGCTCCCGGGGAGGCCCTGTGACGAAAACTCGGTCAAAAGTCATATAAGACGAGGCCCGTTGGACCCCTAATTTTGCACACATCATTTATGGGGTACAGTTAGGTCAATGGAGTCGATGAAATCCGCATTCGGAACTCCTACGAAAATCGAGCTTCTTTAAGGGCCAATTTTGGGCTCCCGGGGAGGCCCTGTGACGAAAACTCGGTGAAAAGTCATATAAGACGAGGCCCGTTGGACCCCTAATTTTGCACACATCATTTATGGGGTACACTTAGGTCAATGGAGTCGATGAAATCCGCATTCGGAACTCCTACGAAAATCGAGCTTCTTTAAGGGCCAATTTTGGGCTCCCGGGGAGGCCCTGTGACGAAAACTCGGTGAAAAGTCATATAAGACGACGCCCGTTGGACCCCTAATTTTGCACACAACCTTTTAGGGGTACACTTAGGTCAATGGAGTCGATGAAATCCGCATTCGGAACTCCTACGAAAATCGAGCTTCTTTAAGGGCCAATTTTGGGCTCCCGGGGAGGCCCTGTGACGAAAACTCGGTGAAAAGTCATATAAGACGAGGCCCGTTGGACCCCTAATTTTGCACACATCATTTATGGGGTACACTTAGGTCACTGGAGTCGATGAAATTCCCATTCGGAACTCCTACGAAAATCGACCTTCTGTAAGGGCCAATTTTGGGCTCCCGGGGAGGCCCTGTGACGAAAACTCGGTCAAAAGTCATATAAGACGAGGCCCGTTGGACCCCTAATTTTGCACACAACCTTTTAGGGGTACACTAAGATCAATGGAGTCGATGAAATCCGCATTCGGAACTCCTACGAAAATCGAGCTTCTTTAAGGTCCAATTTTGGGCTCCCGGGGAGGCCCTGTGACGAAAACTCGGTGAAAAGTCATATAAGACGAGGCCCGTTGGACCCCTAATTTTGCACACATCATTTATGGGGTACACTTAGGTCAATGGAGTCGATGAAATCCGCATTCGGAACTCCTACGAAAATCGAGCTTCTTTAAGGGCCAATTTTGGGCTCCCGGGGAGGCCCTGTGACGAAAACTCGGTGAAAAGTCATATAAGACGACGCCCGTTGGACCCCTAATTTTGCACACAACCTTTTAGGGGTACACTAAGATCAATGGAGTCGATGAAATCCGCATTCGGAACTCCTACGAAAATCGACCTTCTTTAAGGGCCAATTTTGGGCTCCCGGGGAGGCCCTGTGACGAAAACTCGGTCAAAAGTCATATAAGACGAGGCCCGTTGGACCCCTAATTTTGCACACATCATTTATGGGGTACACTTAGGTCAATGGAGTCGATGAAATCCGCATTCGGAACTCCTACGAAAATCGAGCTTCTTTAAGGGCCAATTTTGGGCTCCCGGGGAGGCCCTGTGACGAAAACTCGGTGAAAAGTCATATAAGACGAGGCCCGTTGGACCCCTAATTTTGCACACAACCTTTTAGGGGTACACTAAGATCAATGGAGTCGATGAAATCCGCATTCGGAACTCCTACGAAAATCGAGCTTCTTTAAGGGCCAATTTTGGGCTCCCGGGGAGGCCCTGTGACGAAAACTCGGTGAAAAGTCATATAAGACGAGGCCCGTTGGACCCCTAATTTTGCACACAACCTTTTAGGGATACACTAAGATCAATGGAGTCGATGAAATCCGCATTCGGAACTCCTACGAAAATCGACCTTCTTTAAGGGCCAATTTTGGGCTCCCGGGGAGGCCCTGTGACGAAAACTCGGTGAAAAGTCATATAAGACGAGGCCCGTTGGACCCCTAATTTTGCACACATCATTTATGGGGTACACTTAGGTCACTGGAGTCGATGAAATTCCCATTCGGAACTCCTACGAAAATCGACCTTCTGTAAGGGCCAATTTTGGGCTCCCGGGGAGGCCCTGTGACGAAAACTCGGTGAAAAGTCATATAAGACGAGGCCCGTTGGACCCCTAATTTTGCACACATCATTTATGGGGTACACTTAGGTCAATGGAGTCGATGAAATCCGCATTCGGAACTCCTACGAAAATCGAGCTTCTTTAAGGGCCAATTTTGGGCTCCCGGGGAGGCCCTGTGACGAAAACTCGGTGAAAAGTCATATAAGACGAGGCCCGTTGGACCCCTAATTTTGCACACAACCTTTTAGGGGTACACTAAGATCAATGGAGTCGATGAAATCCGCATTCGGAACTCCTACGAAAATCGAGCTTCTTTAAGGTCCAATTTTGGGCTCCCGGGGAGGCCCTGTGACGAAAACTCGGTGAAAAGTCATATAAGACGAGGCCCGTTGGACCCCTAATTTTGCACACATCATTTATGGGGTACACTTAGGTCAATGGAGTCGATGAAATCCGCATTCGGAACTCCTACGAAAATCGAGCTTCTTTAAGGGCCAATTTTGGGCTCCCGGGGAGGCCCTGTGACGAAAACTCGATGAAAAGTCATATAAGACGACGCCCGTTGGACCCCTAATTTTGCACACAACCTTTTAGGGGTACACTAAGATCAATGGAGTCGATGAAATCCGCATTCGGAACTCCTACGAAAATCGAGCTTCTTTAAGGGCCAATTTTGGGCTCCCGGGGAGGCCCTGTGACGAAAACTCGGTGAAAAGTCATATAAGACGAGGCCCGTTGGACCCCTAATTTTGCACACATCATTTATGGGGTACACTTAGGTCACTGGAGTCGATGAAATTCCCATTCGGAACTCCTACGAAAATCGACCTTCTGTAAGGGCCAATTTTGGGCTCCCGGGGAGGCCCTGTGACGAAAACTCGGTCAAAAGTCATATAAGACGAGGCCCGTTGGACCCCTAATTTTGCACACATCATTTATGGGGTACACTTAGGTCAATGGAGTCGATGAAATCCGCATTCGGAACTCCTACGAAAATCGAGCTTCTTTAAGGGCCAATTTTGGGCTCCCGGGGAGGCCCTGTGACGAAAACTCGGTGAAAAGTCATATAAGACGAGGCCCGTTGGACCCCTAATTTTGCACACATCATTTATGGGGTACACTTAGGTCAATGGAGTCGATGAAATCCGCATTCGGAACTCCTACGAAAATCGAGCTTCTGTAAGGGCCAATTTTGGGCTCCCGGGGAGGCCCTGTGACGAAAACTCGGTCAAAAGTCATATAAGACGAGGCCTGTTGGACCCCTAATTTTGCACACAACCTTTTAGGGGTACACTAAGATCAATGGAGTCGATGAAATCCGCATTCGGAACTCCTACGAAAATCGAGCTTCTTTAAGGGCCAATTTTGGGCTCCCGGGGAGGCCCTGTGACGAAAACTCGGTCAAAAGTCATATAAGACGAGGCCTGTTGGACCCCTAATTTTGCACACAACCTTTTAGGGGTACACTAAGATCAATGGAGTCGATGAAATCCGCATTCGGAACTCCTACGAAAATCGAGCTTCTTTAAGGGCCAATTTTGGGCTCCCGGGGAGGCCCTGTGACGAAAACTCGGTGAAAAGTCATATAAGACGAGGCCTGTTGGACCCCTAATTTTGCACACAACCTTTTAGGGGTACACTAAGATCAATGGAGTCGATGAAATCCGCATTCGGAACTCCTACGAAAATCGAGCTTCTGTAAGGGCCAATTTTGGGCTCCCGGGGAGGCCCTGTGACGAAAACTCGGTCAAAAGTCATATAAGACGAGGCCCGTTGGACCCCTAATTTTGCACACATCATTTATGGGGTACACTTAGGTCAATGGAGTCGATGAAATCCGCATTCGGAACTCCTACGAAAATCGAGCTTCTTTAAGGGCCAATTTTGGGCTCCCGGGGAGGCCCTGTGACGAAAACTCGGTGAAAAGTCATATAAGACGAGGCCCGTTGGACCCCTAATTTTGCACACAACCTTTTAGGGGTACACTAAGATCAATGGAGTCGATGAAATCCGCATTCGGAACTCCTACGAAAATCGAGCTTCTTTAAGGGCCAATTTTGGGCTCCCGGGGAGGCCCTGTGACGAAAACTCGGTGAAAAGTCATATAAGACGAGGCCCGTTGGACCCCTAATTTTGCACACAACCTTTTAGGGATACACTAAGATCAATGGAGTCGATGAAATCCGCATTCGGAACTCCTACGAAAATCGACCTTCTTTAAGGGCCAATTTTGGGCTCCCGGGGAGGCCCTGTGACGAAAACTCGGTCAAAAGTCATATAAGACGAGGCCCGTTGGACCCCTAATTTTGCACACAACCTTTTAGGGGTACACTAAGATCAATGGAGTCGATGAAATCCGCATTCGGAACTCCTACGAAAATCGACCTTCTTTAAGGGCCAATTTTGGGCTCCCGGGGAGGCCCTGTGACGAAAACTCGGTCAAAAGTCATATAAGACGAGGCCCGTTGGACCCCTAATTTTGCACACATCATTTATGGGGTACAGTTAGGTCAATGGAGTCGATGAAATCCGCATTCGGAACTCCTACGAAAATCGAGCTTCTTTAAGGGCCAATTTTGGGCTCCCGGGGAGGCCCTGTGACGAAAACTCGGTGAAAAGTCATATAAGACGAGGCCCGTTGGACCCCTAATTTTGCACACATCATTTATGGGGTACACTTAGGTCAATGGAGTCGATGAAATCCGCATTCGGAACTCCTACGAAAATCGAGCTTCTTTAAGGGCCAATTTTGGGCTCCCGGGGAGGCCCTGTGACGAAAACTCGGTGAAAAGTCATATAAGACGACGCCCGTTGGACCCCTAATTTTGCACACAACCTTTTAGGGGTACACTAAGATCAATGGAGTCGATGAAATCCGCATTCGGAACTCCTACGAAAATCGAGCTTCTTTAAGGGCCAATTTTGGGCTCCCGGGGAGGCCCTGTGACGAAAACTCGGTGAAAAGTCATATAAGACGAGGCCCGTTGGACCCCTAATTTTGCACACATCATTTATGGGGTACACTTAGGTCACTGGAGTCGATGAAATTCCCATTCGGAACTCCTACGAAAATCGACCTTCTGTAAGGGCCAATTTTGGGCTCCCGGGGAGGCCCTGTGACGAAAACTCGGTCAAAAGTCATATAAGACGAGGCCCGTTGGACCCCTAATTTTGCACACAACCTTTTAGGGGTACACTAAGATCAATGGAGTCGATGAAATCCGCATTCGGAACTCCTACGAAAATCGAGCTTCTTTAAGGTCCAATTTTGGGCTCCCGGGGAGGCCCTGTGACGAAAACTCGGTGAAAAGTCATATAAGACGAGGCCCGTTGGACCCCTAATTTTGCACACATCATTTATGGGGTACACTTAGGTCAATGGAGTCGATGAAATCCGCATTCGGAACTCCTACGAAAATCGAGCTTCTTTAAGGGCCAATTTTGGGCTCCCGGGGAGGCCCTGTGACGAAAACTCGGTGAAAAGTCATATAAGACGACGCCCGTTGGACCCCTAATTTTGCACACAACCTTTTAGGGGTACACTAAGATCAATGGAGTCGATGAAATCCGCATTCGGAACTCCTACGAAAATCGACCTTCTTTAAGGGCCAATTTTGGGCTCCCGGGGAGGCCCTGTGACGAAAACTCGGTCAAAAGTCATATAAGACGAGGCCCGTTGGACCCCTAATTTTGCACACATCATTTATGGGGTACACTTAGGTCAATGGAGTCGATGAAATCCGCATTCGGAACTCCTACGAAAATCGAGCTTCTTTAAGGGCCAATTTTGGGCTCCCGGGGAGGCCCTGTGACGAAAACTCGGTGAAAAGTCATATAAGACGAGGCCCGTTGGACCCCTAATTTTGCACACAACCTTTTAGGGGTACACTAAGATCAATGGAGTCGATGAAATCCGCATTCGGAACTCCTACGAAAATCGAGCTTCTTTAAGGGCCAATTTTGGGCTCCCGGGGAGGCCCTGTGACGAAAACTCGGTGAAAAGTCATATAAGACGAGGCCCGTTGGACCCCTAATTTTGCACACAACCTTTTAGGGATACACTAAGATCAATGGAGTCGATGAAATCCGCATTCGGAACTCCTACGAAAATCGACCTTCTTTAAGGGCCAATTTTGGGCTCCCGGGGAGGCCCTGTGACGAAAACTCGGTGAAAAGTCATATAAGACGAGGCCCGTTGGACCCCTAATTTTGCACACATCATTTATGGGGTACACTTAGGTCACTGGAGTCGATGAAATTCCCATTCGGAACTCCTACGAAAATCGACCTTCTGTAAGGGCCAATTTTGGGCTCCCGGGGAGGCCCTGTGACGAAAACTCGGTGAAAAGTCATATAAGACGAGGCCCGTTGGACCCCTAATTTTGCACACATCATTTATGGGGTACACTTAGGTCAATGGAGTCGATGAAATCCGCATTCGGAACTCCTACGAAAATCGAGCTTCTTTAAGGGCCAATTTTGGGCTCCCGGGGAGGCCCTGTGACGAAAACTCGGTGAAAAGTCATATAAGACGAGGCCCGTTGGACCCCTAATTTTGCACACAACCTTTTAGGGGTACACTAAGATCAATGGAGTCGATGAAATCCGCATTCGGAACTCCTACGAAAATCGACCTTCTTTAAGGGCCAATTTTGGGCTCCCGGGGAGGCCCTGTGACGAAAACTCGGTGAAAAGTCATATAAGACGAGGCCCGTTGGACCCCTAATTTTGCACACATCATTTATGGGGTACACTTAGGTCACTGGAGTCGATGAAATTCCCATTCGGAACTCCTACGAAAATCGACCTTCTGTAAGGGCCAATTTTGGGCTCCCGGGGAGGCCCTGTGACGAAAACTCGGTGAAAAGTCATATAAGACGAGGCCCGTTGGACCCCTAATTTTGCACACATCATTTATGGGGTACACTTAGGTCACTGGAGTCGATGAAATTCCCATTCGGAACTCCTACGAAAATCGACCTTCTGTAAGGGCCAATTTTGGGCTCCCGGGGAGGCCCTGTGACGAAAACTCGGTCAAAAGTCATATAAGACGAGGCCCGTTGGACCCCTAATTTTGCACACAACCTTTTAGGGGTACACTAAGATCAATGGAGTCGATGAAATCCGCATTCGGAACTCCTACGAAAATCGAGCTTCTTTAAGGGCCAATTTTGGGCTCCCGGGGAGGCCCTGTGACGAAAACTCGGTGAAAAGTCATATAAGACGAGGCCCGTTGGACCCCTAATTTTGCACACATCATTTATGGGGTACACTTAGGTCACTGGAGTCGATGAAATTCCCATTCGGAACTCCTACGAAAATCGACCTTCTGTAAGGGCCAATTTTGGGCTCCCGGGGAGGCCCTGTGACGAAAACTCGGTCAAAAGTCATATAAGACGAGGCCTGTTGGACCCCTAATTTTGCACACAACCTTTTAGGGGTACACTAAGATCAATGGAGTCGATGAAATCCGCATTCGGAACTCCTACGAAAATCGACCTTCTTTAAGGGCCAATTTTGGGCTCCCGGGGAGGCCCTGTGACGAAAACTCGGTGAAAAGTCATATAAGACGAGGCCCGTTGGACCCCTAATTTTGCACACATCATTTATGGGGTACACTTAGGTCAATGGAGTCGATGAAATCCGCATTCGGAACTCCTACGAAAATCGAGCTTCTTTAAGGGCCAATTTTGGGCTCCCGGGGAGGCCCTGTGACGAAAACTCGGTGAAAAGTCATATAAGACGAGGCCCGTTGGACCCCTAATTTTGCACACAACCTTTTAGGGGTACACTAAGATCAATGGAGTCGATGAAATCCGCATTCGGAACTCCTACGAAAATCGAGCTTCTTTAAGGGCCAATTTTGGGCTCCCGGGGAGGCCCTGTGACGAAAACTCGGTGAAAAGTCATATAAGACGAGGCCCGTTGGACCCCTAATTTTGCACACAACCTTTTAGGGATACACTAAGATCAATGGAGTCGATGAAATCCGCATTCGGAACTCCTACGAAAATCGACCTTCTTTAAGGGCCAATTTTGGGCTCCCGGGGAGGCCCTGTGACGAAAACTCGGTGAAAAGTCATATAAGACGAGGCCCGTTGGACCCCTAATTTTGCACACATCATTTATGGGGTACACTTAGGTCACTGGAGTCGATGAAATTCCCATTCGGAACTCCTACGAAAATCGACCTTCTGTAAGGGCCAATTTTGGGCTCCCGGGGAGGCCCTGTGACGAAAACTCGGTCAAAAGTCATATAAGACGAGGCCTGTTGGACCCCTAATTTTGCACACAACCTTTTAGGGGTACACTAAGATCAATGGAGTCGATGAAATCCGCATTCGGAACTCCTACGAAAATCGACCTTCTTTAAGGGCCAATTTTGGGCTCCCGGGGAGGCCCTGTGACGAAAACTCGGTGAAAAGTCATATAAGACGAGGCCCGTTGGACCCCTAATTTTGCACACATCATTTATGGGGTACACTTAGGTCACTGGAGTCGATGAAATTCCCATTCGGAACTCCTACGAAAATCGACCTTCTGTAAGGGCCAATTTTGGGCTCCCGGGGAGGCCCTGTGACGAAAACTCGGTGAAAAGTCATATAAGACGAGGCCCGTTGGACCCCTAATTTTGCACACATCATTTATGGGGTACACTTAGGTCAACGGAGTCGATGAAATCCGCATTCGGAACTCCTACGAAAATCGAGCTTCTTTAAGGGCCAATTTTGGGCTCCCGGGGAGGCCCTGTGACGAAAACTCGGTCAAAAGTCATATAAGACGAGGCCCGTTGGACCCCTAATTTTGCACACATCATTTATGGGGTACACTTAGGTCAATGGAGTCGATGAAATCCGCATTCGGAACTCCTACGAAAATCGAGCTTCTTTAAGGGCCAATTTTGGGCTCCCGGGGAGGCCCTGTGACGAAAACTCGGTCAAAAGTCATATAAGACGAGGCCCGTTGGACCCCTAATTTTGCACACATCATTTATGGGGTACAGTTAGGTCAATGGAGTCGATGAAATCCGCATTCGGAACTCCTACGAAAATCGAGCTTCTTTAAGGGCCAATTTTGGGCTCCCGGGGAGGCCCTGTGACGAAAACTCGGTGAAAAGTCATATAAGACGAGGCCCGTTGGACCCCTAATTTTGCACACATCATTTATGGGGTACACTTAGGTCAATGGAGTCGATGAAATCCGCATTCGGAACTCCTACGAAAATCGAGCTTCTTTAAGGGCCAATTTTGGGCTCCCGGGGAGGCCCTGTGACGAAAACTCGGTGAAAAGTCATATAAGACGACGCCCGTTGGACCCCTAATTTTGCACACAACCTTTTAGGGGTACACTTAGGTCAATGGAGTCGATGAAATCCGCATTCGGAACTCCTACGAAAATCGAGCTTCTTTAAGGGCCAATTTTGGGCTCCCGGGGAGGCCCTGTGACGAAAACTCGGTGAAAAGTCATATAAGACGAGGCCCGTTGGACCCCTAATTTTGCACACATCATTTATGGGGTACACTTAGGTCACTGGAGTCGATGAAATTCCCATTCGGAACTCCTACGAAAATCGACCTTCTGTAAGGGCCAATTTTGGGCTCCCGGGGAGGCCCTGTGACGAAAACTCGGTCAAAAGTCATATAAGACGAGGCCCGTTGGACCCCTAATTTTGCACACAACCTTTTAGGGGTACACTAAGATCAATGGAGTCGATGAAATCCGCATTCGGAACTCCTACGAAAATCGAGCTTCTTTAAGGTCCAATTTTGGGCTCCCGGGGAGGCCCTGTGACGAAAACTCGGTGAAAAGTCATATAAGACGAGGCCCGTTGGACCCCTAATTTTGCACACATCATTTATGGGGTACACTTAGGTCAATGGAGTCGATGAAATCCGCATTCGGAACTCCTACGAAAATCGAGCTTCTTTAAGGGCCAATTTTGGGCTCCCGGGGAGGCCCTGTGACGAAAACTCGGTGAAAAGTCATATAAGACGACGCCCGTTGGACCCCTAATTTTGCACACAACCTTTTAGGGGTACACTAAGATCAATGGAGTCGATGAAATCCGCATTCGGAACTCCTACGAAAATCGACCTTCTTTAAGGGCCAATTTTGGGCTCCCGGGGAGGCCCTGTGACGAAAACTCGGTCAAAAGTCATATAAGACGAGGCCCGTTGGACCCCTAATTTTGCACACATCATTTATGGGGTACACTTAGGTCAATGGAGTCGATGAAATCCGCATTCGGAACTCCTACGAAAATCGAGCTTCTTTAAGGGCCAATTTTGGGCTCCCGGGGAGGCCCTGTGACGAAAACTCGGTGAAAAGTCATATAAGACGAGGCCCGTTGGACCCCTAATTTTGCACACAACCTTTTAGGGGTACACTAAGATCAATGGAGTCGATGAAATCCGCATTCGGAACTCCTACGAAAATCGAGCTTCTTTAAGGGCCAATTTTGGGCTCCCGGGGAGGCCCTGTGACGAAAACTCGGTGAAAAGTCATATAAGACGAGGCCCGTTGGACCCCTAATTTTGCACACAACCTTTTAGGGATACACTAAGATCAATGGAGTCGATGAAATCCGCATTCGGAACTCCTACGAAAATCGACCTTCTTTAAGGGCCAATTTTGGGCTCCCGGGGAGGCCCTGTGACGAAAACTCGGTGAAAAGTCATATAAGACGAGGCCCGTTGGACCCCTAATTTTGCACACATCATTTATGGGGTACACTTAGGTCACTGGAGTCGATGAAATTCCCATTCGGAACTCCTACGAAAATCGACCTTCTGTAAGGGCCAATTTTGGGCTCCCGGGGAGGCCCTGTGACGAAAACTCGGTGAAAAGTCATATAAGACGAGGCCCGTTGGACCCCTAATTTTGCACACATCATTTATGGGGTACACTTAGGTCAATGGAGTCGATGAAATCCGCATTCGGAACTCCTACGAAAATCGAGCTTCTTTAAGGGCCAATTTTGGGCTCCCGGGGAGGCCCTGTGACGAAAACTCGGTGAAAAGTCATATAAGACGAGGCCCGTTGGACCCCTAATTTTGCACACAACCTTTTAGGGGTACACTAAGATCAATGGAGTCGATGAAATCCGCATTCGGAACTCCTACGAAAATCGAGCTTCTTTAAGGTCCAATTTTGGGCTCCCGGGGAGGCCCTGTGACGAAAACTCGGTGAAAAGTCATATAAGACGAGGCCCGTTGGACCCCTAATTTTGCACACATCATTTATGGGGTACACTTAGGTCAATGGAGTCGATGAAATCCGCATTCGGAACTCCTACGAAAATCGAGCTTCTTTAAGGGCCAATTTTGGGCTCCCGGGGAGGCCCTGTGACGAAAACTCGGTGAAAAGTCATATAAGACGACGCCCGTTGGACCCCTAATTTTGCACACAACCTTTTAGGGGTACACTAAGATCAATGGAGTCGATGAAATCCGCATTCGGAACTCCTACGAAAATCGACCTTCTTTAAGGGCCAATTTTGGGCTCCCGGGGAGGCCCTGTGACGAAAACTCGGTCAAAAGTCATATAAGACGAGGCCCGTTGGACCCCTAATTTTGCACACATCATTTATGGGGTACACTTAGGTCACTGGAGTCGATGAAATTCCCATTCGGAACTCCTACGAAAATCGACCTTCTGTAAGGGCCAATTTTGGGCTCCCGGGGAGGCCCTGTGACGAAAACTCGGTCAAAAGTCATATAAGACGAGGCCCGTTGGACCCCTAATTTTGCACACATCATTTATGGGGTACACTTAGGTCAATGGAGTCGATGAAATCCGCATTCGGAACTCCTACGAAAATCGAGCTTCTTTAAGGGCCAATTTTGGGCTCCCGGGGAGGCCCTGTGACGAAAACTCGGTGAAAAGTCATATAAGACGAGGCCCGTTGGACCCCTAATTTTGCACACATCATTTATGGGGTACACTTAGGTCAATGGAGTCGATGAAATCCGCATTCGGAACTCCTACGAAAATCGAGCTTCTGTAAGGGCCAATTTTGGGCTCCCGGGGAGGCCCTGTGACGAAAACTCGGTCAAAAGTCATATAAGACGAGGCCTGTTGGACCCCTAATTTTGCACACAACCTTTTAGGGGTACACTAAGATCAATGGAGTCGATGAAATCCGCATTCGGAACTCCTACGAAAATCGAGCTTCTTTAAGGGCCAATTTTGGGCTCCCGGGGAGGCCCTGTGACGAAAACTCGGTCAAAAGTCATATAAGACGAGGCCTGTTGGACCCCTAATTTTGCACACAACCTTTTAGGGGTACACTAAGATCAATGGAGTCGATGAAATCCGCATTCGGAACTCCTACGAAAATCGAGCTTCTTTAAGGGCCAATTTTGGGCTCCCGGGGAGGCCCTGTGACGAAAACTCGGTGAAAAGTCATATAAGACGAGGCCTGTTGGACCCCTAATTTTGCACACAACCTTTTAGGGGTACACTAAGATCAATGGAGTCGATGAAATCCGCATTCGGAACTCCTACGAAAATCGAGCTTCTGTAAGGGCCAATTTTGGGCTCCCGGGGAGGCCCTGTGACGAAAACTCGGTCAAAAGTCATATAAGACGAGGCCCGTTGGACCCCTAATTTTGCACACATCATTTATGGGGTACACTTAGGTCAATGGAGTCGATGAAATCCGCATTCGGAACTCCTACGAAAATCGAGCTTCTTTAAGGGCCAATTTTGGGCTCCCGGGGAGGCCCTGTGACGAAAACTCGGTGAAAAGTCATATAAGACGAGGCCCGTTGGACCCCTAATTTTGCACACAACCTTTTAGGGGTACACTAAGATCAATGGAGTCGATGAAATCCGCATTCGGAACTCCTACGAAAATCGAGCTTCTTTAAGGGCCAATTTTGGGCTCCCGGGGAGGCCCTGTGACGAAAACTCGGTGAAAAGTCATATAAGACGAGGCCCGTTGGACCCCTAATTTTGCACACAACCTTTTAGGGATACACTAAGATCAATGGAGTCGATGAAATCCGCATTCGGAACTCCTACGAAAATCGACCTTCTTTAAGGGCCAATTTTGGGCTCCCGGGGAGGCCCTGTGACGAAAACTCGGTCAAAAGTCATATAAGACGAGGCCCGTTGGACCCCTAATTTTGCACACAACCTTTTAGGGGTACACTAAGATCAATGGAGTCGATGAAATCCGCATTCGGAACTCCTACGAAAATCGACCTTCTTTAAGGGCCAATTTTGGGCTCCCGGGGAGGCCCTGTGACGAAAACTCGGTCAAAAGTCATATAAGACGAGGCCCGTTGGACCCCTAATTTTGCACACATCATTTATGGGGTACAGTTAGGTCAATGGAGTCGATGAAATCCGCATTCGGAACTCCTACGAAAATCGAGCTTCTTTAAGGGCCAATTTTGGGCTCCCGGGGAGGCCCTGTGACGAAAACTCGGTGAAAAGTCATATAAGACGAGGCCCGTTGGACCCCTAATTTTGCACACATCATTTATGGGGTACACTTAGGTCAATGGAGTCGATGAAATCCGCATTCGGAACTCCTACGAAAATCGAGCTTCTTTAAGGGCCAATTTTGGGCTCCCGGGGAGGCCCTGTGACGAAAACTCGGTGAAAAGTCATATAAGACGACGCCCGTTGGACCCCTAATTTTGCACACAACCTTTTAGGGGTACACTAAGATCAATGGAGTCGATGAAATCCGCATTCGGAACTCCTACGAAAATCGAGCTTCTTTAAGGGCCAATTTTGGGCTCCCGGGGAGGCCCTGTGACGAAAACTCGGTGAAAAGTCATATAAGACGAGGCCCGTTGGACCCCTAATTTTGCACACATCATTTATGGGGTACACTTAGGTCACTGGAGTCGATGAAATTCCCATTCGGAACTCCTACGAAAATCGACCTTCTGTAAGGGCCAATTTTGGGCTCCCGGGGAGGCCCTGTGACGAAAACTCGGTCAAAAGTCATATAAGACGAGGCCCGTTGGACCCCTAATTTTGCACACAACCTTTTAGGGGTACACTAAGATCAATGGAGTCGATGAAATCCGCATTCGGAACTCCTACGAAAATCGAGCTTCTTTAAGGGCCAATTTTGGGCTCCCGGGGAGGCCCTGTGACGAAAACTCGGTGAAAAGTCATATAAGACGAGGCCCGTTGGACCCCTAATTTTGCACACATCATTTATGGGGTACACTTAGGTCAATGGAGTCGATGAAATCCGCATTCGGAACTCCTACGAAAATCGAGCTTCTTTAAGGGCCAATTTTGGGCTCCCGGGGAGGCCCTGTGACGAAAACTCGGTGAAAAGTCATATAAGACGACGCCCGTTGGACCCCTAATTTTGCACACAACCTTTTAGGGGTACACTAAGATCAATGGAGTCGATGAAATCCGCATTCGGAACTCCTACGAAAATCGACCTTCTTTAAGGGCCAATTTTGGGCTCCCGGGGAGGCCCTGTGACGAAAACTCGGTCAAAAGTCATATAAGACGAGGCCCGTTGGACCCCTAATTTTGCACACATCATTTATGGGGTACACTTAGGTCAATGGAGTCGATGAAATCCGCATTCGGAACTCCTACGAAAATCGAGCTTCTTTAAGGGCCAATTTTGGGCTCCCGGGGAGGCCCTGTGACGAAAACTCGGTGAAAAGTCATATAAGACGAGGCCCGTTGGACCCCTAATTTTGCACACAACCTTTTAGGGGTACACTAAGATCAATGGAGTCGATGAAATCCGCATTCGGAACTCCTACGAAAATCGAGCTTCTTTAAGGGCCAATTTTGGGCTCCCGGGGAGGCCCTGTGACGAAAACTCGGTGAAAAGTCATATAAGACGAGGCCCGTTGGACCCCTAATTTTGCACACAACCTTTTAGGGATACACTAAGATCAATGGAGTCGATGAAATCCGCATTCGGAACTCCTACGAAAATCGACCTTCTTTAAGGGCCAATTTTGGGCTCCCGGGGAGGCCCTGTGACGAAAACTCGGTGAAAAGTCATATAAGACGAGGCCCGTTGGACCCCTAATTTTGCACACATCATTTATGGGGTACACTTAGGTCACTGGAGTCGATGAAATTCCCATTCGGAACTCCTACGAAAATCGACCTTCTGTAAGGGCCAATTTTGGGCTCCCGGGGAGGCCCTGTGACGAAAACTCGGTGAAAAGTCATATAAGACGAGGCCCGTTGGACCCCTAATTTTGCACACATCATTTATGGGGTACACTTAGGTCAATGGAGTCGATGAAATCCGCATTCGGAACTCCTACGAAAATCGAGCTTCTTTAAGGGCCAATTTTGGGCTCCCGGGGAGGCCCTGTGACGAAAACTCGGTGAAAAGTCATATAAGACGAGGCCCGTTGGACCCCTAATTTTGCACACAACCTTTTAGGGGTACACTAAGATCAATGGAGTCGATGAAATCCGCATTCGGAACTCCTACGAAAATCGACCTTCTTTAAGGGCCAATTTTGGGCTCCCGGGGAGGCCCTGTGACGAAAACTCGGTGAAAAGTCATATAAGACGAGGCCCGTTGGACCCCTAATTTTGCACACATCATTTATGGGGTACACTTAGGTCACTGGAGTCGATGAAATTCCCATTCGGAACTCCTACGAAAATCGACCTTCTGTAAGGGCCAATTTTGGGCTCCCGGGGAGGCCCTGTGACGAAAACTCGGTGAAAAGTCATATAAGACGAGGCCCGTTGGACCCCTAATTTTGCACACATCATTTATGGGGTACACTTAGGTCACTGGAGTCGATGAAATTCCCATTCGGAACTCCTACGAAAATCGACCTTCTGTAAGGGCCAATTTTGGGCTCCCGGGGAGGCCCTGTGACGAAAACTCGGTCAAAAGTCATATAAGACGAGGCCCGTTGGACCCCTAATTTTGCACACAACCTTTTAGGGGTACACTAAGATCAATGGAGTCGATGAAATCCGCATTCGGAACTCCTACGAAAATCGAGCTTCTTTAAGGGCCAATTTTGGGCTCCCGGGGAGGCCCTGTGACGAAAACTCGGTGAAAAGTCATATAAGACGAGGCCCGTTGGACCCCTAATTTTGCACACATCATTTATGGGGTACACTTAGGTCACTGGAGTCGATGAAATTCCCATTCGGAACTCCTACGAAAATCGACCTTCTGTAAGGGCCAATTTTGGGCTCCCGGGGAGGCCCTGTGACGAAAACTCGGTCAAAAGTCATATAAGACGAGGCCTGTTGGACCCCTAATTTTGCACACAACCTTTTAGGGGTACACTAAGATCAATGGAGTCGATGAAATCCGCATTCGGAACTCCTACGAAAATCGACCTTCTTTAAGGGCCAATTTTGGGCTCCCGGGGAGGCCCTGTGACGAAAACTCGGTGAAAAGTCATATAAGACGAGGCCCGTTGGACCCCTAATTTTGCACACATCATTTATGGGGTACACTTAGGTCACTGGAGTCGATGAAATTCCCATTCGGAACTCCTACGAAAATCGACCTTCTGTAAGGGCCAATTTTGGGCTCCCGGGGAGTCCCTGTGACGAAAACTCGGTGAAAAGTCATATAAGACGAGGCCCGTTGGACCCCTAATTTTGCACACATCATTTATGGGGTACACTTAGGTCAATGGAGTCGATGAAATCCGCATTCGGAACTCCTACGAAAATCGAGCTTCTTTAAGGGCCAATTTTGGGCTCCCGGGGAGGCCCTGTGACGAAAACTCGGTCAAAAGTCATATAAGACGAGGCCCGTTGGACCCCTAATTTTGCACACATCATTTATGGGGTACACTTAGGTCAATGGAGTCGATGAAATCCGCATTCGGAACTCCTACGAAAATCGAGCTTCTTTAAGGGCCAATTTTGGGCTCCCGGGGAGGCCCTGTGACGAAAACTCGGTGAAAAGTCATATAAGACGAGGCCCGTTGGACCCCTAATTTTGCACACATCATTTATGGGGTACACTTAGGTCACTGGAGTCGATGAAATTCCCATTCGGAACTCCTACGAAAATCGACCTTCTGTAAGGGCTAATTTTGGGCTCCCGGGGAGGCCCTGTGACGAAAACTCGGTCAAAAGTCATATAAGACGAGGCCCGTTGGACCCCTAATTTTGCACACAACCTTTTAGGGGTACACTAAGATCAATGGAGTCGATGAAATCCGCATTCGGAACTCCTACGAAAATCGACCTTCTTTAAGGGCCAATTTTGGGCTCCCGGGGAGGCCCTGTGACGAAAACTCGGTGAAAAGTCATATAAGACGAGGCCCGTTGGACCCCTAATTTTGCACACATCATTTATGGGGTACACTTAGGTCAATGGAGTCGATGAAATCCGCATTCGGAACTCCTACGAAAATCGAGCTTCTTTAAGGGCCAATTTTGGGCTCCCGGGGAGGCCCTGTGACGAAAACTCGGTGAAAAGTCATATAAGACGACGCCCGTTGGACCCCTAATTTTGCACACAACCTTTTAGGGGTACACTAAGATCAATGGAGTCGATGAAATCCGCATTCGGAACTCCTACGAAAATCGACCTTCTTTAAGGGCCAATTTTGGGCTCCCGGGGAGGCCCTGTGACGAAAACTCGGTCAAAAGTCATATAAGACGAGGCCCGTTGGACCCCTAATTTTGCACACATCATTTATGGGGTACACTTAGGTCAATGGAGTCGATGAAATCCGCATTCGGAACTCCTACGAAAATCGAGCTTCTTTAAGGGCCAATTTTGGGCTCCCGGGGAGGCCCTGTGACGAAAACTCGGTGAAAAGTCATATAAGACGAGGCCCGTTGGACCCCTAATTTTGCACACAACCTTTTAGGGGTACACTAAGATCAATGGAGTCGATGAAATCCGCATTCGGAACTCCTACGAAAATCGAGCTTCTTTAAGGGCCAATTTTGGGCTCCCGGGGAGGCCCTGTGACGAAAACTCGGTGAAAAGTCATATAAGACGAGGCCCGTTGGACCCCTAATTTTGCACACAACCTTTTAGGGATACACTAAGATCAATGGAGTCGATGAAATCCGCATTCGGAACTCCTACGAAAATCGACCTTCTTTAAGGGCCAATTTTGGGCTCCCGGGGAGGCCCTGTGACGAAAACTCGGTGAAAAGTCATATAAGACGAGGCCCGTTGGACCCCTAATTTTGCACACATCATTTATGGGGTACACTTAGGTCACTGGAGTCGATGAAATTCCCATTCGGAACTCCTACGAAAATCGACCTTCTGTAAGGGCCAATTTTGGGCTCCCGGGGAGGCCCTGTGACGAAAACTCGGTGAAAAGTCATATAAGACGAGGCCCGTTGGACCCCTAATTTTGCACACATCATTTATGGGGTACACTTAGGTCAATGGAGTCGATGAAATCCGCATTCGGAACTCCTACGAAAATCGAGCTTCTTTAAGGGCCAATTTTGGGCTCCCGGGGAGGCCCTGTGACGAAAACTCGGTGAAAAGTCATATAAGACGAGGCCCGTTGGACCCCTAATTTTGCACACAACCTTTTAGGGGTACACTAAGATCAATGGAGTCGATGAAATCCGCATTCGGAACTCCTACGAAAATCGACCTTCTTTAAGGGCCAATTTTGGGCTCCCGGGGAGGCCCTGTGACGAAAACTCGGTGAAAAGTCATATAAGACGAGGCCCGTTGGACCCCTAATTTTGCACACATCATTTATGGGGTACACTTAGGTCACTGGAGTCGATGAAATTCCCATTCGGAACTCCTACGAAAATCGACCTTCTGTAAGGGCCAATTTTGGGCTCCCGGGGAGGCCCTGTGACGAAAACTCGGTGAAAAGTCATATAAGACGAGGCCCGTTGGACCCCTAATTTTGCACACATCATTTATGGGGTACACTTAGGTCACTGGAGTCGATGAAATTCCCATTCGGAACTCCTACGAAAATCGACCTTCTGTAAGGGCCAATTTTGGGCTCCCGGGGAGGCCCTGTGACGAAAACTCGGTCAAAAGTCATATAAGACGAGGCCCGTTGGACCCCTAATTTTGCACACAACCTTTTAGGGGTACACTAAGATCAATGGAGTCGATGAAATCCGCATTCGGAACTCCTACGAAAATCGAGCTTCTTTAAGGGCCAATTTTGGGCTCCCGGGGAGGCCCTGTGACGAAAACTCGGTGAAAAGTCATATAAGACGAGGCCCGTTGGACCCCTAATTTTGCACACATCATTTATGGGGTACACTTAGGTCACTGGAGTCGATGAAATTCCCATTCGGAACTCCTACGAAAATCGACCTTCTGTAAGGGCCAATTTTGGGCTCCCGGGGAGGCCCTGTGACGAAAACTCGGTCAAAAGTCATATAAGACGAGGCCTGTTGGACCCCTAATTTTGCACACAACCTTTTAGGGGTACACTAAGATCAATGGAGTCGATGAAATCCGCATTCGGAACTCCTACGAAAATCGACCTTCTTTAAGGGCCAATTTTGGGCTCCCGGGGAGGCCCTGTGACGAAAACTCGGTGAAAAGTCATATAAGACGAGGCCCGTTGGACCCCTAATTTTGCACACATCATTTATGGGGTACACTTAGGTCACTGGAGTCGATGAAATTCCCATTCGGAACTCCTACGAAAATCGACCTTCTGTAAGGGCCAATTTTGGGCTCCCGGGGAGTCCCTGTGACGAAAACTCGGTGAAAAGTCATATAAGACGAGGCCCGTTGGACCCCTAATTTTGCACACATCATTTATGGGGTACACTTAGGTCAATGGAGTCGATGAAATCCGCATTCGGAACTCCTACGAAAATCGAGCTTCTTTAAGGGCCAATTTTGGGCTCCCGGGGAGGCCCTGTGACGAAAACTCGGTCAAAAGTCATATAAGACGAGGCCCGTTGGACCCCTAATTTTGCACACATCATTTATGGGGTACACTTAGGTCAATGGAGTCGATGAAATCCGCATTCGGAACTCCTACGAAAATCGAGCTTCTTTAAGGGCCAATTTTGGGCTCCCGGGGAGGCCCTGTGACGAAAACTCGGTGAAAAGTCATATAAGACGAGGCCCGTTGGACCCCTAATTTTGCACACATCATTTATGGGGTACACTTAGGTCACTGGAGTCGATGAAATTCCCATTCGGAACTCCTACGAAAATCGACCTTCTGTAAGGGCTAATTTTGGGCTCCCGGGGAGGCCCTGTGACGAAAACTCGGTCAAAAGTCATATAAGACGAGGCCCGTTGGACCCCTAATTTTGCACACAACCTTTTAGGGGTACACTAAGATCAATGGAGTCGATGAAATCCGCATTCGGAACTCCTACGAAAATCGACCTTCTTTAAGGGCCAATTTTGGGCTCCCGGGGAGGCCCTGTGACGAAAACTCGGTCAAAAGTCATATAAGACGAGGCCCGTTGGACCCCTAATTTTGCACACATCATTTATGGGGTACAGTTAGGTCAATGGAGTCGATGAAATCCGCATTCGGAACTCCTACGAAAATCGAGCTTCTTTAAGGGCCAATTTTGGGCTCCCGGGGAGGCCCTGTGACGAAAATTCGGTGAAAAGTCATATAAGACGAGGCCCGTTGGACCCCTAATTTTGCACACATCATTTATGGGGTACACTTAGGTCAATGGAGTCGATGAAATCCGCATTCGGAACTCCTACGAAAATCGAGCTTCTTTAAGGGCCAATTTTGGGCTCCCGGGGAGGCCCTGTGACGAAAACTCGGTGAAAAGTCATATAAGACGAGGCCCGTTGGACCCCTAATTTTGCACACATCATTTATGGGGTACACTTAGGTCAATGGAGTCGATGAAATCCGCATTCGGAACTCCTACGAAAATCGAGCTTCTTTAAGGGCCAATTTTGGGCTCCCGGGGAGGCCCTGTGACGAAAACTCGGTGAAAAGTCATATAAGACGACGCCCGTTGGACCCCTAATTTTGCACACAACCTTTTAGGGGTACACTAAGATCAATGGAGTCGATGAAATCCGCATTCGGAACTCCTACGAAAATCGAGCTTCTTTAAGGGCCAATTTTGGGCTCCCGGGGAGGCCCTGTGACGAAAACTCGGTGAAAAGTCATATAAGACGAGGCCCGTTGGACCCCTAATTTTGCACACATCATTTATGGGGTACACTAAGATCAATGGAGTCGATGAAATCCGCATTCGGAACTCCTACGAAAATCGAGCTTCTTTAAGGTCCAATTTTGGGCTCCCGGGGAGGCCCTGTGACGAAAACTCGGTGAAAAGTCATATAAGACGAGGCCCGTTGGACCCCTAATTTTGCACACATCATTTATGGGGTACACTTAGGTCAATGGAGTCGATGAAATCCGCATTCGGAACTCCTACGAAAATCGAGCTTCTTTAAGGGCCAATTTTGGGCTCCCGGGGAGGCCCTGTGACGAAAACTCGGTGAAAAGTCATATAAGACGACGCCCGTTGGACCCCTAATTTTGCACACAACCTTTTAGGGGTACACTAAGATCAATGGAGTCGATGAAATCCGCATTCGGAACTCCTACGAAAATCGAGCTTCTTTAAGGGCCAATTTTGGGCTCCCGGGGAGGCCCTGTGACGAAAACTCGGTGAAAAGTCATATAAGACGAGGCCCGTTGGACCCCTAATTTTGCACACATCATTTATGGGGTACACTTAGGTCACTGGAGTCGATGAAATTCCCATTCGGAACTCCTACGAAAATCGACCTTCTGTAAGGGCCAATTTTGGGCTCCCGGGGAGGCCCTGTGACGAAAACTCGGTCAAAAGTCATATAAGACGAGGCCCGTTGGACCCCTAATTTTGCACACAACCTTTTAGGGGTACACTAAGATCAATGGAGTCGATGAAATCCGCATTCGGAACTCCTACGAAAATCGAGCTTCTTTAAGGGCCAATTTTGGGCTCCCGGGGAGGCCCTGTGACGAAAACTCGGTGAAAAGTCATATAAGACGAAGCCCGTTGGACCCCTAATTTTGCACACATCATTTATGGGGTACACTTAGGTCACTGGAGTCGATGAAATTCCCATTCGGAACTCCTACGAAAATCGACCTTCTGTAAGGGCCAATTTTGGGCTCCCGGGGAGGCCCTGTGACGAAAACTCGGTCAAAAGTCATATAAGACGAGGCCTGTTGGACCCCTAATTTTGCACACAACCTTTTAGGGGTACACTAAGATCAATGGAGTCGATGAAATCCGCATTCGGAACTCCTACGAAAATCGACCTTCTTTAAGGGCCAATTTTGGGCTCCCGGGGAGGCCCTGTGACGAAAACTCGGTGAAAAGTCATATAAGACGAGGCCCGTTGGACCCCTAATTTTGCACACATCATTTATGGGGTACACTTAGGTCACTGGAGTCGATGAAATTCCCATTCGGAACTCCTACGAAAATCGACCTTCTGTAAGGGCCAATTTTGGGCTCCCGGGGAGGCCCTGTGACGAAAACTCGGTGAAAAGTCATATAAGACGAGGCCCGTTGGACCCCTAATTTTGCACACATCATTTATGGGGTACACTTAGGTCAATGGAGTCGATGAAATCCGCATTCGGAACTCCTACGAAAATCGAGCTTCTTTAAGGGCCAATTTTGGGCTCCCGGGGAGGCCCTGTGACGAAAACTCGGTGAAAAGTCATATAAGACGACGCCCGTTGGACCCCTAATTTTGCACACAACCTTTTAGGGGTACACTAAGATCAATGGAGTCGATGAAATCCGCATTCGGAACTCCTACGAAAATCGACCTTCTTTAAGGGCCAATTTTGGGCTCCCGGGGAGGCCCTGTGACGAAAACTCGGTCAAAAGTCATATAAGACGAGGCCCGTTGGACCCCTAATTTTGCACACATCATTTATGGGGTACACTTAGGTCAATGGAGTCGATGAAATCCGCATTCGGAACTCCTACGAAAATCGAGCTTCTTTAAGGGCCAATTTTGGGCTCCCGGGGAGGCCCTGTGACGAAAACTCGGTGAAAAGTCATATAAGACGAGGCCCGTTGGACCCCTAATTTTGCACACAACCTTTTAGGGGTACACTAAGATCAATGGAGTCGATGAAATCCGCATTCGGAACTCCTACGAAAATCGAGCTTCTTTAAGGGCCAATTTTGGGCTCCCGGGGAGGCCCTGTGACGAAAACTCGGTGAAAAGTCATATAAGACGAGGCCCGTTGGACCCCTAATTTTGCACACAACCTTTTAGGGATACACTAAGATCAATGGAGTCGATGAAATCCGCATTCGGAACTCCTACGAAAATCGACCTTCTTTAAGGGCCAATTTTGGGCTCCCGGGGAGGCCCTGTGACGAAAACTCGGTGAAAAGTCATATAAGACGAGGCCCGTTGGACCCCTAATTTTGCACACATCATTTATGGGGTACACTTAGGTCACTGGAGTCGATGAAATTCCCATTCGGAACTCCTACGAAAATCGACCTTCTGTAAGGGCCAATTTTGGGCTCCCGGGGAGGCCCTGTGACGAAAACTCGGTGAAAAGTCATATAAGACGAGGCCTGTTGGACCCCTAATTTTGCACACAACCTTTTAGGGGTACACTAAGATCAATGGAGTCGATGAAATCCGCATTCGGAACTCCTACGAAAATCGACCTTCTTTAAGGGCCAATTTTGGGCTCCCGGGGAGGCCCTGTGACGAAAACTCGGTGAAAAGTCATATAAGACGAGGCCCGTTGGACCCCTAATTTTGCACACATCATTTATGGGGTACACTTAGGTCACTGGAGTCGATGAAATTCCCATTCGGAACTCCTACGAAAATCGACCTTCTGTAAGGGCCAATTTTGGGCTCCCGGGGAGTCCCTGTGACGAAAACTCGGTGAAAAGTCATATAAGACGAGGCCCGTTGGACCCCTAATTTTGCACACATCATTTATGGGGTACACTTAGGTCAATGGAGTCGATGAAATCCGCATTCGGAACTCCTACGAAAATCGAGCTTCTTTAAGGGCCAATTTTGGGCTCCCGGGGAGGCCCTGTGACGAAAACTCGGTCAAAAGTCATATAAGACGAGGCCCGTTGGACCCCTAATTTTGCACACATCATTTATGGGGTACACTTAGGTCAATGGAGTCGATGAAATCCGCATTCGGAACTCCTACGAAAATCGAGCTTCTTTAAGGGCCAATTTTGGGCTCCCGGGGAGGCCCTGTGACGAAAACTCGGTGAAAAGTCATATAAGACGAGGCCCGTTGGACCCCTAATTTTGCACACATCATTTATGGGGTACACTTAGGTCACTGGAGTCGATGAAATTCCCATTCGGAACTCCTACGAAAATCGACCTTCTGTAAGGGCCAATTTTGGGCTCCCGGGGAGGCCCTGTGACGAAAACTCGGTCAAAAGTCATATAAGACGAGGCCCGTTGGACCCCTAATTTTGCACACAACCTTTTAGGGGTACACTAAGATCAATGGAGTCGATGAAATCCGCATTCGGAACTCCTACGAAAATCGACCTTCTTTAAGGGCCAATTTTGGGCTCCCGGGGAGGCCCTGTGACGAAAACTCGGTCAAAAGTCATATAAGACGAGGCCCGTTGGACCCCTAATTTTGCACACATCATTTATGGGGTACAGTTAGGTCAATGGAGTCGATGAAATCCGCATTCGGAACTCCTACGAAAATCGAGCTTCTTTAAGGGCCAATTTTGGGCTCCCGGGGAGGCCCTGTGACGAAAATTCGGTGAAAAGTCATATAAGACGAGGCCCGTTGGACCCCTAATTTTGCACACATCATTTATGGGGTACACTTAGGTCAATGGAGTCGATGAAATCCGCATTCGGAACTCCTACGAAAATCGAGCTTCTTTAAGGGCCAATTTTGGGCTCCCGGGGAGGCCCTGTGACGAAAACTCGGTCAAAAGTCATATAAGACGAGGCCCGTTGGACCCCTAATTTTGCACACAACCTTTTAGGGGTACACTAAGATCAATGGAGTCGATGAAATCCGCATTCGGAACTCCTACGAAAATCGAGCTTCTTTAAGGGCCAATTTTGGGCTCCCGGGGAGGCCCTGTGACGAAAACTCGGTGAAAAGTCATATAAGACGAGGCCCGTTGGACCCCTAATTTTGCACACATCATTTATGGGGTACACTTAGGTCACTGGAGTCGATGAAATTCCCATTCGGAACTCCTACGAAAATCGACCTTCTGTAAGGGCCAATTTTGGGCTCCCGGGGAGGCCCTGTGACGAAAACTCGGTGAAAAGTCATATAAGACGAGGCCCGTTGGACCCCTAATTTTGCACACATCATTTATGGGGTACACTTAGGTCACTGGAGTCGATGAAATTCCCATTCGGAACTCCTACGAAAATCGACCTTCTGTAAGGGCCAATTTTGGGCTCCCGGGGAGGCCCTGTGACGAAAACTCGGTGAAAAGTCATATAAGACGAGGCCCGTTGGACCCCTAATTTTGCACACATCATTTATGGGGTACACTTAGGTCACTGGAGTCGATGAAATTCCCATTCGGAACTCCTACGAAAATCGACCTTCTGTAAGGGCCAATTTTGGGCTCCCGGGGAGGCCCTGTGACGAAAACTCGGTCAAAAGTCATATAAGACGAGGCCCGTTGGACCCCTAATTTTGCACACAACCTTTTAGGGGTACACTAAGATCAATGGAGTCGATGAAATCCGCATTCGGAACTCCTACGAAAATCGAGCTTCTTTAAGGGCCAATTTTGGGCTCCCGGGGAGGCCCTGTGACGAAAACTCGGTGAAAAGTCATATAAGACGAGGCCCGTTGGACCCCTAATTTTGCACACATCATTTATGGGGTACACTTAGGTCACTGGAGTCGATGAAATTCCCATTCGGAACTCCTACGAAAATCGACCTTCTGTAAGGGCCAATTTTGGGCTCCCGGGGAGGCCCTGTGACGAAAACTCGGTCAAAAGTCATATAAGACGAGGCCCGTTGGACCCCTAATTTTGCACACATCATTTATGGGGTACAGTTAGGTCAATGGAGTCGATGAAATCCGCATTCGGAACTCCTACGAAAATCGACCTTCTTTAAGGGCCAATTTTGGGCTCCCGGGGAGGCCCTGTGACGAAAACTCGGTGAAAAGTCATATAAGACGAGGCCCGTTGGACCCCTAATTTTGCACACATCATTTATGGGGTACACTTAGGTCACTGGAGTCGATGAAATTCCCATTCGGAACTCCTACGAAAATCGACCTTCTGTAAGGGCCAATTTTGGGCTCCCGGGGAGTCCCTGTGACGAAAACTCGGTGAAAAGTCATATAAGACGAGGCCCGTTGGACCCCTAATTTTGCACACATCATTTATGGGGTACACTTAGGTCAATGGAGTCGATGAAATCCGCATTCGGAACTCCTACGAAAATCGAGCTTCTTTAAGGGCCAATTTTGGGCTCCCGGGGAGGCCCTGTGACGAAAACTCGGTCAAAAGTCATATAAGACGAGGCCCGTTGGACCCCTAATTTTGCACACATCATTTATGGGGTACACTTAGGTCAATGGAGTCGATGAAATCCGCATTCGGAACTCCTACGAAAATCGAGCTTCTTTAAGGGCCAATTTTGGGCTCCCGGGGAGGCCCTGTGACGAAAACTCGGTGAAAAGTCATATAAGACGAGGCCCGTTGGACCCCTAATTTTGCACACATCATTTATGGGGTACACTTAGGTCACTGGAGTCGATGAAATTCCCATTCGGAACTCCTACGAAAATCGACCTTCTGTAAGGGCCAATTTTGGGCTCCCGGGGAGGCCCTGTGACGAAAACTCGGTCAAAAGTCATATAAGACGAGGCCCGTTGGACCCCTAATTTTGCACACAACCTTTTAGGGGTACACTAAGATCAATGGAGTCGATGAAATCCGCATTCGGAACTCCTACGAAAATCGAGCTTCTTTAAGGTCCAATTTTGGGCTCCCGGGGAGGCCCTGTGACGAAAACTCGGTGAAAAGTCATATAAGACGAGGCCCGTTGGACCCCTAATTTTGCACACATCATTTATGGGGTACACTTAGGTCAATGGAGTCGATGAAATCCGCATTCGGAACTCCTACGAAAATCGAGCTTCTTTAAGGGCCAATTTTGGGCTCCCGGGGAGGCCCTGTGACGAAAACTCGGTGAAAAGTCATATAAGACGACGCCCGTTGGACCCCTAATTTTGCACACAACCTTTTAGGGGTACACTAAGATCAATGGAGTCGATGAAATCCGCATTCGGAACTCCTACGAAAATCGACCTTCTTTAAGGGCCAATTTTGGGCTCCCGGGGAGGCCCTGTGACGAAAACTCGGTCAAAAGTCATATAAGACGAGGCCCGTTGGACCCCTAATTTTGCACACATCATTTATGGGGTACACTTAGGTCAATGGAGTCGATGAAATCCGCATTCGGAACTCCTACGAAAATCGAGCTTCTTTAAGGGCCAATTTTGGGCTCCCGGGGAGGCCCTGTGACGAAAACTCGGTGAAAAGTCATATAAGACGACGCCCGTTGGACCCCTAATTTTGCACACAACCTTTTAGGGGTACACTAAGATCAATGGAGTCGATGAAATCCGCATTCGGAACTCCTACGAAAATCGAGCTTCTTTAAGGGCCAATTTTGGGCTCCCGGGGAGGCCCTGTGACGAAAACTCGGTGAAAAGTCATATAAGACGAGGCCCGTTGGACCCCTAATTTTGCACACATCATTTATGGGGTACACTAAGATCAATGGAGTCGATGAAATCCGCATTCGGAACTCCTACGAAAATCGAGCTTCTTTAAGGTCCAATTTTGGGCTCCCGGGGAGGCCCTGTGACGAAAACTCGGTGAAAAGTCATATAAGACGAGGCCCGTTGGACCCCTAATTTTGCACACATCATTTATGGGGTACACTTAGGTCAATGGAGTCGATGAAATCCGCATTCGGAACTCCTACGAAAATCGAGCTTCTTTAAGGGCCAATTTTGGGCTCCCGGGGAGGCCCTGTGACGAAAACTCGGTGAAAAGTCATATAAGACGACGCCCGTTGGACCCCTAATTTTGCACACAACCTTTTAGGGGTACACTAAGATCAATGGAGTCGATGAAATCCGCATTCGGAACTCCTACGAAAATCGAGCTTCTTTAAGGGCCAATTTTGGGCTCCCGGGGAGGCCCTGTGACGAAAACTCGGTGAAAAGTCATATAAGACGAGGCCCGTTGGACCCCTAATTTTGCACACATCATTTATGGGGTACACTTAGGTCACTGGAGTCGATGAAATTCCCATTCGGAACTCCTACGAAAATCGACCTTCTGTAAGGGCCAATTTTGGGCTCCCGGGGAGGCCCTGTGACGAAAACTCGGTCAAAAGTCATATAAGACGAGGCCCGTTGGACCCCTAATTTTGCACACAACCTTTTAGGGGTACACTAAGATCAATGGAGTCGATGAAATCCGCATTCGGAACTCCTACGAAAATCGAGCTTCTTTAAGGGCCAATTTTGGGCTCCCGGGGAGGCCCTGTGACGAAAACTCGGTGAAAAGTCATATAAGACGACGCCCGTTGGACCCCTAATTTTGCACACAACCTTTTAGGGGTACACTAAGATCAATGGAGTCGATGAAATCCGCATTCGGAACTCCTACGAAAATCGACCTTCTTTAAGGGCCAATTTTGGGCTCCCGGGGAGGCCCTGTGACGAAAACTCGGTCAAAAGTCATATAAG
Organism: Oxyria digyna; assembly: GCA_029168935.1. Classification (NCBI taxonomy): domain Eukaryota; kingdom Viridiplantae; phylum Streptophyta; class Magnoliopsida; order Caryophyllales; family Polygonaceae; genus Oxyria; species Oxyria digyna. The sequence continues at coordinate 117,556 of JAPVLV010000001.1, read as the reverse complement.
ACGAGGCCCGTTGGACCCCTAATTTTGCACACATCATTTATGGGGTACACTTAGGTCAATGGAGTCGATGAAATCCGCATTCGGAACTCCTACGAAAATCGAGCTTCTTTAAGGGCCAATTTTGGGCTCCCGGGGAGGCCCTGTGACGAAAACTCGGTGAAAAGTCATATAAGACGAGGCCCGTTGGACCCCTAATTTTGCACACAACCTTTTAGGGGTACACTAAGATCAATGGAGTCGATGAAATCCGCATTCGGAACTCCTACGAAAATCGAGCTTCTTTAAGGGCCAATTTTGGGCTCCCGGGGAGGCCCTGTGACGAAAACTCGGTGAAAAGTCATATAAGACGAGGCCCGTTGGACCCCTAATTTTGCACACAACCTTTTAGGGATACACTAAGATCAATGGAGTCGATGAAATCCGCATTCGGAACTCCTACGAAAATCGACCTTCTTTAAGGGCCAATTTTGGGCTCCCGGGGAGGCCCTGTGACGAAAACTCGGTGAAAAGTCATATAAGACGAGGCCCGTTGGACCCCTAATTTTGCACACATCATTTATGGGGTACACTTAGGTCACTGGAGTCGATGAAATTCCCATTCGGAACTCCTACGAAAATCGACCTTCTGTAAGGGCCAATTTTGGGCTCCCGGGGAGGCCCTGTGACGAAAACTCGGTGAAAAGTCATATAAGACGAGGCCTGTTGGACCCCTAATTTTGCACACAACCTTTTAGGGGTACACTAAGATCAATGGAGTCGATGAAATCCGCATTCGGAACTCCTACGAAAATCGACCTTCTTTAAGGGCCAATTTTGGGCTCCCGGGGAGGCCCTGTGACGAAAACTCGGTGAAAAGTCATATAAGACGAGGCCCGTTGGACCCCTAATTTTGCACACATCATTTATGGGGTACACTTAGGTCACTGGAGTCGATGAAATTCCCATTCGGAACTCCTACGAAAATCGACCTTCTGTAAGGGCCAATTTTGGGCTCCCGGGGAGTCCCTGTGACGAAAACTCGGTGAAAAGTCATATAAGACGAGGCCCGTTGGACCCCTAATTTTGCACACATCATTTATGGGGTACACTTAGGTCAATGGAGTCGATGAAATCCGCATTCGGAACTCCTACGAAAATCGAGCTTCTTTAAGGGCCAATTTTGGGCTCCCGGGGAGGCCCTGTGACGAAAACTCGGTCAAAAGTCATATAAGACGAGGCCCGTTGGACCCCTAATTTTGCACACATCATTTATGGGGTACACTTAGGTCAATGGAGTCGATGAAATCCGCATTCGGAACTCCTACGAAAATCGAGCTTCTTTAAGGGCCAATTTTGGGCTCCCGGGGAGGCCCTGTGACGAAAACTCGGTGAAAAGTCATATAAGACGAGGCCCGTTGGACCCCTAATTTTGCACACATCATTTATGGGGTACACTTAGGTCACTGGAGTCGATGAAATTCCCATTCGGAACTCCTACGAAAATCGACCTTCTGTAAGGGCCAATTTTGGGCTCCCGGGGAGGCCCTGTGACGAAAACTCGGTCAAAAGTCATATAAGACGAGGCCCGTTGGACCCCTAATTTTGCACACAACCTTTTAGGGGTACACTAAGATCAATGGAGTCGATGAAATCCGCATTCGGAACTCCTACGAAAATCGACCTTCTTTAAGGGCCAATTTTGGGCTCCCGGGGAGGCCCTGTGACGAAAACTCGGTCAAAAGTCATATAAGACGAGGCCCGTTGGACCCCTAATTTTGCACACATCATTTATGGGGTACAGTTAGGTCAATGGAGTCGATGAAATCCGCATTCGGAACTCCTACGAAAATCGAGCTTCTTTAAGGGCCAATTTTGGGCTCCCGGGGAGGCCCTGTGACGAAAATTCGGTGAAAAGTCATATAAGACGAGGCCCGTTGGACCCCTAATTTTGCACACATCATTTATGGGGTACACTTAGGTCAATGGAGTCGATGAAATCCGCATTCGGAACTCCTACGAAAATCGAGCTTCTTTAAGGGCCAATTTTGGGCTCCCGGGGAGGCCCTGTGACGAAAACTCGGTCAAAAGTCATATAAGACGAGGCCCGTTGGACCCCTAATTTTGCACACAACCTTTTAGGGGTACACTAAGATCAATGGAGTCGATGAAATCCGCATTCGGAACTCCTACGAAAATCGAGCTTCTTTAAGGGCCAATTTTGGGCTCCCGGGGAGGCCCTGTGACGAAAACTCGGTGAAAAGTCATATAAGACGAGGCCCGTTGGACCCCTAATTTTGCACACATCATTTATGGGGTACACTTAGGTCACTGGAGTCGATGAAATTCCCATTCGGAACTCCTACGAAAATCGACCTTCTGTAAGGGCCAATTTTGGGCTCCCGGGGAGGCCCTGTGACGAAAACTCGGTGAAAAGTCATATAAGACGAGGCCTGTTGGACCCCTAATTTTGCACACAACCTTTTAGGGGTACACTAAGATCAATGGAGTCGATGAAATCCGCATTCGGAACTCCTACGAAAATCGACCTTCTTTAAGGGCCAATTTTGGGCTCCCGGGGAGGCCCTGTGACGAAAACTCGGTGAAAAGTCATATAAGACGAGGCCCGTTGGACCCCTAATTTTGCACACATCATTTATGGGGTACACTTAGGTCACTGGAGTCGATGAAATTCCCATTCGGAACTCCTACGAAAATCGACCTTCTGTAAGGGCCAATTTTGGGCTCCCGGGGAGTCCCTGTGACGAAAACTCGGTGAAAAGTCATATAAGACGAGGCCCGTTGGACCCCTAATTTTGCACACATCATTTATGGGGTACACTTAGGTCAATGGAGTCGATGAAATCCGCATTCGGAACTCCTACGAAAATCGAGCTTCTTTAAGGGCCAATTTTGGGCTCCCGGGGAGGCCCTGTGACGAAAACTCGGTCAAAAGTCATATAAGACGAGGCCCGTTGGACCCCTAATTTTGCACACATCATTTATGGGGTACACTTAGGTCAATGGAGTCGATGAAATCCGCATTCGGAACTCCTACGAAAATCGAGCTTCTTTAAGGGCCAATTTTGGGCTCCCGGGGAGGCCCTGTGACGAAAACTCGGTGAAAAGTCATATAAGACGAGGCCCGTTGGACCCCTAATTTTGCACACATCATTTATGGGGTACACTTAGGTCACTGGAGTCGATGAAATTCCCATTCGGAACTCCTACGAAAATCGACCTTCTGTAAGGGCCAATTTTGGGCTCCCGGGGAGGCCCTGTGACGAAAACTCGGTCAAAAGTCATATAAGACGAGGCCCGTTGGACCCCTAATTTTGCACACAACCTTTTAGGGGTACACTAAGATCAATGGAGTCGATGAAATCCGCATTCGGAACTCCTACGAAAATCGACCTTCTTTAAGGGCCAATTTTGGGCTCCCGGGGAGGCCCTGTGACGAAAACTCGGTCAAAAGTCATATAAGACGAGGCCCGTTGGACCCCTAATTTTGCACACATCATTTATGGGGTACAGTTAGGTCAATGGAGTCGATGAAATCCGCATTCGGAACTCCTACGAAAATCGAGCTTCTTTAAGGGCCAATTTTGGGCTCCCGGGGAGGCCCTGTGACGAAAATTCGGTGAAAAGTCATATAAGACGAGGCCCGTTGGACCCCTAATTTTGCACACATCATTTATGGGGTACACTTAGGTCAATGGAGTCGATGAAATCCGCATTCGGAACTCCTACGAAAATCGAGCTTCTTTAAGGGCCAATTTTGGGCTCCCGGGGAGGCCCTGTGACGAAAACTCGGTGAAAAGTCATATAAGACGAGGCCCGTTGGACCCCTAATTTTGCACACATCATTTATGGGGTACACTTAGGTCAATGGAGTCGATGAAATCCGCATTCGGAACTCCTACGAAAATCGAGCTTCTTTAAGGGCCAATTTTGGGCTCCCGGGGAGGCCCTGTGACGAAAACTCGGTGAAAAGTCATATAAGACGACGCCCGTTGGACCCCTAATTTTGCACACAACCTTTTAGGGGTACACTAAGATCAATGGAGTCGATGAAATCCGCATTCGGAACTCCTACGAAAATCGAGCTTCTTTAAGGGCCAATTTTGGGCTCCCGGGGAGGCCCTGTGACGAAAACTCGGTGAAAAGTCATATAAGACGAGGCCCGTTGGACCCCTAATTTTGCACACATCATTTATGGGGTACACTAAGATCAATGGAGTCGATGAAATCCGCATTCGGAACTCCTACGAAAATCGAGCTTCTTTAAGGTCCAATTTTGGGCTCCCGGGGAGGCCCTGTGACGAAAACTCGGTGAAAAGTCATATAAGACGAGGCCCGTTGGACCCCTAATTTTGCACACATCATTTATGGGGTACACTTAGGTCAATGGAGTCGATGAAATCCGCATTCGGAACTCCTACGAAAATCGAGCTTCTTTAAGGGCCAATTTTGGGCTCCCGGGGAGGCCCTGTGACGAAAACTCGGTGAAAAGTCATATAAGACGACGCCCGTTGGACCCCTAATTTTGCACACAACCTTTTAGGGGTACACTAAGATCAATGGAGTCGATGAAATCCGCATTCGGAACTCCTACGAAAATCGAGCTTCTTTAAGGGCCAATTTTGGGCTCCCGGGGAGGCCCTGTGACGAAAACTCGGTGAAAAGTCATATAAGACGAGGCCCGTTGGACCCCTAATTTTGCACACATCATTTATGGGGTACACTTAGGTCACTGGAGTCGATGAAATTCCCATTCGGAACTCCTACGAAAATCGACCTTCTGTAAGGGCCAATTTTGGGCTCCCGGGGAGGCCCTGTGACGAAAACTCGGTCAAAAGTCATATAAGACGAGGCCCGTTGGACCCCTAATTTTGCACACAACCTTTTAGGGGTACACTAAGATCAATGGAGTCGATGAAATCCGCATTCGGAACTCCTACGAAAATCGAGCTTCTTTAAGGGCCAATTTTGGGCTCCCGGGGAGGCCCTGTGACGAAAACTCGGTGAAAAGTCATATAAGACGAAGCCCGTTGGACCCCTAATTTTGCACACATCATTTATGGGGTACACTTAGGTCACTGGAGTCGATGAAATTCCCATTCGGAACTCCTACGAAAATCGACCTTCTGTAAGGGCCAATTTTGGGCTCCCGGGGAGGCCCTGTGACGAAAACTCGGTCAAAAGTCATATAAGACGAGGCCTGTTGGACCCCTAATTTTGCACACAACCTTTTAGGGGTACACTAAGATCAATGGAGTCGATGAAATCCGCATTCGGAACTCCTACGAAAATCGACCTTCTTTAAGGGCCAATTTTGGGCTCCCGGGGAGGCCCTGTGACGAAAACTCGGTGAAAAGTCATATAAGACGAGGCCCGTTGGACCCCTAATTTTGCACACATCATTTATGGGGTACACTTAGGTCACTGGAGTCGATGAAATTCCCATTCGGAACTCCTACGAAAATCGACCTTCTGTAAGGGCCAATTTTGGGCTCCCGGGGAGGCCCTGTGACGAAAACTCGGTGAAAAGTCATATAAGACGAGGCCCGTTGGACCCCTAATTTTGCACACATCATTTATGGGGTACACTTAGGTCAACGGAGTCGATGAAATCCGCATTCGGAACTCCTACGAAAATCGAGCTTCTTTAAGGGCCAATTTTGGGCTCCCGGGGAGGCCCTGTGACGAAAACTCGGTCAAAAGTCATATAAGACGAGGCCCGTTGGACCCCTAATTTTGCACACATCATTTATGGGGTACACTTAGGTCAATGGAGTCGATGAAATCCGCATTCGGAACTCCTACGAAAATCGAGCTTCTTTAAGGGCCAATTTTGGGCTCCCGGGGAGGCCCTGTGACGAAAACTCGGTGAAAAGTCATATAAGACGAGGCCCGTTGGACCCCTAATTTTGCACACATCATTTATGGGGTACACTTAGGTCACTGGAGTCGATGAAATTCCCATTCGGAACTCCTACGAAAATCGACCTTCTGTAAGGGCCAATTTTGGGCTCCCGGGGAGGCCCTGTGACGAAAACTCGGTCAAAAGTCATATAAGACGAGGCCCGTTGGACCCCTAATTTTGCACACAACCTTTTAGGGGTACACTAAGATCAATGGAGTCGATGAAATCCGCATTCGGAACTCCTACGAAAATCGACCTTCTTTAAGGGCCAATTTTGGGCTCCCGGGGAGGCCCTGTGACGAAAACTCGGTCAAAAGTCATATAAGACGAGGCCCGTTGGACCCCTAATTTTGCACACATCATTTATGGGGTACAGTTAGGTCAATGGAGTCGATGAAATCCGCATTCGGAACTCCTACGAAAATCGAGCTTCTTTAAGGGCCAATTTTGGGCTCCCGGGGAGGCCCTGTGACGAAAACTCGGTGAAAAGTCATATAAGACGAGGCCCGTTGGACCCCTAATTTTGCACACATCATTTATGGGGTACACTTAGGTCAATGGAGTCGATGAAATCCGCATTCGGAACTCCTACGAAAATCGAGCTTCTTTAAGGGCCAATTTTGGGCTCCCGGGGAGGCCCTGTGACGAAAACTCGGTGAAAAGTCATATAAGACGACGCCCGTTGGACCCCTAATTTTGCACACAACCTTTTAGGGGTACACTAAGATCAATGGAGTCGATGAAATCCGCATTCGGAACTCCTACGAAAATCGAGCTTCTTTAAGGGCCAATTTTGGGCTCCCGGGGAGGCCCTGTGACGAAAACTCGGTGAAAAGTCATATAAGACGACGCCCGTTGGACCCCTAATTTTGCACACAACCTTTTAGGGGTACACTAAGATCAATGGAGTCGATGAAATCCGCATTCGGAACTCCTACGAAAATCGAGCTTCTTTAAGGGCCAATTTTGGGCTCCCGGGGAGGCCCTGTGACGAAAACTCGGTGAAAAGTCATATAAGACGAGGCCCGTTGGACCCCTAATTTTGCACACATCATTTATGGGGTACACTTAGGTCACTGGAGTCGATGAAATTCCCATTCGGAACTCCTACGAAAATCGACCTTCTGTAAGGGCCAATTTTGGGCTCCCGGGGAGGCCCTGTGACGAAAACTCGGTCAAAAGTCATATAAGACGAGGCCCGTTGGACCCCTAATTTTGCACACAACCTTTTAGGGGTACACTAAGATCAATGGAGTCGATGAAATCCGCATTCGGAACTCCTACGAAAATCGAGCTTCTTTAAGGGCCAATTTTGGGCTCCCGGGGAGGCCCTGTGACGAAAACTCGGTGAAAAGTCATATAAGACGAAGCCCGTTGGACCCCTAATTTTGCACACATCATTTATGGGGTACACTTAGGTCACTGGAGTCGATGAAATTCCCATTCGGAACTCCTACGAAAATCGACCTTCTGTAAGGGCCAATTTTGGGCTCCCGGGGAGGCCCTGTGACGAAAACTCGGTCAAAAGTCATATAAGACGAGGCCTGTTGGACCCCTAATTTTGCACACAACCTTTTAGGGGTACACTAAGATCAATGGAGTCGATGAAATCCGCATTCGGAACTCCTACGAAAATCGACCTTCTTTAAGGGCCAATTTTGGGCTCCCGGGGAGGCCCTGTGACGAAAACTCGGTGAAAAGTCATATAAGACGAGGCCCGTTGGACCCCTAATTTTGCACACATCATTTATGGGGTACACTTAGGTCACTGGAGTCGATGAAATTCCCATTCGGAACTCCTACGAAAATCGACCTTCTGTAAGGGCCAATTTTGGGCTCCCGGGGAGGCCCTGTGACGAAAACTCGGTGAAAAGTCATATAAGACGAGGCCCGTTGGACCCCTAATTTTGCACACATCATTTATGGGGTACACTTAGGTCAATGGAGTCGATGAAATCCGCATTCGGAACTCCTACGAAAATCGAGCTTCTTTAAGGGCCAATTTTGGGCTCCCGGGGAGGCCCTGTGACGAAAACTCGGTCAAAAGTCATATAAGACGAGGCCCGTTGGACCCCTAATTTTGCACACATCATTTATGGGGTACACTTAGGTCAATGGAGTCGATGAAATCCGCATTCGGAACTCCTACGAAAATCGAGCTTCTTTAAGGGCCAATTTTGGGCTCCCGGGGAGGCCCTGTGACGAAAACTCGGTGAAAAGTCATATAAGACGAGGCCCGTTGGACCCCTAATTTTGCACACATCATTTATGGGGTACACTTAGGTCACTGGAGTCGATGAAATTCCCATTCGGAACTCCTACGAAAATCGACCTTCTGTAAGGGCCAATTTTGGGCTCCCGGGGAGGCCCTGTGACGAAAACTCGGTCAAAAGTCATATAAGACGAGGCCCGTTGGACCCCTAATTTTGCACACAACCTTTTAGGGGTACACTAAGATCAATGGAGTCGATGAAATCCGCATTCGGAACTCCTACGAAAATCGACCTTCTTTAAGGGCCAATTTTGGGCTCCCGGGGAGGCCCTGTGACGAAAACTCGGTCAAAAGTCATATAAGACGAGGCCCGTTGGACCCCTAATTTTGCACACAACCTTTTAGGGGTACACTAAGATCAATGGAGTCGATGAAATCCGCATTCGGAACTCCTACGAAAATCGAGCTTCTTTAAGGGCCAATTTTGGGCTCCCGGGGAGGCCCTGTGACGAAAACTCGGTGAAAAGTCATATAAGACGAGGCCCGTTGGACCCCTAATTTTGCACACATCATTTATGGGGTACACTTAGGTCACTGGAGTCGATGAAATTCCCATTCGGAACTCCTACGAAAATCGACCTTCTGTAAGGGCCAATTTTGGGCTCCCGGGGAGGCCCTGTGACGAAAACTCGGTCAAAAGTCATATAAGACGAGGCCTGTTGGACCCCTAATTTTGCACACAACCTTTTAGGGGTACACTAAGATCAATGGAGTCGATGAAATCCGCATTCGGAACTCCTACGAAAATCGACCTTCTTTAAGGGCCAATTTTGGGCTCCCGGGGAGGCCCTGTGACGAAAACTCGGTGAAAAGTCATATAAGACGAGGCCCGTTGGACCCCTAATTTTGCACACATCATTTATGGGGTACACTTAGGTCACTGGAGTCGATGAAATTCCCATTCGGAACTCCTACGAAAATCGACCTTCTGTAAGGGCCAATTTTGGGCTCCCGGGGAGTCCCTGTGACGAAAACTCGGTGAAAAGTCATATAAGACGAGGCCCGTTGGACCCCTAATTTTGCACACATCATTTATGGGGTACACTTAGGTCAATGGAGTCGATGAAATCCGCATTCGGAACTCCTACGAAAATCGAGCTTCTTTAAGGGCCAATTTTGGGCTCCCGGGGAGGCCCTGTGACGAAAACTCGGTCAAAAGTCATATAAGACGAGGCCCGTTGGACCCCTAATTTTGCACACATCATTTATGGGGTACACTTAGGTCAATGGAGTCGATGAAATCCGCATTCGGAACTCCTACGAAAATCGAGCTTCTTTAAGGGCCAATTTTGGGCTCCCGGGGAGGCCCTGTGACGAAAACTCGGTGAAAAGTCATATAAGACGAGGCCCGTTGGACCCCTAATTTTGCACACATCATTTATGGGGTACACTTAGGTCACTGGAGTCGATGAAATTCCCATTCGGAACTCCTACGAAAATCGACCTTCTGTAAGGGCCAATTTTGGGCTCCCGGGGAGGCCCTGTGACGAAAACTCGGTCAAAAGTCATATAAGACGAGGCCCGTTGGACCCCTAATTTTGCACACAACCTTTTAGGGGTACACTAAGATCAATGGAGTCGATGAAATCCGCATTCGGAACTCCTACGAAAATCGACCTTCTTTAAGGGCCAATTTTGGGCTCCCGGGGAGGCCCTGTGACGAAAACTCGGTCAAAAGTCATATAAGACGAGGCCCGTTGGACCCCTAATTTTGCACACATCATTTATGGGGTACAGTTAGGTCAATGGAGTCGATGAAATCCGCATTCGGAACTCCTACGAAAATCGAGCTTCTTTAAGGGCCAATTTTGGGCTCCCGGGGAGGCCCTGTGACGAAAATTCGGTGAAAAGTCATATAAGACGAGGCCCGTTGGACCCCTAATTTTGCACACATCATTTATGGGGTACACTTAGGTCAATGGAGTCGATGAAATCCGCATTCGGAACTCCTACGAAAATCGAGCTTCTTTAAGGGCCAATTTTGGGCTCCCGGGGAGGCCCTGTGACGAAAACTCGGTGAAAAGTCATATAAGACGAGGCCCGTTGGACCCCTAATTTTGCACACATCATTTATGGGGTACACTTAGGTCAATGGAGTCGATGAAATCCGCATTCGGAACTCCTACGAAAATCGAGCTTCTTTAAGGGCCAATTTTGGGCTCCCGGGGAGGCCCTGTGACGAAAACTCGGTGAAAAGTCATATAAGACGACGCCCGTTGGACCCCTAATTTTGCACACAACCTTTTAGGGGTACACTAAGATCAATGGAGTCGATGAAATCCGCATTCGGAACTCCTACGAAAATCGAGCTTCTTTAAGGGCCAATTTTGGGCTCCCGGGGAGGCCCTGTGACGAAAACTCGGTGAAAAGTCATATAAGACGAGGCCCGTTGGACCCCTAATTTTGCACACATCATTTATGGGGTACACTAAGATCAATGGAGTCGATGAAATCCGCATTCGGAACTCCTACGAAAATCGAGCTTCTTTAAGGTCCAATTTTGGGCTCCCGGGGAGGCCCTGTGACGAAAACTCGGTGAAAAGTCATATAAGACGAGGCCCGTTGGACCCCTAATTTTGCACACATCATTTATGGGGTACACTTAGGTCAATGGAGTCGATGAAATCCGCATTCGGAACTCCTACGAAAATCGAGCTTCTTTAAGGGCCAATTTTGGGCTCCCGGGGAGGCCCTGTGACGAAAACTCGGTGAAAAGTCATATAAGACGACGCCCGTTGGACCCCTAATTTTGCACACAACCTTTTAGGGGTACACTAAGATCAATGGAGTCGATGAAATCCGCATTCGGAACTCCTACGAAAATCGAGCTTCTTTAAGGGCCAATTTTGGGCTCCCGGGGAGGCCCTGTGACGAAAACTCGGTGAAAAGTCATATAAGACGAGGCCCGTTGGACCCCTAATTTTGCACACATCATTTATGGGGTACACTTAGGTCACTGGAGTCGATGAAATTCCCATTCGGAACTCCTACGAAAATCGACCTTCTGTAAGGGCCAATTTTGGGCTCCCGGGGAGGCCCTGTGACGAAAACTCGGTCAAAAGTCATATAAGACGAGGCCCGTTGGACCCCTAATTTTGCACACAACCTTTTAGGGGTACACTAAGATCAATGGAGTCGATGAAATCCGCATTCGGAACTCCTACGAAAATCGACCTTCTTTAAGGGCCAATTTTGGGCTCCCGGGGAGGCCCTGTGACGAAAACTCGGTGAAAAGTCATATAAGACGAGGCCCGTTGGACCCCTAATTTTGCACACAACATTTATGGGGTACACTTAGGTCACTGGAGTCGATGAAATTCCCATTCGGAACTCCTACGAAAATCGACCTTCTGTAAGGGCCAATTTTGGGCTCCCGGGGAGGCCCTGTGACGAAAACTCGGTCAAAAGTCATATAAGACGAGGCCCGTTGGACCCCTAATTTTGCACACAACCTTTTAGGGGTACACTAAGATCAATGGAGTCGATGAAATCCGCATTCGGAACTCCTACGAAAATCGAGCTTCTTTAAGGGCCAATTTTGGGCTCCCGGGGAGGCCCTGTGACGAAAACTCGGTGAAAAGTCATATAAGACGAAGCCCGTTGGACCCCTAATTTTGCACACATCATTTATGGGGTACACTTAGGTCACTGGAGTCGATGAAATTCCCATTCGGAACTCCTACGAAAATCGACCTTCTGTAAGGGCCAATTTTGGGCTCCCGGGGAGGCCCTGTGACGAAAACTCGGTCAAAAGTCATATAAGACGAGGCCTGTTGGACCCCTAATTTTGCACACAACCTTTTAGGGGTACACTAAGATCAATGGAGTCGATGAAATCCGCATTCGGAACTCCTACGAAAATCGACCTTCTTTAAGGGCCAATTTTGGGCTCCCGGGGAGGCCCTGTGACGAAAACTCGGTGAAAAGTCATATAAGACGAGGCCCGTTGGACCCCTAATTTTGCACACATCATTTATGGGGTACACTTAGGTCACTGGAGTCGATGAAATTCCCATTCGGAACTCCTACGAAAATCGACCTTCTGTAAGGGCCAATTTTGGGCTCCCGGGGAGGCCCTGTGACGAAAACTCGGTGAAAAGTCATATAAGACGAGGCCCGTTGGACCCCTAATTTTGCACACATCATTTATGGGGTACACTTAGGTCAATGGAGTCGATGAAATCCGCATTCGGAACTCCTACGAAAATCGAGCTTCTTTAAGGGCCAATTTTGGGCTCCCGGGGAGGCCCTGTGACGAAAACTCGGTCAAAAGTCATATAAGACGAGGCCCGTTGGACCCCTAATTTTGCACACATCATTTATGGGGTACACTTAGGTCAATGGAGTCGATGAAATCCGCATTCGGAACTCCTACGAAAATCGAGCTTCTTTAAGGGCCAATTTTGGGCTCCCGGGGAGGCCCTGTGACGAAAACTCGGTGAAAAGTCATATAAGACGAGGCCCGTTGGACCCCTAATTTTGCACACATCATTTATGGGGTACACTTAGGTCACTGGAGTCGATGAAATTCCCATTCGGAACTCCTACGAAAATCGACCTTCTGTAAGGGCCAATTTTGGGCTCCCGGGGAGGCCCTGTGACGAAAACTCGGTGAAAAGTCATATAAGACGAGGCCCGTTGGACCCCTAATTTTGCACACAACCTTTTAGGGGTACACTAAGATCAATGGAGTCGATGAAATCCGCATTCGGAACTCCTACGAAAATCGACCTTCTTTAAGGGCCAATTTTGGGCTCCCGGGGAGGCCCTGTGACGAAAACTCGGTCAAAAGTCATATAAGACGAGGCCCGTTGGACCCCTAATTTTGCACACATCATTTATGGGGTACAGTTAGGTCAATGGAGTCGATGAAATCCGCATTCGGAACTCCTACGAAAATCGAGCTTCTTTAAGGGCCAATTTTGGGCTCCCGGGGAGGCCCTGTGACGAAAACTCGGTGAAAAGTCATATAAGACGAGGCCCGTTGGACCCCTAATTTTGCACACATCATTTATGGGGTACACTTAGGTCAATGGAGTCGATGAAATCCGCATTCGGAACTCCTACGAAAATCGAGCTTCTTTAAGGGCCAATTTTGGGCTCCCGGGGAGGCCCTGTGACGAAAACTCGGTGAAAAGTCATATAAGACGACGCCCGTTGGACCCCTAATTTTGCACACAACCTTTTAGGGGTACACTAAGATCAATGGAGTCGATGAAATCCGCATTCGGAACTCCTACGAAAATCGAGCTTCTTTAAGGGCCAATTTTGGGCTCCCGGGGAGGCCCTGTGACGAAAACTCGGTGAAAAGTCATATAAGACGAGGCCCGTTGGACCCCTAATTTTGCACACATCATTTATGGGGTACACTAAGATCAATGGAGTCGATGAAATCCGCATTCGGAACTCCTACGAAAATCGAGCTTCTTTAAGGTCCAATTTTGGGCTCCCGGGGAGGCCCTGTGACGAAAACTCGGTGAAAAGTCATATAAGACGAGGCCCGTTGGACCCCTAATTTTGCACACATCATTTATGGGGTACACTTAGGTCAATGGAGTCGATGAAATCCGCATTCGGAACTCCTACGAAAATCGAGCTTCTTTAAGGGCCAATTTTGGGCTCCCGGGGAGGCCCTGTGACGAAAACTCGGTGAAAAGTCATATAAGACGACGCCCGTTGGACCCCTAATTTTGCACACAACCTTTTAGGGGTACACTAAGATCAATGGAGTCGATGAAATCCGCATTCGGAACTCCTACGAAAATCGAGCTTCTTTAAGGGCCAATTTTGGGCTCCCGGGGAGGCCCTGTGACGAAAACTCGGTGAAAAGTCATATAAGACGAGGCCCGTTGGACCCCTAATTTTGCACACATCATTTATGGGGTACACTTAGGTCACTGGAGTCGATGAAATTCCCATTCGGAACTCCTACGAAAATCGACCTTCTGTAAGGGCCAATTTTGGGCTCCCGGGGAGGCCCTGTGACGAAAACTCGGTGAAAAGTCATATAAGACGAGGCCCGTTGGACCCCTAATTTTGCACACATCATTTATGGGGTACACTAAGATCAATGGAGTCGATGAAATCCGCATTCGGAACTCCTACGAAAATCGAGCTTCTTTAAGGTCCAATTTTGGGCTCCCGGGGAGGCCCTGTGACGAAAACTCGGTGAAAAGTCATATAAGACGAGGCCCGTTGGACCCCTAATTTTGCACACATCATTTATGGGGTACACTTAGGTCACTGGAGTCGATGAAATTCCCATTCGGAACTCCTACGAAAATCGACCTTCTGTAAGGGCCAATTTTGGGCTCCCGGGGAGGCCCTGTGACGAAAACTCGGTGAAAAGTCATATAAGACGAGGCCCGTTGGACCCCTAATTTTGCACACATCATTTATGGGGTACACTTAGGTCAATGGAGTCGATGAAATCCGCATTCGGAACTCCTACGAAAATCGAGCTTCTTTAAGGGCCAATTTTGGGCTCCCGGGGAGGCCCTGTGACGAAAACTCGGTCAAAAGTCATATAAGACGAGGCCCGTTGGACCCCTAATTTTGCACACATCATTTATGGGGTACACTTAGGTCAATGGAGTCGATGAAATCCGCATTCGGAACTCCTACGAAAATCGAGCTTCTTTAAGGGCCAATTTTGGGCTCCCGGGGAGGCCCTGTGACGAAAACTCGGTGAAAAGTCATATAAGACGAGGCCCGTTGGACCCCTAATTTTGCACACATCATTTATGGGGTACACTTAGGTCACTGGAGTCGATGAAATTCCCATTCGGAACTCCTACGAAAATCGACCTTCTGTAAGGGCCAATTTTGGGCTCCCGGGGAGGCCCTGTGACGAAAACTCGGTCAAAAGTCATATAAGACGAGGCCCGTTGGACCCCTAATTTTGCACACAACCTTTTAGGGGTACACTAAGATCAATGGAGTCGATGAAATCCGCATTCGGAACTCCTACGAAAATCGACCTTCTTTAAGGGCCAATTTTGGGCTCCCGGGGAGGCCCTGTGACGAAAACTCGGTCAAAAGTCATATAAGACGAGGCCCGTTGGACCCCTAATTTTGCACACAACCTTTTAGGGGTACACTAAGATCAATGGAGTCGATGAAATCCGCATTCGGAACTCCTACGAAAATCGAGCTTCTTTAAGGGCCAATTTTGGGCTCCCGGGGAGGCCCTGTGACGAAAACTCGGTGAAAAGTCATATAAGACGAGGCCCGTTGGACCCCTAATTTTGCACACATCATTTATGGGGTACACTTAGGTCACTGGAGTCGATGAAATTCCCATTCGGAACTCCTACGAAAATCGACCTTCTGTAAGGGCCAATTTTGGGCTCCCGGGGAGGCCCTGTGACGAAAACTCGGTCAAAAGTCATATAAGACGAGGCCCGTTGGACCCCTAATTTTGCACACAACCTTTTAGGGGTACACTAAGATCAATGGAGTCGATGAAATCCGCATTCGGAACTCCTACGAAAATCGAGCTTCTTTAAGGTCCAATTTTGGGCTCCCGGGGAGGCCCTGTGACGAAAACTCGGTGAAAAGTCATATAAGACGAGGCCCGTTGGACCCCTAATTTTGCACACATCATTTATGGGGTACACTTAGGTCAATGGAGTCGATGAAATCCGCATTCGGAACTCCTACGAAAATCGAGCTTCTTTAAGGGCCAATTTTGGGCTCCCGGGGAGGCCCTGTGACGAAAACTCGGTGAAAAGTCATATAAGACGACGCCCGTTGGACCCCTAATTTTGCACACAACCTTTTAGGGGTACACTAAGATCAATGGAGTCGATGAAATCCGCATTCGGAACTCCTACGAAAATCGAGCTTCTTTAAGGGCCAATTTTGGGCTCCCGGGGAGGCCCTGTGACGAAAACTCGGTGAAAAGTCATATAAGACGAGGCCCGTTGGACCCCTAATTTTGCACACATCATTTATGGGGTACACTTAGGTCACTGGAGTCGATGAAATTCCCATTCGGAACTCCTACGAAAATCGACCTTCTGTAAGGGCCAATTTTGGGCTCCCGGGGAGGCCCTGTGACGAAAACTCGGTCAAAAGTCATATAAGACGAGGCCCGTTGGACCCCTAATTTTGCACACAACCTTTTAGGGGTACACTAAGATCAATGGAGTCGATGAAATCCGCATTCGGAACTCCTACGAAAATCGAGCTTCTTTAAGGGCCAATTTTGGGCTCCCGGGGAGGCCCTGTGACGAAAACTCGGTGAAAAGTCATATAAGACGAGGCCCGTTGGACCCCTAATTTTGCACACATCATTTATGGGGTACACTTAGGTCACTGGAGTCGATGAAATTCCCATTCGGAACTCCTACGAAAATCGACCTTCTGTAAGGGCCAATTTTGGGCTCCCGGGGAGGCCCTGTGACGAAAACTCGGTCAAAAGTCATATAAGACGAGGCCTGTTGGACCCCTAATTTTGCACACAACCTTTTAGGGGTACACTAAGATCAATGGAGTCGATGAAATCCGCATTCGGAACTCCTACGAAAATCGAGCTTCTTTAAGGGCCAATTTTGGGCTCCCGGGGAGGCCCTGTGACGAAAACTCGGTGAAAAGTCATATAAGACGACGCCCGTTGGACCCCTAATTTTGCACACAACCTTTTAGGGGTACACTAAGATCAATGGAGTCGATGAAATCCGCATTCGGAACTCCTACGAAAATCGAGCTTCTTTAAGGGCCAATTTTGGGCTCCCGGGGAGGCCCTGTGACGAAAACTCGGTGAAAAGTCATATAAGACGAGGCCCGTTGGACCCCTAATTTTGCACACATCATTTATGGGGTACACTAAGATCAATGGAGTCGATGAAATCCGCATTCGGAACTCCTACGAAAATCGAGCTTCTTTAAGGTCCAATTTTGGGCTCCCGGGGAGGCCCTGTGACGAAAACTCGGTGAAAAGTCATATAAGACGAGGCCCGTTGGACCCCTAATTTTGCACACATCATTTATGGGGTACACTTAGGTCAATGGAGTCGATGAAATCCGCATTCGGAACTCCTACGAAAATCGAGCTTCTTTAAGGGCCAATTTTGGGCTCCCGGGGAGGCCCTGTGACGAAAACTCGATGAAAAGTCATATAAGACGACGCCCGTTGGACCCCTAATTTTGCACACAACCTTTTAGGGGTACACTAAGATCAATGGAGTCGATGAAATCCGCATTCGGAACTCCTACGAAAATCGAGCTTCTTTAAGGGCCAATTTTGGGCTCCCGGGGAGGCCCTGTGACGAAAACTCGGTGAAAAGTCATATAAGACGAGGCCCGTTGGACCCCTAATTTTGCACACATCATTTATGGGGTACACTTAGGTCACTGGAGTCGATGAAATTCCCATTCGGAACTCCTACGAAAATCGACCTTCTGTAAGGGCCAATTTTGGGCTCCCGGGGAGGCCCTGTGACGAAAACTCGGTCAAAAGTCATATAAGACGAGGCCCGTTGGACCCCTAATTTTGCACACAACCTTTTAGGGGTACACTAAGATCAATGGAGTCGATGAAATCCGCATTCGGAACTCCTACGAAAATCGAGCTTCTTTAAGGGCCAATTTTGGGCTCCCGGGGAGGCCCTGTGACGAAAACTCGGTGAAAAGTCATATAAGACGAGGCCCGTTGGACCCCTAATTTTGCACACATCATTTATGGGGTACACTTAGGTCACTGGAGTCGATGAAATTCCCATTCGGAACTCCTACGAAAATCGACCTTCTGTAAGGGCCAATTTTGGGCTCCCGGGGAGGCCCTGTGACGAAAACTCGGTCAAAAGTCATATAAGACGAGGCCTGTTGGACCCCTAATTTTGCACACAACCTTTTAGGGGTACACTAAGATCAATGGAGTCGATGAAATCCGCATTCGGAACTCCTACGAAAATCGAGCTTCTTTAAGGGCCAATTTTGGGCTCCCGGGGAGGCCCTGTGACGAAAACTCGGTCAAAAGTCATATAAGACGAGGCCTGTTGGACCCCTAATTTTGCACACAACCTTTTAGGGGTACACTAAGATCAATGGAGTCGATGAAATCCGCATTCGGAACTCCTACGAAAATCGAGCTTCTTTAAGGGCCAATTTTGGGCTCCCGGGGAGGCCCTGTGACGAAAACTCGGTGAAAAGTCATATAAGACGAGGCCTGTTGGACCCCTAATTTTGCACACAACCTTTTAGGGGTACACTAAGATCAATGGAGTCGATGAAATTCCCATTCGGAACTCCTACGAAAATCGACCTTCTGTAAGGGCCAATTTTGGGCTCCCGGGGAGGCCCTGTGACGAAAACTCGGTCAAAAGTCATATAAGACGAGGCCCGTTGGACCCCTAATTTTGCACACATCATTTATGGGGTACACTTAGGTCAATGGAGTCGATGAAATCCGCATTCGGAACTCCTACGAAAATCGAGCTTCTTTAAGGGCCAATTTTGGGCTCCCGGGGAGGCCCTGTGACGAAAACTCGGTGAAAAGTCATATAAGACGAGGCCCGTTGGACCCCTAATTTTGCACACAACCTTTTAGGGGTACACTAAGATCAATGGAGTCGATGAAATCCGCATTCGGAACTCCTACGAAAATCGAGCTTCTTTAAGGGCCAATTTTGGGCTCCCGGGGAGGCCCTGTGACGAAAACTCGGTGAAAAGTCATATAAGACGAGGCCCGTTGGACCCCTAATTTTGCACACAACCTTTTAGGGATACACTAAGATCAATGGAGTCGATGAAATCCGCATTCGGAACTCCTACGAAAATCGACCTTCTTTAAGGGCCAATTTTGGGCTCCCGGGGAGGCCCTGTGACGAAAACTCGGTCAAAAGTCATATAAGACGAGGCCCGTTGGACCCCTAATTTTGCACACAACCTTTTAGGGGTACACTAAGATCAATGGAGTCGATGAAATCCGCATTCGGAACTCCTACGAAAATCGACCTTCTTTAAGGGCCAATTTTGGGCTCCCGGGGAGGCCCTGTGACGAAAACTCGGTCAAAAGTCATATAAGACGAGGCCCGTTGGACCCCTAATTTTGCACACATCATTTATGGGGTACAGTTAGGTCAATGGAGTCGATGAAATCCGCATTCGGAACTCCTACGAAAATCGAGCTTCTTTAAGGGCCAATTTTGGGCTCCCGGGGAGGCCCTGTGACGAAAACTCGGTGAAAAGTCATATAAGACGAGGCCCGTTGGACCCCTAATTTTGCACACATCATTTATGGGGTACACTTAGGTCAATGGAGTCGATGAAATCCGCATTCGGAACTCCTACGAAAATCGAGCTTCTTTAAGGGCCAATTTTGGGCTCCCGGGGAGGCCCTGTGACGAAAACTCGGTGAAAAGTCATATAAGACGACGCCCGTTGGACCCCTAATTTTGCACACAACCTTTTAGGGGTACACTAAGATCAATGGAGTCGATGAAATCCGCATTCGGAACTCCTACGAAAATCGAGCTTCTTTAAGGGCCAATTTTGGGCTCCCGGGGAGGCCCTGTGACGAAAACTCGGTGAAAAGTCATATAAGACGAGGCCCGTTGGACCCCTAATTTTGCACACATCATTTATGGGGTACACTTAGGTCACTGGAGTCGATGAAATTCCCATTCGGAACTCCTACGAAAATCGACCTTCTGTAAGGGCCAATTTTGGGCTCCCGGGGAGGCCCTGTGACGAAAACTCGGTCAAAAGTCATATAAGACGAGGCCCGTTGGACCCCTAATTTTGCACACAACCTTTTAGGGGTACACTAAGATCAATGGAGTCGATGAAATCCGCATTCGGAACTCCTACGAAAATCGAGCTTCTTTAAGGTCCAATTTTGGGCTCCCGGGGAGGCCCTGTGACGAAAACTCGGTGAAAAGTCATATAAGACGAGGCCCGTTGGACCCCTAATTTTGCACACATCATTTATGGGGTACACTTAGGTCAATGGAGTCGATGAAATCCGCATTCGGAACTCCTACGAAAATCGAGCTTCTTTAAGGGCCAATTTTGGGCTCCCGGGGAGGCCCTGTGACGAAAACTCGGTGAAAAGTCATATAAGACGACGCCCGTTGGACCCCTAATTTTGCACACAACCTTTTAGGGGTACACTAAGATCAATGGAGTCGATGAAATCCGCATTCGGAACTCCTACGAAAATCGACCTTCTTTAAGGGCCAATTTTGGGCTCCCGGGGAGGCCCTGTGACGAAAACTCGGTCAAAAGTCATATAAGACGAGGCCCGTTGGACCCCTAATTTTGCACACATCATTTATGGGGTACACTTAGGTCAATGGAGTCGATGAAATCCGCATTCGGAACTCCTACGAAAATCGAGCTTCTTTAAGGGCCAATTTTGGGCTCCCGGGGAGGCCCTGTGACGAAAACTCGGTGAAAAGTCATATAAGACGAGGCCCGTTGGACCCCTAATTTTGCACACAACCTTTTAGGGGTACACTAAGATCAATGGAGTCGATGAAATCCGCATTCGGAACTCCTACGAAAATCGAGCTTCTTTAAGGGCCAATTTTGGGCTCCCGGGGAGGCCCTGTGACGAAAACTCGGTGAAAAGTCATATAAGACGAGGCCCGTTGGACCCCTAATTTTGCACACAACCTTTTAGGGATACACTAAGATCAATGGAGTCGATGAAATCCGCATTCGGAACTCCTACGAAAATCGACCTTCTTTAAGGGCCAATTTTGGGCTCCCGGGGAGGCCCTGTGACGAAAACTCGGTGAAAAGTCATATAAGACGAGGCCCGTTGGACCCCTAATTTTGCACACATCATTTATGGGGTACACTTAGGTCACTGGAGTCGATGAAATTCCCATTCGGAACTCCTACGAAAATCGACCTTCTGTAAGGGCCAATTTTGGGCTCCCGGGGAGGCCCTGTGACGAAAACTCGGTGAAAAGTCATATAAGACGAGGCCCGTTGGACCCCTAATTTTGCACACATCATTTATGGGGTACACTTAGGTCAATGGAGTCGATGAAATCCGCATTCGGAACTCCTACGAAAATCGAGCTTCTTTAAGGGCCAATTTTGGGCTCCCGGGGAGGCCCTGTGACGAAAACTCGGTGAAAAGTCATATAAGACGAGGCCCGTTGGACCCCTAATTTTGCACACAACCTTTTAGGGGTACACTAAGATCAATGGAGTCGATGAAATCCGCATTCGGAACTCCTACGAAAATCGACCTTCTTTAAGGGCCAATTTTGGGCTCCCGGGGAGGCCCTGTGACGAAAACTCGGTGAAAAGTCATATAAGACGAGGCCCGTTGGACCCCTAATTTTGCACACATCATTTATGGGGTACACTTAGGTCACTGGAGTCGATGAAATTCCCATTCGGAACTCCTACGAAAATCGACCTTCTGTAAGGGCCAATTTTGGGCTCCCGGGGAGGCCCTGTGACGAAAACTCGGTGAAAAGTCATATAAGACGAGGCCCGTTGGACCCCTAATTTTGCACACATCATTTATGGGGTACACTTAGGTCACTGGAGTCGATGAAATTCCCATTCGGAACTCCTACGAAAATCGACCTTCTGTAAGGGCCAATTTTGGGCTCCCGGGGAGGCCCTGTGACGAAAACTCGGTCAAAAGTCATATAAGACGAGGCCCGTTGGACCCCTAATTTTGCACACAACCTTTTAGGGGTACACTAAGATCAATGGAGTCGATGAAATCCGCATTCGGAACTCCTACGAAAATCGAGCTTCTTTAAGGGCCAATTTTGGGCTCCCGGGGAGGCCCTGTGACGAAAACTCGGTGAAAAGTCATATAAGACGAGGCCCGTTGGACCCCTAATTTTGCACACATCATTTATGGGGTACACTTAGGTCACTGGAGTCGATGAAATTCCCATTCGGAACTCCTACGAAAATCGACCTTCTGTAAGGGCCAATTTTGGGCTCCCGGGGAGGCCCTGTGACGAAAACTCGGTCAAAAGTCATATAAGACGAGGCCTGTTGGACCCCTAATTTTGCACACAACCTTTTAGGGGTACACTAAGATCAATGGAGTCGATGAAATCCGCATTCGGAACTCCTACGAAAATCGACCTTCTTTAAGGGCCAATTTTGGGCTCCCGGGGAGGCCCTGTGACGAAAACTCGGTGAAAAGTCATATAAGACGAGGCCCGTTGGACCCCTAATTTTGCACACATCATTTATGGGGTACACTTAGGTCACTGGAGTCGATGAAATTCCCATTCGGAACTCCTACGAAAATCGACCTTCTGTAAGGGCCAATTTTGGGCTCCCGGGGAGTCCCTGTGACGAAAACTCGGTGAAAAGTCATATAAGACGAGGCCCGTTGGACCCCTAATTTTGCACACATCATTTATGGGGTACACTTAGGTCAATGGAGTCGATGAAATCCGCATTCGGAACTCCTACGAAAATCGAGCTTCTTTAAGGGCCAATTTTGGGCTCCCGGGGAGGCCCTGTGACGAAAACTCGGTCAAAAGTCATATAAGACGAGGCCCGTTGGACCCCTAATTTTGCACACATCATTTATGGGGTACACTTAGGTCAATGGAGTCGATGAAATCCGCATTCGGAACTCCTACGAAAATCGAGCTTCTTTAAGGGCCAATTTTGGGCTCCCGGGGAGGCCCTGTGACGAAAACTCGGTGAAAAGTCATATAAGACGAGGCCCGTTGGACCCCTAATTTTGCACACATCATTTATGGGGTACACTTAGGTCACTGGAGTCGATGAAATTCCCATTCGGAACTCCTACGAAAATCGACCTTCTGTAAGGGCTAATTTTGGGCTCCCGGGGAGGCCCTGTGACGAAAACTCGGTCAAAAGTCATATAAGACGAGGCCCGTTGGACCCCTAATTTTGCACACAACCTTTTAGGGGTACACTAAGATCAATGGAGTCGATGAAATCCGCATTCGGAACTCCTACGAAAATCGACCTTCTTTAAGGGCCAATTTTGGGCTCCCGGGGAGGCCCTGTGACGAAAACTCGGTCAAAAGTCATATAAGACGAGGCCCGTTGGACCCCTAATTTTGCACACATCATTTATGGGGTACAGTTAGGTCAATGGAGTCGATGAAATCCGCATTCGGAACTCCTACGAAAATCGAGCTTCTTTAAGGGCCAATTTTGGGCTCCCGGGGAGGCCCTGTGACGAAAATTCGGTGAAAAGTCATATAAGACGAGGCCCGTTGGACCCCTAATTTTGCACACATCATTTATGGGGTACACTTAGGTCAATGGAGTCGATGAAATCCGCATTCGGAACTCCTACGAAAATCGAGCTTCTTTAAGGGCCAATTTTGGGCTCCCGGGGAGGCCCTGTGACGAAAACTCGGTGAAAAGTCATATAAGACGAGGCCCGTTGGACCCCTAATTTTGCACACATCATTTATGGGGTACACTTAGGTCAATGGAGTCGATGAAATCCGCATTCGGAACTCCTACGAAAATCGAGCTTCTTTAAGGGCCAATTTTGGGCTCCCGGGGAGGCCCTGTGACGAAAACTCGGTGAAAAGTCATATAAGACGACGCCCGTTGGACCCCTAATTTTGCACACAACCTTTTAGGGGTACACTAAGATCAATGGAGTCGATGAAATCCGCATTCGGAACTCCTACGAAAATCGAGCTTCTTTAAGGGCCAATTTTGGGCTCCCGGGGAGGCCCTGTGACGAAAACTCGGTGAAAAGTCATATAAGACGAGGCCCGTTGGACCCCTAATTTTGCACACATCATTTATGGGGTACACTAAGATCAATGGAGTCGATGAAATCCGCATTCGGAACTCCTACGAAAATCGAGCTTCTTTAAGGTCCAATTTTGGGCTCCCGGGGAGGCCCTGTGACGAAAACTCGGTGAAAAGTCATATAAGACGAGGCCCGTTGGACCCCTAATTTTGCACACATCATTTATGGGGTACACTTAGGTCAATGGAGTCGATGAAATCCGCATTCGGAACTCCTACGAAAATCGAGCTTCTTTAAGGGCCAATTTTGGGCTCCCGGGGAGGCCCTGTGACGAAAACTCGGTGAAAAGTCATATAAGACGACGCCCGTTGGACCCCTAATTTTGCACACAACCTTTTAGGGGTACACTAAGATCAATGGAGTCGATGAAATCCGCATTCGGAACTCCTACGAAAATCGAGCTTCTTTAAGGGCCAATTTTGGGCTCCCGGGGAGGCCCTGTGACGAAAACTCGGTGAAAAGTCATATAAGACGAGGCCCGTTGGACCCCTAATTTTGCACACATCATTTATGGGGTACACTTAGGTCACTGGAGTCGATGAAATTCCCATTCGGAACTCCTACGAAAATCGACCTTCTGTAAGGGCCAATTTTGGGCTCCCGGGGAGGCCCTGTGACGAAAACTCGGTCAAAAGTCATATAAGACGAGGCCCGTTGGACCCCTAATTTTGCACACAACCTTTTAGGGGTACACTAAGATCAATGGAGTCGATGAAATCCGCATTCGGAACTCCTACGAAAATCGAGCTTCTTTAAGGGCCAATTTTGGGCTCCCGGGGAGGCCCTGTGACGAAAACTCGGTGAAAAGTCATATAAGACGAAGCCCGTTGGACCCCTAATTTTGCACACATCATTTATGGGGTACACTTAGGTCACTGGAGTCGATGAAATTCCCATTCGGAACTCCTACGAAAATCGACCTTCTGTAAGGGCCAATTTTGGGCTCCCGGGGAGGCCCTGTGACGAAAACTCGGTCAAAAGTCATATAAGACGAGGCCTGTTGGACCCCTAATTTTGCACACAACCTTTTAGGGGTACACTAAGATCAATGGAGTCGATGAAATCCGCATTCGGAACTCCTACGAAAATCGACCTTCTTTAAGGGCCAATTTTGGGCTCCCGGGGAGGCCCTGTGACGAAAACTCGGTGAAAAGTCATATAAGACGAGGCCCGTTGGACCCCTAATTTTGCACACATCATTTATGGGGTACACTTAGGTCACTGGAGTCGATGAAATTCCCATTCGGAACTCCTACGAAAATCGACCTTCTGTAAGGGCCAATTTTGGGCTCCCGGGGAGGCCCTGTGACGAAAACTCGGTGAAAAGTCATATAAGACGAGGCCCGTTGGACCCCTAATTTTGCACACATCATTTATGGGGTACACTTAGGTCAATGGAGTCGATGAAATCCGCATTCGGAACTCCTACGAAAATCGAGCTTCTTTAAGGGCCAATTTTGGGCTCCCGGGGAGGCCCTGTGACGAAAACTCGGTGAAAAGTCATATAAGACGACGCCCGTTGGACCCCTAATTTTGCACACAACCTTTTAGGGGTACACTAAGATCAATGGAGTCGATGAAATCCGCATTCGGAACTCCTACGAAAATCGACCTTCTTTAAGGGCCAATTTTGGGCTCCCGGGGAGGCCCTGTGACGAAAACTCGGTCAAAAGTCATATAAGACGAGGCCCGTTGGACCCCTAATTTTGCACACATCATTTATGGGGTACACTTAGGTCAATGGAGTCGATGAAATCCGCATTCGGAACTCCTACGAAAATCGAGCTTCTTTAAGGGCCAATTTTGGGCTCCCGGGGAGGCCCTGTGACGAAAACTCGGTGAAAAGTCATATAAGACGAGGCCCGTTGGACCCCTAATTTTGCACACAACCTTTTAGGGGTACACTAAGATCAATGGAGTCGATGAAATCCGCATTCGGAACTCCTACGAAAATCGAGCTTCTTTAAGGGCCAATTTTGGGCTCCCGGGGAGGCCCTGTGACGAAAACTCGGTGAAAAGTCATATAAGACGAGGCCCGTTGGACCCCTAATTTTGCACACAACCTTTTAGGGATACACTAAGATCAATGGAGTCGATGAAATCCGCATTCGGAACTCCTACGAAAATCGACCTTCTTTAAGGGCCAATTTTGGGCTCCCGGGGAGGCCCTGTGACGAAAACTCGGTGAAAAGTCATATAAGACGAGGCCCGTTGGACCCCTAATTTTGCACACATCATTTATGGGGTACACTTAGGTCACTGGAGTCGATGAAATTCCCATTCGGAACTCCTACGAAAATCGACCTTCTGTAAGGGCCAATTTTGGGCTCCCGGGGAGGCCCTGTGACGAAAACTCGGTGAAAAGTCATATAAGACGAGGCCTGTTGGACCCCTAATTTTGCACACAACCTTTTAGGGGTACACTAAGATCAATGGAGTCGATGAAATCCGCATTCGGAACTCCTACGAAAATCGACCTTCTTTAAGGGCCAATTTTGGGCTCCCGGGGAGGCCCTGTGACGAAAACTCGGTGAAAAGTCATATAAGACGAGGCCCGTTGGACCCCTAATTTTGCACACATCATTTATGGGGTACACTTAGGTCACTGGAGTCGATGAAATTCCCATTCGGAACTCCTACGAAAATCGACCTTCTGTAAGGGCCAATTTTGGGCTCCCGGGGAGTCCCTGTGACGAAAACTCGGTGAAAAGTCATATAAGACGAGGCCCGTTGGACCCCTAATTTTGCACACATCATTTATGGGGTACACTTAGGTCAATGGAGTCGATGAAATCCGCATTCGGAACTCCTACGAAAATCGAGCTTCTTTAAGGGCCAATTTTGGGCTCCCGGGGAGGCCCTGTGACGAAAACTCGGTCAAAAGTCATATAAGACGAGGCCCGTTGGACCCCTAATTTTGCACACATCATTTATGGGGTACACTTAGGTCAATGGAGTCGATGAAATCCGCATTCGGAACTCCTACGAAAATCGAGCTTCTTTAAGGGCCAATTTTGGGCTCCCGGGGAGGCCCTGTGACGAAAACTCGGTGAAAAGTCATATAAGACGAGGCCCGTTGGACCCCTAATTTTGCACACATCATTTATGGGGTACACTTAGGTCACTGGAGTCGATGAAATTCCCATTCGGAACTCCTACGAAAATCGACCTTCTGTAAGGGCCAATTTTGGGCTCCCGGGGAGGCCCTGTGACGAAAACTCGGTCAAAAGTCATATAAGACGAGGCCCGTTGGACCCCTAATTTTGCACACAACCTTTTAGGGGTACACTAAGATCAATGGAGTCGATGAAATCCGCATTCGGAACTCCTACGAAAATCGACCTTCTTTAAGGGCCAATTTTGGGCTCCCGGGGAGGCCCTGTGACGAAAACTCGGTCAAAAGTCATATAAGACGAGGCCCGTTGGACCCCTAATTTTGCACACATCATTTATGGGGTACAGTTAGGTCAATGGAGTCGATGAAATCCGCATTCGGAACTCCTACGAAAATCGAGCTTCTTTAAGGGCCAATTTTGGGCTCCCGGGGAGGCCCTGTGACGAAAATTCGGTGAAAAGTCATATAAGACGAGGCCCGTTGGACCCCTAATTTTGCACACATCATTTATGGGGTACACTTAGGTCAATGGAGTCGATGAAATCCGCATTCGGAACTCCTACGAAAATCGAGCTTCTTTAAGGGCCAATTTTGGGCTCCCGGGGAGGCCCTGTGACGAAAACTCGGTCAAAAGTCATATAAGACGAGGCCCGTTGGACCCCTAATTTTGCACACAACCTTTTAGGGGTACACTAAGATCAATGGAGTCGATGAAATCCGCATTCGGAACTCCTACGAAAATCGAGCTTCTTTAAGGGCCAATTTTGGGCTCCCGGGGAGGCCCTGTGACGAAAACTCGGTGAAAAGTCATATAAGACGAGGCCCGTTGGACCCCTAATTTTGCACACATCATTTATGGGGTACACTTAGGTCACTGGAGTCGATGAAATTCCCATTCGGAACTCCTACGAAAATCGACCTTCTGTAAGGGCCAATTTTGGGCTCCCGGGGAGGCCCTGTGACGAAAACTCGGTGAAAAGTCATATAAGACGAGGCCTGTTGGACCCCTAATTTTGCACACAACCTTTTAGGGGTACACTAAGATCAATGGAGTCGATGAAATCCGCATTCGGAACTCCTACGAAAATCGACCTTCTTTAAGGGCCAATTTTGGGCTCCCGGGGAGGCCCTGTGACGAAAACTCGGTGAAAAGTCATATAAGACGAGGCCCGTTGGACCCCTAATTTTGCACACATCATTTATGGGGTACACTTAGGTCACTGGAGTCGATGAAATTCCCATTCGGAACTCCTACGAAAATCGACCTTCTGTAAGGGCCAATTTTGGGCTCCCGGGGAGTCCCTGTGACGAAAACTCGGTGAAAAGTCATATAAGACGAGGCCCGTTGGACCCCTAATTTTGCACACATCATTTATGGGGTACACTTAGGTCAATGGAGTCGATGAAATCCGCATTCGGAACTCCTACGAAAATCGAGCTTCTTTAAGGGCCA
The DNA here is from genome assembly GCA_029168935.1 of Oxyria digyna. NCBI lineage: Eukaryota > Viridiplantae > Streptophyta > Magnoliopsida > Caryophyllales > Polygonaceae > Oxyria > Oxyria digyna. The sequence continues at coordinate 89,066 of JAPVLV010000001.1, read as the reverse complement.
ATTTTGGGCTCCCGGGGAGGCCCTGTGACGAAAACTCGGTCAAAAGTCATATAAGACGAGGCCCGTTGGACCCCTAATTTTGCACACATCATTTATGGGGTACACTTAGGTCAATGGAGTCGATGAAATCCGCATTCGGAACTCCTACGAAAATCGAGCTTCTTTAAGGGCCAATTTTGGGCTCCCGGGGAGGCCCTGTGACGAAAACTCGGTGAAAAGTCATATAAGACGAGTCCCGTTGGACCCCTAATTTTGCACACATCATTTATGGGGTACACTTAGGTCACTGGAGTCGATGAAATTCCCATTCGGAACTCCTACGAAAATCGACCTTCTGTAAGGGCCAATTTTGGGCTCCCGGGGAGGCCCTGTGACGAAAACTCGGTCAAAAGTCATATAAGACGAGGCCCGTTGGACCCCTAATTTTGCACACAACCTTTTAGGGGTACACTAAGATCAATGGAGTCGATGAAATCCGCATTCGGAACTCCTACGAAAATCGACCTTCTTTAAGGGCCAATTTTGGGCTCCCGGGGAGGCCCTGTGACGAAAACTCGGTCAAAAGTCATATAAGACGAGGCCCGTTGGACCCCTAATTTTGCACACATCATTTATGGGGTACAGTTAGGTCAATGGAGTCGATGAAATCCGCATTCGGAACTCCTACGAAAATCGAGCTTCTTTAAGGGCCAATTTTGGGCTCCCGGGGAGGCCCTGTGACGAAAATTCGGTGAAAAGTCATATAAGACGAGGCCCGTTGGACCCCTAATTTTGCACACATCATTTATGGGGTACACTTAGGTCAATGGAGTCGATGAAATCCGCATTCGGAACTCCTACGAAAATCGAGCTTCTTTAAGGGCCAATTTTGGGCTCCCGGGGAGGCCCTGTGACGAAAACTCGGTGAAAAGTCATATAAGACGAGGCCCGTTGGACCCCTAATTTTGCACACATCATTTATGGGGTACACTTAGGTCAATGGAGTCGATGAAATCCGCATTCGGAACTCCTACGAAAATCGAGCTTCTTTAAGGGCCAATTTTGGGCTCCCGGGGAGGCCCTGTGACGAAAACTCGGTGAAAAGTCATATAAGACGACGCCCGTTGGACCCCTAATTTTGCACACAACCTTTTAGGGGTACACTAAGATCAATGGAGTCGATGAAATCCGCATTCGGAACTCCTACGAAAATCGAGCTTCTTTAAGGGCCAATTTTGGGCTCCCGGGGAGGCCCTGTGACGAAAACTCGGTGAAAAGTCATATAAGACGAGGCCCGTTGGACCCCTAATTTTGCACACATCATTTATGGGGTACACTAAGATCAATGGAGTCGATGAAATCCGCATTCGGAACTCCTACGAAAATCGAGCTTCTTTAAGGTCCAATTTTGGGCTCCCGGGGAGGCCCTGTGACGAAAACTCGGTGAAAAGTCATATAAGACGAGGCCCGTTGGACCCCTAATTTTGCACACATCATTTATGGGGTACACTTAGGTCAATGGAGTCGATGAAATCCGCATTCGGAACTCCTACGAAAATCGAGCTTCTTTAAGGGCCAATTTTGGGCTCCCGGGGAGGCCCTGTGACGAAAACTCGGTGAAAAGTCATATAAGACGACGCCCGTTGGACCCCTAATTTTGCACACAACCTTTTAGGGGTACACTAAGATCAATGGAGTCGATGAAATCCGCATTCGGAACTCCTACGAAAATCGAGCTTCTTTAAGGGCCAATTTTGGGCTCCCGGGGAGGCCCTGTGACGAAAACTCGGTGAAAAGTCATATAAGACGAGGCCCGTTGGACCCCTAATTTTGCACACATCATTTATGGGGTACACTTAGGTCACTGGAGTCGATGAAATTCCCATTCGGAACTCCTACGAAAATCGACCTTCTGTAAGGGCCAATTTTGGGCTCCCGGGGAGGCCCTGTGACGAAAACTCGGTCAAAAGTCATATAAGACGAGGCCCGTTGGACCCCTAATTTTGCACACAACCTTTTAGGGGTACACTAAGATCAATGGAGTCGATGAAATCCGCATTCGGAACTCCTACGAAAATCGAGCTTCTTTAAGGGCCAATTTTGGGCTCCCGGGGAGGCCCTGTGACGAAAACTCGGTGAAAAGTCATATAAGACGAAGCCCGTTGGACCCCTAATTTTGCACACATCATTTATGGGGTACACTTAGGTCACTGGAGTCGATGAAATTCCCATTCGGAACTCCTACGAAAATCGACCTTCTGTAAGGGCCAATTTTGGGCTCCCGGGGAGGCCCTGTGACGAAAACTCGGTCAAAAGTCATATAAGACGAGGCCTGTTGGACCCCTAATTTTGCACACAACCTTTTAGGGGTACACTAAGATCAATGGAGTCGATGAAATCCGCATTCGGAACTCCTACGAAAATCGACCTTCTTTAAGGGCCAATTTTGGGCTCCCGGGGAGGCCCTGTGACGAAAACTCGGTGAAAAGTCATATAAGACGAGGCCCGTTGGACCCCTAATTTTGCACACATCATTTATGGGGTACACTTAGGTCACTGGAGTCGATGAAATTCCCATTCGGAACTCCTACGAAAATCGACCTTCTGTAAGGGCCAATTTTGGGCTCCCGGGGAGGCCCTGTGACGAAAACTCGGTGAAAAGTCATATAAGACGAGGCCCGTTGGACCCCTAATTTTGCACACATCATTTATGGGGTACACTTAGGTCAACGGAGTCGATGAAATCCGCATTCGGAACTCCTACGAAAATCGAGCTTCTTTAAGGGCCAATTTTGGGCTCCCGGGGAGGCCCTGTGACGAAAACTCGGTCAAAAGTCATATAAGACGAGGCCCGTTGGACCCCTAATTTTGCACACATCATTTATGGGGTACACTTAGGTCAATGGAGTCGATGAAATCCGCATTCGGAACTCCTACGAAAATCGAGCTTCTTTAAGGGCCAATTTTGGGCTCCCGGGGAGGCCCTGTGACGAAAACTCGGTCAAAAGTCATATAAGACGAGGCCCGTTGGACCCCTAATTTTGCACACATCATTTATGGGGTACAGTTAGGTCAATGGAGTCGATGAAATCCGCATTCGGAACTCCTACGAAAATCGAGCTTCTTTAAGGGCCAATTTTGGGCTCCCGGGGAGGCCCTGTGACGAAAACTCGGTGAAAAGTCATATAAGACGAGGCCCGTTGGACCCCTAATTTTGCACACATCATTTATGGGGTACACTTAGGTCAATGGAGTCGATGAAATCCGCATTCGGAACTCCTACGAAAATCGAGCTTCTTTAAGGGCCAATTTTGGGCTCCCGGGGAGGCCCTGTGACGAAAACTCGGTGAAAAGTCATATAAGACGACGCCCGTTGGACCCCTAATTTTGCACACAACCTTTTAGGGGTACACTTAGGTCAATGGAGTCGATGAAATCCGCATTCGGAACTCCTACGAAAATCGAGCTTCTTTAAGGGCCAATTTTGGGCTCCCGGGGAGGCCCTGTGACGAAAACTCGGTGAAAAGTCATATAAGACGAGGCCCGTTGGACCCCTAATTTTGCACACATCATTTATGGGGTACACTTAGGTCACTGGAGTCGATGAAATTCCCATTCGGAACTCCTACGAAAATCGACCTTCTGTAAGGGCCAATTTTGGGCTCCCGGGGAGGCCCTGTGACGAAAACTCGGTCAAAAGTCATATAAGACGAGGCCCGTTGGACCCCTAATTTTGCACACAACCTTTTAGGGGTACACTAAGATCAATGGAGTCGATGAAATCCGCATTCGGAACTCCTACGAAAATCGAGCTTCTTTAAGGTCCAATTTTGGGCTCCCGGGGAGGCCCTGTGACGAAAACTCGGTGAAAAGTCATATAAGACGAGGCCCGTTGGACCCCTAATTTTGCACACATCATTTATGGGGTACACTTAGGTCAATGGAGTCGATGAAATCCGCATTCGGAACTCCTACGAAAATCGAGCTTCTTTAAGGGCCAATTTTGGGCTCCCGGGGAGGCCCTGTGACGAAAACTCGGTGAAAAGTCATATAAGACGACGCCCGTTGGACCCCTAATTTTGCACACAACCTTTTAGGGGTACACTAAGATCAATGGAGTCGATGAAATCCGCATTCGGAACTCCTACGAAAATCGACCTTCTTTAAGGGCCAATTTTGGGCTCCCGGGGAGGCCCTGTGACGAAAACTCGGTCAAAAGTCATATAAGACGAGGCCCGTTGGACCCCTAATTTTGCACACATCATTTATGGGGTACACTTAGGTCAATGGAGTCGATGAAATCCGCATTCGGAACTCCTACGAAAATCGAGCTTCTTTAAGGGCCAATTTTGGGCTCCCGGGGAGGCCCTGTGACGAAAACTCGGTGAAAAGTCATATAAGACGAGGCCCGTTGGACCCCTAATTTTGCACACAACCTTTTAGGGGTACACTAAGATCAATGGAGTCGATGAAATCCGCATTCGGAACTCCTACGAAAATCGAGCTTCTTTAAGGGCCAATTTTGGGCTCCCGGGGAGGCCCTGTGACGAAAACTCGGTGAAAAGTCATATAAGACGAGGCCCGTTGGACCCCTAATTTTGCACACAACCTTTTAGGGATACACTAAGATCAATGGAGTCGATGAAATCCGCATTCGGAACTCCTACGAAAATCGACCTTCTTTAAGGGCCAATTTTGGGCTCCCGGGGAGGCCCTGTGACGAAAACTCGGTGAAAAGTCATATAAGACGAGGCCCGTTGGACCCCTAATTTTGCACACATCATTTATGGGGTACACTTAGGTCACTGGAGTCGATGAAATTCCCATTCGGAACTCCTACGAAAATCGACCTTCTGTAAGGGCCAATTTTGGGCTCCCGGGGAGGCCCTGTGACGAAAACTCGGTGAAAAGTCATATAAGACGAGGCCCGTTGGACCCCTAATTTTGCACACATCATTTATGGGGTACACTTAGGTCAATGGAGTCGATGAAATCCGCATTCGGAACTCCTACGAAAATCGAGCTTCTTTAAGGGCCAATTTTGGGCTCCCGGGGAGGCCCTGTGACGAAAACTCGGTGAAAAGTCATATAAGACGAGGCCCGTTGGACCCCTAATTTTGCACACAACCTTTTAGGGGTACACTAAGATCAATGGAGTCGATGAAATCCGCATTCGGAACTCCTACGAAAATCGAGCTTCTTTAAGGTCCAATTTTGGGCTCCCGGGGAGGCCCTGTGACGAAAACTCGGTGAAAAGTCATATAAGACGAGGCCCGTTGGACCCCTAATTTTGCACACATCATTTATGGGGTACACTTAGGTCAATGGAGTCGATGAAATCCGCATTCGGAACTCCTACGAAAATCGAGCTTCTTTAAGGGCCAATTTTGGGCTCCCGGGGAGGCCCTGTGACGAAAACTCGATGAAAAGTCATATAAGACGACGCCCGTTGGACCCCTAATTTTGCACACAACCTTTTAGGGGTACACTAAGATCAATGGAGTCGATGAAATCCGCATTCGGAACTCCTACGAAAATCGAGCTTCTTTAAGGGCCAATTTTGGGCTCCCGGGGAGGCCCTGTGACGAAAACTCGGTGAAAAGTCATATAAGACGAGGCCCGTTGGACCCCTAATTTTGCACACATCATTTATGGGGTACACTTAGGTCACTGGAGTCGATGAAATTCCCATTCGGAACTCCTACGAAAATCGACCTTCTGTAAGGGCCAATTTTGGGCTCCCGGGGAGGCCCTGTGACGAAAACTCGGTCAAAAGTCATATAAGACGAGGCCCGTTGGACCCCTAATTTTGCACACAACCTTTTAGGGGTACACTAAGATCAATGGAGTCGATGAAATCCGCATTCGGAACTCCTACGAAAATCGAGCTTCTTTAAGGGCCAATTTTGGGCTCCCGGGGAGGCCCTGTGACGAAAACTCGGTGAAAAGTCATATAAGACGAGGCCCGTTGGACCCCTAATTTTGCACACATCATTTATGGGGTACACTTAGGTCAATGGAGTCGATGAAATCCGCATTCGGAACTCCTACGAAAATCGAGCTTCTGTAAGGGCCAATTTTGGGCTCCCGGGGAGGCCCTGTGACGAAAACTCGGTCAAAAGTCATATAAGACGAGGCCTGTTGGACCCCTAATTTTGCACACAACCTTTTAGGGGTACACTAAGATCAATGGAGTCGATGAAATCCGCATTCGGAACTCCTACGAAAATCGAGCTTCTTTAAGGGCCAATTTTGGGCTCCCGGGGAGGCCCTGTGACGAAAACTCGGTCAAAAGTCATATAAGACGAGGCCTGTTGGACCCCTAATTTTGCACACAACCTTTTAGGGGTACACTAAGATCAATGGAGTCGATGAAATCCGCATTCGGAACTCCTACGAAAATCGAGCTTCTTTAAGGGCCAATTTTGGGCTCCCGGGGAGGCCCTGTGACGAAAACTCGGTGAAAAGTCATATAAGACGAGGCCTGTTGGACCCCTAATTTTGCACACAACCTTTTAGGGGTACACTAAGATCAATGGAGTCGATGAAATCCGCATTCGGAACTCCTACGAAAATCGAGCTTCTGTAAGGGCCAATTTTGGGCTCCCGGGGAGGCCCTGTGACGAAAACTCGGTCAAAAGTCATATAAGACGAGGCCCGTTGGACCCCTAATTTTGCACACATCATTTATGGGGTACACTTAGGTCAATGGAGTCGATGAAATCCGCATTCGGAACTCCTACGAAAATCGAGCTTCTTTAAGGGCCAATTTTGGGCTCCCGGGGAGGCCCTGTGACGAAAACTCGGTGAAAAGTCATATAAGACGAGGCCCGTTGGACCCCTAATTTTGCACACAACCTTTTAGGGGTACACTAAGATCAATGGAGTCGATGAAATCCGCATTCGGAACTCCTACGAAAATCGAGCTTCTTTAAGGGCCAATTTTGGGCTCCCGGGGAGGCCCTGTGACGAAAACTCGGTGAAAAGTCATATAAGACGAGGCCCGTTGGACCCCTAATTTTGCACACAACCTTTTAGGGATACACTAAGATCAATGGAGTCGATGAAATCCGCATTCGGAACTCCTACGAAAATCGACCTTCTTTAAGGGCCAATTTTGGGCTCCCGGGGAGGCCCTGTGACGAAAACTCGGTCAAAAGTCATATAAGACGAGGCCCGTTGGACCCCTAATTTTGCACACAACCTTTTAGGGGTACACTAAGATCAATGGAGTCGATGAAATCCGCATTCGGAACTCCTACGAAAATCGACCTTCTTTAAGGGCCAATTTTGGGCTCCCGGGGAGGCCCTGTGACGAAAACTCGGTCAAAAGTCATATAAGACGAGGCCCGTTGGACCCCTAATTTTGCACACATCATTTATGGGGTACAGTTAGGTCAATGGAGTCGATGAAATCCGCATTCGGAACTCCTACGAAAATCGAGCTTCTTTAAGGGCCAATTTTGGGCTCCCGGGGAGGCCCTGTGACGAAAACTCGGTGAAAAGTCATATAAGACGAGGCCCGTTGGACCCCTAATTTTGCACACATCATTTATGGGGTACACTTAGGTCAATGGAGTCGATGAAATCCGCATTCGGAACTCCTACGAAAATCGAGCTTCTTTAAGGGCCAATTTTGGGCTCCCGGGGAGGCCCTGTGACGAAAACTCGGTGAAAAGTCATATAAGACGACGCCCGTTGGACCCCTAATTTTGCACACAACCTTTTAGGGGTACACTAAGATCAATGGAGTCGATGAAATCCGCATTCGGAACTCCTACGAAAATCGAGCTTCTTTAAGGGCCAATTTTGGGCTCCCGGGGAGGCCCTGTGACGAAAACTCGGTGAAAAGTCATATAAGACGAGGCCCGTTGGACCCCTAATTTTGCACACATCATTTATGGGGTACACTTAGGTCACTGGAGTCGATGAAATTCCCATTCGGAACTCCTACGAAAATCGACCTTCTGTAAGGGCCAATTTTGGGCTCCCGGGGAGGCCCTGTGACGAAAACTCGGTCAAAAGTCATATAAGACGAGGCCCGTTGGACCCCTAATTTTGCACACAACCTTTTAGGGGTACACTAAGATCAATGGAGTCGATGAAATCCGCATTCGGAACTCCTACGAAAATCGAGCTTCTTTAAGGGCCAATTTTGGGCTCCCGGGGAGGCCCTGTGACGAAAACTCGGTGAAAAGTCATATAAGACGAGGCCCGTTGGACCCCTAATTTTGCACACATCATTTATGGGGTACACTTAGGTCAATGGAGTCGATGAAATCCGCATTCGGAACTCCTACGAAAATCGAGCTTCTTTAAGGGCCAATTTTGGGCTCCCGGGGAGGCCCTGTGACGAAAACTCGGTGAAAAGTCATATAAGACGACGCCCGTTGGACCCCTAATTTTGCACACAACCTTTTAGGGGTACACTAAGATCAATGGAGTCGATGAAATCCGCATTCGGAACTCCTACGAAAATCGACCTTCTTTAAGGGCCAATTTTGGGCTCCCGGGGAGGCCCTGTGACGAAAACTCGGTCAAAAGTCATATAAGACGAGGCCCGTTGGACCCCTAATTTTGCACACATCATTTATGGGGTACACTTAGGTCAATGGAGTCGATGAAATCCGCATTCGGAACTCCTACGAAAATCGAGCTTCTTTAAGGGCCAATTTTGGGCTCCCGGGGAGGCCCTGTGACGAAAACTCGGTGAAAAGTCATATAAGACGAGGCCCGTTGGACCCCTAATTTTGCACACAACCTTTTAGGGGTACACTAAGATCAATGGAGTCGATGAAATCCGCATTCGGAACTCCTACGAAAATCGAGCTTCTTTAAGGGCCAATTTTGGGCTCCCGGGGAGGCCCTGTGACGAAAACTCGGTGAAAAGTCATATAAGACGAGGCCCGTTGGACCCCTAATTTTGCACACAACCTTTTAGGGATACACTAAGATCAATGGAGTCGATGAAATCCGCATTCGGAACTCCTACGAAAATCGACCTTCTTTAAGGGCCAATTTTGGGCTCCCGGGGAGGCCCTGTGACGAAAACTCGGTGAAAAGTCATATAAGACGAGGCCCGTTGGACCCCTAATTTTGCACACATCATTTATGGGGTACACTTAGGTCACTGGAGTCGATGAAATTCCCATTCGGAACTCCTACGAAAATCGACCTTCTGTAAGGGCCAATTTTGGGCTCCCGGGGAGGCCCTGTGACGAAAACTCGGTGAAAAGTCATATAAGACGAGGCCCGTTGGACCCCTAATTTTGCACACATCATTTATGGGGTACACTTAGGTCAATGGAGTCGATGAAATCCGCATTCGGAACTCCTACGAAAATCGAGCTTCTTTAAGGGCCAATTTTGGGCTCCCGGGGAGGCCCTGTGACGAAAACTCGGTGAAAAGTCATATAAGACGAGGCCCGTTGGACCCCTAATTTTGCACACAACCTTTTAGGGGTACACTAAGATCAATGGAGTCGATGAAATCCGCATTCGGAACTCCTACGAAAATCGACCTTCTTTAAGGGCCAATTTTGGGCTCCCGGGGAGGCCCTGTGACGAAAACTCGGTGAAAAGTCATATAAGACGAGGCCCGTTGGACCCCTAATTTTGCACACATCATTTATGGGGTACACTTAGGTCACTGGAGTCGATGAAATTCCCATTCGGAACTCCTACGAAAATCGACCTTCTGTAAGGGCCAATTTTGGGCTCCCGGGGAGGCCCTGTGACGAAAACTCGGTGAAAAGTCATATAAGACGAGGCCCGTTGGACCCCTAATTTTGCACACATCATTTATGGGGTACACTTAGGTCACTGGAGTCGATGAAATTCCCATTCGGAACTCCTACGAAAATCGACCTTCTGTAAGGGCCAATTTTGGGCTCCCGGGGAGGCCCTGTGACGAAAACTCGGTCAAAAGTCATATAAGACGAGGCCCGTTGGACCCCTAATTTTGCACACAACCTTTTAGGGGTACACTAAGATCAATGGAGTCGATGAAATCCGCATTCGGAACTCCTACGAAAATCGAGCTTCTTTAAGGGCCAATTTTGGGCTCCCGGGGAGGCCCTGTGACGAAAACTCGGTGAAAAGTCATATAAGACGAGGCCCGTTGGACCCCTAATTTTGCACACATCATTTATGGGGTACACTTAGGTCACTGGAGTCGATGAAATTCCCATTCGGAACTCCTACGAAAATCGACCTTCTGTAAGGGCCAATTTTGGGCTCCCGGGGAGGCCCTGTGACGAAAACTCGGTCAAAAGTCATATAAGACGAGGCCTGTTGGACCCCTAATTTTGCACACAACCTTTTAGGGGTACACTAAGATCAATGGAGTCGATGAAATCCGCATTCGGAACTCCTACGAAAATCGACCTTCTTTAAGGGCCAATTTTGGGCTCCCGGGGAGGCCCTGTGACGAAAACTCGGTGAAAAGTCATATAAGACGAGGCCCGTTGGACCCCTAATTTTGCACACATCATTTATGGGGTACACTTAGGTCACTGGAGTCGATGAAATTCCCATTCGGAACTCCTACGAAAATCGACCTTCTGTAAGGGCCAATTTTGGGCTCCCGGGGAGTCCCTGTGACGAAAACTCGGTGAAAAGTCATATAAGACGAGGCCCGTTGGACCCCTAATTTTGCACACATCATTTATGGGGTACACTTAGGTCAATGGAGTCGATGAAATCCGCATTCGGAACTCCTACGAAAATCGAGCTTCTTTAAGGGCCAATTTTGGGCTCCCGGGGAGGCCCTGTGACGAAAACTCGGTCAAAAGTCATATAAGACGAGGCCCGTTGGACCCCTAATTTTGCACACATCATTTATGGGGTACACTTAGGTCAATGGAGTCGATGAAATCCGCATTCGGAACTCCTACGAAAATCGAGCTTCTTTAAGGGCCAATTTTGGGCTCCCGGGGAGGCCCTGTGACGAAAACTCGGTGAAAAGTCATATAAGACGAGGCCCGTTGGACCCCTAATTTTGCACACAACCTTTTAGGGGTACACTAAGATCAATGGAGTCGATGAAATCCGCATTCGGAACTCCTACGAAAATCGAGCTTCTTTAAGGGCCAATTTTGGGCTCCCGGGGAGGCCCTGTGACGAAAACTCGGTGAAAAGTCATATAAGACGAGGCCCGTTGGACCCCTAATTTTGCACACAACCTTTTAGGGATACACTAAGATCAATGGAGTCGATGAAATCCGCATTCGGAACTCCTACGAAAATCGACCTTCTTTAAGGGCCAATTTTGGGCTCCCGGGGAGGCCCTGTGACGAAAACTCGGTGAAAAGTCATATAAGACGAGGCCCGTTGGACCCCTAATTTTGCACACATCATTTATGGGGTACACTTAGGTCACTGGAGTCGATGAAATTCCCATTCGGAACTCCTACGAAAATCGACCTTCTGTAAGGGCCAATTTTGGGCTCCCGGGGAGGCCCTGTGACGAAAACTCGGTGAAAAGTCATATAAGACGAGGCCCGTTGGACCCCTAATTTTGCACACATCATTTATGGGGTACACTTAGGTCAATGGAGTCGATGAAATCCGCATTCGGAACTCCTACGAAAATCGAGCTTCTTTAAGGGCCAATTTTGGGCTCCCGGGGAGGCCCTGTGACGAAAACTCGGTGAAAAGTCATATAAGACGAGGCCCGTTGGACCCCTAATTTTGCACACAACCTTTTAGGGGTACACTAAGATCAATGGAGTCGATGAAATCCGCATTCGGAACTCCTACGAAAATCGACCTTCTTTAAGGGCCAATTTTGGGCTCCCGGGGAGGCCCTGTGACGAAAACTCGGTGAAAAGTCATATAAGACGAGGCCCGTTGGACCCCTAATTTTGCACACATCATTTATGGGGTACACTTAGGTCACTGGAGTCGATGAAATTCCCATTCGGAACTCCTACGAAAATCGACCTTCTGTAAGGGCCAATTTTGGGCTCCCGGGGAGGCCCTGTGACGAAAACTCGGTGAAAAGTCATATAAGACGAGGCCCGTTGGACCCCTAATTTTGCACACATCATTTATGGGGTACACTTAGGTCACTGGAGTCGATGAAATTCCCATTCGGAACTCCTACGAAAATCGACCTTCTGTAAGGGCCAATTTTGGGCTCCCGGGGAGGCCCTGTGACGAAAACTCGGTCAAAAGTCATATAAGACGAGGCCCGTTGGACCCCTAATTTTGCACACAACCTTTTAGGGGTACACTAAGATCAATGGAGTCGATGAAATCCGCATTCGGAACTCCTACGAAAATCGAGCTTCTTTAAGGGCCAATTTTGGGCTCCCGGGGAGGCCCTGTGACGAAAACTCGGTGAAAAGTCATATAAGACGAGGCCCGTTGGACCCCTAATTTTGCACACATCATTTATGGGGTACACTTAGGTCACTGGAGTCGATGAAATTCCCATTCGGAACTCCTACGAAAATCGACCTTCTGTAAGGGCCAATTTTGGGCTCCCGGGGAGGCCCTGTGACGAAAACTCGGTCAAAAGTCATATAAGACGAGGCCTGTTGGACCCCTAATTTTGCACACAACCTTTTAGGGGTACACTAAGATCAATGGAGTCGATGAAATCCGCATTCGGAACTCCTACGAAAATCGACCTTCTTTAAGGGCCAATTTTGGGCTCCCGGGGAGGCCCTGTGACGAAAACTCGGTGAAAAGTCATATAAGACGAGGCCCGTTGGACCCCTAATTTTGCACACATCATTTATGGGGTACACTTAGGTCACTGGAGTCGATGAAATTCCCATTCGGAACTCCTACGAAAATCGACCTTCTGTAAGGGCCAATTTTGGGCTCCCGGGGAGTCCCTGTGACGAAAACTCGGTGAAAAGTCATATAAGACGAGGCCCGTTGGACCCCTAATTTTGCACACATCATTTATGGGGTACACTTAGGTCAATGGAGTCGATGAAATCCGCATTCGGAACTCCTACGAAAATCGAGCTTCTTTAAGGGCCAATTTTGGGCTCCCGGGGAGGCCCTGTGACGAAAACTCGGTCAAAAGTCATATAAGACGAGGCCCGTTGGACCCCTAATTTTGCACACATCATTTATGGGGTACACTTAGGTCAATGGAGTCGATGAAATCCGCATTCGGAACTCCTACGAAAATCGAGCTTCTTTAAGGGCCAATTTTGGGCTCCCGGGGAGGCCCTGTGACGAAAACTCGGTGAAAAGTCATATAAGACGAGGCCCGTTGGACCCCTAATTTTGCACACATCATTTATGGGGTACACTTAGGTCACTGGAGTCGATGAAATTCCCATTCGGAACTCCTACGAAAATCGACCTTCTGTAAGGGCTAATTTTGGGCTCCCGGGGAGGCCCTGTGACGAAAACTCGGTCAAAAGTCATATAAGACGAGGCCCGTTGGACCCCTAATTTTGCACACAACCTTTTAGGGGTACACTAAGATCAATGGAGTCGATGAAATCCGCATTCGGAACTCCTACGAAAATCGACCTTCTTTAAGGGCCAATTTTGGGCTCCCGGGGAGGCCCTGTGACGAAAACTCGGTGAAAAGTCATATAAGACGAGGCCCGTTGGACCCCTAATTTTGCACACATCATTTATGGGGTACACTTAGGTCAATGGAGTCGATGAAATCCGCATTCGGAACTCCTACGAAAATCGAGCTTCTTTAAGGGCCAATTTTGGGCTCCCGGGGAGGCCCTGTGACGAAAACTCGGTGAAAAGTCATATAAGACGACGCCCGTTGGACCCCTAATTTTGCACACAACCTTTTAGGGGTACACTAAGATCAATGGAGTCGATGAAATCCGCATTCGGAACTCCTACGAAAATCGACCTTCTTTAAGGGCCAATTTTGGGCTCCCGGGGAGGCCCTGTGACGAAAACTCGGTCAAAAGTCATATAAGACGAGGCCCGTTGGACCCCTAATTTTGCACACATCATTTATGGGGTACACTTAGGTCAATGGAGTCGATGAAATCCGCATTCGGAACTCCTACGAAAATCGAGCTTCTTTAAGGGCCAATTTTGGGCTCCCGGGGAGGCCCTGTGACGAAAACTCGGTGAAAAGTCATATAAGACGAGGCCCGTTGGACCCCTAATTTTGCACACAACCTTTTAGGGGTACACTAAGATCAATGGAGTCGATGAAATCCGCATTCGGAACTCCTACGAAAATCGAGCTTCTTTAAGGGCCAATTTTGGGCTCCCGGGGAGGCCCTGTGACGAAAACTCGGTGAAAAGTCATATAAGACGAGGCCCGTTGGACCCCTAATTTTGCACACAACCTTTTAGGGATACACTAAGATCAATGGAGTCGATGAAATCCGCATTCGGAACTCCTACGAAAATCGACCTTCTTTAAGGGCCAATTTTGGGCTCCCGGGGAGGCCCTGTGACGAAAACTCGGTGAAAAGTCATATAAGACGAGGCCCGTTGGACCCCTAATTTTGCACACATCATTTATGGGGTACACTTAGGTCACTGGAGTCGATGAAATTCCCATTCGGAACTCCTACGAAAATCGACCTTCTGTAAGGGCCAATTTTGGGCTCCCGGGGAGGCCCTGTGACGAAAACTCGGTGAAAAGTCATATAAGACGAGGCCCGTTGGACCCCTAATTTTGCACACATCATTTATGGGGTACACTTAGGTCAATGGAGTCGATGAAATCCGCATTCGGAACTCCTACGAAAATCGAGCTTCTTTAAGGGCCAATTTTGGGCTCCCGGGGAGGCCCTGTGACGAAAACTCGGTGAAAAGTCATATAAGACGAGGCCCGTTGGACCCCTAATTTTGCACACAACCTTTTAGGGGTACACTAAGATCAATGGAGTCGATGAAATCCGCATTCGGAACTCCTACGAAAATCGACCTTCTTTAAGGGCCAATTTTGGGCTCCCGGGGAGGCCCTGTGACGAAAACTCGGTGAAAAGTCATATAAGACGAGGCCCGTTGGACCCCTAATTTTGCACACATCATTTATGGGGTACACTTAGGTCACTGGAGTCGATGAAATTCCCATTCGGAACTCCTACGAAAATCGACCTTCTGTAAGGGCCAATTTTGGGCTCCCGGGGAGGCCCTGTGACGAAAACTCGGTGAAAAGTCATATAAGACGAGGCCCGTTGGACCCCTAATTTTGCACACATCATTTATGGGGTACACTTAGGTCACTGGAGTCGATGAAATTCCCATTCGGAACTCCTACGAAAATCGACCTTCTGTAAGGGCCAATTTTGGGCTCCCGGGGAGGCCCTGTGACGAAAACTCGGTCAAAAGTCATATAAGACGAGGCCCGTTGGACCCCTAATTTTGCACACAACCTTTTAGGGGTACACTAAGATCAATGGAGTCGATGAAATCCGCATTCGGAACTCCTACGAAAATCGAGCTTCTTTAAGGGCCAATTTTGGGCTCCCGGGGAGGCCCTGTGACGAAAACTCGGTGAAAAGTCATATAAGACGAGGCCCGTTGGACCCCTAATTTTGCACACATCATTTATGGGGTACACTTAGGTCACTGGAGTCGATGAAATTCCCATTCGGAACTCCTACGAAAATCGACCTTCTGTAAGGGCCAATTTTGGGCTCCCGGGGAGGCCCTGTGACGAAAACTCGGTCAAAAGTCATATAAGACGAGGCCTGTTGGACCCCTAATTTTGCACACAACCTTTTAGGGGTACACTAAGATCAATGGAGTCGATGAAATCCGCATTCGGAACTCCTACGAAAATCGACCTTCTTTAAGGGCCAATTTTGGGCTCCCGGGGAGGCCCTGTGACGAAAACTCGGTGAAAAGTCATATAAGACGAGGCCCGTTGGACCCCTAATTTTGCACACATCATTTATGGGGTACACTTAGGTCACTGGAGTCGATGAAATTCCCATTCGGAACTCCTACGAAAATCGACCTTCTGTAAGGGCCAATTTTGGGCTCCCGGGGAGTCCCTGTGACGAAAACTCGGTGAAAAGTCATATAAGACGAGGCCCGTTGGACCCCTAATTTTGCACACATCATTTATGGGGTACACTTAGGTCAATGGAGTCGATGAAATCCGCATTCGGAACTCCTACGAAAATCGAGCTTCTTTAAGGGCCAATTTTGGGCTCCCGGGGAGGCCCTGTGACGAAAACTCGGTCAAAAGTCATATAAGACGAGGCCCGTTGGACCCCTAATTTTGCACACATCATTTATGGGGTACACTTAGGTCAATGGAGTCGATGAAATCCGCATTCGGAACTCCTACGAAAATCGAGCTTCTTTAAGGGCCAATTTTGGGCTCCCGGGGAGGCCCTGTGACGAAAACTCGGTGAAAAGTCATATAAGACGAGGCCCGTTGGACCCCTAATTTTGCACACATCATTTATGGGGTACACTTAGGTCACTGGAGTCGATGAAATTCCCATTCGGAACTCCTACGAAAATCGACCTTCTGTAAGGGCCAATTTTGGGCTCCCGGGGAGGCCCTGTGACGAAAACTCGGTCAAAAGTCATATAAGACGAGGCCCGTTGGACCCCTAATTTTGCACACAACCTTTTAGGGGTACACTAAGATCAATGGAGTCGATGAAATCCGCATTCGGAACTCCTACGAAAATCGACCTTCTTTAAGGGCCAATTTTGGGCTCCCGGGGAGGCCCTGTGACGAAAACTCGGTCAAAAGTCATATAAGACGAGGCCCGTTGGACCCCTAATTTTGCACACATCATTTATGGGGTACAGTTAGGTCAATGGAGTCGATGAAATTCCCATTCGGAACTCCTACGAAAATCGACCTTCTGTAAGGGCCAATTTTGGGCTCCCGGGGAGTCCCTGTGACGAAAACTCGGTGAAAAGTCATATAAGACGAGGCCCGTTGGACCCCTAATTTTGCACACATCATTTATGGGGTACACTTAGGTCACTGGAGTCGATGAAATTCCCATTCGGAACTCCTACGAAAATCGACCTTCTGTAAGGGCCAATTTTGGGCTCCCGGGGAGGCCCTGTGACGAAAACTCGGTCAAAAGTCATATAAGACGAGGCCCGTTGGACCCCTAATTTTGCACACAACCTTTTAGGGGTACACTAAGATCAATGGAGTCGATGAAATCCGCATTCGGAACTCCTACGAAAATCGAGCTTCTTTAAGGGCCAATTTTGGGCTCCCGGGGAGGCCCTGTGACGAAAACTCGGTGAAAAGTCATATAAGACGAGGCCCGTTGGACCCCTAATTTTGCACACATCATTTATGGGGTACACTTAGGTCACTGGAGTCGATGAAATTCCCATTCGGAACTCCTACGAAAATCGACCTTCTGTAAGGGCCAATTTTGGGCTCCCGGGGAGGCCCTGTGACGAAAACTCGGTCAAAAGTCATATAAGACGAGGCCTGTTGGACCCCTAATTTTGCACACAACCTTTTAGGGGTACACTAAGATCAATGGAGTCGATGAAATCCGCATTCGGAACTCCTACGAAAATCGACCTTCTTTAAGGGCCAATTTTGGGCTCCCGGGGAGGCCCTGTGACGAAAACTCGGTGAAAAGTCATATAAGACGAGGCCCGTTGGACCCCTAATTTTGCACACATCATTTATGGGGTACACTTAGGTCACTGGAGTCGATGAAATTCCCATTCGGAACTCCTACGAAAATCGACCTTCTGTAAGGGCCAATTTTGGGCTCCCGGGGAGTCCCTGTGACGAAAACTCGGTGAAAAGTCATATAAGACGAGGCCCGTTGGACCCCTAATTTTGCACACATCATTTATGGGGTACACTTAGGTCAATGGAGTCGATGAAATCCGCATTCGGAACTCCTACGAAAATCGAGCTTCTTTAAGGGCCAATTTTGGGCTCCCGGGGAGGCCCTGTGACGAAAACTCGGTCAAAAGTCATATAAGACGAGGCCCGTTGGACCCCTAATTTTGCACACATCATTTATGGGGTACACTTAGGTCAATGGAGTCGATGAAATCCGCATTCGGAACTCCTACGAAAATCGAGCTTCTTTAAGGGCCAATTTTGGGCTCCCGGGGAGGCCCTGTGACGAAAACTCGGTGAAAAGTCATATAAGACGAGGCCCGTTGGACCCCTAATTTTGCACACATCATTTATGGGGTACACTTAGGTCACTGGAGTCGATGAAATTCCCATTCGGAACTCCTACGAAAATCGACCTTCTGTAAGGGCTAATTTTGGGCTCCCGGGGAGGCCCTGTGACGAAAACTCGGTCAAAAGTCATATAAGACGAGGCCCGTTGGACCCCTAATTTTGCACACAACCTTTTAGGGGTACACTAAGATCAATGGAGTCGATGAAATCCGCATTCGGAACTCCTACGAAAATCGACCTTCTTTAAGGGCCAATTTTGGGCTCCCGGGGAGGCCCTGTGACGAAAACTCGGTCAAAAGTCATATAAGACGAGGCCCGTTGGACCCCTAATTTTGCACACATCATTTATGGGGTACAGTTAGGTCAATGGAGTCGATGAAATCCGCATTCGGAACTCCTACGAAAATCGAGCTTCTTTAAGGGCCAATTTTGGGCTCCCGGGGAGGCCCTGTGACGAAAATTCGGTGAAAAGTCATATAAGACGAGGCCCGTTGGACCCCTAATTTTGCACACATCATTTATGGGGTACACTTAGGTCAATGGAGTCGATGAAATCCGCATTCGGAACTCCTACGAAAATCGAGCTTCTTTAAGGGCCAATTTTGGGCTCCCGGGGAGGCCCTGTGACGAAAACTCGGTGAAAAGTCATATAAGACGAGGCCCGTTGGACCCCTAATTTTGCACACATCATTTATGGGGTACACTTAGGTCAATGGAGTCGATGAAATCCGCATTCGGAACTCCTACGAAAATCGAGCTTCTTTAAGGGCCAATTTTGGGCTCCCGGGGAGGCCCTGTGACGAAAACTCGGTGAAAAGTCATATAAGACGACGCCCGTTGGACCCCTAATTTTGCACACAACCTTTTAGGGGTACACTAAGATCAATGGAGTCGATGAAATCCGCATTCGGAACTCCTACGAAAATCGAGCTTCTTTAAGGGCCAATTTTGGGCTCCCGGGGAGGCCCTGTGACGAAAACTCGGTGAAAAGTCATATAAGACGAGGCCCGTTGGACCCCTAATTTTGCACACATCATTTATGGGGTACACTAAGATCAATGGAGTCGATGAAATCCGCATTCGGAACTCCTACGAAAATCGAGCTTCTTTAAGGTCCAATTTTGGGCTCCCGGGGAGGCCCTGTGACGAAAACTCGGTGAAAAGTCATATAAGACGAGGCCCGTTGGACCCCTAATTTTGCACACATCATTTATGGGGTACACTTAGGTCAATGGAGTCGATGAAATCCGCATTCGGAACTCCTACGAAAATCGAGCTTCTTTAAGGGCCAATTTTGGGCTCCCGGGGAGGCCCTGTGACGAAAACTCGGTGAAAAGTCATATAAGACGACGCCCGTTGGACCCCTAATTTTGCACACAACCTTTTAGGGGTACACTAAGATCAATGGAGTCGATGAAATCCGCATTCGGAACTCCTACGAAAATCGAGCTTCTTTAAGGGCCAATTTTGGGCTCCCGGGGAGGCCCTGTGACGAAAACTCGGTGAAAAGTCATATAAGACGAGGCCCGTTGGACCCCTAATTTTGCACACATCATTTATGGGGTACACTTAGGTCACTGGAGTCGATGAAATTCCCATTCGGAACTCCTACGAAAATCGACCTTCTGTAAGGGCCAATTTTGGGCTCCCGGGGAGGCCCTGTGACGAAAACTCGGTCAAAAGTCATATAAGACGAGGCCCGTTGGACCCCTAATTTTGCACACAACCTTTTAGGGGTACACTAAGATCAATGGAGTCGATGAAATCCGCATTCGGAACTCCTACGAAAATCGAGCTTCTTTAAGGGCCAATTTTGGGCTCCCGGGGAGGCCCTGTGACGAAAACTCGGTGAAAAGTCATATAAGACGAAGCCCGTTGGACCCCTAATTTTGCACACATCATTTATGGGGTACACTTAGGTCACTGGAGTCGATGAAATTCCCATTCGGAACTCCTACGAAAATCGACCTTCTGTAAGGGCCAATTTTGGGCTCCCGGGGAGGCCCTGTGACGAAAACTCGGTCAAAAGTCATATAAGACGAGGCCTGTTGGACCCCTAATTTTGCACACAACCTTTTAGGGGTACACTAAGATCAATGGAGTCGATGAAATCCGCATTCGGAACTCCTACGAAAATCGACCTTCTTTAAGGGCCAATTTTGGGCTCCCGGGGAGGCCCTGTGACGAAAACTCGGTGAAAAGTCATATAAGACGAGGCCCGTTGGACCCCTAATTTTGCACACATCATTTATGGGGTACACTTAGGTCACTGGAGTCGATGAAATTCCCATTCGGAACTCCTACGAAAATCGACCTTCTGTAAGGGCCAATTTTGGGCTCCCGGGGAGGCCCTGTGACGAAAACTCGGTGAAAAGTCATATAAGACGAGGCCCGTTGGACCCCTAATTTTGCACACATCATTTATGGGGTACACTTAGGTCAATGGAGTCGATGAAATCCGCATTCGGAACTCCTACGAAAATCGAGCTTCTTTAAGGGCCAATTTTGGGCTCCCGGGGAGGCCCTGTGACGAAAACTCGGTGAAAAGTCATATAAGACGACGCCCGTTGGACCCCTAATTTTGCACACAACCTTTTAGGGGTACACTAAGATCAATGGAGTCGATGAAATCCGCATTCGGAACTCCTACGAAAATCGACCTTCTTTAAGGGCCAATTTTGGGCTCCCGGGGAGGCCCTGTGACGAAAACTCGGTCAAAAGTCATATAAGACGAGGCCCGTTGGACCCCTAATTTTGCACACATCATTTATGGGGTACACTTAGGTCAATGGAGTCGATGAAATCCGCATTCGGAACTCCTACGAAAATCGAGCTTCTTTAAGGGCCAATTTTGGGCTCCCGGGGAGGCCCTGTGACGAAAACTCGGTGAAAAGTCATATAAGACGAGGCCCGTTGGACCCCTAATTTTGCACACAACCTTTTAGGGGTACACTAAGATCAATGGAGTCGATGAAATCCGCATTCGGAACTCCTACGAAAATCGAGCTTCTTTAAGGGCCAATTTTGGGCTCCCGGGGAGGCCCTGTGACGAAAACTCGGTGAAAAGTCATATAAGACGAGGCCCGTTGGACCCCTAATTTTGCACACAACCTTTTAGGGATACACTAAGATCAATGGAGTCGATGAAATCCGCATTCGGAACTCCTACGAAAATCGACCTTCTTTAAGGGCCAATTTTGGGCTCCCGGGGAGGCCCTGTGACGAAAACTCGGTGAAAAGTCATATAAGACGAGGCCCGTTGGACCCCTAATTTTGCACACATCATTTATGGGGTACACTTAGGTCACTGGAGTCGATGAAATTCCCATTCGGAACTCCTACGAAAATCGACCTTCTGTAAGGGCCAATTTTGGGCTCCCGGGGAGGCCCTGTGACGAAAACTCGGTGAAAAGTCATATAAGACGAGGCCTGTTGGACCCCTAATTTTGCACACAACCTTTTAGGGGTACACTAAGATCAATGGAGTCGATGAAATCCGCATTCGGAACTCCTACGAAAATCGACCTTCTTTAAGGGCCAATTTTGGGCTCCCGGGGAGGCCCTGTGACGAAAACTCGGTGAAAAGTCATATAAGACGAGGCCCGTTGGACCCCTAATTTTGCACACATCATTTATGGGGTACACTTAGGTCACTGGAGTCGATGAAATTCCCATTCGGAACTCCTACGAAAATCGACCTTCTGTAAGGGCCAATTTTGGGCTCCCGGGGAGTCCCTGTGACGAAAACTCGGTGAAAAGTCATATAAGACGAGGCCCGTTGGACCCCTAATTTTGCACACATCATTTATGGGGTACACTTAGGTCAATGGAGTCGATGAAATCCGCATTCGGAACTCCTACGAAAATCGAGCTTCTTTAAGGGCCAATTTTGGGCTCCCGGGGAGGCCCTGTGACGAAAACTCGGTCAAAAGTCATATAAGACGAGGCCCGTTGGACCCCTAATTTTGCACACATCATTTATGGGGTACACTTAGGTCAATGGAGTCGATGAAATCCGCATTCGGAACTCCTACGAAAATCGAGCTTCTTTAAGGGCCAATTTTGGGCTCCCGGGGAGGCCCTGTGACGAAAACTCGGTGAAAAGTCATATAAGACGAGGCCCGTTGGACCCCTAATTTTGCACACATCATTTATGGGGTACACTTAGGTCACTGGAGTCGATGAAATTCCCATTCGGAACTCCTACGAAAATCGACCTTCTGTAAGGGCCAATTTTGGGCTCCCGGGGAGGCCCTGTGACGAAAACTCGGTCAAAAGTCATATAAGACGAGGCCCGTTGGACCCCTAATTTTGCACACAACCTTTTAGGGGTACACTAAGATCAATGGAGTCGATGAAATCCGCATTCGGAACTCCTACGAAAATCGACCTTCTTTAAGGGCCAATTTTGGGCTCCCGGGGAGGCCCTGTGACGAAAACTCGGTCAAAAGTCATATAAGACGAGGCCCGTTGGACCCCTAATTTTGCACACATCATTTATGGGGTACAGTTAGGTCAATGGAGTCGATGAAATCCGCATTCGGAACTCCTACGAAAATCGAGCTTCTTTAAGGGCCAATTTTGGGCTCCCGGGGAGGCCCTGTGACGAAAATTCGGTGAAAAGTCATATAAGACGAGGCCCGTTGGACCCCTAATTTTGCACACATCATTTATGGGGTACACTTAGGTCAATGGAGTCGATGAAATCCGCATTCGGAACTCCTACGAAAATCGAGCTTCTTTAAGGGCCAATTTTGGGCTCCCGGGGAGGCCCTGTGACGAAAACTCGGTCAAAAGTCATATAAGACGAGGCCCGTTGGACCCCTAATTTTGCACACAACCTTTTAGGGGTACACTAAGATCAATGGAGTCGATGAAATCCGCATTCGGAACTCCTACGAAAATCGAGCTTCTTTAAGGGCCAATTTTGGGCTCCCGGGGAGGCCCTGTGACGAAAACTCGGTGAAAAGTCATATAAGACGAGGCCCGTTGGACCCCTAATTTTGCACACATCATTTATGGGGTACACTTAGGTCACTGGAGTCGATGAAATTCCCATTCGGAACTCCTACGAAAATCGACCTTCTGTAAGGGCCAATTTTGGGCTCCCGGGGAGGCCCTGTGACGAAAACTCGGTGAAAAGTCATATAAGACGAGGCCCGTTGGACCCCTAATTTTGCACACATCATTTATGGGGTACACTTAGGTCACTGGAGTCGATGAAATTCCCATTCGGAACTCCTACGAAAATCGACCTTCTGTAAGGGCCAATTTTGGGCTCCCGGGGAGGCCCTGTGACGAAAACTCGGTGAAAAGTCATATAAGACGAGGCCCGTTGGACCCCTAATTTTGCACACATCATTTATGGGGTACACTTAGGTCACTGGAGTCGATGAAATTCCCATTCGGAACTCCTACGAAAATCGACCTTCTGTAAGGGCCAATTTTGGGCTCCCGGGGAGGCCCTGTGACGAAAACTCGGTCAAAAGTCATATAAGACGAGGCCCGTTGGACCCCTAATTTTGCACACAACCTTTTAGGGGTACACTAAGATCAATGGAGTCGATGAAATCCGCATTCGGAACTCCTACGAAAATCGAGCTTCTTTAAGGGCCAATTTTGGGCTCCCGGGGAGGCCCTGTGACGAAAACTCGGTGAAAAGTCATATAAGACGAGGCCCGTTGGACCCCTAATTTTGCACACATCATTTATGGGGTACACTTAGGTCACTGGAGTCGATGAAATTCCCATTCGGAACTCCTACGAAAATCGACCTTCTGTAAGGGCCAATTTTGGGCTCCCGGGGAGGCCCTGTGACGAAAACTCGGTCAAAAGTCATATAAGACGAGGCCCGTTGGACCCCTAATTTTGCACACATCATTTATGGGGTACAGTTAGGTCAATGGAGTCGATGAAATCCGCATTCGGAACTCCTACGAAAATCGACCTTCTTTAAGGGCCAATTTTGGGCTCCCGGGGAGGCCCTGTGACGAAAACTCGGTGAAAAGTCATATAAGACGAGGCCCGTTGGACCCCTAATTTTGCACACATCATTTATGGGGTACACTTAGGTCACTGGAGTCGATGAAATTCCCATTCGGAACTCCTACGAAAATCGACCTTCTGTAAGGGCCAATTTTGGGCTCCCGGGGAGTCCCTGTGACGAAAACTCGGTGAAAAGTCATATAAGACGAGGCCCGTTGGACCCCTAATTTTGCACACATCATTTATGGGGTACACTTAGGTCAATGGAGTCGATGAAATCCGCATTCGGAACTCCTACGAAAATCGAGCTTCTTTAAGGGCCAATTTTGGGCTCCCGGGGAGGCCCTGTGACGAAAACTCGGTCAAAAGTCATATAAGACGAGGCCCGTTGGACCCCTAATTTTGCACACATCATTTATGGGGTACACTTAGGTCAATGGAGTCGATGAAATCCGCATTCGGAACTCCTACGAAAATCGAGCTTCTTTAAGGGCCAATTTTGGGCTCCCGGGGAGGCCCTGTGACGAAAACTCGGTGAAAAGTCATATAAGACGAGGCCCGTTGGACCCCTAATTTTGCACACATCATTTATGGGGTACACTTAGGTCACTGGAGTCGATGAAATTCCCATTCGGAACTCCTACGAAAATCGACCTTCTGTAAGGGCCAATTTTGGGCTCCCGGGGAGGCCCTGTGACGAAAACTCGGTCAAAAGTCATATAAGACGAGGCCCGTTGGACCCCTAATTTTGCACACAACCTTTTAGGGGTACACTAAGATCAATGGAGTCGATGAAATCCGCATTCGGAACTCCTACGAAAATCGAGCTTCTTTAAGGTCCAATTTTGGGCTCCCGGGGAGGCCCTGTGACGAAAACTCGGTGAAAAGTCATATAAGACGAGGCCCGTTGGACCCCTAATTTTGCACACATCATTTATGGGGTACACTTAGGTCAATGGAGTCGATGAAATCCGCATTCGGAACTCCTACGAAAATCGAGCTTCTTTAAGGGCCAATTTTGGGCTCCCGGGGAGGCCCTGTGACGAAAACTCGGTGAAAAGTCATATAAGACGACGCCCGTTGGACCCCTAATTTTGCACACAACCTTTTAGGGGTACACTAAGATCAATGGAGTCGATGAAATCCGCATTCGGAACTCCTACGAAAATCGACCTTCTTTAAGGGCCAATTTTGGGCTCCCGGGGAGGCCCTGTGACGAAAACTCGGTCAAAAGTCATATAAGACGAGGCCCGTTGGACCCCTAATTTTGCACACATCATTTATGGGGTACACTTAGGTCAATGGAGTCGATGAAATCCGCATTCGGAACTCCTACGAAAATCGAGCTTCTTTAAGGGCCAATTTTGGGCTCCCGGGGAGGCCCTGTGACGAAAACTCGGTGAAAAGTCATATAAGACGACGCCCGTTGGACCCCTAATTTTGCACACAACCTTTTAGGGGTACACTAAGATCAATGGAGTCGATGAAATCCGCATTCGGAACTCCTACGAAAATCGAGCTTCTTTAAGGGCCAATTTTGGGCTCCCGGGGAGGCCCTGTGACGAAAACTCGGTGAAAAGTCATATAAGACGAGGCCCGTTGGACCCCTAATTTTGCACACATCATTTATGGGGTACACTAAGATCAATGGAGTCGATGAAATCCGCATTCGGAACTCCTACGAAAATCGAGCTTCTTTAAGGTCCAATTTTGGGCTCCCGGGGAGGCCCTGTGACGAAAACTCGGTGAAAAGTCATATAAGACGAGGCCCGTTGGACCCCTAATTTTGCACACATCATTTATGGGGTACACTTAGGTCAATGGAGTCGATGAAATCCGCATTCGGAACTCCTACGAAAATCGAGCTTCTTTAAGGGCCAATTTTGGGCTCCCGGGGAGGCCCTGTGACGAAAACTCGGTGAAAAGTCATATAAGACGACGCCCGTTGGACCCCTAATTTTGCACACAACCTTTTAGGGGTACACTAAGATCAATGGAGTCGATGAAATCCGCATTCGGAACTCCTACGAAAATCGAGCTTCTTTAAGGGCCAATTTTGGGCTCCCGGGGAGGCCCTGTGACGAAAACTCGGTGAAAAGTCATATAAGACGAGGCCCGTTGGACCCCTAATTTTGCACACATCATTTATGGGGTACACTTAGGTCACTGGAGTCGATGAAATTCCCATTCGGAACTCCTACGAAAATCGACCTTCTGTAAGGGCCAATTTTGGGCTCCCGGGGAGGCCCTGTGACGAAAACTCGGTCAAAAGTCATATAAGACGAGGCCCGTTGGACCCCTAATTTTGCACACAACCTTTTAGGGGTACACTAAGATCAATGGAGTCGATGAAATCCGCATTCGGAACTCCTACGAAAATCGAGCTTCTTTAAGGGCCAATTTTGGGCTCCCGGGGAGGCCCTGTGACGAAAACTCGGTGAAAAGTCATATAAGACGACGCCCGTTGGACCCCTAATTTTGCACACAACCTTTTAGGGGTACACTAAGATCAATGGAGTCGATGAAATCCGCATTCGGAACTCCTACGAAAATCGACCTTCTTTAAGGGCCAATTTTGGGCTCCCGGGGAGGCCCTGTGACGAAAACTCGGTCAAAAGTCATATAAGACGAGGCCCGTTGGACCCCTAATTTTGCACACATCATTTATGGGGTACACTTAGGTCAATGGAGTCGATGAAATCCGCATTCGGAACTCCTACGAAAATCGAGCTTCTTTAAGGGCCAATTTTGGGCTCCCGGGGAGGCCCTGTGACGAAAACTCGGTGAAAAGTCATATAAGACGAGGCCCGTTGGACCCCTAATTTTGCACACAACCTTTTAGGGGTACACTAAGATCAATGGAGTCGATGAAATCCGCATTCGGAACTCCTACGAAAATCGAGCTTCTTTAAGGGCCAATTTTGGGCTCCCGGGGAGGCCCTGTGACGAAAACTCGGTGAAAAGTCATATAAGACGAGGCCCGTTGGACCCCTAATTTTGCACACAACCTTTTAGGGATACACTAAGATCAATGGAGTCGATGAAATCCGCATTCGGAACTCCTACGAAAATCGACCTTCTTTAAGGGCCAATTTTGGGCTCCCGGGGAGGCCCTGTGACGAAAACTCGGTGAAAAGTCATATAAGACGAGGCCCGTTGGACCCCTAATTTTGCACACATCATTTATGGGGTACACTTAGGTCACTGGAGTCGATGAAATTCCCATTCGGAACTCCTACGAAAATCGACCTTCTGTAAGGGCCAATTTTGGGCTCCCGGGGAGGCCCTGTGACGAAAACTCGGTGAAAAGTCATATAAGACGAGGCCTGTTGGACCCCTAATTTTGCACACAACCTTTTAGGGGTACACTAAGATCAATGGAGTCGATGAAATCCGCATTCGGAACTCCTACGAAAATCGACCTTCTTTAAGGGCCAATTTTGGGCTCCCGGGGAGGCCCTGTGACGAAAACTCGGTGAAAAGTCATATAAGACGAGGCCCGTTGGACCCCTAATTTTGCACACATCATTTATGGGGTACACTTAGGTCACTGGAGTCGATGAAATTCCCATTCGGAACTCCTACGAAAATCGACCTTCTGTAAGGGCCAATTTTGGGCTCCCGGGGAGTCCCTGTGACGAAAACTCGGTGAAAAGTCATATAAGACGAGGCCCGTTGGACCCCTAATTTTGCACACATCATTTATGGGGTACACTTAGGTCAATGGAGTCGATGAAATCCGCATTCGGAACTCCTACGAAAATCGAGCTTCTTTAAGGGCCAATTTTGGGCTCCCGGGGAGGCCCTGTGACGAAAACTCGGTCAAAAGTCATATAAGACGAGGCCCGTTGGACCCCTAATTTTGCACACATCATTTATGGGGTACACTTAGGTCAATGGAGTCGATGAAATCCGCATTCGGAACTCCTACGAAAATCGAGCTTCTTTAAGGGCCAATTTTGGGCTCCCGGGGAGGCCCTGTGACGAAAACTCGGTGAAAAGTCATATAAGACGAGGCCCGTTGGACCCCTAATTTTGCACACATCATTTATGGGGTACACTTAGGTCACTGGAGTCGATGAAATTCCCATTCGGAACTCCTACGAAAATCGACCTTCTGTAAGGGCCAATTTTGGGCTCCCGGGGAGGCCCTGTGACGAAAACTCGGTCAAAAGTCATATAAGACGAGGCCCGTTGGACCCCTAATTTTGCACACAACCTTTTAGGGGTACACTAAGATCAATGGAGTCGATGAAATCCGCATTCGGAACTCCTACGAAAATCGACCTTCTTTAAGGGCCAATTTTGGGCTCCCGGGGAGGCCCTGTGACGAAAACTCGGTCAAAAGTCATATAAGACGAGGCCCGTTGGACCCCTAATTTTGCACACATCATTTATGGGGTACAGTTAGGTCAATGGAGTCGATGAAATCCGCATTCGGAACTCCTACGAAAATCGAGCTTCTTTAAGGGCCAATTTTGGGCTCCCGGGGAGGCCCTGTGACGAAAATTCGGTGAAAAGTCATATAAGACGAGGCCCGTTGGACCCCTAATTTTGCACACATCATTTATGGGGTACACTTAGGTCAATGGAGTCGATGAAATCCGCATTCGGAACTCCTACGAAAATCGAGCTTCTTTAAGGGCCAATTTTGGGCTCCCGGGGAGGCCCTGTGACGAAAACTCGGTCAAAAGTCATATAAGACGAGGCCCGTTGGACCCCTAATTTTGCACACAACCTTTTAGGGGTACACTAAGATCAATGGAGTCGATGAAATCCGCATTCGGAACTCCTACGAAAATCGAGCTTCTTTAAGGGCCAATTTTGGGCTCCCGGGGAGGCCCTGTGACGAAAACTCGGTGAAAAGTCATATAAGACGAGGCCCGTTGGACCCCTAATTTTGCACACATCATTTATGGGGTACACTTAGGTCACTGGAGTCGATGAAATTCCCATTCGGAACTCCTACGAAAATCGACCTTCTGTAAGGGCCAATTTTGGGCTCCCGGGGAGGCCCTGTGACGAAAACTCGGTGAAAAGTCATATAAGACGAGGCCTGTTGGACCCCTAATTTTGCACACAACCTTTTAGGGGTACACTAAGATCAATGGAGTCGATGAAATCCGCATTCGGAACTCCTACGAAAATCGACCTTCTTTAAGGGCCAATTTTGGGCTCCCGGGGAGGCCCTGTGACGAAAACTCGGTGAAAAGTCATATAAGACGAGGCCCGTTGGACCCCTAATTTTGCACACATCATTTATGGGGTACACTTAGGTCACTGGAGTCGATGAAATTCCCATTCGGAACTCCTACGAAAATCGACCTTCTGTAAGGGCCAATTTTGGGCTCCCGGGGAGTCCCTGTGACGAAAACTCGGTGAAAAGTCATATAAGACGAGGCCCGTTGGACCCCTAATTTTGCACACATCATTTATGGGGTACACTTAGGTCAATGGAGTCGATGAAATCCGCATTCGGAACTCCTACGAAAATCGAGCTTCTTTAAGGGCCAATTTTGGGCTCCCGGGGAGGCCCTGTGACGAAAACTCGGTCAAAAGTCATATAAGACGAGGCCCGTTGGACCCCTAATTTTGCACACATCATTTATGGGGTACACTTAGGTCAATGGAGTCGATGAAATCCGCATTCGGAACTCCTACGAAAATCGAGCTTCTTTAAGGGCCAATTTTGGGCTCCCGGGGAGGCCCTGTGACGAAAACTCGGTGAAAAGTCATATAAGACGAGGCCCGTTGGACCCCTAATTTTGCACACATCATTTATGGGGTACACTTAGGTCACTGGAGTCGATGAAATTCCCATTCGGAACTCCTACGAAAATCGACCTTCTGTAAGGGCCAATTTTGGGCTCCCGGGGAGGCCCTGTGACGAAAACTCGGTCAAAAGTCATATAAGACGAGGCCCGTTGGACCCCTAATTTTGCACACAACCTTTTAGGGGTACACTAAGATCAATGGAGTCGATGAAATCCGCATTCGGAACTCCTACGAAAATCGACCTTCTTTAAGGGCCAATTTTGGGCTCCCGGGGAGGCCCTGTGACGAAAACTCGGTCAAAAGTCATATAAGACGAGGCCCGTTGGACCCCTAATTTTGCACACATCATTTATGGGGTACAGTTAGGTCAATGGAGTCGATGAAATCCGCATTCGGAACTCCTACGAAAATCGAGCTTCTTTAAGGGCCAATTTTGGGCTCCCGGGGAGGCCCTGTGACGAAAATTCGGTGAAAAGTCATATAAGACGAGGCCCGTTGGACCCCTAATTTTGCACACATCATTTATGGGGTACACTTAGGTCAATGGAGTCGATGAAATCCGCATTCGGAACTCCTACGAAAATCGAGCTTCTTTAAGGGCCAATTTTGGGCTCCCGGGGAGGCCCTGTGACGAAAACTCGGTGAAAAGTCATATAAGACGAGGCCCGTTGGACCCCTAATTTTGCACACATCATTTATGGGGTACACTTAGGTCAATGGAGTCGATGAAATCCGCATTCGGAACTCCTACGAAAATCGAGCTTCTTTAAGGGCCAATTTTGGGCTCCCGGGGAGGCCCTGTGACGAAAACTCGGTGAAAAGTCATATAAGACGACGCCCGTTGGACCCCTAATTTTGCACACAACCTTTTAGGGGTACACTAAGATCAATGGAGTCGATGAAATCCGCATTCGGAACTCCTACGAAAATCGAGCTTCTTTAAGGGCCAATTTTGGGCTCCCGGGGAGGCCCTGTGACGAAAACTCGGTGAAAAGTCATATAAGACGAGGCCCGTTGGACCCCTAATTTTGCACACATCATTTATGGGGTACACTAAGATCAATGGAGTCGATGAAATCCGCATTCGGAACTCCTACGAAAATCGAGCTTCTTTAAGGTCCAATTTTGGGCTCCCGGGGAGGCCCTGTGACGAAAACTCGGTGAAAAGTCATATAAGACGAGGCCCGTTGGACCCCTAATTTTGCACACATCATTTATGGGGTACACTTAGGTCAATGGAGTCGATGAAATCCGCATTCGGAACTCCTACGAAAATCGAGCTTCTTTAAGGGCCAATTTTGGGCTCCCGGGGAGGCCCTGTGACGAAAACTCGGTGAAAAGTCATATAAGACGACGCCCGTTGGACCCCTAATTTTGCACACAACCTTTTAGGGGTACACTAAGATCAATGGAGTCGATGAAATCCGCATTCGGAACTCCTACGAAAATCGAGCTTCTTTAAGGGCCAATTTTGGGCTCCCGGGGAGGCCCTGTGACGAAAACTCGGTGAAAAGTCATATAAGACGAGGCCCGTTGGACCCCTAATTTTGCACACATCATTTATGGGGTACACTTAGGTCACTGGAGTCGATGAAATTCCCATTCGGAACTCCTACGAAAATCGACCTTCTGTAAGGGCCAATTTTGGGCTCCCGGGGAGGCCCTGTGACGAAAACTCGGTCAAAAGTCATATAAGACGAGGCCCGTTGGACCCCTAATTTTGCACACAACCTTTTAGGGGTACACTAAGATCAATGGAGTCGATGAAATCCGCATTCGGAACTCCTACGAAAATCGAGCTTCTTTAAGGGCCAATTTTGGGCTCCCGGGGAGGCCCTGTGACGAAAACTCGGTGAAAAGTCATATAAGACGAAGCCCGTTGGACCCCTAATTTTGCACACATCATTTATGGGGTACACTTAGGTCACTGGAGTCGATGAAATTCCCATTCGGAACTCCTACGAAAATCGACCTTCTGTAAGGGCCAATTTTGGGCTCCCGGGGAGGCCCTGTGACGAAAACTCGGTCAAAAGTCATATAAGACGAGGCCTGTTGGACCCCTAATTTTGCACACAACCTTTTAGGGGTACACTAAGATCAATGGAGTCGATGAAATCCGCATTCGGAACTCCTACGAAAATCGACCTTCTTTAAGGGCCAATTTTGGGCTCCCGGGGAGGCCCTGTGACGAAAACTCGGTGAAAAGTCATATAAGACGAGGCCCGTTGGACCCCTAATTTTGCACACATCATTTATGGGGTACACTTAGGTCACTGGAGTCGATGAAATTCCCATTCGGAACTCCTACGAAAATCGACCTTCTGTAAGGGCCAATTTTGGGCTCCCGGGGAGGCCCTGTGACGAAAACTCGGTGAAAAGTCATATAAGACGAGGCCCGTTGGACCCCTAATTTTGCACACATCATTTATGGGGTACACTTAGGTCAACGGAGTCGATGAAATCCGCATTCGGAACTCCTACGAAAATCGAGCTTCTTTAAGGGCCAATTTTGGGCTCCCGGGGAGGCCCTGTGACGAAAACTCGGTCAAAAGTCATATAAGACGAGGCCCGTTGGACCCCTAATTTTGCACACATCATTTATGGGGTACACTTAGGTCAATGGAGTCGATGAAATCCGCATTCGGAACTCCTACGAAAATCGAGCTTCTTTAAGGGCCAATTTTGGGCTCCCGGGGAGGCCCTGTGACGAAAACTCGGTGAAAAGTCATATAAGACGAGGCCCGTTGGACCCCTAATTTTGCACACATCATTTATGGGGTACACTTAGGTCACTGGAGTCGATGAAATTCCCATTCGGAACTCCTACGAAAATCGACCTTCTGTAAGGGCCAATTTTGGGCTCCCGGGGAGGCCCTGTGACGAAAACTCGGTCAAAAGTCATATAAGACGAGGCCCGTTGGACCCCTAATTTTGCACACAACCTTTTAGGGGTACACTAAGATCAATGGAGTCGATGAAATCCGCATTCGGAACTCCTACGAAAATCGACCTTCTTTAAGGGCCAATTTTGGGCTCCCGGGGAGGCCCTGTGACGAAAACTCGGTCAAAAGTCATATAAGACGAGGCCCGTTGGACCCCTAATTTTGCACACATCATTTATGGGGTACAGTTAGGTCAATGGAGTCGATGAAATCCGCATTCGGAACTCCTACGAAAATCGAGCTTCTTTAAGGGCCAATTTTGGGCTCCCGGGGAGGCCCTGTGACGAAAACTCGGTGAAAAGTCATATAAGACGAGGCCCGTTGGACCCCTAATTTTGCACACATCATTTATGGGGTACACTTAGGTCAATGGAGTCGATGAAATCCGCATTCGGAACTCCTACGAAAATCGAGCTTCTTTAAGGGCCAATTTTGGGCTCCCGGGGAGGCCCTGTGACGAAAACTCGGTGAAAAGTCATATAAGACGACGCCCGTTGGACCCCTAATTTTGCACACAACCTTTTAGGGGTACACTAAGATCAATGGAGTCGATGAAATCCGCATTCGGAACTCCTACGAAAATCGAGCTTCTTTAAGGGCCAATTTTGGGCTCCCGGGGAGGCCCTGTGACGAAAACTCGGTGAAAAGTCATATAAGACGACGCCCGTTGGACCCCTAATTTTGCACACAACCTTTTAGGGGTACACTAAGATCAATGGAGTCGATGAAATCCGCATTCGGAACTCCTACGAAAATCGAGCTTCTTTAAGGGCCAATTTTGGGCTCCCGGGGAGGCCCTGTGACGAAAACTCGGTGAAAAGTCATATAAGACGAGGCCCGTTGGACCCCTAATTTTGCACACATCATTTATGGGGTACACTTAGGTCACTGGAGTCGATGAAATTCCCATTCGGAACTCCTACGAAAATCGACCTTCTGTAAGGGCCAATTTTGGGCTCCCGGGGAGGCCCTGTGACGAAAACTCGGTCAAAAGTCATATAAGACGAGGCCCGTTGGACCCCTAATTTTGCACACAACCTTTTAGGGGTACACTAAGATCAATGGAGTCGATGAAATCCGCATTCGGAACTCCTACGAAAATCGAGCTTCTTTAAGGGCCAATTTTGGGCTCCCGGGGAGGCCCTGTGACGAAAACTCGGTGAAAAGTCATATAAGACGAAGCCCGTTGGACCCCTAATTTTGCACACATCATTTATGGGGTACACTTAGGTCACTGGAGTCGATGAAATTCCCATTCGGAACTCCTACGAAAATCGACCTTCTGTAAGGGCCAATTTTGGGCTCCCGGGGAGGCCCTGTGACGAAAACTCGGTCAAAAGTCATATAAGACGAGGCCTGTTGGACCCCTAATTTTGCACACAACCTTTTAGGGGTACACTAAGATCAATGGAGTCGATGAAATCCGCATTCGGAACTCCTACGAAAATCGACCTTCTTTAAGGGCCAATTTTGGGCTCCCGGGGAGGCCCTGTGACGAAAACTCGGTGAAAAGTCATATAAGACGAGGCCCGTTGGACCCCTAATTTTGCACACATCATTTATGGGGTACACTTAGGTCACTGGAGTCGATGAAATTCCCATTCGGAACTCCTACGAAAATCGACCTTCTGTAAGGGCCAATTTTGGGCTCCCGGGGAGGCCCTGTGACGAAAACTCGGTGAAAAGTCATATAAGACGAGGCCCGTTGGACCCCTAATTTTGCACACATCATTTATGGGGTACACTTAGGTCAATGGAGTCGATGAAATCCGCATTCGGAACTCCTACGAAAATCGAGCTTCTTTAAGGGCCAATTTTGGGCTCCCGGGGAGGCCCTGTGACGAAAACTCGGTCAAAAGTCATATAAGACGAGGCCCGTTGGACCCCTAATTTTGCACACATCATTTATGGGGTACACTTAGGTCAATGGAGTCGATGAAATCCGCATTCGGAACTCCTACGAAAATCGAGCTTCTTTAAGGGCCAATTTTGGGCTCCCGGGGAGGCCCTGTGACGAAAACTCGGTGAAAAGTCATATAAGACGAGGCCCGTTGGACCCCTAATTTTGCACACATCATTTATGGGGTACACTTAGGTCACTGGAGTCGATGAAATTCCCATTCGGAACTCCTACGAAAATCGACCTTCTGTAAGGGCCAATTTTGGGCTCCCGGGGAGGCCCTGTGACGAAAACTCGGTCAAAAGTCATATAAGACGAGGCCCGTTGGACCCCTAATTTTGCACACAACCTTTTAGGGGTACACTAAGATCAATGGAGTCGATGAAATCCGCATTCGGAACTCCTACGAAAATCGACCTTCTTTAAGGGCCAATTTTGGGCTCCCGGGGAGGCCCTGTGACGAAAACTCGGTCAAAAGTCATATAAGACGAGGCCCGTTGGACCCCTAATTTTGCACACAACCTTTTAGGGGTACACTAAGATCAATGGAGTCGATGAAATCCGCATTCGGAACTCCTACGAAAATCGAGCTTCTTTAAGGGCCAATTTTGGGCTCCCGGGGAGGCCCTGTGACGAAAACTCGGTGAAAAGTCATATAAGACGAGGCCCGTTGGACCCCTAATTTTGCACACATCATTTATGGGGTACACTTAGGTCACTGGAGTCGATGAAATTCCCATTCGGAACTCCTACGAAAATCGACCTTCTGTAAGGGCCAATTTTGGGCTCCCGGGGAGGCCCTGTGACGAAAACTCGGTCAAAAGTCATATAAGACGAGGCCTGTTGGACCCCTAATTTTGCACACAACCTTTTAGGGGTACACTAAGATCAATGGAGTCGATGAAATCCGCATTCGGAACTCCTACGAAAATCGACCTTCTTTAAGGGCCAATTTTGGGCTCCCGGGGAGGCCCTGTGACGAAAACTCGGTGAAAAGTCATATAAGACGAGGCCCGTTGGACCCCTAATTTTGCACACATCATTTATGGGGCACACTTAGGTCACTGGAGTCGATGAAATTCCCATTCGGAACTCCTACGAAAATCGACCTTCTGTAAGGGCCAATTTTGGGCTCCCGGGGAGTCCCTGTGACGAAAACTCGGTGAAAAGTCATATAAGACGAGGCCCGTTGGACCCCTAATTTTGCACACATCATTTATGGGGTACACTTAGGTCAATGGAGTCGATGAAATCCGCATTCGGAACTCCTACGAAAATCGAGCTTCTTTAAGGGCCAATTTTGGGCTCCCGGGGAGGCCCTGTGACGAAAACTCGGTCAAAAGTCATATAAGACGAGGCCCGTTGGACCCCTAATTTTGCACACATCATTTATGGGGTACACTTAGGTCAATGGAGTCGATGAAATCCGCATTCGGAACTCCTACGAAAATCGAGCTTCTTTAAGGGCCAATTTTGGGCTCCCGGGGAGGCCCTGTGACGAAAACTCGGTGAAAAGTCATATAAGACGAGGCCCGTTGGACCCCTAATTTTGCACACATCATTTATGGGGTACACTTAGGTCACTGGAGTCGATGAAATTCCCATTCGGAACTCCTACGAAAATCGACCTTCTGTAAGGGCCAATTTTGGGCTCCCGGGGAGGCCCTGTGACGAAAACTCGGTCAAAAGTCATATAAGACGAGGCCCGTTGGACCCCTAATTTTGCACACAACCTTTTAGGGGTACACTAAGATCAATGGAGTCGATGAAATCCGCATTCGGAACTCCTACGAAAATCGACCTTCTTTAAGGGCCAATTTTGGGCTCCCGGGGAGGCCCTGTGACGAAAACTCGGTCAAAAGTCATATAAGACGAGGCCCGTTGGACCCCTAATTTTGCACACATCATTTATGGGGTACAGTTAGGTCAATGGAGTCGATGAAATCCGCATTCGGAACTCCTACGAAAATCGAGCTTCTTTAAGGGCCAATTTTGGGCTCCCGGGGAGGCCCTGTGACGAAAATTCGGTGAAAAGTCATATAAGACGAGGCCCGTTGGACCCCTAATTTTGCACACATCATTTATGGGGTACACTTAGGTCAATGGAGTCGATGAAATCCGCATTCGGAACTCCTACGAAAATCGAGCTTCTTTAAGGGCCAATTTTGGGCTCCCGGGGAGGCCCTGTGACGAAAACTCGGTGAAAAGTCATATAAGACGAGGCCCGTTGGACCCCTAATTTTGCACACATCATTTATGGGGTACACTTAGGTCAATGGAGTCGATGAAATCCGCATTCGGAACTCCTACGAAAATCGAGCTTCTTTAAGGGCCAATTTTGGGCTCCCGGGGAGGCCCTGTGACGAAAACTCGGTGAAAAGTCATATAAGACGACGCCCGTTGGACCCCTAATTTTGCACACAACCTTTTAGGGGTACACTAAGATCAATGGAGTCGATGAAATCCGCATTCGGAACTCCTACGAAAATCGAGCTTCTTTAAGGGCCAATTTTGGGCTCCCGGGGAGGCCCTGTGACGAAAACTCGGTGAAAAGTCATATAAGACGAGGCCCGTTGGACCCCTAATTTTGCACACATCATTTATGGGGTACACTAAGATCAATGGAGTCGATGAAATCCGCATTCGGAACTCCTACGAAAATCGAGCTTCTTTAAGGTCCAATTTTGGGCTCCCGGGGAGGCCCTGTGACGAAAACTCGGTGAAAAGTCATATAAGACGAGGCCCGTTGGACCCCTAATTTTGCACACATCATTTATGGGGTACACTTAGGTCAATGGAGTCGATGAAATCCGCATTCGGAACTCCTACGAAAATCGAGCTTCTTTAAGGGCCAATTTTGGGCTCCCGGGGAGGCCCTGTGACGAAAACTCGGTGAAAAGTCATATAAGACGACGCCCGTTGGACCCCTAATTTTGCACACAACCTTTTAGGGGTACACTAAGATCAATGGAGTCGATGAAATCCGCATTCGGAACTCCTACGAAAATCGAGCTTCTTTAAGGGCCAATTTTGGGCTCCCGGGGAGGCCCTGTGACGAAAACTCGGTGAAAAGTCATATAAGACGAGGCCCGTTGGACCCCTAATTTTGCACACATCATTTATGGGGTACACTTAGGTCACTGGAGTCGATGAAATTCCCATTCGGAACTCCTACGAAAATCGACCTTCTGTAAGGGCCAATTTTGGGCTCCCGGGGAGGCCCTGTGACGAAAACTCGGTCAAAAGTCATATAAGACGAGGCCCGTTGGACCCCTAATTTTGCACACAACCTTTTAGGGGTACACTAAGATCAATGGAGTCGATGAAATCCGCATTCGGAACTCCTACGAAAATCGACCTTCTTTAAGGGCCAATTTTGGGCTCCCGGGGAGGCCCTGTGACGAAAACTCGGTGAAAAGTCATATAAGACGAGGCCCGTTGGACCCCTAATTTTGCACACAACATTTATGGGGTACACTTAGGTCACTGGAGTCGATGAAATTCCCATTCGGAACTCCTACGAAAATCGACCTTCTGTAAGGGCCAATTTTGGGCTCCCGGGGAGGCCCTGTGACGAAAACTCGGTCAAAAGTCATATAAGACGAGGCCCGTTGGACCCCTAATTTTGCACACAACCTTTTAGGGGTACACTAAGATCAATGGAGTCGATGAAATCCGCATTCGGAACTCCTACGAAAATCGAGCTTCTTTAAGGGCCAATTTTGGGCTCCCGGGGAGGCCCTGTGACGAAAACTCGGTGAAAAGTCATATAAGACGAAGCCCGTTGGACCCCTAATTTTGCACACATCATTTATGGGGTACACTTAGGTCACTGGAGTCGATGAAATTCCCATTCGGAACTCCTACGAAAATCGACCTTCTGTAAGGGCCAATTTTGGGCTCCCGGGGAGGCCCTGTGACGAAAACTCGGTCAAAAGTCATATAAGACGAGGCCTGTTGGACCCCTAATTTTGCACACAACCTTTTAGGGGTACACTAAGATCAATGGAGTCGATGAAATCCGCATTCGGAACTCCTACGAAAATCGACCTTCTTTAAGGGCCAATTTTGGGCTCCCGGGGAGGCCCTGTGACGAAAACTCGGTGAAAAGTCATATAAGACGAGGCCCGTTGGACCCCTAATTTTGCACACATCATTTATGGGGTACACTTAGGTCACTGGAGTCGATGAAATTCCCATTCGGAACTCCTACGAAAATCGACCTTCTGTAAGGGCCAATTTTGGGCTCCCGGGGAGGCCCTGTGACGAAAACTCGGTGAAAAGTCATATAAGACGAGGCCCGTTGGACCCCTAATTTTGCACACATCATTTATGGGGTACACTTAGGTCAATGGAGTCGATGAAATCCGCATTCGGAACTCCTACGAAAATCGAGCTTCTTTAAGGGCCAATTTTGGGCTCCCGGGGAGGCCCTGTGACGAAAACTCGGTCAAAAGTCATATAAGACGAGGCCCGTTGGACCCCTAATTTTGCACACATCATTTATGGGGTACACTTAGGTCAATGGAGTCGATGAAATCCGCATTCGGAACTCCTACGAAAATCGAGCTTCTTTAAGGGCCAATTTTGGGCTCCCGGGGAGGCCCTGTGACGAAAACTCGGTGAAAAGTCATATAAGACGAGGCCCGTTGGACCCCTAATTTTGCACACATCATTTATGGGGTACACTTAGGTCACTGGAGTCGATGAAATTCCCATTCGGAACTCCTACGAAAATCGACCTTCTGTAAGGGCCAATTTTGGGCTCCCGGGGAGGCCCTGTGACGAAAACTCGGTGAAAAGTCATATAAGACGAGGCCCGTTGGACCCCTAATTTTGCACACAACCTTTTAGGGGTACACTAAGATCAATGGAGTCGATGAAATCCGCATTCGGAACTCCTACGAAAATCGACCTTCTTTAAGGGCCAATTTTGGGCTCCCGGGGAGGCCCTGTGACGAAAACTCGGTCAAAAGTCATATAAGACGAGGCCCGTTGGACCCCTAATTTTGCACACATCATTTATGGGGTACAGTTAGGTCAATGGAGTCGATGAAATCCGCATTCGGAACTCCTACGAAAATCGAGCTTCTTTAAGGGCCAATTTTGGGCTCCCGGGGAGGCCCTGTGACGAAAACTCGGTGAAAAGTCATATAAGACGAGGCCCGTTGGACCCCTAATTTTGCACACATCATTTATGGGGTACACTTAGGTCAATGGAGTCGATGAAATCCGCATTCGGAACTCCTACGAAAATCGAGCTTCTTTAAGGGCCAATTTTGGGCTCCCGGGGAGGCCCTGTGACGAAAACTCGGTGAAAAGTCATATAAGACGACGCCCGTTGGACCCCTAATTTTGCACACAACCTTTTAGGGGTACACTAAGATCAATGGAGTCGATGAAATCCGCATTCGGAACTCCTACGAAAATCGAGCTTCTTTAAGGGCCAATTTTGGGCTCCCGGGGAGGCCCTGTGACGAAAACTCGGTGAAAAGTCATATAAGACGAGGCCCGTTGGACCCCTAATTTTGCACACATCATTTATGGGGTACACTAAGATCAATGGAGTCGATGAAATCCGCATTCGGAACTCCTACGAAAATCGAGCTTCTTTAAGGTCCAATTTTGGGCTCCCGGGGAGGCCCTGTGACGAAAACTCGGTGAAAAGTCATATAAGACGAGGCCCGTTGGACCCCTAATTTTGCACACATCATTTATGGGGTACACTTAGGTCAATGGAGTCGATGAAATCCGCATTCGGAACTCCTACGAAAATCGAGCTTCTTTAAGGGCCAATTTTGGGCTCCCGGGGAG
The DNA here is from genome assembly GCA_029168935.1 of Oxyria digyna. Taxonomy (NCBI): domain Eukaryota; kingdom Viridiplantae; phylum Streptophyta; class Magnoliopsida; order Caryophyllales; family Polygonaceae; genus Oxyria; species Oxyria digyna. The sequence goes on along the minus strand of JAPVLV010000001.1, from coordinate 48,565 downwards.
GCCCTGTGACGAAAACTCGGTGAAAAGTCATATAAGACGACGCCCGTTGGACCCCTAATTTTGCACACAACCTTTTAGGGGTACACTAAGATCAATGGAGTCGATGAAATCCGCATTCGGAACTCCTACGAAAATCGAGCTTCTTTAAGGGCCAATTTTGGGCTCCCGGGGAGGCCCTGTGACGAAAACTCGGTGAAAAGTCATATAAGACGAGGCCCGTTGGACCCCTAATTTTGCACACATCATTTATGGGGTACACTTAGGTCACTGGAGTCGATGAAATTCCCATTCGGAACTCCTACGAAAATCGACCTTCTGTAAGGGCCAATTTTGGGCTCCCGGGGAGGCCCTGTGACGAAAACTCGGTGAAAAGTCATATAAGACGAGGCCCGTTGGACCCCTAATTTTGCACACATCATTTATGGGGTACACTAAGATCAATGGAGTCGATGAAATCCGCATTCGGAACTCCTACGAAAATCGAGCTTCTTTAAGGTCCAATTTTGGGCTCCCGGGGAGGCCCTGTGACGAAAACTCGGTGAAAAGTCATATAAGACGAGGCCCGTTGGACCCCTAATTTTGCACACATCATTTATGGGGTACACTTAGGTCACTGGAGTCGATGAAATTCCCATTCGGAACTCCTACGAAAATCGACCTTCTGTAAGGGCCAATTTTGGGCTCCCGGGGAGGCCCTGTGACGAAAACTCGGTGAAAAGTCATATAAGACGAGGCCCGTTGGACCCCTAATTTTGCACACATCATTTATGGGGTACACTTAGGTCAATGGAGTCGATGAAATCCGCATTCGGAACTCCTACGAAAATCGAGCTTCTTTAAGGGCCAATTTTGGGCTCCCGGGGAGGCCCTGTGACGAAAACTCGGTCAAAAGTCATATAAGACGAGGCCCGTTGGACCCCTAATTTTGCACACATCATTTATGGGGTACACTTAGGTCAATGGAGTCGATGAAATCCGCATTCGGAACTCCTACGAAAATCGAGCTTCTTTAAGGGCCAATTTTGGGCTCCCGGGGAGGCCCTGTGACGAAAACTCGGTGAAAAGTCATATAAGACGAGGCCCGTTGGACCCCTAATTTTGCACACATCATTTATGGGGTACACTTAGGTCACTGGAGTCGATGAAATTCCCATTCGGAACTCCTACGAAAATCGACCTTCTGTAAGGGCCAATTTTGGGCTCCCGGGGAGGCCCTGTGACGAAAACTCGGTCAAAAGTCATATAAGACGAGGCCCGTTGGACCCCTAATTTTGCACACAACCTTTTAGGGGTACACTAAGATCAATGGAGTCGATGAAATCCGCATTCGGAACTCCTACGAAAATCGACCTTCTTTAAGGGCCAATTTTGGGCTCCCGGGGAGGCCCTGTGACGAAAACTCGGTCAAAAGTCATATAAGACGAGGCCCGTTGGACCCCTAATTTTGCACACAACCTTTTAGGGGTACACTAAGATCAATGGAGTCGATGAAATCCGCATTCGGAACTCCTACGAAAATCGAGCTTCTTTAAGGGCCAATTTTGGGCTCCCGGGGAGGCCCTGTGACGAAAACTCGGTGAAAAGTCATATAAGACGAGGCCCGTTGGACCCCTAATTTTGCACACATCATTTATGGGGTACACTTAGGTCACTGGAGTCGATGAAATTCCCATTCGGAACTCCTACGAAAATCGACCTTCTGTAAGGGCCAATTTTGGGCTCCCGGGGAGGCCCTGTGACGAAAACTCGGTCAAAAGTCATATAAGACGAGGCCTGTTGGACCCCTAATTTTGCACACAACCTTTTAGGGGTACACTAAGATCAATGGAGTCGATGAAATCCGCATTCGGAACTCCTACGAAAATCGACCTTCTGTAAGGGCCAATTTTGGGCTCCCGGGGAGGCCCTGTGACGAAAACTCGGTCAAAAGTCATATAAGACGAGGCCTGTTGGACCCCTAATTTTGCACACAACCTTTTAGGGGTACACTAAGATCAATGGAGTCGATGAAATCCGCATTCGGAACTCCTACGAAAATCGACCTTCTTTAAGGGCCAATTTTGGGCTCCCGGGGAGGCCCTGTGACGAAAACTCGGTGAAAAGTCATATAAGACGAGGCCCGTTGGACCCCTAATTTTGCACACATCATTTATGGGGTACACTTAGGTCACTGGAGTCGATGAAATTCCCATTCGGAACTCCTACGAAAATCGACCTTCTGTAAGGGCCAATTTTGGGCTCCCGGGGAGGCCCTGTGACGAAAACTCGGTGAAAAGTCATATAAGACGAGGCCCGTTGGACCCCTAATTTTGCACACATCATTTATGGGGTACACTTAGGTCAACGGAGTCGATGAAATCCGCATTCGGAACTCCTACGAAAATCGAGCTTCTTTAAGGGCCAATTTTGGGCTCCCGGGGAGGCCCTGTGACGAAAACTCGGTCAAAAGTCATATAAGACGAGGCCCGTTGGACCCCTAATTTTGCACACATCATTTATGGGGTACACTTAGGTCAATGGAGTCGATGAAATCCGCATTCGGAACTCCTACGAAAATCGAGCTTCTTTAAGGGCCAATTTTGGGCTCCCGGGGAGGCCCTGTGACGAAAACTCGGTGAAAAGTCATATAAGACGAGGCCCGTTGGACCCCTAATTTTGCACACATCATTTATGGGGTACACTTAGGTCACTGGAGTCGATGAAATTCCCATTCGGAACTCCTACGAAAATCGACCTTCTGTAAGGGCCAATTTTGGGCTCCCGGGGAGGCCCTGTGACGAAAACTCGGTCAAAAGTCATATAAGACGAGGCCCGTTGGACCCCTAATTTTGCACACAACCTTTTAGGGGTACACTAAGATCAATGGAGTCGATGAAATCCGCATTCGGAACTCCTACGAAAATCGACCTTCTTTAAGGGCCAATTTTGGGCTCCCGGGGAGGCCCTGTGACGAAAACTCGGTCAAAAGTCATATAAGACGAGGCCCGTTGGACCCCTAATTTTGCACACATCATTTATGGGGTACAGTTAGGTCAATGGAGTCGATGAAATCCGCATTCGGAACTCCTACGAAAATCGAGCTTCTTTAAGGGCCAATTTTGGGCTCCCGGGGAGGCCCTGTGACGAAAACTCGGTGAAAAGTCATATAAGACGAGGCCCGTTGGACCCCTAATTTTGCACACATCATTTATGGGGTACACTTAGGTCAATGGAGTCGATGAAATCCGCATTCGGAACTCCTACGAAAATCGAGCTTCTTTAAGGGCCAATTTTGGGCTCCCGGGGAGGCCCTGTGACGAAAACTCGGTGAAAAGTCATATAAGACGACGCCCGTTGGACCCCTAATTTTGCACACAACCTTTTAGGGGTACACTAAGATCAATGGAGTCGATGAAATCCGCATTCGGAACTCCTACGAAAATCGAGCTTCTTTAAGGGCCAATTTTGGGCTCCCGGGGAGGCCCTGTGACGAAAACTCGGTGAAAAGTCATATAAGACGACGCCCGTTGGACCCCTAATTTTGCACACAACCTTTTAGGGGTACACTAAGATCAATGGAGTCGATGAAATCCGCATTCGGAACTCCTACGAAAATCGAGCTTCTTTAAGGGCCAATTTTGGGCTCCCGGGGAGGCCCTGTGACGAAAACTCGGTGAAAAGTCATATAAGACGAGGCCCGTTGGACCCCTAATTTTGCACACATCATTTATGGGGTACACTTAGGTCACTGGAGTCGATGAAATTCCCATTCGGAACTCCTACGAAAATCGACCTTCTGTAAGGGCCAATTTTGGGCTCCCGGGGAGGCCCTGTGACGAAAACTCGGTCAAAAGTCATATAAGACGAGGCCCGTTGGACCCCTAATTTTGCACACAACCTTTTAGGGGTACACTAAGATCAATGGAGTCGATGAAATCCGCATTCGGAACTCCTACGAAAATCGAGCTTCTTTAAGGGCCAATTTTGGGCTCCCGGGGAGGCCCTGTGACGAAAACTCGGTGAAAAGTCATATAAGACGAAGCCCGTTGGACCCCTAATTTTGCACACATCATTTATGGGGTACACTTAGGTCACTGGAGTCGATGAAATTCCCATTCGGAACTCCTACGAAAATCGACCTTCTGTAAGGGCCAATTTTGGGCTCCCGGGGAGGCCCTGTGACGAAAACTCGGTCAAAAGTCATATAAGACGAGGCCTGTTGGACCCCTAATTTTGCACACAACCTTTTAGGGGTACACTAAGATCAATGGAGTCGATGAAATCCGCATTCGGAACTCCTACGAAAATCGACCTTCTTTAAGGGCCAATTTTGGGCTCCCGGGGAGGCCCTGTGACGAAAACTCGGTGAAAAGTCATATAAGACGAGGCCCGTTGGACCCCTAATTTTGCACACATCATTTATGGGGTACACTTAGGTCACTGGAGTCGATGAAATTCCCATTCGGAACTCCTACGAAAATCGACCTTCTGTAAGGGCCAATTTTGGGCTCCCGGGGAGGCCCTGTGACGAAAACTCGGTGAAAAGTCATATAAGACGAGGCCCGTTGGACCCCTAATTTTGCACACATCATTTATGGGGTACACTTAGGTCAATGGAGTCGATGAAATCCGCATTCGGAACTCCTACGAAAATCGAGCTTCTTTAAGGGCCAATTTTGGGCTCCCGGGGAGGCCCTGTGACGAAAACTCGGTCAAAAGTCATATAAGACGAGGCCCGTTGGACCCCTAATTTTGCACACATCATTTATGGGGTACACTTAGGTCAATGGAGTCGATGAAATCCGCATTCGGAACTCCTACGAAAATCGAGCTTCTTTAAGGGCCAATTTTGGGCTCCCGGGGAGGCCCTGTGACGAAAACTCGGTGAAAAGTCATATAAGACGAGGCCCGTTGGACCCCTAATTTTGCACACATCATTTATGGGGTACACTTAGGTCACTGGAGTCGATGAAATTCCCATTCGGAACTCCTACGAAAATCGACCTTCTGTAAGGGCCAATTTTGGGCTCCCGGGGAGGCCCTGTGACGAAAACTCGGTCAAAAGTCATATAAGACGAGGCCCGTTGGACCCCTAATTTTGCACACAACCTTTTAGGGGTACACTAAGATCAATGGAGTCGATGAAATCCGCATTCGGAACTCCTACGAAAATCGACCTTCTTTAAGGGCCAATTTTGGGCTCCCGGGGAGGCCCTGTGACGAAAACTCGGTCAAAAGTCATATAAGACGAGGCCCGTTGGACCCCTAATTTTGCACACAACCTTTTAGGGGTACACTAAGATCAATGGAGTCGATGAAATCCGCATTCGGAACTCCTACGAAAATCGAGCTTCTTTAAGGGCCAATTTTGGGCTCCCGGGGAGGCCCTGTGACGAAAACTCGGTGAAAAGTCATATAAGACGAGGCCCGTTGGACCCCTAATTTTGCACACATCATTTATGGGGTACACTTAGGTCACTGGAGTCGATGAAATTCCCATTCGGAACTCCTACGAAAATCGACCTTCTGTAAGGGCCAATTTTGGGCTCCCGGGGAGGCCCTGTGACGAAAACTCGGTCAAAAGTCATATAAGACGAGGCCTGTTGGACCCCTAATTTTGCACACAACCTTTTAGGGGTACACTAAGATCAATGGAGTCGATGAAATCCGCATTCGGAACTCCTACGAAAATCGACCTTCTTTAAGGGCCAATTTTGGGCTCCCGGGGAGGCCCTGTGACGAAAACTCGGTGAAAAGTCATATAAGACGAGGCCCGTTGGACCCCTAATTTTGCACACATCATTTATGGGGTACACTTAGGTCACTGGAGTCGATGAAATTCCCATTCGGAACTCCTACGAAAATCGACCTTCTGTAAGGGCCAATTTTGGGCTCCCGGGGAGTCCCTGTGACGAAAACTCGGTGAAAAGTCATATAAGACGAGGCCCGTTGGACCCCTAATTTTGCACACATCATTTATGGGGTACACTTAGGTCAATGGAGTCGATGAAATCCGCATTCGGAACTCCTACGAAAATCGAGCTTCTTTAAGGGCCAATTTTGGGCTCCCGGGGAGGCCCTGTGACGAAAACTCGGTCAAAAGTCATATAAGACGAGGCCCGTTGGACCCCTAATTTTGCACACATCATTTATGGGGTACACTTAGGTCAATGGAGTCGATGAAATCCGCATTCGGAACTCCTACGAAAATCGAGCTTCTTTAAGGGCCAATTTTGGGCTCCCGGGGAGGCCCTGTGACGAAAACTCGGTGAAAAGTCATATAAGACGAGGCCCGTTGGACCCCTAATTTTGCACACATCATTTATGGGGTACACTTAGGTCACTGGAGTCGATGAAATTCCCATTCGGAACTCCTACGAAAATCGACCTTCTGTAAGGGCCAATTTTGGGCTCCCGGGGAGGCCCTGTGACGAAAACTCGGTCAAAAGTCATATAAGACGAGGCCCGTTGGACCCCTAATTTTGCACACAACCTTTTAGGGGTACACTAAGATCAATGGAGTCGATGAAATCCGCATTCGGAACTCCTACGAAAATCGACCTTCTTTAAGGGCCAATTTTGGGCTCCCGGGGAGGCCCTGTGACGAAAACTCGGTCAAAAGTCATATAAGACGAGGCCCGTTGGACCCCTAATTTTGCACACATCATTTATGGGGTACAGTTAGGTCAATGGAGTCGATGAAATCCGCATTCGGAACTCCTACGAAAATCGAGCTTCTTTAAGGGCCAATTTTGGGCTCCCGGGGAGGCCCTGTGACGAAAATTCGGTGAAAAGTCATATAAGACGAGGCCCGTTGGACCCCTAATTTTGCACACATCATTTATGGGGTACACTTAGGTCAATGGAGTCGATGAAATCCGCATTCGGAACTCCTACGAAAATCGAGCTTCTTTAAGGGCCAATTTTGGGCTCCCGGGGAGGCCCTGTGACGAAAACTCGGTGAAAAGTCATATAAGACGAGGCCCGTTGGACCCCTAATTTTGCACACATCATTTATGGGGTACACTTAGGTCAATGGAGTCGATGAAATCCGCATTCGGAACTCCTACGAAAATCGAGCTTCTTTAAGGGCCAATTTTGGGCTCCCGGGGAGGCCCTGTGACGAAAACTCGGTGAAAAGTCATATAAGACGACGCCCGTTGGACCCCTAATTTTGCACACAACCTTTTAGGGGTACACTAAGATCAATGGAGTCGATGAAATCCGCATTCGGAACTCCTACGAAAATCGAGCTTCTTTAAGGGCCAATTTTGGGCTCCCGGGGAGGCCCTGTGACGAAAACTCGGTGAAAAGTCATATAAGACGAGGCCCGTTGGACCCCTAATTTTGCACACATCATTTATGGGGTACACTAAGATCAATGGAGTCGATGAAATCCGCATTCGGAACTCCTACGAAAATCGAGCTTCTTTAAGGTCCAATTTTGGGCTCCCGGGGAGGCCCTGTGACGAAAACTCGGTGAAAAGTCATATAAGACGAGGCCCGTTGGACCCCTAATTTTGCACACATCATTTATGGGGTACACTTAGGTCAATGGAGTCGATGAAATCCGCATTCGGAACTCCTACGAAAATCGAGCTTCTTTAAGGGCCAATTTTGGGCTCCCGGGGAGGCCCTGTGACGAAAACTCGGTGAAAAGTCATATAAGACGACGCCCGTTGGACCCCTAATTTTGCACACAACCTTTTAGGGGTACACTAAGATCAATGGAGTCGATGAAATCCGCATTCGGAACTCCTACGAAAATCGAGCTTCTTTAAGGGCCAATTTTGGGCTCCCGGGGAGGCCCTGTGACGAAAACTCGGTGAAAAGTCATATAAGACGAGGCCCGTTGGACCCCTAATTTTGCACACATCATTTATGGGGTACACTTAGGTCACTGGAGTCGATGAAATTCCCATTCGGAACTCCTACGAAAATCGACCTTCTGTAAGGGCCAATTTTGGGCTCCCGGGGAGGCCCTGTGACGAAAACTCGGTCAAAAGTCATATAAGACGAGGCCCGTTGGACCCCTAATTTTGCACACAACCTTTTAGGGGTACACTAAGATCAATGGAGTCGATGAAATCCGCATTCGGAACTCCTACGAAAATCGACCTTCTTTAAGGGCCAATTTTGGGCTCCCGGGGAGGCCCTGTGACGAAAACTCGGTGAAAAGTCATATAAGACGAGGCCCGTTGGACCCCTAATTTTGCACACAACATTTATGGGGTACACTTAGGTCACTGGAGTCGATGAAATTCCCATTCGGAACTCCTACGAAAATCGACCTTCTGTAAGGGCCAATTTTGGGCTCCCGGGGAGGCCCTGTGACGAAAACTCGGTCAAAAGTCATATAAGACGAGGCCCGTTGGACCCCTAATTTTGCACACAACCTTTTAGGGGTACACTAAGATCAATGGAGTCGATGAAATCCGCATTCGGAACTCCTACGAAAATCGAGCTTCTTTAAGGGCCAATTTTGGGCTCCCGGGGAGGCCCTGTGACGAAAACTCGGTGAAAAGTCATATAAGACGAAGCCCGTTGGACCCCTAATTTTGCACACATCATTTATGGGGTACACTTAGGTCACTGGAGTCGATGAAATTCCCATTCGGAACTCCTACGAAAATCGACCTTCTGTAAGGGCCAATTTTGGGCTCCCGGGGAGGCCCTGTGACGAAAACTCGGTCAAAAGTCATATAAGACGAGGCCTGTTGGACCCCTAATTTTGCACACAACCTTTTAGGGGTACACTAAGATCAATGGAGTCGATGAAATCCGCATTCGGAACTCCTACGAAAATCGACCTTCTTTAAGGGCCAATTTTGGGCTCCCGGGGAGGCCCTGTGACGAAAACTCGGTGAAAAGTCATATAAGACGAGGCCCGTTGGACCCCTAATTTTGCACACATCATTTATGGGGTACACTTAGGTCACTGGAGTCGATGAAATTCCCATTCGGAACTCCTACGAAAATCGACCTTCTGTAAGGGCCAATTTTGGGCTCCCGGGGAGGCCCTGTGACGAAAACTCGGTGAAAAGTCATATAAGACGAGGCCCGTTGGACCCCTAATTTTGCACACATCATTTATGGGGTACACTTAGGTCAATGGAGTCGATGAAATCCGCATTCGGAACTCCTACGAAAATCGAGCTTCTTTAAGGGCCAATTTTGGGCTCCCGGGGAGGCCCTGTGACGAAAACTCGGTCAAAAGTCATATAAGACGAGGCCCGTTGGACCCCTAATTTTGCACACATCATTTATGGGGTACACTTAGGTCAATGGAGTCGATGAAATCCGCATTCGGAACTCCTACGAAAATCGAGCTTCTTTAAGGGCCAATTTTGGGCTCCCGGGGAGGCCCTGTGACGAAAACTCGGTGAAAAGTCATATAAGACGAGGCCCGTTGGACCCCTAATTTTGCACACATCATTTATGGGGTACACTTAGGTCACTGGAGTCGATGAAATTCCCATTCGGAACTCCTACGAAAATCGACCTTCTGTAAGGGCCAATTTTGGGCTCCCGGGGAGGCCCTGTGACGAAAACTCGGTGAAAAGTCATATAAGACGAGGCCCGTTGGACCCCTAATTTTGCACACAACCTTTTAGGGGTACACTAAGATCAATGGAGTCGATGAAATCCGCATTCGGAACTCCTACGAAAATCGACCTTCTTTAAGGGCCAATTTTGGGCTCCCGGGGAGGCCCTGTGACGAAAACTCGGTCAAAAGTCATATAAGACGAGGCCCGTTGGACCCCTAATTTTGCACACATCATTTATGGGGTACAGTTAGGTCAATGGAGTCGATGAAATCCGCATTCGGAACTCCTACGAAAATCGAGCTTCTTTAAGGGCCAATTTTGGGCTCCCGGGGAGGCCCTGTGACGAAAACTCGGTGAAAAGTCATATAAGACGAGGCCCGTTGGACCCCTAATTTTGCACACATCATTTATGGGGTACACTTAGGTCAATGGAGTCGATGAAATCCGCATTCGGAACTCCTACGAAAATCGAGCTTCTTTAAGGGCCAATTTTGGGCTCCCGGGGAGGCCCTGTGACGAAAACTCGGTGAAAAGTCATATAAGACGACGCCCGTTGGACCCCTAATTTTGCACACAACCTTTTAGGGGTACACTAAGATCAATGGAGTCGATGAAATCCGCATTCGGAACTCCTACGAAAATCGAGCTTCTTTAAGGGCCAATTTTGGGCTCCCGGGGAGGCCCTGTGACGAAAACTCGGTGAAAAGTCATATAAGACGAGGCCCGTTGGACCCCTAATTTTGCACACATCATTTATGGGGTACACTAAGATCAATGGAGTCGATGAAATCCGCATTCGGAACTCCTACGAAAATCGAGCTTCTTTAAGGTCCAATTTTGGGCTCCCGGGGAGGCCCTGTGACGAAAACTCGGTGAAAAGTCATATAAGACGAGGCCCGTTGGACCCCTAATTTTGCACACATCATTTATGGGGTACACTTAGGTCAATGGAGTCGATGAAATCCGCATTCGGAACTCCTACGAAAATCGAGCTTCTTTAAGGGCCAATTTTGGGCTCCCGGGGAGGCCCTGTGACGAAAACTCGGTGAAAAGTCATATAAGACGACGCCCGTTGGACCCCTAATTTTGCACACAACCTTTTAGGGGTACACTAAGATCAATGGAGTCGATGAAATCCGCATTCGGAACTCCTACGAAAATCGAGCTTCTTTAAGGGCCAATTTTGGGCTCCCGGGGAGGCCCTGTGACGAAAACTCGGTGAAAAGTCATATAAGACGAGGCCCGTTGGACCCCTAATTTTGCACACATCATTTATGGGGTACACTTAGGTCACTGGAGTCGATGAAATTCCCATTCGGAACTCCTACGAAAATCGACCTTCTGTAAGGGCCAATTTTGGGCTCCCGGGGAGGCCCTGTGACGAAAACTCGGTGAAAAGTCATATAAGACGAGGCCCGTTGGACCCCTAATTTTGCACACATCATTTATGGGGTACACTAAGATCAATGGAGTCGATGAAATCCGCATTCGGAACTCCTACGAAAATCGAGCTTCTTTAAGGTCCAATTTTGGGCTCCCGGGGAGGCCCTGTGACGAAAACTCGGTGAAAAGTCATATAAGACGAGGCCCGTTGGACCCCTAATTTTGCACACATCATTTATGGGGTACACTTAGGTCACTGGAGTCGATGAAATTCCCATTCGGAACTCCTACGAAAATCGACCTTCTGTAAGGGCCAATTTTGGGCTCCCGGGGAGGCCCTGTGACGAAAACTCGGTGAAAAGTCATATAAGACGAGGCCCGTTGGACCCCTAATTTTGCACACATCATTTATGGGGTACACTTAGGTCAATGGAGTCGATGAAATCCGCATTCGGAACTCCTACGAAAATCGAGCTTCTTTAAGGGCCAATTTTGGGCTCCCGGGGAGGCCCTGTGACGAAAACTCGGTCAAAAGTCATATAAGACGAGGCCCGTTGGACCCCTAATTTTGCACACATCATTTATGGGGTACACTTAGGTCAATGGAGTCGATGAAATCCGCATTCGGAACTCCTACGAAAATCGAGCTTCTTTAAGGGCCAATTTTGGGCTCCCGGGGAGGCCCTGTGACGAAAACTCGGTGAAAAGTCATATAAGACGAGGCCCGTTGGACCCCTAATTTTGCACACATCATTTATGGGGTACACTTAGGTCACTGGAGTCGATGAAATTCCCATTCGGAACTCCTACGAAAATCGACCTTCTGTAAGGGCCAATTTTGGGCTCCCGGGGAGGCCCTGTGACGAAAACTCGGTCAAAAGTCATATAAGACGAGGCCCGTTGGACCCCTAATTTTGCACACAACCTTTTAGGGGTACACTAAGATCAATGGAGTCGATGAAATCCGCATTCGGAACTCCTACGAAAATCGACCTTCTTTAAGGGCCAATTTTGGGCTCCCGGGGAGGCCCTGTGACGAAAACTCGGTCAAAAGTCATATAAGACGAGGCCCGTTGGACCCCTAATTTTGCACACAACCTTTTAGGGGTACACTAAGATCAATGGAGTCGATGAAATCCGCATTCGGAACTCCTACGAAAATCGAGCTTCTTTAAGGGCCAATTTTGGGCTCCCGGGGAGGCCCTGTGACGAAAACTCGGTGAAAAGTCATATAAGACGAGGCCCGTTGGACCCCTAATTTTGCACACATCATTTATGGGGTACACTTAGGTCACTGGAGTCGATGAAATTCCCATTCGGAACTCCTACGAAAATCGACCTTCTGTAAGGGCCAATTTTGGGCTCCCGGGGAGGCCCTGTGACGAAAACTCGGTCAAAAGTCATATAAGACGAGGCCTGTTGGACCCCTAATTTTGCACACAACCTTTTAGGGGTACACTAAGATCAATGGAGTCGATGAAATCCGCATTCGGAACTCCTACGAAAATCGACCTTCTTTAAGGGCCAATTTTGGGCTCCCGGGGAGGCCCTGTGACGAAAACTCGGTGAAAAGTCATATAAGACGAGGCCCGTTGGACCCCTAATTTTGCACACATCATTTATGGGGTACACTTAGGTCACTGGAGTCGATGAAATTCCCATTCGGAACTCCTACGAAAATCGACCTTCTGTAAGGGCCAATTTTGGGCTCCCGGGGAGTCCCTGTGACGAAAACTCGGTGAAAAGTCATATAAGACGAGGCCCGTTGGACCCCTAATTTTGCACACATCATTTATGGGGTACACTTAGGTCAATGGAGTCGATGAAATCCGCATTCGGAACTCCTACGAAAATCGAGCTTCTTTAAGGGCCAATTTTGGGCTCCCGGGGAGGCCCTGTGACGAAAACTCGGTCAAAAGTCATATAAGACGAGGCCCGTTGGACCCCTAATTTTGCACACATCATTTATGGGGTACACTTAGGTCAATGGAGTCGATGAAATCCGCATTCGGAACTCCTACGAAAATCGAGCTTCTTTAAGGGCCAATTTTGGGCTCCCGGGGAGGCCCTGTGACGAAAACTCGGTGAAAAGTCATATAAGACGAGGCCCGTTGGACCCCTAATTTTGCACACATCATTTATGGGGTACACTTAGGTCACTGGAGTCGATGAAATTCCCATTCGGAACTCCTACGAAAATCGACCTTCTGTAAGGGCCAATTTTGGGCTCCCGGGGAGGCCCTGTGACGAAAACTCGGTCAAAAGTCATATAAGACGAGGCCCGTTGGACCCCTAATTTTGCACACAACCTTTTAGGGGTACACTAAGATCAATGGAGTCGATGAAATCCGCATTCGGAACTCCTACGAAAATCGACCTTCTTTAAGGGCCAATTTTGGGCTCCCGGGGAGGCCCTGTGACGAAAACTCGGTCAAAAGTCATATAAGACGAGGCCCGTTGGACCCCTAATTTTGCACACATCATTTATGGGGTACAGTTAGGTCAATGGAGTCGATGAAATCCGCATTCGGAACTCCTACGAAAATCGAGCTTCTTTAAGGGCCAATTTTGGGCTCCCGGGGAGGCCCTGTGACGAAAATTCGGTGAAAAGTCATATAAGACGAGGCCCGTTGGACCCCTAATTTTGCACACATCATTTATGGGGTACACTTAGGTCAATGGAGTCGATGAAATCCGCATTCGGAACTCCTACGAAAATCGAGCTTCTTTAAGGGCCAATTTTGGGCTCCCGGGGAGGCCCTGTGACGAAAACTCGGTGAAAAGTCATATAAGACGAGGCCCGTTGGACCCCTAATTTTGCACACATCATTTATGGGGTACACTTAGGTCAATGGAGTCGATGAAATCCGCATTCGGAACTCCTACGAAAATCGAGCTTCTTTAAGGGCCAATTTTGGGCTCCCGGGGAGGCCCTGTGACGAAAACTCGGTGAAAAGTCATATAAGACGACGCCCGTTGGACCCCTAATTTTGCACACAACCTTTTAGGGGTACACTAAGATCAATGGAGTCGATGAAATCCGCATTCGGAACTCCTACGAAAATCGAGCTTCTTTAAGGGCCAATTTTGGGCTCCCGGGGAGGCCCTGTGACGAAAACTCGGTGAAAAGTCATATAAGACGAGGCCCGTTGGACCCCTAATTTTGCACACATCATTTATGGGGTACACTAAGATCAATGGAGTCGATGAAATCCGCATTCGGAACTCCTACGAAAATCGAGCTTCTTTAAGGTCCAATTTTGGGCTCCCGGGGAGGCCCTGTGACGAAAACTCGGTGAAAAGTCATATAAGACGAGGCCCGTTGGACCCCTAATTTTGCACACATCATTTATGGGGTACACTTAGGTCAATGGAGTCGATGAAATCCGCATTCGGAACTCCTACGAAAATCGAGCTTCTTTAAGGGCCAATTTTGGGCTCCCGGGGAGGCCCTGTGACGAAAACTCGGTGAAAAGTCATATAAGACGACGCCCGTTGGACCCCTAATTTTGCACACAACCTTTTAGGGGTACACTAAGATCAATGGAGTCGATGAAATCCGCATTCGGAACTCCTACGAAAATCGAGCTTCTTTAAGGGCCAATTTTGGGCTCCCGGGGAGGCCCTGTGACGAAAACTCGGTGAAAAGTCATATAAGACGAGGCCCGTTGGACCCCTAATTTTGCACACATCATTTATGGGGTACACTTAGGTCACTGGAGTCGATGAAATTCCCATTCGGAACTCCTACGAAAATCGACCTTCTGTAAGGGCCAATTTTGGGCTCCCGGGGAGGCCCTGTGACGAAAACTCGGTCAAAAGTCATATAAGACGAGGCCCGTTGGACCCCTAATTTTGCACACAACCTTTTAGGGGTACACTAAGATCAATGGAGTCGATGAAATCCGCATTCGGAACTCCTACGAAAATCGACCTTCTTTAAGGGCCAATTTTGGGCTCCCGGGGAGGCCCTGTGACGAAAACTCGGTGAAAAGTCATATAAGACGAGGCCCGTTGGACCCCTAATTTTGCACACAACATTTATGGGGTACACTTAGGTCACTGGAGTCGATGAAATTCCCATTCGGAACTCCTACGAAAATCGACCTTCTGTAAGGGCCAATTTTGGGCTCCCGGGGAGGCCCTGTGACGAAAACTCGGTCAAAAGTCATATAAGACGAGGCCCGTTGGACCCCTAATTTTGCACACAACCTTTTAGGGGTACACTAAGATCAATGGAGTCGATGAAATCCGCATTCGGAACTCCTACGAAAATCGAGCTTCTTTAAGGGCCAATTTTGGGCTCCCGGGGAGGCCCTGTGACGAAAACTCGGTGAAAAGTCATATAAGACGAAGCCCGTTGGACCCCTAATTTTGCACACATCATTTATGGGGTACACTTAGGTCACTGGAGTCGATGAAATTCCCATTCGGAACTCCTACGAAAATCGACCTTCTGTAAGGGCCAATTTTGGGCTCCCGGGGAGGCCCTGTGACGAAAACTCGGTCAAAAGTCATATAAGACGAGGCCTGTTGGACCCCTAATTTTGCACACAACCTTTTAGGGGTACACTAAGATCAATGGAGTCGATGAAATCCGCATTCGGAACTCCTACGAAAATCGACCTTCTTTAAGGGCCAATTTTGGGCTCCCGGGGAGGCCCTGTGACGAAAACTCGGTGAAAAGTCATATAAGACGAGGCCCGTTGGACCCCTAATTTTGCACACATCATTTATGGGGTACACTTAGGTCACTGGAGTCGATGAAATTCCCATTCGGAACTCCTACGAAAATCGACCTTCTGTAAGGGCCAATTTTGGGCTCCCGGGGAGGCCCTGTGACGAAAACTCGGTGAAAAGTCATATAAGACGAGGCCCGTTGGACCCCTAATTTTGCACACATCATTTATGGGGTACACTTAGGTCAATGGAGTCGATGAAATCCGCATTCGGAACTCCTACGAAAATCGAGCTTCTTTAAGGGCCAATTTTGGGCTCCCGGGGAGGCCCTGTGACGAAAACTCGGTCAAAAGTCATATAAGACGAGGCCCGTTGGACCCCTAATTTTGCACACATCATTTATGGGGTACACTTAGGTCAATGGAGTCGATGAAATCCGCATTCGGAACTCCTACGAAAATCGAGCTTCTTTAAGGGCCAATTTTGGGCTCCCGGGGAGGCCCTGTGACGAAAACTCGGTGAAAAGTCATATAAGACGAGGCCCGTTGGACCCCTAATTTTGCACACATCATTTATGGGGTACACTTAGGTCACTGGAGTCGATGAAATTCCCATTCGGAACTCCTACGAAAATCGACCTTCTGTAAGGGCCAATTTTGGGCTCCCGGGGAGGCCCTGTGACGAAAACTCGGTCAAAAGTCATATAAGACGAGGCCCGTTGGACCCCTAATTTTGCACACAACCTTTTAGGGGTACACTAAGATCAATGGAGTCGATGAAATCCGCATTCGGAACTCCTACGAAAATCGACCTTCTTTAAGGGCCAATTTTGGGCTCCCGGGGAGGCCCTGTGACGAAAACTCGGTCAAAAGTCATATAAGACGAGGCCCGTTGGACCCCTAATTTTGCACACATCATTTATGGGGTACAGTTAGGTCAATGGAGTCGATGAAATCCGCATTCGGAACTCCTACGAAAATCGAGCTTCTTTAAGGGCCAATTTTGGGCTCCCGGGGAGGCCCTGTGACGAAAACTCGGTGAAAAGTCATATAAGACGAGGCCCGTTGGACCCCTAATTTTGCACACATCATTTATGGGGTACACTTAGGTCAATGGAGTCGATGAAATCCGCATTCGGAACTCCTACGAAAATCGAGCTTCTTTAAGGGCCAATTTTGGGCTCCCGGGGAGGCCCTGTGACGAAAACTCGGTGAAAAGTCATATAAGACGACGCCCGTTGGACCCCTAATTTTGCACACAACCTTTTAGGGGTACACTAAGATCAATGGAGTCGATGAAATCCGCATTCGGAACTCCTACGAAAATCGAGCTTCTTTAAGGGCCAATTTTGGGCTCCCGGGGAGGCCCTGTGACGAAAACTCGGTGAAAAGTCATATAAGACGAGGCCCGTTGGACCCCTAATTTTGCACACATCATTTATGGGGTACACTAAGATCAATGGAGTCGATGAAATCCGCATTCGGAACTCCTACGAAAATCGAGCTTCTTTAAGGTCCAATTTTGGGCTCCCGGGGAGGCCCTGTGACGAAAACTCGGTGAAAAGTCATATAAGACGAGGCCCGTTGGACCCCTAATTTTGCACACATCATTTATGGGGTACACTTAGGTCAATGGAGTCGATGAAATCCGCATTCGGAACTCCTACGAAAATCGAGCTTCTTTAAGGGCCAATTTTGGGCTCCCGGGGAGGCCCTGTGACGAAAACTCGGTGAAAAGTCATATAAGACGACGCCCGTTGGACCCCTAATTTTGCACACAACCTTTTAGGGGTACACTAAGATCAATGGAGTCGATGAAATCCGCATTCGGAACTCCTACGAAAATCGAGCTTCTTTAAGGGCCAATTTTGGGCTCCCGGGGAGGCCCTGTGACGAAAACTCGGTGAAAAGTCATATAAGACGAGGCCCGTTGGACCCCTAATTTTGCACACAACCTTTTAGGGGTACACTAAGATCAATGGAGTCGATGAAATCCGCATACGGAACTCCTACGAAAATCGAGCTTCTTTAAGGGCCAATTTTGGGCTCCCGGGGAGGCCCTGCGACGAAAACTCGGTGAAAAGTCATATAAGACGAGGCCCGTTGGACCCCTAATTTTGCACACAACCTTTTAGGGGTACACTAAGATCAATGGAGTCGATGAAATCCGCATTCGGAACTCCTACGAAAATCGAGCTTCTTTAAGGGCCAATTTTGGGCTCCCGGGGAGGCCCTGTGACGAAAACTCGGTGAAAAGTCATATAAGACGAGGCCCGTTGGACCCCTAATTTTGCACACAACCTTTTAGGGGTACACTAAGATCAATGGAGTCGATGAAATCCGCATTCGGAACTCCTACGAAAATCGAGCTTCTTTAAGGGCCAATTTTGGGCTCCCGGGGAGGCCCTGTGACGAAAACTCGGTCAAAAGTCATATAAGACGAGGCCCGTTGGACCCCTAATTTTGCACACATCATTTATGGGGTACACTTAGGTCAATGGAGTCGATGAAATCCGCATTCGGAACTCCTACGAAAATCGAGCTTCTTTAAGGGCCAATTTTGGGCTCCCGGGGAGGCCCTGTGACGAAAACTCGGTCAAAAGTCATATAAGACGAGGCCCGTTGGACCCCTAATTTTGCACACATCATTTATGGGGTACACTTAAGTCAATGGAGTCGATGAAATCCGCATTCGGAACTCCTACGAAAATCGAGCTTCTTTAAGGGCCAATTTTGGGCTCCCGGGGAGGCCCTGTGACGAAAACTCGGTGAAAAGTCATATAAGACGAGGCCCGTTGGACCCCTAATTTTGCACACATCATTTATGGGGTACACTTAGGTCACTGGAGTCGATGAAATTCCCATTCGGAACTCCTACGAAAATCGACCTTCTGTAAGGGCCAATTTTGGGCTCCCGGGGAGGCCCTGTGACGAAAACTCGGTCAAAAGTCATATAAGACGAGGCCCGTTGGACCCCTAATTTTGCACACAACCTTTTAGGGGTACACTAAGATCAATGGAGTCGATGAAATCCGCATTCGGAACTCCTACGAAAATCGACCTTCTTTAAGGGCCAATTTTGGGCTCCCGGGGAGGCCCTGTGACGAAAACTCGGTCAAAAGTCATATAAGACGAGGCCCGTTGGACCCCTAATTTTGCACACATCATTTATGGGGTACAGTTAGGTCAATGGAGTCGATGAAATCCGCATTCGGAACTCCTACGAAAATCGAGCTTCTTTAAGGGCCAATTTTGGGCTCCCGGGGAGGCCCTGTGACGAAAACTCGGTGAAAAGTCATATAAGACGAGGCCCGTTGGACCCCTAATTTTGCACACATCATTTATGGGGTACACTTAGGTCAATGGAGTCGATGAAATCCGCATTCGGAACTCCTACGAAAATCGAGCTTCTTTAAGGGCCAATTTTGGGCTCCCGGGGAGGCCCTGTGACGAAAACTCGGTGAAAAGTCATATAAGACGAGGCCCGTTGGACCCCTAATTTTGCACACAACCTTTTAGGGATACACTAAGATCAATGGAGTCGATGAAATCCGCATTCGGAACTCCTACGAAAATCGACCTTCTTTAAGGGCCAATTTTGGGCTCCCGGGGAGGCCCTGTGACGAAAACTCGGTCAAAAGTCATATAAGACGAGGCCCGTTGGACCCCTAATTTTGCACACATCATTTATGGGGTACAGTTAGGTCAATGGAGTCGATGAAATCCGCATTCGGAACTCCTACGAAAATCGACCTTCTGTAAGGGCCAATTTTGGGCTCCCGGGGAGGCCCTGTGACGAAAACTCGGTCAAAAGTCATATAAGACGAGGCCCGTTGGACCCCTAATTTTGCACACAACCTTTTAGGGGTACACTAAGATCAATGGAGTCGATGAAATCCGCATTCGGAACTCCTACGAAAATCGAGCTTCTTTAAGGGCCAATTTTGGGCTCCCGGGGAGGCCCTGTGACGAAAACTCGGTGAAAAGTCATATAAGACGAAGCCCGTTGGACCCCTAATTTTGCACACATCATTTATGGGGTACACTTAGGTCACTGGAGTCGATGAAATTCCCATTCGGAACTCCTACGAAAATCGACCTTCTGTAAGGGCCAATTTTGGGCTCCCGGGGAGGCCCTGTGACGAAAACTCGGTCAAAAGTCATATAAGACGAGGCCTGTTGGACCCCTAATTTTGCACACAACCTTTTAGGGGTACACTAAGATCAATGGAGTCGATGAAATCCGCATTCGGAACTCCTACGAAAATCGAGCTTCTTTAAGGGCCAATTTTGGGCTCCCGGGGAGGCCCTGTGACGAAAACTCGGTGAAAAGTCATATAAGACGAGGCCCGTTGGACCCCTAATTTTGCACACATCATTTATGGGGTACACTTAGGTCACTGGAGTCGATGAAATTCCCATTCGGAACTCCTACGAAAATCGACCTTCTGTAAGGGCCAATTTTGGGCTCCCGGGGAGGCCCTGTGACGAAAACTCGGTGAAAAGTCATATAAGACGAGGCCCGTTGGACCCCTAATTTTGCACACATCATTTATGGGGTACACTTAGGTCAATGGAGTCGATGAAATCCGCATTCGGAACTCCTACGAAAATCGAGCTTCTTTAAGGGCCAATTTTGGGCTCCCGGGGAGGCCCTGTGACGAAAACTCGGTCAAAAGTCATATAAGACGAGGCCCGTTGGACCCCTAATTTTGCACACATCATTTATGGGGTACACTTAGGTCAATGGAGTCGATGAAATCCGCATTCGGAACTCCTACGAAAATCGAGCTTCTTTAAGGGCCAATTTTGGGCTCCCGGGGAGGCCCTGTGACGAAAACTCGGTGAAAAGTCATATAAGACGAGGCCCGTTGGACCCCTAATTTTGCACACATCATTTATGGGGTACACTTAGGTCACTGGAGTCGATGAAATTCCCATTCGGAACTCCTACGAAAATCGACCTTCTGTAAGGGCCAATTTTGGGCTCCCGGGGAGGCCCTGTGACGAAAACTCGGTCAAAAGTCATATAAGACGAGGCCCGTTGGACCCCTAATTTTGCACACAACCTTTTAGGGGTACACTAAGATCAATGGAGTCGATGAAATCCGCATTCGGAACTCCTACGAAAATCGACCTTCTTTAAGGGCCAATTTTGGGCTCCCGGGGAGGCCCTGTGACGAAAACTCGGTCAAAAGTCATATAAGACGAGGCCCGTTGGACCCCTAATTTTGCACACATCATTTATGGGGTACAGTTAGGTCAATGGAGTCGATGAAATCCGCATTCGGAACTCCTACGAAAATCGAGCTTCTTTAAGGGCCAATTTTGGGCTCCCGGGGAGGCCCTGTGACGAAAACTCGGTGAAAAGTCATATAAGACGAGGCCCGTTGGACCCCTAATTTTGCACACATCATTTATGGGGTACACTTAGGTCAATGGAGTCGATGAAATCCGCATTCGGAACTCCTACGAAAATCGAGCTTCTTTAAGGGCCAATTTTGGGCTCCCGGGGAGGCCCTGTGACGAAAACTCGGTGAAAAGTCATATAAGACGACGCCCGTTGGACCCCTAATTTTGCACACAACCTTTTAGGGGTACACTAAGATCAATGGAGTCGATGAAATCCGCATTCGGAACTCCTACGAAAATCGAGCTTCTTTAAGGGCCAATTTTGGGCTCCCGGGGAGGCCCTGTGACGAAAACTCGGTGAAAAGTCATATAAGACGAGGCCCGTTGGACCCCTAATTTTGCACACATCATTTATGGGGTACACTAAGATCAATGGAGTCGATGAAATCCGCATTCGGAACTCCTACGAAAATCGAGCTTCTTTAAGGTCCAATTTTGGGCTCCCGGGGAGGCCCTGTGACGAAAACTCGGTGAAAAGTCATATAAGACGAGGCCCGTTGGACCCCTAATTTTGCACACATCATTTATGGGGTACACTTAGGTCAATGGAGTCGATGAAATCCGCATTCGGAACTCCTACGAAAATCGAGCTTCTTTAAGGGCCAATTTTGGGCTCCCGGGGAGGCCCTGTGACGAAAACTCGGTGAAAAGTCATATAAGACGACGCCCGTTGGACCCCTAATTTTGCACACAACCTTTTAGGGGTACACTAAGATCAATGGAGTCGATGAAATCCGCATTCGGAACTCCTACGAAAATCGAGCTTCTTTAAGGGCCAATTTTGGGCTCCCGGGGAGGCCCTGTGACGAAAACTCGGTGAAAAGTCATATAAGACGAGGCCCGTTGGACCCCTAATTTTGCACACAACCTTTTAGGGGTACACTAAGATCAATGGAGTCGATGAAATCCGCATACGGAACTCCTACGAAAATCGAGCTTCTTTAAGGGCCAATTTTGGGCTCCCGGGGAGGCCCTGCGACGAAAACTCGGTGAAAAGTCATATAAGACGAGGCCCGTTGGACCCCTAATTTTGCACACAACCTTTTAGGGGTACACTAAGATCAATGGAGTCGATGAAATCCGCATTCGGAACTCCTACGAAAATCGAGCTTCTTTAAGGGCCAATTTTGGGCTCCCGGGGAGGCCCTGTGACGAAAACTCGGTGAAAAGTCATATAAGACGAGGCCCGTTGGACCCCTAATTTTGCACACAACCTTTTAGGGGTACACTAAGATCAATGGAGTCGATGAAATCCGCATTCGGAACTCCTACGAAAATCGAGCTTCTTTAAGGGCCAATTTTGGGCTCCCGGGGAGGCCCTGTGACGAAAACTCGGTCAAAAGTCATATAAGACGAGGCCCGTTGGACCCCTAATTTTGCACACATCATTTATGGGGTACACTTAGGTCAATGGAGTCGATGAAATCCGCATTCGGAACTCCTACGAAAATCGAGCTTCTTTAAGGGCCAATTTTGGGCTCCCGGGGAGGCCCTGTGACGAAAACTCGGTCAAAAGTCATATAAGACGAGGCCCGTTGGACCCCTAATTTTGCACACATCATTTATGGGGTACACTTAAGTCAATGGAGTCGATGAAATCCGCATTCGGAACTCCTACGAAAATCGAGCTTCTTTAAGGGCCAATTTTGGGCTCCCGGGGAGGCCCTGTGACGAAAACTCGGTGAAAAGTCATATAAGACGAGGCCCGTTGGACCCCTAATTTTGCACACATCATTTATGGGGTACACTTAGGTCACTGGAGTCGATGAAATTCCCATTCGGAACTCCTACGAAAATCGACCTTCTGTAAGGGCCAATTTTGGGCTCCCGGGGAGGCCCTGTGACGAAAACTCGGTCAAAAGTCATATAAGACGAGGCCCGTTGGACCCCTAATTTTGCACACAACCTTTTAGGGGTACACTAAGATCAATGGAGTCGATGAAATCCGCATTCGGAACTCCTACGAAAATCGACCTTCTTTAAGGGCCAATTTTGGGCTCCCGGGGAGGCCCTGTGACGAAAACTCGGTCAAAAGTCATATAAGACGAGGCCCGTTGGACCCCTAATTTTGCACACATCATTTATGGGGTACAGTTAGGTCAATGGAGTCGATGAAATCCGCATTCGGAACTCCTACGAAAATCGAGCTTCTTTAAGGGCCAATTTTGGGCTCCCGGGGAGGCCCTGTGACGAAAACTCGGTGAAAAGTCATATAAGACGAGGCCCGTTGGACCCCTAATTTTGCACACATCATTTATGGGGTACACTTAGGTCAATGGAGTCGATGAAATCCGCATTCGGAACTCCTACGAAAATCGAGCTTCTTTAAGGGCCAATTTTGGGCTCCCGGGGAGGCCCTGTGACGAAAACTCGGTGAAAAGTCATATAAGACGAGGCCCGTTGGACCCCTAATTTTGCACACAACCTTTTAGGGATACACTAAGATCAATGGAGTCGATGAAATCCGCATTCGGAACTCCTACGAAAATCGACCTTCTTTAAGGGCCAATTTTGGGCTCCCGGGGAGGCCCTGTGACGAAAACTCGGTCAAAAGTCATATAAGACGAGGCCCGTTGGACCCCTAATTTTGCACACATCATTTATGGGGTACAGTTAGGTCAATGGAGTCGATGAAATCCGCATTCGGAACTCCTACGAAAATCGAGCTTCTTTAAGGGCCAATTTTGGGCTCCCGGGGAGGCCCTGTGACGAAAACTCGGTGAAAAGTCATATAAGACGAGGCCCGTTGGACCCCTAATTTTGCACACATCATTTATGGGGTACACTTAGGTCAATGGAGTCGATGAAATCCGCATTCGGAACTCCTACGAAAATCGAGCTTCTTTAAGGGCCAATTTTGGGCTCCCGGGGAGGCCCTGTGACGAAAACTCGGTGAAAAGTCATATAAGACGAGGCCCGTTGGACCCCTAATTTTGCACACAACCTTTTAGGGATACACTAAGATCAATGGAGTCGATGAAATCCGCATTCGGAACTCCTACGAAAATCGAGCTTCTTTAAGGGCCAATTTTGGGCTCCCGGGGAGGCCCTGTGACGAAAACTCGGTGAAAAGTCATATAAGACGAGGCCCGTTGGACCCCTAATTTTGCACACATCATTTATGGGGTACACTTAGGTCACTGGAGTCGATGAAATTCCCATTCGGAACTCCTACGAAAATCGACCTTCTGTAAGGGCCAATTTTGGGCTCCCGGGGAGGCCCTGTGACGAAAACTCGGTGAAAAGTCATATAAGACGAGGCCCGTTGGACCCCTAATTTTGCACACATCATTTATGGGGTACACTTAGGTCAATGGAGTCGATGAAATCCGCATTCGGAACTCCTACGAAAATCGAGCTTCTTTAAGGGCCAATTTTGGGCTCCCGGGGAGGCCCTGTGACGAAAACTCGGTGAAAAGTCATATAAGACGAGGCCCGTTGGACCCCTAATTTTGCACACAACCTTTTAGGGGTACACTAAGATCAATGGAGTCGATGAAATCCGCATTCGGAACTCCTACGAAAATCGACCTTCTTTAAGGGCCAATTTTGGGCTCCCGGGGAGGCCCTGTGACGAAAACTCGGTGAAAAGTCATATAAGACGAGGCCCGTTGGACCCCTAATTTTGCACACATCATTTATGGGGTACACTTAGGTCACTGGAGTCGATGAAATTCCCATTCGGAACTCCTACGAAAATCGACCTTCTGTAAGGGCCAATTTTGGGCTCCCGGGGAGGCCCTGTGACGAAAACTCGGTGAAAAGTCATATAAGACGAGGCCCGTTGGACCCCTAATTTTGCACACATCATTTATGGGGTACACTTAGGTCACTGGAGTCGATGAAATTCCCATTCGGAACTCCTACGAAAATCGACCTTCTGTAAGGGCCAATTTTGGGCTCCCGGGGAGGCCCTGTGACGAAAACTCGGTCAAAAGTCATATAAGACGAGGCCCGTTGGACCCCTAATTTTGCACACAACCTTTTAGGGGTACACTAAGATCAATGGAGTCGATGAAATCCGCATTCGGAACTCCTACGAAAATCGAGCTTCTTTAAGGGCCAATTTTGGGCTCCCGGGGAGGCCCTGTGACGAAAACTCGGTGAAAAGTCATATAAGACGAGGCCCGTTGGACCCCTAATTTTGCACACATCATTTATGGGGTACATTTAGGTCACTGGAGTCGATGAAATTCCCATTCGGAACTCCTACGAAAATCGACCTTCTGTAAGGGCCAATTTTGGGCTCCCGGGGAGGCCCTGTGACGAAAACTCGGTCAAAAGTCATATAAGACGAGGCCTGTTGGACCCCTAATTTTGCACACAACCTTTTAGGGGTACACTAAGATCAATGGAGTCGATGAAATCCGCATTCGGAACTCCTACGAAAATCGACCTTCTTTAAGGGCCAATTTTGGGCTCCCGGGGAGGCCCTGTGACGAAAACTCGGTCAAAAGTCATATAAGACGAGGCCCGTTGGACCCCTAATTTTGCACACATCATTTATGGGGTACAGTTAGGTCAATGGAGTCGATGAAATCCGCATTCGGAACTCCTACGAAAATCGAGCTTCTTTAAGGGCCAATTTTGGGCTCCCGGGGAGGCCCTGTGACGAAAATTCGGTGAAAAGTCATATAAGACGAGGCCCGTTGGACCCCTAATTTTGCACACATCATTTATGGGGTACACTTAGGTCAATGGAGTCGATGAAATCCGCATTCGGAACTCCTACGAAAATCGAGCTTCTTTAAGGGCCAATTTTGGGCTCCCGGGGAGGCCCTGTGACGAAAACTCGGTGAAAAGTCATATAAGACGAGGCCCGTTGGACCCCTAATTTTGCACACATCATTTATGGGGTACACTTAGGTCAATGGAGTCGATGAAATCCGCATTCGGAACTCCTACGAAAATCGAGCTTCTTTAAGGGCCAATTTTGGGCTCCCGGGGAGGCCCTGTGACGAAAACTCGGTGAAAAGTCATATAAGACGACGCCCGTTGGACCCCTAATTTTGCACACAACCTTTTAGGGGTACACTAAGATCAATGGAGTCGATGAAATCCGCATTCGGAACTCCTACGAAAATCGAGCTTCTTTAAGGGCCAATTTTGGGCTCCCGGGGAGGCCCTGTGACGAAAACTCGGTGAAAAGTCATATAAGACGAGGCCCGTTGGACCCCTAATTTTGCACACATCATTTATGGGGTACACTAAGATCAATGGAGTCGATGAAATCCGCATTCGGAACTCCTACGAAAATCGAGCTTCTTTAAGGTCCAATTTTGGGCTCCCGGGGAGGCCCTGTGACGAAAACTCGGTGAAAAGTCATATAAGACGAGGCCCGTTGGACCCCTAATTTTGCACACATCATTTATGGGGTACACTTAGGTCAATGGAGTCGATGAAATCCGCATTCGGAACTCCTACGAAAATCGAGCTTCTTTAAGGGCCAATTTTGGGCTCCCGGGGAGGCCCTGTGACGAAAACTCGGTGAAAAGTCATATAAGACGACGCCCGTTGGACCCCTAATTTTGCACACAACCTTTTAGGGGTACACTAAGATCAATGGAGTCGATGAAATCCGCATTCGGAACTCCTACGAAAATCGAGCTTCTTTAAGGGCCAATTTTGGGCTCCCGGGGAGGCCCTGTGACGAAAACTCGGTGAAAAGTCATATAAGACGAGGCCCGTTGGACCCCTAATTTTGCACACATCATTTATGGGGTACACTTAGGTCACTGGAGTCGATGAAATTCCCATTCGGAACTCCTACGAAAATCGACCTTCTGTAAGGGCCAATTTTGGGCTCCCGGGGAGGCCCTGTGACGAAAACTCGGTCAAAAGTCATATAAGACGAGGCCCGTTGGACCCCTAATTTTGCACACAACCTTTTAGGGGTACACTAAGATCAATGGAGTCGATGAAATCCGCATTCGGAACTCCTACGAAAATCGAGCTTCTTTAAGGGCCAATTTTGGGCTCCCGGGGAGGCCCTGTGACGAAAACTCGGTGAAAAGTCATATAAGACGAAGCCCGTTGGACCCCTAATTTTGCACACATCATTTATGGGGTACACTTAGGTCACTGGAGTCGATGAAATTCCCATTCGGAACTCCTACGAAAATCGACCTTCTGTAAGGGCCAATTTTGGGCTCCCGGGGAGGCCCTGTGACGAAAACTCGGTCAAAAGTCATATAAGACGAGGCCTGTTGGACCCCTAATTTTGCACACAACCTTTTAGGGGTACACTAAGATCAATGGAGTCGATGAAATCCGCATTCGGAACTCCTACGAAAATCGACCTTCTTTAAGGGCCAATTTTGGGCTCCCGGGGAGGCCCTGTGACGAAAACTCGGTGAAAAGTCATATAAGACGAGGCCCGTTGGACCCCTAATTTTGCACACATCATTTATGGGGTACACTTAGGTCACTGGAGTCGATGAAATTCCCATTCGGAACTCCTACGAAAATCGACCTTCTGTAAGGGCCAATTTTGGGCTCCCGGGGAGGCCCTGTGACGAAAACTCGGTGAAAAGTCATATAAGACGAGGCCCGTTGGACCCCTAATTTTGCACACATCATTTATGGGGTACACTTAGGTCAATGGAGTCGATGAAATCCGCATTCGGAACTCCTACGAAAATCGAGCTTCTTTAAGGGCCAATTTTGGGCTCCCGGGGAGGCCCTGTGACGAAAACTCGGTCAAAAGTCATATAAGACGAGGCCCGTTGGACCCCTAATTTTGCACACATCATTTATGGGGTACACTTAGGTCAATGGAGTCGATGAAATCCGCATTCGGAACTCCTACGAAAATCGAGCTTCTTTAAGGGCCAATTTTGGGCTCCCGGGGAGGCCCTGTGACGAAAACTCGGTGAAAAGTCATATAAGACGAGGCCCGTTGGACCCCTAATTTTGCACACATCATTTATGGGGTACACTTAGGTCACTGGAGTCGATGAAATTCCCATTCGGAACTCCTACGAAAATCGACCTTCTGTAAGGGCCAATTTTGGGCTCCCGGGGAGGCCCTGTGACGAAAACTCGGTCAAAAGTCATATAAGACGAGGCCCGTTGGACCCCTAATTTTGCACACAACCTTTTAGGGGTACACTAAGATCAATGGAGTCGATGAAATCCGCATTCGGAACTCCTACGAAAATCGACCTTCTTTAAGGGCCAATTTTGGGCTCCCGGGGAGGCCCTGTGACGAAAACTCGGTCAAAAGTCATATAAGACGAGGCCCGTTGGACCCCTAATTTTGCACACATCATTTATGGGGTACAGTTAGGTCAATGGAGTCGATGAAATCCGCATTCGGAACTCCTACGAAAATCGAGCTTCTTTAAGGGCCAATTTTGGGCTCCCGGGGAGGCCCTGTGACGAAAACTCGGTGAAAAGTCATATAAGACGAGGCCCGTTGGACCCCTAATTTTGCACACATCATTTATGGGGTACACTTAGGTCAATGGAGTCGATGAAATCCGCATTCGGAACTCCTACGAAAATCGAGCTTCTTTAAGGGCCAATTTTGGGCTCCCGGGGAGGCCCTGTGACGAAAACTCGGTGAAAAGTCATATAAGACGACGCCCGTTGGACCCCTAATTTTGCACACAACCTTTTAGGGGTACACTAAGATCAATGGAGTCGATGAAATCCGCATTCGGAACTCCTACGAAAATCGAGCTTCTTTAAGGGCCAATTTTGGGCTCCCGGGGAGGCCCTGTGACGAAAACTCGGTGAAAAGTCATATAAGACGAGGCCCGTTGGACCCCTAATTTTGCACACATCATTTATGGGGTACACTAAGATCAATGGAGTCGATGAAATCCGCATTCGGAACTCCTACGAAAATCGAGCTTCTTTAAGGTCCAATTTTGGGCTCCCGGGGAGGCCCTGTGACGAAAACTCGGTGAAAAGTCATATAAGACGAGGCCCGTTGGACCCCTAATTTTGCACACATCATTTATGGGGTACACTTAGGTCAATGGAGTCGATGAAATCCGCATTCGGAACTCCTACGAAAATCGAGCTTCTTTAAGGGCCAATTTTGGGCTCCCGGGGAGGCCCTGTGACGAAAACTCGGTGAAAAGTCATATAAGACGACGCCCGTTGGACCCCTAATTTTGCACACAACCTTTTAGGGGTACACTAAGATCAATGGAGTCGATGAAATCCGCATTCGGAACTCCTACGAAAATCGAGCTTCTTTAAGGGCCAATTTTGGGCTCCCGGGGAGGCCCTGTGACGAAAACTCGGTGAAAAGTCATATAAGACGAGGCCCGTTGGACCCCTAATTTTGCACACAACCTTTTAGGGGTACACTAAGATCAATGGAGTCGATGAAATCCGCATACGGAACTCCTACGAAAATCGAGCTTCTTTAAGGGCCAATTTTGGGCTCCCGGGGAGGCCCTGCGACGAAAACTCGGTGAAAAGTCATATAAGACGAGGCCCGTTGGACCCCTAATTTTGCACACAACCTTTTAGGGGTACACTAAGATCAATGGAGTCGATGAAATCCGCATTCGGAACTCCTACGAAAATCGAGCTTCTTTAAGGGCCAATTTTGGGCTCCCGGGGAGGCCCTGTGACGAAAACTCGGTGAAAAGTCATATAAGACGAGGCCCGTTGGACCCCTAATTTTGCACACAACCTTTTAGGGGTACACTAAGATCAATGGAGTCGATGAAATCCGCATTCGGAACTCCTACGAAAATCGAGCTTCTTTAAGGGCCAATTTTGGGCTCCCGGGGAGGCCCTGTGACGAAAACTCGGTCAAAAGTCATATAAGACGAGGCCCGTTGGACCCCTAATTTTGCACACATCATTTATGGGGTACACTTAGGTCAATGGAGTCGATGAAATCCGCATTCGGAACTCCTACGAAAATCGAGCTTCTTTAAGGGCCAATTTTGGGCTCCCGGGGAGGCCCTGTGACGAAAACTCGGTCAAAAGTCATATAAGACGAGGCCCGTTGGACCCCTAATTTTGCACACATCATTTATGGGGTACACTTAAGTCAATGGAGTCGATGAAATCCGCATTCGGAACTCCTACGAAAATCGAGCTTCTTTAAGGGCCAATTTTGGGCTCCCGGGGAGGCCCTGTGACGAAAACTCGGTGAAAAGTCATATAAGACGAGGCCCGTTGGACCCCTAATTTTGCACACATCATTTATGGGGTACACTTAGGTCACTGGAGTCGATGAAATTCCCATTCGGAACTCCTACGAAAATCGACCTTCTGTAAGGGCCAATTTTGGGCTCCCGGGGAGGCCCTGTGACGAAAACTCGGTCAAAAGTCATATAAGACGAGGCCCGTTGGACCCCTAATTTTGCACACAACCTTTTAGGGGTACACTAAGATCAATGGAGTCGATGAAATCCGCATTCGGAACTCCTACGAAAATCGACCTTCTTTAAGGGCCAATTTTGGGCTCCCGGGGAGGCCCTGTGACGAAAACTCGGTCAAAAGTCATATAAGACGAGGCCCGTTGGACCCCTAATTTTGCACACATCATTTATGGGGTACAGTTAGGTCAATGGAGTCGATGAAATCCGCATTCGGAACTCCTACGAAAATCGAGCTTCTTTAAGGGCCAATTTTGGGCTCCCGGGGAGGCCCTGTGACGAAAACTCGGTGAAAAGTCATATAAGACGAGGCCCGTTGGACCCCTAATTTTGCACACATCATTTATGGGGTACACTTAGGTCAATGGAGTCGATGAAATCCGCATTCGGAACTCCTACGAAAATCGAGCTTCTTTAAGGGCCAATTTTGGGCTCCCGGGGAGGCCCTGTGACGAAAACTCGGTGAAAAGTCATATAAGACGAGGCCCGTTGGACCCCTAATTTTGCACACAACCTTTTAGGGATACACTAAGATCAATGGAGTCGATGAAATCCGCATTCGGAACTCCTACGAAAATCGACCTTCTTTAAGGGCCAATTTTGGGCTCCCGGGGAGGCCCTGTGACGAAAACTCGGTCAAAAGTCATATAAGACGAGGCCCGTTGGACCCCTAATTTTGCACACATCATTTATGGGGTACA
Organism: Oxyria digyna; assembly: GCA_029168935.1. Taxonomy (NCBI): domain Eukaryota; kingdom Viridiplantae; phylum Streptophyta; class Magnoliopsida; order Caryophyllales; family Polygonaceae; genus Oxyria; species Oxyria digyna. Next base: position 17,513 of record JAPVLV010000001.1, on the reverse strand, counting down.
GTTAGGTCAATGGAGTCGATGAAATCCGCATTCGGAACTCCTACGAAAATCGAGCTTCTTTAAGGGCCAATTTTGGGCTCCCGGGGAGGCCCTGTGACGAAAACTCGGTGAAAAGTCATATAAGACGAGGCCCGTTGGACCCCTAATTTTGCACACATCATTTATGGGGTACACTTAGGTCAATGGAGTCGATGAAATCCGCATTCGGAACTCCTACGAAAATCGAGCTTCTTTAAGGGCCAATTTTGGGCTCCCGGGGAGGCCCTGTGACGAAAACTCGGTGAAAAGTCATATAAGACGAGGCCCGTTGGACCCCTAATTTTGCACACAACCTTTTAGGGATACACTAAGATCAATGGAGTCGATGAAATCCGCATTCGGAACTCCTACGAAAATCGACCTTCTTTAAGGGCCAATTTTGGGCTCCCGGGGAGGCCCTGTGACGAAAACTCGGTGAAAAGTCATATAAGACGAGGCCCGTTGGACCCCTAATTTTGCACACATCATTTATGGGGTACACTTAGGTCACTGGAGTCGATGAAATTCCCATTCGGAACTCCTACGAAAATCGACCTTCTGTAAGGGCCAATTTTGGGCTCCCGGGGAGGCCCTGTGACGAAAACTCGGTGAAAAGTCATATAAGACGAGGCCCGTTGGACCCCTAATTTTGCACACATCATTTATGGGGTACACTTAGGTCAATGGAGTCGATGAAATCCGCATTCGGAACTCCTACGAAAATCGAGCTTCTTTAAGGGCCAATTTTGGGCTCCCGGGGAGGCCCTGTGACGAAAACTCGGTGAAAAGTCATATAAGACGAGGCCCGTTGGACCCCTAATTTTGCACACAACCTTTTAGGGGTACACTAAGATCAATGGAGTCGATGAAATCCGCATTCGGAACTCCTACGAAAATCGACCTTCTTTAAGGGCCAATTTTGGGCTCCCGGGGAGGCCCTGTGACGAAAACTCGGTGAAAAGTCATATAAGACGAGGCCCGTTGGACCCCTAATTTTGCACACATCATTTATGGGGTACACTTAGGTCACTGGAGTCGATGAAATTCCCATTCGGAACTCCTACGAAAATCGACCTTCTGTAAGGGCCAATTTTGGGCTCCCGGGGAGGCCCTGTGACGAAAACTCGGTGAAAAGTCATATAAGACGAGGCCCGTTGGACCCCTAATTTTGCACACATCATTTATGGGGTACACTTAGGTCACTGGAGTCGATGAAATTCCCATTCGGAACTCCTACGAAAATCGACCTTCTGTAAGGGCCAATTTTGGGCTCCCGGGGAGGCCCTGTGACGAAAACTCGGTCAAAAGTCATATAAGACGAGGCCCGTTGGACCCCTAATTTTGCACACAACCTTTTAGGGGTACACTAAGATCAATGGAGTCGATGAAATCCGCATTCGGAACTCCTACGAAAATCGAGCTTCTTTAAGGGCCAATTTTGGGCTCCCGGGGAGGCCCTGTGACGAAAACTCGGTGAAAAGTCATATAAGACGAGGCCCGTTGGACCCCTAATTTTGCACACATCATTTATGGGGTACATTTAGGTCACTGGAGTCGATGAAATTCCCATTCGGAACTCCTACGAAAATCGACCTTCTGTAAGGGCCAATTTTGGGCTCCCGGGGAGGCCCTGTGACGAAAACTCGGTCAAAAGTCATATAAGACGAGGCCTGTTGGACCCCTAATTTTGCACACAACCTTTTAGGGGTACACTAAGATCAATGGAGTCGATGAAATCCGCATTCGGAACTCCTACGAAAATCGACCTTCTTTAAGGGCCAATTTTGGGCTCCCGGGGAGGCCCTGTGACGAAAACTCGGTCAAAAGTCATATAAGACGAGGCCCGTTGGACCCCTAATTTTGCACACATCATTTATGGGGTACAGTTAGGTCAATGGAGTCGATGAAATCCGCATTCGGAACTCCTACGAAAATCGAGCTTCTTTAAGGGCCAATTTTGGGCTCCCGGGGAGGCCCTGTGACGAAAATTCGGTGAAAAGTCATATAAGACGAGGCCCGTTGGACCCCTAATTTTGCACACATCATTTATGGGGTACACTTAGGTCAATGGAGTCGATGAAATCCGCATTCGGAACTCCTACGAAAATCGAGCTTCTTTAAGGGCCAATTTTGGGCTCCCGGGGAGGCCCTGTGACGAAAACTCGGTGAAAAGTCATATAAGACGAGGCCCGTTGGACCCCTAATTTTGCACACATCATTTATGGGGTACACTTAGGTCAATGGAGTCGATGAAATCCGCATTCGGAACTCCTACGAAAATCGAGCTTCTTTAAGGGCCAATTTTGGGCTCCCGGGGAGGCCCTGTGACGAAAACTCGGTGAAAAGTCATATAAGACGACGCCCGTTGGACCCCTAATTTTGCACACAACCTTTTAGGGGTACACTAAGATCAATGGAGTCGATGAAATCCGCATTCGGAACTCCTACGAAAATCGAGCTTCTTTAAGGGCCAATTTTGGGCTCCCGGGGAGGCCCTGTGACGAAAACTCGGTGAAAAGTCATATAAGACGAGGCCCGTTGGACCCCTAATTTTGCACACATCATTTATGGGGTACACTAAGATCAATGGAGTCGATGAAATCCGCATTCGGAACTCCTACGAAAATCGAGCTTCTTTAAGGTCCAATTTTGGGCTCCCGGGGAGGCCCTGTGACGAAAACTCGGTGAAAAGTCATATAAGACGAGGCCCGTTGGACCCCTAATTTTGCACACATCATTTATGGGGTACACTTAGGTCAATGGAGTCGATGAAATCCGCATTCGGAACTCCTACGAAAATCGAGCTTCTTTAAGGGCCAATTTTGGGCTCCCGGGGAGGCCCTGTGACGAAAACTCGGTGAAAAGTCATATAAGACGACGCCCGTTGGACCCCTAATTTTGCACACAACCTTTTAGGGGTACACTAAGATCAATGGAGTCGATGAAATCCGCATTCGGAACTCCTACGAAAATCGAGCTTCTTTAAGGGCCAATTTTGGGCTCCCGGGGAGGCCCTGTGACGAAAACTCGGTGAAAAGTCATATAAGACGAGGCCCGTTGGACCCCTAATTTTGCACACATCATTTATGGGGTACACTTAGGTCACTGGAGTCGATGAAATTCCCATTCGGAACTCCTACGAAAATCGACCTTCTGTAAGGGCCAATTTTGGGCTCCCGGGGAGGCCCTGTGACGAAAACTCGGTCAAAAGTCATATAAGACGAGGCCCGTTGGACCCCTAATTTTGCACACAACCTTTTAGGGGTACACTAAGATCAATGGAGTCGATGAAATCCGCATTCGGAACTCCTACGAAAATCGAGCTTCTTTAAGGGCCAATTTTGGGCTCCCGGGGAGGCCCTGTGACGAAAACTCGGTGAAAAGTCATATAAGACGAAGCCCGTTGGACCCCTAATTTTGCACACATCATTTATGGGGTACACTTAGGTCACTGGAGTCGATGAAATTCCCATTCGGAACTCCTACGAAAATCGACCTTCTGTAAGGGCCAATTTTGGGCTCCCGGGGAGGCCCTGTGACGAAAACTCGGTCAAAAGTCATATAAGACGAGGCCTGTTGGACCCCTAATTTTGCACACAACCTTTTAGGGGTACACTAAGATCAATGGAGTCGATGAAATCCGCATTCGGAACTCCTACGAAAATCGACCTTCTTTAAGGGCCAATTTTGGGCTCCCGGGGAGGCCCTGTGACGAAAACTCGGTGAAAAGTCATATAAGACGAGGCCCGTTGGACCCCTAATTTTGCACACATCATTTATGGGGTACACTTAGGTCACTGGAGTCGATGAAATTCCCATTCGGAACTCCTACGAAAATCGACCTTCTGTAAGGGCCAATTTTGGGCTCCCGGGGAGGCCCTGTGACGAAAACTCGGTGAAAAGTCATATAAGACGAGGCCCGTTGGACCCCTAATTTTGCACACATCATTTATGGGGTACACTTAGGTCAATGGAGTCGATGAAATCCGCATTCGGAACTCCTACGAAAATCGAGCTTCTTTAAGGGCCAATTTTGGGCTCCCGGGGAGGCCCTGTGACGAAAACTCGGTCAAAAGTCATATAAGACGAGGCCCGTTGGACCCCTAATTTTGCACACATCATTTATGGGGTACACTTAGGTCAATGGAGTCGATGAAATCCGCATTCGGAACTCCTACGAAAATCGAGCTTCTTTAAGGGCCAATTTTGGGCTCCCGGGGAGGCCCTGTGACGAAAACTCGGTGAAAAGTCATATAAGACGAGGCCCGTTGGACCCCTAATTTTGCACACATCATTTATGGGGTACACTTAGGTCACTGGAGTCGATGAAATTCCCATTCGGAACTCCTACGAAAATCGACCTTCTGTAAGGGCCAATTTTGGGCTCCCGGGGAGGCCCTGTGACGAAAACTCGGTCAAAAGTCATATAAGACGAGGCCCGTTGGACCCCTAATTTTGCACACAACCTTTTAGGGGTACACTAAGATCAATGGAGTCGATGAAATCCGCATTCGGAACTCCTACGAAAATCGACCTTCTTTAAGGGCCAATTTTGGGCTCCCGGGGAGGCCCTGTGACGAAAACTCGGTCAAAAGTCATATAAGACGAGGCCCGTTGGACCCCTAATTTTGCACACATCATTTATGGGGTACAGTTAGGTCAATGGAGTCGATGAAATCCGCATTCGGAACTCCTACGAAAATCGAGCTTCTTTAAGGGCCAATTTTGGGCTCCCGGGGAGGCCCTGTGACGAAAACTCGGTGAAAAGTCATATAAGACGAGGCCCGTTGGACCCCTAATTTTGCACACATCATTTATGGGGTACACTTAGGTCAATGGAGTCGATGAAATCCGCATTCGGAACTCCTACGAAAATCGAGCTTCTTTAAGGGCCAATTTTGGGCTCCCGGGGAGGCCCTGTGACGAAAACTCGGTGAAAAGTCATATAAGACGACGCCCGTTGGACCCCTAATTTTGCACACAACCTTTTAGGGGTACACTAAGATCAATGGAGTCGATGAAATCCGCATTCGGAACTCCTACGAAAATCGAGCTTCTTTAAGGGCCAATTTTGGGCTCCCGGGGAGGCCCTGTGACGAAAACTCGGTGAAAAGTCATATAAGACGAGGCCCGTTGGACCCCTAATTTTGCACACATCATTTATGGGGTACACTAAGATCAATGGAGTCGATGAAATCCGCATTCGGAACTCCTACGAAAATCGACCTTCTTTAAGGGCCAATTTTGGGCTCCCGGGGAGGCCCTGTGACGAAAACTCGGTCAAAAGTCATATAAGACGAGGCCCGTTGGACCCCTAATTTTGCACACATCATTTATGGGGTACAGTTAGGTCAATGGAGTCGATGAAATCCGCATTCGGAACTCCTACGAAAATCGAGCTTCTTTAAGGGCCAATTTTGGGCTCCCGGGGAGGCCCTGTGACGAAAACTCGGTGAAAAGTCATATAAGACGAGGCCCGTTGGACCCCTAATTTTGCACACATCATTTATGGGGTACACTTAGGTCAATGGAGTCGATGAAATCCGCATTCGGAACTCCTACGAAAATCGAGCTTCTTTAAGGGCCAATTTTGGGCTCCCGGGGAGGCCCTGTGACGAAAACTCGGTGAAAAGTCATATAAGACGACGCCCGTTGGACCCCTAATTTTGCACACAACCTTTTAGGGGTACACTAAGATCAATGGAGTCGATGAAATCCGCATTCGGAACTCCTACGAAAATCGAGCTTCTTTAAGGGCCAATTTTGGGCTCCCGGGGAGGCCCTGTGACGAAAACTCGGTGAAAAGTCATATAAGACGAGGCCCGTTGGACCCCTAATTTTGCACACATCATTTATGGGGTACACTAAGATCAATGGAGTCGATGAAATCCGCATTCGGAACTCCTACGAAAATCGAGCTTCTTTAAGGTCCAATTTTGGGCTCCCGGGGAGGCCCTGTGACGAAAACTCGGTGAAAAGTCATATAAGACGAGGCCCGTTGGACCCCTAATTTTGCACACATCATTTATGGGGTACACTTAGGTCAATGGAGTCGATGAAATCCGCATTCGGAACTCCTACGAAAATCGAGCTTCTTTAAGGGCCAATTTTGGGCTCCCGGGGAGGCCCTGTGACGAAAACTCGGTGAAAAGTCATATAAGACGAGGCCCGTTGGACCCCTAATTTTGCACACAACCTTTTAGGGGTACACTAAGATCAATGGAGTCGATGAAATCCGCATTCGGAACTCCTACGAAAATCGAGCTTCTTTAAGGGCCAATTTTGGGCTCCCGGGGAGGCCCTGTGACGAAAACTCGGTCAAAAGTCATATAAGACGAGGCCCGTTGGACCCCTAATTTTGCACACAACCTTTTAGGGGTACACTAAGATCAATGGAGTCGATGAAATCCGCATACGGAACTCCTACGAAAATCGAGCTTCTTTAAGGGCCAATTTTGGGCTCCCGGGGAGGCCCTGCGACGAAAACTCGGTGAAAAGTCATATAAGACGAGGCCCGTTGGACCCCTAATTTTGCACACAACCTTTTAGGGGTACACTAAGATCAATGGAGTCGATGAAATCCGCATTCGGAACTCCTACGAAAATCGAGCTTCTTTAAGGGCCAATTTTGGGCTCCCGGGGAGGCCCTGTGACGAAAACTCGGTGAAAAGTCATATAAGACGAGGCCCGTTGGACCCCTAATTTTGCACACAACCTTTTAGGGGTACACTAAGATCAATGGAGTCGATGAAATCCGCATTCGGAACTCCTACGAAAATCGAGCTTCTTTAAGGGCCAATTTTGGGCTCCCGGAGAGGCCCTGTGACGAAAACTCGGTGAAAAGTCATATAAGACGAGGCCCGTTGGACCCCTAATTTTGCACACAACCTTTTAGGGGTACACTAAGATCAATGGAGTCGATGAAATCCGCATTCGGAACTCCTACGAAAATCGAGCTTCTTTAAGGGCCAATTTTGGGCTCCCGGGAGGCCCTGTGACGAAAACTCGGTGAAAAGTCATATAAGACGAGGCCCGTTGGACCCCTAATTTTGCACACAACCTTTTAGGGGTACACTAAGATCAATGGAGTCGATGAAATCCGCATTCGGAACTCCTACGAAAATCGAGCTTCTTTAAGGGCCAATTTTGGGCTCCCGGGGAGGCCCTGTGACGAAAACTCGGTGAAAAGTCATATAAGACGAGGCCCGTTGGACCCCTAATTTTGCACACAACCTTTTAGGGGTACACTAAGATCAATGGAGTCGATGAAATCCGCATTCGGAACTCCTACGAAAATCGAGCTTCTTTAAGGGCCAATTTTGGGCTCCCGGAGAGGCCCTGTGACGAAAACTCGGTGAAAAGTCATATAAGACGAGGCCCGTTGGACCCCTAATTTTGCACACAACCTTTTAGGGGTACACTAAGATCAATGGAGTCGATGAAATCCGCATTCGGAACTCCTACGAAAATCGAGCTTCTTTAAGGGCCAATTTTGGGCTCCCGGAGAGGCCCTGTGACGAAAACTCGGTGAAAAGTCATATAAGACGAGGCCCGTTGGGACCCCTAATTTTGCACACAACCTTTTAGGGGTACACTAAGATCAATGGAGTCGATGAAATCCGCATTCGGAACTCCTACGAAAATCGAGCTTCTTTAAGGGCCAATTTTGGGCTCCCGGGGAGGCCCTGTGACGAAAACTCGGTGAAAAGTCATATAAGACGAGGCCCGTTGGACCCCTAATTTTGCACACAACCTTTTAGGGGTACACTAAGATCAATGGAGTCGATGAAATCCGCATTCGGAACTCCTACGAAAATCGAGCTTCTTTAAGGGCCAATTTTGGGCTCCCGGGGAGGCCCTGTGACGAAAACTCGGTGAAAAGTCATATAAGACGAGGCCCGTTGGACCCCTAATTTTGCACACAACCTTTTAGGGGTACACTAAGATCAATGGAGTCGATGAAATCCGCATTCGGAACTCCTACGAAAATCGAGCTTCTTTAAGGGCCAATTTTGGGCTCCCGGGGAGGCCCTGTGACGAAAACTCGGTGAAAAGTCATATAAGACGAGGCCCGTTGGACCCCTAATTTTGCACACAACCTTTTAGGGGTACACTAAGATCAATGGAGTCGATGAAATCCGCATTCGGAACTCCTACGAAAATCGAGCTTCTTTAAGGGCCAATTTTTGGGCTCCCGGGAGGCCCTGTGACGAAAACTCGGTGAAAAGTCATATAAGACGAGGCCCGTTGGACCCCTAATTTTGCACACAACCTTTTAGGGGTACACTAAGATCAATGGAGTCGATGAAATCCGCATTCGGAACTCCTACGAAAATCGAGCTTCTTTAAGGGCCAATTTTGGGCTCCCGGGAGAGGCCCTGTGACGAAAACTCGTGAAAAGTCATATAAGACGAGGCCCGTTGGACCCCTAATTTTGCACACAACCTTTTAGGGGTACACTAAGATCAATGGAGTCGATGAAATCCGCATTCGGAACTCCTACGAAAATCGAGCTTCTTTAAGGGCCAATTTTGGGCTCCCGGGGAGGCCCTGTGACGAAAACTCGGTGAAAAGTCATATAAGACGAGGCCCGTTGGACCCCTAATTTTGCACACAACCTTTTAGGGGTACACTAAGATCAATGGAGTCGATGAAATCCGCATTCGGAACTCCTACGAAAATCGAGCTTCTTTAAGGGCCAATTTTGGGCTCCCGGGGAGGCCCTGTGACGAAAACTCGGTGAAAAGTCATATAAGACGAGGCCCGTTGGACCCCTAATTTTGCACACAACCTTTTAGGGGTACACTAAGATCAATGGAGTCGATGAAATCCGCATTCGGAACTCCTACGAAAATCGAGCTTCTTTAAGGGCCAATTTTGGGCTCCCGGGGAGGCCCTGTGACGAAAACTCGGTGAAAAGTCATATAAGACGAGGCCCGTTGGACCCCTAATTTTGCACACAACCTTTTAGGGGTACACTAAGATCAATGGAGTCGATGAAATCCGCATTCGGAACTCCTACGAAAATCGAGCTTCTTTAAGGGCCAATTTTGGGCTCCCGGGGAGGCCCTGTGACGAAAACTCGGTGAAAAGTCATATAAGACGAGGCCCGTTGGACCCCTAATTTTGCACACAACCTTTTAGGGGTACACTAAGATCAATGGAGTCGATGAAATCCGCATTCGGAACTCCTACGAAAATCGAGCTTCTTTAAGGGCCAATTTTGGGCTCCCGGGGAGGCCCTGTGACGAAAACTCGGTGAAAAGTCATATAAGACGAGGCCCGTTGGGACCCCTAATTTTGCACACAACCTTTTAGGGGTACACTAAGATCAATGGAGTCGATGAAATCCGCATTCGGAACTCCTACGAAAATCGAGCTTCTTTAAGGGCCAATTTTGGGCTCCCGGGAGGCCCTGTGACGAAAACTCGGTGAAAAGTCATATAAGACGAGGCCCGTTGGACCCCTAATTTTGCACACAACCTTTTAGGGGTACACTAAGATCAATGGAGTCCGATGAAATCCGCATTCGGAACTCCTACGAAAATCGAGCTTCTTTAAGGGCCAATTTTGGGCTCCCGGAGAGGCCCTGTGACGAAAACTCGGTGAAAAGTCATATAAGACGAGGCCCGTTGGACCCCTAATTTTGCACACAACCTTTTAGGGGTACACTAAGATCAATGGAGTCGATGAAATCCGCATTCGGAACTCCTACGAAAATCGAGCTTCTTTAAGGGCCAATTTTGGGCTCCCGGGGAGGCCCTGTGACGAAAACTCGGTGAAAAGTCATATAAGACGAGGGCCCGTTGGACCCCTAATTTTGCACACAACCTTTTAGGGGTACACTAAGATCAATGGAGTCGATGAAATCCGCATTCGGAACTCCTACGAAAATCGAGCTTCTTTAAGGGCCAATTTTGGGCTCCCGGGGAGGCCCTGTGACGAAAACTCGGTGAAAAGTCATATAAGACGAGGCCCGTTGGACCCCTAATTTTGCACACAACCTTTTAGGGGTACACTAAGATCAATGGAGTCGATGAAATCCGCATTCGGAACTCCTACGAAAATCGAGCTTCTTTAAGGGCCAATTTTGGGCTCCCGGGGAGGCCCTGTGACGAAAACTCGGTGAAAAGTCATATAAGACGAGGCCCGTTGGACCCCTAATTTTGCACACAACCTTTTAGGGGTACACTAAGATCAATGGAGTCGATGAAATCCGCATTCGGAACTCCTACGAAAATCGACCTTCTTTAAGGGCCAATTTTGGGCTCCCGGGGAGGCCCTGTGACGAAAACTCGGTCAAAAGTCATATAAGACGAGGGCCCGTTGGACCCCTAATTTTGCACACATCATTTATGGGGTACAGTTAGGTCAATGGAGTCGATGAAATCCGCATTCGGAACTCCTACGAAAATCGAGCTTCTTTAAGGGCCAATTTTGGGCTCCCGGGGAGGCCCTGTGACGAAAACTCGGTGAAAAGTCATATAAGACGAGGCCCCGTTGGACCCCTAATTTTGCACACATCATTTATGGGGTACACTTAGGTCAATGGAGTCGATGAAATCCGCATTCGGAACTCCTACGAAAATCGAGCTTCTTTAAGGGCCAATTTTGGGCTCCCGGGGAGGCCCTGTGACGAAAACTCGGTGAAAAGTCATATAAGACGACGCCCGTTGGACCCCTAATTTTGCACACAACCTTTTAGGGGTACACTAAGATCAATGGAGTCGATGAAATCCGCATTCGGAACTCCTACGAAAATCGAGCTTCTTTAAGGGCCAATTTTGGGCTCCCGGGGAGGCCCTGTGACGAAAACTCGGTGAAAAGTCATATAAGACGAGGCCCGTTGGACCCCTAATTTTGCACACATCATTTATGGGGTACACTAAGATCAATGGAGTCGATGAAATCCGCATTCGGAACTCCTACGAAAATCGACCTTCTTTAAGGGCCAATTTTGGGCTCCCGGGGAGGCCCTGTGACGAAAACTCGGTCAAAAGTCATATAAGACGAGGCCCGTTGGACCCCTAATTTTGCACACATCATTTATGGGGTACAGTTAGGTCAATGGAGTCGATGAAATCCGCATTCGGAACTCCTACGAAAATCGAGCTTCTTTAAGGGCCAATTTTGGGCTCCCGGGGAGGCCCTGTGACGAAAACTCGGTGAAAAGTCATATAAGACGAGGCCCGTTGGACCCCTAATTTTGCACACATCATTTATGGGGTACACTTAGGTCAATGGAGTCGATGAAATCCGCATTCGGAACTCCTACGAAAATCGAGCTTCTTTAAGGGCCAATTTTGGGCTCCCGGGGAGGCCCTGTGACGAAAAACTCGGTGAAAAGTCATATAAGACGACGCCCGTTGGACCCCTAATTTTGCACACAACCTTTTAGGGGTACACTAAGATCAATGGAGTCGATGAAATCCGCATTCGGAACTCCTACGAAAATCGAGCTTCTTTAAGGGCCAATTTTGGGCTCCCGGGGAGGCCCTGTGACGAAAACTCGGTGAAAAGTCATATAAGACGAGGCCCGTTGGACCCCTAATTTTGCACACATCATTTATGGGGTACACTAAGATCAATGGAGTCGATGAAATCCGCATTCGGAACTCCTACGAAAATCGAGCTTCTTTAAGGTCCAATTTTGGGCTCCCGGGGAGGCCCCTGTGACGAAAACTCGGTGAAAAGTCATATAAGACGAGGCCCGTTGGACCCCTAATTTTGCACACATCATTTATGGGGTACACTTAGGTCAATGGAGTCGATGAAATCCGCATTCGGAACTCCTACGAAAATCGAGCTTCTTTAAGGGCCAATTTTGGGCTCCCGGGGAGGCCCTGTGACGAAAACTCGGTGAAAAGTCATATAAGACGAGGCCCGTTGGACCCCTAATTTTGCACACAACCTTTTAGGGGTACACTAAGATCAATGGAGTCGATGAAATCCGCATTCGGAACTCCTACGAAAATCGAGCTTCTTTAAGGGCCAATTTTGGGCTCCCGGGGAGGCCCTGTGACGAAAACTCGGTCAAAAGTCATATAAGACGAGGCCCGTTGGACCCCTAATTTTGCACACAACCTTTTAGGGGTACACTAAGATCAATGGAGTCGATGAAATCCGCATACGGAACTCCTACGAAAATCGAGCTTCTTTAAGGGCCAATTTTGGGCTCCCGGGGAGGCCCTGCGACGAAAACTCGGTGAAAAGTCATATAAGACGAGGCCCGTTGGACCCCTAATTTTGCACACAACCTTTTAGGGGTACACTAAGATCAATGGAGTCGATGAAATCCGCATTCGGAACTCCTACGAAAATCGAGCTTCTTTAAGGGCCAATTTTGGGCTCCCGGGGAGGCCCCTGTGACGAAAACTCGGTGAAAAGTCATATAAGACGAGGCCCGTTGGACCCCTAATTTTGCACACAACCTTTTAGGGGTACACTAAGATCAATGGAGTCGATGAAATCCGCATTCGGAACTCCTACGAAAATCGAGCTTCTTTAAGGGCCAATTTTGGGCTCCCGGAGAGGCCCTGTGACGAAAACTCGGTGAAAAGTCATATAAGACGAGGCCCGTTGGACCCCTAATTTTGCACACAACCTTTTAGGGGTACACTAAGATCAATGGAGTCGATGAAATCCGCATTCGGAACTCCTACGAAAATCGAGCTTCTTTAAGGGCCAATTTTGGGCTCCCGGGGAGGCCCTGTGACGAAAACTCGGTGAAAAGTCATATAAGACGAGGCCCGTTGGACCCCTAATTTTGCACACAACCTTTTAGGGGTACACTAAGATCAATGGAGTCGATGAAATCCGCATTCGGAACTCCTACGAAAATCGAGCTTCTTTAAGGGCCAATTTTGGGCTCCCGGGGAGGCCCTGTGACGAAAACTCGGTGAAAAGTCATATAAGACGAGGCCCGTTGGACCCCTAATTTTGCACACAACCTTTTAGGGGTACACTAAGATCAATGGAGTCGATGAAATCCGCATTCGGAACTCCTACGAAAATCGAGCTTCTTTAAGGGCCAATTTTGGGCTCCCGGAGAGGCCCTGTGACGAAAACTCGGTGAAAAGTCATATAAGACGAGGCCCGTTGGACCCCTAATTTTGCACACAACCTTTTAGGGGTACAATAAGATCAATGGAGTCGATGAAATCCGCATTCGGAACTCCTACGAAAATCGAGCTTCTTTAAGGGCCAATTTTGGGCTCCCGGAGAGGCCCTGTGACGAAAACTCGGTGAAAAGTCATATAAGACGAGGCCCGTTGGACCCCTAATTTTGCACACAACCTTTTAGGGGTACACTAAGATCAATGGAGTCGATGAAATCCGCATTCGGAACTCCTACGAAAATCGAGCTTCTTTAAGGGCCAATTTTGGGCTCCCGGGGAGGCCCTGTGACGAAAACTCGGTGAAAAGTCATATAAGACGAGGCCCGTTGGACCCCTAATTTTGCACACAACCTTTTAGGGGTACACTAAGATCAATGGAGTCGATGAAATCCGCATTCGGAACTCCTACGAAAATCGAGCTTCTTTAAGGGCCAATTTTGGGCTCCCGGGGAGGCCCTGTGACGAAAACTCGGTGAAAAGTCATATAAGACGAGGCCCGTTGGACCCCTAATTTTGCACACAACCTTTTAGGGGTACACTAAGATCAATGGAGTCGATGAAATCCGCATTCGGAACTCCTACGAAAATCGAGCTTCTTTAAGGGCCAATTTTGGGCTCCCGGGGAGGCCCTGTGACGAAAACTCGGTGAAAAGTCATATAAGACGAGGCCCGTTGGACCCCTAATTTTGCACACAACCTTTTAGGGGTACACTAAGATCAATGGAGTCGATGAAATCCGCATTCGGAACTCCTACGAAAATCGAGCTTCTTTAAGGGCCAATTTTGGGCTCCCGGGGAGGCCCTGTGACGAAAACTCGGTGAAAAGTCATATAAGACGAGGCCCGTTGGACCCCTAATTTTGCACACAACCTTTTAGGGGTACACTAAGATCAATGGAGTCGATGAAATCCGCATTCGGAACTCCTACGAAAATCGAGCTTCTTTAAGGGCCAATTTTGGGCTCCCGGGGAGGCCCTGTGACGAAAACTCGGTGAAAAGTCATATAAGACGAGGCCCGTTGGACCCCTAATTTTGCACACAACCTTTTAGGGGTACACTAAGATCAATGGAGTCGATGAAATCCGCATTCGGAACTCCTACGAAAATCGAGCTTCTTTAAGGGCCAATTTTGGGCTCCCGGGGAGGCCCTGTGACGAAAACTCGGTGAAAAGTCATATAAGACGAGGCCCGTTGGACCCCTAATTTTGCACACAACCTTTTAGGGGTACACTAAGATCAATGGAGTCGATGAAATCCGCATTCGGAACTCCTACGAAAATCGAGCTTCTTTAAGGGCCAATTTTGGGCTCCCGGGGAGGCCCTGTGACGAAAACTCGGTGAAAAGTCATATAAGACGAGGCCCGTTGGACCCCTAATTTTGCACACAACCTTTTAGGGGTACACTAAGATCAATGGAGTCGATGAAATCCGCATTCGGAACTCCTACGAAAATCGAGCTTCTTTAAGGGCCAATTTTGGGCTCCCGGGGAGGCCCTGTGACGAAAACTCGGTGAAAAGTCATATAAGACGAGGCCCGTTGGACCCCTAATTTTGCACACAACCTTTTAGGGGTACACTAAGATCAATGGAGTCGATGAAATCCGCATTCGGAACTCCTACGAAAATCGAGCTTCTTTAAGGGCCAATTTTGGGCTCCCGGGGAGGCCCTGTGACGAAAACTCGGTGAAAAGTCATATAAGACGAGGCCCGTTGGACCCCTAATTTTGCACACAACCTTTTAGGGGTACACTAAGATCAATGGAGTCGATGAAATCCGCATTCGGAACTCCTACGAAAATCGAGCTTCTTTAAGGGCCAATTTTGGGCTCCCGGGGAGGCCCTGTGACGAAAACTCGGTGAAAAGTCATATAAGACGAGGCCCGTTGGACCCCTAATTTTGCACACAACCTTTTAGGGGTACACTAAGATCAATGGAGTCGATGAAATCCGCATTCGGAACTCCTACGAAAATCGAGCTTCTTTAAGGGCCAATTTTGGGCTCCCGGGGAGGCCCTGTGACGAAAACTCGGTGAAAAGTCATATAAGACGAGGCCCGTTGGACCCCTAATTTTGCACACAACCTTTTAGGGGTACACTAAGATCAATGGAGTCGATGAAATCCGCATTCGGAACTCCTACGAAAATCGAGCTTCTTTAAGGGCCAATTTTGGGCTCCCGGGGAGGCCCTGTGACGAAAACTCGGTGAAAAGTCATATAAGACGAGGCCCGTTGGACCCCTAATTTTGCACACAACCTTTTAGGGGTACACTAAGATCAATGGAGTCGATGAAATCCGCATTCGGAACTCCTACGAAAATCGAGCTTCTTTAAGGGCCAATTTTGGGCTCCCGGGGAGGCCCTGTGACGAAAACTCGGTGAAAAGTCATATAAGACGAGGCCCGTTGGACCCCTAATTTTGCACACAACCTTTTAGGGGTACACTAAGATCAATGGAGTCGATGAAATCCGCATTCGGAACTCCTACGAAAATCGAGCTTCTTTAAGGGCCAATTTTGGGCTCCCGGGGAGGCCCTGTGACGAAAACTCGGTGAAAAGTCATATAAGACGAGGCCCGTTGGACCCCTAATTTTGCACACAACCTTTTAGGGGTACACTAAGATCAATGGAGTCGATGAAATCCGCATTCGGAACTCCTACGAAAATCGAGCTTCTTTAAGGGCCAATTTTGGGCTCCCGGGGAGGCCCTGTGACGAAAACTCGGTGAAAAGTCATATAAGACGAGGCCCGTTGGACCCCTAATTTTGCACACAACCTTTTAGGGGTACACTAAGATCAATGGAGTCGATGAAATCCGCATTCGGAACTCCTACGAAAATCGAGCTTCTTTAAGGGCCAATTTTGGGCTCCCGGGGAGGCCCTGTGACGAAAACTCGGTGAAAAGTCATATAAGACGAGGCCCGTTGGACCCCTAATTTTGCACACAACCTTTTAGGGGTACACTAAGATCAATGGAGTCGATGAAATCCGCATTCGGAACTCCTACGAAAATCGAGCTTCTTTAAGGGCCAATTTTGGGCTCCCGGGGAGGCCCTGTGACGAAAACTCGGTGAAAAGTCATATAAGACGAGGCCCGTTGGACCCCTAATTTTGCACACAACCTTTTAGGGGTACACTAAGATCAATGGAGTCGATGAAATCCGCATTCGGAACTCCTACGAAAATCGAGCTTCTTTAAGGGCCAATTTTGGGCTCCCGGGAGAGGCCCTGTGACGAAAACTCGGTGAAAAGTCATATAAGACGAGGCCCGTTGGACCCCTAATTTTGCACACAACCTTTTAGGGGTACACTAAGATCAATGGAGTCGATGAAATCCGCATTCGGAACTCCTACGAAAATCGAGCTTCTTTAAGGGCCAATTTTGGGCTCCCGGGGAGGCCCTGTGACGAAAACTCGGTGAAAAGTCATATAAGACGAGGCCCGTTGGACCCCTAATTTTGCACACAACCTTTTAGGGGTACACTAAGATCAATGGAGTCGATGAAATCCGCATTCGGAACTCCTACGAAAATCGAGCTTCTTTAAGGGCCAATTTTGGGCTCCCGGGGAGGCCCTGTGACGAAAACTCGGTGAAAAGTCATATAAGACGAGGCCCGTTGGACCCCTAATTTTGCACACAACCTTTTAGGGGTACACTAAGATCAATGGAGTCGATGAAATCCGCATTCGGAACTCCTACGAAAATCGAGCTTCTTTAAGGGCCAATTTTGGGCTCCCGGGGAGGCCCTGTGACGAAAACTCGGTGAAAAGTCATATAAGACGAGGCCCGTTGGACCCCTAATTTTGCACACAACCTTTTAGGGGTACACTAAGATCAATGGAGTCGATGAAATCCGCATTCGGAACTCCTACGAAAATCGAGCTTCTTTAAGGGCCAATTTTGGGCTCCCGGGGAGGCCCTGTGACGAAAACTCGGTGAAAAGTCATATAAGACGAGGCCCGTTGGACCCCTAATTTTGCACACAACCTTTTAGGGGTACACTAAGATCAATGGAGTCGATGAAATCCGCATTCGGAACTCCTACGAAAATCGAGCTTCTTTAAGGGCCAATTTTGGGCTCCCGGGGAGGCCCTGTGACGAAAACTCGGTGAAAAGTCATATAAGACGAGGCCCGTTGGACCCCTAATTTTGCACACAACCTTTTAGGGGTACACTAAGATCAATGGAGTCGATGAAATCCGCATTCGGAACTCCTACGAAAATCGAGCTTCTTTAAGGGCCAATTTTGGGCTCCCGGGGAGGCCCTGTGACGAAAACTCGGTGAAAAGTCATATAAGACGAGGCCCGTTGGACCCCTAATTTTGCACACAACCTTTTAGGGGTACACTAAGATCAATGGAGTCGATGAAATCCGCATT